>CAXKWD010000009.1:69549781-72126234 GCA_964059195.1 Ectobius pallidus
GGCGTGAGAGAGAGAGAGAGAGAGAGAGAGAGAGAGAGAGAGAGAGAGAGTGTTCGAGAGAAGTGACTGGAGCACATTATTGGTCATTGCATAGATCACTCCACTAAGTAAGTGAACATTTTAAATATTTAATGCCGGCATGCATTTTGATAGAGCTCCCTACCACTGAACGATCCGAGAAGTGCCGCAGGAGGTCGAACTCGGACTTCCAGATCAGATCTGTAGTCAGCAACGCTAATCACTGGATCACTGAAGTAGTACCCAATTTTAAAGGAAAGGAAGAAAAATACTAAGAATAAAGTCCCTTGCCATTAGCGCAAAAGATATCACAAGGAACACAACTGAATTGCGTCTATTTAGTCGAATACTGTTAAGGAACTAACGGTTTCTCTTAATAGACCTGTTTCACTTATTCGTGTAATTATATATTAATATTAATAATCTTCAGTTAATGCTTTCAGTTATAAACTTTTTAATTCTCAAGCACTAGTGTGTACCCAGTTATTATTTAGAACGTTTGACGGACTCGTGGGACACTTTTATGGTTCTAAGAATTCCCTAGAATTCTTGTAGAAGTCCGCTCGCTGTAGTATAATAATCGCTTTACATGTTATACCATTCATAACTATAGTTCATATATTAAGGTACTGTATGTGTATCTAATTATATCTTATGCATATTATGCATACTGTATCTTATATCGATGACATCGACTGTTTTAGAGAAGTTTCCTGCCAGAATCTCCAAACCAGATGGAGAAAGAAGACAATCAAAATATTTTGTACTTTTTGAAACTACGTCTCTATCTGAAATAATAATGGTTAAAAAGATGCACAAGTGTATCAGGGCCCAAGAAATATAGCCTACTTATTCTGAACATGTGGTCAGAAATCTAATTTTGCAAAAACAAAAGATGGAGACGTTCCATGGTTAGAATATGAAAATCTTCGAATGCACATTCTTTTTACGACGTTATCATCATTTATTTATTTTCCATTCTTCCTGTAACACTTACAGGCTGCCTTATGACAAAGAGTACCAAACATTAAAAATATAGATGGAAATAACAAATATAAACTTAAACCAATGAACCACTATGGAAAACAATAATGTTTCACTTGAATACACATGCAAGCAAACAAGCAAAATAAAATATATATAGCCTATGGTCCATACGCATGGCTTCGAAATATGGCCAAAGATCCCTTCAATGCTGCCAAAGCGACGTCTTCCAGAATGTGTTTAGGAAGGCCAAACTTCTGGCAGACATTGGCCATTATAAGAGGGATGGTTCCTCGGGCCCCTATCATTAAACCCCTCACACTGATAGACGCAAGGTTGTATTTCTCCCTGTAAAAATCCACAGTGGGTTCATAAATCTTTTGCTTCTCCGCATCCACCTCCTCTGGCTGCCGTTCACGGGACTCGAACCTGATGGCAGGGTCCAGTATATATCCTTCAGATGACGAAGGTCTGAAGGCTATGATGTCAATCCTCCTATTGCTGCCTTCACTGGAAATGCCATGAACCTCTTCGTATACATTGTACCCAACTTCCCTTAAAGCTTTGGCAATGATGGATCGTACGGTATGATGCCGAGAATTTCGTAGAAGTTCACCATGAGAACAGGCTCCCAGGACATGTGCAAGGGTTTCAAACTCTCTGTGGCAACGCCGACAGAGGTTATTGCCTTGGGACCTGCCAGGTACACTACGAACTGCTGACACGTTTGCCGTCATCTTGATGGCTTCCCTCCATTCATTACATGTTAAACCCTTATGGTATCTAAACCACAGCCCGGCAATCTGGGTCACGGCGGTGAAGCCTAGCCTTGCGCTATGCCGCCATCTTGCCTCACCTGAAGACACTCATTGAACTACACGTAATTCAATGGGAAACTATCACGAGAACTTAGATTAAAGTCTATTTTCACAATTTTCTATTGGAAATTTTGTATCCACTAGTGAACACACTGAAACCACATTGAAAAAGCACGTCCTCTTGCTATTTTTCTCAAGTATTGGTTCCTATTACTTGCTAAAAATTAGGTTTTTGATGTGAAACTTCTTTAGCCGCGGTAGGATTAAATCCAGAGCTTGCGTTACGGACAAAATCGTCACGAAATTCGTTTGGTGTGACGCAACGGACTGCACAGAAAACAATCAACTCAATAATTAGGCTTATCCAAAATTTAATAAAACCGAAAATTCCAAAATTTAAAAAAATCAAAGAATTCAAATTAAAAAATTGAAAATCCAAATTTTTAAGTCTAAAAATCCGAAATTAAAAAATAAAAATAAATTAAAAATATAAAATTAAAAATCAAAAATTTCAAAATTAAAAAAATTCAAAGAAACAAAATTTAGAAAATCCAAATTTTAAAAAATAATCCAATGTAAAAAATCCAAATATCCAAAATTTAACAAATAAAAAATCTAAAATTTAAAAAATTCAAAAAATAAAAAATCCTAAAATCCAAAATGTAAAAAATCAGAAAAAATAAAAAATTTAGAGATACAAAATAAAAAATCCAAAATTTAAAAAGCTCTTAAGGAAGTATGAATAATACAACAAATAGCTATCAATGTATGCTTACAGTTATTTATAAAAATATAAAACATTCCTCGTAACTAAAGCATAATATTATTTACAATGCAAAAAATACACATAAATTGAGGTTAAGTTTATTTGCAATTTCTAAATGCTAAAGTAATATATGACTATTTACAGTGTATGAAATAGTTAACAATATTAGGTTATGGTTATTTACAACCATATAGTACATTTCTAGAAACTAAAGCATGTATAATGCGTGAAATGGCTAACCAGGGGTGTCCACCCCTCCAAACGTCATGACTCACCCCCCAAACTTCATTGCTCACCCTCAACCCAATTGGCTGTCGACAAGGGCGCCCATATGATATTTTCTTGGGGGGGGAGGCAATTTTTTTAATTAATTAATTTTTGTCGCTTTTTACTTCTTGGGCCACTTTGTAACGTTATATTAATAATATAATAAGTGCAACAATGACGTAGCCATAAAATAATTGCGGGGAGGGTCGGAAGTGCTGTGGGGGTTTGGAATACCCCCAAAAAGGGGGTCGGGGTCCATCCCCAGAAAATTTTTAAATATTGAACTAATGAAAATCACATTTTACGCTATTTTAGCACAGAAAAACTAGTTCGGAAATTTGTTTACCATACTCGAAGACATGCCAATGTAAATAAGAAATCATTACCTAAGTGGGGGTCCACCCCCCGGAAAATTTTTAAGTACTGAACTAATGAAAATCACCTTTTACGCTATTTTAGGACTCAAAACCTAGTTAGGAAATTAGTTTACCATACTCTAAGACATGCCAATGTAAACAAGAAAATGTTACCTAAGTCGGGTGTCCACCCCCGGGAAATTTTTAAATGTTGAACTAATGAAAATCACATTTTACGCTATTTTAACACTGAAAAACTAGTTAGCAAATTTGTTTACTATACTCTATGACATGGCAACTTAAACAATAAATTGTTACCAAAGTTATAATACTTATTACTATTTATAAGAGAAGTTGAATAACACATGGAACAGTGGACATAATAGGCCTACTCATTATGTCATGAAAAGAAAATAACTGGTATATCATATTTGACACACCAACAAATCTTGTTTAATTAAATATATATTTTTTAAAATACAAATATAGAATTTTGGGTTTTGACTTTTGGGGGTCCAAACCCCCTTAACCCCCCTTTCCTAATCCACTGTGAATTCTGCTTCCGTGTTGTTGATTTGGTAAAACTTCTGCAATTCAAATAATTGTCCTAAAAGAAAACCACCTGACTATAATAATTATTAATATACATTTTTTCCTTGCGCCCCCCCCCGCCTCCGGGTATGGGTGCCCGTGGCTGTCGAAATTCTTCATCTTTATCTTCATAAAGAATTAGAAGAGACCTTTTGAAGTTATAGAACTTGATTGTGTTTATTTTTAACATACAAAACTCTAATTTTGCAACAATTTTCAACCCCCCCCCCAGAAAATTCTTAAATGATACTTTGCCCCCCCCCCCAGAAATTTCAATGACGCAGTCTGCGTCTTAACCCCCTCCCTGTGGGCACCACTGGGCTAACAATAATAATGAAAGGCCTACTTAGGAATGTATTGAAACGTGATCCTTTCCTTGTTTCTTTCTGTCGTAGTATGAAAAATTACACCCGAATACCACACAGGTATTCACCATTTTAGAAAAAGTATTTGTACTCCTCAGTCCAATTACATTATTAGCTAAAATGCTAAAATTCACATCGCTGTAATGCTCTTGTGGCTTGTACTCGATCAGCTGCTACAGTGTAGTAATATGGCGGTCCGTGCATCAACGTGGCTTCACTGCCGCCAATAGTACAGCATACACCATTGCCGATCTATCTCTATATATCTGTGATCTAAACCAAACCTTTTTACATTTGTCTGTGTACCTGATTTTTTTTATGGACCTCAACATTTTTAAATGCTTTGTTTTAATATTTTAGCCTGCCAATAACCACTGTTAGAAAAATTATTGTATTTATAAGTTACTCGACCCTGAAATTCTGTGTCTAGTTTTCAGCATCAGCACACCTTTTCAGGAACAGAATCCAATGATACAGTTTTCGAAAACATGTCTCTGAACAGTGAACTTGGCTTGAAAAGGAAAAAAACATATCTAAACTAAGCTTTATAACTGGTTTATTATTTTTTTTCTCGTTTAAGTGACTCGAACTACAACGACGACGATTTTCTCTTAGTCTTGCTGCTCTTCAAACCTACATGAATAATTTTTTTTCGTGATATCGAAAATGATTCAAACAATATTGTTTAATCTTTGTATACTAACTGCATCTGATGCTTTTATTTGAAATAATTTTGCGTAAAATTACCTCAAGGGTAGTTATGAGCCAATACTACATTAATATGTATTTATTCTGTTCCTAGAAGTTCATTTTTATTGCTAGAAGAAATAATTCTGTATTTATAAACATGAGAACATTATTGATATAGCTACTTACACAGCAGGATAACTCAGCACCTTTGTATTTCAATTTTTAGTTTTATATTTTTACAAAATTGTATTATAAATTTTATATTTGTTTATAAATTAATATAATAACTTTTAATGTTTATGTTGTACATTTTGTAAATAGATTTTCACATTGTACATATTTCTTATAACTGTAAATTGATATTGTTTAAACTTTATATACTCACTGCAACTGAAGCTTTTATTTGAAATAGTTTTGCATAAAATTACTTGAAGGGTATTATAAAAATATACGAATATTAAAATTATAAAAAAAAACTTCTCATATTAATACAATATATAGTTCTTAGAATTGTTTTCATTTGGCTGTGTCATATTGGCACCCTTAATTTAAGGCAGTTATCCTAACAGGATTCCCTCCCTTGATTGACATGTAATATGTTCAGATAGACTGAATAAAATGAAATAAAATCAAATCACAAACTTAGGCTTTAAGTCCTGCCTCTCGCGAAAAATAAGGCATTGCGTTAGGTTGATCCACCCCCCCTAGAAGCCGCATCACCTTGAAGAGGTGGGGGGGCTTGTGTGTGTCAGCGATCCTGTGGGCTGTACTGGAGGTGCTTGTCACCGGCAGAGTCTCTCATGCCAGGGAGGCCACAGGTTAGACACCAGACGAAGAAGCGGCTTAACATCGGAAAAACCATCCCACACAGGGACACCCAGTAGGTGACCTGGCCGGGATTCTCCCAGTTGGAGACCCGGTACAACGAAATGGGCTCTGGTCACCTAAGCTAAGGTGGAAGGCATCGTGCCGAGAGCTGAGTGGCACTGGGGCGAAAGACAGTGTCTCTAACGATCCCCTCAGGGCACCAGGTGACACCCTGTTGTATGTAACCTTGCACGTGTATGGGGCTCTGCACGTGTTGACTTCTATTCCCCATTACTCGTGGGACTAATATGGAACCGAATGAATTAAAAAATAATAATAAAACAGAAGAGGGCAGGGACTCTAAGCAGAACCTGTCCGAAAATATACCAACTCAGGGAGCTGGCAGTTCCAGCAAACCTGACGACAAATCTGCTGAACACAGGGACTCTGAGAAGAACCTGTCAGATCACAGGGACTTGGAGAAAGACCTGCGACAAACTACTCAACCTCAGGCAGCTGGTACCTCCAGCATATCTGATGATAGAGATGTAGGCCAGATGGCATCTGGAATCAACCGGTTGCACCTGCAAAAGAAGCTATCAGGGGCAGCCAGAAGGAAACTAAAAAGGTTACAGGAGGATGCTCAATCTAACACCGGGGGTTCAAAACAACCGGGTCAGGAAAGACATACCTACTACACGCCAAACAAGTCTGGGTCAGTCAAAAGAACCAGACCGATGAATGATACGCCACCTGATGTCAGGCCATACCAGAAAAGACCCAGGGACCAAATGGAACCTGGGGTCACTTACAGGGAGGCACTGACATCACATAAGATGGCAATTGTTAAGGATAAGTACCCTGAGGCTAAACTCTTGGAAGAGGAAGTCAAACTTATTTTGGGGGAGATTCTGAGGGCGGTGGACGGGATCGCTGAAGGCGCACCAGCTCCGCGGCTCAGAACTTTCACTCTCCAAGAAGGCGCTATGATATATTACTGTGATGATGAATTTAGTGCCAACTGGGTAAGGACCACACTCAATGAGAAGAATCTTGGGGACGGTCTGATACTTAAGGTTATTGAGGCCAGGGACTTGCCCAGACCTGTCAAGGTGGCCTTCAGGACTCGGGATGTCATGACCGAGGACGCGAATGTGCTGCTGAGACGGTTGAAGGTTCTCAACAAAGGCCTCAATACAGAGCACTGGAAGGTGCTAAACAGACAGGCTGACTCCACGGGACAGAGGCTTATTCTCCTTGTGGACCAGGATTCAGCTAAAGCCATCAAGGATGCCAACATGGGGGCATATACGGGACTAGACTGGGGTCTTTTTAAGATCCTGGCTGATCCAAACAAGAGCAAAGGAGCAGAAGGCGACAAGGGGGACAAGGCAACTGAGGGAGCCGAGGCCACGGGGACCGCACCGGAGGCCATGGAGACTCAGGGAGCTGGTTCCAATTAAGGTAAGAAATCATTCTCTTTCCCTTTCTGTATTTCTTTTTGCTATGGAGGAACTGTCACTAATACAGATAAATCTACACCACAGCAAGGCTGCATCTGCTGCCTTATGCAGGAAACTAGCAGTAGAAAATATTGATATAGCTCTAATTCAGGAACCTTGGGTTTACAAGGGTCAGATAAGAGGACTTAACTGTGCCAGTGGCACAATCTTCAGTTCAGGTAGTACAGGGGATACAAGAACCTGCATCTACATGAAAAAATGGGTTAAGGCTATCCCTATTATACGATTTTGTTCCAGGGATGTAACGACCATTGAAATGACCATGAGGGTACAGGGAGACAGCAGGCCACTCTTGTTGGCCTCTGCATACCTACCCTATGAAGAAGAGGATCCGCTATCTGCCATCATGAAGGACCTCATTCACTATGCAATGACATCAGGAAAGGAGCTCATACTCGGATGTGATGCCAATGCACACCACACTATTTGGGGGAGCACAGGCATCAACAGAAGAGGAGAGCTACTTTCAGAATACCTGGTAAGTACTAACCTAGATATTCTGAACAGAGGCAATGAACCTACCTTTGTTATATCAACCAGGAAGGAAGTCATTGACATTACACTTGGAACCACTCTCATCGGGAGGTTGGTAAACAATTGGCATGTATCATCTGACATATCTGTGTCAGATCATAGATATATTAAGTTTAAGATAGGGTCGCAGGGCTTTGAACCAGTGACATATAGAAACCCTAAAGACACTAATTGGCCTTCATACCAAAAAGACCTTTTAGGACTTACACAGGGCATATCAAAGAACATTCGTTCGGTGGTAGATTTGGAGCTGGCTGTTGACCAGCTGCAACAGGCCATTCTCCTATCTTACACTACAAACTGCAAAGCTAAGGTTGCTTCCACATCAAGGAATGTACCTTGGTGGTCTAAGGAGCTTAGCGAACTTAGACACAGCTGCAGGAGACTCTTCAACCTGGCTAAAGTAACGGGGGATTGGGATAGATATAAGACCGAACTTACCCGATACAATTTTCAAATAAGGAAGGCTAAAAGAACTTCATGGAGGGAGTACTGCGGGAGCATTGAACATGTTTCCAGTAGTGCTAGACTCGTGAAGGCTCTAGCTAAAGGTAACACGCATCAGCTAGGTACCATAAAACTAGCTGATGGCGGGTATACAATGACTGGAAAAGAAACTCTAAGAGCAATGTATGAGGTTCATTTTCCAGGGTCACGGGAGATTGAGGAACTGCACTGCGGACAGGGGCAACCAAACCTGGAGTCAAATATCAAGACAGACAGGGAGGATTGGCAACTGACGCGGGCAATATTCAATCAAACCGGAATCAAATGGGCCATCAGCTCATTTGAACCTTATAAATCAGCAGGGCCAGATGGACTGATACCCGTTTTACTACAGCAAGGGATTGACTCAATAGCATCCCTGCTATGCTACATATTTAGAGCCAGTCTAGCTTTTGGGCACATACCCACGGCCTGGAAGCAGGTAAGAGTGGCCTATATACCTAAGCCTGGGCGTCCCAATTACTTTGACGCCAAGGCCTACCGACCAATTTGCCTATCATCTTTTCTGCTGAAGGCAATGGAGAAACTTGTCGATGGGTACATTAGGGAATGCGTGCTGAGGGATTATCCTCTTCACAAGTACCAATGTGCTTACCAACCAGGCAGATCTACTGAAACTGCTCTTCACTATGTTGTAACCAACCTGGAGAAGGCACTTTATGATAAGGAGATTGCTCTAGGAGCTTTTCTGGACATTGAGGGCGCTTTTGATAGAACCTCTGTCAAGGCCATCATCCATTCGGCGAAGGAACATGGTATTCCAAGCACTGTTCTTCGGTGGATACAATGCATGCTGGAGGACAGGAGCAATATATCGACGATATGCGGAGAGACCATTCATGTCCTCACATCAAGGGGATGTCCTCAGGGAGGCGTTCTATCGCCCCTGTTGTGGAACCTTGTTGTGGATGGCCTGATTAGGGATCTCAACAGTAGTGGCTATTTCACGGTGGGCTACGCTGATGACATAGCAATTATAATCAAAGGGAAATTCCCCGGCACGGTTTCCGATGTGCTACAAGTGGCACTAGGAAAAGTAGAAAGCTGGTGCAACAGATGTGAACTGTCTGTGAATCCAAGCAAAATGAAAATTGTACCATTTACCAGACGCCGGGATCTGGGGAACTTAAGGGAACCCAGACTCGGGGGGCGGGTAGTGCAATTCTGCAATGAGGTTAAATACCTTGGAGTTATTCTAGACAAGGGACTAACCTGGAAAAAGCAAGCAGATGCATGTATCGACAAGGCTTATAGGGCCTTTTGGACATGCAGGACAATGCTTGGCAAAAAGTGGGGATTAAGACCTAAGCTGGTATACTGGATTTATATCACAATGGTCAGACCCATTATTACCTATGCTGCTTTTGTTTGGTGGCCTAGGACTCTACTGAAGTCATGCAAGGATCAGCTCTCCAAGCTACAGAGACTGGCCTGCATTGGCATAACAGGGGCTTTTAGGACTACTCCTACAGCTGCCATGGAAGTCCTATTGGACCTGCCCCCTCTTCATATCTGGGTAGAAGCGGAGGCGCGAGCGGGTCTTTATAGACTTCGGTGTAATGGCATTGAAAAGTTGGAACTACAATGCTTCGGTCACATGCAATTCTCTAGGGACAAAGGTCTGGACCATTTTATGACTATGGGATCAGACAAATTGATACCTAAGAAAGCAAGTGAAAGGAAATTCACTATAGCATATCCAGAACGTAGTGAATGGGACAAAGGAATTGAAACCAGGATTCAAAGTGGACCTACATGGTACACTGACGGATCCAAAACTAAAGAAGGCACTGGGGCAGGACTGTATGGTTGTGGTAAAGAGCTTTCATACAGCCTTGGCTTGCATGCGACTGTGTTTCAAGCAGAAGTCTATGCCATCATGGCAAGTGCATGGGAAAGTATTAGCAAGGGCTACATGCATACACACATTACTATACTTTCTGACAGCCAAGCAGCCTTAAAGGCTCTTGAGGCAAAGGAAATAAGGTCTAAACTAGTCCTCGAGTGCAGGGAGTCCCTAATGACACTGGCTGAACACAATGCAGTTAAACTGATGTGGGTGCCAGGACATAGGGGTTTCCATGGCAATGAGAGGGCTGACGATTTGGCCAAAAAGGGGGCAGCTCTGCCCTTTGTGGGACCTGAGCCCTGCCTGGGACTGCCCTATGGTTCTATCCGAGGAGCGGTTCGGGAGTGGGCTAACAGGAAACACAACAAACATTGGGTAGCTGTGACAGGTCACAGACACTCTAAGATGACTATCAAAGAAGTCATCAAAGGCAGGACCAGAGAACTGCTTAAGATGGATAGATTCCTACTCAGCTGGGTTGTGGGATTTATGACTGGACACTGTCGGCTGCTGGGACACCTTCATAAGGTTGGCATAGCAGACGACTCGATGTGCAGGAGATGTCGAAAAGATGAAGAATCTGCTCTTCATCTTCTGTGTGATTGTGAAATACTTGCGGCCATTAGGGCCAAGCATTTCAACTACTGGTTCATGCCAGCGGAAGAACTGTCCAAGGTCTCAATCAAGAAGCTGGCACTCTTTATCAAAGAGTCTGGCCTTCTAAGGGACTAAAGCTAGGGGCGCACAATAGATCAGTAATGGTCGCGGTGCATAGGGCAATAATGCCCACCCTTTCTCAAAATAAATAAAATAGGTTGATCCAACTGAATGCTCACATCACGCAATGCAGTGAGAATGTGAAACAAGAGAATAGCATTGTCTATGCTTAGGGTAAAGAAAACCATGTAAACGTATCAAATTAGGTTCTCTAAAGTGATTTTTAAGCTTTCCGTTTTCATTAAGGTAATTGATAGACATCTTTGTTGAAATATCTTCAGGCTTTTATTGTTATATGTTACATATGTCTACACCAAATGTAAAATCACTATGGATAAAGGAGGTCTCAAAAGAAGCCTACCTAAAACGGTGTAAGCTCTCTGTAACACATGCGGAATTATTGTCGATAATTATTTTCTCGAGAAGCTGACTTGGGCAATGAATGTAATATATTTTTGGTGATACATCCACCAAGGCTTGTTTTATTTTAAAAAATGAATAAAAGGGTGCTAAGGATCTTGCTGTATACGAAAATCCCAATAAAACAATAAAGAACTTTTGAACTTTAATTAATGACAGATTATTCTGAATCGTTCTTTATTCACTAAAAGAACTCTTTGAATGTACTGTAAACCTACAGCAAACACTAAAAGTAACAGTGAGTCAATTTGAAGTATATTGTAGAATTTAATATTAGGCTTATATTTAGAATTCATCAGAACATTATCTTAAGTTTCCGATCACTGTTTACTTAGTGATATCTAATGAGGACATTAGAACTGACAAACAACGGATGATTTGATACAAAGTATGCTATAGCACTGTGAAGTTAGGTGCCTTACATCCCACTTTCCAGTAGGCTATTTAATGGACTAGATGTTGAGGTGAGCGATCAGTCAAGTAACATGTATAGTGAATAATGTTATCTTACAAATATTAAAAATCATTATTTTTAAGTTTATTGAAGCAAGCTATTTTGAATAGTAAGGCACATATCAATGATGTGATATGAAACATGTATTATTCTTAAGTCCACTTTATAATATTGCAAAGAAAATTTTTGTTTTCCACTTTTGCTCAAAATTAGCATAACAATTTTGCTAAGGCTTATTCACAAATTGTTTTGTATGAATATTTTAAACGGGCTTCTGAGACATTTTTCGCAGAAAATCTCATAATGATAGTATAAGTTAGGCATATCTTCCACAGCTTTGGCTTGCATGCGCTTTCAAGCAATGCGACCACTTACCCTATGTCAGAATAAGAATCGAATTGATTTCAGTATCCATGATTATTGTAAGCAAAGTAGTCTTTTGTTTTATATGAACTTATATATGTTCCTCAGAAGTTTGATTTTTGCTACAGATTATTTGCTTAACTCTGCATTGTTAATTGTGTATAAATATTTTTGTAAACTTCAACGTTTGTAAAGGGAAGTTAAATAAATGTAATTTTAGACTCAGAACTCTTAAAATTTATAATTTCAGATCTTTTATAGGATATCTCGACCACTTGGCACAAAAAGAATCACTTAAATTAATTTAATTTTCTTCAACACAAATTGATAGAAAGCTTATCTAGCAGGCAACAGGCTTTTACAAACTTTAACTTACTATTGTCTTCATTAAGAAATGTAGTGAAGAATGCATAAAAATTTGGGACATTTAATGGAATCTCACTTCAGTTAAAACAAATGTTGTTCGTGCTGATAATATTGATAACTCTTTGGGTTAGCTACCTGATATTTAAACTCTCAACAATTTTTAAATTTCAAATTGTGACCGCCCTTCATTGTATCAAAAACCACTGGAGTAAAATAAATACTAAATATTCTTATCCTCTTCCTCCCCATGTTGTAGGCCTGTTTCCTTAGCCTTATTATCATGTCATTCTATGGGCCTTCTCACGATTTCTGGTGGGGATGGTAGCTTATTTTCTCCTAAAATATATAGGAAAGATCCTATTAAAGCGGGTTAATGTCTACAGCAGTTCTCATTACAACCGAGACTTTGGAATCTGAGTCCTCGGCAACACACAAAGTATTCTTTGACATTGGTTTTGGATTTGTTCGAATGAGGTGTTTTGATATTTTTTCAGATAACAAATTTTAAATTCTGTTTTTTAAATCATATGTTTCTTTTACTCATAAAGTCATGAATGTTTCACAAACCCTTCGGACAAAATTTCCCATCTCCTGAATTCTGCTGCCTGGAGCTGCAGCTAATCATTAGTAAATGTGGGTTGCTTGTAAGAAATTTGCTTTAATACCACCCTTATAGTACAACTTATGTTGCGGTACCTGTACTGTATTGTAATTATTCATAGCATGGTAATTTATTCCAGACCAGGGGTAGCCAACTTCAAGAGGTCTAAGGGACAATATTATGTCCAGGAGTTGATTGGCAGGCCGAACAATTTTTGGGATTAAATTATAAATATTGAGCTGAAAATAAAGTAAAATTTGTATACAAGTTTAACTTAGTTCGCAGGCTTCCACGGCCAGAGTTATAATTAAAATTATAGTAATTGATATCCGGGTTAGGCCGCGTCGTGTTTATGGTGTCTTCTGACGTTTCGGACAACATTTCGTGTCCTTCTTCTGAGAAAGAATTGCAAGAAAATAAGTGCTTGTGATTAGTAAACAGTCGCAGTTGTCATGACGTCAGTGTTATTGTTTCACGCCAGATGTCACTAATCTTATAACCATCTTCCCTGTTTATGTTATGGGGATGTTTAATGATTTCTATTGCTTCTGTGACAAGTCTAGGGAATTTTCTGTTTTCACTTTTAAGAAGAGCTATGTTATCGAAAAGTATTTTGTGACCCGTTTCGTCCGAATGAGATGCTATGGCGGAGAAGTCAGTGTTGTTATGTTTCTGGTGTCTTATATGTTCTTTTCTTCTGGCATCCAGAGAGCGTCCAGTTTGTCCTATGTATACTTTTCCACACATACATGGAATTGAGTAGACTCCCGCTTTATGTAAGATGTCGATTTCGTCTTTCTCTCTTCTTAAAAACCCTTCCAATTTGTTGACAGGAGTAAAAATTGTTTCAATGTCATATTTCTAACCCGGATATCAATTACTATAATTTTAATTGTATACAAGTTTGTTTCTTTTAAGACTTTAAAAAAAAAGAGTCATACATAAATCTTAATTTGCTTCTATCATGTACCAGAATGTCACATAAAAATGCAGAGTTGCCTACATTAACTTGACCTGGATTTCTAAAATTAATTAGATAATAAAAAAGGTGGAATTACAAATTAAAATTAGATAATCTATATTTAACTTATTAGTGAGTTTTTTTTTAATGGAAAAGAATACACCATACAAATAATAAATTCACAGAGTTGTTATTCGATATTCAATATGAAAATTGAGACATCTCTGCTGCACCTGATAAAGCAGGCATGTCCACTTTAAGTTGCAAATATTTACATGGTTGTGCTGACTGTATTATTGACTGTAATATCAAAATTAATTTCATCTGTGATGCTTTATTTTTCCACAAAGTACACGTTCTTTCGGGAACAATATAATTTATTTTAATAAAAATGAAACTATATTAATAAAAATGAATTTCCAAAATGTATGTTGCCGCATCACTTGAGAACGGCTCGTCCGATTTGGCTGACTCTTCTTTTGTTGTGTTCGTAATTGTCAGGGCAAGGTTTGTATGAAAGAAAATTTTTGGAAAATCCACGGGAAAAGTCGGAAATGTGAAATGAGGTACAGTTAGAGACTTCTGCTGTCAATTGTTTACATAACGAAAGTATTGTTTACGGTGTTCACATAGGGATTTGGAAACTGTATTATAATACTGGGCTTTCACAAATTCTGATACTATCGATGTAAGTAATACATTTGTGAAAATAATTCTTGAAGAATAAAATCCACGAAAATAAAGCAGTCACATAACTTTCTCTACCCTCGACATAGAAAATACAATTTTCTCACTTCACATTTTAATGTAGAATGAGCGGTCGTATTCAGTGGCGTAGCAAGCTTAGGTGGTACCCGGTGCGGAAAATGTCTTGTCACCCCCCCCCCCCAATTTAAATTATGAAAAGATGGAACAGTTCCAAGTGTTATTTTTTGGATAGTCAAAGGTAATCCCACGAGAGTTTAAGACTTTATCGATAGATTGCAGCTGCAACGAATTTATCTGATGTAATTCGTAAACTCAACGGATTATACAAAATTTGTAATAATCACTTTGTCATATAAAAACAAAAAAACTAAGCTCCAAAATCATGGCATAACTTACTATGAATCAACCATCCATAAAGCGGTTCGAGTTACCATGTTGTCGCCATGTTGTAACCAGTGCTTCCAATTGTGCAAATAAGACATAGTTAACCTAATTCAGCCAATTTTTTTAGGGTTAAGGAGACATACATATCAAGCACATTTTCCTGTACATTGTACATTGTACTGTTAAACGACAATAAATGCTATTATTATTATTATTATTATTATTATTATTATTATTATTATTATTATTATTATTATTATTATTATTATTATTATTATTATTATTTTGTTATTTATTATTAATCTAAAGTACGTTATAGACAGCGAGATATACATTGTTTTCGTGAGCGGCAGATTCACGAATTGTGGGTGTTACCATTAATAAAGCGAACATCTTTTGTTTCACACATTCCTAGGCCAAAATACACTCCCGAAATTGTGCAAAGTTTATTTTTGGAGTGATATTTTTATATTTTGTTTTCCAAGCGAAATCTCGAATTTTGGAAAGTTGAAAAGGACAAAATTTTGTATTTATGTCAGGTACCTTCCAAAATGTGTACCGAAGATTGGAGAAGAGTTTTCCTTATTTTTACATAAAGAAAGTTTTTTTTTTTTTTCGAAAACGGCTCTAACGTTTTTCTTTAGATTTTGCCCGTGGGTTTCTTATACTAAGAGTTAAAACTTTCATTTGAAACACCTTTTTGAAATAATTCTCTGAAGGGTAATTATAAGCCACCCACTCTGAATACGCGCTGTTTGCAATACGGCCTCTTGCAACGGAAAATCGTACGAAAACAAAATGTTGTATTTGGGTTAGGTACCTTTTGGGGATGTAACACGAAGATTTTATTTGGGCAGAGGAAGTTATGTGAATTATACATCAGATTTTTTTATAGGTTGATCCTAATAAATTTCATAAACAAGTAATGTAAGTATTTTACGGAACGTATTATTAATAATCTATTCTTAAATATGCGCACATACCAGTTCAAAATCTAGATTGCCGGAGACTTCGGAGTCAACTGACATTCGAAGTTTATTTTCATCCAAGTCATGACTGCAGCAGCGGGTAGAATTGGTTGCGGCTTGAGTGACATCAACGATTGTTGAAGTCTCATTTAAATTAATAAAACTGCAGTGACAAACATCGGCAGAAATAAACACCCCTTCCCCTAACCATAATATTATTGTTCGTATCATCACAGCGGCCAGTTCAGCCGCATTTTATTACCTTTGTTGACTGCATTTAAAACTAAAAGAAGTTTCAATACGGATGTTGACTTGTAGATAGTTGTTAAGCTTATTTAATTGTTTTAAATAATATTATTATTTTCTTTAAATTCCCTTGAGCGATTTTTTTACTTACAAAGATATATCTTTATTTTGTCACCCCTCGGGTGATGGCACCCGGGGCGGCCCGCACCCCCCGCACCCCCCTTCCTACGCCACTGGTCGTATTGCAGGGACAACTTAAGTGTGTGTGTGTGTGCCAGTGAGTATGCTACATTGGAAGTCGGTAACAAATCCTATCCACTGATACGTCACTCATAGCTGTAGGCTTTGTAGCTATAGGGAGGTTTATTAGAGGCCCTAAGCATCTAAAAGAAGACAAAATGGGATGGAACATTTTCAGTCCTACGCACGCAGCATATTATGTCCCAGGTTTTTGGGAAGGAAAGTATGAAAGTGATATTGAATTTCTTTTTTACTTCAGCCCCGAAATGGTTGTATGGTAATATGAGAGTGAGAAATACAATTTTCTGTCAAGACAATACAATCTTTTGTAATCGGAATTTATTTTTCTTCTTATTTGCACTCCCTTCTACATGGTGTGTAGAAGAAATTGAATGCAACATTCGACATCCTCTATGAGCCATAAAAAGCTATATCTACCGTTTTCTGAGGGAATAGTCGTGTCATATGTTTATGTTTATGTTTATGTTTATTCGTTCTTCTATGTACAGAGTATCATAATGTCGTTCTTCCTCATTTCGAATTCTACCTACATATTATATAAGGACCTAGAGTTTCAACATCGAAAGTCCTCCATAAGTTAATTTCATATTACAAAATACAAAACCCGGGCGACGCCGAGCCTTTTAAGCTAGTATAATATTTTTTCACACTGACTTTGGGGACCGCTAGAAATAGCCTTGCGGGCCGCAAGTTGGAAACCCCTGTTCGAGACTATCGTTATCTTCTATCGACATTCGGCAAAGCGGACAGCTGTTGCGAGTGGTTCTTCAAGAATTTAATTTTCTGGGGTTTGTATTATGGCTTTAACATTTTTTGTGTTTGTGTAGTCGTTTAAGAGGCCGAAATAAAAAAGAAGTCAGTTTCAGAGTACCCAACTTGATTAATAGAACGTCTTTGATTTACACAATAATGAAATATTCGATAGCTTATGGCTAAATCGATACAGCGGTGAAAAAGATGCGATATATCGAGATGAATGTGGGAGTCGTCGTCAGCCACAAAACTGTCGTTTTTCCTTATACTGCGTTCGTTCACAATGTCTGTGAAGTGGGTCTTGTGAATTTTTCTGATGCCAGTGGAACCTGATATGGTTTATTTAGGGTTTACGATACACCATATGTTGTGTATGTGGACTGTTGAACATGTTCAAAAAGTGGGACCCGCGGCAGACGAGTGTTACCGGATATGAAATGGAAGATGCCCTTGTGACTGTCAATGTCATATTAATAAAATGAAACATGCTTCAATTTTGGAAGAAATCTGGTCAGTATATGGAAAAATAGTTTTAATTTTACAATATTCCTCATATTTTATGGTGCACTATTTATGTTTTTGCATGTACGAGTTTGAAGGATAACTTGAAATGTTCCACCCTAACCTTACTTTTGGTGAATTACTTCATGGTTTAACTTAATTTAAAATCGTAGACATTTATCTTTGTCAACCCCAGATTTTATGTTGCCTATACCCTTCAAGCTTTGATTTCAAAAGTAATAATATCAAGTTACTACCTGATCTGTTCATGAATCAATGTGTATTGACAGATAAATCAGTCAAAATATTGTGTTTTTAAAAAAGTTGAGGTATGCGATTTTGTTTGTTAATACTATTTATAAAACCGAAATGTGGCAGACTCTAGGGCAAGATGGTACTTTGCGCCCCAAGCTGGTCCCCTTTCCACACGCCACTTGCCTGGCTGATTCCTGCCTGCCCCGCAGCGTATGCCTGCCATCATGCCTGTAGCCGCTGCCCAGCCTCAACGCCGGTAATGCATAATTGCAATTGACATGTCACCTAATATTTCACAATAAAAAAAGACCCTTGCACCTCCACATCATATTTCACAATTATAAAAACGACCCTTGCAATAAAAGAGGCTATTTCACAATACAAAACTACACTTGCACCATACATAATATTTCACAATTATAAAAAACGCCATATTATAACATTAAATATGGCTTAATTATTGATGCAGGAAAATTCCCTTGCACCAACACTACTCTCTTCATAACTAACAAAATATCTCAAAATTATAAAAACCGATTCTTGCGTTAAAACTCATTAAATCCCCCCTATCATAACTCAAATATACAAAAGCTTCCTTCAGTACTCACTCGTGGCATAATGGTTAAGACTCCTAGCTATAATGCTAGGGGTCCCGAGTTCAAATCCCGGTCGATCCAAAATTTACTAGTAGGAATAGGTCTCAAGTAGGTAGGTAGGGTGAAAAGGAGGTGAGAGGAAGGAGACTGGAAAGGAAGAGAATAAAGAAGAAATAAATAATTTTTTCTGTTTCATCAGTTGCATAAGAGATGGCACGACCGTCGCTGCTAGTAGTTCAAATGCCACCACTAGGGGAGGGATTGAGAGTAGGAGTGAGGGACTCAGTTGGGGCATAAAGTACCATTTTCCCAACTCTAGTATTGAAAGATCGATTTGTTGTATTTGATTGCTATTGAATATAGGCCTTGGTCAGTTTTACCTGATTAATGTTAGCCTTAGAATTATTGGGAAAAAATAGTTTAAGGTCATGCACTAGGCTCCTCCCACCAAATTTCTAATGTGACCCGCCTGTGGGAAGGAGGGGTTTAGGGTTTTGAATGTCTCCTCCTAGATGGCGTTGCTAGTAGGCTAATGCAAAAGAAGAAACTGAGAAAAAAAATATTTTTCCTTTATTCTCTTTTTCTCTTCCTTTTCCTTTCTCTCTTCCTCCTTTTCTCTCACCTTCTCCCCGCCCTACCTACCTATTTGGGTCCTATTCCTAACAGTAAATTTTGGATCGACCGGGATTCGAACTCGTGGTCACTAGCACCGTAACCAGCAGCCTTAACCACTAACTTACACCATGAGCGATTGCTGAGCAGCGAATGGAAAATTCATCTATTTAAGTTTAGAGAGCATTATAGGCCTAGTACCGGTACATGAGAAATAACCGTTTTAATGCAAGGACCGTTTTTGGAATATTTTTATTTTTTATTGTGGGTACTTTTGATATGGTGCAATGGTCATTTTCTTAATACTGTGATTTTGTATATTTTTATGCGTAAATGATGGAAGTGTACAATTGTGAGGTGCCTGCGCAAGGCTGGGTTGCGAGGGGAAGCAGCCAGCAGGCGAGAGAGGGTGGAGCTTGGCTGGTGCGTGACCTGAATCTGTCTTTCGCCGAATTTTTTATATCTCATATTTCATAAATGAACATTTAGCTTAGTATAGCCTATGTGCATGTATGCATTTATATTCCTATAGGCCTATGTAGGCTACCTTCCATGAGAAATGCATAAGCTTCGGTGATTATGTGCTAGCAGCCAGACTGCAGTGAAACTAATATTAAACAACCACTGATAGTTGAGTGAAAACTTTTTAGAAGGTTGGTTGCTTATGAGAGCACTCAGTTACCGGTTAGCCTATTAGTTCCCTGCCCATCATATGTTATAATTTCCACTTCTTGCAAATCCATGATATAATAATTATTATACAACTCCAATACTCGGCTGAAATCCATCAACCTGTTTGTTAAGTCAACGGCTCATCAGGCTCAGCAGAGTGAAAAAAATGGCGGATGACGTTTTGTCGTACATTCATTAGACTTTCATCGCACTTTTCCACCGGTGGATTTACTGTTGACTTTAAAGATGTTCCCATACTAACCACAATGGTCACATCCTTAACACACAGCATACAAGACAACACAACCATCTTAAACGAATAACTTCAGTTCATATCACTTGCTCTAGGTCTATTTGACTAAACCGTACACAAACATATTTTTGACCACAACTTTGGCAGTATGGGAGGAAGTTGCTGAATGTGTGTACCTCACCTATATAGTTGAAAGCACTCCAACAAAGTAATTCACATTACCGGTAATTAGTAAAACATAGTCTTAGTGAGTGTAAGTTTGGAGTTTAGCTGAGTTCACATTAAACTACAGCACTACAAAATAGAAAAAATTCAAGGGTAATATAATGTAGCCTACTGTACCTCCTCCACACTTTCCTTTTTCTCTCTAGTACATGTTAACAAGCCCTTTAGGTTGTAGCCTATACAGCTAATTAAATTTTAATAAAATCTATCTGGTTCACAATTTTTCCAGACTGTAGGCTACATCTGTTATATGATCCTCGACACACAACATACTTTTCTTTCACTTTGTCCTGATACTTTTTCACCACCTTCATTTTTGAACAACTTCTCATCTGCACTACCGGTACACCATTACTCATCTAACAATGTAATAAAATTCCACTAATTGTGAAAAAATCTAGAATTTCCAAGCATATCTAGGCCTAATTAACATAATTGAATTTAAATGACACTGTTTTAAATGAAAAACATGAGTCAAATGTACACTGTCACATAGGGGACAAGATTACAAGAAATCAGAAACAGGGTACCGGTAATCGTTCTGTTTTGTTCCTCACAGCTTATCACATGGCACAGTCGGTAATGGCAATGTAAGGTTGGCTATCATGTTCTCAAGCTGTTCCATCTTCATTTTCTATTTTAGTTAGGGTGACCAGATTTCCAAAACCAAAAAAGGGACATTCTGAATATTTCAGCACCTTTGAAAAGGTACCCAAACAGGCACTTCTGGTATGATCTGCATGAAAGTTGAATATCATATGATTATTGTATAATTATTTTGAACATGAATTAACTTAAAGGCAGGACTGAAGTGCTTATGATTATTGTTACACAGTATCAGATTCATCGTTATTACAATTAAATTTATGTGAAGTGGCTGCTCAGCCATTTCATAAAATATGGGAATTTTTCCCTCAAAGTGAGAAGTTATTAAATTATTGTAATTGGGTGGTCAAAAATAAGTTTAAAACCTCAAATTCTCTGAATATTAAGGACTTAGGCGTATGTGTAAAATCTGTCGATTTACTTATTTATTGCGTTGAGTTACTTTTTTTTTTGCAATTTTTAGCATGACTTTAACACTCTTTAATTCCAAGTAGTCAAGAGTAATCAGCTATGTCCGTTTTCATTTGGAAAAATATACATCTTAAGGTACAATTTGGTATAAGATTAACTTAAAAAAATAGCCTATGTGTGGTTAATTACTATGTAAAATAACAATCAAATGACTTTTTGTCCCATGCGTAATGGTGATAGTTTTGTTAAATTATTATTGATGAGTTAAATAAATTTCTGACAACCTGGAAACAGTTTATAATTTGTATTTAATCCCTCATACCTTCATTAATAACAACATTAAGGCCCTAACAGTAATAGCAGAACAGCAAATGAATTTGTATTTAATCCCTCATACCTTCATTAATAACAACATTAAGACCCTAATAGTAATAGCAGAACAGCAAATGAACTTTTGTTTTGCATCATTAAAATCAGTGTCCAAATTATGTCCCACCTGTAATAGATTTTGAAAAACAAATTTAAAATAAATTTTAAATAATGCTTTGCATGTAGTGTGGAGGAGACGACGTACAGAATGTGAAGAACCAATTCTAGTTTATTATTTATGATATGTCAAAAATAGTTTTATAATTTGCTAGAATGTCCCACCCATAATTATGAAATGGCTGGAAGACATTATTTCCTATCAAAAGATTTGCTTCTTTCAGTATCCTTTCATAAAATTCAATACACAAAATTTCACTTTCACTGTCTTTATGCTTAAACAGTTCTTTCCTTCTGACCACATGGAACTCATGCGAGAAAAAATCAGCATACTTGCTTAACATAGCAGTCAGTGGTATTTCTCGTTGCAGCATTTTTTACTTACCGCAAAGAGATGCTTTCACGAAGGAGGGTATTAGTCGTGGTGTGAATGTTTTCAACTTCAAAATATAACAATCAACATGTCCAAACTTACCAGAGTCTAAAAAAAGGTAGGCTACAATCTCATTAAAAATGAAAAATGAAATGTGCAGAGTGTGGTAAGTTACTTCTCGTTGCAGCATTTTTCACTCACTGCAGAAAGGGCACTTTCACAAAGGAGGGTAATAGTCGTGGTATGAATGTTTTTTACTTCAAAATATAACAATCAACATGACCAAACTTACAAGTACGAAGTCATGCTATGAATTTAAGTAAAAAAGGACAATCTTCATCAAAATCTATAAAACAAGACAGTAAGCTTCCTGTTAAAGTTTTGTTGGGACATCGGGACCATAGTCTAAACAAAGGGACAATCTCATTAAAAAAGGGACGTCTGGTTACCCTAGCGTAGGCCTACATCTCCTGTATTGAATTTTTTCATAATGAACGCCATATTTGATTGACCATGTTACACAATGTCCTGTCTACCACAAGAAACTCGTATATTTTAAAGCTAAAGCTCTATGCACAATGTGCATTTGGCAGTTGGTAATTGGTAATTGGTAATTCTGGTATTAAGACTACTGTAGTACAGGTTCTCAGCATAGAGAACAAGCCAGCATAAATGCTTAAACTAGTAGGCCTAAGTAAAGAACAAAATTTAGGCTACTTCTTGCTCATAACCGCTGTTTGTGCTTTCTGTTCTATCCACCATCATCTTAATATTTTATCAAAGTCTGGTTTTATTTTTTCATGAGATTTCTTCAACAAGATTTCTGGTATTCACAAGCTTGTCTGCTTCTGTGGGACGTTTTTCTTTAAACTTTTTGCTTTCTACCTTCATACTTTTTTTATTTTGCCCTTGATTCTCTTTGTATTTCTTACCGGTAGTCTTTTCTCTTCATTAGGTGGCCTTTTCCCTTCTTTTGTTATGAGTTATACCAAAACCAAATTGAAAAGAAATAAATCATTGTACTGAAAATTATAAACTCCAACTTGTGCTCTCCATCAGTAGGCATAAGTTATAGGTCTACAAGCTACAGTGAGTCCCACACAAGAGTGGGCCAATGACGCAGGTTTCTGTGTCGCGGCAGGCACAGCTCCAACTTCTGAGCGATCGAGTGAAATATCTACGCAAATTAAACCGCGATCGGTGTAATGATTCAGGTTCTCGCAGTTACATTTGGAATTACAATGAAAATAACCATGTACCTCATTGCAAAGGATGTTGGAAATGTCCTCCTCTTGCATCCACACATCACTGGCTCCTTCTTAGGAAATTTTGTTTCACGCACATAAGTTCAGCTTCCGAGATAGAGTTTGTTTCTCTTGTGATATTGTCTTAAGTTCTTCTGACAGTAGGCCTATGTGACTATTATTTATGGGGAAACTTGAAAAATAAAGTATATAGGTCAATTTCCCATACATTAGAAGAACTTAAAGACAACATCACAAGAGAAATGAACTCTATCTCGGAAGATGAACTTATGCGCATGAAAGAAAATTTCCTAAAAAGGTGCTAGTGTTGTGTGGATGCAAGAGGAGGACATTTCCAACATCTCTTGTGATGAGGTACATGGTTATTTTCATTGTAATTCCAATTGTAACTGTGAGAATCTGAATCATTACACCGATCGCAGCTTAATTTGCGTAGATATTTCACTCGATCGCTCGGGAGTTAGAGCTGTGTCCACCGTGACGCAGGAACCCGTGTCATTGGCCAACTCTTGTGTGGGACTCACTGTAGAAAAGAACCTGCGTGGAACCATGCTTTGCTTCCTGCAACAAACACAACTTGTATCCATGCAGGTTGTACAAGCTTTTAGCAGCACTTGAATTCTCTTCGAAGTGTGTACAATCTCTATACTGTATATAAAATGCAATGTTAGTATGTGTGTCCTTTATAGACTAAAAACTACTGGACCGATTTACACATGGTTTTTTTTAAAATGTTTTGCGTTGTCCAGAGAAAGTTTAAAGCTATTGAAATCCTCGATGTGACCAGTAGAAAGAAAGTTAATGGTCTAATTTCTGAAAACATTACACTAAAGTCATCAAATGCAATTCAGTTTTCATGACAACGATATTGTTTGCAGTGTTCACATAGGACTTTAACTTTAACAAATAATTATAATTAAAGAGGCCATTGATTCATCTCTGTAAACCAATGATGGAGAATGGAATTCATGTAAATAAGTGTAGGCTCATTTCACATTTTGATGTAGAATAAGAAGTCGTATTGCGAGGACAGCATTTTCAGTTATCTCAGCCTGAGTTCGTGCCAGCGATGGGCAGCGAGTAATGCTATATCAGAAGTCTGTAAAAAATTCTATCCACTGACATGTTATTCAGTGTTGTAGGCTTTTTATTAGTTGAGAAATAGGGTTGCTTATTGTGAGCCCTAGGCATGTAAAAAAGACAAAATAGGATGGAACATTTTTAGTCCCATATACGCTGTAACTTATTGTGTCCCAGATTTTTGGGACAGTGTGAAAGTGTTATTGGTTTTCTTTTGATTGTAGCCTCAAAACGGTTGTATGGCAACATGAAAGTGGGAAATAAAATATCCCATAAAGACAGTAAAATGTTACATTACCGAAATTTCTGTTTCTTCTTAATTCAACCAGGCATGGTGTTCAAAAGTATTGGGTTGCAATATTCTAAGTCCTGTATGAGTGATAAAAGCCATAGCTAGCATTTTCTGAGGGAATAGTCTGTGATAAGTCGTTCTTCTTTGCTTTTAACTCTAGATCCCTTTATAAGGACTTACAGTTTCGAAATGAAAAGTTCTCCATAATTCAATCTTGAATTACTCGCAAAATACAAAACCTGGGCGATGCTGGGCGTTTTAAGATGATGATAAAAGGTGAAAAAGGCTATGTATGTTTATCCATGCATACCATTGAAGTGAAATTTCATTATTCCTTTGTAACACAACTTATTAAATGCTAAAGTGATTTAAAATTTGGTCCTAAGCAAATGGAATGTTATGTAAAAAAAAGTAAAGTAGGTTAAATTATGTTTTAAATTAATTTACTTGTAACTTCACACTTTAAATTCCAACAAAAAGATCTAACATTTATATATGTTATCTTGTAACACAAGGATTAATTATTAATATAATTCAAGTGTGTCCCATGAATACAAGAATCAAGTTTCCAATGTCCCATGCATCACATTAAATAAGCCTAATAATTAATTTACTACGAGATAAGTGATTTAAGTTAAATTTGATTCATTATGAAAATGTTATTCAAACATAATTGAATAGCACCAAAATTTTTAAATCTTTCTTTATTGTACACTTTACAGAGAATTCTAATTGACGGTGTTGGGATGTTGTTGAAGGTCTTGGGTCATTGCAGAGTTCTTGTAGTCATCGCTGTCACTCAGTTGAATGAGGTGTTGATTAATGTGGATTCAGACAATCTAGAGAAATGAGTTCTCAGGGTTAAAGTGATTCTGATGTCTCAGGTGCGTCCAGATATAATAAATTGGAGAGGGAGTCAGTTTTGTGGGGTAATCCATAAATGAAGACTTTACTTGTAGACTACTGTACGTTTATTGATTTTTGAAACACTGGCAATTATCAGTGAAGTACACAAATTGCTTCTCATTATTATTTAATTAATCCCTGTACCAATATGCTGGAATCATACTGGATCTTGTTAGAGATGTCACTTTGCAGGGTGGGGTTCATCTTTTTCTATAGGATATTAATTATTTTGGCACTATATAGGGCTGATATTGGTGTAGGCTACACTACTTTACCATATATAAAATAATACATTTCACTTCACAATCATATAAAATAGATAATATAGTATAAAATAACTTATTTTGCAAAATGGCTACCAAAATAGAAGAAAATTAACACCAAATTCAACCATTTTATTTCACCAAAAAATCAGGCTTCTAATTATAGAATTTTTAAAGTGCTGGGTTCTCTTTTGGTCTTTGTAACATTTTCCTACAAGTTGCAGGAAAATGCTGATTTTTCTTGATTCTATGACTATATATCAAGTAGTTACATAATCCTTAAAGTGTAGCATGAGGCAGTACAGCTGGACTCATGATAATATCTGCATCTTAACAGATGATCCTTTATGTTGCCCACACCATTTGACCTTCATGTTAATTGACCCAAGAAGCTTTATGACTCATTAATGTATTAAATTGAAACATAAAGACATTCTTTATGGAAGTTTGTCAGCTCCTAGCCTAATTTTGTTTCTAGGACATTGAGGTAGTAGGCTATTTTTATTCATTGAGCTAACATTGAACTGTCTTTTTCATTCAGAATGCAATTTACAATTATTATTTTAATAAGGATAAGAATTTTATGAATATTAATGATGCTGATTTCTGACTATGTAAATGTACAAAATTTTATCATGGTGTATGTCTCATACTAAATTTGTAAGTATAAAAGATGTACAGTATAGTTATTTATGCAATAGTTTATAGTTATTTATGCAATGAGTGTAGAAAGCAACACTTTTTTTGATCATGCAAGAAATTTTCAGAACTCGCCTAGTGGCTTGTCCTGAAAACTCGCAAGTTCAAAAAAGAAGGTTTCTATACAAGTTGCATACATAACGTTTTTGCTACCTATCTCAAAAGTAGGTAGGAGAAGTGTAGGAAATGTAATGAATTTAATGATTAAGACTTCCTGATAATTAGTGGTAGAAATAGTAGAAATAGTAAGAATTGATTTAGTGAAAACTGCATTGCTAGGGCCCATTGCCAGGGCCCATTGCCCTGGTAATACTCATATAAATAAGTAAATAGGCCTACCATGCAAGCGTGCAAAAATGACAAATATTTTCGAAACTCAGATCAGTTCAAGAATGACATCTTTTGAGGTAAGTAGCGAAAAAAATAGTTATTTTATTAAACTTCCTTTATTAAAGACTAACAAAATACCATCATCACTCAATGTAGGTCAAATAGCTGAATTATCTTTTCGTTCAAATCTTTTAAAAGAACAGTTACATAACTTTTTCCTTGCTAAGACCATAACATCACAGTCTCACATTTATGAGGTTACAGGTTCAAATCTTATGGTCACCAACATGGGAAGTTGTAGAGTCCATTACCGAATTTAAGCTTTAGAGTAGGTTGTATATTGAATGGAAATAGCTGTGAAGTAAAGCACGTTGCAAGACCTTTAAATTATATTTGATTAGGATTAATGTCTCACTTTTTTTCGTTGATTGTTACACAACACAACAGAAAATAAGCCTATCTTCACTTAGCCAAAGGTTAACACAAATTGATGCAAACACTGTACGGTTGTATCCTTAACCCATCATTGTTTGACATGTGAGTGCTTCGCTCACTTCTGAGATATATTGTTTACCATTGAGATCAATAGAATGATATACAGTATGCTTTTCACTGCTTACTCATGGAATAAGTTGATATAAGTTCTGGAATGTTTGAACATTTCATTCTCCCACAAATAGCAAAACACATGGTCCATGTCAACGAAGTACGTTGCAAGAGTGTCTCACTATCATGTCATTTTTTTATGGGGTACAGAAGTAAGAAATTGTATAGTTGTTGTTCCCACCACATTGTCAACTAATTCCAATTGATTCTTCACAGTTCTTAGGTTCTGAAAACCCTAAACTCAGTGAAGAAGACACAGCCTGAGAGGACTCATTAGAATCCGATGCTGAAGTTGCTCAAATTTCTCCACAATATTTAGGCTGATGCAATAAAGCATTCTGTAATGCCCACCCTCTACCAACTAATTCACATACCAGGAAGAGGAGTAATTTCATTCATCTCCCAGTAGTAAACAAGGAGCTCAAAACTCAATTCTGTAATATATTGTAATGAAATCCAATGTAATGTTCTGTAACGCGAAAATATATGCCCTGATTATATTATTTAATAATAGATGTTGAAACAGGTATGTTTCCCAAAACGGTAAATTACAAAAACTCTAAAAGTAATTGTTGAACTACAATATATAGGTATATAACTGGTACTTCGTAGCGCTGGGCTTACATGTCAACCTACAGCGGGATCCTAATGAACTCGACAAGTGGTGGGTTAAGTATTGGTCTCTCAGACCCTGGCTATATTTTCATGATATTAGTTTTAAACACTGATTATGTTCAACCTTGAATGGCGAGCTATGCATCATTTGAGTGTTAGTCTTTGATGTGAAAACATGCTGCTGTAATTATTTCTATCCATTTTTGTAAATTTACCAAGTATATTTTGCATGTAAAATATAAGAATAAGAATATTTTAGAACATAAAAGTAGTGTCAGAATATTTTGCGTTCCTTTGAGTTATGTTATTTTAAAAACTAGTCATTTTTGTTTTCTAGAATATTACAAGTTTTATTTCACTTCCTTATAAAATATTCAAAGCTATGTGGCATATCAATATTTCAATTTCATTTTGGATGAAAATGTTGAAAGAGAACCACAATATAGGCCTAAATGCATCAAACCGAAGTTGGAAGTTGGTCCAGTAACTGTAAAACAAACAGATGAGGAGCATTGTTTCAAAACGTATTAAGTGCACTCTTGGTCAAAATACAGTTTGATACGATTTCACCCTATTTCTTAAGTGCTCTTTAACGCTATTCAGAATGGAACATTTCATGTTCTATCCCGTGTTAATTCACTGTCAAAGTTGATGTATCGGATCAAATCGTATTATGTGCACGGGAATGACTGGTTCAAAGCGTATTATGTACAACTTTATTTTAGTGCAATACGTTTTGAAACGATGCTCCTCAGATGTTAGTGATGATGATCATGGTTTAGATCAGCGGTTCCCTAACTCTTTTGTCCTGGGACCTACCTTCACATAGAAATTTTTTCGTGACCCAGTACTACATAACAATAACCAAACAATTTTCACGATGCTTTTCATATGCCTTTCAATAGTTTTATTTTGTTCAAATGCCCTGCTGAGAAAACACAGTTGAAATAAAAATGGTAAAGGTTATTTCAATAAAGAACATTGTCCAACCAGTACATTTTATTTTAAAAAAATTCATGAGATTTGTAGAACTGTTGTTTTTTATTTACAAGAAATTCGATAACAGGATTAAAAGTTGTTAGTTTTAACCTTAAATCAGCTTCAGCTATGGAAGTTTTGTTTGGATTCTTTAAATTAAACGCTCTTTCCTTATATTGAAAACAAGTTTAATTTTTCTCACCCTTTTCGCGGGGTCGCGACCTATAGTTTGGGAACCACTGGTTAAGATGGTTCCTAAGTTTCAGAGGATGTTCTAGTTATGACACAATCTCAGAAATTAATAAAAATTAGAGTGAAAATAGTGAATGCGATGACAATGGGAGTCAAGATTTCACACCAGCTTTATAATTTTGTAACAGGTGGTTTGTACTTTAGACTTTTAATTTCATGTTAAAAGAAAAATGTTATAATAAAACTATCAAATAAATATATTATATAAAATTGAAATGCCATAATATAGTAAAAGAATGTAAAAATAAAAACAAATAAAAGTTTGCAGGTCCTAAGGGACCGACATTACCTACAATACAATAAAATTTGTGTTATCACTTATAAGTTAAGTGGGAGGTCCAACCACTTATGACTACCCAAATAGAAAGGACTGTGACAGTTAAAATATGCATTTAATTTAATATCAAGGATTAGATTGAAACCACTTGCAATAATTTGCTTCCCTTAGAGTTATGGTGGAATGAAAATGGTAAGCAATTAGTACAGTAATAAGGAGGGGAAAAAATCATAAAGAAACATGCTGGGTGTTATGGTATGCTGAGTTATATCAAGAGTCCAGTTTCCAGAACTCTGCTTTAGAATGTGCAAGAAAAGATTAGATAAAATGAGGAAACTACTAATTCCTTGGTGAGGAGTTATTTGATAAATAATATCTGTGGGATAGCCAGGGTGCAAAATCAGGGGGAGGAGAAGGGGATCTTCCATCCACCAACAATGTTATCTAAAAAGTTACCCCCACCAAAATTTCCTGGGAAAATTATTTCATTGCAAAACGACTAAGAAAATATACAGTAAGACTTACATTATATTACTGAAAACAATGTGTTATTAATTTATTGTGGCTCTATTTCTACAAAAATTACAGCAATAATACCTACAGAACAGAAGTTATAGAATGGTCAGCATTGTGGCAAGTTGGCAACTCTGCACATATTTTCTCCCCCCCCCCCCCAACATTTTTGAATGATTCCGTACCCTGGGATTAGCTACTTTACCCCATAGAGCCCTGGAAGGGTTAATACTAATTTTTGTATCCAATTTAACAAATTAGTCAGGATTCAGTGAAAATAATTTTCTAACATTACACCTTTTTATGATGTACGGATGGCACACAAAGCAGGAAAATAAATGTTGACTACAAAAATATTGTAATATGTATGATTGATTATTATTTTTTTGAGATTGGAGACATCCCTGCTAATATTATTAATGGGCTTGTACCCGGGTTAGAAGTGTTTCACCTAAGCTTCTATCAACACATTCCGCTGTCATCATCAGCGGACTTTTTGAAGAAATGACGGTGATGATGTTGCCAGTGAAGTGTGTTGGCTAAAGATTTTTTTAAATATCTCTGACCTGGCTGCAAGTATAATAAATTAGTTTGATTTGTTTACTAATATTTGTGTATTTGTTAATTTTTTAAAATACAGGACAAAGAGATAGAGGTAGAGGTTCGCCTTCTCCCACATCCCCAGCCAAATCACCAAAATTTCAGACAGCACCTCCTTTGTCAAATGGAGATCTACAACCAGCATCAGGGGAAGGATTTGGACCATGTTCTTATGGACCTCTCTCGGGCTTGTCAGAGGAGGAGCTCTCTATCGCTGGTAAGTGATTTATTTTTTGTTGAATTGGTTATAGTAGAGATCTGACTTTCTGAGTGGGAAAATGATCTTGCTTTCATGTATTGTTTGTCAGTATTCTTATAGATTCGATACAATAATAAAGTAATCGTAAATAATACAAGAGGTCTGGATTTTATCGATAAACTCATAAGCGGCGAATTACCATATTTACGCAAATCTAATGCACACCATTTTTGCCCATTTGTAGCATTCATAATAGGGTACACGTTAGATTTGATGATAGTACATTAGATTCAAATGCAAATCCATTCTGTAGTTCGGAGGTAACTTTGATCACTTATGGAACAATTCATTGCTGTATTTCTTGATTTCATTACATTTGTTGTTGGTCTATTTTATATATATGTTACTGGCAATGTGTGAAATCCAATGTATAGAATGCCTAAAATCGAATGTCAAAGTATGAAATGATTGATATTTTATACATTGCCTAGGCATTGTACACTTTGCTAGATTGTCTGCCGGCAAAGTATATAATATGCCTAATCCCGCCATTTTTTCCCCGCCACCACTGTTTAATAATAAAGACAACGATGATAATTGATAATTGATTGAACTCAGATCGGAAGAACAAAATAGACTAAAAGCATAAAGAGGAACTAATATATCGATGGAGTAGAATTGAGGGTAAATTTGTGTAACAGTTTAAAAAAATGCAAACAACCAAATACCCTGAACTGAAGTTATTAACAAAATCACTTTGTACGAAATAATTTCTACTTTATGTCACAAATATTTAGTGTAGAATAGCTCATATCTTTAAAATGTATTTAGCCTTTTTGAAATAGGAGAATTAAATAATCTGCTAAATTTGCTATGCGAGATTCGTTATCATTATATTCTGATAAAATACGTTTTTCTTAAAAAAAAAAAACGCACATTTTCTGAAATCAACATTCTGTAAGCTTATTGGAATGTAATGAAAAAATGACAACTGTGATTATGTAGTAGGAATTCTTTGTATGAATAAGACAGGCTGCTGAGAAAATTAGGTTGCAATTTCATTGGTAAGTGAGTACTTACTGTAACAAGTACTTCAATCTCTGTTAATCTGTCATTATTTTCCAGTAAGAATATCCTGTGCTTTATTTTGTAGTTTTGTTCTTTCAGTTTCAAATTCTTATTAATTAATAAAGGCTTCTCATCTTGTGCCCTTTTAACACTTTTCGTAAACGGTACTGGTCATTCTGTATAATGCCTAGGAATTGTATAGAATGCCTAGGAAAAGTATGTAACATGTTCACAAAAACTTATATTTCATAGTTTGTCTAAAACCATCAGGCATTCTATATATTACCTAGACATTCTATAGAATACTGGGATTTCACACAATGCCGGTTATCTCCAGTGGCTGTATTCAGATATTTTTTTAATTAAAGAAGCTAAATAGGCATTAGAGCCCGGATTTATATGCACAATAAATGAGTAAAATAAGGAAGCACATATACATGAAAAATGTAAGAAATAAGCCTCCAGGAACTCCTGACCATGTAAGTAGTGGTCTATGATCAGTCATTTTTAACTAGTTACACTAATTTATGTTTTTATTTATTCTGAACAGGTGAAGCAGGACAGAGGCATACTCGAGCACATTCTCGTCTATCTAAAACTCTTACAGAAGTTCTTGCTGACAAAGGAGCATTGGGCTATTTCATCCAATATTTGGAAGCTCGTGATGTATTCCCTCTTATCAAATTTTGGTTGGACATCGAGAGTTTCAAAGCAGCAGCTTGTGCAAGAGACAGAGCAGAATTGTTGAGCAAGAAGGCAGCTCTGCGTGATGAAGACAAGTTGTGTCCTACGCGGTGTGAACATGACAAGCTTTCTATTAGTACTGACTGTGATTCTAATTTAGGAGACTCTGTGTTCGAGTCTCCCCTCCATTCTAGTGGAAGTACAAATGAGATTAGTTCTAGGACAACAGATGAAGGAGATACTGTTAAACATAATTTATCATTATCGCTGTCACCAAGAATTGTTTCCACCTCCAATGTTCCATCCTCACCTGTAAACAATAGTAAAGCAAATAATTCTGAAGTCAAAAGAGATTTGAACCATAGTGATGGTAGCAGTACTGTTATAAACCATAGGCCTAACAGTTTAAGTAAATCGAAGACTGATTCTTGTGGTTATGAAAGTTTCTCTCTAGATCCTCCTAGGAGGCTAGATATTGTAAAATGTGAAATAGATGAGTGCAGTGGCTGTGAAGTGACTCCTAGTGATGAATCTGAGCGGGCATCAGTAGCATCAAGCCGGGATGGAACAACGAAGTCATTATCTGTTGCAAGTAGTCAGTTAGCTCAAGCTACTGTTGATGATGCATTAAAAATCTTCAACAAATATGTCTCTCATGAGGCATCGCATCCCATTAAGTTTCCTGACGAAGCGAGAGATCGAGTAGTGGCTGCCATTTGTAACGATGCTGGAATGGTTGATGCTGACTGCTTTAGAGAAATGCAAGACTTTGTATTTCAAACTATGGAAAAGGAGTAAGTTAAGTGCTGTTTGTTTTATCATAGGTAATCCCATAAGAGTTTAATAGTTTATCGATAGATTCACGACTGTGCATTAGGAGTGAATTTAACTGATGAAACTCGTCAACTCGAGTTGGATTTATTAAGACTATTCCATAAATAAAAATGTAACGGATTATACAAATAATAATTACTTTCATGCTTTTGTTAAATAAAAACAAAACTAACAGCTGCGAGATCACGGTATACTATGAATCAACCATCAATGAATAGATTCAATTAATTAGTTTCATTTTTCCTGTGGTATAGAATATATGGTAGCCTAGTTTTGTAGAATCCACCTATATACCACAAATGTAACAATAAGCTGAAGTATATGAGAGAGAGGAAAATAAATGTATGAACTATGAAATAATGTGGTTTATTAAGATATTTAAAAGTAAGATTGTATATTAAGTGTATCAATTAAATATAAAATATTAAAATATCATTGAGCTCAATGAAGTCAAATTGGATAAAAATTGTCACTTATTAGATTAAAATACAACTGGAATTAAAATATAAGCATATTTAAATAAAACATTCAAATGTTGTCATAAGTCAGAGGAAAACTTATTGAAATATAAGTTCTGTCGATATGTATGTCTTTTATACAGTTAGCCTTTGCTCACTTCCTCTTTTGATGGTGTAACTGTCACTATTATAAAAACAAACCGTTTAATACTGTGTATAGTTCTTCTTCCTAGTTAGGTTAATCGAAGTTTAAAAAAGGTACACTTCCTTCTTTCTTCTTGGATACTATGGTTATTGATATTAAAAGATCCAATGTTAATTTATACAGTAAAAAGGTTAATTATAATCTGCTTAAAATTCCTCTTCTTAAAACAATAAGTAGAACTTGATGTAGTATGTAATGAATTTTCTCAATAATCTTCAGCTTTATTTGTTTACGTTGGAATGAGATGCATTTCGACGAAACAAGGCGTCATCTTCAGTCATACCGATTTCTAGATGGTGTCATGTTGCGGTAAAAAAAAAAAAAAAGAAGAAAGAAAGAAAAAAAAAAAGAGTAGCAACTAAGCACTCACCGCAACATGACACCATCTAGAAATCGGTATGACTGATGATGACGCCTTGTTTCGTCGAAATGCATCTCATTCCAACATAAACAAATAAAGCTGAAGATTATTGAGAAAATTCATTACATACTACATCAAGTTCTACTTATTGTTTTAAGAAGAGGAATTTTAAGCAGATTATAATTAACCTTTTTACTGTATAAATTAACATTGGATCTTTTAATATCAATAACCATAGTATCCAAGAAGAAAGAAGGAAGTGTACCTTTTTTAAACTTCGATTAACCTAACTAGGAAGAAGAACTATACACAGTATTAAACGGTTTGTTTTTATAATAGTGACAGTTACACCATCAAAAGAGGAAGTGAGCAAAGGCTAACTGTATAAAAGACATACATATCGACAGAACTTATATTTCAATAAGTTTTCCTCTGACTTATGACAACATTTGAATGTTTTATTTAAATATGCTTATATTTTAATTCCAGTTGTATTTTAATCTAATAAGTGACAATTTTTATCCAATTTGACTTCTTTGAGCTCAATGATATTTTAATATTTTATATTTAATTGATACACTTAATATACAATCTTACTTTTAAATATCTTAATAAACCACATTATTTCATAGTTCATTCATTTATTTTCCTCTCTCTCATATATACTTCAGCTTATTGTTACATTTGTGGTATATAGGCGGATTCTACAAAACTACCGAATAGATTCAAGTTACCATGTTGTGACCAATGCTATCGATGGTGCATATAAGACATTTTAACTTAATTCAGGTAAGCTAACAGCAGAATAGAATAAAAGCTCATGAACTGGCTTACACCGAATCGAAATTGTGTTTTTAATCAATGTACATTTTTCAATTTCCAAACAAGTTGTGTTGTATAAAATAATCTGTTTTTTTGATGCTTAATGGCAGCATGTGGCATATTAATCACGGCATATTGATGCTTAATGTGTCCAGTAACGAGCTGACCATTTTATCGGATAAATTCCCATCCTCATATTAATAGCAAGCATTTTATAAGATATACGATCATGATTGGTCTATATCCGAGGAATTGATAAACGTTACTGATCATGATATCAAACTCGCGGCATATGAGTGGAATAGTCACTGAAAACTTAATTCTTTGTTTTATCTTCAATTTGTATAAAAATTTCTTCACACAGTAGATTTCTATGACCACCTGTGTGGTCTAGCGGTTAGCTTTGCTGAGTACGATCCACAGGTCTGGGTTTGATCCCCGGTACCTCCTTGGATTTTTCTGAAGTAGGAAGGTTTGGAACAGGGTGCACTCAGTGCCTTGTGACACAAACTGAGGAGCTGCTTGATAAAGAAGTAGCGGCTTCGGTTCAGTAAGTCATCATTAATGGCCGTGGGAGTCGGCATACTGACCATATGCTCTCCAGTCCTGCCATCCATCTGTGGTAGATGATGCAGCGGTTGGATGACAGGCCTAATCCCTCAAAGAGATGTTGCCATGGATTTTAGTTTAGTTTTTGGTGGAGTTCTGTCAATAAATTCTGTATTCATGAGTATGTTTTAATTACCTCTGTGCAGATTTTTTTAACCCAAAAGCGATAGGTCAACTTTAGTGCAAATGGAATATGAAGCTGTGGAAATTCTACCGTGCATAGCACGCAATCCTTACCTTAAGCTGTTGAAAGGAGAATTCCAGTATTTAACTTTACTATCTTAAACTAGATGTTGAAAATGCTGTCCCCTCTGATCTAGCCTATATTTATGTGACAACGTATAAATTTTATATGTACAGAATGTTGAACTTTCAAATTCCTTTATTACTGATGTTTTAGAAATCCTTTCTTCCTGAACTAGGCTACTTGTCTAAACGGCTCAAGAAGCTGGGATTTTCCAAACTTAGGGGATTTAAAAGTATGGTGTTTTGTCCATATAAAATTTATACATCATTATCAGACAAGTATAGATCATAAGGGAGAGATTTTTTCAACATCTGCTGTAATATAAGGGTATTAAATACTGAAATTCTTTTAATTTCTTTTCATAGTGGAAGATGAAGGTAGCAGACATAGCTAAATTCTGTTATGGCGATCAACCACCTGATTCTTGGTGAAGGCCATGCACTGTGCATGACAGAAGTCTAGTTGCTTCATGTTTGATTCGCACTATAATTTTTATGTTGTTATCATTTTTATCCAGTATATTTTTTCAAACACAGTTAAGTCTATTTAGATAATGACTGTTAATTTCCTTAATTTGTTTGACATCATGTATTTTGAAACTATATTTAAAAAAAAAAAAAAATGTTTATTCAATTTTATGCACTGAATTATTGTTTCTGTTGCAGGTATTTTCAAGACTTTCTGAGAAGTGACTTCCATTGCAAGCATCAGATCGATGTTCTTACAAGTGGAAATGTTGTTCTGGCAGATATACTTTACAACGAAACTGCTCTCTTTTATTTCATGGAGGTAAGCTTTTGAGTTTTTAATTTATTTCCCACCATACAGTTTAAAATTCAGCTATATGATTCGTTTGATTATAGATGAGATTTCTAAACTCGTAAAACACACAAAAATAATTTTAAAATATAGTCTATTTTGAAAATACTTTTTGGAAATCTCTTAATACCGGTAAAAATAAAGTTAATTGAAATCTATTTACCTGTGTTTAGAAACAAACTTAAAAAAGCAGTAAGCTTAGTTTCCTTAAGTTGAAATTCATAAACAGTAGAGTCTCAATTATTACAACGAACTGAACATACAAGGGATCAGGTAGATGAGTCAGCCCAGGTTCATGAGATTGATCTCGGCCAAAATCAAGGCCATATGTGCAAGTGCATAAATAGGATAGTCCCATGTCTACATTTACAGGCATGTAAAAGTATTCCTGTGGGACAAAGTTTCAGCACACTGGTAATGGCTATAAACTTAAGTAGCAGTAAACTGCTGTTAAATACATGTAAGTTGAACAAACTTCAATTAGGCCTAAATGAGATGTAATATGTTGCAGGACATGTAATGAACCAAAATAGTTGTCCTAATATGCTAGAATGTCCCACCCGTAATTATGAAATGGCTGCCTTTTCTTTCTTATAAAAAATAACATTTGGCTTAGTAAAACACATGCAATGTGTTCTCATGCAATCAAGCATTTAAGTGTGTTGAAAAAAAGTGTTATACTAGTAGGGCTAGGATTTATGTGCAGGAAATGGCAGGATAAATACATTAGGCATGCAAATGTTTCTAGTTTTGATACATAATATACCTATCTTTTTAGTTGTTTTATTATTTATTTTTATATTATAGGTTATAATTTAATGATTTCTGTAATTCAAAGTATGGCATGTCTTGTTCATTTTTATGCGCATCCTTGATTCAATAGCCACAAGGAACCACCGACAGGATTACAAAACAAATTCAAGTTTTGTCAGATTGTCCTTTTTTTTTTTTTATTTGGCTTAGTTTTTAAAAACTTGTTACCTTTATTGTATTACAATTTTATTTATATGCTATGTTACTATTTAGTTTTAATAATTTCTCATCTGTAAGCATTTTTCTCCAGTGCTTAGTTGCTTCACATTCAAGGAGGATGTGTTTTGCATTTAAATTTGAATTCCAATTCACAGTATTCTTTCTCATATTTTTCAGTGACCAGATACCTAACCTCCACCATGCTAAACCTATCCTCTCTACTTTAATATTGTCAAATAAATAAATTTATCACCCTCTGTTTGATTTTATTTATCTATAAAATACTAATGTTTTAAGTCTATTTAATTCACTTAACATTTCTTGGTTAGTTACATTGCTGCATCTGTTTCTTATTATTTTGCATATTATCTTTATATCATGTGAGTCCATTATTTGCCATATCCATGTTATTCCTAGCTTGTTAATTTCCTTTTCTACTTTACTCCATTATTAGTTTTCAATTTTCGTATTTTTAAAAATTTTAAACATTCCTTTCCTAATTTATTTTCATTGCGTACATTACTGTATATAATATGAGATGTGGAAGTAGTGGCAAGGTCTAAAATTGTTAAGGCAATTGATCATCCAGTGCCCAGTGATCACCACATGCTATGCATGGTAGAAGTCCAGTGACTTCATCTTTGGTTTCATCTTGTATATTAAATGGGAGTTACTTCAAGTATAGTAGGAATGAAAAAAGCATAAAATCATTGACTTGAGACTTTTGGTTACCAATATAAGTGGTAAAAATTTTGTACTTTTTTTGTTCAGTACATGGAGCAAGAAGGTAACCACGTTTTGGTAGAGTTCTGGCTTGCTGCAGTCAACTTTGAGCAGCAACTTCTGGAGAAGAAAGGGAACTATGACCCTATGGAGGCTCAAAATGATGGCATGGTTTTGTATGACAAGTAAGTGTGACATTTATTGAAAGCAAAAGCTTATACAGCTTATGCCTTAAGGCATTTTTCTTTGCCGGAAGTAACCACGGCAACTTGCTCCTCTCGTTCTTTGTTGAACTCATACCAAACTGAACTCACAATGTGTTGTGTTATTATACATTGATTATAATCAAGTAATTACTGACTAGAAATACCTAGTTTTTGAGAGTGACGATTTCATGAATTGTGGTTATTACCAATAATAAAATTAAAATCTTTAGTTTCAAATGTTTCTAGATCGAAATATTGTCTTTTACACCACCAAAAAACACAAAATGTTCTGTTTGCTAGATTTTTGTTTTTAGTGCAAAATATTTCTTTTTTGAGTGAAATTTTATTTTCCTGGGAAAGATTCGAGTTTTGGAAAGGTCTCTTTTTATGAAAGGGCTTAATGTTATGCTTATTGAAATAAATATAGCCCTATATGCAAGTTAGCAAAACTAAATATTTAATAAACCACATAATTGAGTTAGGAGTTGTATAATATAAGTATAAAGAAATATTTTTAAAAATCTCAATTAATTACATAGAAAAAAATACCTATTTCAATTCAAAATTAAAATAATCTTGTGTAGAGATGTTCGTGGAAATAGTTTTTTGCTTTAGCATATATTAATTTAGCACTAACTCCCGTTCTTAATGTATTTTATATTTTATGTAGAGCGCCCTCCAGCACTCTGGGTTGTTCTCTCCTGAGCCTTTGCTATCCTCAATGTCGCGATGTTCTGCCCTGCTGACCTCTAACGCCCATATGACCAATCTGTGTGCCCCCCTCTATCTCCATCTCTTACTTAGCACACTCATAACTAATAAGGTGCTACTTTAATAGATAAATAAATTCATAACACTTTCTCTAATCTACACCCATTTATTCCACTACTTGGATAAATACATATATACACAACTTGGAAATACATAACTCTTGACTACATTGCTGTCGCCTTCTGCGCTTGCTAGCGCGAGTCACCTTCCTACACACACTGGCATAATTCTGTCCGCTATTTCCCATGTCCATGGATATCCGAATCAACATATTTATGCCTTACAGGAAGTAGACCAGACTACTGGTAACCTTTAGAACAGGGGCTGCCAACTGCTACCTTACATTTATTTCAATATAGAAATACCTGTATTGTGGTGCCCAGTAGTGGTATCCTTGATGAACCTCGATATGTAGCTCGGTGATTTTGTGTTAACCAGTTTATCTGCAGTACAGGCAAGTTTTAATAGTCTACTGGTAAGAATTGTGAAAATGTACAAAACAAAAGGCCTAACATTCCCATGGGTTTTTTAAATATTTTTCACCATTTGTTTTAATGCGAAGAAAAGCAAAAAATTTATTTTGTTATGCAAAATAACACAGAAATTAACCAAACTATTCTATTGAAATTTAACACTTTTATTCGCCGTAAAAAGGATCCCAACTGATTATGTTCATGTTCCATGTAGCGTTCATGTTCATGTTCATGTTCCATCCCATACAACTTTCATGGTGGCCACTGGAATTCAGGGTAGGCATAAATAACCCTTGCAAGCTAAATGAACTTAAATAGCATATACAAGCTGAAATTCAAACAGTTGTTACATAAAATCTTTGTGTGTGCAACAGCTTCACAAGAAAATGTAAAAACATATGTGACTTCAAATAGAGAATGTTTTCAACGCCAATTTTGAGAACAAGAATATAGCATTCTCTAGTGCCCCAGAAACATGGGGCAGTGTAGTGGAATATGAGTTAGAAGCAAGGCAATAAAGCACCCAGGTTAAAAAGAATGTCTCTGTACTTGTAGGCTACTGTAAATCCTTGATATCTGATAAAAATTGTCTGTACTCTTTCTAGAGATCGTTGTGTTGGATTGCTCAGTAATATTGTTCTCTAAATTTGATTTCTATTCATATCCTTTGCTTAAAAAAGTTTTAGATTAATGATTACTTTCTATGCTAATGATACAGTGCGTCTGAAGGTCAATTGGTTCGCCGAGCGGGCAGCCTTGGACTGGGCGAGGGTTTGCTGCACATACTGCGAAATTTACGTGTAAACAGCTTGCAAGCAGAAGTGAATCGCTTATACTGTAGTACATACTTGACTTATCTGCATCACAATAGGTGCTGAAAATAATTTCAGAAGTTTTGTTGCCATTGCGCTGAAGACCAGGGCCGCCACATGGGGGGGGCTGCCGGACCCAGGGACCTGGGCCCGGGCTCCAAAGGGGCCCGCTGGATCCAGATGATGTGGTATAATTTTATGCAAAACTGGAATATTGATAAAATATTCTGTTACACATATAACGAGAAGGAAGCTCTACGGAGAAGGGAAGAGACCACTAAATGAGGATGGTCGGCGGTCGGTGAGGGGCCCGCGACCAGTACATGGTCCTGGGCCCGACCCCGAGATGTGGCGGCCCTGCTGAAGACTTGGAAACTCCAATCTCTTTCACTAAACGTTTAATTAATTTTGGAGGTGTGCATTCTAACCTGGCTCCTATTTCATCCAGCTTCTCTTCAGTCAATACAAGGCATTGTTAAAACTGAGAAATTTATATCCGCAGTACCATTAGTTAGCCTACTGGTAAAGTAAAGAACATTTCAAGGAAAGCTTGCTAAATTTTTGCCTATCACATAAATGTACAGTTCAGGTAAGTTTTTGAATTTTTCAATATTTTGTTACACAATACAATTTTTTTTAGTATTGTACAAAATTTCACATTAAACATTTTTTTGCTTTTTAGGTTTGCCGTCCTGGGCATATGCATAGTCTGGCCATTTATAAATCAGGGCCTGTTCAGAAAGCTGTAATTGTGGGTCAAGTTAAATAAAGAAGATCCACAAACAAGGAATAGTGTTGTTAAAAATATCGTAAAAGGAGCTAACAATGTTTCCTAACAAATTGCCTTAAAAATGGATGCTTAATTTCAAAACTCAATCGCACACACCTGCCAAGTGACCTGCTGTTACAGATATCAGTCATCTTCATTATTTATGTACACTTTAAACAAGGGATCAGCCAGTGTAAGATGTATGCAACTTAACAATATTGAATTGTCACATTCAGTTGTTACAAAAGGATTACCGGTATTATTGGTAATATTTTTATCGTCTGCTAGTGCATACTGTATATTCCTGGTATAAATATTCACATGCTTTATTAGTAAGACTGATAAAAATATGTTAATTTTTTTTTTTTTTTTTTTTTCAGATACTTTTCTTTACAAGCAACGTGTCCCTTAGGCTTTAATGATAAAATTCGATTTTATGTGGAACATAATATCTGTAGAGAAGAAGGGCCTTTGCCGGACTGCTTCAGAAAACCAGCTGATATTGTGTTTCATGTGCTAGAAAAGGTAAGCAGTTTTATCAAGGCTTTGTAGAAATCTTCATAGAATATCACAGTTCATAGAGGCTGGACAGCTAAACTATACTGTATAAATAAGACATTGGAACAGATGTAGACTCTGCAAATTTAAAATAGCTAAACCACAAAAGAATAATATGCTATAAGTATGGGGGCATAATACTACAAGATTGCAATAGTACCTGATCCCACTGAATGCCAGGTCAAGATTCCACGGTAGATTGTGGATTATATTTACTTTCTACATTGTATTAACGACGAATTTCTGCTTTCATAGCATGCTGTTGTTTTTATCTAATCTTATGGCTACTGCAGTAGTTTTCAAAAATTTGTAAAAATTATATAATAATATAAGAGGTGGACTGGCAAACACCTTTGAAGTATGGAATTATTTTTAATAAAGTATGTAAAGAGGTTCTTTCAAATTAGTTTTGAGAAAAAGTTTGACTTTCTGATCGACACATAGCACGAGAATCTCTTAATATAAAATATCAGTTGCCCTTGGGTGAAAAATGAGTTCTTATGCTACTAATAAATAAATAAAACTTTAATGAAAAACATTGAAAGTACAAGCAATATATTACATCACATCTGTGTCACAGACATGCTGCCTCACAACTAATGTCACTTTTTTACTAATTATTATGACATGGGGTAAACGGTATAGTCGCAGGCACCAACAAAGTGATGGGCACAGTAAAAGTTAATTTGTTTCAATAAGACCTGAGAACTTACTATACGGCTGTTTTTGGCATTGGCAGCATTGTTATTCATTTACACTAGATGATTCAGCATTAATTGATCATGTGAATAGCGGTAACTTATGTTTCTTCATTACCATGTGAAATGGCTCTCTATTTTTATTTGATTCTTGTTGATTTCATAATGAATGTTCAGTTTATCAGGTTTCTGTGTTATTTACCTGGCAGTTTTTCTTGATAAACAACTGTGGGTTATGCTCTGAATACCAGTATGCAGCCTTGCCAACTCTCATGCACTGAGCATGAGACACACGTATTAAAAGATCCGTCTCATGCACTCTGGCTGGAATCTCATGCATTTTATCCATTAAAAAGTTAAGACTTCATCTTGAATTTCACTTCATTTTAACTCCATTTTAGTGTTATGGCGACCATGAATGCCGTGATTTTAGTATTGATATCGCAAGATAAGTTCATAGAGCTAGCTGCATGACAGATTGCAATAGACTAGCAGCGTCTCTGCCGCTTTCATAAAATGTGTATGTACGAGAGTTCATGGTTCTCGCCTCGTCGGTTCCAGTTGTTTTGAATGAAGCATGTGCATTCTCCATTGTCTTCAGATTCAGAAAAAGAGGATGATCCTTCTCCGGGAGGAATGTCTCCAAAAAAGAAATACTAATCCCAGATCTTTTGTTGGAGCTGCTAAATATAAAATCCGCTTCAACATTGCCTGACAAGTAAAGTATCCTGTATCCGCAGTTGAAAGATCCATCTTGACCATGAAAATGTCCATTCCTGAGCCATGCCACACATCCTAACCAAAAGAAGTGGTGGCTAATACTAGGAAACCGACATATCAGTATAACAAATGCACTGCAATAAAAAGTGAGATTTGTATCTTTGTTTTGTAAAATATTCAGAAAATGTTACCTTACTTTTTGTTACCTTACAGTTTCTATAAAACTGACTGATATTAGGCTATGTTAAAATAATTTGCATTATAAAAACATTATGGTTTGTTAATGATTAGTTAATGATTATGTAACATCATATTAAAGAAAATCATTGTCTCGCTCTTTTTCCTTGAATCTCACTCTTCCTTATCGGTGATCTCACACGATAACCATGGGGACCCACGATAGCTTTGGGTTTGTCTGAATAACGTACAGATTTATTGTTTTGCATTTGAGTTTTTTATAGTCTGAATAGCCTGTGCCCATAATCTATGTAGAAAGCCCATCATTGTAATTTTATGTCTAATGAGTAATGACATAGACTGTACTTATTTCTATATTTTATCTTCACTTGATCAGGTTATTATTATCTTTAAATCTTTCAGTGAAAATGGGCATATGCCCATCTTATGTATTTTGTTTGTCCATCACTGTATATTGGTTACAAATTTGAAAGGTCAAATTGAACAGTACATTTGGTCCAAAACCAGTAGATCTTCAGAGGGTGTAAAAGTTTCATAATTGAAAGTGGGTAATCTGCTAACAAAAGTAATAAAATTCAAATGTGCCCATAACTAAATTATAAGGTGCCCAATTTACGTTTCCAGTGCCCATCACTATAGTTATTGTTGGTTCTGACTTTAAATATTATTTAAGCACTTATGATTGGCAGTTTTAATTTTATTTATAAGGCGTCTGAAATTATTGTTTTCATTCTTCCTACCAGAATAAATCCAGTTCAGTGCCGGTATTTGAACATATGCCTGTTTTTTTTTTAAGTTTTTTTTTAAACCATAATTTCATTGACTGTGTGTTAAAGTGCCCACAAATATACTGGTTACCCTGTAATAAAATTTCTACAAAACGTAAATGATTTACTTTTTTATTTAAATTAAAAACTTCATTTGAAATATTGTTTATTTTTGTAGATGTTTACTTATAATATAATATTAATTTTTTTTTTCAGAATTTTCTGCAACCTTTTCTAACTTCAGAATTATACTTCAAATATCTGTCAGAGCTGATAAACACAATTCAGTCAAGTCCAGCTCTGATTTCAAGAAACATAAAGTCAGGTAGGCCTACCATTAACTGTTGTATATATGTATTGGTAGCAAAAGTAGAAAAAGGTTAGGTCTTTATATGGTAATTAATTCGGGAACTAAGATTTCCCTGCTAATTACAAAATCCTTCAGTCACCATATTTGTTGCATAAGTTATTAGTTTCAATAGCCGGAAGTTAACAAATTTCAATTCAATTTAATCTACAAGTTTCTAAATCTAATAATATTAGAATTGCAAATTTTTTCATTTTGTTACTCAACCACTTTCTTTATTTCCTACAGCTGCCATAATTCTGCTGTCAGCTTCCAAACTGTAATAGTTAAGTCTGATTTTACTGTCTTATTTATTTTATTTCTGTCATTTTTTTTTACCAATAGCTCAGATTTCTCGGAATTGCAAGTACATAAGTACGCCTTATTAAAATACCCTAATGTGATTAAAACTTTGTTACAATGTTTCATTTTATTGGAAATTTGGGATACTTAAGATTATTAACTAGTTCTGTCACTAGAAAATTGCTAAATGTGATGTATCCATGCTTTTCTGATTTCACTTTCATCTCTCAAAAAAGTATGCTTATAAAATTATCATACTCCCCTCTTTCTTTCCTTTTGTAGCCTATAAACTGCAGTAGTGAGTGAGTCAGTAGTACTTGTGCCTTCCATTCTGGTGGCCTAGGTTCAATTTCCTACTGGTTTGGAGATTTTTCAGCCGTGGGAATTTCCTTCTTGGGTTCAGGTCTGGGTGTTGTGTTATCCCTTCATTGTCATCCAGTGGAAGGGAGTGGTAAACCACTCCGATATTGCCTTTCCTGTGGGCGGGTTGCGGTTCTCATCCCTTGATTCCCCCCTCCCCCGATCCAACCAGACTTTACACTGTTCACCTCATCATCATCATCGTAAGGATAAAAGCAAATTAAGTTAATTAAGTTATAATATAACTTTATTTGTTTTTATCCTTATGATGATGGGCTTATGGGCTTTATTATGGGCTTTCATCTAAGTAGATGAAAAGATTTTGGATTTAAGGGTAAGGACATGTCGAAGATGTCTTGCAGTTGCGGTCGAGGTTTATATTGCGATCCACATTGATGATCGGATGGACATACCAGAGAGGTTATCCTTTCAATGTTCTGCGCAGTTTCTCAGTAGGTAGTGATAGTTTTCTCTATTACACTGGCAATAATTTTTTTTTTTAAATCTCAGTTGCATGAGATTTTTTCACTGATTCATAATATATCTGATATGCTGATTTCAAATCTGAAAACTGTTTCTCCGTCCATGCTCTAGTTTTCATGCAACTTTAACTTTTGCATTCCAGCTGTACATGTATGAGTTAAGGGATCAGTAGGTAATAAGGAAATATTGTTTAGATATGAAAATTGTTTTTATTTGTTCTGATCTGTTTATTACTGACGTCCAATGTATAAACAACCCAGACATTTCTGTTGCATTTGTGGATATGACTCTTATTCAACAAAGGCACGATACAGGTATAACCTTTGTGAGGTGCGTCAATTTAATTTTTTGTGTGTATTGGTTGTACGAATACAGGTATTATATTTTAATTGTTTACAGTACTCAAGAGATAGCAAAGACATTCCATATACCATTAAACTCCCGAATATCCATAGAATGGAGGAAGGGGGAACCATGGATATGCAAATTCCATGGACAATCCCCAAAATAGCCGAAAAAAACACACATTACTAGAAAATACCTTTGGACATTTTTTATTTACAGTAGAGGCCTGCACATGTTATAAAGTAAAGTGATCCCTATACAGGCCGTGGAGGCCCAGAGGGTTCCAGGAGGTTGAAGCTCCCAGATTTTGGACATTCAGCACATGAAAGTGGTAAGGTTGTCAGCCGTACGCAGTAGCTGCCTTTACCTCAGGATTGCTCCTGGTACTCATTTATGTTAGAGGCTGAGTCGACCCCAGGGCCATTGTGCCACCAGAAGGATTAGGCCAATTGAAAAATCTCAATGACCTCATTGGGAATCGAACCTATGATCTTCCGGTTTGTAGCGCAGCGCCTCAACCACTACGCTACGGCGTACCCCCCTGCACGTATTATAACTTAATAAAATATGTAAATTTCCCATGATATACCTAGATTATCATGAAGAAGTTAAAAACTAATTGTGGCTAAATTTTCTTCCACTCTCTAGCCAGAACATGTCTGTTGTGGTGTTTATGGTGCTGGATTATTATACACTAAATCTACTAGTTCATCTTTCATAATTCAATGAAACAAAAGTAACTTAACTATATCACAAATCTCAACAAACAGGTCATTTACCATGTGCAGAGCTTGTGTTTATATCTTGACAATGAAATATAGTAAAGGAACATGCTGCATGGCAGCTGAATAATCAAGAACAGTTTCAAGTTGCAACAATTCTACTGCGATGAAAAGGCAAACTATTTTGTCATCATGGTAAACATCTATGTAGACCACCAGGGTGAACGGTAGCTAGCATCCTTGACATGTATTGTTCCATTTAAACATGTACCATTGTATTACAAGGAGGTGACATGGAGGTATCAGCCACGATGTAAACATCAGTTGCGATCATTGAGGCATCTTCGGTATGCTTTTACCCTAAGTCTTAAACACACTCTAGAAATCTGTTAAGAGCCATGGTTCTCTAACCTGTTATTGCTTCAATAGCTCATTAACTTGACTTCTTCCAAGATCTCGGATTTCACTAATGATAACACATTTCTGGAAATGTTTAACAACCAAGTCATAGTGGTACTGCTTATTTTTTTATTCCTCAGCACAGTATTTATTTGAAATTTGTTGTACAGATTAACACCAGATATTTTAGGCATGAACGTTCATTAAGTTATACAGTAGAAGCTCTTTAATCCAGCATATCCACGGCCGTGCCAAATTAGCAACTTTGCTGGATTATTGAACAATTATTTTAACGGGAATACCAAATATAAATCACTCTAGATAAAAATGCAAATGATTAAAACATGTATTTTAAGAAAAACCTAGAGTACAATACTTAAATTCAATCGTTTTATATTTATTTAATTGAATATTAAATATTGAATTTAAAAGCACTACAATGCACAAAAGAGAAATTAATGCATATGAACTTATTGTTTAAGAAAATCTCAGATATTACATGGCTTCCATGATTCTGATCTGTTCTTCAAAAAGTCATTATGGATTATAGACAAATTTATGAGTTGTGCACAGTTTTAACTTTTGTTGGATTGAGCAAATTTTATAAATGTATGCAATGCATCAGAAGCCTGTTTCCATGAGACTTTAGCTTCATCTGCAGTGGCTCCTTCTTCTTAATCCGATTCCACCTCCTGAACATGGGGTGGGAACACTTTGTATAATCTGTTTGCATCTCAGTTCTTTGACTACTGGCACACTTTTGTTGATTTCAATCCAGTCTATAACTTCCTCACGGGGTTCATCTCTTGAAGGGTTATTTGGTACAGCTGGTCAAGATTAACGAATGCATGAATCCACCCGGAAAAAACCCGAACACGGTTCAATCAGTACCGGATTACAGAATCTGCCAAACCATAGAAAGCCGAACTAAAGAGCTTCTACTGTATAGCAAAATCAGTAATTCAATTAATATCACTTGGGCACTATCAATGCTTATTAATAAAAAAAATAAATCTGGAATTTTTGAGAATATAAAATAATTAACTTAAGTAACAATTGATTTTAAAATGCTTTATATGGTGTAGAAAAATTTACATTTTGAGAATATAAGTTCATGCTTGCACTTATATTCCCTGTATATGAGAAATATGGTGTAAGCATTGAATATGGAATTCAGATAATTCATGGCTGTGTTGATATGCCTTATCAGTTATCCGTTGCATCACCACTTAAAAAAACTCAGGCTTCATGTCATAATACTGTCACACGTGTTGCTAATACTCTGACAGTAAATCAGATATACATTTTTGTGCATCTTGTCTCACTTGTTCTGGAAGTAGGAAAGAATACGTACACCTCTCATAATGCTGATTCAAATTTATTTCAGTGTTAGTGCTGAAACTGAACTTGCATTTCCTGCATTGAATGAACTTATTATAGTGGCATAGTGAATTAACTTGAAAGAAGATGAACATCAGTTCTGTGTTGTTAATCTAAAATAGTTTAACGTTTTAATAATGGGTATAGTTTAAGAAAAAAATAGCCTTGCGATCACTTAGTATCATTATCAGGGCCCGGATTCTAATGACATGTCATCTTTTTATTGATGCTGCATAGACATTGCCAACTTGTGGATAAATCCTAATCATGGCCTCTAGATTATAGAAATGTAGTTTTATTAGGCCATTTTTTGTCATTTTATACAATTTTATACTTTTAGGGCATCTATTTCAATTTTAGGTCATTATTTTGTCATTTTCTTGTCATTTGCTTCCTTATTTAGTCATTTTCATGTACTGTATTTACATTGAGTGTAACTAATAACTTTTTTTCGTTGCTAGCGGTGCTGTCTTTGAAGTGTTGTTTGTTTAATGCAAGAAGGAAAAATTTGGCGTTAAAGTGTTGACATGTCTCAGCCGGAAGTGAGAATCAAAGAAACGCCAATATTTTGTATTATATTACTATTGTTATTAGATTGACTTGGCACCAGAGTCTGCCACCTGCTTGGATTTGAGAGTAAAAACTACTGTTTACCCTCAATAAACAACAATATAATCTGGCAGACCACAAAAGGATGTGCCGAATTTTGACTCACCAGTGCCTCAGTGACAGTATAAATTTCCGTGAGAAAAGAACATTCACAACATTGCAGTTATTTACAGTTTTTAGAATTATGTACAGACTAGTCTATAACTTTGTGTGTACAATAATTATTTTTATAAAAAAAAAAATATCAGTTTTTAGGTCATTTTTTGTAATTATTAAGTAATTTTCTTTAAAATTTAGGGTCATTTTATAGGTCATTTTTCAAACAATTTTAGGTCATCAGAATCCGGGCTCTGATCATAATACATACAAGTAGTAGTATTAACTTGTGGTTACTCACTAAGAAATAGTATCACACGATTAGGTGCACATGAGGAATGTTTTACTCTGCATTTTCTACATCTTGTACTATTTATTTGTAGTTTTTAACTAGTGATGGGAAAAGTACAGAAAAAGTAATGTAAAGTACCGGAGAGAAATTTTACTTAAATCATCATGGTTTTTTTTATGCATGTCTACATCTTCTGTATTCTCAATCTCCAAGCTTCTTTGTCCTACCATATTTTTTCAGGAATGTTTTTCTCCTACATGGCTTCTTGTACCCATTAAACCATGTCTTTTTTGGTCTACCTCTCTTCTTTCTGCCCAGAGTTTCCATCGAAGATCCTCTCCTCCCCCATCCTTCTCAAATGACCGTATACCACGTGAGTTGGTTTTCTTTAATTTAATCTATTATGGTATGTGTCACTTCCATGTGTTGCTGAATTTCTTCATTTATAATTCTTTCCTTTCTAGAAGTCCTATTTGCTCTTCTCTAAAAATCCATTTCTGTTGCAAATATTTTCCTTTCCTCTCTCTTCTTAACTGGCCAAATTTCTGAACCATATTGTACTATTTTCTTAACTATTGAATCATAAATATACTGTTTATGCTTAATTACAATTACAAATACGAGGGGCGTTCGGAAATGATTTACAGTAGTAGTTTTTTGTATCTTATTTATTAATGAACATGAATCAATTTACATGGATCTCTCAATATACTCTCCACCGACATCAATACACTGCTGCCACCTTCCTGGCAACATCATTATTGTGTCATGGAACCCTTGTTTGGGGGTACTACACACCCACTCATGGACAGCTGCCTGCAATTCCTCATTATTGCCGAACCTTTTCCCTCGCAGCACATCCTTCATACTGTCGATTAGAGCATAATCAAGATGGAGCGAAATCCAGTGAAATGATGGGTGTGGCACAACAATGAACCCCAGTGATGTCAACTTTGCAGTTGTCGCATTACTGGTGTGCGGCCGCACATTGTCATGCAGGAGCTTTTTGGCCTCAAACTGTTGTTAAACGTTTATGAATATCTGCAGTTTGACTCCTTCCATCCACAAAAACCATGCAGTCCACCTTTGTCCATGATAGTCACCTTCCATCTTGTTCATGACTTTTTCTACTTGACAACAAAGAAGTGTTGTTCTTTCACTATACAGTGCGTTCACAACTGCCATCTAGTGTCTGCGAGGTGTACTGGTATCAGGTTATTGTCCTATGAGAGGACGTGCTCGTAGATTGAGCGGTATTTTTAAAACAACGCAATTGTAAATCATTTCTGAATGCCCCTCGTACAATTACTTTACAAAATGGCAGTAGCTAAAAATTCCTTTTTTAAACGCCATAGAGAAAGGTGTTTAAGTGTTTCTTCTCTTTATCATGTTGAGGGCAGTTGCCCATGCTTCACTAAGAGAAAGGCCTTTATCTGTGCTCAGTGGCGGACAAAGAATTTTCTTTTGGGGAGGGATTTGAGGAGAGAAAAAAATTTCACTTATATTTATAATGAGTTTATAAAACTGTAATCTTACCTATAGATTTGTATAAATGTGAAATGTGGCCACATTGCAGGAGGAACACAAGTTGAAAGTATTTGAAAATAAAGTTTTAAGGAAAATATTTGGATAATAAAGAATAGGATGTCGGGGGAATGGAGAAAGCTCTACAAATATAAACTTTACTGTCTGTATCGTTCTTCGTTCTCCTAATACCGTGAGATTAATTAAATGCAGGTGGTTAATACAGGCTGAATATGTTGATCGAATGGGGGTGGAAAAGGGCATTTAACAAAATTTTAATGGGAAGACCAGAACGAAAATGACCTTTAGAGGGACTGAGATGAAGGTGGGATGATAACGTTAGGATAGATCTAAGAATGACTGACTGTAGAAATTTGATCTGGACAGAGTTGACTTAGCACTAATATTTTCTGTATTATAGAGTCCACTATCCTTGTTTTTCAATTGATGAAAAATAAGCAATTTGAATATTTCCAAAAACGGATATAAAAAGGTGCGTGAAATTTGCTGTATTAATTCACATTTATAGCCTATTCTTTTTACTGGTACTTTATTTTTTCAACTTTCGGGGGGGGGGGATATATCCCCTCGACCCCCCCCCCCCTCTGCGTCCACCACTGTCTGTGCATATGCTCTGGCCTATATATAAAGGCTCATTTGCAGGCTTGTGATTTAAGTAACCGTGTAAATTAGAGGTACTGAAACCCATACTGACTTAAATGCCAAATTGCACTATTTTCTTATTTCTGTTGATTCTGAAAAAGCATACTCACTTACATAAGGTACAAAGAAGCTTCAGCACTTTGTTTACATATGCATTCTCATTATATGCGACCTTGCCAGGGAAACCCAACCAAAAGTTGATAAACATATTTAGCATAACAGTAGAAAACAGGTATCAGGATGTAAAATATTGATTTTCAACACCATCTGTTGGTGTCATTCTTGAACTATGTTTTCTGATCATAACAGACATAAAGATAGAATTGCCAACCATAATATTTTCAGTTTAGAAAGTTGCGACTTACAGTTGGGTTCTTGGAGGAACAAAATTCTTGCTTCGTAAGTTTCCTTTTTTACTTTCCATGAAAAATTTAAAAAACAGGCAACATTCTGTTAGTGTGTGACAAACTTTGAGCATTGTATCTTAGTATTGTGATGGATTTGAAGGTGACAGATGATCAAGATTGAGGAGCATAGAAAAGTTCCTTATCTATGAGACCAATTGCCATGAATTATACTTTTTAAAAAATAAAGTTTCCAAGGTCATAAACACATCAGTTTTTGAGCTAAAGGTTTTTTTTGGAGAGGGGGGGTTTATGCTGAAGTTGAAGGTTTATGCTGAGTCGGAAAATGAATGAAGTTGAATCCATTCATTTTCCGACTTAGTGGTTGGGTCTCCCTTGCAGGATCACATATGATGGTTTTGACCATCAGAAACCTTGCATCAAAAATGGGAATATCTTATAAAAGTATAGTGTTTTTAATCTAATTTAATTTCCAAAGCATCTTGAATAATTAGATTAAATACAAAAATTATTATACATGTCTAGACTTACTGTTCAACTTCGGATGACTGAAAACTGAAATATTTTTATATAATATTTCTCAGATTGAAAGTTTTGTCACTTGAGCCAATATTGTTCTCAGCACCTCTTGTGTTATTGACAGTGAGTCATAGCTTTTGCTATTATTCTTTCAGGGTCAGAATGTAGTAGTGAGTGCAATATTTCCATCCACAATACATTATTAGCTATGGAAGATACTGCTGCTCCGCCCCGCAAGATTATTCGAAATGTAGATGACAGGGAGATGAGCATAGACTCGAGACAGTTATATGATCCAGACTCCCTCTGGAGGCGGCGACATCAAGCGTAAGTTTCATCTTACAATAACTCACTTTTGTTGCATTTATGTTTTCTTTATAGTAGGTCATTTCACATAAAATTTAAACGGTTAAGACAGTAAGGTATAAGATTTCTTGCACATTGTAGTATGTGAAAGTTTAAGTTGTGAAAAGTGAGAAGTACATATATGAACATAATACAATTGATGGTTTAGCTGTAGTGTATTTTTTAAGGATATTTGTCTAGAGGAACTATGAAAACCGGCAGGGAGTTAAATAAATATTTGTATTGGGCCCTTCTTTATCTGTGATGTTTTGTTTACTGTGAGGTAAATACTTGTTTAGCCTGTCATTTAAATTTCATTATGGAATCTTGAAAAACTTAAGAGTTATTCAATTGTGAATTTTGCGGTTAAAGTTCAAAATCTCTTGTGTGTTGCAAAGCGAAGCTTGATGCATCAGGGCAGAAATTTTTTTAAAGAGTGGGATGAGTGGGTATTGTTCATTCGCTCTAGAACCAACCCTAAAGTAAACAGTAACCAAAAAACAGGTGTATCTGTCTCACTCTTAAGTAGATATGAGTAATGTGCTAAAATGAGACAGACATACTTGTTTTTGTTTACTTTTGGTCCAGGCCCGACGAGAGGGAGGGGCAGCCCCAGGGCCCGGGCCCAAATGGGGGCCCGGCCGACCAGGTATTATTTACTTTCTAAATTTACTGTATAATAAAATTGGTTATAAGTCAATAAAAGCTTAAGTTATGTTTTATGTGTTTATTTCATCTGCATTGTCCTGTCGTATAACGGTGACACGGAATTATCAGTTAATCTGAAACGGATTATTTTTTTAGAAAAATTGCTGTTTTTTATAGTAGAAGCAGAAATCCTTTTGGACTCATCAGTAACGTTCGTCATTTAAAATCATAATTTTCAAAAGATTAAACAGATAAAATTGTTCCTAATTATTACATTTTAATGTATTATCTGTTTCGTGACCGGCATCAGTTAAGCGATTTGGTCCAAAATCAATAGGCTTCGTCCCATGGGCGTTATAAATGGACCAAGTTTTATGAAAATCCGATAAAGCGTATTTGAGTTATCGTGCTTACCGACACACAGACAGACAGTCTACCAGACAATCTCATAAAGTACCGGTACCATTCTGGCACATAATAATTATGTAATATCATTACATTATCTTTTTGTTGCATACATTATAGGCCTAAAGTGCGAGTTGGGTAGTTAATTAAAAATTTGACAGGGGCCCGGGAAAATTTGTCCCTGGGGCCCTTGCTTTCTTTTCACGGCCCTGTTTTGGTCTGTTCTAAAGTAGAGTTTGTAATAATGAAATTGGTGGGTGACAGGGCAGCTTAGCCAGTTATGTACCGGTAAATTTTCACTAATAATAGCATCTTGATAATTATTATTTATGTCTATGTGTTCCTTTTTCTTTCTTTCAGAGGTTTGAATTTCGGTAGGATAAACGAATTGGGTCGATTTGAAACTGATGTAGAACCAGAACCAGATAGGAAAGAAGGTACAGTATATTATTAGATTTTTTTAATATATTTATTATTTTTTTATCTATTATTCTTTCTCTCTAATTCTTGAATCTTTTAAGTTTAAATTTGTTCTGATATTGTATAAATATATTATAACAGTTTAGGCTTTATGGTATGCATTTGGATTAAAAGTATAACTATGTGATAATTTATTTTCAATTTGGTAACACTGGTATTCCTGCCAGTTATTATTATAATAAGTACTCCATTTCATTACTTTAATGCTTAAAACCATGTACCAGTACCTGCATATTTCATAATTTTAGACAATTGAAAGTTAGCGTAAAAAGTTTTGATGACAATAATTTACAAAATCATTCAGATTTTTTGAAAAAATTTACTCATACAGACTGAAATAGATGTCACTTACCTGATTATAAAACATACCGGTATATGAAATATAAAATATACAGTAACAATTTTTAGAGCATACACTGGTGAAACTTGCATGAGGGGAAGCCACTTCAGAGGTGGGGATTGAATTCTGAGATGCAAGTAATCATCCCCCTTCTGTGCTAATGGAGGTTATATATTGTAAACCAGGCCCAATTTAAATGTATTTTGTTTAACTGTTAATCAGCTACCCATTCTAGAGTGTTGGTGAATTTTTTATACTGAAGAATATGTATTGTAAGTTCTTTCTAAGCTAAATTATTATATAACATTAACATCATTTAGTCATATTGCTTCTCTTTTAGTATTGTGAATATCATACTTTCATTATATTATTTGAATATTAGTTAGTTTTAAGTAATTAATTATAAATTACTGATAATGTTATACAACTATGTAATATTATTTGAAGTATTACTAAGTAATATAACATCGACATCATGATGTTATATTGTATCTCTTTTAGTAATATGAATATCGTACTTTCATTATATTATTTTAAAATTACTAAGCACTGCTAGTATGTGTGGTATACAGTATTGGACTTGTTAATTTAGTACGTCATTTTACATTTTCTTTATTGTGTTATATGATTTTATATCTTATTGTATTTTGAAATTTAGAAAATATTTCTATTCCACATACTGTTGTTAAAAAGATTGATGGATTGATTGCCTATGCTGTGGTTACATCTGGATTGAAAAAAAAAAAAAACTGAGCTGAGAAAGCGTACGGGAAAGAATTATTATTGGAGTATAACCGAATGTGTTTTTTTTTAATTTACTTTACATTATTTTGAGGGTACATTGGTTATTGCCAATTGAATGTGCATCAAAAATTTATATTTGGAGATACCCCTGATGTTCTAACTATTTTATATAATGAAACACGATGCCGTGATTTAAATTGAACTGTTAAAACACTTCTAGAAATTTTTAGAAAGTTTATACAGGGAAGTTATTACTATGAAAAAATAACATTGAGATGAGTTACATACACTACTTCCCTTATTTTAATTACTAACCTGGACCCAGGTTTTGATTAGCGTCCTCTGTATGTTGGTTCGCATTACCATCCTCTGGTGGACATCTAATGAACTTCATGATGAGGTTGTCCTCTGCGGGGATGTCATAGTTCATTAGGTTGTTTTTATTCTTATTTATTCTACTTACACAAGAATAAAAACAACCTAATGAACGTTGATATTCCCATGGAGGACAACCTCATTATAAAGTTCTTCATGATGTCCACCAGAGGATGGTAATGCGAACTAACAGACAGATGCAATATAACTGTTGAAAATTATGAGGAGGCTCAGTGAAACCTGGATTCACGTTAGTAACTAAAAAAGGGAAGTAGTGTATGTAATTCATCTCAATATTATTTTTTCATGTTAAAACACTGTTTCTTCTTACAGAATCTCGTATTACCAAAGTGGTGAAAAAGCTGGTCAATTTAGAGGAAGATAAGGTAAGTTATTATCTACCAAATATCTATAGAAAAAGATGTCATGATTGATATTAATTAATATTGCTATTGCTATTGCATTCTTGCAAATATGGTGATATGCCCTTGGTTATGTCCAATTATTCCCACGGAATATTCTATTATACCTTTCACAAATTGTAATAAGTTCTTATTTTTACCCAAATTCAGAGCTGGCTCTAAAAATAAATCTGTTTACTTGGAAGTCATAGTTGCCAAATTGCTCATAAATTTTTAAAGCGAAATATGAAATTTTCATAGACATTTTTCTTGACTTTTTCAGCTTCTAGAGTCTGATCTTAGGAGCTATGACCAAGTGCAACATTATTGATAAAAAATATAATAGAAAATTGCAGGACTAGAGTCATGCAATTACTACGGTCAAAATATGCTCCTGGTGCATCAGACCTGTTCAGATGACCTTTATTATTACTTGGATAATTCAAAGATTGCATATTATTTTGACAAAGAAAATCACCCAGAGGACAAGAAAGATAAATATAGAACACATTGATTAGTTAGGCACTTCTAATTTTTTACACTGCTCTGCTTGATTTGTTTGTATATATTATTTGTTTTTTTGTATTAAAATAATCTAGGTAGCATAGATGATTTCTTCTTACATTCCACCAAGAATATCTAAACATGGTGCTATGTTTTTCAAACTTTCATCCTGGTTAATTCTAGAGCGATTAAGTTTTACCTAGATCAAATACCATCCTTAAAGTCTGATTTAAACAACCTGCGACTTGAAACAGATCACTCAAAGCAGAGAAGCAGGAGAACTGCGCTGCAATATGTTGTATTAATTGTATTTGAGACTGTAACTTAATCATTATTAGTGCACCAGTTATTGAGGATAAACAGAATAAAATGCAAACTTTACCATGGTAAACTTTTGATAGAGAATGGCGTACATAGCCATTAGAGTTGAATGTAGAAATGTTACTTCTTCCTTTACTAGTGTGTCCTGAAATTGATTTTGCCATTGCTATCAATTGCATTTTCTTTCAGCCATTCCACGGAAAGTGAGCCTGAAGTCTCCAGATCGTAACAGCCTTTCGATATTAATTAAAAATATGTCATCACTGAATAATTATGAAATTAATTTTTAGAATTAGTTCTTCAGTAGACTAGTACTAAAAATTAATTTGATAATTTTTCAATGATGACATTGACATTTTAAATTAATATTAAAAGGTTGTTATGGTCTAGACACTTCAGGCTCACTTTCCGTGGAATGGCTGCTTTCTAAAGTATTTGCATCTTTTGATCTTAGTGCACACAACTGCCCAAGATTTTAGGTTATGATATGAAAGATATTTTGGGAAGAATTCACTTGATAATTACATAAGGTAGGCTATAATGTGTTTCCAGAGTTAATTTGGGAAAATGGATACTTTTTTCCTTTTCTTAATATATAAACATATATATAATTATAATAAATAAAAATTGTAACCGGGATTCACAGTGAAGTAATCAAATATAAACACTTAATTCTGTTTTCCACTCAACTTCACTTATATAAGTAATGACTTACACATAATGCATTTCACAGCTTCTTAGCTGCATCATCAGATGAGGTCAACTGCCGAGTTTGCTGGAAGACCGGTAGATGTCTCTGTTGGGCGTATCAGTGTAGTGATGAGGTCGTTTTCCTTTGGGATATCGAAATTAACCAAGTTATTCCTGTTCCTTTGAATGAAAATTTTTTCCCATACCGTTAGTTCTATCGGTTTTGTTACAGATTTTACTAATTTAATGTCATCTTCAAATTCATGTCCTGTGGTCCAAAAATGATGTGCAACAGCCGACTTTTCTGTTTGTACTTTATATTTCTTAAGTGTTCCTTATGCCTTATATTTAAATTTCTCTTGGTTTTTCCAATATACAGTTTGTTGCAGTCTTTGCATTTTAATTCATAAATGCCCGAGTTTTTCTTTGGGGGAATCTTATCCATTTGTCCAGATTTTAGTAGTGTTTTTATGTTGGATCTGTTGATGGGGGCCAGCATATCTTGGACACCGCACTCAAAAACGGCTTCAACACAGATTTAGTTAACAAGAGAATCAAAAAGTTTGAAAAACAAAAGCTAATACGAGAAAATTGCACTTTAAGCAACATTAAAGATCACACTTTCAAGAAGTTCACTTTTCACCCTAGACTACACTACAAATTTGAGAAGATTTTCAAAGAAGTGGATATAAGACTGGCCCCCATCAACAGATCCAACATAAAAACACTACTAAAATCTGGACAAATGGATAAGATTCCCCCAAAGAAAAACTCGGGCATTTATGAATTAAAATGCAAAGACTGCAACAAACTGTATATTGGAAAAACCAAGAGAAATTTAAATATAAGGCATAAGGAACACTTAAGAAATATAAAGTACAAACAAACAGAAAAGTCGGCTGTTGCACATCATTTTTGGACCACAGGACATGAATTTGAAGATGACATTAAATTAGTAAAATCTGTAACAAAACCGATAGAACTAACGGTATGGGAAAAAATTTTCATTCAAAGGAACAGGAATAACTTGGTTAATTTCGATATCCCAAAGGAAAACGACCTCATCACTACACTGATACGCCCAACAGAGACATCTACCGGTCTTCCAGCAAACTCGGCAGTTGACCTCATCTGATGATGCAGCTAAGAAGCTGTGAAATGCATTATGTGTAAGTCATTACTTATATAAGTGAAGTTGAGTGGAAAACAGAATTAAGTGTTTATATATATATAATTAATCAAACGACTGTGATCCACCTTGTCACTCATTTAAAAATACTGCAGTAATGCAGTAGAGTCCCAGAAATTCAGTCTGATTCTTGATTAATAACTTGAATATCTGTATTTAACTTGATGCCTTATTCTCAAGTAACAGAGAAAATTTACTGTGTTAATAGTGATATTTCAGATTAATTCCAGCTGTCAGCTTTATAAGTGAAATGCTTAGGTATGTCCCGTACATTTACTTTCATTCTGTCGAGTGTTAAATAAAAACTTGATATACTCCACTGAGGCCACAAGGATGATAAATTCGGTGTACATATGGGTGCTGGTTACATGCCTGAGGATTTCTTTAAGTTTTTCCATTAGCCATTAAGATAATACTTCAGATAATTGAATCCTTGATTTACTCTCCCATCATTCCTATCATCACTGTTATCTCACAGAAGATAATGAGGTCCCACTTAAGTTTTTTACAAGAATCTAGATAATCACAATATTGAGGCCTTGACACCAGAAAATATAAATATTGATCAGAATACCTGCCAATCTAAGAGAGTGTTGGGGAATCCTTTATGTGAACTCTCCTATATGGATATTGATACTGTAAGAAAGAACATTTAATATGCTTCAAATTATGACTTCTGAATTACCCATTTCTTCTCTGTAAAATCCGATAATTAGTTATTGACTCAAACCTCATTAAAATAATTGTGTTGATACACACACATATGATTAATATTTATATAATATACTAGCTGGTTATCTGTCCTTCATATGAGTGAAAAAATATTTTGCACAATTTTTAGTCTTATCCGAGAAACGTCATGAGGAAGTAACCATGCTTCATTTTTAGTATGTTCTGGAGTTTTTCTGCATCTAACTCCATGCAAACCGGTTTATTTATCTGTGGAGTTAAATATTTATTTATGTGTGTTTATGCATATATAAGTTTATTTTTCATCAAAAGCCAAGAGTAATGCTCCGAACAATGCGTTGCTATTGGCGACCACACGCTTGTTATCTCGGCACTCCCGACCGTTCCTTCTCTCCAAACTCCCGATCGTACCAAATATCAGCTACCAACCCTTGCACCAAAATGACAACCCGCTAGCTCACTCGGCACTCCCGATCAGACCACAATCACCTCTGCACATAGTCTAAATAATGCACAACACTATCCACATAGTTAAGTGCGTGAGCGGAGGCGGCAGCCGAAGCGAAGCAAACTTGCATTTTCAAATAATGTACGATACCCTCCAATAAAAAGAAGTGTTTAAAAATATATTTCAAGTCAGTGGATAAAAGATAAAATCACTACACAACGTTTCAACTCTCCCCTGGAGTCTTCCTCAGGTGACTTGAAGATTGAGTTTCGTCATGGTAACTCAATCTTCAAGTCACCTGAGGAAGACTCCAGGGGAGAGTTGAAACGTTGTGTAGTGATTTTATCTTTTATCCACTGACTTGAAATATATTTTTAAACACTTCTTTTTATTGGATTTGTATCAGTGGAAATTTGGGACCGATATGGATGTTTCATTGAGTACGATACCCTGTTGTAGGTTTCGAAAATGTGGCATATTATATCTTCCAGAGGTTAGTAAGCCTTCAACTTTTGTTTAGCGGTATGACGTCACACTACCAACGTCCAATCACAAGTTTTTACGTAATATGAGGACAGAAGAATTCGCTAGATCGTGGTATAAAAGAAGGTGCATCGCGAGGGAGTGGTGGGCGGGAACATTCATCCAGTACAGTCCCGCTATTCCGAAAAACCGCCTATTCCCAACAGAATTCAGAAAAAATACAAATTTTTTAAACTTAAAAACAGGAGAAATTAAAAAGACGTTCGTGAAAAAACATACATTTATTGTTATACAAAGAAGTTAAATAGAGATATACATAGAGCCTAAACTTGATGAAAACGCCTGAAATCAAATTGGAATGAAAGCTGGCACTTAATTTCAAGTCAATACATTGATGTTATTCATGAAATCCGCCTATTCCGAATTCCTGCTAAACCGAATGGTCCCAATTTGTTCGGAATAGCGGGACCATACTGTGTGTGTCTATATATAATTTTTAAAACAACACCAAATTAATAAGAACACAGATATATTAAAATTTTAGAACAAAATTTCCCTAAAAATAAAACCACTTTCACGGACCTCCAGTAACTTCTCATTTGACTGTGTAATTATTCCGCATGAATTATTATCCCTTCCTCTTTTTTTTTCTTTTACAGGCAAAAGAAGAAATGGCTTGGCAGATAGCAGAAATGATAGTTAAAGATATTACAAGTCTCACTCTAGGGGGCAATGAACAAGTGCAATCTTGATCCTAAGTTATTATGTTTAATACGTGTATAAAGTTAATATGATGTAGACATTGTACAGGACATGGTTTGTATAAAGATTCAGGATTTATTAAGTTAGTTTTACATACTTGTTGAATCTCTTTTTCATTATTTCCTCTTTGTTCCATATTTACTGTTAGTTTCATTCGTAAACTTTCTAAAGTTAAATAAGGGGGAAAAAATAGATGTAAACTAAAGTTCCTAAAATTTATGTTATACCATACTTACTGGGATGGCTTGTATGCATTTATTTAATGTATAAAAGGTGTACTGGACCATTTATAATTTTAATGTGTTGAGAAACTTTGAAACTTTCTCTAGACCATGATCACGTATCTACTTAATATGAGAAAGATTTTACTACTTAATGTGGTGATACTGGTAACATAGATCAATCCATTTTATTACTTTACAAGATAAACTTTACTACAGTATTTTAACTAATCAAATTATCCCAGCTTGTTCAGTTTTAATAACACCCATAAATTGTACAATATTGTTATTCAAAGAAGCTTTCATTCTAGTTTTGTTTATAGAGAAATATAATATTAACATGGTAATATATGTTATGTTGGTACTATTTGTTAATAAAGTTTATAATTTCTTTTAAGCTATTTCTTTGCATTTTAGTAATACTGTTTTCTTTTTCTAACTTTATTCTATTATATTCTGAGCATGTGGTACACTCTCTTTTAAAAGATACAATACTGGCAGGTGCATGGTTAATTGGGTAGTTCTTAGTTTAGAAAACAGTAAAGTCTTTGATTATAGGCTATGTTCTAACAATTGAATCATTTACATGTAATTTGAACTTTTCCTGGTGCTGGTGATGTAGAATATATAGCCCGGGCTTTTAACCAGGTGGTTACTTGGATAAATTACGATGTTTTGGAGCCGATCTGAGGTTCCATTGTCAAGGAGAATGAAGTGCCGGGACTGGATGATGATGTTTTTAATAAGCTTGGTTTGGCTAGAGCATACCTGAGCAACTGAGGGGAAACGTTTTAGTACCCCACCCATGCTGTGACATATGAAACCTGCTCTTCATGTTCAGTGTCACGTTGAAACTGCTTTATTCTGGCGTGAAGGGCGACTGTAGTGGGAGACATTACCCCACCGCACAGTGGCACAATGTGAACCAGTTGCGCACCTGTGGGCTAGAGGCTTGAATTGTTGGGAATTGACCTGTCAGAAACAGACTGTGGACTAAATGAAGTTAGGGCCAGATGATGTGGGAATGGGGTGTTGAAAAACTGTCCAAGTGAAGATCGCCATTTTTTTTATACATATATATAATTAGGTGGTTAAATCCCTTCCAACTCTTCAGTCCCCTTTGGATCAATTTGAAGAACCCTATAGCTACTTTGGAATCTATTTCAATTACAATTTCTTACTACCCCTATGTCTGTGCAACAATTAAATCAATTTTTATATGAGTGAACAGACATGAATGAAAAGATTTTTATACTCAAGTTTAGCAAATTCACATATTTCTTAGTGTTTTAATATTATTTTGGCTAAAAAATATAGTTAAAATTTTATTGTTAGGGACTTTTTCTTTTTGATCTGTATGGCTCAAGCTGGCTCGGATGCATGGCTTAGCTTTGCTTAGCTACTAACAGCTGATCAAGCTGGCATTGCAACTCCGGCCAGCCACCCTTGGATGGATTATAGTGGCAAATAATTGAGCTGTGCTTGAAATGATGCTTGATAAATTTTCTAATAGTAGGAAAGCAAGAAAACTTAATCTTGTTCTATGACTGACAGCTTTAATGCCTTTACCTTAGTTAGATTAAGGTGTGACTGTGATCTACACATCAACAAACAAACCTAAAATACTCTAGTTAATAGACTATTAAACACACATTAGTTCACTTAGAAGGTATTTTACCTCAGAATGCACATTTCAAGACTGTCATCTCATCGTCAGCTGATCTTGACCGCCAGGTGTTGTGCTGACGATGAGATGAGAGTCTTGAAACGTGCATTTTGAGGTAAAATACTTTCTAAATGAAGTAATGTGTGTTTAAAAATCTATTTATTAACATTCATTACCACTTCACTTACCATTCCCACTAATCAGTTATGTACTGCAATACTTTGTTTCACTATCATTGTATAGTTACGTTATTCTAATGCATGAAAGCTCAATGTGATGATAATATAGCTTCTCCCTTGAAAACATCTGGGATTCACCCGTGAGGAGAAATATCAGGTTATAGAAACCATTCACCATGGCCTATGGCCAGAATTGTTTTAGAAAGCATGAAAATCAGTCCTCAGAGGATTTGTATTTTTATGTTCAAGTTAATGCCCCTTTGAAATTTTTCTTGTTACAATCCATATTCCTTTCCCTGAATGTTCTGATTAACAATTATTATAAAGCTCCTTATTTATTAGACTTCTCGTAATGAGCAAACTCTTTTGTTTGCTTCTAACTGTGCTATATGAGGAGCATCGTTTCAAAACGTATTAAGTGCACTAAAATAAAGTTGTACATAATACGCTTTGAACCAGTCATTCCCGTGCACATAATACGATTTGATCCGATACGTCAACTTTGACAGTGAATTGACATGGGACAGAACATGAAATGTTCCATTCTGAATTGATAGCGTTAAAGAGCGCTTAAGGAATAGGGCGAAATCGTATCAAATTGTATTTTGACCAAGAATGCACTTAATACATTTTGAAACGATGCTCCTTATATGTAAGCTTTTCCATGTTTTTTTCTACTGTGTATAATTTATATTATAATATAGGCCTACTGTTTCAGAGTTCAGTATTTAAGTGTAATTTGTAATATTTTTATATGTGTTTATCTCTTTTCAACACATTCCTTCTTATTTTTGGCTTTCATAACCTATTTATATTTATGCCTTTCTTTAACAGCTATTATGCAATCAATAATATTAGCTAGTTAGCCTTGTTACACGAGTTACATAGATAAATTACACACTGTGGTAATATTGATTTTATAACAGCTGTTAATTAAAACATAATATAAAAGGTTTATAAAAAGTGTCATTTCATGTAATGAAATAAGTAGATTAGTAATATTATTTAGATTCCTGGGAAAGTTGGTTATGCAACAGTTGTCTGTAATTGACTGTGATTATTAGTAGCCTATTCACTGCTTTGTAATAGTTGTGGTAGATTTTGAAAATAGTTGTGTTTTACTGGCTTAACAGAGTGGGTAGGCTATCAGAAGTTTCATTATAACACCTGTTTTTTCATTCTTATGTCTATCTTCAGTGTTACAAAATTATCTTGTAGTTTAGTGAAATATCTGTAATTGTGAGGTTATGTTTGTGTACCGGTATGTTGGAAAGTGCATCTCTGCACAATAGTGACCATGTGCTTTGCAATTGAACTCTGAATACATCTGAGTTAGTGTTTTTTAAAATTGATTAGCAGTGGTTTTTCAACCAAAGGAAAGTATAGCAAACTTGTTGATGAGATGATTGCTGCAAAAGAGGGAACAGGGAAAACTAACCTTACCTAACGTAAACATAACTAAATCTACCAAGAGTTATTTTCATAAGAGACAATTTTATTATTTTTATTATTATTATTATTATTATTAAGTTACGTTTCGTAAAATGCACATGATGCGACTAACAGTTTTCAGAAATCACAATTGTTGTTAGAAACTAAAATCATTTGCATCATCCACCAGTACAAAACCTAATAGTATAATAGCTTAGGCTTTTGCGGCTGGTGATAGAATTATTCGAACAGTTTTCTGGGCTTATAGACCATGTTCAGTGGGTTTCAGCATTCCCAACGTTTCACCAGTTACTGCATCCAGCATCCTCAAGAATTCTCTATCTACAGCAGTTGGCTGTAAACTGTAGTGGCCTCGTTTCGCTCCTATTTATATCCTCGACAGTGAACTCTCTGTGGTAAGATGTCATAATTGATTGGACAGCATGTAGGAGGATTACTTTTTGGCTGATTGTGTCTTTATTTCTTCTAGGTGTTGATTGGCCATTGATTTCTTGATTGTGGTGTTTTTAGTATGGGGATCCAGACTTAATTTTCTTGTAGGCCTGTGGAGCTGCTGAGATCTATGAAGGACAAATATCATTCACATTCTTCAGTAGATGTCATATAGCTGTGGGCAAGTGTATATAGGCATCACAAAAAGTAGCATTGCCACCAGACTGAAGGACCATAACAGATGCAGTCGTCTGTGGCAGGTAGAGAAGTCTTTGGTCCCTGAGCATTCCCTCATGGATGCCCAAGACATATTATATAAGAACATGAATGTTCTCTCAACTACAGTGCATTTCTATGTTCCCTTATGAGAATCCATAGAAATCTATAAACACAGCAATAGTTTGAACCATAAAGAGGAATTTGAAATGGTCAATAAAATCTGGATCAGCATACTAAGAATTACCATGATCAAGAAATCAAATGACCAGTCAACACCAAGGAGAAATAGACACCATCATCCAATAAGCAATTTCCCTACACACCATCCAATCAACGACACGATCTTACCATAAAGAACGCACTGCCATGGATGTATTGCATTTATCTGAATATAAGTCACCCCTAAATTTCAGCCACACCTGCCTTTTAACACCACAGTAAAGGAAAAAATTAAAAATAAATAAATAAACTGAAATATTAACTGCCATATTTTCATAACACTAAAGTGACACATTTCTTTAGTGCAACACACCTGAAGTCAGAAAGAGAGAGCTTAGATGACTTAAATTTTGAAATTCCAATTTTTTTTCACCAAAACTGTAAATGAAAATAATGGAATACAAAATACAAATCAGCACTGTACACTTTGAATTACCATCGGTTTGAAGGAACCATTATTTGCATTTCTTTGCATTTGAGCAGCACATCATACAGGAATATTCTTGTGCTTATTCGAGATAATCGATAGGTAGTTCTGGCTCCAAAAACAAATATGGCCACGGTTTTCTGGTTACCAGTGCTTAGAAGTAGGGGAACCAGCTATGGTAGATCAACTGGCTGTTATGTGTGCATTTTTCCATTATTCAAAATGCACTTATACACGATTTTAAGCTGCAGGCATATTTTGCTGGCTTAATGTAAAGAAAATAGTGTAGCTTGTATTCAAGTAAATACAGTAAACAAGTGTGACATTGAGGCTACCACAGTTCATGCAGACTGCTATAGACAGAGGACCCCTGAGAATGCCAAATGCAGTTACTGGCAAAACATTGGGAATCCTGAACCCCACTGGATCTTGGCCTATAATCCCGAAAAATTGTTTGAATAAATGATAATCATGGTCAATTACCAACGATAGTGACATTTCAAATTTTCACAGTTACCTGTGCATATAATGTCTTTGTAGGAAAACAAAACGACCGCCGGCATGGTCTTGTGGTTAGCATTGCTGACTACAGATCCATCGGCCCGGGTTCGATCCCCGGTATTTCCTCGGATTTTTCTGAGGTAGGGAGCCTCAGCCTCATGATTCAAATTGAGGAGCTACTTGATAGAGAAGTAGCGGCTCTGGTCATGAAAACCACCATTAATGGCTGTGGATGCGGCATGCTGACCACATGCCCCCCAATCCTGCCATCTGCCTGTGGTAGATGATGCAGCGGTCGGGTTGTAGGCCAAATCCCTCCAGGGATGTAGCACCATGGAGTTTAGTTTAGTTTTAGTTTAGGAAAACAAAACTACATTTGTACAAATGTATACAGGATATAACACAATGTATACAGGGTTGATGTAATATAACTGGGCAGTTTTAACAGCTTGTTCCTTTGATAGAAACAAACTCAAAATAATTTAAACATGTTTTGTCCCAAGTGAGTACTTTTTGCACAAAAAATTTGTTTCTAAACTTTAACCATGCTTTACTTGTTAAGTCTTACCCATACAGTTCTAATTTTTTCACATCAGAAGAGGAAAGGAATAAGTTTTCTTTTCTTCAATAAAATTTGTTTTTCTTCAAAATAAATTCAAAGATTGATGGATGGATGACATAGTCCATCAAACTTGGCAATATCAAGACTGTGTATTTGTCATGCAGTGGGTTTGCTTTCATACTAGTAACAGACAGATCATTGCCATGCAAGCAGGCTGTGGCCATTCCGAGTCCAGAGACTATTAACCTAATTATCTCATAAACCATGGATATAACACAAAATGCAACATAGATTTTGCATTTGCTTTAACCCTTAGACGCTAACAATTTAAAAACTCCCCTGCACAACCGTAATAACCGTGTTTGTTAAACATGAAGACAGAGCTGCCTAAATGCACCACTTCAAGAAAAATAATATATTAATACAGGGAATCCATTTTATGCGGAAACTTTTTAACAGCGTTGCTTCTGCTCACACTTTCCCCGCTGTTGCGCTTGCACCGGCCGGGACCGTGTTCTGTTACTACCGGCAAATCGGCAAATCAAGACTTTAGAAACAATACAAAATAGAATAACTCAACCAATTTTTTATCAAAATAGGCCTACATGTAGAGGCTTATTACTCACCATTTTGTACGGATGGTACAGTCAGGATATTTACGAGAAAATCTCCGAACGCACCTTCTATGGTTATTTCTCAATAAGTAACATTCCACCAAATAAATTCGCTGTTCAACCGTATACATTTTCGATTATTGTCTTACATAACACACAACAATAGACAAGCGTCTCACTACAAGACACTACAAGACACCGAAGCAACTAACCGCTTGTAGGGTCTATGCTTTGTACAATGCTAGCGCGGCAATGCGGCAGTGATGCGAGGTTTCCTCATAAAATGGACTCACTGTACAATAAAGTTAGCTAAATTTTTATTTCTTTTGCACTTGCATTCTGAGATATCCATACATTTGAGGAGTGTCGGTTCAAAAAGCGTTAAGTCCACCTTCGATCGTAATGTAGTTTTTTGTGGATTCACATTCTCTGAATGACACTACATAAAGTTTTTGTTTCAAATCGCAACCTTTCCCCATTAAAATTGAGCCTAAAATATTGGGTTCGATGCAAAACGCATTCAGTCCAGAACTTGGTTCGGTGCAAATTACGTTGAGTCCACATTTTAGAAGCGATCACGTGCGAAACAGGTGGTGCGTTGAACTTTACGATGTCTATTGTTGCAGGCGTCCTTCTAATGAAAGCGGCATTCACCAGACGCCGAAACAGATGTCATTATTATTGTGCTTTTATTAAGCATGATAATAATAAATGTAGATCACGTTTCACTGCAAGTTTTTCATTAGTTTTCTTGTTTGACAATTTGGTACTTCGGCAATAGTTCACTTTGTAATAGTGAGATCAGATGTGATTGTAATTCTTAAATAAAATACTAACTTTCATCTTTTAAAATGATTATTATTATTATTATTATTATTATTATAGTGTTGGGTCAAAATGCGTTAAGTCCGTTACATTCAAAACTTTAACCACAGTATAAGTATTAATACAGTACAGAAACTCAGTCCGTTTTTTTGCCAGACGAGTATGCGCGCGCATTTACTAGCGATTGTAGCGGCCATAAAGTAAGACTACAGAAACTACTCTGGGAAGTATGTAAATAAATAGGAGTGTTGTATTTATTAGAACACGCGATATTCGAAAGGACCTTATTATTCTGCTGTAAATTTCAGTAGTAATAAAAGACAAAATCCTGAATTGCATTTCTTCACTTGCTTGAAACATCCAGAAAGGTAAGAACGAAAATAAGTAATATTTATTGTAGGCCTACTGGCTTACTCGTGATTCTGGTGTGGTTATGTTTCAAGTTACTTTAATGTAATATTTTTATATTTTATTCTGTTGTATTGATTTCTGGTGTATAAAATAGGTCATTAATCGTCGACAAGAAAACCTAGTAACAAAATATGTAAAATATTTGAGTAAAAATTACCGTCTATGCTTGACACACTCCGAAAACAGACAGTTTATGAATTCCTATAAAAACTCGTTAATTAAAACTGCTGTACCGACAGTGTCTTCAATTCCAAATGCTCCAGAATTTTTTTGTTTTGTTTAATGGAGTTCATCCTGCAGTAATTGATGCTACATAGACCTACAATAAATTGAAGTCGTATATTGCCATATAAGGCAAAGAATCAAAATACACTGTCAACAATGACGTGCAGGATGAACAACGTGACAGACCTATAATATAATTTATGTAATTAATACGTAGGCTATTTAATATCATAATTTGAATTATAAATTATATTAAAGGGCAATGATTTTAAAGGAAAAATACTAGGCCTAGATACAGTCCTTAACAGTAGCCTATTTAGGTATTGTTTACCTCTTCTTAACTAGAATCTGTTTTATTATTTCTTAAATTTAAGATTAGATTTGCATTAAATAAAAATATTCTGTATTTTTCTCTTTTAACATAACATATTTTGCGATGTGTTCATGTATTTTCCCAAGTCATTTGATATGATGAGAATGTAGTTTTACTTGATCTCCACATGGAGCGATAGTGTCGTCCAGCCAACATGTTGTCATAGGACTTTTAACACACAGTTTCTTTACTGTATTGATACTTACACTGTGCTTTAACTATCAATAAAAGATGTAAATGAAAAGAATGATTTGACACACCCAATACATTTAATTGTACATTAATTACTGATTCTGATCAGAAAAAAATATTGCAAATTCGTTTGATAGTTTTGCCACAAACAGTTTTTCGTCATTCCTAAATGCATTTTGAATCGACCCTCCTCATTTTTATTTGTAGTCACCCTAATTTTGTATTTCTACATTTTGCTTCTCGTGGTATTCCAAAAGCAGCCTGTCCTGCAGAGTGGTAGATCGCATTGCTTACATTTGAAAATAGTTGGTTTTCCCCTTCCAGAAGCAGCTTTCATTTTATTTTTCATACAAGCACACACTTTAGTACAACCTGGTATTTTCACTAGACTGTAAAGAAATTTAGGGGATGCAGTACTGATGCAGTAACTGCATGTACATTTTCACGACTTGACAGCTGTACTAAGTTGAGCCTGAAGACCAGCTGTCAGTTTACATGTGCTGTAAGGGCTGGCCGGTGATTTAGAATGTAGAGAATGAAACTGTTTACAACACACGTTCACTCAAACAAAAATAACTTCTAACTGAGGAGGTATTTTGTACTTGCATCTGCATGGATAAAGACTGTAGTAGTAGTAGTAGTAGTATTTATTCATCCAGTCAACATCATTATACATGACATTGGATACGTCTCAAATATATACAGAAATACAAATTAAGATGAAATATGTATAAATTACATAGCTGTATAAAACTAAAAAAAGAACCTTAGAATCAAAATAAGAAACAATATAAGATAAGAATAAGAACAATACATAAAAAATTACAAATGGATAAATATTATAACTAAAGACATACAGATACATTCAGATTTTATATTAATTACACATTTCAATAAACTCGTTAATGTCATACGGGCAGCAATTCAATAGAAATCTCTTTAATATTATTTTAAATTTCTGGCATGAAGGTATTTCCTTAATGCACGATGGTAATTTATTAAACAAGTAGAGGCCGGTGTAGAGGAAACTTTTCTGGTAGGCATTAGTGTTATGCAATGGAGTTAAGAGAGCATACTTATTTCTAGTATTGTACGAGTGTACATCCGAATTGGTTGAATATGTATGCAAGTTATTTTTCATAAAAATTAAGGTTTCATATATGTAGATACTGGTAGAGGTAATATGTTTATCTTTTTGAAGAATAGCCTACAACTAGTTGTTCTGCTAACTTTCATCATAATTCTAATCACTTTCTTTTGTAGTTTGAAGATTGTTTTAGCATGTGATGAATTTCCCCAAAAAATAATTCCACAAGTAAGAATCGAATGAAAATAAGCATAATATAACGCTTTTACTGTTTCGAAATTGGTTATATTATTTATCATCTTTATCGCAAAACAGGCTTTACTTAATTCTTTTGAGATTTCTTGTATATGCAATACAACTCACGTTCACTCAAACAAAAATAACTTCTAACTTAGGAGGTATTTTGTACTTTCATCTGCATGGACAAAGACTGTGTTTATTACTATTTGTGCAATAATGAAAAATCGGCTAAAATGTTTGTTGTGTAAGCAGAACACAGTCCATTATTTAAATAAATTATTGTAATAATACTGCAAACTTCACTAAATATTTATTTACAATTATTTTTAATTGAAAAACAAGTTTCGTGAGAATTATCTATGTCTTCAGTTGCTAAGTAAACAAAGATCGTTTGGAGATTTCTGTGTCTTCTAATGTAGGTTTGGTGTACTTCATGATTAAATTTTCCTCTTGAGATATTTCAAAATTCATTAATATGTTTTCAAATTTTTTTATATAAATCTTTTCCCATACTTCTAAATCTTTCAGTTGGTTTATAGACTTTAATAATTTGGCCTTCTTATAAATTTCATGATTACTGTTCAAACAGTGAGAAGTTACCACCGATTTCTCTATTTGACAAAATTTCATGTGTTCTTTCAACCTTATATCAAATTTCTTTTTGTTTTACCTAAGTATGCTTTATTCCATTCTGAAAAATTTATTCGGTATAATTATGGCTTTTTCTCATTAGGTATTTTATCTGAATAGTTTGTTTTAATTACATTTTTAATGCTATGTTTGTTATAAGAACGTAAAGTTATATTGTATTCTTCAAAGATTTTCTGAAAATTTTGTTATTACAATAAGTTATTTAAATAATGTACATTAAATCACAAGGTTGGATCGAAAAGTAATGCACAAACATTATTTTTGCAAAAAGTTTAATAGGTATAACTACAAACAAATGCACACATGAAGGGACATCTTTGTCTATTTTTCTATATAGTTGCCAAGTTTCTCAACACATTTCTCCCATTGTGATACCAGTTTCAAATACCCTATTCATAGAAGTCCGTGTGGACTGCTGTTTTCACTTCTGAATCTGACGAACCTTATCTCAGCAGTTCAACATTTCATACAGTGCAGTATACGAAGTTTTGTAAAGTTAGTGCTTGCTGGGTGCTTAAGAACCTGACAGACGACCACAAGGGCCAGCAAATGATGACAAGCTTGGATCACCTATCGCGTTTCGCTTTCATTTGTCTGGTCCCATGAAGAAATTCCTGGCTGGTAAACACTTTGCGTCAGTGAAAACAGCAGTCTGCAGATGGCTATACTCCAACCGAACAGACTTTTTTGAACAGGGTATTTTGAAACTGGTATCACAATGGGAGAAATGTATTGAGAAACTTGGCGACTATATAGAAAAATAGACTAAAGATGTCCCTTCATGTGTGCATTTGTTTGTAATTGTACTTATTAAACTTTTTGCAAAAAAAAAAAAAAAAATATATTGTGCTTTACTTTTTGATCCACCCTCGTATTTCACTGTAATAAGTTTCACTAGTTAAACAAGAACACAGTCTGTTTGTCTATGACTCATTCTGAGGTCTGGTGTTGGCCTCATATGTCCATCAATGCATTGAGTAAGAGTGTATGTTGAAGGAGCACTCTAGAGTGTTTAGCATGGCAGCATGGGTTTAAATCTTGAGCATTCTGGAGTGTTAGGGTAGCAAAGGGTTAATGTAAACTTTTGCCTACCCCCCCTTTAATTTGCACAGCTATACTACTTCTACCCTGAAAACAATACTAGAAACTCATCTTGATGAAGTTTTCTCTATTCTGCGTACATGGTAGTTATCCATTTGTTTGTGTATTGCAGAACTTTAGTTTACACCTATTTTGTATCAGATACTAAAAACATTTTTCAAATGACAGTATATTTGGATTGTACCTTTTGTAGATGAGACAAGGTTTAAAATAAAACATTATAGTATTTGAAAAGCTACAGCTTAGCTCAGCGTAAAGTTATGCTGCTTTGAGGAAGAGGAATTTTACTACACATTATCATCGATTTTAAACAAGACGGAAGAAGTTTATATGGTCAGCAGGACTTTTATAGTGCATTTCCACTCACAAGAAATGTTATTTTAATTTTTAATATTCTGTCAATAACAGTGCTTGAATTGGTAACTTATGAACTAGAAATTTGACATAAAATATTTAACATAAGAAAACTCTTGAATTCTCCAGATCATCCATGCATGATAAATATTGATATTTTTGTTTCATATTTTTCATATGCACGCAAAACATTATTTATAAATGTAAATGCATATCTGGTAGTTCTTAATGTTGTGCATGTATCTGAACATAATCTTAATATATCTGAAAGTTTCCAGTTCCAGATGTAATGTGTTGCGCCATCTTCTTTCTTCGTTTCTTCTGCTTTTCCTTTCATTGCTCAGAATATAAACAAATCTCTTGAATGAAATTGGAACAGTAGCAACTTTGAACCTGGATATCAAGATCACTACAGGATGCAGTTACGGCTGCTGGCTTAAAAGGAAGATGTGCTGCATATACCATTTCATACATTTAAAATAAAGAAAAGGTTGGTAGGTCTCCTTACATACTTTAGTCCATTCCTTTTTACTACAGAACTTATCATTTACTTTCCTGTTGGCATTTTAGTTTCGTCCACTGGCATCTGTGTTGTATTTAAGACAGAAGTGTAGTACTCTCTTGTGGCTAAATCCCATACTTCAGAGAAGTCATGTTGTAGTCTGGTTTTTGTGTACAGAAATTACATGCAGATGGAAGCTTGATGTCACAACGTAGATAAAATTGTATTTTTGGCATGATCAGATCTTGCTTCAGTGAAGCGAGCAAATTACAATAAAGAAGATATTAATGTTACCAACTCAGAAGACAATTATTGAGATCTCTTCTACACTTACCAAATTCAAAGTATATGTAATTAAAAACAATATTGCATTTAAAAATAAAATTACAGAAAGAAGCTGTGTGCTGCAGCACTGTAGCACTAAGAGAAACCATCCCTGAGAGGATGTTTAATTACAATTTATAAGATTTTTCTCATGTGATAAAATTGTAAAGCTAGCCATACTGCCTTGAACTTATGCCAGGCAGTTAAATTGTCAGGTGTCTTGCCATCTGATACCCAGCTGCTGTATAATATACATCTATATATATATTACTAGCTGGTTATCCATCTTTTGTATGGGTAAAAATGTATTTTGTACAGTTCTTAAGTTATCCGAGCAATGCCATGAGGAAGCGACTGTACTTTATTTCTAAGTTCAAATTTATACCAGTACCATTTTTGTGGAACATTATCTGGAGTTTGTATATACAGATTGTGTTTCTGTTGTATCGCTAGATTGCTGGGCAGCAAGACTTGCAGCATCTAATTCTAACCTATGTAGCCTGGCTTGGTCAGACTCATCTTCCTGCACAGATTAGCCAGGCTTGATCTGACTTTTCTCCCATGGATTAGTCAGGCTTCATTCAACTCTTCTCAAACAGATTTATTGTTCTGGCTTTTCTAAACTTCGTACAAAGTTTACTATGCATTTTCCTTTGCATTTTGTTTTGTAGAACAGCAAAGAACATCTCTACAGTGTATTTTCTTTGATAGCACTATATTGCAGTAAATAAATATTTCAAAATATGTGAGAGATTATAAGGAACTAATTTCATGGCATTCTGAACCTGTGATCGTCAATTGCATTTATATTGTTTAGATTATAAGGTAATGATTTCATGACAGTTTAAACCTATTGTTGCCAATTGCTTTTATTTTTAGTGCATACGCGTAAAGAGATAGCTTGATTTCTTTAAGCACTTATGTTTTAATGGCTTGCCTTAGGCAGTAACAACAATATTGGCCAAATTGCAACTTGACTCACTATCGTAGAAAAATATTATTTTTTGCATTTTGTGCACAAAAAGGGATTTCATTAGAGAAGTGCCTACATAGAGCCCTGAATCATTTAATTATTAAGTGCCAGTGTGGTACTTTATGAGATTGTGTGTGGGGAGGGAAAATGCCTGTACATCTGTCTGTCTGTCCGTCCGTCCGTCCATGTGTCTGTACGCACGATAACTCATATACGCTTAATCGGATTTTAATGAAACTTGGTATATACGAGGGCAATCCAGAAAGTAGATTACGTTTTCGTCTGTGTCCGCTAGAGGCGGGGCTAGCGCGGCCATTTTGGGGTCAGAGCGTTGCGCAGCTCAGTCGGCATCTAGCGGTGCTAGTGAGAGGTTCGTGCTGTGCTCTGTTCAGATACTGTGACGGTTTAAAATGTCTGCGTTAATTGAAAATCCCGCGAGCTGCGAGGTGCGTGCAGTAATAAGGTTTCTGACTGCAAAAAACTGTAAACCGATAGAAATCTATCGGCACCTTTGTGAAGTGTATGGGGACAACATTATTACTGAAGGTGGAGTGCGTCAGTGGGTCATAAGATTTAAAAATGGCCGAACCAATGTTCACGACGAAGATCGAAGTGGGAGACCCAGCATAGTGACTGCCGAACTTGTCGAAAAAGTCGATGCTAAAGTCCGTGAAAATCGAAATTTCACAATAACGGAACTTTCTTTGAGTTTTCCACAAATTTCGCGAAGTTTGTTGCACGAAATCATCAGCGATAAGCTTGGTTACCACAAGTTTTGTGCAAGATGGATTCCAAAAATCTTGACAGAGGACCACAAAACTCAGCGAATGGCTGCAGCGTTGAACTTTTTGGACGCTTACCATAAGGATGGTGACTCTTTACTCGATCGCATCGTTACTGGTGACGAAACATGGGTGAAACACGTGAACTGTGAAACGAAATTGCAATCAATGCAGTGGGGGCACACAAGTTCTCCCAAAAAACCCAAAAAATGCATGCAAACAATGTCGGCAAGGAAGATGATGGCGACTGTTTTTTGGGACAGAAAAGGTGTGATTTTGGTGGACTTCCTGGAAAGAGGCACTACAATAAACTCTCAAAGGTATTGCCACACTCTCCAAAAACTCAGAAGAGCAATCCAAAACAAGCGCAGAGGAATGTTGAGCTCTAAGATCTTGTTGATTCACGACAACGCCCGGCCCCACACGGCAAATGTCACTCGTCAACTTCTTGAATCTTTCACGTGGGAGTTGTTTCCTCATCCGCCGTACAGTCCCGACCTGGCACCGAGCGACTTCCACCTATTCCCAGCAATGAAGAAGTGGCTGGCTATGCAGCGTTTTGATGACGACGCACAGCTGCAAGAAGAGGTAACGAAGTGGTTGAAGGTGCAGGCGGCCGAATTTTTCGACGAAGGAATTTCCAAGCTCGTACATCGCTACGATAAATGCCTTAATTTGAATGGTGACTATGTAGAAAAGTAGTATGTGAGTGTGGCTTTCATCTGTATATAATAAAATTTGTTTCCTATACTTTGTTTACTTTTTATTCCAAAACGTAATCTACTTTCTGGATTGCCCTCGTACATTTATAATGTTCATGGGAAGAACCCTATTGATAATGGACCAAATCGGTTGACCGGTACCGGAGTAAAACCCAATTTATTGTCTATTTTAAAGGCGCGATAACTCAAATACGCTTTATCGGATTTTCATGAAACTTGGTATACAAATTTATAATGTCCCTGGGAAGAAGTCTATTGATATTGGACCAAATCGGTTGGGCAGTACCGGAATAATGCCCAATTTAGTGCCTTTTTATGGTAATTTATCACAAAAGCACGGATAACTCAAATACGCTTTATCGGATTTTCATGAAACTTGGTATACGAATTTATGACGTTCTTGGGTACAAGCCTATTGAATTAGGGCCAAATCGGTTGACCGGTACCGAAATAACTAGTATATCAATATTAATTTTGTAATGAATATTCTTTCATGGCCCTCAATATATTATAAACGTAACAAATTGCCAATCGTATATTGATATTGTTAGCAACCTTCATTGATTTGTTTCTTCATAACGATGTCACTGTGGGCTAAATAATAATTTAAATAATGTAAATAAACGATTTATAACAACTGTCCGTTGAATATTGATATTATATTGTGTATTGTATGGCTATGTAGACTATCGATATTTACATTAGGCTACATTTTAATGTGAGTATCTTTTATATTCATTTCTGTGTAGCAATATACCTAATGTATTTCCTGACAGATAGATTTCATATTGACTTTTTATTCATTCAAAACCTTTAAGGCTGCTTTAAATTGAAACAGAGATATCAGCGAATCGTAGGTCTTTTCCATCATTATTATTATTATTGCCAGCACATTTTGTTTTTGGAGTTGGTAACTCTGAGATCTATTACAAAAATAACTTTTATGCATGGGCCTATCATAATTGCGTTTATCACTGATTAAAAAAAAAAACATACTGGCACTTGGTTATATCAGTTTACCTGATTTTATTGTAGGTTGAAAAAAGTCTACTATCTTCACATTTACTGTATAAGCTATGATGATGTACAACACTTACTTGCAAAATTATGCCAATTGTAATTGGGATTTATTCCTTTATTTGGCAGAGTTTATAGGCTATATATGTGTATATATATATATCGATATGATCAAGATATCTTCATCACTGCTGCTATCAAATAAATCACTATCGCATTATAACATCTGGTAAAATATGCACTATTCTGAACACTCTTATATTCTTCTTTCTGCCAACAAATATGTCTTGCAAACAATTGCCATATTATTATAAAACATAGAACCTGCACTGAAATGAGAATGTTTGAAATCTATTTCGTTAAAACGAAAAGTCCCCTTCCAAAGGTCAAAACCCTCATAAAGTACATAATTGGAACGAGGAAAGAAGCCTGATCCTGTTGACATATATTTGAAGGTACAACAGACTGCTTCAGACATATGTATGTTATTTCGTAAAACTGAACTCCACTCTAATCGGCATTGGCATGTGAGACCGTGAATAGCAGAGCTGAGTGAATGAGATGCTGGATTCTAAAAGTCATTCTCTGGTGAACAGCTTTGACTAAGAGGGTAACAATTCAAATAGATTTCATTACTTGTTTCATTAATCCGAGAAGTTGAATTCTGGGCCAATTCAAGCACTGAGCTATGCGTGTATAATAAGTTGTACATGACGTAGTTGTGAACAAAATGTTTATATTTATTTAGTTTTCATTTTAATGTGTATATATTTGTAAACTAGTTCATAATAAATTATTGAACATTGTCATCCTTTGCAGATGGTGATAAGAACACATTATTTTTTATGCAAAACAGCATGCATATTTTAGAGTTCAGTAAATAAATGGAAATTATACGAGATCAGTGACTATCATATTTCTGACAGAAAAACGAGGACAACTTGGACATTTTAGTAAAAACGTTTCTTACCTAAGAAACGTGACTTGCTAGATGGTCTAACTCTTATGGCTCCTTCCTGCACCTGGACCATGTGTATTTTTCAGGATACAACTTTTTGTATATCTTAATCACTTTTATGAAGTCATAAGATTCATTGCAGCTGTAGTCACAGGGCCGTATTTCTAAACAGGCTAAGTAGGCTGCAGCCTAGAGCGGCAAGTTTTCAGGGGCGGCAATTTGGCAAGTTATTCAAACGTTAAAATGAAGTTTTTCAGACGTTAATAATATTTTTCGTATGAGTTTAAGAATACGTGTTACTTAAATTAAATTATAAAAATATGTTTAAAATAGTGATCACTGATCTCCAAGAACAAATTAATTAATTACTTTCGAAACCCATTTCATTTTTTAACGAATCTTAAAAGTAAGTTAAAAAAAACAAGTAGATAACTAATGTTAGTTTTATCTAAACTAAATGAACTTTATGTTTAAAAAAGTTGAAAACACCAATGAGCTCTATCCTTTTGTTGTATAAAACAAATGTAATAAGCAAATATGAACTATAAAAGGGGCGGCAAATGCACTTTAGCCTATAGGCGGCATACTATTAAATCCGGCCCTGTGTAGTCACAGCTAAATTTAATTTTTAGCAAAGATTTCACATTTTCAGTCTTCATACTGGCTCTTTTATTAGATAGGAATGAAGCACCACATAACAATGATGGTAGGCCATCTACCAGTCTACAGCATGAACTGCAGTCTGCAGTTGGCAGTGAGTTAAAAAGGCAGAAAGTGGAGATGAAATGGGAAGAATGACACTGACTTAATCATAAAGATAACACTCATGTGCACAATATGAGTGATATTTGTGCAATCACTGGTTCATAATATGCATACGACTAGGGATTTCCTAACAACACCGAGTGTACAGTAAAAGTAAAGTGTTCCCTAAACAGGCCATGGAGGCCCAGACAGTTCCAGGAGGTTGAGGCTCCCAGATTGTAGACATTCAGCATGTGAAGATGGTAAGGTTGTTAGCCTTACGCACAGTCCGCCTTTACCCTCAACATTGTTCCTGGTACTCATTTCTGTTAGAGGCTGAGCCGAGCCCAGGGCCATAGTGCCACCAGAAGGATTAGGCCAATAGCCACATCTGTTATTCCATATTATTTTGTGCCCAGTAGTCCTATTTATTATTGTTTTTGGGCCCTTCAATCTTAATATGTGTCAGTTGCAGCTCGTGGGTGTGCTCAATATACAGTTTCATAATATGCCTCCCCCCCCAATTCAATTTTTAATTTAGTCTCCTATATAATATAGGTCGTTTCCAAATTGGTTCACTTCTCGCAGATGAAGCTCAAAATCAATCTCTCTACTCATCTGACTGGAATCTGAAAAACATTAACCAGAAGGGAACAATTTATTTATCCAATCATCAAGGGCATGGGAGGCAACTTTAATATTTTACAATTGTCAGTAAACTGTCTAGCAGGCAGTTTACATCACCCTCTCCAATGATAGCACATCACTGTTTTTATCATATAGTATTTATGCATTTATCATGTTTGTAGGTTTTAAAAGCCATAAAAATAAATAGGCCTACTAAAAATAGAAATTATATTTATTTTAAAATTTCACATTTATCTGTACAGAGAGCATTGGCTTTGATAATGTGGAAACTACAGTAAAATTCAATATAAAACATTCATCAATATAAAAACCTAAAGAACTATGTGAGATTGCCACACTTTTTAATAGTATAAAAGCAAATTTTCCTGTTCATAAATACTTAAATAGATTATAAATAAGCTGATACAGCTTTAAATTCAAACACACTCATTTCACAAATCTGTAAAATGAATACAAATATTTTGTACACAGTATTTTATTAAACTTTATTCAAATTGAAGAGAAAAACATCATTGGAATGTTCTTCTTGCACCTTAAAGTTCGGATGAATTGCTGGGAAGAGACAGTTCTGCAGGCCTATTTTTAACCACATTGACCCTGCAAATAATGAAGCATTGCAAATTAGTCTGTGCTTCATATAAACCAATTTTGAGATTTTATAGATCCTCCCTCATGAAGTAACCCCCAGTTAGCACTATAATTTATTAAAGTTTCTCAAATTTTCTTTTACAATTTCTTTTTTTGTCAATATAATATAGGAAACAACCTGTTGAAACATTTCACATTACATATTTTTTACACCATTGCTTTCATAATAGTTATTTATGAACAACTGTTATTAGATGTTGACGTATTGACATTACACTAGTTGACCAATAAATCCAAATTAATAAATATTTCATACTCAACCATTTATACAGATTCTTAGTAAATAAATATTTGTACCTGAATCATCATGAAATGTCCTTACATTACATCAGGAAAAGTGACTTCACTAGAACATACACGTTAGAGGAACAAGAATTTACTATTAATAGTCTGAATATTTTGTAAATACCAGTAATTAAAACTTCACAAATCCTGATCACAGTTGTCAAGAGTGAATTAATGATGTCAAATCAGGATATAAAAATGAAAATTCATTGTATCATGTGCCATTATTCTAATTTACATAATTAGCATCACTTTTTAAGAGACTTCTTAAAGACTTCAGAAGACTTAGTCTGAATATTTTGTAAATACCCGCAATTAAAACTTCATAAATCCTGATCAGAGTTGTCAAGAGTGAATTAAAGATGTCAAACCAGGATATAAAAATGAAAATTCATTGTGGCATTATTCTAATTTACATTAGCATCACTTTTTAAGAGACTTCTTAAAGAGTTCAGAAGACATTTCTTAGGCAATATAAAATTCAAGACATTCTTTTGAGAAGTGTAAATATCACAGGTATTCAAGAGGTGTTATTGTATCAGCAGTGCTGAAGTTGGAAACTTTTTCTAGCGGGAACCCATCAATTTTTATGCAGGTATTTATTTACGTATTTTCTATTTTATGATACCAAACATTTTAGTCAAATTACCTTTTTAAATGAATCGCATAGAAATTACATTACAATAACAACCACCAATGCAACCAACTTAGTTACGTACAAATTGAATCTACAGCAACTGTGCAGGCAAGGCACCTATCACGACAAGAACAGGAGTTCATGACCCAAATAATGGTCCTTTATTAGAAAAGTGTTAGTCCTGGAATATGTAATCAGAAAGTTAGATGTAGACACAGGAGGAACATTGATATATAAATCAGTACAGATAACAGCATATGCTGATGACGTTAATATCATGGCAAGATCTCGTCAAGCCCTAAAACAGACAGTGAATCTATTAGAACAAACAGCAGGAGAGGTTGGCCTTCAGGTAAACAGCTCTAAAACCAAAATGCTAACACAATCACGGACAGATGTCAGCAGAGAACAACAGCTGATAACAGATAAAAATACGTTCGAAGTAGTAAAGAAGTTCCCATACCTAGGCACAATCATCACTGACAACAACGATGAAACAGAAGAAATTTGGAACAGAATATATAGAGCAAATAAGGCATATTACGGTCTCCTACCAATTCTTAAATCCAAATTTATATACAGGAATACTAAAATACGATTATTCAAAACCTGTATACGCCCATAGCTATCTACGGATGTGAAGCATGGACCATGACGAAGGAATCTGAAAATTTAATTAATACATTTGAAAGAAAGTTCCTAAGGAGAATTTACGGTCAATTAAATGAGAATGGAATTTGGAGAATGAGATACAATAAGGAAATATATGATTTATATAAAGAACCTGAACTATCCATTACAGTTAAGTTAAAGAGATTGCAATGGGCAGGACATGTGCCAAGAATGGATGAAGGGTGCATACCTAAGAAGGCGATGACGGGGAAGATGTTTGGCCAAAGACCAGCAGGAAAACCCAGGAAAAGATGGATGGACTCAGTGAAGGAGGATAGCTATCAGATTCTTAAATGTAGAAACTGGCAACAGAGAGCCATGGACAGAGAAGATTGGAGGTCTCGAATGAAGAAGGCCCAGGCCCGCTTTGGGCTGTAGTGCCATTGGAAGAAGAAGATGATTAGAAAAGTGTTGCCAAAATATATGCCGATTTCATATGTACTTTTTCCTCCCTGTGTTTATGAGCGAACAATGAAGAGTAGATTTTTACTTTGCCAGAGCGCCATTCTGGCCCAATTTCAGCACTGTATATCAGTTAAAGGATAGTTAATACATGCATACAATAACCAATGAAGCAGTGATTTTATCTTCGGTTTCAAACATATTGCTTACTAAATTTACGTGAACATTTCCATTATATGGAGTGAAGTAATTTTTAAAAAAAGAATGTTATTCTTTCTGCTTGATTTCACTTGATGGTACCAGTATTGTATTTCTAATTTAATTATATATTTTCAAAGTAGGCCTATGTTTAAAAATCTGTATGGATTGTTAACATTTAATTTTATACTTTCACATTTAAATCCAACATGCACACATGTCAAATACAAAATTAACTTCAGAACTTGACTTTCCAAAAGGGAACAACTCTCCTTTTTTCTAAAGTATTAATTTTATTTTGTATGATGTATGAGTGATATTTGAAAGCTATAATAATAGAGGTATATTTTTAAATACCCATCAATGTTGCTATTAATTAGGGAGTAGCATCTGTGGCAAGAACCTTGAGCATAGGAAAACTAACTTCACTATTAGATATATTGACCTAAACGTATGATTCAATGGATACCTCCATTACAGCTTATTCAGACTGGCCGGCTAGTAGTAGGTGGATGAACAGTTTTTGGCAATTCTTTTGAATGAATATTTGTTGTAAGACCAAAGAACATAATCTGAGAGTAGGCCTATTCAAAAACAGGGTGCTTAGGAAAATATTTGGGACTAAGAGAGATGAAAATGGGGACTGGAGAAAACTGCATAACGATGAGCTTCATAACCTGTACTCTTCACCATATATAGTAAAGCTCCATCCACAATGTGCAGTCGGCAGTCAATAGTTGGTAGTCGGTAGTCTGCAGTCGACAGTCTAAGTATAATGTGTGGTGAGTAATGGATGCCATTCACAATGTGCAGTTGCAGTTGACAGCAGGCAATCGGCAGTTGGTAGTCAGTAGTCGGCAGTCGAGAAATTCATCTTCGACTACCGACTGCACGACTGCAAGTAACATATTACGAGATTGAAAATGATTTACTAGTGCAAATAAACAGTTTAGCATACTACGAGAAAGCAAGATGTATTTATTACATAATTATGCAATTATAACGTGATTCCTCCACATTTTTTATACTGTAAAATGTTTCCCTAACCTCAATGTCGACTGCATATTGTGGATGGCTAGACTGCTGCTCCCAAGCGGCCGACTGCACATTGTGGATAGAGCTTTAGGGCAATTAAATCACGGAGGATGAAATAGGCTAGTATCTAAAAAATACTGACTGAGACCCGAAGGGAAAAGACCACTTGGAAGACCTAGATGTAGATCTATTGGTTTTTGGACTTGTTTTAGTAATGATATTTGATCTTAGCCTTCTTCCTCAGAGGTTTAAAATTACCAAAACAAGTTAAAAAATCATTAGAGCTCATGGTCTGGGAGAAAATATTCATCCATAAGAACCACCAAAAACTGCTAACTTTGACACCTCAGTGGGCATCCAGGGAAATTTGATCTAATTCATCTACCTGCTCCAGATGGTCAGTCAGAATCAGCTGAGGATGATGGGGATTCCTGTTGAAACATATGTTTTGGGTAATTATACATAATAGTAAAGGTAGTGTGTAGATTTCCACGCTCAATCTTGCCACTACTTCAATGGTATTTGTGTTTATCATAAAGGACTATCATGACTTTCTTTATCATTCCAGAGCTTCCTTATAAATGTTTGAAAATGGTAATACAGCACATCAAGCTGATGAGCAACCATTAATACTTGTCCCATTATTGTGCACCCTTTCTTCATGACTTTGTAGAAGAGGTGTGTCCTCACCAGTAGGTAGTGAAGAAAGTTGTTCTTCATTCTGTGTCCCAGTCATACAGTTCAACCTGCAGCAAGGAATATAGACTTCCTCTTCAACATTCCACTTCTGGTATACCAGGCTGTTAAATAGAGCTTGAAGAGGATTCACTACTGCCTGTAAGGTATTAAGATATTTGGTATTTAGTTATTTCAGCACTTTTCAAAAACAAGAAAAATATAAGCACAATAAACATAAACTTGCTTTATAGCTACAATTTTTTGGGGGGGTTCTGTCTGTCTGTCCGTTACCCTATGATCCCCAGGTGGGGCGAAGGGGCCTCCAATGGAGGTTTCATTACCTATACTAATTTTGATATGCTTATTTTCCGAGAGAGGGTAGAGGGACAGGTGGTAAGCCCATCGCCTCGCAACCCCCCTCTGGAAACTAAGTATTTCTTGGACGTGAAAGGGCCGAGAAATTTTGTCCAGAGGCTCTAATTTAGGCTTGGAGTTCTTTTACGTGCCGTAAATCTACGACACGGGACCCCCAGCTTAAAGTCCCTCCCGGAGGACTCCGTGCCCAGGATTTTTACGTCCTGAAAAATCCATCGACCGCGGCCGGGTTTGATCCCGTGCCCTGCGGATCTAGAGGCGGGCACGCTACCTCTAGACCACCGCGGCCGACTTTTGGGGGGGTTAAAGTGGATTTAATAAAAATTTTATGTGAAACACATGACTTCCTCTAAGTTTACATTCAACAATGAATAAATGGTTGTATTGCAGCACTGCCTTCTAGACTGTATTACTCGTGTATACACTGCCTGTCCTTTACGGCTAATTTTGCGTATGCGGTGACATTACAGATGGCAGCACCTACCATACCCAGCTGCAATACCCTTTACATTACCGTATGCTCTGTGTTGCCCTCGGAAACTGAAGTATGCTGGAATTTCATGCAATCAGGGTGTGAACTGTGTCGCCTCTACTGGAGAAATTAGGCAATTGAGCAATACTCTGAACTCCATGTTAAAATAAAGCATAGGACAGGCTGTGTAATTCTCGAGACGGCGGTGTATTGCAGTCGTGCACATTCAGTTGTTTAAGGCATATTCTGAATTGCATTGTTCTTGAGATAAGGCTTAAGACCTGAGTTTGAGGATGTCATGAAATGAGTGTCAGAGAATTTACTGTTAAACAAAATGTTTCAGATAAAAGATTTGATAAGTTTATGCAATTCATGTAGAAAATTTAAATAAAATCCTTTGAGCACTTTTCAAGAAAATCCTGAAAAATGAAATTCTCATCTAAAATAGTATTGAGCTTTGTATCAAATCCCCAAAGCATACACAACCCTAATAAAATATATATATAACACACTCACATAACTTTGAAAATAATAATCAATTCTGATATAGAATAAGAGGAAATGCATACTCAGTTGTTTCAGCCTCAGACGTAGGTGTATTGTTCACTAGGCAAGAATAGATTTTCAAGTTTGTACAAAAAAATGGCTGCCTTATAACTAGTTTCACAGAATTTGTGCAAGTAAAATCATAAAGAACAGTTTTTGAGAAATTCATTAAAAATTAAATCTATTAATGTCATCATTTTTATTTTTATTACCGTCGCTATTATCATAATCATTTTATTATTATACCATTATTATATTATAGTACTGTTATTAGCATTATTATATTTCTCTTTCATCATTAATATCATATTATTAATATTACTAGATATAAAGTGCAGATTCTTGGACTGAGTCTGCAAATTTGATGGATGATTCTTCTTCCAAGACCTGGAGTTCCCTTCAACTTTTCTTTGATTACATCATGCAGCAGCCAGTTTCTTCTCAAGATGTGACCTATCCAGTTTGATTTCCTGTGGTGTTCAGGATTGATCTGTTCTTCACTCTTCTCAGCATCTCATTTGCCACTTCATCCAGCACCAAATTTCAAAACTTTCCAGGTACTTTTCCACATTTCTTAGTATCCATATTTCCGATCAATATAAAGCAATGAATTTTTGAACTATGCAGTTTACAGACAGACATACAGACAACAAAATCACATATTCAGGGTACCTCAAATTGTGTATCGACACCAAAAACTTCCCTGAATTTTAGGGTCAAACTCAATATTTCCTCTATAACAACTGTAGTACAGATCGAGAAAGTAAAATTCTGCAAGCATACATGTTAAATCAATTGAAACACTGAAAAGTTAATAAAAATAAATAATCTTAATTCTATGAAAAACATAATGTAAATCCTCATACTTACCATAAGGTACCACAGTACAATGATAATTTGCCTTGGCAGGTTGATCCAGAGCGACCATAATAGTATTCCATTAATGAGGTTAGGAAGCCAACATAAGTAGAAAACAAGTGTAAAGAATAAATATTTCTTCTTTATAGCATCAATTTCTTTTCTTTCCCTCTGTGTGTATTGTCTCCGAGTGACTGTGAGGTAATATTCAACATCTTTTGATGCAAGCCAGTACAAGATCGGGTTTGCGATCATAATGCAGATCATAGGGAGATAAGTAGCACAGTAGTTGGGCAGGATATGAAGAAGAACTCCAGTTAGTGTGTTCAGACTGTGACAACTGGAACAAGAGAAGCATTTATATTAAACACACTTTTCTAATAATCATTTTTATTTATTTATTTATGTGCCTTGAGAATATATAACAGGCACATGACCCAATTACAATGTTCTCTCATATTCCACTACTCTTATAATATTATTAGGCCTACTAACTATTAATACTAATACTAAAGCCTACTACTGGTAATAATAAAACAGAAACCAAACAATATAAAAATATGTAACAACAGGAGCAGATCTCCACATACAAAAAACATGGTATAATATTTATGATAGTTATGGTGGAACATATACAAGGCATTTTATAAAGTTAGTACCGTTATTTTTTAAAAAATAACAGAACATTATTTTCCACATAGTCACCATTATTATTGAGACACTTTTCATAATGGGAAACCAGTTTTTGTATGCCTTCATCAAAGAATGATGCAGCATGTGATGAAAGCCAAATCTGCACTTCTTGTATCACATCTTCATCACCGTTGGAATATTTTCCACCAAGGAATTTATTCAGATGAAGAAACAGATTAAAATCGCTTGGGCCAAATCCGGTTGGTGGCTGAATTGTTCCCTGATCACTCCTGGTCCTTATCACATCATTTGGATAGGAACAATTCGACCACCCTCCCTTCAGTCTGGATTTGGCACCAAGCAATTTTGATCTGTTTCTTCATCTGAAGAAATTCCTTGGTGGAAAATTTTGACGACGACGACGATGACGATGATGTGAAATAAGAGGTGTAGATTTGGCTTTCATCACAATTGGAATCATTCTTTGACAAAAGAATACAAAAACTGGTTTCCCGTTACAAGTGCCTGAATAACAGCGGTGACTATGTGGAGAAGTAGTATAAGATGTAAGGTAATGAATGATAACGTATTTGGTACATAATGTTCTGTTATTAAAAAAAAAAAAAACTATCAGTACTTACTTTAAAAACATGCCTTGTAAAGAAAGGATTTAAATAGAGAAGTAAAGAACATATTTCAATTATCGTTTGTAGAATTTACACAGTCAGTCAATGCATATAATTACTCTACTTAATTTTAAAAAAGTATCAATGCGTATAATTTTGGAATTTTTTAAATTGGACGATATTCTGCAGAAAGGAACCAACCCACATGTTTTTTAAGCTAAAAAACAGGCATTTAAAGTTAAATAAAAAGTCACCTGGATCTTTTCAGTGTATTTCTGTTTGCTTAATAGATGAAATATAAATGAATGAAGATGGTTGGTTAGTTTGCACAATGTAAATATATAGTTCGGTAGCAAAAATTTAGCATCTATTCCGGTTTTTTATATTTGAGGGTTAGTTCCTTTCTGCAGAATGTCCTCCAATTATTGTTTTTTACTTTCACAGGTACTTTTAAAACATTTATTATACAGCCCATTATATCTGTTGTCCCATTATATCTGTTGCCAACATCTTATGTTCCTCAACTAATATAAAGTGTACAGCAATGAGTAAGATATCAGTGGATATGACTTCTACTAACTTCAGATGTAGCATACTCAGTTTAAGTTAAAAAAAGAAAAGAAAAGAAAACACTTTGATTGTTTAAAATTTTGGCTGGTATTTGGGATTCTCACTCAGGCAAACAGCCTGGTAAGAGGGTTAAATAATTTGCACATTAACAGGCATAACTAGTGTCATTCTTGAAATACCATAGTGAGTTTTCATAAATGAAAGTAGTTTACAATTTCCATAGCAAGCGTAAAATAGGGACAGAAACAATATCATTTCAGGATATCCTTATTTCAGTGGAGCAATACTGATTTCAATAGCTTTGTCCCATGTCCTGCCTACATGTCTTGCAGAACTTACTTTTATACTGTAATTTCTTGTTTATTTATTTTTGTTTGTTTGTTCATTTATGGAATTATGAATTAAGGTAAAACAGTTTGATTGGCTGCATTGTTATGTTATTCCAGTGAAGAGCACAGCAAGTCAAAGCCTCAAATTCACCAAATGTCAAGCGACTAGATCAAGCGATCAAGGATATTGCTGGCAAAATTGTGAAAGTTATCTGATGTATGGACAGCAGGATAATGATACAGGAAGACAAATTTCCGCTTATTGAATGATGACAGGAAGTATGTAAGCTTTTTCAAGAAAGGACACACAACTTAAGAATATCAAGACACTGTTGTAGTTGTAGTTTTGTCCAGGAACAGACACAACAGTTGAGTTATTTTTTCTAGTGAATTCAGTGTGGTCAAAAGATCGAAATTATATGGACAGTGATAGTATAAAGCAGTGACTGCAGTGAAATCCAATTTCAGTGACTGTATAAGTGTATGGACTTCTTTGACTTTCACCTGAAAACCCGTAAGATTTTAAATCAGATTCATGGGTCGGCTAAGTATGGTCCACAGTCTTTTCATGCAGAAGAGGGAAAAGGAGCAGCCTTGCTATGCACCAGCAAACAGCCAGAAATGCCATTTAATGGGTGAGTAGGTCTAATTAATTTTTCAACCAAATTTTTCAAGTTTCTTGCTATTTGGTTCATAAAATCTGGGAATTGTAGTCAATTCAACCAATTACTTGACGTTTTTCACCTAAAATTTAATCTCCTTGAAGTAGAAAACTCTAGAATCACCATACATTTATTACATAGGTAGGCCTGTTACTTAAAAAAGTATTTAAAAAAATAAAATGAACAATATGAATATAATTATGTGAAAAAATTGAAACCTACACTAATTTTTAAAGATTTAGAATATTTCATTAACTTACTTGGCGTTAGGGAGATATAAGATTGAAAGTCCTGATAATGTAAGCACTGCTGGACACACGTAAGATAAAATATAATATGATGTTATATGAGTTTCACCTATTATTCCAACTCTTCTGTGTGATTTCAGTATCCACCTCATATCATAGGCATAACATAATGTCCAAAACCATGTTGCCGTGTAGAAGAATTGTATCCATGCCTGTAAAAGTTCCACTAATTAATTGCTTTCTAAACGAAGAATTTAAAATTAACCATTAAAATGTTTCTTACAAATATTGCACATAATATAATGTAACTAATACAAGGTAAATCAAAGAGACAGGCAATTTTGATTTTTGGGTTTTACCATATATATTTTTAGTTGTTTGAGCTATTTACATTGTTATTTTGTTGTCAATCAGCTAGCATTTAATAATGATGGAGAACTAGATTCATGCACAACATGGGTAAGCAATTAAATGCTTAGGACCTGTTATAACAATGCTGATAATTTTCATTATCATTTATAAGCTAAAGGAATCTCTGGCCATCTGTCAGAAGATGGCTTGGATTCCATTGACGACTGTGTACTACCCGCATGCGATTTCTTGGGTGCTGGTTTTACGGGGAAATTAGGGTCAGGGGGAAGAAAATATAGCTAGTCCGCCAGTCTTTCTGCAGGGTTGTCTATGATATGAGGTTGTCACATTTCAGCAGAATCATGCGTATGGTAAGCATAAGTGTGAGGTATGTGGACAAACAATAAATTGGATTCCGAATTGGATAATTACTTTTGACGAATCATCCTCGCTATTTTTTGTAGTGACATTTAATTACAAAGATTTTAAAGCAGTCCAATTGACGGTATTACATAACAATTAATTACACGTCATAAGGGTTTGGTTATCGAATAAGTCATTTTCCTCCAGGAATAGAATATTATATAATGTAGGCTCAATATTTTTACACTGGATGACTAGTTTTAAGCATAAAGAAGAGTCTTAGCAGAACATCCTTCACCATTTCGTGTTGTAAAACGTAAGGCATCTAAAAGTGGAGAAAACTATAGCCCTAATTTTAAATGTATTTAATAAGTTTTGTGAAAAGTTCGCTCAACTTTCAGTCCATGAAATTGACATCAGAATTCACGGGAGTGTCAAAAATTAGCACATACGAAATTCTTATAAAAGGTGAGGAAAGTGTTGGATGTACAATGACGTGTTTGTGAAATCAGAAATTTGCAAAATGGTATGTTTTCCCCATAACTCCATGCGTCAGCAAAGATAATTTCAATAAATAAATAAGGATCCTGAGACAGAATGAAAGCTTAGTATTGAAGCCACTAGATATCAGGGTGTATAGCGTACTTCGTCAGCTCTACCTACGAAGTTGAACGACACCTACTGAATGAGGTCTAGGGAGCCGAGCGCCCAAGAAACATTAGCTGTCTGTGATTGCACAGGTAATCAGCAGAGATCAAAACAACAACTTATTACTTATGTCGATGGGGTATCTCAAATCTCATTTATACAAAAAAAAATAATATTGTCAATCTGTTACTTAGGATTAGTACTAACTGCCGTACAATTGGTGTGTTGTGCCAAGCCTAATAGACTTTGTTTGATCTGATGTCATAACACACAACTTGTTTTTAAGCAGTAGGCAATGAATTGAGAATTGAATTCGAGCCCTGATGTTGACAAATCATAAAGAAAAATAAGATCATTAATTTATGCTGAGTAAATTTTAATTTCTTTGAAATGGAATTCAGCAATATTGATGTTTATTAATTTAACTTAATTATTAATACGCATTTATATTTTTAATTTAATCACCATAAATAATAGGATTTATGAGAGAAAAGTAAGTTTAAATACCAAACTTTACTTAAGGGGTGACAGAAGTGTTGATAATTTTCCATTTTGGGACCAACTAATGCTATTTTTGGATTTTCGTTAAATCAAGCATTACCCTAAAGTACAACTGTGAAAATTTTTATGCTGTTTGAGCACATGGAACAGGTGCTGCTAACACTTTTTTAAATCTCCGAGCACTACAAACTGCCAGTGGATGCAAACTTTAATCCCCTGTTTTCTCGGTTTCAATTTGCATGTTATTTTGCTAAATTCAAAATCTATCTTCTCCCACAAAAACAGAGAAACAGCTATGAAATTTGTTCACAATATATCGTACTTTACAGTGTGTATAATACAGTTACTAGTAAGATTTTCTGTATAGGCCATAGTTCTTTTTCTAATATTTGGTATAATCATATGGTAGTTTTTTAATTTTTTGGGTAAAATATTTTTTAAACAAAAAGAATAAACAATTTCAAAAAAATCCATTGGTAAATTTATAAAGCAAGCATCAAAGAATCTCACTAGTTTTTTAATTTTTTGGGTAAAATATTTTTTAAACAAAAAGTATAAACAATTTAAAAAAATCCATTGGTAAATTTATAAAGCAAGCACCGTAAACTGGGCCAACTTTGGCCCTTGGGGGCAACTTTGTCCCACACACAGAATAAAAGTTAATTATTTTTTTTGCAGAGGTTATAAGAAAGGTAAGAGAATCAACTGTGGCATATTATCTTTGCTATTTTCCAGAGAATCTATGTGAATTACTGGAATCTTTTTCAATGTTCTTTTCGTGGTGGTAGCACTGTCACAATCTGAATCAGCTGTTTTGTGGAGGGGAGAACGTGTAACAAATTTATAGGCTGTGGTCCTGGATTTGAACCAAAAAAATTCAGTAAGTATCAAATTATTTACTTTATACATTCATAAAACACGTGACATTTTAATAGAGCTTGATTTTAAATATATTTTTTTCATATTCATTCTAATTCATACCATGTATCATTTTAGAGGTTATTTGGGACAACTTTGTCCCGGGCCAAAGTTGCCATAGTGTTTTCATTAAAATTGTGTTGTGCTTGTTTTTTAGGGTTTTTCTCTCAAAACACATTCCAGAACAACAGAAATGGGGAAAGAGAGGAAGGGAAGCAGGAGAAAGCTAGGAAGTTGGGAATAGAAAAAAAATATTCTGACGATAAGTTACAAAAATGTTTGCAAGATATAATGGAAGCTCGTCTGTCACAGAGGCAAGAAGCAAAGCATTGGAATGTTGAGTCTGGAAAAGTAATCACCCCTGCAGACATAGATACTGGTATTACTATTCCAGTGATCGTCTCAGAACCGAATAAGAAGAGAACGAGGGGAAGGCAGAGGATACCGGTAGTGGTTGATGACATCTCCTCTAGTGAGGATTCTCATTTCAGTGTTGATGACACTACAAGCAATGATTTGGAATGATTTGGAATGATAGAAAGAGGACTTTGACCATGAGTGCCCAACTCATGAAGCTGATGATTTATGGAAGGAAAAGCTAAATAAAAATGACTATGTTGCAATCAACTACAGAGGAAGACTCTATCCAGGCAGAATTGTTGGTTTTGCCATGTAAGATGGGATAAAAAAATTAAACTGAAGTGTATGGAAAAAACCAATGAAGTTCTGGAGATGGCCACAAGAAGGACAAGAGGACATATTGGCTTATGATTTCACTGATATGAAAACAAGAATAGATGAATTAGGAGAGGATACTATTCTGTCGCTAAACTGAACAGTTCCATTTCCTTTTATAATTTTGTAAGTTTTTAGTTTTTATTGGGCTGTTTTTCATGTTTCACTATCCTAGTTACTAGCATTTCAATAAGTACTGTACAGTATAATGTTTATCTTCCAGTATAGCCTAAGCATTATTTTTTTGATTATTTTCTCAATAAAACGTTATCACTTTTTGAATAAAATATTGTATAAAATTTATTTTCCTATTTTTTGTGTGATACTTTCACTTGTAGAATATTAGTTAAATGGGTCACATTTTCACTTATGCACAACATTGGTCCAGTGATCAAAATGTAGTCTTCAAAGAAGAAAAACTGTAAGTGGGCTAAAGTTGTCCCGTGATGGGGCAACATTGGCCCATTTAAAAAATATTCACAGAAAATATAGGAAACAATAGTAATCACCCAATGTATATCAGAGTGTACTCAGAATACCCTCACCCTTATTTCAGATATTACTTATATTCTTATAACAAAAAATAGAGGAGAAGAGAGGCTTAAATTTTGAGAAATTGAAAAAAGTGGGCCAAATCTCACATCAAAGATTCAAGTTCATATTTTAACATCTCTCATAGGAGATAAATTTCAATTTTGATTTTGTTTTTGAAAATAAAATTAACTATTATTTTAAAAAACAAATTCCAATATTAAAATTAAATTTTAAACTTTTATTTTGGTTTACAGTTTAGAAAATCACTTCCTTAAGTAGCAATTGAGAACTACGGTCAATAGCAAAATTTCAAGGCTTGGGTTAATTCAATCAGAGTTTTTTTAATTGCCTTTAGAAATTATTTGGTATTTTCCTTTGCCATATTAATTGATATAAATTAGACATTTTTAAAGTGGTATTTACATATAATAATATGTATAGTGGCTCACGATTATTTATACACATTTCACAGATGTTACATACTGAAGAAACTGCACAGAACACAACGCTGCCTAGAGTATCGTTGACTGCTGGCATCAGATCATTGTAGTTTATCCATAAGGAAGACCGTAAAAATACACCTGAAAATAAGTTCATGGAAATTAATTTTTTCAGCAAAGTTCCTTTTTTTTTTTTGTACACAGCAGAAAGAAAGTTTAGTACCAACCTAATGATGCCAGTAAATCCGCTCTGGCTAGACATTTTATTATATTCCTCCCTCTGGCATAGTTTGGTAACCTTTCTAGTAATTCTGCATTTCTTCTTGGAAGAAGCTGAAAATAAAGAGTATAAATAAGAGTATAAGTAAGATTTGAAGGGTTAAAAAAATAGTATAAAGGTCTGAATGATTTCATATTGATCAAAAGTTATGGCCTTGGGTGTCAGCATGTTGATTATATGCTCCCCTAACCTGCCATTGCCTCTGATAGATGACACAGCAGTCAGACAATAGTCCTAGTCCCTCCAAGGGTGTAGCATTTATAGCAGATTAATTATCATACTGGGGTAAATTTGTTAATTTTATTATAGAAAGGAAATAGTAAGAAAACTCAAATAGCATTTTATCAAAAACAGAGTAATAATAAAAACCAAAATAGTCTTTTAGTAAAAATAGAATAATGATAATAAAATAAAAACTAAAATAGCTTTTTAGCAAAGTAAACACAGAAAACCTTTCAGCTACTTCACATGAAAAGCCATCACTGGAACAGTGTCTAGACCAGTCATAAATTTTGTTATTGGCAGCTGTTTGTTGCTGGCAGCTTATGCAATTCCAGAATATGAAGATCACTATACTGCTATTTAATTTACTTTGGTAATTTGAAAGTTGGCTGAGGGGAAGATGGGAGGGCAATGCTGTTCCCTCTTTCTCTAGCTCATAGCACATGCTAAGCATGCATTTGTCAACACAATTTCCACACTCTCCCTACATGAACCCTTAAAGGATTAGACAATTATGAACACAATATATTAAGTAACGTTAAAAACACTTAACAATACTGCAAACACAAAACCGGCAGAAAACTGAAATAGGCCACAAACGCTGCAACCAAATGCTGAAGACTGCAAACATGGCAATGTTTGCTAACCACCCTACAAGTGGAAGGGGGTATGAAAAGACAATTGGTTGCTTGCCATTGGCAATGCTTTCCCTCAAACTCCTTACATCTATCTGTCAAAATGCCCAAGTATATCAATCCTGGTGTAATAGCGACATCTGTTATTCCATATTATTTTGTGTCCAGTATTGCTATTTATTATTGTTTTTGGGCACTTCAATCTTAATATTTGTCAGTTGCAGCTTGTGGGTTAAAACAAGGATGTGCTGCATATACAATTTAATATGCATAAATTTAAAATAAAGAAAATGTTTTTAAACCCTACTTATACAATGAAGAGAGTAGGGCCTGTAAGTATTGTTTATATAGCCTATTAAAATTAAAAGGATTTGACGATGTTGACCTAAATATAACACAGCATCTTAATATCCACCACACAACACATTAGCCTACAACCAATGCTTTACCCATAATGCTTTGCATCCCATAGGTCAATCAAAGCTGGGAATCAGGATCCCCCAGCAGAGCATGCGCAATCAAAGTTTCACAGTAATGTGAGCGAGTCCTGGATTCGAGTACCAGTGTCAGAGGAATTTTTCTCCTATAACTTAATATTCTCGTGAGTGATATCGTCACAGCTGAAGCTAATTTAGCACTCACCACTGTAGTTTCTAGGTATCTGAGAAAGCGCTACATAATATATTTTCGTCCATTTTGTTTGCATATCGGCTTCCATTCGAAGAGAATAGATGTAATTTTAATGCCGATCTTACAGTGTGCACATTAGTTCATTATCAACAGCCAGCTCTTGATATTTGTAGAGACCTCTTGTTATTACCGGTACTTGTTATGCTTCTTGGGCATGAAAATGGCAAGACTCATGTTTAAGGTAGAGCAAGTCATGTGAGCGTTACACACCACACTTCAAATATGTACATACTCATTTTAAGGGAGTAAATTGTCGTAGATTGAATCTATTCAAGCCTAAGAAATCCAAACAGTGCATTGCAAGATCAAATAAAGATCACATTAGCACTCCGTGCATACTATTGTGCTGTCACTTAAAATAATCTCGTCTCTTCTCTCTATATATAAAAGGCTTTGTCCTGACTGACTGACAGGAATCAACATAGAGCCTAAACTATAACAGGTAGAAACTTGGAATTTTGACAGTACCTTCGTTTCATAATGTAGGTGCTCATTAAGAAAGGATTTTGAAAAATTTTGATTTTAAATGCCAAAAATTATATGTTTTTGAGAATACTTAATCCATTTTTACACAGAATTATGAAATTCAAATCACAGTTCATTTGACAACAGTATTGTTGGCAGTCTTCACATAAGGCTTTGGAAATAAATTAAACAAGACTTGACAAATTAGAGAACTATCAATATAATCCATGTTATAAATAAATATTAATGAATGAAATCCATGAAAATAATGCAGTCACATAACTTTCTCTACCCTGGACATAGAGAAAACAATACGAGGTACGGTAATATGTACCTAGGTATATTATTATATCGCAGGTTTTTGGAGAGAGAAGTATGAAAGTGATATTACATTTCTGTTTAATTTCATTCCCAAAATGGTTTTATGGTAACATGAGAGTGAGAAATAAAATATTCCACAAAGACAATTCAATTTTATGCTACCGGAATTTCTGTTTCTTCTTCGCTGTGTACATTGTACAAGCGATGGGATGCAAAATTCTACATCCTCTATGAGCCACAAGAAGCTATACCAAACGTTTTCTGAGGGAATAGACGCCGGAAGCTAGTAATAATATATAACAGCATTCACTTGTTTGATTAGTGTGGCGAGTTATTAGGTAAATGTCTGGTTACTATCTATGCCTAGCTTTAAAATTATTATCACAAACTCTGATTCCGACACATGACAACAAATATATGATTTGAAGTTTTCCTGGCTTACTATGTAGAAATTCCTCTCAAGTTTGCAGCCTTGTGAGAAGTTTGTGTTATCTGACATTTCAGAGGCTGATGCAGCCTCCAAGCTCACAGATTCTGAAGCCTTGAGAGTCCAGACAGACCAAATAATCAGTGATTTGAAGTAATTGAGTAAAAGTAATCAGATTACAGTAACAATTCCTTTTTTGGTCCCATTTACTTGTAATCAATACTTTCTGAAAAATGTAATTTCTACTTGTAATTTACTTCTGGAAATAAAATTGTAATTGTTACAATTTAGTAGTCATTAGTATTAGTAACATTCTTGATTGCTTTATCATCATCACTACTGTTTTTGCAACTAATATCCAAATTAGAGTTAATATTAACAAAAAGTTACTCAATATTTCAGAAAATATTCTCATTGATGTGTTTCTTTCTTTGTTTGTTCATTAATAATTTGGGCATGTGCCCAAAACAAAACCAAAAACAAGGAATTTTTAGGTACTGCTATTATGTAAAGTAACAGTAAATGTAATTGTGATTTTACTGATTACTTTTTGAAAAAGTAATTTGTAATTGTAATTAAGTAAAATGTCTCTCAGGTAATTGCAATTCAGCCCAGTTGCTTTAATTTTGTACTTTTCCCATCACTGCAAATAATCTAACCGAAAGTGGAGCTTTGTAGGGCTTTGCCAATGTAACGACTTTGACTCTGTTCCATACCTGCATATGAAATGCATTGCTGGAAATGAAAACAGGCTCCTACCTTATAACTTAAGTGTGCTCTGACAATTTTTCGAATAGAATTTGAACCTATGCAGGCCAAGTATAATGGATTTTGGGGATGGGCTCTGGCCCTTTGTGTATAGTTCTGGTATTCCCTCACAACTAGCTGATTAGAGAATTAAAACTAGAGGAACCAACTCTAGTAGAGATGTGGGTTTCATCCTCAACCATAATAAATGTATCCAGGACCTGAAGGATAGTAGAGAGAAGTTAACCCTGAAAAAGATCGGGAATAGAGCAGCTGTTCCCTGATCGGTAGACTCCGCCCATGTTGTAACACTCCACATTTCAGGATCCCTGAAGATGGAGGTGGCATCAGCCTCTGAAACGTTGAATAACGACAAACTTCTCACCAGCTGCAAACTGGAGAAGAATTTCTACATGACAGGCAGGTTAATTACCAGAATTACTCTCAGATTATGTTCTTCCCGAAGAGTAAGCGACCATATTTCACATCCATATAATACAACCGACAGGATAATAGTTTTATAAATCTTTATTTTTAGATTTCTGGACGGAAGACGAGAAGATAAGAGTTTCTGAACAGCATAAAAACACGCATTTCCTGATTTGAGTCTACACTTAACTTTTGCCTTAATATTATATGTGTCTGTAATTATCGCTCCCAGATATTTCCATATGCACTACAAAAACTATTTTCGCGGGATATTCTTATAAAGTACGAATTTCTTACATAGTTATGTCAAAATCCAAAAATTTACATTCTCTATAGTACCCTTCTTTACGGAAACTGCTATAGTAAAGGTAAAGTGATCCCTATACAGGCCATGGAGGCCCAGAGGGTTCCAGGAGGTTGAGGCTCCCAGATTTTGGACATTCGGAACATACGCCTTACGCACCGACCGCCTTTACCCCCTCCCCAGGATTGCTCCTGGTACTCATTTTTGTTAGAGGCTGAGTCGACCCCAGGGTCAATGTGCCACCAGAAGGATTAGGCCAATTGAAAAATCTCAACGGCCTCATCGGGAATCGAACCCGCGACCTTCCGGTTTGTAGTCTATAGTAAAGGTGAGTCCCCCTAAATATGTTTTCCAACTAAAGCACTACACCACCACAGCAGTTCCACGTTTACATCTTAAGGTACAGAATCCTGAAAAGATGTAAATATATTCTGGTATGGAAATATAATTTCATTTAAAAACAAAAATTAAACTTAATCTTGTTTTAGGGATGCTGTTCCCCGCGTACCTCCCAACTTAAGCATCGGGTTGGGACTTCTCGCGTAAATAAAGGTTTTCTTGTTGACATGTATAATACGCGTAAAACACCTAATTAACGTATTAAATGTAAAGTACGTAAAAAACTCATGATTTACGTCGTTTAATTTTATAGTTGATACATATAGTTCAAAAACTTAACTGCTGCCCACTGATGCAGAATTCTAATTTGGATTTCGTTTATTTAGAAACTCAATAACCACTACTATTATACGTTTATAGATTGTTTTGAAAGTAATTTTTCAGTTGCAGAAAAAATGCAGGACTACTGCTGGTAAAATATGTGTTTTATGGTTAAAAAATCTATATTATTATTATTGTAGAAAATTCTGATTGTATAAAATACTTTGTCAACCAATTTAGGCCTAAGGTAAAAATGAAAATAATCTAATCTTATAATTTTGCCCTTCACCTTGATTTCTTCCACCTATTTCGCTTTCTAAACGACTAACATAAAAATAAACCATTTTGTAAAATAGATTTCTGATTTTTGTCATATTGGACTATTTAAATTTATTTTTTAAAAGTGATCAAATGTTTTTTAACTTATACGTAAATTTTTTTGGCATATTTTAAAAGTCTATGTTTTTCTCCTGTATTAACGGATTTGTTAATTGCTGCCCCTAAACCGAACTTTGGTCATCTGGAGGCTTTCAAACAAGGTTAATATTGCTGTAATATGTTTTAAGTAAATAAGTAAGTGTGTAACATGATAAATTAATTAATTAAATTAAAATGAAATTAAATGCTAGAATATCATATGAGAAGAATAAATACCTAAAGTTTATAATGACGAACAAACGTTCTATCAATTCAGATGCAGGCCGACTGGCCTCCTCCTCGCTCTTTGAATTCGGAACTGAGTTTCCCTTTTTGTATCCCCAAAAATTGGATAAAACGGACATATTTTGAATTTGAATCCTTAAAAAATCTAGTAGGCATTTCCAGCAAAATAATTGGCAGTTAGGATTAAAATAGTTTTATTCTCATCATCTAAATCCCTACAGTACTCCCCATGGTTAGACAATTGTATAATTGACCTTACAAAGGGGATAACTGTCAAATTAAAAAGAAATTACATTTTACTATACAATGGTGGTGCATGGCATCCTGCATTGCCCTACAAAAGCGCTAAGTGAAATTCATAATAGTATGGTTGCAAAGTTGCTCGAAAGAGAGCACCGCAGGTAAGGACCAATGCTATTTCTTTACAAGGATTGTTAATTATCTCAGAAACTTAATTTTGGCACTTAGCCCCTTTGTAAGGTCAGGTATACAATATTGTGTACTGTATAGAAGACATAGCCTTCAAGTTATATTTTGTACCTAGTCTTTTATAATCAGCAAACTGCTCGGAGTAGTTTATTTATTATTTTTTCAATTTCCATCAAGTTATGTTAATTTTATATATTATATATATATATACATATACAACCCCAAAGAGCAAAGCTCATGCGAGGGGTGACATACATACACTGGTTGAAAGGAAAAAATTATAATACATACTACAATATTATCTTAAGGCTATAACAAATTCACTAGTGACAAACATAGGCCTACGTGAGTTTATTAGAGATTTATTTAAAACGTCATAAAATCTAATGCACCGACGCTATCCCCTTGCCACTCATGAGTAAATATTATCTGTAATATAAATAATATATGACTTCTGTACCTTACGCATAAGTGTGGATGTTTGTTTTAGCTGATATCTGCGATGTCAGATCCACAGCAGCTTATCCTACATTACAATTAATTTTAAAGCTCTTAAATTTTGTGATTAAAAAGCAAGCAACTTGAATTAAACATGGGATAGCTGTATTTATTCACCTCTGTATGGAATAATTCCTATTACTAAGCTATTAGTAAGACATAAAAGCGTGTGTAAGCATGAGTATTTGCGGGTATGAATATTAATCGCGAACATCTGCACCTTCGGTTAAAAAAATAAATAAATTTACAAAATCTAGTTCAATCCTTTCATGCATAAAAAATTAATTTTTCAATTAAATGTAGAAAGGCACTCTGCTTGCTCCCTCTCCTGTTCTCTGTGAAATAACGATGCTTAATTTTTAAATTCGGCTATATTTATACTAGGTTGTACATTGAGGTTATATCACGAGTCGGGTTCTGTGTTTAACAAGTAACAACTTGTAATGGATTGTAATGGATTAACCAACAGAATAAGATCACCTGGAGAAAGAAAAAAGGACCTGAAGATTGCTGAATAGCCGAAATATATTGTCCACAATTTACGAAAATTGTCTTAAAAAATTGACAGCTATAATTTTTAATTATGTTTTATAATATTGACAAATATAAATTTTAGATTTGACAAAGCTATGAGCTGATATTTTAACACAAACATTTTATACGAGGGAATAGGTGGGATTAACACAAATATGTAAATATTTTTTCTCTGTTGGAAATATATAGTAAACCGTTATCAGTAATTTATTTAAGTGTGAAACACTTTACTGTTTTTCTCTACCCTTCTAACAGACTGTCTAAGCATCATTCAAAACATTGTTATTCACCCATCAAGACATAAAACCAGAATCCGTGGATGAGATGAGTAGCTTATAAGGATGAGAAAACTTTAGCAGAAAAATTCCTCTGACACCGAAAACTGTGAGAGTCTCTCCCACTGAGCTAACCAGAATTCTATTTATAGCGCCAGATGGAATCTCTCTCCAGTGGTTACCCTTAGATGTAGGATCGTAATGCTTCAAATGCTTAAGTCTGAATAAATGCAGTCTGCTATTTCTTACTATAGTCTATGTTTTAGTAAAAATCAGTAGACATACTACCTAATGAACCAATCCCCTTTGCACTTAGAAAAAAAAAACATACATTGAAATAATTACAAATTAAACAATACCGTAATAGAAATAAAAATTTTAAGGGAGATTATGGGCTGCAGCTCAAAATATTTCTTATGAAGAAAGATTGGTTTTAATTTTGCTTTCTTTTATATTCTTGTACAAAGTTTAAACTAAGTCTCTGGAGCTGTTTCCGAGAGAATTACTAAAGATTAATTTTTCTTAGTATAATATGATTGTCAAGTCGTCGCCAAGCTTTATATCATATCTCCAAGAAATAATGAACCAAAATAGAGAATTTAGTTTTTATAAGGCTTTTTGTTTTTCTGAAAACTGTATTTTGTTTTCATGGTTTAACACAAAACTTCTGCTTATAGTAACTATGGTACAGTATAAATAACTTATAAGGCTATCAGCTATTTTTTTTAAATATAAGTTAGCAGCTTTTTCAACAAACTCTTAGTTCAGTGCGTGGAATAAACAGTAAAATAAAACTTAGCTAAAAATAACACTGCGACTCTATATCCGCATAAAATTCTCATGTGCAACTAAATAAATATATATTTTATACATAAATATTGACGTTAGTTTATCGAATAAATGAATAAATGGTACATATGAAAGATTTGTTTATAATTTTCATTTAGACGCCATCCGCATGAATTTAGGCCTATGTGTAGGATAATGTTTTGAAAGAAGTATAAGCAATTTAGTAAAATTGGAAGCTGTACTAGGAGCCTATTATAATCTATTGTGTTGCAAAATACTTGCCCCGTTAAGAAGGGTAATATGACAATGGAGTAGCAAAACTCAAGTAGGCAAATGCTTATGATAAATACAGTTTATTAAACACTGCAAATAAAATATTCTCTCAGTGGCATACCAACAGCGAAGGGGGCCTGGGGACGGTAGTCAATATGGGGCCCCACCCAGTATTCACAGTTTATACCATTCATACAGTGTACATAAATACGTATACGATAGTAAGCTTCCATTCATTATATATATGTGGACCCGAATACATTATTTTAACAACACATTTTTTTTGGGGGGGGGGGGGGATTGACATGTTTATTACGAATTAGGTAACTTTAAGTTTTGCCAAGTATTTTTGCAGGTGAATAAACCATTTTCTAAGAAAAGGCAAAATAATGTATAACATTGTTTAAAAGCGCAAAAATGCTAGAAAATCGTTAAAATTGTAATTTCCCACAAAATATGCAAAAAAAATGCACCAACAGAAGTGCTTAATTTAGTTCCTCTTGTTTTGAAATACATTTATATCTAACTGAGCAATGCATCTAAAAATATGCAATTGCATTGAAATCCTAGCCCTGATTAAGCCCATTACAGTGGACCTACGGTACTTCCGATGTAGTTGTTTCTAACCTTTTTTTTATTTAATTCATTGTTTTTTTTAAACGTAACAATGTTGTTAATAGAGAATTGTTTATTCACTCAAACTAAGACTCGTCACTGTCCTGCTTAAGAGGAATAAAAAAAATTGGGGCCTGGTGCCGCCTTGGTACGCCACTGTATTCTCTATACGCTTCTGCTTGTAACTCTGTGTGAAGTTCTCGTACACTGAGATATTCGGAAAATAGACTCACCTGATATATAGCACCAACAATCCCAAAGATGGAAGAAACCAGGCACACGGTATTGTAGTCATTGGAGTGAAATTCCATTAATAGATCGACAGGAGAATCAGTTCTATTAGGACGATGACAGCAGAATGTCTGTATAGTGGGGTCTGCCATATTGGATGCTCATATGCCGGTTCGGAAGTACCTTATGCAACAGCTGCTCGGCTTAGACAGCCAGACAGGTAACTTGAGGTGCTGTAACCGGTTACCTCTGCTCAAGAGGAAGGATGTTTGTACTTTGCGCATGACTTTACATACAGCAACTTTGTTTACCCTTAGAGATAATAGCCCACATGGTATAGGGTAACTATTAATGGTATCACACTTTATTTTGTTAAGCTATGTATAACTTAAATTAAACTCTCTGTTTGAAAGCAGTTCCGGTATACAATATTTTATTTGCGATACATGATTTTTTGTTTGCCTTAAGCGTAGACTTTGTGAATTTCTATGAAGCGCGGTAAAAAATATGTCAAACACATAACTTCCTCCACCAAAATGAAAGTATTGGCTCTTAGTATAATATATGATAATACAAAGTATGTCATACAATATACATTATACATATTATGGAATTCGTGTGGAAAATTTAAACAAAATCGGTAGACCTATTTTTGATAAACGAATCGCATCCCCGAAGGATACACAACCCAGAAAAATTTGATGTAATTCATTCGCATAATTTTCTTTACCCTAAGCATGCGATACTTTTTCTCACTTCACATTCTGTAGAATAAGAAGGCCGTATTGCAAGAAGTACGTATTCAGTTTCTCACACTGATCTAAAGCTTTATTCACCAGGCAACACTGATGGCTGGCTTATAAATACCCTTCAGAGAAATTTTTCCGAAAAAAATTCAAATAAAAGTTTTAGCTCTTAACATAAGCACTTCGTGAACAAAATTAAGGGCCTAAACAAAATCGCCAGAGCCGCTTTCGAGAAAATCGCGTAAAATGAAATTTTCTTTATGTTCACAGACACACACACAGACACGTTTCTGAAAATAGCATTTCTGGATTAAGGGTACCTCAAAACATGTAGGCCTATTTATGTCGAACACAGTAGGTACCGTAGGCCTACTTCCTCTACTTCCTCTATCTGTAGTAACTACGGGCAGAGAAAGTAAAACAATTGTAAACTTTTAAAAACGTTAGCTGATTTATTATACGATTTATTATTCAAAACGACGTATCAGTATGTGTAAGAATTTTATCTTTTTATTCCCTTTCAAGATGGTGTCCGTTTTAATGGTTCCGTTTCACGTAATGTTCAACTTCTTTCAACGATTCTAGTCAAACGGTTCTCCTGGAAACAATGTTGTCTTCACAATGAATGACATTATTGACTAAACCTGAAGGGGGACATACAGCTTTCAGTGAAATTCATAAGTGAGAAATAGGTGAATTTCATTATTTTTTCCCTCAGGAATGAATTGCTCTACAGCTCTGCAATCTGACACACTCTTTATTGACTACTTCTAAAATTGCATGCTATTTTCAAAATTAATCAAACAGTTACAGTTACGGGTAGTTATCGTTTCAAAATTGCAGCTACGTTTCATGCACTAAAATACCGTTTCCTTGATAACTTCCGTAAATATCAATATTTCTGAGTGATTATTTTTATTTGTATTTTTTAATATCATATGAACAACATGAAATCATTGCGTTCGAGACTCCTTACAAAATTTTCAGTTAAACCCAGAAGATGCAATGGACAGGGATAAGTGGTACCATGCAACACATTGAACATTCTTTGGAAATATGTTAATTTTATTAAAATATGTAAAAATTTGGGATAATTGTAATCTAAAATTTGGTTAGAAATTAAGGAACTTTTATACAAATGTTATTGTAATAGAGTTGTTGTGTTGGTGGAGTTTAACCTCAGAAATGAGGAAATCACTCAATAAATAAATAAAAATAAACAACATTATCTACAATCATTCATTTAACATTAATAGTTTATTTTTTAAATAGATATTCCAAGGATTGTAGATTTTTTTGGACGCGAGATCTACTGTTCACAGAAGTAATTGACGGAGCGTAGCGAGGTCCTGTTTTAATTTGACCGTTGAGCATTTCATTTGTTCGTAAATTTGTACGTTATGCAATTAGAACCATTTTTGAAGTCATTGCATACGATGTAGACTATGTGTAAGGATTTTTTTATTTATTTTTTTATTTTCGTTACATTTTCTTTCAAAGATTCTAGCCAAACGGTCCATGCTATAAAAATTTGAAGACTACTTCCCTCTCGAGTTAAAAATTTTATACGACTTTTTCCCAATATGTTTCTGACTTAACTGACTTGGTTTAAGGTCTTTTATCTGTTAATTTGCTTGTTATGCAGTGACGACCAAACGTGTTGTTCGAGTTTTTCCAGTTGTGCATGAATGTTCCTGGAAGCCATTAAAAATGACGTATTAATAAGGATTTTTATATTTTTATCCAGTTTCAAGATGATGGCCATTTTAACTGATGAAGAGGAGAACTTAGATTTTTTCTGTTCACAGAACTACTAATACGGTAGTAAACCTCGCGTCCAGAAATACTAAGATCTGCTCTTTGTCACAGTCTTTAAAGGTTTTCCCAATGTTGTCATTCAGTGTGAAGACAAAATTGTTCCAGTGGAACCGTTTGGCTTGTGTCATTTAAAGTTACATGAAACGGAACCATTAAAACGGCCAACATCTTGAAAAGAATAAAAAAATACAAATCCATATTCTTACGTAAATTTAATGACTTCAAGGAACATTGAAGCCAAATTCGAAGAAAACTGTACAACGCATTAGGACGTGATTGCATAACACAAATTTACAAACAGACGAAATACCGAACGCCCGAGTTAAAACAAAACCTCACTTCGCTCGTTCTACTAGTACAGCCCGAAGTTCAGACATTTATTTTGGTTAAAATAGGCAGGAAAAAAAGCACTTAAATACCGAAAATAGGCAGTAATATTATTACATAAGCATTTATTCAAATTCAAACCAGAGTACTATAACTCTTTCTTAATGAAAATAGCTAAGATACTTAAATTATGAACCTATGAAAGGAATGGAGGGTATACCGGAAAGGTGATAAATTATTATCACATTTCCGGTGTGCCTTGCGTTCCTTTTATAAGTTCTGCTATCTAAAGAGCTTAATTGTATCGTTTGAGGAAGTAAGTTTCCGTCTGTTTGAAAACTAATAAATGCATTTATGGGGAACAATATCCTCAATAAATATTTCGGTGATATGAGCGTATCATTTCAAATTTGTGTAACTTTTTCACTTTCGTGCGTTGAAATTCTTTATGTGCTTTTTAAAATGCGTAAATAATCACAGAAGAACATAATGATCCAAAATAGCTTAAAAAAGCTTTAAATGTTACAAAAAGCAACAGAAACAAAAAAGGCAAAGTAAAAAGTGGCTCTACCATCCTTGTATATACGGAAACATGTCCATCTTTATTTAACGCTTTAATATATCCATCCAAATAGGAAAAGCATTTTGCCTAACTTCCGAGCCCTTTTAATATACTTATTAAAGCGCATGCTTCATTCACTTTCATTCAGTTGGCCCTATCTCTTGTGCATTGCAAGTCTTATCTTATCTATTAACAGTATATGCTCACTTCAGTTGTCTAGTGGTAGTAGAGTAGTAAATATCTCGTCCTGCAGATCCAGAATATAGAACACGTCAACTATTCATTCTCCAATGTATCGGTGCATTCGCCTAGCTTGCTTGGAGTAAGTGAACGCTCGTGATGGATCCTATACTACCCATGTAGTATTTCATCTATAAAAAGAGAATGATGTGACGTATCAGTGTGGTTGAAATAATCTGTATAACGAAGACTTGGGAAGCGTGGTACCGAAACATGACAAGCTTAATTTGCTCCATATAACGGATGAAAGGTACGATTACATTGAAGTATTTTGGGATTTTGACGACACAGCACTATAGGTATGTTGTTAAAGTGTACCCTATGAATGCCGCGGTGATTCCTTTTTTTTTATAGAGTTTCTTTACTATAGATAGATGAAATAATAAATGGCTAAGAATAAACTTCTGTGATTAAAAAACTCAGCAAAAAAGAAATATACGATATAAGAATAATATATAAATTGTTCTAAAATCTTCAGAGGTTAGGTTCACGTACAGCATAGCATAGGTTGAGTTAGAATATAGCATACACTTTCTACTTTAACAAAATAACAATGCTGTAATTCCTATAAGCCGGCGTGGTCTTGTGGTTAGCGTCTTTGACTACAGATCCGTCGGCCCGGGTTCGATCCCCGGATTTTTCTGAGGTAGGGAGGTCTCGAAGCGGTGCACTCAGCCTCGTGATTCAAATTGAGGAGCTACTTGATCCATTTTCGGCCGTGGGTGTCTGCATGCTGACCACATGCCCCCCCAATCCTGCCATCTGCCTGTGGTAGATGACGCAGCGGTCGGGAGGTAGGCAATGTCCCTCCAGGGATAGCGCCACGGAGTTTAGTTTAGTTTAGTTTAGTAATTCCTATAAGTTTTGCTGCATTTACCTTATTTTACCATCATTTATAGCAATTACATTTCTGAAAATATCATTTAATGTATATTTAATATAATAGTTATTATATATCTAATTTTCTTCACTAAAATTACACTTATGCTACTATTCCCACCCTTTCGAATCTGGCTCCCAAATTTGTTGAATTTCTTGCTCTTATCCTATCCATGTTTTTCCAGAACAGGAACAGTGATATTAGTACTTAGGAGTAGTATTGCGTTACTGAACTGTCCGCGTTTCGTTATGTGGCATATTAAATACCATGCTTGTTTTCTTGTTTATCAGAGTATCACTGTATTTGGAGGGTTCGTTCGCGATGTGACGTTATATCTAATAAGTTAACTGTAACTTCTAATAATGTGTTTCTGGTCAGTTTTCAAATATAAATATGGAGGTAAAAAGCCACTTTTCGTCATTTTTTCGTTCTGTAAAAGAAAAATTGGGGTTTACGTTAACTCATATATGGGTTTTTACGCGAGGTGCTCAAAGTTTCGGTAGATCAGTTAATTATGGGTGTTTGTTGTTGTAGGCCTATTTCTAAAAATAATTTATGGGCAGAATTTTTATCGCGGTCTATCCCTGTCTATCCGTTAGCATTATTATTTTAGGTGAAATCGCAAACTAGGGGGCCCACTTTAAAAACCAACTTTCTTTTCATAAAAGACCTAATTTCACGTATTTTGTGATAGATAGTTCTCTGGAGAGGAGATGTCTCGATGAATGATTTGGTCCGATCCACCCGCCTTAAACGATACACCTTCTTCTTCTTCTTCTTCTTCTTCTTCTTCTTCTTCTTCTTCTTCTTCTTCTTCTTCTTCTTCAAGTTTATTTTGCAACGCCCCTCTCGCAGTCTAGGAGTATCAACATCATGAGAAGTTTATTGGAAGGGGGGAATGTACATGTGGGAGATTTATAATATTGTCTGTTTGATACACTTTCTTTTATAACACGATCTAGCGAAAAGTAGCGTCAATTCCGCCATATTTTTATCTCCGTATGATGAAAAAATTCGTGGTTGGACGTTAGAAGTGTGACGTCACACCAGCAGAACACGTAGAATTATGGGAAACAGGTTCACAAACACAACCAACCTCGCGGGAGAGATGCAATATGGCACATTTACGAAACGGGAGAATTCAGAATGCCCTACTAAATTAATATCACTGTTCATAAGCTAACAGAACCTGTCACTAATAGTAATATCACTGTTTCTTATCTAACTGCCACTAAACTAGAATTTCGGGAGAATTCAGAATGCCCTACTAAATTAATATCACTGTTCATAACCTAACAGAACCTGTCACTAACAGTAATATCACCGTTCATAACCTAACTACCAGGTGTTGGTCAACCTGCTTCGCTGAAAAACAAATAAATCACCCGTCCGCGGAAGCATGCTCACATCGTGAGAAGGGTCCCCCTAAATTGCGTCTTTGCCTTATTGTATTTCTGCAGACGAAAATCGTTCAGTCCGTTGCAACAACTAATAGTTTTATTTACTGATTTATTTATTTAATTTTGTTTATAGGGGCCGTTCAAGTATTACGTAAGCATATTTTAGTCATTTTGTACACCCTCCCCTCTTAAAAGAAGAAGGAAAAAAAGCAACCTTCCTTTCGCTTACGTAAAATGTAGATATTTTGTACGTCTGTAGGCCTACTTTTTGGCAGAAAAGAAGCAGTTACCAATAAATTACATTATTTATCGTACAGATTTATATAAATGGGCATATATATACCGCAGAACTCTTTTCCCCATCATGCTTGTTGTTGTACTGTAGTTGTTCGTCGAAGAATTGTCTCTCACCTCTCCCTTTCCCTTTTAAAAAAAAAAAGAGTAGACCCTGGATCCCCCCTCCCCCTTACTGCCTATGTAGGCCTAATACTTGAACGGTATCATAGCACTTATTAATGATTGTTTACGGGCTTCTCGAAATCGATAGGTCTTAAAAGCCTGTTTTATTTCATTACACAAATCCATTCTGAAGTTAAGATTACGTATGCTCCAATTCGGCATTCGCCTTTGCTGGTGGGAAAAACTCAGTTTGGCCGGCCACGTGAATTGAGCCCGTGATTTTCGGAATGAGAATCCGCGAAGTTACCATCTTAGCCACCCCGTTCAGTAGGACGTAATTTTAATCGTTGAATTAGTAATGTTTTACCTCTAACCTAGCCTTTGAAATGTTTCGTGTAGGGAGTAAGTTTCAAACGACTCATGCAATTAGCCTAATTTTGTTGTTATAATTTGTCCCACTCTAGTTTGATCCTAGTCAAAACAAAGGGGAGGAGAACTCACAGAGAGTTCGGGGAAAATTCGCATCATGTGACAAAACGTGATTGGTTAAAGTCATTAGCATGCGCCATTACCAGGGAGTGGCTTCCTAGTACAGAAGTAGTGTTCGTAAGTTCATGCAACAATAATATCAACATTTACACTTGAAATAACAAACTCTCACTGGCATCGCCATCATTATAGTATATCAAGTAGCAAACAAAACAAAGGATTCATTGTTGACGACGACCCTGCGGGTGAGTTGTACTGAGAATAAACAAACTACCACTAACACGGTGATGTCAAGCGTTCTCACGTGCGGACTATGACAGCCATGCCTCTTTGTTTTGAACAGGATCGTTCTTAAATGGGATATAGAATAGCAATCTGTTTTGTTGTCCATATGAAGCAAATAGCTTAGAATGCATTATACTTTCAGGGAAATACTGTACATACAGCATATATTTCTTTATATAGAGTCAGCTTATACTGTAGGCTGAGCAGTCACTTTCGCCGAATAGAATCTGTCCTTCAACAGCCTTAAGGAATATTGTAGAAGAACTTGGTCAGTATTATCAAAACATTGTTCATGCCTTGATAGACAGGTATATTAAATAGACCGCGGGCGTAGTCTTGTGGTTAGCGTCGCTGACTACAGATCTGTCGGCCCGGGTTCGATCCCCGGTATCTCCCTTGATTTTTCCGAGATAGGGAGGTCTGGAACGGCGTGCACTCAGCCTCGTGATTCAAATTGAGGACCTACTTGATAGAGAAGTAGCGGCTCCGTCATGGAAACCACCATTGACGGCCGTGGGTGTCGGCATGGTGACCACATGCCCCCAGTCCTGCCATCTGCCCATAGGTAGATGACGCAGCGGTCGGGTGGTAGGCCTAGTCCCTTCATGGATGTAGCGCCACGGAATTTTTAGTTTTATTAGTAACTTAAATAAGTGCACTTTTCTGATCGTTTATAAATTATTATAATAAAGAAATACTATTTTTTATTGTGTCTGTGATTGCAAGATAAAATGTGCAAGATGTGAGCTGGGTGTAGGCATATAAATAACATTTAAAAGACAATCTAGGCGGTTATACCCTAATATTAGACTATGGATCCATAAGCAATCACATTTATTGTTTAGGTTTGTTGGTATATGATTATTTAACGACGGGGATGTACTGCAACTTAGGCCTGTGACTGTCCCAAGTGTGCTGGAATTTTGTTCCGCCATTGGGCCCTAAATCTACTGAAATGGGCTTGTCACATTTATGCTCACGTAAATGCCATCTATCTGGGCCGGGTTCGAACCCGCAATCTTGGGCACGGAAAGCCAGCGCGATTCAAACTGTGACACATTTATTGTTTCTGGTGCATGCATGTTGAAAACCTCAAAATGACGAACAAGGATATTAAGGCTATCCTATGTAGTATGTAGTATATTGAATAGATTCTAGTAAATATCTAGGGAGGCACTTGATTATTATTATTATTATTATTATTATTATTATTAGTATTATTATTAGCCTATTATTATTATACTATTATCATTATAAAGTTATTATTGTTTGAATGTTTTTGTCGAGGGCCGGCTCTTTTAAATAATTTCCGGGCCGATTTTTATCCCCAATACTTTACGCCAGGAAATTTAAAAAAAAATCTTATAGATAAATAAATAACTGGAATATAAGTGGTAGTGACATCGTTTCTGCATTCAAACCTACACATCCTGTTTTGTCGGTGTTTGATAAATATTTACGAAAATCAGATTTAAACTGATCAACATTCACAGTGGGGTGAAGGTAAAACGTATCCCACAACCGGGCATTGCTCGCCCCACAGACTTCTAAGGTTTCGTTCTCTCAGCAACTGACGGTGTCGATGTCCTGTCAGTGGCGTAACTTGAATTCCTAGAATAATATGGATTCCCATTACATCCACTCAACGAATTAATCATTCTATCTGATCTCCATAATATATAGCCTATGCTAAGGCATTTTTTACACAAGAAAGCTATACTTATGAACCGTTCATAGTCCCTAAACCATAAAGCACAACTAAGCTTAGCATTCTAGTCTTTAAAAAAATGTTTTATATCCTGTTACAGAGGATCTAGTATCATGTACCCTTGTCGACCTGGTTACTGGCGTTCGCACATGTACAGACCAGCGAGGATGCATCTAACTCTGATGCTTATTTGATTGGTTTTAAGTTATTATTGAATTTACAAATGTACAGAACCCTATTTTACCAACTGGCTTATTAGGGTTATAAATTAAACGTATATGCAGAATATACTATACACCCCATATAATTATTACAGCTTGGAAATGCACTATTAATGAAACTTGAAACATCTTTATAGCTTTGCTTATTTAAGAAGAGGCGATAGATCGGTGTAGTAAATTAAGAATTTTAAAAATTGAAATAAATTATTAAGTTATAACGTTCGTGCATAAATAAGGGGCAATGTAATAAGAGATGCCTAAGAGACTGACCTTTCTCTTTCTGTTTACAATTTGCAGAGTTAGAAATTTTAAACATATGTAGGCCTAAGTAGCCTATTCACCAAATTTCCCATGCCCTATATTTAGTCATAATATAGTTTGGAATGAACAGTGTACAGGCTATTGTATCTTGAACTTTTGGGAAAAACAAATCTTTAGTTGTGCTGCCGTTATTACTTTCTTGCCAAATCCAATCCCATTGGCTGTGCATATGATCTCTTAATGTATTTTATTTATTTATTTATTTTAATGAAGGATAGGGAACATAAACTATAGGAAATTTGAGAGTTTGAAGAAGCATCTAACTTAGCAGGATTTTAAGTTAACAGAATATATACTGATATTAGTTATGTAAGACTTGAAGCTTTCTCGGCGTTGATTACTAATGATGGTTTCACGGGCTATAAGCCGAGTAAAAGGATATAATGCATCCAAGCTTTTGGTCGCTGACATCTCTGCGGCCTTCCTCATGGAAATGAGTGTAGAATAAGGGAAGATGATATCATTTTCACTAAAAAAACATATATAAGCTCTCTCTTCCCTTATTTTACACTCATTTCCCTGAGGAAGGCCGCAGGTATGTCAGCGACCGAAAGCTTGGATGTAATATTTCATTTTACTCGGCTTATAGCCCGTGAAACCATCATTAGTGATATTAATTAACAGGTTTTCAGTCCTTTAATAAATCAACCATAAAAGTTAGAAGCATCATCGCTACCCTGTAAATCTGCCTACATTTATAGCAAGGTCGGTCAATAAATCAGCATACCAAGCTTAAATCCCGAACTCTATTCCCACCAAGTGAAACTTGTTATGGTAAAATTACATATCACATATTATATCAACACATTTCATTCTCGAGAGAGATGTCTTCACGAATAATTTAATACAAATGCATTTAAAATTAAAATTCACTTTGTAGAAGTCATCAAGTTACAACTGTTTTAATTATTAATAGATAATAGATATAGGGGGTCTGGAAAGGATAACGACTTCAGAGACGATTTGACCCCGAAAGAATCGTACGCGGGGTAGGCCTACAGTTGAATCTGTGTAGACCAGCGTTTCTCAACCTTTTTGAACCAGAGGACCTCTAAAATATCTAAAAATTACGAATCCCTAATGTTACATCCCATTTTTAAAAGAAGGCCTATATTCTTAATATTTGGGGTATTAATTATAGGTCATTATAACGAAATATGTGAAAAAAATTTTACTTCTTTACTTTCCACTTGCTTTATGATATTTTTAAATTATATCTGAGGACCATCTGCACCATCTTCGCGGACCACCAGTGGTCCGCAGACCATAGGTTGAGAAACGCTGGTGTAGACTAAACAAAAATGTTCTAAGTCTTTCAGCAGGAAATTGTACTTCGAAGAGAAATCCACATTTGTAGGCATAAACATTCTGAATCAGCATTCAGGTTATAAACAAGTCAAAATAATATCCTAATTTTATTATATATTTTTAAATAATACTTGATGTACTGGGGAGTTTTTTTGTTTTCCACAAAAATGGTCTTCATGACTTAAAATGCTTTTGTTTACATTGATTCAGTTATTGGAGATAAGTAGATATAGCATTCTTGGTTTATGGCAAATGAAAAGCAATTTTATCATTTTGTATAAGGCAGTTATTGCGAATAGCACGTTAGGACTTAAGTAAATAGAGACACAGAGCATTTATGTTGCTGAAAAACTGCTGCATTATACAAATACCTTCGCTTCTCTTGGCAAGAGGTTCTTCCGATAAAAAGCAACCCTAAACATATGGAGGTGATTTGTCTCCTAAACAATAAAACTCCAAATAACAATGCTTTGCCATCATATTCATTACCCTGAGTTCATGGTCTAGTTTTCAACACTGTTTCCTTCCTCATAGTAGGGCAGAATCATCTGGATAAGAAGCTTATAGCTATTACAGGGCGAATCTTTCCAAATTCCAAGATAGGAATATATAATATGCGCAGACAGGGGTTATTGACTTTTTGGTGCACTGCTGCCAACATAAGGAATGGAGCTACAAGGCTTTTCAATCACGAAATGTGACAGTTTTTGCAACAATCGTGAGAAATTTAACATTAAAAAAAATCCCTTTAGGCAGGCCTACAGGCTGAGGTAGATTTCGAAGTGCTTTTGGTTTAATTTATTGTCGCTGCGCATCACTCTTCTTCTCTAGCCTTGGCATGACAAACCCGCAATAATAACTGCAAAAAGGAGGAAAGAGCACTTTTTCAAACATTCAAATCTCACCTTATATGAGAACTATCGAGAAACTAATTGATTTGTAGAGTACTCATCAAGAGCTTTTCAACGATACCCCACAAGACGTAGTTTCAAAAATTTCGAATTTCCATTCCCCACTCGTACCCCCAAAACCCCTTGAATAGTTGGTGTCACTGTGACCTCCATAGGGAGTACTCTAATTTATTCAAACAAAGTTTCCCTCTATACTTCATAGGGGCCGAGATATACATTTTTCAAAATTTCAACCCCCTCCCCTCGGGCCAATGTTGCTCATTAACGAACATATCCGAACTATTGGGCTTATAAATAACATAATAAAATTTGGTTCAAATATCTTCAAAATTACGGCCGCTAGCGTGTAAAGATATATATAACACAATTTTTTTTCAAGGGGCGGTGGTTTCGTACTTAGGGAAACATGAAACGTAAAGATATGAAAGAATTTTTCGAAAGTCATGACATGGTATCGATTGCAATAGGTAGATTTTTCTTTTAAATCTACCTAAAAAGGCGTAAAGATTGTTAACATTTCCAATTTTTGTGAAACTGAATCTATTTAATAACATATACAAATATTCTTAAATAAAATAATGTTTTCCATGTGATTGAAACCAGAGTTGGTTACAATATATATATATATATTTTTTAACACTAGTGCGATAGGCCTGTTGTGCAACTTTTACTTCATGTGGCTTGTATTAGAAGTTCTACTTTTAGTTCAAGCTGTCTAGCAAAGTATTTCTGTTAAAGATAGGATAAACATGGAGACACAATTTATCACTCAATAAAGAACAATTATTATTGAAGCTTGAAGTGTCAAGATAAAGTGATTTTGATTTCTGATTGTTATTCAAATTGTGCCGCTAATCAAATAATCAGATAGGTCAATTGCTTATCATTTGAGCTTATAGCAAGTCATACTAACATTTGCGTAAGAAATCTTGTAGATGACAAAAATAAGAAAGAATATATCCTGGAATTTTATAATAATGAGTTATCTAGTACAGCAATATATAAGCGTGCGTTTATGAATGTTTACTGCAAACTGAAGTAAGTACTCTTCTGTTTTGCTGAACCAAACAAATTTACAGATAAACAGACAAATGGACATGTTTCATTTCAGGTCTTTATTATTGACGGAGCGAAGCTACTCGATCGTTCGGAATTCGACTGTATCTTTGTTATTCAGTTACGACCAAACTTGTGATTCAGTTTTCTTCCAGTTTGACGTCAGTGCTCCTTGATGTCATGAAAACCTACGTTTGTGAAAGGATATTAATTTTTTGGGGTTTAGTGTGAAGATGGCGGCTGCTTTAATGGTTCCGTTTCACATTCTTTCGATTCCGTCCAAACGGTTCATGATATAAAATTCTGCACCAATTCCATTTTTGAATGTACAATTTTCTACATCTTTGTTTCAGTACATTTTCAAGTAACTCTAATAGTTAACCGGCCCTTCATCTTTGTCTCTGTGTACATTGTTTTTAATGGTTTCTTTTCATGTAATGTTCATCTTCTTTCAACTATTCTATCCAAACTGTTCATGCTATAAAAATTTGAAGACTAAAATTTTAACTTTGTTCCCTTATTCTTATCAATATATAATTATCAGTATCATGATTGGTGAAGAAGCCTATTGATATTGGCCAAATCGGTTGACTTGTACCGGAGTAATGCCCAATTTAGTGCCCATTTTAAGGGAATATATTAGACAGAATTCGTCAAATGCAAATCAGTTCTCATGGCAACATATAGTTTAACAGTGTTCATATACGGCTTTGGAAGTTGCAATACAGTTAGCTTTGACAAATAACACCACCCACATATTCCTTCACATATGCTTATCAAACTAGACGTTTGTTCTTCCTTAAGCCCTACTTAATGAATCGATCTGGAGCTTAACTCGAAATCGAGTAAAAAATAACTTGTTTTCTGCATATCATAATTGCAATTATCACTGATTAAACAATAGCATTCTGGCACTTGGTTACATCAGTACACCTGATTTTATTTTTATTTTATTATTATAATTTCCTTCTCCGACTCCTATTTTAATGCCACCATCCATCAGCGTCTTTTTCATTTCACCATTTCTTCCCTTCAATAACTCAATACTTATCAGTAGGGCAAGGCATTTGATGATTTTGCATCTTTTTTATATGAAGGTTAAAAGATAGTTCCAATGTATATAAATGTATATCATTTCATAATTAATTAAATAAGGGCAATTTGTTTCAGCATTATTTTGCTTTATTTTGCATATTTCGTCATTTTTCAAGAGATAGGTCATTTTTTGGCAATTTTTAGGTCATTTTCGGCATTTTTAGGTCATTTTCGGCATTTTTAGGTCATTTTCAGCATTTTTGGCATTTTAGGTAATTTTCGGCATTTTAGCAATAAATATTTGTCCTTTCTTTTTAAATGGCACAATTTGATGGGCATGCCAGTTCAGAAAGAATTTATTTTTCGCTAAGGGTGTTCAAGTACTGTAGTATAAATTTACTGATTTCTTTAGTAACAAAATAAGTGTGTTTTATATTGTAAATTCATATATATAAAGCATCGTCATAAGCTGTATTTAGCAATTCATTACTTAAGAAAAATCTAATTATAAGTACTAATGGTAAATTTATTGGTCATTATTTTAAGATTCCTGTCATTTTTTCACTATTTTTAGGTCATAAATGCATTTTTTATTTTGCATTTTTTCACTATTTTATGGTCATTAAATGCCTTGCCCTACTTATCAGTAAATAACTGCTGCGGAACACGCTACGTTCTCGTCACTATCGGATTCATAAACTTTTATTCTGTTTTACAGAAACTTACTTCCACTATATCCACTAAAGTAAAAGTCTGATGTAAAACATAACTTCCTCTGTCCAAATAAAAGTTTTGCCTCTTAGTATAGCCTAATATGTTAGGCCACCGCTATGGCGTAAGGGATGCATTCGCTCCTCCTCAAAATGTTGTTTTCATACGATTTTCCTTTCTGTAGCTAGGTAGTTCGCAGACACACACACATAGCTATGTTTCTAAAAATGGTATTTTTGGATTCAGAGGACCTTGAAACCTGTATTTATGCTAAAACTCAACTTCGGATTAGGGGGTAGAACACAATACTTCCTCTACCTTAGTTCCTATGGTATGGGGAAAGGAGGTAATGAAATTATTTAATTCATTGAATGATTTGGACGTAACTCTAATGTTTGAGCTAGGGAACACGAACCTGAGGTAGTTTTTTCCCCGAGCGGCGAACATTAATCGTGAAATGCACCTCAAATGCGGATTTTAGATTTTTTATTGTCAGTCGTTTGAATTATGCATGATTTGCGTGTAAGGGTAAAGTTAATGAATCTGTGGTATATTATAACTGTTTCATTTCGAATATGTATGCTCATAATATAGCAGCACAAGATTTGTTTTGTTCGTTTTAGCTCTTTCACTGCCTTCTTTATTTCTTACAAGCCATGCTGTTAAATCTGGCAACATCGCATCGGTAGTCCAATCGGCTATCAACATGCCGTAAATAAAGCAATGAACTCCATCAGAAGAAATAAAGAAGGCAGTGGCTCTTTACATTTACTATGTGAAACAATATATTTAAAAATAAAATTATGTAATTCATTCAATTTATGTAAAACCTATGCCAGTGTTAATAAATATAGGCTAATGTTCTAGTTATTTTATGTTAAATGATTTAAATAAAACATCTAGCAGTTGAGTAAATAATCGAGGGCATTTGATACTTCAAATATATTAGCGAAACTGGTACTTTGATAGGCAAAACGAAAAAAAAAAAAGTTTTCTACTGTCTTTTTGCTCAAAACTCGCGAACGAAAGCGATAATTAAAAATCCGGCTTCTAGGTGCATTCGGACACCCTTCAATTCATCTATGTTGAAAATTTCAGATCTCTACATGACATAGATGTGGCTGGTCATTAGTGATGGGAAAAGTACAAAAAGAAAGTAATTGGGCTGAATTACAATTATCTGAGAGACCTTTTACTTATTTACAATTACAAATTACTTTTTCAAAAAGTAATCAGTAAAATTACAATTACATTTACAATCTACTCTTATACAATTCAACGGCCCTAAATAGCGTGCTTGCTCGCTCGCCCGCTTCGTGAGACATCGGGTATACTCGGCGATGTTCGTCTCTCGCAGTCTAAACTTTCAGGACGACTACAAAATTAGGAAAACCGATTCTTTATTAAGGCCTAAGTGAAATGAACACAATGAACAAATATTCTAATTTTATTTTTACTTACAATTTTCATAGCTTTGAACCACAAACATTTTTAATAATCTACCAGTGTAAATTTCTTTAAAATCCTGGGGTCAATTAATAATGGCGGGCGAAGCCGGGGGCACCAGCTGTAAAATATTGATGGTTTAACTCTTGAAATATCGCTGATAATAAAAATTCCAAACAAACTATTCCTTCCCTTGAAAAAATTATGTAATTTCTGAAAATTACACTGAATTTATCAAATAAAATTCACATCATATTCATCTGTCAACAAACAGTAGAGAAACGATACGTATTATCCACCGCCGTCTCGAGAATTACGCACGAGAATTATACAGTTTTGAAGGCAGTGGTTCACAGTTATCTTTGGAACTGCATAATCGAATCTGAGATCGTTTTCCCAGGTGGCGTTTTCTAATCGTGAAATGTATTCTAAAGTCGAAATTTTAGCTGTTTCATTAATTATTAATGGTTTAGTTTAAGAATGATTCGCGTGCAAGTGCTAATAAATATAATACTTAAATAATTATTATACTATTAAGACGCGGGCACCTCCTAGTTCTTTTACAAAATGGCAGTACCTAAAAATTCCTTGTTTTTGGTTTGTGTAGGACACAAGCCCAAATTATTAATGAACAAAAAAAAATGTCAATGAGAATGTTTTCGGAAACATTTAGTAACTTTTTGTTAATATTAACTCAATTTCGATATTAGTTGCAAAAACATGTGAAATGAAGGTGCTAAGAACAATTCAGGGGAAAACTTTATTATATAAGATACACAATACAGAAATTAGGGACAAATGCCAAATTCAGGATATAACTAAATTTACCAATGTCAGAAGAATATTTTGGAAAGAACACGTTGATAGAATGGAAAAAATCGCCTAGCAAAAAAGGCTCAAGAAAGCAGACCAGACGGAAAAAGATTAAGAGGAAGACCTGCTACGAGATGGAAAGACAGTACACATGACTCATCTGAGGAATAAAGGAGAAATAAACAGGATGCCATCCTACATCACAAGAATAAGAATAAGAAGAAGAAGAAGTTGTTGCAAAAACAGTAATGATGACGTTATAGCAAGCGAGAATGATACTAATACTAACGACTACTAAATTGTAACAATTACAGTTTTATTTCTAGAAGTAAATTACAAGTAGAAATTACATTTTTAAAAAGTATTGATTACAAGTAAATGAGACCAAAAAACTAATTGTTACTGTAATCCGATTACTTTTACTCAATTACTTTCCCTGACTGCTGGTCATCGCACACAGACAAAGAGATAGACAAACACTTTCCCCTATTATATATTGTCTGTGTAATCTACATTTCTTTATTCCTCAGTAGATTTGTAACTAACTTAACTTATTTAATTTATTTTTTATTTTTATGTTTGCCTTTATTAGTGTGCGATTTCATATGTCCCATCTATCTACTCTTATACAATTCAACGGCCCTAAATAGCGTGCTTGCTCGCCCGCTTCGTGAGACATCGGGTATACTCGGCGATGTTCGTCTCTCGCAGTCTAAACTTTCATGACGACTACAAAATTAGGAAGGAAAACCGTTTCTTTATTATATATGGCCTAAGTGAAATGAACACAATGAACAAATATTCTGATTTTATTTTTACTTACAATTTTCATAGCTCTGAACCACAAACATTTTTAATAATCTACCAGTGTAATTTTCTTAAAAATCCTGGAGTCAATGAATAATGGCGGGCGAAGCCGGGGGCAACAGCTGTAAATTATTGATGGTTTTATCTCTTGAAATATCGCTGATAATAATAATCCAAACAAACCATTCCTTCCCTTGAAACATTATATTATTTCTGAAAATTACACTGAATTGATAAAATAAAATTCACATCATATTCATGTCAATAAACAGCTGAGAAACAATACGTATTATGTGTTCACAGGTTCTTTGGAACTGCATAATCGATTCTGATATAGTTTTCCCAGGGGGCGCTTTCATGTCGTGGAATATACTTCAAAACAGGAATTTTAGCTGTTTCGTTAATTATTAATGGCTTAGTTTATGAATGATTCGCGTGCAAGTGTTAATAAATATAATGCTTTAATAATTATTATACTCTTAATTTTAAATTTTTAAAATAATTATCGTGGCGAAGCCACGGGCACCTCCTAGTATCTTATAATTCAGGAACAGTTGAACTAACTGTAAGTAAATGCTAATTAGAATTAGAATTAGAATTAGCCCGTTTCATCCCCAAAGGGCAAGGGTCTCTTGACTGGCAAGGTGGCTGTTTCGGCAGTCCCGCTTAGCCACTGCGGGAAAGGTCCTCATTCCTCTTATGTTGCTTCTGTCAGTCGCCTCCATTCCCTTCGATCTTTGGCCTTCGTAGTCCAGTTTGTCCCAAGGTGAAGCTTTAGGTCTTCTGCCCATCTTCTCTTCTGTCGTCCTACTGTTCTGTGGCCGATTCGTGGGTCCCAAGCTGTTGTTATATGCGTCCATCTGTTGTGATCCATCCTCATGACGTGACCTGCCCACTTTCTTTTCAGAGATATGGCCGATGTTGTTATGTCTTTGATGTTTGTCATTGCCCTTAAGTCTTCGTTGCGGATTCTGTCTTGGAGTTTAACATCTAGGATTTTTCTCTCCATTTTCCTCTGGCATGTTTCTAACATTTTCCTTTCTTTAACTGTCAGGGCCCAGGTTTGGGCTCCGTACAGAAGGATGGGTAAGATGCAAGTGTCCAATATGTCTTTCTTTAATCTGATGTTATAGGCCTTACTTGTGAGAATAAATTTCAAACTCCAGAATTTGGACCATGCTGTAGAGATGCGTCTCTGAACTTCTTTGCGGGTGGCGTTTCCGAATGACATAATTTGGCCAAGGTAAATGTATTCATTGACATATTGTAGTTCTTCGTTGTTAACCTTGATAATTTTTTCGGTACTGTTTGTCATTAGTTTTGTTTTGTGAGGGTTCAGTTCCAGTCCTGCTTCCTTGCTCTTGTGGGATAGTTCATGGATGTTCCGTCTTAGTTCTTCTGCTGAAGATGCAAATAGGATGATATCATCTGCAAACCTCAGTTCTCGGAGTGGTTTTCCATCAATTTTGATTCCACCTTTCAATTTCATTCTCTGGAAGATATCTTCTAGTGTGCTGATAAACAGACTAGGGGATATGGGGTCTCCTTGCCTTACTCCTCTTTCCAGTTTAAAAGTATTGCCCTCTGTCTCTAATTAAATGCTAATAGCTGATACTAAATGGATATCTTCATACTCACAATTAAACTTCTCCCCATTGTCATCGACGTCACTGTATACTTGTCTTCTAGTTTCTGATTCACATATTTCTTAAGGATTATCAGCAGGTTATAAAAACTAGGAAGTCAAACAGTCTGCGTTTTTTGTTTGTTTGGAAATGTACGAAGGATTCCTGCTATGAGGAAATTGTTCGCTGATAAGAGTGAGCAAACTGATAACAGGACCTAAAGTGATGTTTTAATAGAAAACGATTACTTTGTACACACAAAGAAGTCATAAATTAAAGCACCCTATTGTTATATAAACCTACAACTGCATTTAATTCTTATAGTCAGGCCAAGAATCGCATTGGATAGGTGTGTTACAGGTAAGCTATAGACTATGGGTTAAGTTAGTCGATTTGTTTTAAGGTCTATTGTGTTGCCCACAACCAATTGACTATCTGCTTTTTATTATTATATGTTTGCCATACATCAGCTCAAATAATACCGTCCTATTTAATAGATATTCTCTAGACCAGCGTTTCTCAACCTATGGTCCGCGGACCACTGGTGGTCCGCGAAGATGGTGCAGATAGTCCTCAGACATAATTTAAAAATATCATAAAGCAAGTGGAAAGCAAAGAAGTAACATTTTTTCACATATTTCGTTATAATGACCTATAATTAATACCCCAAATATTAAGAATATAGGCCTTTCATTTAAAAATGGGATGTAAAATTAGGGGTCCGTAAAATTTTTTTGACATTTTAGAGGTCCTCGAGTTCAAAAAGGTTGAGAAACGCTGCTCTAGACATATAAATCGGGTGCGTGGAACGTCACGCGACAGAAGTGAAACTTCTTTGGCAACGTTGAGAGTAAAATGGAGGAATACATATAATTACGATTACGTATATCGAACGGAAGAAGGAAATCATCTGAATAAAATAAGAAATTAACTTTTTCGACATTTTAAATCGAATACATATAAAACAATAACACAGTTGTGATGAACTAATACCCAAACTGTCACTGATCGTAGCCACTGTGTTTGTTTACATGAACGGGACGCTTTGGTTAAGTTTCCGAGAACGTTAGTGACGTGTAAACGATGCTCACGCAACGAGTAGAGCCATCTATAATGGTGAAGGGCTCACCACGCCACCAGCTCGAAGCAGTAATAGCCCCCCACTCAATGCCTGATACCTTTCTCCCCGCTCTCCCGTGCGTGGCCCCAATCTTTTGATAACTCTATGCTTGCTACTTACCCTCACTACTTTCGTGTTCGTAACGCTAGAGCGTAACGCAATTTTGGGTTAGCTCTCGATTTACTCCTAGCGCGCCTAAAGAAGTTTCATTTCAAAAAGGCGAGTAGGCTACTTAATACAAGTATTACGCAACACCTTGAGAGAAAATCCTTACAGGATTGCTGCCTTAGATGAAGGATGCAAATTAGGCATAGTCTTACATGTACTGTACATGGAAAAGAGTCTAGATTGAGCTGTAGTGTTAATGTACACATTACAAGCGATGATTGTTGGTTGGTATGTGGTTATTTAACGACGGGTGTGTACTGCAACTTAGGCCTGTGACCGTCACTGGTGTGCCGGAATTCTGTCCCGCAGGAGTTCTTTTACATGGCAATAAATCTACTGACATGGGCTTGTCACATTTGTGCTCACATAAATGCCATCGACCTGGGCCGGGATCGAACCTGCAATCTTGGGCACAGAAAACCAGCACGATACTAACTGCGCCACCCAGGCCGACACAAGCGATGAAGTCTTCTAATATAAAAAGGAGGACATTTTGGAAAACCAGAAATTTGTTCGAGGACAGAGGACCAGGGCATAAAAATGAGGGCATGTCATCGAAAAAGAGGATGTCTGGTCGCCCTACCTAGTTTAGAACAATATTTTCTAATAGTGCTTTGATGTTCTTTTATAAACCGTACCTTAGCCTGTACCTTAGCCTCCAATATTATTTTCCGGGTATGGTACCTGACAACCACTACTAATTACAGGGGTGAAAAATAGGATCATTGAGGTATTTTTACTAATTAAAAGACCTCCTTATACCCTCAATATATTGTATTTTTTTATACTCTTAAAGAAAAAGCTAATAGCTGCCAATATTACAAGTTGTATTTTCTTTTATAGATATATAGCTTACAGTTTACAATATATGTTCTTGTTTGATAATAGGCCTATGTTGTTTATCATGTTTTTTATAACTGAGTATAAAACTTTAAGAGAGTTTTTTAAAAGTTTAAAAACTTTGTTGTTAATGGATCTTATAAAAAACACAAATTATGATTTACAAATTTAAAAAAATTGTAAATTGTAAGCTATATCTCTAAAAAGGAAAATACAACTTGTAATATTGGCAGATATTAGTTTTTTCTTCACGAGTATCAAAGAAAAAGAAAACTACAATATATTGAGGGTATAAGGAGGTCTTTTAATTAGTAAAAATACATTAAACTTCCCTCAATGGTACAAAAATGAAGTTTGTGAATAGGATCATTGAGGGTAAAATCATCTTATTGCAAATCAAAAACATTTCGTGAGTTCGGTAACTACTTCAGCATGTAAAACGTAGGCCTATGCCTAGGCCAGTAGCGTAGTCGAGGGTATACGCCGTGTACCCTCAGCGTAATATTACTCGTTAGCGTATATCTTCTGCTTTGGTTTCATTTATTTATTTATTTATTTATTTGTGTATTTGACATTCAACCATTGACTGGAGAGCAATGCGACAGTAGACTGTGTACGAAAAGTTGTGGTGACCCGTCAAATGAGGTTCTGTGGAGTGGAGCCAGAACCAAATCATGAGGATTTTATCTTCGAATCAAAATAGTGTGGTTTTCAAACTAACTTTAACCCTTATGTAGAAATGTGATCGATATAGGCCTAAGTAGCTGATCTTTTGAAATCTCAAAATTCCAAATCTACTCTGATATGCCTATTTTCTTCCAAATTATGGGTGTGAGTGCATTACTACGGCCTAGTTTTGAAACCAATAAAATATTTTGCATTTCTTCTATAAATTATTTGTATTAATGTCTTGTCCGTGCAGTCCAAAAGTATAGTTGAAATTGGCCAATAAAAAGGTATTCCTCGGGTTGGTGATCCCGTGAGGGGATATTCTCAGCGGATTTGTTACCGGGGTGCACCAGTCCCCTATCTACTTAAACCTAAGGACACACACACACACACACCCAGTCCTGAACCCAGGAAAGGAATTTTTCACTACTGAAAAGTCCTCAACCCGGCCGGGAATCGAACCAGGGCCGCCGGAGTGGAAGGCAGGAGCGCTACTGACTCGCCCACGGCGGCGGACAAATTGGCCAATATGGCTCTAAATCTCTCCGAAACTTTAGAATGTAAATAAATAAATAAATATATTCATATACATATAAGGATAAAATAGCAACAATGATTATTGTATATATATATATATTATTAGGGCCTATGTTATTTTTATTGTGTAAGTCATAAAACATACCATTCAAAATAAAAATTGCTGAATTTTGTTTGTATTCCAAGCTATAACGCTATTGTTGAGAGTGTTTCCATTGTTGTTGTTGTTACTTTTATTTAAAGACGCCCTGGATGGTCTTGTGTCTTCTGACGTCAGTCTGTAAAATACTAATCTAGTAGCCTAATCAGATGTGATAAGTGAATAATTTAAAAGTAGATTTTCAAAGATTTGTCCTTAAGTAATTAATTTTCTTCTTGTATGCTTCCTCTTAAATTTTCATTTTGCATCCTGAAATGTGTTGGAACATTTAATTGCATCTCAGTGGCTAGATGAATGAAAAAGGTTGACAGTTGAATCTGATAAAGATCTAGTGTTGCCGTAATATACGGTAATTTTAAGGAATATGTTATGTGTAAATCTTGACAAAACTTACACTCCTGCAAGGAAAGTTATCCTCAGGGAAATATCTGTCAACTTTGCACGCTGGTTTTTTATAAGTGCAATTTGAGTAATTGATAAAAATGTTTAATTTCTTTCTTTCTTTATCTTAGTTTAACCTCTCCCTTTTAGGATTTAAGCGGCCCAAGCCGCCCGGGCCTTACAGGGCCGTGACCTGTCGGGAGAGTGATTAACCAGTCAAGGGCCTCTCCGAATGGGTGATCAGCCCAATGCCATCTCCGAGAAGAGCACGAGACACACCAGTCACATACCCACTCGTGCCGAACAAGACGTGGATGGGATGAAGGTGATAATGACGGCCAGATGATATCCGGGGACTCAAGAGCCTAAAGTTACCTGAAATTCGTCTCACAGGTGAGGGGAATCTCCGGAAAACCCCCTACCTAAAAAAGTTGTCCCGAAAAGGAATCGAACCAGGGCCCGCTGCGTGGGAGGAGCGAGGTCATTTCTGTTAGGATTTTTTATGGCGTTACATTGGTACACAGTATGTGGAACGCAAATTGAGTGTACAGAAAGGACTTGAGACTTAGAGAATCTTAAAGTACTCGTCTACTTAATCTTGTTACGATTGACGTCATAGAATAATATTATGTTCGTGGGTGGGAGCAATTTTATGGCAATTTGAAGCAAGCTATATTAACTAATGGGAAGATGGTGTCTATATTTGAATCAATTGTCTAGTTGCCACTTAGTTGATATTTTGCATTTCATAACAGTTTGTTGCAGTTTATTCTCTTGGGGGATACCATGAGGATGGGCGCTGGTAGGTAAGAGAATCAACGAACTTCTAATTAATTTATATTTTTTGTATATTATATGCAAATAAAGGAGGAAATTTTCCGAGTTAATCACAAACTGAGACTGTGTTAAGTTAAATTTGTAGCAACTATTTTACGTAGAATATATCTTTTGACAGATAGGCCTACCCTACTTTAGGTCAACCTACCTTTCTAAAGAAATAGTGAATATTTATTTTTAAGATCTCCATTTTTAACGCTTCTCATTCCCCTTCTGCTTTGAATATTCTTTTGGCGATTTCGAATGGAGGATATGACATGTGAATCTAGTGACGGTAAGAACAGCATTTATGTATACAATCGTGCGAATCCTTCGTTTCTGATCTTTTTGTTGAAGATAGCCTATATCATCCTAACCAACCAGTTGTATTGTAATTGTACTTCTGTATTGTAACCGTAGTTTTTGGATCCTGGTAGGGGGAAGAAAAGACGTGATGATCTTATCTCTAACAGACTATATTTATTAAGTTAAATAATAAATAAATATTAACACAAATTGCATTGAAATTCGTCCACCGCTGTGGCTCAGGGGATGCGTTCACTCCTCTCACGCAGCGGGCCCGGGTTCGATTCCTGGTCGGGACAAGTTCCCTAGGTGAGGTTTTTTCCGGAGTTTTCCCTCACCTGTGAGACAAATGTCAGGTAACTTTAGGCCCTTGTGGTCCCCGGATATCATCTGGCCGTCATTATCATCTTCATCCCCATCCTCGCCATGTTCTGAGAGAGTGTGTGTGTGAATGGTGTGTTTCGTCCTATGTGTTCGTGTTGTCTCGGAGGTGGCCCGGCATTGGGCTGATCACTCATCCGGGGAGGCCCTCCATGTCCTTGTCTGGTCAAAAAAGTATGTGATCCAAAGATAATCCCTCTCCCGACAGGTCGCGGCCCTGTAAGGCCCGGGCGGCTTGGGTCGCTTCAATCCTAAAAGGGAGAGGTAAAACTGCGAAAAAGAAAGAGAGATACATTGAAATTCAGTTTCGCGGCATAATATTGCAGTCTAAGCCAGGTGAGCTCATTGCTGTAAACAAGGCATATAAACAGCGCACGGTTCTGCTATCGGTAAGATTACTAATATTGTTATTAGTTCTAGTGTCACTACAGTCTTATTTAATTATACAGGAGGACAGATCCAAACTAGAAGGTCGACAAGTGTCCATTAATTTGTCTGCAACCTTGCAGTAAGTTTTGTAAACATTGCACATAATTATAAGTCTTAAGTAATATTTTAAAAGATTAATCAACCAATAATAACAATAACAATAAAAGTGATAATAATAATAATAATAATAATAATAATAATAATAATAATAATAATAATAGTATTTATAGGCTAGATCTAAATTACTAATTACAAACTGCCTCAAAAAATCCTGTTGGTACTCACAAATCCACCAACATATTTTTAACCAGCATTTTATATTTATTTATATCCATATCTTTGATATATTGAGGCAATTCATTATATAATACCATTACAGCTATTTGTAAATTAATTATAAATTAATTATTAAATTATTGTTATATATGAGGAACATTGGTTATTCACTAGATATCGCCTCGAAGCTGAGGGGAATACAAATACAGCTGATTTAAAAAAAAAAAATCCAAGGCAATATTATTCCAAAGTTAATTATTATAAACGTTTCGGTGAGTCCTAATCTTCACATGTGTCGTTATATTTAAAACAAAATGAAGATAGCTGCTGTTACTGAAGTGTTTTCATATCAGACTGATTTACAAACGTACTGTTTGAGACATGTTATGATAAGTACTAGCACACTATTGCTGATATCTTTGAGATAGCCTAATTTGAAATAAAGAATTCACCTCTGTTTATCTGTAGCATTGGCATTCAGTATTGTTTGAACACACGCTTAAGTTGTGTCACGAATGTGAACTTATTAACAGGTAAACTACTGCACTATTTTCTATTCATTCACTGTCCTTGAGTGGAATTTAAAAATAAGGGTTGAGAAGGCTCACTTTAATAGTATATTGCGATACAAGTGCCGTAAGCGATGCATACGGATCGAGGAAAAAGTTTGAAAAAAACGAGTTTTTTCAATTTTCCGAGATCCGTTATGCACTTACGGCACGATTGTTGCATGCTATTTTTTGCACGATGATTATTTATATCAATTTAATTATCTTAATTGTGATATTACCTGAAAATATTATGTATGTACATTCTTGAAGATAGATGTTTATTTCAGAAAGTGATTCGCATGTGTTTGTTGTTATGGGAACCGAATATTTGTCCTGGGGGGCCTTGTCCATAAAGGCTTGTATTATGATGTGCCGTAAGTAAATTCTTACCGCACGGAAACTCTTACCGCACATAGCAACAAGATTGCGTATGAGAATGTCAACTTACGATCCACGGCAACAACAGTCGTAAGTACCACTAATTAGTTAAGTCGTGCAAAAAATGAATTACGTACCTATAATACAATTTCATGTTTTTTAATGTGAAAACAAACTTGTATATGTAACATATAAGAAAATCGTGCTTAGGAAAGAACAGAAGCAACTTGATTTAACGTGTTGACCGGATGTCACATTTCTTGTTTTGCGCATCGAATATCGCTGAGATGTAATTTTTACTAAGTCAAAATAACTTTCTAGGTTTTCGCTGAAACACATGTTTTTATGAACAACGAAATACCGGTATCAATTTTTTTTATCAAGCCCTCTGAGGCGGCGCGCTTATAGGTTAATTATTAGAATTAGTTAAATGAGACAATCATAAATACTTATTATTATCGTTTTCTTTATGAATTAACTACCTAAAGTCATCTTAAGTACATTGATTTTTAATACATATAGAAGAAAGAGTTTTGTATAGATTTTGTAAACTTTATATTGTATGAAACAATAATGACCCTCTGGAAAAGCAGAGATGTAGCAGAGGGACGTTTTTATGTAGGCCTACTTGGGAAAAGATTAAATGATATTGTCATTATTATTAACTACATGAATTTATTCGCCTATTATATAAACTGCACATGCCAAAAACGTGTGGTGTGCTATGGCATATTTTATCAAATTGCTCTCCAAGCGGAAAAAATTCATAGCCCAATCCAGAAATAATATCAATTCACGTATATTTATACTAGAAGATGCCCACGGCTTCGCCCGCTATTATTTACTCAACTACTATGTTTTTACATAAATTGCATGAATTTAATCATTTTGTTCTTCATTGCACTGTTTTTGCATAATAAATATAAATAAATGAATAGAACGTATCTTGTGCTTTCGTAAGGGCATACAGATTTGAAATGAAACCGATTAAAATGTACCTCTGACTCACGAACTTTACCCAAATCATACATATAAACAATTATTAAAACGATTGATAATGATGATGAAGTGTTCGGCCCGGAGGCCGGTCCTGCCCTGGAACCGAACCGTGGGGCGATAACCACGGCCCGACCGAGGGACACTTAAGCCGGATAAAACCCCGTAGGGTGGCCAGGTCCTTTCGTGGGATGGGAATGAGGACACAACACCCAGGAAGGAAACTTAACACCTCTGTAAAATCCCCGACCCAGCCGGGAATCGAACCCAGATGGCTGGCAGTCATTCTACCAACTCACCCACGGCGGCGGACGATTGATAATGAAGAAGCTAAAATCCCGGGGCCGATGTGCATTTCAAGATTAAAGTGCGATTTCCGGGGACAAATCTACCCCCCCCCCCCCCAAAAAAAAAAACACCGCATATTGAGTTTCGTCCAAATCGTTCAATGTCCCCCGGTTGCTACGGCAAACCAATTAATTTTACGAATACTGTCTTGTTAATAGGTGGCGCTGAATGTACAAAGTATTCATGTCATTTAGGATGGTTTTTAAATTTTAGAAGATTATGTATTACAAAATCTCAGACTATAAAAGCATTACTCTGTGTAGTCACCTACTAGTTTAACAATTGAATTGTATTTAATATTATACGGTAAAAATTAACACATATATGAATAATAGTATCATTTTTCAAAATTTTAAATAACAAATTAGCTGCATAACAAAATACCCCCAAAACTCGCCTAAGGAACACCCCAAAACAGTATATAAATTACAGTGGTATGATACTATTGCTAAAAGCTATGTACATAATATTATTTTTCCATACCATTGGCCTAATTCAACCACAGCAGATTTTTTGTTCACATTCTTGGTTACTTTTTAAAACATAAATAGCCAATGAAGGTTATTTGGCGTATGGTGATTAAACTTGGCTAGTAAAGTAAATAAGTCACGAAATATTATAACAAAAATAATACGAATTTAGGTCAGAAACTGTTCAGAAAAGTGTGAAAGAAACCAGAACAAAACCTAATGAAATAATAAACTGAGTACCCAGTGAGGCCGGAACAAGTCTTCAGCGAGGTGCAATGCGATTTTTATGGGCTAAAGGGCATAACCCGAGTGAAATTCACAGGGAAATGCGTGACGTATATGGGGACGACTGTATGGACCATAGCAATGTCTCCAGGTGGTGAGCATTCTTCGAAGATGGCCGTGATAACCTTTCTTTTGTTTGGTCCCATGAATAAATTTCTGACCGGTAAACGCTTTGCGTCAGATGCAGAAGTGAAAACTGCAGTCCGCAGATGGCTATACTCCAACCGAACGGACTTCTTTGAACAGGGTATTTTGAAACTGGTATCACAATGGGAGAAATGTGTTGAGAAACTTAGCAACTATATAGAAAAATAGACAAAAGATGTCCCTTTATGTGTGCATTTGTTTGTAATTGTACTTATTAAACTTTTTGTAAAATAAAAAAAAAAGCGTTACTTTTCGATCTACCCTCGTATAATACATACATGATACTAGAAATATTGACAATCTCCAAGTACCTTATACAAGATTAGGCAAGGTACAGTCAAGTCACCTTATCACTAGTGTTAAATTTTATAATAAGTTGCCAATGCAGATCAAACAACTAAATGATCGTAGTTTTAAATCACAGATGGAAACTTGACTTTGTAACAACCCTTTTTATAATTTGACTGAATTTTTAGATTGTGGTAGGCCTATCATTGTATAATATATCTATTTTACAAATTTTGACGTGGCCTGTTGCAAATTGTATTTAATGGCAACAATAAATTATTATTATTATTATTATTATTATTATTATTATTATTATTATTATTATTATTAACCATAATATTCTAATGCAAAATAGGGTTGCCTTTTTTTCTGGAAATTCGATAATAATAATATTTTCATTACTTTTGATATTTTAATAGAGTACTTATTCTTTTATGTCGGTACGTTTTTTCTAGCAAACTTACACCAGAATATCTGCGTTCTTGCAATCTACTTTTACAGTGTTGTCAAATTCAATGATAACATAAATTCCAGAAATAAAGACCATTGTAAAATCCACATATTTTATCTATTTAGTTTATGTATGGCATTATTCAAAATGAAAAAATAATTCCCTTTCAAATTGAGGGGGCACTTCGAGTGTAGAACTGAATATTCGTTGGAACTTATAAATAAAACTAATACAAGCACTTTCCTCTTGGAATAATGTTTTATTACTTGCAAAAATCCAACATTTATTGATTTTTTTCTGTTTCTCTGTCAAGTAGACAGTGGTTTTTCTCTCAAATCAAATTTAATCTAAACTAAAAAAGGTGGCATAGACCACCCCCTCAATTACACAGTCTCCATAAAGTCATGAATAGGGCTTGGATATTTATGACCTTATAGTAGGTTGTCAATTCGTCCATTGTTTTTGCAAAATGCCTCCTGTCCTGAAAGTTTTATTGGGGATGGTCAAATGTCCTGCTTTTTTTGTGATTCCACTTGGCCACTGTATTTTTCGCTACATAACTTTCTTCCTAGTTTTGCAAGTATATAAATAACATGGTGAAATGTGCACAATGTGCAAATGCTTGGTCACTGATTCGCACAGAACATGATCACTTGATCAGGAATCAACCCTCTCATGCAAGTATATTTTCTAGGAAGTGCCACGTGTACAACTTGGTCAATCTTCTTTGCTTTTTACTATCAATGTCTTGTGTTATTGGTAGCACTGGTTGACCGGGAAGTGAGAAGTGATTTTAAGTAGTATTTTTGGCTAGCGTCGCATTGGTTCTTCTGGCAGTTGAGGTTTATTTGATCTGTGAAATCACTGTTTCACTGAAGCAAAAGTGTAATTTTAAAAGCGCATGCTGACTTTTATAGCAAAATATCAGAAGAAAATTCACTTTTTGATGACATTTATAAAAGTGACAAGTTTACTGGCAACGAGGCATCTACTTCTGTGGAATGAATTACTATCTACTACAATCTGCAGAAGAAGATAAAGCCATTTCAGATAATTTGTATGTATGAGACAAAATAAAGTTTAATTTTTCACTAAATTTTGTGGATTACATTTGTGTCCCCTTTTTTCTTTAATTGTCCCAAGTTTTTTCCAATATTTTTAAAAATCTCCCATTTTTATATAAAAATCATGTGGACACCCTACCTTATAGGATAGTTTCTATCTGGCTATTGCTCAACGATACCTGACTTAGTCGTTGGAAAGGTGAAATACAATGAACCAATGTACAATGAAATTTGTTTGTAAATACAAAAATGAAGTTTGTAAATATATAGCCATAGTTTGGTGTATTCTGGGGGTATGCCGTAGCGTAGTGGTTGAGGCACTGCGCTACAAACCGGAAGGTCGTGGGTTCGATTCCCGATGAGATCATTGCAGTTTTTCAAATGGCCTTATCCTTCTGGTGGCACTATGGCCCTGGGGTTGACTCAGCCTCTAACAGAAATGAGTACCAGGAGCAATCCTGTGGATAAAGGCGGCCGGTGCGTAAGGCTGACAACCTTACCACTTTCACATGCCGAATGTCCAAAATCTGGGAGCCTCAACACTCTGGGCCTCCATGGTCTGTAAAGGGATCACTTTACTTTTACTTGGTGTATTCTACGCTATAATGTCATAAAAGTGTGCCAATGGAGGTCAGTATTAAAATGAACTGGATGTCATGGTCCTCCATGGCCTGTATAGGGATCACTTTACTTTTGGATGTCATGGTCAATTCCATATGCCTGATAGAAATTTAGTCATGCTGAAGAATTTCAGTTTTTTCAGTTTTTTCCTTCTTCTTGTGGCATTTCTAATATGTTAATTTAAACTGAGAAATAGCCTTAAAAAGTCTATAGTAAAATCTTTAAAAACTCTCTCCTCTGTTTTACATTTTCACTGCTAACAATATATAAATGCTTCACCTCAAAAAATTGTATAATAGTGTACATATAAAATCATTACCTAAAGGCATTATGTAAAGAGAATTTTTATTCTCGTGTTAAGGTTGTCATTCAAAGAAACAGTCTGTCATTAAATTTTTCCTCATGAATTTCAAGCTTAGAACCAACTGATAATATCATTTGATGATTGCTTATATACATACACAGCATTTGGCTCTGAAAGAGTCATACCTTGTGATAGAGTCACCTTAGATACAAGTTGCTGGAAGGAAGTTTAATTTGCCTTTGAAATTAGCAAACATAGACCTTTACAATTTGATAAATTTCACATACAAGTGAAATGATAGAATGTTGTTTTGATTGGGTAAAAATGAAATAGGTAATTTATTTAATAATTCTTTCAAAATGCTCATTAATTGCAATGGCCCTCTAAATATTTTTATAAACCATCCTTACTCTTAATAATTAGATCAGCACTTTCATTATTAATTGCTAAAAATCTTGTTGGTTTTTTTATTTCTCCTGTCATATAGGCCCATATCATTTCTGTTGTCAACGTCCCTTTCTCAGCTAATACAAAGTGTAGGATTTCTTACATACTTCTGATAACTTATAGCATGCTCAGTTTACACTGTTTTAATTTTCTTATTTAATTAACATTCCATTGAAGTCATTGTGCAGTCTCTATGACAACACTATTGCTTGCATTGTACACACTTGGCTTGGGAAATCACATGATATTGGGATTTGACATAATCATCAAATTAGAGAGGTATAGAGAGAATTCATTCCTATAAATCAATAATAGGGATAAAATTCCAGGTAAATGAAAATCTGATGTGATGCTCTCAGATAACTTTCTCTAACCCACAATAATTAATTTTCTCACTTCACATTTTGATATAGAATGAGATCCATATTGCAGGAAGTGTGTATTCAGTTGTCACAGCCTCTTGCAAAAGCAAAGACTTAAATCCTGAGTTTGTGCAAATTATGGGTAGTGACTAGCAAGTATGCAATGTCAGAGGTAGATGAAAATCCTATTCACTGATACCTTAATCATTGCAGTAGGCTTTGTATTGTATATTTTTGTGGAGGGCGGGTTTAAGGAAGGTTGAATGTGCGACATTCTTGCATGGGTTTACTGGTTCTTATATGATTTGTCAATTGAAATTTTTTTGTATTTATGTACCTTATCAAGAGGCAGGCTGGGAAAAACCAAATATAAGGTGCATCGTCACATGAGACATATCTCGCCCTGACCTACCCCCAGCCAAGCACTTTCTTTTATACCACGATCTAGCGAATTCTTCGAGGATAAGCAGGCTGACAAACCGTTGGGTACAAGGCAAACCTGTGGGTACTCTCGAATTTTTAATATTTGGTACAAGGGGCACTCTCAAATTTTTAATATTAGGTACAAGGGCCACTCTCGCAGTGTTAATATTTGGTAAAAGGGGCACTCTTGCATTTTTAGTATTTGGTATGGTCGGGAGTGTCGGCGACAATATACAAGGATAGTTTGTCGCCATGCTTCGCTGAGAAACAAAATGTGAATATCGAGTGGGCGGAGCTTAAACTGCACCTTATATTTGTCTTTCGCCGGCAGGCTTTCTGTGCTTAAGATCTCGGTTCTATCCCAGCTCTGGTCAATGGCATTTATGTGTACCTAAATGCAACAGGCTAATGTCTGTAGATTTACAGGAATGTAAATAAACTCCTGCGAGACAAAGACTAAGTTGCAGTACAACCCAATAGTTAAATAATTAAATAACCAACCGGCTATCCACAAATTAAATCTATTTCAATCGCTGCAGAGTGAACCATTTCGGTCATGGAGACCATCATTAATGGCCATAGGTGTTGGCATGCTGACCACATGACCCCCAATCCTACCATCCGCCTAGGTAGATGGTGCAGTGGTTGGATGTTAGGGATCCCTTCAGGGATGCAGAGCCATGGAGTTCGTTAGTTTTAGAGTAAACCATTTGTATTCTACTGATTGCGTTTGGCAGTTTCTATGTCCTTATGTCATGCAATATGTCACTTCTAACATAGTATTTGTACGAACCACCATGTTTGAGCCTTTTCATTCCTATTTCAGCATCACTGAAAGTCAGATTATTATTATTATTATTTGGGTTTGGATGTTTATGACATTTCATATTTTTATCCTGATCTCCATTCTCGCTGCAAACACAAATTAAACACGAATTCTACCCTAGTTATCCTAATCGTACAGTTTTTATTTTGCATATAAAGTCATATTTTGGTCATTTTTGTTGCCTTGGTCATATTTTGGCCATTTTTGTAATTTAACGTCATATGTAAGTTATAAATTTGGCAAAGGAGCACAATTATACAGTGTAGCCTATGTACTACAAGGTTGAGTTAAAATTGAATTTTATTTCATTAATATAATGTTTGTACCAAATTAATAGGTAACTTAAATTTTAAATTGATGCAATTGTTGATACTTTATACGGAGACACAAGGTCTCAAATTATTAGGAGTATTTGGAGCTGATGAAGGGAACAAACAGGAGAAAATTCTCTAAAACTAGAAGTTCACTACAAGTAAAACTGTAAATCACCAAAATTGTTTAAATAAGTTAGTTCCTAATTGAATTAATGTGATATAAGAATTTAGTGTCTTTAAACGTTTTAAATTGGAACATTTATTTTTTTAATTACGTTATTTTCTGAGGTCATATTTAGGGTTTTTGGGTCATAATTATTCATTTTTAAGTGCATATTTGTAGTCATATTTTCCACTTTTTTAGGTCATAAACATCCGAACCCTAATTATTATTATTATTATTTTTTATTTTTATTTTTATTTTTTTTATTTTTATTTTTATTAATAATTTCTTCTATATGAGGTTTGTAAGGAAACCTTTTGATATACTTTCCACATAGTTATTTTTTTAATAGTCATTCTTTTGTTTTTATTAAGCAGGGAAGATTCAGAAATGGTCCAGTATACAGGAGTGTCTGTGAACGAGGAAAATTTGACCACTCCAACACCTGGTCATCATTGGCATCAGCGGGCTGTTCTGAAAAATGGAGTCTGCAACTTGTACCCGACTACCATGCCTAAACATAATCTGAGGTTTCTACAAGACATAGTAACAACTGTTACAGACATGAGGTGGAGATATGCATTGCTTCTCTGCACCTTTATTTTCTTCTTCAGCTGGACTGCGTTTGCAGTTGTCTGGTGGGTGATAGCTTGGGCGCATGATGACATGCTTCCAGAAAATCTGCCCGGAGGAGTGGTAAGTTGATTACTTCAAGGAGCAGTGGATAAGTGATGTTAGAATAAGAATTTCATTACCATTTATCTTTTTCATTTTTTTAAAGTGAAGCTCCATTCTCTTACGAAAACTGAAAATCTATTAAGATGCCATCATTTCTTAAGGTTGGATGTAAGTGTAACACCATTAAGCATTGTAATGTGTCAAATTGAATTGAATGTTTTCACTCCAAGGATGGTGCATAGGGTCTCTTGCTGGAAGGTTCATTTATCAAAGTACAGTGGGCCCGAGAACATTCTCCGCAGTTGCTATTTGCTGGAGAGAGGGCTAGCTGCAGCAGTTACGTTGGCAACACGAGCTTTTATAAAAACAAACCACCAGCTGTGTATGCAGGCAGGCAGAGGTCATTGTCACTTTATCAATGGGTGCACTTCCAGCACCTGCTATGATCAGCTGTGGTGAGTACCAACTTAACTGCTGCAGTTAGCTTCCTCTCCAACAAGTAGCCACTGCGGAGAATATTCTCAGGCGCACTGTATAATTTAGTTGTGAGGACAGAGTGACAGCCCATCACTTTGTCAACCATCTGGTGAAATGTAGGATATTACTTAGACTTGAGAAAGATTGGGAATTTCGTCCAGAGGTTATAATTTAGGACTTGAATTATGTGACTAGGGTCGTCACTTTCAAATTTGAAAATGGAGGACATCTATGTAATAAGAGGAAGTGTATATCTGATTTTCGTTTGTCTGTTTGTAATGTCCAGCAATATCGACGGCACACAGAGATCTGAAATATTTAACCTCGAAGCTGGATTTTTAATTTTCACTTTCACTTACCTTATTTTAGGGACCATAAGACACTTCGGACCATAAGATGCTCCTTCATTTTAGGATGAAAATTTAAAGGAAAAGAAATTTAATGTGATTCTAAATGAAAAATTTTAAAGGGAATAATATACTTCATTGCATAAACAAATTATAACAAATTATGGAATCAGTGTAAATAACTTTTAACTAAAAACCTGCATAGTATGAAAATCTCTTCTGTACAAGTGGCATCATGTAAATTTTAACAACTGAATTGATTTCTCATGAAAAACTTCTAACCCCTCAAATCAGTGTACTGTAAGTGTAATGGGACAAGGCTGTTTAGAGACCATTGCCTTTATTTAAACCATCTAGCAAAGACAACTCCTATCATATAAAAGAACTCAACATTCTTTCTTTTCACATTGTATATTTCAGTTCCAATTACCCTCATTTTACAATTGTGACAAGTGCACTGATGTACAGTCTGTGCCAAAATTTGTAACTATCTTATCGTTTACAACACCTTGTTTATAACTATGGTATTCCGGTAATATTTACCATAATTTAATTTTTTTAGTGTGCTTCGGACCATTAGACGCATCCAACTTTCAAGGCTCTGATTTCAAGGTAAAAAAGTGCGTCGTATGGTCCATAAAATACGGTACAAGTTATGAGCAAAAAAGTGGCAGAAAACATTTTTTGGACTATCGAAGCACCCCTTTTTAGTATTATACTTCAATTGTAAAATTTATTGCCGATGGCCTTGCTGTGCTACCATAGCGACTGGCATCACTGAAATATATTTCTTCAACTTAATTCATCAATTTGACATTCGTTTGGATTTGTTAGATGCTGAACTTTTCTTTCGAACTCCAGTATTTTAATTCATTTTTAACTGACTCTTCCCAGAATGCAAGTAGTTGGAAGCCTTGTGTCACTGAGATCTACAACTTCACCTCTTGCTTCTTATTCAGTATGGAAAATCAGCACACTACTGGCTTCGGAGTAAGGATGCCTACAGAGGAGTGTCCAGAAGCAGTAATACTTATGTGTTTGCAGGGAATTGTTGGAGTTGTATTACAAAGCATTACAGTAAGTGCTAGCTAATCTGCATAAAAGTTATTCACAGCCTTTGTTTGGATGCATGGTCGATTTAAAGTATTCCTATACACAGTAAACTGCCGTTAATCTGGACCCCACTCATCTGGATATCCGTTTAATCTGGACAGTTTTTTTTTAAAAATGAAGAAAATATTACTAAGATATTTTGTTTTGTTAATCCCACATCACTTCATATGTTAAATCTTAGGTCTACATAAACGGTAGATTTAAATACTTTCACAAACTTCGCACAAAATACACATCCAGAAGCATATATACAAGATTGTATGTTATACAAGACTATACAAAATACTAATCTGCCTCTAATAGAACCCAAATGTCTCACATCAGCAGGGTTAAAACATAGCATTAATTTTGGTCCCCGCTTTTATAACTCTTATTATAAGAACGTGCCCTAAGCTCTTAGCATACCCCAATACTAAATTTAATAGGAGTATAAAAATTATCTGTAATATATTGCTAGCTATCTTCTAGGCATTTATGTTTTGTTTTTCTATTAATTCTTTATTTTAAAGATTTTTGTCATATTTTACATAAGTTAAATCACATTTTCTTTTTTTCATTCTGCTCTTTGTCTCTCCTCCTTTTTCACTCTGCTCTCTTTAGACTTGCACCCGAGCACGAGCAACCTTACTTATTTAGGTGTATTTCTTCTTATTATAATTATTATAATATTATGTATGAAAATTTATATTTTTTGTGTGTTTTATCTATCTTTTTTCTGTAATATAAAATTTTTAACCTGGACTTTTGTAATTTGAAATGTAACATTAAATAAAATAAAATAAAATAAAGCAAATAAATTAAATTAAAAAAACTAAAATCAAGTTGTAGGAAAAGTTATATTTATTAAAAAACCATCAATCCTTATAGTTTTACCCATCTAAAATTTGTATTACAATTTACCTGCAGTACGTGCATTTTAGGGAAAATTCCGTTTAATTCAGACTTTCAGTGATTCAGACAGTTCCCATCTAGTCCAGATTAGCATGACTCGACTGAATATAAATATTTATATATTTTATACCTGTTGACACATTTAATAATGTGACCAAATCACACTTAATTTCGTCATATGCACAATATGGTGACAAAGTGTGGGAAATTCAAAATCTCGAACCCAGTTAATTCCAACATTTGGACTGTCCCTTTTTTCAATTATTTGTGCATGTCATGGTCTCAATTAACACTGATAATCGGGAGTTCACTGTAGTTTCAAATAACCCTCCTAGAACAGATATGAGAACATACTTAAAAGAAAGAGATTTGACTACAAGTTAAGTTAAATAACCTAAGGTATTAAAATAATACTTGCTTGAGTGCTTGATTTCTAGCATTTTACTTTTGATTTTCATGTGTGTAGCCTAGTGTATCAATATTATGGCCAGGTTTGTACTGTTTTTCTTTTTTTATGTATTACATTGTGTATAAAGATTATTATTATTATTATTATTATTATTATTATTATTATTATTATTATTATTATTATTATTATTATTATTATTATTATTATTATTATTATAGGCTATAACTGATACAAACATGTGTTGATATGGGTAAACATTAAAGTGCTGTATGGTTAATTGACTTCTTTATATTTAGGGTATGTATATTAATAAGAATATATGCTAAAATAGGTTAATAAGTGATTTGTCTTCGAAATCATTCTTTAACTCAACAATTAGTAAAATTGCATTAAAGATAACATTGATTTTGGGGGGGAAAAAACTATGTTTGAGAAAAAAGAACTCTACTTTTTGGGGAAAATAACACCGCTTTTGGGAAAAAACAAAACCACCTTTGGGAAAAAATAACACTGCTTTGACCAAATAATAAACAAACCTTTTGCATGACCCTACTGAAGGCTCTTTAAGAAGGAAGAAACCTCTTAATTGGAATATTTAGTAAAACTCATTAAATTAACCATAGTGTTGTTCACAAAGCATAACAATTTACATTCACACCACTGCATGAGGATTGCTTATGTTCAGGAAAGGTTTTACTGAATCTTATCAAAGGATTGTTGTTAGCTCTTTTAAACTTAATATATTTACAAATGAGTAACTAAATGAAAGGTGATGGAGGGTTTTAAACAAGACCCTGACTTTTTAGCATTTCACAGTGTGTGTCAAATTCTAAATGTAGGCATTATTCATCTTCCTGAAGAGATTTCTTCAGAAAACATTATTTTCCTAAAATTTGTCTTCATTATATCATGTGACGAACTTCTGCCTATAAGAATGTTCCTTCTGATGAACTTAATCAATGATACAGAGAACTTAGAAAAACATGAAATTATTCACTATGCTGGAAAATCTAATAAATGTTTGGCTTATAAATATAATAAATACATATATAATACAAATACGTAACAAATAAAGTCAGGTAAACTGATGTAAAGGGGTACGCCGTAGCATAGTGGTCGAGGTGCTGCGCTACAAACCGGAAGGTCACGGGTTTGATTCGCGATGAGGTCGTTGGAGTTTTTCAATTGGCCTAATCCTTCTGGTGGCACTATGGCCCTGGGGTCGACTCAGCCTCTAACAGAAATGAGTACCAGGAGCAATCCTGGGGGTAAAGGCGCCGGTGCATAAGGCTGACAACCTTACCACCTTCAAGTGCCAAATGTCTAAAATCTGGGAGCCTCAACCTCCTGGAACCCTCTGGGCCTCCATGGCCTGTGTAGGGATCTCTTTACCTTTAAATTGATGTAAAAGTGCCAGAATGCTTTTGCTTAATCAATTATAATGGCAATGATGATTTGCAGAAAATTAAGTTTCTTTTTAAAATTGATTTCTGAGTTAAGCTCCAGATTGATTAATTAAGCAGGACTTACAGAAGAACAAAGGTCTAGGCTTTTTAAACATCACATTAATATTGTCCAGCATCAGCACAGCTATACAGATTTGTGATATCTTGACAATTGCACACTCACATAAAAATAAAATAAAATAAAAAAAAAAAGTCATTGTCTGGCAACGGGATTTTTAACCAGGGACCTCCAGAATTCGAGTCCAAGATTTTACCATCTCTACCAGTTTAATGGTCTACTTTGATAAGCATATGTGAAGGAATAGTGTTATTTGTCATAGCTAACTCTATTGCAACTTCCAAAGTATTGCAACTCTAAAACAATATGTTGTCATGATAACTGATTTGCATTTTATAAATTCTTTCTAATATATTACCATAAAATAGGCACTTAATTGGGCTTTATTCCGGTACTGGTCAACCAATTTTGTCCAATATCAATAGGGTTCTTCCTATGGACATTATTAATGCGTATGCCAAGTTTCATGAATATTCGATAAAGCGTATTTGAGTTATCGCACGTAAAAGACATATGGACGGACAGACAGACAATTTTCAGTCCCCCACACAATCTTATAAAGTACCATTCTGACACTTATTAACAAATAAATTCATAAGACAGGAGATAAAAACTAATAAAACAAGTAAAGGTCAATTTCCTTTCCGCCAAGCATCTCAACATATTTTGAAAAATATATAAAGAGTAGGCTAATGAATTATTTAAATAAAAATAAACTAATATCGGATAATCATTTCGGTTTCACCCTAACTTCTTTACAGAAGATGCCATTTTTACAGTTACTACGAAAATCATAAGTTAATTAGATGCTGGAAACAAGTGTTCAGGTTATTTCAAGTTTCAAAAAAGACTTACTTATGCACATATTTTCCAAATGAAGGTATATAAAATTCCCAGCTTTAGTGATGGTGTACCTATGATGCATGGACTGTAAAGAATTGGGTTTTTTCAACTCAGTTGGCAACAGTTTCAAACTATTTGAACTAAGCATGTCTGCATAGTTAATTCAATAACACGGAAAGAGCTATGCACAGCACGATTGTTAAAAACCACTACAGAAACAAAAATATTCTTGTTATAGTTTTTGTTTTATAGGCCGATTTCTTAAAATAATTATGGGGCATAATTTTTATCCCACTCTGTCCTTCGTACGGAGACAATATAACATCAAGCAGAGCAGCATACTACATGCAAGGTTTCGGAATAGACTCTTTAATTTAAGGAAGTTCTTTCTTTTTAAGTCACTGTTTTTATTGAATTTTTAGTTATAATGAAATTTATACAGCGGATCCTAGATGCTTGTATTTTTTTTCTTCATGCATCTTTAAGGGGTCATGTACAAAAGTGAAATTAAATTTTTTCCGTTAATGCTTTAATTTCATTAAGTGGGCTTTGCTCTTCATTCTAAAGAAGGACTGGTAACCGAAATACTTCCAGTGCTTTTCGAGTTATGACAAAAAAGTTTGATACCGGTATAGGTTATGTCGAAGTCAGGCCAGTTGGATCTTGAAATCAACTCCTCTCCCCTCTACCTCCGAAAGTTTGTCGCTCATTTGCTGCAATTTACATTTTTAAAACTTTTCTTTTCATAACTAGAGCAGTTTTTTAATAAATGAAAGAAGTGTTGTAGATAATACTGTGTTAAATGGACTAGATTTACTCATACGGCAAGTGCTTGACGTTCCCAGGAGAGGGCAGGAGCAGTCAGTGCTATCTACTGCTGCCCTCTGTTAGACATGCAATGTACTATTAACCTGCGATGGCACTACTTTTACAGTGCTTAAATATGAGACCCATCAATCTGTGCCTATGGAGATGGTAGTTGTACTTCAATTAATCCGAATGCACGTTAATTCACTCTTGCTCTCACCCCATGAATTCGATTGGCTGGTTGATGGCATAGGCAGGACTTATAAAGCATTAAGTGGTGGAACTTGCGAAGTTCACCGTTCCCACCGCATGATGGCATTAGCTCCGATATCACTGGCCAAGCTGTCACTGCGGACTGGCTGGCTGCATGCTTAGGTATTAGACTAATCAGTTTTAGCTACATATTTTGTGACATTCAATATGATGAGACAATACATTAGGGTATCCATTCGGCCTGTTCTTTCCGGGACAGTCCCTTTTTTGGCAAAATGTCCAGCTGTTCTGAAAGTTTTATGGGGGAAGTTCAAACTTTCCGATATTTTGAGAGTCTGCTTGGCCACTGCATTTTATGCTATATATCTTTGCTCTTAGTTTGCATTGAGTATATCAATGGTGTATGTCATTTCTCATACCCCTTATAGTATACGATTAAGTGATTTTTTTTAAAGGAGCAGCTGAAATGGAAGAATATTTAGGATTGTTGTGCTTTTGTTAAAATTATTGTAGCTATCAAATTTTTCTGCTGATGAAGACAAAATGTTTGATATGTTTTCCTTGGTACAGAACTACTTAAAAAATAGTGAAATTGTAGACTGTGTTGTAAGAAACAATGAAACTATTCTAGAACTTGAGAAAGTTTACACAGGGAAGTTATAATTATTCAATGTGATACTTGGGAGATGGTTTAATACACTACTTCCCTATTATTAATCACTAACCTGAATCCAGATTTCAGTGAGCTTCCTCTCCATTTTCAACAGTTACTCCATCTTTTGAACTGTTGAAAATGGTGAGGAAGCTCACTGAAATCTGGATTCAGGTTAGTGATTAATTAAACCATCTCCAAAGTATCACATTGTATAATGAAACTATTTTTGAAAAATTCTGTAAAACGTTTGACTATTTCATTGGTAGAAACATTAAAATAAAAAATATTATTTGTTTGGTAGAGATTTGTCTGTCAGTTCCTGGGTCATATCCTGCTGTGGAACATGTTTTCTCTCTACTTAACTTGTTGTGGTCAGATGAGAAAACAAAATGAAAATTACAACAGTGAAGGCCTTACTGATAGTGAAAACACATTTTAATGGGGTATCGTGTGCTGACTTTTATAATAAAATATCATAACAAATATAGTGGGAATGAGGCACCTAATTCTGCGGTATAAATTACTATCTACAGCAATCTAAAGAAAAAATTTAAGTCATTTAAGATCATTTGTATGCATGAGACAATATAAATTTTGTAGTAAAAATTTTTGTTCCCTTGAATTGTTCCAGGTTTTTTTCAGTATTTTTAAAATTGTCCCGGTTTTATATAAAAATCATAATATCCTTCATTTAGCTGAATATCTTTAGGCATCAGGCTACAAGTATGTTTTAACAACCAAATTAAGCCAAGATCTGTCTGAAAGGCATTTTGGTCTTAAATATCATGCAACCTTAATAGACGTTTTTATTTACATTTGCTTTAGTCAATATAATGTACCTGTAAAATAAATCCACTCTTCTAAAGCAAACTGTGGAGATGCATTTGATAGTAAGCTGACTTCCTTCACTCAATAAATGCGATCAATGAGAAGAAAAGAAGTAGTGAAATATAGGCAGGTAAAGGAAAATTTACAGAAACAAATAAGAGAGAAAATTTCTATAATGGTTACTGAACCAAACCCAATCTGTTTAAATTGTTGCTTCATTTTCCATGCGAAAGAAATTTGAAGAGAGAAGAGATGTAGAGCGACCGCTAAATCCTGAAAGAAACTGTCAAAACTTTCTTGTAAGATTTTAAAAATGACAAATATATTTACTTTAGTTTATTTTGAAGTGTAGCTGTAATTTACATTTATAAGGAAATTCCATTATTACATTCAATACATTTGTCAAATACACTTAAACAACATGGCATGATAACAACTTCACAATACACAGCTCTCTGTGCTTGAGAGTTTCTTAAGTGATGATGATCACTATGACGCCTAGTGTGGTAAGGTTGTCAGCCTTATGCACCGGCCACCTTTACCCCCAGGATTGCTCCTGGTACTCATTTCTGTTAGTGCCATCCAATTGAAAAACTCCAATGACCTCATCAGGGATCGAACCCACGACCTTCCAGTTTGTAGCTCAGCGCTTCAACCACTAAGCTATGGCACACCCCCTTTTTTTACTAATGTATTATAATAAATTCATGATCAACTTCAGATATAAGAAATCTTACCACCACAATATTCCATATGATTACCATATATGAATTGTTTTGATAATCTTCCTATAATAAACTTTTAGTCATATATCTGGTGTTAAAGTGGATTATTAGCAAGCTGATTATAATTTTAACATTTTATTTTTAGTAGACCTATACCAGAATTTTAACTCGTGTTTTTAGGTTGGACTGATTTTTCTGAAAATGGTTCGACCAAAACAGAGAACTAGGACGCTAGAGTTCAGCCACTATGCTGTTATCTGCCGTCGTAATGGTCATCTGTGTTTCATGTTCAGAGTTGGGGATCTTCGTCGCTCACATATTATTGAGGCAAAAATGAGAGTGCTGATGGTACAGACGCACAAAACTCAGGAGGGAGAAGTTGTTTCTCCATATAGAGTAGAACTCAAGGTAGTGTTAATAAATAATTTATGTAAGCTTTTCTCTTAAAGTTTAGAGCCTGGTAAATTACAGGGAATATTTAGCTCGTATACTAACATGCCTATAAATTTTATCCAGTCAGAGCCATCTATCAGTACAATATTGTCAATATATCTTCTTGAAATTCATAGCATTTGTTTAATATATTGCCACACTTGATGTGCGTTGGTTTTTTTCTTTCTTTCAGTAAGAATTTAGTAGGCCATGCTCAATAGATTGTAAGCTAATTTGGAATTCCGCATCTTTAGTTTGAAGTTATTGGGCAAACTATCCTATGTGTCATTATTAGTAACAATCTAGGAAAATGTAAAATAAACATCTGAATATAATTACAGGTCGAGGACACATCAGATGTGAAATCAAATTTCTTCTGCCTCCTTTGGCCTGAAATAGTGGTTCATCGAATTGACAAGAAAAGTCCTCTTTATGAAATATCTGCAGATGACTTCCAGCAGGCAAAGTTTGAAATTATTGTGATAATGGAAGGAACCATTGAATCAACTGATCAGAGGGTTCAAGCCAGAACATCTTACTTGCCAAATGAGATCCTGTGGGGTCATAGGTTTGAGCCTGTGGTGACATACAATAAATCATCTGGACGTTATGATGTGGATTACAGCAGGTTCCACAATACTGTACCTGTAGATGTTCCTCGCAAGAGTGGTAGAGACCAGGCCGATTGTTCTAAGTTAAGTAACACTAGCAATAATGTGAACTATAATAATTTTCAAACAAACAAGTCAACTGAGGTTACTCGTGTAATTGTCCAAGAACAAAAGCTACCTGTAGCTAAGAGTACTACCAACCATGTGACTGAGCATTCCAGATGACAATTGTGCCCTTTAAACCAAATTATGGATACAACGAAAAGGAAAGCTTCTTTAAACATAAATGGAATCTTATTTTGGTGCAACATAATTTTTGTGTACAGAAGTTAATAGAAATCTATCTCACAAATCCATTTTAAATGCAGTAAAGAGCAATATTATTTTAGGTACCAATAAGTTTTGTTTTCGGCTATTATTATTATTATTGGTGGCATTTTATTATTGGTTGAGTGGTTGCTTTGAGTGGTGAACTTTGAAAGGTTGTTTGAAAACCAGTTTTCCCTAGTATTCTGTTGAAAGAAAAGAATCAGTATATAACTTTCTGCCTCTAAGTATTGTAACTCTTCGGTGACCAAGTCTGAGCTGTACTTGGGGCAGCAAAAAACTGCAAGGGATCTGCACACAATTTTAAGAACTTTGTCATGGGCCAAAGGAAGATTTACTTAATTTTGGGGGAAATAAATGAAATATCATGTTTTTGTAATGATGCATTGTAGGTATAGATACAGTGAAGTTTTGCTTGGGGGAATGTTTCAGTAGAGGGTTGTTTGTCTCAGCTTCATGTCCCTGTGCACAATGTTTTTTAATAACTGATCAATTTTATTGTGATTTTTATTAGTAGGCCTACACTATAAATAATGTTATTAAATAAGGTTATGACGTGTCTGAAAAACACTGCTAGACATTCAGCACAATCTTTGAAGCTGCTTACCTTGAGTTTTGCTTTAGTTTTGAATCAAAACTTTCTTTTGACAAATTATTACAATTCTTTATGTTGTAATAAAGAGTGTATGCTAGAATCCAAATGATTCTCTTTATGCTGAGTATTGGGAACTATGCTATGTCAAAATCACGACCAAGAGTACTGAGCAAAGTGCAGTTTTGCTATCAGATTTATAAGCTCAAAGACTCTGAATCAGTGTATCTGTTTGGCAATTGTTATTTAGTGTTAATTGTAATTTTTAGCAACCGAACACATGCTGGAAGCACATCATGCGCAACACAGTACGATCTCACTTATGGTGTCAGTACTGAAGAATTTATGTTTTTCCTAGCCCTATTTATAACTAACTACCTTTCAGCTGACTTTCTGTTTTGGATAGATTGTTGTTTTCATTTAATATGAAGGAAACCTAAGAACAGATACTTAACATACAATAAAAACAATGATTTATTTTTCATAGGAAAATCCTGTATATATATTATAGGAACATGAGTGCTCCTTTGTCGTTCTAAAATGCGGCTCAATCTTTGGGTTATCTGGTTCAGGAGAAAGATCTGAGGAATGGGTGCCGCTGAGTTTGTGCGAAGAAAACTAGAGGAATCATTGAAAGTGATGTTAATGATCTTCGATCTGATGGCTCTCCTCCTATAAAACACAATATAATTATTGTTTAAATTAAACCAACTGCAGAACCAAAGTTTTTAAAAATTATATATGATCTTTTATTTATTATAAAACATATAAAATCTTATATAATATGTACTTTCTTTGAAAGCTCCCAGATAAACAAAGCACATATCTGGGGTGCGCGGGCAAAGAGAGTTAAGTCCACTTTCTTGTTACTGAGAATTAGAGTGACTTAACACACTATACCAGCCCAACATAGCTTTAGAGATGGATAAATCCGTGAGGCACACATCCATAACCACCGTACAATTTTTAATATGACTTACTGGACTTAAGACAAATGTAGAGAACATTTTTATCTATAACTCTATGGATATATCTCAATTTTTTAGGATGGTGGACTTAACTCTCTTTGCCCGCGCACCCCGGATATTGAAGAGCTGCGATTATCATACCTCTTAATAAGAGGGAACAGAAAAGCTTTTTTATATAAAAAATAATACATAAACTAAAACTGTTAAACAATTTTTGAAAAATTAAATTAAAATAGGAAGCTCAAAATTACAAGACATATAATTTCTTTTAACAAATGTTTACAAAAGTTTATATTTTTTTATAAATGTGACAAGTGAATAAACTTAATACTAGAACATACCTAAGAGACAAAGTGAGACACTATTGACAATTATGCGGATTAGCTCTCTGCATGAGCCTAATAACGAGCTCTTTCTCATAAGAGGAGGCCATAGACCTTCAGGGACATGAATGGCTATTCATTCATTCATTCATTTAGAAATAGAAACAGGTGGAAGAAATTAAAATGAAATTAATGAAAGGCTAAAAATTATGATTTGAGAACAATAGCTCAGGCGTGCCTGTGAGTGTATTTTGTGTATTTAAAATACTAATTCATTTTACAATTTCATATATATATATATATATATATGTCCGCCGCCATGGGTGAGTCAGTAGCATGCCTACCTTCCACTCCGGCGGCCCGGGTTAGATTCCATGCCGGGTTGGGGATTTTTCAGTAGTGAAAAATTCCTTTCCCAGGTTCAGGACTGGGTGTGTGTGCGTGTGTGTCCTTAGGTTTAAATAGGTAGGAGACTGGAACACCCCGGTAACAAATCAGCTGTGAATATCCCCTTACGGGATCACCAGGGGTCGCTCGCGAACCTGAGGAATACCTTTATATATATATGCACACAAACACACACACACACACCGTATTTTCACTATGGTAGAAGCGTAACTAAAATAATTAGGCTAATCACTTAGAAAGTATTTATGTCCAGTCTAAGCATATTCTAAACTATGAAAGGAAAACAATTATGATAAAGTAGGTTAATATATTTCGTGTTTTACTTAACAGTAAAAATCTCAAGTTTCACAAAATGGTTATTACTGGGGGAGGCCAGAAATATGGATCTTTCCCCTGGTGTCTTTCCTTGGAAAGTGGAGATATTCCTGTTCCTAAAGGTTTGAGGATAGTCTTATTTTCCTGCAAAAGTTAGTTCACTTACAATAGGTGCCGACTATGGGGGAAAGGATCTCTCAGTTCCGAACATTTAGAATTAGGGCCTGCCCCCAAATATTTAAAACGTTGAAGCCATATGTGATGACTTCATATTATGGAAGAATGAAATTAGGATAAGTAAAAATTTGGCAATCTCCTTAAGATTTAGTTATTGCTGTAGGATTAGGGGGTATATATTTGTAAGAGCGGACTGTAAGAGTCCCTAAAACCTACACGAGATTGAAACTTTAGTTGTGCTTAACACCTTTTGTGCCAACCACAACTATTGAGATCTCTGGCGGAGGACCACCTCCAATGTATTGGAGGAATTGAAATGAATCAGCTTTATAGCATACATCACTCAATGAAACCAACGATATAAGATATAATATTTAATTATAAGCTAAAACACACGAACGAATACACTTTCACTAGCTTGAAAAGCGTTGGAACGAAGATAGTAGGTCTTCAGCTGAAAGTCTTCTTGAAGATCGCATTTACAGATCAATACAATGGTTGACAATCTTCTAGTATGTAGTGTTTGTGTTTGATGTCGTATGTGAATCCATCTTAACGCATGAGATTAAAATTATGATTCAAGGATGTGAACATTGTCACCATCTACCATATAAACGATTGAATGAAAGTTTGTAGATAATGGAGATGAAAATTTAGTCTTGATGTCACATATAATCACATTTGTGAATAAATATACATCTGTCAGTGAAGCGTGACACTTGTAGAAATAGTTTTCAAGACTAGAAACTGAATGTCAAGTCTGATGATTAAGCTATTTAATGATAGCTGAATCGCAACAATGAGATCAATGTTCAATGCATAGATGTATGGAAATTGGAATCACTTCTAGTAACACTAATGATTACTTACTTGAAGCGAAGTATATGTCCTTATTTAGATTGAGATTAGCAGAATCTTTATCTGCTATAAGAATGAGAATATGTGTCGTGATGTCCCAGCTATTTAGCAATTAGCAAAACACAACACAGAAACGCCATTTTGCCAGGCATAAATTGAATGAATGATTAAGTACATTTCTTGATGCACTAGTATTGCTTACTTGAAGAAAGCATATGATAAAGAAGTGTAGAACGTGTAGGATATATTATCCACACAAATAGTAGAATGAATGTTGATGTTCAGACTATATCACGATAATCCGAAGCACCAAAGAAAACATGAATCCTTTCATGTCTGAATAATGAATTGTTGAGATGAAGAAGAAGGAAGTCAAGTCATTGAGCAATATGAAATGCATATAAACTGCTCAAGAAATGTATCCTGAAGACTGGATACAAAATATAATAATCAAAATATGAATAATAAAAGACAATGAATAGGGATAATAGCTTACAAGCTAGAAAATGTATGTTATTTAAATAGTAATATGAGTCAAGTTGACTTCAGAAACAGGAAGTGACAAAGAAAGATATCCAAAGCCAACATGATAGGCTAAATCTAATGTTGTAAGTAAATGAATAAAGAATGTAATGCAATAACCTAAAAATCTAAACTTATAATAAAACTAGAGAAAAATGATGAATAGCATATACTGCTGTCAAGTTGGCAGCAAAATAACTAAACTTGTACATAGTTTAAAGCTATGATTGAACAATTGCTATAAGTACCATGGTTAATTTTGAGAGTAAATTGTTGAGATGAATCATGGTTCTAACATTATTTGCATAAAATCTGCCCATTGAACTAAAATATGGCAAGGAATAGATTCATATTTTACTATGTTCTTTATCAGTATCAACATCAATATAAAAATGTGTTCAAAAAAAGATGGCTAATATTATAAGTATTGGTATGATACATTTTAGTAGCCTTCATAACGTGGAATTTGCTGAGAAAATTTATCTGAATTTTTAAAAATCTTCATTCTTATATTATTAATACAGTTGGCCTAATACTCTTTTTAAGATATGATTTGTCTTACTCTCATACTACTGAAAAATACGTACTTAGAAATCGTCTGTTCTGTTGACTCAGAGTCACTGGCACACCTTCTCTCTCAATATTGAATTCGTTCACGATTCTTGGATCCTGAGAATGGACGCTACCGGTATGTGTTGTTGCTCTGAAATAAAACAAAGTTTTAATCAATAAAGTATCATAGAGATACAGTCATTGTAGATAGGTATTATTCTTTTTTCTGAATGATGTGGCAAAAGTAATAGGCCTAAATGTTTAAATTTTTTGAACGTTTCATAGAGTTAACTCTGTGACAATAATTTGATTTTGAGCTGAATGAATGATTTTGAGCTGACTGAACAGAGTTAACTCAAAGTTGTAGAGTAAAATAATGCAATCCAAGGGCACTATATAGTTATATCCAAATCACGAAAGCTTCAGTTCTTAGAGCTCAGTTCTTAACTGTAGGAATTAGAGAACAATAGGTGACCCTCATTATAGATCTAGAAGCAACGCAGTCAGATTTTCTTTCTTCTCTTTAGATTGTTCAGTCCACTGCATTGCAATTTGTTGAATAGTTACACACACTGTGTTTGTGTTACATTATGCCCTTTTTTCTGACCCTAGTGTAAAAATGGCAATGTGACCAACATCAAAAGAATGTCGTACTCTCTAAATGCACTGACTCTGGGATTGGCAAACAATAAGAAATCCTCATTAGGATGGGACTCATTGTGGAATGATTCCGCTAAGTCAGCCTAGGCCAAAAGCAATATCTTGAGACGAGGCTTTCGTGTTTTGAAATGAACTATACTTCTTGAATGCGAGCCTGTGACTCTACCCCCAAGGTCAAGTCCCTCGGTTTAGATTTTGAGACCCCGAAGGATTTTTAAGGAATTGTTTTGCTAGTGTGTGGGAATTCCATGCATACTGAAAAAGGAAGCTGGTTCTTAAGTGAAACCAGTTTGATGCATAGGTTTAGGGTACGTCTCGAATGTTGCAACATTATTTTCATAACAATTCAAATGTTAATATGAGTTCATAAACAAATGAATAACATTATTTTCATTAGATACCTTCTGTATATATTGAACAATAATTAATTACTTCAATATCTTGGTACTGGTATCTGTTGACAAGTTCCACATCCTATAGTCATCAGACTTTTATGGGATCTATGGAATGCTTTCTTACTTTACTTTACTTTACTTTACTTTACTTTGTTAATTTTGTAATGTGTTTGGGGAAAAAAATGTTATTTTAATTGACTCTACAACTTTACTGTGCAAACTTTTCTTTACCTTCTACCAAGAAAAATATGAAAGGAAGCAAGAAAACTACCCTGTAATTAATTTTTGTAAAAAAATGACTGTAGCTATTTTATTATTCAAAGGTAGAATTTTTGTAATTTTAATTTCTATGGTAAGTTGGTCATTTCTTTAAAATGAAACAAAAACACCTGGAAACAAAAAAAAACTTTCATGAAAATTACCTTTAATATTTGAGTGACATAAAGCAAATTCTAGGGGTTGAAAAAAAAAAAAGAGTTCATAATCCAGAAATATACTTTTAAAAATACAATTATCTGTTTATCTACAGGTCTGTGCAGACATTCAGACAGTCAAATACATGGCAGATTTGCAGTAACTCCAAAAGACAACACCATTTTTATTTTCATTTGTCAATACATCTGCATCTACAAAGGCCTAGGGGCAAGATAAAGGTTTCTAAGCTCATGGTATCAATTATCCATTGCATGTTATTCCCACAAACGAATTAATAGTAAACTTATTAGTAGTAGTAGTAGTAGTAGTATTTTTATTCATCCAGTAACATCATTATACATGACATTGGATACATCTCTAATATACACAAAAAACACAAACTAAGAAGAGATATGTACAAATCACACAGCTGTGCAAAACTAAAAAAAAGAACCTTAGAATCTAAATAAGAAACAATATAAGAATAAGAATAATACCTCAAAATTTACAAATGGACAAATACTATAACTAAAGACAAACAGATACATTAAGATTTGATATTAATTACACATATCAATAAACTCGTTAATGTCATATAATGTCATAACTCGTTAATGTCAATTCAATAGAAATCCCCTTAATATTACTTTAAATTTCTGGCATGAAGGTATTTCCTTAATGTACGATGGTAATTTATTAAATAAGTAGAGGCCGATGTAGAGGAAACTTTTCTGGTAGGCATTAGTGTTATGCAATGGAGTAAAGAGAGCATGCTTATTTCTAGTATTGTACGAGTGTACATCTGAATTGGTTGAATATGTATGCAAGTTATTTTTCATAAAAACTAAGGTTTCATATATGTAGATACTTGGTAGAGGTAATATGTTTAACTTTTTGAAGAATAGTCTACAACTAGTTGTTCTGCTAACTTTCATCATAATTCTAATCACTTTCTTTTGTAGTTGGACCTTAATGTTTTCTTCTATGGTGTAAGGCCACTCGATTGCAAGGTCTGTGGCAATAGACTACTTGCATCACCCAAGGGACGGGCTTGGCCAAAAATGCTGATTCTGGTATACAAGATGTTTCAGATACACTCAAATTTTTTTTTTATGAAACAGTGTATCCAATCTAAAAATTACCATTGAAACCCTTGGCTTTATCACAATATGAAAGGAGTCACAGATATTTGTGTTTTACTGTTCAAAAAATTAAGATAAATGAAGTGGGTTATCAATAAGAAAGCTGACTTTCCTCTAAGTCTTTAATGTCATACTCATGCGAAGATGTAAGAAACTGTCCGCTGTAGCCTGTATGACCTTGATTACACTCATATTTCTATGTCAAAGAACTTTTATATAGTATAATATGATAAAATCTTTTACGGGGTAATTTTTTATCACATCTAGCCATAATATGCTGTATGATCATCACACCTTTGGGCTAATCTGTGACTAGGAAGAAAGAAAATTGAGGACAATAAAAACATAATATCATTACCTTATAGAATAGAATTATATTACCTAATTATTTGCAAACATGGAGTTAGTACACTCCAGCACTCAGCTAACTATTTGTTTTGTTGTAACCTCAAAACTTTCAATCTTGCCTTGAGTCACATGCAATATTATACAATTCAAAGCACAAAGCTTATAACACAGAAAAGAAAAGAACATAGCAGGAGCTATAAATGAATACTATAGTAAGTTGTTTTTCAGTATAAGGTGGCACTTCTGAAACAAATTGAAATATTTCATCATGCTTTTTTAAAAAGAATATCACATGTCCAAGTTGAAATATTGTCAGTAGAGTTGTGAATTCCTTTTGCATTACTTCTGCCTAACCAAACACTAACCCAAATAACTCTTTTTCTTTGATTTCTACTTTAATATTAGTGCAACAACCATTACCGGTACTTCACTTGTGACTTAGAAATGCGAGTGTAACATAGGGATGTGGAGTTGGAACAAGTTTTAAAAAAAGTGCAGTTACTGTACGTATCGTCTGAAGTCTCCTCTTCCAGCTCAGCATTTCCTTTCTCCAGCCATGTCGGTGCCTTATTAATCAGCTCGTTAAATGTCGCTGCTAATTTTTTCCATCTGGCCACACAGTGAGGCTGAAATGACAGTTACATTAATCCATATTTTTACATTTATAACGAGTGATTTATATTCAAGCCGTACAAGGAACAGGGGTGAAAATTTGACTATATTCAGTCAATTTTAAAAATTACAAATATGTAACCCATAAGCCTGATATTTGTCTATTTGATGATTTAGTGTGTCAGCAGTGATTTTCATTTTTGAAATCTTAGCCAATCCCTTTAATTTACGGGGAATATTTAACTTGATTTAGTGCATTCCCGTTATGCTGTCTGGAGACACTGTTTTTGTAATTCTTATATCTCAAAATGCACAGCACATAATGATGCTATGTCTTGTCATTCTGTTATCATTTGTTGAGAGCAGTATCTGCATAAAAAAATAAAAATATAAGTAAAGATTTTTAAAAGTTAAAAAACTGACCTCTGCTTCCTTTAAAGGAGTGGTTTTGAAAGTCTTCCAATTTATGTTTGTTAACAGCTTAGCAAATACAACTGCTTTTTAAAAGTTAAATAACTCTGAAACAATTTCTTAGCCTGATACTAGATGTCAAAAAGATTTTTTTTTCCTTTCTATATCCATATCTATGCATGTTACTGTATGTTCTGTTGTGTTTATCGTAAGATCACGTGGTTCAAAGATGAAGCATGGTTCTACTAGTCTAGATAAATGTATCCATGTACAGCATTTACGTGTGTTTAAACTAATCAACTCACTTGCACTTATAGAAGTTTAATGAAAGATGTGCAGTTTCAGAAAACCAAATAGTGGGAACGATATTTTTTTCAAGACAGTGCTAAAGATAGATCTGAACAAACACACTTTTTAAGGAATTTATTGGTGGGCTACTATATGAGCATGAGCAAGGATCATTTACAAAAGTCGAGATGTTTGCTCTGAACATAAATTTCCTTGTTAGTGAATTTCATTTTTCCTAGAAGGTGAATAAGATGTTGAAATCTTATATCTGTATCTGATTCTGGTTTCCTATGTTCCCTATGTTGGGGCGAAAGGCCTCCAAGTAGAGGTTTCTGATATACCTATGTTAATCTTATTTTCCGAGAGAGGGCAGAGGGACATCGCCTCTCAATCCCCCACTGGAAACTAAGGTATTACTTGTACGTGAAAGGCCAGAGAAATTTTGTCCAGAGGCTCTAATTTAGGCTATGAGTTCTTTTACGTGCCATAAGTCTACGACATGGGCCCCCCAGCTTAAAGTCCCTCCTGGAGGATTCTGTGCCCAGGATTTTTACATCCTGAAAAGTCCATCGACTGCAGCCGGATTTGATCCCGCAACCTTCGGATCTAGAGGTAGGCACACTACCTCTAGACCACCGTGGCTGACGAAATCTTATATACCCTTAACTTATTTCCTGTCTGGGTCCATTTCACACAACAGCATTCATAAATAAAATGTAACACATATAAAAATATATTAAAAAACAATTCTGGTCACAATCTTTTAAAAGAGTCATTTGTATAAGCTAGTTATAAGATGGATGACATGTCTGAGATCTATCTTAAAAGGATGAAACTTAAAACCAGCTTCATAAACAACTGACTCTTTTTAAAGATTGTAACCAAATCACTAGGCCTGTGTGTTAAATTTTATTTATGTATGCTGATGTGTGAACTGGACCCAGGCATGAAATAAGTTAAGGGTATAAGATTATATTTTATCAAGTTTTTAACAAATACATTTCTTAACGAAAAAGCACTTTAATCAACTCATGACCACACAGATTACCTAACTTATTACCAACAATTATTACTTGTAGGGTAGTCTCCATGAAGTAGTCACTTACTAGGATATATTTATGCCATAATAACTTAGTGAAGAATGTTGTCATCAGAATCGGTATAATTAACTGGTCTGTAAACAACTGCATAAAAGATGGATCCAAGGATCCATCAGGATGAGCAGTTTTCTTGGAAAGGTTCGCTTAGAAAGGAACTCCGCTATTGCTAAACTTGTGATACAGAAGTTGGGTACTGTAATTTAAAACCACTAATCTTATTTGGTTCCCATAATGACATGAATATTCCGAAGAAAAAATGGTGTTTAAATATCTTCTGGAGGGCATATTATTTATTAATTTTTCTTGTGACTGAGTCTAATTATGTTACTTGTGAATTAAAGAGACACATTTCTCTTAATTGAAATCCCCACAGACCTCTTCACAATTGTGCATAGAAAGCAATATGACCATGCTGGTTACATCATGCGTGCAAATCATTCTACATTCTCCATTTTTAGAATGGAAAGAATGATGTTGAAATATCTTCTGGAGGAGCATATTTATTAATTTTAATTGTGATTAGATCTAATTATGTTGCTTGTGGATAGAACACATTTTTCTTAGTTCAAATCCCAGCAGACCCCTCCATAAAAGATCACAAAAAGACAATGTAACCATGCTAATTACATCTTGCATGCAATCATTCTATGTTCTCTTTGCTCAAAATGGAAAACAAGTTGAATTAATTAGGAACATAATTAGAATCACCTTTCTAAAGTGTGAGCTCCATGTAATTATAGGCCTATCCATTAATATTCCCATTCACAATTCGTAATTAGTGAAAATAATTGGAAGGTAAATTAATATTGCATATTAAAATTGGAAGGTAAATTAAAAAAATTGTTTGGTTATTCAAACATGTAGGCAAATGTTTGACCTAGTTTGCTGGCCAATTTTCAATTGCAAGAATTAACTAAATTGCAAATAATTTAAGTAAGTATCCTGCTCACCTTGGGAGAGTAAAACAGAGCCAGCCCTACCATGGTAGGAGGCCCTTGCCCTATAAGGGATTGTGACGGGCTTATTTATTTATTTATTTTTATTTATTCTGCTGAAATAAAAATTTGGCAAGAATAGAGACTTAGCATTTATTTACTAGCCGTTTTGAAAAAGGAGATGGTAGGGCTTACCTTGAGCTCGAAGAACACTGGAAGTAGGGCAACAGGCAACAAACACCCCTTTAGTTCACTCTTTGGGTGTTTCTTGGTCACTGCATGCAGCAATTCCAATAGGGACCTGAGCAATTTCAGATGTCTGCCTGACAAGTCTTGACGTAGTAATCCCAAAGCGTCATTGGCAACTGTTCTTTCTGGAATACCTGGGTTTTCAGCTGAATGAAATAAGAACAATCTTCAGTACCAGTATCCTAAGTTATAACACTTATTACTATTTATAAGACTGGTTGAATAACACATGGTGCAGTGGAAATAATAGGCCTACATTTACAAGTTCAATATTTTATTATTAAATAAAATAATTACATATTTGACAAAATAGAGCTTAAATAACTTGAATAGAATTTTAGGTTTTGATTTCGGAGAAGATCTGGACCCCTAAACCCCCCCCCCCCCCGTTTCCTATGCCACTGTTTTAAGCATCTGTAGCAATTATTCGATCCCACTTACAATGATACTATCAAAGAAAACATCTTTTATATTTTCAATTTTTATAGATACCTTTAAGTTTTGTTTTTCTTTCTTCGAATTACTGTTTGTAACTTAAATTTAGTGAACTACATAATTAATTATTGTCACAGTATTCCTAGTATTTAGTTCATTGTATTATTATACTGTTATCCTTAGCTATTATTAAGTTAGTTCTGTTTAATGTTATTAATTAGTGTTATCTTCTGTGTATCAAATAAGATGTGAAAAGATTCTTTCTGCCACAACTTCATGTGTGAGAACTGTGTAAATACCGAGCGAGGTGGCCGAAATGGTAACATCATGGACTTGCATTCGGGAGATCCCATGTTCAAATCCCATGGCCGGCCAATTTGACATGGGTTTCCCTACTCTTAAAGGCAAATGCCGAATTGGATATTTTACCATGAATCATCCTCACCATTTCATCATGTATCATATCCATTTAAATTAATATTAGTTGAAATTTACTCCATAAAAATACACCAATAATAGAAACAATTGACAAATCAATAGTTCCATGGCCTACCCTACTGTATAGACACACTTCCTGAACTCCTGATATGGCCTCGCAGCTAAAAGGAGTATAAACACATCTGAATTTTATACATATACATAAGATGTGTGGCTCTATCTCAGATATAAATGGCAAAATATAACCCTAATATACCCAAGGGTAAAATAGTTTTTGATATTAAATAAATAAATAAATAAAACTAAATGTAGCAAAATTAATAAGTTTTATAAAATTTTGCACTTATTACTGTTACCAAAAAATATGGTTCCTATTTTTGCTGTTCAAACAAGCCAAACACATACACAGACATCTTAGATATTGTTGTTAATTCAGAGGGTCTCAAAACGTCTACTTCTGATGAGAACTGGATTTCTTATTTCAGTGTTGAACACAATAATTTCTTTACTTGTAGTAGGCTTATATGTAACAAACTTTAAGATAGTAAAAATAAATATGTAAGATTTTAAAATATGAAACACACCTAGTACTAGTTGCTGTACTCGTCGAGGAATCAGAGGTTCCCTGAGATGTGTAAGATACATCTGGAGTGCCGCAGCGCACTCTATTGTAGCTCCATCCAAGTAATGCCGCAGTGTAGTGAGGTCTCCCCTTCGCAAACTAATCAAGATCTTCCTCCTTGTATGGGCCCGTCCTGCAAACCTGAACATTCCTTCTTCCTCTACATCTAGGGGAAAAATAAAAAAAAAATTATTTTATTTACAAATTCAAAAAATAATTAGTCATAAGTAAGGCAAGGCATTTGATGATTTTGCATCTTTTTTATACGAAGGTTAAAAGGTAGCTCGAATGTATATAAATGTGTATCATGAAATAATGGATTAAATAAGGGCAATTTGTTTTTGAATTTTTTGCTTTATTTCCCATTTTTCGTAATTTTCAAGAGATAGGTCATTTTTTCGCAATTTTTAGGTGAGTTTCTGCATTTTTAGGTCATTTTCGGCATTTTTAGGTCTTTTTTCGGAATTTTAGGCCATGTTTCAGTGGAGGTAGAGAGGAGCTTTTCCATGTACAAATCATTACTTTCAGACAACAGATTTATTTGAGAATCTCCGCAAAGTGTTCATAGTTAACTTTAATTCAGGTTTATTGTTAACATCATAGCAGTTTGTCTTGTAGCAATAAAGAATTATTTTTTTCTTTCTTTTTAAATGGCACATAGTTTCTAGGGGCAATTTGATTGGCATGCCAGTTCAGAAATAATTTTTTTCGCTAAGGGTGTCCAAGTAGGATAAATTTACTTATTTTTTAGCAATAAAATAAGTGTGTTTTATATTGTAAATTCATATACGAGTATAACGCACTGTCATCCATTAAATTGATTTTAGAAATTCATTACTTTAAAAAACTAAATATAATGGAACATTTTTTTGGTCATTTTTAAAAAATTCTCTTGTCATTTTTTCACTATTTTTAAGTCATAAATTAATTTTTTATTTTGCATTTTTTCACTATTTTATGGTAATTAAATGCCTTGCCCTAGTCATAAGGTAATGCGTCCTATTGACAGTGGCTACAAGAAACGTCTGATTTTTTAAATTAATAGTTTCACTTTGATCCTCACTTATATTTCCAGTCATTCAGGAACAGTGTCATAGCGGCACAGTTTATCAAGCATCTGCTGCGACCTTTTAGATATTTTCGCCACATCAAATTCTTTAGTTTCGTTCATACACAGCTCTTGCCTTAAAATGAGATCTAAAATTCATGCCTTGTTGTTCTAACGGCCAATAACCATCTTAAATGAATCAGTTCAGAGATGCTTGGGTTTACTTCAAAGACTTCAAATTTTTCTGTTGTTTAAAAGCTTCTGAAATAGAGCCGGGCATAGCCTGTCTCGCCCCAGAATCGTCCAACTCATCCCAACGTACATTTCGGTGCGTTAATTCTACAGTCCAACTCTTCTCCACCTAATTCTCATGCCCTGTTTCCATAAACTCGTGAAATACCTATGGGTAAATTATCCATGGGCAAATTAGTTCCTAATCACCCACAATGATATAATGAGAATGTCCTTGGAGTTGCAGAGTTAATTTAATTCAGAAGGCTTTAATTCTCATTGTTTAAATTATTATTGATCCTATGAGAGGTCAAATTTTATCCAGCCATCCATGAAATAATAAATTAACCCGACGATTTACCCTTCGAAAGATCTAGTCCGAGTTTGTAGGAACATTTTTCTGTCATTTTCATATTTACCCATAGGATATTTAAGCTAGAAACTCGCCACAAGTGTATGTGATTGTTACCTTTAAATTATTTGAGTTTGTAAAAGTTATTCTCGTGTAAATTTCGACCATTGGATAATTTACCCATAGGTATTTCGCGAGTTTATACAGTGAGTCCCACGCAAGAGTTGGCCAATGACGCGGGTTTCTGCGTCGCGGCTGGCACAGCTCCAACTCCCGAGCTATCGAGTGAAATATCTACGCTAATAAATAATGTCGCGGTCGGTGTAATGATTCAGGTTCTCACATTTACAGTTAAAATTACAATGAAAATAACCACGTACCTCATCACAAGAGATGTTGGAAATGTTCTCCTCTTGCATCCACACAATACTGGCACCTTTTTAGGAAATTTTCTTTCACGCGCATAAGTTCAGCTTCCGAGACAGAGATACTTTCTCTTGTGATAGGCCTATGTGATATTGACTTTAAGTTCTTCTAACCGTATGTAAATATTATTTATGGGGAAACTTTAAAAATAAAGTGTATAGGTCAATTTGCCGTACATAAGAAGAACTTAAAGACAATATCACAAAAGAAATTAACTCTATCTCGGAAGCTGAACTTATGCGCGTGAAAGAAAATTTCCTAAAAAGGTGCCAGTATTGTGTGGATGCAAGAGAAGAACATTTTCAACATCTCTTGTGATGAGGTACGTGGTTAATTTCATTGTAATTTTAACTGTAAATGTGAGAACCTGAATCATTATACCGACCGCGGCATTATTTATTAGCGTAGATATTTCACCCGATAGCTCGGGATAGAGGCGTATCAAAGATCTCTTTTCGGGAGGCACAGAAGTTGATGAGCTAAAAATGACCTATAAATGACCTTAATTTTATGAAAATAGGACTTGAAAAATTGAAGGGAATATACAAATATATCAAAATTATATTTCAGTAACTGTTGGGATTACTTAACATTATATTCTCCTAACGGCAACCTTGATGTCTACTGAAGAGTGGTTTCGGAATAATCCTATTTTTACTTTTAGTTACAATTAATATTTGTTATAGGGCTGCCTAAAGTTAGGCTGCGGGTTGAAGACCACTGTTTTAAAAGTTCTGTGCTGTTGTAACGATCAGCAATACGCTTCTGGAGAGTCACATTCCTTAGTGCTGTATATTGCAGAATTCTTTACTCAGCAAACAAACATTTTACTAAGCGGATGTGAAGCCTAAATATTTTGCTGACGTAAAGTCTGCAATCAACGACACATGCTTTGTATGATTCACAATCTTTATAGATGAAGAGTTTTATAATCTTTACATACTTTTCAAGTGTTCATTGTTATTTACGAAACCAGATTTTCTTCGAGGAACTTCAAACTCAATCCGTTATATTTCTGGTTAGATTCCTATGGCAAATCTGATTGTTCATAAACTAAAACTCTGTGGCGCTACATCCCTGAAGGAACCAGGCGTACCACCCGATCGCAGCGTATTCTTACCATAGCAGATGACAGGATTGGAGGCATGTGGTCAGCATGCCACACCCAAGGCCGTTAATGGTGGTTTTCGTAACCGGAGCTGCTACTTTTCTATCAAGTAGTTCCTCAGTTTGAATCACGAGGCTGAGTGCACCCCGTTCCAAACCTCCCTACCTCATAAAAATCCGGGGATCGAACCCGGGCCTGCGGATCTGTAGTCAGCGACGCTAACCACGAGACCACGCAGGCGGTCAGTCTGCTAATAATTTAAAAAGAAATTAAAAAGTGTGGATATAAGTGGGTGGATACAGTTTACCACTTATGGGGTTATCAAAATAATTTTTGAAGTTCATTTTGGTGGTGCAAAAATTATTTAAATATCTGCATTATTTTTAAAGCTATAAATTTGAACGTAATTGATCAGCTGTCAGCCACTTTCGTAGTTTAATGTGATGTGTTTAATACTCTTTTCCTGCAAGGTACTGTACATTTTTGGAACTGTTTCCTTGGTATTTTAAAAACTACTGAAGATATTCTTTTGTGCAAGGTATCATATGCATAATGTAAAAAAAATAAATAGCCAGAACCATGCCGCTCTTCTAAATATTTTCCTACAAAAAGTACATGTATTTACATCTACATTTACATTTATGTCACGAGCATCGTGAATGATGCTATAGACGAAAATTACCCACAAAACAAATACAAACATTTTTATCTTGTAGTTTGTGTTTGTGTTGTGGGTATACTTTCGTCTATAGCATCATTCACGATGTTATTTTCAACGTTAGGCCTAATACATACTTTCCACATAATCCGACAGCTTCAATATTAAACATTCTGAACTGCAATCAAGAGTAGGCCTACTTACTTTCTTTCAAGTAGTCGATGATCTCAAGAACAGCACATAACGATCTCTTGGAGATGATTTCATCTTCCTTTACATCTCTGAAACAAACAGAACGGATTTTTGTATTAGGTCTATACTTCTTTACATATTGTACTGGACATGTTTCTTCACACGAAACTTGCTCGAATCGCATTAATAATAATATTATTTGTAAAACTCTGGATTTATTATGAGGAACTAAATATTGCAGTAGGGCTATAAATACACTAATTAGACTATATAGAATCATTGATTATATAGAATTAGAATATTGCTAATTAATTTCTAAACCTCTCTTTTTTTACCTCAGTTTTTTTACCTCTCCCTTATAGGGACGTTTAAGCGACCCACGCCGTTCGGGCCTTACAGGGCCGCGACCTGTCGAAAGAAAAATTAGCTATGGATCACATACATACTTTTTGACCAGACAAGGACATGGAGGGCTTCCCCGGATGAGTGATCAGCCCAATCCCGGGGCCACCTCCGAGACAACACGAAGACATAGGACGAGACACACCATTCACACACACACTCCGAACAAGGCGAAGATGGGATGAAGGTGATAATGACGGCCAGATGATATCCGGGGACCACAAGGGCCTAAAGTTACCCGACATTTGTCTCACAGGTGTGGAAAACCCCCGGAAAAAACCCCATCTAGGTAACTTGTCCCGACCAGGATTTGAACCCGGGCCCGCTCCTCTCACGCATCCCCTACGCCACAGCGGTGTACAATTCGGAATCCTGCTACCATTAAATACAGTAAATTAATAGAGTCCATTCAAAATAAATTTCTAAAATATACATATTGCAAACAGTTTATCTATTACCCTAAATTTGGATCATATTCAACAATCGCCATATTTGTTTAAAATCAAATCGCCATTGTGTCAGCTGTCAGATCGCAGCATACTAAATGAATGAACATTCGAATGTGTTATGGAATGTTACCAGCAATGGTAATGTGAAAATAGTAATTCAAAATTGTGATAAGCTAAAATCAGATCAAAACAAAGTCACGTAATTAAAATATACGCCTGTGAATGACAACCATATATAGGTCTAAGCTCTTGTGCGAAAGAGTGTGATTTGTACTTGTAGATTGTCATCTATATGCTGTAGACAGCAATTTTATTCTGGATTGCTGTTTATTGTTCAGCATAAAACTTCCATTAATTTTTAAAACTCTGAAAACTCCACTCAAATTGGCCGGCTATGGGAGCTGAGCTCGAACCTCCCGAATTTGATTAAGTGACCGTATTGTTTCAGGTAATCTAATGTTTTCATTATACAGCGCACGCCAATAAAATGTACCCGTTTTTCTCGTTTAATATTTCGTGAAGTTGGTAATATATCTTTCTGTTCTTTTCTACACATTGTTGTGCAAGCCTGGGAGAAAATTCCACGATGGTTTTCACCAGGGCCGTGGAAAGAAAGCAAGGGCTCCAGAGACAAATTTTCCCGGGCTCCTGCCAAATGTTAAATTCACTACACAAATCGTCCTTTATAATGTATGCAACAAAAAGATTATGTAATAATATTACATAATTATTAAGTGCCAGTATGGTACCGGTACTTTATGAGATTGTCTGGTAGATAGGACTGTCTGACTGTCTGTCTGTCTGTCTGTCCATGTGTCTGTAAGCGCGATAACTCAAATACGCTTTATCGGATTTTCATAAAACTTAGTATACAATTTATAACGTCCATGGGACGAAGCCTATTGATTTTGGACCAAATCGGTTAACTGATGCCGGGCACAAAACGAAAAAATACATAAAAATGTTCTAATTAGGAACAATTTTATCTGTATGTACCAGTTTAGTCTTTTGAAAAATATGATTTTAAATGCCGAACGTTAGTGAGGCCTAATGTTGAGTCCAAAAAGCTTTCTGCTTCTATTTTTAAAAAATAGTATTTTTTCTTCAAGAATAATCCGTTTCAGATTAACTGATTAATTCCGGACAGGACAATGCAGATAAAATAAACACACAAAACATGACTTAACTTATAACCAATTTTATTTTAGAGTAAATTTAGATAGTAAAAAATAAAACCTAGTCAGCCGGACCCCCTTTTGTAGCCCGGGCCCCGGGGCTGCAGCCGCGGCTGCCCCTCCCTCTCGTCGGGCCTGGTTTTCACTACGCCAGAGAGAATTATAATAGTCAAATTTTATTTGGAAACAAAATGTATAGTAGAGACACAGCGGAGATTCCGCAATCATTTCCATGTTCGAGAAGCTCCAATACCAAAGAGAATTCCCAAATTTCTTCTTGTGAGTCTACACAAAAGACAATGTGTATACACGACACCCGAACAAAATCTGCCAGCTCAAGAGAAGAATCGAAGAATTTATTCATGCAATTCCGGTGGAAATGTGTGCTAGAGTGATACACAATTTTGGGTTTCGTTTGAATCGTTGTATGGGCCTTGCAGGTGGACATATTGAACATATTGTTCTTAACAGATGATTCTCCCATCTTTGATCTCCATGTCTGTATTTTTATAATTGATCGAACTTATGTGCATTTAAAAGCAGGTACATTTTATTGGCGCGCCCTGTATATGAAAAGTAGCCTATTCATTATATTCTTATAATCCATATTACAATATTGCTATTTGCTATTAGTAATCTAATTCTAAACAGATTTTAACCACCACTTATATTTAACGTTATAAATTTTTATAAGACATATTCTTAAAATTAAATATCAAACATCATACCAAAGCAATCCCTACAATTTCAAAATACGTTTTTAAAAATAAGTTGAGATGAATTAGTTTATACTTTACGTCTCCTGAGAAAGAAGTTTCAGATTAGGTGATAGCACAGGGAATTTTATTTTTTATTTTACATAAAATAAGCCCAGAGTTTACTATATGAGACCAAAATAGCTTTACTAACATGTTAATGTTTGAACAAATGTACATGAAATTTATAATATTGTTATCAATATCATTAATCATTCATGGACACTGTGTTACCTTCAAATTTAAACTGTCTATAAAATCGGTGTGTTGTGTTCATAATAAGTAGTATGAATCAAAAGCTTTATATTATTACGATTGTCTTAGCTTGTAAGCTATGATTTTCAAGGTTTATTATTGCAAAGTACAGCATTACGACATCATTTCGCGCTAATTTCTTCTGCTATACAATGTTTCCTTGAAAGGCAGCCGTCCCTACGCAATTTTTACATTGCTTGCGTTTCATGTAGGTTGGTTGTTATAAGAAACAAAGTTTGTGCATGTTTTAAAATAATGACCTCTGAAATGTTTGGATACAAAACAAAACAAAGCCAATTCAGCACACGTCATACCAGCATATGAAGGATATTATAAAGGAAGGATTTTTGGTTCAAGGATTGAATCTTTGATGTGCAGTATGAGGGAGTTATCGTTGCTTTCAGCAGCGTTTGTTTGCACCGCCGCTATATTTCTCTTTCAAGTTACCGATGGACGTCCAAACAGTAGAGATCCTGGTTTCGTCAGGATGTTGGAACATGAAGAGCATTATATTAGGCCTGCTCAAAGAAAACGGGAATCGCCTATCATTCGCAGAGCTGTAGAACGTCCTACAAGAATGGGTCGGTCAGGATTAGCTGAAGATCGACATAGAAGGCGGTTGGTACGTTCAGGAGATCACTTTGTACCAGATATATCAGATCAAGGGCTATATCAGGCTCCTAGACCTAGAATGAAATCTCAGTTGGGTCATGATCACAAGTTAAAGAAGTATAGATATCGCATCCATAGTCCTGATTACGGAAAATACAACGACGACTACTGGCTAGAAGACGTTTCTTTCCGGAAACCTGAAAGACAGTCCAGAAGACTAAAAGCTCCACACAGGAAGAGGGAAGACAGGGGCATGGAAGGAGAAAGTGTCATCATCCGATATGTTCCTAGAATGAGGAATGGTGAAAGCAATTCTCTATACCAGAGCAGCAGTGAGGATCCAGATATGGTACAGTCTTACTACGATAATGGATTGTCAAGTTCTGATCCGTTGGTCCCACTTTCTTACAACGAAGGATGTCCTTATTGTAAACACAGGCCTCTTCACCATCATCACCATCATCATCGCAATCTCCATGAAGACGATCTTGCAGACAGTTTCTCGTCTTATTACCCGACAGCAACAAGCACATACTCTCACCCGGATGAGCCTACAGCTCAAGATGACTCATCCAGACATAGCGAAGCTGAGACCCAATATTACCATCCTCCAACAGTGGATTATACAATAACAGAACAAACGTTTCCGCTAATAACATCAGATCTCAGAACCGGACAGAACCATTTGAGACATTTCGATGAATTCAATGAAGTTCCTGAAGAATCTCACAATGCCGAAGAGTTGGTGGACGAAGTGTCTACTCCGACGATGGATTTACAACCAGCGCCAAGAAGAGGAAAGCACCTGGAGTTTATATTGTCTACTGACGGCAATGGGAACCTAGCTCGTTCTACGGGAGCTGTAATGCAAATGCTGGGACATGATATTGGAAGAGATTTTAGTACAAGTGAGAAACCTACCAATGGAAAGGTGGACCCACGAATAGAGGCTCCAGCTGAAGAATCAAGTAAAGGACCGTCAGATATCTTGAGCTTGCTAACGAATTCTCCAAAGACGCCGATGGCAACGGAAGGACAGGTGCAAATGAATTGAAATGTAAGTTATCGCTTTAGAATACCATTACTCTTATTAGTCAATAATCATATTTAAAATTGTGTTTCGTATTTTTCATTTTATTATGTAGGAAAAGGGATTGATTGACTAAAGAAAGTTATAATACATCGACGTTCTGACAGAACCTCGTATGAGACAATAATAATAATAATAATAAGTTTGGGCAAAACTTATGGTAACCTTTTTAATTTAAAACTACAATAATGCTAAATTACATAAGATTTATTAATAGTTTGTTTCCATGCCTTGAGATAAACATACGAGGGCAGAACGCTAACAACATACACAAAAGTTATGAGGATTACGGGAATTTCCTTGGTGCATTGATCATGATATTCTTTAAAAATAATTTTATATTACTGTATAGGCCTACCGCAAAATGTGTTTATTCTCAGTTTTTGGTAATTGCACTCGATCACAAAGACAACACTAAAAAATAAAGAGCATTTTTACAAAGAAAAACAATACTTAAATTTTTAGCTTCCTTCATTTACTTAGAAAAATGGAAACAAATTATATCATAGAATATCCTTGTACGTTTAAGCTTAAATCCGGTTTTCATGGCACTGATAAACATTAGTAATTAGAATAAGTTTTACATTACATCTGTTTTACATTCATAGCAGATTATTGTTTTTCGTTTAATAAAATAATAATAATGATAATTATCACAATAACCTAGACGTGGCCTGAAACTTACGATTCGTTCCGTTTGAACAGCCTGCTACAGTGCGTCGATCTTCCGGGATCTACGGGAATTTCCTTGGTGCAGTAGTACGGTACTTCTGCAGTTTTTCTTGTATTTTTATTTTTTTTTCTATGGTGGTCACCCGGAAGATAAGACAGCCAGCGGGCGCGACAACGTCACCTCTTCAATTTCCAATTTCGTAAATAAATTGACAGTCATGACTTCATAAAATTGTAATGTTTCTTTCCGTACTTTATTCCATAAAGTCCATTTAACAGTTCCAATTAAGTCATATATTATCAAGTTGTTATAAACAATATAAAATTGTAGGCCTACATTTCAAATAATAATTGAAAATTGAGAGCGCCTCCATTATTTATTATTATTTTTTCATTTTTAAATTTTGCTTTCAAATCCAATTAACGGCACTTTAGATTTAAAATTGGTTTATTTAGTTAATTTTTCTGTCTGTTTATACTTAATTGATATGATTTTACTTGTGTTACATTATATTATAATATTTATTATTATTATTATTATTATTGCCCGGGCGGCTTGGGACGCTTAAATCCTAAAAGGGAGAGGTAAAACAACGACCAAGAGATAAAGAGAAGATTATTATTATTATTATTATTATTATTATTATTATTATTATTATTATTATTATTATTATTATTATTATTATTATTATTATTATTATTATTAGTATTACTGCTAGTAAACCCCTGCGAAGCTTTCGCACTTCGGCCCTTTTGAAAGATGGCCTATAAAAACTGGACAATTAGCTAAGTCGTTAAATGCACTCTCCATAAAATGTAAACATTAGTTTACTTGGAAGCGGAACCGGGTCCTTTGTGATAGGCCTATATAATATACAGTATTAGATTTCTCGTGCTGAGACACCTGCAGTATTAGTTTTTTTTACATAATTAATACAACACGTGTTTCATCTCAGGGTACACCACGGGATAATTATTAATTATTTACAACATAATTTTTTTTTTAAACTGTTGTCAGCCTTTGAGATAATCAAGCTGGTAATGTTGACTGTGTTGATATGATATTGAAGCACCTGATACTGTAGCTTGATGAAGTGTATTAAGCACAGTCAGGGAACCAACTTCTTATTAGGGGAACCTGTCAATGAAGGGGAAAAATCCCCATGCCTGGATCGGAGATCAAATACGTGACCTTTTTCTAAACTGACAAGAATCCTCCTTTCGGCAGGACTTACGAGAGTATGCCAGGTCCTTCTTTGAGGAATGTGCAGTTCAAATGTCCCGCTTTTAGCTGAATGACGTGATACAGAATTATTTGACTTGTTTCTTTGCCTAGTGAAATATGTAACAGTAGAACAATTATATTTGTGGAATAAGTCATTAGTTTCTGTAGACAAACGCTGGACAGAAATCTTTGTGCACTTCAGGGAGCACAACGTCAGGCATCCACCATTCAATGTATAATTTCCCTTCCAGGTATTAATGCAGCTGTGGAGAAAATATCCAGAATCTTACTTGCAAGTAGAAACACTAAAAGCAAATATGATGACAAAGTACAATTTTCAAGAAACTCATAATGAATTTTTAAATTTTCTGAAGTTCCCCTACAATTGCTGAGGAAAGTTAAAAATAGTAATAGGCCTATATACATAGATATATATAAATAATACTCTGAAGAATAGGATATAAGTTTTGTCAATTTTGGCCTATGATAAATGGAAGTGTATATGTGTTATCAGTAGGGGGCGGATTTCTATGACATGTCATATTTTTCCCCTTTGCATTATTTCAGGTTTCCGACTAATTTAAACCCGATTCCAAGCATCCTGGTGAAAATGGAACGGCTTTTGTTGTGCATATAACTGCATATTTAGGAACTTTTCAAGTATTGTAGCATATTTAGTATGAATATGCATATTTAGGTCATATTTTTTGCATATTTGTGTGCATATTAAAGAAATGTTGAAGTTCCATATCATATTTTGTTAATTTTGCATTATAATGATACTTTTTGAGAATTTAGAGATATTTTAAATAATTAACACTATATTTTAATAAAATGTATTGTATTGAAACTTAAAAAGTATATACACAATGTGTAAGTGGTAAAGTCATATTTTAAATTTTATTGGTCATATTTTAATGTTTTTTGGTCATAAATGCATGCATATATCCTATTTTTTAGGTAATAGAAATCCGCCCCCTAGTTATCAGTATTGTAATAAATCATTATTAACCTAAATTTGCATTAATAAAGAAATTGTATTTTAACTGCTGAAACTAGTAATATTGTGTGAACAGTAGACCTCGTGTCCTAAATGAAAACAAAAACCTAAGATCTGCTCTTAATCAGTTAAATGGTCACTACCTGAAAACGGAATGAAAAATTACTTCAAGGAACATTTTTGCAAAATTAGAAGAAAATCGAGCTACGCATTTGGTCATAACTGCGTTACAACAAACATACATCGTTTCACTCAGTCAATCATGCCGACAAACTTTATTTTATAATTATATGCAAATAGAATTTCTCTATTAGTAAATTAAAAATCTGGTCTGTTTACCTATAACCTAGCTTAGTTCACCACACCTTGAAATTGCCTATGTATATCTGTTTATAACCGTATAGACGCTTTCCCTGTCGTGTTGCAAAATTACCCCACTCAGCATCGAACTATCTGAAAATGCATGACTCATCTTGAAGCAATGCCTCAGGTTTAGCAGTGACAGCAGCATGATCTCTCATTGCATGTGTTGCCTGCAATAATTTTCATGGAGTTTCACAATTTCTTTCAAAGGGATGTTATTAAAATAATTTACAACCTTAGTTCATCGATATGGTCAGCAAATATATTTCTTCTTAATATATCGCACCTTATAGTCAATTTGAATAATAAAACAAACTACAACAGTGTTCCCTATTCTACTTTATTAAAAATTAGGGCTGAAAATCGATTAAAATTTCTAATCGAGTTAACGCTTGACTTTAATCGATTAATCGAGACACAGGTCGGTATTTTAAACGAAACTAAAGTGTACATTTAATATTGTTTTACACGTTTCATAACTACTACACTGCAGATAATCAGAAGAAATCCTGAATTAATTAATACCATTATTAGTTAACTAGTGAAAAAAAATATATAAAAATTACATTTCCGATTACTTTTTCAGCCAAGACTTGAGACACACGAGTTTGTTGATATTTGAATGTTCAAGAGACGATCGTAGCTTGTTTACAATAATACCGGGAGCACTAAAATCTCTCTCAGTCGGCACTGAGAAAGGAGTTTGGTCATTTGACCCATTTCTCGAAAAACGTTTTTCAGAATTCGACTAAACCGATTAATCGGAAAATGTAATTGATCGACGATTAAATATTTAATCGATTAATCGAGCCGATTAATCGATTAATCGGTACAGCCCTATTAAAAATGTCCATTGTATTATTATTATTATACTAGCATGTGCCCGCGGCTTCGCCCGCGATAATTTATATAATATAATGTATAGTGAGTTTCGTCCAAATCGAACAACATTTGACCATATTTAGGCCTATATTGATTATCCCTATAATAATAATAATAATAATAATAATAATAATAATAATAATAATCCTCTTCGGTGTAGGATGAAAATTTCATATTATGTTTGCGTGCCTTGACATTAAAAACAAATGAATCGACCAGCGTGAGCTACAACATTCAAGAGATCGCGATGCTTTTATGTCGAAGGTATGACAAAAATAGCCAAAGCCTAGTGTAATTGATTTGTATTACTGAAAACTCATGCTTCGAAAACGCAATAAATACACGTTTTCTGCCCGTTTTTCACTCATAACTCACGAACGAAAGCTAAAATTAAAATTCCGGCTTCGAGGTGCACATTCCGACCCTTTAGTCCGCCTATATATAAAATTTCAGATCTCTGCGTTGAGTAGATTTCGCTGGGCATCGCGGACAGACAGACGGAGGACAGACAGACGGAGGACAGACACTTCCTTTTATTAATATAGATATATCCACCAGAAAATATTCTATAAAAGGGATGTATTTTTGTGCAAGAGTGTGCAAGATTTTCCCAAATCGGTCAAGGGCGGACTTCTGTTCTGTTTGAAGTGTAAACTTAAGGGTTAAATTAACGATATTGAAAGATAATACAGTATTATTATTATTATTATTATGGTCCAGTAACCGGTGCAGTTTTTTGTTTAATAATATGTTATTGGATTATGAATGGAAGCAGAAATACTAGATCTGCGTATTCTATGTGATATAGCTCAAGCAACTCTTTAGAGCATCATTAGTGAATTCGTTTTTAGTTATTTAGCCTAATATACAACTAATAAGGATAAACAAAAATACATTGTCTAGGTTCATGAACTATAAAAAATTATATTTGTTTCTACATTGGTTTCCAACTGTTCCGCCCCGTCATGTGCATCAGCATAATTAAATCAGTGACCCATACTAACTACAGCATGTGCATGCGTGCGACACCTTACTAATTATTATTATTATTATTGTTATTTTTATATTATGTAGGCTTTTATTATAGACCAATTTCTTAAAATAATTGCCGGACCGAATTTTTACCCCCAGTCCGTCCCAGAATATAAATTACCTTCCTATATAATTTTTTAGGATAAAATGAAAAACTAGTTTAAACAAGTCAGTTAACAAGTAAGACGTTAAAATTCTATTTATGTTGCTCTTGCTTTCCAGATACCCAGCCATGGTTGTACATAGCTGTCGAGATGGAAGAAATCCTGGCAGTATGAGTGTCTGAGTGTGTGATTTTTTTTAGCGTAAGTTTACATTTAGACATTCTTCTAATACTCGTAACAATAACGCGTTGCGTAAAGACATATTTTCGCTTATATGTTGTCTCTATTATGCCTACTGATTACACCACAAGTTATGATATTCATTCTTAGAATGAGCTGTTATTCGTTGTTATAAACATTTTATAAAACTTAGGTGTTATGTTGTGTAGAAGATAAGTATAATAAATACTTTCAAAGATATACAAAGATTTTATGTTTGTTAAGAAAGGAAATGTAGCGCAATATTTTCACTTATATAAGCTCACTGTTTCAGAATAAATATTAGTTGTAAGGACGAAAGTTCACAACACAAATTCTAAATGTGACAAGTGTATGATAAACTATCCAAGAGAAGGAAGATTATGACATTACCTGACATGCAACGTAGATGTCGGAAGCTCCAGTATGCCCGATTCACTGACAAATTTTTACTGACTGAAAATATCCTGTTAATATTTAATATTTCAGTGATATATTCTATATTATGATAATTATATCTCCACTATGAGAGTGTGAAATTCAATGGCAATTTTTTACAGACTGAACATATCCTGATATTATTTCACAATTATTTGATGTTATATTCTGTATTACATTTATTAAACATTATGGTTTAGTAAATATGTTTAATTCAGAACCAAAATGACATCGCGCTACTTTATTGATGTTGCGGCTTATTTGGCAATTATGATAGTAATATCACACTTTTAAATCAGTATTCTGTAAGGTAAGATGTTTATTTATATGTTATTTTCTCTCATTATATAGTATAGAGAAAGTATCGTAGTGTTTGTGATAAAAATCGAAATAGAGATGCTGGTAAAACTGTGAAAACATAATATGTTTTCGGAATGATATCTTTCTATTTCTCGGCCTGTGCAGTCCTGTTGCAGGTAACGGTGCATTATATTTAAACATTATTTTTGGATTATGGACTCTGTAGGATTTTTATTACAACCCACCCCTCCTAGAATTTGGTTTAGAATATTGAGGGCAGTTTTGTTTTTAAAAAAAAACTTTCTTCATAATCTTGGGGTTTAAAAACGGCTCCAATGATTTTCAAATTTCGAAATTACGAACTATGATAAATAAAAGTTACTTTCATTTTTCTTCAAAAGTGACTTAGTGAACATTTACTCATATTCAATTTAAATTTTTCTTTGCTATCCCAGACAAAGCTATTTTCTTTATCTAGAACATTCTTTATAAAATTATCTGTCGAGACAAGCCCATAGCCGAGGGTGGGTTAGAGGGAACGTTGCCCCTAAATTTTTCTTGCCCCCTTAGACTTTTAGCATTTAAAACCATAAAAATCTATTCATACAGTAGGCCTACTTCGAAAAATTTCTTTAAATAGCTTTTGAAACATACAGTACATCAGTTTTTATTTCTGATATTGCTTTCTGAGGTAGACTGAGACAATAGCTACCGTTTATTCAGAGATATACTCACTGCAAGGTTGTATAACGTTGAGGCCACTGACTAAAACGTGTACTGTATAGGCCTAGTGCATACTGCATATTGTGTATTTTATATTATGAATCTGGTGGAGTGGTTATCTCCTTAATTACCATTCATTTAATTTTGGAGTGATGGTATATATATATATATATATATATATATATATATATATATATATATATATATATATATATATATAAAACACATGTTAAACCTGATTGCCTTCTCTGAAATTTGATTTGCCGCCTCGTAAACTTGACCCTGGCTGAAAGCCTGCATCGAGACAGAAATAAAATGAGTGTAACAGTGCAGAATATCAGAAAACATAACATCTTCTTTCTTTTAAGATCTCGCTGTCAAAAGAAAACTACGATTAGTAATAAAATAGTTGTAAAATATAATATACCGTATCGTAAGGTACACACCTAAAATCTCAATAACACGCATATTACACATATTACATTCCATATCTCATATGTGAGAAAGTATGTTTAGAATATTTTCAATATATATTTGTTATTGTTACCCTAGTGTTGTATAATCTTCATCTAACGAGGTAATATCTTAAAACAAAAACTTTTAAAATTTCTTCTAAGCCCTCTTCTGAAAAAGAAAAATATTCCAGGCAAGGCAGAGACATAAATGTCTACTATTTTGTTATTACTTAAGAACGTTAGAATACTGGGGCAGTACTCTAAGCAAATAGTTAAGTAAGTTGTCCGATTTGTGAAATGAACAAGGAAGAAATTTATGTCGTTAATATTATTATTGTTTTATTGGATGTGTTATCTAGGAATGTGATATGTAATCAAGTGTTGTCACTTGTTTGTAAGTTAATAAAGTATGAAGTACGACAGTAGTTGGACACTTTTTTCATACTTCTTTATCTCGAAGCCATTACTTTGAACAAACCCTAAATGTGGATGTAAACTTTTCCAAATTTGGATGTATAGTTACTTATAAATACTAAACTAAATACTCTATCGATACACTGGAATCTTCAAATTTTTCTCATCTTGCATTACAAAACATGAAAAAATAAGCGGTTCTTTATATTTAATAAACTAATATATGGGATGAAGATCATAATAACGGCCAGATGATAACCGAGGACCACAAGTGTCTAAGGTTACCCGACATTCGTCTGACAGGTGAGGAAAAAACCCACCTAGGTTACTTGTCCCGATCAAGAATCGAACCCAGATCCGTGAAGACAGCAAACGAATCCCCTGCGCTAAAGCGGTGGACCTCATAATTTACTTTTATAATATTTGTGAAAGAACGAAAATCGAAATGCAAATAGTCAGTTGGTAACTTTGACAACTTAATAGCCACTCATTTCAAATCTGCCGCCTAAGCAGCAACTTAGGGGTAAATACTCCCCTCTGCTAAGAGATTTCAGGGGTCGAAGGCACGAACTCAGGCAGCACGTACAGACTACAGTTTACTTTTAAACCGAGCTCTGTGTAGTTGTGTAAAGTTAAAGGGACGACATGAGGTTAATTCATGAGCTATATGTAGGAAATAATGGAGTTTTAGTTCGATTCATTGTTCATTCAGTATTATTATTATTATTGTTGTTATTATTAATGCGAGTGTACAAATTATCAGCATGTCCGGGCACCCAGCAAGTCACTACGATGTAAATAGAAGACGCCTTCAGGTTCTTGCACACTCAACATGAAGGTAAGTGATTACATATTAAGGGCCTACTTAACAATAATTCGTAGAACGATATCGAGAGACAAATGGTCCATAAAACTTGGCCGAAGCGAGACACCAATAGAGATACATTATAGCTGAACTGAGCTAGGTAAGTTGTTGACTAAATAGCCGGACGTCAGATGCCATAATTATTCTAAACCTAAAGATACATACAGTAGTTCCTAGCACTCAAGCCCTTAGTCGCTAGTGTTTGAATAATGGCTAGTGGACTAATCTACAGATAGATAAATGAAAACAGTGATGTTCCCAGTTCATACTTCTAGTCATCAGCATTTAATAACCTCAGCTTTATGATACCGGCCTAAGTAAGATAAACCACGTACAATAAATCTGATCGAATTTTTCCGAGAAAAAACTACAAAAACCAAAATTGGAGAAAGTATTTCCTCAAAATTATGATCCAGTTCACGGTAAGGTTTGAATAAACTTGACCGACTCTTTGAACATGTACGGTACTGCTTGCAATAAAGAGTATTCGATTTGTTGTATTAAGTTTGCAATGCTCGCTTCTCACAGATTTCTTTAGATAGACTATTCGAATCATTAACTTATATGAATGGAATTATTTGTGTATGATTTTTTTTTGTGTCTTAGCACAAGTTCTTAAAGAACGAAAGGAAAGACAATATTAATCTGGTAAAATTCCTCATTGCAATGTTAAGTATAGTCAGAGTAGAAATGTTTTAGAATTTAGGTAGAGGGATAGGTATGTATTTTCCGCTCTAGAGTCGGTCCTAAAGTAAACAAGCAAGTCTGCCTTACTCCAGTGAGTCTATTCTAGCACATTACTCACTTATTTCTCAATGGCAATAAACAATTCCTAAGCAAGCTAAACGAATATTATCTATTTTAAGGAACCCCAAGGTTCATTGCAGCGCTTATCTGACCCCGCCATACAACCCTATTCTGTACTAACTCCATCCAACCATCCCCTTAAATCTTACTTATCTTAAATCTATCCTAATATTGTCCTCCCACCTACGTCTAGGTCTTCCAAGTGGTCTTATCCCTTCAGGTCCCCCAGTCAATATTTTTAAGTAGATTTCGAAGAAAAATCTACCTATTGGGATCGCTATCATGTCATGACTTTCGAACAATTCTTTCATATCTTTACGTTTCATGCCTCCCTAAGTACGAAACCACCGCCCATTCAAATTTTATTATGTTATTTCTAGGCCCAATAGTTCGGACAAGTTCGTTAATGAGCAAAATTGGCCCAAGGGGGTGGTCGGGGGAGGGGGTTGAAATTTTGAAAAATTTATATCTCGGCCCCTATGAAGTATAGAGGGAAACTTTGTTTGAATAAATTAAATATGGAGTTCACAGTGACACCAACGATTCGGGGGTGGTACGAGTGGGGTGGAGGGTGGGGGATGGAAATTATAATTTTTTAAAACCATGTCTTGTGGGGTATCGTTGAAAAGCTCTTGATGAGTGCTCTACAAATCAATAACTAGTTTCTCGATACCTCTTATATAAGGCGAGATTTGAATGTCTGAAAAACAATAACACTTACAAATTTACCTCAGCCTGAAGGTCTGCCGAAAGGAATGTGTAATTTTATCCTTAGTCGGTCCTCACACATTCCTTTTTATTCCTCCACCATTAGCGTATTTAGGCCCCGTTACAGTGCTCTTTCCTCTTTTTTTTTCAGTTATTATTGGGGGTTTGTCATGCCAAGGCTAAAGAAGAAGAGTGCTGCGCAGCGACAATAAATTAAACCAAAAGCACTTCAAAATCTACCTCAGCCTGTAGGCCTGTCTAAAGGGATTTTGAGATATATCTTTCCTTCCACATACGCGCAAAGCGACCAGTTAGACCTACAAGTTAGAAAGAAACCTGCGCGGAACGAGGCTGCGTTTGCTACAACGATCACAGCTTTGTTCTGCGTAGGTTTCTTTCTAACTTGTAGGTCTATTAATAGTACTTCGTCTTGTTTACTTTAGGGCCTGTTCTAGAGTGGACAATATCTATCCATCAATGTCTTACTATCGTCCCGGGCTATTCCCGGGACAGTTCAATTTTTTTTGTCAGAATGCACCGCTGTCTCGAAAGTTTTATGGGAACTCTCAAATGTCCCGCTTTTTATGATTCTTCTTGACTATTTTAAATTACTTTAATGAAAGATTGCAACAGTAATGAGGTATCATGTGCTGAATTTATGACAAAATATCAGAAGAAGTGCATTTATTGAAAAAAGACATAAAAGTGAAAAGTACAGTGGCAATGAAGCACCTACTACTGCGGAATAAATTGTCTACATTAATCTACAGATGAAATTATCATTTAAGTCCTTTGGGATAATATGTATGCGCGAAGCAAAGGTGAAATTTGAATGTTCACTAAACTTTGTGGATGAAATTCATGTGCCCATTTTTTCCTTAATAATTTTCCCAGGTTTTTTCTGGTAACAAAAAGTCCCATTATTATATAAAGATTAGGTTTTTGCAATACAATACTGTATCTAGAATGCATAAAATGTTTCGTTACTGCAATTGAAGTCTATGCTAAATTGCCAGTCAGCGTTTCAGGACTATACAGGAAGAATATTTTGCTTGTTGATTGATTTGTTTTTTATAAAAATGTGCCCGCGTGCAATAACTGTGCAGAGATTGTTCGGTAATCTGTCTGCTTTCCACATTATACTTTCGTAAACGTGGTGATTCGGCTAAAAATCTATCACGTTCACACAAATCAGTTGCCCTACTTAAATAAATCGATTTTAATAGCCTGGTACCATATCAGCTTGGAAATAAGCTGCAGATGTACTAACTTAGCATTTTTCTAAGGAATAATTTTAAGCCAAGATTTGTTCATAGAGAGCTTTTTTATTTAATTCTAAATGATACCTGAAAAGTACCCAACTTTCTGTTGCACGACTGACAGAATATTGGCAATAAAGTAAGAAAATATTTTTTATCTACAAAATCTGTTACATTTTATTCATGAAATAGTCTTAATAAATCCTACACGAGATTACGAGTTTAATCAGATAAATTTGCTCGAACTTTGCTCTCGCAAATATATCGATAAACTCGTAATCTCTCGTGGAATTACCTATGATTACACCATGCATAAAATTTAATGGATTTTGTAAATAATTATTTTCTTACTTTGTTGTCAATACCCTTCCGCTCTGAGAACACGGCATATTAAATGAATGAACAGTCTATACATCGATTCGATGAACCAATTCGAGTTCCCAAGGCTAAAAATAGTGCGTTATCACAAGATGGAGTGCTATAAAAGCACTCGAACTTGCTTGCACCGAATTGAAATAGTGTTTTTAATCAATGTACATTTATGTATTATTTCAATTTATAAACAGGTTATGTTGTACAAATTAATGAGTTTTCATTCAATTCTCTGGAAGCATGTGACGTATTAATCACGGCACGTTGATGCCTTAGGTGTCCAGTAACGAACTGACGTTTTATCAGATAAAATTGCGTCCTTGCGGCCCCTGGAAGCATATTATAAGTTAAACGTTCGTGATTGGTCTAACAGTCCAGTAGTAATAGTTTACATGTTACAGACAAATCCGTAGTTTTGCTCGAGTGGAGTAACACCCGCCACTTCACACTTACTTATTTACTTATTTAATGGCAACAGACAATTCCTAAACAAGCTAAAGGAATATTATCCATTTTATGGAACCCGGAGCCCGCCATTCAACCCTATTCTGTGCTAACTCCATCCAACAATTCATCGCAAATCCCATTTCCTTTAAATCTATTCTAAAATTGTCCTTCCGTGATTTAATTAACTTTATTATATTCGGTGAAGGGTATAGGTTATGAAGCTCCTCATTATGCAGTTTTCTTCAGTCCCCGTTTTCATCTCTCTTAGGTCCGAATATTTTCCCAAGGACCCTGTTTTCGAACATTCTCAGATTATGTTCTTCCCACATGCTATCTTCCCACATGCTATCTTCCCACATCAATAGCATGTGGGACTTTGCTTCACATACATACAATACAACCAGCAGGATAATTGTCTTATAAGTTATTATTTGTAGATTTTTGGACAAAAGACGAAAATATAAAAGTTTCTGAATTGCATAAGAACAAGCATTTCCTGATTTTATTCGACACTTATCTTCTGCCTCAATATTATTTCTAGGGGCGGATTTCTATGACATGTCATATTTTTCCCCTTTGCATTATTTCAGGTTTCCGACTAATTTATACCCGATTCCAAGCATCCTGGTGAAAATGGAACGCCTTTTATTGTGCATATAACTACATATTTAGGAAATTTTCAACTATTGTAGCATATTTAGTATGAATATGAATATTTAGGTCATATTTTTGGCATATTTGTGTGCATATTAAAGAAATTTTGAAGTTTCATATCATATTTTGTAAATTTTGCATTATAATGATACTTTTTGTGAATTTACATATATTTTAAATAATTAACATTATATTTTAATAAAATGAATTGTAATGAAACTTAAAAGAATATATACACAATGTGTAAGTGGTAAAGTCATATTTTAAATTTTATTGGTCATATTTTAATGTTTTTAGGTCATAAATGCATGCATATATCCTATTTTTTAGGTCATAGAAATCCGCCCCTAATTATTTCTATCTATAGTTATTACTTCCAGGCACTACATACTAAGATAATTAAAGTAATGAAGTTATCACCAATCAGTTTTATTATTATTATTATTATTATTATTATTATTATTATTATTATTATTATTGTGAGAATAGTATAGGAGAAAAATTCCTCCGACACTGGGACTTGAACCCAGGACCTTTGGCTATTCGCGCCAATAATATTCCTATAATATTCTCATGTAATGTCCAACAGAGACAATAATCTGTGGTTCATGAAAGCTTATATATATATATATATATATATATATATATATATCTTGATTGTTAACTTACAATAACTTACAGTAGGAGCCCGGTCACCAAAATCACTAATTAGTGTGCCTCTCATTACTGCATATGACATAACTTGTCTGTCTGTGAGGTAGACCATTAGGGCAATCAGTCATAGGAGAGAGGTTCCATCTGGCGCTGTGAATTGAACTCCGGCTTAGCTCAGTTGGTAGAGCATTGGGGCCCCTAATTATTTCTATCTATAGTTATTACTTCCAGGCACTACATACTAAGATAATTGAAGTAATGAAGTTATCACCACTCAGTTTTATTATTATTATTATTATTATTATTATTATTATTATTATTATTATTATTATTGAGAGAATATTATAGGAGAAAAATTCCTCCGACACTGGGACTTGAATCCAGGACCTTTGGCTATTCGCGCCAATAATATTCCTATAGCCTAATATTCTCATGTAATGTCCAACAGAAACAACAATCTGTGGTTCATGAAAGCTTATATATATATATATATATATATAGCAGTGACAGTTAACAATCAAGATATATATATATATATATCTTGATTGTTAACTGTACAATAACAGTAGGAGCCCGGTCACAAAAATCACTAATTAGTGTGCCTCACATTATTGCATATGACATAACTTGTCTGTCTGTGAGGTAGACCATTAGGGCAATCAGTCATAGGAGAGAGGTTCCATCTGGCGCTGTGAATTGAACTCCGGCTTAGCTCAGTTGGTAGAGCATTGGCGCGAATAGCCAAAGGTCCTGGGTTCAAGTCCCAGTGTCGGAGGATTTTTTCTCCTATAATATTCTCATGTAATGTCCAACAGAGACAACAATCTGTGGTTCATGAAAGCTTATTTATCTATATTATTATTGTGTTGCTATTTTATACGATTGCACCACCTACAAATTTCTGCGGTAGGTCATGAATATTACATTGAGTACTTTTCCTTTGCCATCTATAACAGCAATTGAATTGCACAATGATTAGGAACCTTCTCAAAGACTCGAGTATTGTTTTGATTCCTTATCGCAAGGATGCCATGGCATTGGCATAGGGGTCTTGTTACTCGAAGGTCACTTCTTAACCTTGCCAAGATACCTGTGATCTGGGATTCCGTAAGAATCTCTTGACACACTGGTAGGTGCAAACAACTTGTGATATGCAAATTAGGATTCACAATACTGCGTTGATCAATGCAAAACAATCATTGCTAATCGAAAAGATAATGTTTTATTGACTCAGGACAAATGTCTTCATGTAAGATTAACAAAACCTCACTGTGTGCTGTATAATATTAATTTTTCATTCTGGGAAACAAGTTTAAGAGCCTTACACTCCAGATCGTTCATGCACTAATACAGCGTTTCTCAACCTATGGTCCGCGGACCACTGGTGGTCCGCGAAGAAGTGGAAAGTAAAGAAGTAAAATTTTTTCACATATTTTGTTATAATGACCTATAATTAATACCCCAAATATTAAGAATATAGGTCTTCTTTTAAAAATGGGATGTAAAATTAGGGGTCCTTAAAATTTTGTATACATTTTAGTGGTCCTCGGGTTCAAAAAGGTTGAGAAACGCTGCACTAATACTATTAATACGTTCATTATGAAATAGTATCAGTTCCCGGTTTCAGTTTAGGACACATTCCACAAGAGATGACAAATTCGGGGGAGGGGATGTTATGCATTTATCTACATTGATTACTTTAACATTGTCCCCGGATAAGTATGAAGACCTTCGGCTGGCAAGTTACATGATTCGAAATTATGGTATTTAGACTTAATCGGTAATGGGCCAACTCACGCACCCTAAGATTTGATTGTTCCCTCAGCTGTAAAATATATGGTGACAATAAACGTTTATCGATTTAGATAAGAGAAGGATGTAAATATTCTTTTGAATGATTGAGTTGTTATAAAAATAGTTTATACTAGATGTTCTGGGAGTTTGGATTAATCTTTGCTTGTTACTGATTTTTAACGACGGTTGTATAAGTTACGGCTACTTAGGCTTGCAACTGTAGTCAGGATACTGGCCACCCACATGGGCGGAATCAGACCCGCGAACGAGGAAGTGTATTTAGTAGATGTACAGGTAGGGAAAAAAAGCGGATCGATTCTTGTAGCTGATTTCAAAGCCTTGTGATACTAAATAAATGTAAGAGATGTAACGGAAACGTTTGTTTTCACATTCAATGCAAATTACGTGAAATTATTTCTCAATTCAAGCAATTTATCGGCTGGAGAACAAATTTCAATACATTCCCTGCTATCCTGTGAATGCCGCTAGGCATGCTCAGTGGCTCATATCGGCAACTTAAATATTTTAGTCGGTCCGCTCTTTTTCCCCTTCCTCTATATAAAGTCTAAAATTTCATGTCAAAATGAAGAAACTCATATCGAAAGGAGCATTTTTCATGAAGCATTAAACAATGAGGTTGCCCAGTTGTATGGATTTCAACGAGCGATTATTTGAAATGTGTGGGCCTCTTGTGTAGTGATATAGAGGATATCTCCATATCCATTTTGAAGGACTGTCTTTGTATATTCTCGTATTCTACATAATCATTTGTATTGCCAGTACTGATTTTTCTTGTTGTATTGTTTTACTGTTTAAAATATTTGTTTTCTTAGGTTAGATACTACTAGTTTAAACATCATGCCTAAATAATGTTAAGAATTTATCATGTATGTATATTGTATTCTGGATCTTTATGGTCACCTGAAGTGTCAGGCAGATGTCACCTCTGTGAAAAAAAATATATATATTGAAAAATCATAAACCTGTAACCTATCCAAACTTTATTTATACACTTTTTTAAAACGCCAAATACATGATTAAATTCAAATAAATTGGTTCATAATTGCAAGTTTTTTCAAATTTCATTACGACTTAATGATAACGATAATTAATCAACCATAATGTAAGTAATATTACAGTGTTTTTCACTTAATACTTTATACCACGTACACAGATATTACCTTACATAAATAAAATATGTATTCGGTCTTTTTTTCCCTTTACATGTTAAATCATTACATTATACATTTTTTCTGTATGCATAGGCAGTAGTTAAAACTTATGCACTTAGGATACAACGTCATGATATTTAAAACTAAAATTAACATAAGATACAAGAACAATAAAAGTTTGGAGTATAAAAAATCGCAAACATATTTTAAGGGCTATCAATGGATGCCACGACTTAATGCCGAAATACATCCTTAGAAGTAGATTAAGCGAGGAAAGATCAGCGATATTTTAAACTTCAACAATGCTCCACCGCTGTGGCGTAGGGGATGCGTTCGCTCCTCTCACGCAGCGGTTCGATTCCTGGTCGGGGCAAGTGGGGTTTCTTTCTGGGGTTTTTCCTCACCTGTGAGACAAATGTCGGGTAACTTTAGGCCATTGTGGTCCCTAGATATCATTTGGCCGTCATTATCATCTTCATCCTATTCTCGCCTTGTTTGGAATGTGAATGGTATGTCTCGTCCTATGTGTTCGTGTTGTCTTGGAGGTGGCCCCGGCATTGGGATGATCACTCATCCGGGAAGGCCCTGCATGTCCTTGTCTGGTCAAAAAAGTATGTATGTGATCCAAAGATAATCCCTCTCCCGACAGGTCGCGGCCCTGTAAGACCCGGGCGGCTTGGGTCGCTTAAATCCTAAAAGGGAGAGGGGAAACTAAGATACAGAAAGAAAGAAAGAAAGAAAGAAAGGAAGAAAGAAAGAAAGAAAGAAAGGAAGAAAGAAAATGTGCTTTAATGTTTTTGACATCAAACATAACTTTATTTTTTAATATATTATCATAATACATAATTTTTAACTACTGGCTATGTTTACCGCACAAAAACCACGTATAATGATATAATGTAAAGGTTTTATTGTAATTGAGCATGTAAGGTAAAATAAATACTGTTCTATATTATATTTATCGGTAATGGAAACCACCATTAACGGCCGTGGGTGTCGGCATGCTGACCACATGCCCCCCAATCCTGCCGTCTGCCTATGGTGGACGACGCAGCGGTCGAGTGATAGGCCTTGTCCCTTCTGGGATGTTAGTGCCACGGAGTTAGTTTATATTATATTCATATAAGGTAATACTTGTGTACGAGGGTATATTTTTCTTATATTCATTCACAAATATCTTACGATAGTCTGGGGTAACCATGCAAAAGTTACAAGAGTTTTAAAGTTACAAAAGAAAACCGTAAGAATAATCTGTGGCAGTGATGACAGAGCTCATCGTAAATCAATATCTATACAACTTTATGGTAAATATATCAAGTATTTATATAACACTGTCTCAATGTATCATAGATTTGGATATAAGTGAATTTAAAATCTAGGTTAACATATGTTACTGGATTTATGTGTTTTGTTAAGTCAATAAAAATATTATAATTACTATTATTATTTTCATTATTATTATTATTATTATTATTATTATTATTATTATTACTGAAATGAAATGAATTAATCATGACTCATATAGGTGTTTGCAGAATTTGAGGCATAATTTATAGCTCTAAATAGGGTACTAGTCATATAGACAAAAGAAAATTTATGAATATTGTGGTGAATTACTTTTTACTGACGACATACAGTCGCATGTGTTTTCCAGCTACTGTGCAGTTTATGCTGTATCATGAAATCATGGGCATTGAACGCACCGGGAAGAGGAAGCCTAATAATGCTGTGATCAGCTTCATGTTGAAGTATTAAAAACCCTCCAAACAGTTCAAACAATTTAGTCAGTGCAGATTCCCGTGTCATCGTCACATCAAATTGTTTATGTTACATTTGCGACAAAATGTTACGGTACAGTAGACTTGTGTTTGCTGCAGTTGTGTTTTTCATAATGTTACAATATTTAGAGTGCAGCGTTGAAGAAGTTCAAAGTAATAGTGAAGTGATCAATGTGGCTTCGGCGTATAATGAAGATTCTGCAAAACCAAAAGGATACCCTTCGAGTGCAATTTTATCTGATATTAACAATGAGGTTTTCGAAGTTGTGAAACAAAAAATCAATCTTTCTACGGATGGGTCAGATGTGGACAGTGAAAATGTTCATAGTGTAAATGGTGACTTGCAACCGTTAATCCGAAAGAAAAAATCCGGTCCGGCTAGTATGTGTTTCGATTTGACTCCCCAAGGGCCTAACGAACAACCTGTTACAGTGTGTCAACCTATCGATATTGCTGGACCTAATCCAGGTAACGCAAATAACGTTCGATTCACTCCCATTGCTGGCATGGCTCCTGATCAAACACCTTTAGTTGTTCTTCCTTCAGGTATGGCACCTCAACCAAATCCACCTAAAAAATCTCCCATTCAGTCCGAGATTTCTTATGAACAACATTTACCAATTTATCAACCCTTACGACCGGAAATTCCTATTTACGAACCATCTTATAGACCTGAAGTTGCTTACAAACCTGAAGTTTCTTATAAACCCGAAGTTGCTTACAGGCCTGAAGTTGGTTATGAACGACCACCTATTCACACTCAAGGCTATAGACCACAAAGACCTCCATTGCTAGGAGGGCTAGGAGGACACCAATCTCATCTGCCACCTCTGTCGGGACTTCTACAAGGTATAACATCTCAATTGCCTGCTCTTCCAAGTCTTCAAGAACTACACGAACATATACATGGTGGAAATCAACAAGGTTCATATCGGCCTCAATATGAGACTCAGCACCGGCCACAATACGAAATTGAGTATCGGCCTCAATACGAACCTCAGTACCGGCCTCAGTACGAACCTCAGTACCGGCCTCAATACGAACCTCAGTACCGGCCTCAGTACGTATCTCAGTACCGGCCTCATTACGAACCTCAGTACCGGCCTCAACCTCCACCAAGCTATTTCCCAAACCCACTAGGGATAGTAGCTAGCGATGAAACTCTTCTTAAAAATCCTAAAGATCCAAACCAACAGACAAATCAGGAAGTAAATAAGCAACAACAAAAACCACAAGAACAAGAGCAAAAACCGCAAAAGAAACCAGACCACGACCATGTAGATCAAGAGCAAATTGAAAAGTTGCAGCAACAGATACAGGAAGTGCAAAAGCAAAACCGAAAATTAGAACAACAATTTATGAAGCAACAATTACTTCAGCAACAGGACAGTGCAATGCTCTCGTCGCCATCTGGGGAGAAGAAAGATACCATAAAAGCCCAAGAAGAGGCCCATAACGCGCCTGACCCCATAGAAGACACATTATCCAATTCATTAACCTCAAGACAAACATCCCCATTTCCTTATGCCATGACATCACAACAAACACCTAACCATGCACCTGTCCGAGTTCAACCCGTAATGCCAATCCAAATTACACACCCTCAGTTAGCCTACCAGCCCAACGTTGACTTAAATGCATTACTTAAGTACAGAATGTGGGCAGCCGCTTATGAAGATGCTGTAAGAAGAACTTATCCTGGATCCATGTACTATCCTAATCCTGGATCTACGTATTATCCTAATCCTGGATCTACGTACTTTCCTAATCCATTTTACTACAAAATACAACCTGAACTGCACTATGAAAAAGTTCCTGAAACACTCAAGAAACCTGAATCACAATTGAAATTCCCTAGTCAACTAACGAATTTGGCTATGTCTTGTAGGATACATGAAGCTAAGAAAGAGGAAACAAAATTCGCTACAGAAGAACCATTGGCAGTACTCCAAGTATATCTGAAAGAGCCCGGAAGTAAAAGTCAAGCAACAAAAACCAGATCCGACGAACATGGAACTTCGAATGATAATAACACATCTAACGCATCGAATGCAGATCAACAAATTTCATCGCCATCGATTACACCGGGATCGAATCAAACTGGTGGCCCACGAGATTCATTAGCTCGGACGACAACAATCATTACAAAAAATGGACCTCGGATTTATCAGCAACAGGAAAACGTAAGTGAGGTTATGAGAACACCACAACAACGGCAAGAAAATAACGAATTAATAGACATGATTATGATACAGCAAGAGCTTGAGAGAATTCGGCAGAAACAGTATCAAGCTTATTTGCAAAACCAATACGTCCTGCAGCAAATGAAAACAGGAAGACAGCTGTCTCCCGTTCCTCAGGTACCTCTCTATCAGTCACATCCATATTATCAAGCGTACGCTCCTAATAGGCAGATTTATGCGCAGCAAATTAACCAGAGACAACCTCCTATTCAGGCATTTGTTCGTGCAGGAGACCCTATGGGTGTGAGTAAATACCCACAGCAAAGAGTTTTGATTTTGCAGAATGTAAGCCATACTCCTGCGCAGCGAACAGTTTTGGAAAAACTTGATGGACGTGACCAGGACAATTTAAACAAACATCTATTAAACAAAGCAAATGAGCAGGGCGTTCAACTCTACATGACCAGAGCACAGCAACCAGTACCGATACCTACAAGAAATCCGGAAGGAGGGCAAAAACAAGAAACATTATCTCCAGTGGAACAAGCTAAGAAAAATCTTGAAAATGAAATGAAAGAGACAATAAATCAGAATATGAGGTTATCAGCGGCAAAACACAAATTACTGCAGGAGTATAAGCATCAACGACTACAGTATCAACAACAACTTGCAGCAGCACTCCAGCGTCAACGAATTTTGCCACCCCTCACGAAATCGAAACTTCCGGGACAAATGCTTCTAAAAGAATCAGAAAGCAGTAAAAGTCCTTTGACAGCTATTCTTTCGCCAAAGCCAATTGAGATTACAGACTCTGAAATATTTAATACAACAAATGCTGGCGTCCGAAGTGTAAATGTCAGCACTATTTCTGATATAAGTGAATCAACGAATAAGTCTTCTAGTACCTTGAAAATACCGAAAGAAAGTAAAAGTGTTCAAGATACGAGTACTGTAACAGCAACTTCTACAGCACTCGAGGAAGATGGTAAACATTCAACTAGCATACAAACAACAACAGAGTCTATCAAGCTTAGAAAAAGTAAAGAAATGAAAAGTAAAAAAGCGGAAGATGTAAAACAAGAAACTACCACTGACGTCACTTCATTCTCATCGGAACCAGAAACTACAGTTCACAGTTCAACAATAGACGATTTTTCTGATTATTATTCTTCAGAAGAGCATACTCCTAAAACAGAGCCTAAGAATCAGGATTATTCCACTTCAACACAAAAAGCAGTTTCTACAACCACAACTTCTAAAGATTATACCGATTATGACATATATGACGAGGATGTAAACAGTTCTAATGAAAGGAAAACCACTACAGAAAGTCCAAACGAAAAATCTGCTAATGACAGTTTCTACGACTATTCAGATGAAGAAACCGGAAGTACAGCTGCTAGTATGAAGACGACTGGTACAGACACGAAAATCGATACGCAGTCATTTACAGCAATACCTAAAAGTGTAAATATAACTCCAAGCAGCAATAATCGATCGAAGATGAAGAATAGTAAGAAGACAAAAGTGGTTGTTGAATCTGAAAATCAACAGAGTAATAAATCTAGTGAAACGAAAGCAAGCAGAAGTGAAATAACAGACATCAGCGAATACGATGAAGCTGGCAGTGATTTAAAATCTAATTCATCTAGCAAGGCTAATGAAACAAGAGACAAGAATAACAACTCAAGTTTAACTTCTCAGCATAAAGATAGTAGAAATGCTGACGAAGTATTTCACGGTAGCAGTGACAGGAACAGTTCTCTCGTCTCTGATAATCATGTCCTGGACAAACCTTCCAAGTCTCGAGTAGTAAAGCAGTTCTTCTCTGGAGAAGAGTCCAGTGAGCAGAGGTCTTCAAAAACTGTTTCTAAAACGCAGTCAGTTTCAACAGTGATCGAAAATGATGGTGAAAACAAAGTAGAAGAATCGAAAATAAAAACAAACGAATCTGTAGACGCTGTATCAACTCAGAAAACAAACTCAAGTCAGTTTCGCAATTCAACCAAGGTCAATGGACGGAATACCGAAAACACCACATCAGAAATCCGCTCAGAAAAAGTTTCTTCAAGCAAGAAAAAATCAGTTTCCAGCCAAGAAGAAGAATCTTCAGTCGAAATCATTAAAAGAGATAACTCAGGTCAGAACTCAAAAATGCAGAACGAGGGTACAGACTTTTCTAAAGAAGAAAAAGGAAAGGCTAACTTCAGTTCGTCAGAGATGCCAGAAAATTTTAGAATCAGTGAAAAAGAAAACTCTACTAGCCCCAAGAACGCTAACAACAGCTCCAAGGACGACCCATGTATCACTGCAAAGGAACGTGGGAATACTGGTATAGATCCAACTACGGAAGTTCCTTCGGCAGCAGCAAGTTCCAGCAGCCCAGAAGTGCAAGAGTTCATGAGAGGAACTTCATTTCAACCATCGTACCGTGCAAACTCTTATGGCGAAGCACCAATGATGCCAGGTAATTCATTGATGGCCGTACCTACATCCCTAGAACATTTTCCCCAGGGTAAATTGATATTTCCCACCCCTGTAATGTCCCCTGTAACAATGTATGGCCCAAACACATTATACCCTCACAACGATAACAGAGATACTAGAATGTTAAATTTTATGGCCATACCAGCCCCTTATTTCCTTCATCCCCTTCCTCCAATGTACGATTCTCCCATGCGACCGATTTCTGAATCCCAGTACAGAAGTCCATATGAAGAAGAAAAGAAAATAGAAGAGGCCATTGCACGCCAAGCAGAAGCAGATATAATGGAAAGTAGATTAGAGCAACGTTCGCCATATGACGTTATAGTACAAAGAAACTAAATGTTTGTTGATATGTGTAGGGAAAAGTGTGTTTTCTCAAAGTTATGTGTGTTGCTTATGAAGTGTATAATTTTTTTAAACTGTGGCAGGAGTACTTAAAGTGTGCGGGTGAGTACCGTAATATGTTTGTGAGTAGAAAATAAGAATATAAATTTATTTTTTCTCAGTAATGGAAACAAAATAAATAAGATCCAGTATAGGCCTATAATAATCTATCGATAACCACACCATAAATGATGCCCTGATTTCTAGTATAAATTCTCGGATTTCATTTTGACCTATTTCAAATGCTGATAAATGTTCCGCAATTAATAGACTAATTTTGTTTGTTTTATATTTTAATAATATATGAGATTCGTAAAATTTTTATAAGAGTAATTTTGTGCTTTATAGATGATTGTATAATTTATTTATGTTAGTACAATTATGTACAAATTTACATTCAGTAGAATGGACTACGTTTTTTATATTGGGGAATCGGGTTCTGGAAGACATTAACGTGCACTATTCTTAAATGAGTTGATACAAAAGAATGTTTTATACGTGTGCTTAAGGGAAGTTTACTATTAATTTAGGTTGTTTAAAAATATATCTTAGGTCTGTAATAAGAATTTATAGATTTTTCATAATTTTGCCCACGTATATTTCACCAAGTGCATTGCTGTGTATGTTTTATTGCTCGGGTTATAAAGCATACTTTTTTGTTGTAAAAATCGAACTAATTGTTAAGTAACTAGTATAATCTCGTACCTGTGTTATGGAATTTAAAAATTTCATTGATTCTTCATTTTCAGACTATCTGTCAGTTGAAAATTTTAATAATTTCTTACAGAAAAAGAAATATTAAGTTCGAAACGTCATTGCCATACGAGTTAAAAGCTTATGGCGTTAATGTACTGGATGTGATATGTCATTCAATAATAACTTTTTTATATTTTAATTATAATGTACAAATACATGTTTTAAGAAGAAAATATTCTGGGCTATGATTCTATGAAGTAAAGTACAACATTTTCAGGCAGTTTTTTCAACTGAAAAACTGTGATAAACTATTAAGCTTTATGTTAAATGGGTAGTATGAATGCAACATTGTTTTGTTTGGGGTATGTGGTATGCTAATATATATTCTTTGTTTTTCTACTGCCTTGTATATGAATATTTGTTAATAAAATCAATATAAACAATAGAAAGGGTTTCATAATTTTAAAAATGTTATATTATTGCTGGTCACATTCCATTTGCAATTCAACAGGGAATATACATTTCCAAGTATATTGCAACGACACATCTCTCTCGCTCTCTCTCTCTCTCTCTCTCTCTCTCTCTCTCTCTCTTTCTCTTTCTCTTTCTCTTTCTCTTTCTCTTTCTCTTTCTCTCTCTCTCTCTATCTCTATCTCTCTCTTTCTCTCTCTCTCTATCTCTCTCTCTATCTCTCTCTCTCTCTTTTTTAATTAAGTAGTTGCTGAGTTAATTGTTGCTGAATTATTCCTTTCCTTTCTCCAATTATTATGTCATCATCCTAAGGACATCATCAGAACTTCTTGGATCCTGGTTAGGATCTGTAATAACTCCAAAAATTCTATTGCTTTTAGTGGAAGGTCAACTAATGAGGTATTTCACTGTGTTTAATATTGGAAGGTAAAGAATTAAAGTATTTCACTGTCACTATTAGTGGACGGTAAAGTTATAAGTAGGGCAAGGCATTTGATGACTTTTGCATCTTTTTTATGTGAAGGTTAAAAGACAGCTCGAATGAATAAAGATGTGTATCATGAAATAAATGATTACATAAGTGCAATTTGTTTTTGCATTTTTTGTTTTATTTAGCATTATTTTACATTTTCAAGAGATAGGTAATTTTTGGCCAATTTTTAGGTCATTTTCAGCATTGTTAGATCATGTTTCAGTGGAGGTAGAGAAGAGCTTTTTCATGTAAAAATCGTCACTTTCAGACAACAGACCATCGTTTTTATTTGAGAATCTCCTCCAAGTGTTCATACGTAGCTCATTTTAATTCAGGTTTATTGTAAACACCTTAGCAGTTTGTCTTGTAGCAATAAAGATTTTATTTTAATTTTTTTAATGTCACATTTTTGCTAGGGGCAATTTGATGGGCATGTCAGTTCAGAAAGAATTTATTTTTCGCTAAGGGTGTCTAAGTAGTATAAATTTACTTACTTCTTTAGTAAAAAAATATATTGTAAATATATTTATAACTCACTGTCATCCATTAAATTGCTTTTAGCAATTCATTACTTAAAAAACTAATTATAAGTAATAATGGTAAATTTATTGGTCATTTTAAAAAATTTTGTATGATTTTTTCACTATTTTTAGATCATAAATGCATTTTTTATTTTAAATTTTTCACTATTGTATGGTCATTAAATGCTTTGCCCTAGTAGGCCCTTTTTCACTGTTACTGATATTGAAAGGCGAAGAATTAAGACATTTCACGATGAGTATTAGTGGACGGCATAGGCGTAACGAGGGGGGGGGGTTTGGGGGTTTGAACCCCCCCATTGATTAAAAAATGGAAAATTGTACTATTTATTTCATTATTGTGATATATCACCTTTTTAAAAAATCTGCTTATAAATTACTTAATGAGTTTAAAGCGTGGGAAGCTTAAAACTCGTTATTGTGCATCTTAATTTTTAAAATTTTCCGGGGGGAGGACCCTGGAGGGATCTTATAACCCCCCCATACGGTCGGCCTGGTTACGCCTATGGTGGACGGTAAAGTATTAAAGTATTTTAGCATGACTATTTGTGGACTATTAGTGGTAATTCATGAAACAGTAAATAATTTTCGGGCTTGCACCATAGTCACTGAATTTTCACCCAAGATTCCATAAATCAATTCCATTGTCATCAATATTGATGGAAATTCCCTGATGATGGCAATGGAGTACCTTGCCGAAATCTTGAATGAAATACCATTTGCCCAGGTGTAAACCCGAGAATTAATTATTATTAAGGTTCCCTGGGTGACATTCGTTCTTATGTAAGTGATCTATTTTGTTAAATATCCTCATAATTAAATATAAATTAAATATTAAAATTGTGCTACATGTTTCTTATGTTTAAGAAATTATTTTTTTCAGTTAACGCCCAGACAACGTATTTTTGTCTTTTAATTTGTTTTCTTTACTTTATTGTTTGACCCTGGAATTCGACGTAGAGTTTTAGCATTAATGAAGGCCCCTAAAATTATAACTTTTGGAAGCATGTGTGTGTCTGTCTAACTACGGACAGTGAAAGACGAAAACGAAAAATAATACCAAAACGAAATTCTATATTTGGGCTAGGATTTTTTAATGTAACACGAAGCTCGACGACTTATTCTTACTCTCGATGCCTCTTTTCATAAAGAAACCTTTGTTTCCGCATACAAAAAAATATTTAAATTTTCTACATAACTAAAATCCGATCGAGGTGACAGCCATGGTAGTCTTGGACTCGCATTCGGGAGGTCCCGGATTCAAAGCCGTGACTGGACAATTTGACTTGAGTTTCCCCAGTCGTAAAGGCAAATGCCGAGTTGGATATTTACTTACCATGGCTATTCGCCGCTATTTGATCCTGTACCACATTCATTAAATTTTAATATAAGTTGAAATTAACAGAAGCCATAACTCATCAATAATAGAAAACAGATTCACATAAATAATTTCATGACCTATTGATATATAGGCCTACACAGTAGGCCTACTCGACTCGTCGTAAGTTTATCAGACTATTTTTAATTTGACAAAAACACATTGTTCTGCACGAGAGGATCTTTTGCTGCACATCCTAAGGGGTATTTCCCTCAACTTTCTTCATCTTGTGATGAAATCGAGTCGATGCTAGGAAATTCGTGAAATGCATTCAGAAAGAAGCACAGCAGCTCTTCTATGACGAAGTAACAGATCAACCTAACATAATAGGTGCTATATTGTACTTTAAGGATTTCTGAGATTTTACATCTATTACTTTTAATTTGAAGTCCAGTTTACGTCATATCAGTATGCAGAGTTCGATTGAGGGAGTGTGATTTCTTTCAATTTTTGGTAAATATTATTTCAAAGATCTGATGTGAAATTCACATAACTTCCTCTGCCCAAATAAAAGTTACCCTCTTTGCATAATATAATTATTATGTATGACATTCTCTTCATGTAAATTGGTTGTAAAAATGACGAAAATGTCGTTACATCACATCACATCACATCCCCGAAGGTTATATAACCCAAATAAAATCCGATTAAGTACCCTAGTAACTTTCTTTGCTTTAAGTATGGCCAATACATTTTTCTCCGTTCACATTCTGATGCAGAATAAGAGGCCATATTACAAAGAGCACGTATTCAGAGTATAATAGGTGGCTTATAACTAGCCTTCAGATAATTTTTTCGAAAAAATGTTTCAAACAAAAGTTTTAGCTCTTAGTTTAAGCACCCCATGTGTAAAATTAAAATCGTAAGAGCTGTTTTAGAGAAAATCGCAACAAACGAAATTTTCTTAATGTAAAGTCCCCTTAAAAATAAGAGAAAGTCGTCGCCAATCTTCGAGTCACATCCCGAAAAGGTACCTAAGCCAAATACAAAATTTTGTTTTCGTACGATTTTCCGTTACAAGAGGCAGTGTTGCAAAGAGCTCGTATTCAGAGAATTTTTTCGAATTTTTTTTTTCAAACAAAAGTTTTAGCTCTTAGTATGAGCAACCCATGTGCAAAATTTAAGAAAATCGTTAGAGCCGTTTTCGAGAATATCGCGAAAAGTCCCCTTAAAAATAACTTCGTCGCCAATCTTCGTGTCACATCAGAAGCTACCTGACCCAAATACAAAATTTTGTTTTCACGCTATTTTCCGTTCTGGAGCTAGGCTGTTCACACACATCCAAACAGACACACACACATACACAGACATGTTTCCTAAAATAATATTTTTAGATTCAGGGACCTCAAAACCTGTATTTATGTTGAAAACTTAACTTCGTATTTGGGAGTCGAAAACTGTGTTATTTAGTGAACATAACTTGTTTTTCGTTTGCTTCGTCTCTAAAAGGACTTTCACTGTAAGAATATGTCTATTTCGTGAATAGATTATCCGTAATAAATTCTGAAATCGACTGGAGGCAGGAAACATATGATATTTTAAGAAATTTTTATTTATATTTATTAATATTATTATTATTATTATTATTATTATTATTATTATTATTATTATTATTATTATTAGGTCTATTATTACTACTACTACTATCAGTCTTACCCACCTTATGCCAAAGTATAATATATTAATATTTGCATGATTCTTAGGCTATTAGCCAGTCCTTTTTTTTTTAACAAGTCACATTTACTAAATTTAGGAAAGGTCGTCAATGGTACAAATAAGAAAGAAAAAAAAAACAAGAATATTAAATGTGCGACTTGAGGCTTTCCCAGTGTTGAGAAACAATAATACAATAATATTAAAATGACATTATTAGAAGAAGGCAGACAACTTAATAGAACCGAACGAAGTGGCCGAGATGGCAACGTCTTGGATTCGCATTCGGGAGGTTCCAGGTTCAAATCCTATCACCGGCCAATTTGACATGGGTTTCTTCATGGTTTCCCCAGTCGTAAGTGCAAATGCCGAATTGGATGTTTGCATACCATAATTCATCCTCACAATTTCATCTTGTATCATATCTATTTAAATTAATATAAGTTGAAATTTACTCCATATAAATACACCAATAATAGAAACAATTGACAATCAATAGTTCCATGGCCTAACCTACTGTATAGACACACATCCAGAACTCCTGATATGGTCTCGAAACTAAAAGGAGTATAAACAGAGCTGAATTAAAATAGCTATTTATGTATCAAGTACGCAAAGTAACGCTTTAGCGGAGGAACCTAGTATCAGCGGCCGAGGCGTAAGCCGAGGTTGAAATACTCCGATAAAGTTTTTGCGTACGTGGTGCATACAATATTTTTTAGCAAAAGCTCTCTAAAATATATGAAATGAAACAAATATACCGTATAATTAATTATAATGGTAGATAGTCAGCCATTTGTTAAACTCATATTCTCACGGCCATTTGAATCGCGAAACAACAATGAACCGTACGTACCAATACGAAATGCGGTATAGATGCATAATATATGAGTAGCTTTTTGTAAACAGTAATGCATATGAACTAGTATTTATGAAAATCCTGTGAAAATATGAATGATAACACCGAGGAAATTTCAATCCATGCCAGAAACATGGAATTGGAGCTGCTGCCGGCAACATCACGACAGAATTAGATTATGAGAAGAAATATATTACGGCATTTAAATGCTGGTGCAAACATGGTAAGCATTGTTTTTCATGTGAATCAAGATGTGAAAAGTTGTTGGCTTATATTTGTCGTCATCTGATGAAGTGGGCTACCGTGTTCTACCCCTGGTAGAGTTTTTGATTATTATTATTATAAAGAAACTTGTTGGCTTAAATTTTTTGTTTTATGACCAATTTTCAAAAAATTTGAATTGGGTTTATTTAAGTACAGGTTGCTTACATTTGCAATACAGTTTCAATTGCATATTGCCTATTGTTAATTAAATCAAATACAAATACAAATACAAATACAAAAATACACAAATAAACAAAAAAACATTTACAAATTTCAAAATTAAAGTACAATACTTTTTAAGAAAAGAAAAAGAAAGAAAAGAAAAAGAAAGAAAAGAAAAAGAACCAAATATTTAATTAGAAATACACCCGAATGAGCAAACTGCTCGTGCTCGGGTGTAGTTTCAGAACATCAGAGTAGAGAAAGAGGAGAAACAAAAAACAAAGTGAGTAAGAATGACACACTTATATAAAAAAAGGGTGAAAAATGTTAAACAGAGCTAGAAAAAGAAAAGACAAATTTATAAGAAGGATACAAAAAATATTAAACTCAAATACATACAATAAATAATAATAAAAATAAATGACTTAAAGCTAATAAAATTACAAAAAATGTTTTACATACTTATTAAATTTAAAATTGGGGTAAACTGCGAGATCGGGGTATCTACTGATCATAGAGTTATAGAATAGGGGACCAAAATTAATGCTATGGTTTAATCCTGCTGATGTGAGACATTTGGGTTCTGATAGAGGTAGATTATTATTTCTTCTAGTGCTGTATGCATGATCACCGGATGTGTATTTTGCACGATGTTTGTGAAAATATTTTAATAAAGTAAATTTGTAGAGTTGGTCAAACTTAAAAACATTAAATTCCGAAAATATTAGACTAGTTGGGTAATCAATGTGTTTTCTTAGACAGATTTTTATTATTCTTTTTTGTAAAAGACAAAGTGGTTCAAGAGTAGTTTTCGCTAATCCTCCCCAGGCGAGAATGCCATATTGCATAATGGACTGGAACAGGGCTAGATAAACGGAACGAAGAACAGTAGTGGGCATACAGTGACGTAAAATGACAAATTTGTAAATTGTTCTGCGTAGTCTATTACAGATGTAATTAACATGGTGAGACCATTTAAGATGTTGATCTATAAAAATACCCAAATATTTCACAACGGCAGCCTCCTTCAGTGGGGAGCATGAACAATTTGTTACATCAAAATTACAATTGTGTATTATTAAATTTGAATTTGTACAATTCTTCCGTTTTATCTGACCAATAGTTGTTCATGAGAAAGGAACCAATGTTGATTTATCTACGTTTAGTGAGAGACGGTTAGAATCAAACCACTTTTTTACAATTACCATGCCTGTGTTAGCGTATTTATATGTTTCCTCCCATGAATGACCAGTAAAAAATAACTACAGTGTCGTCTGCATATGAAAATATGGAGCCGTTTATTACATCAAGATTTAAATTTAGCAAGTCATTTACATATATTAGGTATAAAATTGGTCCTAAAATCGTTCCTTGTGGCACGCCTATATCGATATTTGATATTTCACTTACATGACTGTCAACTTTTGTCATTATACATCTATTGCTCAGATATGATTCAAATAATTTGAGTACTGTTCCTCTAATTCCTATCTTATGTAGTTTATCTAACAGAATCGAGTGACTAACAGTATCAAAAGCTTTGCGTAAGTCCAAGAAAATTCCTAAACAATTATTACCTTTATCTAATTCGTTAATAATACTACCTGTAACGCTAATAAAGGCGTCGTCAGTAGATATATTGATTTTTAGATATAATTTCATGTTTTTGTAAATTATATGCGTAAATTCATGTTAAAGTTGCCGTGACTGGTCAATGCCATCTGGATTTTGTTTATAGATTGACATGACGACTTTAAAGTACTAGGCCGATAAAACTGCAGTTTGAGTGCAGTTTTAGGCAATTTTAGCGGCCTTGGTTGCTAAAATGCAATTTTTCGGCGTGTTACCAGTCCGACAAGCAGCTGTTTTAAAGAGCGTGTACTAGAAAATAAATTACCCCACCTTTAATTAGCTAAAAGCACAGAACACTAATATTATTATGCTAAAAGTACAGAAATTTTAACCATTAAATCAGGGGTGCCCACAGGGGGGGGTTGGGGTTAAGACGCAGACTGCGTCATTGAAATTTCTGGGGGGGGGGCAAAATATTATCGTTTTATGAATTTTCTGGGGGGGGGGTTGAACATTTTTTCAAAATTAGCGTTTTATATGTTAAAAATAAAAACGGTAAAGTTTTATAACTCCAAAAGGTCTCTTCTAACAGTGGATTAGGAAAGGGGGTCCAGGGGGTTTGGATCCCCCAAAAGTCAAAACCTAAAATTCTATATTTGTATTTAAAAAAAATTATTTTATTAAACAAGATTTGTTGGTGTGTCAAATATGATATAGCAGTTATTTTCTTTTCATAACATAATGAGTAGGCCTATTATATCCACTGTTCCATGTGTTATTCAACTTTTCTTATAAATAGTAATAAGTATTATAACTTAAGTAACAATTTCTTGTTTAAGTTGCCATGTCTTAGAGTATAGTAAACAAATTTGCTAACTAGTTTTTCAGTGCTAAAATAGCATAAAAAGTGTGATTTTCATTAATTCAACATTTAACAATTTCCCGGTGGTGGACGCCTGACTTAGGTAACATTTTCTTGTTTACATTGGCATGTCTTAGAGTACGGTAAACAAATTTCCTAACTAGTTTTTGAGTGCTAAAATAGCATAAAATGTGATTTTCATTGGTTCAATATTTAAAAATTTTCTGGGGGTGGCCCCCCCACTTAGGTTTTGATTTCTTATTTACATTGGTATGTCTTAGAGTATGGTAAACAAATTTCCTAACTAATTTTTTAGTGCTAAAATAGACTAAAATGTGATTTTCGTTAGTTCAATATTTAAGAATTTCCCGGGGTGGACACCCGACTTACGTAACAATTTCTTGTTTACATTGGCATGTCTTAGAGTACAATAAACAAATTTCCTAACTACTTTTTGAGTGCTAAAATAGCGTAAAATGTGATTTTCATTAGTTCAATATTTAAAAATTTTCCGGGGGTGGCCCCTACTATACCCGAGACGATCTAAGAAGGAAACCTGAAGTAAACAAAACCCAGTATGTCTGTCTCACTCTTAAGACATACGAGTAATGTGCTAGAGTGAGACAGATGTACTAGGCTTTGTTTACTTCAGGTTTCCTTTTTAGAACGGCCGGACTTTAGGTAATGATTTCTTATTTACAGTACATTGGCATGTCTTAGAGTATGGTAAACAAATTTCCTAACTAGTTTTTCTGTGCTAAAATAGCGTAAAATGTGATTTCCATTAGTTCAATATTTAAACATTTTCTGGGGATGGACCCCGACCCCCCTTTTTTGGGGGGGTATTCCAAAACCCCCGGTACTTTTGACCCTCCCCGCAATTATTTTCTGGCTACGTCATTCTTTACTTATTATATTATTATATTAATATAATGTTACAAAGTGGCCCAAGAAGTTAAAGCAACAAAAAATTCATAAATTAAAAAAGTAACCCCCTAGAAAATATCATATGGGTGCCCTTGTCGACAGCCAATCAGGTTGGGGGGGTGAGCAATGAAGTTTGGGGGGTGAGCAATGAAGTTTGGGGGGGTGAGCAATGAAGTTTGGGGGGTGTGAGTCATGAAGTTTGGGGGGGTGGGCACCCCTGCTTAAATGCATTTAAATTTCTCTCGCATATTATTAATCTGTGCCGGACTGCAAGGAAAACATTAACCACAATGATTAGGCTCTTACTTTAAATTATACACTATCGTGTAAATTTGGCATGCATTTAAAATCGCAGTTCGAGTTATTTTGCGTCATTTTATTACAAATTTAAGGCAAATTAATGCATCCTATGTATACAATATGCAATTAAGTGATAGGCATATATATTTCTAAATTAATGTAAAAACCCTGTTATGATACACTCACATCTTTCTATACCCTAAGCGTAGCTAGTGCAATTTTCTCCTTTCATATCCTATAAAGAAGTAGTTCCGCATTGTAGAGAGCGTATTCAGTTATCTCAGTCTCATGCAGAGGTACAGTCGGTCAAATAAAAAACGTCGGGACTCGTATGCTGTTAAAATTAAAGTTTTGACGCATTAGTTCACAAGTTTCCTATAAAAAACACAAAATACAGGTCATTTTCGGAACATATGAGGCCATGCGGCAGGAGGGAAAATATGAACAAGGAGGGAAAAAATGAAAATCGCGGAAAGCGCAACACACGATATTCAACTTAATGCATTGTCATAATTCATTTCGCTATGTGTCATCGCCACATACAAATGCTAACGTGAGAGAAAGTGTAGTTAGGGCTGTAATTGACCTGCATTTTTCGGTCTCTGAAGCAGCGAGAAGGTTCCATATTTATGAAAGAGCAGCTCAGAGGAGGGAACTTGACTATAATGCGACCGGAAGTTTTCATAGCAAACGTTGATCTGGCCGGACGCGTATTTCGATGCTAGGATTGGTTGCAGAAGTTGAGCGTAAGTTATTGATTTTGCACTAGAAGTACCGGTATTATAAAATAAAATCTTAAAAAAATGCTCCTTGAATAAACATATTCCTCGCGAATCTATTAATTATTAATATTATAAAAATTTGCAACCAAGAATATGGCGGATTTGAGGTATATAGCCACAGCCTTCTATACATGTTTGTTTTGGAACAAAACTGACTAAATAATCAAGAAAATACATGGATAGACAAGAGGCGTGTGTGAACCTAACCTTAAGTCTTCCTGTACATGCGCATATGCTCGTTCGTGATACTTAATCAAATACCGCCCGACGTTTTTTATTTGACCGACTGTACTCGCGAAGCTGAGAAAATGAGAAATAATAACTGGGTTTGGACAGTGATGGCTAGCTTGTAACTAGTCCGTAGGCTCAGATACTTTTTACCATTTTAGTTGAAATAAAATTAGGTAAACTGATAAAACAAATTTCAGAAAATATTGAGATTTGATCACGGTATCTTAAGAAAGTTTGATCAGCATATCTGAAGGATATAACTATAATATTAACAGAACGAATTTACAACAGATTCTTCATTTCAACATTTTTTTTTTTGAATTTTTGGAAAAACGTCTGAAGGCGTACAAATACGCGGTCTTCAGTACCCAACAGCATATTCAGTTCTGTGTCGAGTGACGCAAATTTGCTATTTAGAAAGCACGTGACCGTTAATTGTTCGTCCTCCGGTAATGGTCAACCGATTTGGTTCGGAATCGTCCTATTGGGTTCTTCCTATAAATTTTATAAGTGTGTATAGGCCTACTACGTTTCATGAAAATTTGATAGACTGTATTTGATTTATGGCGTGCAGACACACGGACGGATGCAAATACATTTTTACCCTTCGCCAAATAATCATAGAAAGTACTTAATAAAATATTTAAGTCTTAGTACAGGTTCTAAGTTTAGAAAATATAAACAAAATCGTTAGAGCTGTTTTCGATAACACCAGGCAAAACACTTTTGTGATTATTTATTTATTGTTTATACTGGCGAAGTTAAGGCCATAAGGCCTTACGCAACCAGCCGCCTTTACCCCCAGGAATGCTCCTGGTACTCATTTCTGTTGGAGGCTGAGTCGACCCCAGGGCCATAGTGCCACCAGAAGGATTAGGCCAATTGGAAAACTCAACGACCTCATCGGGAATCGAACCCGCGACCTTCCGGTTTGTAGCGCAGCGCCTCAACCATTACGCTACGGCGTACCCCGCAGTAAAACTATACTTATCGTAAATAATACATACTACAAACAATACAAGAATTGATAAATTATAAATTAAAACTAAACATGCTACAGACAATAAAATTACAAGGATTTCATTACAAGTTTGATAGACTAAACTAAAATAAAATTAATGACTAATAAAATGGATATTCAAGTGATAGTAAAAGTAAGAGAAATACATGGAGGCACTTCATGCCATTTTCTGAAAGATTAACCCAAATACAAAATTTCATTTTGATACGATTTTTCGTTTACAAGTTATTCTGTTCAAAGAAACAGACACGTTTCCTAAACGTTAATCAATAGAATAGTTTTTCCAATTGTGTTTACCTTTAATCGTGGCTCACATCAATAAGAGGATCATTGACTATTTTATATCCGTGTATTTACATACTTAAATATCACAATTAAACATATCACATTCTTCTCTAAGAAAGCTAAGGTAATAAAATTTTGGTGATGACATGTTAAATCTTATTAGGCTATGTAACGAAAGAAATAGACCATATCGTTGGCTTCTTTGATTACATAGCTGCCTCCAACGACGAGGTTCGTGAGCTAAAACCCTATCAACATGTTTTCTGGGTTAAAAATTTTCACTCGGTCTAGGCTTATAGAAAGTGAAAACTCATGGAGTATTAATATGTTTGGTTTTCTCGTCCAATTGATACCTTAGTTCAGGGCTGTCCAACTGCAAGTGCCCCAAGGGCCGCTTTAAAAAAAAATGCTGTTTGGAGGGCCGCATTTTAAAATATTTTGTGTGCAGCTTTATCAGTGAGTTTTAATAGGTATGGTATACAAAAAAAAACGCGTTTGTATTATTATTTTAATTTATTAAAAAATATATTAAATTACAAAACAAATAAAAAATAGTGGGAAATTTGAGGATGTTGGTTTTCACTAACTTATGCATCAATATTAAGTTTAACTGTAATATTTGTTGTTGATAAATGAAGCAACTGAGTAAGTGACTTATCAGAGAGGGAACATCTATATTCTGATTTTATAAATTTCGTATTTGAGGGTAATTGATACATTTAGAGGCCAGCTCCGCGGGCCGAAAAAAGGCCCATTGTTGGACAGCCCTGCCTTAGTTCATTACTGGTTACTGTCGACACTCTTGCCACGTTCATAATGTCCTTGGTACTACGAAATGAATTTGCCATGCTAAATAGGTTCGACAGAAGTAACACGTAAAATTGCTGTGGGTCTAAACTGTGGTTGATGAAACACATAAATGCATCTTCAGTTCCGAGATACTCAGAATGTATAAGTAGGAGGAAAAAAAGCGGACCGACTAAAATATCTAAGTTGCCGATATGAGCCACTGCGCGGCATTCACAGGATAGCAGGGAATGTATTGAAATTTGATCTAGTGTCGATAAATTGGTTGAATTGAGAAATAATTTCACGTAATTTGCATTGCTTGTGAAAACAAACGTTTCCGTTACATCTCTTACATTTATTTACGTATAACAAGGCTCTGAAATCGGCTACAAGAGTCGATTCGTTTTTTTTTCCCTACCTGTACACATGAAGTACGGTAAATTACGAAGTTGACGGTTTTGATGCCTTTCTGTATAGCCTACTCTATCTGTTTCTCTAGTAAGCTATAAGCTATAGTCTAGTTTAAGATTAGTACACTTTTTCTGATATCTTCATTTCTGATTTAATAAATCAGTTAAACATAGCATATTAACTTTGCATAGTATATTTCGATGCCTGCAGGGATGTTGGAAAGGAAATTCATTAAAAAAAACTAACTAGGCCTATATGGCAAAGAAAGTCAAAATAATGCGTTAAAAATATTAGGAAAGCCGATAAAACATTTGAACAAGTGGAGATATTGACGTATCTGGGTGATATAATTAAGCCTACAGACAGGCTTACAAATACCATTAAGGCAGAAGTCAAGTGCCGACTAAATTAAGGAAATGCTTGTTTTTAAGCCATTCAGAAACTTTTATCTTCTCGTCTTCTGTCCAGAAATCTAAAAATAAAAAATTATAATACAATTAACCTGTCGATTATATTATATAGATGTGAGACATGGTCCCTTACTCTTCGGGAATAACTTAATCTGAGAGTGTTCGAAAACAGGGTGCTTAGGAAAATATTTGGGCCTAAAAGGGATGAAAATGGGGACTGGAGAAAACTGCATAACGACGAGCTTCATAGCCTGTACTCTTCACCGAATATAATAGGGGTAATTAAATCACGGAGGACGAAATGGGCTGGACATGTTGCGCGCATGGGGAGGATAGATATATCTAAAAAAATTTTATTGGGAGACTCGAGGGGAAGAGACCACTTGGGAAGTCAACATTAGGATAGATTTAAGGGAAGTAGGATTTGCGAGTTAGCACGGAATAGGGTAGAATGGCGAGCTTATGAAAGCGTGGCAATGTACCTCCGGGTTCCATAAAATAGGTAACATTCCTTTTGATGGTTTAGGAATTGTCTATTGCCATTGAGTAAGTAAGTACAATATTTGCAATAAATGAAAGAATAGATAAACAGAAATATAACTGGAAGGAACTTCTACAGACTGTAAAAGAATATCGACGTATAAACCTACAGGAAGAAGAGATCGAGGACCGAGCAAAGACGAGACGAAGCCGGAACAGGTCATGTGGCCTAAACTATGAAAGTAAGAAGAAACAAATTCTGAAAGGAAGAAATGAACTTCAAAACTAAAATGATAGCAGGTAATATGTTTATGCTAGTAACTTATAGCAACTTCGATCAAGTTCAGAAAAAAAAGAAACAATAATTTATACTTCATTTTACATATTTACTACGGCTTGCACTAAACTCGTAACTGTAAAGAGGTTGTTGCACTTTATGAATAATCCTGCAGTCTCAACAAAATGAGACTGCATTATTCAGCATCACTGTGCAATGCATTCTTTGAAATGAGAATCCTGAGTTAGTTGCAGATAATATGCTTCTTCCGTGTGCCCACATGCAGTATAATCATAAGGTGTCTACTTTTTAGGTGTAATGACCAGGGCCCGGATTCTAATGACATGTCACCTTTTTATTGATGCTGCATAGACGTTGCCAACTTGTGGATAAATCCTCATCATGGCCACTAGATTATAGAAATACATTTTTATTAGGTCATTTTTTGTCATTTTATGCAATTTTATATTTTTAGGGCAATTATTTCAATTTTACGTCATTATTTTGTCATTTCCGTGTCATTTTCTTCCTTATTTGGTCATTTTCATGTATTTACATTGAGTGTATTAACTTTCTTTCGTCGTTAGCAGTGCTGTCTTTGAACTGTTGTTTGTTAGTGCAAGAAGGAAAATTTCGGTGTTAAAGTGTTGTCATGTCTCAGTCGGAAGTGAGAATCAAAGAAACGCCAAAATGTTGTATTATATTACTATTGTTATTAGATTGACGTGGCTTCTGCTTGGATTTGAGAGTGAAAATTACTGTTTACCCTCAATAAACAATAATATAATCCGGCGGACCGCAAAAGGAAATGCCGTATTTTGACTCGCGAGTGCCTCAGTGCCAGTATAAAGTTCCGTGAGAAAAGAACATTCACAACATTGCAGTTATTTACAGTTTTTACGATTATGTACAAACTAGTCTAAACTTTTGTGTGTACAATCATAATTTTTCATAAATAAAATATCAGTTTTTATGTCATTTTTTATAATTATTAAGTCATTTTCTTTAAAATTTAGAGTCATTTTATAGGTCATATTTTAAAAAATTTTAGGTCATCAAAATCCGGGCCCTGGTAATGACAGTTGCTCTACGGAAATATGTCTTAGATCTTTTCTGCAACTTATTTCTGGAAAAAATATAGGCCTACTCTTATTATTATGAGTTTATTTCCATGGATGGAAACTCTATTTCGCGACAAAGGCATTTTGGGATTGTAGCCTACAAATTAATCTGAATCATTACGTAATTTCACACATTTTTTTTATCCCTACTTCAAATATAGTTGGTCGTGAATGTAACTTATGAAACTGATAAATTTTTTAAACCTGCAGATTTTGTTGAATACAGTATAAGGAAATATGGGTTGGCAAATGTTTTTCACACTGAGATCCACCTAGTTCAAAATTGAACCTGCTTCTTTCTAATAATGGACAACTAAGTAAAATGTGTTCACACTTCCCGTTGAAAACTAACTTGACATCTGTAAACATTGTTTCGTTCTGTGATAATTTTAAACCTCTTAAAATAACTTTCCGATTTTCCATGAGAACAGCTGATTGTAATTAATTGGAACCGTATTTTTTCGTATTTTCTCTTATTTTTCCCTAACGTGGTGTAACGGAATCTAAAAAAGAACCTGTTTTTAATTTTATTAAAAAACCTCGTAAAAAATAAATAAGTTTAAAATGAGTAAGATAGGTTATATTAAAAATTACTTTCATTCTCATCCAATGGTTATTCAGTCTGCAACTTAGGTTTCATAAGTACATTTTGATAATACCCGTCTCTTTATATGCTTAAGTGTCTACCATTCTTTCTATTTGCAGTTCATTTATTTGATATGACTTCTTCAGTGAGTGATTTACACTACCGTGGCCTGTCAAAAATATGAATGATAAAAATTTCTTTATCATCGGTAACGAATAGTCCGGATTTCAGCCATAAATGTGAATTTATGAAAGTGGCAAACTGCTAAAAAAATAAATAATAGAAATACAGAAATAATCATGTAATGAATAATTACATCCAAAAAATGAATAAATATTTCGTTATTTGAACATTTTGTAAGCGAGAATATGCGAACCGATAGCAGACAATAGATACGAGTATAGTATAGTATATTTGCGAGGGCCCGCTGCGTGCGGTTATTAGTCCAGGCTTTAAAACTTAGTGCCCGAACCCACAGAGGGAGATGATTCCAGTTACCAACAACCTGAGTATAGGGGGTGGGGGCGATTGCGTAGGCTGATAAGACGGTCATTCATAGTAGTACTGAGAAGTCAATGCGCTCGTAGTACGATGCCTCTCAAATTGGTCAACAGTGTACCTTGTCATTATGCGTGTTTATAAATTTATAATACGTGTTCGGAATACCGAAAGTAAAGTATTCTAAAACGCAAACATATATTGAAACATTTGGGAGGGACTATTACACACAAACAGGAGAACATATCGTTTTGCATGCTTGTAATGTGAGTTTAGAGAATGAGAAGTTATTTTGTGGTCTTCCTATACCTGTAATCCGCTTTGTTTACTATCACGTGAACTAGCATATGGTAGCTAGCGCATACGCCGAGCAAAGTCTGTACAGTGCAGTTGCTGTTAACATATTCGATCGGGCACTAAGTTTTAAAGCCTGTTATTACCAACACTTTCTTCATGGAAATCGGTTGGTTTATTGTTGGAATAAACTCTTTGCTACTAATATTAGAATCTAATGTTACTGATATGTCTCACTTACTCACTCAATGGCAATAGGCAGTTCTAAGCAAGTTAAAGGAATAATAGGTTACCTATTTTATGGAACCCGGAGGTTCATTGCCGTGCTTACCTGAGCCCACCATTCAACCATATTCCGTGCTATTCCATCCACCCATCCCTTGCAGATCCTACTTTACTTAAATCTATCCTAATATTGTCCTCCCACCTACTATGTTCTGGGTCTTCCAAATGGTTTCTTCCCTTGGGGCATTCCAGTCAATATTTTAGAGATATGTCTTTCCTCTCCCATGCACGCAACATGTCCAGCCCGTTTCATCCTCCGTGATTTACCTACCCTTACTATATTCGGTGAAGATTACAGTATGAAGTTCGATCATTATAAAGTCATAATGTTATAAATATTTTATTTATTATTATATGAGATTTATAATGTTTCACCATGCATAAAATTATACATTATTTTATTATCTCCTCTTGCTCACTTACAGCTGTGTTCAATGCAACGCCATCTCGAGATTAAAGACGGTATGAAGGTGTTTAAATGTTGAGTGCTTAGGAAATTACATAAAATCAAGCGCACATTGGTGCAATAAAATGAAAGTGATAAAAATAAAACGATAAAAATATGACGATAGATACTAGTGATTTTTCAATGGAAACTGAATGAATGTTAATCCTTAGAGCGGCTTCAAGCCCACATGCATCGGTTGCTGAATTTTGTTTTAATGCATATGATGATGATGAATTGAATATACAACATATTAAAATCCAGGTTTTGCTAAACAGAGATTCAGTGGCGGACGCAGAGGGGGGATAGGGGGTTATATCCCCCCTAAATTTGAAAAAAAAAGGCTATATACGCACTCTAAGTGGCCAGTTTTATAAACTAACTATATAGCCTATATAAGTTAATTAATTTTTCAAATCCCCCCCGAAAAAAAAATTCTGCGTCCGCCACTGCAGAGATTACTACAATTTCAGGGCTCGGCGATGAGATTCTTGTTCAAAGAGTGCTAAAGCGTTGGTCGTATTCCCGCATTAGATAATTATGTGATCTCGTTCAAACAAGCCCAAATAGGCCTACCGGTACCATAAAGAAGCGTAACTTATTCTTATTTCTGAATATCTGAGAGAAAATTTATTTTCTGTCGGAACATTTATTTTGAAATTTATTCTATACGGTTATCATTCTCCTTACTTGTTTATATTTTTGTAATTTTAGATTTTGTATTAATGACTATATTCTTTTTGTATAAAATTGTATTATACCATGCCGAATAAATAAAATTATTATTATTATTATTATTATTATTATTAGTTGTTGTGGATTCTTCAGTTTGTTTAGATTATTAATATTGTGAGATTGTAATATTATTTTTTATTTCAAATGAATATGAGTGAATATATACCACATAATTTATGATTTTAAAAAATTGGTAGTAATACTATAGGCCTATAATGCAATGATTTTCTAACTTCACTCTCTTTACATCTTACGATCACAGAAACGTAAACAAAATTCTTATTTTACCTGGTGGTGAAAATTATTATACATCGTACTATAAATTTTTAAACTATGATGTGATCACATTGTTTTTCTTATAATTAACGCTGGTGTATCGAGCTGACATAAAGTTGTTTATTTCAAAACTGAGGCAACAAGAGTCGTTGATCTTGCGTACGAAGCCTGTCTGATTTCTACACAGTATAAAGTCCGCACATATTTCTGCAGGAGCTCGGCAAGTCAGCGAATTCCTTATAGCTTGCATCCTGTCTTCTTGTGAAATCGACTGCATACAATTGTAACGCATGAAATTTTACAGAACGTTAAAGACCAGTTTGAAAGAATATTTTTTTAGGTCTCAAAGAATATTTTTAATAGAAGTTCTAAATCAAAAGTATTGACTGGAAGACCCGAAGGGAAAAGATCACGTGGAAGACCTAGACATAGGTGGGAGGACAATCTTAGATCGGATTTATGGGAAATAGGATTTGTGGGGGATGATTGGATTGGAGAATAGGGTTGAATGGCGGACTCAGTAAGCGAGGCAATGAACCTTCGGGTTCCATAAAATAGATAATATTCCTTTAGCTTGCTTAGGAATTGTCTATTGCCATTGAGTGAGTAAGTAAGCATCCACAGCCATCAAGTGGTTAGCATGGTTGGCATTAGATCCAACTTTGTAGGTACAAAGGCGTATAAGAATGAAGGTTTTTAACGTAAAAACAAGCTGCAGCTTCGAAGGGAGTTATAGCTTAACTTTCCCATTTCGTGGATTTGGGGTTTCCTTATAGCTGTCTTCTTGTGAAATCAAGTCATGTAATTGCAGCACAAGAAATTTAACAGTTAGCGGCCAGTTTGAGAAAGTATTTTAGAATAGAAATTTTACATTTATGTGAGTTTTGAAAATGTAAGCAATACTGGAATTATAGAAACACGAAAATGAAAGTCTTTAGCATCCAGAGCATTCAAGTGGTTAGTATGATTGTCATCAAATTCAACTTGACAAGCCCAAAGCCGCGTAAGGGCGAGAGTTTTTCGGTGTAAAAATTCTCTGCATGCCCTCCTCTGGAGGTAAGTTAATCTCTTTGTCTCTTTTCGTGGATTTAGGTCTTCTTAATTTACCCTATATCCTGAATGATATGGTACATGGACCTATTAACCAATATTTCACATTTTTCTCTCTCCTTGCCTTCCCGATCCATATACAAGCAATTGGTCGAACCCTCATATCAAAATGAAGGACCTGAATATTCACTTTGATGGAGAGATCTCGATTAAGATCGATAAGAAACAACGTACACTTGAAGCCTTCCTGCCCACGTATGCAAAAAATACAAGCGCCAAAATTTGTTAGGAAGAGATCTCAAAGTTGTTCTGTTGTAATAACTTTTTTTGTACAGAAACATTTTTTTTTTTTTAATAGACCAGAGTGTAGACTAACAAGCACCCCAGCCTCGATAATATTCACGGGTTTTAATTTTAAATAGAGACTAACATTTATAGTTGACACTACGATATAATGGGTTGATATTATATGCAGTTTTATAAATGTCTCCCTCATAGTTTATTTGTGATATTTTCTATCTACAGATTCCGACTTTTGAATGGAAAATATTGTTTATTTCTTTATTGTGATGCATTTTCATTCTTGAATTATATCCTGGCATTGCGCCACTTAAGTGTGTTTAATGGAAGACGGGCAACCTTACAACTAATAATATTAACATAGGCTAACTTCTCTTCGGATCATTTCAATGGAAGAAAAGTTTCAAATTCATTTCATAGATACGAATGGTTTGAATTTTTGTCGGTGAATACAAATAATTTATCATTTCTTCATAGTTGATAGATATCTGCAAATATTTGCATTTTAAATTATTTTCGTTAAAATCGCCATCGAAGTATAAGGCTACATTACCCTGCGGTCGTTATAGATAATTCGTGTAACATCCATGAAAAGATCATGAATTTAATTCTAAAGTTTGATTTCATGTAGCTGTTAGTTTTTAGCAATGTTCTCCACAGACATATAGCCTAAACACAGTGACAACTTGAGAATATGATTAGATTTGCGGCATCATAAATTATAACAATGTTAATGGATGGATAAGTAAGATAAATCATGCGGTAAAAGATTTTATGATCTGTTCAGGATGCATTAAGAGTATAAGAAAGGAAAACATCTGATCTCTTCCCGTACGACCCAGATTACGAGGATGAAAAATGAGTTCTGGCCCATTCTAGTCGTTGCATGTTTAACCCTTAAATTCATAACTTATCCTAAGGCATACAGTATTTTCTCAATTTTATAATAAAATGATGGAATATCTGCTCAGTACAGCGAATCCTCAAATTATCCCTGTTTATTTGCTGGAACAATCTTACAAATGAATTCAACTCGGGTTAAAATGTACATCATTGTTCTCTAAGAAGTTGTTTTTTCTTTTTAATAGAGGCAACATGTTGGTAAGAATTCACTAGAACAGAGGAAGTTTATGCCACTTTCACCTGATGTTGGTTGGGTATCCATCATACCTTTGGCAAAATGAATTTTCTCTATCACGAGATATGCCTTAGCAAGAACAATAATATAATGTGAAGTATTTACTTCTTTCTTTCTTTCTTTCTTTACCGTAGTTTCACCTCTCCCTTTTAGGATTTAAGCGACCCAAGCCACCCGGGCCTTACAGGGCCGCGACCTGTCGGGAGAGGGATTATCTTTGGATCACATACATACTTTTTTTGACCAGACAAGGACATGGAGGGCCTCCCCGGATGAGTGATCAGCCCAATGCCGGGGCCACCTCCGAGACAACACGAACACATAGGACGAGACACACCATTCACACACACACTCACTCAGAACAAGGCGAGGATGGGATGAAGATGATAATGGCGGCCAGATGATATCTGGGGACCACAAGGGCCTAAAGTTACCCGACATTTGTCTCAAAGGTGAGGAAAAACCCCAGAAAAAACCCCACCTAGGTAACTTGTCCCGACCAGGAATCGAACCCGGGCCCGCTGCGTGAGAGGATTGAACGCATCCCCTGAGGCACAGCGGTGGACGAAGTATTTACTTACCGATCTAAAATGGTTTAAATTTTGTGACAAATGTTGAATACTTTTTCAAATACAAATTGCCCAAGAAGATAATAGGCGTACAGAAGCTTGTAAGGAATCTACATGCTATAGGCCTAATAATATTGGCTAAAAGAATGTAATTAAGAATGTACAAATGAAACATAAGCTACAGTTGAGAGAATTTTACCAATGTTAACTTATTTATCTCTCTAAATGGTTGTGCAGATTTCTTAGAAGCCTTTATATCAATCATCTTTAATGTTTTGAACTTGTATCCTTCATCCAAATTTAAAACACCATGTTAGACCGGTAAGTAGAGACTATTCATTCAATTTTTATTATTCTTGAAGTATGTATTGTGACACAGAAAATACATTTTTTCCCTGAGGTATGTTGGATATCCAGTCAGTATCATGTGAAAGTGGCATTAACTTCCTTTGGTTCAGTGAGATTCTAGAGTCATGTTGCCACTATTAAAAAATTAACCTTCGTATGAATTAAAAATAAATCTATCTTTGAAACCCGTGATAAAAAGTAAATTCAAATTTTCTCAGTTCAAAAAAACCAACTGGGGTGGCCGCAGGTTCTCATCTTAGAAGACATAAGGAATTTGGAGGTATCTATCGTCCCACCCCTATGCGGGCATCCCTGAAACGAACCAAACTAATTTGATATGTATATATGTAAGCATTCATGAACCACAGATTATTGTCTTTGTTGGACACTACATGATAATATTATAGGAGAAAAATTCCTCCGGCATTGGGACTTGAACCCAGGACCTTTGGCTATTCGCACCAATGTTCTACCAACTGAGCTAAGCCGGATTTCAATTCACAGCGCCAGATGGAACCTCTCTCCTATGACTGATTGCCCTAACGGTCTTCCTCACAGACAGACAAGTTATGTCATATGCAGTACTGTGAGGCACACTAACTTGAGTTAGTACATTAAGGGATATTAAGTATTTTTCCCCATATACGTTGTAATTTACTTATTTTACCCAATTACACTGGTTACCAAGCTTGTATGAGTTCATCACACTTTGTAAAAGAATTCTGCATAGTAAGTATTAGAATTTATTTGTAATTACGTCATCACATTGGCACGTTAAAACATTGCAATCTTGTAAGCGGACTAGAGATCACGATCTCTTCTCATTTCGGATTATAAGTAATTTTGGATTTAATTATTTACTTAGTTGTCCACGTCTTTACTGATATAACTTAATTACTAATGTAATTTAAAATGTATTTGTATAAAAAGTGTTTAATTCATGGGATATTATTTTAATGGATCCAGATTCTAAATGGATGCTACTATAGCCCAAAGTAACGTTGTTATTGCCATCTAAATATATTATTATTATTATTATTATTATTATCATATATTATTATCATATCATAAGTATTAATAATTGAATATTTTGCAATGATTATTATTAATCTTGTATGCTTCTCAGACTTATTTATTTATCCTATTAACTGTATTATATTTCACCATGACCTAAGAAAACAGTATTTTAAAAAATAATAAAGACAATATATCTTTATCATCAAGGTCTTTCTGACATCTTGATTGAAAAACGCGATTAACTTTTTGAATTCCTTAACAACCAATAATGAGAGATTGCTTCCGTTTAAGAGAAACAAAATACATAAAAACTCTATTAAATAATAATACATAAAATAATGTATAACATAGGAGAGTAATTAGATTCTATTCACTCGTAAAATTAATTAATTTTCTAGAATTTTAGTTCACCTCGTGAATAAAAATTAATTTATAAATTATCTCATATAGTAAATTACTGCAATGCAAAATAATAAACTTGAAGTAATCTGAAATTCTAAATTCAATTATTCAGCTTGCGGCACTTAACGTTAATTACATTATCCCGGTAAAGCACACCAGTCTTGTAGGTTTATATTATAAGTCGTTTTAGGCCTATATTGGGTCATATCAACTTTCATTACTCAACTTATAGAATTTCAACGAAAAATGTTTAAAATAACAGTTAAGGTTTGGACCAATAGTACTGTTGGCATGTTTTAACAACACTGAGGTAAGAAAACTAGACAAAAACTATTTTGATACATAGTGATTACAATGAGAGAAAGAAGAGTTTCGTGAGCAACATCGTCAAAAGATACCAGTCTTAAAATATGGATATAAGCACTGACTGCATAAATTTGTTCAACTTGTACCCTTGTTTAATAACATTATTCAACTCTAATGCCTATGTTTTCATGAGCTCCGTGTGTGGGATACTAGGTTCAGAACAACGATAATGCTAAATTATGAGTACGGTATATGAAGAAAATAGGCTAATTTCTTTGTGAATACATTTCTGGTTTGACCTTCGGTGAAATTACAATAAACGTGTCATTATATAAATACTTTAACTGCCGCCATGATATAGTGGTTATGGATATGGGGCATTGGTTTCGATCCCAGGGTACCCTCTCCCCACATTTATCTGAAGTAGGGTTCACTCATTCTCATGAGAACATCTGAGGAACTACCTATTGAAGAAAAATCTGCTTCGATCAAGAATATAATCGACAACGGCCGAGACCCGAAGTCTGCAATCCTTTCAACTGAAAATGGAATCGAAAGTCGGAGATAGATAACGGAGAGTCGGGCGGAATGCTTAAATTATGAAACTCGTAAACGGGACAAATAACTGTAAATGTGAATTCGCATAATTTGTAAAAGAAAAAAGTCCTTGCAGCCTTATTTAAACGTGACTTGGAGAAGTGTACCAGTAACACATGTCAAGTGGGTTCTTAAAGGACACTTTATTTCGTAATTCTAGGTGAACAATGAATTAAACCGTGAAAACTGCCCACAAGATTAGATACACCTACATATTGTGTAGATTTTATTGATATTCCTGATAACAAGCCATCAGGTTTAGTTAAGGCCTAGATGAGGCAAGCAGTACACTCAAACTGTAGGCCTTTAAATTGGAAACATGTAAAATTTGAAAGCATTTATTATTATTATTATTATTATTATTATTATTATTATTATTATTATTATTTGGGGTACGCCGTACCATAGCGGTAGAGGTGCTGCACTATAAACCGGAAGGTCGCGGGTTCGAACCCCAATGAGGTCGTTTGAGTTTTTCAATTGGCCTAATCCTTCTGGTGGCACTATGGCCCTGGGGTCGACTTAGCCTCTAACAGAAATGAGTTCCAGGAGCAATCCTGTGGGTAATGCTGACAACCTTACCACCTTCACGTGCCGAATGTCTAAAATCTGGGAGCCTCACTCCTGGAACCCTCTGAGCCTCCATGGCCTGTATAGGGAACACTTTACCTTTTTATTATTATTATTATTGTTACGTTTTATTATTATTATTATTATTATTATTATTATTATTATTGCATTTGTAATTGTAGGAAAATAACATTTCGTGGCGATAAAAATGTAGAGTACTGGTAGTTAAATTCTATAACAAAAACTTATTAATAATAATGGGGTATGTTATGTATAAGTTAATTTCCAAGGAGGAGACGAAATCTTAACTCATTTTATCCGAGCAAATTACAGTTTTATGAGCAGAATGAAGCCAAAATCAATACATCTATGTAGGGTAAACCATACAGTCGTTGGCCACTATATAGTGAATGGCCACTTCAGCATTTTTCTGTTGCAGTAAGATTTACACAGCTTATATTTGGATTTTTTTATGTTAGGTGGCAGCTTTTACTTGTCAGGTTTATATTTAGTTCCAATTAGATCTCACCAGATGACAGTAAAACCTGTGATAGCTGCTAAAATGTGGAAGTGGGTTTTTTTGCAGTGTTCACTGTTAATTTCTTAAGGGTTTTCTCTGCTTTCACCGTTGATTATTCATAGTTGCTTGTATATATAAGCCAAAACAACATCTCACTGGTAAGTTAAGAGAACTAATTACGACATTCACATGGATTCACGTGATTTTATGCATTGTTGTCTTCACAACAAAGGTGGCCATTAACTGTAATAAAAAAAGATTAAATTTTAGTTATTGGCCGGGGCTGCCAATAACTGTCTTTTTAAAAAATAATTAAATTAACTAAATTTTTTACTCAAACTGTTTATTAATATTATCTGAACATAATATTTTTGTATTGTGCATTTATTTCAATTCTACACAGTTATTGGCCGGGTGGCCAATAACTGCATAGCTGCATGGCCCATAACTGTTATCTGCAACTTTCTTTAAAATGTAATTGTAGGTAGGCTAGTCTGTCCTAAAGATGCCTAAAAGAGCTAATTATAATTCTGATGTCATGGAAGCAGCCGTAAAAGAAGCTCAAAAAGATGGATCATCACTTAGGGCTGTTGTTGTGGAACGGACCAGTGAGGCTGTTACTGCAGCCAGTTCTTGTGTATCAGAGGCTGATATTAGAAAGTGGTTTGATGAGATAAAGGAATACGTTCGACAAAAAATTGGAGTTCCCTTTTTGGAGGAGATTTAATGACCCTTCCAGAATTTTCAATGGGGATGAAACTGGGTTTCACATTTGTCCATCTACTGGAAACGTATTGGCGTTAAGAGGATCGAAGAATGTCTACTCCATAGATAAAGGGTCATCAAAGGAAAACATTACAGTGATGTTTACATTTTCAGCAGATGGCACATCCTGCTTCCCAATGGTAGTATAATACCCATACAAAAGAATCCCTGAGAAAATATCTTAATCAGTTCCATCAGAATGGGAAATTGCTCGGAGTGACAATGGATGGATGACATCAGAAGTTTTTTTAATATATTGCAAACGTTTTCCATCCATTCCTTCAGGAAAAAGGTGTAAAATTTCCCGTAGTGCTGTTTGTCGATGAACATAAGTCACATCTAACTTACCAATTTAGTGTGCTCTGCAGTGAACTGCAGATAGAAGTTATTGCCTTATACTCAAATGCTACACGCATCCTACAGCCTGCTGATGTTGCAGTTTTTCGACGAGTAAAAATATTCTGGCGGAAAGCTGTACGGGAATGGTATTCTCAGCACCCTGGTGAGGTACTGAATAAGGTTTCCTTTGGACCATTGCTCAAACAAGTAATTGACTGCAGTGCTAAGCCAGAGACCCTTGTAAGTGGATTTAAAGCATGTGGTCTTTATCCATTGAACACTGATGCTGTGGATTACAGCAAATGCCTAGGGAACCAAAATACAAATGGCAACGAGATAACAGAAGTAGAGAATGAAAAGTATTCGTCAATTAGCCTTCCCACGTTTCTTAATATAGTGGGAAGGTAGATAAATTTAAAAATATCAAAGACCATTTGACTGAGGAAAGTGTTCTTCACTTTTTTTCGTATTTGGGAACATTTTCAGAAAGAAAGAGAACATAGTGAGGATTCAGATTCTTCCCAAGAAGTAGACCTAATCCAGCATGAAAACAATTGCCAGACTCCACAAAGAAGTATTTTAAATAGCACACAAAATCAGCAAGTGTGTGCAGAAACTGTAACTGACCAAAACTGTGACATTAATGTCTGTGGTGAACCATCTGGAAGTAGGCCTAATAGCGGTGTCACTAATTCTAGTAGTGTTGTGAAGGTTGTGCGCACCCAACATATGAGCAATTTTTTTATATGGCCTGAAACTCCAAAACGAAAAGGAAAACGGCAAGTAGAAAGACAACCATATGCAGTCACACAAAAAAATCAAGAGATGTTTGAAAAGAAGCGCCTGGCTAAGAAAGCCGAAGAAATGAGAAAGAAGAAAGAAAGAGAAAGCGAAAGCGAAAGGAAGAAAAGGAACAAAAAATGAAAGAGTTACCCAATGCCACAGCAAAGAGGATACTATTCAAAGAGGTGAACAAATCTGTTCTTAGTTGCCATATTTGCCTCATAAATGTTAAATTGATGCTGGGCTTCGGTGCGTTGAACGTAAGAAAGTCTGTCATGAATCTTGTGTGCCAAAAGATCACAGAGTACATTTACCAAATTCAGAGAATGTTGATGATTTTCTATGTCATGTATGCTTTCAAGTGCACTCTGAAAACAGCAATGATGATTTTGAGAATACAGAAGTTGATCAAGATAACGTAAATGAATTATATAACTATTTTTTAGAGTCGCAAAAGAAAGATTTTTGAGAGCATGCTGTGTAATTTTGTAACTGATTATAAAGAATTATTTATTTGAAATGATTAAACATAAATAACAGTTTTTAAAATGAACGTAAGAATGTAACTTATTAGTGGCCAATAACTGTAAGACATATGGCCAGTAACTATCTGAGGCGGCCAATAACTGTACATTTGTGTAGAGTTTACTTTAAGTCTTAAGAAATGTTATATAAACATACATAGAGATGTCTTGATGTTGTCACTGAGTAAAGAAATAAATAAAGATTTTAAATATGTCTCACAATAGTTATTTCAGTGAAAGGATATAATAAATATTTTACATCAAACTTAATATTTCCTTAAGTGGCCAATAACTGTATGGTTTACCCTATCTGGCTTCGTGGAGCAGTCAATATGGTGCAGGTATGATCTCGGCCCAAGACTGATGGCATTTATGTGTATTTAAACGACGACAGTTCCATGTCCGTATAGCTAGGTAGACGATACAAATACGTAAATAAAAAAATCTGGCACACCGGCGACAGTCACAGGCTTAAGTAGCAGTTGAGTACAACGCAGCCGTAAAATGACAACTCCCACCCCTAGTAGAAAAGTGTCGTGGCTTAAAAAATGAATTTTGAGTTACTTCCATCATTTCATGCTTTTTCATCCTAGATTACTGTCATATCTCTTAAGGCTTATTTTATTATACTATAGGCGATGTTTTAGCTTTTTATTTTGTTACTTTCCTGTATTGCCAAGTAGAAGAGTGTTGTATGTACCAGTTACGCCAGTTTTCTACATCGATTTACAGCTTACTGATTGTTCGAATCTTAGATGACAGTTTTCCATGCCGATTTGCTGTTTATTATGGTTTGTAATATAGATATAGTACGACAGTATTCTCCTAATAAGTATGTTAGCATGCACGCTTTGGAAGGTCATTGTCCGTAAGTAGGAATAAAAATCAGCTTGGTCATTCTTAATTATTGTTAAACAGTATTTACGGCAGTATATTATTTTCTTTTTAATCTAGTTCTTTACTTACAACTTGGGTATTTGATGTAAGCGTAAATCATATTTATATTGTAGGCTATAATAAGTTATCTCTGCATAGTGGCTGAGTTAGTGTTCCAAGAAAATAATCAAAATAATCATTTTTAAGTTTTAAAGTAATGTCTAATAAATTTCATGCATAAACTTGATTGTTTGTGGAGATGCGATCACTTTTCGTCAACTATGTTGGAGACCTCATAAAGAGTGGCCTATTTTTATCTTGTAGTTGAAAGTGGAGTGGGAGATGTGTGACTGGTTGTCTTCCGAACAAGGGCACTTCGATGATGCTATTTATCCAATTCTATAATGCAGGTACTGTAGGGATTTTCCATGGTTTATAAGAAACTGAGTTTGTGCAGTGAAAAGAATAGTTATGGATATCAGTGAGAGGTATGTCTGTAAGTCTTGGAAGAAGATAATTATTATTGATAAGAATGGCATTAAGCATGGAATTAAAAGCCACGAGGAATCTTTCGTGCAACTTGAGTCACAACAAACAGGAAACAAGTATTTTGTTGGACAGCCTGACCCATGCTGAAATGTATAGAATGCACACAATAGACTACATTACTCGGAAGAAAATTCTTGTTTCGGAAAAAACATTTTAAACAGCAGTTTAATTTAGGGTTCACAGTCAGTTTAAACATAAAAATTCTGAGTCAGAAGAATAACTTAAACTTGAAAGTTCATCCCAAAAACATTTTAAACCCAAAATTCTTTCTCAAGAAGAAAAGACGTTCAGCAGTCCAGAGAAAATGGGAAAGGAAGATTATGTTATGATTTACAAGCTTTTTTTGGAAAAACATAATGTGATGACATATTTCACTTTTGCTCTAACAATAATTGTCAACATACAATTTCATTTTGTAGACCTGGCTATGGTGTAACTTTTAACAAAGGTAATTTCTGAGACGAAAGGAAAAGGGGGGCTTGTGAAATTACCAGTGGTTTATATGAATATTTAGATATTTAGACAATGATAACAGTGTGGGGCAACAGAAGCACCGATATATTGTGAGGTTGTACAAGTATGTTGCACGTTACCTAAATATACTTTTAATAACATGCAAAATTAAGTGGATTCTTTGCAATCCTGCATCGAGAAGCAAAAGCAATTTGTGCTGCAAAGTGGATCAATTTATGTTGGCCAACTAGTCAGTGAATGTCATAGTCAAACGCAGCAAGAAAATAGGAACACCTTTCAGTGTCATCTGTATCTGTATCTGGTACCCTATGATCCCCAGGTGGGGCGGAGGGGCCTCCAATGGAGGTTTCATTACCTATACTAATTTTGATATGCTTATTTTCCGAGAGAGGGTAGAGGGACAGGTGGTAAGCCCATCGCCTCGCAACCCCCCTCTGGAAACTAAGTATTTCTTGGACGTGAAAGGGCCGAGAAATTTTGTCCAGAGGCTCTAATTTAGGCTTGGAGTTCTTTTACGTGCCGTAAATCTACGACACGGGACCCCCAGCTTAAAGTCCCTCCCGGAGGACTCCGTGCCCAGGATTTTTACGTCCTGAAAAATCCATCGACCGCGGCCGGGTTTGATCCCGCGCCCTGCGGATCTAGAGGCGGGCACGCTACCTCTAGACCACCGCGGCCGATTTTCAGTGTCATAACAAGTTTAAAATATCCTCTTGCTTTTATACAATATTTTGAGATGACGAATTCATGCGTCAGTAGCAGTAAAAAGATTTGAGCATTCCATGAATTTTTATAACAAATGCTTCTAATATCTAGATTTTAACATGTTTACTTTGATTTTAAGTGTTAATTTATTCATGCTTCTAACTTTTCACCGCTATTGACGTATATATGGCCACCGAAAAAATTGCATAAAAGCATAGGCTATATGTAGAATTAATAGGGTAATGCTTTATGTTACAATATTTTGAATTTTATTCATGCGTTAGAATTGCAATTCATGAAAACCAACTATTACATTAAAATCTGTTTCATGATTTCAAACTTGTGACCTGCTGATATAACTTGTATGATTCTCGTATTAATATAAATTCAGTTTTGAAATGGTTAAATTTCTCAAAACCTCCTTCTAAAAACGTTAGATTTCCTTATTCTGACTCCATAATATAATACTATCCAGGGCAACTACAAAGCAATAAAAGCAGAACAGAGTTTTGTGGATTTATGCTAATGAAATTATTTCATGGTTGCCTATGAGGGTTGTATGTCAATGTGGGTATGAACTTTTGCCTCATACCCCCATACAAGAATCAAATCCAAGGACAGAAATGCATGGAAATTAACAGACTTCTTGAAAACTGTGTTCGTTTGTCACTTGGAAACTTTACTATCAGAAAAATAGACGTCGATAAAGTTGTTTTTTTTTAAATTGTGTTTCGTTGAATGACTATGCTATAGTTTATGTATATTGAGAGAAGAGAAAGAAATTGGTAGAGAATGATGTGACGGATAGGATAGTTTGTTCAGGGACCCACTTAGAACGTATGAGGTTATTTAATGTGTCATCAGTGTGCAACAAAGGACCTAGTCTTCTGAAGAGAGTTGTGCGGGGACTTTTACTCCCCAAAAAGCTTATGTCCTCAGCTGGTTCGAGCCTATTATCTGTATGTATACCGGCAAGCCAAGCTAATCATTCGGCTCAATGCCTCTTAAGGATGCTATTAATCATTAATGTAATATTGTATTATTAATGTATTATGGAAAATATCATTATTTAAGACGGTGTAGCAGTGTGCAGAGGTGTATTTCGAAATGGCCATTACTACCAATGACTAAACGGGGGTTTATGATGATGATGATGATGATGGATTCCCAATAACCACGTCTATGCTCCGAGATGTGTCTCTTAACAGCCAACCATTAAGAATTTTTAGAATTAGGCTACAACGTCGTATAAAAGAAAATATTACTTTTTTGTAATAGAAAAGAGATCAACTAAAATAATTAGGTCAGTTTATGAAAATTATAAAATTAATATTTTAATTTCAATATTCTATTTTAAGGAAAGAATTCAGTCAAATGTGTAATGAAAATATTTAAATAACTTTAAACATACCAGACAATATTAGCAAGTCTATACGATATAGTTTGATTTTTTAAGAATATTATAGGAGAAAAATTCCTCCGGCACTGGGACTTGAACCCAGGACCTTTGGCTATTCGCGCCAATGCTCTACCAACTGAGCTAAGCCGGAGCTCAATTCAGTCCCAGTGCCGGAGGAATTTTTCTCCTATAATATTCTCATGTAGTGTCCAACAGAGACAATAATCTTTGGCTCATGAATGCTTATATATCTGTTTTGATTTTTTAAGATGGAACATGCAGCTTCACAAAGATGACATTTCTAATATGAATAATTTAGAAGAAAAAATAATCACGACAAGTACACCATGTAATGCATTGACTATTTAATACTATAACAAGTAGTCAATTTAAATTTAAGTTTTTCATTTACAAATAAATTGAATAAGAATTACATAGCTCCAGTAGATTTTGAGAACTAAGTAATTGTTTTATTTCATTGATATTCGTAGAACTATGGCATCTTGTTTACATAATTGCAACAACAATTAACTAATCTGTTTGCATAATGTATACCAGGAGCTGAGTTGGCGATCTTTACCTGCTCATATTTGTAGGTCGTGTATACAGGCCCATTAAACCCAATGGGATTAGTCAATCAGTCCTCCGTTGTATATATACTCTGAATCATTTCCATCTAATCAATTACTCACAAAATGGCTGGGCTTAAATTAACAACTATAGTGCTCCTCACGACGACGATACTTTACGCCATAATATCAAATGTAAGTACAAGTTTTATTAGTTCTTTAAATAGCAGTAATTAACTGATTACAAGATGATTTATGACATGTGTCTGAAATAAGTACCTTGAAATTCGTAAATGACCTTCCACAAGGTCTTAACCTCGAATAATCTTAACCTATACCTTAACCGTTTAATTAAGTGACTACAAAGTTATTAATATTGTGTGTTACGCTGCTGAACTCGACCATTTAAGTTTTAATTAATCTTTTTTCATCTTTTATTTGCTACGTAAGTCTTTGAGATGTTTATTGTTATATCTGCAGGGATTCACTTATATGTTCAGAACTAGAAACATTACTTTAACTGCTGGAATAATGGTTCTTTTCTAGAAATATTCAAAATACATAGAGAGAATTAAATTGTTTTAACGTAACCAATAAGATAGATAATTGTGTATTTTAAATTTAAAATGGGACAATGTTGAGAAGAAAAGTATGAGAGAGATACTAAATTTCTGTCCTTTTCTTCACGAAAAAAGAAATAATTAATTAATTTAGTGTATACCGGCACGTTTAATTCATAAAAATTTAAGTTAGAGCATTATTAGGATTGGTCAATAAAATACGTGGAAGTAAAAAAAATTAAATACTTAGATTTCAAAGAATATTCTATATTCTGTTTAATGATTAAGTAATGTTTGATAAATTTGTGAAAATATTAGAAATATTTAACATTTCAGCTGAAAGCATTTTGAATAAGAGGGTAATAAGATTAAAATCAAATAGAACATGGAGCAGTAAATGGAACGTGTTCGGTTTTCATTTTTTCTGTACGTTTGAGCACGAACGACTGGTTAAGGGGAAATAATGATCATCAAAAGTCAAAATTCGGGCAGTAGTGACACTTCCCTGTTCTTGAAAATAATAACCTTCATGAGAGGAGATGGATGTAGTTTCTTTTTACCACAATTTTCAGACTAGAAACCTGAAATCTGTACATGTTTTTTCTTTAGGTTTTAAGACATGATCATTTGCATTATGTTTATTGCTAACAGATTTTTGTAATTGATTTTTTAAATTACATAGGCCTATTTACTAAATGTATCCTCTCCTACATAATTTGGGCAAGTTGTTAATTTTTTTACATTTCTTAAATCGTTAGAAAGAGTAAGCAATTTTAGATTGGAATTTAAACTAAATAATAGCAAAAACAAATTTTAGTATTAAAAGATCGAAAGCTTTTGTGACTAATAGTAGGCCCTTGAAATAATTTCTCGAACTTCCACCTGAATTAGAGGCATTTAATACAACCTCTGTTCCGGGTGCAAGTCCGAGAGGTTATTCTTAAAAGCAATTGTTGAAATTTTATTTTATAGAGTGCTAATCATATAAATTAATATATAATTTTAAAAATATTTATTCAATTTAAAAAACGACCCTTGTTTTTCCAACAAAATTTGACAGCAAATCCAGTTAACACGTAACATCAAAATTGTAAAATCCAAATATTTTAAACATTCGGAAATGTAGTAAAAATAAAAGTGACATAAAATAACTTTAATTTTTTGAATGGGGTATTTGAACACAAGTTCCATAAACATGGAGTTAAATAATTTCCGGTTCTAATGGTTTACAACTTTAAAACTTGGTTATTATGCTCAGTGAATATCATCCAGCATAAAAATAAAAAATCATGACCAAAAATGATGGCATTCATTAACCCCTTCCAATAATAAAAAAGTGAAAGTTTTATTTTTAAATAGCGTAATTTTGAAGACATACATTTTTCTTCTGTAGTATTTTATATGGTCTTTCAATAATTAAAATTATAATAATTATAATATGTTGCATTAGTGATCATATGTACGTTTAACCGAAATTGGACAACTGCTGCACCAATATTTAATGCATTATGTACGGCAGTATTAGTAGGATTAATATGTATTTTATAAAATCATTTTAAAATTCTTAGGGTTTCTATTGCATTTTGTTGTTTCTAATATTACTGTAATCATGTGGGTGTGCGGAACGTTTTTAGCAGTACTCCCACATCGTGAATATGTGTCATCAGCAAATAAGTTGTCAATGAAATGGAATTTTACTTTAATACATTGCAACCAACGTATTTCATAAATAATGTAATAATTTTACACCAGTTATGATATTTACTCGGTTTAGGAGATGATCAAAGTTGATAATTTCTGTACCATCGTTCCAAAATATAACGGCAAAATTCGCAAAGTAATAAATAAATACATTTTAGTAACTGATATTATAAGAAGAGGCTAAAATTCGTTCAGTGTATTTTATCTTCTCGAATTGCGATGAAATATTGAAAATAAAAATAGAAATTGGTTAATCTAGACACACATCATCTTAATAATTAATAAAAGTCTATTAGAAAACACATGAATAGAACCCTTCTGGCTTAATAGTTACCTGAAACTTTGTTATAGATTTTTAGTATTAACCTTTCGTTCGAGCATAAACTACTCACACAAAATTATCAGGCATCGCCTATTGCTCCATGTACTATATCTTGTTGTATTTATTTTTCAGATATTACAGTGAAATGTTTATTGACCTTTAACCGTCTTATTCAAATAACCATGTGATTAAACTAGAAAACTATACGTTATAAATATTTTGTAGTATTTAATAAACATTATAGTTTTTCTTACAATGGATCACATTAATTTTAATGAAGCCTTAAGGAAAATAATTTGTAAATTACTTATTCTCTTCCAATGAACACTGTAATATGACCATTAACCCATGCCGATGAGAGAGGCGTACTGCTTTCTATCTTATTATCGTGATATCCATCTTCTCGTGTGACTGTTCCTTAAGAGTTTCCTAAAACTTCTTCAGTAAGACGTAAGACGTGATTCCATTAAGATTTACATTATATCAAAATTTTTTAAAACAGATTCTGTGTATCTAGAATGTGTGCACCAAATATTTGCCTGCTTTTCAAGTGAAATTTTCAGTAATTTTTGAAAAATAATAATAATCAGAGATCGGGTTTCTAAGCAAATGCATATTTATTTTTAGACTCGTAAACATAAGCAGAAATGTTATATTTTCGTAAGCCACTCCCTGACTATCAATTTTAACTTTATTTGGTAATGATTATTTTGCTTGCTTATTTTATGATTTTGAATTAAATTAGAATATTTTACTCATAACTGTACATCATTCGTGCTTATTTCACTTCTAGACATAATTACTACCGGTTTCCATTCTTTTGTCGCGAATAAGGTAAGATTTCTATTAAACTAAAAATTTATTAGATTTTAAAGTAAATTGCTTTTGCTTATTTTGGTACTTATTTCCTAAATTTTCGTGCTTATTCGCTTGCTTATTTTACTGTTTTATTTTGCTTATTAATCCAGGTTCTAATAATCACAGAAATGTCTTATACAAACAAACTTTCAGGCACGTTTATTTGCATAAAGCACAGTAACTGCTATTTAAAGAAGTTTCCTGTCTATGGGTTAGCATGCTCAAAATTTCATTAGATTCGTGAATTAACTATTAAATTTGTAAATTAGCTATTAGATTCGCGAATAACTATGTTAAAAGGTCATTATTTCGTTACTTAGTCGTGAATTAGGTTATTTAATCAAATAAACATCCTCAAACTCATTGGAGAAAATGTTATTTTGGCAATAATCAAGTTTTAATGTTTTTTGCATTGATAAAGGAAAACCATAATACCGGTAACTTTTTTGTGTTAATTTATGTTAAGTTGTTAAAGTTAAAATAACATATTATATAATTGTTGTCATAAATAGCCTATACCAAGTCTATTACAATGTCTTAATGTTTTTTTTCAACGTGTTATATGTTAATTATTTTTTATTCACTGTTTATCGTGTCTAACTCATTATTAATCTACAAAATGTTGTTGTGGTGCAATAGCTCGAACGCAAAAACGTAAAGCTTTATGAGTAATGAAAATGACACCAATCCATAATGTTTGGATAGAATAATTTCCATTCTAAATTCTACTAGAATAATTTAGTCCAGACAAATTTCTATAACAAAATGTTCTTAGAGACAACAGTTGGGAAATCTAAATCCAATTTAACTTGTTTAATTATAATTAAATATATTTATTAATTAATATTAATTATTATTCCAAGACCTGCACTGTGTATATTCCATGTTATTTTGTTTGCATAGAAATGTTTTCATAAAGAAGGCATACATGGAATTCTGTACTATTAGGCCTACGTGTTTTTATCAGTTCACAACAGGACAACAGGCATTAAATGACCATAAAGTAGTAAAAAAATGCAAAATAAAAATGCATTTATGACCTAAAAATAGTGAAAAAGACCCAAAATTAAAACAAAATGCCCAATAAATTTACAATTATTACTTACCATAAGTTTTTTGAGTAATGAATTGTTAAAATCAATTTATGACAGTGCGTTATATATGAATTTACATTATAAAACACACTTATTTTGTTACTAAAGAAATAAGTAGATTTATGCTACTTGGACACCTTTAGAGAAAAATAAATTCTTTGTGAACTGCAATGCCCATCAAATTGCCCCTATCAAAAATGTGCCACTTAAAAAGCAAGAAAAATCTTTACTGCTACAAGACAAACTGTGGTGTTTACAATAAACCTAAATTAAAATTAACTAAGAAAACTTGGCGGATATTCTCAAATAAAAATGATTGTATGTTGTCTGAAAGTAACGATTTGTACATGGAAAAATATCCTCTCTACCTCCACTGAAACATGATCTGAAAATGCCTAAAATTACCTAAAAATGCCGAAAATGACCTATAAATTGCCAAAAATGACCTATTTCTAGAAAACGACGAAAAATGAAAAATAAAGCAAAATAATGCAAAAACAAATTGCCCTTATTTGATCAATTATTTCATGATACACATTTATATATATTCCAGCTATCTTTTAACCTTCATATAAAAAAGATGCAAATCATCAAATGCCTTGCCCTACTTATGACTTTCTGGACTTATCACTTTTATAAGCACAGTATACGTATTACTGTGTTATAACTAGAGCCCGGATTCTTAAGTTTTAAACTATTTTGTTCCTTGCTAGCTAACAATAATATTTTAATATAATTATGCGTTTCATTGTCAAGGCAGTCACATAGTCCGATCTTATAAAACCTAAAATTGGCTAAATAAGACGTTACAAACTAAAAATAGCTAAAACTGCGTTTCAAGTGAAATACGATAAAATAACAGTAATAATGATAGTAATTAAACCAATTATTATCATCCTACTAAACATTACTTTTTAAATATTTGCCTACATTTTGCATTTTGCTCATTGTTGCGAGTATATTATTTTGTAAGAGAAAATATAGCATTGAATTTTGTCATTTTGTACCACATTGCCTCGGTAAAGGAAATCGTTAGTGAACCGAAATAGTTCTTGTTGAGTTTATGTGGTGGAGTTTAAAATACACGTTTTGAGGTCCCATGAATAAAAAAAAATATATATATATATTATTTTCAGAACAATATCTGTTTATGTGTCTGTGTAAGTGAGTCTGTGAGCCTGAACGAAAAATTGAACGAAAAATCTATTTTCTCTTACTTACGATGACTTTCTCTTACTTACGACGACTTTCTCTTACTTCTAATGCCACTTTACATGACTTATGATTTTGTTTAAATTTTGTACGTGAGGTACTTATACTGAGGGCTAAAACTTTCATTTGAAAGATTTTTTCGAAAAAAATTATCTGAACGGTATTTATAAGCCGCCCACTGTTATTGGAAACTCAGCCTCGCCTGGTGAACAATAAAGCTTTGTATCAGGTTGAAACAATTGAAAATGCGCTCTTTGCAATACGCCCTCTTATAGAAAATCAGAATGTGAAGTGTGAAAGATATATTGGCCATGCATAGTAAAGAAAGTTACGTGAGTGAATTAATCAGAGTTTATTTGGATTATGTATCCTTCCGAGATTGATGTGATGTAATCTTCATTTTTACAACCAATTTATATGAAGTGAATGTCGTGTCATATCATACTGAGTGACAAAACTTTTATTTGGGCAGAGGAAGTTATGTTTTTCACATCATATTTTCCTTCTCAGGGATAGTATGTTGCCAAATCTGCCGGGTAATATCAAGGGCGAAATTTAACTCTCATGGTATATTTCTGATCATAAATTAGAAGGAGGCTCTACACACATAACAAGTTAATTAAAGTAAAAGTTGGGATGATGGTTACTTCAAGAATGTTTTAGAGCAATGCAGTAATATCAATTCGAAAACAATTGAAGGGCCTCTATAGTAAAGAGGTGTCCTCTTAAAGCTGTATAAAAAAAATACTTTCAAACGAATGTTATCAATCACAATGTATGCTTATCATTTAAGCTATCAGAAAACTTCTTCAAAGTTAAAATCTCATAGTAAAGTCCAAGACATCTTATCTTTGATCTATCATGTTTTCAATGTGGTGTAATGTTTATAACGTTCTTATTGTAGAATTGATAAATTTCATTTTTGACCGAAGAGGGAGGCTTATATTGAATAGTATTTATCCTCCTTATTCCCTCTAATAGTAACAACAATAAAACACACTGTGACACTTAGGGGAAAACCTAGTTTGACTTGTTATACATGAACTTACACTATAGACATAAAATATAATTATATATTACCATGGGGCCAATGAAATAGCCACATAATTAATTTGAGATTAAAAAATAGCATATATAGAAGTAAAAATAGCTGTCAAGTAGGCCTATATTGCCAACTAATAATGGCGATGATATTAAAATTATATCTTATAACTTTCCAATTATATAGTTTGGAGCGTCTTATGTACAGGAAGCAAGATATGTGTGCAAATCATTAAAAACATATGTACAGATTAAAATAATAAAATGACATAAGTTGCACACAGGTCTATGTTGTCAATCATTAAAATGTAGATGGTAAATGAGTTTCCCTTTTTTTATACTGAGTGTCTTTACACAATAAATGTAATGATAATAATGTCTAAATTTTCACATTATAAGCGAAACGTGATCGTTTCTTAGTTATTGTTGTGATGTTCTCGTAGAATTCGTCGGTTGGCTTCCTTTGTAGATGCCCAGTGTGTTGTGGTGATATTTTAATGGTGAATATGCATTTCGGCGATAATATTGTTATGCCATCATCAGTTCCTTGTTTTGATGGCCCGGAACTTGCAGAGAATGACTAGTCATATGTTTTTAATGATTTGCACACATATCTTGCTTCCTGTACATAAGACACTCCAAACAATATAATTGGAAAGTTATAGGATATATTTTTAATATCATCGTCATTATTAGTTGGCAATAGAGGCCTACTTGACAGTTATTTTTACTTCAATACATGCTATTTTTTTTATCTCAATTAAATTATGTGGCTATTTCATTTGCCCCCATGGTAATACGTATATTTTATGTCTATAAGTGTACTACTCAATATAGGTTCATGTATATCAAGTCAATAAACTAGGTTTGCCTTAAGTGTCACAGTGTGTTGTATTGTTGCTACTATTAGAGGGAATAAGGAGGACAAGTACTATTCAATATTCTTATTGTAACCATTACCTGAAACAATGCTTAAATAAATTTTACTTTTTTTTTTAAAGATGATTGTACTTAATCAAACACACCGGTTCATATTATAACAAAAAAAATCTTATGTGAAACTCATAACTTCCTCTGCCAAAATAAAAGTGTTGACACTTATTATAATATATTATGTATGGAATTCTCTTCATGTAAATTGGTTTTAAAATATTGAAGAGAAAGTCGTTATCATATCGCATCGCATCCCCGAAGGTTAAAAAACAAATAAATTCTGATTAATGCACTCACGTAACTTTTTTACCATAAACCTTTCTTACTTCACATTCTGATACAGACTAAGAGGTCATATTGAAAAGAGCGCCCATTCAGTTGTTTCATCTTGATTTTTCTTGTTCACCACGCAAAATGAGTTTGTACAAACAGAGGGTGGCTTATAACTACCCTTCAGAGAATTTGTTCGAAAATATGTTTTAAACGAAAGTTTTAGCTGTTAGTCTTGTACAAAATTTAAACAAAATCGTTAAAGTATTTTTGAGAAAATCGCGAGAAACTAAATTTTCTTCATGTAAAGAAAGTGTCATTAAAAATAAGATAAGGTCGTCGCAAATCTTCATGTCTCATCCCAAATTCAAAATTTCGTTTTTAAGCGATTTTCCGTTATGGAACTAGACTGTTGACAGACACACACACTGATGCACACAGACAGACATGTTTCTTTAAAATAGCAATTTTGGATTCAGGGGACCTCAAAATATGTATTTGTATGGTACATTAATATTTTAATATTATTTGTAAATTAATTTATTAGGGAATGTTATGCATCACATACTAGTAGTAATTGTACTTTATATCCCATTTTTATTGTATAGTATGATACGATATTTATAACATATTTCATTTGGAGGAAGTTATTTCCTAAAACAAATGAGTATAATAAATACATACATCAATTCGGCTAAGATTTTCAGATACTCTAGCAATACGATATTTATTTCCAGCGAACCGTTTTAATTAACTTTCTTTTGATGCACTAGCCAAAGACAGTTTACGAAGATAAAAATATGATTTTATACAAATTTGACACCTAAAATAAAATTAAGAAATTCAATCATAGTACGAACATATTTACATCGTAAAATTAGAATGAAATATTATGTAATCTATGAAGATTTGAATACGCCTATTTTCAACTACACTTAAGAAAACTTCTACCTAGGTAATTTGAACGTAAAACTACCCACATAGAGGAATTTTAACTATAAAACACGTTTTGTGTACATTATGATTAAATTTGTCAAGTAGACCTTACTACTATAGTCAAGTAGGCTTTATTACCATAGACTTATTATTATTATTATTATTATTATTATTATTATTATTATTATTATTCTATCAAGAAGACCTAGGAGTTCAAGTAGTCCTAATATTACAATTATATTATTTATAACATTTTTGTGGTACGGTATTTTTTGTTAAATTGTAATTAACTTCATTTTTATGCTTATTTACCCTCTAAGTACATCGTAGGAAATATTTATTTCAAACAAAACTTGACTATGGATTTGACTATAATTATAGTTAAACCTATTCGATTTTTTATAAATCCAACGACGAAAAATTATTGTTTATACTATATAAATTAACTTTCATTGTAACTGTTAATTTATTGGTTAAAAAACCTAAATATTATACTATATTTACTTTTTGGTTCAGAGACTTGAGTCGTTCAAATGTAAACCTCTATGGGAATTCCTGCTGATAAATGAAAACAATAAAATTAATAAAATTAAGTTTTTGATGATGAACATGTAAATTATTTTATGTCAAATTTACATTAAATTAATTTATATTAAATCTGACATGAGCCTTCTGACCTAGGTCTACAATCCGAAATAGAGATTCGTACAACCCATCCCATCCCATCCCTTCCCTGAATTATACAGTATAAATTTTAGCAGATTGGTTTTCCTATTTATCAATGAAAAGTCCTAGAGTACTTATTTATTTCACTTTCTAATAATTCCCCTTTATTCTTGTAGACATATGCACGACCACAACCACAACGCAGAAGGCATCGTTCTTGGGCCAGTAATCTAGACGAAAACATAATCCCAGATACCGATGGCAGGAAAATATCATTGTTTGAAGACCATGGAACTTTAAGGGAGCACAGAAGGATTAAGAAGAATATGAATGAAAAAGAAGTACCTGCAGTCCCTGATAATGTGGAAATAAGATCTTCGACGAACGAAACGTCATCAAATTCCCAAGAGATGAGATCTGCAAATGGATCACTGATTAATAGCACGGATAATTTACAACTTCAAAATGGAAGTTCATCATCTGAAATTAATATGACGATGCAGATGAATTCAGTGGCGACTAATAACAGTAAGGGAAATATTTCAGAATCAGAAAATAAAGAATTGTCTATATCGGCTCCTGAAGAATCATTGAATATTAATTCTTCATCTACCAGTAGTTTAAAGGGAAAAGCAGCTATTAGTAAAAACAACGATAATTCAACAAAAGAGGATGAAACTGACGAAAGAAATAGTGACACATCCTCTACGACATCAACATCGGCACCTGTAAGCACCAGTACCGAACCACGAAAACGAAATGGAAAAGGAAGGAACCACAGAAATCAGCACAGAGCAAGAGGAATATCCCCCGATCAAAACAGCACATCACAGAATACGACATTGCAAAACTCAAACGACACTGGCACCCTAATAAAAAATACAACTGAAACAGCAAAGAATGCTGAAATGTCACAAATGTCAGAAGACATGGATTCATCGAAAAATATTTCTCAATCATCTGCATTATCAGATAGTAATAAAAATTCAAGTTTCGAAGGCACAAATGCTGAAATGGAGAATAACATGCTTCGTGCAAGTAATTTAAGTACAGAGGTTTCTATAAATAGTTCAAGTACCAACATTCATGCTGAAATCAGTAATCGCCAGGCGCGTGTCGACAAATCTTTAAAAGCATTTGGAATCAGTGATCTACCAAAGTCGTCAGATACAAGCGAAGATAAATCTGCAAGATCTTCCGATAACGCGGAAACACAGTCATCAGATATAAATGGCGACGTATTCAAAGCAAACGCTGAAAACATGAATATATCTGTTAGCAATAATGGTTCCAGATTTGGGGGTGATGGAGTATCTGATGAAGGCGAATCTTCTCAAGCCCTTGAAGATGATGAATACAACGTTACATTCGTAAATCCTGAGTTTGACGAAATTGGCGGAGCAAGAAGCGATCTACAGACAACGCAATTGAAAGGTAGATCCAAAGAGTTTGGTGAACTCTCTGAGCTCTGTATAGTGCCATGCTCTCCAGTGAAATATAAAATAAAAGGAGGAGGTGGAATTAAAGGTGAAGGTGCGTTTCCGCCGATACTTACATCTGGTTACGTTGGAAACCCTTTCGTTAGCATCCCACTGAGCAATCCGCAAATTGCGTCAGCTCTAGGGGCAGGAATTTCTAACGGAATTTATGCTGGTATCCAACCTTCCCGTGAGGTAAATTATGAACTGCTTACTGCCATTATGAGTGGATATATGGGTTATCCACAACACATATCAGGCGGAGGGGGATTTGGAGGTTTGGGTGGATTAGGTGGTGGATATGGGGGTTCGGGTATAGGCTCTGGATTAATTGGAGGTCCACTTCCTCTTAGGATTCCGCCTCTTCCTGTACCTCCTCTTCCCAGTTTAAGTAAACTCTTAGAGCCGACATATATTGACTTCACGTATTCTAGTCCCACTAAAATAAAACATGAAGGGGTAATTTATAAAGGATTGGGAGGGCTTCCACGATTACCACCGGCACCCCTAATTCCTCCATTCGCACAGTACCCTGGAATCCATGGCGGTGTAATTAAAAGTCAACCCTATATAGTAGAACATAAACCTCAAGCTTTTGGAGGAGTTCATATTGATACTTACCAAGACACCTTCCTATCACACCATCCATAACTTACATCAACAAACTATGCTTAGAACAAATTGATTCATGAATGTAATTTCACCTTTATCAGATGCGTGAGAGATCTCCCACATTGTAGTTCTAACAACAGGCACTCTCCTAAACCTTCTTATTTTCCAATACAAAAATAATTTTTACAGGGCCACTGTTTAACTATATGCACAATTTTATTTTTCACGAAGGAGTCTACAGAAAGAAATACGTTTACGCAAACTTTTGAAAAGTATCAGATATCTCACACAAAAGACAGTTTGAAAGAAAAATGCAATTCTTGTATCTAAAACATTATTGAAGCATCCTTAAGAAAGCAGGGTTAATAGAAATATTGAATTCATAGTGTACGGGCGAGAGTTCAGGATAGATTTTACGTATTATGATCGGAATTAGCAGTCTATATAATTTTAGGCAGTTTTGTTTTCCAGCTAACTAACATAATTGGCATAAAGGGATTTTATATCCACCATTTTAAAGCTAATATACTCTCTTTATTGGATGCAGCTTACAAAAATAATCTGCATTTAATTAAAAAATACGTTGCATATAAAACGATTTTGTTATTAATTTTTATTGGCGTATTTATACGTACGTTTATTAATGTATTCATTGTCTGTTGCGTTAAGACACAAGTGTGATACGATAAATGTTAACTTAAGGAGGTAATAAGATATAGTTGGTGTTATTTACTACGTTACAGTTTTAATTCCCTCTCAATCATAAAAGATATATTACATGTAAAGTAATGTTTATAGGAATCATAAAATAGTAAATTTCAGAAAAATTTCCATTTCGCCAAGACTTTCCGCAGATTATTTCTAAAAAGCAGGACATTCATCACTCACGAGTCCGGAAGTTAGGCAAAATGCCTTTTCTATTTGGGCAGATATATTAAAGAAATCAAATGGTTACACATTAAAGAAATAAAATGGTTACACATTAAAGAAATAAAATGGTTACACATGTTTCCATACATTTAGGAACAATAAGACCAGTTTTTATTTTGCTTTTTTGCCTATTTTGGCTTCTGTTGCCTATTTTAAGGTCTAAAGCCTTTTTTTTACCTGTTTTGGATCGTTTGGGATTTTTCTGTTATTTATACATTAATAAACAAAGAACATTAATGTTTGAAAGTGAAAAAATCTTACACGAATAATTAAATGACGCGTCGTTCACGTCACAAAAATATATTTATTTGTTTTCGAGCATTCGAAAAATTAACTCATAACACGATTCGATTAAGCTCTGACGGCTGTTGACTATGACAGCTGATGCTTTTAAAAAACATCTTGTTGTTGCTTGTAATCAAATATTATTCAAATTATAAGTTACTAAGTATCTTAGCTATTTTCTTTAATATCTGGATTACTCTCTGTTTTAACTTTTAATAAACGCCCATTTTAATTATATTACTGCCTATTTTCAGTATTTTAAGTGCTTTTTTGCCTGCCTATTTTAACCAAAATAAATGCCTGAACTTTCGGGCTATATTTTTGAGATTTCCAAGCTTTTTCGCTGGCCGCAGGATAAGTTGTTAAAAGAAGGATTATCCTGTGAAAAGCAAAACATCTGGTCACTCTATGTTCATCATGAAGTTCGCTCAAAATTTAGAGAATTTCACGACCTCATTTCCCAAAAACATATTTTTAAAGTGAAATAATTAGGTTATGTAATTGTATGGATAGAACATATTGTACAGGAACGGTAAAGAATTGCAATAATTGTGTAATTTTATGGAAGGAATAAATCAAACGGTAAAAACCTACTGCATACCTGTAGTAATATTTGGGTACATAGTTATATTCAATATGCGTGGTGTTTAGTTATCTGTCAAGTCTGCTGTACAATGTATGGAATGTACGTATAGCTGAGATTGCACTGATTCAGCAAAGGTTGTTGCGAAAGTTGTGAATGTATGTAGGCATGTGCCAACTTTTACTCATATACAAAGAAATGTGTAATATTACAGAATAGAATCTTGACGCTTGTAAATGGAGTGTTTAGTCTGTAAAAGAAAACAGTATTGCAATAAATTAATGTCGTGGCAAGCATTGCTACCATACATTGAACTCTAGAAATGATTACCATTACTGTTTTCTTTTGTGCAGAGTAGGGGTATTCTGCATGATATTTGATGTAGTCTATGTTTAATATGAATTAAGGTGTTCTGAGTACAGTCATTGCCATTTTTCATTATCATTTTCATCAATGTATTATAGTCACTCATCCATTCTTCTTAATAAATGTATTTTACAAAAAAAAACTGTTTACATTTTTTAATTTCTTGCTTATCCTACTGCCTTTAATTTGAGATCATTTTCAAATAATTATATTGGTCCAAATGAGTGCCCTATGTTTTTTTACTGTAAAGATATTTAATTCTACAACCTGTGTATATGATCAGAGTTTACTTTGCACAAATGGCACTATTTCCTATATTTCCTATTTCCTCACAATATTCCAAGGTTCAAGGTAAAATGAATGTACGATATTATTGACTGACCTGTGAAATTTAGAAATTCTACATTTTTATACGATTTTCTTAATTTTTTACGTGATCCCGGAAGCATTTACCACAAGAAACTTTAAAAATATCTGAGCTGTAAATTTATTATATCTTCAGAATTTTTTTATATTTTTATTGTGTTTCATTACAAATTTTCAAATTTTTGTAAACAAATTACAGACTTCATGTCTAAACAATTCGAACCAAAACAGTAACTATTTAAAACTCTGAAAGTTCTCCCGACGAATACAATGTAGAAACCTCTGGATCTCACTTCTCTGAAGATGACGATGCAGACAGTCGCCGAAAGCTTAGAATTTAATTCTCTCACTACCCCACTGGAAACCCGAGAACAGTTTCTACATAGTAACTACTTCTTTTGTAATTGAATAGTATATTTTTTATAAAAAATAGTTAAATATTAGTTTACATTTTGTTAATTTTAAATTAAAGATATGCAAGTAGTTTTCAATTAAATATTGAATAGTTCGTTTTATTTTCTTATACGTCCGGGGGATTTTCCTTAAATTTAAAAGTAACTGATTAAAAATTGCTGCACAAGGAGCAATTTGAATAGTAAAATAAGCGGGGGTGATGCTGAGAATCACAGACATGCACACTAAACACAATGGTGAAAATATCCTGAACGGCGCCGTTCCAACTTGAGCCTGAGTGATATATTTCTGTATGTTTTAGTAATATTATTGGGCTTATTTGATTGGGTGGCAATATTCATTACCTATTAATTAAATATATCTTCAATCATCAAATCGATATTAGACGTAATGATACAAACTCATCTGTTGAATATTATCATTCAACCCAGAATCAGAAAACATTAGTTACTGGTATAAACAATACTCAAATAATCCCTATTTGTTTGAGAGAATAAACGTAATTAACCCAGCGGTCCAGTTATAACCCTACCGTTTGACATTTCATCTGTTTGTAAATTTGTTTGGTACGCATTTACGATCAAACGAGCTGTTCGATTACTCCCAATTTTGCATTAATGTTCCTTAAAGTCATTAAAAACGTCGTACTTCTAAGGATTTATATATTTTTTTATTGCGTTTCAAGATGGTGACCGTTTTAATGGTTCCTCTTCATGTAATATTCATTTTCTTTCAACGATTCTGCCAAGTGATTCATGCTATAAACGTTTAAAGACCGCTTCCACTCTCGAGTGTAAAATGTTTTAAAACTTTGTTCCAGAACATTTTTACGTAATTACAATGGTTTGCCTGCATTTAGTCTGTTGTCTGTAAATTTGTTTGTTACGAAAAAGTCATGAAACGCACTATTCGATCTTATTCCAATTTTGCATTAATGTTCCTTGAAGTTATTATAAACGTCGTATGTGTAAGGACTTCAATTTTTTTATTCCTTTCCAAAGGGGGTCATTTTAAATTATGAAGAACAGATCTTAGATTTTGTTTGGATGCGAGTGAGGTCTACCGTTCACAGAACTCTGTAAATATCCGAGAGAAGTCAGCATATTAATTCTAAATAATGCAATTTAGTTTTATTTTTCATCATAGTAACTAGAAATCTTAACTGGAGCTCTTTTTGATACTTGAAACCCGTAGCTTAACTTATTGTAACTTTAAGTTTTCCTTTTTAGTATTCCATAGTATAATTTTAAATATCTTATGCTATAATCTTAATTATTTTCTTCAGTATTTTTATTTTTTTGTAATTTAATGTTTTATAGTACTCTAAAAATTGTAATAATTTATAAATTAATCTTAATTTTACATTAGGCATATAACAAACTTGTAGAGTGTTTAGACTTACATGTATTTAATAGCAATATTAGTGCTTTGTATTTAAGTATTAAGTACTTTATCTATAATATGTATTTGTGTTATGTATTTGTAATGTAGTTTTCGACTGGTAGAGTGGAAGTGAAGATCAAATGGCATTAGCTCTGCCTGAATTAATAAAAAGAAAAATAAATAGATAAATAAACGTCTAGACATAGAAAAATGTGTATGGAATCACGATAATATGGTGTTGGCAAAGTCATAAGAAAACAAGGTACTGTATCTATGTAAACATATTTTCACTTTTCCATAACTATAGTAAAGAGACTCGGGTACAACGCATTCGTATTTTGGATGAACCCGGCTTACATTCGTTCATGAACATGAACTTAACAAACAAGAGAACGGGCTTCAGTCTCCAGTAGGCCATGAGTCATGACTGTAATAGAATTAAATATAGTAACATGTCATTTTTCCGTCGCATCGAAACAGGGCATCGAGCATAGACATGTTTGGAGTCCGTAAGTGTATGATGTAGGTTGCTGGTAACTGATTAAATGGAGAGTGAATTAAAATTGTACGATTCAAGTGTTTTCTACATTTACAGGGCATTATATTTTCTGTTAGTTGTCGTTCATAGCAATGAAATCTTTGAAACTGTGCATTACTGTGATATATGGATGTGAAGTTGGAGAATATCTTCCCAACACCTAGGAACGGAACGCCATGTAAGTAGAATTCCTGTAAAGTAGCCTACGTAGAAGTAGCCTACGTAGGAATGTAACTATAACTTGCACACAACCTAAAATGATTATTATCTTAAAATGTGAAAAACAAACGAGTTAATCTTAATTGACGTACTTTATGTCTATATCGTGGACAAATACAAATTTCTCAGTAAGAATTTTAAGGCTAGAGGGGCAAAACTGTTGACAATTTAACCGAATATACATTAAAATAATTATTTTAAATTAGAACATTGTTAATTATAACGCACTGGCAGAAACTACTGGTATATGAATGTTATTTACCTTAGCAAATAAGTAGGGTTAAGAAAACCTAACCCACATTATAACACAATGGACACTTTAAGCTGTAGAGTAAAATAATTGTCTTAAAATGGAGTAGGAAAAAATTATTAGTTAACAACTCCCACGGATTTTTCACAGAAAAACATAGAAAAGTAGCCCAATTTTAGATTGTAATATCCTTTAGAGCCTATAGAATTAATATAACTCATAAAATCGTTTTGTTCTAAAAGCATGCGAAATATGAGAAAAATTAAATATCTGAGTCAGTCAATTAGAATAAAGTTTTAGTACAAACACACGGTGTGAACACGGAAGAATTAGCCTAACTCAGCGTACCAAGGGTTGCGAGCTATACTGGACCCTATGATTCACACGACCATTTACAGTAATTAAATAGTCATTATATGATACGTGATTTTGACTCTTTTGAGGTAAAAAAAAATTGACGATTTCCAGTCAACCTTAACAACCAACAGTTTTGAAAGCAAAACAGGCATACAGAATATGTTAGATTGTATTTTTATGTAAAGCTTTCTTATTATATGAATGCAACAATGTGAATTAAAAAAGAAATCAAATTTAGACTAGGATGTTAAATTGGAGTTAATTCTATAATGTCAGTTTCCAATAAATGTTCAAGTTAAAGAGTTGGTGGGTAATATTTCGCCTTATACCCTCAAAATGATATCGATAAACCAAGATCATCAGTAGCATCAGATATTTATTGTTAATATAGTATGAGAAATTCTGAGTTGTGAATCATATTAAAAAATACACATGCTAAAAAATACACATATTTACATAATCAATAAAAAATACCTATTTACAGAAGTTTCTGTATATTGTATACTACATCTGTATATACTGTAATCATACTACTAGAACAATAGTACTTCTACATTAATAACCTGAATTTTACCAACGTGACTACTGCAGTTAGCAGTTAAAATAAATACTACAATCTAAAATAATTTTATATTCAATAATAACTTCTGTTTTTAACAGGTTACATACGTGTATGACTAAATACTATTATTAGTAATTGCAGCACACAACAAGATAAAAAGTGTATGTTTTGAATGTAAATAGATATTTTAATGAATTTGTAAAATACTTGATTCTATGACAATGTAAATAGGTATTTTTTATTGATTAAGTAAATATGTGTATTTTTTAGCATGTGTATTTTTAGGTAGATTTCCAAGAAAAATCTACCTATTGCAATGGATACCATGTCATGATTTTCGAAAAATTCTTTCATATCTTTACGTTTCATGCTCCCCTAAGTACGAAACCACCGCCCGTTCAAAAAATTTTTTTGTGATATTTATATATATATTTATTTATATATATATATATATATATATATATATTTATATATATATATTTATATATATATATTTATATATATATATTTATAGATATATTTATATATATCTTTATATATATATATTTATAGATATATATATATATATCTTTTCACGATAGCGGCCGTAATTTTGAAGATATTTGAACCAAATTTTATTATGTCATTTCTAGGCCCAATAGCTCGGACAAGTTCGTTAATGAGCAAAATTGGCCCAAGGGGGTGGTCGGGGGGGGGTTGAAATTTTAAAAAATGTAAATCTCGGCCCCTATGAAGTATAGAGGGAAACTTTGTTTGAATAAATTAGAGTACTCCCTATGGAGTTCACAGTGACACCAACGATTCGGGGGATCGAGTGAGGGTGGGGGTGGGGATGGGGGTGGGGGGGTGAAAATTCGAAACTTTTGAAACGACGTCTTGTGGGGTATCGTTGAAAAGCTCTTGATGAGTACTCTACAAATCAATAACTAGTTTCTTGATAGCTCTCATATGACGCTAGATTTTAATGTTTGAAAATAATAACACCTAAAATAATTATTATATCATCATAGTTTTGTCTTGTTTAGCGGCTTTGCTAATTTTATTCATTGCTGATCTTGCGCACGGCCTCCCAGAATATTATATCCTATTCTTCTTGTCAAAGCAAATGATTGTAGGCTCTTCCTCTTTACCGAATTCGGTTCTTATTACTGCGGTTTGCCATGCCAAGGCTAAAAAAGAAGAGTGCTGCGCAGCGATAATAAATTAAACCAAAAGCACTTTGAAATCTACCTCAGCCTGTAGGCTTGCCTAAAGGGATTTTTTTAATATGATTCACAACTCAGAATTGCTCATACTATATTAACAATAAATATCTGAGGCTCTGATCTTGGTTTATCGATATCATTTTGAGGGTATAAGGCGAAATATTACCCACCAACTCCTTAACTACTACATCTCTCAAAGAAGAAAAATGAAATTTATTAAATGTTCAAGTGACTAACTCAATTTAAGCATGAAACCTAAAGTAAGCAAAACTACTACATCAGTCTGCCTAGCACGTGTTGCTATTGGTCTCTGAGAGAACTATGTGGTTGTGTCAGTCACACGTAAATTGGTAGGGAAATAGAATTACGTGTGGGCCATCTTCGGGTTCGGGGGTGGCTTATTGTTCCTTTTGAGTTAAGTGGTATAGGCGCAGGCTTAGGTTGCACCTAAAAAATTAATAGTTCGGTCGGCAACTGTAATCACAAGCATAGGCGTAACCAGGCCGGCAATATGGGGGGGTTATAACATCCGGGGAGCCAGGGGGTATCGAATAGCCCCAGGAAGGGGGGGTTCGGGGGCCATCCCCCGGAAAATTTTAAAAATTAAGATGCACAATAACGAGTTTTAAGCTTCCCACACTTTATACTCGTAATAAGTAATTTATAAGCAGACTTAAACAAACTGTACAATTTTCCTTTTTTAATCAATGGGGGGGGGTTTCAAACCCCCAAAAAAACCCTCCTCGTTACGCCTCTGATCACAAGCTGATCCATTGAAAACCTGGGCAATATGGATCAATGGGAGAACGTCCGCATGACACCGCTGAGTATCTGAGTATCTGAGCTCTCACGTGATAATTGTAAAATTATTATACTCTCGTCTCACAAGTAGAGCTAAGGGGCTGACCATGTTCCTCCCTTTTCCCCAAATCCTTTATCCTTATCCTAGATCTATATATCCATGTATCGCAGGTATTGTCTACCTGGATGGCGCAGTTAGTATCGCGCTGGCTTTCTGTGCCCCGATCCCGGCCCACGTCAATGGCATTTATGTGTGCATAAATGTGATAGACTCATGTCTGTAGATTTAAAGGCATGTAAAAGAACTCCTGCGCAACGGTCGGTCACAGGCCTAAGTTGCACTGCATCCCCGTCGTTAAATAACCATAGAAACAACAAAAACAACATCGCATGTTAATATTGTGAGGGATGATAATTCTAGTTAGGGACATTTCTTAACATTCCGACGCATTTTCGCAGGACTAGGATAAGGTTCCTATACTGAATTTTTTTGGACATTTACATTTTTCACTTGATAAAATGAGATATTTTGTAAATAAGCGGGACATGTAATAATAATAATAATAATAATAATAATAATAATAATAATAATAATAATAATAATAATAATAATAATAATAATAATAATAATTAATAATAATAAATAATAATAAATAATAATAATAATATAATACCAGGTAAACCGATGTAACAAAGTACCAGAATGCTTTGGTTTAGTCAGCGATAATTGCAATTAAGTTATGATATGCAGAAAAAAGTTATTTTTTTAAATCGATTTCCGAGTTAAGCTCCAGATCGATTCAATAAGCAGGGCTTACGGAAGAACAAAGGTCTAACTTGAAAAGTACATGTGAAGGAATAATTATGTGGGTAGTGTTATTTGTCAGAGCTATCTGTATTGGAACTTCCAAAGGCGTATATGAGCACCGGAAAACAATGTGGTGTCGTGAGAACTGAATTGCATTTGATAAATTCTTTCTAATATATTACCATAAAATAGGCACTAAATTGGGCATTACTCCGTACCGGTCAACCGATTTGGTCCTATATCAATAGGCTTCTTCCCGTGGACGTTACAAATGCGTATCCAAAGTTTCATGAAAATCCGATAAAGCTTATTTGAGCTATCGCGCGTACAGACAGACGGACATTTTCCCATCCCCACACAATCTCATAAAGTACAGCACCATTGTGGCACTTCATGATGATGATGATGATGATGATGATGATAATAGTCTGAGCAGAAAGGCTTAAGATTTGTCATTACATCTAACATTATATATTAATTATACATTGCCCACATTTACTTCGTTCATACTGTATGGACACAATTGAATTCTTTCTTTCTTTCCTTATCTTAGTTTTACCTCTCCCTTTTAGGATTTAAGCGACCCAAGCCTCCGGGCACAATTGAATTAAAATGTTTTAATACGTATTTTAATGTTTTCAGTCTCTAATGACTCTGATTTGAACCAGGCAGATCACGGTATATCTTTAGAACATACACCACGATGACTTTTTTGAAACTTTTAAATTTATGATTAGGAATGACAATCAAGTTGGCTGTGAGACATTTCTTATGGCTGTACTCGTCACCGAAAGTAGTAAGGGTAATTAAATCACGGAGGATGAAATGGGCTGGACATGTTGCACGCATGGGGGAAGAAAGACATATCTAAAAAAATATTGACTGGGAGACCCAAAGGGAAAAGACCACTTGGAAGACCTAGACGTATGTGGGAGGACAATATTAGGATAGATTTAAGAGAAGTAAGATTTGCGAGGGATGGTTGGCTGGAGTTAGCACAGAATAGGGTTGAATGGCGGGCTCAGGTAAGCGCGGCAATGAACCTTCGGGTTCCATAAAATAGACAATATTCCTTGATTAGGAATTGCCTATTGTCATTGAGTAAGTATTTAAATTGAAACCTACCCGCATCATGTAAAGTTGTTAGTAAGCAACACAAAATACTAAACCACCTCAAGCATTGTTTTTTTCAGTCCGTTTTATCTGACTATAAAAATAAACACTAGTTTAAAATTAACGGTGACTTTTATTCTTAAGAAAAGAGAAACAGAACAAATGTAACTGTAACTAAACATTGGCTTAACACTCAACTTTCTGAAAAATCTCCGCATTACTTCTGTTCCGAAATTATACAGTCACCTTTGCAAAGAAATATCAGATAGAAATCGAAGAGTTCTTTTAAAAGATAGGCTACCTTAAACTGTCCCTATTTCGACATTGCTGTTCGGAGAGTTATCTTAAAATATATTATATTACCAGTAGGTCTGCACTATTCCTATTTCAACATTGCTGTTATCTTAACAGTTATTTAATAGTTGAGTAAGTAACAGTTTTGATGCTGTACTATTTTACGTAGGCTATATCAAACTAGCGTTTAAATTTTATTACTATATTTCACATTTTGTGTGCTAAAAATTTGCTATTTCAAATACTAATTTGTTAAGTTATAACTTTTCGCAATATCTACGATCATGTTAATCTGAACAATGTATTAATTAATCTTAAATAATTACTCACTGGTTTTTATGCAAAGCCATTGAGCTGAAACATATATTGCAAACCTGAAACAAATTGTCAGAACGTCAGAAAGTCAGAATTTATTTTGTTAATATCTGTTATTTACTTTTATATATCTGTTTTTAACGGAAAATGCTAATAGTCTATTCATTTATTAATTTTATTAATTTATTTTACTTTGTTAAATGCCTTCTTTTGTTATTTTGCACATACTGTATTGTTTTTGTCCAAATAAAAATCTACTACTACTTGTCTACATTAAGTAAATTCAGTAAATACAGAAACAATCATAATCCTCTTCAGAACAACCTCAGATAAGTAACTGCTTATTGTTAATATACTGCTATTAAACAATCGAGATAGTAATTCGTGTGTAGAAGGTGAAATTACGAAAACTTTCAACATTCAAAACAATCCTTGCCAGAAAATGCATGGAAACCCGTTTGATTAATGTCATTGATGATTGTGTACTGAACACATAGTTTTAAAACAAATACTTTGAATGTTCCCAGTGAATATTTCCTGTCTGTTCGTTAATTGCGAGAAGTCTGCAAACAAATATTTCCAGATGAAGGATACAATAATACGTATTAGCTAATTCGATATTGAACTTCAAAAAAGTCTAAACATTGGAATACAAACAGAAACGAGTATAGTTTGTTACGCGATTGCATTGTTGTCTGTTGCGAAATCAACATTATGTAATACACTAAGTTTCATTACAACATTACAACGTTTTGATACATGCTAGGCGGATTTAGTTTCATGCAATCCTTAGTGAATCATTCCTTCCGCATACAGTCACACTGATAGGAAATACACCGAAGAACATCGGCGTGTCCTCGTAAACTCTTAAAAATTTGTGAAAATTATATAGAAGTGAAGTCAGTGAAATAAAGGATAGGGATGGCGAATGTAAAACGTGGCGATGACATAATGCTAAAGAACAACGTTTCCACAAGTGAAGCACAAGTGAAAAGAGAACTAATATACATAAAATTTAAGTTTACCTCTGATATCTCGAACTTTTGTTCATGTTTATTAAATTTGGATATTTGGATGAAACGAGTTCATAGGTTGCACAAAACTTCTCTTTGGCGTTTTTGGTTTATTATACTTATTGCAATCACGATTGGAAATCCTTCCATAGCTCATTCTCCAGCATATTATCTTCGATATGATTACATTAACACAAGCACTTCCAATCCAAGGCAAAGTAGGAATAATGATAGGGATTTCGAATGGCATCAAGATACAACTACGTATCCAACGATTTCTCCAGAAATATTACACCAGTATCAAAAGTACTATGCGCAGCTACAGAATGATATGAAAGAAGATCTACCACATAAATATTATTACTTGAAGTTACAGCAGCAACAAGAGGAGCAAAAGAAATTATTGCAACAGCAGCAACAGAAAATGTTGCAACAGCAGCAACAGAAAATGTTGCAACAGCAGCAACAGAAAATGTTGCAACAGCAGCAACAGAAAATGTTGCAACAGCAGCAACAGAAAATGTTACAACAGCGGCAACAGAAAATGTTACAAGAGCAACAGCAGAAAATGTTAGAACATCAGCAGCAGAAACTATTACGTCAGCAACAGTACCAACAAACCACGAAAGAAGAAAAACAGTATCAGCAGCATCAACAGCAAAATCAACATGAACAGCAACAGAGATATCAACGAGCTCTTAAAGAACTGTTTGAAAAATACTCTCAAGTTCCCCAGATGATGGTTCCGATGAAAAGATACGAACCTGCTCAAAATCATCTGAAGAACAGCAAATATGCTCCAGCTGTAAAAGCTTCGCATTATCCACAATACCAAAGGCAAGCGAGATATTCCCCGGATATTAAGTACCAGACCCCACAGTATGTAGCACCAAAAATAGTTTCTGACTGTGTACAAAACTGTGTTTTTCAGTATCTGACACAAAGTCAAAGTTATACCCCAGCGAGTATCCCTCATCAGATCAATAAGTACCCTCCTCAAGAAGATGGTAATGTTATAGAAAGCACCACACCAAGACAACATAGAAGTCTTCCTATATCAGAGGAAGAGGTGCCTGAGCTTATGGACTTAGAACCTGAAAGTGAAGGTGAAAAGAAGACCAGGTGTTATGCAGTTCTTCCGCTTCCTGACTGCATACTTCCAGAAAACATCAATTTGCGCATAGGAAAAGAAACGTGACCCATTTGGTGAGTTTTTTTATAGCTATTCTTTTATGGTTTATACACTTCATATTTTTTTCATCGTTAGTAATTGATAAATAAATGCGCGACTTTTAACCATTTTATGTAATTATTTAATTAAATTATTTATTACTTCAAACTAAAGTAATTATATTATCTATTTATTTAAACATAGTTTGTGTCAATGTTATCACATAGAAGTGTGTAGGAAAAGAGTGGATTTTATAACAGAATATACAAAGTTGAGTAAACCCTAGATCACAATATGACTGCTGCTAAGATGGCAAGATTAAAAAGAGAGGTACACGAGGAAGTGGTTTGTATAGCAGAGCAAGAAATACTGTGGTCTTAACTGAGCAAGAAAATAGGGAATATTGGTACTAGACTCAACTATAGTCTCATTTAAACAACCTGCGACTTGTGGCAGTTGCTGGAGGGGTATGTTTCCATAGCTTTGCTGAAGATATGCGAGATGTTTGCAATTGGAGGGCTACTAAACATCTGACAGAAGTATACAGCTCTCCCACTTCTCTGCTTCGAGTATACTGTTACAAGTTGCATGTTGTTTAAATCAGACTGTATAAGTGCGAGCAGGATGAAGAACAAGCAGTAAAATAGAAGAAGGGTATACATCCCTTTTATTCCTCACTTAAATGGAGGTAAAAAGTTTTCTTTTCGGTTCTCGTGGAACATACTTTAAGTTCATTAAAAGTCGCTAAAAGTATTTGATATCACTTAAATTCACAATTGAGTATTTAATAGGTACCGGTATATTAAGGGATTTATTATCGATCTTTCATAACTATTTATACTGTAATGTAATGTTCTATTTTAAATGCTTCCCCTCTTGTTATAAGTATAAATTATAAATAAAGAAATCGTTGTGTATTTTGTGTTCTGGGACCAACGTCGGCCAGACTTCCATTTTTGGATAAATTATAAAAAAAGAGATTCTTTATTATGCTCAGTTGATTGCGCAAAAATGTCTGTTATACAGAGTGGAAGGGATATGATTGTTCGGACTAAAGGGAACAGTAGATAACATTAAAATTAAGTCTGTTTTGCGTTTTGTGATTAAGTACGCGGTTAAAGAGGTAATTAGATTATCAATCTTCTCAGAATTTCAATCGCAGATGTGAAGGTAATGAATTGTCACTAAAAAAAAAACACACTGCGTGACGGAATACACTTGCTATGATGTTGAAAACATTAAAAAAATATATTAAATTGGTTTTTATTTCATTTATATTCAGCAAAAATTCCTGGAGTATGTGGTCCATCTTTAAACTAAATTTGCACAAAAACTACCAAAGCAAAGAGAAGATTTATTCTTTATTCTTTCCTCTGCCGATGTCAAAAAGTTATAATAGTACCGATAATACTTATCAGTAAATCACGGGTAACGTTTAGGGACAAAATATTTTTTGATCAGAAAAGTATTCACTTAAGACAAAAATGGTATTTGAATGTTATGTTACTACCGAAGAAATAAACTGTCAAGACCTATATATTTGTATTACTTTCTCTCTGTACTGTTCAAGACAGAAAATAGTGTTAAACGCTATTACGTATATTGATTGCTATCGGAATTAATGGTACCACTAATACTAATAATATCATAATTCACGCCTACGATTGAGGGGTCAGCGCAACATGGAAAATTAGATGGTAATGCTATTGCATGACTTGGGAGTGATCATTATTCTTATATAGATGTTGGAATTATTAAATATGTTGTAGGTAGTTTTGAAGTCTATAATCTGTTCTCTGAAACAGAATTCTTCTTCGATAAAGGCAACAAACATTTTGAAAACCAAGATAAATAAATTCAAAGAAATCAGAGACTACTAAGGATATTCTCAAATATGTGCCGTTCATTTATCATTAAATTCATGACAATCTGATTTTTGTAAAATAGGTGAGTGTTGAAAGAACTGTCAAGAATGACAGTGAGCTTTTTCATGTACTTCATCGAGTGTAGAACTGAATAATCATTAGACATTATAAATAAAACTAATACAAGTCTGTTCCTCTTAAAATGTTTTATTACATGTAAAAAGAAATATTTATTGAGATAAATGTTTTCTCCTCTGTCAAGTAGAAATGTCAGTGCAACAGTGGTATAACCAAGAAAACAGTGTTGCAGGGTCTCATAAAAATAATAACTTGTCTCAGAACAGTCTGAACAGTAGACTACGTAACATTGTAGTAAGTTGACGAAGCACCATAGATCACCCCACTACTGTACAAACAAAACTGTATTTTTAAAATTGTATAAGAAACTACAAGTGTATAACTTGAACTTATTTCTTCTAAACTTACAAAGGTGGAATAGACTACTATTGAGGTGACCCCTTCAATTGAGCTGACAGATTTGACAGTGTTCAATTGAAATACCAATACGCATTCTTCTCTAACATTGACTGGTCACTGTTGTTTCACGGAATATTTTCACCCCTTCTAAATTATTCAAATATTCAATATACTCCTAATCATGCAATCTGCCACTTCTGTCAAAAAAAAGGAGGTCGATGGCGCAGCGATCGGATGGTAGGCTCTGTCCTTTCTTGGGCTGTGCGCCATGGATAGTTTGGCTGATTTCTTGGGCTGTGCGCCATGGACAGTTTGGCTGATTTCTTGGGCTGTGCGCCATGGATAGTTTGGCTGATTTCTTGGGCTGTGCGCCATGGATAGTTTAGCTGATTTCTTGGACTGTGCACCATGGGTAGTTTGGCTGATTTCTTGGGCTGTGCGCCATGGGTAGTTTGGCTGATTTCTTGGACTGTGCACCATGGGTAGTTTGGCTGATTTCTTGGGCTGTGCGCCATGGGTAGTTTGGCTGATTTCTTGGGCTGTGCACCATGGATAATTTGGCTGATTTCTTGGGCCGTGCGCCATGGATAGTTTGGATGATTTCTTGGGCTGTGCGCCATGGGTAGTTTGGCTGATTTCTTTGACTGTGCGCCATGGATAGTTTGGCTGATTTCTTGGGCTGTGCGCCATGGATAGTTTAGTTTGACTGATTTCTTTTACTGTGCGCCATGGATAGTTTGACTGATTTCTTGGGCTGTGCGCCATGGAAATTAGTTTAGTTTGGCTGATTTCTTGAGCTCTGCGCCATGGGTAGTTTGGCTGATTTCTTGAGCTCTGCGCCATGGGTAGTTTGGCTGATTTCTTGGGCTGTGCGCCATGGATGGTTTGATGTTTATAGCTTACCGGATATTTAATACTTATGCAACTTTGTATTAAGGTTATAACAATGTTGATACAAAACTAGGAAAAACATTTGAAACGTTTAAATTCCGATTATAAATTCAGACCATTTCTTAAGAAATTAATGGGTATATAACGTATAGTTTCTCTACAAGATTATCTCTTGTGGTGAATTCTGAATAGCACCATGCAGTTATTTTATCGTGTTTTTAATGTGTGATTAGATAAGGCTTGAAGATGTTAAGCGGATAGATAATGCAAGGCATAGTCAACAGAATTGTAGCCTATCTGTCTCCGTCGGTTTTATAGGACTTCTCATTATTTTACCTTAAGGAGACATATAATGATTGTTCAGTTTCGAGAAGCAAGAGAATATATAGTGGATTACACGTTAAGAGTACTTCTTCCCATACCATCGTTTTCCGACAAAAGAATATAAAGAATACAAAAATGTTTACTATTTATGTACAGGTTTTGGGGTAGCCTCTTTGCGGTCTCCTAATAGTGCGGCTATTTTTCTTGTTTCGATTATTTAATTAAAGTATTTACTGTGGACAATATTAATTTCCACTCAGCTGACAGCCATTATTCGTTGGTGTCGAGCCCACAAGACAACCGACTTCTTTGTACTGTAAATAAATACGGAAAATGTTTCCTGGAATTGTTCCAAATATGTGAGAAATCAAGAAACAGTTAATATTTTCCAAAAGTGTGGAAAATAAAAACCGACAAAATCTATCCAAATATAAAACTAGCCTAGAACAGATCAAATGATTCCTTCGAATATTCTTAATTAGCAACTTCTGCATTCATACCCAAGAGTCTCAAAATCTTTTTGCCAATATCATTTATCGTAGAAAATTGACAATATGGAACGATCAATCATTAATGCCATTGCGTCATAACAAATTTCTACAATTCATCCCATCCCTCATCCAGAACCATGGATCAGCACTTTTATTTATGACGCATCATCTGCTGCCTTCATAATATTCATTATTGTTAGCCCAACATGTTATCATATTCGTCATCATTTTTATTATTGCTTTTATTATTACAACTACTAGTGTAATTTAGATAGGATAAGTTAAAAAGTTAACATAGGCCTATGCCTAATTATTATATCTGGAAACATTAAGCTCAATTGCAATAATTTAAAAATCACGATAATTCTGTTCAACCCATTGCTTATCTTTATACCGTTCTCAGGAAAAGCTGTCACATCATTATCAACATATTCAATGAGATCACGAATAACTGAGAAGTAACACGATCCCGCTTCCAATGAACACAAAATAGATTAAATCCTAATTGACAAACTTTCAGTCACTCTGAAAAAATTACTTTTCCTGAACTGGGATCGAACCCGGGATTTCTGCTTAGTTGCCAACGCGAACGTTTAAAGGGGAACAGGTTTGGGTACTGAGAAATAGACGATATTCATTTTTTCTCAGTAGGCCTAATGAATTGTTGTGAAACCTTGTAATCTAACATGCTCTTTATTGAATACTTCTACAATTACAGACTATTTTCGAATTAATTAAACTTTTACAGTTACGGGTAATTATCGTTACAAAATGGCAGCCATGTTTCGTGCATTCAAATTCCGTTTCCGTGATAATTTCCACAAAATCAATATCTCCGAGTGATTATTTTTTCTGCCAATTTGAAAATATATAAACAACATCGTCTACAATCTTTGGAATATCTACAGTAGGCCTATAAATATCTCTATATATATAAAAGGCTTTGTCCTGACTGACTGAATGAATGACTGACTGATTGACTGAATGACAGGAATCAACGTACAGCCTAAACTATAACAGGTAGAGACTTGGAATTTTGACAGTACCTTCGTTTCATAATGTAGGTGCTCACTAAGAAAGGATTTTGAAAAATTCTGATTCTAAATGCCAAAAATTAAATGTTTTTGAAAATACTTAATCCCTTTTTACCTAGAATTATCAATTCCAAATCACAGAATATATTGTTGCCAAATGGTATATGATGGGCTTGGAAAAAACAATTGAAATGCACTTTTGACAAATAAGAGAAATTATCAAAATAATTCATGTTATAAATAAATATTACAGAATGAAATCCACTAAAATAATGGAATCACATAACTTTCTCTACCCTGGACATAGAGAAAACAAAACGAGGTATGGTAATGTGTATATTATTATATTATATCGCAGGTTTTTGGAGAGAAAAGTATGAAAGTGATAATGTTTTCTGTTTAATTTCATCCCCAAAACGACTTTATGGTAACATAAGAGTGGGAAATTTCCCGCCTCGATATTACAATTTTATGTTACAGGAATTTCTGTTTCTTCTTATTTAAACCTCTACCAGGCTTGCTGTGCACTGTACAAGCGATGGGATGCAAAATTCTAGATCCTCTATGAGCCATAAAAAACTATATCAAGCGTTTTATGAGGGAATAGTTTGAGTGTAATAAGTCGTTCTTCCTATTTCAAATTATAAATGCCTATATAAGGACCTAGAATTTAAAATTGAAAATCCTTCATAAGTTAATTTCCAATTACAAAATACAAAACCCGGGCGACGCCGGGTCTTTTAACCTAATTTTAGATAAATAAATCCATGAAGAATCATTTTTTACATTTCCTTTTACATTAAAATATTTGAAAAAGTAAACTGTTGAACCAATGATTTTAAATAGTGTTGTTCATATAACATTAACAAATAAATAGAAAAAAGAATTATCCAAAAATATTTTCTTTTGTGGAAATTACCTCGGAAACGGCAATTCAATGCGAAAAGCTGCTATTTTGTGACGATAATATCCGTAAGTATAATAGTTTGATTAATTCTCTAAGTAGCATGGGATTGTGGAAGTAGTCAGTAAAAAGAATGTCATATTAGAAGGTTAAAGAACAATTCGTTGCTGAGAAAAGATTAATGAATTTCATTTATTTCTTGGTACCCTTAAAATAATGATCTAGATTCCACGACAGATCCAGAAAATCGACAATGGAGAACAGCAGCATCAAACTTTACTGCTAGTTTTATTATTATTTTAGGTCATACGAAGACATAACAGTTATGCAAAATGACTCAAGATTCAAATAATAAAATTAGCATCGAAGTTAGATGCATTCTCATTACAATGTACAATCACAGATAATGCTAACATCTGTGGAGAGATCTGTTGGGGTCAAGATAAATTTTTGGAATGGATCTGAATAAGGTTCCTGTGTAGCTGAATGGTCTCAGAGTTCGCATGATCTCAGTGTCTGCATGCTAATAAATAGGGGTAGGAATGTAATTACCAAAAAGTAGGTAAAAAATAAAAATAAAATGCATTTGTGACCTAAAAGTATTACAAATAACACAAATTATAAAAAATCAATAAACTATCCGATTTTTTAAATTTAGTTTTTACAAGCAATTAGTTGATTTTAGAGAGCAATTTAATGGATGCCTGTGTGATATAAATTTACAATATATAACACTTTTATTTTGTTACCAACGAAGTACTGGTAAATAAATTAATAATACTTGGACACTCTTTGTGAAAAAACAAAAAATCCGAAAAAATTTACCCCTAAAATAGATGCCATTTAAAATTAAAATTAAAAAAATGATTATTATTTATTGTTGGAACACAAAGTGCAATAACTATTTACAACAAATTTAAATTGAAATTAAGTATTAAGAATTTCGCAGTGATTCTCAAATGAGACCTTTGTCTGAAAATAACTAATTATACCTCTACTGTAAATAGAGTTCAAAATGCACTTTTCTTAAAAATAGGAATCGCAGTTATGCTGCAAGTCGGCTTTGTTTCCTATGGACGGTATTTTCTTTTAAAACTTTGATTGACAAGCACTAAAAACAGAATGACTAGTAATGAAAAATGCAAAATATAATTTAATGTAACACTTTATAAAAATTAACTACAAAAAATGCCGAATGGGACCTTAAAATGCCAAAAAAGTCACCCATCTCTTGAAAATGACGAATAGTGAAACATAACATGAAAACAAATTGCCCTCATTTAATCATTTAATTCACTATATTAACGAGGGTGCTAGTTTGTTAAGAACCGTTAATTCAGCTTTAATTAAACTCCTTTGAGCTTTGGTGCCATATCAGGAATTCAGTATATTCCAATAAACCATGCAACTATTGATTGTCGACTACTTAATATTGTTGGTGTACTTTATGGGATCGGTAAATTTCCACTGATATTAATTTACATTTCCACTGGTATTAATTTACATTTCCACTGGTATTAATTTAAATGAATATGGTAGAGGATATGATACAGGATGAGTCATTTATTCATCAGCCTAGTAATTATAGGCATGTTAAGAATCTTCCCACATCAGCCTAATAATTTCAAGGCTCCATGTTAGGAATTTGTTCCATCAGACTATAATTATAGTCACGTTAAAAGTTTGTTCCTACATCAGCCTAATAATTATAGTCACGTTAATAATTGTTCCTATCTGAGCCTAATAATTATAGTCACGAACACATTCTTAATTGTTCCCACAGCAGCCTAATAATTGTAGACATGTTAATAATTTGTTCCCACAGCAGCCAAATAATTATAGTCATGTTAAGAATTTGTTCCCACATCAGCCTAATAATTTGTAGGCTCCATGTTCGGAATTTGTTCCATCAGGCTATAATTATAGTCACGTTAAAAGTTTGTTCCTACATCAGCCTAATAAATATAGTCATCTTAAGAATTTGTTCCCACAGCGCCTAATAAGTATAACCATGTTAAGAAGTTGTTGTTTCATTAGACTTATAATTATAGTCATTTTAAGAATATGTTCCCACCATCAGTCTAATAATTATTAGACTGATGGTGATTAGACTGATTAGACTGATTATTAATTATAATTAAAGTCATGTTAATAATTTGTTTCCATATCGGCCTAGTAATTACAGTCATGTTAAGAGTTTCTCCCCACATTAGCCTATTTATTATAGCCTTGTTAAGAATTGGTTCCATCAGCCTAATATTTATAGTCATGTTGATAATTTGTTCTCACATCTGCTTATTAATTATAGTCATATTAAAAATATGTTCCCACAGTAGCTTAATAATAATTATAGTCATGCAGCATGAAAACTAATTTGTCACTACACCAGCGCAAATTTCAAATTTATCCAGCTTTTCGTTTAAATATAATTTTGCACCTTTCCTAACCTCCCTTTTCATTATGCTCAAAACGTCGCAGATTTATTATTTCAAAATCTTTTAAAGTTTTCTTTGTAAATAATTATTTCGTCTTAAATTAGGGTGTCCATATGTTTATTAAAAAATGGGAAATTTTACCTTTCTTTGTAAAAAAAACCGGGACAATTAAGGAAAAAATGGGACAAAAATTTAAGTCACAAAATTTAGGAAATATTTACAATTTACAATTTACCTTTATCTCATGCACACAAATTAACCCAAATGACTGATTCTTCTGCAGACTGGTGTAGATAATTTATTCCACAAAAATAGATGCCTCATTGCCACCGTACATTTCACTTTTATGCATTCTATCAAGAAGTGAGTTTTTTTTCTTATAATTTATCATAAAAGCCATACTCCATTAAAGTATGTTTTGACAATGGGAAAGACCTATTGTAACTTTTATTAATGTAGCGTAAAACACACTGGTCAATAACAATAACAAAAAAGCGGGACATTTGAGTGTCCCCAATAACACTTTCGGGACAGCGGGACATTTTGTCAAAATCCGGGATTGTCCCGGGAAAACGAGACGAATGGACACCCTATCTTAAATGTTAAGTGGCTGTGAGTTGGATGTCCCGAGTTCAATCCCAGACAGCAGAAGAGATTTAATTTTTTTGTCAACCCAGGAGTGATAGACTCAGCCCTCTGTCCAGTTGAGTGCCTGCAAAAGTTTACTTTCATACAAATGGCTTGGACGATAAAATGCGGCAGAAGCGCATTGCCTATAATATAAGTTAATTGCAGAATGTTTCAATAGCTTAACCACTGAAAAGGGGAAAAGGAAGAAACTTCCCGTAACAAATTTAAAAGCTGAAAATAGGGAAACATTTATTAATTGAACATAGTCACATACCTGGAAAATTTTTGGCCCATTTTCGAGATCTGTGCTGTGGCCCAGAATCCAAATTCACTTAATACACTTGTAAATTTTTCTAAACGTCATGGCGGTTTTTTAAAACGGGAAGACTGGAGATTTCATTTCCATAACAACTAAGTAACAATGCGTAGTTATGTCCGTAGACTCCGTAATATCTAGATATTAAAAAGTTATAATAACACTGATTTAAATATTAACATTTTTCACTGCTATTGACGTATAAATTCGTCTCCACAAAAATTGCACAAAAGCATAGGCTAATTAATATATTAATAAAATAATGAGTTTTGTTAAAATGTGAGGAATTTTATTCTCGTCTTATGCTTGTCATTTATGGAAATTTGACATTTTTCTTGTTTGAATTGAAACTTATAATCTAATGATGATTTTATTTGAATGTTAATATGAATTTGTTAGTTCGGCCCTGAAAGGTATAAACGTGTTGTGGCTTCTTCTTCTTCTTCTTCCTGCGCATATTCTTCCTCTTTCTTATATTCTGGGACCGCCGGCGTGGTCTTGTGGTTATCGTCGCTGACTACAGATCTGTCGGCCTGGGTTCGATCCCCGGTACCTCCTCGGTTTTTCTGAGGTAGGGAGGTCTGGAACGGGGTGTACTCAGGCTCGTGATTCAAATTGAGGAGCTACTTGACAGAGAAGTAGCGGCTCCGGTCAAGGAAACCACCATTAACGGCCGTGGGTGTCGGCATGCTGACCACATGCCCCAATCCTCCCATCTGCCCGTGGTAGATGACGCAGCGGTCGGGTGATAGGTCAAGTCCCTTCAAGGATGTAGCGTCACGGAGTTTAGCGGAGTCTTATATTCTGGCCTAAAGTTTGGTCATTCTAAGAAGGAAACCTGAAGTAAACAGAAATCAGTACATCTATCTCACTCTAGCACATTACTCGTATGACCTAAGAGTGAGGCAGACATACTGGTTTCTGTTTACTTCTTAGTTCGTCTCGGGTATAGTGTATGTTCATTCGCTTTATCTTCTTGGTGGACTTTGGGCCCTTTCACTATTACTCGAGGGGGTTTGTGCTAAGAGAGAGATCCCATTATTATGGGTTATTATGACTATTGGCGCTGTTTTTTTTTCCTTTATTTCTTTCTTCCATAAATGGTCTTCAACTCCCGAGTTCCCCCGAGTTCCGAAGGATGAATTTTCTTAATGGTTCACTAACAATTTATTGTTTTGTTACCTTTGTGAATAACTTGAAAGTGGTGCGGTATGTATAGGTACATTATAATAATATAATGTAATATAATAACTTTTTACGTGGAACGAAGAAAAATATAAAGCTATATCCTATATAAAGTAACTTCCCACATTTCGAGTGAAAAAATTAAAATTTTTTCCTATAAAATTTGTTAAAAGCTGGAATCCATTAAATTAACAAATTTTATTAAATATCATGATTTCAAAATTAAATTTGTGGGCAACATCGTTGAATTTTTCTGATTTGATATCTTCTAATTGAAGGGGCTAGTTCCATAAGGGCGTAAGGCACAAGGGCATAATTTTGAGAAATCTTGATGTTTTTAAACAATGTTTCCACCCACAAGCATAGGTATTTTCTTATGACTAAGCAGAGGTTTAAGGCACACGTATAAATTGTTCACTGAGTATTTAAGAGATATGAGGAGAAGGCATAAATGTTAAAAGCTCAAAATTAAAGATGTGCCTTACGCCCTTATGGAACTAGCCCCTTCAATTTCATTGCTGCTTATGGCAGAGCAGTACAACAGTTAGAACAATCTTGTATGACAATATATTTACAAGAAAGCCAAACAAAACGTCAAGACGATACAAGACGATAATAGGTAACAAAGGGTACCGATTTAAAAAAAAAATAATGAACGTCCTACCGAACCTTTCTCAAAGCATTATTTGCATCCGAGAAATATATATATCCCTGCCTGTAATAAGTTAAGTAATATAATAAAACATTTTTAAGGTAAAATTTTCTTAATATAATATTTTTTAGCGTTTGAAGTGAATTAAGCTTATATGCAAGACAATAAGCTGACCAGAGTGGGTGCTCATTTCACAGTCCGAAGATGAATAATGTGAGTTGCGTCTTTAGTCTTTCATTCGTGCCTGAAGAAATAATGAAGTATTTAGTTTCGCATATCTACAAGCTTGTCACAGTACATTAAAATCTCTGACGTGGAATATTTTAAGTTTATGATAGTATAGTATCATTGTATGTACATAACATCCATATATGGAATGAAGTATACAAGTCACTTGAAAAGTTATTGATTAGATCTAAACACTTAAAACTGATATCCTGTCACGTATCATACAGTGATGTGGTATTGACTAAGATTTTACAAGGAAATGCAAGATCCAATGTTTGGCAACAGATCACACCATACTATTTCCAGTGACTGTGTTTGCATTATGAACGAACATTGTTTTCAACAATTTTTATTCAGAAAGATTGTTATAATAATTTTAATTGTGTTACTAATACCACCACCACTACTGCTACTACTAATATAACTACTACTACTATTGATACTATTACTACAACTACTACACTACAACTACTACACTACAACTACTACACTACAACTACTACACTACAACTACTACACTACAACTACTACACTACAACTACTACACTACAACTACTACACTACAACTACTACACTACAATTACTACACTACTACTACTACTACTACAACTACTACTACTACAACTGTACTACTACTATACTACTACTCTATTATTAATAATAATAATAATAATAATAATAATAATAATGAAAATATGCGAGGTGGCTGAGATGGTAACGTCTTGCATTTGCATTCGGGAGGCCTGAGGTTCTAATCTCGTGGCCGGCCAATTTGACTTGGGGTTTTTCATGGTTTCCCCAGTCGTAAAGGGAAATGCTGAATTTTATACTTACATACCATGATTCATCAACGTTATTTCATCCTGTATAGTGTTAATTAAAATCATTATCAGTTGAAATCTACGGATGTCGTAAGACACACCAACAATAATTTTTTTTTAGTGTCAATAGTTGCATGGCTTAATGGAATACACACAGAACCTTAACTCCTAATATAAATAAAGGAGTATACATTAAGTTTAATAGAATAATAATAAGTTAATAATAGCAATAATAATTATAATAATACAGTATTTATATTATAATATGTATCATAATTCTAAAGCGGCAGGTGATTTAAGTTTAACATTAGTTTCAATATTTGAAGGGAGATAAATTTGGTGCTCATTAAAAGCGATTAATTTTTAGGTAGATTTCGAAGAAAAATCTAGGCTACCTATTGCAATCGATACCAGTAGTTTGTCGATAGTTCTCATGTAAGGCGATATTTGAATGTTTGAAAAAGTGCTCTTTCCTCTTTTTTGAAGTTATTATTGCGGATTTGTCATGCCAAGGCTAAAGAAGAAGAGTGTTGCGCAGCGACAATAAATTAAAACAAAAGCACTTCGAAATCTACCTCAGCCTGTAGGCCTGCCTAAAGGGATGTTTTCAATTAAAAGCGCAAAAAATCTTTACACACAAATACGTCATAAGTGCACTTCACATTATAATTACGACTTACGAGTATGAAGATCACGGCCAGATTTATTTTCCGTTTTTACTTATTAGAGAGTTTTTGCTCAGCTTACGTTAAGTTACCGTAAACGCTAGTCACGTGATTGATGCTCTGCGCATGCGCCGGTTTACCGTAACGCTATATCTGATAAGGTGACACGTTATTTCGGACAGATTAGCGTGAAGCTTACGGTAATAGTCATGAATCCCGAAAAACAGGAAAGACTTCGCTTTAACCTTTTCACTGCTACTAACGTATAAATTCGTTCGTTAAAAAAACTGTATAAAAGCAGAAATGTAATATTTATAGAGTAAAATTGTGAGCATTTTTATCCTTGTGTTCGACTGTAATCCATAATAACCAGTTATTCTTCTGCAATTCTCTCTACTTATTTCAAGCTTAGATCCCACTGATGATGTCAGTTGATGATGGCTTATATTATTGTATAAATTCAGCATTGTAAAGGTTAACATAAATAATTTGCGTTGATAATTGGTTCAATGATGTGTATTTATTGGCTCAATTGTCTCTAGTATAATAAACCACTGCAGATAATTTAATGCATGTAACATACCCAGAAACATTTCAATAAATTACATAGCAGTGTTGATAAATTTTTACATGTTAACATATTTTACTGATTAAAATCCCATTTTGAGGTTATGTTAATATTTATATCCTGTTATGAGGTGCTTTGGAATATATATATCTGTAGACTTATAACAGAAACAATGGACAATTAAATTTATTCATAGACCTATCACATTCGGGGAACAATTTGGTATCATATCCTCCTATAAGTCATTGTTAAAACCTCCAAGTGCAGCAATCTGAAGCAGTTCCTCCATTTTCTCTGTTACCTTTACCGTACCGTATAAATTTACGCTGGCAAAAACTCCTTCGTAGCACAAGACGTCATTCCATTTACCGTATTCGATCACGTGATATTAGTGTTACCGTATCCGACAAAACGCTATGGCAAAAACTCTCTAATTACGACTCCACTAGCTTTCCATAACTCTGAACCATAAAACTGTATTAACACTTTTCGCTTAACTTTCAACAGTTTATAATTTTTATAGAACACGATTAATTTTAGAATTATCCCTGTCATTTCCAACTCCTTCATATAAACTCAACAAGAAAGTTTTTCAATTAATAAACCAACTTTTATAATACTTTATTTTATTTTATTTTTATAATACTCTGTAAGTTTTTCAATTAATCAACCAACTTTTATAATACCGGTACTTTATTTTCGGGGTCTTCCTGGAGCAAACACTGTGAATAAACTGCATAAACTGCTTCTCAAGAATGCTTTTAATATGCTTCTAAAGAAACCGGGGAATTACGTTCACTAATGATTTCCTCTAACGGGACATTGGGATTACAATATGTTTATATAAAAAATTTTGGTGATTTGTTCAATCATTTATATTTTTAATATATTTTATGTTTTTATTTATATTTTCTTATTTTTATATTTGAGGTAATATTAGATATATATTTGCAATACTATATTATTTTCTCCTAAAAATGTACAGGCAACAATAACAAAGATGCAAAATGTAGACAGGTAAGAAAGTAATTTTTAATAGAACAATAATTATATGAATTAATCCGGGCCCTAGTCATAAGCAACGTATGTTCTGGAATCTAGTGAACCTATAGTCCATCGGAAACTTTCTGATGCTTCTGGTTTCTTCTAGCGTTTTTCTTTATTTAAAGTTGGCATTGAATTTTCTTGTCATTTGTGTTTCACACCAGCCCTGGATGAGCCAATCTCTTATTCATTTGAGTTCAAGTTCGGCCATATGCATTAGCCTGTGAACAACGCTCAGGCCTAGGCGAGCTGTGAAGTATGGAAACATTTCATTTGAGTGGCTGGAAGGCGTGCGCACACCGGAAGTCTAGACCAGTCTCTGTAATAAGAGACACATTAAGTGGAGGGTTAGATGAGGGTTTGTATTATATCTTCTATATTATACAATGTTCTTCTATATTATACATTTATAATATATTATATATAGCCATTTGAAGTGAACAGAGGACATAAGTTAATTCCCTTATCGAACAAGGTTAAAATTAATATGAAATTATGTTCTCTCAACGAATCTACATGCTCTTAGCCGTATACGCCATCACGAAAAAATGGGAGGTGCAGGGGAGGGAAGTGGGCATGGCGGAGCCGGTTTAAAATCCCCTTTCCATTATGAACCACTACATTGAAAAAATTCTGTGCATTCGGGTGCACACTCTTGTGGGATTTTAAAACATTGTAAATCTTTGGAAAGAAAGAGGTTGTGCGTTTCTGATATGTAGCCCATTTCTAAGCTGGAGTCAAAGACATAATTCGACTGAAGGATTGTAATCTCAGTGGATTTTACCCATATTGTATTATATGTAGAATTTACGTCTATAATTATTGTTTTCACTGAATTTTAGATGTAAATTTTTTGAAATACTTAGTCTACGAAGAATTTAATCAAAACGGAAAGAAGGTAATGCATTTGACTTTGTGTAATAATTGATTTTATTTCATCAAATGATTATTATATTATTATAACGACTGAGAGAGGCGATGGGCTTACCACCTGTCCCTCCGCCCTCTCTAGGAAAATAAGCCTAACAAAATTAACATAGGTAAACAGAAACCTCCAATTGGAGGCCCTTCGCCCCAACATGGGGGCATAGGATTCGAGGAGGAAGAGGATAATGACTGAAACATAAAATTGCGAATACTGTTGTGTATCATATTGTCATTGGTGATAAACTAATTTAATATAATATCAATGTTAAAAGTTATTTTAATTTAATATTATCAGTCTACAAAGAGTGTTTTATCACTCTACTTATTCCTTATCTTTAATAAAAATTAAAATTCATAATTAATAATTTGCCTTTTTGTTCATTCAAGTTACAGAAAACATATAGATAATAAATGTCCTTCCACTTAGCGGGAAATAAAGATTGTACGATTGCGTTTATATGAGACACTGCCCTTCTTGCTGTATGTTTAAGATAAAAGTGTAATCATTTGGGTGGAGGGGAGATCACATCAATAACTCACGTAGATATTAGCTGACAGGTGTTCCTATAAATCATATTGCGGCAACAGTAAAAACAGCAGAATTAAGTCAACATCACATAGAACCTTGGTGCCGTTGCGGTCATACAAGAAGGAATAAGCCGCAGGAATGGTTGTGGATTCTGTAAAAGTTTCATTAAACAGAACATCAAAAACGGAAAAGTATAGTTAATCTTAAAATGATAAGACGTCAACGTCTTCATCTAAAGCTGGAACACCGTAATTAGAGAATTGTGTTGTTATTACCGAGAAAATGACCGCCTTCAGGAAAATTCTTCTTGTTTACGTGCTACTATTTTGTTGTACTTGGACGTTGATTCAAGGATTGCCACTCGCTACAAGTGACAAAAACACTGCTAATGACGTGGAAAGTAATCACGTTTCAAAGCACGCCAAACACCACCATAATCGTTCTCTGGAAAACTTCACAGAAGAGGATTCAATGAGGCATAGGAAACACACACATCGACATTCTAAAGACGTAGACGTGGAAACAGCAAGGCTTCTTGCCGAATTGCTTGAAGAATCTCTGAGAGGAAGACATAAGAAGAGATCGCTCAATTTTAGGACATTCTTCGCTCATAAGAGACCATGCCCCAAACATATGAAGAGGGACAAGAGAGGCGTATGCAGGAAAGTCTGGAGAAACTAGAAGGTAAAGTATCTAATCATATTAATATTTGTACTTTCTTATTAATAGTATAATAGTGTGCCCAGGCACACCCTGAGAAGACAAAAGGAATCACGGTATCAGCGTGTTCGCGGATTGAGAAGACTTTCGATTCACAGAGGCTTCCATTCATTTCTTGTACCGAATCACGGCTTTTATAACTGATTCACAAAGAAATCGATTCATTTCATTACCTGAATGATGATTCATTCGTTCAGTACAATTATTCAACCATTATGGTCGAATCGTTATGATTCTCCACTTGTTCACGACTATTTTAAAAGTACATTGCGAGAGAATGGGTCGTTTTGTAGTGATTCTGGTAAAGACGCCTCCCGTTGAAATAAAGACCAAAGATGTCGATACCGGTGTTCCTTTTTCCCCCAACTCTGCTAATTAAGTTTAATATTCGGCACACCCTAATGAATAGTTCTACTGTAGTTACGCCTATTAGTAAGACAAAGGTCGATTCCAAGTGATTTGTCACGTAATTCCAAATTTTTCTTTTCTATTGCATTTGCAAATGGATAACAGATTTAGGCCTGTGAATCTCTTTTTAACAGTCTGGTTTTGGATTAAATATTAATAATTAAATTTGTATATAATACAGAAATTTACATTTAATTTCACTATGCTTTGATTTTATTATGTTTGTCAAACCAGTAAATAAAACTACAGGTTATATGTGATAGAACATATTTAGATGTAGTATGGCATTTATTCGCAATATTATTTTCTATTGATTGCAGAAATTTCCCATCTGCCAATCCCCCTCGAAGAATGCACAATCTTCAAACATCGAAATGGACGAGGAGTATTGAAACTTAGCCTATGAATGTATTTCCTTCAAAGTTGATGTGCAAGTGAAGATCAGAAGCTCTGAGTTGAATGACAGCAGAAATCAGAAAAATTGGACTGAAACTGAGTCGTCATGTGAAAACATCCAAACATTGCTTTTCGAGGATGTAATTTTGGAGTCATTTGTAATATATTTAATTTATGTAAGTGCTTGTTGTGAAAGGTTAAATAAAATTTTAATTACTGTTTTTAATCTTTCGTGTGAATCTTTTTCCTTTTAATAGTTTACCATGCTACTTCAGGAAAGAATAGCCAAATTTCCACGAAAAAATTCGTGATCCCATAAATGTGAGCCACTATATCTGCGTGCATTCTGGTTGATAGTACAGCCATTCTTTTATAACATCACCTCATAGCAAAAAATTAAAACTGCTGATTCTAGTGTTTAAATGAGGTAGGTCTACTACTAAGTAAAATGTCTGAATATACAGGAACGGGTGCTTCTTTGGTATAATTTTCTTCAAAATTATACTATTTTACCGTGTTAAGTCAGATTTCAGAAACATTGAGGATTTAAGGCAACAATTAACAATTAAATTGAAGATTGTAAGTTGTTGTGGTCTTTGCGTACAAAGGAACAAAACTTACACAATTATTATCTTCACAAATTTTCAACCACCTATGGTAAGTAAAAGTATGTTTTTTCTAGGATTTTAAAATAGAGTATAGTGTGTCACATCCGTTAAAAGAAACATGGAAAGTTAAAATTGCATCAGATTGAGTATTCTGGTCATGTTGTCACTTCCCATGTAATACTGAAGTAGATGGATGGAACTAATATTTCATGTTAAATAAAGAAGGCACTTGGTTTTTAAGCATACCTGTCGCATCCGTTACACTGCAAAACATATATTTTCTAAAAATTGAAACAAAAATTATGATATCACCCACATGGGCAGGTAACGTTAGCCTTTATGTACCAATGTAGTATTTTAAAATTATATTTATTCAAAAATGTTAACAGATTTTGAAGCCAATGTAGAACTAAGTGTAGAGGTACGTGTCATTTTTGTCACATCCGTTACGCAATATAAGTAGTTATTTACTTAATTTTTCAGAGCAATAATAATGAAAATTTGCATGATTGCAAAGGGAACCACAAAGTAAGTAGGCAAGTATGAAACATTCTAAAATTGTATTCACATTTTGTTTTCGTTTTAATTAGCTGTTACCTCGTGTACATGTCACATCCGTTACTAAAAGAATGGCTGAGTAGAGAGTATTTTTAGTGTTCTAATCTCCTAGGTATCAATAGATCCCAAACAGAAATAATAGGACTTCTCACAGAGTACTGTAGCCTCAGAACACTCGTGTATAATGAGAAACCAAGCCTTTGAATTCTTTGTAACCTCCCGTAATTTTTTTGAGCTTGAAGCTTTAACAAGTAGGAGATATAGGCCATGCGCACACGGAGTTGCTGGTAGCGACCACATGTGGTCATGTCAGTGGTTGTGTCAGCCACAAACTCCGCCACTGGCGTCAGCCGCTACAAAAAATATATAGAAGCTAAACACGGGCACAAACTTTCCAGGCTATAAAGTCCTGGTCTGTCGGATGAAATCCACGGCTTCTTGAGAAATTCATCCATACCGGCCATGAAATCGTCAGTTTTCTTTAAAATCTAACCTACGTTAATAATTGGGGTTAAAATTTCTCAGCTGGATGTGTGCGTAAGCTACACACGTTCTGAAATTTCTAATTAGTACCCCAATATTTCAACAAATAAATTTTATGACAAGAAACGTGTGTGAGATTAATTCTTTTAGGTAATTTATTCTAGTGTTTGAAATTCATCTCTTTTCTTGCTTAATAAATTTGCATTTTTTGTTGTTGTAAAATCCTCAGAATTATCGCAATATATGCGATGTGATATTGTTGTTTGTACTGTGGTGCTCTCTTTCCTCAAATCGTTAACTTTACGGGCGAACCAGTTTCAAAGATAACAAAACATAGTTATTTGCTTAATATAAGAGGGGAACATATGGTGCATGACGATATGACCACACAAGGATATATAAACCCAGCGGCGAATAAAGCAATGGTATTTATTAATAGACGTACTGAAATCACAGTCGGAAATCTTTCTGAACTGTATATTTTCACACATGTATGAAACACTTAGTTACGTACATTCTATTTATAGAACATATATTTAGAACTCAAGCAGCTTGAATTGTTCACCATCATTTCGTATAGGCTATTAGCCTACAGCAACTGTTAAAGTAGCTACTCTGACCTCGATTCTTGATCTATTAAACAAGAAACTAGATCTTTTACTGTGTTGATATCAAAAGTGGCGACTGATGGAGTTAAACAAAATGAATTCTATTCCATTTGTGGTGCAGTTATTTCTTTTAACGCTATTGGTATCCGGATCTACACAACTGAAGAATCAAGGAAGTCTTGTGGATTCCAAACCATGGCTGGGATTCCCACAGAAGAATGGGACTGATAGAACTAGAAATCTTGATGATCCTTCTTATTATAGGAGAATGGCGGTTCCATTTAAACTTCCACCTGTACCTTGTCCTCCAAATATGAAGAGAGATAACAAGGGCAAATGCCGTCCGATTTGGTAATTCAGGTAAGACAGTGAATGAACGTCGTTAGTATTGTGAAACTGGTGCAGGCCTAAGAATTTAGCGTTACTTTTTTTTAAGACTTGAAGGAGTAATTGACCGAGTGAAGCGAGATCCTTTTTTTAACTCGATCGTTCGGCATTTCGTCTATTTGTAAATTTATTTGTTACACAGTTACGACCAAACGCGTTGTTCCATTTTCTTCCAATTTTGCATGGATGTTCCCTCAAATCGTTAAAACTAGGCGTTTCTAAAGATTGTTGTGTATTTATTCCTTTTACTTTCTCGCTTATACGTAGTATATATACTGTAGAGATAGTATTGTGATCGTGACAAAAAATCGAAATCGAGATGACACCGGGAAAGCATGTTTCACGATGCCTAGAAACCGAAAAAAGTGTTTTTTGGAATGGCGTCTGGCCACCTGTCCGTTTGTCCGTCTGTCCGTCTGTCAGTGGACTAGCACAGCGGGTAAACTGTTCATTGTATTTACTTAAATTTTTTAATTAAGGACTTTTTTTCGGAATTTTATCGAACCGCCCAGAAATTGAGTTTTATAACTGAAATATTATGGGGACTTTTCATGAATGTTTTTTTGAAAAATTTTAATTTTTAAAAAATTGGCTCTAACGATTTTAATAAGAATTTTAAATTGGAAACTCTTATCTATGACTGACAAAATGGCTATATCCGTTTTTCTGCAAAAATGACTTAGAGGGTACTTTACTTGTATCCATTTTCAATTTTTCTAGGCTGTTTCCATTACATTTGGAAATACATGGAAACTTAGTACAGTCGAGTTCTAGAGAAAATTAAAAAGAAAATTTTTTGCTGAACACATTTCTTTATAAAATTAATAGATGTCAAGATAAAAACGAAATAACATGACTTGAATGCAAATTTCAGAACAAACATTTTGATTAAAATATGAATATTCTTCCGTTGCACATAGTAACAAGAATAGGCCTACTATAATCTAGCTATTGTGAAATGTCAGTTTACCACAATCGTAATGAACACACCAAAATCAATTAGAGCGAGGTGGTGTAGGGTAATAGGGAAGAGGTCCTGGGTTCAAATCAAATTTCGTGGCCACCGAAATTTACCAGTAAACTCTTGTAATAACTCATTCGTGCAGCATTTGCTTCTATTGTTCGGCTATATCTCAATGTATCCTGCATTTTGGCCTTTGAGATTGAGAAAACCATGCAAACCCCAAGATATTATTTTATTACTGCTATTATTATTATTACTATTATTATTATTATTATTATTATTATTATTATTATTATTATTATTACTATTAGTGTTATTATTACTATTATTTCACGGTAAAAGCATTGAACATAAAGATCGATCCTGATGCTTTCCGTTCTAGATACTTGTTAGTTTTATGAAAATATAATAAATAAAATTTAATTGTCTCTATAATTTACTTTTTTCTGTGCTAGCCTTTAACACGTAGGCTATATGCGAGAAAGTTTGTGCAACATATTTTTGCACCATTTATTTAAAATGGTGGCCATTTTAATGGTTCTGTTTCATGCAATGTGCATCTCTTTCAACGATTTTAGCCTAACGGTTTTTTTGTGTGTAAGATTTCTGTTTTTTACTGTTTTCCTTTTCTTCCTGTTTTCCTTGTTCCTTGTTCCTTGTTTAACTAATTAAACACAAACACCCATGACCGAGTCGGGACTCGAACCCACAGCCTTCTTCACCGCGGCTCCAAGGCCTCAGCTACCGCGGTTAAGGAGACCGGCAATGAGAATTTTTTCCATCCCACTGGTGGATTCGAACCCGCGACCTCCCGCCACGGTTCTTGCCATAAAATTTTAAAAGAGTACTTTCTTTCACTTTCGAATGTAACATTTTCTACAAGTTAGTTCCAGTACATTGTTGTACATTGTTGACGTAACTCTGATGGTTTATCGGCATTTCGCCTCTTTTACTGTAGATTTGTTTGTTACTCAGTCACTTTCTTCCAGTATTGCATGAATGTTCCTTGAAGTCATTAAAAACTACGTGTCTGTAAGGAATTTTAATTTTTAATTCCTTTTCAACATGGTGGCCGTTTTAAGTGATGAAGATAAAATTTTAGATCTTTTAGACATTTCTACTGTTCACAGAGCTACTAGTTTCCATTGATTTCCATATGTGTTTTTCCTTGAATAGGGAAAAAATGGTCCTAATGTTATTGGTCCATGGTCCATAACTCAGTAAATGTCATCGACCATGGCCGGAACTGAACCCACGACCTTGAGATATAGTAAACTATAGTTTACAAGTCTTGTTCCTAGCAGGCAAAATTAAAGATAAAACGAGCTTGATCGGTCGATTTCCGAGGCATTGCTAAACATTATTGGTCAATATCAAATAACTTACGCGTCACTCGAGTGAAATAATCATTTTAATTGCGCTCTAAAAATCAGAAATCTTCATTGTTTGTCTTTGATACTGCTTGCACTTCCTTTGCTTTGTCTCTTTTTGTTTTCATTTCGAACAATATTCAGAATGAATTGTCGTCCGAAAACACTGTAGATTTGCCTCTCATTTAAATGAGAAAAATAGTATGAATATTAAAAATGGAAAAATCTCAGAAAAAATAGCTCTTCTTTAATAATCAAGTGCTGTTCTTTCTTATTTAAAAATCAGTGTGGAATAAATCCATTTAATAAAGCAGAAATTACATTTTAATTACAAATTATTAGTGATTAGTCTACATATTTATGTAGGCCTATACCGGTACATTTCTCATTCTGATATTATATGTAATTCGGGATCTAGCTAACTAGAGCCTTCCTAAGAAGGCCAGAGAACAACAGAAAGTTACATTATTCTGCGTACATGTCAGTTTTTCTCAAAGTAGGAGGATCTGTGATAACTGAATTCAGTGTAAGAAGCTGTTGATAGTCGACAGCTTACTTCAAAACACAGGAAGTTCAAATAAAAAAGGAAGTACTCCTGACCACCAAAACGTGACTTCCTAATGTTAACATAAGCAATGGAAAATCCCGGTGTTGCTTATTTTATATTTATTTTCTAAGGGCTCTTAACCCCACTGCGAGCTGAGATTTCTTTAGCTCAATTTTTAATATTCAGTAATGTTTATTTAAGTAAAATAAAATAAGAACGTTTTCCTTTGCGTAATTTCAACATAACTTTTAAGTATTGCGGTTTAAAACTTTACGTGTCATTTAATTCACGGTAAATTTCCACTGGCAACGCACAAAAACAAAATGTGAATGACGCAACTGTGTTTCTTACTGAATAAAAGTTAAGTATTTCCTTTGTAAATTCGTTTCATGAATGCAAAAATAAAGTGGAATATTTTACCATGGCAACATCAAAATGCTACGTAATGCAGAAGTATTTGATGAGGCCAGCATATGAAGTGGCTTGCACAACGAAACACTCAGATATAGAAGTATTTTTCAACGGTAGTGCGTTTTCTTGCGCATCAGCAAGTTTGCTCATTCTATTAAATTTGCTCATTCTATTAAATAGTGGTACCACGTAGTTGTCTCAGTGATTTAGGTTAGAATACAAAGTAAAAAAAAAAAAAAAAAGAAATCTTATGTGAGCTGCTCAGTAATTTCCCCATCCCTAGCATGAATGATGCGATTTTCTCGCCTCTCGTTCCAGCATGTTGTAGATATATACCACATAACAAAACTACAAACTCCACTGCCTTCTCCCTCATTAAAAAAAAAAGAGTTTCGCATAATAATAATAATTAGGTATCATAAGTTTAGGTAAATGACTATTTTGTTTGAATAAATATATTTAAAGGCTGGTAATAGACGTGTCGAATTATTAAAAAAAACCTTCTGGTAAACCTTCATCTTGCCTACTTTATTTTTTCCATTTAGGCTTTCTTTGCTTTTTTATGTAATTTTTTGCCTTTTCCTTTTAGATATTTGAGTAGGCCTACTCTCTCAATAAAAAGTAAAGTGTTCCCTATTACAGGCCGTGGAGGCCCAGAGGGTTCCAGGAGGTTGAGGCTCCCAGGAAGGTGGTAAGGTTGTCAGCCTTACGCACCGGCCGCCTTTACCCCCAGGATTGCTCCTGGTACTCATTTATGTTAGAGGCTGAGTCGACCCCAGGGCCATAGTGCCACCAGAAGGATTAGGCCAATTGAAAAACTCCAACGACCTCATCGGGGATCGAACCCGCGACCTTCCGGTTTGTAGCGCAGCGACTCTCTCAATAGCATTGACAAATTTCTGTTTTCGAAACTAGGAATTGGCATTAAGTTCCTTTTATAATATTCTATGATTTAAATTAGTACGATATACAACCGCATTAATTTCTACACCCGAGGGACAAAATTCCATAATAAGCATTATGTCATATAAATCCACCGAACATTCTACAAAATTTAAAATTCTATCAACAATACAATCTTGTGTTTTCTTATAGAAATATTCTAAATTTGAAACCTTAGAAGGCCTTTTTCATGAAACTCAATTTTTCAACTGATGCCCTTTTTCCATCCAATTGACCTCATGGTATTATTTTTATTTCATTATTTTAATTATAGACTTCTAAATGAAATCAAAACTGAGCGGAAGAGAATAGTTTGTTTAATTGTGATTAGGAATACTGATTAATAAATGGCTATAATTTAATTTTTGGGGTGCAGTTGTGATGTGAGAGCCATTTTGCATATAAATCCTTTCTTCGTAACATAATTTTAATGCTGTTTATTACCCTATCCTTTATGATTCCTTTTTAGGCCCCTAAAATACTGTTTATAGTGTTTTTAAATTCCGGTACCTAATAGCTATCAGTCTCAGCTTATAACTAACCTATGGCAATTTCTACGAAAAAAATTAATTTCAAATTCAGGTCTTCCATCTCAATTATGCTGTTAATATACGAAATAAAAGAAATAATTAAAACACTTTCCTTAAGTATAAAAATAAAATATAGATTTCTGTAATATACTTCTGCAGGTAATAAAATGTGAAGGTGCCTTGATGTGCGATCTTTGTAGATTTCAACTAATATATAAATTTATTTTAGACATTAATTCCGATTTCGTTATTATGTTATTCCTAAACACAGTCATATGGGTCTCTTTACTTTTTTTACCCAATGGACTAAAATTTCAGGTTTTAATAGGCACTGTCTTGACGTATGGTACCTATGATACAGGTAGAGAAAAAATACAATTTATCATTCTAAAATTAGTGTACCGATAATTAAAACTTGCCATATTTAAAACAATGTCTCTTCACGGAAATCATTGTTCCTAAAAATATAATATAAGTCTAATTAAAAATCTGATAACAAACTCACGTCAGTTTCCCTACCCTAAGCATGAGCAATACAAACTTTTCACTTCACATTCTGTCATATTCAATTGTTTCAACCTGATGCAAAAATGCAAGATAGCTAGAGCTGATTTTAAGAAAATTGCGAAAAGTTAAATTTTCATCATGTAAAGTGATAGTACAAGTAAGATAACATCCTCGCCGATCTTCTTGTCGCCATGTTTCTGAAAATTATATTTTTAAATTCCGAAAACCTCAAAACTTGCATTTGTGCCGAAAGTTCGGCATCCAATTTCAGGATCCAATTATACAAGACTTCTTATACATATTATATAACACAGCAACTATGATGCGGGTAGAGAAAGGAAAAGCTAGTTTAATTCATTTTGAATTAAACCCTGTCGTACATTTTGGTGATCGTTTGATATGACTTAAAATTTTCTAAGAAATTCCTTTGAAAAAATATAATCTTTTCAATGTTTTAAAAGAGTTATAGCCTACCTTTGGAGGCTATGCTAATTGCGATAAAAAATAAATTAACCAAGAAAACATTACTTTATTTTAATTATAAGTAACGGTTTATTAGTAAAGCCTATTATTAAAGTATTTAATTACTTTATTAGACGTAACTGCATTATTGTTGTTATCATTATTATTATTAATTATACTCTTTCTTTAATGCCACAAGCCTTCTGAGATTTATTATGAAAATTTGTGCAAAATATGTTGTGTAGCAATTATGCTTTATACAGTCCTGTTCTTATAATTTAGAAGTAACTCTGTCCTTTCAACATGCTACTTAGACACGGCTATGTGTAACTAGAAGTTAAACTAGAGATTAGAGGTAGGAGTCTGATTAGGGACTATCTTAAAGGATAATTCCAGGATCAAGCCAGCTGTGCACATCTATCAGATTATTCATGTGTTATCTGGGTCGCAATAGCTGCATTTTATGTATTTCACTCTTTAGAAGGAATATGATCTATTTGATAATATGAGATTGTTTATCTCAATCGATCTTATTCTTAGAGGCAGGACTGACCTGGTTGTCCTTACCTCTTTATCTACATAATTTTTTCCAAGATAGTTTTTTTAATCCATTTCCCAATCATGATATCATGTTGGAAACGCGAACTAACTGCGCCCATTACCGGTAAGCTAACCTACATTCGTATTTTTTCCTATTTAACACATGGTGCATAATTTAAATCAAAGCCTCTATTCATTATTGCAGACTTGAAATATAATCATAAGTTTACTTGCTAATTTAATTTTCCTTTTTTTCCCCCCCCCCTTTCTATTTCTTAATATTGACTTAACGATTTAATTTTCAGCAGCTAAGTTATGATGAGACTACTTTCGCCTGCGCATGAGTTATCGATGCCTCGATCGCCACCAAGATGAAATTAGTACTAGTTTAAACGTTGGTACCCATTGTAGCTTTAGATCAGCTGTTGTTAGTGATTAATTATTTTCACTTTTATTATTCGCTAAATGACTGTCGTAGAAAAAATATTATGCAATACACATGCGCTAAGTGCATTGGAGAATTGACGAAATCTAAAAACACTACCTTTGGCTCGTCTGTTCACACTATTCCTCGATTCTCCAATGACGCACCACTTTCATATCTCAATATAATGTTTTATAGGCGACGTTTAATTCAATTCATTTCTGAAATATATTTTTAAAATGTAATTTAACATTTTTAAGGCTTATGTGAAAGAAACGGGAAATAATTGAATTTATACAATATTGCTGTCATAATTTTCATTGATAATTCAAGACTCATAAATGTATACGCTTTTTTCAAATTCGTAATTTATCTGTATCTGACGTTCAGAAATAATAATACCGAAAGGTATTAATGCTGAAAATTGAAAATTGCCCTAACCAGGAACTGAGGAGATGAAGAGTGGAAAGTGGAAGTCATACAAAAAAGTACAGTATTATAATAATTTTAATCGATTAATTTACATTGTGATACACGGCCAAGAAATTTAATACCATAATAATTGTTATGTCATATATAGGGCTCGGAAGTTGATGACCTAAAAATGCCTGAAAAATGACCTATAAAATGCCCTTCAATTTATGAAAATGAGGCATGGAAAATTGAAAAAAATGACTTAATGTTTCTAAATATGTATTTAAAAAGGGAATATACAGTAGTAAAATAATGAATAATAATAATAGACAAGGACAATATTTAAGTATTTTATACTCGTATTATCCCTTTTATTGTTATATTTGCTATATTTATCAATGAATTCCTCATAGATAAGGAATTATGAGATCACTTTATAATGTTGGAAAAGTCCATTCTGAAGACAAAATAGGGAAAAATGGAACGGAAGATTGAAAATTTCCTAAAACAACTATTAGTAGAGAATAAAATGCAAAAAAAAAAATCAAAATAAATTAGGCCTTTTTGTTCGTTTTGAGGCGAGACGAATTTATACTATTTCCTGCATTGTCTGTGATGTCTTAGAAAAAAAAAAAAAAGATGGCATTTCATCAACTTCCGTGCCCTAGTTACATATAATGGTTGATATTGCTTCAAGGAAATACGGAAATCATTAATTTAAAAAATTGTGTTTGTTTTCCTTACATCGTGTAAGCAATGTTGATTTTTTGTATCTTTCCTACTCGAGGAATGTGCAGCGTTTCCTACAGATAGTCTAATATATTATTAATTTGTAGCATGAGATGTGTTCTGAATATAACTCGAAGGGAATGCAGTAAATTCATCTTCATATAAGGCAGAAACAACCATAAATAAAAATAATAACAGTATCCAGATTAACTAAAATCTGGAACTGGCAACCTTCACAAAGAAAGTAAAGCCACTGATATTCTGTAAGAAACAAGCAATAATTTTCAGGAAAGAGTGAAGTCAGTCACGGGAAAAATTAGCCTTCCGCAGAGGATGTAAAATAGTTCACTGTTATTTGTCGCATAGTTTGGATAGTATTTGCAATTGCCTGGATTTTTATGTTTATTGCCCCTAGATGGACAATCAAATATAGTTAATTATCACTCTCAGGGTCTATGTTGAAAATCATACCCACGTAGTATTGCTAAATTTGTTGGATTTCATGAAAGGCCTACAAATAAGCGCGAAATACACCCCTGGTAGAAATATTGAGAACTCTGCACAAAAATATGAATTAATATCGTATTGTTAGTGTTAGCAATTTCTTTTTCATTCTCTTAGCAAGCTGTGTCCCTATTACTACTGAAAAGTTATAGATACGCCCACTTACGGTCGATTACAGAAATTATTGATTCAATATTTCATGGAAATATGCAAATGGATATTTTTTATGAACACAAACTTCCCTTATTTAATGGTTGTCACATGCATAAAGTGATACAACAATAGAACTTAGAACAACAATAGAACTAAAAATACAATGATCCAAAAATTTAAAAATCCCTACATAAGCATATTGTAATTAAATTATATTTTATCTCTCAACGCTAAAACTAAATTTTATTTTCATTCCCAAATAATGTTTATTACTAATTATGGTTATATCCTTATCGCTACATTTGTGTATTAAAGCAAATAAGTGGGTAAACTTTTTAAATGTCAATTGTAGTAGTCTATAAAATAACTTATTTCGAAAAATATCTACCTAAATAGAAGGAAGTTAACAACAAAATCGTATTATTTCACAAAAATTCAGGCCAAGGGTACCCATATGATATTTTGTAGAGGGGGGGCCAATTTTTTAAAGTAATGTTTTGTCGCTTTAACTTCTTGGGCCACTTTGTAACATTATATTAATAATATAAGTACAACAATGACATAGCCAGAAAATAATTTCGGGAGGGTCTAAAGTGCCATGGGGTTTGGGGGTATGGAATAACTCCCAGGAAAGGGGGTTCACCCCCGGAATTTTTTTAAATATTGAACTAACGTAAATCACATTTTATGCCATTTTAACACTGAAAAATTAGTTAGAAAATTTGTTTAAGTGGAGATTGTTGGTGGAATGACCACCACGAATGACACGATCGCCTGCGTTATCATTTTAACTGATTAAAGAATAATGGTTAATTAAGCATTTACAAGCTCGGTTAACCAATTAAGTTATATCTGGACAATAGCGATTCTAGTACCAAACATAGGCCTACTAACTCACAATAACATATTTAAAGTGAGATAGAAAACTATAATAGCTTCAAAGCTGTAGTGCCGTCCTGTTATGTTATAATATTGTTAAATGATCGCTCCATATATATTGATACATTTTTCGGACATATGAACATTAACAATGAAATTGCCAAAATCTCTCCTTCAGATATTTAACACCGGACGCTGCTCAACAGAGTCATGCCACAGGTTTCAGAAGAGTTGAGTCACTAACATTTAATACTGCATGGAAATATGATTCCTCAACACTTGACAGAACTGAAGGACACGATTAATGGTTTTACAATGCTGTATTCCTTACCCTTGTCAGGATATTAAAATTCAAATAGATGTTGCAAATCAGGTTGTTTAAGCACCATTGTCTGGTTTTTGCATTCAGGGTTGTATCATTTCATCTCCTGAAGTCTTAAACCTCAGGCTATGAATAATTTCTAAAACCTGAATGAGCGTTGCAGATTTTGTAAAAGAATATATGTTGCCATATTAAAAATGTTAACATTCAATATATATTAAATTCGAACAATCATCATTAATACGCTCTATAAAGCAAGACTTGTTCTAGGAGGGAAATAAACTCGTTTTCAGTTTGGTACGCTGACATTGACTAATCGGCTTCCCGAGCTGCAACTTTTTCATTCCTTGTAAGAATCTTTACAGACCTTAAGAAAAAAGTAAAACATTTACAATATGGGAAGGCTGCTTCCAACTCCGGTGTTACGTGCTGGTCACCCGAGTATGAGAATTTTGACTTTAGGCTTAACAATAAAAATATTTTACTGTGTGGATTACCATAATTAATAATGAACTAACAAGTAATGCACACAGGTTACACACCATAAAATTCGCGTGAAATGCATGGATGTAATAGAATCGAATGTTCTTTCGGGGGAAGTGTAATGAAATGGGAAAATGCGAATTTCCAGTAAAAACTATTCTAAAAATGAAGTAAGCCTCCTTGAACTCAGTACACGTTGATCGCTCTTTTTCAGCCTACAAGCTTCTGCTAACAGACAAGATGTGTAAATTGCCTTTAGAAAGTTTGGAAATGTTATAGGTTGTAGCCTGTATAGCGAATGCAATTATGGAAAGTTAAAACAATTCAATCTATATGGTAAACAGGCAAAAGGTCTACCTAGAAGATAACATTTTTGTAAAAGACACTTATTGCTCAACCAAATGGTAGTTAATATTAGGTAAGCTTAATTTTTTTTTATTGAGACATGTGATGAGGTGAAATATGATTTTAGATACGAATTTTAGAGCATATTTTTATTTTTATGGCCTATTTCTTGGTTTTATTGAGTCTATTGTAGGTACCTAAAATCTAATTTTTGGATCCTAAAAATCCGAAATCCAGTTATCATCTACCTGAAATTAAAATTATTCGAAAAATGCTAATTCCATTATGTTAACCTTTTACGGTATTAGGGAATATTGGGGCACTATTATTAGGCCTATTATTTTGATATTTATTATTATTATTGTTATTAATATTATTATTATTAGGTATTGTAAACTATATTGGCTACTTCAGCATATACTTAGGCCTACTGCATGAAATTTCGACTATTGCGATAATGAAGGAAGAGTATGTTTAATGGGCAACAATCTGCAAGTTTTCTTGGTGCTATAAAAGCATTATAATTAGTCGCAGCTCATCATTAACTCAGACTTTAAAACTACTTTGTTTTGACTGACAGAAGGGAGAAAAACTTACACAAGTTTGCTTTGAAGGTTAAATTTAATGTTTCTGTATGTCAGAAAATTTAAGTTATTATAGAAGTTGTAATTAGTTTTGTTTAAATTCGAAATTTCATGCAGTAAGTATATGCTGAAGTAGCCAATATTATTTACAATACATAGTAATAAATATCAAAATAATAGGCCTAACAAAAATAAAACAATATTCCCTAATACCGTAACAGGTTAACATAATGGAATTAGTATTTTTCGAATAACTTTAATTTCAGGTAGATGATAACTGGATTTGTAATTTTTAGGCTCCAAAAATGAGATTTTAGGTACCTAAAATAGACTAAATAAAACCAAGAAATAAGCCATAAAAATAAAAATAAGCTCTAAAATTCATATCTAACTTCCCATTTCAATTCCCGGTTTCATTAATCAGTTCCTCATTTAATTCCATTGGCATCTATTTAGTAAGATATTTATCATTAAAATAGGTTGAGAATATTTTAAGAGGACAATTCCTCTGACATTAACCTTCGGCTTTCCATGCCGTTGAACTATCAACTGAGCTAACTAGAGAACACCATTAAACAAGAATATTTTAATGGTAAGTTATCTGAAAACTTAAACCTCCCATAAAACGATTCGATTCACAGCGCCAGATGGAATCTCTCTCCTTTGATTGATTCCCTTAATGGTCGTCCTTAGTGAAAGATATTTACATCATAATATACAGTATTGTAAGGCACATTAATTTTGTGATTTTGTGACTGGGTCATGAGTTCGAGTACCAGTGTCACAGGCAATTTTTTTTCATGAAAATAGGCCTACTCATGTAATGTTCAACAGAAACAACATTCTGTGGTTTCATTATTACATGTCTGCATATTAAAACATTTATTTTTAAATTTTGTTTTCACGAACATGTATTTTTTTAGATGCTAGCTACTTGAGTTGGCGTTAAGGATTGGCGGCTGTAGTTTAATAGACTGGTGACTGGTGTTATAATTATTTTCAACTAGAACCCTCGTGCATAAACCGTCTTAATTAATAAAATGTTAAAGTTATTACAGTATTGTACATAGATGTAGCAATAAAAACATTATGTATTAATACACATTGTCAAGAACTTAAAAATTAAAATTATCTTATGCGTCAGTTAAGCTACATAAAATGCCGTAGGCTAATAATTAAACATACAATAAATCACTAGGGCAAGGCATTTAATGACCATAAAATTGGTGAAAAAATGCATTTATGACCTAAAAATTGTGAAAAAATATGAGTGTAAAAGGTATATTAAACAGGGCACTGGTGAGAACTTGGATGGTGACTGCTACCCTTAACTCGGACGAGTCGTGTTAAATGATTCCAAGTTAAGCTGTAGGTTCCTTCTACTGGCATAACAATTCCATTAGACGTCCATCCACAATGGTGGGATCTTCCATCGTCCTCTCGGTGTCCGGCCTACGATCATTCGTGAAATGGCTCATAGGCTGTCACTTAGTGGGCCGAAATAAATAGGCCCTAGGCTTAGAAATAAAAGAAGACAAAATTGTGACAATAATAAACACAGTAATAAAACGTTTTAATTATCTTACCTGTCTACTATTCTCCCAAATACGAATGAAATACTATTTCCGACAAAGCGGTATTGAATAATTACCTTCCCACATCACTGACAGTAATTGAAGAGGAAATGCTGGAGGGCTCAGTAAACATCCTTCAGATTACGACATAAGAAGAGGTTGAGGATATTGACGACTTAGCTTCACGACCACGTGACTATCTTATGCGCTTGTGTTTGCAAACCTGAATTATATCTCATGACGTCATTCGCCAATAACATCTCGATATATAGGTGCTAAGGCCTTCTAAGAATTTTTAAAATAGTAACGCATACCAAACTGTAGACGTCTTCTTGCCAATAACAGTGAGAGAAACACAAGTGAAATACCACAAACTAGTGTAGTGCTACCAAGATTGCGGTATGCAAGCTGTGTGGTGTACGTTACCTACCTCAAGCTTTACCATCGTACACACAATTTGTCACTGGTGTGGCTAAATTCAAAATTATTGTGAAAACATCCCATTTCATCGTATATCAAGTCCTACATCACTAAACACGAACTTTTCTGTAAAAAATACGTGTAGCTGATCTATAATCTAAAGAATTGATTACATCTGCAATACAATATGGCCAGTAAATACACGGTAGCATTTATATGTTCAACTATTATTATTATTGGTGTAGTGGTTTTAATTTATGAAAGTTTTACATCTCCGCTTAACTGCAAAGCTTTAGCGGCAAAAATTAGTGAAAAACGGACAGTTACCAATAGTCTTGATAGCCAAAGACAATCGTTAAGGTACGAAGTAACTTCTTCATATCCTTATGTTGACTACGGAGACGAGGTTGAATATATTGTAGAAGTGTCTGAATCACTAGCGAGTGTTACTTCCAGCTCTTCAACTCGTTCTCTTTTGGATACTCCTAATTCTTCAGACTCATCAAATACAAAAGCGCTATCTACTTCACCAAGTGTATTGAAGTCAGTGGTAGCTCCAAGTACTTCTTCTGAAATTAATGTGGGGCAAATTACTTCTAGATCAGTGTATATCTCTACTCCTATAAACGTTTTAGATGACAATCTTGAGAGTGATCATGAATCTGCGCCAGCAAACAGTGAACTTCATGAAATCCCTACAGCAGTGTCAAGAAGCGAAAGCTCCGTCGAAAGAGGGGAAACTGTTCCAGAAACTGTAACAACTTCGAGGCTCATCACAATATTAAAGCCAGTAAGTTCTGACGAAATTTCACCAAAAACGGAGCTAACTGGAAGTTTATAAAAAAAAAAACTGTCGGAAGGCAGCTTATCTACTGAATCTACTGCAACAAAAGTTCGGCCAGCAATAATCCCACTTCACGGAGTAGAAGTTCAGAAGATGATTTTTCCGGAAAGGTGTCCGAGAGGTCAAAAGAAAACCAGTAGTGGATGCAGACCAGCATGAGGAAGATTATCATTTTAATAAATAATAGAGACAATTGTAATGTTTATATCGTAAGACGGCGTATTGAAAAGAACTAATGTGGCAGGCCTAAATATTTAAGGCATTAGAAAGTGGAACCTGCAGAGAACTTACAGCTGTGTGCTGCTCGAAAACTCTTCCATGTGTGTTCCTAAAGGCTCTGTAACATGAAAGTTTAATGGACATTGCTTCAAGGTGTTATTTGTTTTTGTGATTCATGTTCAAGCTCACGTCAAGTTTGAGTAAGTAAAATATTGAAATGAAACTCTCTGTAAATATACCATAGTGATAAGTAGAGACCGGATTTTAAAGGGAATTCCTTTTTTTATAACTTATTTCATCACAAAACATGATAAAATTGAACAGGATGTTACTGAGTATGTTTCAACTGCAAATGACCTGGTTTTAACGTCCCTTTTTCTTCCTTTTTTAGGCTCATTTCCCTTTTTTTTTAAGGAACTGTCCCTTTCCAGTACCTTTTTTGCTAATTTATTTTAAAAAATTCGTAAATTACCCAGTATTTGGTAATATGAAAATATTTAAAAAAAATTTCACTGATTCACCATTGAAAAAATAATTTCTCCCAGCAGAATAGAGCGTTACAGGGAAATCACAGGCATGCCATTGCCTAAGTTTCCCATTATAACAAGGTGGGGAACATGGATTTCGTGTGCTATTTTCCTCTGTGAGAATTTGAACAAGACCAAAAAATTTCTTCAGTCATTAGATGTTACAGAATCAGCAGCTGTAGAGGAAGCAAAGGCTTTACATGAAACAAACATGTAACTCTCTGTTGAATTTTTACGCTATCTTACTTTTATATCCCTTTTTTCGCACCTTTTTTTGGCAATAATTTTCCCTTTTTCCCCACCTTTTTTGGCAATAATTTTCCCTTTTTTCGTCTTTTTTTGGGTGAAAATTTTCCCTTTAAAATCCGGTCTCTAGTGATAAGTTTGTATTACGTGTTTTAATAGGTACCAGTCTATATGTCTCTTCTTTCCTTAAACAAACATCACAGTAATTGATTTATCTTACCGCAGGCTATTGTAGTGTGTAGTATGAATATCTTCATTCCAACAACTGTAATTTATTTATATTTATTTTGTTTTATTTTATTTTAAATAGGATACAGCCCCGAGCTCATTACTGGGGAGATATAAAATTAGGTACTATTATTTATTACACAGAAAATATAGTCATAATTATATTAATAATTACTGTGGTAATACATGTACACAATTACAACATTCAAACCAGTACCGAATATTATTTATGGGCTATGTAGAAAATATTAGAATAAACCAGATTTCAACAATGAGAAAAAGTAATTTGGTACACTCATTTTAAATGTATTTTCTGAAGTAACATTTAAGACCTTCCTTATATACAGTGTTCCTGTTATAAGTATAATAAAATAAACAGTAATAAATTTTGAATTAATACGAATCGTAGATGAAACCAATTGCTACAAAGAGTACAAACCTGGGAATTTTTGTTACCTTATATTCCCTAAACCTCAACACGGCTTCCATTACTGACAAGGGAAATGTCCAACCGAAAGGCTATTCCATCTCGACCCATGTGTTAGAAGCATCTGTGATGTGTCATTATTGAAGCAGCATAAATTATTTCTTGTAAGTCATTCAAATCACGTACTAGCATCCTTTTCTTGTGATCTGGCAGACAATGTGACGCATAGTGATTCTCTTCTGATTCATCTTGGAGAGAATTACTCGTCTAAGAATGTTAGCAAAGTGTGGTGGAGCCCCGTCTTGCTGGAAAATTGTTAAATCAGGGAGTCAAGGCATAGCATACATTTACAACATATCCACATACATGGTTGCAGTGACCGTCTTCTCAGGGAAAAGGGGGGGAGACCGATGATTCTGTCACACATGATCCCACACCAAGCATTCAATTTAGGGGAATCCCGTTAGTGTTCAAATATGTCACGCGGATTTTCTGACCCCCCCAGTTGCGACAGTTGTATCTGTTTATAAAAATTCTCCTGTGAAATGGTCTGCGCATACGTGACTCTTGTAAAATTAACAAGGATTAAAAATTCCAAACTTTCTCTTTAAAATGGCAACAGTCTTAATTCATTTGGCTGCATAGTTCTGAAATTACATCTATTTCTTTTATTATACTTATATGAGGAACACGTCATATACCTTAACTGCATCAGAAAGTATCCCTTTTAAACCATACTTAGTTGAATCACAACGTGTTTAAAACGGATAGTTTTTCCTGTATTATGATCATGGATTTCTTGAGCAGTTGAGTGGTTCATATTAGATTTAATTACATCATTTTAAATTAATCTATATTTTTAACAATTTCTCTCTTTATACGAATAGTAATTGGTTTAATTTCAGTAATGTTATATAATTCTCTAGTCGGCCGCGGTGGTCTAGAGGTAGCGTGCCCGCCTCTAGATCCGCAGGGCGCGGGATCAAACCTCCTAAATTTCAGGACGTAAAAATCCTGGGCACGGAGTCCTCCGGGAGGGACTTTAAGGTGGGGGTCCCGTGTCGTAGATTTACGGCACGTAAAAGAACTCCAAGCCTAAATTAGAGCCTCTGGACAAAATTTCTCGGCCCTTTCACGTCCAAGAAATACTTAGTTTCCAGAGGGGGGTTGCGAGGCGATGGGCTTACCACCTGTCCCTCTACCCTCTCTCGGAAAATAAGCATATCAAAATTAGTATAGGTAATGAAACCTTCATTGGAGGCCCCTTCGCCCCACCTGGGGATCATAGGGTACCAGATACAGATACAGATACAGATATAATTCTCTAGTGTGTGTTCTTCAATGTGAGATTGAAAATTATTTGAATGGTCCTATTTTGAATTATCTCAAGATCACATACCACAAATAAATAATTAAATGAGAATGCATAATAGCTACTTCAATTTTAATTCAGATATATATTGTATATTATGTCATATATTATATGAATAATAGAGGAGCCAATTTGATCCCGAGGCACTACATAATTGATAAGTTTTTTGCTATAAAATTGTTTAAAAATACTATTTTTGGAAACATGTCTGTGTGTCTGTCTGTGTGAAAGTTTGTGAACAGGCTAGCTCCGAAACGGAGAATCGTATGAAAACAAAATTTCGTATTTGGGTCAGGTACTTTCTGAAGATGTGATTCGAAGATTGGCGACAAATTTCCCTTATTTTTAAGGGGACTTTACATGAAGAAATTTTCGTTTTTCGCGATTTTCTCGAAAACGGCTCTAACGATTTTCTTTAAATTTTGCACATGGATTGCTTGTACCAAGAGCTAAAACTTTTATTTGAAACATTTTTCGAACAAATTCTCTGAAGGGTAGTTAAAAGAAACCCACTGTGAATACGTGCTTTTTGCAATACGGCTTCTTGTAAATCGTACGAAAACAAAATTTTTTATTTGGGTTAGGTACCTTCTGAGGCTGTGAAGATTTGCGACAACCTTCTCTTGTATTTAAGGGGACTTTACATGAAGAATATTTTGTTTTTTGCTATTTTCTCATTAGCGGCGCTAACAATTTCCTTTAAATTTTGTACATGGGTTGCTTATACCATTTCAAAAACATTCTCTGAAGGGTGGTTGTAACCTACCAACTTGCCTGGTGAACAACTCAATACGCGGACATTTAAGGCATTTTATTCTATACAAGTACGTGAAGTGAGAAAAATGTACTGTTGGCCCTGCTTACAGTAAAGAAATATCTGAGGGGAATATTTGATCAATTTCGGAAATTATTCTTAACAGCGGAAAGTTCAATAAATGTTTGCAGTCACTTGTTTTTTTTCCCATAGCCTGCGTTTTTAGTCGCAATATTCAAAGAAGGGGCTATAAGGTATTTATTGCATAATTAGCGTAAATGCTGCAAACTTTTATTTGGGCAGAGGAAGTTATGTGACTTTCACATCAGATTTTTTTAAATACAGCTGAATGATCTATAGCATTGAAAGTTTTTCAAGTCCAAACATAAGTCTGCAGCAAGTTTATTTCTATCTAAAGCTTCCTGGATAGGAAGTAAGATACAGTAAAACCTGTGAAGTTGACCTCTGTAATGTGACCACCTGCATTAATTGACCGCATTTTCATGGAACCGGCAAATTCCCACTTATTTATACTGTAAGTTAGTCTGCAAGTTGTCCACCTGTGTAACTTGTATCTTGACCACGGCCAGACACTATTTTAAGAACTTTTAAACTGTAAAACTTGACCATTCTAATGTGTTATGACTAGGGTTCGGATGTTTATGACCTAAAAACTGGAAAATATGACCTTAAATATGCCCTTAAAAATGACTAAATATGACCCAAAAAATCGTAAATATGACCTAATAAAAGAAAGTATTTTCTAATAATAAATGTTCCACTTTTAAACGTTTAATGAAACTAAATTACTACATCGCTTGAATGCAATCAGGATCGTGTTTTTAAGAATCTTACATATTATTCACAGTTTTGCTTGTAATGGACATCTAATTTTAAAACATTTGCTTCTGTGTGAATGCTTCACCACTTCAATATAATATTTTGTAGTCCATGCGTGTCCCTATAAAACATGAAAAATTGCATTAATTTAAAAATTAAATTACCTATTAATTGGGCATAAACATTAAATTAATGAAATAAATTTCAAAGTAGGCTATTACGTACCAGTTTTCAGTCTCCATTTTTGTCTGGATTACACTATACAACCACGTGCATTTTAAGATTATCGAATAGAAATCTTCTCCTGCTGTCACTTAATATCGTCTTAAACCGCGAGAAGCTCCTTTCGACGTTACAGGATGTCACAGGTGCATATTTGAAGAACGTCATTAAATCGTTTTTCAGCCGTCACATTAATTTCACACACTTTGCGATACAAAATTTTCCCGTCGGTGCAGAAGTGGTTTTCTCCAAACTCTTTAACAAAACGTTTTAGTTTTACACTTTCAGAACACTTATTAGTCGGCATTTTGATGTTTCCCGATACCACTGCAAGTGTGAACTGAAAATCTTTTAAAACTGTCTCTAGTGAAAGTTGTTAACAAGGAGGAAGGAGGTAAAATCCCGTGCATTGTGCTCTAACTACCTGCACTTGTTATTGTCCCTTCACATTCCAGTTGTCCCTTCACAATCCAGTTACAGTCAAACCAAAATATTAGTAACTCTTTCTCAAAAAATTTTAACTCTACGATTTAGTGCCTACAGTATACTGTCCAATTGTGGTCTTTTACCGAATTTATTACTGAAATATGACGTTAAATTAAAAATGACCGAAATATGACCAAAACTATAAAAATTTCCAAAATATGACCTGTGCAATTGTGCTCTTTTACCGAATTTATTACTTAAATATGACATTAAATTAAAAAATGACCGAAATATGACCTAAACTATAATATGACTTTATATGCAAAATAAAAACGGTCCAATTAGGATAACAAACATGCAATTCGTGTTTAATTTCAGTTTGCGGCAAGTTTAGAGGTCAAGATAAAAATATGATATGTCATGAACATCCGAACCCTAGTTATGACATTCGAATTAAATTTAATTGCGATTCCATCAAGATGAATTCATAGATAAAACAATTTGCCTGTTCGATGCATAGAACCAGAAGTGGATGACGCGTTCCCGGTTCCTCATGCTTAGAGATTGCTTGTATGGGAATTTTTAAAAAAAAGTGCGTTTATCCGACCCATTATCACATTCTGAGAGTTCCAAAACAACTGCCGCTGCCTTATCACCTGCAATGCTTCAGAACTACTTTCGAGTCACTATCGAAAGATGGGAAGTGAATTATGTTGTAAGGTGGTGAACATGTTGAACGTGTGTAACAAACATAATCCATGAAAAACGGGCGAGTAAAATTACCTTTCAACAAAATAGATGATTTATGGACACACTGTAGCCTACAGTATATCAGCGTTTCTCAACCTATGACGGTGCAGATGGCCCTCAGACATCATTAAAAAATATCATAAAGCAAGTGGAAAGTAAAGAAGTAATTTTTTTTCACATATTTCGTTATAATGACCTATAATTAATACCCCAAATATTAAGAATATAGGCCTTCTTTTAAAAAATAGGATGTAATATTAGGGTCTGTAATTTTTTTTAGACATTTTAAAGTTCCTCGGGTTCAAAAAGGTTGAGAAACGCTGCTATATTATGTTATAAACTACATTAAGTAGACCTGTAAAATGACTAATTTTTTGTTGAACGAAAAACTCCGCAGGAAATGTTATTTAAAAATTGTCACGGATAAATACAATAAACGTTATGCAAAAAGAATTCATTTATAGACTATAATAGGCTGTATCTATAAAATTACACAAGATCGTAGGGCTATAATTTTCCATAGGTCGAATGCCACTCGAATACACAACCTGAATAAACATTTTTTCTCGGTAGGTCGATTTGCAACACTATTTTTCACACGCATGACCTGTGACGACGTGATACGCTTTTTTTATCGACGTTTCAGAAAATTGCGAATTTAGCGAGCGATATGCATTTGCTCAAGTAATGCTTATTTTCATTTGTAACTCAGTAGTTATGCGTTACATTCTGTGTTTTCTGTTCGGTTTTTTGGTTTTGTGCAATTGTAGGCCACGCGGCGGTGGAGGAAGAAGTAAGGTTTCGTCTGGGATGTCTGCCCCAAGAGGAATGGCTCCACATTCAGGAGGCGGGAGGGGCGGAGGTACAGGTGGATCATCTGCGGCCTTTCGACCTCAATATATATTTCTTCATTTTACTTTAATTGCTGTCTTGATATTTCTTCAGCAAGAAGTACAAATTTGAGGTAAATTGTTGTCAATATATTTCATAAGTTATATATTTCCATTAAAATGAATTTATGTATTTAATTTACATCCGCAGTTATGGAGGGAATTCACACAAAACTTCAAGAAAACATATCCCTGGCGCTATTACTTATTCACATTTACATATTTTTCCTATGTGCTTTTTGTGATCAAGGGTTTTCGAAATGTGCAACGCAAATCCCGGTTCGCTGCCGTTGCTTTGTTCTAGGCACGCCGATACAATTCACAATTATTAATTTGCAGTGAAATTATTGTTCATATGCTTTTAAATAATTACAGCCCAACCTGCTTTGATATCATAAAGTTATCGTAAATGTTTCCATTTTGTTGCAAGAATTTAATTTACAAGCATAGGCCTATTTGACATAAAGATCAGATTCCCCAGGAGACCTCGAAATATTTTCTTTGACTAAAGAGGAGCATAGGTTTAGAAAGTTTGATAACCCCTTAATGAATAGCTTGTGGATTCGGGCTTCATTTCCATAGATATGGAATATTCACCAACGGTATGACTACCTTGATTTTTGGTATGGATGACCATATAAAAATAGGTATAAATTCTATAAACAAGCATAAGAACAAGCATAAACAAACCACGATTCGTACAATACGTATTAAGTAAGGTACGATTAAAGTTTAGGAAGAAAATGTTTTTGGGACAAAAATGGTATTTGAATTTTTTGTTGTTGCTACCGAAGTAAAAAACTGTTAAAACCTGTACTGTTATTCTACTTCCACTTTGATATTTCAAAATTCATCAGCCCAAGTTCATAGATATGGTGCCTCAGTGTTGAAAAAAAAAATGTAATCGGATAGGTAAGCTTGGACTGAAGATAATGCTCGTATAGTAAAATACATTTCAATCTAAAAATAGCACATATTGCTTTATTCTTATTGTAATATTATGAAAATGTGTTCTTTTTATGAGAGATTACCTTTTACGTAAGCGAATTGAATCGTTGGTGGGCCACTGGAGGAGAGATCTGTAAAAGTATTCATGTTCTTCTGGTAGATATGCGTTTCATGGATATAAATATGTCCGTAATTCTGATTGATTGGCAGTTTATCATCATAAGCTCTTTTAGTTATCATTACACATGAAACGTTCACATGAAACTTGTGCCTAAGTATAAAAGTGTGCTTTATTACACCCCCTATGTGCTGTGAAGTAGTAACTATGCCTCTAGAGGCTTTTTTGTACTCAAACTGCAAGAAACTAGCAATGAAAAAATCTTGTTTTGGGGATTGTGGGATTGTGTTGGATTTATATTCTTCTCATAAGCATGTTCGCTTGTTGTCCTCTCATTATGAAACCCTACAGTAAAAGAATATCAATTTCCATGAAAAATTAAGTGATTTTATTTGTCCCATGTTATGTATTATTTTACCTTCTTCTGTTTAGTTCATTTCTAACTGATATTCGTAAGATAGTCGATGACTAATTAACGCATACGCCATCCTTTCCTTTTGGACCAATAACATAATATGTTTTTAGACATGTGTGTCTGTAATAAACCAATCACAGGTCTTGGCCCGTGAATTTATCGGTTAATTCAGAGTCAAACATGGCAATAATTATCTATCGTAAATAATGACGATTAATAAAATATCAAAAGAGGCGATGAACCATTAGCCCATAAGTATTAAAAAATACCTGCATATGATGCCTGAATACTTCTAAATTGTTCTAATACGGTACCGTGCGTTCTTAAACTATATGACACATTAATGTTAGGCTATTAATTATTATCATTTCATGTCATATTTAAAGCGAATGGAACTTGAATGGAGTTCTTGTCAATCGATTCACAATTTTCGTCTGCTTCTTCAAGAACTGACAACTTTTGGCAAGATAACAAGGTTCTTTGGTTGGATATTAAATTTTTCAACCTCTTAAAGAATTCCTTGGAGTACATTATCGATTATATATATTTGAGTTTCCAACGGTTCAGACGTATTCAAAGCTCATAAGTTATTCAAATGGGACTCCGAGAATAGAGCCCTTTGAAATGTTAAATGCAAATTTAGTACTAGCTTTTGGACTGATAGGACGCATGGTTGAAATTGGCGTCAGTGCTTTTGAAATGAGAATGGATAGAATGAAAATGGGTATTTCGTTAAGAAACATTTCGTCTCTTTTTTTCGGAGTTACTTTTGTTTGAGCGCCTTCTTAATCATCGCATTGCATGAGAGTAATAATAGGCCTATACGAAGTATATGCCTACATGTAACATTGACTTCTACAGAGTTATGTGATCAGAGTTATGTGAATCTGCTTGTTGATTCTGTAGTGTTGCTACAGTACGTACGTCTTAATTGCAGGGCGGTATGAATTACTTTTTGCTGTGTTTCTTGGTTATTTTCGTTGTCGTCTGCCAATGTAGACCACCTATCAACACCAACAGCGGAGATCGCTCCAAATCCAAGCAATCTTCAGGAAGGAGACCGCTGTACCACTACTTTCTGTTTTCACGAAATAGTTCATCACCTACTAAGCCATTTCATTTTATGGCATGTTGCACAATAATTCCTCTGATTCGTTTTATTCTTCTAATGCTTCGTGAAAGGTATTTATATTCTTGGAAATAATTAGATTAGTGAATCTTTTGGTACATTTATTATTGTTTCATAGGAAAACTTCCCACGTTTTCTTACAATAAATAGCAACCAAAATAAATAACTGTTTATCTATCAGCAGAATTCGCACAATCCTCAGATAGTTAATTGCATCACATAGGCCTTCTGAGCCCTGAATTTTTAAACAATTCAAATTTCACTTAATACCCTATTATAAACAAGTAAAAAGTATGTTTATTAAAATACATGTTCAACACCGTTGAGCTTGATCAATGAAATAAAATAAATAATATACCATCTGTTGAACTAAGATATATTTGTGATCTGTCGCCTAGGCCTTTCGGTGTCTCTACACCATCTTCAGGGCATCTTTTACTGGCTTGGAGCTCCGATAATTAAAACAAAGCTGCATTTCGTCACTGCGGCGAGGGGGCCACAGAAGAGAGTCCCGTGACAGTGATTTTATGTGATTTTATAACTTTCATCTTATTTTATAAAGGTGACGAAATGCAGTTTTTATTTTAATTATTGGAGTTCCAAGCTAGCAAAAAATGCCCTGAAGATGGTGTAGAGACACCGAATGGTCTAGACGACAGATCACAAATATATCTTAATTGATCAAACGGTATATTATTTATTTTATTTCAAATAAAAAGTAATTAGATAACACATGGATAGTTAGTAAAAGAACTCCACCCATAAAATTTTAATTAGAATCTCTGGTTTTATAATAATAAAGTTGACGAATAGTTATTAATGGTATAGGGGTTAAAAGCGAGGTGCGATAATGTGAAACTTTTACTTTTTGTGTCTTGTGCTAGAAATTCTATTTTTAATTCAAGCTGTCTAAATAAATATTTTTGTCTCATTGAATTGTGGGGATGCCTTTGCGTTTATTATCTTTCCAGGTAAAAGTATCCTGAAATCAGAAGGATATTCATTTTAAAAGAGGAGAAATTAGAGTTAGGGTACATGAGGAGGTTTCAAGGGAAAATACTAAATTACATTGGTCAAGTTCATGTTAATATTATAATTATTTGGCTAGGATTTGCTGATGACATTTTTTAGGTGTGTTCTTTTCAGGAAGATAGGAGGACACTGGCCAGCCAACACACATCACTTAGTGTAAAAATATCTTGGAGCTTTCCAGAACTTTTGTAATTCAATAGAGTATTGAAGTGTAGTATTAAGTGTAAAATTGTAAAATGCAGATAAGTGGTTATTCAAGAGAACAGCACAAGTAGACACAAACCGGAAATATAGGGATGCTACGCATGTAATATTATTATAATTGGGCATGCAGCTATGTTCAATAGTAATTATTGAAAAAAAAAAAAAAGTTGGTTTGGTGATGTCTTTTACAAATAGAATAAACTGCCTTATTACGGTAACAACTGTACCAACAAACTTAAATTTTGGTACTGTATTGTGGTATTATTTAGAAACTAGGAAATCTCTATTCTTAGTCCAGTCAATGAATGCTCAAAAAGAAGTGTAGAGGGAAATGGAAGGAACACAATTTTTGACTTTGGGACTTTGTTTGGACTAGTTAGGAGGTAAACATACTAAAAGTCCCCACTCCTAGGGGGTGAGCGGGGGGCAGGGGGGCCCTTAGAAGGTCCCTTTTTTCGGTTTTTCTCTTATATCTCAGAAACTATGAGTCCTAGCGATAAGATTTTTCTATACAAAAATAAAGATGAAAAAATGCTCCACAAGGTTGATCCCATTCATTTTTTCGCTATCTTTCCTAGTTTCCGAGATATCTGCGCTCAAAATTAGCTAATTTTGAAAAAAATATAATTGCCTCGCGGTTTTTTGCCTTATTTCGTTAGCTAACTCTTCGGCCCTTCGTTCTACGAAAAAATCATAAGGAAGGAAGTTGTAGAGCATTAAATTTCCTTCAAGAATATATGTTACTTTACTTTTTTATCTTCAACCGTTCAAACGTTAGAGCAATATTAACTTTATGTGTAAATTCCGGGATTTTGCAGAAAAACTTAACTTTCGTATTTTCCATTATTTCACTGCTCTAACTCTGTATAAAAGCCAATATTACGTATTTATATGTATAAATAGTATGTATTATTTATAAGTTGTACATAAATGAATCAATATATATATATATTGTAATATATTTTCAAGAAATATATATGCTTATGTATAGTCCAGTCAATGATTGAATGAATAGAGGGAAATGGAAGGAACACGGTTTTTGACTTTGGGACTTTGTTTGGACTAGTTAGAAGTTAAACGTACTAAAAGTCCCCACTCTTAGGAGGTGAGCAGGGGGCAGGGAGGCCCGTAGAAGGTCTCTTTTTTCGGTTTTTCGCTTATATCTATGGGTCCTAGCGTTAATACCACTCTATACAAAATTAAACCTGATAAAATGTTCCATCAAGACTGATTCCGTTTACTTTTTCGCTATCTCGCATAGTTTATTTTAAACTTGTATGTGATCGGAAATTAATTTTCAAGAATAACAACTATTTTTTTTCTCTAGAGTTTGAAAATAAGTATCAAACTGTCTCGGAAAGATCGAGCACTCCCCTTTGACTGTCAGCTCGTCAATCAAGATTAACGATGAAAGGGTGTCTATGGATCCTTTTTTTTTGCTATTCCAGTGCAAATTCACAAGTAAGAAAACCGACGAAGATTTGAAAACTTATTTGCAATATGAATTAGCCCCTTTCCCTTTGGCCTTCTTCAATGAGGGTGGGATGAGGAAACCTACGATTTCAGTTCTCTAGAAAGAGCTCAATCCAAATATCAAATTGTACGTGTGACACACTTTGACATTGTTATGGGCGGAGGACTTCTCCTGCACAAAGTTATTTGGCAAAGAGGTTCCACGATATCTGCCATTGGTGATAGATATGTCAATTTTATGAACAGTCACTATCGTGGAAGGAGTTGCACTGTAGTGTTTGATGGGTACACGAGCTCATCCGCAAGTACAAAGGTCGCTGAGCAGCAAAGGCGGTACTGTCTCAGCAAGTCAGCCGACATACATTTCAGTCAGTAGGCAGTCATAACTGTGAAGCAGGAAGACTTCCTGTCAAATGTCTACAACAAAGGCCTGCTGATTAACATGCTGAAAGTCACACTACAGTCACATGGAGTCAGAACCCTGCAAGCACGGAATGATGCGGATGTCCTCATTGTAGACGTGGCTATGGAGTTGTCACATACCACCGCTCTTGCAGTTATTGGTGAGGATGTCGACCTAATAGTCCTGTTGATGGCCAAAACACCTAGTTACCAGAACATAATTTTCTTCAAGCCTGGGCGTGGAAACATAAAATCTACATTGTTTTCTACATGCCTTCACTGGGTGCGATACCACCTCAGCAGCCTTCTGAAGCAGTAAGCTGGGATTTATCAAACTGTATTTGAAGTCTCCAGATGTCCAGGGAACTGCTGCAGTTTTCTCAGACCCACCCTCAACCAAGGATGATGTAGAGGAAGCTGGGGAAAAGTGTATTTTGAGGTGATTCGGGGTCCCACCTAAAGAGAAATCTCTAAACGCTTACCGTTACCAATCCTATGTAAAATCGATAGCCAATATCAAACCGGACATCTCGTGCCTCCCACCAACTGAGGGGGCAGCGAAACAACATTCTGAGGACATATCACCAAGTCGAGATGTGATTGGGACATGAGCTGCCTCCTCAGATGTATGGGTTGGAGTTAACCAACAAATTTCTAACTCCGTTGCACAGTAAGCACCAGGCTGCACCGGATGAAATATTAAGGTTTTTTTTTTTGGTCTGTGCACAAAGGATTGTGCCACCACCAAAATGCGGAGGCAGAAAGGCATCTCTCAAGTGTTCCCTCGTGCCAAAACTGTCAGGTGAACTGTCTTAATGGGGGGCCCCCTCTTGGAAAATGAGGATGAAGAACTCGACATCGATCCTCTGCCAGTTATCCTAGAAGATGTATCCCCTTTCTCAATGGATGAAGAAGAAAACTAAGCAGAACAATACCCAGGACCAAGTTACCATGTCGTGGAAGGACCGTCCGGCTCCAAGAGAGTCAGGAATTTGTAATAATTATTGCTGTTCAATTGTACTATAAGGTGTAAATATATTATTAAAGTAAATGTAACACAGTTTCAAAAAACCTTTATGAGTTAATGTGTTAATAAAAAAAAGTTACGTAGAAATTGTTGTTGACTCTGGAATAATCCTACCCGAATGTCTTTGCGGAGCGAATGTATAGTTAATATAGGCCTATATATTGTATTAACTGTACATTATATATACATTGAATACAAGTATTATTGCCTATGTAAAGGGTAATTATGGCTCCTAAATAACAATATAGATTCGTCGATCCTCGATAAATTGTCAATTTTGAGTATTATCAAAAATTTCCATCATATATTATAGTAATTGTATTTCTGTAGGGTAAATGATGGAGCTCTCAAAGTGGTTCCACTGGGTTTGGGGTTCGAAATTAGTATTAAATGACACCGAACAATATTACTTTTCAAGAACTCCATATATACTTGAAAATATATTATAAATACATAGCCTATATATACACATAATTTCTTTATGTGCCATTTATATATAATACATACTGTTTATACATATAAATATATATAATACGCATATATTGGATTTTATATAGAGTTTCAGCAGTGGAAGAATGGAAAATACGAAAGTTAAGTTTTTTGCAAAATCCCGGAATTTACACAAAAAGTTAAAATTGCTCTAACTTTTGAACGGTTGAAGGTAAAATGTAAACTAACATATATTCTTGAAGGAAATTTAATGCTCTAAAACGTTCTTCCTTATAACTTTTTTGTAGGACGAAGGGCCGAAGAATTAGCTAACAAAATAAGGCAAAAAACGCGAGGAAATTTTATTTTTTTCAAAATTAGCTAAATTTGAGCACGGATATCTCGGGAACTAGGCAAGATAGCGAAAAAATGAATTAAATTAATCTTGTGGAGCATTTTGTCAGCTTTAATTTTGTACAGAGGGGTCTTATCGCTCGGACCCATAGTTTCCGAGATATAAGCGAAAAACCGAAAAAAGGTACCTTTTAAGGGCCCCCCTGCCCCCCGCTCACCTCCTAGGAGTGGGGACTTTTAGTATGTTTACCTCCTTACTAGTCCAAACAAAGTCCCAAAGTCAAAAATTGTGTTCCTTCCATTTCCCTCTACAACTTTTCATTGACTGGACTATCTTAAGATATCACGAATTTCTTGAGTGAAACTGCTATTTAACCTACAGACGATACAAATATAGCAAAATTTAGAGTATGATTTCTACTTTTAAATAATTTCGTATTAGTTATTCTTCTATGACGCCTATCCACCCAAACAAACGTTAAGTCTTGGCTACTTAGTTTATTTTATATTTATTATTTATTTTCTGTTGCTCCGCTGTAAGGTGCTGTTATGAATATGACAACACAACCCACATAAATTAAGGAACTTATTTTTATACCATTAATTGTTACTATTCTAAAACATTGTTCGGAAAATAAACTAATTGCAGGTGAGTTTTGCAACAGAATGTGGTAATGAATGTTTATTTTGCCATTGCCTACGCAACTACTTGTCCAGTATTTCATTGTAAAATCCCGTAGGAGGGATCATACCACTTACTACAAACAACCACCTCTGCAAATGTTGGAGTAGGTCATTTATTTCGTTCTGTTGGTCTACTGCTATAGCAACCAAACTGATCAATACCCTATAGCCTACACACCTACAAGGAAAACATAAACAGCTAAAGTAAGGTCATTAACTAACTTTTATCCAGTTATTAGGATAACAGTTATCCAGATAACTGGATAATGACGCCATTTAACCAACAATTTATAATTAAGGACTATGGATGGTTTTTCGCCTTATACCCTCAAAACGAAATAGATAAACCAAGGAAATATTTTATCAGCAATAGTCTCAATTATTTATTACTAATATAGTAGAAGTATATTGAGTTGTGATTTAAAATTGATCAATCTTAAAACAGTTTAGGTGAATCACAACTCAATATACTTCTACTATATTAGTAATAAATAATTGAGGTTATTGCTGATAAAATATTTCCTTGGTTTATCTATTTTGTTTTGAGGGTATAAGGCGAAAAACCACCCACTAGTCCTTAATTATTACTATCTCTCACAGAATAAAAAATTAAATTCATTAACAATTTATAGTTATATAATTAACTGTTAAAAGAGTTTGGTTGATGGCAAGTACAGTGTGAATAATCGGCTCCAGTGCAAGAAGATTGTTGAAAAGTTTCTTCGTGCCTTAGAGTGGATGGACAATCGTGACTGCTTCTTTCACCTGTTTTTATAGTATTGTCTGCATGACAAACACAAAAAGTGTATCAGTACATAGTACATAGTTAATTGTCTGTCTAAAGCTAATCGAAATAAATATTTAGATAACGCGGTCTTATCTCTGCAAATAACAAGTCTCAGCAGTTAATCGTTATCCAGTTATTTTTCACAGCTCTATTCTCAGCATGATTGATCTTGTCTCATCCAAGAATGTTACCTGTGCTGTAGCCCAAATCTTAATTAACTGACCAATTGAATAAATATTCTGGTTTAGTTTCATTCATTACGCACTTCGCACTTTTCTGGTTTCGCTAGCACCGCACTACATACCAAGTTGCGTCGGAACGATGCTTGCCGTAAATTATTTTCATCATCGCTGCTATTGCATTTTTGTGCTGTGATTCAAAACACGTTTCCCGTGCTATTCACCCGCGATTCTAAGTAAGTAGCAATTAGGTTAGGAACAATGATATTAGTGCTAGTGAAATGTAGAGTTAGGTTGGTGGCAGTTAGAATAGGGACAGTGATATTAGTGTTGATCGCCATAAAGTTTACAGCCCTGTTTCTGAATCACGTGACCCACGCGTAATTCACTGCCAGTCGTAATTCTCGCCTTTCAATAGCCATTTTCTGTCCACAGTCTGCCATTTATAGGTCAGAAAAGTGATAGCTTCTTTCTCATTTTCCCAGTATTCGGGACACTTTCCATAAAAAGTAAGTTATGGTTCTATGGTTTATGAGGAAAACTAAAAATCGCCAATGTTCAACCTTATATGTGAATAAACAAAGTCCGTAATCATCGAAACCATCCCTGAATATTCTATTGGTGGAAGGGAACCTCGCTATTCTTTTATTAATTCTTATGGAGTTGGATAGAAGGTTGTGTAGGTGTAGTGAGATTCACAATATATTATGTTATTCAGTGACAACGAAATTCGCTGATGGTCATTAACTTAAACGGAATAACGACAGTACATGCCAGCATGGTACGTGACTCTCATGTACTACGCAGCTCCTACTCATATGTATGATCTAACCAATTTAAGTAACTTGTTTACTCCTGTGGAGCTCTAAAAGCAAGTGGTCCTTAATATGGACAGCTGTCATATACAGCCAAAATAATATAAGTGACATACAATTAAGATAATCAGGATAAACTAGTATTATTTGATGTGAATAATTTACTTTTCTGGCTGAAGGCAAGTTTTGCTTGATATATTCTATTAATAATTTATTTTTCACTTCTTCCATCAGATGTTATTTTGCTGCCTAGATATTGAATTTCTTCAGTTTCATCCAATAATTCTCCGTTCAATCTAATTTGTGTTTTATTAATTCCCTTTTTCTTGCAAATTAAAACTTTTGTTTTCGATTTATTAATATTGAAGTGACAATTATTTCTTAATGTGTTTTCCAATGTATTAGTAAAAAGTTCTAAATCTCTTTTATTTCCCATTTAAAATGCAATGTCATCTGCAAATCGGAGCATGTTAATTTTAAATTCCTGTATTTTTATGCCCATGTCTATTTCTTCAGTGACTTCATTTAATGCTCTTTGCATATAGTCCTATGCATGGCCGTCTGGAAAGGGGGGCAGGGTAGGGCCGTTGCCCCTCCCTGGAAACTGTTTACACATAAACCTGTAAATTAAATGACTATAAGCAACTAATGTGAAATAGGTTTAAGTCTCCAAATACTGTTGTATGTTCGCGTTGTTTGGATGAAAACGAGCTTTAACAGCTGACTAGATATTAGCTTGTAGGAATAATTACTTCTCCTAAACTTGAAATCATTTATACCAAAACATTTTGTTATAATGAAGATAAGGCAAGAAAATGTCGCATTTTATATTTGATATGAATAGTACCTATGAAATTGTAAGGTGTATGAAAAGTCATGTGAGTGCATACGTCAGGTGTTTTACAGTAAATGAAGGCTGTTGATTATATAATAATAATAATAATAATAATAATAATAATAATAGCAATAATGTGAATAGTACTAAAATAGCAATAATAATAATAATAGCAATAATGTGAATAGTAATAAAATAGTAATAATAATAAAGTGGTCGTAGTAGCATAGTGATAGTGGTGGTGGCAGTAATTTGTTTGGCTCCCCCTTGACTAAATTTCTGTGGACGCCCATGAGTCCATACTGGCACTTAATAATTAGAAACAAACATGAATCATTGTTGATATATAATACTATTATTTAATTTGTAATTGTTCATATTAATTAATTAAGCTTTATTTTTAACAATGAAATTGAATAATCCCGAACTAGAACTACGGCAGTGCTTTAGACCTGCAGTCGTACAAGTGTTTGATTGTATTATATTTTATTTTCCTATGTTTTATTTCGTTCTATTTATCTTTGGTTCGTTTAGTTTACGCGTGGTTGTAATCTTGTTTATCTCTGGTTCATTTAGTTTTCGCGTGGTTATTACCTTGCAGGAGTAAGGCTTTTCTCTGTTCAAATCTCCTACTGTTTTCTGAGCGCTCCCACGTAAGTGACTGTTTTTTTTCTCTTCACTTCCGTTGATCGCTTTGTTTGTCGAGGGGAATATGTTGATTGATCTCGAAGGAGGAGCTCGTTAATTCTTTCTCGTCCGAGTATGTGATTTAACAAGTTTTTAAGTGAGTGTGGCTGGTATCTTTCTGATGCTTTAACTACGATATTACAGGTACGTTTTGGAGCGCTGGAATGCTTATGGATTGTTGCTGTTTTCTCGTTAAGATAGATACTAAGTTTGAGTATCTTTTAACAGTATACAGTCAAACTTCTGTATAACGAAGATCGACATAACGTTAAACCCGCATACAGCAATATTTTCGTTTGGTCTAGGCGAATTTCCTTTAGTAATGTTAAATGTAACTCACTGGAACGATGAGGCTATCTTAAAAACGATATTTGGAGGTTGAATTGTTACTGCAAACCAATAGCTTAGTCCTGTGGACAGTAGCTGGTATCAGATCAGTATCCTTCCGAGCCACCAATATTGTTTTCTGGGTGTCTGATATCTGTTACGTTTCTTAGAAATTCCAGGAAAGAAAGGTTCATTAGTGGTGGAAAATAGAATCAGTGACGCTGAAATCATCCATTACGTCTGCTAAAACATGCTCTAAGTAAGGTACATAATATGCAAGTAAAACACCCTTATTAAGAAGCAACCGTTTTAGTTTTGCCTTAGCTATGTCGTGAATTTGTTTATCTTTTTCTTCCCTCTTCCAACCATCTACGAGTTTGTAATTTCTGACACTTGGCTAGGCTCAAAGCGTGCCAGTCTGAACTAATACTGTTTAGTGTACGGGTGTAAAGTAGCTTTGGTTACAATTCGACGGAAGTCAGTAAGTTGAGTAGCAAAATTAGCTGTTTTCTGATGCAATTTTGTCCACTTTTTCACATGATTGTTCCATGAATTACCCTGTAGATTAAACAGTTTTCTGCACGCAGTCTTTCTAACGTGTGGCAAATTACAGCCCCTCAATGTGTGGTAGGGCACACCAAAATCGTTATGTAGAGGTTTGGCTGTATTAAATTTTACGCCTTTATTTCTCACTATTCCCAGCCATGCTCTAGTTCTTTTGTTTTTAGTTTAGTTTTGTTTCTGGTTTCGTTTTGTGTGTTTCTTTTCTTAATTGTTTTTGGTTTGCAACTTTACAACCATACATTCGTTAGGTTTTGATTAGTGTGAATTTTGTGTTTTTTATTTTTGGCTGCCTTAAGTTTTCCCTTAGGCCTACATATACTATACTCCTCCTTTGATATGCAAAGAGATACTTATTTGTAGCTCTTCTGCAGGGTGTTTATTTCTAGAGGCCTATATACAGAGTCATAATATTCCAATTTTAGTTGTATAAATTAAAAGATGAAATTTTGTTTGAACATGGTTTTTATACCAAGAAATCTTATAGCACTATAGTCGTTGACTCACCTCCACTATTTTACCTAATCACATAATCATTAAAAATCCATATCAGTTAAAATGAACACAAACCATGACAGATAACAGATGCAGATCAATATTTCACGGCCTACTGGTAAGCCCAAGAGAAGTAAGATAGACCTTTCCTTGTATACTGTATCGAAATGATTATAAGAAATATTCATTTAGAGTTATGCGTTTTTTTATCGCGTAACTATCTAGGTTAATATATTGAATACAGGTCTATACAGAAGAGGAGGAAGGAGTTATTTTAGTATTGGTAAGAATATTTTTAGTACTATTAGTATTACTATGGTCACTAGTTACAGGTATATTATGGTAAATGTATTGGATTTAAGTCTGCGGCTCTTTATCGCGTAACTATTAGCGCCTGTGTTGTAAGAATTAACTAACTGGTTATCGTACGACCGTGTAATGGAAACTTTTAAACTAAAATAGTGGTATATTTTTATTTTCCTATCTTTCTGTACAACGCAGATTGCCTTGCAGACAAAGAATAACTTTCAACAAAGAAAAACTTACAAAAAAAAAAAAATTACAAGCTTTCATTACAAGTACGGTTTTCTAGTTCTAGGTAAATATACTGAATTTAGGTCTATAGAGAAGAGGATGAAGGTGTTATTTTACTATTGGTGAGAATATGTTTTGTACTATTGGTATTACTATGGTCTCTAGTTAGACTATGTTATGGTAAATATATTGGATTTAAGTCTTGAGAGAAGAGGAGGAAGAAGTTATTTTACTATTGGTATTACTATGGTCTATAGTTAGAGGTTTGCGATGGTTAATATATTGGATATAAGCCTGTAGGTAAGAAGAAGAAGAAGAAGTTAATTTACTATTAATGAGAATATTTTCGTACTATTGGTATTCCTGTGGTCTCTGGTTGTAGGTTTGTGGTGGTGGATACATACAGTGGAATTGACGTTGGGGTGTTAACGGGTCAGTGAATTGTAACAGACCGCCCAACCATCCGGGTCATACCGCGCTTATATAGCGAACTTCAACCTTACTTCAGCCAATCACCGCTCACCTTGCTTCATTCAGAGCTCATCTTACTTCAGCCAATCACAGAGGAGATTTCATTTCCGTTTTGTAACCGATAAAATCTTATCTTCTACATGACATCAGTACTATATTTCTACAATATCATAATTAAATATCACAAGATAATTTAATAAAACGCCGAGGACAAAGATAATTAATTCAGGCTAATAACTAAACCAATAAATACGCATAATAGGAATATAAACCAGATTGTGGATGGTGTACTGAACGTTACAAGTGAGCTCCTATCAAGTGAATTGAATAAACTTAGTAAAAAAGCTATAGTTTAAATATTATTTTGTAGACTCGAGTGATATTGTGAGACATTATTTTCAAATTATTTTCCAAAGTGATGGTGAAAATTCAAAATGTGGTCTGAAGTGAACTCATACCTTTCGGAAGTGATGAGGTTAGGGATTCCGACAGTTCTTTCTTTGGTACATTATCATGAATCAATGACATTGAAAATATGGTTGATGTTCGCATATTTAAGTTTTATTTTCAAACTCTTTTCCAAATTGGTGGTGAAAATTCAAGTTGTAGTCTGAAGTGAACTCACGCATTTCGGAAGTGAGAGGTTTGGGACTCCGATAGTTCTTTCTTTGATGCATTATCATTAATTAGTGACACTGAAAATATCGTTGATGCTCGCATATTTAACTATTATTACCAAACTCGTTTCCCAAGTGATGGTGAAATTTGAAAATGTGATCTGAAGTGAACTCACGTGATTCGGGAGTGAGGTTAGGGATTCCGACAGTTATTTATTTGAAGCATTATCATCAGTCAGTTACACTGAAAATATGGTTGATGTTCTCATATTTAAGTATATAGTTAAACAGTAGGATTTTATTGTTAAAGAAAGAATCATCAGTCAGGAACAACAAACTGTTCTAAATATTCTAAGTGAAAATGGACAGGCATCATCTAGCAAGACACAGTCTATCGTATGTGAAAAAGTTAAATTCAAAGATTAGTTCTGGCGGTGATACACACTGAAGTGTACTGAATGATATTTCCCGTGTCAAGTTCAGTGACGTGGAGGATCATACTCCCAAAAACAGTGAAGTCGATCAGAGGACAATAACTGTTATAGCCTACGGTAACTTCCAACAGTAATATGAATGTTAAAGATAACAAGAACTCAAGAAATGAAAGTGCACCTAGACCCATTACAAATGAAAGAAGACATCGTAACTTTGGTGGTCGGAAATCGCTCTGAAAGTGAATCGATCAGTATCAAAGGAGTAGAAAAATCAGAGTTTCTACATGTCTATCGTATTGTTCCTACTACTATTTCGGATGATCTCAAAAATTATCTTTCAAGAGGTTTTCCTCAAATAGAGTGTAAAGGATTAAACTGCAGTCATCCCGAAGAATATTCCTCTTTTAAGGTGAAAATTTCTCAAAACAATTTTGAAAGGGCCATGGACCCATCCATGTGGTCGAAGAAATATTTTTTACATCTCAAACCGAAAGTAACTCAGAAAGGTGTATACGTGAACCGTATATGTACCGGATGTACAACGTATAAGTAGTGAAAAAGTCAGGTAAACTGATATAACAAAGTGGCAGAATGCTTTTGTTTAATCAGTGTTAATTGCAATTATGGTATGAAGAAAATAAGTTACTTTTTGTAATAGATCTCCGAGTTAAACTCCAGATCGACTCATTCTTCTTCTTCTTCTTCATCGTTTTTGTTTATAGACGCTGCTGCCTCTGATTTGATTTGATTTGAATGAAAGATGGCTCCTGCGTCTCTAGATCGACTCATTAAGCAGGGCTTGCGGAACAACAAAGGTCTAAAGTTTGATTCTTAACCTTAATTCCTATTCGTATACACCGATATAAAGAATTCTTAAAATATGGCAACATTTCAAAAAAACGCATTGGTAATTATATTAATGAGGTAAGCATAAGCCTACGATTCGCTGACATGTTTCTTTCAAGTTTAAAGCAGCCGTATAGGTTATGAATGAATTAAAGTCGATCTGAAATCAATCTGTCAGGAATTACATTAGGTATATTGCTTGCACAGGAGCGAATAAGAAAAATACTCACATTAAAATGCAATGTAGATATCGGTAGTCATACATATCGATAGAATGAACAATATTATTTCAACAGCACCCACGTTTAATTATTCAACGTTTAGTTGAACGGTAACGGATTGGTTAGTTGTGTTTTAAATCTTTTATTTTACGTTATTTACATTGACATCATTATGAAGAATTGAATCAAGACGGGCTAACAATAACAATAAACGATTGGCAATTTGTTATGTTATGTTTACGTTATGCGTATTAGCACAATAAATAAATACATTGTGGGCCATGCAATAATATTGTAGCGTTTATATCCATTACAAAATTAATATTTACATTAAATTGGAAATGAGAGCATACCCTTTAATAAGTAATTTCGCATATTATTTCTACTTTAAGAAACTGATACATCTGAAAGTAGTTTGTTAAAATTAGTTAGGGCCTACGAGAAATCGGCCGCTGATTGAGCGTCCGCGAGCCAACCTATTGCTTTGGATTGGCGGAGAACGAAGATTATATTATATGCCTAATAGATCAGATGTGACCGTTAAATACTTGTTATTTCGGTAACGGTCAACCGATTATTTCCAATATCAATAGGCTTCTTCCCATGGACGTTATAAATGTCTATACCAAGTTTTACAAAAATCCGATAAAGCGTGTTTGAGTTGTCGCGCATACAGGTGCACGGACGGACGGACAGACATTTCCCGTCCCCGCACACAATCTCATAAAGTACTATACAGTTCATGGCCGTCCGGAAAGGGGGGCAGGGAGGGGCAACGGAAACTGTTTACACATAAACCTGTAAATTAAATGACTATAAGCAACTAATGTGAAATGAGGTTTAAGTCTCCAAATACTGTTGTATGTTCGCGTTGTTTGGATGAAAACAGGCTGTAACAGCTGACTAGACATTAGCTTGTAGGAATAATTACTTCCCCTAAACTTGAAACCGTTTATACCAAAACATTTTGTTATAATGAAGATAAGGCAAGAAAATGTCGCATTTTATATTTGATATGAATAGTACCTATGAAATTGTAAGGCATATGAAAAGTCATGTGAGTGCATACGTCAGGTGTTTTACAGTAAATGAAGGCTGTTGATTATATAATAATAAAAATAATAGCAATAATGTGAATAGTAATAAAATAGTAATAATAATAAAGTGGTCGTAGTAGCATAGTGATAGTGGTGGTGGCAGTAATTTGTTTGGCCCCCCCTTGACAAAATTTCTGCGGACGCCCATGGCCCTATGCAGTGTCGTATTTAAGTCTAGGCAGACAAGGCAGCTGCCTAGGGCGTCAGATTTGAATGGGCGGCTTTTAAGCTGTTACTGTTTTTTTTTTAATATATTAAACATTTTATTCATAACTCTTCAAAATAGTAAACTAATGTAACGCACAATGAAATGGAAATGAATAACCTTGACAACAATACGCACCTGTTTATTGATTTACTTATTTATGTATATTATTATTATTGTTATTATTACTACTATTATTAGCCTACTATTTCAGTTACAATAATGCTTATTGTAGGTTACTTTGTGGCACATTCATGTGGAAATAAGGGGGAAAAATTATTTTTATCTGCCTAGGGGCGTTTAAGTAGCTAAATACGCCCCGGGGCCTATGCATTGAACAATATTGGTGATAATGAACATCCTTGTCTTACACCTTTCCTTATATGAGCTATTTCTTGACTGTTTCCACAGTTTATTATTGCTTTTTCATCCTTTTATAAATTCCATATGATAAATTCCACAGTAGCCTACCTCACTGAACAGCTGTAACCTGGTGCAACTCTAGACTTTATCCAAATAAGGAAAACATGTAAAGATTATGTGCGGAAGATAATGCGACTTGAACCTTCATCAGGAGAGATCAGGAAGTGCTTTGTCGGCAAGTGTAATTTCCGTAGAACTATATGATTTTTAATGGGAAATTTCTTTTGAAAGTTTGTGATAAATTCCGGCATTTTTTTTAATATGTAAGGTAGGGATGGTAGAGTTTCCACACTTTTTAAAAGATGAACAATACAAGACCTACAATAGTAACAGGCTATTATTGTATGTTGCAGAGAATTTACTTGTAAGATATGCATATACAAATATAAAATCCCGAAACCGGCAAGGAATCCAACTCAGACCATCGTCCTGAGTGGAAAATAGGCGGACAACCCACACACTCATTGCGGAAGACTTAGAAAATCTAGCCTACTTCATAAGAAAATTGTCATAGAGACAAATGAAATATACACTTGTATGATGTATGTATAACTTATGTATACATATTATGTTAAAGACACCATGACAACCTTTCAATGCAGTAGGAATATTATAAAATATAATATATAAAATCGAAAGTGTGTATGTATGTAATATATGTATGTATGTATGTATGTATGTATGTATGTGGATATGTATGTTCCCTATACAAATCTACATTTTTTTGGATATGTATGTTCCCTATACAAATCTACATTTTTTCACCAATTTGCACGAATTTTTGCACACATACCCAGTTAAGCCCGGGAAGTAACGTGGTCAACATTAAAATTCAAACAAGCCACTCCTTCCCTTGTAAATTTATATAATTTCTGAAAATATTATAAGCTTACTAAAAAAAATCCAATTCATTTCACATGACAATAGTGTATTGTTTACAGTGTTTACATAGGGGCTTTGGGAACTACATAATCCTGGGCTTTAAGAAATTCCGGTGCTATCGATGTAATACATTTGTGAAAATAATTAATGAAGAATGAAATCCACAAAAATAAAGCACATTGTGATGTCACATAACTTTCTCTACCCTCGACATGGAAAATATTTTCTCACTTCACATTTTAATGTGGAATAAGAGGTCGTATTGCACGGACAGCTTAATCCAGCCTGAGTGTGTGCCAACGAGTATGCTATAGCAGAAGTCGGTAAAAAAAATCAAATCCACTGATACGTTATTAATAGCTGTAGGCTTTCTATTAGTTGAGGAATAGGGATGTTTATCATAGGGCCTAAGCATCTGAAAGAAGACAAAAAATCCCTTTAGGCAGGCCTACAGGCGGAGGTAGATTTCGAAGTGCTTTTGGTTTAATTTATTGTCGCTGCATAGCACTCTTCTTCTTTAGCCTTGGCATGGCAAACCTGCAGTAATAAGAACTGAATTCGGTAAAGAGGAAGAGCCTACAATCATTTGTTTTGACAACAAGAATAGGATATAATATTCTGGGAGGCCGTGCGCAAGATTAGCAATGAATAAAAATAGCAAAGCCGCTAAACAAGACAAAATTATGATATTATAATAATTCTTTTAAGTGTTATTATTTTCAAACATTAAAATCTCGCGTAATATGAGAGCTATCAAGAAACTATTTATTGATTTGTAGAGTACTCATCAAGAGCTTTTCAACGATACCCCACAAGACGTGGTTTCAAAAGTTTCGAATTTTCATCCCCCACCCCCACCTCCACCCCCACCCTCACTCGAACCCCCGAATCGTTGGTGTCACTGTGAACTCCATAGGGAGTACTCTAATTTATTCAAACAAAGTTTCCCTCTATACCTCATAGGGGCCGAGATATACATTTTTAAAAATTTCAACCCCCTCCCCCGACCACCCCCTTGGGCCAATTTTGCCCATTAACGAACTTGTCCGAACTATTGGGCCTAGAAATAACATAATAAAATTTGGTTCAAATATCTTCAAAATTACGGCCGCTATCGTGTAAAGATATATATATATATATAAATATATATATATATATATATATATAAATATCACAAAATTTTTTTTTGAACGGGCGGTGGTTTCGTACTTAGGGGAGCATGAAACGTAAAGATATGAAAGAATTTTTCGAAAATCATAAAGTGGTATCCATTGCAATAGGTAGATTTTTCTTCGAAAATCTACCTAATAGGATGGAACATTTTCAGTCCTATGCCCGCAATATGTTATGTCCCAGGTATTTGGGGAGGAAAGTCTGAAAGTCATGCTGAACTTTTTTTTTTATTTCATCCCCGAAACGGTTGGATGGTAACATGAGAGTGAGAAATAAAATATTCTGTATAGGAGAGTACAATTTTATATCACCAGAATTTCTGTTTTTTCTTATTCCAATCCCTCCCAGGCATAGTGTATAGAAGCAATGGAGTGAGAAATTCTAAGCCCTCTATGAGCCATAAAAAGCTATATCAAGCGTTTTCTGAAGGAATAGATTGTCATAAGTCGTTCTTCATTTCAAATTCTACATACTTATAAAAGGACCTAGATGTTGAAAATCGTAAGTCCTTCACGTCATACGGTAATTGAAGATGATCATTGTTGTGCTAAAACTGAACGGGTCGGAAGGTTTTTACCCCCATCGTCCGTATAGAGTTTTCGCTTTTTTCGTGTGCAGTGTTAAGTGAGTTTACAGTGATTTACTGTCAGTACTGTTACTACCAAGTACTCGGTGTATTACGATTTCTACAGTCTATAGCCCCCCCGGGAGGGGAGGATAATTTTTTTTGAGTATTCCAACGGACTGATTTCAACTCATTCAATATGGATGCGGATTTCAATCACCAAATTTCAGCACAGTCCTCTATAGACTCTACTTTACCCATGGATCCAATATATAGTGTTCCAACGTCAAGTGCGACTGATAAAGTTATATCTATGGAACAGGATTTTTCCACAAAGCAACCGCCATCAGAGCAGAGCACTCCCTCCATAGATCTCGAGCGCGTTCGGGAACCTTCTGATATTTCTAACACACATATAACTAATCTAAATCCCAACGCTCCAAATCCTCCAGAACATGTTCACACTATTAAACGACAGAAACATCTATATATATTTACAGATGTCGGACCTTTCTTCGTATCTGTAAAACAACCGGGACAAGCCCCGGGACAGATCCATCCGATGAAACTTGGAAAGTGGCTTTTTGTCAATCAATATGATGTTCTTCGAGTGCAAAAAGTCAATCGCACTCAGATTGATGTACATTTTAGTACATATCAAGCAGCGAATAAATTCCTGTGTTCAGAGTTTGATTCCCTACATGGAACGGAATCGTTCATCCCCTTATACAATCTGTTTGTGTCGGGGGTGGTACGAGGCATAGACACAAGTATTACGACAGAGGAGATTGCGGTAGATACTTTTGTGCCGGAGCGTTATGATATTACCAACATTTACCGATTCAGCAGGCGTGTGGTGAATGCACAGGGAGCAGTTCAACATATCCCCACACAAACAGTAAAGCTCACTTTCAGGAGCCAGAAGCTACCTGCGTATGTGATCATCAACGTTGTCCAATCGAGATCTACAGAGACCGAACGCCCATTTGTTACAATTGTGGTCGGTTCAATCACCGCACCAAATATTGTCGCTCACCCAAAAAATGTCTTGAATGCGGGCAGGACTCTCACGAGGCCCCATGTCAGCCAAACAAGCCCCAATGCATCAACTGTAAGGGCAGCCATAAAACTACGGACACTAAATCGTGTGCAGCATACAAACTAGAACAACAAATAAATGAAAAACTTACCAAACTTCCGATCACGCGATACGAGGCCAGACAAATCGCTAGTGGCAAACTATTATACGCCCAAATCGCTCAGGCCCAAACAACTGAACTGTTTAAAGCCCGATCACCTGCCCTACCTCTTCCGGCCAATCCATTCATGAACTCTAATTCTTCCCCCCATTGTGGCAATCAGAATAGAAAGGCCGTCGCACAAGGCATGCCTCAAACAGTGGTGAACAAACGCAAGCGATCTACAGAACAGCCCCTGGATGTAGGGGCCTACAAAAAACTCTTAATAAGTCCGAATGGTAGAGATCAGGAAATTTCCCAAGCTATCAACGCTATTCCACAACAGTCCGACGGTCATGCCCGGACACCAGAGGGTCAGGAGGGCCTGCCTCCACCTCCACCGCTCCGGCCACTAATCCGACCAAACAAACAGTCTGTCACACAGACGCCTTCACGTACAAATTCCAAAATGGCACTGATCACTGCCATTAATGCAGCGATCAGCGAAAGTAAAGCAGAAGAAACCAGGCTCGTTTTGGGCAAACTCAAAGAACATTTCAACCTAATATTGAACTAACATTATGCCTACTAACAGGGACTTCAACATCCTCTACTGGAATGCCCGAAGCTTACAAAACAAAAAACAAGAACTCTGCCAACTTTTACGACTATCATCTTACCACATCATAATCATTACCGAAACCCATTTCCACCCAGATCTCCACTTTTTTCTACCAGGCTATCGCCATATTCGTCAGGACAGGGACAGATATGGAGGGGGAGTTGCCATATTTGTACAACAACACATTCTCATTTCGCATGTTTCTTCAGATCTAAAACCATTTCCACATATGGAAATAATTCATATCATCTTTCACAATATATCTCTTTATGCCATATATAATTCAGAACGCAGTAATATCTCATATGACCGTTGGAAAGACATATTACCGGATTTACCGGGATACAACACGCTAGTTTGCGGGGATTTCAATATACCCAATTTTCCTGGCAGCCTCCCTTGGAGACTTTTCTCACATCCGCTTATTTCGATATGTAACAGTAGAAGCTGGCATATCCTCAATTCTCACTTTGCAACTCGGATAGGCTACAGCCATCAACAAGATTCTACGCCGGATCTTATCATTTGTTCTGATGCTTTACTTCCTCTCATACATTGCTCTTCAATTCCAGACACGTGCAATAGTGACCACTTTCCTATACACATAACTCTCCACCACAAGTCTTTTATACGCAACAAACTCTTTCGAACAAATAGAACTGGCGCTTTAGACAAAGATAGACTATCATCGTACATTTCCAAGCACTTACAACAATGGACAAATACGGAACCGGAATACCAGGACTTAGAAAATTTATTGACCTCATATCTTTCCCAATACCATCCATATACCATTACACCTTCTTTTCCGGCTAAACATCCACCCTGGTGGAACAAACAGTGTGCTGCTGCAATTAACGCTAGACGTCAACAGTTAAAACACTATCGATCAAACATGACAGCAGAGACTTTCATGGCCTACAAACGACAAGAAGCAAAAACAAAAAAGATTCTCAATAAAACGAAACGTAATTCCTGGCGACGCTATTGCACCACTATTACTCAAGACACTCCGACTGCTCACATTTGGAAAAAATTAGCATGGTTTAAGAGACGGACAGATAATCATACGGTGGCACCCATTGCCTGTGATATAGACTTACAACACTCTTTTCTGGATATGGTTGCACCAGCTTCCGCTATGGACCAACCAATTCCTTTTACTAGAGACGACTACTCCCCAACTCACCCGCTTCTCCGAGATTTTCACCCTGTAGAAATAGATCAGATTTTAAACACCAAAACACGCTCGTCGGCCCCAGGTCCGGACGATATTACGTACACCATGCTCAAAGCCCTACCCATTGATTTCGTTGAACATTTAGCACACTCTTACAACAAGATACTTCGGACGGGGCAGATCCCTGCATCATGGATGGCTACAATAGTCTGTCCTATCACTAAACCTGGAACTTCAGGCAAAAACGTTCAGGAGTATCGGCCGATCACTTTGCTTTCTACTTTCCGGAAACTTTTTGAAAAAATTCTTACAGATAGATTGACCTTTTACCTCGAACGGAACTCTCTTTGGCCAACGACACAGTTTGGGTTTCGTCGCCACTTTAATGCGGAAAATAATATCCATCTTCTAACGACTGACACGGCCATTGCATTTCATAAAAAACAATTTGTTGCGGCTTGTTTTTTAGATATCTCCCGTGCTTACGATTCGATCACTATACCTCTTTTATTTCAACGACTGTCTTACTATAATCTGCCTTCCGCTTTTCTTCATATCTTATACGGGCTTTTCAGATACCGCTCTGTCACTTTACCGTCCAAATTTAATAACGCGGCCACTCGCTTTACATCGTATGGCTTACCACAAGGCTCCTCTCTCAGCCCCATCTTATATACTCTATTTGTTCGGGACCTCCATACACCTCTTCCTACTCCGACCAGATCGATCCAATATGCAGATGACATTTGTTTATACTGATCAGTCGATCCGAAACACATTCAAAATGATCTGAGACTTTTTAGTGATTCCGTCCAACAGCACATCGCCTACTTAACGGAGATAGGACTATACATTAATTTGAACAAAACGAAATTTCAAATCTTTCGTCCTGGTACACCTAAACGACGATATACATTAGATTTAGGACCTTTAACGGTACCAGCGGAGACGTCAACACGCTTCTTAGGGGTATTATTTGATTCTAAACTCACCTTTAACACTCACTTTAAGGCCCAATTACAAGCATGTTACAACAAACTAAAATTGCTAAAAGCAATATCTGGGAAATATTGGGGAGCCAATCACCTTATTTTATACAATCTGATTTATCCACTTTTTCTATCCAAGCTGGATTACGGATCTCTTGTTTGTACAAACCTCTCACAAGAGAACCGAAGGAGATATTGTTCGTTAGTTTATCAATTATACAAGACTATTTTCCGACTAAATGGCAATCCGTCTTTGAATCGTGTAATGCAAGAATTTCCACATTTCAATTTTCAATACCGGCAGGATTTAAAGCCCTCAAACGGGGAGAGCAGCTTTTTCGCCATTCAAGAAACCCTCTATTACACAAGCTTCGTTACTTACACCAATTAACTTTAACACATCCTATTTCTCGACCTTTACCGATGGAACATTTCGCGCAAAAGATAGATCTCTTCCGTCAGTATGATCATATATATACCACACCGGTTCATCCGCACTATCTTATGGATAGACACTTGCTTCCGGCTACTTTGCATATAGACCTGCACACCTTCGCAGAGACAAAGGACACACCGACCACCTGCTTTCATCAATATACCAGGAATCTATTACAAGACGGTTCGACACAAGTTTATTTTACGGATGGTTCCAAAACGGCAGATAATGTAGGGGCTGCATATTATAATGCCACACAAACATACGGAAGAAATTGGAAATTACATCGCACTATGTCCATCTACACCGCGGAAAATATAGCCTTATACACGGCTCTCAAAGACTCATATCAGCAGAAACATCGTTCTACTGTCATTTTTTCTGACAATCAGGCCATGTTGCAAACTCAAGCTCGCCCCTTCGTGAAAGATCATAATATTTACGTTATTCTCATTCGATCACTCTTATATAACATGCATCGTCAGGGATTATCTGTACGACTGGTCTGGATTCCCTCACACTCTGGAATTGAGGGTAACGATACAGCTGACCAACTGGCCAATCTTTCACAATTTAAACATCAAATAGATACCAATTTTTTGGCCCCACCTTCTGACATAGCTCTACACTTGAAACATACCCAATCTTTTTTCCACTCACGACTTCCGGACACTCTTTCTGAGGAGGAAAAAACAACGACTCTCAAAAAATTCTTACGGCGTGCTAAACATGCACCTCGATTAGCCACTGTATATTTTTATCGTCTAAAATTTCATACAGCCTTAGTACCCGAGCATCAATATCAATTAAATTTCGCTGATTCACCTTTGTGTGCATGTGGGGAACGGGGAACAATCAATCACATGTTTTTTGGATGCCAGATATATACCCAACACTCTTCTAGACTCATTCATGACATTTATCACATATACGGACCGGGACCTATTCACATGGACAATCTGTTATCCAAACCATCAGTCTCAATCTCTAAGGCATTATTTAGGTACATCACGAAAACCAAAATGAAACTTTAATTTCCTGACGCATCCATTTGACTTATCGTCCCATTCTTTCATACTCCCGTTGGCAGGGTGACATAGCATCCTGCAGACTATATACAAATAAGGAGGGACGCAGGAGCACTTCCACCATCATGGGAGGCAGTAGCGTCTTGAAAACAACAACGAACAACAACAACATTGAAGATGATGCACGAATTGCTGGAATTGCTTTTGGCAATAGTCTTTCGTCAGTGTAGCTTGTATGTTATTTCGGAGAATCCCATTGCCGAGTTTTTGGGGTTTTAAGTTCTGCTGCTAATTTATCAGTTAAAAGTAATGAAAATTAAACAATTATTCAAACACAGTATAGTAATTTTCACCATATAACGTTGAACAATACTGAAATGTATAAATTTCTAGGTAAATATAATATAATTAAGAAAAAAATTACAATGAAAGAAAAAAGTTTTACTTACGCTCATGGACCAAAAAAGGAATTTTCATTATCATAGTAAAATACTAGGCAGCATTATGCAATGAACCTAATCAAATGGCATTTTATTAGGATACTAGTTAACACATTAGCCTATAATGCCATTTTTTAAAGATACGATTATCTCAATTACCATTATAGGAAAGTTGCATACGACTGTTTTTGTTCGACCATAATTTATTCAGTGTTTAAGTTTTGAGATTTTAGAATAAAAAAGAAAAAAGAAAAGGCTGAACGCGGCGATCAGCTGTTACTAAGTTCTCGTAGTTCTTGACTTCTGCAATAGATGGAGCTGATGGCGTACGGTGTTGTCTAATATGTACAGTTAAAAGTGTGTATTTATGTAAGTGTGTTTGTATGTTTGATCCCTATACAAATCTACATTATTTAATGCAATTTGCACACATCAAATATGCACATAGGTTACATTAAAATTCAAACAAACCATCCTTTCTCTTTTAAAATTACATAATTTCTGAAAATATTACAATGAATTCACCAAATACCCTCACATTGAATGTAACAGTTCCATTATATCATTAAATTATTGTTTTTAGTCTACATAGGTGGCTTGGGAATTTGCACGATATTGGAATTTGACGTATAGGCCTACGATAAGATTAGATACACTTTCTTCTTCTTTCTCTTAGTATAACCTCCCCCGTTGTAGGGACAACTTCTTCTTTCTCTTAGTTTAACCTCCCCCGCTGTAGGGAGGTTTTCGCGACCCACTCCGCACGGACCTTAAAGGACCGCGACCTGTCGAGGCCAGGAGATTCTATGGATCACATAGCCTACATACTTTATTAGCCAGGCAAGGGCTTGGAAGGCCTCCGCGGATGAATGACCAGTTCAATTCCGAACACATAAGACGACGACCCAACATTTGCACACACACTGATACAGGCGCTGATAGGTTGGTGGTAACGACGGCCAGTTGATTTCCGGGGATCAGGAGAGCCTAAACTTTCCCGGCATTCCTCTCAGAGGTGAGGAAAGGCCTTGGAAAAATACTACATAGGATACTTGTCTAATATATAAAATCGAAAGTGTGTATGTGGATAATATGTGGGTGTGTAGGTTCTCTATACCAATCTACATTTCTTGAGCAATTGCACGAAATTTTGCACACATACCCAGTTCAGCCCGGAAAGTAATGCGGTCAACATTAAAATTCAAACAAACCACTCCTTCCCTTGTAAATGTATATATTTTCTGAGAATATTATACTGAATTAATGAAAATGCAATTCAGTTCTCATGACAACAGTGTATTTATATATTTATATATTTTCTGAGAATATTATACTGAATTAATGAAAATGCAATTCAGTTCTCATGACAACAGTGTATTTATTGCTTGCAGTGTTCACATAAGGCTTTGGAAGTTGCAAGTAACTGGGCTTTACAAATTAGAGAAGCTATCGAAGAATGAAATCCACGAAAACTATGCACAATGTGATGCAATCACATAACTTTCTCTACCCTGGATTTGGAGAATATTATTTTCTCTCTTCACATTTTGATGTAGAATAAGAGGTCGTATTGCAGGGACAGCTTAATTCAGTTGTCTCAGTTTGCCAACGAGTATGCTGTATCAGAAGTCGGTAAAAAATCCTATCCACTAATACGATATTCAACGCCGTATGCATTGTATTAGTTGCGAAATAGGATGTTTTATTGTAAGCTAAGAATCTAAATAGAGATGAAATAGGTCGGAACATTTATAATGATTTTATCTCGATTTTAGCCCAGAAATGGTTGTATGACAACATGAAAGTGGGAAATGAAATATCCCATAAAGACAGTAAACGTTAAGTTAGCGGAATTTTTACTTCTTCATATTTCAACCCCTGCCAGACATGGTATGTAGAAGCAACGGGTTTGCAAAATAATTCTAAGTTGTCTATGAGAGATAAAATACAGCCTATACCTAGTGTTTTCTGAGAGAATAGTTTGAATGTGATAGGTCGTTCTTCTTCGCTTCAAACTCTTAGATACCTCTTTATCGACTTAAAAATTGAAAGTTAATACAAAACCCGGGCGACGCCGGGCCAGGGTTGCCAGATCAGAAACGTAGAAAAGTCGTACCATTACCCGAAAATAGTCGTATACTAGTTAAAACTGTCGTATGCTTTGTGATTTTTCAGTATAATGAACGTAATAATAATAATAATAATAATTATAATAAATTTTAATAAATTATTATTATCATTAATAATCGGTATTATGTACCATATATATGTCATGTAATTGTTAATAAATCATCTTATTTGTAAATGATTAGGCGTGTTTCATTATCTTTCGATGTGCTAAATTTGATAAAATACAATAAAATTAAATAAACAGTGATTGTCACAGTGTTGTAATTATTGCAAAAGGCACAGGACTGCTTTCCAATCATATTGATATTAGCAACATGCTTACAACAAAGACCATGAGATAGCAAAAATCTGGATACATATCAAAATTTAAAACTTGTCAGTAGATTGACTTAAAAAACATATAAAACGCTATGTTAAAAATAGTCGTATAAATAGGCGTACGACCCATGATTGCGTCGTCTGTCGTACAAATCTATGAAATAGTCGTATGTGTACGACTATTGTCGTACGTATGGCAACCCTGCGCCGGGCCTTTTAAACTAGTTATAAAATACAGGTTAATAAGAATCGATCTAGAGCTTAACTCTTAGATCAATTACAAAAATTAATAAAAAAAAAGGAAGTCTAACGGTATTGTCAATATTGATGAGGAGACAAGGTATTTAAAGCTATGAGGAGAATAAGCAGAACAAGCCGTGTTAAGAAAACAACGTGAGACTTCACCTACGAGTTACAAGTATAAAATATATCTTTTCAGATTTATTTGATGAAGAAACGAAAATAGTTTGTTAATCGTAGCTCAAAAATATTAATTTACTTCAATTAATGTATATAGTTTGTCCTTTCTTTCAGAACTATTAGAGAAAAAAAAAACATTTAATAAAAATTAAAACTGTTAACTTCGCTGCAAGTTACTAAACAACTTACCAGTGAGGAAGATGCAGAGAATAAAAATCAGGTAAACTGATGTAAAAAAGTGCCAGTATGTTTTTGTTTAATCAGTTATCATTGCAATTATGATATGCACAATATGTATTTTTTAAATTGATTTCCAAGTTAAGCTCCAGATTTATTCATTAAGCAGGGCTTACGGAAGAACAAAGGTCTAGTTTTTTTTAAAAATCAGGGATTTAACCATTGAATTGCAGAATGTGAGTCCAAAACGTTACCATCTTGTCCACCAGGGTCAGATTAACAGTCTAGTTGGATAAGCGTATGTAAAGCAATAGTGTTATTTGTCATAGCCAACTGCATTTTAATCTCCAAATCCTTATAAGATCACAGTAAAACAATTGAATATGTTGTCATGATAACTGATTTGACTTTCATAAATTCTTTCGAATACGTATATTTACATAAAATAGGCACTAAATTGGGAATTACTCCGAAACCGTTCAACCGATTTTATCCAATATCAATAGACATTTTCCCATGGACATTATAAATGTGTACACCAAGTTTCATGAAAATCCGGTAAAGCATGTTTGAGTTACCGCGTCTTTAAAATAGACACTAAATTGGGTAAGACTCGGGTACCGGTCTACCGATTTCGTCCAAAATCAGTAGACATCTTCTCATTTACATTATAAATGGTTATACAAACTTTAATGAAAATCCAATAAAGCATATTTGAGTTGTCGCGACTTCTTATATATTAACATAAAAGACACTAAATTGGGCATAATTCCGCTACCGGCCTACCGATTTGGTTGAATATGAATAGAAGTTTTTCCATGGACATTATAAATGGGTATACCAAGTTTCATAAAAATCCGATAAAGCGTATTTGAGTTATTGTGCCTTTAAAATAGACACTAAGTTGGGTTTTACTCCGGTACCGGTCAACAGATTAGGTTCAAATTCAATAGGATACTTCTCTTGGACGTCATAAATGCGTATACGAAGTTTCATGAAAATCCGATACAGCGTATTTCAGTTATGGTGCCTTTCTAATATAATACTATTAAAATAGGCACTAAATTGGGCATTACTCCGGTACCGGTGAACCGATTTGGTTCAATAACAATAGGGTTCTTCCCATCGACATTATGAATGTTTATACCAAGTTTCATGAAAATACGAAAAAGCGTACTTGAGTTATGGTGCGTACAGACGCACGGACAGACGGACAGACATTTTTTCGTCCCCCACACAATCTCATAAAGTACCATACTGGCACTTAATAACTTACATATTACATTACATGAATGCTACTTGAATTAAAAGATAATCTACCAAGTATACCGGTAAACAGTATACTCTTAAGTGCATATGTATGTATATATAGGCCTACACAGTATACACAGGTGATAGTAACGTATAAACAATATGAGGAATAAAGAAAGTAAACTATTGCAACGTTCGTGCATACCAGTATAACAAAACGCCCTGTTTTTATTTTTTTATTTTTTTGCACACGTAATCGCTTTCACACACATCCAGAAAAAACGCGTTAATGTGCTCAGTATGGGGTGTGACTCCCTCTGGCAGCAATTTAGGTCTCACAACGGCGTGGCATGCTGTGAATAATGTCATCAATCTCATTTTGAGGCATTTACGTCCATTCTTCCTGCAGAGCAGCTCGCAAGGCCTGGAGAGTGGTTGGTGGATGTTCACGTGAAGCAAGTCGTCTCCGTAGTGCATCCCAGACATGCTCTGTAGGATTAAAATCGGGAGAGCGAGCAGGCCAATCCATGCGTGCAATATTTTCAGTTTCCAGGAAAACATCCACCACCTATGCTCCATGAGGACGAGCATTATCATCCATCAGTACGATGTCTGGGCCCACAGCACATCGAAACAACCGCACATGAGGTGCCAAGATCTCGTCACGATACCTGACAGCAGTTAAACCTTGTCGATTTACCCGTACAACTTCATGAAGAGGTGTTCGGGTAGACAACAGAATTCCTTCTTACACCATTATTGATCCACCTCCATATCGGTCTATTTCCACAATGTTTGCGTCCCGAAATCGTGTTCCAGGTTCTCTCCAGATGCGAATCCGTCGAGAATCATTTGCAAGACCAAATCTGGACTCATCTGCAAAGAGAACATTGGCCCACTGTTCGACCGTCCAGTTGGCATGTTGATGACTTCACTCTAGACGTACTCTTCTGTGAATACGCGTCAGGAGTATAAATACAGCAGGTCTCCGACAATAAAGGCCTCTCTGCCGAAGCCTTCTGTACACTGTTTGCCTCGATACAACTTTTCCAGTGGATGTTGTGAGGTCAGATGCCAGTTGTCATGCACTACTGCGGCGTTACCGTCGTGCCCTTACAACCAAATAACGGTCCTCTCTTCTGATGTCACTCTTGGTCGTCCTTACCCTGTTCTTCGGGATACATTTTCGGACTCTACAAACTGTTGCCACATCCGAGAAACAACAGAACGATTCACATTAAGCCATCTGGACACAATCAGCTTGAGATTGTCCTGCTTCCAGTCTTCCTATGACCCTCCACCGAAGAGAATCTTCTAGGCGTCTTCTCTGTGCCATCCTGTGCCTGCACTCCTGCAGTAATGTTTACACAGCAAACGTTGATATTGGACTAAGCAACAAACACTATGCTGCAGTGCCTCTTTTGATAAGTGCACTGACGTCATTGTTTGCATGTTTGTAAGATGACAGGAATGCCATCTACAGTTCAGAACACGACTGTACGGACATAGCTTTACATTTTATATTAATATCTCGTCTAGTAGACACAGGAAGGAGAAATATCAGTTTGTTGCTTTAATTTTTGTCACTATATATATTGGTGGTGTTTCCGTATAGATTCGTGTAGTCAGAGCAACCGGGGGAAAAAGAGCATCGCTGAAATCGATTATTTAGCAATATAGGCTACTGTAACGCACAAATTTGTCGATCGCTTCGATTTTTAAACCTACTCTACTTCACTCATTTGTTTGTAACAGTACGACACCGCGAGGTCTGTTTTTTGTTTTCATAGATTCGTGAATGCAAGCCTGAATGGCGTATTTTAACCGTGAAATACACCTCGAAGGCGGGTTTTTAGTTTTTTAATTATCAATTGGCTTTATTGTTTATTCATTATTTGGGTAAGGTTCATGAATCTGTGGTTCGTTTTAGTCCTTTCGTTTCGATTTTGTATGCCCATATGCCAGCACAAGATTTATTTTATTTATTTATTTATTTAACCTGGCGGAGTTAAGGCCATAAGGCCTTCTCTACCACTCAGCCAGGGCAAAAACATGAAATACATAATGATAATAATAATAATGATTAATAATAAATTAAAAAATAACTGATATACATGAATACAAGAAACGAACATTAAATACAAAGAAAAAATTAGAACTTAAGTACTTGAATAATATGAATATGTAATACAAATGACTAAAAATAAAGAAATAAAAAAAATGATGAAATTTAAACAAATGCATTCTTAGTTATTACAAAATATAATCAAAATTAAAATATATTAGGCCTACTAATTAGCATCAATTCCTAAATGTTATTGTATACTAAATTTATTAAATGGCGCTTGCACTGTGGAGTCGTTTGGCAGCTCCTGAGATGGCTAGGCAGTGAATTCCAGTGACGAATAGCTGTTGTTGTAAACGAATTCGTTTAATTATTTATAATTACTAGTACGTACAACAATATATATATAAATAAAATTACGCAATTCATGGAATTTGTGTAGGCTAAAATGATGTCAGTGTTTTAATTATTTTTTCTGTTAAATAAATGATTTAAATAAAATAGGCCTATCTAGTACTTGAGTAAATAATCGCGGGCGAAGCCGCGAGCACCTGCTAGTCCAATGTATAAGATCGAATGTGTGTGTGTGTATGCATGTATGTATATATATGTATGTATGAATGTATGTATATTCCCTAGACAAATCTACATTTCTTGGCTAACTTGCATGAAACTTTGCACACATACCCAGTTAAGCTCGGGAAATAACGCGGTCAACATTAAAATTCAAACAAGCCGCCCTTGCAAATTTATATAATTTCTGAAAATATTATACTGAAAAATTTAAATGCAATTCAGTTATCATGACAACAGTGTATTGTTTACAGTGTATTGTTTACAGTGTTCACATAGGGCTTTGGGAGGTACATAATACTGGGCTTTAACAAATTCTGATGCTATTGAAGTAATACATTGATGAAAATAAGTGATCAAGAATGAAATCCACGAAAATAAAGCACAATGTGTTGCACACACAAATTTTTCTACCCTCGAGATGGAAAATATTTTCTCATTTCACATCTTCATGTAGAATAAGAGGTCGCATTGCAGGGAGAACATAAGTGTGTGAGTATGCTATATCAGAAGTCAGTAAAAAAATCCTATCGACTGATACGTTATTCATAGCTGTAGGCTTTGTATTAGTTGAGAAATGGGAATGTTTTTCAAAAGCCCTAAGCGTCTAAAAGAAGAAAAATGAGATGGAACATTTTCAGTCCAATGCCCGCAGTATATTAAGTCCCAGATTTTTTGGGAAGTAAAGTATGAAAGTGATGATATAATTTCTTTTTTTTATTTCAGCCCCGAAACGGTTGTATGGTAATATAAGAGTAAGAATAAAATTTTCTGTCAAGACATAAGATTTTAATGTAACCTGAATTTCTGTTTTTTCTTATTTCAACCCCTCCCGGCAATGTGTGTAGAAGCAACGGAATGCAATATTCGACATCCTCTATGAGCCATAAAAAGCTACAACTCGCGTTTTCTGAGAGAATAGTTTCAGTGTGATACGTCGTTCTTCCTCATTTAAAATTCTACATAGCCTACATATGATATAAGGACCTAGAGTTTCAAAATCGAAAGTCCTCCATAAGTTACTAAGTAATTACAAAATGCAAAACCCGGGCGACACCTGGCTTCTTCAGCTAGTTTAATATATAAAATCGAAAGTGTGTGTGTGTATGTATGTATGTATGTGTGTATGTATGTATGTATGTATGTATGTATGTATGTATGTATGTATTATGTATGTATGTATGTATGTATGTATGTATTATGTATGTATGTATGTGTGTATGTATGTATGTATGTATGTAATGTATTTATGTAATGTATGTATGTTCCCTATACAAATCTACATTTCATGACCAATTTTTATGGAATTTTTCACACATACCCAGTTAAGCCCAGTTAAGCCCGGGAAGTTACGCGGTTAACATTACAATTCAAACAAGCCACTCCTTCCCTTGAAAATTTATATAATTTCTGAAAATATTATACTGAAAAATTGAAATGCAATTCAGTTATCATGACAATATATAGGGCTTTAGGAACTACAAAATACTGGGCTTTAACAAATTCTGATGCTATCGATGTAATACATTGATGAAAATAATTAATCAAGAATGAAAACTACAGAAATAAAGCACAATGTGACTGATGTAGAATAACAAGTCGTATTGCAGGGACAGCTTAAGTGTTTGCCAATGAGTATGCTATAACAGAAGTCGGTAAAAAAAATCCTATCCACTGATACGTTGTTCATAGCTGTGGCTTTTGTATTAGTTGAGAAATAGGGATGTTTATCATAGGCCTTAGCATAGAAGACAAAATAGGATGGGACATTTTCACTCCTATGCCCGCAGTATATTAGGTCCCATGTTTTTGGGGAGAAAAGTATGAAAGTAATATTGTTTTTTTTTCAGCCCCGAGACGGTTGTATGGTAACATGAGAGTGAGAAATAAAATTTTCCGTAAAGACACAATCTTATGAACCGGAATTTCTGTTTTTTCTTATTTCAACCCCCCCCGGCAAGGTGTGTAGAAGCAACGGAATGCAACATTCGACATCCTCTATGAGCCATAAAAAGCTATATCTAGCGTTTTCTGAGGGAATAGTTTGAGTTTGATAAGTCGTTCTTCCTCATTTCAAATCCTACAGGATAAGGATCTAGAGTTTCAAATTCGAAAGTCCTCCAAAAGTTAATTTCAAATTACAAAATACAAAACCCGGTCGACGCCGGCTGGTAAAATATAATATTTACTGAATGCTTATAATATATTCCAAATAATTCCTTACGAAAGGAAAACGAACAAATCGCAATGCTAATCATAGCATTCATCAAAGAAATCATTAACATTACTTTAGTTCTAATAATAGATTTTTTACTCTTTCTAATGTTAAAAAGAGTTCGGTAAATAACACATGTCGAAGAATGGCACCTTTCTCATAATTTTGAAACTTACTGTTGCAAGAAAATGCAACCAATAGAGGGATTCAGATGAAAACAAAAGGGAGCCCAAAGAGGACGGTCTCGATTGTGTATCATCACCTACTTAAAAAAAAATATATAAAACATCACCTCGTGCTTTTCGATTTCATAGTAAGAGGCTATACCTAAACTTCGTGGTATATTTTTCGAGGCTCTTTAGTATAATTTTAAACAATCGCATTTAACCAAATCAGTCAAAAGTATGGAAGAGTCCCAACAGTGTGTCTATCTTCTTGTTACTTTTGGACATTCAGTTATGTTTTGGTTCCTTTCTGGATGACTCATCCGTTCTGGGAAAAAACGTCATAATGAATGGAACAATTTAAAATAATTGTAGATAGGAAGGAAGGGGACCTAAGAGTACTAATATCAGCGTAGCTGGGTCAACATTCGCATTACCAGAGGTCATGGCTTGGAGTGGAGTAGTATCGTGCCTTATGGTATTTTGCATGATTGTGTTGTATGCTGAAGGGAAAATGATTGCCATCATCAGTGCCTCCACTAACGGAGCTATTAGAAGAAACAATTACCCGAGAGCGTATTCAACGTCAGCTATATCGTCAACTTCTTGTATTCTAGTTGTCAGCTCTGCGTTACTCTTCTTGATCAACTTGAGGCGTCACACTTTTTGAGGTATTTATTATTTAATTACTGCCGACCGTCAAATTAACATTCGAGAATATATAATTATGATTTCTTTGTATATCACTAGCAGGTGCCCGCGGTTTCGCCCACGATAATTAATTGAGAAATAAAAAATTAAGAGTATAATAATTATTAAAGCATTATATTTATTAACACTTGCACGCGAATCATTCATAAACTAAACCATTAATAATTAATGAAACAACTAAAATTCCGGCTTTAGAGTACATTCCACGATTAGAAAGCGCCGCCTGGGAAAATGATCTCAGATTCGATTATGCAGGTCCGAAGCTAACTGTGAACACTGATAATACCACTGCCTTGTAGACTGTATTACTCGTGTGTAATTCTCGAGACGGCGGTGGATAATACATATCGTTTCTCAACTGTTTGTTGACAGATGAATATGATGTGAATTTTATTTAATAAATTCAGTGTAATTTTTGTAAATTATATAATTTTTCAACGGAAGGAGTGGTTTGTTTGGACTTTTATTGTCCGCGATACTTCCATGGTTAAACTATCAATAATATTAAAGCTGGTGCCCGCGGCTTCGCCCGCCATTATTAATTGACTACAGGATTTTTAAGAAATTTAAACTATTAAAAATGGTTCAGAGCTATGAAAATTGTAAGTAAAAAAAATTAGAATATGTGTTCATTGTGTTCATTTCACTTAGGCCTTATGTAACAAAGAAACGGTTTTCCTAATTTTGTACTCTTCGTGAAAGTTCAGACTGCGAGAGACGAACATCGCCGAGTATACCCGATGTCTCATGAAGTGAGGGAGCGAGTGAGCACGCTATTTAGGGCCGTTGAATTGTATAAGGTTCTCGGGAAAAGATTTTTGTTATAAACTGACACCGTATCGGATATAAAAGTCCATGTATTGACTGCAATATAGCTTATTACCGTTTAGCCATTGTAAACCTAAAATGTGTGGAAGGACTTTAAGATTTTCTCGGGGATAAAAAAAATTAAAATTTGAACTTTCTGGAATTTTCTCATTGGTTACAGGCTAAAAGATATAGATAGATGCATAAGCATTCATGAATCACAGATTATTGTCTCTGTTGGACGATACATGAGAATATTATAGGCGCTGTGAATTGAACTCCGGCTTAGCTCAGTTGGTAGAGCATTGGCGCGAATAGCCAAAGGTCCTGGGTTCAAGTCCCAGTGTCGGACGAATTTTCTCCTATAATATTCTCACAAAAGCTATAGGCCTAAGTCTCCCAAATTTCAGGTTTGTAGCTCGTCTGGAATTGGGTAAACATTAATGTCATTGAGTGAGAGTGAGTCAGTGAGTCAGTCATGTTGCTTTATAAAGTGATTTGAGAATGGAAAGGTGAAATCAGACTGAAAAAAAAATTGAGAATCATTTCTGACTCATGTTTAAAATATTACTGTCAATCCTATTTTAATTTTCGTTTGAGCGTACAATCGTACATTATTTATTTCTTAGTTGGTTTATTTTTCTCTTTATGCCGGATTTATAGACTATTTTAGTCGGAAGGGCCAGCTTTTAATGGTGTGTTTCATTGTGCTTACAGGAAAAAAAAACATAAAACACCTCTTCTTGACTTAGCCCCATGTATAGGAAAGTACAAACCAAACTACAGTTATGTAAATTGACAATAATTAAGTTATTTGATGATTCATTGGTTACCTACCACATTCCCCCACCAAAGAGAAGAAATAAAAGCATTGTCCGGTTATGAACGCAACGTAACGTTAAGTGTAAGGCATAATGATTCAGTGAATACTATTCAATATTACATCTGATTTTAAAAAATTGATTTATTAACAAAGGCTTCCAAGTAAGTAAAAGTAAAAATAGCGATGAAATAATTCTCTAATTAACACACAAAAAAACTAAGTATAGGCTATAGCCTGGAAACATCAAAATAATGCGCTACAAAATATTAGAATAGCCGGTAAATCTTCGAACAAGTGGAGACATTCTACGAGTAATATCTGGGAGCAATAATTACAGACACAAATAATATTAAGACAGAAGTTAAGCGTAGATTCAAATCAGGAAATGCTTGCGTTTATGCAGTTCAGAAACTCCTTCCCGTCTTTTGTCTAGAAATCTAAAAATAAAAGTTTATAATACAATTATCCTGCCCGTTGTATTATATGGATGTGCGACATGGTCGCTTACTCTTCGGGAAGAACATAATATAACATTATATATAATATAATATTCGAAAACAGGGTGCTTAGGAAAATATTTGGGCCTAAGAGGGGTGAAAATGGGGACTGGAGAAAATTGCGTAACGACGAGCTTCATAACCTGTACTAGTCACCGGATATAGTAAGGGTAATTAAATCATGGTATATGAAATGGACTGGACATGTTGCGCACATGGGGGAGGAAAGACATATCTCAAAAATATTGACTGGGAGACCCGAAGGGAAAATAGCACTTGGAAGACCTAGACGTAGATGGGAGGACAATATTAGGATAGATTTAAGAGAAGTAGGATTTGCGAGGGATGGTTAGATGGAGTTAGCACAGAATAGGGTTGAATGGTGGGCTCAGGTAAGCGCGCGGCAATGAACATTCGGGTTCCATAAAATAGATAATATTCCTTTAACTTGTTTAGGAATCGTCTATTGCCATTGAGTAAGGAAGTAAAAGATGAAATAATATAAAACGATAAAAAGTGTTAGTTGACAATATCATTGTACATTTATGGTTATATATACCACTTTAAAAACCATTTATCCTAATTTACAACCCTTTCTTCATTTAGGACAGCACTAACGTGTTATGCAACCAATTTGCACAATTTGTGCATGTAGCCTTTATAACTTAAGTGCTTAGGACAGCTTGTTTTGAGGATTGGAGGGCGGACGGACGAACAGGCAGACAGTCAGACAGACGGACTGGCATAAGAGTGAAAACAAGATTCCGTAGTATGCCTAGTATATCTATGGATCTTTAAACAGCTCACATTATCCTTAGTGGAAACCTGCGACAGATAAGGCCTATGGAGTATAAATTGTATTTCCCCGAATGAACAATGAGAATGGGATCTGAGTAAGGAAAGATGGGGATATAAAAGGCTTGCAGTGATTCACGAATAAAGTGACCGGATACGTTCATTTAAATAGGTTGTGCATAGTCTAATCTGCCGACATTTGAGTGAGATCAGTAAGTCACCACAATGAAGACATATACGCACATTCTACTACTTGTCCTTCTGCTGTCAACCACCTGGGACGTTGAAGTGGAAGGCAAAGGACATAAAAGTATTTTAGGAGTGAAGACTTTGAAAGCTGGAAGTGTTAGAAGAAACAAAGAATCAATCGGAAATATTAACCAGGGAAAGCAATCGAAAGGACGAAGTACGAGTGGGCCATAGGGCATGGATTTCAGAGAATTTTTTTAATTGCTAGTCGACCTACAAATTTCCAGTGTTCGGTATGTATTTATTTTACTTTAAATAAAATTGTCTTTCAGTCACCTTCTAGCAAATACTTACAAAATCACAGGCCTGCTTTCAGTGTAAATTAAATTGAGCAATAAAAAATGAAAATATTAAAATTCATCATTTTAATTACAGTTAAGTTAATTTATCCAAGTTTAATAAATTAAAGTGTTTACATGTTTTATACTTCTTCTTAAATAATACAATTATTAAGTGCCAGTATGGTACTTTATGAGATTGTGTGTGGGGAGGGAAAATGTCTGTCCGTCTGTCTGTCTGTCCGTCCGTCCGTCCGTCCGTCCGTCCGTGTGTCTGTACGCGCGATAACTCAAATACGCTTAATCGGATTTTAATGAAACTTAGTATATACATTTATAATGTTAATGGGAAGAACCCTATTGATATTGGACCAAATCGGTTGACCGGTACCGGAGTAAAACCCAATTTAGTGTCTATTTTAAAGGCGTGATAACTCAAATACGCTTTATCGGATTTTTATGAGACTTGGTATACAAATTTATAATGTCCCTGGAAAGAAGTCTATTGATATTGAACCAAATCGGTTGGCCGGTACCGGAATAATGCCCAATTTAGTGCCTTTTTATGGTAATATATCACAAAGGCGCGGATGACTCAAATACGCTTTATCGGATTTTCATGAAACTTAGTATACGAATTTATGACGTTCTTGGGTATAAGCCTATTGAATTAGGGTCAAATCGGTTGATCGGTACCGAAATAATGAGTATATCAATATTAATTTTGTAATGAATATTCTTTCAAGGCCCACAATATTTATTTATTTATTTAATTTATTGTGCCAACTACAGGAATAAATCCCAATTACAGTTGGCGTAGTTTCGCCAATACATGTTTTACACTATAAAAAGATACAATACAATAAATGAACGAATGTGCGAGGATAAAGAAAAAAAATACATAAATGATTTACAATAACTACAATTAATTTAACAAGACAATCTAAAAATTAAGCCAAATCATATGGAACATATAACAGTTTATGAAGAAGTCCTACGTACTGATTCAATGACAAGTCAAAATCCAGAAGAGCATTTTGAAGTGATAGAGAATTATATCGTTTACACATATTAAACTAACGTAACAAATGCCAATCGTATATTGATATTGTTAGCAACCTTCATTGATTTGTTTCTTCATAACGATGTCAGTGTGGGATAAATAATAATTTAAATAATGTAAATAAACGATTTATAACACCTAGCCGTTGAATATTGATATTATATTGTGTATTCTATGGTTATGTAGACTACCGATATTTACTTTAGGCTATATTTTAATGTGAGTATTTTTTATATTCGTTCTTGTGCAGCAATACGAGTATACCTAATGTAATTCCTGACAGATTTCATATTGACTTTTTTATTCATTCATAACCTTTAAGGCTGCTTTATTGTAGGCCTATTGTATCATTATTATTATTGCCAGCACATTTTGTTTTTGGAGTTTAACTCGGAGATCTGTTACAAAAATAACTTTTCTGCATGGGCCTATCATAATTGCGTTTATCACTGATTATAAAAAGCATACTGACACTTGGTTATATCAGTTTACCTGATTTTATTTTTTATTTTCTTCTATGAGAAAGATTTCAGTTAGTAATCGAGAGTTGCTTGTTCTTTCTTTGATAAAAATGTAATGCACATGGAAACTTCCTGTATTTATATAAATTTATTTCTTATATACGAGTATTACTGGCTCACAGATGGAGAAATCACTCATTTAATTGTATGACAATAGTCTTTTTCTTATCCACTCCACTTCTTTTTTCGGTATTATTATTATTATTATTATTATTATTATTATTATTATTATTATTATTATTATTATTATTATTATTATTATTATTATTTTCATGATCACACGTTGCATCCAGTGTTATCTGTTTCAAAACAAGTTTGAATTTTTCAAAGAGATCGTCTTGGAGATTATGTTTCTCTTTCAAAGAATTCATTCAACCTATAGATCAGGCCAGTTCAATCTGCGGCCCTTCGAAGTTATTGCGGCCCGCGGAACAAAAAGTGATCAAAGCTATATCAGTATTATAGTATCAAGTTGAAACAGCATGAATTACCGTAGGCATAAGTTACAACTGTTAAGATCAAATTTAAATAAAATAATTTCGCAAATATTCCATCTTGTCAAAAGCTGTCAAATGAAGTAAAAGATGCTTTTTTTTTTACATTTTGTGCGGATACTGAAATGATTATTCAATAATTTTCTTCAAGATTTCCTGGTTTTGAAAATGTAAAGGACAAACCATCTCTCGTTAAAGATATCTTTAAGGCGTAATCGAGAATCTACTATAAAATTTTTAACTTGAACTATGTGATTTTCAAGTTATCGATTACTTCAAAACAAAACAGAAAACTATATAACTTTTCAGACTTCTTTCAGGTGACATTTTCCTAGCTTTGAGATTTTGAACTTCAGATAACTTAATTTGAAAACACGTAAACCTACCTTTGTGAAGTGCATTTTCGGATGTGAAGTTGATCAAAAATAAGCGCATGATTTGCATAGTGATGTTATGCTAATTGAGACTGCGAACTACTAATATCGCAGATCAGCTGAAGTGTCTGTCAATAAATTCTATTAACAATTATTTTCCTAAAATGGTGAATTGCTATGATAAAACTATATTTTGTAGAAACAAAAATGTACTCTTCTGTTTTATATTATTGTAAGTTACATAACATCTACCAATGAAACAGAGATAACTATGATAATCTTCATTGATGCTTTTTCTAGGCAATAAGGCAGCTGGTTAAGTTATTACAATAGGCCTACGAATCGAAATTAAGTAATTTTAGTGCGGCCCTCAAGATTATTTGTCCTTACTTTATAAGCTGTAGGACCCCCTTGTCCGTCACCATTCTCATAATCATCACCAAAAATTATAGATATTGGAATCCGTCTTATAGCCTATGCATCTCGACCTGATCAATTATTTCTTTCAATTCTTCAAGCGGGCAGAGGTCCAACCATACCTGAATTTACCTATGATAAGCTTATCTATGTTACATATTTGAATTTTGGAGATACAATGTAACTTATTATCAGTTGTAGCTAAATGTAAGGCTGTTGGTTTGCAGAAGAAGGATGCTCTATTAGTCGTGACATGTAGAGCTTTCCCTGTGGTCCTACAATTCGATGCATCTTCTAATATCCTCATAACGTGCCGGTGTGTTATGGTGAAAATCTGTAGTTTTCAGCGCCATGGATTTAGGGCGAAACTTTCCCGAAAGTTTTCATTGAAAGAAATATAATCGAGCTTTTTGTAGAAAGTTCGGCAATTGAGTTTCGTCTGTACACGAGCACCACTGACTTGTGATAATAGTTAACATAAAATAGACCAGCATTTGCACAAGCTTCTTAAAATCTCGAAACCTTCTGTTCTTCCGAATTCTGTACGTTTAGCTCTCTAAGAGAAAGGTTCTTTCCCCTTATATGATTTTCATTGAATTTAGGATTCTTAGATGTCGTTCCACGTCTGTACGTCTATTGAAGATAGTCATAATGATAACTGAAAATCATAATGTCTTGACTGCACGCTATTTGACGGATGTCCTTCTTCAGACTGCGGTTTTCCTTTTATTTTTATATAATAAAAGTATATCCGACAAACTTCTGCCAGTTCTTTGTCATCAGTATTTTCAAGATGTCCAGTGGAAAGGCTTCAGTTTCTGTCATTACATTTTTAAGTTTGGTGCTACTGGTGTTAATTCCTAGGTTTGGAGCGGGAAAGCCTTGGTCATTTTATAATTACTTCAATCCAGATCAATATAACGTTGTAAATAAGGATGATAATTTAATTCCGCTGCATAACCCAATGAAGAACTTCTACTATCTTCAACCGCATATTGGAAGAGAATATCATAATTCCGACGCTTCACAAAGCTCAGGAAACCATCAAGAGACTGCTTCCACAAAAACAGAATATGCTCCTAATAGTTTTATCGAAATAAACTATTCATATTCTGGGAACTTATTTGGTTTACCCTCAATTAAAATTGTTGTAGATAATGCAGATAAAACTGAAGAAAAGACAGACGCTGAAAAGAGTTCAACAACCACAAGCACTACAGCTAGTCCAACGTCGGAAGAAATAGCCAGTAGTGTAGACAGTGAAGTAACAACGGAACTAGTTCTAAGTTCGACAGTAGCCAGTGCAAATCTTACTGCTTTCCCAATGATTAAACCAAGTAGAATCATAGTAACACCAAAACGAATTCATAGGTGTCCGTCTGGTAAGAAGCTGGACAGATTTGGTGCATGTAAAGAGATCTACAAAAACTGAATTCAGCATTCAGGTAATAGTTTTTTTGTCTTTTTTTCTGAATTATTCTTCATTTCTTCTTTTTCAAGGTTTTTTGTTAATGAGTTGTTCCTTAAGATTTTAACTGCTTACGTAGGAACTATTTGTTATAAATAATAAATCATATCATGCACAGTAGGCTAATTTCTCTGTTTCCAAATACCGGTATATAAAAGCGATCCCTATACAGGCCATGGAGGCCCAGAGGGTTCCAGGAGGTTGAGGCTCCCAGATTTTGGACATTCGGCACGTGAAGGTGGTAAGGTTGTCAGCCTTACGCACGGCCGTCTTTACCCCCAGGATTGCTCCCGGTACTCATTTCTGTTAGAGGCTGAGTCGACCCCGGGGCCATAGTGCCACCAGAAGGATTAGGCCAACTGAAAAATCTCAACGACCTCATCGGGAATCGAAACGCGACCTTCCGGTTTGTTGCGCAGCGCCTCAACCACTACGCTCTGGCGTACCCCATAAGTACCGGTATATACATTTTTAAAGTTATTATAACTCTATTGCAATCTTTTTTTGGCGCTTGAGCATTCCGAACCACATAAATCTTGCTCACTTTTATTCTTAATATTGACGGTCAGTATTTGCAACACTGCATTAGTGTGCGTTGTGAAAATTGGATATTAGTGGATATTAAGGATTATTTTACTGTCGGGGTTAACTCTGAAGGATTTCAATAAGTGTATCTTTCCTACCCACGCTAAGCTTGCATGATAAAAATTATTATTAGGCCTATATTTTTGTGAATATGCAAAATCTTTATTATTTAATTTTGTCCATAAGAACCAAATCTCGTCCACCGTTGTGGCGTAGAGGATGCATTCGCTCTCCTCAGGCAGCGGGCCCGGGCTCGATTCCAGGTTCGGATAAGTTTCCTGAGTGGAGTCTCACCTCTAATGCTAATGTCAGGAAACTTTAGGCCCCTTTGATCCGTCCGCGCCTTGTCCGAGTGAGTGTGAGAACGTCTGGTGTATCTTATACTCTGTGTTTGTGTTGTTTGGGAGGTCTCTTCGGCATTGGACTGATACTCATCCGGGGAGGCCTTCCATGTCTTTGTCTAGTCAAGAAAGTAAATATGTGGCCCAATAATTAATCCTTCTCCCGACAGTTTACGATCCTTCAAGACCCGGTCGGCATGGACTTTATTAGCCTGCTACAACGGGGGAGATAAAACTGAGAGATAGAAGAAGGAAAGGAAGAGGAATAAGAATAAGAGTCAAAGGTCCAGAAGTCTGTTCAGAGTAGAAGTTATATTAAATGCCATCCTTAAAACTACTGATAAATTAGGGACTATAGCTTATAATAGACATTTTTATATATTCAGTTTCTTTCATTTATCTTGTATTATGTGGCTGAGTGAGTTGAATTTCAGAAATACGTATTTTAGTTAATCTCGTTGTGTAAATTCTTGCACCATTGCTGAACAATACATTTGACGATTGTGGTAGAAAGTGATGAAAGTATTAACGGTAGTAAAGATTGTGTTTGTAAGTTAAAGATTAACCGTTATAATTATAATGGATTAAAGGACCGTTTTGACAAAACTCAATACTTCATTTTTGCCAAATTCGTTTTTTAATGGTTTTAGGTGCTTTGAAATGAGATCTTCAAGATGATGAAAAAAAGAACATAAGAAAAGTAAAAATAACCAATTCGTTTTGAAGCCTCAATATGCAAGGTTTCTATCTTCTATATGTTAATAAAAACTAAAGAAACCTTCTCCTGAACAATTTATGTTTTGGCACTTGTTGAGTTTTGTCAAAACGGTCCTCAATTAGAGCGCGAAGTAAAGTTTAACTTTCAATTACAGTGTAATGGTAGCATTAGTAAAAATTATAATGGAAAATACTGTAGATATTCTTTCCCGAATTAATAGTAAATTTGAAGTATTTTGTCACCGGTAGGTTATTAAAAAATTATGCCTATCAGAAACCTCATAACCTCATACAATCAATCTTGTTCTGTTTACACTAACACTTAAAGCTATAAGTTAAGGGGGTGAGGTCCGGAGGTATCAGGTGCAAATTCAGGTCGGCCATAGTAGATCTGTGGTTTGCAAGTTTTCTTCAACTTTCAAAATTTTACCAGATTTATTATTTACTTTAAAAAATACCCCAAAAAGTATATTGGGGTGCTGCGTTTTTAGTACGGTACTGATAAGAGTCAAGGAATCCCTCCATATCTTTATCCATGGGCGTAAATTCAGCTTTTTAACTGGGGTGGCAAGGTCTGCCGGGGGGTCTGGGGAGTATGGATTTTTTTTTTAAATTTGGCGTTAAAATTATGTAGTTTAAGCATTTTTAAAACATTTTTTACATACCATATCAGCATAAATGTTAAGTTTAATAAAGTTTAATAAAGAATCAACATTGTGCCACGTTTATAAACTGTAATTTTTCACTTGTTTGCAAATAACTGATATTTTTACTGCCGATTTTTGGGGTGGCAAAAAGAGGGGTTTGGGAATTCTGGGGTGGCAACTGCCACTCCTTGCCACCCCGTAATTACGCCACTGTCTTTATCTAATGTGAATAATCCATAGTTTGTTTCCGTCCTCTGGAATCTATAACGCAGGCTTAAAAGACTCACGAAAGGGATGGCTAATTACAGAAATATAAAATGACGGATATTCATGGTGTGTTATTTACAACAGTAATGATACGAAACAGGATTGCAATCGCAGAACACGGTGGAGCAGAGGTTGGAATCTTTTTCGGACCATACCACATACAGTAATTATCTGGTTCATATTTTCTGCAGAGGTGTTCCTTCAACATAATTGCTGTGTCGCAGATTGATCCGCTTTCATTTCATCATTAATTTATTCCGCGGAAGGCAATAGGGAAACCAACTTCCTTAGTGCGACCAATTTGTCTATTTTAAGTAGTTGATAGCTCCCATCAGGTTCCATAATTTTATTTCAGAATCTAAGTAGCCTACACAAGAACAGCAAGGCATTATTTGATATCAGCGCTTGTTCTAATTTCGAATGTCGTGGTTTTGTGGTCATTGAACGGAAGCTCCAGTAGTAATTATCAGGATATTCTAATAACTTAGCATAGTTTAATTTGCAGTTAAATTATTTTGTAGTGTAGTGAGTATTTTTTTAATGTAAAGTCATGAAAGAAATTCAACCACCTCATTCGCATCAGTGCAAGTGACCTGGTGTTATTGTGTGTTGTGGTTATCTTCAACTGTGCGAACTTCGCACAATCGATTAGATTAAGTGGCAGATTACACGTAGTTGAAAAATACGCCCAAGTACATACCAAAGGTAAAGCGGTGTTTTATAGTGTCAATTTTTTTTTTTACGATATACTACGTTTGTTCAGAATTATTCATTCAGACGCACAATATGGTTTAGAATCATTATTTTCTGTGAATTTATATCTCACCAAGTGTTTGACCGAAGTGTTAATGCGGCGGACTCGCATTCGGGAGGTCACGGGTTCAAACTCCTTGGCTAGCTAACCTGAATGCAATTTTTTTCGCTTTTTCCACTCACACGAAATAGTGAATGGCAGGCACATTTCAATTTACTTAACATCTATTTTAACATTACATGTCCGTTATGTGTAGATACTGCTTGTGTTGTGTTGAGAAAGTCTTGCGTCGTGCTAATCAAACACAAGGGAGTCTCTCGAGGTCCTTTCAGTGCATTTTATGCGTAGATTTTCCCCCTTATCTACGGACAAACCCATAGAGGGAAGATATAGCAGAAGAAAACGAAGAAAGTAGAATGTACCAGAAAGCTTAAAATATTATTAAAAAGGCTTTTCTTCGAGTCCGTAAGTCACAGGTTGATGCAAACCACAGCAGGGCCGGCAGTTGATATTTTAGTGTTTTAGTGCATAAATTCCAGATTTCTAAATACTCTGTGCTTACTCCTACTTTACTTATAAATTAGGAAATCTTCCTTCTGTAACAAAATAAATACCATGGCTTGACCCAATGTGTTTTGCAGGCACCCTTCCGTTTGATTGCTGCTAGAAAATACAATACAAAGATGGTGTGTAATGTCCGGAAATAATAACACTATCTATTCTTGGACAGTAGCCTATCTTCCTTTCGTTTATATACTGTATTTCCGGACATATTTTAATCCGTATTTTAGGTATTTGTATAATTATTAAAGCTGTAATAAACTTTACTTCTATATTTTATTGCTCTATGATAAATGCACTACAACTGTATCTGTTTCGATTGTGTTCTCCATATGATACTGTACTTGAATCCAAATTGCATAACTGAAGTGTAACTGTTTATAGAATATGGCATTTGATAGGATATACTTAAGTTGTATTTTATAACGGTAATATTTCGAACGCTGACAAAACACAGAAAGTGAAAGAAGGAGAAAGAGAGAGGGAAAGAGAGGAGTCCCAGATGGTTCCGTTCTCGGTTCTTTCTATTTCTAATGTAAGAGCCAACACATTAAATGTGTTAATTTTCTCTTTGACAAAGGTTATCTAATATTTTCTGATATCATGATAGGCCTACATGACATGTAGTCTACACTTTGTCTAAAATAAATACTGGTAGACCTAGTTACAATAAGATGGAGTCCGAAAGCTCGGAGTGTTTTAAACCCTTGACTCGGCTGTTAGCCTGTGAAGAACTTTCATATATGATTTATTTTTGGTAAAGTGATTTATGAAAAATATCGTTCTATCAATATCGATATCTGCTCTTCGTCACAATTCCATAAATAGGTTATGGTAACTTGTAATAAAAAAAAAAATGGTTACGTAATAGGCTACTAATGGCGATAAATCCAGGGGCATCTAAATTTTAAGAGGCTTTCTGATCAAGACTCTAACCTATCGTATTGACATCTGAGAAAAATAACTTTGAAAAAGCATTATTTTCGCTGCATGTATTCGTATTTAAATAACAATTTAACTTGTCGAAAACTATTTCATATAATTTTAGCTTGCAATTATTAGTAAAATTTCAGTTGAAAAATTCAAACGTTATCCTCGAACCGAAGCCGAATGGATTTTACCTCGAATTGCCTGCCAGAACGGATGCCATCTCAGAATGAAACAAATTTTGTTCCAGATATTAGGGAAAAGGTAATATGGCTGTTTGGAGTACATACCGGTACTGGTAGAGCGGAAGAGAAGGCCAAATGGCCTTAGCTCTGCCAGAATAAATAAACAGAATAATAATAATACCGTGGTCAGAATTAGCAGGTATCTTCTTAAAATTGCAGTCACTAAAATTCTTATTTTTATACTGGTCAAGAAATAAGAGTAACCACTTATCACTTGTTTAAAATAATAATATTTTGAAAAGCAAATGCACCCGCCTCCAGGAAAATCACATCAAAACGAGGCACTATTAATCCTGCCATCTAGTGTTAATCTTCACAACTTCTTCAAGCTTTGAGTTAAACCCAAGCGAAGTTTTCGCATTTCCCCTCTTCTGACAGGTGCCTAGAAAAGTGGACATTTAGGAATTTTAAATACTGTATATAATCATATACAGTCGCACGAAATCCTTAAAAATAGATGCTGTCTGAAAATAGCACCGCCACCTCATATTAAAGATAATTATAACCCATTCAAAAACACGAAAATACTACTTTACATTCACAGTAGGCTTACTTAAAATTGCCACAACTAAATTTTGACACACTAGGCCTACATGAATCGCAAATTCAACATTCTCACGGAACTAGAACAAAAAGTAACATAAAATTTCCTATGCACAGGATAACAATAATTATTAAGCCTAAAACAAAAATATACTAACCTGTACAAACAATAACTAGACTGTTAATATTGTTGTAAATAGCTTATTTTGTTGTGTATTTCAGCTACAGCATTAAGTACTATTTAATTTTTTTATATTGTTGTTAACTTAGCTTTATTCTTGTAAATAATGTCTTGATTATCTATTTTGTATAAACTAATGAGTCACCTGTTAAGGAGCATTTGAATTTAGACTACCAGTATTATTTAAATGTGAGTTTAAGTTTTTAAAAAGATGTAGGTACACAGGTTCATGTAATTTAAGCTCATTTTCCGTTCAGAACCCACAATGGTTTAGGAAAGTGCAGTATCAAAGGTGATAGAGAATCTATATGGTATGGATCGGTTGGGCGGAGTTGGATTTGTAGGCCTAATATATGCCCTCACATACATCTGGAGTCACCTTCCAATGTGACGAGTAATTTTGCTCATACATGACAACTTGTATAATACTTAGCCTATTAAGTTACCTTAGCGATTAACAATACAATTAATTCTGACCACATATATTGAAGATTGGAAACTTTCCCGGAGAATGCTATTAAAAAAATCCCTTTAGGCAAGCCTACAGGCTGAGGTAGATTTCAAAGTGCTTTTGGTTTAATTTACTGTCGCTGCGTAGCACTCTTCTTCTTTAGCCTTAGCATGACAAACCCGCAATAATAATTGCAAAAAAGAGGAACGAGCACATTTTCAAACATTCAAATCTCGCCTTAAATGAGAGCTATCGAGAAACTAGTTATTGATTTGTAGAGTACTCATCAAGAGCTTTTCAATGATACCCCACAAGACGTGGTTTCAAAAATTTCGAATTTCCATCCCCCACCCCACCCCCACCCCCACTCGTACCCCCAAAATCCCCGAATCGTTGGTGTCACTGTGAACTCCATAGGGAGTACTCTAATTTATTCAAACAAAGTTTCCCTCTATACTTCATAGGGGCCGAGATATAAATGTTTTAAAATTTCAACCCCCTCCCCGACCACCCCCTTGGGCCAATTTTGCTCATTAACGAACTTGTCCGAACTATTGGGCCTAGAAATAACATATTAAAATTTGGTTCAAATATCTTCAAAATTACGGCCGCTAGCGTGTAAAGCTATATATATATATATCACAATTTTTTTTTGAACAGGCGGTGGTTTCGTACTTAGGGGAGCATGAAACGTAAATATATGAAAGAATTTTTCGAAAATCATGACATGGTATCCATTGCAATAGGTAGATTTTTCTTCGAAATCTACCTAAAGGATTTCTAGGACTTGCGCCTGTTGACGGGGGTGTGTCACCCAAGCTTTTGGTAATAAACTACATTGCCACCATCAGGGGACTTCCCGATGAAATGTGATGACACTCACATTATCCTGTTTGCTTTTTCTTATTCTCTCTCTCTTTTATTAATATCCTAATCTCTCTTCCTTCTCTTATTCTCTCTTTACTTCATTTCTTTTACTTGCTTTTTCTCACTCCCTATTCCCTCCTCTCATTTATTTTTTCCTATTCTACTTTGTAAGAAAGACTATCCTTTATGAATTATTCATTAATTAAACATTTCCCACAATTTATTCTTAGTAAAAAAATGTATACTCATAAGGAGAGGCTCCTTAGGCAAAATTACTGGTTATTTTCTGCCAAACCTGTTCCTCTCTGACTTCGGATCCTGCTATAAATGGTGGCTGAGTCCTTATCACTATCAGCCTTGAGAGAATGAAGAAAATGTAAGAATATTGAGACTAAAAGAAACTCTGTATTACCGTAATTGACAGGGCCCTATGCGCTCCAGTTGTGCAATTTTTCTGTTACACGTCTGTCTGAAATGTATTGTACACTGACTCCAAAAAATTCAGACAAAATATATTTTAAGGTCATGTCAACATTGATCTTGATAAATCAACTGAGATACCAGTATTTAAATACATTTTTCTTCTTTGTTTCAGGGGACTCATATAGAAGACATCCAATTTGACATCAGGTGACTGACTATGAACATCAAACCATTACAGTAGCCTATCATAATGTATTCATAATGAACAGTATGTGTATAAGTAATTGTGAGATACAGATTTGCAAAAATAACAATATTAGAAGAGTTGAAAGATCCCGTTTACAGTTAAAATATACACATCATTTATATGTAATATGATCAAAACAAAGTATAATAAACAGACATTTACTATAATTTATAAGGAAATACGTTTTTGGGATACATTTGTAATATTGCTAAATTACGTTCTAGTTTTGAAAGCAGAAAGTTTAAACAATCCTGCCTATACAACACCTATTTCTGTTAAGTAGCCATTCTTTCTGAGTTTTAATATTAATTTTGGGGGTAATTTAAATTCCATATTATTCTGTCAAGAGGGACTTTCCATATTTGCTAAATGCTTGATGAGCAAAATTGGTGCAGAGTTTTCGTCTTCAAAGAAATCCCCTTTGGATTGTGAAAAATAAGAAAACTGTATTTTTATTTCTATGAACTTGGGACAATCAATGCATTGAAAGCATTTAATTTTTGTATAGTGGCAACTGAAGCTTTTTATCTGTGAAAGTATTGTTTTTATTCTATTTTAAATGTTATTAATGTTGTAGTGTAGTCTTTTGTGGAAAATTGTCTGCAAGGAAAGTTAAAAAGTCATTCTTTCTAAATAAATAAACAACTAGAGAGATGAATATTTAAATAAAATCATAAGCCTAACTTTCTTTTTGAATTTTCCCGGGTCATTCCAGTTCAAAGCTAAGTGCGCCATGTCTCAAAGAAAGCACTTTGGACTTTGCAAATATTCTGGTTCCTGTAGTTATATTTATTTTTTAAAATAATTTTTAATGTTACTTGAGATGAAACCAGTGCTATGCTTTTCTCCTTGCCAATGTAGATGGAGATCTGAATTCGTACTTGGAAATTGGAATAAAATGAGAATTAGTTGCCAGAATGCAGTATTAATACAAATGGCAGGAGCATGGAAAATATATTAGTCATTTCAGAATCAATATAAGTCACATTTGCACAATATGAGGTTCAACAGCTGTTTTCTCCTACAAAAAGCATTGAATAGCTGTTGTCAGTGCATCAGGGTAGTGGGAAGTGTCTTGAAATTTAAAATAACGGTCCTGTACATGTAAAAGTACAAAAGCTATAGAGGTTTTTTTTTAATTTCTCAAAATGTTGTTTCAGAAATGACTAATTCATTTGCAAAGAAAATCTTGTTTTGATAGATGTCTACTGCTACAGTGACCTGGATCAGCAGCTAGTAGACATCCTTATAACTATTCTTTTGTATGAGGGCTGTCTTTTTAGTTTTGGCAACTATTTTATTTCTCCATACATAGAATACGTATATGGTTAGGCCTTTGATATAATCATCACCATTGCGTACATGTTCCTAGCGATGCGGAAGTCTTTGGATCCCATTGGCACTGCCTAATCTGTTGATGGTGCGATGAGAGCGGTCAGTTCCCTGTAAAACATCTTCAACTGTATAAAAGCGAATCCCGCGAAGTGCCTCCTTCATCTTCGGATTAAATCGAAACCGCAGGGATTTAAATCTGGAGAGTACGGAGGGTGATAGAGCACCTCCCAGCCCCAGCAATTGAACAGTTCAGATACAACTCCTGCTGTATGTGCCCTAACATTGTCATGCAGAATGATGGGTGGATTATCCATGAAGTGTTGCTGTTTTCTTATCAGAGCTGCTTGCAGATTGTTTTGCAAAAATGAACAGTTGTACTCTGCATTAACGTTTTGCCTTTGGGGAATGGTATGTTTTATGATCACACCATCCCAATCATAGGCAAGAATCAGAATTGCCTTCACATTGGTGGGGCTCTGCTGAACTGTTTGTTTTTGTGGCCATCCGTAATGACACCACTTGTTTGATTGGCGTTCAGCTGTGGTTCATAAGAGTCGGTCCAAGTCTCATCAATGGTAATGATGCACCATAAGACGTCCTCTTCTGCATGCTCATAGTGCTGCAAGTGAGTATGAGAAGCATCATAATGCAGCCATTTCTGTATGTCTGTTAACTCATGTGGATCCCATTTGGATGCAATTTTCCTCATTTTCAGGATGTCCTTCAAGATTTGGAGCACAGTCCAAGGCACTAATGTCGTATCTTGCACTAACTCCCAAACCGTTAAGTTCTGATTCATCTCCACTAACGCGGACAAAGTCTGTTCCATATTGCCACTTACTGGTGGGTGAACCGATTGAGGCATGTCCAACACACTTTCACATCCCACCTTGCTATCGTTCGGTAAGGTAACGCACCTGCACAGCAAGCCTCTTGCAATTCTTCATGACACTGCCATGAATTGCGACCTCTAGCACACTGAATTTTTAATCAGCTTCTCTGTTCATGCTTTGAAAACATTGTGTCTGTGTTTTGTGACCAGTTGGTCACAACTTCTGTCATTGTTGTCACTGTGGATATATGTGAGAAGGGACGGGCGAGTTCATGTGCTCTGAGGGAGGGGAAGCAGATAGGCAACCTGTGGTAAGAACGATATTTCCTGGCTCCATTGCATGGCATCACTACAGCATGGTTGCCACTACTAAAAAATCAACCCTTGTATTATTATTCTTAGCACTCAATATATTATAACAAACTTAAATAATATACATAAGTCTACAATAATAATTGCTTAATAAAGTTATAATATATACTAAAATAAGAAGCCAATACAGAGTAATGATATGGGCTACAGAATAAACATTTAAGAATTCAGTTTTTATTCACTTTTGAGGAAAAGTAAACTGATGTTCTTAATTTTAAATGTATTATTTGGACTAATAGTAACAATAATTTGTAGATCAAATAGTACATATTTAATTTTGTTAGTATTCTTATTCATTTTCTTGCTGTTTCTATCAGTATTGCTATTTCACCTTGAAAACAAGTGGGTTCGTGGATTCAGGGGCATTAGGAATTAGTGAAAGTAACTAGGATCTTAATACAGTATGTTGACCTATATGACAAGAGCTCTTATTTGGTTCAATATTTTTATTTTTGCTCTTAAATTATATATTTTTATATAACAATTTTTTTTCCCATTAAGTTGGAAGAAATAAATAACTTTAAAACCAAGGTAGAAGACAGCCACAACTTAAAAGTCTTCAAAACCCTGCTTAGGTATTTATGATGATGATGTTTGCTTATCCAATTGGAGGATTCAATTCTTTTAGCCATTAATGGAAAATAAATAACTACCTTTATAATATTATGACTAAAATTATACCAGTGAATATTTCCTTCAAGTGATTAAGCACAAAATTAATGAAATTATTCTCATAACATGACAGTTACATTACATATTATAGATATAGATACATAGACCTCTGTAAAATGCATTATAAATGGTAAATGTTTTTATGTATTTAAGGAACACACACACTTTAACAGTCATTACTGCACAACATAAAAAATGGACATTTTTTTACATATTGGTACAAAGAAATTAATATTTTTTCCATGGGTTAACTATAATAAACATTATGTAATATTGCTTTCATGTTGTGTCAAACAATATAGCTAAAGATTAAATCCCTTAAATTATAGAATACTTGATGGGTTCTTTGAAACAAAAAAAGTATTTCAAGGGGGCATCACAAACTAAAAGGTTGGAAAACACTGCTATAGGCTGTATAAAATAGTTTTATAAAATAATATCACAGTTATATTCTATTAATTAGGCTATAACAACATTTACAAATATACTGGCAGTCTAATAGTAAATATGAAATAGACCAATATAAAATACACACAACCATTATAAGGAAAGTATTTTATTTCGTTCATCTAATTGTGCAAACTCCCCCCTGAAGAGTATGCCTATTGAATATATGCAAAGGCAAGAGTTTTTGTTTATAATGATAAACAGGAATGAGAAAGTTGTTCAATTAAAAAAGAAAATGTTTTGCATCCATTTGACATAATTTTGAAATGATGTATGGGATTATTTTTTTTTTTTCTTTAGAATTTGTTCATATTTTCGAGAATAATCTGTTTTTCTAGTGATTTGTGAGAAATCTCTATCTTTTTTATTTTGCACAGAAAAATGTGCACTTATTAATTACAAAAATTTACGTCTTCATACCATGAAGCTAGACATAGTAGAAAAGTGTTTAGAATTTTCACAAAAATGAGTTAGCAGTAATTTGTACATCTCTTTCACTTAATAGTTAACACTTAAATTGAAGGGGTTATGGTACTTTCTTGGAACTTCCCTGCCTGCTATGCCTTTTGTGAGAAGAGCTTATAAGAGATTACTATCTGGTGGTTTGGTGAAAGAAAAGGGGGGGTTTACCACCAATATTCTTCACCAGCAAATCTTTTAGTATCAAAAATAATTTGTGAATGACACATGGATAGATTCTGCTAAGTGCAAATTCAAGATTAAAAATGGGAAGGTGTAATGAAATTAGTGCGACCCCCCCCCCCTCCCCCGGCATTAAACAATATCAAACAGAAGGACAACTATGAAGATGAAAATGTCACAACTTGTTGTATGTTGCAGTTTGATAATGTGTGATAATGTGATATTTTATTCTATTTTTGATGATATTGATTTGAAAAACAAGGGTTAGGAAATAAGGGGCTTCAACATTAATGTTAGTTTACTCACATTTTAATTTTCATTTCGGTCTCACAAAATTAAACCAAATTTATAGTAAAATATTCAACACAAGACACCACTAATTAAAATTGTTAATGAGAATTTTTAGAATAATTGTAACCATAAAATCTTGCCTCTGAATATAAGTTTTTTACAGTGCGATCAGTTTTCCTTTTTGTCATAGTGTTTTGCGTATGGATGACTGTACCACTAATTAGACAGTTTGGACTCCCTGCCATGGGGGGAAAGCATAACTGACATCATTGTATTAGTATGTCATTAGCTTCAGAGTAATAGCTGATGAAATACTGTAATTTTAATTACTCAGCAGGGGGATGGATGCATTTCTGCTTTAATATAGATGTAGCTTTAGAATCAAATTTTTATAAGATGTATTGTGTGTTGTCAGGTTGTCTTCTCTCTAGGTTACTTGGTTTTTGCCATAGTTTATGAGGAGATATTGGTTGATCTTTAAGCTTTTGGTCATTCACATCTGTGCTGTTTCCACATGTGAGTGATGGTATTGGTTTTATTGCTCCAAGGCCAAACTCATGAAGAGAGAAATAGATATCAAGATCTCTTAGATCTCTAGAGTGGAGTGATGAAGTAGCAAAACCTACAGAATGACTTCTTACGTGTCTTTTTCTTTGATTTGATTCCATTGGTGGGTTTCCACTGATACCAATTGTGGCACAACCACAAGCACCTTCACAGTTGCAATCAGATGCAACAGGTTCAGGCTGCAGTTCAGTATTATCATTATTGTCGTTACCTTCCTCTGGTTTCTTATTTCTTCCTTCTAAAATTAAATTCAAGTCATCTTTTATTTGAGGATGAGATCTGAACTTCAAGTCAGGATACTGTGTTGGGTGTTCAGATCCTTGAGTTTTTTCAGATTCAGACTGTGGACAGAGAGAATTATGAGATGCACATCTTCGTTGCAACAAGCCACTAGGTTCAAGTGATTCTGTTCTTCCAAGTTGTAAAAATGCTTGGCTTATTCTCTCTGCTATCAGATCATCAAATGAAATTAAAGGCCTAGGTATTTTCTTCACTTCTAGTATTCTGCCTCTGTAGATACAATCTTTTCCTATCTTTATCAATGGAGAATGCTGTGGATCCAAGAATTCACTTTGAAGAGGCTGTAATAAAATTGGTGTAGGATTCTTCATTCTGTCAACTGGTACAACAGCAGATGTGGATGTAGATCCCATCTCAGAATCTTGCCACTCTGAGTTCTGAGTTATTGATGGAGATTGTTGTCTGCTAGAAGATTCACTGTTATCACTGCCAGAAGTATTAATCATATTGGACTCAGGAATTTGCTGGAATGCTGTGCCATTTTCTTGAAATTCTGAAGGACGTGCTACACCAGTGATGACCACAGACATCAGCTGATCTTCAGAACTTTCCTGGCGGAACAGGAGCCAGGACTGTCTAGTAGCATTCCCATTACTGCTCAGATTTGCAGCTGTACTTGGTTGTGAAGGTGATATAAGTTGAGAACTAGGACCAGCAGTTACCACGGCATCACTGTATGGTGGTGGAGGGGAGTCAGGAATTGGAGTGGTTTGACAACTCCGACTTGTGATATTAATAGGTACAGGAGATAGTGTTCCTGTCAAATCCAGTAAGCCAGGTGCTGAAGAAGTTGAAACAGGGTTTGGAAGTACCACTTGTAGTAGAGAGGCAGGCTGATTATAGTTTTGCTCGGATCCTACATTCACTTCACCACTTCTTCTGAAACAAATAATATTTTGAGGTATAGTTCAGTTTTAACAATTAATAATTATTTACAATGTAAGACAGTTATATAGATCATAACAGGTGAGCACAAAGTAAACAAAATGAGAACTAGCGAGTTTTGTTATTCGTATAATGGTCAAATGATCATGATGTTATTTTGAAGTGTATATTTTAAAACAAAAACATTTAATTTTACTTGCGCTTAGAATAGTAATCATAAAGCTTTTTGTTAATTTTGTATCGTAAGGGAATTCAAGCTCTTTTTGTTGGCAACAATTTGTTTCGAAATAAATCACTGTATGAAAACAGTTGAAAGTACCAGAAACATTTGTGAAAAAGAATGATTTGTGACCTATCTATAAAGAAATGGATATCACTATTGAAGTTATTGAAAAGGCAAATAATAAACTAATATTGCAAAATCCTTCACTAATGGTAAGGAGTTGCAGGTGTTTAATGATTGGAAAGAAAAGAAGATCATAAGTAGTTTTAAATGAAACTGTTGTGTTGGTTTGCATTTGTGTTTTGTCAAAACATTTAAACAAGCTAGTTTATGGACCAAATTCTCAAGGCTGAAACAGTTATTTCTGTTATTTTAAATTGTAAATTATTAACAGACAGCCTACACAATAACAGTAATAGTAGGAATAACAGTATCTGTAGTGGTTGAAATGAAGAAAATGATAATTATTTGCACGAAAGGGAAGAGAACGAGAGTGATAAGTATCATAATGGGCTAGCATCTTTTTCTTTACACTTAATGAGCTAGCATTTTTCAACAGCTCAGCATGTAAAATGGAACTTGAAACGGACAGAGTTCTGTTAAAGATGTTTACAATTTAAAATATCATACAAGAATATTACTATTAACATTTTCATAACTCTTCTTCTCTACAACAGAATCACAAAGCATCTAATCCATGCATCATAAGAGTTTATGTTTCCTCTCAACTAAAGTTGTCATCTATGCTAATCTCGAGGAAAATCCCATATGCAGACTTTATTGTATGAATCCCCTAAATACGAAAGAATCGTATTTAGTATAAGAAATGTCCAATATTTCTTGTCTTTATTTTCTGTATCAAACTTGTGTTCATAGATATCCCTTGGTTCCAGTGGCGGACGCAGAATTTTTTTTCGGGGGGGATTTGAATAGGTAGAAAGAATGCTAAAAAATTAATTAACTTACATATATAATTAGTTTATAAAACTGGCCACTTAGAGTGCATATTATAGCCTTTTTTTCAAATTTCGGGGGGGGGGGGGATCTATCCCCCAATCCCCCCCTCTGCGTCCGCCACTGCTTGGTTCTAATCCAAAATTTGATATAATGCAATTTGATAACATTAACATTATAAACGTACTTTCTTGTGCCACTATTAATTTGTAATTAATTCCTTATTTTCATTTCTACCCTTGCCTCTTTTTTCATTTAAATAGTTCACAACCCTACGTATAACTAGCCTTAAAAAATTAAGGTTTTAAATGAAAAAAGTTGTGAATCTCAATACAAAGCGTTATTACACTAAGATAATAATGAATATTAGATGTATCTTAAAAAAAAAAAATTGCTAAACAATTTATTTTTCAAGTGATGTGGTACATAGGGTAAGAAAAATCAACAAGCTGTATGTCACATCCTTTGAAAATATCTAATGTGAATATGAGATATTATGCATATCGTCTGAAAGGATACATGCCAGGCTTGTAAGAAGCAAGAAAATTCAATCAACGATCAATTATATTAAAATTCTTTAGGACTGACTGTCCCCTTACATAGCAGTTCCTGGTGAATTCCTGCTTCTCCGACTAGAACGACAAGGTATCTGACACTTCTTTTTCTTCATTCTCTGAGTTCCTATAGGCTCCAGAAATACTTTGATTACTTCGTCATAGTCAGGAGGTGCTTCATACACTGGAGGATCATCTGGTGGTGCCGATTCATCCATTCGAGCACCATCTAGAAACATAAGGGATACATTAATTAACCTCAGACGTATAAATGCTGAGAAACCTCCTGTGGGTTTACCCTGCACTGGCATTCAAATGCCATACACAGCTTTATACTTCAGTGTTGTGAATTATTCCATTTTAAGAAATAAACTATTAGTTTAAAGGTTATGTAACTTTCAATTAATATAAACGAAAAAGATGTTAAATTAAAATCATTTCATAAAGTACCGTACTTTACGGACCATAAGACGCACTTTTTTACCTTGAAAGCAGAGTCTTGAATGTTGGGTGCATCTAATGGTCTGAAGTACAAGAAAAAAAATTAAAATTATGGTAAATATTGCCGAAATTTCATAGTTATGAAGAAGGTGTTGTAAGCGATAAGATATTTACAAATTTTGGCACAGAAAAAAGGAATGTTGAGTACTTTTATATAAAAGGAGTTGTCTCTGCCGGGTGGTTTAAATGAAGGCAATGACCTCTAAACAGCCTTGTCCCATTCCACTTACCGTATGCTGAATTGAGGGTTAGAGGGTGTAAAGTATTTTCAGTGTTTTATGAGAAATCAGTTCAGTTGTTAAAATTTACGCGATGCCACCTGTACAGAAGAGATTTTCGTACAACGCAGATTTTTAAGTTAGAAGTGATTTACACTGATTCCATTGTACAAGGTTATAATTTGTTTATGCAGTGAAGTATATTATTCCCTTTTGAAATTTTCGTTTAGAATCACATTAAATTTCTTTTCCCCTTAAATTTCCATCCTAAAACCAAGGTGCGTCCAGAGCGTCTTATAGTCCGTAAAATACAGTATTTAGTCACCAAAAGCTACAGCATACACTTAAACCTGTAGAAAAATAAAATTAAAAAATCCCAAACATATTTATATATCCTAAAGAAACCATCTCCAAAATCACATCCTTTGAATAAAATCCTGCCGAAAAGAGGTATTCCACTTAGAGCAAAATTGTACCCGCATGTGGTAAGTTTGGGTAGTAGCCTGTCTTCTATTATTCTTTTGTCACATTTTTTCAATGAAATATGTCTCTGTAGGACGAGACAAGTATGGAAGGATTTATGAAAGGCCAACCTTATTTTCAAGAATTTACTGTTCAGCCACATCTACAGAAAAGGGAAGCCAGTTGGAATCTGAACAACCAGATTGAGGAGTTCATTTCTTCTCTATTCTGAACTGTTTCTCCTCTCCAAATTTACAGTTATTTGAACAAAAAATATTTATCCGTTCATATAGTAAGTTAGTTCACACAAACTATACTATGATTATTCCATTCATATGCCATGTGTTGGATACTGACCAATAACGTTTAGCAATTCCTCGGATATAGTTCAATCACAATTGTTTATCTTATTATATCCTTGCTATGAACACAAGGATGCAATTTTATGTGATAAAACATCAGCTCATTACTGGACAAGTAAAGCATGTGATTAATACATCACATGCTAACAGTGAACAGAATGAAAACACATTATTTTATACAACATAACTTCTTTGGAAATTGAAATAATATAATTGTCCATTAATTAAAAACACAATTTTGATTTGGTAGAAGCCATTTCATGTGCTTTTTTTTAGCATTTTGATATAAACAACTATGACGATGCTATCCATGTTTTAATATGCACTATTGGTAGCATTGGGAACATGCATCAATGCCGTGATCTTACTGCTAACAGAATATTGTCAACAAAGTAAGAAAATAATTATTATTTACAAAATCCATTACTTTGTTCATGGAATAGTCTTAATAAATCCTACTCGAGATTTATGAGTTTCATCAGATAAATTTGCTCGAACTTTGTTTTCGCAAATATATCTATAAACTCATAATCTATCTTAGGATTACCTATGATAAAAAATACAAGTTATAAGATGCAAATTAACAACAAAGTATTTATAAATTTTTAAAAATAATAGCTTACATACATATATTACACAAACATACATATACTCAAGAGCAATATAAATTTTCTATGTTATAGAAACAATTATCTAAAAGGAACAATTTTATAGTTCTTTTAGATGAAATTTCTGATTTCTGTGCCATGATATAAGGTAAGGAGAGAGTTGAATATTTTGGAGCACAAAGAATGAGATGATTCAAAGAGTTGAGAAGTGTGCTCCAAAAATCTTATACTGCTTTTGCTTTGTGTGCGATAGGAATGACAATCAGAATTAATTTTGAAAAGGTTTCTGTGTGAATAGGTAAAAAGTGCAGTTTGGAAAATGATAATGCAAGATAGAGGGAATATCTTATGCTCTTTGAATAACGGCTTACAGGAATCCAAGGGCTTGGCTTTAAAAATTGTGCATACTATTCACATTTGAAGGATAGATCGCAGTCGATGGTTACTCTTAAAAACGTTGAATTTGTCACTTCTTCTATTCTCATATTATTGAACATTACGAAATTATTGAGTAATGCATTTTTAATGAATCAGGATTTGAAATGTATGAATGTAGTCTTATTGTAGTCTATTAATGTAGACACATTAATAACTAAGTGGTTTTTCATACACCGGTTATGGAAATCTAGCATGGACTGAGGATCTAAGATTCATCAATGTGCAAACAGTTTCTAAAAAGACTTAAATTTTTACCATAGGCTCCTATTTCTACTGGTGAATATGACTAAAGCTTCTTCCAAATAAACTTAATATGCACTCCAATAAGAGCTTCTTTTTATCTGAACACCTTGAGTATGTATATGATCACTAAGCTGGTTGATCTTCCTCTTCGTTGTTTTCTGCCTTTACCTCATTCTCAAAAGGCAGACACCTAGCAATCATCCGGAAGAGCAAGGAAGGACAAGTGAAGGTGGACAAAACAGCAAGTTAATTATCATTTAGAAGAAATTATTAATACATACTTTTTAATCAGAGAATATATGGCAACTGTTTAAACAAGTTAGCCACACAAACAATGACCAAGTTAACCAACACTACAAACATCTCAATAGGCTCCCAGAACTCCCCATGTAAATAAGAAACCTATTGAGTTGGGAACAGATTCAATTCAATTTCAATCCTGCATTTATACATGATAATTGATATAAGGAGTTTGCCGCTGACACAGTAGGGGTAAACACATTTCTAGAAAAAAAGCACTAGTCTCAGATATGATATAAAGTATTCAGACATACACAATAGTAGACCACAATCTAACTCACCAAGCAGCTCACTAATTGTTTGTAAACGATTTTGAATCTCTCTTTGTTGTCTGGCTCGTGATCCCATTCGATATAACAATAGTATCAATGCAGTTATAAGGAGAAGTAGTCCTAGTAAAAGAAAATACAATAAGTTACATGAAAGTAGAATGGTAAAACATACAAGTAAATTGAAACATTTACATATCAGTCTTCCAATCTTTAGAGTTATGATTTTGGCATTTTGATATCCTAAGTTAAAGATGATCTTACAATATGGTGTGTACTGATACTTCAGTTATAAAGTTGTTACTCACCTAGACAACTCACTATAAACACAAGAGTGGCTGTTTTGAGATCAGGGTATCTGTCCATCTTGGGGAAGTAATAGTTCGGTGTGTGGGAGTACCATCGTCTGTCTTGTGGTTCTGCTTCCCATTCTGTGTACAAAAATGCAATATTATGCAAATTTCAAAATCTGCAAATTCTACTATTAATACCATCTCAATTGAGGAATAGTTCTCTTTACTATTTCAGAATTTTTTTATTTCATTTAGGTCTATTCTAAGTCTATTTGTCTTATTATATTTCATCATTGTACTATTCATTTTCAATTTGATTCCTGAATAAACAAATAATTAATATTTTCTTTAAAACCTCTGCTGTGTGAGAGGATGGTCATTTAGTTATGTGATTCTATAATATGGAGGGATGTTTCCGGGAAATTACCTTGATAACATGTGTTAGGCTCATCACTATTGTCTCCACAGTGGTCAAACCCATCACAGCTCAACTGAGAAGGAATGCAGCGATGGTTCTGGCATAAGAAATCTGGTCCAGTAAAACAATCTAAAACACACATTGCATTGAATAAGTCCATAGAATTTTAATAAAACAAATTTTAATAAGGAACATTATGAGTGAATTTTTTCTTGTCGGTAATTTCTTGAGCACATGTATGAAAACAAATTACCCTCCATAAAACAAAACATCAGGTAATATGTAGGCCTAATAAAACTATTTCATGAGTACAATGTACATTAATAAAGCTGAAACACAATATAGAACATATAAATAGCCTGATATATACACTAACAAATTAAGACAGCTGAGAGCAAGCAGTATCTCGATGAGATTGATATCAATTCAAGTAAAAAGTTAATATTAATAATAATAATACAATTAATGTAGTGATTAAAAGGAATGTCTGTAAGTGAGTGAATGCCTCCAAATCTATTAGAAAGGCGAGACTGAGAGAAGCTAAGAATTTTGCAAGAAAGATCCTTTGCAAAATAATGGGCTCAAAGATTGTGCATGGACAGTATAGGTTGTGAGGAAGGGAAGAACTAACCAAAAAGGAAAGGCTCGTTGAGTTCATGAGACAACAGAGGCTCATATTCTATGGACATATATTTAGAATGGATGAGAAGAGACTACTTACTTACTTACTCAATGGCAATAGACAATTCCTTAGCAAGTTAAAGGAATATTATCTATTTTATGGAACCCGAAGGTTCATTGCCATGCTTACCTGAGCCCACCTTTCAACCCTATTCTGTGTTAACTTCATCCAACCATCCCTCGCAAATCCTACTTCCCTTAAATCTATCCTAATATTGTCCTCCCACCTACATCTAGGTCTTCCAAGTGGTCTTTTCCCTTCAGGTCTCCCAGTCAAATCCATAGGCTATAATACAACCAGCAAGATAATAGTCTTATAAATTTTTATTTTTGGATTTCTAAACAGAAGACGAGAAGATGAGAGTTTCTGAACTGCATAAAAACAGGCATTTTCTGATTTTAGTCGGCACTTTACTTCTACCTTAATATTATTTGTATCTGTAATTATTGCTCCCAGATATTTGAATTTGTCCACTTGTTCGAACGATTTACCAGCTATTCTAATATTTTGTAATGCATTACTTTGACGTTTCATGACTAAATATTTAGTTTTTTCTGTATTAATTCCCAATCCAACATTCCTGCAGGTATCTAAAACATTTTCTGCATTTCTCTCGATTGTGTTTATGTCATCGCCCAACAGACAAATGTCACCTGCATAAACTAAAATTGGGTGAGAAGAGACTAACAAAAAATATTTTTAAAATACTAGTAGTAGACCCAAAGTGTCTGACAAATGGTTCAGGAAGGTGAGAAGGATCTCAAGCAGGTTGGACTAAATTCAGAAGACATCTCAAACAGAACGAAGTTTAGCTCAGTGTTCGACAAATTTCAAGGATTCGATGACAAACCAAAACTGAACAGTGGTTGGACAGAAGAAAGAATGCAAAGATTATAGGCTGTGAGAAAGGGTTCCCGAAACTTGTAAACATGTAAACGGAAATATAAATATATATATATATATATTTATATTTATATTCCCGTTTACGACCAGTGAATAACACATAGTGTGCATGTGTCAAGATTTCAGGATTTCCTCAAAGTTGTGTGCATGATGAATCCTCACTGTATTTTAGAGAAGTCGTATCTTTTATATAATAGGCCTACATTGTTTTCAGTATGACAAGTTTATATAAATTAAGAATCATAAAACAAATGAAACATTCAATTCAAATTATTAGATACTTAAAAACAGGTTTTCAGTCTTACTTCATATCGTTAAATAGAGCACTTCAGTTTGCTGCTTTCTATAATAAAATTCATTATTAGTCATTTGTAGAGTTCATAAGGTTTTCAGTCTTACTTTATGTCGTTAAATAGAGTACTTCATTGTGCTGCTTTCTACAATAAAATTCAATATTAGTCATTTGTATGAGTTCATAATGTAATATTTTATTCACATTAACATAATGAAGAACCCTCTCCTTCAGCTCTTTTGTTTTCATAAACTGTAACTGCTTAGATATTTCACTTGATTGCTCGGAAGTTAGAGCTGTGGCCACCGTGACACAGAAACCCGCATGATTGGCCAACTCGTACGTGAAACACACAATATAAACTGATTGTGTTGACTGTCTGGGTTGGGCCGTGTCATGTAGTTAAAATCTAATGATTTGAACATCGTGTCATGCACCCTCTGACATCATGACAGCTGCGATGGTTGGGATTTCACTCACAGGCACTTTGTTTTACTTTGAGTCACTCTCTGAAGAAGGACGACAGGAGGTCTGAAACATTAGATTTTAACTACACAATGCAACCCAACCCAGATAGCTAACATTTCCAAGATGTTTGTTGAGCCAGATAATGGCTCAAGAAAAACTGCATCCAATTTTGGGGTGCATCTTATATACCGAAAAATATTACAGTAAATTTTATTGGTAAATTTGATTACTGAATATTACATTTAGACTTCATTTTCTTACCTATGTAGCTAAATGCAGCATAGACAATCGCTAGTCTTGAGAGTGACCCAAATGTGCCTCTAAGACTGACATAGAAGCCAACATTGACTGGAACCACATGTTCCCTTTGTCTTGATGCCTGTGCATGAGCTGCAGGGAAACGGAATGTGTCCAAAGCTGGTTTTTCAGAAGTAAGACCCTGGAGAACCTGCAGCTCTGTGCTACCTGCTGCAAATCAATCCAGATAAAAGTACTGCATTATAATGAAAGACATCAGTATTCTTGCATACATAATTAAATGGAAAGTCACATTTATACAAAGTTATATCACAAATAAATATAATTTGTATCAGGCATTTTATAGGAATTTTAATATTAACTAAGATAAACAAAATAGCTTACCCATATCTCTAAAGGTAGCCACTTTCAAGTACAAATGTGTTCTCAAGTGCAAATAATTCTTGGGTGGTCGAATGAGCCAGATGCAGTCATACGTCTTTACACCATGATCCACCATGTTCATCATGGTGATAGCTCCACCCATGTTCTCCACATAGCCGCCACAATCTGTCAGCAATGAAAATACATACACACACACCCAAGCAACTCCCTCCAAAAGAGACTAATCCCATAGGTTTCAGAAATTTCATTAAGGCCCAGTTGCATAAAAATCGCTAACTGTAGTTCAGTTTTAATCGAAGTTCAGAATTGAACCTAGATTAATTTGCTGATCGAGTTGTTTAACGCTAATTGTAGATCACACAAATTTGGTTTAGTGGTAATCGAAGATCACAGAAAGACGTTTGACAACAGCGCCAAGTTCGAGGGAAATGCGAGGGAAATACATAATATTATTGCATCGAAAGTCAGTTGTCTACACTGTTCGATTTTCTTTTGTCTCAATTAATGTTACGTAATTGTCTGTTGTTGTTACAGCTAATTGTTAAAAGGAAAATGGATAACAGAACACCAGGCAAATTACACATATCATAAAAGCATCGCATTCACGGCTCTTTCATTTTCGTCAGTAGGCATCTTGATGAACTGGGGTCTTAAATTTGCAATTTCTCTTGCTACTTGGTGTATGGTTCTACTTGCAGTTCCTTTATTCACATGGAAAATATTCCCAATTACCATCCGGAAGCTACCATTGCAAAGAATCGCAGGGTGAGCAGAATCATAAACATTGAATTCAATGCATGATTGCTTTTAGTTTGAGTTTCTAGCTGTGGACGCAGTCTTTGTTCTAGTTCCTCGACTATATGTTTACACAATCGAAATCTCATTTTAAAGTGGTGTTCACTGAATTCTGTGTTGAAATACACGAGGGTCCCGGGGAAACTCAAAGTCTTCATTTTCGGATGAACCATCCGAGTAATCTGAAATCTAAAAGTACATCCTATGTGTAGCTCATAAGCTCGAAACAATGCGTTTAGCGAATAGTTGAAATGGGGAATTTCCATACAATTTCTCTATACAAGTAATTAAATACATAACGACTTCCCATTTCAGTTTTATATATTTTAAAAATATATCAAAGCAATTTCGTATCTTTGCTAATCTAAGTTCATACAGATTAACCTTAGAAAGTTTGCCGGTTAAATCTGATCTTAGATCAAGGTGAATTAATCTTGGATTAGCTTTTATACAACCAAAATTCTAAGTTTAGCTTGACTGTAGATTAGTTTCAACGCTTAAGCTTCGATTAATGTTTTATGCAACTGGGCCTAACTATTATTTCACCAAAGTAATAGTGAGTTTCCCATAAGAATTGGGTAATATATTAAACTCTAGGCATGGAGATGGAAACCACAATGAACAGATACCAGAAAGATACTTTGCTGTATACTAGTATGACACAAGATTCAAGATTAAATAGTAAGTCATAAATATGAAGATTTAAAAGTACAGTTTAGCATTATGTAGGCTTACATAGTGTTTTACTATAGCTGCTGATTTATAGAATTATTGTGGTCTAGGTATTGGTATTAGCAATTCACAAAGCCTTGTGGGATTATACTCAGAAATAAATTTTAGGGAATGTTCCATAATGCCAGTAATTTCAGAATTCTTTCCAGAATAACCATGATGTTTCATGTAATTTTTATAATAGCCTACATTTCTAAATAGTAAAGCAATTCATCTTGCAAATCACATGATTTCATTTCTTTCTTCTTTTACTGGAAATTTAATTTGGACTGTGTAGTTGTGAGAAAAATTTATCAAGATTATATGCTTTAGTTCCTTGTAGTTATATTCTATATGCTCTCGGGTAGATCTATCCTATATGCTGTCCAGACAACTTTGTTTTATGGTACTGGTATCTCTTTATAACCTCACATTATCTGGATTGGCCATAGATAGACACAGGAGTAGGTTTCATTTCTTATAGCACCTGATTTTCCAACACTAAGATTAACAAAGTTTTTATTATTCTTTATTTTTTATTTATTTTTTTATTTTTATTTATTTTTTTAAATATCTTTTAAGCCTACTCTAGTCTATTTCAAATAGTGTAAATGATTAATTAACCCTAGGATTCCATGGTTTTTTCTGTCTCATGGACCCCAAAGAGGCAAGCTCATCAAACTCAACTAGATGAAATAACTTTAAGTGAGGAAATAGAACAAAATTATATTAATTGCTTATGCATTTTAAACAGATTTTGTGTCCTTTGGAATATATTACTAATTAGTACCGGTATGTAATATTAGCCCTAGGACTTCCTGTTTTTATTCTGTCTCATGGACTCAAAAGAGGTGGGTTCCTTGAACTTAACTGGATGAAATTACTTGAAGTGAGGAAATTGAACATTTTATTATTTTTCTATTCATTTCAAACTGACTACCTGTGACCTCTGGAATATGTTGCTCAAATTGTTGTACTTTTCTTTTGGTTTTGCTTCTATCATTTTGGTCTCTTATCTGTCGAATCCATACTAATATTTTTATTTATTAGAATCAAATAAAAAATGTTTAAACCAACATTAATCTATGGCAGTTTTACTTTATACAGTACTGAAAAAAGCAATAACTTAAAAGTAGTTGGTTCTGTAAAAATAATTTGAAACAAACAAGAGTAAAATTAAAAAAAGTGTTGAGTTCAATAAGCCCACCCCTTTGGAGTCCTAGAGTTACAACTTACTATGGTCACACTACAAGAATTTAGAGACAGCTTGTATAGAGTTCCCAATCATCCCATTTTTTCCAGGACAATCTTTTTTTTTTATTTTATAGAATGCTCTAGCTTCCCAACTTTCTTCCAAATTTGCAGCTTTTTTCTTTAATAAGTATCCTTCCTAAAAGAAGCGCATTAGGTTTGTGTATGGTTATTTAATAAAGGGGATGTACTGCAACTTAGGCCTGTGACCGTTGCCAGTGTGCCGGAATTTTGTCCCGCAGGAGTTCTTTTACATGCCAGTTAATCTGCTGACATGAGCCTATCACATTTATGCACACATAAATACCATCGACCTGGGCCGAGATCGAACCCGCAACCTTGGGCATAGAAAGCCTGCATGATACTAACTGCGCCACCCAGGCCAACAAAGTGCATTAGGCTTGTGCACCGTGGACAGATGAGAAAAATGGACATCAGAGTGATACAGTGAAAGATTTAATCTTTGTAAAGATTTTAATGATTTGATTTGTGTTGACTTCTGCCCATATATCAAAACAAAAGAAACTTTTTATTTTATTTTTTAAATTTTAGCTGTATTTATACTCCTTTTAGCTACGAGGCCATATCAGGAGTTTGGGATCTGTGTCTATACAATAGGGTAGGTTATGGAACTATTGATTGTCAATTATTTTCTATTACTAGTGTATTTTCAACTGATATTAATTTAAATGAACATGATACAGAATGAAGTGGTGAGGATGATTGATTGTATGAAAATATCCAAATCGGCATTTGCCTTTATGACTGAGGAAACCATGAAAGAAACCATGTAAAATTAGCCGGCCACAGGATTTGAACCTGGGACCTCTCGAATGCGAGTCTAAGAAACTTGTTGATAATTCTGATAAATAAGCTATTCTATAGTATCCCAAACATGAACTTGAATCAGCAGATTTTGAAATTATGTTTTTCGAATCGTTGTAAGTGTGATTTGATTATAATACAGGTATATGCATAGTGAATTTAATTATATTTTTCTTATTTCTAACTTTTCCTGATTTTTAAAAGTGAAAAATACAAATTTCCCATTAAAAAATACAGTATGGGAACCCTAAGCTTGTAGGGATGGCAGAAGAATCAAAACTTTGCTTAAAACCAAGCGCACAAATAATATTTGGTTATTTTTTATGTTTATACTAATTTAAAAAACACCATATTTCCTATTGCTTTGAGTTTTCTAATTTGCTTTGTCTAAAGTGCAAATTTTTCTAATACAGGCTGCTCAAGGTCATACCTGCTTATCAGTTCACAGTTTATGTTTTAAGAGAAGGTCAATAGATCTTACCTGTTATTGGAACTACAGCACTGTCTTGAAAGTTATCTGCAATTAGAAATAAATTACTTGTTAACAAATTTCTTGCCAGATTCTATCAAAAATATATATCTAATAATGCAGTAAAACGTGCATGTGAAAGAATTGCAAGAGTCTAAGGCAATTTTTTATTGAAGCCAGGTTTCTGTTGGATGAAGATATGGTTTAAAAATTAAACCATGGACACACAAATGTCATAAATAAAAAAAAAAAACTCAGTAGGTCGATATTTTATCTACACAGTACCGGTAATTATTAAGCTCATGAAAACAGAATCTCAAAGATTTCAGTCTTGCCAGCATTGAATATTTTCGTTACCTACTTAACACACAGTTTATCTCACTCAATCGCAAGAATCATTTTAGTCCCATATTAAAATCAAGCACAACTTTCGTCTTAGAAGCTATAATGACAATTGTCACTATGATATAGAAGTTCAGTATAAGGCCCAAAAGGAACGAATTCAGCAGTGACCATCAGAAGACATTTGACAGGTCATGAGATAGATACAGAGCATAAACATTATAACAATTTTAAGAAGGATTGGAGAGTCTTACAAGGCAAAACTGAATCATAAAACACAGAAATTAAAACATTTATTGCAATGGATCACTCCGAAAAAGTTCTCATAACGTTTCAGCCCCACCACGGGGTCTTCCTCAGATGCAACTCTTCCTCAGATGGAAGACCCTGTGGTGGGGCTGAAACGTTATGAGAACTTTTTCGGAGTGATCCATTGCAATAAATGTTTTAATTTCTGTGTTTTATGATTCACGACGTAATGGAAAAAGGACCTGTTTTTAATATGTGGCAAAACTGAATTCTAGAGATGATTGACAAGCCATTAGCACAGAATGGGAAGAATATGTATAATAAGAGGAAGTGTTTGTCTGTCTGTCTGTCTGTCTGTCTGTCTGTCTGATTGTCTGTCTACCAGTGTGTGATGCTCAGCCAAATCTAGGGCATGCAGGGATCTGAAATGTTTAACACAGATGGACTGAAGAGTGTCCAAATGCACCTCAAAGCTGGATTTTTAATTTTTACTAATTTTTTAACAATTAAGGCAAGGAATTGTCAATCACTTCTATTTTGTTAGCCTGCTATGCTTGATGCATTTGTTTATAACATTAAGGCATGCAGTGTCTGATTTTCTTTACATAAGTGGATGAAAGAGGGATCATGAACCTAGGCTTAAATGGGAAAACATTGATTGGCTTTTTTTTTGGTGGGGGGGGGGGGGAGCAGGGAACCCGAATCTGAGGTTGTTTTTCCCAGGTGGCACCTTCTAATGCACCTCGAAGCTGGATTTTAGCTTTGTCATTATCCTTTTAATTGTTTATGAATGATTTTCATGTAAGTGTTAATAAATGCTTGTTTTAATTAGTTTGTTGTAAAATAAATTATTTAAAAAATCTTGTGATTGAATTAATTAACGCAGACGAAGCGAATGTATAGAGGACATAAACTTTATTCCTGAATGACATTCTTCTTCTTATGGTGAGGAATGATATGTACTGTAAATAGATTATTGGACAACACTCACCAATGTTTGTTGATCCCTTTGTGAAGCCGTTGTCAAAATGGCAAGATTAAGCAACTATTGACAACGGCTTCACAAAGGGATCAACAAACATTGGTGAGTGTTGCCCAATAATCTATTTACAGGACATAAACTTTAGTCAAATAATATACTGTGGGTGATTAGAAATTTGTCATTAAAAAAGTTTATTTTGGTTTCTGTTGCTATGTGAGGCAGTTTCTGTTGAATCCATTTAATGTCTAAATTTGCGGGTTAGAAAAATGTAATTTGAACTTTGTTAAACTTTTTTAAAAATAATTTTACTGACAATTATAACTACATTTTTGGTATTGTGAAGTACCGTACCTTGTTGCACTCACTGACCACAACATTGACAACATGGGAGTCAGTATTGAAGATGGCTGCCTATGCAGTTGAAAGTGCTCCAACAAGGTACAGTGTCACTTGCCTAAAGCAGTCACCAGTTGTTCTTCCAAAAATGGTGACTGCTAAATTAAGGTTACAAAATTTTTGAAATCGGTGAAGAGGTCTGGTTCATCAAATGATTAGATACAGCAGGATGTACAGTATTTTAAATGTAACAAACATATGTATGCACAGAGTGAGCATTACAGTAGAGTATATAATTTATTTACAGTACCTTCAAAAACAAAATCAACATACTATACATAATACTGTATTTACTTTACGTACCTCTGTATCATTGGTCCACTGTTAGTTTCTTAGCACTTAAATCATTCCTAAATAAAAATGTTCACTTCATCATACTTAAACTCTCATTTCCTTTTCATTTGAAAATGTTGGGAGCTTCCTACCAGAAATTCCTTTCTCACTTTCAACAATCAATTTTTTTCCTTTCTTCCAATGTTAAAACAACTGCCGAACTGCATTTGCACTAATGAAAAAGAAACTAGTAACTTTCAAAAATCACTGGCAAGCCTGTGTGATGGTTTCAGGGGTGAACAAAGTATTCATAGTGGTTATGACTGGCCATTTAATCCAGGTCATTTTCTGAGATTGGTGTGCCTGCTGATCGTGGTGTGAGGTGGCTTTTAAAAGGGAGGGGATATTAACACAGGCTTTATGAGAAAATTAATTTGTTCCACAGAAAAATGGTTGTTCATACTATTTGAAGGTGGCCGTTTAGGAAGGTTTACTGTAATTCACATTATCAAAAATGTAGTAGTGGGTGTTAGTAAAAAATTAAAAAGTTTATATGAAGCGCTACAAATTGGATAAAATTTAGGCAAATATTTATGTTCAAGAAACGATTCTGAAGATTAAAGGATCTGTTTAGGGCAAGTTTTACTGCACTATTAGGTGATGCAAAAAGCATGAGTTACGTAAATTGAAATTGAAAATTGACTATGATAAGATCTATTATTTTAAAAATAACCAATATGTTGTATATTAGGGATAAACTGTACAGTGCTATTATCATGTTATATGAGTGAATGTTTCTATATCAGGTAACATTTGACTTTAAAATACTGTACTTACCAGTAATAAAAGAATAAACTGCTTTAAAACCTAAGCCACTTCCACCATTTGCATAGAATCGCACAAGCATGGATGGTCCAGATGTGAGAATAACAGGAGGTCGAAATAAAGCTCCACTGGTAACTTCAAGACGATTTCCATTCCAGTCATAGAACTAAAAACACAATAAAATAAAATCATTAAATTTTAAAATACTGGTACATTTTATACAGTTCAGTTCTCACTGCTGTACCCATTTCTGAGGGGACTCAGATAATTTATTCTGCAAAAGTAAACTTCTCATTGCCACTTTTAACTTTATGTGTTTTATCAAGGAATGGATTTTCTTTTCATAACTTGTCATAAAAGTCAGAACATGATACCCCATTAAAGCATCTTTTGACAATGAGCAAGGCCTCCGCATTTTGCAACTTTTATTAAGTTAATGTTGCATACAGTACACTGATTAACCATAGTCACAAAAAAGCAGGTCATCTGAACATCCCAATAAAACTTTTGGGATAGCAGGACATTTTGCAAATAAAACGGGACGGTCCGGGGAAAAACAGGATGAATGGACACCCTACACTAACAGTGATTCCTTATTTTAATATTCTCATTCTCTTACCTGAGAGTTTGGGCTAGCATGAGTATTAACAATGAACAATTATTTTAAGATTATTTTGAATGTTTCCAGTTATTCATATCCCAAATAAAACCCGTAATACTGTGAAGTTAGGTGGGTCCTTCAAAAATTGCTTGAGGCCAATCTCCCTAAGTTGAAATACCACTTTGCATACAGAAATGTATAAGCTTTGTTTAGTTGGAACCAAGGACTAAATAACTACTAGTTTAGAAGGAAAATATTTAAGAAAATTGTAATTCTTTTAACTCATTTGAACCAACCATTACTAGCTTACAGAGGTTTCACCTTTGCCCTTCTTTTAATCTCTCAAAAATAAGTGAGTTAAGAAAATAAGTTATTTTGATGTTGATGGCTCCATAAAATCTAACAAGTTTATCTACTGACACCAATGCCTTCTTTTTTCATGCAGAATTTCAATCAGAATCAGAATCATGCACATAGAGTTCACACGAAACGTATCCTATGCGTGTCACAGCAAAAGAATCACTGAAGATACTGGTCAGCAGCGTTGCCAATTGAGAAAATAAATTCAATCTTGTGTCCAAACTTTAGTGTTGTATATTAAAATAGTTGAATCAAAACATTTTCCGTAATGCACTTTATTTACCTAGGTAAACTTCTGGACGACTGTTTCACAGGTGGCGTTCCGCATAACTCCAAGTTTACATAAATCGGTATAGCATAAGTAGGGGGAGATTACTATATTCATATAGATTAGGTACTTCAAAAAGGTTGTGTTTTTTGTGCAAATTGATGTAGGCCTACAATGGTAAAATATATTACGAGTAATTATTCAGTATAGTGACTTTTGTAAATAGGCAATAGTTGTGTCCTTTCCCTCAGGCAATTGCCAGTTCTTCACACAAAGATCTTTAGCCAGAGGAGATTGATTGGCCTGCTCCATTACAATGGAAATTTTGCCAATACTAGTGATTTTTCTTGTTGATCCATTTCAATAAATGTACTACATTTCTAGCATATAAATTTAATTGAAAAGAGACTTTGAGAAGAATTTACAAAATATCATTACAAACTCTCTTCAGTTTACAAGTCAAGCTAAATTGGCCAACCATGTGGTTTGAACCTGGGACCTCCTGAATGCGAATCCAAGGTGCTACCATCTCTCAGCCACTTCACATTATCCTAAGTAATATTGCTTAAGTTCCAAGAGGTCAATAAGAAAACATCATACAACAGATATATATAAAACATCAAATAAGTGCTAAAGTTATACAGAGCCCCAGTAGCGCAAGCTAATGGGAAAATTTCTCCCCTGTTTCAATGTGATTAGCTGAAGCCCATAGTGCTTTCTGTGAGATACTTTCTTCTTAATAATAGTAATGATTTTAGAATGGATGCATTAATTAAAATTACTTACTTCCATAATGGACACTGGAGAAATCAGGAAATCCCTGAATACAATGCGGACCTTACAGGTATTGTTGTTTTCAGATAGACAGTTAATGACGTATTCAACACCCAAATCACGAGGATATTGCGCTGGGAAAAATGGTGAAGTAAGTATACCACTATGATTCATGTTGGATGAAGGTGAGACCACAGTGCTCTCTCCTGGTGATCCTGTGATAACATGTCTGTTACCTAGAATTCAAATTAAAAAATCATAAATTTATAATAGGTGAAGATGAATTTTTTAATATCTGTCAACATGAGTATAATACTTACAAAGGCTGCTTCATAAAATGGTTTGATTGAAGTTTAACCCTAAAATCTGCTATGAAGGAGAAAGAAGATATTTAACCCCAGATTACTATCATTCGCTTCAGATTTATATACTGAATGTTCACAGTTCAGGTCTTCCTCAGTATTAGTGTAGTTTTGTGTTCAATTTGATTAAAAGTAATCCAATAACTTACAGCCATGACACTGTTATTAAGTTTAACATTCCATTAATTGAAGTTATGTTAATCATCTTACTGTTGTTGACATGGTTATTATTGGTTACTCCCATGGCTGAATAGTTAGACCGGTCGCCTTCTACTGCTGGGACCTGGGATCGAATCTTGTTGGAGAATCCACGTGGGATTTGTGGTGGAGAAAATGGGGTCGGGCAGGTTTCATGGGGTGCTCCTATTTTCCTCTGCCATACATCATTCCATTGTTGCTCCATTCATCATAATATCACTATTTGGTTGCAATAAAGGAATTGCATGGTTGTTATTATACCACAAACATTCTTTGGTTCAATCCTATCTGAGGTTGATGGATTTTTCAGGAGTATAAGTCCTGGGCACAAAGTCTTCCAGGAGAGACCATAATCTGTGGATCCCTCATCATATATTTATAGCATGCTAAAGAACTCAAAGCTTATCTTAGAGCCTCCAACCTAAATTTCTCGACCCTTTCAAATCCAAGTAATATCTTAGTTTCCTTTAGATGGTCATCAAGATGGGCTTCATATCTGCCATTCTTTCCTCTATAGGGAAATATGAATAACTCCAGCAGGAGAGACCTATGTTCTATGTATGGAGTGAAAAGGAGTCAACCTGATTTGATTTCTCACTCCCATTAATATATTCGCTCATGTCTAAAAATATTATCCTTTACATATAGCTACCATGATAACTAACTTCCACAGATCCTTCAGTTTATACATTTCACTGCACTTGATGTATAATTTTGTCACCACAAAAAATTGCATTCAAGCAGAGACATACCATTAATAGAGTAATGCTTTACGCTAAAAATATGAGGATTTTTTCACATGTTATGATTGTCATTCATGGAAACTAGCTGCTTTTATTGACACCTACTGGTGATTTAACTCTATGAATACTTAACCGATGTATAAATTCAGCTCTGAACGGATTAATTTATTGGAAAAGAAATAGGATATTTTACAGTAATTCTCTTTCCTACAGTAGCCTACTGTCATTTTTAGAAAGGTCTACTCTAATTTTTCTTCCCCCCATCAAAGTGTTCTAAATCTTAAATCAAATTAATCTTCATGTTCTCCTTATATCATTCACTGTCACTGTATCCATTTATTTGTTCCAACATTTATGCTCATTCTGCATTATCTTCAGTTTCATTATTCTCTTCAATGCATTCATATTTGTTGTCAAATACCATTCCTCCCATTCAACATCTCGTAATAATCACCCCAAAATAATGAAACTAGTACAGGTAAATTATACCAAAAGTAAAGTTTAGTGTTAAATTTAACTCATTATATACCGTAATTATTATATGTGATTCTGTTGGAATCATTCAGCATCACATTTATGGGAACGTATGGGCAATGGATTTCTTCTCGCGTATCACAAAAAAAATAATATTACATTATTGTTCATTGGTGTTGGCCGTTGTGGTGTAGAGGTAGCATACTTGCTTCTAGATCTGAAGGTCACAGGATCAAACCAGGCCATGGTCGATGGATTTTTCAGGATTTAAAATATCCTGAGCAAGGAGCCTTCCAGGAGGGACTTTAAGCTGGGGGGGGGGATGCCATGTTGTAGATTTATAGCATGTAAAAGAACTCCAAGCCTAGCCTCTGGAAAAATTTCCCCAGCCCTTTCACATCCTAGTAATATTTTAGTTTCCTGGGAGGATTTATGAGAAGATGGGCTTACCGCCTGACCCCTTTCCACTTTGGAAAATGAGCATATAACAAAATTAGTCTAAGAACTGAAACCTCCAATTGAAGGCCATTTGTCCCATCGGAGGGGTTATAGGAATAACAGATCAGATCAGATTGTCCATTGGCCTTCATGGTTTCAATGGCAAGCTGTTTCTAAGGGCAACTTGTCTGTAGGCCTATACAAGCAGGTCCACTTTTCTGCTTTAGAATTATGGTTAAATAAAATCTATCATATTCTTCCTTTTGTAGTAGCCTGTTTGAAACTGTTGGCATATTGTCATTATACCTGTGTTGATAGTCATTATTGTCTTCCAAAATATTATCCTCAAATTCACTAGCCTCTTCCATTTTATCCTCATCCTCAAAACCTTTAGCTTCTTTTGGAATTTCATCTTTGTTCTCTTACTCATAGGCCTATCGGTACTAATATTCATCATTATTTTCTGGAATTCTTTCTACATCCTCATATTCTTTATCATTTTCGACTTTCTCATGATCATATTCTTCTTTATCATCATTGAGAATATAGTATTCATCCTCATATCCTTCATCTTCATTTTTGTCACATTCTTTGACCTCCTCTGTAATATGCTTTCCATCCTCACCATTAAATTCTTAATTTTCTCCTAGAATATCTTCCTTGTCTGTATTCTCATATTCTTTACCCTCATATTCTTTGTCTCCTGCAATGCTCTCTTCATCCCCATTATATTCATCTTCTTCTGGAATATCACCCTTGTCCCTATTATCATATTCTTTACCCTCATAATCTTCATCTTCTGTAATACTGTCTTCATCCTCATATTCTTCATCCTCTTCCTTGAATTCATCATATTCTGTAAAAATATCTTCCTCTTTGTGTAATTCTATATCCTCTGCTAGAATACTCTCTTCATTTTCTTTATCCTCTTTATGACCAGTAGATTTTTCATTGTCTTTTTGAACAATCTGCTCATTATCATAATCATATTCTTCATCTTCTTCTTCATAATCATATTCTTCATCTCTTTCTGGAATACATTCCTCATTCTCATTATTGCATTCTACACCCTCATACATTTTGTCTTCTTCTGTAATGCTCTCTTCATCCCCATTATATTCTTCATCTTCTCCTGGAATATCACCCTTGTCCCTATTACCATATTCTTCACCCTCATAATCTTCATCTTCTGTAAAGCTGTCTTCATCCTCATATCCTTCATCCTCTTCCTTGAATTCATCATATTCTGTAAAAATATAATCCCCTTTGTATAATTCTACACCCTCTGCTTGAATACTCTCTTTGTTTTCTTTATCCTCTTCATCACCAGTAGATTTTTTGTCTTTTGGAACAATCTGCTCATTATTATTATCATATTCATCTTCTTCTTCTTCATCAAATACTTCATCTCTTTCTGGAATACATTCCTCATTCTCATTATTGCATTCTATACCCTCGTACATTTTGTCTTCTTCTGTAATGCTCTCTTCATCCCCATTATATTCTTCATCATCTCCTGGAATATCATCCTTGCCCCTATTATCATATTCTTTACCCTCGTAATCTTCATCTCCTGTAATGCTGTCTTCATCTTCGTATTCTTCATCCTCTTCCGTGAATTCATCATATTCTATAAAACCATCTTCCTCTTTGTGTAATTCTAGGCCTATATCCTCTGCTAGAATAGGCCTAAGCTTACTCTCTTCATTTTCTTCATCCTCTTCATCACCAGTAGATTTTTTATTGTCTTTTTGAACAATCTGCTCATTATCATCATATTCTTCTTCATCTTCTTCTTCATCATATTCTTCATCTATTTCTGGAATACATTCCTCATTCTCATTATTGCATTCTATACCCTCATACAATTTGTCTTCCTCTGTAATGCTCTCTTCAACCCCATTATATTCTTCATCTTCTCCTGGAATATCATCCGTGTCCCTATTATCATATTCTTTACCCTTGTAATCTTCATGCCATTTAATGCTGCTGTTATCCTCATATTCTTCATCCTCTTCCGTGAATTCATCATATTCTATAAAACCATCTTCCTCTTTGTGTAATTCTACATCTTCTGCTAGAATACTCTCTTCATTTTCTTTATCCTCTTCATCACCATCTTTATTGTCTTTTTGAACTATCTGCTCATTATAATCATATTCTTCATCTCCTTCTTCTTCATCATGTTCTTCATCTCTTTCTGGAATACATTCCTCATTCTCATTATTGCATTCTATACCCTCATACTTTTTGTCTTCTTCTATAATGCTCTCTTCATCCCCATTATATTCTTCATGTTCTCCTGGAATATCATCCTTGTCCCTATTATCATATTCTTTACCCTCGTAACCTTCTTCTACTGTAGTGCTGTCTTCATCTTCATATTCTTCATCCTCATCCATGAATCCATCATGTTCTATAAATCCATCTTTGTGTAATTCTACATCCTCTGCTAGAATACTCTCTTTGTTTTCTTTATCCTCTTCATCACCATCTTTATTGTCTTCATCATATTCTTCATCTTCTTCTTCATCATATTCTTCATCTCTTTCTGGAATACATTCCGCATTCTCATTATTGCATTCTATACCTTCATACATTTTGTCTTCTTCCGTAATGCTCTTATCATTGGCAAATTCAACACCTTCTGGAATATCCTTCTCATTATCATCGTCACATACTTTATTTTTATATGTTTTGTCTTTTATAATGATTTTATCATCCTCAATGCATTCTTCATCTCCTTCTGGAATATCTTCCTCATTCCTATTGTCATATACTTTGCTCCCCATTTTGTCTTCTTCAGTAATGCTTTTATCATCCTCATCATATTCTTTATCTTCTCCTAAAATATTTTCTTCATTGCCATATTCATCACTTTCTGGAATACTCTCATTATCCTCACAAAATACATCCTCCTCTATTTTATTATCCCCATCATTTTCCTCAAAGCCATTATACATTTCAATAATATTCTCCAAATCCTTATATTCTCCATCTTCATCTGTATTGCTCTCTTCATCATCATATACTTCCATCTCTTTTTTAATATTCTCTGCATCTTCTTCAGTGATATTCCCATCATCCCCTTCCTCAAACCCATTGTCCATTTCTGAAAATATATTCTTTGAATCCTCACATTCTTCACGTTCATCTCTAACACTCTCTCCATCATCATATTTTTCAACCTCTTCTGGAATATTCTCTTCATTCTCATCTCCATATTCTTTGTTCCATTCTAGAATATTATCAACATCTTTGTACCCATGCCCTTTCTCCTCATTAATAATATTCTTATCTCTGCAATATTCTGCATCCTCTTCAGAAGTATACTCCTCATCTTCCTTTGGAATATTCTCCTCATGCGTGTTCTCATAGTCATCATCATCATTATCATCATCATCATCATCATTTTTTTGGTTGAGGTTTTGCTCACATTCAATTTTCTTTTCATCACATTTTTCATAAACTTCCTCCTCATATTCTTCCTCAGTACCCTCTTCAATCAATTTTCCATATACTTCTTCATCAAATTCCTCATTCTCTTCACCATTTTTATGCTCATTATTTTCATATACATTCTTCTCATCTTCTTTTTCATATGGATTGTGCTCTTCATATATATTTAATTCACCTTCATTCTCACCCTCATATTTATCATCCTCTTCATATGAAATCTCCACATTCTCCAGCCCATACTTCTTCTTAAGTAAATTTTTTCCATTCTCATATTCATCGTAATATGCTTTATGCATACTATTCTTATAATTTTCATCTTCATAGGCATTTGTATCCTCACTTTCATCACAATTATCATCATCATTATCATAATCGTCATCTTCAGGCAAGTTCTCCTCATCCTCGTTATCATATTCAACACAACCTTGAAATGTGTTTTTCAAATACTTATTACCTGTAGATGTATTATCTACAAGCTCATCAGCATATTCGTCAGGATTATCATCAAATCCATTTTCCCCATTCCCATTCTCATACTCATCATCTTCAGGCATATTTGCCTCACTCTTATTATTATAATCTGTTTCATAACTTCCTTCATCTTGATCCTCGTATTCATCAAACTCGGGTACTTCTTGAAGAACATACTCATTATTTTTCATTTTCATTTTCATTTTCATCATCCTTTTTCTCCATATGTCCTTCAATCTCATATTCTTTATTTTCTTCATCCACATTTCTCTTTTCCTTGTATTCATCATTCTCTTCAACTGAAGTCTTTTCATCTGAAATATTTTTAAAAAATTCTTCTTATGCTTATTCTCTCTGTAAGCTGTTGTAATGAATTTCTGATTGTTCTCAATATGAGATTTTTTAACTGATGGTATTTTGATAACTTTGTTTTCAACATGAGAATCTTTGGTTTTTAAAGTATCATCTTCCTTCATATTTTGTTTGACCTGATGATTTTTCTTTTCCTCTTCCTTCTCTAGGTGGCTAACTTTATCCTCATAATATTTATTTTTCTGTATTTCATAATCCCTTTTAACCATCTTAGTTGGTTGAGTGCGTGAAGGGAAGTCTAGTGAAGAGGAGCTCTGAACTGTAGCATAACACAAGAAAGATGAACAAAATACAAGTTGAATTTGCAATCAATTTATTTAGTAGCAATATAAAGTGGGAGTAAAATAACTATGCAGATTTTGAACACACACTGCTATTTTTAAAAGTTTAATACAACGTAATGTCAATTATCCAGATAACTGGTATTCAGATTACTGATATTCTACAGTATCACATTGATTAGAAGTGTGCAGTTTTTGACAAAAAAAAATATATACGCTATTAAGAAAAATTTAACATTTTTTTTTTGGAACCTATTTTGCAAGAGATCATAATTAGCAAACATTAATGGAAAAGATAATACAGAATTATGTGTGTCTTTATACATTTTCAGAAGGGGGATGATAGTTGTAAAATTTACATTAAAAATATTGCAACCTTGTTCATCGTAATCCTACAGAATTTATTATTCTTTTTTATTTAATTTACTGGCTAGTTACTTGTCCTTCGTACAGGTGAAAATGTAATTTGCACAGTTTCAAGCCTTACTAAAGAAACATCACATGCAGTGGCGTAGCAAGCTTAGGTGGTACCCGGTGCGGAAAATTTCTTGTCACCCCCCCCCCCCCCATTTAAATTATGAAAAGATGGAACAGTTCCAGGTGTTATTTTTTTATAGTAAAAGGTAATCCCACGAGGGTTTAAGAGTTTATCGATAGATGCAGCTGCAACGAATTTATCTGATGTAACTCGTAAACTCAACGTATTATACAAAATTAGTAATAATTACTTTGTTATATAAAAACAAAACTGATCTCCAAAATCATGGCATACTATGAATCAACCATCCATAAAGCGATTCGAGTTACAATGTTGTCCCCATGTTGTAACCAGTGCTTCCAATGGTGCAAATAAGACATAGTTAACCTAATTCAGCGAATTTTTTTAGGATTAAGGAGACATATATATCAAGCACATTTTGCTGTACATTGTTCATTGTACTGTTAAACGACAATAAATGCTATTATTATTATTATTATTATTATTATTATTATTATTTATTATTATTATTATTATTATTATTATTATTATTAATCTAAAGTACGTTATTGACAGACAGATATACATTGGTTTCGTGAGTGGCAGATTCACGAATTGTGGGTGTTACTATTAATAAAGCGAACATCTTTTGTTTCACACATTTCTAAGCCAAAATACACTCCCGAAATTGTGCAAAGTTTTATTTTTGAAGTGATTTTTTTATATTTTTATATTTTGTTTTCCAAGCGAAATCTCGAATTTTGGAAAGTTGAATTTTGATAAAAGGACCTAATTTTGTATTTATGTCAGGTACCTTTCAAAATGTGAACCGAAGATTGGAGAAGAGTTTTCCTTATTTTTGCATAAAGAAAGTCTTTTTTCGAAAACGGCTCTAATATTTTTCTTTAAATTTTGCCTGTGGGTTTTTTATACTAAGAGTTAAAACTTTTATTTGAAACACTTTTTCGAAATAATTCTCTGAAGGGTGGTTATAAGCCACCCACTCTGAATACGCGCTCTTTGCAATAACGGCCTCTTGCAACGGAAAATCGTACGAAAACAAAATTTTGTATTTGGGTTAGGTACCTTTTGGGGATGTAACACGAAGATTGGCGACGAATTTCTCTTATTTTTAAGGAGTGGCTTTTATTTGGGAAGAATTATGTGAATTATACATCAGATTTTCATAAACAAGTAATGTAAGTATTTTACGGAACTGTATTATTAATAATCTAATCTTAAATATGCGCACATACCAGTTCAAAATCTAGATTGCCGGAGACTTCGGAGTCAACTGACATTCGAAGTTTATTTTCGTCAAAGTCACGACTGCCGCAGCGGGTAGAATTGGTTGCGGCTTGAGTGATATAAAATGTCACCGATTGTTGAAGTTTCATTTAAATTAATAAAACTGCAGTGACAAGCATCGGCAGAAATAAATACCCCTCCCCCTAACCATAATATTATTGTTCGTATCAACACAGCGGCCAGTTCAGCCGCGTTTTATTACCTTTGTTGACTGCATTTAAAACTAAAAGAAGTTTCAATACGCATGTTGACTTGTAGATAGTTGTTAAGCTTATTTAATTGTTTTAAAAGGAAAATGGAACTTTACGCCCCATGCGAGTCTCTCACTCCAACTCCTACTGGTGCAAGGGTCTTTTCTATTACATATACGGTTTTTTTTATTTTATAATTGTGAAATATGTTTGGTACAAAGCTCTCTTTTTATTGTGAAATATTATTACCGGTGTTGAGCAGGTGAGCGGAGAAGAGTGGGATGTAAAGTTCCATTATGCCGTTTTAAATAATATTATTATTTTCTTTAAATTCCCTTGAGCGATTTTTTACTTACAAAGATATATTTTTATTTTGTCACCCCCTCGGGTGATGGCACCCGGGGCGGCCCGCACCCCCCGCACCCCCCGCACCCCCCTTCCTACGCCACTGATCACATGGAAGTAACCATATTCTGTTTTTGGTGCATCTGACACTCTTCTGGATTTTGAGAATGATGTCTGCTTGCACCTAACAATACGTGATCCATTTATTCGTACAGTATTATATTATTATTTCAATATTTGACCTACGTGTGTATGCATTTATCAAATATTTTATCAAGAGCCAGAACAATGTTGTCTGTGCAAAAAAATGAGTCTTATCAAGCTTGGCAACAGAGATTAGAGTTTGATGCTGGAAGACATATTGCCCACAGCTCTAGCAAGACACTGTAAGAGAGTTAACGTAAGTTAGCATGGAGTTAGATACAGACTAGAACTCTGAAAGAATCTCAGGTGCACTAAAAATGAAGTACGATGCTTCCTTGTGATGTTTCTCAGATAAGGCTAAAAACTGTGCACAGTACTTTTTCACCCGTATGAAGGACGGATAACAAACCAGTTAATAATGATACTACAAGGACTGGTAACTATGTGACAAAAACAATGAATGTTGATTGTCAGGTTAATTATTTATTTTGATACAATAGACAAATAGGCTGATCAAAATGTGTCTAAATGAAACCTCTAACAGAAACAGGTAGGCCTATAGTATTTGTGAAATACAGTTCCCTTCTGCATCTACCTGATTTTTTATATCGGTTTTTTTCTCACTGAAGAATAACGGGAAAGATAATAATTATGTTGATGTAATGAAACATTTTCATGAATATCGTCGCTTAATCCTGCCCTGTTTTTACCATCCGAATGTCCTGTTTTCAACTTAAAGTAATATGGGCAGCCTAAGTAGGTTGTGAAATCCCTAGTAGCACACTTCGTTGGCCTAACGGAGGGATTGGTTTGGCATGGTTGGGATATGTTGGGAAAACGTTCGTTGTAATTTCCTCGGTTAGCCCAATGTACGTTTCCGTTGCGTCATGCGCTAAGTCCTACCGTTGGGGTTATGACGTTGGCCCAATGCGGGCTCTCCCTACCGTTGGGGTTATGATTGCTGGCCCAACAATAAATTTCGTTGTAATGTGATCGCATTTATGTTAAAATTAAAAAGTGTTGAAATGACATTATAAGCGTTAAATTTTCATTTCCTATAAAATAAAACAGTTTTAATTCATTAATTATTCGAGCTCTTTGTGCGCGTTACATGCTAAATCTCCACCTCTTCCTGCCTGTCTTCGGCAATTTCCGGCGTAGTTCGGGTCATCATGAAGACATGAAGATACAACAGTTATTCGCCATCTTGATATGTTGAAGAATCCGAATGGTGTTTTTACTTCTATTAATATTAGGGCTCTTTATTTGTTCTCTGAAAATAACGTTATCATATATTCACATCAAATATTCAAAATACGAGATGTATATCCTTCTTACTATTTATCATGTATTACACATCTCTGTAGTAAATAGGCTAGAAGAATTCTCGATTTTTATTTCAACGATCACTAATAGCGTAGTGGTTAAAGCGATAGACTATAACGCTAGCGGTTCCGAGATCGAATCCCCATAGGTGCGAATTTTATACGATAGGAATAGGTAGGTAGGGTGAAGGAGAGAAGGGAGTTAATAGGGAAAAGAGGAGAAAAGGGATGAAAGGGAAAATAAAAAATTAAATTTTGTGTGCTTCTAGTATTTCCGCCAGATGTCTCTGCGCTGCGCTGCGTAGTAGTTCCACCATTACCTAATAGATGTCTCTCAACTGTTGGGATTTTGTTGTATATTGGTTGGCTACAGTTGGCAGTTGGTTGGATAAAACGCTCCTTGGCAACGGAACCCCGACGGACGTTCATAACCATTGACCAACGAAACATGGCGATCATTCCCCAACATTGGCCCAACGATCTGTGCTACTAGGGATATTGATGCTTACCGGTATCTGTGTATATTGTTATTGTAATATGGCTTGTGTTCATTTAAACCGATATTAAATTTTAGTGATAATGATATTAGGTGAAATAGCAATGATGATTCAACGACTATAGTCCTATGTTCTTTCTGGATATAAAAACTATGTTCATGCAAAATTTCAGCTCTATCGATTTAGTGGTTTTTGCGATAAATTGGGACAGACAAGAACCACTATATTTTTATACTGTATAAGTTATGATGGTCCGCCGGCGTGGTCTTGTGGTTAGCGTCGCTGACTACAGATCCGTCGGCCCGGGTTCGATTCCCGGTACCTCCTCGGATTTTTCTGAGGTAGGGAGGTCTGGTAGGGGTGCACTCAGCCTCGTGATTCCAAATTGAGGAGCTACTTGATAGAGAAGTAGCGGCTCCGGTCATGAAAACCACCAATAACGGCCGTGGGTGTCGGCATGCTGACCACATGCCCCCCAATCCTGCCATCTGCCTACGGGAGATGACGCAGCGGTCGGGTGGTAGGCCAAGTCCCTCCAGGGATGTAGCGCCACGGAGTTTAGTTTATAAGTTATGATGAGAAAATCATTAGGTACTGAGAAACAGTACCTAGTACAGTTGTTCATTGTGAGTTTTTTTTCTATTGAGAGTAAGATTCAGACACTGTGAATCTCCTACTTGTCAAATAAATCAGTGTTAAAAAATACTCCTACCCATCTAGTACTATGTAGCAGTTTTTTGTTATACTTATGCAAGAAATAAGCTGTTAAAATCTGCACAGTTATTAATACCAACCCAAAAGCGATGTCAGTTAGTAATCTAGGGTTAAATCAGTTCAATTAATTTTTGGTTGGTCAAAATTCTAAACTAATAAATTAATGTTAGACTCAGTCTCAATTTTGTAGTAGTGATTGTATGATTCTGTGTTCAATTTATCGCCTCTATTTTTTTGTATAACGGTACATCATAATGCTATCAAATGAACTGTCCATATGCTAGAGATGCCACACTCTCTCATGAAATACAACATCTTATGGTACCATCGCCTTACTTTGTGAAAAGAAACAGTTAAAATATCTTATGCTCCATTCCTTGTATTTTTTATATATAGTACTAAAATCCAAGAAAGCAAATGCAATTTATAATTACTTACGTTCTGCAGTATATTCCAGAGTAAATGCATGTTTGTGGGATCCACTGTAGAGCAATGTGATCGCTAAAGAACGTGTCTGAGAACGATACTTGAGAGGTGAGTTTCCTGAAGCCATGAGGCCACAGAATGGAACACCTGAAACATCTTCGTATGGGGGCTCTGAAAGCCAGACATAGTCACAACGACATGGAGTATCCATCAACATATTCCCCCCACCACAATGATGAGGCAGGTCCAGGTGATGAAATGTGATTGTAACAACACAAGCAGGGCATGTGATCAGTTCTAGACTGCATTGTTCATGTGAGCTCAGGTTTCCTGTAAATAGAATAAGAATATTATATCTGTCATGATAGCAAAATATTGTGGAGGAAAGGAAGTAAAAACAAATATATTATATTCCCTGAGAAAAGTTCAGGATCTTCTTTTAAATTCAGCTTTATTTTATACTCCTTTGAACACGTTCTGAAAGCTCATATGTTCATGAATATGCATAAAATATTGCACATGTAAAGGCAGATGATGCATGCTGTTATGAAAAGTATAATAAAACTATCTTTGTTAGTGGTATGTGAGGTATAGACTACACACTTTATCTAGAGCTGAAAAATGCAGGGGTGAGGGGAGCTGATATTGCATGCAGTATAAGAGACAGACTATGGCAGAAGGCAGTGAGTTGAAATTGATGTCACTTCTGAATGGTTACCAACTACTGGAAAATATAAAGTGCGCAGTTTCATGCTGGTACAGAATGGAACTAACTATAGTTCGTAGCAAGTTCAACTCTCCCTACTAAACTAAAGATTTTTTATTGATACAGATATTGTAGTAGAATATATTACTGGAGAAATGAAGTAATATATTTATTTAGACAATCTCTCTGCCAGTCTTTAGAATATAGAAAATCGGTTTGAAAGTTACGGCATTGTACATATACTTGAATATGCACTTTCACATGCCTGAATTAATACAATACAACAAAATTTCTTTCACAAGAATCTGCAGGTAATTAATACAACTTTCTAGCAAAATAATCAAAACTGACTTGTTCGTTTCTCCAACAACAGATTCAGCTTGAAACACATTAAACTGCTTTTCCTTCCATTTCATTTATTTGGCGTATTGCTTATTCGTTGACGTTCGACACTTTCAATTCTCACAGCATTTTCAAAAGTCCTAGAAAAGGTTATGTACAACAGACTCATTTCCTTCCTTGAAAAAAACAATTATTTTTCTAAATCTCAATATGGCTTCAGGAAAGGCAAATCCATCAGCAACGCCATATTTGGCTTCTTAAGGAGTATACTCGAAGCCAAAAATAAAGGGGACCAATCAATTGGCCTATTTTTGGATCTAACTAAAGCCTTTGACCTTGTAAATCACAAAATTCTCCTCACAAAACTAAGTTGTTTAGGAATAAGAGGACTCGCCAACAAGTGGTTCATTTCTTATTTGAGTAATAGAAAACAGTTCGTGGAAATAGAATCAGCTCAGTCAGATACACTAATTGCTGAACATGGGGTTCCCCAAGGCTCAGTCCTCGGCCCAATCCTTTTTCTAATTTTCATTAATGATTTTCCATTCAATATCCCCCTTGCACAAACCATCATGTTTGCAGACGACACAAATCTAATACTAAACTGTACTGATATTAACTCACTTCAAATTAAAGTCAATGAAGTTAATAACAACATTGAACGTTGGCTTAAAGAAAACATGCTATTAATTAATGTTGACAAATGCGTATACCTTCACTTTAATTCTCAGGCCCAAAACAATAACTTACTTGTGCAAATAAACAATAATCCTTTAGCTAACAAAAGTGAGACAAAATTTCTAGGAGTTTGGATCGACTCTGATCTATCTTGGGAAAAGCACATTTCTGAGCTCAGCAAACGCCTCTGCAAACTTTCCTTTGCTCTTCGTGTCCTGTCTAAAACCTGCTCCACACAAGTCTTGAAAGTAGTCTACTACTCCTGTGTTGAATCCCTAATTAGATACGGGATCCCCTTTTGGGGCTCATCTCCAAAAGCTGATTGCATTTTCAAATTGCAAAAGCGGATACTAAAAACAATTTTCCACTTACCCATTAGAACACCAACCAAAGAGCTCCTTGGAAAAATAGGAATCTTACCTATACCATGCTTATATATACTTGAAACGTTACTCTTCATCCACAAGAATAAAACTGAATTTCGTCTAAATTCTGAGATACATAATTATCACACAAGAACATTTAATAACTTACATTTGGACAGTCATAGACTTACCAAAAGCTTACTTAGCATATCTCACACAGGAATTCTCATGTACAATAAACTGCCACCAGAAATAACAAAATCCAACATCAAAACTTTCAAGGGAAAACTAAAAGATATACTCCTGAATGGCAAGTTCCTTAGTATTAAAGATTACTTAGACTCAACGTTTTAACTAAAACAACTCCATTCATAGTCTCGACCAGTCAATGTAAGCAAGCTAAATCCTGTAGTAATTAATAATTCTCATTGTAATCATCTATGTTTTATTCATTTGTTTTTTTTGTAATCATCTATGTTTTATTCATTTGTATTGTATTGTATTGTAATCATCTATATTTTATTCATTTGCATTGCATTGTATTATATTTTGTTGTCCACTTCAACAGTACTTATTGTATAATTCCATCAAATTGTGTCCCATATCATTTTGTAATGATCCAGAGGATGAAATAAACTAAACTAAACTAAACTTATTGGATTAAAGAATCTTCACTTTTATCTTTGTTTTCATTTACGAAGGTCATTCAATAATTAAAGAGACAAATTGGTCTGGGGAAAAGACAGTTGGTAGTACAAGTTTGATACATTTAGGATTTTAAGTTGGCAACACTGGGATGAGTTCTAATCAGCTGATGGATCAACATCGCTCTGTTTATAACCTCAAGATTAAGTTTAACGATATCAGGTCTTCTTGAAAATTCTACATTGGTTGAACAATGTTCTGTGATTCGTTTTTTGATAGCTGAAGGTGAAAAACCAGCTACTCTAGAACAAATACTCTCAATAAGAATACCGCCCACTCTACTCTATTCCCTTTGTTCAAACTGTCCACTAGCACAGAGGTGCCATCTGTTGAGTGGGAATGGGCAGCAGTCTCAGAAGCTACTTAATGAACCTATATAGCTGCAGAAATAAATTTGTTTTTCAAAGTCCTGATGACACAGTAACTTATTTTTGTGTTTGATAATGCAGAAATTAGGTCGGGAAATAACATAATTTACACTACCGCTAAACTAACTTAATTAAATGACGATAACGCTAATTTTTTAAGTAAAACTTCTTTAGCCGCAGTAGGGGTAAATCGAGAGCTTCTGTAACGCTCAAAATCGTCACGAAATTAGTGAGGTGTGACGGAACGGACTGCACAGAAAACAATCAACTCAATGATTAGGCTTATCCAAAACTGAAAAAGTCCAAAAATTAAAAAATCCAAAATTTAAAAAGTTAAAAAAATCCAAAATTAAAATATACAAAAAATTAAAAATTAAAGATCCAACATTTAAATCTAAAATTTCAAAATAAAAAAATTCAAAGAACCAAAATTAATAAGTCCAAAATTTAAAAAATTAAAAATTAAAAAATCTTAATATTCAAAATTTAAAACATAAATATCCAAAATTATAAAATTCTAAAATATAAAAATAAAAAAATAAAAAATAAAAAAAATACAAAACTAAAAATATTCAATGATCCAAAATGTAAAAAAATTAAAAAATCCAAAATTAAAGAATTAAAAGGTCAGAAATTTAAAAAATCCAAAATCTAAAAGTCCAAAAACCCAATATTAAAAAGTCCAACAATCCAAAATTTGAAAAATCCAATAATCCAGAATTGAACAAATAAAAAAAAAGTTTCACTTCTGCCGCATGGCGTTCCACACACACTTTTTTTAATAAGTATCAAAACTAATTGTTTCACTTTAATACATTTTCGTGAAAATCAGCTTTAAATTTTAATTCATACGATTTGCAAAATACTTTGTACAATATATACTTTTTTTTTAATTTGAAATTTTTACATGTAAAACAATTCGGATGGTAAGCCAATGAACATCTGAATGAATCAGTCTTGTACACACTCTAATTAACGATTTTACTTATTTCACTCTCAAAATAATTATTACAACCATAGACGGCACATATCATGCCACCTACATAACCGGACATTTTCTTCAGGCCTATGTTGTATTTATTATTTTACTCAGGGGTGCCCACCCCCAAAACTTCATTGCTCACCCCCCAAACTTCATTGCTCACCCCCCAAACTTCATTGCTCACCCCAACCCAATTGCCTGTCGACAAGGGCGCCCATATGATATTTTCTAGGGGGGGCAATTTTTTAAATTAATTTATTTTTTGTCGCTTTAACTTCTTGGGCCACTTTGTATTTTATATTAATAATATAAAAAGAAGCCAGAATATAATTGCGGGGAGGGTCGGAAGTGCCGGGGGGTTTGGAATACCCCCCAAAAAAGGGGTCGGGGGTCCATCCCAGAAAATTTTTAAATATTGAACTAATGAAAATCACATTTTACGCTATTTTAGCATTCAAAAACTAGTTAAGAAATTTGTTTATCATACTCTAAGACATGCCAATGTAAACATCTTTATCTTTATAAAGAATTAAAAGAGACGTTTTGAAGTTATAGAACTTGGCCGTTTTTATTTATAACATATAAAACTCTAATTTTGCAACAATTTTCAACCCCCGGCCAGAAAATTCATAACACGATAATATTTCCCCCCCCCCCCAGAAATTTCAATGACGCAGTCTGCGTCTTAACCCACCCCCCGTGGGCACCCTGTTTTACTAGAATTTATATTATATTTTCGTACACAAAACACAACAGACAAACGTTAACTATATCAGCTGACGAGTAACTGCCCATTCCTGCTCACTGGCGGCGCTAGTAGTAGCGTGTCCCGGGAAAAGACAGGGAGTGGACGGTATTACTTATTGAGAGTATTTGTCTAGAATGACTAAAGTGTATGGTGAAAGTTGTATGAATTGTGGAAATTTTTACAAGTGGGTAGAACAGTTCAAAAGTGGTCGAGAATCAGTGACTGACGAACACCATTCTGGCCGGCCTGTTGAAGTTGCAATTTAGCACCCTCTGATTTCCATTTGTTTGGTCCACTGAAGGAGGCATTACGTGGGAAGAAGTTCCAGGATAAAGAGGATGTCAAGAAATTTGTGGGAATTTGGCTCCGACACTTCGACAAAGAGTTCTTTGAAGCTGGTATAAAGAAGCTAGTAACCCGTTGGGAGAAGTGCATAAATGTTAATGGGGATTATGTTGAAAAGTAGGAAAGTCTTGTTTTGTAAAAATAAACTGTTTTTTCTCCACGTCAGTTTGTCTCTTTAATTATTGAATGGCCCTTGTATATCGACCATTTCCACAACACCAGTACTCTTCTACTAATGTCCCTGGATTTATTTCTGTCATTTTCAGAATAATATGTTGTAAACAGATACAAAAATAGACAATAGTTCAAGAATGTCACTACGAAAATTTTTTGGGGTATGGCAATACTGGGAATGGGCCGTGATCTTCATTTTTTCGAGCAAGGTCTCCTTGATATGGATTGTTTTCAGTATTATGGAGTGTTTAGCTCAATATGAAGTGTGTGATCTTTAATCTGTGGATTAAACTATGAAAAAATGCAAACTGATGGGATTTTGGGTTGATCTTGTTATATTTGATATAGTTGTCAACATGTATGGATTTTCTAAAAATTCCAAATTATAGAATCTTCTGATTTCTAATAATTTTCAAATCTCAGAATGGTATTTTGTTACATTTCAATGGTGAATTTTATTGAACTATCTAAAAGTCTGTAATTTTACTGCATCTTCTACAATCTTTTCGGTATGATAGCAAAAATGTTATCAACAAATCTACACCAACTTTTAAAGATGGGTGGAAAAGCTCTAGTGTCTTGTAGTTCCAGATTGCTTATATATAAGCGTCCTAACATAAGTGATATTGGGCTGCCCATGGCTAGGCCTGCAGTTTGTTGGTTGAACATGAAGCCATGTTTGATTCGTAAATAAATATGTTTAATGTATTCTTCAATTTGTTCAGGTGTGATGTCATCCAGAGTCAACCACTGTTTAATCAATTTTGGTATTTTGTCCAATGGAATGCTTGCAAATAATGCACTTTCATCAAAAGACACTAATACTTCATCAAATCCAATGCATATATTAGAAAATGCTTGTTTTTATGCAATTCAGAAACTTTTATTTTCTTGTCTTCTGTACAGAAATCTAAAAATAAAAGTTTATAAGACAATTATCCTGCCTGTTGTATTAGGCCTATATGGACTGAGACATCTCTTCAGGAAGACCATAGTCTGAGAGTGTTCAAAAATAGGGTGCTTAGAAAAATATCCAGACCTAAGAGAGATGAAAAAGGGGACTGCAGAAAACTGCATAATGACAAAACTCCATAACTTGTAACTCTTCACCGAGTATAGTAAGGGTAATTAAATCATGGAGGATGGAATGGGCTGGACATGTGAGGGAGGAAAGACATCTATAAAAAATATTGACTGGGAGACCTGACAGGAAAAGACCACTTGGAAGATCTAGATGTAGGTGGGAGGACAATATTAGAATAGATTTAAGGGAAGTAGGATTTGCGAGGGATGGCTGGATGGAGTTAGCACATAATAGGGTTCATTGGCGGGCTCATGTAAGCATGGCAATGAACCTCCAGGTTCCATAAAATAGATGATATTCCTATTGTCTATTGCCATGGAGTAAGTAATTAAGTAAGTAAGTAAGTTGTGTTAATTAATTGTGATGGTTGACATTTAAATATTTTCTGAATGGGCGTACCTGCTCATTACCTGTATTTTCATTTTTTTTATAGAAAACTCACCTGATGGTGACCCTGTTTGTAGACGTGAAGTTATTGCAGTTGTTACATTTAGAGCAGTCAATACCCCACGTTCACCCAGTTCAAGATATAAGCGTCGTCCATTCGAACTCCCACAGATATCATCTTGATGTTTGCCAATGCATGGTTTATACCAATAAGCAACAAATAGTAAGACTGACAATATGACATGTGTCATTCCATCTGAAAATAAACAAGAATTTATTATTTTGATTGTTTTCAATAAAAATTTGAAGCTCAATTGGACATGAGCAATATTCATAATAATTCCTGATGTTTGGGACATTGTTTCCACTAATTATTCAGAATCATCCAATTTCTCGGCATTGTCTACTGGTGTCATTCCTTAGTAAGTTCTTGACGTTTACATTATTTTACTCTAATTAATTCGCTGAATACAAATCTTTATGTTTATGTTAGTATGTAAATAGAATTGTTTGAAATTCTTATACAGAATAAACCCACGTGTGCACTTTGTATAGGCTCCTGCCAATGAATTATGCATGAATTACTTTTACTTTTAGAGGCAATCCTGCAAACTCAGTGGTTGCCTTTGTAAGAATATGAAAAAGGTTGTATTAACACTTTCAGCCCGGTCATGGTAGTACTCAGGGTGGCCAGACATCCGGCTTTTGGCCGGACTGTAAGGCTTTCTGCTAAGCAGTCCTCCATCCGCCGGCTTTATGCCGGACGTTGATTTGTCCCCCTTTTTGAGACTCTGATGGATCGGTAAAGCGTATTAATAAAATTTGTATTTTCCCATATGTTCCTGCCAATCCCTTTTTGCAGTGTATAATCATTTATTTTATATAAATGCAGTGATTAAGTAAAATTAGTCAGGGTTATACCATGTAGTATCTTCTGTCCAGCCATCCATGCTCGAAGTTTTATACTATGCTAGATTACCGAAGAAGTGTGTCCTCCTTTCTGACATTTTAGAAATGGCCACCCTAGTAGTACTACCATCAGAATTTATATACTAGATGTACTACCATGCGGATGGTAGTACTACCAGCACAGCACTCGTCTAAGTTGAAAAGTTTATTTAGAGAAAACTACCTGCATTATTAGCATCGAAGTTATGGCATTCAAAAGATAAACACTTATAGAATAGCTGGTAAAAATAGAGCGCAGTAAGGAAGCATGCTGTAGAGTAGTGCCACCTACAAGAATGCACTGTACTAACTTCATTGCACAATAAAGACGTGCTGTTGGAGGCAACTTGAAATGGAATTTTGGAGTGTAATTAAAATAAGTATAAATTAATTAGACACATCATTAGTTAATTTAAAATTGAATTAATAGTAATTTTTTAAATAATAATAATGATTTCTTAATTGAGTATCTTCAATATTACAAATTTAGATATTTAGTTTACTAACTACCTAACTAACTCTGTGGCGCTACATCCCTGAAGGGACAAGGACTACCATCCGACTGCTGCGTCACCTACCATAGGCAGACGGCAGGATTGGGGGGCATGTGGTCAGCATGCAGACACCCATGGCTGTTAATGGTGATTTCCATGACTGGAGCCACTACTTCTCTATCAAGTAGCTCCTCAATTTGAATCATGAGGCTGAGTGCACCCCTACCAGACCTCCCTACCTCAGAAAAATCCGAGGAGGTACCAGGGATCGAACCTGGGCCGACGGATCTGTAGTCATCGACACTAACTACATGTCCACGCTGGCGGTCATATTTAGTTTACTGTAATGAATATTTTCTTTGCTAGGTAGGGTAGTTCAATATAACATGAGAACATATATTGAGAGAAACTTTCAGTCGTATTTTCCCTTGAGAATTTTACTGTGGGAAACATAGTAAACTCGGTAAAACCGCCAAATTGGAGGCATAATTATTTAAATGTGATGCATTCAATGGTGGAGCAGGTGTCTTTGAAAGGAATTGGAAGTAGGGAAGAAAAACAAAGTATTGTGTATTAGTTCACAAAGCTTTAGCGGCAAGTAAATGGTTTTATAAGGTATTGTATTTAAGTAAAAAGAGGCATCAGCCAAATATATTAGCAATAAGTATGAGTAAGGTGAAATTTAGTTTTAAGCTTGAAAACTTTTGTATAATCATGTCCTGTGATATTTAGAGATAGCTAAGGCAGGTGCAAATGTAAATTAGGCTGTCGGGGAAAAATCTTTGAAGTAAGAAATTTCCCAGATCATGATAATGAATGCGAAGACACAAGGGTGAGTCACCGTGAGAACTTGAGTCTGTAAAAGTCTGCACAATGAAGCTCCATCCAAGTGTGATATTATTGGTTGGAAGTGTCATTTGACATAACTAATGAAATATCAAAAAGGCCACGAGACAGCTTTCCGCTAATAGAAATCGAGCGAGTAGGTGGAGATTTTGTTTCCAAAATTCACTTGGACATGAATTTTGGAAATGTATGGGCGACTACTTCTTTAACTTCCAAAGCGAGTGGTCATTTAAGATGAAAGTTACAATACCATACAGGTATCGAACATGTGTGTTAGGCTAGAGTAGCTTAAAGTCATTTATAAGCTTAAGAAAAGTACTTCAGGGACATGGTGATAACCACCATATAGATAACATTTAATAGTCTATGTTAGGAACGCATATCCTTTACACAGTGGACAGTTTATCAAGTAGGACACACACATGTATTGCAGAGTTCAGTTACGTATGGGAAATTACTACGAAGATTTCGGCCAGCCACAGCACCAACAGGATTATACCACTTCACAAAATTATTAAGGACTGTCATTTAAATAAGAATAAATTATTAAATTCAACTGGGATCATGGAGTTTAATTTTGTAGATAATAGTACTATCACCACAACCTACATCATCGGCCTTGAGAATGGACTCAAATGCTTGGACCGACTAGCAGCTTGGGATGGTAAAGATGAATAAATGTGAGTAGCAACTGCTCTGGCCCCCAGAATTTACCGTAGTTTAAGACCAAGCAACACTGCAGGTGGAACTTCAACTTGCCAATAATAAATTCTACCACAACTGGGGCCTCAACAGCGGTGCCCCAATATTTTTGCCACAAGCTCAAGTACACAATCTAGGATGTTTGATGTCCCACTTTTATAAGAAAATAAGTCACATATCCCTTACATTCAGCTTGAAAATATATCACATTCAGTTACGTGTTCCTAATTCCTATGCAATGAAAGTGAAAGGACCCGGTGATCATAAGCCATGGCCATGTTCAAATAAACGTCCTTTCTTGAGAACCCTGACATAGATGAACTAATGATAGAAATACTAAGTGATTCTTTCATTGGCAAAATTTCAGATTTTTTCCTAAAAAATGCAATACTGATATGATTTTTTTAAAACCTTCTAAAAACCCACCAGTACACACGTGAAGTTATATTTAAATGGTGCCGGGTACAAAACGTTAAACATTCTCCAGCAATATATAGAGTTTATGTTGCTGAAAAAGACATTTAAAAAATTACTCCAATACTCCATTGACAAAACTGTTTCATGGGAGGTAGTTTATCTTTCATTAACATTCAAAAATGAGAAGTCACATTCTTGTTTCAAAACAAGATAATACTGAATAATCAGTGATTAATATATCAAGCAAATTGTCACAAAAGATGTAAATGTTTAGAATTTATCATTGACAGTAGATATGATCTGCAAATTCTGTTTTAGTGATCCATTTCCTAAGAAACCCCTGAAGTGTGAAAAGTCCTATTCGATTTTTTACTTCATTTTTATCCTTAACAAAATCATTACACTTCCACTTACTGGAAGGCATATAGAAGTTCACAAAAAAATATTTACTTGTATTTTCTTAGAACTTACCTTGAGTGCTGTGTCCCATAATAAGCTCAGTCTTGCAGTGTTAGACTGTGCTTGTGCAAGGAAAGTCTTAATGCCAGAGCAAATTGCATTAGACTTGGTGATGCTGCTGTGCTAATACCTTCTCAACACCTTTCCTCCCTCCGAGTACATGTAGGGCTTCATGATCCTCATCCACTTGTGCACAGACATGTGCCAAAATACATTTCTAGTCTACTCATGAAACAAGTAAAACTATTTATAATTCTGTAAATCACATTACACAATGCCTGATTGATTTAGTACAAATTAATTTTTCTCATTATTTTGACCAAATAGGCATCCTCAGTGGTCAAATGGTTAGCATGCAAAGTTCATGCATTCAAACCCAGCTGAGAGTGGAATTTTCTTTTTTGATATAAAATCCTGCAGGATGCTACACTTCAGAAGGGAAATAAGCTCCTGCTACATGTCAAAAATTAGGGTAGGAGCTCCCTTTTAAGTGTCAACACCTCCTTAACATTATAGCATCATCATCATTATTATTATTATTATTATTATTATTATTATTATTATTATTATTATTATTATTATTGGGGTACGCCGTAGCGTAGTGGTTGAGGCACTGCGGTACAAACCGGAAGGTCATGGGTTCGATTCCGATGAGGTCGTTGGAGTTTTTCAATTGGCCTGATTCTTCTGGTGGCACTATGACCCTAGGGTTGACTCAGCCTCTAACAGAAATGAGTACCAGGAGCAATCCTGGGAGTCAAGGCGGCCGGTGCATCAGGCTGACAACTTTACCACCACCTTCACGTGCCGAATGTCCAAAATCTGGGAGCCTCAAACTCCTGGAACCCTCTGGGCCTCCATGGCCTATATAGGGATCACTTTACTTTACTTTATTATTATTATTATTATTATTATTATTATTATTATTATTATTATTATTATTATTTTTATTTTTTATTATTTTTTAAGTAATCATGCACAAGACTTAAATTGAAACACCCAATCGTGAACTGAACTGAACTGAAAAACCCCCTAACTGGCCAGGAATCAAACCCAGACCACCGGGAGGGAATGCAAGTATGCAACCAATACTGAAAATAAAGACCTTGGGGGCCAACATGCCGAACACAAGCCCCCTCCCCATTCCTGCTATCTACCCATGACTGCTTAAGAAATAAACAGATGTAATGCCAAACAGAAATGCCAAACAATTGAGTTAAAACAAGTCCTCAATACATAGTTGATGTATCTTTTATTACGTTAACATCAGAGAGTTAGTAATTACAATTTTGAAGTGAGATTATGATAAATTTTTAGATAAGAAGGTTGTGATTAAAATATGAATCAGTCCACAATGATAATTAATGAGAATCTGTGAAGTCTCGTGGTTAAAGCAAAGTGAAAATGTCGACGTCTGTAAATTTGGATATTGCAACTTTTCATAAGTCCAGTAAAGTGTCTCCTACATTCTAGTGAGTAAAACATTGGTCTTGTATAGACCTGATTTCTAAGTTTGACTGTTTTTCATATTTTTAATAAGCTTATTAACTTGTTAGATAACTATTTTATCAAGTTTAAATTTCATGATTGTTATTGCTAGAACCTACAAAACATTATCACGTCCATGACTAGCTACTCTTGCCAAAAGGTTTTGTTTTACAGATTTTATAGTTTGGGAAAACCCTATCTTCTCCTTTAGTATGCTGGATTTCTTTTCGTGATTATTTTTCACTCAAAGCTTATCCCTACAGTTGGCTGCTGATGTGAGATTGTTATTGCATGGGAACGTGTGTATACTTCTGTTCATTTTCTTAAAAACATATAAAAAGTCATGTTCAAAGAAAATTATGTTCTTATTGTTTGAAATGCAATTAGTTTTTGGATCTACATGAAATCAAATTACTTAAATGCATTTTAATAAAAGTAATCATGTGAATATGTATATTATTATAATATGGAAAATACTTCAGTTTTGCTGCAAGACACACACCAGTTTGGCTAAATAATATAGGACCCTGATAAATGAATATTCTGAGAAACCTACAAAGCAAAAATTCATCTTTCTGTCCGTACCAATAAATATTTTTGTTCATCATCTTATGTCACTAATTATGAACAGTTAGAAATTGTACCTTCGTATGTGGTCTATTGTTTGAACCTGGGATACTATTTATAGGACGTTGCAGAGTTCCTTAGCATGGATGAAAATGGATGAAAATTGCTTGTGTTTATTATTGTGGATTCTATGGCCATTGTAGAACATCATATGTCGTTGTTAAGATGAAAGTCCTGGTATCTTCAGGTCGCAACTTTCAGAAGACAAACATTTTTATGTAGGATGCCGATGCAGTATAACCTCCATTTTACACTTTTCAAAGGATTGATGCAAAAAAGTGTAAATGGCAGAAAAGGAAGTAGGAAGTGTAAAAGCTGTAATCTATATTAATAAAAGGAAGTGTCTGTCTGTCTGTCTGTCTGTCTGTCTGTCTGTCTGTCTGTCCGCGATGCCCAGCGAAATCTACTGAACGCAGAGATCTGAAATTTTAAACATAGATGGACTAAAGGGTCGGAATGTGCACCTCGAAGCCGGAATTTTAATTTTCGCTTTCGTTCGTGAGTTATGAGTGAAAAACTGGCAGAAAACGTGTATTTATTCCGTTTTCGAAGCATGAGTTTTCAGTAATACAAATCAATTACACTAGGCTTTGGCTATTTTTGTCATTCCTTCGACATAAAAGCATCGTGATTTTTTGAATGTTGTAGCTCACGCTGGTCGATTCATTTGTTTTTAATGTCAAGGCACGCAAACATAATATGAAATTTTCAACCTACACCGAAGAGGATTATTATTATTATTATTATTATTATTATTATAGGGATAATCAATATTAGCCTAAATATGGTCAAATGTTGTTCGATTTGGACGAAACTCACTATACAGGGGTTTTCTGGGCCAAGGAACTCGAATCTGAGGTCGCTTTTACCAGGTGACGCTATCTAATCGTGATATATAGTCCACATGATTTAGGTGTTAATATAATGATTTAACTATTATGCTCTTAATTTTTAATTTTTGAAATAATTATCGCGGGAAAAGCCGCGGGCACATGCCATCTTAAAATAATAAAAGGACGTGTTTGTCTATCTGTCCACGATGCCCAGCGAAATCTACTGAACGCAGAGATCTGAAATTTTAAACATAGATGGGCTGAAAGGTGGGCGAATGCGCATCGAAGCAGGATTTTTAATTTTAGCTTTCGTTCGCGAGTTGTGATTGAAAAACTGGCAGAAAACGTGATTTTAGCGCTGTCGAAGCATCAGATTTCAGTAATACATTTCAATGTCAAATCAATTGCAGTTGGTTTTGGCTATTTTTGTCATACCGTGGTAATAAAAGCATCGCGATCGCTAGATTGTTGTAAGCCCACGCTGGTCGATTCATTTGTTTAGAATGTCAAGGCCCGTAGACATATGAAATTTTCAACCTACACGGAAGAGGGATAGGCCTAAATATGGTCAAACATTGTTAGATTTGGACGAAACTCACTGTACAGGGGTATTCTGGGCCAAGGAAATCGAATCTGAGGTCGCTTTTACCAGGCGACGCTATCTAATCGTGGTATGTAGTCCACGTGATTTAAGTGTTAATAAATATAATGATTTAACTATTATGCTCTTAATTTTTAATTTTTGAAATAATTATCGCGGGTGAAGCCGCGGGCACATGCTAGTACTATATATTGCAAAATTTAATACATGGAAATAAATATAGGTAGGCCTACCTATGTACACTTACATTATCTATTTAAAATATGAACAAACTTTTTCACATACATGTATTGTTTTGTGATATTGAGGTTTCAAGGTTGACGAAAGAAACAACTATATACCATTCAAAAATTAATATGCAACTCCAGTTTAATTACATTTAGGAATTTTACCAAATTTTTCATATAACATTCTTCTTGTAGCACAACACTTATTAAATGAATAAATAATTGCTCTGACTATTCAATAGATTTAGATGGTATTCAAAGTTGAGACAGGGAGTCCAAGCTCTTTCACCAACTGAACAGATGTAACAAAATGTGAATCAATATAACATAGAATTTTCGACTTTTCTAGCAAAGAAATGCATTTTATATTGTTTTTCTTCACCTCCTTGATACCGTCAAAAATCATGCAACACAAAGTGTTGTGGAACATAATGTAAAATGTAGTTAAATGAAAGCAGTTCTTTGCCGAAAATCAATGCTGCCAATGGGGAAAAAATGTAAATGGCAGGAAATACAACTGTTTAAAAGTTAACTGCAGGAACGTATGTATTGTTGGCATAGGACGAAAGACGGGACCAGCAGAAAATGATATAAATGTCAGGAATGTGAAAAGGGGTTTCACTGTACAACTAAGTAAAATAACAATAACAGTTTATTTTTATGTTCACCATATATCTGATGTGTTGCTATAATTTTTACACAGAATCACTACACAATTTTTTTCCTTGGAGGTCTTCTTTAGACTAGGTTAGTCCTCATCTAAGCCTATTTTGTTGTTCTTGCTAATTATTTTTAGATCCAGAAAGGGTACAGTGGGTAGTTTTCTGCTTGTATTTCCATTATGAATTTCAAATATTCCATGGTGAAAATTATGTACTCTTCTTGAATTTCAATACTTGTTTTCTTGGACAATGATAAATATACGCCATAGACATCAATGGGAATGTTTCTTATGCCTACTCATACACAAATTGACTAAAAAGAAACCGTTAAAAATGTTAGTCATAGTGAAACTGACTTTTGCTCATAGTATTCTCATTTAAATGTGAAAAAATTTTTGACTAATAGTATATATTAAATATTTAAAATATAAAAAAGACCCCACACTGAAAACTACATCTCACAAGTATCCAGTGAAAACAGCCTCATTCACAGACTTATGAAAATGAATACAACTTACAATACAGTTAAGTTGTAAAACTCCAAAAGCAAATGATTACAACAAAGCCTTAGGTGACAAAAAAGACAAGATTTTTTTAAAATTTTACTTACCATCTATGAGCAAACAACAAATTAAAATAAGAATTTACAGTGAAGTTAACATAACTGGTGCCCCAAAAATAAATTCAGCTTAAATAATTTGTTAAAAGCAAATCATAATGTTAAGGAATCACCCTGTAATAAATAAGAAATATACAAAATAAGTTGCAAAGACTAGCAAATATGAGAAAGGCCAAACCCAATGGAGTCTCAATACATGAATACTTAAAAAAAATATGAACAAATAAGTAGACAAGTCAGCTTTAGCAGCCCATTTCTGGGAAGGGGGCAAGCAAATGCCATGAAGTAGGAGAAGAAAATATATTTTTACTACTTTAATGTGTTTCCTGTTAATACTGTTGGATTATAATTAAAAAATCTATTTACATAATAAAAATCGTTAAAATAGCTACATAAAATATTCATAAAAAGGAACTATGAGAAATTTGTAAAATCTTAACTCGAGGTAGGATTATACAAGGAACTTAAATCAAAAAGTTAATACTCCTGGTACCAAATGGCCAGAGAAGAGAACCTCTAAAATATGTTCCAAGGTAAAAATACCTAATAAGTAAAGTTCAATGTTTCCATACTCAAATTTGCTTCGTTATACATTTACTTAATGTGATTAGTTAATTCTGAAATAAGATATTACATCTATAAGCATTTCAACTTTGAAGTAAGGTCATCATAGGATCATGGTAAAATAACAATGGAAATATCTTAATTCTTTACTTGAAAAAGCAAGATTTAGTCTCAGTGAATGAAATGTAATAGTAAACTACAGCTGATCATATTCTACAAAATAAAGCAACACTTTTCTTCTCCTAGGTTTTAATATAAAAAGTGAAACATACAATACAGATAAAGGTAAGAACAGCTATTCTTGATACACATGTTATAAATGAAGCATAAGATTGAAATTCAAAATAGCTTAACTTGTATGCTTCCTGAAATATTGATGTCAAGTGTCTTGAGAAGCATATTATGCTTAGTAATCTTCATGTAAGGTACTTGTAGTGTTAATTCTGCTAAAATGCATGATGTAGAATTGATGACACCATGCACAGCTGATGAAGCATTTAATTTCCAGCTATTGCAGCATACAATATTACACAGTTGTTTGTCTATGCAGATTTAAATGTGGAGCTCCCAATTACCACGTTATGGAATATTCAGAACTCCATTTTTACATCTGTGAAAGAAGAAAATATTTATTTAATTTGGAAACTATAGGCTATCCTGCATATTTTAACTGTAAATATAGGCTAACATACAAAATAAAATATTTCTGGTATCTTATTATATTGAAATTTCTAGTGTAACATAAACTTTAAAATTCTGTAATTGATATGTTAGTGTTGTGTGCTACAGTGAAAAAACACATTTTGCCCCTCTCATTGATCTGATTCAATAGAAAAAGGTAGATACTTCTCAATATAATATTAGTTTTATTCACCATGAATAGTATTTCCAATCCATGTTTCGTTACACAAACTTAGAAATTATATTTTCTTTATTTTTATTTTGGCTCATGCTATAGATTTTTCTTATCACACCTACATGTTAAACTCATACATTCAACAGCTAAATTAGGCTGTCTGAAACCTGTCAAAAATTTTCCTCAGGGCTCAGCACAAGACTTTAGTCTCTTTCTTCAAGCACAAGTTCTTAACATCTGGCAAAAGGAGTGGGATGCTGCACCTTTTCATGTATGAAACAAACCTTGGTTGTCTTCCTGTCGCATATGGACAGAAGTCATCATACAAGCTTTTCTTCTCACAGTGAACCTCTCTCTGCCTGTTTGTCCAAGACATCTTCAGGGGATATGTTTACACAAAAATCTACACAATGATGGGAGTGCAGAAGGGTCACGTCTTCCTTGTGTGATGGTAACCTATATGCCCTGATCTAAGACCTAGCTGCTTCTGATTCCTATATATGATTCAACTATATATGATAGTTGCTTCCTATTAACTGTTGAGCTCTTTTCTTCCTCTTTTACTTTACTGCTCTTTCAATTTTCTTATCCCTCCTGTCAGGGGGCATGTTGTTTTTAGGTTCGCATTCCGTCGACATGCCCCTAATCTGCATGAGGCCTTTCTTGTTTTTGGTACTACAGTCAACTGCAGAAATCTAGGTCTGTCTCATAGACTGAACGCTGGGAGTGTGATCTTGTTATTACATTTATTCTTACGCTTTGTAGAGCTCCTCCTAATGGGCAGCATTGCAGTATCTCTTTAACCTTTGCGACTGTAAATTTGCTCTCTTTTTCTGATATCTTTGTTACCATTGTGCTTCTGTCCTACTCGCCCTTTTCAGTGTAACCTATTTTGTGTCCTGAGTGCAACTGATCCTGGCTTCAAACTGTTTATCTTACTATCTTCGATAGGCCTCAATGATCTCAGATGTTGAAAGGCCTCTAAACTCAAATCCTCTCTCTAATCTATTCAATTTTTATTTTTATATAATGCTACATTCTGTTATATGGTATACTCATTCTTTTTTGGTTTTAATGTCAAGAAATATTAATAAAATATGATCAAGCATAGTTCTGTAATAATACTGATCAAACACAGTTCTATAATAGGCTAAGAATGCAACTATTATAGGTAGCAACCAATGAAAACATGAAAGAGATATCAATGTTTATTGGTTGATACTAGATTTTAAGATTACTGCTGAAATGCTGGATGGTAAAACCCAATTCATATGGAATAATATTTTTTCATGTTTACAGTTGAATCAATTTTATACTTAACAACAATTAAAGTGAAAAATTATTTTTTTTTTTACATTACAGGATATAAGGTATAGATTTGGTGAGAGGATTTGATTAAAACTGAAGCTCATTATACTATGATTAAATTTTAGAAGTTTTGGGATGATGCCTATATTTCTATTTCCAAGCTTTTTATTTTTCAAAATTTATGTAGTTAATAATGAATGATAATGTCATCATATGAAAATATTTTGAAAGTTAAGTCTACTAGTTTACACATCTATGATTCTTAAACTTGGTACCAGTCAGGTTCCTCTGCATTTATGCTGCTTCTGCACGTGCACTTAGCGAAAGAATATCTTCTCACTACGAATCAATACATCTAGTGTTAATAAAAGAAGTCTTCCTTATTTTAAGCTGATCTTGACCTCATTTTTCTGAATAGCAATTTCTTAAAATGGACAAAGGAAAAAATTCAAGGAGAAAACACTAAGCTAATTAAGCAAAAGACACATGAAGCAAGATTGAGCACACTTCACTGTGCCCTTTCCCTAGTAATATCAACATTAAGCAAAAGATACTCTATTTGTGAAACAAGCTTTTTTATTTTCTTTCTTTCATTTTAATTTTGATAAAATTGTTTGCACAAGCATAAAGATTATAAATTATAACTTAAATCTTAAATATTTATTTGGACGTCCCTATAAAGAAATTGCCACAAGGACAAAGTATAGCAAAAGGAAGCACCTTTTTCACTATTTATCAAGTAATTGAGGTGAAATATATATAAAAAAATAAATAAAAAAAAAAAAAAAATAAACTAAAATCCATGGCGCTGCACCCTTGAAGGGACTAGGCCTACCATCCAACCACTGCATGATGTACCATTGGCAGGTGGCAGAATCGGGGGCATGTGGTCAGCATGCTGACACCGAGGTGTTAATGATGGTTTCCGTGAGCCTATGGAAACTGTGAAGCTAACTATTGGATCTAAGAACATGCCTTCTTTACTAATAAACTAGTCTAAAGGCTATGATGTCTCTACACCTATTACTTCCATATATAGCCAGGCAGAAGACTTCTTCATATACCGTGTATCCATTTTCTCTCAATAAATTGGCTATCTTATGTTGTATGGTGTAGTGACGGTGGTTTCTCAGGGTTCCCCCATGTGGACAGGATCCCTCGACAATGTAGATAAACTAGTGTAAAAGAGCCTTCTTGATCTACTTATATTGAGGGTGCACTGAGAATATAAATTAGTTGGCACAAAAGTAAAGTTATTTTTATGTTGAAATAAAATATAATGTCCTAAATTCAAGCTTATGCTGTTGCAAAAATCAATGTACATATACAGTAGAGCCTCGGTATTTCGAGGTTTCGTGTAATTCGAGCTGGTCTTAAGAAATTTAAAATTTTCCATAAAACTAGAGTAAAATCCCGTTTTTATACGATGTCCGCAAGTAAGTTTTACGCACTTCCGAATGTGTTACATTTTGAGCTTTCTTTCAATTTTTCCATGTACAAAAATGCAGGTAAAACTGTCCCACTTAGGGTTTTTGTTCATAATACACAGAAATAACCTTGGCTTAAGACTGCTAATGCATTTCTATTACAGACTGACAGAAACCGTTAGGTTCGATTTTTCTTTGTCGGGACCTCGTGTCAATCAATTGTACAGTGCATATTTCCCCATCCTTTCAGAAAAGAATACTGTATTGTTACAGTAATCCCTACAATGGTAATTAAAAGTGTTTTCCTAGTAGCATCGCTTTCCCGTTCCACTCCAGTCAGGGTCAGACAATGACTTAATCCTTAAAGGATGCCGATGTAGCAAATTGGAAATGTTTGACAATATATACATACAGGCGTAACACAGGTATGTAGGCCTACTGTTTATTTATTTATTATTTAAACCATTATTGTGCTCATTAAACATTTATTTGCGATTTACCCATTGATTTAGTGAAATTTCCGTATAATCCAAGTTTTTTGTAATTCGAGGTAGCCTCAGCCCCAATTAGCTCGAATTATCGGGGTTCTACTGTATATATAAATCTGTATCTGTATCTGTTTTCCTGTATCCCCTATGTTGGGGTGAAGGGCCTCCAAGTGGAGGTTTCTGTTACCTATGGGAATTTTGTTATGCTTATTTTCCATCGCCTCGCAACCCCCCTGAAGGTCGTGGGATCAAACCTGGCCGTGGTTGATGAATTTTTCAGGACATAAAAATCCTGGGCACAGAGTCTTCCGGGAGGGACTTTAGGCTGCGGGGCCTGTGTCATAGATTTACGACATGTAAAAGAACTCCAAGCCTAAATTAGAGCCTCTGGAAAAAATTTCTTGGCCCTTTCATGACATGATGGATAGGCAGAGGAGGACCAATTCCATGGCCTGCACATCCTTAAACTATTGGTTTATGGAGCAGACATCCCATATGAAGAAATTTTTCATCTATGTGTCATGGAAGCCTGCAAAACCATTCAACCATCCTGGAGTATTTGAAAGGGTGCGACAGTCGATGATTCGACAAGTGCATGCATGTCTAGAAGCAAGAGGAGGACATTTCGAGCATTTGTTATGAGTTTTGTGTGTTGACGTGTTATGAGTGTACCAATGTGTTGAACAGTTCCTAACGAGAAAACAAAGGATTATGAGACCTATGCTCATATCAACTTTTTTCCTTCTTTTGGTGTAAGGAACCCATGCCCGAAGTTTGTAAAAGTATTTTTGAAACACCCTGTAAATGAGACCATTACTGTAGTAATGTGAGAGAATATCAAAGCATTATTCAACATTAACATGGGAACCAATTTTCTGTATCATGTTGTTCTTACCACTAGCTTCCAAACGCTTTCCTTTCCAAGTTAATTCAAGGTTGCGTAAAAATTCTTCAAACACTACAATACCCTTCAACATGCTCGTCTTCTTGTAATCTTTAACTCTGGCTTTCTTGTTATCAGAATCCATTTCTGTGGTTTTAGCATCATACTCATTAATCTCTTCTATCAGCTGGCTGAAATTGCAGAGAAATGAAGTAAAAACAATATGCAATAAAGTTAGATTTTATAACAAGGGGCAGAATACATGTGTATAATAGTATGAAGGGTGTCAGGGAAAGACAAGGGATGTCCACATTGTATATTAATTTTGAACTAAGCTGAATAATAAACAAAGAACTGTTACAGAATTAAATAAATGAAACATATTTCAAATTAAACAACAAAATTCAAACAACTCTCTATTTTGTTGGGTGACCTCAAAGAGATCAGTACTTAATAATAACTCATATGAGATTTCCATATCTGATAATAGTAAATATTATAAGTTAAACTTGCCTAAACGGCCACTTTCATTTAGTGGTCACCTCTATAAATGACTATTTTTCTGTGGAACTGATTAATTTTCCCATAAATCCTGTATTAATATCCTCTTCCCTTTAACAACTACCTCATACCATGGTCAGCGGTCACACGTTTGTTAAATGACCTGGAATAAATGGCCAGTCATAATCACTAAGAATACTTTGTTCACCCTTGAAACCGTCACACAGGCCTGCCAATGACTTTCAGAAGTAAAAAATGTTATTTAAATAATGAGTTAATCCTTTTCCTCGCCCCAACTCAGGGCACCAAAAGTTGGCATTTCCTTTTGCGGTCTGCCAGATTATATTATTGTGTACTGGGGGTAAACTGTAGTTTGGACTCTCAAACTCAAGCATGTGGCAGGCTCAATTACCAAGTCAATTGAATAACAATAGTAATAATAATACAAATTTTCAGCATTTCTTTGCTTCTTGTTTCTGGCTGACAAATGACAATGTATATACACTTCAGCACATGATTATTGACAAGTGTGCCATTCTTGTATTACATAAACAACACTTCAAAACCAGGATATAGCGGTGCTTAAAGTATTAAAGTATTGAATAAAAAAATTATGCCTAGGATAGCAAGACGACTAATCATTTGATGGACCAGACCTCTTCGAGTTCAAAAATTTAATATTTAATATTTAATAACCTTAATTTAGCAGTCACCTGTACCAATGGTCATGTTTTGGAAGAACAACTGGTGACCACCTTAGGCAGGTTTGACTGTATCTAATAAAATCTAATAGCTGAACATGTAACGATATGTAAAAATATTTTTATAAGGAAAAACGAAAACTTGAGGATACCGACACATGCTCCAATTGGTGTAATGTTGTACTTGTTAGTGAGCATGGCTCATGGATTGGCTTCTTTTATTAAGTGCCAGAATGGTACTTCATGAGTTTGTGTGGTGGATGGGAAATGTCTGCCTATCCGTCCATGTGATAACTCGAATATGCTTTATCACATTTTCATGAAACTTTGTATACACATTTATAACATCCATGGGAAGAACCCTACTTGTTTTGGACCACATTGGTTGATCAGAACCAGAGTAAAGACTAATTAACGGTCACATGCTTTTTAAATGGCAAATCATCACTACTACAACAAAGCTGCGTTGTGAGCCTTAACCAAGGCCTCCTGCATATACACATCATTGTAGCAGGCTGAATGCATGATTCAGCCATTACATTATGCTGGATGAAAATTGTCTTTTTATACAGAAAAAGAGATATTCCTGTTTTTAGCAAATCCCCTTTGTTGCCAGCTATATAAATATATTAGTACAAACAATTAGCATCAATTAGCATATAAGACAGGCTTAGCACACTTACTTTATGGTTGGCACTACTGTAGGATTAAATTTATCCACAGCTTTGGGATTGAATGGTACACAGACTTTTCCTGTTTTAGGATGTATACAGAATGGAGATTTCAGCAAATGGTTGAGACCCTTGGTTACATTAATATCAAGTCTAGGATATGCATACTGCAGCATTATTTCCTCAATTAGAAACTGCCGTCGCCTCTTGAGCTGTCCCTGTAAATTAAACAAATTTTCACTTAAGCCTCACGAGAACAACAATAGTGACTGCTCAAGAAAACACTGCACTAATGCTCATGGGAGTCAGTGAGCTGACTACAAGCCTCCAATCTGATATCTACCTATGAAGTTGAAAGATGGAAGTAGATGATATAGTTGCCTTGTAAGGCACGTAATTCCTTAGAGTGTAGTGCCAAGGAATCCAGTTTGGTAATTTATTATTTATTTAGTAATCCCTGTCCTATCTTCTCAACTATGTTCATCAACTTGGATTTTCAGTGACTGTGGCAGATACACATATCTTCTCATACAGGGCTTTAGATTTATCAGTTTACCGCCTGTGCAGCATTTTGCTGGCAGCAGGTGGAAGCTGGCTTTTCCCATTCTTTAAGTCCGCTTCTTAGAGCATGTATAAAATTCTACCTTAGAAAATATGCTGAAAATGTTGTCCTCCCTCATGTAAACAGGTATTATATCGGGAAAACACATTCTGATTGACACAATTAAGATAGGGCACAGTAATGTATCTTTTCATTCCTTATGTTTTCCTTTAGTTGTTCCAGTGTGCAAGGATTTATCTTATCCAACCTTCCTGTCATAATGAGGGACTTTTTGTATACGATGTGGATTTTCAATACTACAGTACAGAATGTTATGAGTGTTCACATGATCATTTAGGTGGAACCACGCCTCATCAGAAAAGAACAGAAGCTGTGGGTCAATCTAACCTTCTCTCAGTGACAAGAAAACAAATCACAATAATGAATTTGTGCTACTGGAACATCTTGTTTTAAACAATGGACATGTGTACACTTGAAAAATTTTAGTTTTAACATCCTTGTTGCTGTTCATCATTGCGACAGAAGGAATACTAAGTCAGAGAATGATGCTGCTGCGAAGCAAAGCAACTTAACAGACAATAGGTTGTGGGTACTTCCACTTGGAGTCGCCAAGGAACAAAACTCTGTGTGGGCAGTAAACTTTTAAATCTAAAGCCCTGTGTAATAGATTAGAATAATTATTAAACATTTTCATACACAGTTATGTACAACAATCTTAATTATATGGCTTAATTACAAGCTCACCATTAATCCTAACCCCTTATGCTTTAACTCCTAGGTTCTATGCATGTATATTTTTTTTATAATTATAGTCTGTTTATAATAATTTTTTTCCAAATTTTACACCATACTTATTCTCTACTGTAAGCTTACCTTGTTTCTTAGATCTCTAACATACGAAACGAAAGCATCCCAGCGCTGTTTTGATGTTGAAAATCTCTGCATTTCTTTCTGAATATCCTCTCTTAGAGGCTCATCAGGAATCAGTCTGAGGAATTTTTGCATGGCTTCGGGAGTTCCCAGAATGTCTTGTTCTTCCACACACATGCTTACAAAGTGTTTCTCAATGATGTCCTTTGCTCTTCTGTAATAGCATAGGAACAAATTTCAATAGGTGCATTATGTCAATAGTGGGATGACGATCCATTGCAAAAGCGATAAAATGCAAAACTCACAAAATTAATACAATACAATACTTAAAATCTATGATACCGTAATACAACTCTTAGTTTTTATAAATTTGAATAAACTTTTTATTTCATAACCTGTTATAGTAACAAAATATTAAAATATGTCATTGTTAAAACAGATTATTTACGAGGGTGGATCGAAAAGTAACGCACATTTTTTTTTTTTTTTTTTTTTTTTTTACAAAAAGTTTAATAGGAACAATTACAATTACATAAAGGGACATCTTTTGTCTATTTTTCTATATTGCCACCAAGTTTCTCAACACATTTCTATCATTGTGATACCAGTGTAAAAATACCCTGCTCATAGAAGTATGTTTGGTTGGAGTATTGCCATCTGCGGACTTCTGTTTTCACTTCTGCATCTGATGCAAAGCATTTACCGGCCTGGAATTTCTTCATGGGACCAAACAAATGGAAGTCCAACGGTCTGGACTGTATGAAGGATGCTACAGCACCTCCCAACCAAATTTGTTGGTTTTCTCACGAATAGCTGCATCAACATGTTATGAAGCATTATGAAGCAACAAGCATTGTTATGAAGAAGTTTGACACTATCAGGGTGAATGTTTGGTCCCATAAAGAAATTCCTGCCTGGTAAATGCTTTGCCATCAGATGCAGTAGTGAAAACAGCAGTCCGCAGACGGCTATACTCCAACCGAATGGACTTGAACTATGAACAGGGTATTTGGAAACTGGTATCATGATGGGAGAAATGTGTTGAGAAACTTGGCGGCTATATAGAAAAATAGATAAAAGATGTCCCTTCATGTGTGCAATTGTTTGTAATTGTCCCTATTAAAACTTTTGTAAAAAAAATTATTGTGTGTTACTTTTCAATCTACCATTGTATATTAAGACCTTTGAATTTGCATGAATTCATGCAAACTGTAAAACATAGAAATTCTTCAGAGTCTTTTGTATCAGCAGTTTGTCTAGTTTATTCTCCATTTCTATTTTAAAGAAGCTTATTTTTAGACCTACTTATGTTAGATGGTGATCCTAAAAGCAGACAATTTAAAAGTTTAGTATCTTCTTTGTACACAAACATTTGATAAAAGTAAGTAAGGAATCCTAGTTATCAATATTTTGAAGTATAGTATTGAAACTTACTTGACTGAAGTATGAAGCTTGTCGCCATACAATGAAACTTTCTTTGACTGATTTTCTCCTCCACAGACAAGCTGCAAATATTCTGCTACAACTGATCTTCCCGGCTGATCCAACTTTCGAGCCACTTCATCACAAACCCAACAATGAATACCACGACGACCAGAAAACACCCACAATAAATGTTGGAAGCCAAAATCTTCTAAAATATTAACCACATGTTAATGTAAGTTAAAAAATCAAGATTATAAATAAAATAATTATAAATGGTAATTTTATTTGAGTTAATAATGAAGAAACATAGCAATATTGTATATGTAAAGATGTGATTCTGTACTATTTTACCTTCATTTCAATTTTATACTGTACAGAGTTTGGTGAATTTCTTGGAAGATTATATCTCGCAATGATTTTATTTTAAAAGTAAACCCCTTTACATAAAAATATTAGAAATCAATTTAAGCTTCCCTTCCATTAAAAATACAGCAATATAAACTTTATACCCAACCAAATCATTTGATGACTAGTTGTTGTCATTTTAACATATACCGGTAAATCATAACATGAGGTCAGCTCTCAGTCCTGCAGTGCTCTAAACAAATACATTTTTTATTCTATTTTGTTTTATTTTTTATAAAAAATTGAACAAATGCCATTGAACGAAATGAATCAAGTTAACACATCTTACATTTACAATAACTTTAAAAGTTTAATTGTACATGAAGTTTAGTTTCAAGCTCACAGATGCCATTTGTATTTATTCTGAAGTGAACTGTGTTTATATTTTTTCACTGACCCCTATAGTTTCAGTAATCATTGTGGTGGGAAAAAAGTTCTTGTTAATGATCAATCTGAATCAGTTCCCTGCACTGAGATTGTCATGTAAATGCAGACTCGGTCTGTAATGAATTTTCAAACCGATCCTCTGATAATAGAGGAACGAATTGGAATAGGTCAAATTCAATTCCATGTAAACATTAGCAAACTTAAGCCTGGTGCACACGCATACACTTGCAAGGGTGTTCATAATTTCTTCTGTCAGCTGATCGTCAATTTAATCAAAACACTTACACACTATAACATTTATCTTACTCTTTTATGCCATAATTATTTATAGTGACTAAAAATTATTAATAGAACGCATACTTTTTAATTCAAGAATAAACCCAGAATTTGTTTACACAGGTTGGCCACACAATTAACCATACCGGTACATAACCAAGTTAGCAAATAGTACAAAAAAATCTCAACACACTCCAAGAATTTTCCATGTAAACAGAGATCATATTGAATTGGGATTGGAATTTCAATCCCAGATGTAAAGTGACTACAGATTACATTAAGGATCAAAAGACAAGCAGCAAACTTTAACTGGTGAGAGCACTATCTCCTTAACATTGCAATTTTTCTTTCAAGCACTTGATTAAATGTACTTACTTTTGTTAAAGGAATTGATTAAGAGGTGAAACCAGTCATATATAAAACTTTATCTTCTATTTTTATCCATTTCAATCAATTCATTTTTATTATGCATAAAACACGCCAGCCATATTATGGTTCTAAGTGAAGCAGGATGCCCAACTGCAAAGCAAGATGACCAGCTGTGCTTCTTGCATTAAGGTAAGTAGTGGCAGGCAGATTCTATTTTAGTGGCAGCTAGGTTAGCTTAGGTTGGTTAGGTTAGGTTATGAACAGTGATATTACTTTAGTAGGGCATACCGAATTCACACGTTTTGAAAATGTGCCATATTATTTCTCCTGCGAGGTTTGTCGTGTTGGTCAACCTGTTTACCCAGATAAGATGGCCGTCAGTTAAATGTTATCATTTATTATGTATTTTAAGGTATGAGAATTACAGGACGTATTCTTATATATTATATAATTATAATCCTTGTACCTAGGGACACATTTTTAACGTTTCGTTTAGTAAAAATTAAAATTGTAATGTTAAGGAGATAGGGCTAGCCCCTTTAACTGAGTAGTTTACATGGACTGTTTTCACCAATTATTATACATCAGATATGGTTCTAAGTGAAGCAGGATGCCCAACTGCAAAGCAAGATGACCGGCTGTGCTTCTTGCATTAAGGTAAGTAGTGGCAGGTATTTTAGTGGCAGCTAGGTTAGCTTAGGTTGGTTAGGTTAGGTTATGAACAGTGATATTACTTTAGTAGGGCATACCGAATTCACACGTTTTGAAAATGTGCCAAATTATTTCTCCTGCGAGGTTTGTCGTACCTGTACCTGTACCTGTACCTGTACCTGTTTACCCAGATAAGATGACCATCAGTTAAATGTTATTATCATTGATTACGTATTTTAAGGTATGAGAATTACAGGATGTATTCTTATATATGAACAGTTTCAGACCTAATTATAATCCTTGTACCTAGGGACACATTTTTCACATTTTGTTTAGTAAAAATTAAAACTGTAATGTTAAGGAGATAGGGCTAGTCCCTTTAACTGAGTAGTTTACATGGACAGTTTTCACCAATTATACATCAGATTTTAAAAATATGTATCATCGCTATGGCAGAAGTCACTAAATACGAAAATGGCAATTTTAATTATATAAACTACTACATTGCTGAAAGGATGCTTTATAGCAGGCCTGCACAACTTGTTTCACTCTTAGGGCCAAACTCAACTATTGCCACCCAACCAAGGGCCACATCATGGCGGACCTTGTATCTTACATTAGGCCACTGCAGGTAAATTTATAAATGTTGTTATTAGGTCTACAGTAAAGGCAAGTTAATATACATATTTAAATTTTAAGAGTTGCTACTAAAATTATATTAACATTATTTACTTACAGATGAAGTTACAAGATTTCACAATAAATACCATATAAACACACACGAGGTTTACTAATAATTGCACTGGCATCTATCTTTAACAGTTCAGTGTGACACATTACATTTCTTTGTTGCAACTATTTTATCAAAGTTTGGTGTCAAATTTGAAGTGGCCGTTCTTAATATGGCCTCTAAATTTGCATCAGTTAAAGATGAACGCTGTTTGTTTTTGTCCAAGTTCATGACAAAAAATGTTGGTTCACAGGTATATAGACTCCCAAAAATAAGTTACAAAATACCTGCTAGGCAGTATCCAACAAATTTTTAAATTTATTCTGATCCACAACAGAATAAAACTCTTGTAAACTACTCTCCCTATGCTTGACCCGATAGTTTTCAGAACACTGGACATCAATGACTTCCATCTGGAGTTCGACATGTAGATTTCCTGCATCGACAGAAAATGGATCCTGAATCACTTTAATGCGGACTTCGTCTTCATTACTCAATGGCATTCTTTTCTGAAACTCCTCACTTAGAAGTGATATATGCTTCTTATATTTTCCACCCACCACCGAATGATATTCAGAAGGAATATTCTGTCACAAGTCATAAAATGCGACATATCCCCTCTAGCAAGTTGATTTTCAAACAGGTTTAGTTTAATTTTGAAGGCCTTTATATGAGAAATTAATTGAAAAACAAATTTACTTTTTCCTTGAAGTTAAGGCCATTCAAGTGACCCAAAATGTCACACAGGAAAAACAGATCTTGATTCCATTCTTCATTCATTATATCTGGAAATTTTTCCTCATCTCCTTCAGATTCCAAAAATTCAACTACTTCATTTTTTAGAAGGACAAAGCGCACCAAAACTTTACCGCTGCTTAACCAACGTATATCATTGAGGTATGGTAGTTCCCCATAGTCGGCATCATTTTCTTCTAGAAAAGCCCGAAACATTCTGTGCATCAACCCCCGAGCTCGAATATAGTTGACCAGAGCAAATACTATTTTCATCACATGATCAAACTGCAAAACCTTTGAACATAATACCTGCTGATGAATTAGGCAGTGAAATTTTGCCAGTGGTTTACCTGCGTACTGTTCAATAATTGTTACAGCAAAAACATCTTCCCCCCACATAGATGGGGCACTATCAGTGCAAATTGCTACTAAATTTTCGAAATTTAAATATAGTTTTTCTGTTACACACTTCTTAATTTTTTTTTAATTAGAGTTAGATGAAAAAGTCTTATTCCACTATCCTATACATTAAATAAAATAATTTTAATCAGTCAGACGGGCCAGAATAAATAGCAATGTTGTGTAGGCCTGCTTTATAGGTAGGTAGAACTCACTAATTGATGTCCTGACCCATTTCCAAGTAACTAAGGGGGCTGCCACACTAAACCGATTGAGCGACAGCAATCAACCGACAGATATAACGAACCAATAGACAGCAGTGGTATCAGTCACATAGCATCAATCGCCAGCGATCAACAACAAGCGATCAACTGGTCTGTGAAATCAAACCTGTCAGTTTTTCAAGCAGCAGTCGATGACAAATGAGGGATGAAGAAGATAGCAGCACTCCGAAGCATCGTACCCACCTGAATTTCAGAATTGATGCTGGAAGTTTTAACTTACACAATAATGTCATTGTAGGCTCACATTTGAATGAAATAGAAATGCACAAATCGATTAAGGTACCGTACTTAAAACGATTTGTTCTTATGTAATTTAACTGTACAAATATAGATATAATTACGATCGAGTTGTCGCATCTAGCAGTGGCCAATCAAACTACAACAAGCACACCTCTTTGCTCGAGGGTGGCCGGTGTGTGAAGCTCAAAGTAAACAGACATAGCCTGAGAAAGTAGGTCTGATATTAAACCCTGCATCCCAACATAATTATGTAGAATGATATAATACAGGGGGTAAACAAACGTAGGCCTAATAAGGTAATATACTTTACCTCTAATATACAGTGATCAGAAGACCTAGTAAAATCATACCGGTACAAAATCTATAATATTTTCAATTGATCGAATGTCACTCGATGGTTAGTGTGACAAGGAACAGAAATGTGATCAAGAGCACTTGATGAGACTCGATTGGTCTTGATCGATCGAACCTTTGTGTGACAGGCCACTAATACTTCTAGTTTCACCAAGTCCATACATGCAATGGTTTAATCTAACTTTAAAACAGCTGTATCTCAAAACTAAGATTTAGGACTTACTGACTTCTGCTGAAACAACAACAGTATTTACTTTTGGACCAAAGTAAATTAATTTAGAAAACAGGCAAAAGCCATGCATGTGTTCTTACAATAAAATCTGAACTGATCAGTATCATATTAGATAAGTTTAAAATTTATTTCAATACCTCTTAATGCTGCATCTAAAACTTTAACAGCAACAGACATGAAGCGCCAGCATTTCTTACACACATCAGCACCACTGCAGCAAGATCTCACATCATCATAGTCTGTCATATCAATATCAAAAACCAGTTCCTTCTCTACTGCATGAAAAGTTGGTATGATGCGATGGTCTGTTGGTCTGAAATATTTGTGACTTCATTAAACACAGTAAAAAAGAGACATAATTTAACCAGCAGCTCAATCAACCTAAAATGGCGCTGTGAAGTTCAAAATTGAGTTCAGCATGTTTCGCTTTAAGAATTTTGAATGATATATTACAACAGGATGCATTACTCATGGTATATTTGGCACATTTTCACTCTGTGATGAGATACGGGATCATAGCCTATTCTGGGACAACTCTTCCCATTGGGAGAAAATATTTAGATTACAAAAACGTGCAATAAGAATAATATGTGGAAAGAAAAAAGAGAATCTTGTAAACCGCTATTTGAAAAATTAAAAGTCCTCACTCTCACAGGGGAGTATATATACTCGGTAATGTGTTATATGGTAGATAAAATTGAATAAATTTCAAACTAATTACAGTGTACATGGGCGTACTTAAGTCATGCCAAAAATAGTTTACATGCAATGATGCCTATAAGCCAGTATAAGGTGAGAAATCAATGATGTGATTGCAAGTCCATCTAAATATGCCATGACATAAGAGCCCTTTATATGCTTAGATTTGCAGACCATGTTTGCACAAATGCCCTGCGTGTCGGATCTGGACAGATTGTTTTGCTTTTAGAAGTTCCGACTTCAGGCTTTCACACAGTCTTGACTTAACAACCTAAAGAGTAATGGTAGTTACAAACATCTGGTCATGACCAAACTAAGTAAATTTGTGTAGAAGACGATTCAAAAACCAAAGATGAAATTGGAGGACAAGAGCAGAGGGAATATAGGGCTAATATCTCTATATATATAAAAGGCTTTGTCCTGACTGACTGACTGAATGACAGGAATCAACGTACAGCCTAAACTATAACAGGTAGAGACTTGGAATTTTTACAGTACCTTCGTTTCATAATGTAGGTGCTCACTAAGAAAGGATTTTGAAAAATTCTGATTTTAACTGCCAAAAATTAAATGTTTTTGAAAATACTTAACCCCTTTTTACACAGAATTATCCAAACAAATTCACAGAACATATTGTTGCCAGTTGTATCAGGTGGGTTTGGATTAAATGAAATGGATGTTTGACAAATTAGAGAAGGTATCATTATAATTCATATTATCTGTATTAATAAAAGGAATTGTGCTCGATGTCCAGCGAAATCTACTGAACGCAGAGATCTGAAATTTTAAGCATAGGTGGGCTGAAGGGTTGGAAAATGCACCTCCAAGCCGGAATTTTAATTTTAATTTTCGTTCGTGAGTTATGAGTGAAAAACGGGCAAAAAACCTGCATTTTGTGCGTTTTCAAAACATAAGTTTTCAGTTATACATTTCAATGTCAAATCAATTACAGTTGGCTTTGGCTATTTTTGTCATACCTTGAAAATAAAACTTTCGCAATCGCTTGAATGTTGTAAGCCCTAAATATGGTCAAACGTTGTTTTATTTGGGCGAATCTCACTATACAGAGGTTTTCTGGGCCAAGAAACTCGAATCTGAGGTCGCTTTTGCCAGGCGATGATATCTAATCGTGGTATGTAGTCCACGTGATTTAGGTGTTTATAAATATAATGATTTAACTATTAACCCATTTCATCTCAGATCATACAGGGGGTGTCACATCAACATCATGGATTTTGCTGAAAAAAATATATGTTAAAGGACCACATGACCTATGTTCAGAAATGAAATATTTTCCTTCTCACTTGATTTGTAACAATGTTACAGGCACACAAAGAATCGGGATTTTTGGTAAAAAGTTGTACGCAAGGAAAATATTGCAATTTTCAAAGCACTATAAATCAGAAACCAAAAATTATGGAGACTTGAGGTTTTTTTTATTTGAAAGCCTGTTCATAGTAGTTTCAAATCATGATATAGGAAGACATTTTTGAAATTCTCTTTAACTCTAAAATTCAACATGAAAATACAAAAAATTGAATTTTTTTCCAAAGTTCATATATTTTTTTTGAAAATGTGAACAGTCGTAAGTCTCGACTTTTATTGGGATAATATGGTATGGAAACTGGACTAATTATTAGCAATAAAATTTCTGCCCCAGCTTCTCACATTAAGTAGATAAATCTTGGTAAAAAGTGAAAAAACACATTTTTGACTGTTTTTTAGAAACGATTTTCTCGAAAACACCCATCTCAAAAGTTTTGAAAATTACACAAAATATTCTTTGATGGTTGTTCTTATAGGTGGTACAATCACATTGGGAGATATTTGTGTGGAAAACCTGAGAGAATTTTTTCAAAACTACTCTACCTGTTCCATAATGTTGGACATTTAGTATATAATGCATTATTTTTCCAAAGTTCATGTATTTTTTTTGAAAATGTGAACAGTCGTAAGTCATGACTTTTGTTGGGATAATATGGTATGGAAACTGGACTAATTATTAGCAATAAAATTTCTGCCCTAGCTTCTCACATTAAGTAGATAAATCTTTGTAAAAAGTGAGAAAACACATTTTTGACTATTTTTTAGAAATGATTTTCTCGAAAACACCCATCTCAAAAGTTTTTTAAATTACACAAAATATTCTTTGTTGGTTGTTCTTATAGGTGGTACAATCACATTGGGGGATATTTGTGTGGAAAACCTGAGAGAATTTTTTCAAAACTACTCTACCTGTTCCATAATGTTGGACATTTAGTATATAATGTATTACATTGACAACACTGTTTTGCCAAATGTTTTCAATGTACACAGTTCTATTAAATGAAATTGTATTGAAAGATCACACCGTAGATGGTTGAGTCCATTTCCGGATTGGAAATCTTACCACTAGAGGTTTTTGAGTCCAAATTCAGCAAAGGGTATTGCTGGTTCTTTGTGAGAGTCCATCAGTTTCAGTTAATTATTAATATTGATCACTAGATTTAGACAAAACCACATAAGGTAAAATATATGTTAACATATACAAATGCTGAAATATCATTAGGCCTATATTTTTCACTTGACATTGCTGAGAAGAGTTCTTCTGTCATCTTCATATGTTCCGCATTAAACTTATGAAGCTGGGCTGACTGTCCATGTGGAAAAGAATGATCCAGCTTGAGAAGCACATGGGAAATTTATTTTTAAATACTTTCCTATTAAAACATTTCTTTGTTTATTTTTATTTATCGTGAGATTATTATATTTAGTGCAGTGTTTTTTCATGAATTGATTAATTAATTCAATATATTTTGATCAAGCTATTTTTTGGGTTGGCGAATATCTAATTATTTCAACCATCTGTTTTTAATCACACTTCTTCAAAATAGATAGCTTCATCCACGTTACATTCACCTTTTCCAAGAGCAAGGAGTTCTTTTTCAACTTATTAAAGGTTTCTAGCATTTCAAGATATTGCTAATTTCGGGCGAAAGGCCATTTTCTTCATTTTTATCATGGATTCAGTAAGTCAACGACCATGAAGATTGCATGTAACACAATATTAAGGACCTCAAGGACTTCTTTACAAAGATAATAAGTCTTCATCAATCCTCAGGGCATTCATACTAATGAAGGGGAAAATCCTTCATTTTGTGAGTAATTTCGTGAATCACATACCGAAGGTAAGTTTAACAGCATATTTGGACCGAGGATTTGTGAGATTCGCAGTCCCAAAGAGAATTTAATGTAATTGTGATTGATAATAAATGTAGACATTTATTATTTAGCAAGTGTAAATAACTTAATTCAATGCAAATCCTCCTTCTGAGCTTCAGATACTGTAAACATTCAAATGTTATCATTTCTACAAACATTAATACACAAATATTCTAGCTAGTGAGAAGTAACAATGTCATTAAGCTACATCTTTTTGCTACAATTATAGCTGGTCCTCCGATTGTATACAGTTCCAATACATTTACATGTGTATTCAATTAGCTTCATAAACATCAAGATTACGACGAACATTTCCTCAAAGCATGTTTATGTTATTCAAGTGACGTCACTCCGGAAATGGACTCAACCATCTATGGTGTGATCTTTAAATACAATTTCATTTAATAGAACTGTGTACATTGAAAACATTTGGCAAAACAGTGTTGTCAATGTAATACATTATATACTAAATGTCCAACATTATGGAACAGGTAGAGTAGTGTTGAGCCCTGGTATATACCTGAGTATACCTTCGTATACCACGGTTATACCGGAAATCATTGTCATTGTTTCTCCCGGATTATAATAGCAATGTTATAATTTAGGATACGACAATGCATGGGTCAAAGAGATTAACATTTTATTGTTGAAATATAAAGTTAAGACAATTACATATTTTTATGGATATTGCTTTAGAAGTCACATGAATAAAGCAAAGATTGCAGTTTGTAAAAGGAAAGAAGTATTATATTACGTTCATTGTCAGAACATGAAGTATAGCACATTTGCGTAAACATTATTCACAGAGTACTGAGTAAGGATAAAATAGACTAGTTTCTATTGGTTGTTGATGAGGTCATAATTATGTCATTATTTTCCGTTGCTTAACGCAAGATTTAAGCTTTTATTGAATTAAGTCAATTCAGTAATATTCATATTGTGTTCATGCAAATAATAGGAGATTTGCATACAAGAAAGGCATATAGTACTTTCTTATGTTATTTTGTTTGATCACGACTCTTGACCGAGGTTTGGGTGTGGCAAGGATGGTTATATAAACCTGGCCGAAATAGGCCTCACTCTCAGACTCAGACTTTTACTCTACATGAAGTTGATAAGTGCATCGACGTCGCTAGACGACGGAAGCCATGAAGTTGAGGATGGTTGTGAAGAACTCAGTAAAATGTAAGTTCAAGGAAACATATTCACTTATTGATTTTTAGAATAAATATGTAAATTAATTTCGAGTGTTTTCTTACGAGAGTATAAGATCCTGATCCATCCGAATTAATAGTTTTATTTAAGTTAAATAATTAAAAGAGTAAAATTATAATTGTTGGTGTTAGAAATAATATTTATTTCAGAAACGAATGAAAGGTAATTAAAGAAGAAGATAACGAACGTAGAGCCGATCGTTCGAATATTCCTGACATGTGCCACCTCCTGGGCGAGGGCACAACAATGGTGTCAGAAGTGGGATGTTTACCGCGAATAAAATTAATGTTTTAAGATGGAAAAATGGTTTCACGATCTCATGCTCTCGGAAAAATGTTAGGGTGTGTGTAGGTGTTAGTAATAAGTTGTTGTTATAAATTGTTTAGAAAATGTGGGCATTATAAGTTAGTGGCAAATTAAGCTTCTTGGGAAATTCTTTACAAATGGTTGGTGCATTGTAAGTCAAGGGTTGATTAACATTACTTGGTTAACGATTAATTGATTGCTGATAGTGTACAATTCACATAGGTCAGAATGTTGCTTGACGAAGGTATTAGACGAGCTTTGTAAAGCTTAACACTAGGGTAACAGAATTAAAGTTTAAAACTAGGGTAACAGAATTAACGGCAGCAAAGCAAATCTTGTAGCAAGATAAATAGTTCAGGTAACTCGACGAAAGATTTTACGGAAAATAGTGCGATAAATGAGTGGAGTGGCTCAGCAGATAGCTTACCAGTGAAGGAATGGTAAAGGAATTTTTAATTTTTTTAAAAATTATAATGGGAGTTTCGAGATTCAAATAGAGAATTCAGAAAGTGAATTCAGACAGTAGATTCAGACAGCGAATTCAGACAGAGATTGCAGACAAAAAGCAGATTGTAAAGTTTAAAGTTGTAGGTCCCGCAACAGAATTTTTCATTGTCAGGGAGACATTGATTTAGTTAGTGACGAAACTACGTATGATTAGTTGAGGTCCGCTTTCGAGAATAGGGTTAACAAACAAAAAAAAAAAAAAAAAAAAAAAAAACTACCCGATGATTATTATTATATTTAGTTTTAAAATAGCAACGCAAAAGGCTTAATCATGTCCAAGCTGTATTATTATAATACTAAAGTCAACTAATAACTCACAGGAAAAGCATATTCGTGCTGAGAAGGCAGATGCAGACTTTTAGCAGCTGATGTAACAGGATGAGAAGTCGGGAACAGATTCAACTCAGGTTACCATGTTACATGCAAGTAGTACAATTAGCAGTCACAACAGAATTCAGAACAAGAGATTCAGTTTATATTTTTTTAAGTGCGAAGTGCACAAGCCAGAAATGTATTTATTTACGTTACATGTTATGCTTGCGGTATGCACGACAGCAGGATTAGATAAACGACAATTTTAATCAGCAAAGAAAATAATCAGTTTAAAAGGATGGGCTAACATACAGACTGTTTATTGTAAGAAAAAGGGACATAATTAGGGATTGCAAAGAGATATACGAGAGTTTGAGGGAGTAGAACTTCTCGTAGGATTTTCAGAACACCTCGCGGAAAGAAGTCATTATTAAGATAGACGTAATGGAAAAAAAAAAATAAGGAACTCATGGTCATAAGCACTGATCGATTGAAAAACTCTTTAGTTTTAGTTTTAGAGGATACAGATGCGGCTGTATCAATCCAGGTGTTTCACAGGTTATTTCTTAAAGAGTGACGTCACAAGCTAAAGGTATTACCTATTTGATGGATTTCAAGTAGATGGATTTCGCGAATGAAGGGAAATATTCGCATGAGTTTATAGAGTGTCCAAATTGAAATAGAACGAGACGGAATAGGTCTTGATTGTATGAATCAAAACATGGAAACATTGATGTTTTGAACCGCGCACTAGTCATATGAGAAGAGATCATAAATCTGTTGTAGTAACCCCCGTGTATTGACGCTAGGAGAGATGGATTCGGACTGTACACCCGAAATAATCCACTTACTTACCATACGAATGGGAATAGAAGTAACTCCTGCGATATCTTGCATGGTTAGGTGGAAGCATCAGAGAAGAGTTCTAGAAACAATCTCATATCTCAGTATGATAGTCGTGATGTTTGTCTAGTTTATGCTGCACGTAAACAGACGATACCATGAAGGTATGAAGCTATAGCGCATAGGAAGTGCACAACTATGTTTAGCTTGTCCCGAGAATAAGAGAAAGTATTTTTAGACCTGAAGAGCAAGGTATTATGGGATTTACCTAGCTAGATCGCTTAGCGATAGGGAGATAAGCGATGGGAAACAGAGATGTAGAACAAAATTCCTGTGAAAATAATTAAACAATTAATTATTAAATAGAGTTACCGAAAATCAAAGAATAGGATGCATCTCAAAAACCACGTAAGTGCAGGCGTGATGAGTACTTTTGTTGCTGTGGGTACGATACGAGATAGTGACGTCAAATTACTAAAAAAATGCAACAGCACGAACAACACATTCAGATTCACATCTGGGAAGAAAAAAAAAAAAATCAGGTAAATGTGTTGGCTCCGAATGAAGTCGGAATGCGACATTATAGGCTTACTTGAGTCAGAGAACTTAAATCACTTACCTTAAGTGACAGGCAAAATAAAATGTGGAGTGTTAGAAAAGTTTGTAGATGTATTTCATGACCCAAGAGATAGAAAACATAGGCTGCACCAACAAAGTAAAACATGGAATTAATAACTGGGATGTGCCCCAAGTTAAGAAAATACCCCTACTACGTAAATATAATGAGAAGGTATAGAAATGATAGATGATGTTGGATAAGAACATTATCAGGCCTTCTGCGAGCGTTTGGTTAGCTCCGATAAAGTTTTGTTCCGGAAAGAGTTCCGATGAAGAGGATCGAATTAGGTTCTGAACAGATTTTTCAGAAGATAACGCATAGAGATGTTAATTATTATATATAAATGAAATTTTAATGAATTTGGTTTATTTAAAATATTTAGTGAGTTTAAGCTACATTGAGTTTTAGTAAGTGGAAATAGAAGGAAAAGAAAGAAAGAAAAGTTCAGGTTATAGTGAATTATTTTATTGTACGTGTACAATTAAAGAAGTTAGATAATTTTTAGGTTTTGTAGATTATCGCAGATACAAAACGAATTTGCTTATGTAGCGAAGTTTATGATAGATTTTAATTAAAGGAAATACAGAATGCGTACGAGAAGAATTTAATAAATTATATTTGAAACATTAAGAGAGATGTTATGTCGTCAGTCAGTATTAAAATACCAGACTGCAAGAAGTTGGTTATCTGGAGATGGAATGCAGAAAACTCCTTCGCTTGCATTCGATGGTATCAAAGAGCGTGCGTGATCATTCAACGCGAGCTGTTACAGATGTTTAGCCAATTACATTATTTTAATAAACTATATGAATGAAAATGTAATGAGTTTACCGCGATAATAGATTAAAATAATAATAATAATAATAATAATAATAATAATAATAATAATAATGGTAATTTAGTTTAAAAGAATTGAGTTCGAAATTTTTGCGTTAGATATAAGATTTTTTCGAATTACGTTTTACAGTCCAATACAAATACATCGATTTGTCACAGACGTATGCAAAATTTTTACATTGATAATGATGTAAAGGTATTTACGGGTAATCAGATTACCAAGTTGTAATATTTTAAATGGTTAGAAAATTTTGAAAAGAATTTTAGTTTGATGATAACAGAAGTTATGTTAATAAAGAATGATAAGGAATTCAGGCTAATTGTTCCGAACATTTCAGAATATTGCAGAATAATACAGAATTTGTACGAATTGTCAATTAGTGTTTATCGGAAGACAAAAGAAAGACGTTAGAATGTTGAAACGTAGAATTTTTATTGTCCAAATATGGTATTATAGTTGAAATAGAGGAAATATTGCCAATGTTTATTATATAACAGTCGTAAGACAAGGAAAACCCCGTCGTTCCATTGTATAATTTTAATCCAGTTTTACAGCTCTTCGAGCAAAGCGTGGATGAAGTCAGTAATTACTATTGTTAAAATTTTTGCAGGTAAAATATAAAATTATTGACGAGTATGGATGCATTCAGGAAATATACTGAAGCAAATTTTATTTTTTATAAAAACACAGAAATAATAGAATAAGAGTTTGTATTTAATATTAAATTTTTCAGCCATGGAAATTTTATAAGCTTATTTTAAAAGCAAAGATAAGGACGGAATATTAAATCAAGTTATTGAAAGAAGTAGTACACAGTTGCAAATTAAGAAACACAAACATTACGATTAATGGCACGATTGACAGAAGCCATTATACTTGCAGATATGTTATCACATGCATATGATTTATAAGAGCATATTTTAAACGATAACAGGATAATTATTAATTATTGTTGCATGGGAAGAAATGAAATTACCATTTCTTTATAAAATATTTTTTAGATTTTCAAGGAATGAGACAGTAAATAATACGGTTGATACTGTAGCAGATAAAATTAGAATACACGTATGAATTGTTCGAAGCCGTATTCGGAAAAGCAAGTAGTGCATGCAAAGCAGTATAACGATAAGATGAATTTTCGTTATGGATTATTTAAAATAGGGAATAAGGTACTATTATATTTTACGGCCACAGTGAAAGGCAATGATAAAAAAAAAAAAATTTATCCAAAACTTTGGATAGGCCCTATTGACCATTGAGGAGAATATAAATGAGGTTTACTATCGTATTATGTTTAAAATGGAAAAACATTGGTAGTTCATATTAGTAGGATAAAGTTACGTCCTAATGGGGGAGGACATTGTTTCTGGAAAGGAAACCAGACGACATGAAATGGTGCCAGCAATACACCCACAATAGAAAGATAGAAAAATAGTAAGCGAAGCCTAATGTCATGAAAAGATGCCATGAAGAAAAAAAAAATGTCATGAAAAGGGGTCATGAAAGCAAGCCTACCGATTAGCTAGGACACAGTAACCGGTGGATGAATATTGGTCGTCAGAGGACGGAAAGCCTTTAGCCAGTTAGTATACCGTCACATGGATGACGATGGGAAAAATGACGACAGAAGTCATTTCAGTAAGGTGAATGAGAGTCCGTTGAAGAAGACTAAGGGACAGGTTGCAACGGGAGCGCGCACAAGTAGTCATCTCTTTCACTATTAAGAATTATGATCAGTTAGCGAGTGCACATTGATAACTAGATTTTCAAATTTGACCAAGAGACTTTTACATTTAAGAGATTTTCACGTTTGATGAGATTTTAATATTTAACGAGGCACACGTAAATAAAAGGACTCCAACAGTTAATGAAGCTACCAAAGTTTAATGAAGCTTTCGAAAATGAATGAAAGTCCCGAAGATTATCGAGCAACGCGTGATTAATAAAACTCCCAGGAATTAAAGAGAACCGCAAATGAAGAAACTACCAAAGTTATCAATAATGATAGTTCTGCAAATAATGAAACTTTCAAAAGTAGGAGAACTTTTGAGAATGAATATAACTTGGTGTGTGTAAACCCCATGTGAGGTTTATGTTCAAAAACGGTGTGTACCGGAGTAGTGAGGACAAAACTCACGGGAAGGAACTCCGAAGGAATAGTGGAACCCGCAATAGAAATAAATCCCATGAAGTTAGGTACAAAGAAGTTATATACATAATTTAGAACCACTCGAGCAGGGTCACGAATGAAAAGTGAACGCGCAGAATAAATAAGTTTGCACCATAGAATTTCAAAGGAACGTAAAGAATATTAAAAATACTAAAACCCCTAGGAACGTAAAGAATATTAAGAATATAAGAAATCCCAAGAATGCACAGAAAATGAAATTAGTAGTAACAGTAATCCAAGCAACACAAGAAAGTCATTATAGAATTTAATACAAATAAAATACTTTGTTACAGAGTATAGATATAACAATTAAATGGAAATTAAGATTTAGTAATGCAGCAGAACGAAATGCGACGAAATCTAGTAAAGGATACAGTAAAGAAAATTATTTTTTTAGGTGTTAAATAGATTATTGTAATGAAATTTAGTTTTATTATGATATTTTAGGCAACGTACGAAAGATGTCAACAATTAAGAGAAATTATATTGTAAATTGATTTTATGAAAGCAGTGTGTAAATAACAGTTTTATTTAATATATGAAATTTTAAATTACGAAATACTATACGATGTATAGAATGAGAAAATTTATTGGTAATACTAGAACCAATTAACCATAATAGTGGAAGAAGAGATTTTATATAAATAAAATAAGCGCAAATGTAGGAATTTATTAAGTATATTAATAAAACATGATACATTTTAAATTAATTAATTGAAGATGTTTTGTTTGAATTGAATGTAGTTACGAAAGCATTAACATAATTGCTAAAATTACAAATTTTCGTTGACACATTAAAGGAATTAAAGCAACATTCGATACAGTGGAAAAGATGTTAATTTCATAGCTATTGGAAAGCTCAGCTTAATTCATTTTAAGTTTTGCCATTTTTGCAATTTTAAATGTTTTGAAATTTCCTGAAGGAATTTCTTACTGTCAGTTGTCGAAGTTAGTAAATTAATTTTTATGGATTTATATATTTTTGAAGTCATTGGACAAGTATTTTGAATTATATAGAGTACGGACATTACCGTAACGAGTTACAACAAATTATGATAGCGCATTAAGTTTTTATTTTATCCAGCTTGATTTCCAATGTTTAATTATGACAACTAATACAATATATTGTGTTTGCTTGATGATAGAAATAATTGCAGATGTAAGGCGATTTATGTACCATAGTCCAGACGACTAGTAACATTTTAGCCAACCAGCTAAACTGTGAACCTGCCGATTCACAGGACAGCCAAAGAAGCCATTGAGACTTGTGACAGGAAGATCAGAGGAGATCAACAATCACCTGTGTGGTATCGCCTACTTTAATTTATATGTATTATTATGAGGGTATAGCCTTCCACTGGAAGTGCGTAAGTTACTTTAAAAATGAATTACGAGTAGATTCATCATTTTGTTTGAATAACAAGCATAGGCTACTTGAAGACATTATTAATTGCAATATTATTTAAATAATTTTGAGTTTTGCCCCATATTACTGAAGATAATTACATAAATTATGTGATAATAAAATGTTGTTGCCAGAAGTAAATAAAGATATATTCAGCATAGACTTGAAGTTTTTGCGAAATGAAGTAAGTCATTAATGAAAGAATAGTCAGAAAATTAAAGATATTGATGAAAGATATTGATGACGTTAAAGTTTAAATAAAAATGTTAAAGAATAACAAATTAAGTTATGGTGTCAGAAAAAAGCAAATATTACGATGTAATAATTATTATTGTGGTCTGTGTTTAATACAGATACGAGCCAAGCTGATGAAGCCAGGAGTTAAGGAACCTGATCTTAACCAAACAAGACGTCATAGGTCCAAGAGTCCAGAAGAAGCAATAACCTTCCGACCATATGATGTGCAGAGATGAGAAGAACGACGTCACCGTTCATTGAAGAGTTATTTAATTAGTCCGACAATTTCACTGGCACAGATTTTCAGTTTGTTTAGTAAAAGACATTAAATCAATTGAATGTAATAATTTTATTCAAGATGAAAAGAAAAGATTATGTAATAATGAAGGAATGTAAACAAACAAACACACACACACACACTCACTCTAAATAACTAAATGTTAAATGAGTATATACATATCAGTATATATAGGAGGATTCACAACTATCACAACTATAAAATGATTTTAAAGTAAAATTAAATTTTTGTAGTTAAAAACCAAACAGGATCAAACAGTCGTGTTAATAGATTAAAGTAAAATTAATTATTATGTAATAAGAGGAAAATTATGGACATCAAAGCCAATAAGAAAGAATTGAATAATGAATTTAAAGATTAAATAAATTTGAGCTGTATTTAAATTAAAGTGACCAAAAGAGGAGGCATACATAACCCCTATCAGTTTGTCGACTTGTTAAGACTGTAAGTAAATAATTGAAGGCCGCTGGAACGGAATAACATTCTTGTAAGCCTGATTGATGAATGATTGAAGCCACTGTGGAATTAAAACTCTACAAGCGATAACTGTTGAATGAATGAATCTTGCAGCTCTCAACAAGATCGAGAATTTTGGAATTTTCTTGAAAATCGAGTGTTCCAAACGGAACAGCTCGTTTTAAAAAAAGAAGGGGGTGATGTTGAGCCCTGGTATATACCTGAGTATACCTTCGTATACCACGGTTATACCGGAAATCATTGTCATTGTTTCTCCCGGATTATAATAGCAATGTTATAATTTAGGATACGACAATGCATGGGTCAAAGAGATTAACATTTTATTGTTGAAATATAAAGTTAAGACAATTACATATTTTTATGGATATTGCTTTAGAAGTCACATGAATAAAGCAAAGATTGCAGTTTGTAAAAGGAAAGAAGTATTATATTACGTTCATTGTCAGAACATGAAGTATAGCACATTTGCGTAAACATTATTCACAGAGTACTGAGTAAGGATAAAATAGACTAGTTTCTATTGGTTGTTGATGAGGTCATAATTATGTCATTATTTTCCGTTGCTTAACGCAAGATTTAAGCTTTTATTGAATTAAGTCAATTCAGTAATATTCATATTGTGTTCATGCAAATAATAGGAGATTTGCATACAAGAAAGGCATATAGTACTTTCTTATGTTATTTTGTTTGATCACGACTCTTGACCGAGGTTTGGGTGTGGCAAGGATGGTTATATAAACCTGGCCGAAATAGGCCTCACTCTCAGACTCAGACTTTTACTCTACATGAAGTTGATAAGTGCATCGACGTCGCTAGACGACGGAAGCCATGAAGTTGAGGATGGTTGTGAAGAACTCAGTAAAATGTAAGTTCAAGGAAACATATTCACTTATTGATTTTTAGAATAAATATGTAAATTAATTTCGAGTGTTTTCTTACGAGAGTATAAGATCCTGATCCATCCGAATTAATAGTTTTATTTAAGTTAAATAATTAAAAGAGTAAAATTATAATTGTTGGTGTTAGAAATAATATTTATTTCAGAAACGAATGAAAGGTAATTAAAGAAGAAGATAACGAACGTAGAGCCGATCGTTCGAATATTCCTGACATGTGCCACCTCCTGGGCGAGGGCACAACAGTAGTTTTGAAAAAATTCTCTCAGGTTTTCCACACAAATATCCCCCAATGTGATTGTACCACCTATAAGAACAACCAACAAAGAATATTTTGTGTAATTTAAAAAACTTTTGAGATGGGTGTTTTCGAGAAAATCATTTCTAAAAAATAGTCAAAAATGTGTTTTCTCACTTTTTACAAAGATTTATCTACTTAATGTGAGAAGCTAGGGCAGAAATTTTATTGCTAATAATTAGTCCAGTTTCCATACCATATTATCCCAACAAAAGTCATGACTTACGACTGTTCACATTTTCAAAAAAAATACATGAACTTTGGAAAAATAATGCATTATATACTAAATGTCCAACATTATGGAACAGGTAGAGTAGTTTTGAAAAAATTCTCTCAGGTTTTCCACACAAATATCTCCCAATGTGATTGTACCACCTATAAGAACAACCATCAAAGAATATTTTGTGTAATTTTCAAAACTTTTGAGATGGGTGTTTTCGAGAAAATCGTTTCTAAAAAACAGTCAAAAATGTGTTTTTTCACTTTTTACCAAGATTTATCTACTTAATGTGAGAAGCTGGGGCAGAAATTTTATTGCTAATAATTAGTCCAGTTTCCATACCATATTATCCCAATAAAAGTCGCGACTTACGACTGTTCACATTTTCAAAAAAAATATATGAACTTTGGAAAAAAATCCAATTTTTTGTATTTTCATGTTGAATTTTAGAGTTAAAGAGAATTTCAAAAATGTCTTCCTATATCATGATTTGAAACTACTATGAACAGGCTTTCAAATAAAAAAAACCTCAAGTCTCCATAATTTTTGGTTTATGATATATAGCGCTTTGAAAATTGCAATATTTTCCTTGCGTACAACTTTTTACCAAAAATCCCGATTCTTTGTGTGCCTGTAACATTGTTACAAATCAAGTGAGAAGGAAAATATTTCATTTCTGAACATAAGTCATGTGGTCCTTTAACATATATTTTTTTCAGCCGATTTTGAAATCCAAAGGTGACACATTTGGTACTAAGCTGTATGATTTGAGATGAAATGGGTCTATTATGCTCTTAATTTTTAATTTTTGAAATAATTATCGCGGGCGAAGCCGCGGGCACATGCTAGTATTGTATATACCATTATATAGATTATAGGCTCATTAATTATTATTAATTTTAACAATAGCCTACAAAAATTTAGGCTAATTATAAATTATTAAACCTAAGCCCATTTATAAATTATAATGGGCCTACCGTATATCAATAATAGGCTACATATAACACAATTATAAATTAATTGTAGCACTCTATTGGGATTCCATGCAAGCAGTGTTGGACATTAATCAATTAATTTTTCAATCAACTCGTTAATTGACTAAAAATTTAATTGCAATTAAATTAATTAATTAATTGCATACTGCAATTAAATTAATAGCATATTGCAATTAAATTATTTGCAATTAAATTAATTGCATATTGCAATTAAATTATTTGGATTAATGTATGTTAATCGTAACTCGCAATTAAAATAATTGCAATTAACTTGTTTAATTGTTCAATGAAACAATTAAAACTAACAATTAACTTACTTACCTTTACCAAAATCAGTTAAAAGTATTACAAGATTTCGAAAATTTTACCTACATTAATAAAAATCAATACTACTTATTGATAAAAAAACGAATATCATCCTTCATTATACCCATTATTTATATTTTAATGTATATTTTTAATTTGTGCAATGTTTTGACATCGTACGAGTACATAACAAAAAAGTCCACCGCTGTGCCTCAAGGGATCCGTTCAATCCTCTCCCGCAGCGGGCCCGGGTTCGATTCCAAGTTACCTGGGTGAGGTTTTTCCCGGGGTTTTCCCTCACCTGTGAGAGAAAAGTCAGGTAACTTTAGGCCATTGTGGTCCCAAGATATCATCTGACCATCATTATCATCTTCATACCATCCTCGCCTTGTTTGAAGGGAGTGTGTGTGTGGGTGTGAATAGTGTGTATTGTCCTATGTGTTCGTGTCGTCTCGGAGGTGGCCCCGGCATTGGGATGATCACTCATCTGGGGAGGCCCTCCATGTCCTTGTCTGGTCAAAAAAGTTATCCTGAGAATATTCATTTACTTCCTGCTCATTTTCGATGCTGTGCACATAGGTTAAGCCTATGCGCAACTACGGACGCAAACAAAATTTTGAGCGAGCAAAACATCCCATTGTCCGAAATGCATGCTACAGTCATGAAGTTTTGTGGAAGGCTGCAGGACAACCAAAGAATGCTGAAATAATACACACGTTAAGCCGACCTGGTGAGACAAGATGGAATAGCTTGTTTGACGCGCTCCAGAAAATTTACAACATTAAAGAAAAAAACCTTGCTTTTACATAGATCATTAAACATAAAAAATGCTATCAAAGAGAACGAATTTGATTACATACCCGAGTATTTAATAATTAAGGAATCGCGCACAATGTGCATTATCTTAACCTACTGACAAACACCCAGTCCTGAACCCGGGAAAAGGATTTTTCACTACTGAAAAATCCTTGACCCGGCCGGGATTCAAACCCGGGCTGCCGGAGTGGAAGGCAGGCACGCTACCGACTCACCCACGGCGACGGACATGACCTGTACTGCGCCAGTGGCAGAAGCCCTCGACATAATGCAGAGTGAGACCAACGCATATTATGGGATAGTCCTGCCGTGCCTTCAGGCATTAAGAAAAAACTACACAAAATTGAAAGGAAAAACAACTTTTCTTTTTGCAACCCTTTGATCAAGGCATTACAGGGAGTGTCGAAAAAAATTTAAAAAAATATATGACATCAGCACTCCTGAAGCGGAAAATGCAGCTATTACGGCATTGTACCCAAGATTTAAAAATAAATGGTTAACCTGTTTAGAGCCCGCGGATCGTAGAAAACTTCTAAATGTTTTCAAGACCTGTATTTCCAAACAAATGAATGACAACGTAGAAACATCAGTAGCAACAAAAAAAAAGTACCGAAGAAAATTGTTTTTTCAACTTGAACTCTGACTCGGACTCCCGATATTTCATCGACAGAAACAAACCAAATCTCCTTCGATGCACCACTGACTAAAGCCGAACTTTTAATGCTGCACTTTTTTGCAGAAGAAAGCCAGAATTTGCAACTCCTCAACAGATATCCTGAGATAAAAAACGTTTTCATTAAATATAACACACCTTTACCATTGTCAGCTGCAGTTGAATGACTTTTTTATTTTGCAACAATGACAAATCTGCCGAAGAGTCACAAATTGACCGACAGTATGTTCGAAAAGAGAGTCTTGTTAAAATGCAATCTAAACTATTATAAGAAATTATATTCTGTCGTTATCTGTGTAATCAGGTTTAATTAAAATCATTCATGTGTATTAATATCAGTGTTTTATTTGTAACTAAGTTAACATGTGTATTTCAGTATCTTACTTACGCATTTTGTTATGATACCAGGCCCATACAGTAGTCCTTTTTAATTGTTAGTTTTTATTTAAATTCATAAAACAATTAATCAATTGTTAATTGTAATTTTCTACAATTACAATTGATCAATTGTTAATTGTAATTTTCCACAATTACAATTGATCAATTGTTAATTGCAACCACTACAATTAACAATTAATCAATTGTTAATTGCTACCACTACAATTAACAATTAATCAATTGTTAATCTTTAATTGTCTTTACAATTAAAATTTGCCCAACACTGCATGCAAGGTGCTCAGAACAGTCATGTGGCCCGCAGGTTGGCTACCAACGCTCTAATTGGCTGCTGACGATCTTGCATCTCATTGGACCTTCCCGTGCTTCCAATAGTTTTATATATATGACGATCTTGCATCTCATTGGACCTTCCAGTGCTGCCATTAGTTTTATATATACATATTTATGTTCTCCAACAAGTTATATGGTTAGGTTCCCCTGTTAGGCCTACTGTTTATAATAATTACCATACTCAAAGCTACGGTACCCATGAAGGGGGTCTGATGGAAGCTTGGAAGGGGCAAAGACCCCAACAAAGAGAAAAAGGAAATGGATCTTGGGCTGACACAAAATTATCATGAAGGGGGTCTGGTGGGAACTTGGGCAAAGCCCCGATATAGAAACACAGAAAGGGAATCTGGGGCCAGTATGAAGTTTTTGTACCCAGTAGATACCTCGGCCTCGATAGCAACTGAGCCACTGACACCATTTTTTTTACCAGTAGGTTTCCAGTATTGAATTTTGTCCACATGACCAATTACCTACTCCTGGCCTAACAATAGAACATAATTCAGCGCAGGTTAATTTTGTGTCCACATCTTCATGAGTTTATTTAGAATTAGAATCTTCATACAAATATAAGGTGCTTATAAATGGAATCTATAGGTTCCAAAGAATAATATAAGGGTTATTCTCCAGAAAAGGGCAGATTCATGTCGCAGTTGATTTTCTGGTGTAAAATAAGTATTTATGGATTATGAATTATTATGATAAGTTAGATTGAAATAAGGACTATTTGATCCCATATTCCACTTTTTAAACAAAAGTTACAATTTTCTGCATTTTAGGGCACAGTATGTGAGATCTCACCTCCGTGTCATGTCCCAATGCCTGACTTGTCATTTTCATTCTTTTATAATTCAACAGGCTTTAATTTATATTCCATTTTAGTGTTATAACAAGAACAAACAGCTCAAAAAATGAGTCATTAATAACTGAAAATAAAATATATCATTTTGTAAAGACAATTTTTTGCACTAAACATGCCTGTCCCAAGGTGAGACCTCACCTCCGTGAAACAATATAAAAGTTAAATTATTTCCACAGATATGGCACTGTAGTCTTTCTGTTTTCCTTGGACTCCAACTTTTGGCAGTTTTCTTATCATTTATATAAAGCCAAGCTGTTAGTTTGATTTTAAGTGTTGTTTTGTTTGTGTTAAAGGGCTAAATGCAGAGTTGGTAATTGGACTTACTCACCTCCGTTACCTACACCCAACGGTAAAGTTGTATGTTTTTATATTTACTTTCGCTATAAATTATAATAATAAGGAATGCAAAGTTAAACTCTAGAATTGAGATTTTCTAACCTTAAATGTTTCCAAGCTGTTTGACAAATTAGAGAAAAATCTCACCTCCGTTACCCTCACCTCCGTTACTGTTACTCTCGAGTCCTATCCATGGAGGTGTAATTAATGTTGTAATTGATGACATATTTAACTGTCTGTATTTTTTATTTTTGTTTAAAGAAGATACTGGTATAGCCTAATAGTTCATGACAATATATCATGTTTTAATTTAAAGTTTTGATTTTAAGGTGATAATCTATTTTAACATAGATAAAAATAAGTAAAAAGTTGTGTGTTAATCCATTTGTAATAAATAATATTGGTAATAAATATTGTTCTTTTCCATGATAACATTTAATACAGTAAATTAATTCTAATTCTCACTTAACTTCTATATAATTACTATTTCTTACTATTTTCTCACCTCCATGAATGCGCCATTTTCTAACCTTGTTAATTTAATGCAAAATACCACTCAGTAAGTAGGGCAAGTACCTCAGTCATACTCTGCAGAAAGAAATATTACATAAAAAAATTACATGGCCCAAAATAAAAAATAATTTAAAAAAAAAATTCTAACACTGAAATCTGCCCTTTTCTGGAGAATGACCTATAACATCACATTTGGCCATTTTCCATGCTTTTAAAACCAAAATATCAACCTAGTAGAGTGCTATACTGTCCACATTCAGTCCATTTATAATTCTACTCTTCACATGTAGGCGTATATATGGCACCACCTGTTAAATAAATTAATATAGGCTATTACGAGAAAATAGGTTTATTCATTTACCAAACCTTGTGAAGATTCTCTCTCATGTTTTATCTTCTATAGCTAAATAACAATATAACATCACAACATAGGGATGTATAGTCACTAACTCCTCCTGTGCATGTTGACATATGCACTATCTTCAGTTCCTTTCGGCAGAAAACAAATACCAAAAATAACCCCTTTGGTGCAAGGTTTATTTACTCATTTATTATAATCGTGAAATATTATGTTGGCTCTGAAAATAGCGGTTTTAGTGCAAGGGTGATTGTACTTTATAATTAACATCGCACAGCAACGCGCAGCGGAGAGTGGAGTGAAAGGCAGGGTGCCACAAGAATTTGGTTTTCACCTTCCTTTCTATAAGCACTCCTGATGTTTATATTCTTTAGGCCTTCTACAGTTTCACGATCCACATGAGCTCTTGGAAATTTGTGTGTCTTAAGCAGCATTTTTTATTATTCCGGTTACTCAATTCTTTACTCTTCACAGGAAAAAATAGTTTTATGCCACGCACTAGGCTTCTCCCACCAACTCTCTAATGGGACCCGCCTGGGAAAGTGGGGTTTAAGGTTTTGTCGCAGAAGAGATTCAATGTGAGACATAAGAAACCTTGTGCTATTCAGTATATTGCTCCTAAACTAACATAAACGTTCCTAACCTAACAAAATGGCAGAGTTTGGTTGGTGCGCAGCATAAATCTATCTTTTACCCTCTTGATTTTCCAAATGTTCGATATAATTCTGTAAATTCACTTCAATAAATGCCTCAATCTTGAGAAGAATCACCCATACTAAGTGCCGTACTTTGAGTGGACACTGGACAGATATGCATTGCACCATGACTGCTAAAGACTGTGCTATTTGTTTGCGGTGTTGTCTGTGTAAATTCAAGTTTGGCTAGGCGTTGCACAGGCAAACTCAGACTGTACTACAGACCAATTTGTTTCACTAACATGCACCGGTTTGATTATACATGATTATAATATGTGGAAAGAAAAAAAGGGAATCTTGTAAACCGCTATTTGAAAAATTAAAAGTCCTCACTCTTACAGGGGAGTATATATACTCAGTTATGTGTTATGTAGTGAATAATATTGATAAATTTCAAACTAATTTTAGTGTACACGGACGTACTACCAGAAACATGAATGATCTACACAGACCAAATAACTCGTTAAAACTCTTTCAGAAGGGTGCGTATTATTCTGCAGTACAGATATATAACAAGCTCCCAAACAACATTAAATTATTATGTATTCAAAGAAAGAGCAAACATTTCAAAACAGCTGTCAAGGAATTTTTAATAACTCACACCTTCTACAATTTGGAGGAATATTTCCAGCTTCGATAAATTTGGCAGCTTGCAGTTTCTGTAGACCTATATTATTGTTATAACAGGCATGTATTTTTTGATCTGACGTGTCCTATATCCTTGAGCCCCGCTCAACACAGGATCTACAGGACGAGATATCTACATCTACATCTACATCTACATCTACATTGTTGAAGACAAACTGGTGTAAATATATGTAGTGTAAATGACCCAGGAAAATCGTACATTGCGACTCACCCGAGTCCCCCACTCCTACTCTCAATCCCTCCCCTAGCGGGGGTATTTGAACTACTAGCAGCGACGGTAGCGCCATCTCTTATGAACCGACGAAACAGAAAAAATAATTTGTTTCTTCTTTATTCTCTTCTTCTCTTCCTCTCACCTCCTCCTCACCCTACCTACCTATTTGAGACCTATTCCTTATAGTAAATTTTGGATCGACCGGAATTCGAACTCGGGACCCCTAGCAGTATAGTTAGGAGTCTTGACCACTACGCTACGAGTGAATGTTGAGTACTGAAGGAAGCTTTCGTATATTAGAGTTATGTTAGGGGGATTTCACATGAGTTTTACTGCAAGAATCTGTTTTTATAATTTTGAGATATTTTGTTAGTTATGAAAAGAGTAGTGTTGGTACAAGGGAATTTTCCTGCATCAATGAAGCCATATTTAATATTATAATATGGCGGTTTTTATAATTGTGAAATATTATGTATGGTACAAGTGTATTTTTGTATTGTGAAATAGCCTATTTTGTTGCAAGGGTAATTTTTATAATTATGAAATATTACGTGGAGGTGCAAGGGTATTTTTTTATTGCGAAATATTAGGTGACATGTCAATTGCAATCATGCATTACTGGCGTTGAGCAGCGGCTACAGGCATGGCGGCATGGGCTGCGTTGAAGCGGGGCAGGCAGCATGCGGCAAGCAGCGAGGTGGGGAAGCAGCCAAGCGAGTAGCAAGTGGAAAGGGGAGCAGGGTGAGCAAGGGTGCCCATACCCGGGGGCAGGGGGGGGGCCGCGGCCCCCCCTAGCTCTCAGGGAAAGGAAAAAATTCTATATTAATAATTACAGTCTGTTTTTTTTTCTTTTAAGACAATTATTTGAAAGTCAGTAGAGACATAAGTTGCAGAAGTTTTACCATATCGACACATTGGAAGCAGAATCCACACTGGATTAGAAAAGGGGATCCTGGGGGTTTGGACCCCCAAAAATCAAAACCTAAAGTTCTATTTTTGTATTTAAAAAAAATTCATAAATTAAACAATTTTTGTGGGTGTGTCAAATACGGTATAGCAGTTAACTTATTTTGTTTCCATAACATAATGAGTAGGCCTGTTATTTCCATTGTTCCTTGTGTTATTTAACTTTTCTTATGAATAGTAATGACTAATAAGTATTATAACTTAGGTTTGTTTAAGTTCGCATGTCTTAGAGTATGGTAAACAAATTTCCTAACTAGTTTATCAGAGCTAAAATAGCGTAAAATGTTATTTTAATTAGTTCAATATTTAAAAATTTTCCGGGGGTGGACCCCCGACTTAGGTAATGATTTCTTGTTTACGTTGGTATGTCTTAGAGTATGGTAAATAAATTTCCTAACTAGCTTTCAGGGCTAAAATAGCATAAAATGTGATTTTCATTAGTTCAGTATTTAAAAATCTTCCGGGGGGTGAACCCCCGACTTAGGTAACAATTTCTCGTTTAAGTTGGCATATCTTAGAGTATGGTAAACAAATTTCCTACCTAGTTTTTCAGAGCTAAAATAGAGTGAAATGTGATTTTCATTAGTTCAGTATTTAAAAATTTTCCGGGGGTAACCCCCGACTTAGGTAACAATTTCTTGTTTAAGTTGGCATATCTTAGAGTATGGTAAACAAATTTCCTACCTAGTTTTTCAGAGCTAAAATAGAGTGAAATGTGATTTTCATTAGTTCAGTATTTAAAAATTTTCCGGGGGTGGACCCCCGACTTAGGTAATGATTTCTTGTTTACGTTGGTATGTCTTAGAGTATGGTAAATAAATTTCCTAACTAGCTTTCAGGGCTAAAATAGCATAAAATGTGATTTTCATTAGTTCAGTATTTAAAAATCTTCCGGGGGGGTGAACCCCCGACTTAGGTAACAATTTCTCGTTTAAGTTGGCATATCTTAGAGTATGGTAAACAAATTTCCTACCTAGTTTTTCAGAGCTAAAATAGAGTGAAATGTGATTTTCATTAGTTCAGTATTTAAAAATTTTCCGGGGGTAACCCCCGACTTAGGTAACAATTTCTTGTTTAAGTTGGCATATCTTAGAATATGGTAAACAAATTTCCTACCTAGTTTTTCAGAGCTAAAATAGAGTGAAATGTGATTTTCATTAGTTCAGTATTTAAAAATTTTCCGAGGGTAACCCCCGACTTAGGTAACAATTTCTTGTTCAAGTTGGCATATCTTAAAGTATGGTAAACAAATTTAATAACTTGTTTTTCAGAGCTAAAATAGCGTAAAATGTGATTTCAACTAGTTCATTATTTAAAAATTTTCCAGGGGCGGACCCCCGACTTAGGTAACGATTTCTTGTTTACATTGGCACGTAAACAAATTTCCTAACTAGTTTTTCAGTGCTAAAATAGCGTAAAAAGTGATTTTAATTAGTTGAATATTTTAAAATTTTCTGGGGATGGACCCACGACCCCCTTGCTTGGGGGATATTCCAAATCCCCTGCCACTTCCAATCCTCCCCGAAATTATTTTCTGGCTACTTCATTGTTGCACTTACATTATTATATTATTAATGTAATGTTACAAACTAACACAAGAAGTTAAAGGGACAAAAAATAAATTAACTAAAAATTTGGCCCCCCCCCCTAGAAAATATCATATGGGCGCCCTTGAGGGTGAGTCGCACAGTACTAACTTGCCAATGACCCTTTAAGTTTCATACATTACCTGTGAGAAAATACTGCACCTATATCAATCTTGTGTGGGTTTCTCCTGCGCATTTCATTCTCAAGTTCCTCTTGGTTAGAAAAGGATAAGTATCTTATATAAATGTCATCTGCTAATGTAAACGAAAGCTCTCTCCTCTCAAAGAAATGAGGATCCACTATGAACAAAGAGAGGAAAGTATGTATTATAATACTTAAACAAATGAGTTTTATATCAACGAGAAGAATAAATTCGAATACACCTTAACCTCACCTACTCACCATTTCCATAACTAAGCCATCTGAAATATGGACCATAAGGAAAAAGTCTTTTATAATACAAAGGTAACAAATCTGGTAGCGTTTCTGGACAAAATTCAGTACCCTCCATTGCAAAAGAACACTACAACAGGATATTAAAACTGAAATAGCATATGCACCATAAAACGGAGTAGAATATTTCTCGCGCCAAAACTCATCAATGAGGGAGGTGTTTGTTTTTATCATGTTAGGCAACTAAAGTTCATAACCTTGAGGATTAAAAAAAATAACAACAGGTTATAGTTATATGTGATAAATGTATATTTTAATCGCCTTTAATTCTTCCAGTTTGAATGGTGAAATAGGCATCTCTAGTGCATATTTTTTGCGTTATGTTGTGTGTCGAGACGGCTGGTGGTAGTGTGTTATTAAATTGGCCATCCCTATCTCTAAGAGAGTAGTTTCATGACTGTGCTCAAAGATTGTAGCTGTTGTTGTGACAGGAAATTCGTGTGTTCACTTAACACTTTGTGGTTTATTATGGATGTGGATAGTGACGGTCAGGGATGGTGTGTGTTATTTTTCAGGATTGCTGTCAGTTATATAAGTAATTGCCATTACAATAGCAATGAATAATAACCTTCACTCCTATGCAAACTATAAGTTGTGTTGCTTGTGATGTGATAGGAATGGTTTTCAATCACCACATAAAATATACGCTCGGCCAGAATCCTGTAAAGGTGTTTTCGTGATTTTGCATTTTATCTTCTTCAGGTGTATAGGCCTACTAAAATTCTGGCTTTTAAAATAGATGTAAACTGTCAAAATGCCCAGTTCATTATTATTTGCTATAAACAATGAAGGACGAGTATTTGGTCTTTCTACTGGCGGTTCGAAGTGGCGAGAATTCGTATATTTGGGATTGGAGTTTAAACATTTGTCGGCAGTACCACATTTTATGTGGGCAGTTGGAGGAGACAGGCAAATATATGTTCACGTGCATGGTCTTGACATACCGATTAGAATAAAGGAAGAAGCATATGAAAATGAGGTATGTTTAATTTTGAATCTTCATTTATTTATGACCTGTTTAAGTTTACATTAATGCTTTTCAACGTATAGGCTAATATTTTGACAACTTTATCAATATATAATAATAGTTATAAATTACTAAGGGAAAAGATAACGCAGCAGCGAAACTCCACCCAGTCTCATCCACTGGCATACTTCTCCTTGCCGCTAGCCTTGCGTGCACCTTTACCCTGGTTATGAACCTGCTCAATGCTGGCACTGCAGCTCACCCTTAATCATATGCGGGAAAAAAATAGTTTTATGCTGCGCTCTAGGCTCCTCCCACGAACTGACTAATGCGACCCGCCTCGGAAGGCGGGGTTTAGGGTTTCATCGCAGAAGACATTCAATGTGAGGCATAATAAACCTCACGCTATTCAGTATATTGCTCCTAAACTAACGTAACGTTGCTAACCTAACAAAACCTGTCACTGACCTAGAATTTACCTCTCATTATTTAACTATACTATTTCCAACTAAAGAATAAAGTAGATGTAAACAAACACACTGATATGTATTACTCCGCGACCACGTGTTCGTTGACACATTGCAGACGTCGCAATTTCAATACCAGAGGAACTCGTTAATATTGATCAAAGTAAGCTTGCATCTACAGAAACAAAGCTGGATTTCACAAATATTACATATGCCTACGTTTAAAATGCTAATGCATTGTAATATTTCAATGTCATAATGAAAAATCTACCTACTGTAAAATGTATTTAAAACATTCAAGATCACAGTTTTTTCGCCACTATTTAACGGCTTTCCCCGCTTGTGCTTGACAACACGAGGTGGTGAGGCCTGATTAGCTTCAGCCATTGAACTTTGTTGCAGTATTTTATTATATAATAGCTGTAGTAAGCTTGTTTTCACCGTATGAATTAAACGTTATCTGTCTTCGAGGAATACATGACAAGTGACTGTGTTATTTTTTCATACCTTTGTTGTCTTCAGGCATGCGCGTCGCATTACATTCAACCGATAATATCAAATAATAATATTGGTATTGCTTAAATCACATAGAAAGTGTTGCAACAAACTTGAGAAACGTGCTTAATTTAGTCCTACATCAAATACATTACTTACTTCTTATGTTTTGAAGAAACTACATTAATTCTTGGAAGAAGACGACAAGCAAGAGCCTGAAGAGGTTGTGCGTCCAACTGCCAATCAGAACCCATCATGTCACTTGGTTTTGTTTACATCTACTTTATTCTTTAGTTGGAACTAGTATAAATGCAGAAGCTTTTTACCCTTCCACACCTTTCATAAAACAACGTTACGACTAGCAAGGAATCCATGGTACAGGCTCGGAAGCGAGGGGAAGGAACCGGCGGGCTATTCAAGTCAAATATCAAATTCAGAATGCTCTCCTAAATTAATATCACCGTTCATAACCTAACTGCCACTGAACTAGAATTTCGGGAGAATTCAGAATGCCCTACTAAATTAATAAAGTAATTTTACTACGGTACAATTGTAATTTTCGTAATTTTCATAACTGAAGAAGTGATAGGAGATGTAGGGGAAGCAAGCAGTAGCGTGCGCATTGGCTCGGAAGCGAGGGTCAGCAGGGGAAACGAGCGGGCGGAGCTTTGCCGGGGCGCAGCATATATCTATCTTTCGCCTCATATGCACTACGTTATGAAAATAACCCTTGCACCATATCAAAAGTAGGCCTACAATTCAATACAATCACCAGAGCTTCATTAGCATTAAAAAACGACCCTTGCACCAAAACTGCTATTTCTCATGTATTACAGCTCTCTAAACTTAAATAGATGAATTTTCCCTACACCACTCATCAATCACTGTGGCGTAGTGGTTAAGTCTACTAGTTACAATGCTAACAGTCCCATGTTCAAATACCGGTCAATACATAAAATTTATGGATAGGGATAGGTCCCAAATAGGTAGGTAGGGTGAAAAGGAGAGAAGGAAAGAGGAGGAAATTGAAGACAAGACAAGAAAGATAAAAAAAAAATTATTTATTTTTTGGTGAAAGATAGTTTTAGGTCGTGCACCAGCAAAGCACCGTCCACTCTCGCCTGCCACTTGCTTCCCATGGCTTCCGTGCCAATGCAGACTTGAATGGTATGCCATCTACAAGATTACTTAATTACTGGTAATGCAGCGAATACGACCCTTGCACCAAAATGGCTCTTTCCAGAGCCAACATAATATTTCACGATTATAATAAATGACCCTTGCACTAAAACAGCTATTTTTTTTTATGTATTAAAGGTCTCTAAACTTAAATAGGCCTAGGTGACTTTTCCCTTCACTGTTTACAGTCACTCATGGCGTAAGTGGTTAAGACTGCTATGATCCTAGTGGTGAGCCAATCCATAGTGACGGGTGTGACATTTGGACAGATTTCATTAGGCCTACACTTTTTTCTTTCTACCTCTGAACCATATTGCAGGAATGTCATCAAAGTTTTTTGTGTTAACATATCAACCCATTGGAAGTACAAAATATGATCTAATGTTTTTTTCAAGGCTGTATGCTTGAGCTGGAAAATATATTGTGCATGTGACGTGTGTGATCATAATTGGACAAAGGTTTTTTTCTTATGTAGGTTTAATTGAAATTTCTGTGAATTGATTAGCTTCACTATATTTGTTTTATTTTTTCACGTAAGAGGACTGATAAACGTACTGAAATGCATAATTAGATTTTACAAAAATAAAATAAATAAATAAATAAATATGATTTTATTGCCATTCGGCCTCTACAGCAATAGGTAATGTCAAGGAATAAATTAGAGGAAACAGCTTAAAAACTAAGACATTGAGTTAAATGGAAATCAGATCTAGACAAGAATAACATACAATTAAATCACACTATAAAATGTTACATACATAAATTGACAAATAGTAAATTAGGAAACAATGTAATACAATTAATGAGGAACAATTAAGATGCTACATTACAATATCGCATTCAAAGAATTCACCTATTTCATAGAAAGGTCTGGTAATCAGCCAGTCATATAATCTTTTTTTTAAATATTGGTAGTGTTATATTTCCCATTGAAGAGGGTAATTTATTAAAAAGTTTCCGTCCTATCACCTCATGACTATTTAAGGTTTTGGTAAGTCTATAACCCTAGTAGCACACTTCGTTGGCCCATCGGAGGAATTTGGTTGGCATGGTAGGGATATGTTGGGGAAAGGTTGGTTGTAATTTCCTCATTTGGGCCATCACATTTTATTGGATGATTCGCCGCTTGCCCTACCGTTGGGATTACGATTGTTGGCCCAACAATTTTTTTTGTTGGAATATAATCGCATTTATGTTAAAATTAAAAAGTGTTGAAATAACATTATAAGCGTTAAATTTTTATTTCCTATAAAATAAACTGTGTTAATTCATTAATTATTCAAGCTTATCCAGCGCGCTAGATCCTCGACTCCTCTTCGGAAATTTCCGGCATAGCTCGTATAGGTCATCGGCATCTGCGCGTCGACAACATCGCATAACCGTCATTCGCCATCTTGATTGTATTGAAAGAGCCCGAATGGTGTTTGATTGTCGTTATTTTACATAATATTAGGTAAGCCCTTTGATTTTTCTCTGAATATATAACGTTATCATTTTTTCACAATACTGTATTATGAGTGTTGCATTCATATTATAATATTGAAGGTTCGTTCAACGTAACAGTACTGTAATTTCCTATTGCAAATTTATTTGTTTCAGATGATTTACATAAAGAAAGGCAGAAGGAAATTAAAGCAAAGTAGGCGCAACGAAATTTCAACTGAATTGAAACGCAGTTCAAGAAAAGCAGTTCTACAGTTCAAAATCTACATCAATTGCGGGATTTTCAAGATTTCAAACTTGCAAGTATAGCCTACAATAATGTTAAGGGGTCATTCCATGTCAAGTGAACCAATTTTTTGTCAATTTTGAACATGACCATCTCCGATTTTAGTCATACTTGGTTGTCATGAAGTACCACCTGAGATATGTTAAAGTGCAAAATATCAGATTTTTATGTGTTGTAGTTTTCCAGTTATACCCTTCTGAAATATGGAAAAAAACCAAATTTTCTGCATAAGTGCAATCACAAAATGACGCATAAATCAAGCTGGAATTGACATAGATGAGTGGGAAAAGTATCAAAATGTAGCTTATATTATGAGCTTTAATTTGATACGTCACACGAGTACTTTCGAAAAAAAATATTTTCAAGGTTACCCAAAAAAAATTTGAAAACTGAATTTTTCAAAAACCTATATTTTGAAAATTTTGAAACAATTCTCATAGAAACATACATATTTCAGCATCATGTCCTACAAGTTTTGATAAGGGATCGCAATGGGATCATATTTTTTTACATTTATAACAAATACTATGCACGCTGGGTAAGAATATATGGCACCGTAATCTTGCACTTAATTCTAAAATTTCATTACAATCAAAAAGAAAAACTTACAGAAAACATGTTACCTTCCCTTCTTCAATGACAAAAACGTGAATTTATTGTCTACAGTAATTTTCTAGAGCCATGGTTGCCGCATCCATCTCTTCCTTCGAGAGGTAATAACTACGGCCAGTGGGACATGTAGGTTGCACAAGGGTGAGGATCTGAGAGAGAGGCACAGTCAGTTTATTTGGACAGTCACTTTTGAAAGTAAATGATGGAGAAGGACCTGCAGGGTGCAGAAACATCAGTTCCACTATCTGTGCTGTCTCATTTTTGTCCACAACTACACCAAGCCACCAATGATTGTTGTTCTCACATGTAACATATCCTTTTACTTCTGCTAGCTTCAGCCTCTGTTGCACACGTGGTCCTAACACTGAAAAAGTGGATGACTGTTCACTTCTTGAAAATACCTTTGTCAACAACACTTTATCTGACAATGGGATGAAACTGTGGAACTTCTGTGTGCCTGGTATTGCTTTTGTAGACAGAAATCTGTCTGCAAGTATTTTTTCCTCTTTGTTGTATTGTGCTTCATTGAAGAAGAAGAACTGCATGGAGTCGATGTTTTCCTCACTCCATGTAAACAGCTGTGCTGGTGTCATGATTTGATGCTCGTATGGCCGCTGTAGGCTTGCCTTTCCTGCAAGTCTTTTCACAGTACCACCCAGACCGTCACATACTCCTTTCCCATGGGCTGTTGCATAGAAATGCCACTCTGCCTCAATTCCAAAATCATGAACATGGTGGCATAAGTTTGAAAAGTTTTTTCTGTTTTTAAATTGCGCAGCTGCACCATCTGAGAAGTAGTAAATTTTTTTCAAATCTCTAATTACTTCCAACTTCAAATGAGAGATAAGCCTTTTCTGGAATAAATGAACAGCAGTGGTGTCATGCTGTAGACATTCAGAGATACATACAATACTTTTGTAGTGTATATTATGATCATTGTAGTAGACTGCTATAGGAAAAATAGTTGCTTGATCATTGTTCCAATGAAAAGACTGGGCTTCATCCTGTAGTACAAACGAATAATTTTCTGCAAAGTCCATACATACCACAGCTTCATTTACTCCAATATTCTGCTTCAAGTGATTATAATATTCTGCCTGTCTTCTTGCAATAAAAGAATGTCTCTTCAAAATCAACAACTGTTCACACAAAGTTTCTATAAACTCATCTGCAGTTTTGATGAAGGTTACTAAATTACATCTGTCAACAGAAACCCACTGCTTGTATGTAATGTTGTCCACCAGTTCATTATCTAGCAGCAACTGTAACTCATCTTTCAAATTATCTACACCTGGACATGAAGGACATTCATTAAAGGAAGGGTAAACTAAAAAAATACCATTTTCTTATTTTAATCTCATCGCACGGAGCTTTGAATTACGAAACGAATGGTGATCTCGTGAACTTCAGGTGCCCAATATTACGCCTTGTACGGGTGAAGTAAAACGCTCCTGTGACGTCACTCCTGACTAACTCGCTGGCAGGACAACAGCTACTGTAATGCTCGCGCCTGTGTTTCTAATACACCACAAAGTCTAATTTGTGTTTGTTGTTGATAGAGATGTCTGAGATGTAGAGATGTCTGCAGGACAAATCTCGGTATTCACACATTAATTTCACACGAAAAGAAAATGACAAGGAATTATTGAAAGAATTGCAAGGAAGAAAAGAAAATACGGAATGGTGTAAATGTGGGCTGTGTATACATATGAAAACGGGCCACGAAAGTGTGTCTTGTTGGGACTGTGAAGTAATTTGTGAACAGAAGGGGGGTGTAGACTGTATACCACGACATTGCTCATTCGATAGCGTTATTATAAATAAAGATACACTAGTTGCCAGGCGTTATCAGTTAATACTTAGAGCTAATACAGTTCAAAAACAAAATATTTTTCAAGATACGAACAGAGTCACTTTCAGATTCAGAATCATCTTTTGCGGTAGTAGAAATTTCTGAAATGCTAAAAGAGCTATCTAAATCACAATTTCTAGAAGAAACATTCAATGAATCTGTGCAAACATTGACATAAGTTTCATTTCCTAGTTCACAATGAACGCCTACGCTGTTAGAAACTGAATTTTCGTCATAAATACTAGATTCCACATTCATGATTTGTCCATTCCCGGATACTGAAGGATTACTGTTCAAATCTTGCAACAACTCTCTAATTTCCTTCTTCCTCGAGTACGACGATTTTCTTTACTTCATTGGCGGTGTTTCAGATTTCCCACGCAAAAGAAGTTATGGCACAGCACTTCTTTTTTAAACAGATTGCGGGGTTTCTCCAGATAACTGTTTTCGTAACTGTACCGAAAGCTCGGTATCATTTTCTTCAAAATGTTGTGAACAAACCGTACTGTATTTATTAGGGACAAATTTTTCTCTTTTTATTTTTATCAGCCATTGCTTATTTACGTTCGGGTGACTTATCTCTGTTGGGAAATCGATGGAAAGATATTTTAAGTGTGTTATCACTCTTCGACGATGAGTTTGTACACCCCACAACACAACAATAAACCATTGTTTGAACAGATACTCACTAAAAACTGTAACAGCAGACAGAATACTGTGAAATGTCTTTCACCGGGCGAGACTGAGCCAAGCCTTCGTCAAGCGTGACGTCACGCGCCCATCGCTTTACAATAAATATATTCGTTTTGTGATTAAATGTGAAGGTGTAAAACATTTCTAACAGTGAATATCATTTCTTAAAAACATTTTCTTTCAATCCGTATGAAGAAAATGATACTGAATTTTTAGTTTACTTTTCCTTTAAGGTGGCATGCTGTGCCTGGCTCTTCACACATTAACTTCGCTAAACAGGAATTATAATTACTTATATCTGTGCCATCATTCAGTGTAATTTGTTTGGATTTCAACACTTGTAGCATTAATTTAACATTCTGATGCACTGTACAAACGCATACTGTGTGGGTACCACTTCCTCCAGCCAAGACGCAATGTTTAGGTCGTAAATCAGCAAATTTCGAAAATCCAATCTTATCAGTAGGATTTTTGTTTTTGAACAGCTCGTACACTTCCTTCAAGTTGCCCATCACTAGCCTCTTCTGTACATGAATTCTACTACTGTCACCCGTTTTCACAGAAACAAAATCTTTTTTTCCAGGCATAAGACGGCTGACATCATCACTGTTGTAGAACCCTATTACCTTCTCAATCACAGATTCATTTAAAACCTTTCCTGGTTTAGGATTTGGTGTTGCCAGAATACCCTTCGCTTTCACCAATGCTTTAGCTTTTCTTGCCATTCTGTTGCTAACCTGAAATTCATTTTGTATTTCACTGCATGACCAGCTTTTAGGTAGTACTGTTAAAATTTGCAATTTTTCACTAACACTTATATTTTCTTCTTGAAACTTTTCTTTTAGCTGACAAATGACTTCACATGATTCTGATTTATGGTCAACAGTTTTCTCTGTATTTGTACTTGCTGCTGTTAGTACCTTTTCTGTCAAACATTTTTTTATTTTACTGTATTTTTTATCACAGTATGATTTCATTTGCAACTTCCTCTTAGCAACAGGTGACTCCTCTAGAGAGCTTAGAGACTTATTAAGGTACTCTAAGGTAACATCTAAAGCTACAAATGATTCATCAACATTAGTAGGCCTAGTGGTATTGGCTACTGGTACTAAACAGTCATCTGTTGTATCTGTAACCTGTTTCTGCTTTGATAGTTCTTTCCTACAACTGTCACAAATTTTCATACCTACCACAATGGTGTCAAACATGTCACACATCCAGTCAGTAACAGGCCTCACACTTCTTTTCACACCCTGATGTCTGTCTTTCTTGAAAGGGTTGCAGCAGAAAATCTTTGCTGTTTCACTTACTTTTTCAGCCATACTGGGGAAATACACAATGCCTATTTTAATCACTGAACCCACTACTTTACATGCAGCAATACAGTCTTTGTACAGCCTTTGAAGAAAGGAAGCACACTGCATGAGAGTCAAGGCACAACTGAAGCCAGGTCCAACAGGTTACAACTTGCATTCCCTGGCTGACTCACATGCTTGCAGACTGTGTTTACTCATACCCATTTGACCACTTGCACAAGTTGGTATATGCATGTTGGTAAACAACTCCCTGGACAAAGGAATGGATTTTAGAATTAAGTGCAATATTCCTGTGTCATATATTCTTACCCAGCGTGCATAGTATTTGTTATAAATGTAAAAAAATATGATCCCATTGCGATCCCTTATCAAAACTTGTAGGACATGATGCTGAAATATGTATGTTTCTATGAGAATTGTTTCAAAATTTTCAAAATATAGGTTTTTGAAAAATTCAGTTTTCAAATTTTTTTTGGGTAACCTTGAAAATATTTTTTTTCGAAAGTAGTCGTGTGACGTATCAAATTAAAGCTCATAATATAAGCTACATTTTGATACTTTTCCCACTCATCTATGTCAATTCCAGCTTGATTTATGCGTCATTTTGTGATTGCACTTATGCAGAAAATTTGGTTTTTTTCCATATTTCAGAAGGGTATAACTGGAAAACTACAACACATAAAAATCTGATATTTTGTACTTCAACATATCTCAGGTGGTACTTCATGACAACCAAGTATGACTAAAATCGGAGGTGGTCACGTTTTTCCATTGGTTCACTTGACATGGAATGACCCTAAGGTATAAATATTTGATTTATTATTAAAATGTAGATGCCCTCATTATATAGTATAAAAAATCCAGGGAATGTTGTCAGTAACATTTAAATATGATGTTAATCTTTATATTCTCATATCAGTTTGGCAAGTTAGTACTTTGCGACTCACCCTGCTCCCCTTTCCACTCGCCTGCCATGTCACCTAATATTTCACAAATAAATAAAAATACCCTTGCACCTCCACATAATACTTCATAATTATAAAAACGACCCTTGCAACAAAATAGGCTATTTTGGATTGAGAGTAGGGGGGGGGGACTCGGGTGAGTCGCAATGTATCATTTTCCCCTCGTAATATGTAACTTGCAGTTGGTAGTCAATGATGAATTTCTCGACTGCCGAATACCAACTGCTGACTGCAACTGTACTTTGTGAATGGCGTATATTACGATCACCACATGTTTTACTTTGACTACCAACTACAGACTGCCAACTACACATTGTGGATAGAGCTTTAGGCCTAATACGTTAGTTATATAATCAACTCTACCAAGTAACTTGCATTCTATTTGCCTGTAACTTATAATTTAAAAACATAGTTCATGAGAGGGTTAAAAAATGCATTTACATTATGTTTGAATAACCGTCTAAATCTCATTAGCTTAACTTGATTGCTAGAATGCTTTTCCATCAAATTGTTTCATCTATCCCTATAGGCCTATATGTGCACTTAATAGATTAGGTTATTTAAAACATCTTTACGAAATCATGCAAAATCTCTTCACAAATTTCTAAAGAATTCTATCTGTTCTGTTCTTAATTTAGGCTTACATTCAGTCACAATTTTGGTTATAACCCCAATAGGCTACAGTTTGTAGAATTCAATTTAAAATGAACTCTAAAATGTTGTGTGTAGGCCTAATCAATTTCGCTAATGATCTTAACATCAGTCTTTGTAAAAGTAAAATATTACTAGATTATGGAGTAAAATGGGAATAATGGAACTTTGTGCCCCACGCGATCCCCTTTCCACTCGCCTGGCTGCTTCCCGCATGCCACCTGCCACGCTTCCCCGCAGGGCATGCCGTCATGCCTGTAGCTGCTGCTCAACGCCGGTAATGCGTAATTGCATATTTCACAATAAAAATAAAATACCCTTGCACCTGGCATTCAACCCAATTCTGTACTAATTCCATTCTACTATCCCCCACAAATCCTATTTCCCTTAAATCTACATCCTAATATTTTCTTTCCACCTACGTCTAAGTCTTCCAAGTGATCATTTCCCTTTGGGTCTCCCACTCAGCATTTTTTAGATGTCTTTCCCACCCATACGCACAACATGTTTAGCCCATTTCGTTCCCCGTGATTTAATTTCCCTTACTATATCTGGTGGCGAGTACAGATTATGAAGCTCGTCGTTATGCAGTTTCCTCCAGTCCCCATTTTCATCTCTCCCATAGGCCCAAATATTTTCCTAAGCAGCCTGTTTTCGAACACACTCAGATTATGTTACAAACTGCATCTTACAATCAAAATTGTAATTGAATGTAAATTAAGAATATAATAAATAGAATTATTATGAATTTTGAAGTGATTTTACACAAATTTTTAAAGCTTTTTTAACTTAAGCCTATATTGAAGTCTTTTAAATATTAATTGATAATGAATAAGCTAATCTAAGTGCATAGGTCTATAGGAATAGATGGAACAGCATTTTAGAAATAAAGCTCTTACAGGTTAAGCTAATCAGATTAGACTGTTTTTCAAACATAATGTAAATACGCCTTTTAACCCTGTTATGAACTATGTTTTTAAATTATACAGGCATGTAGAATGGAAGTTACTTGATAGAGTTGATTATATTTCTAACGTATAGGCCTAATAATAGTGATGCTATCTGGTCACAAGAGCTGGATAACAAATTAACTAATCACAGTAGGCTAAAAGATTGCACATTGTTACTTATATGAGAATATAAAGATTAACACCATATAATATTGTAAACGTTAATAGTAACATTCTTGGATTTCCTAGACTATATTGAGGGCATAAGGTGGAAAGATCAACTTACATAAATCAACTATTCTCACATTGCTTAAAAATGAAGTTTATTAATACATGTTATGTAGTTCATAATATATATATATATATATATATATATATATATATATATATATATATCTGACTTATCCATAACTTGTAAAGCAGCAATAACAATAAACTATTCATTATTCATTTCTCTGAATTTTATTTAGCCTATAGCCAAGATTCTTTCCTTATGTTATACCATGTATCACCATTTTTCTGAGATATAGAATTCTGGACCAGGGTGCACATAGCCTCATGAAGACGAGGAGCCACTTGATAAAGAAATAGCGGCTTCAGTCATGAAGACCACCATCTGCCAATTGTAGAAGAATGGAGGAAGAAGATGCAACATGGGTAGTAGGCCTTGTCCCCTCATGGGATGAAGTTCTCGACCATTAGTATTACAGTGCTTTCACTGTACGACTTGGCCGGCAATTGCACGGGCCGACTATCCGTGACTCATGCATCAAGCGCCCAAGTGATGCCTCGTCTCACCACTGAAGTCTAGCATGTGATCTGATTGCGTTCACACGTGAATAATTATTACAGTAGTGTTTGTGTTTTTTTATGGTTAAAGTAGTTTTTAGTTTTGCTTGAAGTGTTTTAAAAATGCCACGACCTAATTATACATTAGAACTACTGCGTGTGAATAGCAATTTCCTCATTAGGTGCCATAGATGTAATGATGCAGAAGGACGGCATTTCCAACATCTCCTGTGATAAGGTAAGTTTGTATTTTTATTTTATATTTTCATATTTTATTGTGATTACAATTACGGAAATATATACGATTCGCCGGGAGTACCGTGATATGTCACGCGCCTGGCCCCGCATGAGGTTTATCTGTGACGGTGGAGCGGCCCGTGCGATTGCCGGCCAAGTCGTACAGTGAAAGCACTGTATAACCATCAATAAGCCATCCAAATCCAATGATTTCCCTATATTCCTCCATTAGGTTCTGCTTTTTGTCTTGGTTTCATGTTTATTTTATCATAATTAGGTAGTTGATAAAATATTTTCCTCAGCAACTGCATTTTAAGAATGATTAGCAAGTCCATGCAAATCTTTCGCACTTTGCCCCTTTTGATAGGTGCCCAGGAAAACTAGGCATTTAGCTAACTAATAAATTCATTCTTATACATTCACAAAATACAGTATACGGTTGAATTAAGAGCAACATAAGAAATGTATACTGTTTTTTGTGAATCTGTATGAGTGAATTTATTAGTTAGCTAAATACTTGGCTTTCTTGGACTATTATCAAAAGGGGTGAAGTGCGAAAGATTTGCATGGATTTATAAGTCATTCTTAAATTGCAGTTGCTGGGGTAAATATTTTATCAACTACCTAATTGTGACAAAATAAACATGAAACCAAGGCAAAAAGCAGAACCCAATGGAGGAATGTAGGGAAATCGTTGGATTTTGGTTGGCTTATGGATGGAATTCGGATGGCAACAGTTGGCATTCTGTTGGCATTACAATGATGGCCCAACAGATCGCCAACGAATATTCCCAACTGTTGGGATTTTGTTGGATATTGGTTGGCTACAGTTGGCAATTGGTTGGGTAAAATGCACTTTGCCAACGGAACCCCAACGGACATTCCTAACCGTTAGCCAATGAAACATGGCGATCGTTTCCCAACATTGGCCCAACGATCTGTGCTACTAGGGAATATGGTATATAGATGAGACTGCTATTTCTGATATTATAAGAATGGATGTTGTTTCTACATGGTAAGTCTGCATATTTACTTCTTGTATAGATTAGCAGGTGAGATATATATATATATCGTCGCTTAAGAAACAATACCGCGTAACTAACAAAACACAAATTTTACAGGAGAAGCAAAAAACTGTTTATTTTTGCTATTAGGCGTCGTACAATGTTTACATTTTCAGGATAATAAACAAGGTCATGACACAAAATTTTATCTTGAGCGATATTTCATCATAAGCGCGCTCTTTCAGTGATGCCAACAGTATAAAAATGTAATTTTCACCAAAAGTGTCAGTTACGCGGTATTGTTTCTTAAGCGACGATATATAGGTTTATGACGGTCATGATTCTTGTTTGAGTGAAGAGTGGTCTACAATGAGATCTATATGGAGATCCTGTTAAAACCCTGATGGCTTTCTTCTGTAGAAGTATTATAGTTATATAGTTATTGAAAATTTACTTTATCAGTGTGACGAGTGTGACATGTTGGATGTGACAACATCAACTTATAACCGAGACTTAAACTAAACTAAACTCCGTCCCTGGAGGGACTTGGCCTACCACCCGACCGCTGCATCATCTACCGTAGGCAGATGGTAGGATTGGGGGGCATGTGGTCAGCATGCCGACACCCACGGCTATCAAGTAGCTCCTCAATTTGAATCACGAAGCTGAATGCACCCCTACCAGACCTCGCTACCTCAGAAAAATTCGAGGAGGTACCGGGGATCGAACCCAGGCCGATGGTTCTGTAATCTGCAACGCTAACCACACTTTGCACCTTCTGCCTCTGTACCATTTTGCATGAATTTCATGAAAATTTATTTGTGATATTATACCAATCCTGGGGAATCCCAACACATGATCTCAGCATAAAAAGAATTCCCTTGTTAGTCTTTTTTCCACTCTGTCCATATTTTTAACTAAAAACTAAACTCCGTGGCGCTACATCCCTGGAGGGACTTGGCCTACCACCCGACCGCTGCGTCATCTCCCGTAGGCAGATGGCAGGATTGGGGGGCATGTGGTCAGCATGCCGACACCCACGGCCGTTAATGATGATTTTCTTGACCGGAGCCGCTACTTCTCTATCAAGTAGCTCCTCAATTTTGAATCACAAGGTTGAGTGCACCCCTACCAGACCTCCCTACCTCAGAAAAATCCGAGGAGGTACCGGGAATCTAACCCGGTCCGATGGATCTGTAGTCAGCGACGCTAACCACAAGACCATGCCGGCGGACCATATTTTTAACAGGCTTGTCTAAAGTTGTGAAGTGAAATGTTCCTCCGGTACTAGTTAGGCAGTTTTCGTTGTCCTCTACTCTAATATCCTAGACTACTTGGAAGCCTGAGCTCTTCACAAACTTTTACTGAATTGATGTGGATCTGGTTATTCTTGTCACCAGGACATTTTTGTTGTCTCTCATACAAAAATAATATTGTGTAGCTATATTTAGATTGGCTGATTGTTTTTCTATCTGTTTTCCTTCATTTATTTCCATGTGGGCCTACTCATTTCATCGGCTGTTGGAGGTATTGTCTGTCTGAATTTCTTAGCAGTTCTAAGATACACAGTTACCAGTACAGAAATCAGGCACAGAATTAATTAGGCTATCACTTCTCACTTAGTTTATTGGGGTACAATGTCATGCTGCTGGTTGAGGCACTGTGCTACAAACTGGAAGGGCACAGGTTCAATTCCTGATGAGGTTTTTGAGATTTTTCAATTGGCCTAATCTTTCTGCTGTCACTATGGCCCTGAGGTCAACTCATCATCTAACAGAAATGGGTACCAGAAGCAACCACCTTCAAGTGCTAAAAGTCTAAAAATGTTGAAGGTTGAACGTTTGAACCCTAAAAGCCTTCATGGCCTCTATAGGGGATCACTAGATCTTTACTTCACTTCTTTACCAACATTAAAACATTTGTGACATTTCCACTGGTCACCTATGTCATCCATAGCCAAAGCTGGTAGATCGTAGTTTCTTCGTCTTGCAAAGAAGTTCTGTTCTCTACCACGGAAGTCTAAGAGCCATTTTAAAGATACGTAGTATGATTTATTCAACATCTGCATGAAATAATCACTATACAAAAGCTGCAAAAGGCATTTTACATAAATGTCACACCCGTCACACAACATGTCACAACCGTCACGCAACATGTGTCACACCCGTCACATCAAAATTAAGCCAAAATAGTAGGCATTTCAAAATTATATTTTAGGTGTGTCTTCTGTGTTGAAATATCTTAACTTTTACCAAGTTTCCATTTTATACAATGATTACTTGGCTTTCTACCCAAACTATTACATGTTTTTAGTGATGGTGTGACAAGGATACCTTGAAAAATTGATTTGATGAATATCTTCACTTAAACTGATCTTAAAAATTTGTTTTATGATGACAAAATCTTCACTTATTTGTGCTTTTGTGGGTGAAATTAAAAATTGCAGCAAATCTACTGATTCCATGAGTATAATGCAGTACTAGCCAACATGTTAAATTATAAATTTCAGTCAACGAAAAAATACACATTTCAGCAGTTGTTATTATATAACTTAGATACCTTTAATTTAATAGAATTGTGAATCTATTTTCAAATTCTACAGTCTTTTCCCTTTACTTTGATATATAACATGTCTATGTCACGTAAAAAAAAGATGTAACCACCTTTGTCCACTTTCACATGGATTGGCTCTGGTCTCCCTTTCGTATACCGATTGATCCGAATTTTACGGCTAGGAATAGGTCCCAAATAGGTTGGTAGGGCAAGGAAAAGGCGAGAGAAAGGGAGGAAGAGGGTGGAAAAGTTAGAAAAGAAGAGAATAACTTAGGAGAAATAATTCATTAAATTTTTTCCCAGTTTCACCTTTTTAACGATACATGTAGATGTAGATGTAGATATCTCGTCCTGTAGATCCTGTGTTGAGCGGGGCTCAAGGATATAGAACACGTCAGATCAAAAAATACATGCATGTTATAACAATAATATAGGTCTACAGAAACTGCAAGCTGCCAAATTTATCCAAGCTGGAAATATTCCTCCAAATTGTAGAAGGTGTGAGTTATTAAAAATTCCTTGACAGCTGTTTTGAAAGGTTTGATCTTTCTTTGAATACATAATAATTTAATGTTTTTTGGAAGCTTGTTATATATCTGTACTGCAGAATAATACGCACCCTTCTGAAAGAGTTTTAACAAGTTATTTGGTCTGTGTAGATCATTCATGTTTCTGGTAGTACGTCCATGTACACTAAAATTAGTTTGAAATTTATCAATATTATTCACTACAAAACACATAACAGAGTATATATACTCCCCTGTAAGAGTGAGGACTCTTAATTTTTCAAACAGCGGTTTACAAGATTCCCTTTTTTTCTTTCCACATATTATTCTTATTGCCCGCTTTTGAAATCTAAATATTTTCTCCCTATGGGTAGAGTTGCCCCAGAAAATGATCCCGTACCTCATTACCGAGTGAAAATATGCAAAATATACCATAAGTAATGCATCCTGTTTTAATATATTATTCAAAATTCTTAAAGCAAAGCATGCTGAACTCAGTTTTGGACTTATCATTTCTATGTGTGTTTTCCAGTCAAGATTTTGGTCAATTTGCAGTCCTAAAAATTTTACATTGCTAATTTCTTGTATGATTTGTGTTCCATAATTAATTTCAAGATTTGAGATACATCTGTTTTTTGTCCTAAATTGTATAAAATGGGTCTTATCAATATTAAGTGTCATTTTATTAGCTAGAAACCATGTGTTTAACTCGTGAAAAGCCTTTGTAGCTATTCTTGATAAATGTTCTTGTGACGTTCCTGTTACAAGTACACTAGTATCATCTGCGAAGAGCAATACCTTTGATTCGTCACTTAAGTTATAGGGCAAGTCATTAATGAAAATTAAAAAGAGCAAAGGTCCCAGTATTGATCCCTGAGGTACCCCATTCTTAATAATCCCTAGGTTAGATTCATTTCCATTTATTATTACCTTTTGAGTTCTATCAGAAAGATATGATTTGAACCACTTAAGTGTTAAATTATCGAACCCATAATGATCCAATTTTTTAAGTAATATTTCATGATTTATACAGTCATATGCTTTAGCTAAGTCGCAGAAAATTCCCAGAGCATATTTCTTTTTATCTAACGCTTCCAATATTTCTGTAGTAAGTTGAAATGTAGCATTCTCAGTGGACATGCCACTTCTAAATCCAAACTGAGATGAAGTAAGAATGTCATTCAAATTAAGATAGTGTATTATGCGGTTGTACATGACTTTTTCAAAAACTTTTGAAAATGAGGTTAAGAGTGATATAGGTCTGTAATTTGATGGTAGATTTTTGTCACCTTTTTTAAAGAGGGGCTTAACAATAGCATGCTTCAGTCTTTCTGGAAATATTCCATTTTCTAATGAACAATTGCATATGTGACTAAGAGGTTTACTGAGTTCCGATGAGCAGCTTTTTAATAACTTATTACTTATCTCATCCCATCCAGACGAGCTTTTACTTTTGAGAGACTTGATTATATTTTCAATTTCTATGTGGGAAGTCAGGTTCAATTGAAATCTAGTAGTTGCTAGTAGTGAGACATGTAGTAAGCGACACTTGGAACCCTAAAACCTTTTCCCAAGCGAGTCCCGTTAGTGAGTTGGTGGGAGGAGCCTAGTGCGTGACCTAAAACAATTTTTTCCCCGTTTCATCTTTTGCATAATTGGTGGCGTTGCTAGTGATTCAAATGCCGCTAGATGTCTCACTGTTTCCCCACCCTAAACCTCTTCTTCTCATTTGGGTCCCGTTAGTGAGTTAATGGGGGGGGGGCCTAGTGGATGACCTAAAACTAGTTTTTCTTAATTCTTTTCTCCATTCTCGTCCTCTTTCCATTCTTTCCTCCCTTTGTCTCACTTATTCTTCACCCTACATAGGCCTACCTATTTTGGACCTATTCCAGGAAAAAATAGTTTTATGCCACGCACTAGGCTCCTCCCACCAACACTTCTAATTGAACCCGCCTGGGATGCGTTGCTCATAATGCAGAAGGTGAAACTGAGAAAAATTAATTTTTCCTTTAGGCCTATTCCCTTTTGTCTTCCTTTTCCTCTCTCTTCCTCCCTTTCTCTCACCTCCTCCTTGCCCTACCTACCTATTTGGGACCTATTCCTAACAGTCGATTTTGGATCGACCGGGATTCGAACTCACGACTACTAGGACCATAACCAGTAGCCTTAACTACTACACAACGAGCGATTGCTGAGCGGTGAAGGGAGAATTCATCTATTTAAGCCGTGGAAAAGAGCTGGTGCAATAGTAAAATTTCCTGTCGCAGAAGAGATTCAATGTGAGACATAATAAACCTCCCGCTATTCACTACATTGCTCCTAAACTAACATAACGTTCCTAACTTAACATAACCTGTCACTGACCTAGAATTTTCCTTTCATTATTTAACTAAATGCAGAAGCGCCATGGTACAATTAGTGAGGTGTGCGTGCAGGCTCAGAAGCGATGGGAGGCAGCCAGCAGGCGGAGCTTGGCTGCTGCACGGCATAAATCTATCTTTTGCTCTTATTCCTAACAGTAAATATTATGCATCGAGCGGGATTTTAACATGGGTCCGCTAGCTTCATAGCCAGTACAGGTAGCCTTAACCATTACGCCATCGAGTGATCGCTGAGCTGTGAAGTAAGAATTTATCTAGATTTAAATTTAGAGACCTTATTTTGCTACAAGAGTCATTTTTGTATTGTAGTAATAGTATTTTTGATTTAGTACAAGGGTCATTTTTGTATTGTAGTAACTTAATTAGTGCAGATGATTTGGTACAAGGGTCATTCTCATATTGTAGTAGTTACCGCATATAGGGAAGTGGAACGCCACCATGGCAACACACTGGAAAGCAGGTGAGATTGGGCGGAGCTTACCAGGAAGACTTAAAACTAGGCCTACTTGTAGCCACTTCTTAAGGTGGTCTAGCCCACCAGTACCGATAATGTTTTCATATAGAGGTAATCTTTTCATATAGGCCATTGTTTCTCAACCTTTTTGAACCCGAGGACCTCTAAAATGTCTAAAAAAATTTACAGACCCCTAATTTTACATCCCATTTTTAAAAGAAGGCCTATATCCTTTATATTTGGGGTGTTAATTATAGGTCATTATAACGAAATATGTGAAAAAATTTTACTTCTTTACTTTCCACTTGCTTTATGATATTTTTCAATTATGTCTGCGGACCATCTGCACCATCTTCGCGGACCATAGGTTGAGAAACGCTGATATAGGCATATCACTGGCACACTGCATGTGACTGCAGCCTTTTGTTTCTAGTTCCATAACATAGGAAAGTTTTAAAACTAATCAAAGAAAATTCTCTGATTTGCATTCAGTGTTTAGGCGATGAGTTGTATATGCTCTGTAGGCCTAAATAAGAATGATTTCCGTTTGGTACTAAAGACCGATCGGGAATGTTTGAACGTTGAAGCTTTATGTGCTGGAAAGAACGAGTTGATTGAATTTAACAATATGCTTAAGAATGTTTGCAGTGAACTGTGCATGAGAATGCACCAAGTTTAAAACACCACCCTATCTGAAGGTAGGATTGCATGCACCAACACAGTAATGAGAGGAATGATTTTGTTTATTTACTGTCTAGCTCAATGTTTTTAATTCTTGTTACTGTATTCTAAAACTCTTACGTGGTTTTTTCAACCCCAAGCATAATTTATGGTTAGCTATTTTCTCAAACCTGAGAAAGATTTTGCTATTTTCTCCCCTTATTCCAGATTTTGAAACAAACTCATGACTTTCTCTATGCTAAGAAAGGTTTTGCGGAACAGCTGAACTCAGTAGTCAGTTAACACTCAATTTCCTTGCCATGGTCTGGTGACTATCAGACCATGCCAAGCAATGAGAAATAATAGAGAACTGATTATTGTTAGTACTGTAATGAAATTTCCCTGTGCAGAAAAGCAGACCTGCACCAGCAGAATACATAAATGGATGACATCCACTGGTGTAGCCAGATATTATGAGGTTTAGAAGTACCTGACCCATATCCTGATATCGCTGCTGCCATCAGTTGTCCTTCTCGGAAGTCTTTTTTAATAGGCTAACATGCAAAGTTATGATAAACCTATACAAACGCTTCATAAGGTGAACTGGAGATTTCCTAGTACAGTGGTATTAAACAGAGGCGGCAGCCAGATGCGCGTGAGAGAGGTGACGCATGTAGGAGGAATCATGGGGTCATGGGGAGGGGTAAGAATGTTGAACTGCACTAGCGAGAGAGGACGGTAACACGGTCTCTTGTTTCTTAACTGTATTTATACGATCTTACTGCACTGAAAGCAACGACACAACTGAACCATACACCCCTCCATGCAGTACGAATGTTTATTGGACTTGTCTGCATCTACTGCGCATCCATGCTTGGACTGCCACGTCTGATTAATACCACTGGAGACCCTAACGATTACTGATGATGGGTCCTTCAACAAATCCCAACATTTCTCCCTCTCGATGGGTAGAAGTGCTGGATTACAAAGCCTTGTGTTTGATATGGTTGTCCTGCTGTAAGTTTTTATTCGTCACGGTGCGAAAAAGTTCCTTCCGTGGATGCATTTGTGATGGGACAGATCAGTATAATTTGTAAAATTGGTCCTTGTAAGCCAAACGCATGCTCATGTTCTGTAGTTCAGAATATAGGTCACACACATGTTTTGATTTAACATTCATTGATTTCGCTATGTAACATTGTTTTTCTAGAAGTTCCTTGTTTACGTTTAACACACAATTTGAAGATCCATATAAGTCAGATAGTTGTCACAGCGTCTTGTAGTTCATGAAATCAGAATATGTCAGGTCAAAGATGATACTGCTTCACCGAAAATAGAATTTTCTTGAAACCTTTTTTTCATTTCTGATATGACATTATCAAGTATAACGGTAGCCTATAGGCTACAAAACCTTATGTTTTTGCATCGAATCAAAACTTTTCAGTGTAGCACCACCATCATAGGCGTAATCAGGCCGGCCATATGGGGGGGGGGTTATAACATCCACGGGGTCTGGGGGGGGGGATCCTCCCCCCGGAAAATTTTAAAAATTAAGATGCAAAATAACTAGTTTTAAGCTTCCGGGGATCCTCCCCCGGAAAATTTTAAAAATTAAGACGCAAAATAACGAGTTTTAAGCTTCCCACGCTTTATACTTTTATTAAGTAATTTATGGGCAGACTTAAAAAAATTATACAATTTTCCTTTTTTTAATCAATGGGGGGGTTCAAACCCCCCAAAACCCCCCCCTCGGTACGCCTATGGCCACCATCAACAGGATCGAAGTAGTCTGTGACCAGAGTCTGAGGTGGTCGATGACAATTTTTTTAGGCCCAACACAGTTAAAGGAAGATTTTTGTACTTGCCACACACTATACAAAACAGAAAACAATATGGTTGGACTTGCATATTATGGGGATTAGAAGATGGAGGAGAAATGTAGAAAGCACAGAAGAATGGGCTTTCAGCATTAAGGAGATGCTAGCTAGACTGTAAGAGCTGTTTGCCAGAAGAAGAAAAAGATTATCCCATTATAAATTAATATCAGCGTTTTATTTATAATTCATAGATTACTTTGCCATCTGCTGTACATGCCAAGTATGCTCATAGTCATTGTAATATACACATGTGGGTAGTATTTGTGATCTTGATGATTTTCATCAGAAAGTCATTTATTTTTGAAATTGGCAATTTTAACCTTGTAGAATGGAAAATAGATTTTCTATGACGCTTCAAAGTGTGTAGGGCCTATGTACATTTTTTGAAGCACCCCATTTAAGTAAAATTATCCTAAATACATACAAAGACATTATTGTTAGTATTTTTTCATCCCTAAATTTATCTCTTTGCAGCTGTCCATCCTTCCCAATTTATATATTATTTTGAGACATCGCTTCTGTAGTAGGCCTATAAGCATTCTTCTTGTATGTGTATAGGCACATGCTCCCCATACTTCAATACCATATAGGATATGAGGATAAAATAGCCCATAATGCTTGGGGTGTTTTATAGTAGAAACAAGAATTAAAAGCATTCAAGTTTGTCAGTAACATAAACATTAAAAACATTCCTTTCTTGATATGGTGGTGCACTCTATGTGAATCTACCTTCGGATAGTGGAACTAGAAACTGTAGACTGCAGTGACTCATAGTATGATGTAGTGCAACACCTGCATTAAGAGATCTCCCGTTTCCTGTTTTGCAGCTTGTTTTTCCAAATTTATGGTTCTGTAACGTCATTTACCATCAAGTTCCTATTCACTCATATGAATTTACAATTATTATCCAGTCATTCACTTGGTCACTTAACGGCAAAAGCATGGAGACATGGAGTGATTCCCTTACCTTCTATTCAATTTTTATTGCCAGATATTTAAATAACAGTGTAACCCTTTTAAATAAAACTTAAAATAATGACAGTGACTATTCCATTCATGCGCATGTGTTTGATATTGACCAATAATGTTTCTCAATTCCTTGGATATAGACCAATCACAGCTGTTTATCTTACAATATTCTTGTAGGAATCGCGAGGACGGTATTTTATCTGGTAAAATGGTCTGCTCGTTACTGGACATGAAAGCATCAGTGTGTAGTGATTAATACGCCACATGTTGCCATCAACAGCACGGACACAGATTATTTTATATTGTACAACATAACTTGTTTAGAAATATAAATAATAGAAATTTACATTGATTAAAAACACAATTTTGATTCAGTGTAAGCCAGTTTCGTAGCACTGGTCACAACAAGGACATGGACTGATAACTCAAATCAATTCATGGATGGTTGATTCATAGTATGCCGTGAACTTGCAGCTGTTAGTTTTGTTTTTATGTAACAAAGCATGAAAGTAATTATTATTTGTGTAATCCGTTACATTTTTATTCATGGAATAGTCTTAATAAATCAACTCGAGTTGACGAGTTACATCAGATAAATTCGCTTCTGCTGTCCAGTTGCAAATCTATCAATAAACTCGTCTACTCTCTTGTGGGATCTTGTACATTTAAACTGTGTTGCTATAACTTACATAAGAAACAAATTACTTGAGCTAAAGCCCAGGCAAGATGTGCATTCTTATAACACCAGGAGTGGACAATGCATTGACATACCTTTTCAAAGGCTCACAAAATCAAGGAAGAGTTTTGAAATAATGGGATTAAAACTTTATAATGAGTTACCACTGGAATTCAGCGATATAACTGTGCCAATGTTCAAATGTAAATTGTATGATTGGTTAATTTCTAGGCCTATTACTCGGTAACAGAGTTTCTTCAGTCTTAATCAATTTTTATGTATCCTAATTATATTGATGCAATTCTTAATTTTATGTACCGGTAAGTTAATTGTATTTTATGTTATTTCTTTTTCATATCTGACATCAATTGCCTCTCAGGCTTAATGACAGTAAATTATTATTATTATTATTATTATTATTATTATTATTATTATTATTACTATTATTAATTTTAATCAAATAGGCTAAATAAATATTAAATAAATACATTTACATAATACAGGAATCTGAGAAATTTACGAAAGGTTGGGCTGCTAGTCTGTTGGACATAAGTGATTTGGAATGTAGCAACAGAATTGGGATCAGCCTGATAGTAAAGGGAGCTATGTCTGAACCCTTAGTTTCTTAGGCTAGCAGACAACCAACTCTTTTGTTCGCCCCTATGGTCTTGAGTCGAGGTTTTGTCAAGTCTGTTAAACTTATTCTGTCTTACTGCTGTGACATCAGAACCTGTCCTACAAGAGTATTCAGTTACACACTTTCTCACCACACTATTATGTACAGTAACATAATATTATACCAGTGGTTAACTTTTTATTATTTTTTTCAGAGATGGCTGCCCCTGGAAGGCTTTAGTGGACGCCTGCTTCCAACTGACAGATTTCATTTTTCAAGTCAAGATGGAACTCGTGATCGCAGTTTAGACAAGATTAGGTTACCATCTATGGCATGGCAATGGGAAGGTGACTGGCATCTGGAGACCACACTTGATGGACAGCCTTTAGATCATGATGTAAGTGATGACACTGCATCTGAATGAATGCCCAGTTTTAAGCCGACTCAGTTTTATCCTTGTATTGTCAGCAATTTGAGACAATAGATTAATGCAATTCAGTCTTTTGTAATCATCATTGTTTAATCTTTATTCAGGAATTCAGTTTGTAGGTCTGCATAAAGTTGAGAAAGGATTTTTATTAGTGGTTTTGTAGTAGGCCTATAGAGATTGAATGTAATGTTAATTTAGAGCTTTACTTTCTTTCACTTCTATCTCAGTGCTTTTTCTGTTGGGCTATCAATCTATGTTAATTAATGCAATTAGTTTTATTCTTGAGAATAATTGGCATGGTAATTTATTTTTATTTTCAAAAATTAAAAGATAATTGGTGATCATTCATGGTTCCTCTTACTGCTTTGACTGGGTGGACTTCATTTCAGCAGATAATTTTGATAAATCCTACATGGAATTTCTTATACCCGTGACATTGAAATTCGTTTGGTTTATTCTAGGGTGTCCATTCTTCCTCCTTTACCTGCCACACTCCCATTTTTTGGCAAAAATCCCGCTGCCTCAAAAATTTAATGTGGATGCTTGAATGTCCTGCTTTTATGTGATTCACTTGGCCACTATATTTTAAGCTACATTAATGAAAGTAGCAACAGTGAAGGCCTTGCTCACTGTCAAAACATACTTGAATGGGATATCATGTGCTGACTTTTCTGCCAAAATATCACAAGAAAATTCACTTCTTGATCAAATATATAAAAGTAAAAGGTATGGCGACAGTGACATCAGATAAAAATTAAGAAGTCATTTGGGATAATTTTTGTGCCCGAGACAAAGGAAAATTTAAATAGGCTTATTCACTAAATTACGTGAAGGAAATTTTTGTCCCCGTTTTTCCTTAACTGACCCAGGTTTTTCCCAGAAATGTTTAAAATATCCCGTTTTCATATAAACTTTATAGCCTATTGGACTCCCTAGTTTATTAATGCAGAGTGTGTGTTTTACACTTGTATAAGAATACATTGCTTTTGAACGATTTTTACTTCCTCTGCCCCTACCATAGGTACTACAGGTAGAGGAAGTATTGTTTTCGACCACCAAATTCAAAGTTGAGTTTTTAACATAAATACATGTTCTGAGGACCCTGAATCTAAAAATACTATTTTTGGAAACATGTCTGTGTGGATGTCTGTGAACAGTCTAGCTCTAGAACAGAAAATCATATGAAAACAATACTTCGTATTTAGGTCATGTACCTTCTGAAGATGTGACCCAAAGATTGGCAACAAGTTTATCATATTTTTAAGAAGACTTTACACATATAATTTTTTGTTTTTTGTGATTTTCTCGAAAATGGCTTCTTACGATTTTCTTTAAATTTTGCATATGGGTTGCTTATACTAAGAGCTAAAACTTTTATTTGAAACATTTGTTTCGAAAAAATTCTCTGAAGGGTAGTTATAAGCCACCCTGTCTGAGTACTCGCTCTTTGCAATACGACCTCTTGTAACGGAAAATGTTATGAAAACAAAACTTTGTATTTGGGTTAGGTACCTTTTGGCGGTGTAAATGAAGATTGGCGACAACATTCTCTTATTTTTAAGGGGACTTTACATGAAAATAATTTGTTTGTTGCAATTTTCTCAAGAACGGCTCCATATGAAGAGGCTAACTTTTATTTGGGCAGAGGAAGTTATGTGAATTTCTTCTTCAGTTTTCATTGTTTTGTGTGAAATGTAGTGTGTGGGGCTTAAATATTTTTGTATGCCTGAGAGTATCTAAGAGTAAAAATCTTGACATTACTCTCAAATACCATTCCTCTCAAATCAACTATAGACATCAACCATCAGTGACTCTTATCATATGTTTACTGAAACAAACTGTTATCAATTTAGACATTTCATTATGGAAACTTGCTCAATATTTTTAATTGACTGTATTTACTGTGTTACAAGACTCAACATTCTAAAAATTTTGTCAGCACTTCATCAGAACAACATGAAATATTAATGAATTTGTTAGGGCCAGAGATTATACTGTTCATGTTATACAAAGGAAATAATGCGGGCCATTCTCCTAAAATATTCTCACCTAAACTGAAAGCCAAGAAGTGGTCTTTTTTTCATATGTGTGCACACACATATATTAACGTACAATACACCATTTGTAATGGGCATGTAGAATACAAATCTTCATAGCTGAAAATCTTTACTAATCCCTTTCCTGCATCTTACTTGTGTAAATGAAGAGATGCTAACAGGCTGAGAATATATTTTCTATTTGGATTGGCTTGATGTTTCAGGGTTGGACATATGCAGTAGATTTTCCAGCAACATTCCATCCAAAGAAACAGTGGAAGTCTTGTGTGAGGCGCCGGAAATGGATACGATATCGACGATATAGTGCTATGAATTCATGGTGTGCCATTGCTCCTCTGCACAAAGATCCCACACAGGTACCATTAGTAAAAATAATATTTTGAGTGTGTAGTGTATTCTTTAAATGTTGAATATATTTTTGACTTTTGAAATGTGTATCAGGACAAATCAGTGAGTGAGGTGCTACTTTCCTCTGCAACCGCAACGGCGCTTATGTTGGTGAGTTAGTGCACCTGGGCTTTCTTGGCAAGCATGAGCTTTGATTTAATAGTCCATTAGTTGCTGCTAACAGCTAGTACACATTAATGAAAATACTAACCATGTAGTGTACTGAATTTAAGGATTTATAAATCTTTACTACAGGTTTAATGTAGCATGTTCTGGAATAGAGGATATTTCGGTGGTGTTTAACTCTTTGAGACACAGTGATACAAACATTATACCACCTATTTTTTACTGCGATATTACAACTTTCTGGGATTAATTCCAGGACCTCTTTGAAGGGGCTTATAATGTAGATTCACTTACTGGCAACAAGTAGAAGAAGTTTATTGTATGAATCTATGTAGGATATTAGTTATGCTTTTTTAACTAAAAAGGAAAAAGAAACATTTCTGTGTGCTGCTAGTATAAGTTTTCTCACAAATATCCTGTGCCTGGAAGAGTTAGTTTGAAACGTTTTCTTATCTAGAGGAACTGACTGATATCTTTGAACTCTATGTATAGTGTGGATCTTCCTGATTGGGTTAACAGTGTCCATTTTTTCTACCATACCTCTAACATATTTAGAAAATTCTTGCTAACAAAGAGAAATAGTATGTAAATACATATTACAGTTTGTAACACATTTAAAGTTCACTTTCATAGTTATTACCTTAGGACTATTCAGGAGGCGAGATTGGTTGTTGAGGGGAGCAGATGTAGCTGAAGATGATCACAATGATGATTGAAACTACGTAGTCCTAAGGTAATAACCAGGGCCTGGATTCTGGTGACCTAAAATTGTTTGAAAAATGACCTATAAAATGACCCTAAATTTTAAAGAAAATTATTTAATTATAAAAAATGGCATAAAACTGATATTTTATTTATAAAAATTTATTATGGTACACACAAAGTTATAGACTAGTTTGTGCATAATTGTAAAAACTGTAAATAACTGTAATGTTGTGAATGTTCTTTTCTCACGGAAATTTAAACTGGCACTGAAGCACTGATGAGTCAAAATTCGGCACATCCTTTTGTGGTCTGCCGGATTATATTGTTGTTTATTGGAGGTTAACAGTAGTTTGCACTCTCAAATCCAAGCAGGTGGCAAACTCTGGTGCCAAGTCAATCTAATAACAATAGTAATATAATAAAAAAAATTGGCGATTCTTTGATTCTCACTTCCGACTGAGACATGTCAACACTTTAACGCCGAATTTTTGCTTTTTGCATTAAACAAACAACACTTCAAAGACAGCACCGCTAGCGACGAAAAAAATATTAATATACTCAATGTAAATACATGAAAATGACTTAATAAGGAAGCAAATGACACAAAAATGGCAAAATAATGACCTAAAATTGAAATAAATGCTCTAAAAATATAAAATTGCTTAGAATTATAAAAAATTACCTAATAAAAATGCATTTCTGTAATCTAGAGGCCATGATTAGGATTTATCCACAAGTTGGCAATGTCTATGCAGCATCAATAAAAAGATGACATGTCATTAGAATCCGGGCCCTGGTAGTAACTATAAAAGTGAAGTTTAAGGGTGTTACAAACTATAATATATATATTATGACTTCACTTTGTTCTTCCTCATATCAGTATCTACAAGTATGTAAATAGTTCTGCATGAGACAAACAAGCAGGAAAATATTTATATCTCTATTGCTTTGTTTTACTGTTAAGCATTCTTAGTTTTCCACTAGGGCCTTAGTACAGAAATTCCATAAATGAGAAGTGGAAATAGCATAGGTTCTAAGTGCCTTTTAGAAAACTGTATAGGAGACAGAAAAACCCTCACATTTATTTACTGTTTCGATTTCCTGTTGTTTAATCACCATAACTCAAAGAAAATATATGATACTGCATAGTTGAGTACTTTATACAAAATACATTGCATTAATGAGTTAGTACTGACACAAAAGTTAAAGAAGGTTCCAAGTCCCCTCCACCATTTCATCATGAAGATGAACTAAGTGCCACAAGATATTATTTTGAACAACATTAATGTCTGTATAATATTACCGTATTTTACGGACCATAAGACGCACCTTGACTTTAGGATGGAAATTTGAGGAGAAGAAATTTAATGTGATTCTAAACCAAAAATTTTAAAGAGAATAATATACTTTACTACATAAACAAATTGTACAATGGAATCAGTGTAAATCACTTTTAACTTAAAACCTGCATTGTACGAAGATCTCTTCTGTCCAGGTGGCATCGCGTAAATTTTAACAATTGAACTGATCTCTCATGAAAGACTGAAAATAATTTTACACCCTTTAATCCTGAATTCAGCATACAGTAAGACTCCTTAGAGGTCATTGCCTTCGTTTAAACCACCCAGCAGAGACAACTCCTTTCGTATAAAAGAACTCAACATTCCTTTCTTTTCGCATTGAATACTCTCATTTTACGTTTGTGACAAGTGCATTGAAGTAGGCCTACAATCTGGCAAAATTTGTAACAATCTTATTGTTTAAAACACTTTGTTTATAACTATGGTATTCCGGTAATATTTACCATAATTTTAATTTTTCAATGTACTTCAGACCATTAGACGCACCCAACTTTCAAGGCTATGTTTTTAAAGTAAAATACGGTACTCTAAACTGAACAGAACACTACAAAAGAATACTAACTCACAGCACCTGTTACACAGAGCATAACTATTTGCAAAAAGATTTTACATGAACAGGAAGATTATGGCAATATATTAAGGAGATCTCTCTTCTTTGCTAGAGGTAGACTCATGGGAGACAAACTATGGCGGTATCAGAAGAGCGCTTTCCATGTTTCAAGACGTTTACACTTTGCACTGAGTCTGCAGCACTCTTCAGCACATATTCATGGTTGTAGCAACTCCTGTGAAAGTAGAACCTATATAAAACTTTGAACCTATATAGTTTATTGGCATTGCCACATGGTGTGAAAAAAATCCAAAAAATGGCATTTAGAAACTTTGAAATTTTCAATCTCAAATAGCAGATGTTAGACTCTGATATAACTTCAAAAAGTAAGGTAAAAGGGTACTAAAATTCAAAATAACACACTGAAATAGGCACTATATTTAAATTTAATCTCAAGTTTTCAAACTAAGTACTGACATTTTACAGTACTGTAAGCCAGGCCTATGAAAGACGCTGTGTTGAGAATGATTTGTTACCATGCTTTAATTAATTATGACATATTAGAGATCACAGTAAATACATTTAACAAATTAATAATTAAAAAACTGACACTGTGATGCCGCGTGCATAAAATAACAGCTTTCAAGAATGGGGACAGCAGACTGAAAATGTAGGTAAAGATGACCCACAGCCTGGCATTCACATATATTTACAGTCAAATGAAGGAATAGGATATCAACAACTTAAGGAAGATAGGATGAGGGTGTAAAGGCACTAGCTTATTCAACAAGAAGGCTACTGATCGCATAGAATGCAAGTTTGGGAAATCACATCCTGCCATAAGCAATTTTTTGGTTGGCAACAAGTAAAGCAGTATAAAGCAATTTTTGTAACATAAAGTGACAGTTCAACTTGTTAAAATACGGAAGCTATCATGGCCGGTGTCATAAGTAAAGAAGTCTTCTAGGCTCCTCTATGGGTGGTATGAAAGTGTCTTGGGGTAGGCTTACAATATCATTGTTTTATCTGTTACAGTGTGTAATATTTAATAATAAATTCCTTTATAATCATTTCCAAAGGAATTAATATTACTGTTTATTTCCGCAGATAAGACGAGGTATAAATTTTTTTTTCAAAGTTTTATAGTATTAGCATGTATCTGTTCTATGAGATAACCCCAAACTATCAACGGCCTATGAATTTATGTTTACAAAACAACTTCAAAAAGTTTCGTTTTTCCCCCCCAGTTTACTACCAACCATCGCACTATTACAATCCATAGGGTGGGTAGTAGAAGTTGGGAAAAATAGCTACAGTTACTTAAAAAGACTGTTGGCTACCCTTACCAGAACAAACCTTCCTAGATTTTTTTTCCAAGATGATGTCTCTGAGTACAGTCCCACCATTGTGCGTGGACCATGTGTTACACATAGTAGTAAATAGGGGAAAATGAAAAAATGCCAAAGACAGGTTTTATTTATAAAATTCACTGTATCTTTGCTTGCAAATGGTACCTAACATATATGAAGATAATATTGTTTTTATGGTTTTAATTTATATAAATTTCAGTGTAATTTTTACTTCCTCTGCCCGTACCATAGGTACTATAGGTAGAGGAAGTATTGTTTTCGACCCCCAAATTCGAAGTTCAGTTTTTGACTTAAATACATGTTTTGAGGCCCCCTCAATCCAAAAATACTATTTTTGTAAACATATCTGTCTGTCTGTCTGTCTGTTTGTGAACAGGCTAGCTCCAAAATGGAAAATCATATGAAAACAAAATTTTGTATTTGGGTCAGGTACCTTCTGAAGATATGAGCTGAAGATTGGCACTAAGTTTCTCTTATTTTTAAGGGGACTTGACATGAAGAAATTTTTGTTTTTTGCAATTTTCTCGAAAACAGCTCTAACTTAACGATTTTCTTTTATTTTGCACATATGTTGCTTATACTGAAAGCTAAAACTTTTATTTGAAACTTTTTTCGAAAAAATTACAAGCCTTATAGGAAGGGTAGTTACAAGCCACCCACTGTTCACCCACTGTAGAAAGTTTGTCTTGCATGGTGAACAACTGAAAATGCACTCTTTCACGGCCTCTTATTCTATATAAGAATGTGAAGTAAGAAAGATGTATTGTTGTCCGTACATAGAGTAAAGCAATATCTGAGGGAAATATTCAATAAATTTCGGAAATTATTCTTAACGGCGGAAAGTTCAATAAACGTCTGCAGTCACTATTTTTTTTAGTTGGTTATAGCCTATAGCCTGCGTTTTTAGTCGCATTGTTCAAAGAAGAGGCAGCCATTTCATAAAATAATGGAATTTTTCCCTCAAAGGGAGAAGTTATAAAATTATTGCAATTGGGTGGTCAAAAATAAGTTTAAAACCTCAAATTCTCTGAATTTTAAGAACTTACATGTATCTGAAGTGGTTTCATGTGTAAAATCTGTCGATTTACTTATTTATTGCATTGAGTTACTTTTTTTGCCATTTTTAGCATGATTTTAACACTCTTTAATACCAAGTAGTCAAGAGTAATCAGCTATGTCCATTTTCATTTGAGAAAATATACATCTTAAGGTACAATTTGGTATAAGATTATCTTCAAAAAATATGTGTGGTTAATTACTATGTAAAATAACAAACAAGGGAATTTTTGTCCCACCCGTTATGGTGATAGTTTTGTTAAATTATTATTAATGAGTTAAATAAATGTTTTGACAACCTGGAAACAGTTTATAATTTGTATTTAATTCCTCATACCTTCATTAATAACAACATTAAGACCCTAACAGTAATAGCAGAATAGAAAATGAGCTTTTGTTTTGCATCATTAAAATCAGTGTCCAAATTATGTCCCACCCGTAACAGATTTTGAAAAACAAATTTATAATATTCAGAATAAATTTTAAATAATGCTTTGCATGTAGTGTGAAGGAGAGGGCATTGTAAATTTTACAGATTGTGACGAACCAATTCTAGTTTATTATTTATGATATGTAATAAACAAAAATAGCTTTTATAATTTGTCAGAATGTCCCACCCGTATTTATGAAATGGCTGGCTATCGGGTATTTACAGGGTTGTTATGAAAAAAGCCGGCCTGATTTTAACCAGCTGGTTTTAACCGGTTTTATCCACTTGAAAAAAGCCAGGCAATTTTATCCGGATAAAATCAAATTGAATAAAAATAATGGAAGTTTCTTTCATGTTTTTATTTCCAAACATCATAAATTTAAGTTACAAGCTCAGAACCTGTAGTAGGCCTACTTAGGACTACTGAGTGCAAATGCAGACCTACCAGATTTATCCACTTGAAAAAAGCCAGGCCGGATAAAATCAAATTGAATAAAAATAATTCAAGTTTCTTTCATGTTTTTATTTCCAAACATCACAAATTTAAAAGTTACAAGCTCAGAACCTGTAGTAGGCCTACTTAGGCCTACTGAGTGCAAATGAAGAGCTACCAGTTTTATCCACCTGAAAAAAGCCAGGCCGGATAAAATCAAATTGAATAAAAATAATTGAAGTTTCTTACATGTTTTTATTTCCAAACATCACAAATTTAAAAGTTACAAGCTCAGAACCTGTAGTAGGCCTACTTAGGCCTACTAAGTGCAAATGAAGAGCTACCAGTTTTATCCACCTGAAAAAAGCCAGGCCAGATAAAATCAAATTGAATAATAATAATTGAAGTTTCTTACATGCTTTTATTTCCAAACATCACAAATTTAGAAGTTACAAGCTCAGAACCTGTAATACTTACTGAGTGCAAATGCAGAGCTACCAGTTTTATCCACTTGAAAAAAGCCAGGCCGGATAAAATCAAGTTGAATAAAAATAATTCAAGTTTCTTTCATGTTTTTATTTCCAAACATCACAAATTTAAAAGTTACAAGCTCAGAACCTGTAGTAGGCCTACTTAGGCCTACTGAGTGCAAATGAAGAGCTACCAGTTTTATCCACTTGAAAAAAGCCAGGCCGGATAAAATCAAATTGAATAAAAATAATTGAAGTTTCTTACATGCTTTTATTTCCAAACATCACAAATTTAAAAGTTTCAAGCTCAGAACCTGTAGTAGGCCTACTTAGGCCTACTGAGTGCAAATGCAGAGCTACCAGTTTTATCCACTTGAAAAAAGCCAGACATTTTATCCAGCTAAAATCAAATTGAATAAAAACAGTTGAAGTTCCTTTCATGTTTAAATTTCCAAAGATCACAAATTTAAAAGTTACAAGCTCAGAACCTGTAATACTTACTGAGTGCAAATGCAGAGCTACCAGTTTTATCCACTTGAAAAAAGCCAGGCCGGATAAAATCAAGTTGAATAAAAATAATTCAAGTTTCTTTCATGTTTTTATTTCCAAACATCACAAATTTAAAAGTTACAAGCTCAGAACCTGTAGTAGGCCTACTTAGGCCTACTGAGTGCAAATGAAGAGCTACCAGTTTTATCCACTTGAAAAAAGCCAGGCCGGATAAAATCAAATTGAATAAAAATAATTGAAGTTTCTTACATGCTTTTATTTCCAAACATCACAAATTTAAAAGTTTCAAGCTCAGAACCTGTAGTAGGCCTACTTAGGCCTACTGAGTGCAAATGCAGAGCTACCAGTTTTATCCACTTGAAAAAAGCCAGACATTTTATCCGGCTAAAATCAAATTGAATAAAAACAGTTGAAGTTCCTTTCATGTTTAAATTTCCAAAGATCACAAATTTAAAAGTTACAAGCTCAGAACCTGTAGTAGGCTTCAGTTTTATCCACTTGAAAAAAGCCAGACATTTTATCCGGCTAAAATCAAATTGAATAAAAATAATTGAAGTTCCTTTCTTGTTTTTATTTCCAAACATCACAAATTTAAAAGTTACAAGGTCAGAACCTGTAGTAGGCCTACTTAGGCCTACTGAGTGCAAATACAGAGCTACCAGTCTTATCCACTTGAAAAATGCCAGGCATTTTATCTGGATAAAATCAAATTGAGTAAAATTAATTGAAGTTTCTTTCATGTTCTTTTTTCCAAACATCACAAATTTAAAAGATACAAGCTCAGAAACCTAAAATTGTATTTAGTGTAATTTAATACAGTCAGTCTCATGCAAGAGTTTGCCAATTACACGGGTTTCTGCGCTGCGGCGGGCACAGAAAATAAAGCCGCGATCGGTGTAATGGTTCAGGTTCTCACATTTACAGTTAAAATTACAATGAAAATAACCACGTACCTCATCACAAGAGATGTTAAAAATGTTCTGCTCTTGCATCTACACAATACTGGCACCATTTTAGGAAATTTTCTTTTACGCGCATTAAGTTCAGCTTCCGAAATAGAGTTAATTTTTCTTGTGATATTGTCTTCAAGTTCTTCTAACGTATGGGAAATTGACATATACACTTTATTTTTGAAGTTTCCCCATAAATAATAGTCACATGCTGTTAGAAGAACTTGAAAACAATATCACAAGAGAAATTAACTCTGTCTCGGAAGCTGAAATTATGCGTGTGAAAGAAAATTTCCTGAAAAGGTGCCAGTATTGTGTGGATGCAAGAGAAGAACATTTCCAGCAGCTCTTGTGATGAGGTATGTGGTTATTTTCATTGTAATTTTAACTGTAAATATGAGAACTTGAATCATTACACCAATTGCGGCTTTATTTGCGTAGATATTTCACCCGATCGCTCGGGAGTTGGAGCTGTTCCCGCCGCTTTGCAGAATCCCACGTCATTGGCCAACTCTTGCGTGGCACTCACTGTACCACTTCACTGTGTAATTCCCAGCAATACTTAATTACCGTATTTACTCCAATATAATGCACCCTCGAATTTAATGCGCACCCTGATTTGGAAACTTAAAATCATAAAAAAACGAGTTTGTTAGCGAATGTAATGCGCATCAATAGGATATTTTATTTGGAATTTTGTCTTAGTATTTATAGAATAATGAACCAACACATAAACATTTACAGTTAACTGCCAGTTTTAGGCCTACAAGTAGACCTATAGGCATGGCTCATCAAAATTCACTAATGTGTTCATCACTGGAATCCTCGGAGGTGCTTATTTTTATTGCTAAATGGACAAACAAAATGTTAAATGCATGTTTCACAATAAAAGCTGATACCACTCTTAAATGAGTTTAAAATCGACAATGTACAATATTCCACATTTGCACTATAGAACTGACAAAAACTATTTTTTCATTATGTTTCAGAAATTAAATTTCATATGGTGTAGGCTAACGATAAAATGAACGAAGTCGAGAATTATAGCAGTGCCTTGTTATGTAGGTCATTATTACCTCCGACCTATGAAACGGATTTGTACTAGAATTTAACGTGCACCTCAGTATTGAAATCTACAAATGGACAAAAATAGGGCACGTTATATTCAAGTAAATATGGTAAATTCACCATTCATCATAAGACTCTTGCATATTTGCTTTATTCTGCCTGTTGATGTATACAAGCTTCTGGGCTTTTTCATTGCCTAGTCTGTTTCTCAATTTTGTTTGTATTAACCCAAATGAAGAAAATACTCTTTCGATTGATGCAGAACTGGCTGGCATACGATGTAAAGATTCTATGGCTTGACAAAATTCCAGCGATAGGTGATTACGCTTCAGATTTGTGTAATTGATGGAGAAATAAGTATAAAAAATCCCTTTAGGCAGGCCTACAGGGCACAGGCTGAGGTAGATTTCATAGTGCTTTTTATGAATTTATTGGGGTAAGTGTAGAATAAAAACTGAAATTTTTTTTATAAAAAGAGAGTTGTTAATCATGTATTAATTGATATCTTTTATTATTTCATTTTTAATTTGGCCAAGGATTATTGTTCTAAAGATATTTAACTATTATTTTTAATATTTCAAACTTTATTTCATTGGTAATTTTAGCCTCAGTTGGTCCTCATGAATTCATTTCAGAATGCCTATTGGCTGAGGTACCGGTATATTTTAAAGTGTTTTTGACTTTCAAAAATTCAAATCTCTCCTTATATGAGCGCTATTGAGAAACTAGTTGTTGATTTAGAGATTACTCATCAAGAGCTTTTCAACGATACCCCACAAACATGGTTTTAAAAAATTTTAATTTCCACCCTCACCCCCACAACCACTGAATCATTGGTGTCTAATTTATGCATACTAAGTTTCCCTCTAAACCCCATAGGGCCCTAAATATAATTTTTTCAAAATTTCAACCCGCTCCCACCTCCCCCAACCAGGAAAAATTGATTTTAGCCGGCTAAATTTGATTTTAGCCGGCTAAAATCATGATTTTAACCGGCTAAAATTGAAAAAAACCGCTGGTCAGGTCATTTTCAATTTTAGCCGGCTTTTTTACAATCCTGGGTATTTATAGCATAATTAACGTAAAATTGTTTCTGTACAAGGATAATATATGTATACTGGCAAAACAAAATCCTTTTACCACATGTATCATTATATATTACATTTATTTTGTCCTAGTGGTGATAGATTTAAGTGGTCTTATGTGAATCGAGTTCCTTTTAATAACATTATTCTACAACGTTTTGCATGCTTAACTATGTGGATACTATCATGAATTATTTAGACTATGTCAGATTTTATTTGGGTTATGTATCCTTCGGGGATGTGATGTGACGTAGTAATGACTTTATCCTAATTTTTACAACCAATTTACATGAAGAGAATGTCATACATGATATTATATTGTACTGAGATGCTAACTTTTATTTGGGCAGAGGAAGATATGTGGTTTTCACATCAGATTTTTTTTGTATCTGTCCTATAAGACTACCTTAGATTTTTGGGGCCTTTTTTATCATTCAGCTGTTGTCTTTTCTGTGGAAATATACAGTATATAAATGAGCAATAACTCTTATCTAAGAATAAGAAAAATATGAATTTGTTTACTTCATCCTAGAACCTGAACTTTGAGAATAGCTTGGAAGGGATGAATTTAACAGAAAAGGCCCTAGCATTCATTGTAGCAATTATAGAGTCTGCTAACTCAGAAAGATGAAAATTTGCAAAATGTAAGTTCTGCTTACATGTAATCAGAAAATAATACAAAATAAAGGTTTTTTAGGCGTAAACTTTTAGTGTCCATTACAAATGAATTGGTCATTAGCCGAAAGATTTGAACAGCATCACAGTGTCAGAGACACGCCATTAGTACTGATTAATTTTAAAATTTCACGATTTAAGATATTACGGTATGTTTTATTTTTGTTGATTGTTGAACATAGGAACCATTCATTGGAGTAGCAGTGGGTGGCCAAAATATTCCTGGCGGAAATCCTGGTAACCTCCTAGTATGGGCGATAACTGCACATGGACGAGTGAGTATACAGCAACTTTATGAATATATTTTGTTAATCATTACTTGTTGGACCATTAATTTTCTTAAGAACTTTCGGGGAAATGGAGACTGCTGGTATTTGAATGAGGGGTAGGGTCTCTCACTAACTCATATATTCGTTTGTATCTTATGCTAATCATGAATGCAGTGTATACTATACATCCATTTAACATACATCTATCTTATTATTTATATAGGAACTTGATGTGAAGGGATTTCTCAGAAACTTTTTAAACACCAATTTGTTGAAATAATTGATTTCTGATACCATTTTTTTCAATAGATAACATAGTGAGAACATTTAATTTCTCTTCCCCCCATTCGGTTTTTCAAATAATTTTTAAGAAGTTATTGTGTTGAAACAAGCATCTGCAGTATTCATAAAGAGATGTAAACAGTCAGTAAGGTTATGACTCCTGTACCAGGGAAGTGTTAGATGTACATCGTGTCAAGTTTGTAAAATCAGCAATTCACAAAATGCTGTTTCTTCCGTATCAACAAACTCCCTACATTAAGAAATTTAAATAGATCATCCATCTACAAACTAATGGTTGAAATTGGTATTAAATTTAACTGAAAGCAGTAGTAGTGCTATAGTGGACTGATATTACATCATTCCGTGGCGCAGGCATTATTTACATCAGATAAGAGAACTTAGATGAGAGGGAAAGAAAATGTACTTTCTAGATGAAAATTGGGTTAACACAGGCCCCATACAACATTAAAATTATGGAGTGATAATACTACAAAAATCAAAGAATTAGATATTCCTATCGGGATTAAGCTCAGGTTTATAGAACTCAACAGGAAAGGGAAAAAGACTGATCATTTTGTATATAGAACGTGATGATTGTTTATTAATGTGAGTACCCTTTGCTTTTCATACTATAATGAAGGCTTAATTATGTTTATGAATGAATTTATTTATTTACTTCACATTATTATATAATTATATTTTTAATGTGGCCTTATAACTTGATATCAACACACCATTTGACTGTCTACTATTTCACCTGTTTTCCATGTTAAGTTCCACGTGGTCAACAGTGTGATACATCTCGTTTTGTTTATAATTACTTTAATCTTTTGTTGGACAATGTATAGGCCTACATTGAAGAAAATTTGTATAATTAAAATAAAATATTGTAAGAACAATTTATTACTGCAGGATTTTATCACTACCCCAATATAATGTTTTGGGCCTCCCTTGGAGTTTTGGAAATACTTCCATAGAGATATAGGAAAGAAGTAATTGCAAGATAATAGATTACACAAAGTTTGTTCTTGGTGGAAAATTCTAACTTCCTTGTTCTAGGTTATGTTTAGAACTGGTGTGAGTACAACTGCCCCTGAGGGACTGAGGTGGACATCAATAACAGTTCCACCAGGTTGTGAGGTGAATCAAATCAGTGTTGGCCCAACAGGCCTTGCGTGGGCGGTTTTGTGGAACGGTCGAGGATTGGTTAGAGCAGGAGTAACAAGAGATAGCCCCACAGGTATATTACTCAGTTTACTTAATATTCTTAGAAGCTGTTCAGCTTAATGATTTAAGTTTTAATACTTTTACTCTATAAGGGAAGTATCAAAACACTCATGCTCAAACATATGTTTAAATTTTGATAACAGAATTTGATTTACTACAGTGCAATCCAAAGATGAATCCTCCTGACTTATACCATACATAGCATGGCAGCTGTCACTGGGATAGGGAGACTGCTTTCGATGACAATTTTTACTCTCATCGCTACTTCTTTCTCTCGCTGAAGATTCAAATAAGATAATAAGTATAAGTATAAATTATACTAATATACTATTATATACTAATAAATTTATATGAAGAGTCCACTGCAAAAGGGGGGAATGTCACTTTTTCTTCATTTTGCGTAAAATGAATTTTAAACTTTAAAACCATACCACACTATATTAAACAAATAGAAGTGGTTCATTTTTTTCCACATAACTGAACACACATTTCTTTATTGATTCTTAACAAAATGAAGCACTTCATACTCCATCTTCACTATCAAAATAATTTCTTTGTTAACTGATGTACAAAAATAAATTACAAAAAGGGGGAATGTCAGGTAACTGAACTTCTACAGCATGTTCATTTTTCAGGTTTCTATGAGGTAGTGCATTGTAATATTCTCTTGCTTCAGGACTACAGAACTGGTTGAGTTCTTGCAATCACTGAACTTTTCCCATGAAATTTGTAATGAATCTGAAACTGAAATACTGTAAGTAATGTTATCGCTGCTTATGAGCTGTTCATGGAATCACAAAAATTTAAGTGCAATGCTTATTACCTTGATAAAGCTTATCAGGCAGCACAAACTCTCCACTTTGTAGTAGAATATTCTTCTGTTGTGTCAGTGTCAGTTAATGGGAACCGTGACTGAAGTTTCTCATAGTCCGTTCCATGAATATCTGTGCTTTACCAGACGAGGATACTTACGGTTCAGCAATAGGTCTTGTTGCTTTCGGACAGGTCTTGCTGAACATCGGAGTCAAGTAGAATGTCCAGTTCCTTAGCATAGCTAGATCTACATGTACGACATGGTAAGGAGATGGCTTCATGCGAGCACTCTCAAATACTGCTAGCCAGTGTTCTGGCAATTCAGCCGGATATCTTTGGTTAATGAGTGCCATATTATTAATTATTATATTATGATGAAGAAAAAGTCGGCATTAATCATTGATGCCACAACAATGAATGGTCAATTACTGCAGTGATACCAACATTTATGTTATATGCTGAATATGAATACTGTTGATCAATGCAATGCAGCAAACACATGCCATTCCCCTTTCTTGCTCTGTTTTCCTATGACATTCCCCCTTCTTGTATAGGAGTCACAAACTTTAAACTTCTCTCTGTGAGAGACTATCATCTTTTTTGTAATGCATTTAAGGCTATGTTATTCTACTCCATTTGGTCTATCATAATACACATTTATCTCAATTTTCACAAAATTTTGACATTCCCCCCTTTTGCAGTGGACTCTTCATATACTAATAATATACTATAATCAGAGATGCCAACTGCTACGGAATTTCCGTAGTTTCTACGATTTTCTTGAATTTGCTACGGCAATACGGAAATTGTGCTGAATATTACGGAATTTGCGAATCCCAATATCTATTTTTTAATTAAATTGTTCGTTTCTCCCGCAACATAAAAAAATCTTAATGTGTCAGCAGAGATGGCAACTGTTATCGTGAGAAATAGTTTGTAAAAGAAAACACCCGTTGTGTTGGCGACATTGGGCACTACAATCTTTGACGTGAGTGTGTGTTAAGCAAAGATGTTTTATCTTACATTGTAGTTATAACGTGTTTGGTGCTAAAATTTTTCCTCTATTTTTATTATCACATCGCCCACGATGAACGTGTAGACAAACCATAGATTAAAGTCGCTGACGACTGCCAACGCTGTTGCTTGCTAGAAGTTTTATTGAGTGTTGCAGTGCAAGTAGAACATTGAGGAAATATTATGTCGTATAAACGTAAAACCAGTGACGAGTCTGATGGACAAAAACGAACTGCGGGAAATCAGCATTATCGAAAGCAGTATTTGGAAGAGTTTCCTTGCCTCGGACCTTCAAAAATTTCACCGAATCACGTATTTTGTGAAACTTGTAATTATGATTTTTCGGTTAAACATGGAGGACGTGGTATGTTTATAGACCTGTGTTTAGTACATGTTGATGTTTGAAATTGCATATATTAATTTGCCCCAGACGTCGAGTCCCCCACCATCCGATTAGACTCACACTACTGATAACCACCTTTCAAGGTTGGCATCTTAGACCATGGGCTACCAATAGCAAACCCTCCCACCCCCGTGGGATTTTCTGGCACACATATTTTTTTGTTGATATTGTCGTCTAGTTTAAGATTTTAGTTGTTTGCCCCTTATCAATTACAGCATTTACCCGGAAACCCCGGAAAACCACGGAAATCCAGAGAAAATGGGTTTGTTTTAATTTTTTATTGTTCTTTGCCCCTAATATTCCCAGAGAATTTCTGACTCACATATTTTTGTTCGTATTGCCATCTAGTTTAAGGTTTCAGTTGTTTGCCCCTTACAAATTACAACATATCCCCGGAAAACCCGGAAAGCCACGTATATACGGAGAAAATTACTATGTTTGGTTTTTAAATCTTTGTTCTTTGCCCCTAATATTCAAAGGGAATTTCTGACTCATATGTTTTTTTGTTGCCATTACCATCTAGATTAAGATTTCAGTTGTTTGCCCCTTATCAATTACAGCATATCCCCGGAAAACTCCGAAAACCAAGGAAATCCGAAAAAATTGACTTCGTTTGAATTTTTGAAAATCTTTGTTCTTTGCTACTAGTATTCAAAGGGAATTGGTAAATCATATGTTTTTGTGTTGGTATTGCCATCTAGATTAAGGTTTCAGTTGTTTTCCCCTTACCAATTACAGCATATCCCCGGAAAACCACGTATATACGGAGAAAATAACTATGTTTTCTTTTTAAATCCTTGTTCTTTGCTCCTAATATTCGAAGAGAATTCCTGACTCATATGCTTTTGTGTTGGAAGTGCCAACTAGTAAGGTATCAGTTGTTTTCCCCTTACCAATTACAGCATGACAAAAAATAATGATGCTGAAGGGATGAAAGCGATTGAAAACCTGGCAGCACACCCTTCATATTCTAATGTGAACAAAAATATGTGTCAGAAATTCCCTGGGAATATTAGGGGCAAAGAATAATAAAAAATTAAAACTATTTGTAAGGAGCAAACAACTGAAACCTTAAACTAGATGGCAATACGAACAAAAATATGTGAGTCAGAAATTCCCTGGGAATATTAGGATCAAAGAACAAAGATTTTTAATAAATTAAAACGAACTCATTTTCTGCGGATTTTCGTGGTTTTCGGAGTTTTCCGGGGATATGCTGTAATTGATAAGGGGAAAACAACTGATACCTTAATCTAAATGGCAATACCAATACAAAAACATATAAGTCACCAATTCCCTTTGAATACTAAGAGCAAATAACTAAGATTAAAAAAATTAAAACAAAGTAATTTTCTCCGGATTTCCGTGGTTTTCCGAGTTTTCTGGGGAAATGCTATAATTGATAGGGGGAAAACAACTGAAACCTTAATCTAGATGGGAATACCAATACAAAAACATATAAGTCACCAATTCCCTTTGAATACTAGGAGGAAAAAACATAGATTAAAAAAAATAAACAAAGTAATTTTCTCCGGATTTCCGTGGTTTTCAGAGTTTTCTGGGGAAATGCTGTAATTGATAAGGGGCAAACAACTGAAACCTTAATTTAGATGGCAATACCAACACAAAACTATATGAGTCACCAAGTCCCTTTGAATACTAGGGCAAAGAACTAACATTTTAAAAAATTTGAACAAAGTCATTTTCTCCGGGTTTCCGTGGTTTTCGGAGTTTTCCGGGGATATACTGTATTTGATAATGGGCAAACAACTGAGACCTTAATCTAGATGGCAATGCCAAAAAAAAAAAAGAGTCAGAAATTCCCTTTGAATATTAGAAGGAAAAACAAAGATTGAAAAAATAAAACATTGTCATTTTCTCCGTATATACGTGGTATTCCGGGTTTTCCGGGGATATGTTGTAATTGGTCAGAGGCAAACAACTGAAACCTTAAATTAGATGACAATACCAACAAGAAATATGTGAGTCAATAATTCCCTGGGCATATTAGGAGCAAAGAACAAAGACAAATTAAAACAAAGTCATTTCTCCGGATTTCCGTTGTTTTCCGGGGTTATGCTGTAATTGATAAGGGGTAAACAGCTAAAAACTTAATCTAGATGGCAATACCAACAATAAATATGTGATTCAGAAATTCCCTGGGCATATTAGGAGCAAAGAACAAAGAAAAATTAAAACAAACTAGTTTTCTCCGGATTTCCGTAGTTTTCCGGGGTTTCTGGGTAAATGCTGTAATTGATAAGGGGCAAACAACTAAAATATGAAACTACATGTCAATACCAACAAAAAAATATATGAGTCGGAAAATCCCATGGGGGGGGATGGGGGGTATACAGTAGCCCACACTCTATCTCTGTATAATAATATATATTAATAAATTTTATATTATATATACATATATAATATACTATATACTAATATATACTTTATATTTATATATATAAATATACTAATAAATTTTGGCTATATATATATACTAATAAATATATTAGTATATATTAGTATATATACTAATATATACTATAAAAATTATATACTAATACATTTTGGTATTTACCTCACCTTTCTTAACGTAGACCATGTTCAAAAAGCTGTCCCTTCTGATCTGTACATATCTAACAATGACAAAAATCTGGAACACTATTTTAACCTCACCTTTTGATATTTCACAGACTTCCTGTTATTTTAGTGTTTAATTCTTCATGCAGATTATGTTTTACTTTTCGTTTTTAGATGCCCCACAGATAAAAATGAAAATCACACAAATATGAAGATCAAGATGGCCTAGTGTGCAACCAGCTATTCTCTCGTCATCAGACAGTGCCTAGAGGGAGCCACTAAGTTATTTTCCATGTGAGCCCTGGGCTGTTGCTACGGTTTGTTGAAAGTGTGCAAATTGCTTTCATTTTTCAGTTAGCATACTGAAAAATTGTGTCAGTATTACTTTCACATAATGTTGCTTATTTATTATTATAAAATAATAACATTTTGGGCCTATGATTTGAAAAGCACTATTCGCATGCCACACTCCTACTTTTTCTTCATGTAAAGGGACTTGGTGTGATCCATTACTAATTTTCGTTACTGATACTGCATGCTTTTCAATACTCACAGAGTTCAAGGATTTGGGATATTGAAAACCCACATGCTATATACTATTGTCAAGGCTAAAAATGTCTCCATGAATGATCATCCTATGTTCGGTGACAGCCACATGTGATGCATGGTAGATGTTCGATGGTTTCATCTTTGGTTCACCCTGTAAAAGAAGATCACAATCATTTAGTTCACCCTGTAAAACAAGATCACAATTATAAGTTAGAGTAAACACAGAACAACTCTGAACCTGAGGCGGAGCAGGCACAGTCACGTGACGAGTGACAAGCGAATGAGGTTGCTGCGGTGTTGTACAGTTAACGGAACGTGCTGCCTCGCTAAAGAGATGTACTTCATTTATTTCTTTGCGCGCTCAAAATCTATTACATATAGGTATTTCCTGATATCACCATAGAAAGCTGTATTTTTTTGGAAGCTGACTGTCCAAACATCATGTCTGTAGGACGCTTTGATCGGAAGATAGCTCTTATCCTGCAAATGTTAATATAAACATCAAAGAGATCCTTTCTTATTTCTACCCTAAAATAAAAACACCATCGATGGATTACATTACAGTTTCTGTCTATCTGTTAACATAAACAAGAAGAAGACCCCTCTCACTTCCACAATAAGAAACTTCCACCCAGCCATAGATAGAACACAGATCTGCAGTTTCAGTTTATATGTGTAGCAATCAAGAGCGTTTTGTGTGTGTTCTATTGTGAGAATTCAGTGTCCGTAATGTCACCTTAGCAAGCCTAGTACGAGTGGTGAAGCAATTTATACCCACAAAGTTTTGTGTAAGCAGGCAAGAGCTATGGTTTTCAGTGTTTATAGTTTTTTTAAGACTATTTTGGACGACAAAGTGCATAATAATAAGAATTTTGCCAGGTGTAAGGAATTGACTGCTAAAAAAACTAAACTCCGTGGCGCTACATCCCTGAAGGGACTTGACCTCCCACCCGACCGCTGCGTCATCTACCACAGGTAGATGGCAGGATTGGGGGCATGTGGTCAGCATGCCGATGCCCACGGTCGTTAATGGTGGTTTTCATGACCGGAATTAACTGCTAAAGCTTGCCAAATTAGTGAACAATCTGTGACTAATATTATTAAGGAGGGAAAACAATCAACTAAAGTAGGGGGTAGGCTCAGTTTTAGATCTCTTGGAAACCATCGCACAGTTAAAAAGCGCAAAGCAAATCTTGACGGTTTTCAGAAGTGTATTTTACGCCGAACAATATTTGAATTGTACGATAAGGGGGAATATCCCACAGCTAAAAAATTAGTTGCTTTAATGCGAGAGAAAATAAAATATAAAGGTTCTGTGTCCTCCATGTATACAATTTTGAAATCCCTAGAATTTAAATACAGAAGAACCAATGATGGCTGGAAATTTCTACTGGAAAGGGGCGACATTGTTGCAGCCAGACAAAAATGTCTGCGTACAATTCACAATCTTAGGGGGATGGGAGATACAAGGCCCATATTTTATCTTGATGAAACATGGGTCAACCAGAATCACTCCAGGAGGGACATATGGCAAGATCGACTGGAAGAGGCGGCCTTAAAGTACCAATAGGGAAAGGTAGCAGGCTTATAATATGCCATGCAGGCTCAGCTAAAACAGGGTTTATATCAGAAAGTAAATGGGTATTTCGCTCCAGTCCTAAAAGTAAAAACACCGATTATCATACAGAAATGACTTCGGACAGGTTCAAAGAATGGTTCACGAACATATTTCTAAATTATCCGGAAGAGAGTTTGATAGTAATTATGGATAACGCCAGCTATCATTCTAGGCTATTAAATAAGTTACCCACAACAAATTCACGTAAGAGAGAGATTCAGGAATGGCTTCAAGAACACAACACAACATACAATCCCACAGAAACTATATCAGAATTGCTAGCCCATGTTGCCCCTTATAAAACTCACGAAAAAAATTATCTTGATCAGATAACGTTAGAAATGGGCCACGAAGTTATCCTCTTGCCTGCTCATCACTGCCAGTATAACCCTATAGAGATGATTTGGGCAAAAGTTAAAGGCGAAGTGGCAAAGCTAAACAACACATTTCGGCTTGCTGATGTAGAAAAACTAACAAACGAAGCACTCGATAGGGTTATGAGGGAGGACTGGGAATCACGTGTTACTCATGTGGAAAAATTGCAAGAGAATGATTTTCAGAAAGAAGTTGCTAGGGATGACACTGCTGAAAGTATAATTATAAATCTTAGGGACAATGAAACAGATAGTGACACGAGTGGTGAAGAAAGTGAAGAGGACGAATACGAAGAAGTTTTATCTGTCCCTTTGTAGAGGCTTCCGTGTAGGCCTATTTCTACAGATCAATAAGGTAAGCCTTTCTTCACTTTCTTTTAAGATAATTCATGTTGTATCTTATGTGTAATAGATTTCAAAATTTCAAACCACTTTTGTTCGCGATTTTTCAAAAACGAAATACGTTAAAATAGTGTGTGAATGTTTGATGCAGAGTAGCAGTGAGTAAGCACGCGTGTTCTCTCTCCCTCTCTTTGTTAGACAGAGAATGTTGCAGACTCACGAGTTGTGAACTTGTCAACACTGCAAGTTGCGTAACATTCTGTTGGCTTATCGTATGTTCAGAGTTTATTTGTGTTTACTATAGTTGCCTATTTCTGCCTCAAGACGTGAAATCAATACAAGAAACCTAAAGGACCTATTGAAAACTGTACACCCCAACTGAATAATACATAATAAATACTGTAGGGTGTGAATGCTTTAATTTATAGCACACCACAATGAATGATCAATCCAACAGGTACTTATTCAATGCATTATTCTTCATATGCTTGTTTCAGGGAGTCATTTCAGAGTCTTTCAATGGAAATAGGTTACTAAAGTTAGCATATAGCACATAAGTTCTGTGAATAAGATTTCAGGGAAATTTGGGCAGGAATGTTTTCAAAATGCCCATGTGAGTACATGAAGCAGTACATAAATAACATAGCTAATTATTAAGGAATCACTTCTTATTGCTTTTAGGTGAATTCTGGTTAGAAGTAGCACCACCAGAGGATCTAAAACTGGCACATGTTTCTGTTGGAACTAATGCGGTCTGGGCTGTGACTAGAGATCATAGAGTGTGGTTTCGGAAAGGAGTAAGAGGGGAAAGTGCTGGAGTGAGTGAGGAACTGGCCCGAGGTTCTGGCTGGGTTGAGATGGTGGGAAATATGGCACTAGTGTCAGTTGCAGCCAATGATCAGGTATTGCAATCTACATGACACATTACAAAGAGTGAAATAATGTTTTCCTCATATTTGGAACGTTGTAAAGAAAGGTAACTGAAACTGAAACCAAAAGCTTTCTCTGATCTAATCTCCTTGCCCTTAATTCTTTCAGACAAAAACTATTATTATTACAGTAAAACCTGCTGCCAACGGAACCTTTATGAACTGGAATACTGTTCCTATCGGAAAAATTTCCTGGTCCCATAAATTATGGTTTATTATTCATTTCATTATAATTACCAGAACCTGTCTGACATGGAAACGGAAAATTATTTTGTTGCTTTAATAGAAAATATTTAGTTTGAACATCCTTTAATTGTCACTGGCCTGCTCAGGAATTTCTTTTGTCACACTTGTCACTGGAAGGGTTGTTCCTAAGGTGTAACTGTACACTGTAGAAAGAGGCAGGCAAAATCTGGGAAATCCTTCATTCCAGGTCATAAAGTGGGTCACTATACCTTCTAAACAATTAGTGATCTACTTAGAGCAATTATAATAGGATTCTTTTACTGTACTGTCATTCAGTTCTTTAAAAAGGTGTTAGACTGTTGTAATCGTGTGTTAAAATAATGGCAGACAGAAAACATGTCTTTTTAGATCTGAATACGAAAATAAAAGTTATTGAAGCCAGTGAAAAAGATAATTTGTTGGTTAAACAGACCATGGCAAAATTTAATGTTGGCAAGACACAAGATTATAACATTTTGGAGAAAAAATTAGAATCACAGAAACAGTGGTTAGGTGGAAATGGTACAACAAAATGATAAACTAAGAGTGAGGTCAACAAGCGAGGGTTTTATATGACGTAGTGTAGTTTATAAGAAAGAGATACCAACATGTCATAATGTAAGTAGGGCTAATTATTATTATTTCTTTAGGTAACCCTTATTCACCGGAATCATGCCTATAATGGAAAACAAATTATGGCCCCTTGAAGTTCCATTACAGTCAGGTTTCACTGCATTATTATTATTATTATTATTATTATTATTATTATTATTATTGTTATTGTTATTGTTGTTGTTGTTGTTGTCTTTGTTATTTAGCGATGCTGTTTTTGTTTTTGCTATTATTATTATTATTATGAGGACGATGATGATGAATGATGGATGATGATGGATAATGATGGATAATGATGGATGATGATTGATGATTGATGATTGATGCTAGTGCTTATAAGGTAATTAACTAATTACATTACAAGTTTAGATCAAATCGTATTATTTATAGAATCATTTTTTGTTTAACAGAACTGAATCTTTTGCCTAGTGAAAAATTCAAATGGAATGTGTTTTGAGTTTTTCCTATTTCAGCCTACTGTGAATTTAAAATGTTTCAGTTTATTGCATATATATTCTTTATCTACCTTCTATACACCCTAACTAGGAATATGTGATTTTCCAGGTATTTGCTATTGGCAGCGAAGATAGATGCCTGTATTTTCGCACTGGTGTTCTCCCATCAGAGCTGACTGGAAAGAAATGGCGACCCATCCATGCTCCAACTCAGTTAAGTCGAGCTAGCAGCAATGCAAGTCTTTGGTCTGCAAACTACAGACACAGCCTATCCGGTGGTACTCCCAGGGAGAAAAGAGTGCGTAGCTGGTCTTCTTTAGCAAGAAATAGTTGTTCTGGAGAAGCTCCAAGTAGTATTCTTCGAGACTGGGAGGAGGCATCAAGATCTGCACCCACTCCTACCTCTCTACGACTCCAACCAAATCTTTGGCAGCGAAGTAGTGATGGGGCATCTCTTGCCATGAGGGGGCCGAGCTGCTCTGAAGACTCTGTCAGTGAGAGTAGTGTGGTGGGACAATTAGAAAGGAGGTAAACATAATATCTATTAAATGATAATTCTTTCACAGTGGCCATGTGTAGGCTAAGCTGAAAAGGTAGAGTCAGACTGAAAAATTAAATGCCTCTACCGGGATTTGAACCACAGATCTTCGGCTCTCCATACCATTGCTCTGCCACTTGAGCTACCATGGCAACGTGCCAGTACAACATTAAATGTGAATGTACAACGTACAGTCTGATTCAGCTGGAGTTTTCTCAGGCTATAAAGCATTTTATTCAGATTTCTAACAAGCTTTCATTGGATATGTAATATCATTAGATTTGTAGAAGCTTACATTTTACACTAGGACCCCAAAAATTCATAATGTTATTAAATTTTGAAGTTGGGATCTCATTGGGTCATATTTTTATAAATTTTTGTTCACTGATTCACATTAAGAATTATCACTTTGTCTACTAGTAAGCTCCGTTACTTTGTGCTTTACAATCTTAGCTCATTATGTAGATTGTTTATTGTTATGCCACATTAGTTTTAGTAATAGTGTCAAATCCAAAAGTTCTAAAAAAATCTATTATGGTAACATTTTTCATAGGATAAATAACTATTAACTTTTGCAATGATAATAGTTATTTTTCACAGTTCACATCCTACAGAAGATTATCTCCATTTTAAGTTGCAGCAGACATTTCTTTTCGGGTAAGGTGTATGCTCGGCTTTTCACAGTTCTTAGTTGAACTCTTGTTAAAATTTTACTACTTCTCATTTTCAGTATTAGGAGTATCGTTGCAAACTGTAGTATGTCAACCCCTGGAAAAAATCAACTTTTACATGAATTTGCATAGTTTCAAGCATGCTGGTGCAAATGACATGCAAAAAGTGGCTGTTGTTTCAAACTGTATTTTGTCCACATTCATGATTGCTGCAAACCATATTATGTCCACAGCTACTTTTGTCAACAATGGTTACCATGAAAGTGAATTATGTTGGTTAAACTGATAACTTGATGCTATCTGTAGGAAGGATTCTGTTACTTTTTGCTGTGTTTCACAATGGATGAAAGCATAGTTGTGGAGGAAAAATCCCAGAGGAAATAGAAGCAGTATAAGAAGGCACATGCATAATTCGCAATTGCGATAACATGATTTTATTTGCAAATTTTAATGTGCGAATTTTAACTTTTTTTTCATTAAAACAGCGATTTTTACATTCCAGCGGATTCCTGAGTATACAGTCAACTCCCGATTACCTGTGGGCGGCTTATCCATGCATGAAAAATTGAATTTCCCACACTTATTTCCAATTTCATGCTCTTAATTTAAAATTTTCCGCACTTTATTTCGTCACATTTCTAATTTCCCGCACTCAATTTCTTCATATGCACAATATAAATACAAAGTGCAGGAAATTCAAAATCTTTCACCCGGTTAATTCTGACATTTCGATTATCCATGTTTTTCAATTATTTGTGCATGTCAAGGTCCCAGTTAACATTGATAATAGGGGGTTCATTGTAGTTTAATTTTGTGGCTTGGTTCTAAAAGGGCCAATGTCATTTTCTTGCAAAATTTAGATGTATGCATTATTGAGTTCAGCTAGTCTTTATCTTTCTTATACTAAAAGTGCCAATGTCTATTGCTATTAATAGATATAATACAGAAACCTTAGAGGCCAATGTCAGAAGTTCTCAGCAAAAAATGTTACATCTATAAAGGCTTCAAAGTCAGTTATCTCAATAGCAAGTTTTATGACATTGGTCCTTTTAGAACCAAACCACAGTTATTGATCTTCCTACAACAATGTTCTGACTGACAGGAGAAAATACTTAAAAGAAAAATTTGGCTACAATGGTTATTTTTTCATTTGAAAGTTAAATAACCTAAAGTATTAAATACCCTCTCCAGTGCTTGGTTTCTAGCATTTTAATTTTGATTTTTGTTTGTGTCTGTATCGATATTGTGCCTAGGTTTGTACTGTTTTTATTTTTTTATTTTATGTGTTACATTGACCGAAATAACATGTGTTGATATGACCAAACATTAAAATTCTGTATGGTTAATTGGCTTCTTTGTATTTATGTGTATGTATTTTAATAAGAAATAATATGCTAAAATAGATTAATAAATGGCTTGTCTTCAAAATCATTCTTTAACTCAACAATTAGTAAAATTGTATTAAAAATAACTACTCTTGGGAAAAAATAACACCACTTTTGGAAAAAATATCACCACTTTTGGGGAAAATAACACCACATTTGACCAAACACCTTTTGCATGCCCCTAAGTGTAAGGGAGCATTCACATCGAAGTAGCATGCCACTTGCGACGTGCTATCTGGATGCACGCTGCACGTTACTCATTTTAAATCCCACATAAACAAGTTCAAGTCTTCACAGCAAAGTAGCGTTGCAATAGTGCAGCTCACAGAGTGCGACATTCATTTCATCAGATAGATCTGAACTTATTTCATGCAACGCTACTCGGGATGACGCATGCGTACAGTTACCTTTTCAGCTGTTTTCTAATTGTTAAGAAAATTCAACACATATTCGTTTATGTAGCAGTAGATTATGACAAAGATTTCATGAAAACTGCTGGAAAGAGAGCTACAATTTGCACATGTGTAGGCTATACGATATGGCAATCGAAACTAGTAGGAAAAAAGCCTGGATTAAAATTGCTGAAACTATATCCTCTTTAGGTAAATTACATTACTTTAAATGGGTTTCTCAATTGTTCAAGTGAAAATATATAATGTACGTTAAACTGCAGATCGCATTTGCTACTTCGGTATGGATGTAAAACTGTGAACCATGCTACTCGATGTGCAGCCTGCATCCACGTAGTGCGATTCGCATGCTACGCTACTTTGGTGTGAATGCTCACTAAGTCAGCAAGGCAGTTGCATTTTGAGGAAAGATATGTGTTGAATAACAAGATAACAAGTAATAATCCAATTGGTCTTCATAATATTGCCATTGTGCATCTTAACAACTGTAGGCCTATTATGGAACAAACCTTGAATTGCATTTCCCCCCAGAAATAAAGCTGTGCACTGTGGCAAGTAGCATATGTAATATGTGTGAGGTGAAACTAGAGGCTTGGATTTTCACAAAATATTTCATTTGTCGTACTGTTCAAATTGGGGAATATAAAGATATGTTTTTAATTTTTAACTGCCTCCCATTGTTTAGGCGTAATTTATTTTTTGGCTCTCCTGTAAAATCTTGTTGTTTGGAAATAATACGTTTTCAATGATACTCATACGGTATCTTCTTTATTTGGAAACATAAATAAGAGGGGTTCTGAGATAGTAACTGTTACTTAAATTTTATCAAAGTCTTGTGAGAGTATACAAGTCAGCCACCATGTTTCACGTGTCACAAGTCCAACCATTTCATGCATAGATGGTGTTTTTGAACTTTCTGTGCTATGCATAAAAGATCTATCACTCAATGAGTATATTTCAGTTGGAAGTTTGCCTTAAATTTTGTGTTAATTTTGCAGGTATGATGATGATACCCAGTCAAGCCAGAGTAGTAATGAAATGATCAATACAATACCCCCTACTATTCAAGAACATTCCGAGGGAGCTGTAACGGAAATACAACCAGTTTTTGTTGTGGGAAAAGCAGTTGAAATAAAAAAGAACCCTACAGTATGGAGTCCTATCCGAAGTGTAGGCTCCATGGTGGGTATGGAAGTGCATCCGGAATCAGATGGCAGCGCGTTTGATCCAGCATCTGGTGATTCAGGAGTGTTTGGTGAAGATGAAGATGCTGAGGCAATGTTCTGGGACGAAGGTGATATAGTGTGGTGCATGGTGGAAGCTGGAGCCTGTGTTGTTGATCCGCTGTATCCTCCCAACTGGTAATTATTTTACTGAATTATAGTGGAACACATACCTTTTTTGTTATACCTTATTTTTTTACTCGCATAACAGATCCCCCACATAATGGATGCATCCCACTTTTCACATTTAAATAATTGAAAAATAAAAATTTCCCATGTTATAGTCGCATATCATTTTAACAAAAATTTGTTTTAATAATATCTGAAGTTGCAAGATTGGATGGTCTGCATATTTCTAAATTCAAGTTTTTAAACAACAATGCATAGAAACAGTAAACTTGATCGGTTCTTATTAACGCTCAAAGTAACATTCAATGATTGTTAATTAATGTCCTAGTTTTCTTAGAAAATCTGCTGAAGACAGTTGTGTTGATACCCTTGTGTTTGGACAGTGGATAAGAACTGACTAGAAAGTTATATAGCGAATTTTAGGTTGAAAGTTATCAAATTCACAGAACAATACGGTAACATAGCCACTGGATGAGAATTTACAATGTCTGAGCATAGTGAGTATGTTTACGTCACTGCTAACTATATATATTAGTCGTGGCTGATATATTGATAAGTATGCTATTGATTGTTAGCTGGTGCATGTTTGAAATACATGTTTATTTTCCACTAAAATTTTTTCCTTGCATAAAGGATGTAAAGGAAGCACCCTAGCTTTTTGTTATAAACTTCTTTGTAAATAGTGCATCTATTGCACGATTCAATACGGTATATGTTACTTTTTGTGTACAATATTCAGATAAAACTTGGAAATTACAGAAGTCACTTATTATTGTCGTCACTGTGGAGATTTTATTGGAAATATGATCTATTTAATTGAAGTGCCTTTTTAAAAAAAATGTGATCAATACTTCAGTTTTCTTCCAAATTATTATACTAATGTATGCAAATTTTTAAAGAACTTTCACCTTGCACCTTTTTCACTTTTACAGTACTGTAGTCTGCAATATTGGCCTTCAAATCCTGTTGCTATTTCCCATGCAACAATTAATAATTATAAAGTAAAATAGAATTTAAAAAAAAAATCTGTGATACATTCACATAACTTTTGCCTAAAGCAGTGTTTCCCAAACTTATTTGTCCATGGAAAACTTCATTTAAGAGAATATATATGGAACACTCATTCTTATTTCTTTGCAATAGCTTAAAATAAATATTACAATTTTAAAGAACCCATTCAAGTTGTTTACTTAATGAAAACTGTTTTGCTATGTCCTTCTAGCCTAGAATTCTGTGTTTTATTTTTCTCCATAAGCAATTCATTTCAGTTACATAAAAACCTTTGTTTTATGTAATTCAATACCACTTCACTGTGTAATTCCCAAAAATAGTTAAATTCATTTCAGTTTTCAAAGATCAATTACCAAATAATTTTCAAAGTTACATTAACAATGAAACAATACAGTGGGAATCTGGAAATTCAATATGATTGAGGTTTTCGATTTTTATTAGCACAGATTTTCTTGAAGTTGGATAACATCTTGATCATCATGTCAGATATGGCATTAAGTCTATTTCTATACTTTGTTTTCGTTCACAATACAAAAATTTCATTTCACATACATATTGTGACAGACTTATTTTACTTTATAGATAGAGTGAGAATATTTATTTAACCAGGCGCCACCCACTCTTATAAGTAATCAACCAAGAACTTGACTTTAACCTTCCAAAACATGTCACATAGGTTATTGCTGGCAGCTTCAGCTGAAGAAGGGGTGGGTCAAAGTTAGGAAGGTTTTTCACTTTATACTCATGTAAAGTAGTCAAGCTTTTCAAGAAACATGTGAACAAAATTTTATTGAATATTAAGTACATTTGTATCTTCGTTTGAGAGACCTCTTCAGAAAAAAAAATACAATACAATATAAACAAGAAATAAAGTTGGTCTACTCCGGTCTTCTTCTCCAACTGACTATGGAATTCTGCGGTCCAACATTTACCTCTATCTCTCCAGTCCTCTTGATCATACACTCCTAATAATTGTAACTGAGAGAAGTACTTTAACGTCCAATCTAGATGTATACTAAAAATTATTTCCTGTAGACCTACTTTTCTTTTTATCTCGTTACTTTCTTTTTCCCTTACACACTTTCTGCGTAATCTCAAAACTTCTACCATGAGAATACTTCTTAGCTTTAACCTAATCTTTTTTTCTTAGAAGAAAGCCTGTATATCTTACTTGATCTGAGTCCTAGACAACTAACAATAAACTCCCTTTCTACAACAAAGTCTTCCTGTATTAATTTATGCATAGAAAAATAATAATCTTCCTTTCTATAACAAAGTCTTTCTGTTTTAATTTATGCATAGAAAAATAATAATCTTTCTGTTTTAATTTATGCATAGAAAAAATAATGATCTTCCTTTCTATAACAAAGACTTTCTGTTTTAATTTATGCATAGAAAAATAATAATCTTCCTTTCTATAACAAAGTCTATCTGTATTAATTTATGCATAGAGAAATAATAATCTTCCTTTCTATAACAAAGTCTATCTGTATTAATTTATGCATAGAGAAATCCAGTGCTTCTGATAACGAAATTTTAGATCTATAATTACAGATTCCGTATTCCGTCTGAATTGAAACTCCATCCATTTGAACTTGATTATTCTTCTTGATTAGCATTACTGGTTATACTATAGTTTTGGAATGACGCTAATCTCATTTAGAAGACGAATCTTCAACGGGATGTCGATTTAGAGTCTTTTTGTCTCAGTTTATTTACACCTACACTGAATCGGTACACACGGGGGAAAGAACTTATGGTTCAAGGTACTTATCTGTGGTGTGATGTAATAGCTGTCTCGCTGCCTCGTGCATTCCACAGACGTAACCGTCCCAATGCCTGACGTCCCCTACAGGCGATCCATAAAGTCTCTCTCTCCAACCGCATCCACTCATGGTTGTAATGAAATCCACGGCGATTCGTCGTTCTCTGGGTAGGTAATATGTGGCTCGTGACCCTTCAGGCCATGCGACGTCCAACCTCCGCCGTAGGATGACGACCATGCAGATCTCGAAGATCCAAACCAACTACTGCCTTCCACAAAGTTTTGTAGGTTGATATAAATCCACTCCACAACTGCAACAGCCCACAACTTGCGTCGACTTAATAATGACGACTGACTATTGCCGATCCGCTTTGCTTTCAGTCTCCTGATGACTTCAATCCGTTCCAACTTCTAACGGTCGACTCTATACCAGGCCACTCTGCCTGACGTTCCTCGCCTCTGGACCTCCTTCTCTCGTTGCTGACTTCCAACTCTACTCTCCTCGATGGCCACTCCTAGACGACTCTCCAACCTCCCTTTTTTTTTTTTATCGTCTCTCTTCTTCTTTAAAAAATGTGCAAGCGCCGACTCCAGCGCTATCTGTAACAAGTCACTTCTTCTAATTAAATAAAGCGTTCACTACTATACTGTGGTAACCCGTGGTCTAACCAGCGAGTACGATAGACATTGTTCGGTAACTTTTCACTTCGTTACAATATGTGTGTCAAAAAAGGAAGAAGCACAGAAATATTTTGTCATTGTTGATAGTAGTAGAAAGGGAACAGCTAACCGTCGACTCTAGCTGTTGCAACAATGAACACAGATTTTATAATTTACAGGGGGTGACAGTATATGTGTTACATGTCACATCTGGTCGGAATGCAATGATAAAAATTAAACATAAGTTGCTAAAAGGAATTTCAATTGTAATGCCACCAAGATTACTGAGACCATCGTGGAAGAGTTACACACAGGTTGGGAAACACTGCCCTAAAAAATGAGCAATAGACCTTTCTCACTTCAAATAATTCTGTTTTAGAATAAGAGATTGTCTTACAGGAAGAGTATTCAGTTGTCCAGCCTCATTCAAAGATGTTCCATTCACTGCACAAGACTGAATTTTGTGCAACGAGTGGTTTATATCACCCTTCAGAGAATTTTTGCAAATAAAGGTTTGAAATAAAAACGTTAGTACATAGTATAAGTATCTTATGTACTAAATTTTAAGAAAGTTGTTGGAAGTTTGAGAAAATAGTAAAAAATAAAATTTTCTTGTGTAAAGTAGGGAGAAAATAATAAAAAGTTGTTAGCAATATTCGTGTAACATCCCCACATGTAAAATTTTGTTTGGATACTATTTTTCATTTTCGAGCTATTCTTTTCACATACACTTACACATTTGCACAAAATGGTTGCTGAAAATGGTATTTTTAGATTCAGGGGATTTCAAAACATGTTTCACTTTATATAGCCTATATTTTCACAACTCGTGAATTCATCACTCACAGAAACTGTATATCTAACTATAATTTATTTAATTTTCCTTATTTATCTCATATATTTTTCCTTCACTTCTCTTTTCAAACTGTGGACTTCTTTCTTCATGTTACAGGTTTGTGGAGATGCATGTGGCACCTGAAGTGGAACTTTTTAGACCTTGGAGGTTGAAAATCCTACAAGAATTGAAGAGAAGAATGCCAGAGATTGGGTTCGAGAATTATGAAAAAGCAGTTGAAATGTGAGTACTCTGTTAAAACAATTGGCATTGTCATGTTTTATTGTTTTAATAAGTATCAAGTCTGTGTGTTTTATTTACGAGCAAAGAATTGTTCAACAAAAGAATTGTAGGGTTATGAAACCTTAAATGTATTTGTAACTACTTAATAAAGACCCTGAAAAGTGGTAAATAAATTCAGGGGATAACAGATGTAGAACCTCAATTAACCATCAGTAGAGGTGTTTGAAAATGTTTTTATTTTTTGTAAGATTTCTTGTTTTAAAATTCAAAAGGTGGTGTTATGTGTTTTTATTTTTTTAAAGACACTAAAGACATAGGACGACATGCATATATGATTATTGTTATTGTTATTATTATTCCTAGGCCTATTATTATTATTGTTATTGTCATTATTATTATTATTAACAATAAAAACAATAATAATAATAATAATAACAATAATAGGCATGTGTTCAACAGAACAAGAAAATTTCTGCTACTTTTTCAAAAAGGTTAAAGAAACAATTTTTAAAAGTTTCGTTTTGTTTCAATTTTCTGGTTGATCGCAAAAATGTTGCCAAGAAGTAGAAGTTCGAGCAAAATAACTACAGTTAGTTAAAAAAACCGTTGGCTACCACAATGGAACAGAAGAATACACGCATATAGTTGTGGAAAAACTGTTCTTTTTGTGAACTGTTTCAACTGTTACTGCTTCTCAAACGAAACAGTTTCAAAATAACCTGCTATTCTGTTGCGGTGGAAGAAACTGTTTTGCCACCATGGTGTTATTTTTCTATTTCTGAGCTAAGACAAAGCTAGAAGAAGCAGCTACAAAAACAATTTCTGCAGGAAGCGGTTACATAGTTACAGGAAATAATCCCATGAGGACCCAGACAATGTGCGGGCCGGGAAGCAGCTATAATGAAACGGTGATTGCTACATGAAGCAGTTACAAAATAACAGTTCCAGAAGCAGAAGCAGTGACTACTTCCTGAAGTTGGTTGGCGTGAAGCTGTTATTTTGCGAAACAGTTTTCAAATAACTGTTTTGTTATTTTTGTCCCGCGCATTTTGCGTGAGTCACGTGATACCCGTTCCGATTTATGGGGAAAATGAAAAAAATACCAAAAATAGGTTTTATTTCGCGGATTATGGCGTTTGTGGTTTTATTTACGAAATTCGCGTTATTTCGCGGCTTGCATTTGCCCGCAAATGGTACCTAACATCTTAATATATCAAGATAATGTAATCTTGACATCAGAATACATCATTTCGTTTTATCGCTAATCAACAAAAACAAACACCTCTAACCATCAGACATGGGACAGGATCCTTGATAGATAAGAAAAATAACTGTTAAGTAGAAAGAGGAAATCAATATAGTCTACCGTATACAGTAAAAACTTTTGTATTTATGTACTGTAAAATTATTGTTCTTGTTGTTTGAAAAAGTAACTATTTTAACACACCATGTGCTTATTTGGATACTATGTCTCATGCAGTGCTAGATTGCCATTTGTTGCTGTGTACCTAAACTACTTCCAAAAAGAATATGCTGTAAGAATTATAAAAAATTGACCTCTGTTGTTAAGAAAGAAATAGCATGAATCGGAAGACAGATTATTAAGTTTCTAATGTATTAAAATTAGCTAAAGTGTGCTAAAAATTGACTTATAGCTATAACAGTAAGACTCTTCGTACCAAATGAAATTTGATATAAATAGGAATCCTAATTTATGGTAATCATAAATGTAAAGGGGTACGCCGTAGCGTAGTGGTTGAGGCACTGAGCTACAAACCAGAAGGTCGCGGGTTCGATCCCCGATGAGGTCGTTTTTCAATTGGCCTAATCCTTCTGGTGGCACTATGGCCCTGGGGTCGACTCAGCCTCTAACAGAAATGAGTACCAGGAGCAATCCTGGGAGTAAAGGCGGCCGGTGCGTAAGGCTGACAACCTTACCACCTTCATGTGCCGATGTCTAAAAAATCTGGGAGCCTCAACCTCCTGGAACCTTCTGGGTCTCCATGGCCTGTAATAGGGAACACTTTACTTTACATAAATGTAAAATTTTGGTACAAAAATAAGATTAATTTTGGTGTTATTTTGGATAACAAAATACAGTTACAATTTCTGTATTATTCACAATAAAATCAAATAAATTTATTGCTCATGTTCTAAAAATATTGCATATTTTTGAAAAAACACATCAACAAGAGGATTTTAGTCCTTTCATTTAGTGGATTTTTACAATAATTATTACCATTTGACTATTAACAGTTTTCTGTAGTATAAATAAACCAGTTAACACAGTGTCTCTTATCTACAATTCAAGGGTGCGTCAAGGATATTACTAATGGGCAGCAGAATTCAGGTATTTGTGTACTGAAATAAAAATATAAAATACAAACACTATGAGTGCGGTTTAAAGCTAAATTAATATAGGCCTTATCTGAAGAAGAAATTAACTTCCATTGAACAATTTTTTTTTTTTTAAATTTCAAATTGAAATAATTTTTTAGATCCGTACACTTATTTTATACCATGCTGATAACTCAACATTTAATTAGCTTATTGAATATGTATTGTATTAAAGTGTACATATATTTATTCTAGTTTCAATAAACGTCATTTAAGTCCTTCTTTAAAAAGAGACCTTTCTCATACTTTCCTTGAAAAATTTGGCACACTTAAAACAAAATCCGACTGCCGGCGTGTTCGTGTGGTTAGCGTTGCTGACTGCAGATCTGTCAGCCTGGGTTCAATCCCTGGTATCTCCTTGGATTTTTCTGAGGTAGGGAGGTCTGATGGGGATGCACTCAGCCTCGTGATTCAAATTGAAGAGTTACTTGATAGAGAAGTAGCAGCTCTGGTCTGGAAACCACCATTAACAGCCGTGGGTGTCAGCATGCTGACCACATGCCCCCAATCCTGCCATCTGCCTATGGTAGATGATGCAGCAGTCGGGTGGTAGGCCTTGTCCCTTCAGGGATGTAGCACCACGGAGTTTGGTTTTTAAGACAAAATCCTCCTCAAAAAAGAATTAGAAAACTCTTTTGCAAGTATAAAACTACAATATTTCGGCCTATAACAACAAGTTTTGAAATGGAAGATTTTGTTAATGGCAATAATAGTTCGTCAGTCCATCACTCATGAAAACTAGGTATCTCTAAATATATAATACATTGTCATTTCTAATCTAAAGATAATTTTAGAACAATTATAAACCGAAATATATATATTTACAATCTCGTAAGTATAGTAATATGCAATTAACTTGTCTGAAAGATCAAAACATGCCAGAATGTTGGAATTTTGTTTAAAAATGCTATTCACAAAATTTTGTTGAATTTTACATACCTAATGTCGTGTTTAGACCTGTGCGCCTAGTTGCCGTGCCTCTCCAGTGCATCTGCGCATGCAACGGTGCAAGCTCACGCATGCACCTGGTTTTTTGCGGCTCCATTATTGTAGGCGCATGCCTCTTTCTGTTCACACCTGGTAGAAGTGCGCAGATGAAATGTCCGCTTTGGATTTAGGTGCTGCTCCAGCTGTTGTTATTTTGCGACAAAGACGAAACCGTAAGAAGCGTGAAATGTGCAAATAATCCATTGTCGTCTCAACTTTAAAATAACAATTTGCCGACCAACGACAAAGAAGCATATTAAAGGAACAATTTCAGTCAACTTATTTTTGTAGATAGGAAGTTAATTGAGTGGGTATTGAATAATTATTGTATCATTAAAAAGGGTAAATATCTCAATTGTTTATGCTATTTTTCGAGTGCCAATATTATTTTGAAAAAGAAAATAATTGGAAAATCTCTGTCAAAATTATAATACAATTTTCTGTGTTATATTAATGTTCATTATTATGTTTTATTAAGATGGCTAAACTCGTTTGTTTAAAAAGCCTAAAAAGGCTATTCGTTGAAATAATACCACTGCTGAAAGAGGTATGAATGTCAACCTTTTATATTTCACTTTATCGCCAGTTTATATTATTAATAATAATTTAATAATTAATCATTTATGCTATAAAATAATTTAAGTTTGTAAATAATTTATTATGGAAAATATTAATATAAATAATTTATGAATAATAAGTTAATTTATAATTTAAGAATTTATAATAATAATTTATAACTTACCGTAATTTATAATAATTTATGTATGCAACCCAAAAGTGGATAAAAATCTTAGTTCGTTCAGAATTGTACCATGTTCAAAAATGTACCATCTTATCCTAATGTTAATTGTTAATAATGACTGACAATGTGGTTTTGATTGTTTTCATTGATTACCTCTCTTTAAAAATTAATGTTAATAACAATAAATATATATTAATATTAATATAATAATATAAAATTATCCATTCCGCACCCACTCTTCCTCTTTGAGAGATGTTCATTGTGGACTCTACGAAAGTATGATCGGAGGCTTTTTATTTTATTTAGCACCGCTTTCGTTGTTCCCAAAGCATATTTGTCTCTTAGAAACTGCAAGGAATCGCTCCTTTTTGTTCTGTCCTTGTAGTCCGGGGAGCTAGCCATCCACAAACATGGACAAGAGCGATAATCCTCCACGAACTCAATATTACTTTCTGTAGACCACTCCGTCATAATGAAAAATCAGAACAGAACCTTGGAAGACGCACGACTGTTGCACGTAGCTCCCCGTTTCAAATGGGGAGCTACTTGCGCCTACGTGCACCGGCGCAAGGTGGTCTGTGCGCACAGATTCCACGCATGCCTCACCCTGCACCGTTGCATGCCCCGGCTTGCATCTCCACGTGACAGGCACGTGTCTCTTGTGCGCATGCAACGTTGCACAGGTGTGAACGCGGCTTAACACCAATTATTTTATTCTTTACAATGCCGCTACTAAGTAGTTCAAAGTATCTGTGTTACTTTTTTAAATTTCTATCTATTCAGTATAGATAGGCTACTTAGATTGACTATAATTAATATTTTCCATTTTTCTATTGGTTTTGTAGCAGATTTTTAACTCATTGTGGCAGATGTAAGTGGACCTACCTTCTCCAAGACCTCTACCACATCCCAACCAAATTGATGTCCTATTTCCCTTGGTATGCAACGTATTTTGATTAAGTAAGTACTGTTGTTCCTAAATTAACATCTGTGGGAAATTGTCTCAGTCTCCATTAGCTACGATTCTGTCAGGAAAAATTCCTCATGTTTTAATGCAACAAGGCTCACTTTTAAGCTCTCCAAGAGTAGGGGGGGGGGACTTGACAATAAAAATGTGCCAGAGGTTTGTTGAATTATGTAAACAACTGTAAATATAAACAACAAACTTCTGAAGCTGAATGTTTATAGCATAAGGCATATAGCAGGAAAGCTTCAGAATGATTGAGGGTTATCTAGATGTCCGTTAAAACAATGATATTGCTGTACATTAAACTTTTAAGGCATTTAACTTCACATAATTATTGTAATTGTATTGTATTTTAATAGAATTAAAGCTATAATCCATAATTTGAAAACCAAACGCATGTAAAAGAAACTACCACCTTAGGCAATTCTAAAGAAGAATCACCTTTCAAGAAATTCACTTTCCACCATTTAATGCATTATAAATTCCAACAAATTTTCAAAGAACTGAACATCACTTTGGCACCTATCAATAAGTGCATTCTTAAAAATCTCGTAAGTTCAGACATAAAAGACAAAATCCCATCAAGTAATAATTCAAACTTTTTAAAAATTGATTGTAATACCAGTGAAAAGTTTACATTGAAAAAAAAAAGAGATTTAACTGTCTGGTGGACCGAGAAACAAACTTGTGGATAGATCTCATCTTTTGATGAAGGGGATAACCCTTTGAAACATATGTTACAGTTTGGTAAGATTTTACTTAACAGTAATTAGGCTATGTGAAGTTGAATGCCTCAAACTTAAATGTATAATATTTGCACTTTCCAATGTTTTTCCAATGAATTTAGTTAAATACTTTAGAATTCTGTCAGTTTTGTAAATTTGCACTGATATTAGCCAAATAAAGAGACTTTGTCAACAATTTAGTATAGGCTACACCAGAGGTTCCCTAACTTTTTTGACCTGGGACCCATCTTCATCTAGAAATTTTTTCGTGACCCACTACTACGTAACGATAACCAATATAGGCTACAAAAAAAAATTTCGCGAGCCACTACTACATAACGATAACCAATATAGGCTATATAAAATACAGCACATGTTTTTCATATTCCTTTCAATAGTTTTATTGTGTTCAAATGCCTTATATTCCTTATATTGAAAACAAGTTTAATTTTTCGCGACCCACCGAAATTGCTCCCGTGACCTACCAGTGTATTGCAACATCACACTTTTGTCAAAAGTGACAATTCCAAAACAGCTGACATTCAGAATGAAGCACAACATTAGTTATAGATTACTGTTGTGCTAGTGATACAAAATGCATCAATAAAAAATCAGGATAATTGTTTAAAAAGGAAGTGGATTGCAGATTTTGAGTGTTTTCAGATAGTGTAAATGACAGATGAACAAATTTGTTCCTGTGCTGAACAGCTGTTTGTCGCTTTTCGGCATTTCATTTTAACTAGTTTTTTAACTTTAATTTAATTGTAAGTATAAAAATTTACAAGGCTAATTAAAAAAAAAAATGTATGTCTGAGAGAATATGAGTGGTAAAATGTCGCATCAAAATAAGATGTGTTCTCTTTCAGTAATTTTTAAATAATATTAAAACACCTGGGCATGAAATTTAAATTATAAAGGTTGTAGCCAAGCCAGTAATTAGTAACCATGATTGTTACGTATGGTATAGCATTACAGCCTTTGGGAGCTCAAGCTTTGCTTCTTCGGGTGGTGTTCGAAACCACTTTTTATACATTTATATTGTGATTTGTAGCAAATAAAATTGGAAAAAAAAATCACTTTTAATACGCAAAATTAATTAAATGAACAAACACACTCCCACTGAACTACCCGTCCCCCATTATAAAATACTGATTACTAGTTTATACTTTTTGCATGGCACCAACTAATTTGTAAAAACATGTTAGAACAAATTAAATATTTTGGAAGTATTTCAAAAGTGTTTCAACCGACTGTAAGCTTTAAAAACTGTAATAAACTACAGCTAAAAGCATGAAATAATTGTTTGTTACTTGAGAAGCTTAAGAACCGATTGCCTAAAACACAGCGGAGTCAAAACCATTCAAAATTGCATGGGAAATTCAAATTGATCACTTCTGAGTAAATTAAGTCATTTTGTTCTCATCAAAAGTAACTGCTTGTGGCAATGACTACTCTTAATTTGGATTTTGTTGCAGAAACTGTAGTAAAATAATATATTATAGCAGATTTTAAAATTGAATCTTTGTTGCCAGCCCAAGAATTCTGGTCTCCAATGGCACTCTGGTGACTGGAAATTTCACTTCCAGATAACACCATATTATTTCTTCTGATATTTTTTAAGCTGTATTTCATAAATTTTACTCTACTTTTTAAAACAATAAGAGCCTATTTTCAAAAATTTTTTGACTTATAAAGGCACCTAAAACTTAATTCTTAAGGACCTAAAGATCTAATGCGTAGTAGTGATATAAGTACATTCATATATTGGTGATATTATGCACTTCAAAGTAATTGGAACAATTGCCTGAAACAGCTCAACATGAATTCAACAGTTTATCAAAAATTAATGTGGGTAAAATTGAAAACTTTTGTTTAATTAATTTGAAGTAATGTTTGTTTATCACCTCCAGGATTAAGAAAGTCTATCAGAGGGATTAAAATTAACAACATTTTACTTATGCAGTACTTTTCTCCTTAGGTCATCCTGGGTTAAAACTGGTAAAGCTAAGTGCCAGCTAAAAGACTCAAATCAGTTTGAGGACTGCATGTTGGAATTGGAATGGGTTGGAAGTGAGAAGGGCAGTTTGGATTCAGGAACATTGTCTATACTGAGTTTGGATAAAAAACATACGAAGGTAATTAAATTTGACTCTCTCCACTCCATGTCACACTCTGTATCTCCTGTAAATAAAATTTTGTTAATTAATGGAAACAATAAACTCATTCTCATTTGATTTAAATTTATATAAAATCAAGCAGTAATCTTATTTATTCATACTTTCTGAGGGACAGCTCCCTTTTTCTCTAAGGCACAGCGTACAAATATACTAAATTTCATACTGACAATACATTTTTGGAGTTTAATAATGCCAAATCAATAAGTTGTCATTTTGGATTGTACAAGTGATGGCGTGGAATCAATAAGAAGCTCTTCAACCCTCGTATTTCTCATCAGAAGTCTGAGGTGATATTAAATTCAAGGCAGAAGTTGGCAAAACATTTTGGAATGGTGCCTCTTTGAAAGATTTAAATTTGCTTTCAGTACACAATAATTTAATGTTTCTTGGAAGCTTGTGGATCTGTATTCAGAAAAACAAGCACCCCTCTAAAAGAGTTACTGGACTTAAACAATAATGCCGTTTTAAGCTCACATTTGAATGAAATAGAATTGCAGAAAACGATTATTGCACTTAAAATGAAATGTTCTTATGCAATTTAGTTGTACAAATACAAATTCGAGATGCTGCACCTAGCGGAGGTCTAGCGAACTACAACAGAAATACCGGTACCTCTTCACTCAACAAGCTAAGGATCATTTTACAAAATTTTACTGCCTTCTTCCCAGCAGCAGTCAGGAGGTGGTATTATTAGACAACTTCCAGATAGCTATCTGCCCCTAAATCTATTAATATTGAATAATTTATAGATTTTCACTATAGAGATTTTTCTTTACCTCTTTATAAAGTGTTAATTGTGCATGAAGATACTGAATTTCCTATGATCAGTAGGAGACATGACTGAAACGTTACACTAATACCTTTACATTATATTATGTATAACATAATGTAAAGGATATTGTAAAGGTTTTAATCTAATGTAGCATGTAAAGTAAAAGGAAGACAATTGGAACATCTTAGTTATGTAAGGTAACACTTATGGAGGTTATAAGGCTATGTATGGGAAAGATAATATTACCAACCCTCCTTGATATGAAATCTATTAATGATGGTTTCGTAAAATAGTAAGTGATAAGAAAGAAAGGAAAATTCTTGATGGTGAAAAAGTTATCATTATACTCAAAATTTATGCTGCCTCTTTCTAGAGAAGAAAACAAGGCAAAGATTGATATACAAGCATTCATGAACCACAGATCATTGTCTCTGTTGGACTTTACATGAGAATTTTATAGGAAAAAAATTCCTCCGACACTGGGACTTGAACCCAGGACCTTTGGCTAAACGCGCCAGATGGAACCTCTCTCCTATGACTGATTGCCCTAATGGTCTACCTCACAGACAGACAAGTTATGTCATATGCAGTACTGTGAGGAACACTAAGCAGTGAATCTCATGTAAAGTCCAACAGAGACAATGATCTGTGGTTCATGACTGCTTGTATATTTATCTTGAATGTTGGCTGTACAATAACAGTGGGAGCCCGGTCACAAAAATCACTACTTAGTGTGCCTCACAGTACTGCATGTGACATAACTTGTCTGTCTGTGAGGTAGACCATTAGGGCAATCAGTTATAGGAGAGAGGTTCCATCTGGCGCTGTGAATTGAACTCCGGCTTAGCTAAGTTGGTAGAGCATTGGCGCGTTTACCCAAAGGTCCTGGGTTCAAGTCCCAGTGTTGGAGGAATTTTTCTCCTATAATATTCTCAAGGAGAACATTATCTCATTATCTGCTGCTCTTCGTAATTGGAATTCATTTCTCACTAAAGGTTTAATTTTACTCACAGAGTTGACAACTTGTTTAGTAAAGTGTGATTGAGTTCAGTAATATTTGTTCAATTTCAAGATTCATCTTATTAGTACTATTAGGCTATTTATTATATTTTTCTAGACGCAGTTCAGCATATCGGAAATCACTTGTGTTGTCTGCTGTAGTGAACCTTCTAAACCCCGCATTGCTATTCATACTCCAAAACTTACAAAAGGATCAACTCCTCTTAAACTGCAGTTTGGTGGGGATACTGATATGGAGGATTGGATGGCCAATCTCACCTCAGGTAGAAATAATTTTTTTGATTAAATATATTTGTGTGTGTGTGTATATATATATATAGAGAGAGGGAGAGGGGGGGGAGAGAGAATATATACAGTGAAATCTCCGTACAACAATTACCGATATAACTATAATACTCTTTATAACGTTAAAATATTTTGGTCCCGGCATTCTTTCCATTAAAATAATATAAAATTCCCCTCGGTTTTACGATACTCTTAATAACGATAAACCTCTCCCTTACGATTACATTTAGAATCCCCGTAAAATACCTTTTCCTTGGTACAACGATACAAATTGAAATGCTGGCTACTGCTGTCACGAAGCATGGTGAACTGTGTGGTGAAAATGTTCCACCTGCTGTAGAATACGTGACAGTAGATGACAAGGTGATTTTTCCGGAGCTAACGGAAGAAAACATTGTTGAGAAAATCCAAAACAAGCAGGCGGAAGATGAAGGGGAAGAAGAGGAGGTAGAACAAAGTGTGCATCTACCAATCTTAACCGCACTCGAAGCCATTGCCTCTTGCGAGGCTCTGCAGAATTTTCTGTCAAGTGTTCCATCGTTGCCAGAAAATCATTTTGTGAACCTCGAATCAATAAGGGCATTGTGTTTATCCCTATCCATAAAAAAAGCTATACAGACTGTCATTTCTGACTTCAATAAACAGGGACAAAAATGATGAGTCATCCTGTTCATGGTGCTGTGCTATAATGCAATGTAAAATGGGTTTGCTCATAGTGTAATAATGTAAGGGTGGAGTGAATACTGTACAGTATAGCAGTTCTTGTGTTAAAAATCTTTATTTCGCTAAACACCTAAATAATTTCAATTATTGCAGTTGTTTCCTATAAACAACCAAAATTTGAACATTTTTGTAAATTCTCGATATAACAATATCTCTCTCTACAACAATATTTTCTTCTGGTCCCTGCGAAATCATTGTATTGAGATTTCACTGTATAGAGAAAGCAAATTCTTCTCACGATCATCTGAGTTTGAAATAATATTGTTAATTTTTTTTAATGAAAATTTCTTTCACTTGCCTACTTACTTCCTTACTTACTTATTTACTCAATGAGGATAAACAATTCCTAGGCAAATCAAAGGAACATTACCTATTTTGTGAAACTCAGAGGTTCCTTGCCGTGCTTACCTGAGCCCACCATTCTACTCTAATCTGGGCTAACTCCATCCACCCATCCCTCACAAATCCTATGTCCCTTAAATCTATCCTAATGTTGTCCTCCAACTTACTTCTAGGTCTTCCATATGGTCTCTTCTCTTTGGGTCTCCCTGTCGATATTTTCGTGACATGTCTTTCCTCCCCATGTGCGCAACATGTCCAGCCCATTTTATCCTCTATGATTTAATAACCCTTACTTAATTCGGTGAAGAATACGGGTTATGAAGCTAGTCATTTTGCAGTTTTCTCCAGTCCCCATTTTCATCTCTCTTAGGTCAAAATAGTTTCCTGTAAGCACCCTGTTTTCAAACACTCTTAGATTATGCTAAATATCTTACACTGGTCACATTATATGTCTGTCAAACTGCAATGTCACTGATTGCAAAAAGGTGGAAGAGAGATGGGTGACTTGTAGTGGAATATATGACTGTTAGGCTGCATCCACTATTCTTCCTTTGTATCAGACTAGCAGGTGTCCGCGGCTTCGCCCACGATAATTAATTTAAAAATTAAAAATTAAGAGTATAATTACTATTAGAGCATTATATTTATTAACACTTGCATGCGAATCATTCATAAACTAAACCATTAATAATTAATGAAACAGCTAAAATTCCGGCTTCAGAGTACATTCCACGATTAGAAAGCGCCACCTGGTAAAGCGATCTCAGATTCGATATGCAGTTCCAAAGCTAACTGTGAACACATAATACGTATTGTTTCTCAACTGTTTGTTGACAGATGAATATGATGTGAATTTTATTTGATCAATTCAGTGTAATTTTCAGAAATTACATAATGTTTCAAGGGAAAGAATGGTTTGTTTGTATTTTTATTATCAGCGATATTTCAAGAGTTAAACCATCAATATTTTTCAGCTGGTCCCCTGCGGCTTCGCCCGCCATTATTAATTGAATCCAGGATTTTTAAGAAATTTACACTGGTAGTTTATTACAAATGTTTGTGGTTCAGAGCCATGAAAATTGTAAGTAAAAATAAAATTATAATATTTGTTCATTGTGTTCATTTCACTTAGGCTTTATATAATAACGAAATGGTTTTCCTAATTTTGTACTCTTCGTGAAAGTTTAGACTGCGAGAGACGAACATCGCCGAGTATACCCGATGTTTCACGAAGCGGGCGAGCGAGTGAGCACACTATTTAGGGCCGTTGAATTGTATAAGAGTAGATGGTCTTCAGTAAGAGAGTTATAGTGTGAACAGTGTTATAGTGTGAACAGAAGTTTGTCGTTTTAGAATGGAGTAATCATTCATTGGTTTCCCCTTTTGTGCACTTTTACCACTAAAACCCTGTGATTACATACCACAATTGACTTATGTATAAGCCCCATATTTTTTTTTGCCAAATTTTTCTGTAAAACACATGCATGAGATATTGTAAAGTATAGTCAGTAATGAAGCCCAAAAAGATGGCAGATCAGTGCTCTACTTTACTGCTTTGCTGAATGAGCTAGAGAGATCGATGTTATACTATCTGTGGATAGAGCACAGATCTGGCGACCTCTCTAGCTTCATAGGAGTGCACACTGGCCTTCCCTCCTAACTTCACCTTCTTTTCCTCAAGAAGAAAAAGAAAGGACCCTTAAAATTTTAGAGTGGAGCCTATAGATGAGCAGGATTTATCCATGAGTAAATACAGTATAATGCTAATTGAAACTGAGCGTGATCAATACAGCAATTTAGAAGTCATCTCTTTATTTTGACACCAAGGTAGGATTTAAGTTTTGCACCTTCTGCAAAAGAAATGTTGACCTTATTTTAAATCTAGCTTAAATTTACATATTTATAAGCTTAAGTACAGTAGTGGCTTTCAAGTCACATTAGTTCTTGGAAAAGAAAAGAAATGCAATACCTGCTAACAATCAACCAAAGATTTAATAAAAAAATAAAAAAACAACTTTTTTTGTTATCTTTATCATCTTTGTGAAGTTAATAGCTCGATCATTCATTACTGCTCAGAATTCTGACCTAATATTAAAGATTAAAGAGTATTGTTGTTTGTATTAGTAATTTTATTAAATTAAAATTTAGTGATAAGTATTTTATTTCCAGTGTGTTGTCAGATGTTCGGAGTGCATGGCCCTCCAAGTCCAGGAGCCATTTGGATCACAACAGGTCTTGGTGATGTTTTTGTGTTTGATCCTGCAATAATGGAGGTGAGCTGTGTTGAATTGTAATTAATATGAACTAGATATTAGATCTAGGTAATATGTAGAAGTTTGAGCAATTCTGAAATGTATTCCAGGCAAGCCAGCTCCATGGTGAGATGTATACTCAGGAACTAGACGTAACAGGAAAAGAAACTCCTTATGAAACTCATCTACATAATGGGTTTCCACCAGGGACCATATTGACTGTACAGGGTTGTATTCATGATGACTGTGATAGGTAAGTTACTCAAAGAGAGGCTGAAAATTGTTTTCTCTTTTGTCTTACTGTAGGCCTAGGACCAGTTTGTTTCATTAGTTCAGTTAGTTGGTTATATGGTTATATAATGATATGGGTTTAGTGTAACTTACAAGGAACCTATCACTACCCTCATATCAAAACATGCCTCAATATTTTTACTGGGTCATCTAGATGCTGTAAGAAGTCCACCCTCCAAAAATTAGCTGCTGGTTTCAACTGCAAGTACCCTAAAATGCTTTGCAAATATCTTGGAACATATAGGGAATATAACATGGTAATCTAGAGATGGGACTGGACAACCCTGACTGGCGGGAGTATTACGTCATCCATTCATTTTGAGAATGGAAGTCCATATAAACATTGTACTGGTATCATTCCGCCCTTATCTGTATTTGATTCGTCAACTGTTAGCCTATGTCAATCATCTCCTTCCCGCGGACAACGAAAAATTTCTAGTAGGCCGTGTTTCCTTCCATAATAAATATCCACGAGGGCTACTTTCAGCTGTCATATACGTTAAAGACAAAGACATGTTTATTTGCTTATTTTGTTGTTCAAGCTGAAATTGAGTGCTAAATGAATAATGGTATGTATAGAATATATACAGAATATTACTGTGAAATAATTAGGCCTACGTACATTAAGCGGAGTTCTCCGGCAGTGGTGTAATTCTCAAATCAGAAACATACCGGAACAAGCCTTTGAACTTTCACCTAATTATTCACAACAATGCCTCTTGCAAACTGAAGGATTATACTGTATTATGAATGCCATGTTTCGCAATACGCTAAAACATTTGTAATAAGTTAATATTGTTATCTTAATAATTTTCGTCACATATTATTAGTTTTTAATTATATAAAAATCAAATGATGTACCACACTATATTGTCTTGAAGCATGGTGTGTGCTGCGGTTCAAATCACATGCATTTGTTTACATGGGCTTGAATTCGCAAATGAAAGGATCAAGCTTTTAACCTAGCTTCTGTTGTCTGTCTAGTTGCAATCAAATATACAACTCAGCGATCAAATTCTGTCTACAGACAAATGTGAAAACATGTTAAGAAGAATGTGATAATGATGCGATTATTTGCTGTGCATGGTGCAGAATGAACTTGTGTTTTAATCACTGCATCAACACCAGTCACTTCTGTTTTGTTTTCGACCGTCAGTCGTCTCCACGCATCCGGAACTTCGAACTGCAGATAAGGGTTGTCCAACTTCTCCCATTGCACTGCTTCAACCCGACATTTTCCAGGTTCGATTTAGGGTACTTGCACTTGAAACCAGCAGCTAATTTTTGGAGCGTGGACTTCTTACAGCATCTAGATGACCCAGGAAAAATATTGAGGCATGTTTCGATATGAGGGTAGTGATAGGTTCCTTGTTAGGTCTATGACTGTTGCTGGTGTGGTGGAATTTTGTGTCCACAGGAGTTCTTTTACTTCTTTTAAATCTACAGACATGGGCCTGTCACTTTTATGCATCCGTAAATGTTATCCATCTAGGCCAGGATTGAGACTGCGAACTTGAGTATAGATAGCCAGTGCCATACTCACTGTCCTATCCTGGCCAGTATATTAGTTTGATGTACTTTAGGCCTTTTCATTAATGCTTAGGGGGTGCTGGCTTGCTACTGTTTATGAAAGCGACTATCCTTTTGTTTACAAGGAGTAGGCCTACATTCATTTCACAAATTGATGCACTTTACGCCTTACAGCATTCCTTACAAACTCATCATATTTACAGGCTTTTTTATGTTGACATATTTTACCTGGCGTAGATAAATGTCCTTTATTTATCGTGCCTCGCTTCACAAATTTGTAAAATACAATTCATGATGCTGTACAAATTGCATGCAACTAACCATGATTACAACGATATTGAAACTCACACTTGTTTCCAATAAGCTGGTCATGCGCTTCATTTGTCAACTAATCTTTAATACAAACTTGTATATGAAAATGTTTACGATAATTATGCTATAAGCATTAACATTTCAAAATTTATTTAAGAAATACGATGGTAAGTCAATAAGTATCCACACTTTTTGTTTAATCTTTTGTAGGTTGGCTGTACCGCTTCGTGCTCACGCATGTCGATATGTTGTTCATTTCTCTCAGCTTGTTGGATGTTTGATCGTTATGACTCCACTGGCTTTCTGTTCCCCCATTCATGAGCTTGAATTTGGTCCAGATTGGTGGTATTTATGTGAATGTAAGCACAACAGTCCTATGTCTGTAAATTTACAGGGATTAAAATATAGCAACAAAGTGTGTAAAAATCACTCAGAGAGTAAATTAAGTTTGTGTTGTAATGTGCTTGTAGGCTAATTAACAGTTAATAAAAATGTCTTTCTATCCTTTTTACAGGTTTTCCATCAATTTGCAGTGTCCATCAATATCTCAAAGGCACAAAAATGAAACAGACATTATGTTTCATTTCAATCCTCGTTTCTCTGACAATGTCATTGTAAGAAATTCCATGTCATGTGGGCAGTGGGGAACAGAAGAGAGAGAAGGTGATATGGTATTTAAGAAGGGAAATGAGTTTTTAATTGAAATTGAATGCCAGGAGGGCTCATTTAAGGTATTCACATTTTACAATACAATGTAAAACTACAGTAGAACCCTGATTTAACAGAACCTCGGTTTAACATTTTCCTGTAACATCTAATTTTGAAAACCTCAAACATTATCGCATGTAATTAATGTGTTAGTATTTTCTATTTAACATTATTCCTGACAGCATAACTCCCCCATTTAATGTTTAAACATTTCGGAATTCTCAGAGAAATTAGGTATCAGAATAATAATTGATAGCACAGTATTTTTTTAACATTTTGTTCTGACAGTGAAAAGTCCTTGTTGTTCCCTTCTGTAGCAGGAATTGGTCATTCTTGTCTGCTTGCAGTGATGAATATGTCTGTTAAGGATCTTGTCTAGTTAGCAGGCATGATATTATAGCCTCCAAACATATTGCTTTGTATTTCAAGTGGAACTTAGAATTTTAACTGATGGTGGCAAAGAAAAAACACTCTCCTAAATGAAGTGTATATTGTACATGAAGTAGAAATAATCCAACACATAATATCAGAAATGGCTAGACCACAATTCAGCATGCCATATTTCATGCTAACTAGTTTAATTGTAATTATAGTCAGTCTTTGCATAAACTCAGTTTTAATTATTAAAAATAACAAAACCGTATTTAGAATACAATATTCTATATCTCCAGAAAAACGTTAAACCGAGGTTCTACTGTATAGACTTGTGTAAGTGACGCTGCAGTGATATGATTGAACGGCTGTTCAATAAAGACAGACAAATTTTTTTCTTAACTTCCTTATGTATTGTATACAGTGCAGACTGAACATGGTGCCACTGAAATTCGTCCATAGCCCACTGTGACTTAGCAGGAGAAACTTGCATTCTTTCTGCCAGCCAATCAGCTGACTGTTGGCATGGAGCAGTAGTGTTGTAAAGATTGCTGTTCTTATGTTTGTCAAGATGAAATGTTTAATTAAACAAGGCATTTTCATTGCTGAAACTTATTTTCTGAAGAAAAAAATAATTGTATGAAGGATTCATTCGTAAATTTCAGAGACGCTTTCCCAGAAGTAATGAAGCTTCAAAATCTTGTGATATAAGACTGTTAAGAAAGTAGTGACAAATTGGATCAGTTTTAAAAAAGAAGAAATCATGCCCTAAGAGAGCTCTTAATCAAGAAAATCTTATTGATATTCGTGCGAGAATTGAAGTGACTCCTAAAAAGTCCAGTCATCATTTGGCTCAGGAAGTTGGTTAAATTTAAAGTTTTGTCCATACAAAGTTTTTGCTGTTCATAGATTACAACGTCCTGATTATGATGGGAGTTTTTCATTATCTGGTGGCATGTACACGCAGAATTCAAGGATTTAGGAGACTAAAAATCCCCACGCTATACACCAAGTCCTTTGCGTGATGAAAAATAAGACTATGGTGTGCAGATAGTCCTTGGTGAATCATTGGCCCCATATTTCACTATCCGAAATAGAGCTTCAAAGAGGGTTCCAGAATGTTGTTTGTTGTCAGATATGTTTAGAACATCTTTAAGATAGGTAAATGAAATACAGAAATTTGTTTTTATTTTGATATTTTCTTATAAATCTTTGGCAAGAGATAGAAGTATCAGGAAGATCTAATCTTGCGCATATTATGGCAGATTAAATTATTCTGTTAATTGTGGTTTATTTTTTTTTAAATGTACTGATGGGATTCTGTTCAGTCCTCGTGTGTAAATAATAGTTATTAAATGAATAATGATATTTAATTAATTCCTCTTTTTCAGATTAGTATAGATGGAAATCTCTTCACATACTTTGAGCACAGACAGAAACCTCATAATGTTACCCATGTTGCCATTAATGGAAGTGTATCTCTCAACAAAGTAGTCTATCAATGTAAGATGGTAAGTTACAAATATTTTTCAATACAAATATTCAGAATTACAAACAGTTTTAATGAAGAAGAGTTTTATGTCCTAAGATTAAACTTGCTTTTAGATAAAGAATGATAAAATGTATTTTTTTTAAACCACTAACCCTTATTTAGCTAGGACACTATTGATGTTTGCACATTTGTTATTTTATTCCTCCTCTTTATAAACTGAAGTTCAAAATTCTCACCGTAAATTAATTTTTATTGGTGATTGTATTTTTCGTTTATACATTTCCTTCAAATATAACTTATCTTTAGTGCTGTATGGTAAACTAGTAATAGAATTTTATTGGATAATGACAACCTTTCTTATGTTTTCATTATTTTTCTTCCATATTTTATATTCCTTGTAATTTTATTCTTTACTTGCTGAGACCAACTGAAACGTGCACCAATGATTCTTATTTTGATTATTTGAAAGGAAGTTAACACAAATAGAGAAGTTTGATATGAATTATGCTATTTATAAGAAAATTTGCCCTGGGTGGGAATTAAACTTTTTCTTTTATTTTGCTGAGTCGACAAATTCTCACACCACTCAGCAACCCAGGAATTCTACCTTGACTATTCCAAATATTCTTGTTGACCCCTACAAATATGGCAATAGTATTAAGTTCCTGGTTAGGTGAGTGGTGTCAGAATCTGTGTACTAAGCAGAAAAGGTCCAGTTTCAATTGCCCCAAATGCTGTAGGACAAAATTATTTGCTCATTGAGATGAATGATATATTGGTAACTTTGATCTGAATGTTTTAATATTGCACAATAAGATTATTTCTGAGAGATCAGTGTAATTTTTAAAATGATTGCAGATTACTTCTGTAACAGTTGAGCATTAGGTATATCTGCTTAATTTTGACAGATTTTTGAGGTGGGGTTTATTCCATCTCTTTATTTAGAACTTTTTACCAACTTCATCTAAAAATAACTAGTGAAGATCTCTTATTTATGTTAAGGAGTGTAGAAGAAGCATGTGAAGGTTTATATAGGATTTGGAAGAAAAAAGAGGGCTTAGGATTGGTGAAAAAACTTAGGAGTATAGATCAATTAGAATAAAGGAAAGGACTAAAGGTTCTGAAAAGTGTTTTTCCAGGCTAAGTCAAAACCCATCACTCGACACACATCCCTGAGGTAGACCATAGATTTTTCAACAGATGAAAGATTTTGATTCTGCTTGCTTATAGCCAGCTAAACTATTATGTCAGGTGGAATATATTTGATGTACAATATGTTGTGCTTGTAGAAACATTTATTGGGCTATATTTGTGTATAGTTTATTTTTTGCTAGAATTTCATCCCAATGTGTAATTAAAATCACATCAATGCCATCCAGATTTAGTAGGAGTGTGAGTCTAATCTTAAATTCATGAAACAGGGACCCTATTTGGAGGATACAGATACCAGCTGGAGTCAGTTATTATCAGATGAAGATTCATTTACAGAAGCTATGGCAGAACTATTAAAGAAAGAAAAAAAGGTGAAATTTTGAAGAACTACATAGTAATGGCATCAAGGTTTATTTAAAGTAATTCAGATAATGTGTATAAGTTGAAGTGGGGGTAGTTATTTTATGCATAATAGGATGTGATGGTTATAATTGGTAAAAATAGGGTGGCGGTTCTAATATAGTCAATGTACCATATTCGTGTCATGATCCAATACCTGTTAAATTTCATGCCACTCAGCATTCTCCATGTTAAGTTCAAGTAGAAAGTTAACCTTGGAATTAATATATAAAATACAAACCTCTTTCAAGTTTTTTAATATTCCTTTCTTTACGTAATTTTGTTTCTAACAACTTCATCCCAATTCCTGTGTGTTGATAAGTGTTTAGTCCTGTAGAAAAAATTTATTTAGTAATGTTTTGGGCTATATTTATGTATAGTTTGTTTTTTGGTAATTTACATAAGTAACATTGCCATATTTTAGTACATGTTAATTAAAATATGAATAACTATTGTTTTGATGAACTTAATTTATTTTTTATTATGTTGTAGGTTATAGTTCCCCCTGCAGACATGTTCTGGAGACAGATGGGTGGACATCTGCGAAGAGTAGAAACGTGTTCAGCTGGTGTGACATGGGGCATAGGTTATGATAACACAGCATGGGTCTACACTGGTGGCTGGGGTGGTTCTTTCCTTAAAGGTAAAATTTTGGGATATTAGAAAAGTGATATAAATCTTTCTAAAACCAACTAGAAACCTTTGTGGGCCAAAAGTCACAATCTGGTCATGTTTGTACTGAAATAACACATCTGCCACAAGCGGAAATTAACTTACAACGAATGCTGTGCTGAGAGGGATAATTTTCCCCTACAAACACTTTAGGTGGTAATAGTTGTCTCTTACCCAATACAGTTAAGGAGATTTTAAGTTTCTGGTTATGAACCAACATTTTTTGGCATGCATTTTCAAGCTTATTGTTGATGTCTTTGTTTTGTAAGCAATGGTGGATATTAGCAGATTCATGATTGAGGGATGTTTCATGGTAGCACATCAAAATGTACGTAGAAAATTGATAGAAATTGTAAACCATTGACAATGTATTCAATCGTGATTTTTGCAACACACTATACAATGAAATCTCAATACATGTAGCTTTAAGTACATATTTCTGATATCTCACAGAGTTCATGAATTATGAGATAAATATACAGAAGATATGCACAGCATCTGAAACAACAACATAAATAGTTAAGATGTTTCTGTAGCTAGCAAGAACTGTAAATAAAATGGGTGTACGTACAGGATGTGTAATGTATTGACAGGTAAATGTACAACAGAAGCTTGTTTATTCCACTTTTATTTTTCCTGCACAGTACCTCCTAGCCTTATCCATTTCAAAAGTTTTCTCACTTATTAAGAGGTCCTGTTGTAAACAGGGTGCGAACATTTAACTACGGTAAATTTCTCCTGCATCACCTTGTTTCGTACAATGAAATTTCAGAGGTAAATAACACTTCCTCGTTACATAAACAAGAGCAGATAAAAGTAGGTGACTTCATGTTCACAAGTGGTTACAATGATGCAAATTACAGATCCTAATTATACAGATAATAATTATTATGATTTACAGGTTATGGCAAAAAAAGAGGAAGAATAACATAGTACCTCCTATGTATTGTTTATATTTACCATAATAATTCTGATTGTATTTCAACAAACTTAATGATATTAGAAGAACAGAGCTATTTTTATTCTTTTAGTATCATAGTAAATCAGTACCGTATGTACCTGAATACTACCCACCCCTGAATAATACCCGCACCCAAATTTTTCAAAAAGAAGTTTGAAAAAATCTACAGGCCCATATATAAAATTATTTTGCCAGTTTTATTCTTAATTAAACAGTTATAATTAACGTTTCATATCATAAAATAATTAAATATGGTAGGCTAAAAGTTACTTATAAAAATAACGTGCATGGTAACAGCCTGCCGAAATCTCGCTGTCTTATACGCGCAGCGTAATACCTCAACAACAACAACAACACTCTTCATAATGCGGGAATCACATGTGATGACGTGCGTCCGACCCGGTCCGACCCAAGGTCAAAGTAGTCTGGAAATTCGCCAAACTTTACCAAACTTTTCCCGAATTATACTGCACTGTTTGTTTGGCGTCTCTGTGTGGACCATGTGCATAAGAAAGCATCTCCTTTCATTATAGCTTCGCTACTCTTATACTATACTGTGATGCTACTACAAAGCATTGTGATATACTGAGGTACAACATTTTCGAAATTCAGATGAGAGTAGTCCAGTATTCAAATAATACCCACACCCCAGTTTTTCGTTCGAGATTTTTGAAAAAAATATGCGGGTAGTATTCGAGTATATATGGTATTTTTTAAAGATAAGTACCGTATTTTACGGACCATAAGACACACTTTTTTATCTTGAAAACAGAGCCTTGAAAGTTGGAAGCATCTAATGGTCCGAAGTACACTAAAAAATTAAAATAATGGTAAATATTGCCGAAATACCATAATTATAAACAAGGGTGCATAGACTGCACATCATTGCACTTGTCACAATCGTAAAATGAGGGTAACTGGAAGCCAGGTATACAATGCGAAAAGAAAGTAATGTTGAGTTCTTCTATACAAAAGGAGTTGTCTCCGTCGGGTGGTTTAAATGAAGGGTATGACCTCTAAAGAACCTTATCCCGTTAAACTAACCATAGGCTGAATTGAGGGTCAGAGGGCGTAAAGGTATTTTCAGTCTTTCATGAGAAATCAGTTCTGTTGTTAAGATATACACAATGCCACTTGTACAGAAGAGATTTTCGTACAACGCAGGTTTCAAGTTAGAAGTGCTTTATACTATCCATAGTACAAGGTTATAATTTGTTTATGCAATGAACCATATTATTCTGTTTAAAATGTTTCGTTCAAAATCACATTAAATTTATTTTCCTTCAAATTTCCATCCTAAAATCTAGGTGCGTCTTATGGTCCGGAGCATCTTATAGTCCATAAAATACGGTATTCATTAAGAGATAAAAATCTTGACTGGAATAGCAAGGACCACTGGTCTGGTTATAAATTAGTTAATTTATCTTTTTAATGTGTTAAAAGAAAAAGTTCAATAAACCAATTTTAGAATGTTATATTGTTAGGAAAACAGATTGTTTCAGTTGTTACTTAAATACATTAAATAGATGTTACTCTAGTCCCGTGACAGTATTTTAAAGGACCACCATGACATTCAACATTAATGCTCCACATTAATATTATGAGTTTTGTCTTCCTTTTTGAAAAAATAGTGTAATTTCTGTGAAAAGGTAGCAGTTAATCTGAACTTGGGCAACAATAATAAAAAACTGTATTTACCCTTGTACCATTTCCATTGGGCATTATTCTGTGTTGGTAGGCAAGCCATTTAATATGTGTGGGTCAGATTTTGAATGGAATGAAATTGAAAGTTAGATTATGATGAGGAATCAAAACCATGTGACCATATGGCATACAGTCATGACATGTCTTATAGTTGAAACAAGAGAATCTACTAGCACTAACTGCACGTTGTTTTTCAGGGCTGGAGACAAGTAGTTCAGGCATAAATCCTATGAAGGACACTCGTAGCTACTATGTATATGAAAACCAGAGGTGGAATCCCCTCACAGGATATACAGCTCATGGTTTGCCAACTGACAGATACATGTGGAGCGATGTCACAGGCAGGCAAAAGAGAACAAGGGAGAAAACGAAACTACTTTCTATGCACTGGCAGTGGGTAAGTAATAAGTTGTTCAAACTGGCAGACAGATGCAAAAGTATCTAAATAAAAATAACAAAAAAATGTATTTGGCATCCTTTAAAACTTGCTATAAAAGTAACTTACTTTGTGATATAATTGAATAAAATCATTGTGATTCCACACATGGAAGATAGAGCCTCCTGGAGTCCATTTCATAAACATGTTCTGACAATCAAATGCCTGACAGTCATACATTTTGACATACTGCTGTTTCATAAAACAATGTTGGAATTCAGTTATGTCAAAGGAAGAGTTGACAAGTACGTAAATTGTCATGACAATTTCAACAATTTATCGCTTTTCTTTTTCATAAAATTTTACAATTGACATCTGAAATATGACAAAAATGTCACGTTTTGTGACAATTTTATTTTAAATTATTACTTTGATGTCCAGAAAAACACAGTAACTTCAATTCATATACAGTGGAACCTTGTTAACACGTTTTTCTAGGGACCGAAAAAAAATAGACGTCTTAAACGGGAAAACATACTACTGAAAATTAAAAAAAAAAAAAAAAAAAAAAAAAAAAAAAAAATCGTAGGGAATATGTAGATACTGGTATGTTTTCTAAGTTGCTCAGACCCACCCAAAAGTGAATCCTAATGCCTCAGAAATACCCACAGTTACACACAGGATCTTCTATGCCAAGCCATTAATTATGAGAGATTTATATTATGTAAACGAATACATAGGCCTAACAATTTGATTTGAATAAATTAAACAAAACTTGCAAAAATTGAAGGAATGTATGGGCGCCATATTTAATGAAAAACCAGACGAAATGCACAAAAAAGCATCCACTTTATTCTAAAACATCACACATGAAACAAGTTGCACTCCACAATCTATTAACAAACATCAAATATTGCAATTGTGCTAACTTCACACGTGCCAAAATGTAAACAGTGAACAGTCATGTTCATAGCAACAAATTGCTAATGAAATGCGATCCAATACCCATGTGAGAAGCTCGATCTGCTTTTTTGGCCTACATTTCTTCAAACATTCTAATATTTTCTCCTGCACACCCCACGAACCGTAAGAAATTAAAAATATATTTCACTACCTGGAGGTCACAAAATTATCACAATAAAAAATGGCGGCTGAACAGCTGACGCTGCAAATTCACGTCTAGTCAAAATGACCAATGAGAAGCAAACTACCTTGGTTCAAAATGGCCGATGATTGGTCCCATAGAGCAAAGGTTGAGACTTGGACACCAGAGAGTGCAAGTATTCGTACAAGTATTCTGACAGAGATTACACGATCGGATGTGCAAACAAGGCTTGTGTTTGGCAAAGTGTGGTTGGCAAGCCAATTACGAACGTACTAAGTGTTAAACCAAAATGTGTTAAGAAACATTTAAACATGTAGTTAGTATGATTGGGACCGGGACTTCCAAAAACTGACGTACTATGCAGGAAAACGTAGTAATGAGGAACGTGCTAACGAAGTTCCACTGTATTGAAAGCAGCCTCTATTTAAATATCTACTCACCACAGATATTATTGAACACACCCACTCCACCCCACTAATTTTATCAGGACCAACAAATAATGGAAATTCAATACGTCAAACATTAGCTGAGGATTACCACAATGGGATTATATGTACTCTTTGATTGAAAGAAAAAAGAAAAGAATCCTGAGAAGTTGTCTTATCTATGATATATCACAATGCACTACCATAATAAGATCAGCAAAGAAAGCTGGAGCCCTGTTTAAAGTTAAAGAGATGGGCACTCGTGAGGTATTTGATGTAAAAGCAACAGCAGAGGCTACTGGAAATAAAAATTCAGTGAATGACAATGGAGAACAAGTGATATGGCATGATGTATGTCAGACCGTCAAAGCATGGCACTGGAAGTGCGAAATGCTCTGCCCCTAAATTCGCCCCTTCCTTTTTCCTTCTACCTGCCACACGACTAGTCCCAGAATCAACTGGTTGTGTCTACCTGGCTCTTGAAAGAGAGCAGTGTGGACGAGAGCTAGAGTAATTTCACACTTCCAGTGACGTCCTTCTAGGGGCTTGTTAACGTTGTATGTGAATTAATTTACAAAAAACACTGCCTTGTACTGCCAGTTATAAAACTTCATACCCTGGAAAAGAGTACAAGTATGTCAATGTCAGATACAGACAGAGAGGGAGAGATTCTGGAAGTGTACAGCTGACTCCTGCATACTGCCAAGCCCCAAAAATTAGCGTACAGAAGAAAGAAAGAAAGAAAGAAAAAGAAAAAACTTAATATCACTTTGTGATGCATTGTTTGCCCTTGAGTACATTGAAATTTTAAAATCAGAGTCTGTAGTTATTGAACAACATGAACAGGGAGAGTTGGCACTGATAAGGTTTCTTTATGAAACAATAGAACTAGGAATAATAATAATTATTCTATTACTCAGGTTAATTGGGATTTTCTTGCAACAAAAGTTGCAATTTGGTTCTATTTGATTCATAATATTGTGGCTTTTTGTACTACATGTATTGTAGAAGCATTAACTATGTCCTTCTATACTTTCAACTGTGTTATTAACTTATTATTACATTGTAACATTACAGTTATGTGAACTGAATTTATTTAAAGAAGATATTATGCACCACCTAATTGATAATACACAATCTTTCTGAATGCTAAACTGCATTAACTCAAAATTTTCATTAATTTAATCCAGAAACTTAGAATTCTGAAACTTTTGTAATTTATATTACCGGTAAGTGTTTCTAAATCCTAAGAATTAATGCGCAAGAAGTTAATTCACGCTTGCTTTTGTATTATTTGTTTTATGCAGAACAAAGTGTCTTTCCTCATTATCTCTAAACCATGATTTTTTAGTTAGTGTAGTACAGTACTGGGTTCATGAATTGCCTGCCATAATGACAACAATGGAAAAGAGTAGGTGTATTAACAATAGTGAAGTACATGAAACTTAGCATGTTCTTTCCCACATTGCAATTGATTTAGCATTTTCTTTCTATGTACCCCAGTTCTTTTTGCCTCTGTATCTTGAGACTCAACAGGCTCTTTCCCTTTCTGAAGTGCTACAAAGATAGTTTACGTAGTTAAGCTAACAAATGGCATAAAAAAAAAATAGATTAAAAAATCAACTTAGCATATTCTTTTCGTGGACCCTTCATTTGTGAAATCTCCAAGTCTATTCACAGGCCACAGAATGAGGTTTAAAAAAAAAAGGAGTAGCCTGCAAAAAGCAGGATGTCTGGTCACTCTACGTTTTCTTTTCTCTTGTCAATTAAAAAGAATATAGTCTTTTTTTCTTTGACATTAATTGACTATTGAATGCACCCATCTGTCCAGGTTACTGATTGGACCATTGACTACCACACACCAGGAGGAGTAGATAAGGAAGGTTGGCAATATGCAATTGACTTCCCTGCCACATACCATGGTCAGAAGCACTTTACAGATTATGTGAGGCGACGACGTTGGGTAAGAAAAGCCCAACTATCAACAAGTGGACCTTGGCAAGAACTAGGAAATACTAAGTTGGTAGACATATCATTGCAGGTAAGTGTGTAGTCTTGAAACAGCGTTGTCATGTATGAAAGGGTATAAAATTTATTTGGATTTATTTCTGATCTGATTAGTAGATATGTATTCCAGTGAAATGCATTTGATAGGTATGAGCATTTTAAAACAGGTGTTTGTTGCGATACAGTAACTTTAGTTTTTATTTTATTTTGGTGATAACAAGAAAGATATTGATCTCATAATCTCTCCTCTATCTTATCACATGCCACATGTTGCTGGATATATATTGAATAGTAAACCCATGCAAAGATTTTGCACTTTGCCCCTTTTGACAGTAACCACAACTGGGTTGGTTGCCTTAGGTTTTCGACATGAAATACGGGAACCATTTAATTTGTTCATTTTCAGCTAACTAAATAATATTTAATTGATAATAACATTGCATTTAATGTAATGCTACAAAGATATTAACTGGCTTCATGATTTTTAATGTTATGGGGTCTGCGGTTGGGGATGGGCTGTTGGTAACATCATATCGACTATAGAGCTGATGTTTGCCTTGAAATTGATTAAGCCTTTTTGCAAAGGTTAATTCATGTTCTCCTTAAAATTATGTGCAATTAATCTCATGTAAACTTATTTCCATTTTGTTTTGAGTAGAATTAAAGGTTTATCAGTTCACATGCATAGTGGAATAAGCCTCCAAATGTATAAACCACTTGATGCAACAGACTTTATGTGACGTTGAATATCAAAACCAAGATATCGAACTAAACAGCCTGTTACATAAAATTTGAATCAACCTTTTTAGCCAAATTTTTTTATGAAAACACAATAATATGTAAATATTGACAACCGGACTAGAACATATTTCAGTTGATATGTCATTCATACGTGTTGACACAGTTTTTTAATAGAAAAAGGGGTAATGACAACAGAAATAATATACTTACATGATTTTTCCTTTACAGGTTAACTCAGACAGCATTGAGAGTTTGGTAGATGTATGGGCTGTAGCTGTAAATGGGGATGTGGTGTACAGGAAAGGAGTCTCAAGTTTATGTCCAGCTGTAAGTAATAAGATATAACTTTGGTTTTTCAATATATATCCTTTTTTCTTAATATTTTCATAGGTAATCCCACAAAAGATGTTTTATCAGGTAAAATCACATCCTCGTGTTCCAAGCAAGCATATTATAAGGTAAAGATAGTGATTGTTCGATATCCGAGGCATTGCTAATATCAAATACGTGTCATATGAATGGAGTAGTCCCATTGAAGACATATACATACAGCAAACTCTCTTTTATCCATGTTAATTGGGACTGTGACATGTACGAATAATCAAAAACATGGATGATCTGAATGTTAGATTATTACTCTTCTAGTTTCAAGCAATGTTTTTATGGGTTACACAAAAATGAATCTGATTTTACTGGACTGTAAATGCTGTTAAATTTTTCATAATGCTCCAGAGAAGTCAATTAACATTCTCAATGCAAAATATGGTGACATAAAGTGTGTGGAATTCAAAATGAAGTGCAGAAAATTCAAAATATCCGGTTATAACTGTATTCCACTTGCAAAAGATTAAAAGGGAGGAAGAACCTTGCATGGGTAATCTACAAACTAGATAATCTCCTCATGGAAATTCAGGAGTTTGCTGTATAAATATTTTAGTGTATTGGTTGAAATTATGAGTTGACTGAACACACTATTTATTCTACTTTCCAAAATTTATTAACAGAACATGTTTCATGGGCATTTGGTCACATCTTTAGGTATACTTGTCAACTGAAGTTGCTGAAATTACTGCTAGTCAAGGAAATGAAGCAAAGCCTGATGTGTAATGACCAGAAATTCCTCTTGATTGACAGGCTTGGCCAACTGCTGTGTCACCAGATGACGCAACCACTGAAAGTACCGCTGATTTCCACAAGTACATTGTCATTGAATTCTTACAAAACTCATTCTGTTTTTGTAACAAAATTTTATGTTAATTATTGCATTAAATCTTAACCCTTTCAGAGCTGAATTTGTATATTAATATAGCCATTCATAAAATGAAATCACCAGTAGATTTTTAATTTGAAATCAAATAGGAAAATTTCAGCAGAATACCTGGTTTCAAATTGTAACACGAGCAAAAATCCTTGCTTTTCAAGATAGTTGTATATAATGTAGTTCTGCGTATTTGCAATTTTTTTGCAGTGATGAATTTATAAATCAGTAGCAGTGAAAAGGTGCCCATTTTTACTTCCTCTGCCCGTACCATAGGTACTATAGGTAGAGGAAGTATTGTTTTCGACCCTAAAATTCGAAGTTGAGTTTTTAGCATATATACACGTTTCAAGGCCCCCTGAATCCAAAAATACTATTTTTGGAAACATGTCTGTGTGTGTGTCTGTCTGTCTGTGTGGAACTTTGTGAACAGGCTAGCTCCGAAACGGAGAATCATATGAAAACAAAATTTCGTATTTGGGTCAGGTACCTTCTGAAGATGTGATTCAAAGATTGGCGACAAAAATACCTTATTTTTAAGGGGACTTTACATGAAGAAATTTTCGTTTTTCGCGATTTTCTCGAAAACGGCTCTAACGATTTTCTTTAAAATTTGCACAAGTGTTCCTTTTACTGAGAGCTAAAACTTTTATTTGAAACTTTTTTTCGAAAAAATTCTCTGAGGGTAGTTACAAGCCACCCACTGTTTGTAGAAATTTTGTCTTGCGTAATGAACAACTGAATACGCGCTCTTTCACGGCCTCTTATTCTATATGAGAATGTGAAGTGAGAAAGATGTATTGTTGGCCAGGTATAGAGTAAAGAAGTATCTGAGGGAAATATTTGATAAATTTCGAAAATTATTTTTTACTTCAGAAAGTTCAATAAACGTCTGCAGTCACTTGTTCTTTTTTTAAGTTTGTTATATAGCCTGCGCTTTTAGTCGCATCATTGAAAGAAGAGGTATTTATAGGATAATTAGCGTAAAATTGTGTCTTGCGATTCTGTAAAGGATATGTGAATACTGCTAACTTTTATTTGGGCAGAGGAAGTTATGTGACTTTCACATCAGATTTTTTTTTATTTATATTAGATATATCTCAACATCCCCTGATGGATAGAAGAATATCTGGTCAGCCTACTCAGTACTATAATATCTGCTCCATTTTATGCTCTTAGGGTACAGCATGGGAGCATGTACCAAGCGATCAGTCACTAGCAAGCATTAGTTGTGGAGCTGACAAACAGGTCTGGGCTGTAGGAAGGAATGGCTCTGCATACTGGAGATTTGGAATCACACCATCCAGTCCAATTGGTAAGATAACTTCTTGTTGTTTTGTTCATTAATAGAGCTACAATAAACTCCTGATTATCCATGGACAGATTATCTGGTTTGCTGATTATCCGTGCAAGTTTCTACATCTCTGTTTAACACTTTCTGAGTGGAATACAGAATTAATCAGTTCCAAGAATTTGAATTTCCCACACTTTGTTTCATATTTCCTGCACTATATTTCATCAGATTTTGAATTTCTTGCACCTTATTTCAACATATTATGCATTGAGAATGTTACGTGGCTTCCAGAGGAGCCAAGTAACATTGTCTATGGACAATATGGCATCCAAGTCCGGGAATGCAAAATTAAGTGTGGGAAATTAAAAATCCTGCACCCAGATAATTATAACATTTGGATTGTCATTGTTTTTTTGATTATTCGTTCATGTCATGGTCCCTATTAACATAGATAATCGGGAGTTAGCTATATTAAGTTCTGTCTGGACAGCACTACCAATTCAGTATTTTTAGCTTGTGAATTTGAGATACTTTGTGCAGTGATTTTAGTGGTCATGTTGTACTTACTTTTGACTGCCTGAATGGTCTCGTGGTAAGAGATCTTAGGCATGGGTTCTATCCCCAGTACCTTCTTAGATTTTATGAGATAAGGAGTCTCTGGAATGGTGTTCGCTCAGCCTCTTGCTTATGAAGTAGTGGCTCCGGTCAAGGAAACCATCATTAATGACTGTGTATGTCGGCATGTCCCCCAATCTTGCAATCTGCATCTAGCAAATGACTCAACGATCGAATGGTGTAGAGCCATGGATTTAGTAATTTCTTCTAGTACTGCATGCATTTTTATGGGGCTGTCTGAATATGTTCTTAACTATAAATCATTGTAGATAAGGTATCTAATAGAACCAAATCTGTTTTTTAATAATCAGTCAAAGTATTTCTACTGGATTTGTCATTTCTTAATGATCAGGTGAAATATCCATTGAACTAAACTCTGCATCTGATCATCCCATGCATGTTCTGTAGTATGGGTTATATATAGAGCTAACAGATTCTTTTAATGAAATGTAGGACACTAGTGGTGTAAAATGTAGGAAGTTACACAAATATATAGGACATATAGAAAAATGTTAAATGTAAGAAAATTGAACTACAAAACTAAATTACTACCCACACAAGGATGCAAACAAATATACTCTTAAGATATATATATTGAGTTGGGTCTAGCACATATACTGTACTTCACTTTCTGTATAAATACCTGAACTGGTTTTGAAGACCATCGTCATTCATACTCATCAGCTGTACACCAGCTGCCAACCACACATCGATGTTCTTCAAAACTAGTTCAGGTATTTATACAGAAACTATACTCAATATAATTTATTTTATGCTATATAGCTTCACTGTGTCAACTTCCAATATTATGTTGAATCAATATAATGTTATAGTATGCATAGGTTTTTTTTTCCTTTCTCTTCATCATCTTAAGACATGTATTACAACTGAACGACTAATTAAAAAATTCTTGCTTCTTGCACTCCACAACAAACTAAATTCAAATGAAAGAGTGTAGAGTTGGAATTGTTGCTGTCCAATCCAGCACGCTTTGGACGATCACTGTACTGTCACTTTTACGATAGCTAAGAAAAACTAGAGCCTTTTGCGATAATCATTATTGTTATGACATACTACAACAATTATTTGTCTGATCTTCCTCCAGTTGTTAATCCATCTGAACGTAATGAATGTTTGCATTCCTCAAATTGTAAGAAAACATTCCAGATTTTTCAGAAATCTCCCCAGATGCACATAAGGTGTAGAGCATGTCTGGAATTTTCCGGATTCTTGTAATCCTAGTTATATAGTACACTGAAACAAGCTGGAAGCTAGCATAACAACCTGCATGACTACAGCTTGTTACCTGCCTCTCATTGGCTGAAATGCTCACATGCCATTGCTTGGAAGCATGTCGATTGATTAATTTAATCAAATGCCAGTTTATTTATAAATTGGGTCTGCTGGCAGTAGTTTTTCAAGAGTCTTTGCTTGTTTGTTTGTTTTGTTTTCAGAAGCGAATATTGACTCTTTATCAAATAGAAAATAATATTAGAAAACTGACATAGGGAAAAAAGGAATTATAAAGGATTACATTGAAATAAACTAACATCACAAGAGGTGTACCTCGAGGGATCTATATTAAGTTCAGTTTATTCTTGTTATTTGTGATCAACTTCAAGAAAAAATTTCACTGCAGACCACAAATTGCAATACAGATATAATTTAGAAAGATTACTGGAGAATAAAACTACACAAATTTCCACTCTATTTGATGGTAATAAATGAATTGTAAACTGGGTACAGTACCGGTATATAGAGAATTTCTTCTTTTTGTGTTTGTTGAACTATGTTTTTTGCTTTCTAGCAGTGTTTACCTTTGCTCTAGCTTATTTAGAATGGGTTGCATTCAAGTCTCGATAATCTGAGATGATTGAAGAAATAATAAAATATGGATAATGCGTAATCAGAGAAAATAAATAAATTTAAAAAACAGTACTGTAATAAAACAATTATAATCACAAATGCTGTATTTTAATATTTAAGTCAACAGTATGGGAACTGCTTTAATAAAAGTATTTAATATACGTGTTTATGAGGAAGTATTTAATATATGTGTTCACGAGGAAGTGAAAAGTAGTAACTTTTTATCTCTTTGAGTCATTCTCTTTCAGATGTTAGTTTCTTAGAATAGCACTTGTGACTGTAAAAGCTATTTGACAACTAACAGCACACTTCAACTGTAAGGGGAGAATGGGATCACATCTGTTACTCTATTAAATACAGTATTGACACAGGCCTAACAAAATAGGTAGCCACCCCAGATGAGTGAAGTGGATTGGGGTAGTTCGACAAAGCATGTCTCATCCCCATCCTCTCTACTTTGCAGTTTAATGATCAGTATTTACAACCAACAAATTTTGATTCCATGCAGTTACTAACTTAAAGTAGAAAGTGGCCATTGTTAATTTGCAAACTTGATAATCCACCCATGGAAAACTGAGAGTAGACTGTATAGTGTTATTACTTCCTCTGCCCGTGCTGTAGGTAGAGGAAGTACTGTTTTCGACCCCAAAATTCCAAGTTGATTTTTTAATATAAATGCACGTTTTGAGGTCCGCTAAATTCAAAATATTATTTTTGGAAACATGTCTGTATGTCTATGAACACCCTAGCTCCAGAACGGAAAATTGTATGAAAACAAAATTATGTATATCAGTTAGGCACCTTCTGAGGATGTGACACAAAGAATAGCGACAAATTTCCCTTATTTTTTAAGGGGACTTTACATAAAGAAAATTTCGTTTTTTGTGATTTTCTTGAAAACGGCTCTAATGATTTTCTTTAAATTTTGTTCATGGGTTTCTTATACCAGGAGCTAAAACTTTTATTTGAAACGTTAAAAAAAAATTCTCGGAAAGGTAATTATAAGCCACGCTGCTTATAGAAACTCAGTCTTGCCTGTTGAACAATGAAGCTTTGCATCAGGGTTGAAACAACTGAATAAACGCTCTTTCATGGCCTCTTATTCTATATCATAATGTGAAGTGAGAAAGATTGTTGGCCATGCTTAGAGTAAAGAAAGTTACATGAGCGCATTAATCAGATTTTATTTGGGTTACGTATCCTTCAGGGATGTGATACGATGTAGTAACAACATTCTCTTCATTTTTATAACCAATTTACATGAAGAGAATGTCAAAGATAATATTTTATTATTCCAAGAGTCAAACTTTATTTGGGTAGAGGAAGTTATGTGAGTTTCAAATCAGATTTTTCTTCCATGGATTATCTAGGTCATTAGAGTAAAAGAATATTTGACTTAACATTGAATTAGAAAAGTTGTTGGCTACAACTTTTGGGTATTATTAATATTCTTAAGTTGAAAAGAAATCTAAATTATTAATTTTTTCAATTAACATTTTATTTTAGGCGAAGTATGGGAAGCAGTCGAGCCACCTACAGGAAAGACATTGAAACAGATTTCTGTAGGTTGCTGTGCGGTATGGGGCCTTGATACAGCTGGACAGTTATATGTCCGTCGTGAAGTAACTCCTGTGTTTCCTGAAGGCACTCACTGGCAGTCTATACCTACAACAGCTACTGATATGGGAAGTACAGGTAAAATATATATTTTACAGTATCTTGTATGGAAAATCTCCTTTTCTCATAATTGAAAAAAAAAAGAAGAATAATGATTAAAGTAATATAAAGTTTACAACTGAGGAAACACACTTAAATACCTTCATAACCAAACATATTTTTCATGTTTAGAAAACAAGGTTATGTCAGAGTCTATCATTGTCTATGTAGCAAATTGTGAATCTCAACATAAATTACAGCTTACTAAAATATAAAAGCCAAATTCCTACCCTATCGTTGTTATGTTTTATGTTTTATTGTGAGTATTTTGTGTTATTCCCTCCTGTGGAGCAATATATCTAATGTAATTCGTGACAGATTGATTTCAGATTGACTTTAATTCATTCATAACCTATACGGGTGCTTTAAATTTGAAACAAACATGTCAGCAAATCGTAAGCCATTACATCATTAATATTATTGTCATTGCATTTTGTAAAATGTTGACATATTTTAAGAATTTGTTATATCAGTGTATACCAATATGAAATAAGGTTAAGAATCAAACATTAGACCTCAGTTCTTCTGTAAGCCCTGCTAATGAATTGATCTGGAGTTTAACTCGGAGATCTATTACAAAAATAACTTATTTTCTGCATGGGGCTGTTATATTTGCAATTTTCACTGATTAAAAAAGCATTCTGGCACTTTGTTATATCAGTTTACCTAATTTTATTAATTTGATTTAATATATTATTATAAACAATTTCCATTGTATTTAATGTACATGCAAATCGATCATTAGGCCTATACTTTTTTTAGTGGGAAAATAATAAACCGGAGTTACCAACAATGCCATCGGTAATATTTTACGTTTTTATATGTAGCTACTATGTTGGCGCTCCCGAAAAACATCACTTTGAGCAATGAATGGTTTTTTAATTCGTCAGTCAACATGAATCTATCGAGAAACATTTGTGAAATCCAGCCTTCAGTCGGTGGAATCCATCGCTCATCAGTCCGATGAATTTAGAAACTCTTCTTTTTTTTTGCCTGGCAGTATATTGTAATTTCCATTGCCTAACATTCTACTAAATTTAGAAAGCAAAAGTAAATATGTAACATTTTTTTCAGTTTACTGTGGTGAATTATCTCATAACCGTAAGTCATAAGGCACAGACGTTAGTTCATTAAATAATCAATTACATTTATTCTTTCAGACAAAACAAATAGCAGTAGTACTGGATCCCAGAATAATAACAATGGATTCCGACATGTTTCGGCTGGACCTGTTCAAGGAGAAATCTGGGCTATAACTGCTACAGGAGTGGTATGTCGACGACATGGTATCACACCTGATAATCCTGCAGGAACTTGGTGGTCTCATGGTATAGGAGTAAGTAATCCTAATATATTTATTTCAGCATAATGTTCCATCTTATTTTATGCTTATGTTTATTTCCGAAGGTTGTGGGTAGTTACATTGAACATTTGTAACATTGAAGATATGTCCAAAATAGGTTGCAATATAAAAATTAGGATGTGTCTTTCTACAGCTCCTTATTGGTGACATTCTTTATATTTTAAGCATCTTTTCGGATTGTGATGGCTGTTTGCAAACCTAAAGAAGCTTTGAAGTGAAATATGCAGTCACAGCTCATTATTTAAAATGACTGTGTACTGCATATCCATTTCGTACATTTATAATGAAGAAAACATTGGTTGGCCTACTTACCTAATTACTAGGGATAGGAATTTTTCGCGATCGCGAATTTAACGATTTTTATTAAGAACTGTATTAGAAATGATAACTAGCTTCAACACACCTAACAGTACTATGAAAAATGCTTTTTGAACTCGCGAATTGATGCGAATTTTGCATGAAAATGCGATTTTGGCGTGAATTTTTACTTTAAAATGCGATTTTGGCACGAATTTTTACTTTAAAATGCGATTTTCGCACGAATTTTTAATTTTTTACGAGAAAGAGGCCGAAAACGAAAATTATTGAAAACTTCCTGAACGCTAAAGTACCGTATTTATCTTAATATAAGCCGCACTTTTTTCCTAGATTACTCCCAGCAAAATGAGCCTGCGGCTTAAAATCGCGTGTTTTTAGACAGTAATGGTAAAATTGAGCACAATATAGCCGGTTGATCCATCGTAGCTGGTTCCCCTCCTCCAAGCACCACCATCTATCGATTATCTCGAATCTCCAGGACTATCGATATATTAATCGATTTAACATCGAAAACGTATCGATTTTAATCGAAGAATCGTGAAAATGCGTAAGCAAGTGATGTTTTGCGTATTTTGGGCATTTTTGATAGCGGTATTACAGGATATGCATGTATTATGAGCTGCTCAGAAGTAAAAAAATGCCGTAACGTATGGGAATGTGAATAAAGGCAATTTTGAACTGATGGTAACTGAAAGTGCAGTTATGAAGAATAGAAAAATCGCGCTAAATTCAACACAGAAAGTCATATGAAGTGTAAAGTACTGATTTCTGTTTTCTTTTTCGTCAGTTTTATTTAATTATATTAAATAAAATTAGAATATCTTAACTTAAGTCAGCTGATACTTTCTTTTTCTTATTTCAGGCCTATTTCGGCTAAGAAATATGTTACTTTAATATTTTGAATATGAGGCAATTCATTTTTTCACTTTGGGGTTAATTTAATTATTTTGCTCTACTTTATTGCTAAAAAGGCAGGTGTGGCTTAAATTCGGATAGATATGGTACCTTCATATTGTGTTTTTACAACCTCTTTGGACTTTTACTGCAAGACATCATGATCAACCTTCAGTATGAAAAATAACTTTGTATTGTATTTTTACAAGCTCTATCGATTATTAGGATTAGTATTAGTATGACGTATTTAGTTCTCTTTAGAGTTTGACATCGTTTTGATTTTGTTTTATGATAAGACCTCACATGATTGTTGCTGTGAAAATTGTCGAATAGTAAATTAATAAGGCCTCAAGATGCTAAATAACAAACTAAGCACAAAGGATAGGACTTTCCAATATCAGAAAGATGAATTTTATTCCATTGAGCACATAAAAGGTATGCTTTCCCGTGAATCTGCTATAGTTTTGAAAGTACCGAAAAGTTCAATTGAAACCACCGAATTTCACATTTCAAAGTACCGCTTTCTTCAATTTGAAAACACCGAAAAATTCCTATCTCTACTAATTACTATCATAAAGTGAAGTTCCTGTGGCATCCCTTTTTACTGCAGAAGTTATCATTTTACTTTCCTGTTAACACTTTTGTTTTGTTCACCTTTGTCATATTTTGAATCATATAAAGTAAAGAAAAAATACTGTTTTTATACATACAGAATAGGGATACAGTAGCTCTTAATAATGGTATTTGTTAGAGTTAGTATTTTCAGGCAGGTAACCTCTCAACTGGGGACATTTACCATTGGCTGTGCTGATAACAGTAAGACAGTTGGTAACTGTTGTTTGATTAATTCAATTTTAAGATATCAGCTTGATAAATCACAATATAATTGTGAAGGTAGCGATAACTATGCTCTCAGAAACTAGCCATTAAATACTTAATTCGCTAATGGCAAAGAAACGCACTGTAATAATTGTCTTCATTCAACCCACGTATAAAGTCTAAACATCTTGGCCTTCTTTACAGGGCAATTGGCAACATGTGAGTGCTAGGGGATCCAACATTAATCCCCAAATGTGCAGCCCCAATTAAATAGCAGGAACTGCTATTGATGGTATCATTGATCTCATTGCTTTAGCTGGATATCTGTAAGTATAAAAAGATTGTAATGTATTGTAAATTATTCTTGTTTAAAATGAAGGTATATGACATGACTAGGATGTTTTGTATTCATTTAAAACAGTATTTGTTGGTGTTAATCAGATTGATCAGTGTCATTTTTTTTAAATTTATTTTATGAACTATCCATACAGATATCCATACAGATATTTGTATTTGAAAATTCTATTTCCTATCTATACATTAAATTGTGTTACATAATGCAATGTTCAATATAACAAGTAAACATGTAACATTGTAAGTTACCTGGGTTCTAAATTGTTAGTATTTAAGTTGTTGAACGTTCCATTTTTGTAAGGTTTGAGTGCAGTGTTGTCAAATTTAATCATATTTCCATGAGCTGGGGGAATGGATTAAAGTTGAATACTGTTTCCCATGAGCGTAAAAATAAGACAGAATGATTTACCAGTTCCTTAACTCCTGGGCCTGTAGTGATGAGGGGTCTTGTGTATTACCTATGGAAAGACCAAAGGAGAAAGAAGAAAGGTTGGATATAAAACATTCTGTGATGTGTCTTAAATCTCTTAGGAAAGCAACTGCAGCTCTGGGTCTAATAGCAAGAATACTTATTCAGCTATTAACAAGGAAATCTCCCCTTTGCTCCCGCTCTGATGTTAATTACAAACAGATTGTTCCAGAATTCAACCTTAGAAAATAATTTGTTTAAAGATAAGGAACTTGTCCAGCCTACCAGCTGTGATGTTTTTTTATTGTTTGTTTTGTTTTGGCATACAATATTTTTACTAGTAAATCATTATTCAGAAATATTTATTATGATTTCTCTTCACTGCCTTCATTCCATATCGTCTTGGGGGAGAATGAATTTTTAATACTCTCTGAACGGTATTTTGAAAATTAAGGGCTTTTTTGTTTGTTTTAGTCAGCTTGGCCTTTATGCAGGAGTATGCACACCATGATAACACTTCAAATGTGTATGCTATAGCATGGCTGACTGATTATACAAAAAATTAAGACATGGCGGATTTTTTAAAATTAGTATACTGTAATTTATGAATTTCTCAGATTATTGTTTACATCTGCACGCTGTCTTATCGATAAGTGAAACTGGTTGTGCAGACTTAAAAATGGCATGTTCTTCCAAGTTTTCAAGGCTGACAAAAGTGTAGGTTGGATGCCTTGTTTTAATAAAAATCATCAAGTATAAAAGTCATCAAGTATTTTTGCCCATTTCTTTTTTATGGTGCATTGTCATCTGAAACATCACGTCAGATGGACGCCTGGTTAGTAGCATGCTGAACCTTATACATTTTAGCTGTTGTTATATTTTAAATCTTCTCAAAATGTATGTCACAACTCTTGAAATAAGGAATAATTAATTGCAATCGACAATGGAAAAAGCTATTGTATTTCAAAAATCATATTATTTTCTGAATGCCTGTGAACCTATGTGTTAATCTTACACCAGTAAACAAGCATCGCTTTCATTAATTATAATGGACACTTTTTAAACACTTGTAGCTCTACTTACGTCACAATTTTCGGACTAGTTTCGGGGAAGACTTTCATCCCCATCATCGGCGGTTGGTAGACTGGAATTCGCGTGGCTCTGGTTGGTAGTGCTGGTCTATCTAGAGGTGACTTCTTTGTTTCTATTGGTCATCCTAATGATGTTGTCAACTGGCGGAATATTCCAGTCTACCAACCGCCGATGATGGGGATGAAAGTCTTCCCCGAAACTAGTCCGAAAATTGTGACGTAAGTAGAGCTACAAGTGTTTAAAAAGTGTCCATTATAATTAATGAATCAATAGCTTTACTGTTTATACCACTTCTCCTGTTTTATATATTTATTAAAGCATCGCTTTGCTTACTATTCAGTCATCTATTCAGATTATTCAGTCTCCTGAGTTCAATCCTAGATCGAAGTTCTGAAATATAACTGAAAAAATAATATAATTAGGATCTTACATAGAAATAATGCATGTCACATCAGTTGGCCATAGTTTGTGGTGAAGAGAGGTAGTCTACTCAAGAACCTTTGTATCAATAAGTGACTTGCTTGTGTTGAGCATAGCCATATTTTCTTTGTTCAAAGTATGTCAACTTACATCAAATCTTCTTAAAGATATCCACATCTTAAGAATGCAATAAAGAATTAATACTAGTGTGTGTTGTAATTTTATAAAAAAGAATCTACAAATCAAATTTCTAAAACTAGCTTAATAAAATCAAACAAAATCAAACCAAAAGCAGATCTAGTATTGAACTGCTGAGCTAACACAACTATTGGGAAATAGATATTTGTGTGCATTTATAGCATCTGGCATCTGATATTTCTTTTTTGTTGTTGTGATTTTTGTTTCGTTTCACTAGTCTTACTACACCAACCAGTTTTGATTAGTAATCATAAGCAAGCACTTGAAAATGAGCCATCCAGTACATTTTGAGAGGGGCAATAGGGAGGTTCCCTTGTAAAACTAATTTAAATATTTAAGAAAAGCCCATAGCTGATTGATTATATTTCTTAAAATGTGTAATGTTACTTCATGTATAAGTTATTTTATAGGAAATAGTTACTGAGATCTCTTTTAGGAAAACAGAGTTTGATTTGGGAACTGTGTTGAAATATTCCTAAGATTGCAAAGTTTAACCTTAATACTGTGTAACTTATCCATCCGGTAATTAGTATCCTTGTAAGGCTGTGTGTCTTAAATTTTTAAGTGTTATTTTGTTAATAAACTTTTTAAAAATATTAAAGACAAAATGTTTATAGAATTTCCGGTATATGAATTTATTATAATGTATAAATGAATTTGAGTTGAAAGAGAACGTAGAGAATTACATTTCTAGTAGGTTCATTCATTTCTGTAGATTACAATAAAGGTGTTTAACCCAGGGCTGTACAGTAACAGTCTTACTAATAATCCATGTGTAACATTTATATCAGGAATATACATAACCAAAGAAAACAATTACTAATAAACCCTGTGTTAAAGACTGAGTGTGTCCATCACTTCATCCAGCCTACCACCCTTGTATAATCTTAACTTAAATAATAAAGATGGCCGATATCTGTAACAGCCAGTTGTTTCTTAGATGTCCGAGATTGGATTTTGAGGTTATGCATCCATTCTTAAGGTAATATGCTAGGAAACATTCTGGGCTTCTTTTTTTGCGGAATAGCTGCTTTTTGCAGAATCATAAACATTTTCCCTTGTTTTTGGGTCATATTTCCATAATTTTACCCACAATTACAGCTTTCTGAAAACAATTTGATGAAATACTGAAACTAGATTTTATCATGGCTGACAACATACTGCTGTTTGTTCACTGCTCGAATAGATGGCAACATTGGCATTCTGCAGTCACATGCTTCCTTCACTGCTGTGAGTGAGAAATGTCATCGCCAGCATGACGTGTTTGATGAAGTTTCACATTCAAACCCGGTGTAACCCATGGCACTTATACTGGAATGATTAGTTACACAGCTTACATAGAACTTGCACAGTGATCAACCAAACAACCATTGAATGCTCATATAAGCAACTTTTATTAGTAAAGCCTTACTAATAAAAGTTGCTTATATGTATATATATTTTGTGAAATTAATTGAATTCATGTCATCATGATAGTCACCACTTTTCTGCTTTGATTTAAATATTACAAAGTCTTCTTCACAAAACCCTTTCCCCCTCCGGCGTGAGCAATAATCAACCTCGGCTCTTTTCCAATTGATGTCGTAACGCCCACTTCATTTGATGACTGCCAGCATGAAGGGACAGAATGAGTTGCATGGAGATAGGTTTCATTGAGATAAACTATATTTCTTTCTTCTTGCAAATATTTTCTTATTGCCCAAAGGTACTTACCACACCATGCTACAATTTCTGGCTTTTCAATTAGAATATGCCTCCTGAATGCACATCTCTTCCATCTGAAGCCCATGCCTCGGATAGTTTGTCTTAGTTTATATTTACTGCAATGCAAAAGTCTCTGTTCTTTAGTGCTCCATTTAACTTATGAAGAGTCGGTACTACTTTTGTCATGGTGTAGAATTCATGAATTAGTCTACATACCTGACCCTCTGTAAAGGAATCCACAAGCACCCTCTTCTTTCTTTCTTTCTTTCTTTCTTTCTTTCTTTCTTTTTCTTCCCGTTAGGAGAGGAGAAAGTGACATGCCCTGCCGTGGACAATGATTTGTTTCCCTCCTTGAAAATCACTGACACCAAGCTCTTCGAAACCCTGGTGGCTTCACTTGTAGCTTCCGCCACATTGTATTTCAAATTATACTGTGCCGCCTTCTGCTGTAAATGCTTCGCTACGTTATAAACATTTCGAGCTTGACTTCTCAATGGCCTACCTGATAAACATTTACTCATGATTATAATAGTGAACTATTTCACTCACTTCTACACAAAACACCAAGTGTAACATGCACTCGCTAGGAGTCGTTCTTTCTCGGGAGAGTACACAGCTATACTATATTGCTTTTATTTGTTAATTTCTTAGTTTTAAGTTTCAATTTTAGTGTATATTATAGTATAATATTATAATTATACACACATCCAATTATAATATAATTCTTTAATTCAATTTGTTTTCTCGGCATATTATTGGACGCATTTTTGTCTTATGTTTTAATATAGGTACTTCAATATTGTATTATTATTTTATTTTTAACATTTTGTATTATGTATGATATCGATTGCATTTGTTTTTTTGTAAATTCCTTTTAATGTATTTTGTCTTTATCCTGGTTGAGTGGAAGATAAGGCCCTATGGCCTTAACTCTGCCAGGCAAAATAAAACATTATTATTATTATTATTATATATTATTATTATACTGATCCCCACTATCACTCAGTTGCACGGGACTAGAAAGTTGATTCTCTGCAGCCCACTTACAAAGTTCCCTAATTATAGTACCGGTACATTTTGCTTCATGTGAAACGGAATTTTGAATTTCATGTCGTAACTTCTTCTCTCGCCTTTATTTATGCATTGAGACAAAGAAGATGCTTTCTTTTCCACAAGATCCACCATGACTAATATTAAGTTCTAAAAATTCAATGAAAAATTTGGGGGTAGTTAATGCCCTCTTTCCCTTAAGGATTGAACACAATTTGAAACAACATTTATTTTAGCGCAGTCATTTATTCTGTCAGTAAATACGATTTTAAACAAACAGACTTCACAGCATGAAAGAGCACATCTTAAACTATATGAAAATGTATCAAACTTAATTTTGTCCTTATATACCGTACATCGACCGTTTTTCTCTTAATTAAGAGTCCCTTAAAAGATAGATGTGGAAAAACAGTTGTCCTGAGAAAGTTCATAAAACTCTTACACTGCATTAAAACACTAGCATATTTTCAAAATTTAGTTTGCTCTATTTTTAAGATGTTTATTAACAATGATCATATTTGATTAACTGTATTTAAAAATGTATTTGTAAGTCCAATTACAATTCTCTCTATTAAAAAATGGTAGGCCAATTAGCATTATTCATACATTATAACTTGTTTTTGGTGCTCAGCCATTTCATAAAATAATGGAATTTTTCCCTCAAAGAGAGAAGTTATAAAATTATTGCAATTGGGTGGTCAAAAATAAGTTTAAAACCTCAAATTCTCTGAATTTTAAGGACTTTGGTGTATCTGAAGTGGTTTCATGTGTAAAATCTGTCGATTTACTTATTTATTGCATTGAGTTACTTTTTTTTGCCATTTTTAGCATGATTTTAACACTCTTTAATACCAAGTAGTCAAGAGTAATCAGCTATGTCCATTTTCATTTGAGAAAATATACATCTTAAGGTACAATTTGGTATAAGATTAACTTCAAAAAATATGTGTGGTTAATTACTATGTAAAATAACAAACAAGGGAATTTTTGTCCCACCCGTAACCGTGATAGTTTTGTTAAATTATTATTAATGAGTTAAATAAATGTTTTGACAACCTGGAAACAGTTTATAATTTGTATTTAATCCCTCATACCTTTCTTAATAACAGCATTAAGACCCTAACAGTAATAGCAGAATAGAAAATGAGCTTTTGTTTTGCATCATTAAAATCAGTGTCCAAATTATGTCCCACCCGTAACAGATTTTGAAAAACAAATTTAAAATATTCAGAATAAATTTTAAATAATGCTTTGCATGTAGTGTGAAGGAGAAGGCATTGTAAATTTTACAGAATGTGAAGAACCAATTCTAGTTTATTATTTATGATATGTAATAAACAAAAATAGCTTCTATAATTTGTCAGAATGTCCCACCCGTATTTATGAAATGGCTGTGCTGGACTTTCATAAAAGGATGAATATGTGTGTTATTTTCTCCAGGACTATATATTTTTTGTATTTATTTTTATTCTTGTATCAAATTTGTTTTGATCATTTTTGATGTTATATCGTTCCTACCAGGAACTTTTTAATTTATATACAGTTTATGTGCAAGCTAGCTAGTTAGTCTCAAGTGACAACAACCTTTCTCAAAATTCTTAATGTTATTCGTCAGTTTGCTTATTTCTAAAATTCATCATTCTACACCTAATTTCTCTAACCTGTAATCTTTATATATGGTCCAATGTCCCATAGGTTTTTCATTTCAATTCTGACATAATTGCTGTATGTAATCAGAAAATTACCTACTTAATACATTTTTTCTCCTTTTTTCCCCTCCAATGACTTACAGATAAAATGGTCATCCAAAAATGTCCTGTGTGTGTGTGTGTGTTTTTTTTTTTTTTTTTGTATACTTATAATTACACAGCAAAACTTAGTTAATGAAAGAAACCATCCATTACATATGTTTATGATTTTAAAATATTAAATTATTTAGGGTTGGTTTTCATTTTGATACTAAAAATTACATGGTCCTATGCAGAGATTGTCTTTAGATTGCAGCTCCAGAATCTTGCAGTTCAATATTTATAGTATGCTCAAATGATAGGCATAGATATTGTGTGTGGTCATAGGTATGTTTGAACCATTTCCGGTGCCCTCCATAAGTTCACGTTACTGTGTGTTTAGACTGCATGTTGCATTGTGCCTTGCCAAATAAAAGTATGAACATGCATATGAGGGGGTCCTTTAACAATAAAGAGTATTTTACTCTTCTCTTATAAAATAACATGCAGTGTCCGATTGCCCTTACTGGCATTAACTTTTAGCACAACATTTCTTTTGAAGGAAATAGCATCAGTCTCAAACTCGTTCGTGTCTGGAAAAATAGAATATATCATTCACATTTTATTCAATATAATCTTTGCCGAAACTTTCTCTTAAATGTACTTTATGGAAGAGATCTCAGTTACTGCAGCTTAAAATATGGATTTACATCATAATAGGATATGTTCTTGAAATACTATGCATAATTAATTGAAACTTGGCTTTGTTATTACACATAAATACAGTAATAATCGCGGATGCGTGGGCAAAGAGAGTTAAGTCCACTTTCTTTTTACTGAGAATTAGAGTGACTTAACACACTTTACCCGCCCAACATCGCTAGATGGATAAAACCTTGAGGCACACGTCCATAACAACCATATGTTTGTAAATATGACTTACTGGACTTAACACAAATGTAGAGAACATTTTGTCTATAACTCTATGCACTTATATCAATTTTTGAGGATGGTGGACTTAACACTCTTTGCCCGCGCACCCGCGAATTATAAAATGGTGAAAATTGCTGATGTCTGTTTCAAGCATAGGCGTACCGAGGGGGGGTTTTGGGGGTTTGAACCCCCCCATTGATTAAAAAAAGGAAAATTGTATAATTTTTTTAAGTCTTCCCCTAAATTACTTAATACAAGTATAAAGCGTGGGAAGCTTAAAACTCGTAATTTTGCATCTTAATTTTTTAAATTTTCCGGGGGAGGGCCCCCGGACCCCCCTCTCCCTGAGGGGTATGGAATACCCGCGGATGTTATAACCCCCCCCCCCCATATGGTCGGCCTGGTTACGCCTATGCTTTCAAGTGATAGTATTAATGAATAATCTTAATTGTACATAACCAAATTCTCTTAACCTCAGATAATATTGTGAAATGTTGTGTGTAAATTTATTGTACCTGCAGAAGTGTACATTTCTGCAATTCCAGTCATTTAAAAGGAGTGTACAGAATTTAGTTTACTACTGGCTGATTGGTATCCAAGTATGGTACACAATGAAATGTATTTATCATGCAGAATATGACTGTAGAGTGCATATAAACACTGGCATATTAAGGAATTTCCATCTGCTAGGCCAATGCTATATGCTGTCCCTCTTAAGAAAGAACATGCTTATGGCTGATTTAGCCCCACTTGTATAGCTTAGATATTTCTTAAATTGGTATTGTGCCAATGAAGAAATAAAACAATGACTCGCCCAATATGTCCAAGAATATTCTGTGTATAGGCATTCTCCTTCCTTAAAATATAACCCTTTTTTAAAATTTCATTTACCCTCAGTTTAAAACAGTTTTTATGTGAAACCAAAGATGCTTTCTTATGATGATTATTGTTATACTATATTTGTATCTAATTTCATGGATTTCTGACAAGGAGTTGAAAATGTAAGCTCATTAGAAACTTTAAGAAAAAGGTATAACAAGGGTAATGAACTAATAAATATGGTAAAACATATTAAATGTAACTACACCAATAATTAGAAAGAATGCAGTCAGAAATGGCAGATTTCACAGTGTAATTACTAAACTGAACATTTCTTTGAAAAATACCAAAGATAGCAACTCCAACAAAGATCTGTCATTCTGTTTTCCTAATTTGTACTATATTGGAACCGTTTTAATACTGAATATAAGCATGTGTTATCCATCATTCTTCAAGCATCTAAAAACATACTGATATTATAATTGAGGTAATATGGCTAAATTAATTATTTAAAAATAAATGAAACGAAGTTCCTGCACTCTAGAAAAACTAAGAATTCAATGTACTTTAATTTTACGCTAGTCAATTAAGGAGTGGCATATTGGAGTTGTCAGTTTAACTTTACTATTGATTTTGAAATATAATATTAACATAAAGAATAATAGAACAGTTATATTTTTAATTAAAAATACAACAAACTCCCAATTATCTGTGTTAATTGGGACCATAATATGTGTGTAAAAGCACAGATATGCCAAATGTTAAAATTATTACTATTCTATCTAAAGGCAATGTTGTTATGGGCTAATCTAATGTGATTTTAATAGACTGTAAATACTACTAAATTTGTCATAATGCTCGCTACATTCAGTGTTTTCATTAACAATAATAATGTATATATAAATTTCAACCCTTTGCATGTGGATTATAAATATAACTAGGTGCGAGATTTTGAATTTCCTACACAATTTTGAAAATCCCACTCTTTATTTTGTCATAATATTGTGCATGGAATGTTACATGGCTTTCAGAGAAGCTCGCACCCATTTATATCAGTATTCTGTTCACAAAGGGTCAAATAGGGAGGAAGAACCTTGCACAGATAATTCACAAACCAGATAATCCATCCATGGATAATTGAGAGTTTGCAGTAATATTTAATATATTCATTAGAACTCCAATTATCTGGATTAATTGGGACAGACCCGATCCAGAAATTCAAATATCTGGATAATTAGATAAATAATGAAAAAGAGGTAATTTCTTTTTTTAAAAAACTAAATTTTACAGTACTGTTCGTACATAAGGTATCACATATTGAACATGTCGGTTAGAGTCTGTTGTTTTCTGGTCAAATTGCCAATTTTTCGTAGTAATGTTATGCTTTTTTTTATTTATTTATTTATAAATAATTGGCTCTGAAAGAGGGTTTCCCAAATGCTCGCTGCTCAGAAACCACTTGAACTTGGCCTCAAAGTGATCTGGATAATTGGTGATCCGGATGGTTGGAGTTTGGATAATTTGGAGTTCTGCTGTAATTTAAAATATAATATTACTATTGTTGAAATACCTTGGCGGCTTGTAAATATAAATCATAGGTTAATCCTGTCATGTATTCTTTTTTTCTTTTTTCTTATAGAGAAATTTAATTTCATTATTTACCCATATTTTCTTTGCTTATCTATTAGAAAAAAGAATACTTGACAGGATTAACATATGATTTGCATTTATAATATTACTACCAAATGTTTTATTCTTTATTTAGAAATATGAACCAAAGGTATCAATTATTAAAATCTTTAGTAGATATCTTGTGAAATTACCATAGTAAAACAATTGTGTAACCTAATTTTAAATGTTGTAACTTCTCAGAGCAAAGTTTTTTTTTCATTCTTTTTTTTCATTTTTCATTTAATTAGCTTTTTTGTTATAATATGTTTCTGCGTCTTTGAAATACAAGGATGCTTAGGGGCAAAGCTTTACAATTCAATATTAAGATAAAAGGAGAACACATGAGTGAAGGTATTATACACTTACTTCACTTGATTTTACCACTGACCTGGACATGTTTCGGGATTCTGTCTTTATCCCATTGTCAACAAACTCCAACAAGGAAAAGATGGAAAAACCGGGAATCTATGCAATTTCTTGCAATGATTGTGAAGGGATATATATAGGGGAAACAGGCAGAACATTTAGTGTAAGACTACGTGAGCATGAAAGAGATATAAAAAACAAAAAATGTTGTACAGGGTTAAGCCAGCATATGATTAAAGAAGGACACAAAATGGGCGAATTAGAAGTGGTGAAGATAGAAGCCAACCGCTTACGGAGGAAAATTGGTGAAGCCGTGACTATCATTGGAAGGAGGGATAATTGCTTTAATAATGAGGGAGACTTAGGGGAACAGTGGATTAATGTGATTAAGAACTTAAATAGAACATAATATAGAGTTCCAAGATTTTCCTGTCCAAGATCAATTTATGATAATAATTTTGATATCCCGAGGGAATGGATAAATGAGCATTTCAGAGATAACACGTTTAGGGAGCGGGAAGTAGAAAACGGTGGAGACTGTAATGATCAACAACAACAACAACAATAGTAACAAAAAACAAAAAAGGTGCTACATAGTTACGGCAGTTTGTTTATGATTTTTTCAATTCAGTACACTTGAGAAAGGCCTGGAGGGCAGGTTGAAACGTTGTGTGTTGGAGGGGATTGTTTTATCCACTATTGTAAATAAGTATTATTGTTTGTATTATATTATTTTTTAATAAAATCATAGTGGAAAGAATAGGACCATAAATAATTTTCAATTGAATATGAATCTTGTTATCAGTATGCATTTTTGTATATTCTAGTTTGTGCCCATCATTTGTCATGGCAGATTAAAAGGCAGCACACATGAAATAATTTCAATATTTGAAGCAGAGTTGTTTTGAAAAAATTAGAACTATATCGTATTCAATATTTGGCATAAACATTTTAACCATTCTTTTAACTTTCTTATAACTCTCTTAACTTTCAGTATAGGCTATGCCATTACTTAGAACTGTTGCAGATACTATCTCATAAATAGGATTCGGATGTTTATGACTTAAAATAGTGGAAAATATGACTGCAAATATGACCTTAAAAATGAGTTAATATGACCAAAAATCCTAAATATGACCTCATAAAAGATTGTATTTTCTAAAAACTAAATGTTCCAATTTGAAATGTTTTGTGACACTAAATTATTACATTACATTAATTCAATCAGATAAACTCATTTTAACAATTTTACAGGTGGTTTACAGTTTTACTTGTAAAGAACTTCTAATCTGTTAATCTTTCCAGATACCACTGCAAATGTGAACGAAAATATTTAAAACATGTCTATAAGAAGTTGCTAACAACAAGGAGGAAGAGTTAATTGTGCTATTACTTGTTATTGTCCCTTCACGCTTCAGTTACAGTAATGTTCATTTTCCATATTTTGAGATATGTACATACAGTATTGTGATTGTTTTCCATATTTAAATCATTAAAATCAATAAACTCCATATCAGGCTAATGAAATAAAAAAATTATGAAATTCCATTAAATCAATTAAAATTACATGGATTTTAAGAGTTCCTTCGGAATTGGTATCTGCTGTTATTTTAAAATAGGATAACAAATATCTTTTTAAGCTTCCATGTTTTAACCTAGCATGTGTAAAAAAATTATTGTGTCAAGTTCATTTTATTAATCACATTATGAAAAAATTAGCATAATAATCAGTTCAAAATGTTTCTCAAAGCTCCCAATAGAACTCATATGTGCCCTCGGATTTCACTGCCACCTAAGCTAGGTTAGATGTGTGAGTGTTATTTCTGGGGCAAATTTTAGTCCATTTTAATTGTATTGAATTAAAAGTAACTATTACTTTTTGAGTACATATAAAATAATTTTCTTGGTAATCAATGTTAATATAGATGCAGATGAAATTTACAACATGTTAATAAAGCATGATTTTTACTTGTTTGGTTACTGGTCTTATTTATATAATTAAAACGGACTTGAAACTTTAGAATTTACTTTATTTTATTTTACTTTATTTTTTTGTTATTTTGTTCATGACTGTGGGCATGCATGGCATCCAGTGCTGCTTTTAGATGTTTGACTTCTCCAGGCACTTAGGATATATGGTACACTAGTGGTTGGTGGTATTCCTCCCTGGTTTGGTGGAAGTGTAGCCCCATTTCTCATCTTGAGGCACCTTGTTTTGGCGGAGCTACATTATCCCATTGGGATGGTCATATGAATGCCATGAAAGGTCTTAAACCTAAATGCTTAGTGACTAATCAGGCCATGTTGGCCATGGAACCTATTTATGAAAGATAAAATTCCCCTTAGCCGGACTGGGATTCAAATCCAGAACCTCGTGATTAGTAGTCAGAAACACTGACCACTAGAATGGAATGGCATAAATACACGCTCATAATATTAGGTACATATAATAATTAGCTTCTATAGACTATTTTATGCCAATAGTAATTAAATCAAATTAGACCAAATTACAAAAGGCAGTACTGAGTGCCAAGCCACATCTGCATAACAATTAAACTCAAGTTTGACAAGGAAATATTTTATGCACATATACAAATCATTTTAGCATGTAGTCTTTTAATACTGTGATATTATGATTCTTTATGTCCTTTTATATTGTGTGTATTTACTCTTTTATGGGTGTTATAGGTTGTATGAAATGATATTTCTTGAATCTGTCATTCCATGTATAATATCAAGTTTTCTATTTGTAAAAAATGTTCAGTCACTTTGAAAGTAATAATAGCTAACAATTTTTCTTGAAGAAGATAATTTTAGCAATGAGTTTTTCAGTTTTTAACATGAATATGCTACTTGCCTGTACTACCACCTCCCAATAAAACATTTATTTGCCAGGTAGAGAACTTATCTCGAAATTGTCCATGAATTGTGTATGACATCCTAACAAAATCTATATGGAAGGTCAACTCCTAGTTAAGATATCAGAAGGATGGAGTGACCGATAAACTACCAACTGCCAGATACGCAGGCTTGATAGAAATAAAATGGCTGCACACTGGAGCTTTGTAGACACCTGAATACTAGAATTGATGCTGGAAGGTATAACTTACCCAAAATACCGTCTAGACTCACATGTGAATGATATAGAATTGTGCATATTCATTAATGTGTTCTGATGTAATTTCATTGTACAAATAGAAAAATACACTATGATTAAGTTGTCGCACTTATCGGGGGCCCTCGAACTGGAAAAAACACACCTCAGCATTCACCGATCTACTATCTAATTTACAAAACTTTATTGCACTCTTCCCAATAATAGTTTGGCAATGGTAGTACAAGACATCTTCCAGTTAAGCTATCTGGAAGTTATGTATTGGGAGGATTTATCGGGAGTTGGTAGTATAGCTCCTAAGAGCATCAACTGTTAAATCTTCTATTTATGCATGTCTTGTGTTATGATTCTATTGTTAACAGAATAAGGATGAGCATTGTAATAGTAAAGTGAAACCACGGATAATCGTCTACATAACATCGAGTGCAATCTGAGAAAAGTTTGCTTTATATTTACATCATGATCTGAGTGTTATCATTTACATTGTCCTGATCTCAGGCAGAATACTTGGAAATGAAAGTTATTGCGGTAATGAGGAGGTAAAATACACTTATATTCTGGAAAAAAGAAACATTCTACTAAAATATGCTGTAGACTTTATTTGTATTTTCACTTTTTTTACTTTTCACTTTATTGTAACTACCTTACATGAATTTTGTCTGCGATAAAAGTTGTGCTGTGAAATTCATTTTCAATCATTACAGTCATGTGTAGTCTTTATTTATTTGTATACATTTTTCATTGTAATAAGGAAATTGTACTTAAATAGCAGGGTTCAATTTATGTACTATGTTCTTAGGGTTTCCATTTTGTTAATGTTGTTTCTGTTACCGATTATTTACAACCAAAATTATTTGATAATCAACCAATGAAACACATAATTATATTTACTATATCTATTATTAAACTGATGTGATTTAAATAAAAACATTTAAGAATAATTATAGTCTATTAAATTTACATGAATAGTATTGTAAAGTTAATCATAATTTATGCCCTGACATTGGATTGAACTCATCTTTTCAAGAGGATTGTGAATATAAAGGGTGAAACACTCGTAAATTATTTTTCCTCTTTCTTTTCTTAATAACTCTTGCTAATGTAAAAATTTCTCCCCAACTTAACATCATTAACACACTTTAATATCTATTTAGAGTCCATCTAATGAAAATTATTTCTTCATAAAGTCTTGGTATGGTCTATTATTCAATGACCATATTACTCGTAAATAAGTATGCTTATGGAAAATGCAATGATAGAGCCGTGCTAGAAACATATTCTGAGAGTGATGTAGGGATGAAAGAGTAAGATTTTTGGAATACAAATTATATAAAGGTTTTAGTTTAAGACAAATTGATGCACAGATCTGAGTTTTCAACATGTTCAGGTTATGTTCCTGATATTCCTCTAAAGATTATACCATTAATCCTAGCCATGATATAGGCCTACCAGTATATCTGAAATTCTCTTATGTTTGTTTATTTTGTAAGTCCTTGTAGTCTGCTATAGGATAAATAATACATATAATCAGTGCTTTTTTGTGACGGTACGCAACGGTACGCAGTACCGGCACCTTTTTTAAAAGTAAAATTTGAATATTACTCAGAATAATTCTATCACAATTCCCATAAAATTATGTTTTATTTAAAATCAAGATTGTTTGTTGGTTTTGTTAGATTTCTTCATACATAATAGCCTACATACGAGCACATGATAGTTTCTGTAAATTTACGTGGCTACTGGACTGCAAGAGGGTTGGGGTGGGTTTTCCAGGCCTCAGCAAACTGCTCCTGTGGTCAAGGCCATTCTAACGGTAAAGTATTGCACCAAGTGCAGTTAATGCTAACGAAGTAACAAACAAGTATTTATAATAAGTAGCTAACTACCATAGTTAATCAGGGGTTAGTGCATGTTTAAATTTAACTGCATTGGTTGCTTACATATAATTTGAAAAGAAAACCCCTGGTTTGTGTTGCACAGACAAGTGAATTCATAATTGTTTAGTACGGTTGTAGGAAGAGGTGCACGTTGTTCACAAGTGAAATGAGTAAAATAAGTAATTATTTTGTACCGGTGCGTAATAAAAGAAAGCAACACGATGTTTTTGAAGTATCTCATAAACCTGCCAACTGTGAATAAACTGAATCTGAAGGGTACGTCGCAAGTACCGGTAATTTTACTGCAATTCAGGGGAGAAACATTTCTGGCCACGATAGGCCCGATTATTGGACATTAACTCAGAAAAATGACGTCTGGGAGAAGTGTGGGAGCTCCCGTGAGATTCAGTTAAAAAGGTTCTGTGAGTACCGCCACCTTTTTAGTTAGAAAAAAAGCACTGCATATAATACTGTACTTTGATTACCAGCTAGGATAGCTGCAAGTATTATAACTGATGGGAAAATAGACGGTAGTGTATCTGCTATTGATTTTAGGTGAAACAGGGTGTTGATAAGATAAAAGTGGTCAATGTCAGTATCAGTGTGAAGGTTAAGTATTCACACCCTTCCTACTTGTCAATAAAACGACACCTGCTGCTGTGAGGGATGTAGATAAAACTGCAATCTGGAAATTACCAGTTGTAAAGTTTGTTTCCACCCAGAGCAGAATAATGGTATCCTATATATAAAACCTAGATGGCTGGGTGGATCAATTTGAAATAAAATTATTCATGTCGAAATTGATATTAAGATTTGAGGGTTATATTCAGTGTGTTATAACTAGACTTCGGATTTTAGATAAAAACCTATTTTAATCCTTAAGTGATATATGGACGAAAAACTTGTATATGCACGTTTCATAAGTGACTATGCCTAAAACTGATATTTTTATAGGACCTAAAACTGATATTTTTATAGGACCTAAAACAGCCTATTTTGACATTAGAGCCTAATATTGCCTTTTTGCTTGTTTTTCCTCTAAAGTTCAAAATAAGTTATTATTTTGTTATAAATTCTAGGATTTATTTTTGGTTTGTACTACATTTTTAGCTCAGAATGTGCAGTACATGACATATTTGTGACGTGGTTTATATAGTAAGAAATGTTTCATCTTCAGTAGAAAAATTCCTTGGAATTCCCAAGAAAATGTAGTGTTTTTCTCCCAACTCCCACATCCAGTAAAAAAAAAAAAAAAAAAAAAAAGTAGTTCTCTGAAACACTGAGGGATACAAGGGGTTGAATATGCTAGTATGATATGAGTAGCTTCTGGGCTCAGGGATTAGGTTTTCACTGTTATGGTAATAATACAGGCCTTAGTAATAGGCCTATATAATTCTGTGTTCCATAGGCCTATATCTGTATTTTGTCGTGATTATTGATTAATGGTGACTTCAATAAATAATATTCTGCATTGCAATGGAGATATTTCAGAAAATTGGCAACTTAATGATTTTATAAGAGACTATTTTACGATTTTTAGAACGTATTTTCCAATTTTTAGAGCCTATTTTAGGTACCTAAAACAGCATTTTTAGCGACCTAAAAGTCCGAAGTCTAGTTATAATCAACGAAGGAAGTGAGATAAGCTATCCCAAGATTTTTCCCTGTCATACTTCAATTTGAAGAAAGCATACCTCCTCCCATTCAACTTATGTGATAAGTAGGAAATTGTTCTGTACACTTGGCAGTGGTTTTAATTAACTTCCTCCATAAATAACCAACCCTGCATTATAGATGATCGCCAAGTAGAAGGATAAGAGTCATGAACATCTTGTACTGTGGACTGACAAAACTAAATTTATTTCAATATTTAAAAGTATTTATTAATGCCTATTTAAACAATGTAGAAGTTACAATATTTTCTTACCGAGAATATGTGAAAACATTGTATCTACCGGTATTGTAATTATGATTGCAACAAAGGCCATCATATGTTACTGGTCACAGCCTTCTATACTGCCAGCAGCTATTTGTGAAAGTGTACCAGTGAATGAAAGATCATTTTTCAGTAACAATATGTTATTTGATCATTGAAACTAGTGCTGGTATTCCACTGGGCCTTTGAAACCAGTGCCGGTATTCCATACCAGCACATACCATCTCACTTCCCTCCCTGGTTATAACAAAGCCATGTGTCTTTTCCAGACTTCCCGTCAGTCTACAATAAATAGTTTTCTTTAATGATCTCTTTATTTTTTTAATGCTCTATCTCCGTACTAGTAGCTCACTCTGTAATCCGCTTATTCTATATTTGTAGACCCTTAACGTTCAATACAAAATACTCACTTTGAAAACGTAGAGTAGGGTTGCCAACTATCCCGTATTACCCATGAAATCCTGTATTTTCACTTCTTTTAGACTGAAATCCCTGTTCCCGTATTTTCAAGATAATATCCCACCATTCATTCCTTGAAATTTGTTTTGGTATGATTTTATAATGGTTATACAAGGATTGTTTTTTTAGTTCTGGGAACAATTTTATTTCTCCAGGGTTTTAAGTTTTACAGGCCTTTGATGATGTTATCACCACCATTGCGTACGTGTTCCCAGCGATGCGGAAGTTTTTGGATTCTGTAGGCACTGCCTAATCTGTTGATGGTGCGAAGAGAGCAGTAGGTTGCCTGTAAAACATCAACTGTACGAAAGCGAATCCCACAAAGTGGCTCCTTCATCTTCGGGATTGGATGGAAGTTACAGGGACTCAATTTATAACAGTAAGAATAGACAACTTAATAAATGAAGGTTAACAATGTTCTCTTCCTGAGGAATTATTTAATGTTCAGGAATATACTACCCGCGCGCCATATCTTGGGCGCTGGATTTAAGGGGAAGTGAGGGTTGGGGGGAACAAAACATAGCTAGTCCGCCATTCTTTCTGCAGTGTTGTCAACCAAAGAAATCACATTTCAGCAGAATCGTCAACAGCGTAAGTGTGGATGCCGAATTGGATAATATTTTTTCCGATGAATCATCCTCGCTATTTTATGTAGTGACATTTAATAGACAACGATTTTAATGCAGTCCAATAATATAACGTGGTGACGGTATTGCGTAACAATTAATAACATGTCATAAGGCTTTAGTTATGAAGTAAATCATTTTCCTCCGGGAAGAGAATGTTATATAAATAGGCTCAATATTTTTACACTGGATGACTAGTTTTAAGCATCAAGAAGAGTCTTAGTAGAACGTGCTTCACCATTTCGTGTTGTAAAACGTAAGAGAGGTAAGGCAAGTGGGGAAAACTATAGGCCTAATTTTAAACGTATTTAATACGTTTTGTGAAAAGTTCGCTCAACTTTCAGTCCATGAAATTGACAACAGAACTCATGGGATCTTCAGAAATTACCACATACAGAATTCTTCAAGAGGTGAGGAAAGTGTTGGATGTACAATGAAGTGTTTGTGAAATCAGCAATTCGAAAGATTGTATAGCTCCATGCATCAGAAAAGATAATGTCAATAAATAAATAAATAAGGATCCTGAGACAGAATGAAAGCTTAGTATTGAAACCACTAGATGTCAAGGGTGTATAGCGTACTTCGTGTTTCAATGTTGTCAGCTTTACCTACGAAGTTGAACGAAACCTACTGATTGAGGACTAGGGAGCCGAGCGCCCAAGTTATCGTGCGCAGGTAGTAGCAGTAATTCCTAAATCAAGTTCCACTGACAGGGAGTCACAGTCTAATCCACTGCAGCTACGATTATTTGATATTAAAACACAGACACCACCATGTATATGTTTACTTCTGCAAAAACTATTAACCATGCAATAGTTGTGAATGTCTATTAGATCTATATTTTCTTTTGTCAACCAGTGTTCACTTAGATATACTATATCATAGGGATTATCTGCCTCTAATTCTTCTAATTTGTTACTTAAGCATTGAATATTTAGATTTATAACAGATAATATTTTATCATCTTATTCATATGTTTGTTTACTAAGTTGTAAGTTGTTTTGTGTGAAACTGGTTGATTCTGTTTCTAGTCACTCGTCTGTTTTGTTGTTTACTGCCGAACTTTGTTCCTGCAATTGACCATAAAATTGTTTGAATGTACAACCAGATGGTCATACATTTGGATCTTATAGTTACCAAGATGGAAGTAATTAGCTAATTACAAATGGCAATAATGAGTGGATTATATAGATTAGGTTTGGTATTTATTTTTTATTTTTACTTTATTACATTGGGTTATCAGTTTTTAATGCCAGTATCACCTCCTCTGGGAAGTAAGTAAAGCTGTTTGTCTGATTAACACTTGAAAGAACCTCATATACTAAAGGAGAGGTTCCTGGACAAAATTACAGGTTTTTTCACAATCTGCTTCCTGCAGATGATATCTGATCCCTTGTTACTAATCAGCTGAGGGAATAAAGGAAACAAGTCATTCTGGTTAAGAAGCTTGATAAAGTCATTGGAATTTGGCATTAACTGTAACTGTCCATTGAGAATGAAAATGAACATAACATCCAACAACCAAAATGTTAAACCAGTGATGAGCATATGCGATTCCTTGCATGATACGAGTAATTAGGCCTATGCAACACAAGTGTGATTAAGTGGGAGATTGGACGGGGTGAGTTTTTAACCATTCTCAACATAATTAAATAATGACAGTGGCCGCAATGGGTGGGGGAGCATAATGACTGCAGTGAAGTTTATGGCTGTAATCGCACACATTATGCTCATCCCTGCGTTAAACTAATCACTGAATTTTATCCTTTGGGATACTATATTTCTACATTACGAGTAGTTTATGGGCCTATTGTTTCTTTCAATGTCCTTTATGATTTGTGGTTGTCAAATGGGCAGCTATTTGTTTTATTTATGGTGGCGTGTCAACAAAATGTGCATTCGTCTAGGGCAGGCCTAAGCAATAGAAACTAGGAAATGAAGGGGTGCATGCGTTAATTGCTCGCACCCCTTCATATCTTTGTTTCTATTACTTGGACCTGTCCTAGACGACTGCATATCAAGACACCGACCACCATAAGAACACAAACATTAATTGACTTGAAGGTATTGCAGGTATTACAGTTTTATTATGAGTAGTGCGGTGTGAAGTGCGTAATGAATGGAACTAGACCAATGTGATAATTATTACTCATAAGTTTTATCAAACGACGCCATATTGGTTTTATTGTGCTACTTTGAGAACGCTCACCGACAGAGTTCTTTTTTCATGTCCTCTTCCGATTGTGTTTTGTTAACCCACCGACAGTGACGCAGGGAGCAGTGCTCGAAAAACCGGCTTCGAGTTTGCAATGTTTGCGTTATCGTTTCTTGTCTCACGATCACTGCGAATGGTTAATGGGATAGCGTGTTTTCGTTGTTTTTACTTTAAAATGTCACGTTTACAGTAACATTTCGATATGAATGACCCTTAAAAGCTTTGCTCACAAACACACACATACCTTTACCGTCTTACCTATCGTATATACTGTACTGTAAAATCCCCGAAGCTTTCTTTGATTTGTGTGATAAAGAGATTCGCTGTGAGACAGTATCATAGCCTACTTCATTAGGCCTAATTATCAACTGTTTACATTCTGATAGGACACCTGCGGCTACAATAGTGAGTGACTCGCAAGAAAAACAACCTGAAATAGATTGTGCATTCTACACAGTGTAGTAGGCCATCTTATCAAGATCAAGAAGGCTTCGAGGTGGTGAGTAATGTTTTAAATATCTTAAGACGCAGATTTTTATTGTATGGTTTATACTCATACTTAGTTTTTGTCAGTTAGCCCTATTTAAGAACAAAACGTTACAGTTGTCGAATGCTTACAGCTTGCTAATATTAGGAAGTGCTTCTGAATCCCGTTGAATCAGTTTACAGTGTCTTACGCATAGTAAAAGCACGAACGATAGGCCCTTGCACTGGATTTGTTCTATTGAAAGTGTAAGTTACGTATATATAAGTGCAAAGATGCATCTTACCTTATAATTCAGGGGTCAGCGCATAGTGGCGTAGCCAGAAAATAATTTCGAGGAGGGTCGAACGGCTCGGGCGGTTAATTAGGGGAGGCCGAGGGTTCACCCCCGGGAAACTTAAATATTGAACTAATGAAAATAACATTTTACGCTTTTATAGCACTAAAAAAACTAGTTAGCAAATTGTATACTATACTCTTAAGACATGCCAACTGTAACAGGCAATCGTTACCTAAGTTATAATACTTATTACTATTTATAAGAGACGCATGTAACAGTGGAAATAATAGGCCTACCTTTACACATTCAGTATTTTATTATTAAATAAAATAATTAAATGTCTGACAAAATGGATATAAAAACTACAGCAATAATCTAATACAAAAATAAAATTTTAGGTTTTGATTTCCGGACCCTCATTCCCTACGCCACTATCAGCGCAACAGTGGTCTATGTTACCTTTTTATAGTTTAGAGAAAAAGCAAGTTAAAGTTCTACACTTGTAGTTTTTCGTACAATTTTTAAAAATACAGTTTTGTTGATAATGCTGTGTTCTGTGGTGCTTGGTCAACTTACAATGTTACATAGTCTACAGTTCACATTGTTCAGAGATATTTTTATGAGCCCCCTGCAACACTTTTCTTGGTTAGACCAGTGTTGACCTAACATTTATTTCTACTTGACAGAGGAGAGAAAAAATATTTCAATAAATGTTGGATTTTTGCATGTAACAAAACGTTATTTTAAGAGGAAAGGACCTGTATTATTATTATTATTATTATTATTATTATTATTATTATTATTATTATTTAAAAGTTTTACACTCATGAAATACATGGCAAAGCTCACTACCATTCTCCCCAGTTCTTTCAACATTTGCCCGATTTACAGAAATCAGATTATCATGAAATTAATAACTTAAATGAACGGTACGTATTTGAGGTGTTTCTTTGGATTTATCTTGGTTTTAAAAATTCTGGTTGCCCTTATACAGGGCCCTTATGGACTTCAAAACTACCTACAACAGACTTAGGTCCAACATCTATATAAGAATAAAAGTCCCCCAAGTCATGCAAATAGCTTTACTATCTAAATTTACATGTCGGAGGGGTTAGACCACTGTTGCGCGGACCCCCTCAATTTAAGATACAGTGAGTCCCACGCAAGAGTTGGCCAATGACGCGGGTTTCTGCGTCGCGGCTGACACAGTTCCAACTCCCGAGCGATCGGGTGAAATATCTACGCAAATAATGCCGCGGTCGTTGTAATGATTCAGATTCTCACATTTACAGTTAAAATTACAATGAAAATAACCATGTACCTCATCACAAGAGGTGTTAGAAATGTTCTCCTCTTGAATTCGCACAACACTGGCACCTTTTTAGAGAATTTTCTTTCACACGCGTAAGTTCAGCTTCCGACGTAGAGTTAATTCCTCCTGTGATACTGTCTTTAAGTTATTCTTATGTATGGGAAATTGACCTATACACTTTATTTTTCAAGTTTCCCCATAAATAAAATTTACATACTGTTAGAAGAACTTAAAGACAAATCACATAGGCCTATCACAAGAGAAAGTAACTCTGTCTCGGAAGCTGAACTTATGCGCGTGAAAGAAAATTTCCTAAAAAGGTGCCAGTATTGTGTGGGTGCAAGAGGAGAACATTTCCAACACCTCTTGTGGTGAGGTACGTGGTTATTTTCATTGTAATTTTAACTGTAAATGTGAGAATCTGAATCATTACAACGACCGCGGCATTATTTGCGTAGATATTTCACCCGATCGCTAGGGAGTTGGAGCTGTGCCAGCCGCGACGCAGAAACCCGCGTCATTGGCCAACTCTTGCGTGGGACTCACTATAGTTGTAATGTACTGTAGCTCTACTACACGCGAAATCATACAGACTTTATACAAGAGCACTAAATCTCATGCTGCTGTTGTGAAACTGAAGAGGGAAGCACAATGGTATCGAGTCTTGCAGAGAAGGATTTTTTTTTCTCAGCATTTTGCTCAGAATGCGCTTGTGTGACAACACGACTTTCTCTTCCCTCTTTGTAAACTCATTTACAATTTCTAGGAAGTTAGTTTTCAAAGTTATATCTTTATCTTTTTCCGTGCACATTAAAACCAGCGGGTTCAAATTACTGTTGAGGAGGGATGAGAGATTATCTCTTTTAGCTCTGATTAAACTGAAAACGTTCTTTCCGCAGTACAGTTAGTTACTTGGTCAAGTCAAGAACATGCTACCCATTACAGTTTCAAGATAGGGGAAAGTGTTTACTTAATTATTGTCCATCATGTAAATACTGTATGCAGTTGGGTAAGTTTAAAACATTCTCAATAGTCCAGTCATTTGGTGCTCAAAGAGGGGGTTACCTGGAAAGTTTTCCGGGAGTTTTGAAAATTGGTGATTTTATAGATTTCGACGTGCTCTTTTCGAATTTTCACTTTGCTACCTCGTATCTTTGCCGCTCGCGCCGCCATATTGGAAAAATGGCGCGCAAAAACAGTTTTTTTCACAATATCTCCTTTACGACTCATTTTATAATGAAAATAGTTATGTAATAAATTAAACTAGAGAAAATTTCCTATAATTTATGTCGTAACAATTTTTTTTTTGTAAAATGGATAGTTCCAGCGTACGAGCGCCGCAAAGTCTACTCCGACACGCGTTTTGGCCAAAGCCATGGAAGATGCGGATACGCTAATAACAATCAATACGGCAGTCAACACTTCATCTACATTTGATTCCGTAATAGTTGTCGGCAAAGATGTGGATCATCTTTTTCTTTTGACGTCTCTATCTACGCATTCAGACACACACACACATATATATATTCTCAAACCAGGAAAAGGGAAAATTTCGCAACGGATATATTCAACAAAAAGTATCGTAGACAAAACAGCCGCAGATAACATAATATTATTTCTGCACGCCTTCAGTGGCTGTGATACAAAATCAGCACTCTTTAAACAAAGAAAAATAAAATGTGCTAATGTATTAAAAAAAATTAAACGAGCTTGTCCAGGTATTCAAAAACCAAAATGCAGATCCAAAGATCATTGCTGAGCTTCCTCCTTGCATTGTATGGTTACAGTGCCGTGAAAAGTGTGTCGTTAAACAACTATAGATACACATGCTTCTCAAAATCAGTATATGAAAATAAATTTAATATTGCATCGCTGCCACCGACGGAAGCAGTAGCACGACATCATTCGTTCCAAACCTATCACCAAGTTCAGCAATGGTATGGAGTTGAATATATTCGTTGCGAAATTTTTCCTATTCCTGGTTTGAGATTATATAGGCTATGTTTGAACGACGCGTAGATAGAGCCGTCAAAAGAATAAGAAGATCTACATCTTCGCCGACAACTATTACGGAATCAAATGTAGATGAAATCCTGATTGCCGTATTGATTATATCAGCCTAGGAAAAATACGAAAATTTCTGTGGTAAAAACGAAAATAGGTGTGTTTGATTAAATTCGCTGTGCTAAATTCGAAAATGCATTTCGTTTTTCTCTATCACATCTGGTTAATTGACATTTGTGAAAAATATTATTTTGACATTTTGTATAATAAAATAACTGTATGCAGCTTTGATGCTGGATTTGAAACTTTTTCCTTTGCGGTAAGTGGTGTGATAGGTGATCTTAACCAATTTTGGGTCATTGAACATGAATCCGTTGACCGTTTCTACGTAACACGTCATGTTTGCTTACATGATAAAAAATACTTAAAATTAGGATAATTTTGATAATATTTTTCGGGGGAAAATAAAATAATATTTTCAAACAGTCCAAGACGTACGCATTCCAGTATTTTTTGTGAGTGCAGGCCAAATAAATGTATTGCCTAATCATCTGATGCCGTACAAATGCTCAGTGACAGTGAACTTTTGGGAATTTTTACAATGGTTATAAGCTAAAATCTATAAAATATATTTTAGTTGAGCAAATGGTATCTTATTTATCTTATTACATTGATCGAGGTGGACGGTTTTGAACGTGTATTTTAATAAATCTAAAATCTATAAGTTTGCCAAATTTCAAGTTTCTAGCTCATCTGGAAGTGAATAAACATCAATGTTAGTAAGTGGGAGATTAGATTGTCGTAGATGTGAATGATGTCACGGCTATCCAGCAAGTTTTTCTATAATTATGGGGCAGCTAGAAACACCAAATTTAGCACGCTTATGACTGTTGTATGTGCCCAAATTCCTACCAAATTGTATGATTCTATCTTTCATACCATGTGTGCCAATATTACATAATGTGAGAAAAATATACAGAATTTATTTAAAATAAAAAATCTAACTCAATCTAAGGTATAACCGATGGAGATACGTCAAAAAGTCATAAGACCAAACTTGTAGATCTCTAAAAATCCGTTACTGCTTCTGCAATAGGTTTTTTGTTATACGACTACTATAAGCCCCCAAAAAAGTCTATACAGACCTTAAAATTGCGTCCGCCATAACAGCAAACACGAAAACTAGATGTGAAACAACAAAAATAATGACATTTTTGAAATCAGGAGACCTTATTTAGTTAAAATCGCTCATTAAATGCTTTACCGCAAAATGATGCAGGTAGTGGCGTATCCGCATCTTCCGTGGCTTTGGCCAAAACGCGTGTCGGAGTAGATTTCGCGGCGCTCGTATGCTGAAACTATTCACTTTACAAAACATTCGTTGCTACATAAATTATAGGAAATTTTCTCTAGTTTAATTTATTACATAACTATTTTCATCATGAAATGAGTCGGAAAGGAGATATTGTGAAAATCTGTTTTTGGGCGCCATTTTTCCAATATGGCGGCGCGAGCGGCAAAGATACGAGGTAGCAAAGTGAAAATTCGAAAAGAGCACGTCGAAATCTATAAAATTACAAATTTTCAAAACTCCCTGAAAACTTTCCAGGTAAAACTACCAAATGACTGGACTGCAAGCTCAACAGGGTAGATAGCGTATAGTGGTGAGACAGCGCTCCCGGTTTGGTGCTGCCATTGACTCCGGGCCAGGGCGTGAGTTGAATGGTAGATGACTCATACGTCCCAAACATTACCGGTACCTACACCGCCAAGACAACGAACTGGAACCTCCCATGCTGAGGAAACAGTCACTCAAATTAATCCTGCAAACTGCATGTTATGTCCATTTGCATCGGAGGGCTGTTTCGCGATCGTTGTAAAACCAGAGCGCCCTAAAAGATTTGAGATACAGTATTAAATTTTGTTATACAATACAAATTTGTTTAATATCATTTTAAAAAATGCTTTTCCAGGCTTGCGCCGCTGCTAAACTAAAATCACTGTTCATAATCTAACGTAACCTTCACTGGCACTACACGTCATTGGCCGAGAATCTAGTTGCCACTCCTACTTAATGCAAGTTTTGTTTCCCCTCCACATCTTTTCGATAAACCTCGTCGTGCTAAGAAGTCCGATCAGCTGCAGAGAGCAATAAATTACTACTGGATGTATGTATAAAAGGGGAGTCTATGTTTGTAGGCATTTCATTGTTTTAAGTAACTTATTATATCCAGTGGCAATATGCTTACAGACTTAAGCTGTTTCAGACGAACTGTAACTAGGCCTATATTAACTCGCGTTCGTTACTAGACATATCAGTCTCTTCCGTGATGTCCAATTACCATACTTGTCTTCAGCTTTTTCGATTGTATGGCTCTTATATAATTTATTCCACTTTCCTGGAGTCATTTGTAGCTTCCAAAAGTGTTTTTACTTCAATTCAGTGTTCTGTATTTTTGGCAGGAAAACGATATTTAATATGGTCACAGGCGAACTCTAATGCACTTGATTCACAGTAATAAGAGGAATGTGTATTTTATCTATCTGAACCGTAATATTATTGTTATTGTTTAATATTCCTTAAACTATTGTGCGGAATTCATACTTAAAGTTTGACCGTTCTAAGAAGGAACCCTGAAGCAAATACTCTCAATAAGTATTTGCCTGAAGTAAACAAAAACCAGTACATCTGTCTCACTCTAGCACATTACTAGTATGATCTAAGAGTGAGACAGACATACAGGATTCCTCCTCAGCTCGTCTCGGGTATAGTTATTAATTAATTATTTGTTTATATCGCCATCTCAGGTATACCATATGAATGGCAGTAATAGCATTCTTCCCTATCTGTCGGTTGGCATTCTCTATAAGACTATAACTCTACTACAGTATACGCCTTGAGTCCACAGCATTGTCCTGTAACTTTCTGACTTGAGGCAATCTGATAAATAATCAGTCAGTTTAAAATAATCTCTCGAAATGATCCACGAACTAAAAAAAAACCTAAATCTAAAACAGCCTCTTATTTCTCTAAATTTCACAGCTATGGGCTAATATAAGTAAGAAAATGGAACTGCTCCGATTATAGTAGAATAATAATAAAAAAGTATCATGATATAATGTAACGTTATGTAGGCTACATCTTATGGCATAGGCGTAACCAGGCCGGCCATATGGGGGGGTTATAACATCCGCGGGGTCTGGGGGTATGGAATACCCCCCAGGGAGAGGGGGGTCCTTCCGCGGAAATTTTGAAAATTAAGACTCAAAATAACGAGTTTTAAGCTTCCGGGGGTCACTCCCGGAAAATTTTAAAAATTAAGACTCAAAATAACGAGTTTTAAGCTTCCCACGCTTTATACTTGTATTAAGTAATTTATGGGCAGACTTAAAAAAATTATACAATTTTCCTTTTTTTAATCAATGGGGGGGGGGGGGGGTTCAAACCCCCAAACCCAAACCCCCCCCCCTCGGTACGCCTATGTCTTATGGCGTATATCCCCCATGGAAGAATCTCATCCCATAGAGTAATAAGTTTCCGTCTTTCGACTGCATTGGTAGTTGGCAGTTTTTAGAGAGCATGTGATCAGCATTTTGACTTCAAAGGCCCAATATATTAATATGGTGTTACTGAATATGGGCTTTCAACCAGTTGACAGCGGTTTAAAGCCAATATTGTGTGCTGCTAAAACTATTTTGGAACAAACCAGTAAGGAAAACAAAGAGTTATTTACTATAGCAGCAGGAATATAATATTTTCTTATCGGTTTAACTGTAAGTTATAGACTACTGAATAATTAGACAAATGCCGCCTTCATAGTGCATTCAAATGCATTCGAGCAAATGATACCTCCACTCAGGATTGGCAGGCCACGGGATGTTCATTATTATAGATTTTAAAATAAAGGAAACTGTGTATTCCGACGTTGCTAAGAAATACATTTCTTGTAAACAATCGGGAAGATTTAAATAATATTGTAATACCCTCTGTAATAAACTTTCTAGTGAATTCCTTTGTCTAATAAAATCACATCAAAGCAGTGCCCGAGGAAATATTACAGTATTCTTTGAAATACATCTTCTGCTTCCGTGAAGGGTCAAAGGTTAGTGCACTCGAAAGCACAACAAAGCAGCTGTTTGTCGAATTTCTGCATGGCATATTACATTCAATATGAAGGAGCAATCGAGTGGCAGATTTTAAACTTTACTCGAGCTGTAGGTAGCTAAGGAAAAGTTACAAAAACTCTTCAGGGTTTTAATAGCATTTCAGTTTCTGTTCAGCTAAAGGGAAGTTACATTAACTCTTTCAGAGCTGAATTTACACATTAATAATAAGGCAGTCGTCAAGTGAAAACAACAGTGGGCTTTAAGTTTGAAACCAATGAGGCAGTGCTGTAGTTCCAAAATTTTCACAGGGTACATTTTAAAGTTTGGGGAAAATTTTAATGGAAGTAATATATTTTAACTGGATTCTTGGACTGCGCAGAAACAGTTAAGCCTAATACGAGACATCAATAAAAAATAATTTATAAAAAAATGCACAATACTTCACTGATTTCAAAATAAGGCAGTATCATCGCACATAGGCTATGTCCACAATAGGCATATATCAGTACAGATTTGGAGTTTTGAGATTTCAAAAGATGAAATACATTTTATCGATCACGTTTCTACACAATGCCTATAATAAAAATTGGTTTTAAAACTACACAATTTTTTTCGAAGATAAAATCTTCATGATTTGGTTCCGGCTAAACAAAATCTTTTTTTGCTGGGTCACCAGAACTTTTCATATATAGGCTCATCTAGAATTGGTTGCTGGACTCAATGGCAGAATTGTCAAATACGGTAATACGCTATAAGAGAGAAGATATACGGTAATGAATAGGGTGACACTGAGAGTATAAGGCGTATACCTGCGTATGGCTTGGATTAGACCACTGCAATGAGGAAATTTTCGGTGGAATAGCTAGTTCCCATTAATGAAAAAGTAACACTTAAAAAATCCTCACATTCTACATTCACATTCTTTTTTCTTACATCTCTGCTCTTATACAATTTTTTAAGCAGCAGTGAAAAGGCTAATAGAAACACTAACAATGCTAACTTACTCATGAGGTCAAAACAAGCAAGCAAGAATGCTTTGTACCCCGCAAAATGTTGAACTTATTCGAGATTGGAAAGCATAAATTTTAGTGTATTTTCTAGCTTGTGAACGTTTAAAGTTATTTCTATTTTTACATGATTGTCATACTATGCCTTCCCGTAGCGTCATTTTTGTTGTAAGTAGACCTCGAAATTTTAGGCAAATGCCTCTCTATTTCCTTTAGGGAAATGAGCAAAATAATATATTGTAGATGTTTGAAATTTATAGAAAATTATACTCATTGGGAGCAGTTTGTAGTGCCTAAAATGTAGGTCAGTGCCTATTTCTACCTTCTTCTGCCTAAACGAGTAATTTCTAAGGGTTTTAAAGAGGACTTGAAGAACTGTTAAGAAGTTAATATTATAATTTACTTAAAACTTATTTATTTTAAAATTTGTCTCCCGCACGGAATGACAGCACATTATCATGCGAAGGCTACAGACAAATTTACGTCAACTGTGAAATGCTACTATTTTACATTTGGCCACCAACAATTTTAATATGTTTCTGATTAACGGTTTAATGGTTCAATGACAATGCGCAATACGTTACCTACATAGATCTTATATTTCATTTCTAATTTTCTTCTCTGTGTGTATGGTTCATATGGCTCATATCCTGTACTGTATTTATTGCATTGCATAGCAGTGTGAAGAGAAAGAATGCCGAAATGCAAGTTTTCAAATCGGGCGAACTGGGAGCCCAAAGTCTTGGCGATGCACGGAAAAGTGTCATTCAGGTAGTCCCAGACAATTCTGGCAAAATGGGGAGGTGCTTCGTCCAGTTGTAGACTACAGAATCCAAAATGTCATCTTGTATCAACTGTGGTGATACCAGTTACTATTCGCTCAGCAAACATGTAGGGGTCATACACTTTGGATTTTGTGATTAGGCTCCCCGTTTGCCCGGTATGACCCCAATGGACCCCGAAATTCGAACTTTCAACGACTTTCGTTTACTGTTAATGCTACTTCACATTAAAATTTTTTTTTTTTTGCTATTTTCTCGAAAACGGCTCTAACGATTTCGTTTAAATTTTGTACGTGAGGTACTTAAACAAGAGTAAAAACTTTTATTTGAAACATTTTTTTCGAAAAAATTCTTTGGAGGTTATAAACCATCCACTTTTTTAGAAACTCGGTCTTGCCTGGTGAACAACAAATCTTTACGTCGGGTAGAAATAATTGAATGCACGGTCTATGCAATACAACCTCTTATTCTGTAATAGAGTGTGTAGTGCTTAGGATAAAGAGTACGTTAATCAGATTTCATTTCGGGGATGCGATGCGATATGGTAACGACATTCTCATCATCTTTACAACTAATTTAAATGATGAGAATCCCATCATATTTTATACCAAAAGTCAGAACTATTATTTGGCAAAGGAAGTTGTGTGAATTACACACGATTTTTTAACACCAATTTCAATTCAAGAGCGAAAGTTATGTGATTAAGTTATTAAATTTTAATTGAAGAATAACGTTTCGTTCTTATTCATTCAACTTATTTAAAAATTGATCATTCAATATAATTCCTTTTAATATGTATCAAAGTACATCAACTTACTACGCTTTAATCTAATTCATTAAAGTTAAGAGTAGGTTTTGCTGCATTGTGAAGTATGGTAGTTAGATTTGTAGTCATAATATGTTATGGAATTGTTGGTAGGGAGTGGAAATGTAATTGGATTGACTTGGGTCGTCTGTAAATATGTTTGTGTAGTGAGTGCTCTGTACGGCTTCATTCCCCATCCACAAATAGTTCGTGCACGAGATAAGAGTATTTTCATTAGATTAATGCCACCTCGCTATGACCATAATAGTCCTGCTCCTATTAAGCCACAGTCTTCAGTGTTTAGTGGTCAAAAAGCTTCCATTACATCCAAATCAATTTCCGCAGGTTGAAATCCGTACATAAATGTAGCAGAACGCATTCCATCAAAAGGGAGGCAAAGGAGATAGATATTATCATCATAGGTATCATAGGTATACAGCAAGTTTAAGAACTTCATACCATCAAAGAATGTCTCAGCAAAATATTATTACTGACTTTTTCACTCATATGCCGCTTGTTTGATATTGACCAATAACGTTTAGCAATTCCTCGGATAACTTATAGGCTAGACCAATCACGATCGTTTATCTTATAAAGTGCTATTAATATGAGGATGATGTTTTATCGATAAAATCGTCTGCTCGTTACTGGATATGTAAGCATCAGTGTGCAGAGATTAATACATCACATGCTGCCATTTAAGCATCACGAAAACAGATCTTTATTCAACACTAGCTGAAAAAGCCCGGCGTCGCCCGGGCTTTGTATTTTGTAATTTGAAATTAACTTATGGAGGACTTTCGATTTTGAAACTCTAGGTCCTTATAGCCTATAATATGTATGTAAAACTTGAAATGAAGAAAAAGATTTATCAAGCTATTCCATCAGAAAACGCTAGATATAGCTTTTTATGGCTCATAGAGGATGTCGAATGCTGCATTCCGTTGCTTCTACACATCATGCCTGGGAGGGGGTTGAAATAAGAAGAAACATAAATTACATAAGATTGTATTGACTTGACGGAAAATTTTATTTCTCATTCTCATGTTACAACCGTTTCGGGGCTGAAATAAAATAGAAATGCAGTATCACTTTCATACTTTCCTCCCCTAAAACCCGGGACATAATATACTGCGAGTATAGGACTCAAAATGTTCCATCCCATGCTTAGGGCCTATGATAAATCTCAACTAATACAAAGCCTACAGCTATGGATAACTGACTATTTACCGACTTCTGATATAGCATACTCACACACTTAAGTTGTACCTGCAATACGACCTCTTATTCTACATCAAAATGTGAAGTGAGAAAATATTTCTTATGTCTAGCAGTCTAGGGTAGAGAAAGTTGTGTGACTGCATCACACTTTGCTTTATTTTCGTGTAATTCATTTTTCAGTAATTATTTTCGCCAATATATTGCATCGATTCAATCATAATTCGTTAAAGTCCAGTTGCCAAGGCCCAATGTTATCAAAGTAAACAATACACGGTTGTCATGTGAACTGAACAGCATTTCATTGTTTTTCAGTATAATATTCTCAGAAATTATATAATTTTCAAGGGAAGGACTGATTTATTACAATTTTAATGTTGACCGCGTTACTTCCCGGGCTTAACTGGGTATGTGTGCAAAATTTTGTACAAATTGGTGAAGAAATGTGGATTTGTATAAGGAACATACATACATACATACATACATACCCACATATCCACAAACACACATTCGACTTTATATATTAGATAACTCGTTTGGAAATTGAAATAATAGAAATGTACATTGTTTAAAACACAATTTCGATTCGATGCAAGCCAGTTGGTGTGCTTTTATTCTGTTCTGCTGTTAACTTACCTGAATGAAGTTAACTATGTCTTATAAGCACCATTGGTGGCAATGTCACAACATGATAACTTGAATCGATTCGTGGTTAATTCATAGTATGCCGTGATCTCGTAGCTGTTAGTTTTGTTTTTATACAACAAAGCACAAAAGTAATTATTATTTGTATACCCGTTACTTTTTTATTCATGGAATAGTCTTAATAAATCCAACTGGAGTTGACGAGTTTCATCAGATAAATGCGCTCTTGCTGCGCAGTCGCGAATCTATCGATAAACTTGTCAACTCTAGTGAGATTACCTTTTTCACAATTTTCTCATTCATGGGTCTTCCATGAATCCGGTGAGCCGGTGAGCCAGCTGCTACATCCATGAGGAAATTAAGGAATAAAGAGTCACCCTACTTAAAGAAAGCTCTTAGAAGGTCCACGAGAACGCCAAAAATTCATTCACTCATTCAAACACTCTTCACCCACAAAGTCTATCATTAATGTACTCCGTCAATAATTTACTCAGTAATCCAATTAATCAATAATAAACAAATAAGTAAATTGAAAATTAACCCTCAACTACAGTTGTGAGATCCCATGGACCGGAGCTTTTCTTTTGCTTCTTTTCCTTCCATAAGTTCTGATCTTGAGGCTATCTCACTTTCAATAGCTTCTTCAATTTAAATTTGTTGTCAAAGCGTGAAGAGAAAAGTTGCATTATCAATTTATGCAGCAAATTATGGTCCCGCGTCATGTTTGTCAGTTGACTGATATGAGAATACATGCATTTTTAAAAATATTTTGTGACTTATACTGAATAGAAGGACTCGTAGCTTTGAAGAATGAATGTTAAACATTATTTAACGACTAAGTTTACGTTATTCAGCTGTGTACATACTCAGTGACTTTTGACTTAGTGAATTTGTTTACCTTACGCTCACAATCTAAAATAAAACGCTTTTTTAGAGAAGCAAAAACAAAAAAATGTTTCTCTCAAATTACTTAATCGTGTTCAGTGAATAGGCCTAATACATGATTAAATTCACATAATTTAAAACGTGCCCTGATATTGTTATATATTTTTTTTTCTTAGGGGCCCTATGGATAGCACAAATTTGTTTCATTCCCAAAATGTTCACGTCTGCGGTTAAAGGTTAAGTTACAAATGCATACATTCACATAGAACACATTATGGAATCTACATAGGACTTTAATAAAAACGTTGATACAGAATATTTACAAATTATTTATTACAGTAAGTCAAATAAATTATTTAAGGATGTGGCACTTTCATGTGAGGTTTTGAAATCAATGTTCAAATGACAGACTTTGTTATGGACATTGAATGTGGGATACGGATGCCACCATCATTATCACAACACTTATCTTATCCTGTGGAGTCTGGAAAGATCTTTCTGCGAACTGTTCAGTTTTGAAAATCTTATTGAAGCTTCTCAATAGTTTCTTAAAACTCGGAAGCATTGGACAAAAAAAGAGGGACAATATCCACTGGTGAAATGAAGGTTTTGTGTGAGCAAGTTTTCAGCATGGCATGGCCTATAAGGCGAGTTTCTTAACAGGAATATATATTTGTAAATTAAATGAACATCTCAATTGTTCTCAGCACATGTTTCTGAAGGGCCCAGTTACGGATCTCCTGCCCCTTTAAATCTTAGAGCAGTGATCACCAGACTAGCTGGGCTAAAAAAATTAACACGATTTTTTATCTACTAGGCTTTTAAGAGACAAAAGTGAAGGCAGGCTACTCAAAACGCATTAAAAATCTAATTTTCCTTGGATTAAAAGAAAACATAAATGTTGATAGGAAAATTACGATTGTGAAGATAAGTTAATAGAAGCGATTTCCATTCCTCCATGGTGAGATCCCCCCCCCCCCGTTTTCACGTTTTTTTTTTTAAGAATGATGCATATTATCGTAATATTAGGTGTCTTCCCTAATTGTAGTTCTCTTTAATCTTTATACTGCTTTTCCAGGTAGGTGTCTAAAGAGTCCCGTTCAGATAAAAGGCAACGAGTCAATCTGAAGTGTGAAACTTATAGTCTAAACATTCCGCTGCAGGCGTTACAGTACACCACTCTGAAGTAACCTCTTGAATTTCTATACGAAGTGCTGCACTCCTGCAGCAGGAGTTACAATTTTTATGTAGTTATTACTAAGTGTGAAATGCGCCCTACATAGAAACTACTGAATATTAAAATTATGTCAGATTTATGGTTTGGAATTTATACAATGATATTCTTACTGTGACCCCTAGACACGGATAATATCATAGAAATTAGTTTTTTCTATTACTCTTAACAGCTATGACTAAATACCTAATTATGGTAATTTTAATGGAGAAATAAATAATATAAAATAATTAAGGGCAGCTGTTTAATTTTGGAAGTCAATCATATTTAGAGGGAAATTTCTCTTGAGAAAAATTGAAACCCGGTCCTCTGCTTTATGCTTTTGGTGTGAAGTCGTTTTGCTGTTAATACCCAGGAACTAACAACTAGTCCAAATCTTCCTTTACCTTCCCTAAAACCTGAATGTGGATATAGCACAATATTGAGAAAACAACTAATTCCGTTCGATGATAAAAATATGTAATTAATTATTAGTAGCCTATCTTTAATTTACCATAGGCTCTCGTAAAATGTTATATTAGATTATTAAGGGGCGGATTTCTATGACATGTCATATTTTTCCTCTTTACATTATTTCAGGTTTCCGACTAATTTAAACCCGATTCCAAGCATCCTGGTGCCAATGGAACGGCTTTTATTGTGCATATAACTGCATATTTATGAAATTTTCAACTATTGTAGCATATTTAGTATGAATATGCATATTTAAGTAATATTTTTTTGCATATTTGTGTGCATATTAAAGGAATTTTGAAGTTTCACATCATATTTTGCATTATCTACTCTTATACAATTCAACGGCCCTAAATAGCGTGCTCACTCGCTCGCCCGCTTCGTGAAACATCGGGTATACTCGGCGATGTTCGTCTCTGGCAGTGTAAAGTTTCACGAAGAGTACAAAATTAGGAAAACCGTTTCTTTATTATATAAAGCCTAAGTGAAATGAACACAATGAACAAATATTCTAATTTTATTTTTACTTACAATTTTCATAGCTCTGAACCACAAACATTTTAAATAAACTACCAGTGTAAATTTCTTAAAAAATCCTGGAGTCATTAATAATGGCGGGCAAAGCCGGGGGCTCCAGCTGTAAAATATTGATGGTTTAATTCTTGAAATATCGCTGATAATAAAAATCCAAACAAACCATTTAATGTTTCAGGAAACATTATATCATTTCTGAAAATTACACTGAATTGATCAAATAAAATTCACATCATATTCATCTGTCAACAAACAGTTGAGAAACAATACGTATTATGTGTTCACAGTTAGCTTTGGAACTGCATAATCGAATCTGAGATCGTTTTTTCAGGCGGCGCTTTCTAATCGTGGATTGTACTCTGAAGCCGGAATTTTAGCTGTTTCATTAATTTTAATGGCTTAGTTTATGAATGATTCGCGTGCAAGTGTTAATAAATATAATGCTTTAATAGTTATTACACTCTTAAATTTTAATTTTTAAATTAATTATCGTGGGTGAAGCCACGGGCACCTACTAGTAATGATACTTTTTGAGAATTTACAGATATTTTAAATAATTATAATTATATTTTAATAAAATGAATTGTAATGAAACTTTTAAAAAACATACGAATGTGTCAGTGGTAAAGTCATATTTTAAATTTCATTGGTCATGTTTTAATGTTTTTAAGTCATAAATGCATGCTTATATCCTATTTTTTAGGTCATAGAAATCCGCCCCTATAGATTATACAGGCATAACTTATTTTATTTTATTCAACTTGCTTTCATTTTGTTTTTGTCTTATTATATTTGATTTAATTTTATGCCGATTCATGATATTTTATTATTACCGCATTGATTCATGGAGAATATTTTGGTAGATATATCCTTAAAGTTGACTGTAACAGAACGAGGCTGCGGTTCTACTAGCTGAACTTGACGGCTGCTGTAAGCTGCATTTTACTGCCTGGAAAAATACACGCAGTAATTGACTGCTGCTACGACGGCATTGCCAAGTCTACTGCCGGGGGAGTAGGGAATGTTTCATTCTGGCGCTGTTGTATGTCGCCGCAACCTGGCTCCGCTCGCCGTAGTAGCCTGCTGGCAGCAGTGGTAAACAGTTCGCATGGAGCGCAGTTGTGTCACAGTAGTGTTTTTCATTGTTTGGAATTTCTAAAATGGAGCTTGATAGTGAGCAAATAATAATTCACGTTGAAACGTATCCTGTACTGTATAACACTAGTGATGAAAACTACAAAAATCGAACAGCGAAAGTTGAAGCCTGGAAGAAAGTCACAGAGGCTGTCTGTGGAGAACGGTACAAAGAATTGGACTTAGCACAACAAATTGAAATAGGTAAGTGATAATTAGGCAAGGCATTTGATGGTTTTGCATCTTTTTTATATGGAAGTTAAAAGATATATATATATATACTGTGAAGGAAGTGAGAAAAATCCAGAGGCGGTATGCTATCCCAAAATGTTTCCCTAACATACCTCAATTAAAAAAAACACATTCCTCCTTTACAAAATAATAATGTGATATGGAGGATATGTGTTTCTTAATTAACTTCCTTCATGAGTAACCAACCCTGCTTTATAGGTGATTGCCAAGTAGGACCACAGCACAAGACTAGAACATCATGTACTGTCGATTGACAGACCTTTATTTATTTATTTCACATCACGGAAACCATCAATAACAGCAATGGGTGTCAGCATGCTGACCACAAACCCCCAATCCTGCCATCTATGGTAGATGAGCAGCGGTCGGCTGGTAGGCCAGGGATGTAGAGCCATTGAGTTTAGTTTATTTACTTCAATAAAGATATTTTAAAAGTATTTAAGGCCAATATAAAAGTCACAACATTTTAATCTAGTGGTGTAGTCATTAAGATGGCAACAAAGACCATCACAAGTTATAGTGTCAATGGCTACCGATGAAAGCGTACAAGTTGGTGAATAATCATGAAAAGTAATTATTATATTACAACTCAAAAGAACATGAACAATTTGTATTAAATAGCCATTGATTTTCAGTGACGGTATGCTATTTCAACTTTAAAACCAGTGACGGTATTCCATACCGGCGCATACCGCCTCACTTCCCTCACTGTGTGTATATATATATATATATATGTGTATCATGAAATAATTGATTAAATAAGGGCAATTTGTTTTTTTATTTTTTGCTGTATTTTGCATTTTTCATCATTTTCAAGATATAGGTAATTTTTTTTTACCATTTTTAGGTCTTTTCTGCACTTTTAGGTCATTTTCGGCGTTTTTAGGCCTTTTTCGGCATTTTAGGTCATGTTTCATTGGAGGTGGGAGATTTTCCATGTACAAATCGTCACTTTCAGACAACAGTGTTCATAGTTAATTTTAATTCAGGTTTATTTGTCTTATAGCAATAAATTATTTTTTCCTTTCTTTTTAAATGGCACATATTTGCTAGGGGCAATTTGATGGGCTTGCCAGTTCAGAAAGATTTTTTTTCGCTAAGGGTGTCCAAGTAGTGTAGATTTACCTACATTTTAGTAATAAAATATTTGTGTTTTATATTGTAAATTCATATATAACGCACTGTCAACCGTTCAATTGCTTTTAGCGATTCATTACTTAAAAAAAAACTAAATATAAGTAATAATGGAAAATTTATTGGTCTTTTTCAAAATTTTGTGTCATTTTTCACTATTTTTAGGTCATATATGGGTCATTCTCCAAAAAAGGGCAGATTTCAATGTCGGAAATTTTTTAAAAATTATTTTTTATTTTGGACCATGTTTTTTTTTAAGTAATACTACTGAGGTACTTGCCCTACTTACCGAGTGGTATTTTGCATTAAATTAACAAGGTTAGAAAATGGCGCATTCATGGAGGTGAGAAAATAATAAGAAATAGTAATTATATAGAAGTTATGTGAGAATCAGATTTAATTTACTGTATTAAATGTTATCATGAAGAAGAACAATATTTATTACCATACAAATGGATTAACACACAACTTTTTACATATTTTTATCTATGTTAAAATAGATTATCACCTTAGAATCAAAATTTTAAATCAAAACATGATATATTGTCATAAACTATAAGAATATACCAGTATATTCGTTAAACAAAAATAATAAATGCAGACAGTTAAATATGTCATCAATTACAACATTAATTACACCTCCATGGATAGGACTCGAGAGTAACAGTAACGGAGGTGAGGGTAACGGAGGTGAGATTTTTCTCTAATTTGTCAAACAGCTTGGGAACATTTGAGGTTAGAAAATCTCAGTTCTAGAGTTTAACTTTGCATTCCTTATTATTATAATTTATAGCAAAAGTAAATATAAAAACATACAACTTTAGCGTTGGGTGTAGGTAACGGAGGTGAGGAAGTTCAGTTACCAACTCTGCATTTAGCCCTTTTACACAAACAAAACAATACTTAAAAGTACACTGACAGCTTGGCTTTATATAAATGATAAGAAAACTGCCAAAAGTTGGAGTCCAAGGAAAATAGAAAGACTACAGTGCCATCTCTGTGGAAATAATTGAACTTTTATATTGTTTCACGGAGGTGAAGTCTCACTCTGGGACAGACATGTTTAGTGCAAAAAATTGTCTTTACAAAAATGATATATTTTCTTTTCAGTTATTAATGACTCATTTTTTGAGCTGTTTGTTCTTGTTATAACACTAACATGGAATAAAAATTAAAGCCTGTTGAATGATGAAAGAATGAAAATGACAAGTCAGGCATTGGGACATGACACGGAGGTGAGATCTCACATACTGTGCCCTAAAATGCAGAACATTGTAACTTTTGTTTAAAAAGTGGAATATGGGATCAAATAGACCGTATTTCAATCTAACTTAGCATAATAATTCATAATCCAAAAATACTTATTTTACACCAGAAAATCAAGTGCGACATGAATCTGCCCTTATCTGGAGAATAACCCATATGCATTTTTTATTTTGCATTTTTTCACTATTTTATGGCCTTGCCCTAGTGATAATAAATAAACAAATAAGTAGGTTACAGGAACAATATGACGTTAAATATTACAATTTTTATTCATACAAAATCTAGTTGTACACTGCACTTTCTACTTTTTACAAGAAGCAAACTGCTTCTTTAGGTTCTGTTTAGTACTTGTGTTGCCACGGGACTAATCCTTCCCTTGAACAAAAGTCCATAAATATATTACGTATATGAATGCCATTCTTAGTATCTCTTAAATCTTGCGATGGTATACGTTCCATGTCACGTGTAAAACTATCCTCGAAGTTGTCTTTCAAAATTGTGAAGAATGCCACATGTTTTAACAGTGGCGTCAGCTCTCCATTTATTATACATTATTTCAAATGCGCATTCCACAAATCTTCTAGTCCTAGAGAGTCTGTAATTATTATTTTTCTTTCAGTTTCAAGTGTTCTGCTAGGAATAGGTCTCGACAAGTCATGCTAAAAGCAAACGCTTCATCAGTCACAAAGACAAAAGGAACATTTTGATTTTAACTTCCTGGCATACTTGAAATCGGTAACTTTAACCTATCAAAGTACAGTTCCAGTTCAAAATGTATAGATTTGAATATACTACATTAAAATTAGGTAGTGTCCTGTAGGACCCAACGCTGATATAATGTGTAAAACAATACTTGGCATCAGCCACTAACATTTGTACCAACGAGAAAAACGGTTTATTGTTTTAAATAACAACTCTATGCTTGCTACTTACCCCCACTACTTTCGTGACGATTTTGTTCGTAACGCTAGAGCGTAACGCAGTTAGCTCTCGATTTACTCCTAGCGCGCCTAAAGAAGTTTCACTTCAAAAAGATTACTCCCACTATAAGAGGGATGTTTTCCGTCGATCGGTCCCAGGCAGTGGCGGAAATCTGCCTTCCTTTAAAACTTGTTTGATATTGTAATCCAATCCTCTTCAGTTGGCGGTTCCATATATTCTTTATGTAGTCCATTCCATAAAGCGTCACATGTCTCTTTAATAATAGTATGCAATGATTTGCGACCACGAAGGTACCGGAGCGAATAAAACATCCTGTAGCCAAGTACCTGAAAGTGAAAAGTACGTTAAATTCAAATGCAAATTCAACTTGTTTCAGAAAAAGAAGTTCAAAGGAAATGGAAGGCAATAAAAGATGCATATGTTAGATCCTTGAGAACACCAACATTCAAAAGTGGAGGTGGTGTGAACAAAAGAAGGCCGTACATATACCATCATCAGATGTCTTTTCTTCAACCACTGTTACAGAATCGACAGTGAGTAATCTGCATAACTGTTTCTTAAAAAATGTTAAAGTAAAATTGCAAAATAGTAACAATTACCCTTGTTTGAATTCGGATATGAATTCTCCAATTTCATGCAGTGCTTTACCTGTTAATTCTGAAATTAATCATTATTTCTTTAATACTGAAGTGTAATGCTTATACTTATTTTCGGTTCAATAAAATTATATCAGTGTTTTCGCACACCACAGGACTACTGGAAAAGTGGAAGTACTGCCTGTAAATCAAGAAAACGATATCGAACCACTTCCGACCGTTCCAGCAGCTTGCCCCAAGGGTGGACATTTGTTGCTCGAGAGGAAAAAAGGGTCGTTTGAAAGTCAACTGATTAACATTAAGCAAACCAGCATTCCACAGGAACACACTGCTTCACTTTCGCTAGAAAGCGATGCTGACAAAATGTTTTTGTTATCATTATTACCAAAACTTAAACAATTAAATCAGTCAGCGTCTTTCGACTTTCAAATCAAAGTTATGCAACTATTACAGCAGTATTTGGCTGATAATAAAAATACCACAACTTAAGCTTCCTTCCTACTGAATTAGGTCGACCTACCTCTTCATTGGAAGATCAACATTATCCTTCCCACTCCCAGACAGATAAATCACACTCGGTCCCAACACGAAGCCCTTCCCACCAATGTGTCAGAATTTGGGTTTCACATCCCGTTCATACCTATCCCCACATTCATTACCATCAGTGGAAGGAAGTGAAGACTTTGTACTGTCACTTCTTTTTGTAAACTGGTCATTCTAATGAACATTGTAATTGCATAACTGTGCCATTTGTACTCCTACTTGAAATAAACTAACCTTAATGTAAAATACAGTTTTTCTTCTACTCCTACATTTTCCCTCATCTTGGTGTTTCTTATCTTCAGACTGCCTGAGACCACAGACAGAAGATAATGAAAAGGATCCCTCTGACGTCCAGTAGAACTAACAAAATTATCTGGATATTCCCTGCCTTCATGTTTCCTGTTATTTAATATTGGATTAATTCAAAATTTACTTTCATGCAATCAACGGCGGCGAAACAATAGCAAACATACAATTACTTTTAAGATAAATAGTCTACTCATTTCCACCACTTAATAAATCGTAAAATCCACAGTACCGAACAACGTCTGCTAGAGGAGCCAGGCCAAAGCAGAGCGGAGCAGCAAACTACAGCTTTCACTCGCAGAAAATTTACAGCGAGTGGATTCACCTTCTTGCAATAAAAATCTAAGCAGTAGAGTACAGCTCACAGCTGCCGTCAAATACAGCTAGTCAGTGGTGTAACTAGAAATTTCCTTCCCTGGGCTCACAGTAAATTCCGCCCTTCATAACAAAGAACATGGTTTTTGAGTTACGTAAAACTGTTGGCTATAAATATAAATAAACCGGTAACCTGTAATATATTTCATAAATCGGTAATATTATTTTGCTTTATGAGTCACCCAATATTCCTAGAATGTTCTACACCTTGCTTCTTGGTCGGAAAAAGGTATTTAGGCCTATCATATTCTTATTACATTACTTTAAGACGACCCTTTGACAATAGTTTACTACTTTTTCATGGAGGATTAAAACCGTCCTGAATACGCTTATTGTATTGAAATTGTCATAAAAACAGGGATTCAGATCAATTTGAGTCTCAAAGTGGGATCCGATCTGATTGAAATCGTATTCAGCGCCTTGAAAACAGTATCATATTCAAATCGATCTCAGTACGCTAAGTTTCATTGATCCTCAGGTGTTGGCGCGAATAGTTTCATTGGTCGTAAATATGAGGCTGAATGGTGAACACATTATTAGGTTATAAAAGTTAATATAGTCAAATTTGTGCTGCCCTAGGCCCTGGCTAGTGGAGTTCTAGCCTATAGTGAGATCATCGAATCGCCGAAACTAATTTTTTCATGCTTCTCTACTCTCGTTGATTACCAGAGGCGTAACGAGGGGGGGTTGGAACGCCCCCCCATTGATTAAAAAAAGGAAAATTGTATAATTTTTTAAGTCTGCTTATAAATTACTTAATACGAGTATAAAGCGTTGGAAACTTAAAACTCGTTATTGTGCATCTTAATTTTTTAAATTTTCCGGGGAAGGACCCCCGGAGACCCCGCGGTTGTTATAACCCCCCTCCCATATGGTCGGCCTGGTTACGCCTATGTTGATTACGAATCAAAATGTTTTATTGTGTCTGGAACTCATTTATGCTGTCTGCATCTTTCCCACTCCATCGGGATAAAATTAAAAGGAGAAACCAATCCAGTGAAAGGAGGATGTTTCCATCACTCTAACGACATGTTCCACGTGCCTCACTTCATGTTGAAATCACGTGACAGTGATGTAATCTTGTAGCAACCACGTGACAGTTCGGTAACACGATAGAAGTTCATTGTTGAGTCAAATGGAGCAAGTGCGAGTGAAGAATTTCACAAAATCCCATTGTTAGTGGTAGTTTATAGTTAATTGAAGAAAACACTTCTATATTCTGCCACTTAGGAACATCTTAGTATTGTGATAACTAGGGCCGGGATTCTTAGGTTTTAAACTATTTTAATTAAGGAATCGCGCACAATGTGCATTATCTTAACCTAAGACTTAACCTACTGACAAACACCCAGTCCTGAACCCGGGAAAGGGATTTTTCACTACCGGTACTGAAAAATCCCCGACCCGGCCGGGAATCGAACCCGGGCCGCCGGAACTATTTTGTTCCTTGGAAGATAGCTGTGACATTAACATAATTATCAGTTTCATTGTCCAATCTTATAAAACCTAAAATTGTCTAATAAGACGTTAAGAATTAAAAATGGCTAAAGCTATTTTGTTATTAAAATAAGATAAAATGCTTAAATTAATAATAGCGTATGTAATTTATATAATTATTATTCTATTAAAAAATTCTTTTTAAATATCTACCTACATATTTCATCTTGCTCACTGTTGCCAATACATTTAGACCATGGGCTACCAATATGAAACCCTCCCCCCCCCCGTGGGAATTTCCGACACATATATTTTTTTGTTGGTATTGTCATCTAGTTTAAGATTTTAGTTGTTTGCCCCTTATCAATTACAGCATTTACCCGGAAACCCTGGAAATCCGCAGAAAATGAATTTGTTTTAATTTTTCATTGTTCTTTGCTCCTAATATTCCCAGGGAATTTCTGACTCACACATTTTTGTTGGTATTGGCATCTAGTTAAATGTTTCAGTTGTTTGCCCTTTACAAATTACAACATATCCCCGGAATAACCGGAAAACCACGTATATACGGAGAAAATTACTATGTTTTATTTTTTAAATCTTTGTTCTTTGCACCTAATATTCAAAGGGAATTTCTGACTTACATGTTTTTTTGTTGGCATTACCACCTAGATTAAAGTTTCAGTTGTTTGCCCCTTATCAATTACAGTATATCCCCGGAAAACACCGAAAACCACGGAAATCCGGAGAAAGGGACTTCTTTTAATTTTTTAAAAATCTTTGTTCTTTGCTCCTAGTATTCAAAGGGAATTGGTGAATCATATGTTTTTGTGTTGGTATTCCCATATAGATCAAGGTTCCAGTTGTTTGCCCCTTACCAATTACAGCATATCCCCAGAAACCACGGAAAACCACGTATATACGGAGAAAATTACTATGTATTATTTTTTAAATCTTTGTTCTTTGCTCCTAATATTCAAAGGGAATTTCTGATTCGTATGATTTTTTGTTGGTATTGCCATCTAGATTAAGGTTTCAGTTGTTTGCCCCTTATGAATTATAGCATATCTCCAGAAAACTCCGAAAACCACGGAAATCCGGAGGAATTGACTTTTTAAAAATTTATTTAAAATCTTTGTTCTTTGCTCCTAATATTCCCAGGGAATTTCTGACTCATATGTTTTTTTGTTGGTATTGTCATCTAGTTTAAGGTTTAAGTTGTTTTCCCCTTATCAATTACAGCATATCCGCGTAAACCCTGAAAACCACGAAAATCCGCAGAAAATGAGATTGTTTTAATTTTTTCAAAATCTTTGCTCTGTGATACTAATATTCCCAGGGAATTTCTGAATCACATGATTTTTGTTGCTATTGCCATATAGTTTAAGGTTTCAGTTGTTTTCCCTTTACCAATTAAAACATGACAAAGAATACTGGAAAAAATCCTGATGCTGAAGGGATGAAGGCGATTGAAAACCTGGCAGAACACACTTCATATTCTAATTTTACATCTGTGAATGATAATTTATCTTACCAAACCTTCCACAGTCACTGCCAAACTTTCTTGACTGAAGTTAGAGAAGGGACATTCGGTAAAACAGCACAATTTTGGAATGGTAATATGGACAAAGTGTAATTGATTTTGAGATTTCAGCGAGCAACTAAAGAAAACAACTTTGACTTACACTTGGCATGTTTAGAAGATATGATTCCCCTTTTCTTTGCATGTGACCATCACAATTATGGCAGATATCACGTAGTCCATGTATTCACCCTTTTGAACCTGCAAGGGTCACACTTGAAGCAGAAGAATTACTTCGCAATAACGGTTTCAGTGACCGTAGATCACAAGTTCCGAGTTCTAGAAATTCTGTGGATTTCCGTGGTTTTCCGGGTTTTACGGGGATATGCTGTAATTGATAATGGGCAAACAGCTGAAACCTTAAACTAGATTACAATGTTACAATGCCAAAAAAAAAAATGTAAGTCAGAAGTTCCCTGGGAATATTAGGATCAAAGAACAAAGGTTTTTAAAAAAATGAAAACGAACTCATTTTCTTCGGATTTTTTAGCTTTCCGGAGTTTTCCGGGGATATGCTGTAATTGATAAGGGGCAAACAACTGAAACCTTAATCTACATGGCAATACCAACACAAAACCATATTAGTCACTAATTTCCTTTGAATACTAGGAGCAAAGAACTAAGATTTAAAAAATTAAAACAATGTCATTTTCTCCGGGCTTCCGTGGTTTTCGGAGTTTTCTGGGGATTTTCTGTAATTGATAAGGGGCAAACAACTGAAACCTTAATCTACATGGCAATACGAACACAAAACCATATGAGTCACCAATTCCCTTTGAATACTAGAAGTAAAGAACTAAGTTTTTTAAAAAATAAAACAAAGTAATTTTCTCCGGGTTTTCGGAGTTTTATGGGGATTTGCTGTAATTGATAAGGGGCAAACAACTGAAACCTTAATCTGGATGGCAATACCAACAAAAGAACATATGATTCAGAAATTCCCTTTGAATATTAGAAGCAAAGAACAAAGATTTAAAAAAATAAAACATTGTCATTTTCTCCGTATAAAAATGGTTTTTCGGGTTTTCCGGGGATATGTTGTAATTTGTAAGGGGCAAACAACTGAAAACTTAAACTAGATGACAATACCAACGAAAAATATGTGAGTCAGAAATTCCCTGGGCATATTAGGAGCAAAGAACAAAGAAAAATTAAATCAAACTCATTTTATCCAGATTTCCGTAGTTTTCCGGGGTTTCCGGGTAAATGCTGTAATTGATAAGGGGCAAACAACTAAAGACTTAAACTAGATGGTAATTCCAACAAAAAATATGTGAGCCAGAAATTCCCTGGGCATATTAGGAGCAAAGAACAAAGAAAAATTAAAACAAACTCATTTTCTCCGGATTTCCAGGGTTTCCGGGTAAATGCTGTAATTGATAAGGGGCAAACAACTGAAAACTGAAACTAGATGGCAATACCAACAAAAAAATATATGTGTCGGAAATTCCCACGGGGGGGGGGGGATGGGGGGTATACAGTAGCCTACGCTCTAATTAATTGTAAGAGAAAATATTGCATTGCATTTTGCAATTTTGTCATTTTGTTCCCCATTGTCCCAGCCAAAGGAATCGTTTGTGAAAAGAAATCCCCGGTTTCTTTAGATGCAAATTAAAAATACTCTTATTAAGCTTACACTTGCAGTTTATTCACAGTGTTTCCTCCAGCAAGACACCAAAAGTAAAGCATTCTAAAAGTTGGCTGATTAATTGAAAAATTTTCTTGTTGGTTTTATGTGCTGGAGTTGGAAATCACAGATATCCTATTCTAAAATTAATTGTACTTATTTTATTAACCATAAACTTTTTAAAATTAAGCAGAAAGTGATCCTATTGTTTTGTGGTTAAGAGCCATGAAATTAAATGTAAATAAAAAAACCATTAACATATTTATTTTAATGTGTTGATATACTTCACGGTGAAACTTGTCTGAAAATGGTAAAAAACTAAAGTGAAAGTATGTTAATATGTTAAAAACTAATACTGGGTTTATAAAACCCAAAAATTCGGACCCTAGTTATAGCCATTCTTCCACTACAATTTTTAGAGGATTTCTTCAATCTATCCAATAATAGTAATTCCAAGAAATAAAAAATATATTTTATATGTAATAATTATATTATTGGGGTACGCCGTAGCGTGGTGGTTGAGGCGCTGCGCTACAAACCGGAAGGTCGCTGGTTCGATTTCCGATGAGGTCGGAGTTTTTAATTGGCTTAATCCTTCTGGGGTCGACCCAGCCTCTAACAGAAATGAGTACCAGGAGCAATCCTGAGTATAAAGGCGGCCGGTGCGCAAGACTGACAACCTTACCACCTTCACGTGCAGAAAGTCCAAAGTCTGGGAGCCTCAACCTCCTGGAACCCTCTGGGCCTTCATGGCCTATGTAGGGATCACTTTACTTTACTTTTTAATTTTATTGTTATTCTGGTAGAATTAAGGCCATTACGTATTCTCTTCAATTCTACCAGACAATGACAAAATAAAAATCATAATAGATGGCATGTTACGGCCTGTTATTAATTGCTGTAAGCAATTTAAATGTAAGAAATGTATTTAAATAAAATTGAAAGGGTCGTACATCTGTTACTTGACTTATTTCTGGGGGGGTGGTGGTGGAAGAATTGGAATATTTTAGAGGAAACCGGTACTTCATAATACGTTACCTGCCTGCCTGCCTGCCTGTCTAGCACTGTTACAATCGGTTGTACCGGTACTTTAATTAACGTAAGTTCGTATTGTGAATTCGTTCACACGCGGGAAGGATTTAGGCTAACATTCGTTTTTGTGGCTGAAGGGTTTATAAAGGAGCCGAAAAGTTAAACAACAAAACATGGTACCATATTGCTAATACTTTTTTCACCAAAGAGTTACGTAACAACATTTGTTTAAAATAATATTGAGACAATATTTTTCTTTTAAAAAATACGTAAAATGGAGACAGTAGAGCCCTGATAATCCGGACTAGATGGGACCGGATTCGGTCCGGATCATCGAAGGTCTTAAAATGCAGTAGGCCTACTGTACTGTAGTAAGTTTTAGATGGGCAAAACTATAAATATCTATGTATTTTATAAATATAACTTTTCCTACAACTTGATTTCAGTTTCAATACTACTGTATACGTATGCCTAAGTTTTTAACCTACGAACTGATGTAGGATTAACAACATAAAATATATTTGCGATTAAAATTAATTTATATATATGTATAATATGTATGTATGTATATACTTTGTGTACAATACAAACAGTAAGTGCACCATGACTTTACGGACACACGGTATATATATTGATTGTTCAGTCCAGTGGTTCTCGTCCGTCCGGACATTTTTATTATGTCTGTATATTTTGAGTAATTTTTATTATCCATTTTATAATATGTCTGTTTGTACAACCTCTACCATCACCTCATTTTATATTTCCTCCCTTAATCCTCTTCGTCCTCCTTACCTCTTCCTCATCCTATTTTTCTATTCCTGCACCTTATCATTATTTATAGCTTCTTTTTCTCTCATTCTCCTCTTATTCTTACCTCTTCCTTCTCATCTTCCTCTTTTTTATTTTCTTGCTACTTCTTTTCTTCCCCATAATATTTTTTATTTATGTTCGCCATTTTCTTTGTTCTCCAACTCCCTCTCCTGGTCTTCTCTTCCTCGTACCCTTCCTACTTCTACCCTTCCTCCTACTTTCATCTTCCAGGTAATACTCTTCCTCTTTTCCCATTCTTACTTTCCATTTTCCTTCTCTTTAAACTCATCTTCCTCTATTCATCATCCTGATCCTCCTTTCTTTCTCTTTCCCAGTTCACATTTTCATGGTAGGTATAGGCTTAGGCCCTAGGCTTTGCCTTTTAAGGAATATTCTTAAAGGTAGTGGTTAGCTGATGCTGAGGTTAGACAAGATTCCACTGTTGTTGGATATTGATTATTAAATTGTGATTACAGTAGCCAAAACATTATTTTTAACTACTATAGGCTTGCAGTATGCTTCACATAGCTACGATAGTAATAAAGGAGCTAATCGCAGCATGAAATATCCACATTTGAATTGACATGGATTGGAAGGCGGACTTCTACTCGAGTGGGCTCCATTTAGGACCTGCTATCACGGAATTTATTATTGGATGGTTGTATTGTATCGATGTATCTGAACCAGCTTGTTCAGATGAATCCATGGGCCAGGTGGGTTTAATGCAGGACCTTGACACAGTGAGCTTCGGTAAGGGATTGTTCATATTCTGCGACTGCGACCTACATTATTCCGCTTCTGTTTGCAGAACTAAACATATTCAAACCAAAAAGGAAAAGTCTTGACTGACCCAATTCCCAATACGAGTCATTACTTAAGCTAATTGGGGCGAAATAGCAATACAAGTGGGACGCTGTCGATTACACGTGCTTCAGTTGTTCGTGCTAGTATTCATCTTATTTTACTGTACTACATTCCGATACAATATTTGCAACAACGTATCCTAGATTCGTTGAATGGCAAATGATCAATAACATGAAGATAGAGAAGATAACTCGTACAGAATCATCCAAATTAAGCTTATATGGGCCAGGTACAAAATTCTCTATAAAAGTTTAAAAACACATTTTCAAACATTCAAATATACCGTTATTTCATCGTTTTGCATTCCGACATAAATTAAGTGGCAGCATTCAGCGCCACACCTCACACAACAAGAAATTTCCAAAATAAGCCGGACTTACATATGAAAAAAGTGAGACTGATAAATAACTCAGACAATTTGTAGTAAAAAGTGTCAAATGATGTGTATATTCATTCTATGGTTATTAAGCTATACAAATCCAAACAAAATCGAGTAGGTTGATGATCAGGAAAAATGCTTAGGGTAAAGAGGAACTTTGCGCAAAATAATGCCATCCCATATTTGGAAGATTTACAGTCAAGGTATTAAGTGCCAGAATGGTACTTCCTGAGATTGTGTGGTGGACGAGAAAATGTCTATCTGTCCGCGTGTCTGTATGCGCGATAACTCAAATGCGCTTTATCGGATTTCCATGGAACTTGATATACGAATTTATATCGTCCCATGGGAAGAAGTCTATTGATATTGGACCACATCGGTTGACCGATACCGGAGTAATACCCAATTTAGTGCCTGTTTTATGGTAATATATTAAAAGGAATTTTTCAAATGCAAATCAGTTCTCAGACAACATATTGTTTTACAGTGTTCATATACGACTTTGGAAGTTGCAATACAGTTAGCTTTGACAAATAACATTACCCCACATATTCCTTCATGTATGCGTATCAAACTAGACCTTTGTTCTTCCGTAAGTCCTGCTTAATGAATCGATCTGGAGCTTCAACTCGGAAATCGATAACAAAAATAATTTATTTTCTATATAGGCTATCGCATTTACAATTAGGCTATCACTGATTAAACAAAGCATTCTGGCACTTTGTTACATCAGTGTACCTGATTTTATTGTACTAAAATTAATGTATAACAATTTTTAGTTTCGAGTTATGAAATTCATAGACACGCAGACGGACTTCATCATTGATTTTTTACTCAGGGGATTCAGTACATGAATTTTAAGAAAAAAAAACTCGTCATCCATTTCTTTGCTGCAACCTGCTGTAACTTTGAGTTCCGGATTAATTAATGCTTCACATATTCTCAATAATTTTATATCAAAGAGAACTTGTAGCTCACAGTTGAAAAATGAATGTCACCTTAAAAGCTACAAACCATGACTACATAACCGTTCGGAATTAATTTTCTTTATCCTAGGCCTCCGTATATATATATAGCAGTTCGCTTCAGTGAGTTATTCAATAGGATATTCGGTAACTTATTCTGCTTCCAAATCTCGAAACACTCCGTAACTTTTTCTATTACTTTTTTCTCTTTACTATGGAAGTCGAGCTTAGTTGCGCGTTTTGGAGTTTACAGTTTTGTTCTGATGTCCTGGTATTGTTTCTGCCAAAACGTTCAAACCTTTATCAGAAAATATATTTAAATAAAATAGTGTGTTGGTAGTTAAAGTATGCTGCCTATAAGAACATTTGGGTGTGGTAAAACAGGCAATCATGGAGGAAAACAGCGGGTCGTCATATTCTTTTTCCGAGCATCCGATTTAGAGACTTTCATACGGAGTAAACAGATAGACCTACTGTATAATCTGTTGTGTTTTAGATCAAGGACTCAACGAAATATTTCCTGATCAGGTTTGTCGAAATATGTGTTCGAGTACATGTATGATATTAAGAATTTTAAACAAATTTTCTAACTTCTGAACTCTACTAGGAAAGATTAGCCTACTTAGATCGATTACTAATATTACTGTTTAATTTTCCAGCTATTTTTCAGGTTGCTAATTCTCCGCTTCATGCTCCCATCATATTTCCCAAGTACCCACCATTTACATAGTTTCCAATTCTATACTGTTTTTGGTTCCAACTTTTACATTCCTGAACTCAATGGCATTAAAAATAACTTGCTCTGGTGTAATAGAAAAAAAATTAATTTGCTACTCTGATAAACATATATAAAACATAAATAATAGTTAATATGCACTCCGACATTCAATATCGGTCAATTCTTCAAAGAATGGTTTAAGTATGTTATTCCTACAACGCTCTGCATCTACTGTCACTTTATCTGCAAGGCCTACCTGTACAAACAAAAATTATACAATTTAGGTAGATAACATGTTTCTTTACTTACCAGGTGGAAAACAATAAACTACAAACATACATCAGTTATAGCATGATGTAGGCTTTCACGGCCGGTGTCCATATTGTTAAAACTTTCCGGGCTCTGTAGCCGTGGTCCGTCGGATGAGTTTCCGGACGTTTCGCCCACAACTGCGGCAGGCATCTTCAGCGGTGAGTTCTGCTTCGGAGCTTCCTCGGCGAGGTCTCACCGCTGAAGATGCCTGCCGCAGTTGTGGGCGAAACGTCCGGAAACTCATCTGACGGACCACGGCTACAGATCCCGGAAAGTTTTAACAATATACATCAGTTACATTCTCAAGTGTCTAATTTCTAGTAGTTGGCAGCCCATCACAAATGACGTCAATTTCAGTTCACCGACACCTTTGATACTACAGTAGAATATGTCCCCCATACACCCTCACATTTTGAGAGCAAGATAAAGTGTACTCTCTGCATTAGTTAAATAGTTCCGAATTCCAAACAAAATAAGTTGGATGACTTACATTAAAAGCAACTTCGAGGAGAAAATGAAGTAGCGCTTGAGCTTTTATTTAATAATGCTTCGAGGTTATAAATTGATTCCGTTTTTTTAAAGCTGGGCTTTTTCTTGGCAGCTAGGTCTTCTAGTGTCTTTTTGGAGTGACTTCAGTTTTTATAGATTGCTCCAATATATCATAACTCTCAATTACTGAGAACTGCTGGAGGCATCTGCTATCTCAATCTATGAAAACCACTGCCCTTCAGAGAAGTCGCTTCATAATATATCTGGATCGCAGAGCGCCTTACGATGATTTCTGTTTGAATCTGTTGTTTATAAGAGTTTCAGATGAATTTTTATTACTATTACACCAGAGAAAATTATCTTTAATTGCCTTGAGTTCAGGAATATAAAGTTGGAACCAAGAACCGTATAGAATTGGAAACTATGTAAATGGTGTAGTGTAACTTGGAAAATATGATGGGGGCATGAAGCGGAGAATTAGCAACCTGAAAAATAAGCAGCAATGTTATTAAGTAGCCTAGTAGTAAAATACAAGAGAAATATCTCACTTGAAACTATTCCCATTATATTTGTGCCAAGCAGGATTCGATCAAGCTCCCAATGTCACCCCTCACGAAGGCAGCTCTAAAAAAAATTGAGTGTTTTTCAATACATTCTAATAGGACGGTAAAAGAGGAAGATACATAATGGGAGGGGAATAGTGACTATGTGGCAAGATAAAAATAATGAATTATTTTATCTTGTAATTTGTCTAATGCACGAATTTCTAATGAATATACCGACTGATGTTTTTATTCCGTTGCGGATTTAAAACTGCGGTCTAAAATGCATTGGTCTTCATGACCTCGTGCAAAAAATCAAAGTATTTTAGCGAAAGTCGCATTTTGAAAGCTATCAGGGCAAATAAATAGGAATAATTAATTATTTTTCACGGAATGCATTCGTATCATGCAATTACGGCCAGCATAAATTGCACAAATATGATGTAGTTTTGAATTTCCGTTCCATATTTCAAATCGTTTTATGCACCAGTTAATAGTTTTAAACCGTGTTTGAGTCTGCTTGGTAATTAATCATTATCCATATAAATTTGCACCCACTTTTAATTTGAAAGTGGTAAGCCACTGAGGTATTTTAATTTCCATAAAACATCCGGGAAAATAGTTTTCATATTTTATGTCCGCTCTAAATAAGCTAAGACCAGCAGCATCTGCGAATCAGGAGTATTCCATCCCGTAATCAGTATCCTGGAAAACCAACCACATTCAATTTAAATTATGAAAGTGGGATCACAACTGCACTATTATTATTACCAGCAAATTTCAGTGGTTACTGATGTCCCACAGTGATGAGCGTCAACACATCGTCCTCGGAAGCACCGAAAAGACGAGGTCATGGACGCATGTAGCTGAACCAATATGAGCATTATGGCGGGACCATTCGGGAAATAATCTGTTTCCATCTTTCTTACTTATTAATTATTGCAAGAGTGCTTATAGGGCAGCCAAAATGGGATTGTGCTTTTATTTTTAAACATTATGATTTATTAGGATTTTTGTTTAAAAAATCTAATGAAATGAACTAAAACGTTAGTTTACTTAATCATTTGGAGCTATATTCACTAATTTCAGTATAAAAGTAATCGAAATGTCTCCTTTTGTCAGTACTGTCACCATTTCGCTATTCTTATCACTGTCGTCCTCACTATCACTATCGTTGTCGTAGGCACGCCGGACATGAACATCTAAATCACACTGCCGGTTTTATTAAGTGCCAGTATGATACTTTATGAGATCGTATGTGGGACGAGAAAATGTCCGTCCGTCTGTCTGTCCGTTCGTCTGTCTGTCTGTATGTATGTCGTCCGTCTGTCCGTGTGTCTCTACGCGCGATAGCTCAAATACGCTTTATCGGATGTTCATGAAACTTGGTAAGTTATACTGATTTACGACGTCCATGGGAAGAAGCTTATTGATATTGGACCAAATCGGTTGCCCGGTACCGGAGTAATGCCCAATTTGGTGCCTAATTTATGGTAATATATTAGAAAGAATTTATCAAATGGAAATAAGTTATCATGACAACATATTATTTTACACTGTTCATATACGGCGTTGGGAATTGCAATACAGTTAGCTATGATAAATAACACTATTCCTTCACATATGCTTATCAAACTAGTCCGTTAAACTGATTAGGTGGCCAAGATGGTAACGTCTTGGACTCTCGTTCTGGAGGTCCCTGGTTCAAATCCCGTAGCCGGCTAGTGTGACTTTTTTTTAATTTTTATGTGAGTGTGCGATTGTCAAGATATCATAAATCTGTATAGTTCTGCTGATGCTGGACGATGTTAAACTGATTAAAAAGCTTGACCTTTGTTCTTCCATAAGCCATGCTTAATGAAACAATCTGGAGCTTATCTGGGAAATCAATTTAAAAAAATAAACTTATTTTCTGCACATCATAATTGCAATTATAACTGACTAAACAAAATCATTCCTGGCCCTTTGTTATATCAGTTTACCTGATTTTATTTACTTGCTACTACTGTAAAAATTATTATCAAAATGTATATAATTATTTATTTTAATTTATATGCTGTATTAATATGTATTATAATTATTATGTTTATGCAAGTTTATTGGGAGATTTTTGCTCTATGGATTCAATGTTTCCTGTTGCAACATAAAATCTCCCAGGGCATGGCCGCCAGTGACTTCTAACATTTGAAAAAAGAAATGAAAATTAAAGGAATTCCGTTGTTAACACTGGAGTTATGAATAAAAAGAATAATGCAGTGGCGGCCAGTCATGTGATTAGTCTGTAAATTTTGCAGATTATGGAAACACTAAATTATGATAGAGCTGTTGATGAATAATTAAGAATCAGGTTTCTGTCGACCACTAAGATGGCGTGAAGTCAATTTAATGCAAATTTTAACCCTATTTCGCTTCATTATTGACTTATGAGCACCAAATTGAAATGACTTGAATGTCTCGTAACATAACATTTTACGTCATAGAGCAAAAATCTCCTAATAAAAGTTGCTTGTCTATGTCCCCTCTATACACTGGTAAAATATTTCGGTGTTATTAACACTCTGTATATGTATATTATTTTCAAGATTACGCTTAATGCTTTATTTTTGTAAATTGTTTTATTGTGATTTTCAAAAATAGAACATTCTGAGCATCTAATTCTTACCGGTAAGGCAGCAATCTGTTATGCTTTTAATCGTAATGATTGCCTTAGCGATTAATGATTATAAATATTTACGTTTCAAAAATCAGTAATTGTCTCTAGAATTTTAATGCGACAACTTCCTATAAGACATACTTAGTAAACAAAAAAAAAAGAGTTCTATCAATTTTCACAGTCACATGTATCTCATTGTGGCCAGTTCTTGCTATGTGGCACCCAGTGATAGGATAATGAAATTTTGCCATATCCATTTTCTTCCTAGCACAGTATAATTTAACCTAATATTGTATAATGTAAGCTAACCCTTAACATAACCTAAACCGTACCTTACTTAACGTGCTTGACATAACCTATTTTAAACCAACTTAGAAAAGTAGATTACAACGAAATTTGTAATGAAAATGTTGGATTCCAAAGCCTCCATAAAAATGCGAAGAAACCCATTATTTTAAGACTCTACTTACTACAACGACATACCTCACCTGCAGTTATTCCCTTTAAAGTCATGGATCAGGATCGCGGATGATCTGAATACTCCCTACGTGATTTTTTTTTTGCTGTGACTACCTAATAGTAGTACCTTATTTGAATGTTATCGAAAATTAAATAGGCTTACATAAAAAATGCTAAAAATAATTAACTCAGCTCCACTTTAAATCTGCAAACGAATTAAATCCACAAATGTTCGGTTACTGAAAGTAAAAAGCCTACCGTAGCTTTGGATTATACCACTCCTGATAAGATTCACTACCGGTATCGAATCTGATATTTATTCTTAAATTTATATATTTTCAAGGGCCAGTCTCTTTGTTAATCAGTGTATAAAAGAATAAACGACCCAGGCAGAGAACGTAACTTACAGGAGAAATGAAGAGGTAACGGTTCAAGATTGTTGAATGCTATGATCTGGAATGGAGGCAATGCGATCGAGTCGTAGAGAATAGAAAATTGTTTTTTATTCCATGTCTGAAGATTACTCGACCTTCTTTGAAATCTAGAGAGGATTTTAATTAACATTATTTCTATAACAAGCTAATTCGGCAGTGAAGTAATTGAATAACTCAGAGCAAATTATTGTTTCTCTCTCTTTCTCGTACATTTACATTGTTAATCTCGTTGTTATACAGTATGACAAGTGCACAGTTGTTTACCCCTTCCGCTTGTAGACCTATGACGTGAGTTCTCTGGTCCCGACAGCTACAGACCATGACGCTATTACTATTATACAGTGTGTTTCACGTACGTGTTGGCCAATCATGCGGGGTACTGCGTCGCGGCGGCCACAGCTCTAACTCCCGAGCGATCGGGTGAAATATATACGCAAATAAAGCCGCTAACGGTATAATGATTCAGGTTCTCACAATTACAGTTAAAATTATAATGAAAATAATCACTAGAGATGTTGGAAATGTTCTCCTCTTGCATCCACACAACAATGGTACCATTTTAGGAAATTTTCTTCCACGCGCATAAGTTCAGCTTCCGTAATAAAGTTAATTAGTATGTTATTAATAATATATTTGACTGCGCACAATGTGCATTAGTGTGTATTAATCACTATTGATTAAGTCACTTATTGAGCGCGATCTCATGGGGCACTCTGTTATATGATATTTTCCACATCTGTCTCCACACATTTTACACCTGCATTCATCACCTGGGTCATGATACCTCTGTATCAGGCAAATCTTAAAATGAAAACCATGCGTGGCCAGACCCGTCACTATGCGTCTCATTTGGTAGTTTGTCTCTGCCCATTCCCTATTCATCATTGCATCTGTCCTATAAAAGTCTTCTTCTATCTCTTCCTCCTCAGTTCTTCTTTTAGGTTTTTGAAGCTTTCGGTAGGTGGTAACTGTAACTTTAGTCGTAGATCGTCTACAAGGTATGTCTCTCTAGCCAGTACATAGACCAACCGGGAGGGTGTATACTTGGACAAACCCAATATTCTCTTCAGGTATCTAGCTTTGATCCCTTCTATGGTCCTTATTCCTATAACGCTCTGCATATGCTGTCACTTTATCTGCAAAAAATAGTGGGCCTCTTATCCTTTAGGCCTATGCATTTACCGCGCACCAGACCCCGATTTTCTGGTCATGTAATGGTGTTTGTTGGACTATATCGGGTTTTTCTGAGCTTTAATACCGAATGTTCTAATCGTTCTCCAAGTTCATCTAATTTCTTCTCAGTAAGTACGCGTCGCTGTACCCTTCGTTTCCTATTGAGAATCGAACCCGTTAAAAATCACTAGCACCCGTAGGATGAATAAGCTCTGTGGTGGTTTATTTAATAAAATATGTACGAGCATAGGCGTACCGAGGGGGGGGGGGTTTGGGGGTTTGAACCCCCCCCCCCCCCCCATTGATTAAAAAAAGGAAAATTGTATAATTTTTTAAAGTCTGCCCATAAATTACTTAATACAAGTATAAAGCGTGGGAAGCTTAAAACTCGTTATTTTGCGTCTTAGTTTTTTTAATTTTCCCGGGGACGACCCCCGGAAGCTTAAAACTCGTTATTTTGCGTCTTAATTTTTAAAATTTTCCGGGGGAGTACCCCCAGAAGCTTAAAACTCGTTATTTTGCATCTTGATTTTTTAAATTTTCCGGGGGAGGACCCCCGGATCCCCCTCTTCCTGGGGGGTATTCCATACCCCCCAGACCCCGCGGATGTTATAACCCACCCATATGGTCGGCCTGGTTATGCCTATGTGTACGAGGAGTAGTGTCTGAAAATGAGATAAACATGCTATTGACAGAATTGTCGGTGCCACAATAAGTCGTCTGAAATCCTATCTAACTTATATGAATCTTAGCCATTCTGTATTGTGTCTTGATATCTAAATATCACGTTACATTTTGCATTTTTGTATCTTTCTTCTTCACTTAAACATATTTCTTGTTTTTCTGGATGATTTCCTTGTCTTTTGGCAATCCACAAATGCGGGACGTCGTTGATACATTCAATAAATACGGGTAATTCATAAATGAACTCCGGGGTTTTGAAGTTAAATATTTTAATGAAATAAAAAATTAAGGATAATATTTATACATGGTTTGGAAAGTAATGCTGCCAAATATTTTAACCATTTTATGCATTTCAATATGTTCCCCATTCATGCCACAGCATACATCCAAGGGGTAATTGACTTCTTGCCATATCCTGACTAGCGTTTTCCTGTATATATAATGTTGAAATCGTATTAGTGAATAATAGTGTTTCGTTGTAATGATACAAATGTCTGCTACACACAGAAATGTTTTTTTTTTACAGATTTGAGAAATTTCGTTCTATATTTAGCCTACTAGACCTGAACTGCTCCCCTTTAAAGCATCTGTTCACGTGTATTGTGAGGATGAACGTGCTAAATATGGGTGGGATGTATCAACCTAGACAGTTCAGTTCCATTCATAGTGTTAAATTACACGTGATCTGTGCTCAATGAGCCCTTTTCTAGAATTAGTATATTTATAGGCCTATTCTTGATCTCGTTAGAGACAGCCTACATCACTTGAAAATAAACTTGAGGGCTGTATATAAACCAATAATTAATTAAAAATAGTCCTATTTTCTTAACGCATTGCTTTTACTTTGGTACAATTTTGGACGACCATTTCGCGCATTGCGCTAAGAAAGTATCTTAAATTCAGTGATTCCGTGTTTTCTTATTCATTGATATCTTTATTACAATATACGTTACATCTATTTATCATGCACATTGCAATTATTCATAAAGTACTAGTACTTCATGTTCTCTATTGCTAAAAGAAAATACTGGAAAATGTTAACTAAAATTTGCTTGTTTTAAAGTCTATACTCTATAGTTACGTGACTTCGGCAAAACAGAACCAGCCATTTCATAAAATATGGGAATTTTTCCCTCAAAGAGAGAAGTTATAAAATTATTGTGATTGGGTGGTCAAAAATAAGTTTAAAACCTCAAATTCTCTGAATATTAAGGACTTAGGTGTATCTGAAGTGGTTTCATGTGTAAAATCTGTCGATTTACTTATCTATTGCGTTGAGTTACTTTTTTGCCATTTTTAGCATGATTTTAACACTCTTTATTACCAAGTAGTCAAGAATAATCAGCTATGTCCATTTTTATTTCAGAAAATATACATCTTAAGGTACAATTTGGTATAAGATTAACTCCAAAAAATGTGTGGTAAATTACTATGTAAAATAACAAACAAGTTACTTTTTGTCCCAACCGTAATGGTGATAGTTTTGTTAAATTATTATTGATGAGTTAAATAAATGTTCTGACAACCTGGAAAGAGTTTACAATTTGTATTTAATCCCTCATACCTTCATTAATAACGACATTAAGACCCTAACAGTAATAGCAGAACAGCAAATGAACTTTTGCTTTGCATAATTAAAATCAGAGTCCAAATTATGTCCCACCCGTAATAGGTTTTGAAAAACAAATTTAAAATATTTAAAATAGATTTTAAATAATTCTTTGCATGTAGTGTGGAGGAGAAGGCATTGTAAATTTTACAGGATGTGAAGAATCAATTCTAGTTTATTGTTTATGATAATATGTAATAAACAAAAATAGTTTTTATAATTTGCTAGAATGTCCCACCCGTAATTATGAAATGGCTGGAACGTTACTTGGCAAAAACATCAATTTTCCACCATCCCCCATTGCAAGTCTTCTATGTATAGGGCATAGTGAATAAGGCTCATTAGATGAATTTGCGTAATCAAACGGTCGCTAAGGCACAGGGAAACGTTCTTACTAACAGAGATGTACTTACAACACTACCAAAAATGGAACAACTTAGCTAACTTTCCTTGTGTTAGTTACTTATCTAGATAGTTATCTCTAATAATAGAACTATTGTATTGTTTCGGTTCATTGTTACTTCAACGCACGTGGCTGTGGTGTTTTTAACAAGCCATCTGAACTGAGAACAGCATCAGATTTCGAGGCGGAAGAGTGTGAAAATGGGGTCATGATGCATTATCTTCCATAGCCTGGCAAAATTTACGTCATAATTATTAGAATGAATGGGCATGGTCGAGACGTAATTTAATATAGGCATATATAAATCAAGTTATACACGAACCTAGTGAAGCTAAATCTATAAGTGAACGCCGCTAATGTTTGCGACAAGCAACATTCTGACATTTTGTAAATTATAATTGGTCTTCATACAACTTGACAGTTATATTACCGCTATATTAATGAGTATGAATTGTATTCACTTAACTAACTTTTTCAGTGCTACTGGCGTGTATTTGCGTCACCTCAAAATATTGTATAAAAGCAAAGATAAGTGGGCTACAACAGCATAAAGATTTAGGCCTACTTATTGTGAGGATTATTATCCACATGTTAGAATTGCCATCTAATTTTCTATTGCCTAACCTATTTTAAACTTTCAGCCACTGAACTGATGATTTAACTCGTTGTTTGTTTATATCAGTACAGAATATTCAGCTGTGAAGGGTTAATTAAATTAATAATATAAGTATACATAATTAGCATGTCATCGAGCACAAAGATTCTATCGACATTGCCATAATACGTATGTTAAATTAGATCTGAATGTCGACCTGTACATTTAAAAATTCATCAACATTACAGAAGGCTCTCTGAGTTAGCCAGTCAGAGATATGAATTTTTAATATTTTTCTATCCCACTGATAGATGTCATGTGGAAACTTGTTACAGATTTTTGTTGCCATTCCTGAGAAATTACTTAAATTTTGTTTGTTTAACCTGCATCTGGGTGCCTCAAAATGAGTTTGTTGTCTAAGTTCCTATTTATGAGAGACAGTTCTTGCCGGAATAGTAGCCAAATTATTCTTTACGAACAAAACTGCTTCTAAGATATATAAGCTAGTCAAAGTCATTATTTTCTTATCTATAAACAATTATCTGCAATGAGTTCTTGGCGATGAATTCGTTAATATTTTCAAATATTTATTTTGTAGAGTCGGAACTGATGATGGCTTAACTATTACGCCGAAATGCATATTCAGTTAAACAACAATACAACACACCGGACATCCAATACTACAAAAGAAAAAGTTCACAAAATAATTAAGAAAGGAACACTCCACAAGCCTGAAGATTTGGACATTGCCGTCATACATGGTGTAAAGACTCCCGACAATAGGGAAATTTCATTTTATATACGGGTCAATCCATTAGAAATGAACCAGGCCAAGTTGCTCGACATTTTTGATTTTCCTAATTTTTTTACCAGTTATTTCCCAACTAAAGATGAGTTCAAAACTATGGTAAAAAAAAAATTGGGCTCATACTTTGTTTTTGGCGACCATTTTAAGTTTGCTTTTTAACCATATTTCAGTCGAAAACATGTTTTGCACAAATGTATGTAACTCTGTTAATTTTATAGATAACAAGACAAAATAAACACCAAAATGATCAGAATGAAATGCTCTACATTTTTGTTTTAACACAATATTACCTAAGTAGTGAGGAAAGTGAAGAAATAAATTCAAAACTACAAATTGAAAATTGACTTAAAACGGGAGTTTTAGTGCCGCAAAATTATTAGAAGGAAGAAAGACTCGCCCTTAATTTTTTTTTCTGGTGTAGATCTACTATAGGACTACTCGCTGTAGAAGTTTAAAGCTTGAGAACTTTGCTGTTTTTGTTATACAATTTTTCAAAAATGCCCAAAACCGTATTTTGGCAATATTTGAAGTAGAATATCTCAAAAGGGACTGAGTGAAAAATTATGAAATTTATACAGATAACACCTCTTTATGATATAAAGATGTGATAAAAATTTGGCGACTGAGACTCAACTGGTTCCCGAGTTACAGTGCATCGAAGTTGAGATATTCTACTTAAAATATTGCCAAAATACGGTTTTGGGCATTTTTTAAAAATCGTATAAAAAAAACAGCAAAGTTCTCAAGCTTTAAACTTCTACAGCGAGTAGTCCTATAGTAGATCTACACCAGAAAAAAAATAAGGGCGAGTCTTTCTTCCTTCTAATAATTTTGCGGCACTAAAACTCCCGTTTTAAGTCAATTTTCAATTTGTAGCTTTAATTTTTTTTCTTCACTTTCCTAACTACTTAGGTAATATTGTGTTAAAACAAAAATGTAGAGCATTTCATTTTGATCATTTTGGTGTTTATTTTGTCTTGTTATCTATAAAATTAACAGAGTTATATACATTTGTGCAAAACATGTTTCCGACTGAAATATGGTTAAAAAGCAAACTTAAAATGGCCGCCAAAAAAAAAGTATGAGCCCAAAATTTTTTTTACCTTAGTTTTGAACTCACCTTTAGTTGGGAAATAACTGGTAAAAAAATTAGGAAAATCAAAAATGTCGAGCAACAAATTTTATTAAATTTGGTTCATTTCTAATGGATTGACCCATACACATTTTAGTATTTTTACAACATAGACCTGTGTAATGTGTGACTAATTTTAATCTGTACATGTTTTAATGGGTTTTTAATGCTTCTATACATAAATATCATTGTCACAGTGTGTTGTATGTTTATTATAATATCAGAGGGTATAAGGAGGTAAATTCTGTTCAAAATAATCCTCCCTCTGCAGCAAACATGAAATTTATCAATAGTTTCATAATGTACAGGTGGGGGGGGGGGGGAAAGCGGACCGACTAAAATATCTAAGTTGCCGATATGAGCCACTGCGCATGCCTAGCGGCATTCACAGGATAGCAGGGAATGTATTGAAATTTGTTCTACAGCCGATAAATTGCTTGAATTGAGAAATAATTTTTCGTAATTTGCATTGCTTGTGAAAACAAATGTTTCCGTTGCATCTCTTACATTTATTTACGTATCACAAGGCTCTGAAATCAGCTATAAGAGTCGGTCCCCTTCCCCCCCCCCTACCTGTACAATGAGAAGCAAGCCATTCATTCAATCATTGCCTCCTTCACATAGTTCAAACTCTTGTGAATCTGCATACAGTTCAGATAATCACTCCATCTTTCTGATCCACTTAAGACAAGTTACCTAGGTGGGGTTTTCTCTGGGGTTTGTGTGACGAATGTTGGGTAGCTTTAGGCCCTTTTGGTTCTCGATTATAATCTGACCGTAATTATCACCTTCATTCCATCTTGACCTTATTTGGAATGAGTGTGTGGTTTCGGAGGTGGCCCGGCATTGGGCTGATTACTCATCCGCGAGACCCTCCATGTTCTGGTAAAATAGTATGCATGTGATCCATAGAAACTTCCTTTCCTGATGGGCCGCGGTCTTGCAAGGCCTGGGCGGCATAATGTAGGCCCTACCTACAGCGGGGAGATAAAGCTCAGGGGAAGGAGACAATTTTGAAATACCGGTACTAAATAAAGTTGGTTACCGAACCCACAAAGGAGATGCCAGATTAAGCCAGATTTAGTTTTTCTCCTCAGCTTCCTCCTACCCCTTTCAGTTCTGAATTTACATATTCATATAAGCATTCACGAAAATCATCAGTGGATTATAAGTTTGAATTCAACACGAAAACTTTCAGAAAAGTAGCTGGTTCCCGTGAATGACTACTGTAACACAAAAATAAAAATACTCACATTTTAGTGTAATTATAATTATAGTTATTTTTATTAAACTAATTATTCTGCTTTTATGTCACTTTTGTGGTGACGAATTTGAATATCAGTAGCAGTGAAAAGGTTGATGTTGGGAATCTTTCCATTCTGTTATGAGAATCTACTCATTCTTATCTCATTTGATCTTGAATGTGTGGTAACTTATCTACACCCGGAAAACTGTGTAGGCCTAATGGAGTTTCTTTTTATTACAAACTGGGATATCTTGCTTACATAACTATTGAGTCACAGAGCGTGTGTTTACTGGGATATGTTTTATAGGCCTATGCTCTAAGCTGTTCGTTCCTGGAAGTTCTGAAAACAGTCCACTCCATTGAATGGTATTTCAAGTGGGCGCTGTGATGCTCTTATCTAAGTTGCGTATTAATCTTATAGAATACTGAGCTTGGTTCTAAAAGGGCCAATGTCAATTTCTTGCAAAAATGAGATCTCTGCATTATTGAGCTTGCCTAGTCTTTATCTTTCTTATAATAAAAGTGTCAATGTATGTTCCTATTAATAGACGTAATACAGAAACCTTAGAGGCCAATGTCGGAAGTTCTCAGCAAAAAAATCTTACTTCTACAAAGGCTTCAAAGTCAGTTACCTCAAAAGCAAGTTTTATGACATTGGCCCTTTTAGAACCAAGCCACTATTATGTCTCTTTTTCACCTGGATTTCCTTCACGAAGATACCTTACAGGTCTGTCATTGTTGATATTTGATATAATGTTATATGTTACTAGGTTAAAAGACCCGGCGTCGCCCGGGTTTTGTATTTTGTAATTGGAAATTAGCTTATGAAGGATTTTCAATTTTAAATTCTAGGTCCTTATATAGGCATTTATAATTTGAAATAGGAAGAACGACTTATTACACTCAAGCTATTCCCTCATAAAACGCTTGATATAGTTTTTTATGGCTCATAGAGGATCTAGAATTTTGCATCCCATCGCTTGTACAGTGCACAGCAAGCCTGGTAGAGGTTTAAATAAGAAGAAACAGAAATTCCTGTAAAATAAAATTGTAATATCGAGGCGGGAAATTTCCCACTCTTATGTTACCATAAAGTCGTTTTGGGGATGAAATTAAACAGAAAGCATTATCACTTTCATACTTTTCTCTCCAAAAACCTGCGATATAATATAATAATATACACATTACCATACCTCGTTTTGTTTTCTCTATGTCAAGGGTAGAGAAAGTTATGTGATTCCATTATTTTAGTGGATTTCATTCTGTAATATTTATTTATAACATGAATTTTTTTGATAACTTCTCTTATTTGTCAAAAGTGCATTTCATTTGTTTTTTCCAAGCCCATCCATATACCATTTGGCAACAATATATTCTGTGATTTGGAATTGATAATTCTATGTAAAAAGGGATTAAGTATTTTCAAAAACATTTAATTTTTGGCATTTAGAATCAGAATTTTTCAAAATCCTTTCTTAGTGAGCACCTACATTATGAAACGAAGGTACTGTCAACATTCCAAGTCTCTACCTGTTATAGTTTAGGCTGTACGTTGATTCCTGTCATTCAGTCGGCCATTCATTCAGTCAGTCAGGACAAAGCCTTTTATATAGATAGAGAAGAGATACACAGAAGTTGCATAACGCAGTATCTCTGAGATCATGTCCATTATGGATTTATGAATGAAAATTAGAGGTGCAATAGGATATAGGCCTACAGATTAACTTTTATTTTTCCTTGAAATGATTAGACGTGCTCAATTCAGATCACAACATGTTTCCTTTGCAACAGTTTTAATAACATTACAAAGGTTACCGTGGTTTCATTTTCCATAAGTAACAACTCGATGGAAAAGAAAGTTCTGCGTCGCACATGATTTTATAGATAATATCAAGATCACTCGTGTCATTAATACAGATAGTTATAATTGGCCTGTATTGCGTACTACATACTCTACATTCTATATAGTGTTTTTATGTTACTGATAGAACTGGGAATTGAGTAAACCTAGCTTTACCCGGATAAAGTGCACATTATCCAAAAGCACTGGGTAAAGTTGGAATAAAATATACGTTTCTAGCTTTACCCATGTAATCTTAGGTTTCCCCAACTTCTACGTCAGTGTCCGGCAGATGCTGCAGTTGTGACGTAAGAGCCAGTCATCTCGCAAGAGCTTCGGACAGAGAGCAGTTGAGTTGTATTGCTGTCAATACGCATCAGCGCAGTGGCGTTCACTGCAGCAGTAGAATTGTATGGTAAATTTAGTGCATTCAAAGTAAAACTAGACTTATGAAAACGTCACCTCACTCTCGGAGACACGTCACATTTTCCAAAGTTGTCTACAGTATGTCATCGAATTACAGACCTAAATAATTATGTGCAAATATTAGAAGAACTGGATCAGGAATTTGATTGCCGATTTCAAGATTTTGCAAACCTCCAATCCGATATTTGCATATTTGCGACACCATTTTCTGTGGATATTGACAGTGTTTCAACGTCATTGCAACTAGAAGTCATTGATTTGCAAAGTGATATTAAAATGCAAGACCGATTTCAAAACAAAAAGGATTTATCTATATTTTATAGAAGATTTCCCCAGGCAAGATTCCATTTAAGAACGATCCTGTTCAAAACAAAGAGGCGTGGCTGTCATAGCCCGCACGTGAGAACGCACGTGTTCACCATGTTTAATGCTAGTTTGTTTATTCTCAGTACAACTCATCCGCAGGGTCGTCGTGAACAATGAATCCTTTATGTTTTGTTTGCTAATTGATATACTATAATGATGACGATGCCAGTGAGAGTTTGTTATTTCACGTGTAAATATTGATATTATTATTGCATGAACTTACGAACACTCGTTAGCCACGCTCTGGTAATGGCGCATGCTAATAACATTAACCAATCACGTTTTGTCACATGATGCGAATTTTCCGCGAACTCTCTGTGAGTTCACCTCCCCTTTGTTTTGACTAGGATCAAACTAGAATGGGATCAATAATAGAATGTTGAGTATATTTGGATCGACGTAGGCCTATGTATGTGAACAGTTCTTTTCGTGTATGAAGGTCTACAAACCACAACATAGGAATCACCTATCTGATCAGAACTTAAAAAATGTTCTTCGTTTGTGTGTTAGCCAGACTATGACGCCAAATATTGCAAAATCAGTGGACGAGAAAAGAGGGGGAAAAATCTCGACAATGCCTTCAGCTTGGGCACGATAGTGACACAAAGTAAGGGTGTGTATCACAAGTCTGAATAGGCCTATAGGCTACTTTTCTCACAAAGGTGTATAGTTTAATTTGTATATTTTGTGTAGTTTGTATATTTGGTGTATTCTGTATATTTTGTATACTTTAACATTTTTCAGTTTCCGATTAGACAAAGTTTTGCAGTACTGCTTAAAGTATTCTCATGTTTTATGTATTTGTAGTTTATAGCAGTTTCGGAGCCTCATTTAAGTATGCCTAGGCTTCCGCACCTGGATGTATTATGCATTTCAGATTATTGTAAGTAGGGCCTATATTAAATTTCATTACAAACAAAACTGTTCTGTTACATTGATTTATCATAGTTGTACTCTTTTGTTTTCGTACAAATGTATTGTAATTGTGCTATTACCATACTATCAACGAAAACGGAGCGCACTCTGTCAGTGCATAGACGTTGTACGCCACTGGCCAGGAGAACCATTTCTCCACGCTGCGCTTTGCTCAGTACGGAGATATTGCCGAGCAAAGAGCGTTGCTGCTCTGTAGTATGACGTCACGGAGCACGGATCATGCCGGTCACTGTTCTACGTGGTAAAGATGAATTTCAAACAATTAACACTTTCAATATGCTTTATTACTATTAATGGAATTACATAGGTCATCATCATCATCTTCATCAAGATAGGCTAAATTGGCCTGTTCCGGCTCAGAAATCATCTTCCCATCGTCGTCGAGGTCTTCCTATGTCTCTAGTTCCTATGGGTTAATATATCATTGCCTGTTTTGCCTGTCTATTATTCTGCATCCTCAATATATGATCGTGCCAACATTGCTTGTAATTCATAATTTTATCATTTAAATTATATATGTTCAACTGTTCTCTTATAGCTTCATTTCTCATATGGTCTGTGAGGGAATACCCAGCAACATATCTCAGAAATTTCATTTCTGCTGTTTCTATCATTCTTCTATCTTTCCTGTTCATGGCCCAGTTCTCTGAGTCATAAGTCAAAACCGGTACTGCCATAGCCTTGTAGAATTTTACTTTTTGTGTTTTATTTTTTAACGTTCTCTTTATCGTCCCACATATGTTTTGAAATTTGTAAATTTTGTTTTTCAAATCTTCATAATTAAATGTTACATCGCAACCCAAATAATTGAAATGTACCTGTTCTATCGTTTTATTTTCTATCATTATTTTGAACCTTCTTGGGTATTTTCCCTGTGCTGCCATTACTTTTGTTTTCGTTACCGATATAATTAAATTATATGTTTTCATTGTTTTCTCCAGCTGAAATGTGGCAACTTGTAGCTTATTCTCATTTTCTGCAAGAACAACCTGATCGTCAGCAAACAGGATTGTGTTTAAAATTGTTGTATTAATTTTAAAATTATATCTTAGCTGATTCTGCCATTCTGCAGTCGCTGCGTCCATGTAAATATTAAAAATTGTGGGCGACATTGGGCAGCCCTGTCGTACTCCTAATGTAAAGATCTCGCACGAAATCTGTGCCGATGAGACCGTTACTCTCTAGAGAGAGACATGCTATTGTGCGAGAGAGAGAGAGGTAGCTTGGCATTGACAAATAGAAAGGGAGGTAGGCCTACTGTTGTGCGAGAGAGATAAGTAGCAGGCCAATCGACGCTACAGTCCCCACGAAAACGTAATGCAATGACTTAGGCAATCTGCACAGATTTCGTGCGGGATCTATAACTACTTCATTTGTATCACTTTTAATACCTCCTTTATCAATGCTATTGTGCGAGAGAGAGAGAGAGGTAGCTTGGCCTTTACAAATAGAAAGGGAGGTACTGTTGTGCGAGAGAGATAGGTAGCAGGCCAATCGACGCTACAGTCCCCATGAAAACATAATGCAATGATTTAGGCAATCGGCACAGATTTCGTGCGGGATCTATAACTACTTCATTTGTATCACTTCTAATACCTCCTTTATCAATGCTGATCGTTGTTCTTTCGTACATATTTTGTATCATTAGTGTAAGATGTCTCGGATACCCTTGTTTTAACATTATATCACATTTTTCACGATTCACCTTATCAAATGCCTTTATGTAGTTCACAAAGAGGATATGGGTTTCCAGATTAAACTCTTTTCTTGAATAATTTACCGTACTGTAAAGATACAATCTGAGCACGATCCGCCTCTTCTGAATCCGTGTTGTTCATTCTCTAGTAATATTTCCGATATATCATTAAGACGTCTGGTTAGAATTTTGGCATATATTTTGTAGCCTGTATTTAAAAGGCTTATGCCTCTGTAATTATTAACATCATTTCTATCTCCTTTCTTAAATATGGGTTTTATTACAGTTCTTTTCCATTCCTCTGGAATTTTAAGTGTCGACCAACATATATTAATAACCATTAAAAATCTTTCTTTAAGTCTAAAAGAGGCATATTTAAGTAACTCCATATTTATTTCATCCCATCCTAGAGTTTTCTTATTTTTGAAAGTTTCTAGGATTGTATTCAGTTCCTCCATAGTGATACCGTCTACCTCGTAATATTCCCTACCTCTTTGTTCCTTCTTGCCTTCTTCCGCATTTGACCATAATTCTTTAAAATATTTCAACCATTCATCCTCTGAAATGTTGTTTAGTTGTACTGTATCTTTTTCTTCTCTATTCAAATGTTTCATAATTTTATATGCACGTGTTTGCGCTCCATGAATTTCCTGCTCGATGTCGCTTATATATCTATCCCAACTTTGTCTATGTAATTTCCTCGTCTCTCTTTTAGCTATGGCACTTCTTCTTTTATATTCAATTTTATTTTCTTGTGTATTTTCATTCAGTAGTTTTAAATAGGCTTCCTTTTTATCTTTGATTAGGTTAGCTATTTCATCACTCCATATATATAGGCCTTTCCTTTTATTCCTTCTTACATTTCTCTTGCCTAGTGCTTTAGATACAGCTTTTAATATTACTGCTTTTAAATCAGTCCATTCTAACTCCACGTTTAGACTTAGGGCTCTGTCGTCTAAATATTCATCTAGTTGTTGACAGCATAATTTCCTTATACTGTATTCTTTCAGTAAGTGTACCTTAAAAGCTTGTTTTATTGGTTCTTTCTCTTTATTAATCTTTAATTTATACCATCTTTTCCAAAGTCTCATTTTTGCCATCAGCATGAAGTGGTCTGAGGAAATGTCATAACTTCTGTAAACTCTTGTATCTTTAACGTCCGATGCTAACTTATTATTCGCCAATATGTAGTCTATTATGCTTCTCTGTCCTCTACAAGTCCATGTAAACTTAGGCTATGTATATTCTTATGTCTGAAAAATGAGTTTGTAATTTTAAACTTATTAAATGTTGCAAAATTCCTTAATCTTTTACCATTTTCATTTAACACTGGTTCACTGGTTTATAGCCTACACAATATACACAACTGGTTCTCCGTTATTACCTACTATATCTTTTATCGGTAACTTACCAATCCTTGCATTGAAATCCCCTCCTAATATAAGTTGGTCATTCTTATTAATTGTATCTATATGTTTTTGTAAATCTTCATAGAACTTTTTACTCTCTTCTTTTCTTCCCTCTTCGGTTGCATAGATTCTTATAGACTAATGGTGAGATATCCTCTTGCAGACTTCAGCCTTAAATTCACTATTCTTTCATTTACGAAATTGTAACTGTGTATTCGCTTTATGTGTTTTCTATTAATCAAAATTGCTGTACCGGCCGCTGCCCGTCTATTTTGTGGGAGCCCACTATAATATAGCAGATAATTACTTTGTTCTAATGATCCTTTTAATTTCTTCTTTGTTTCTGAAATTAATGCTATATCTACATTTCCTCGTAATAGTTCTTTCTCTAATTCATTTTCCTTATTGGTTATTCCTCTCACGTTCCATGTGACTATATTTAATTCTTCCGCTATTCCTGTATTCATAACCTTATTTCGTATCCTGGTCATCTTAGTTACATCCATCCGGCTATCATTCTTCTGAGCTTGAAGAGTGAACAAATATTTTTATCTGGGTGGGACACCAACCCAACCGCAGAACCCCCAACCTGGAGGACCAGGATTTTCTGTCGGGGTTTTCATCCCCTAGATGGTTGCCTTCACGGCTTACGAGAGTCCTCTTCCCGGATTTATTTCGGAGTTTCCTCTCCTAGATGAGTTGTCTTTCCGACTGCCGAACCCCATCTGCCCGTTGTGGGTTATTCTTCGCTTCCCCTCTCCTCTTGCATGCCAGCAGCAACGCTCCCTGAACATGCCGTTTGGATCATTGGGTACAGAGCCCCTCCGCCACGACAAGGCGATAATCCCCGGGGGGGGGGGGGTGAATTACATAGGTATAATCATTAATCACTTCAAATGCTATTTATTAAGGCTACTTGTTTGAACAGGATGCGATTGAATGACACTTAGAATTAACCTAAGCTAACGTGACCTAACCATATAGCGCATGTCAAGACCCTAACAAATTACGAAGCCAGCTTTAACGAGAAGCGTTTGGGTAAGTCGCACTTAACCCGGATGAAGACCGAAGTGAAGGAAATTTTGTTTATAATTCTTGCTTTACCCAAACATTGCTCAGGTAGACCTAGGCTTATCCTCTTTTCTAGCTCTACCCGATACCTGTGACATATACAAGCAATAACTTGTCTTTAGAACTTTCCTTGGAAAATGTAATTCAATTCACTGATATTCACTGTGGATTTTTAAAATGATTTTCACATCAGCGTCGAAAAGTACTCTTATCTGTTAACGTTTCTGAATGAGATGTAGACAACACGAAGTCTTACTAAATCCAGCGTTTTGGAATCAGTAATAGTCAGTGCTTACATCGCATCTAGTCTACAAAGCCCCTTAGTTAACATATTAGGAATTTCATATTTGTAATTTAATAACTAAAGGTTTTCATAAATTGAAAAATTTACGGACTAATCAATGCAAAATGCCATTACGGTATAATTTGAAACCGGGAAGGTGAAGTGAGGTTGGTGAAGTCGTACTTCAATGAAACTTTTTAATTTTCCCTCTAGATGATATTCTAGACTGCAAGAATGTGTTACTCAGAATCTGAAAGGGTTTAAGGTGATAATCATCCCAATGAATTTTAATGTTAAATATTTTTGCCATTTGCATTATTCCTGTAGTCTGATTTACCTAAAAACTCTAAACATATTTGTAATGTGAAACCATTTTATTTTATTGTATTCTTTCATGCTCCCTAATTTTTTTTTTAAATTTATAATTTAAAATATCGTATGTAAAATATTTAGAGAAAGAAAGAAAGAAAGAAAGAAAGAAGAAAGGATTTTTTTTTTGTGAGTGGGACTAAAATAATTGTTTACATGAAAAGATTTATGTTGATCTTTGATTAATTTAGTCGTTCGATCCCGATAAAATTTTACATTTGAAATGAGGAAGAACGAGATCGTAGCATTTTGTTAATTTTAGATCGATTCATTAAACCACGAAAATGTACAATGAGAAACGTGAAGGCTTTTATTTTAGAAGAAAAAAAGTCGTAACCTTTTCACTGCCTACAAAATATTCAATAAAGTTCGTGCTCACTTAAACTTCAAAGATTGTAGTAATCAATTATGTATTTTAAGAATTGACATCTAAGTGTACCGTACCATATTCTTCCCCGTGAAAAATAAACTTTTAAAATTGTTTCCAAGCTTTTAGTGAGTCAACAAATTCGATCGAAAAAATAATTCTTGAACTGTTTAAAATTTGGCGTCAATTAATTCGATTATTCAATTTAATTCGATCAGCAATCACAGATGGGACACTACGTTAGAGTTAACGCCCAATAAACGAGAAATAACATTTTTGGATAGTGATGCAAACATGGAAACGGCATTGAATGTAATCAGGAACTCGACTTAATAAATCAAGGAAAACCATGAAACCCCTTGCTTTTATTTATGCAATATTAATACAGGATTTTATATCATTTATAGGTGAAAAAGAAAGATCTGGAATAAAATACCATCTAGCGATCTTATTAAAATTCATTGTGTAGGCTACTCTCTACCACGGTATCTCGATTACGCTACTCATTTTGTAAACAATGAAACGGGACCTTTTCTACTCCGCCTTCACGTATTTCTGCTCGAAGTATTACTTCCATTCCATGAGTGCTATTTTTTATTTCAACAGTCATTTTCTCATGTTCTGAGTCCTGAAGAAATATTCGCTGTCCTTCTGTGAGGCAATTCTCGTGGTTTTTAGGCGGGCCTACTTGGGCCTGTTAGCACTACTTTTGAATACCTCGTACCAAAGTAAGCATTAGGAGAGAAAATACGATTTTCGAATAATGTATTTTAAATTTACTTCATAGTATTTATTAACTGCATCTTTATATATACAGTGATTCCCACGCAAGAGTTGGCCAATCATGCTGGTTTCTGCGTCGCGGCGGGCACAGCTCCTACTCCCGAGCGATCGGGTGAAATATCTACGCAAATAAAGCCGCGAACGGTGTAATGGTTCAGGTTCTTACATTTACAGTTGGAATTACAATGAAAATAACCACGTACCTCATCACAAGAGATGTTGGAAATGTCCTCCTCTTGCATTCACACAACACTGGCACCTTTTTAGGAATAAGTTCAGCTTCCGAGTTAATTTCTCTTGTGATGTTGTCTTTAAGTTCTTTTAATGTATGGGATATTGACAGATACACCTTATTTTTAAAGTTTCCCTACAATTAATAGTCATATATTGCTAGAAGAACTTAAAGACAATATCACAAGATAAATAAATTAACTCTATCTCGGAAGCTGAACTTACGCGCGTGAAATAAAATTTCCTGAAAAGATGTCAGTGTTGGTTGGATGCAAGAGGAGGGCATTTCCAACATTTCTTGTGATGAGGTACGTGGTTATTTTCATTGTAATTTTAACTGTAATCGTGAGAACCTGAATCATTACACCGTTAACGGCTTTATTTGCGTAGATATTTCATCCGATCTCTCGGGAGTTGGAGCTGTGCCCGCCGCGACGCAGAAACCCGTATGATTGACCAACTCTTGCGTGGGACTCACTGTATATATATATATATATATATATATATATATATATATATAATATAATATAATATAAATCTGAAAAATGCACACTTGTGGTTATGGCGTTTAGGGGAAGATATTTAACGTTTTTGGTGTTTGTATCAAATATCTGAAAAGAATACCATACATATTTTGCCCTGAATGCCAGGAATAGTTTAATACCTTATGGCAAAAACAATCATAGTCCAAAATATTTAGTATAGCCATTTTTTGGTCCATCCTGTGGTTGTCTCTGGTGGGCATGCGTAGAACCAACTGTTTAACAAAGACAGCCATAGTCAGTATGGTACAAGACTCTAAAATATTCAAAAACCATCGTCCACGGTATTTTTTTTTAGCAAAAAACAATCAATTCCCACATTAGTTTCATAATAAAAAATCAGTCTGGACTATGATTAATTTTGATTTTCATATTGAATATCATATGCATGTTGACACCGCTGATTTGTTTGTGTCTTTAAGAAAGCAATTGTACGATGTGCATACAGTCAAAGGAAGAAAGCCTTTTGCTTCTCCTGAAGAATTTGATTTTTGGAGTATGGATGCTTGTACCATAAGCTCTTCAAGTTAATTATTGACTTCGAAGTGCGTGCGCTGCATAGTAAGAAGCTCCACATTGGGAGCATAACGCCAAGAAATGAAACTTCGGAAGATTTTCTTTTCGTTGATGTATGCATTAGAGAAACCTAACATTGTGATCCTAAGTTACAGGGTTTTTGTATCATGGAATATGTTATTATAAGAACCCATCTCTTGAATTGAAATTTGAAGTTTCCAGACGAAAGAAGGTTAGCAGGTCACGTACGGATTTAGGGTGAAGCTCTCAACAGGTGGGGTGATAAAACTGGAAGGCATCCAAAATAATTAAACTGTGTTGGAGTCTGTAGTAAAATTATTCTTCGATAGAACTGAAGGCTGATCAATTTATTTTAAGAAAACATTTATCTGTTCCATCCTGTGAATTTAACAAAATGACCCAATTTTTTAACGAAAGAGTTCGTAAGTATAATAGTGTCGTTTTTGAGCCACGTTAAATGCATAATATTGTCCATTGTTAAGTGCCAGTACTTTATGAGATTGTGTGGGTGACGAAAAAATGTCTGTCCGTCTGTCTGTCTGTCTGTCTGTCCGTGTGTCTGTACGCGCCATAACACAAATACGTTTTATCGGATTTTCATGAAACTTGGAAAACACATAAACTCGTATAATGTCCATGGGAAGAACCCTATTGATATTGAACCAAATCGCTTCACCGGTACCGGAGTAATGCCCAATTCAGTGCCTATTTTAATAGTATTATATTAGAAAGGCGCCATAACTCGATACGCTGTATCGGATTTCCATGAAATTTGGTGTACCATTTATGACGTCCATGAGAAGTACCCTATTGAATTTGAACCTAATCTGTTGACCAGTACCGGAGTAAAACCCAATTAAGTGTCTATTTTAAAGGAGCAATAACTCAAATACGCCTTATCGGATTTTTATGAAACTTCGTATACACATTTATAATTTCTATGGGAAGATGTCTATTGATATTCGACCAAATCGGTTGGCCAGTACCGGAATAATGCCCAATTTAGTGCCTTTTATCTCTATATATATAAAAGGCTTTGTCCTGACTGACTGAATGAATGACTGACTGACTGATTGACTGAATGACAGGAATCAACGTACAGCCTAAACTATAACAGGTAGAGACTTGGAATTTTGACAGTACCTTCGTTTCATAATGTAGGTGCTCACTAAGAAAGGATTTTGAAAAATTCTGATTCTAAATGCCAAAAATTAAATGTTTTTGAAAATACTTAATCCCTTTTTACATAGAATTATCCATTCCAAATCACAGAGTATATTGTTGCCAAATGGTATCAGGTGGGCTTGGAAAAAACACATGAAATGCACTTTTGACAAATAAGAGAAGTTATCAAAATAATTCATGTTATAAATAAATATTACAGAATGAAATCCACTAAAATAATGGAATCACATAACTTTCTCTACCCTGGACATAGAGAAAACAAAACGAGGTATGGTAATGTGTATATTATTATATTATATCGGAGGTTTTTGGAGAGAAAAGTATGAAAGTGATAATGCTTTCTGTTTAATTTCATCTCCAAAACGGCTTTATGGTAACATAAGAGTGGGAAATTTCCCGCCTCGATATTACAATTTTATGTTACAGGAATTTCTGTTTCTTCTTATTTAAACCGCTACCAGGCTTGCTGTGCACTGTACAAGCGATGGGATGCAAAATTCTAGATCCTCTATGAGCCATAAAAAACTATATCAAGCGTTTTCTGAGGGAATAGTTTGAGTGTAATAAGTCGTTCTTCCTATTTCAAATTATAAATGCCTATATAAGGACCTAGAATTTAAAATTGAAAATCCTTCATAAGCTAATTTCCAATTACAAAATACAAAACCCGGGCGATGCCGGGTCTTTTAAGCTAGTGTTAATATATAAGAAGTCGCGATAACTTAAATATGCTTTATTGGATTTTCCTGAAACTTTGTTTACCCATTTATAATGTACATGGGAAGACTTCTACTTGATATTGGACCAAATCTGTACACCGGTACCGGAGTAAAACCCAATTTAGTGTCTATTTTAAAGACGCGGTAACTCAAATACACTTTACCGGATTATTATGAAACTTGGTATACACATTTATAATGTCCATGGGGAGACGTCTATTGATATTGGATAAAATCGGTTGACCTGTTTCGGAGTAATGCTCAATTTAGTGCCTTTTTTGTGGTAATATACGTATTCGAAAGAATTTATGAAATGCAAATCAGTTATCATGACAACATAGCCTATTGTTTTACTTTGGAAGGCTTTGGAAATTAAAATACAGTTAGCTATGACAAATAACACTATTGCTTTACATGCGCTTATCCAACTAGACCGTTAAACTGACCCAGGTGGCCGAAATGGTAAGGTCTTGGCCTCACATTCTGGAGTTCCATGTTTCAAATCCCGAAACCGGCCAATTTGACTTTTTTTTTTATGTCAGTGTGCGATTGCCAAGATATCACAAATCTGTAGAGTAGCTGATGTTGGAAGATTTTAATCTGATTAAAAAAACTAGACCTTTGTTCTTCCGTACGCCCTGCTTAATGAATAAATCTGGAGCTTAACTTGGAAATCAATTTAAAAAAAAAACATATTCTGCATATCATAATTGCAATCATAACTGATTAAACAAAAACATACTGGCACTTTGTTACATCAGTTTACCTGATTTTATTATATTCTACCAATGAACTTTTTTATCTTTCGTGGTTTTACCTCCCCCTTATAGGGACCTTTATGCGGCCCGCGCCGCCCAGGCCTTACCGGGCCGCGACCTGTCGGGAGAGGAATGAACTATGGATCACAACACAGACATAATTTTTTGACCAGCAAAGGACATGGAGGGCCTCCCCCGGATGAATGATCAGCCCAATGCCGGGGCCACCTCTAAGGAGCGAACGCATCCCCTGCGCCACAGCGGTGGACTCTTATAGGCCTTACTTTTTTAACATTTAGTACCAAGTCATATATTTTTTTTAACTTTTTACTTTCCTGGGTGGATTTCTTTTAGACAAAAAGCATGAATAAGTAATATAAAAATCAACGAGTAAATTTATAAACCAAACTTAAAAGAATCTCGCATAAAAAAATTCAGGTTCATATTTTAATATCTGTCAGAGATAGATTTCAATTTTGATTTAAACATCAATTTAATGAATATCTCAAAAAAAACATTTACTTATTAAATATAACTTTAAATAACTTTTTAACTTTATTTACAGTTTAAATTTTTATTAAGTGTGGAAGTTTCAACTTTTTAGGATAAAAAATTTAGAAAACCACTCTCAACACTTCGGTTATCCCTTGTGTGAGAAAATAAAAACGAAGAAGGGTGGTTATGACATTGTTTTGGTGAAGTGTAGACAGCCTGTCTCTATCGGAGCTGAAAGCGCAAGCGCAAGGAGCTAATAAATACGAGGGTTTCCCGGTCGCCTGTTCATTGTGTTGCCTGTGTTCTCTTCGTGCATTTGTACAGTCCGTGGCGATCTGTAACCCCCCACAGCCACCTAGCGTAATCTAGTCAGCTTACTACAACCAAAGTGAGTATATACTGCTGCAACCATAAATAGATGTTTATGTTGAGATGTGTCCTTATCCTATCTTATCTGCGTTGTCAGCTGCTTTAATCTAATCTTACCTTAAAAATAAAAAAAAAGACATACCGGTATTTGGAATTTATGTAACAAACATATCACTACTGACGAATTGAGTAAAACATTTCCTGTAAAAATGTTTTAATAAAAGCGATCTTATAGTTTTACGATTAAGATTTTAAAAGATTTCATCGTTATAAAAACTAAATTCTTATTTAATAATGCTGCACATTCATTAAAACTTTTTATTTTCAGAAATCTACTTATAAACACGAACGAAAAAGTTGGTAGGTTTAAATATACTTCTCAAAACAATTTAGTAACCTAGCTTTACCTAATCAGAACGAATAGCATAATGAACGGAATTCGTCGATTAACAAATTCAATAAATACCATTAGATTAAGAACATAGTATGAAATATCAGTAAACGGTACGTAAATACTGGTTTCATTCTGAATCTATAGGAGCTAACTTAGTTTCAGATTGTTAGCCATGTAGTTAGATGGTCGTTGGGTTTGAAGATGTATTAAAGTTCTCTTTCTTGAGAAATCGTTATTGGAAATTTACATTTTTACCTTTATACTATTTAAATAGTTTTCAGCAACAAAGAATGAAAAAATCTAAATCGACAGAACACTTAAATTTATTAGATTCTTTACAAAAAGACAGTTTCTCACATTTTTTATTTACTATATGCCAATTCGTAAAGTGGCTTTCAATTAATGTACAACATTGAGTTAATGTATTTTTTCCCCCCCTCATATGATACTACTAAACTCAAAAGACAGTGCTTAAGTGCTTGAAGAAAGGCGACGGTACATAATGGTAAGAATACTTAAGTTCCACAGCTAGAAAATATGTAAACATTGAGTAAAAACATGTTTCGTAATGGAATAGAATATATTGCTTGTCGTAGTCTTAATACAAAATACTACCAAGCGCGCTCTCTAACTATCAAAAGAGCCCTTTCTTTTCCCCATCGGTGCTTACTGAAGTTTTTGATAAGGATGTTGTACCCGCTTATGTGAATTATCAGAAATGCAAACAATTCCTAATGGCATATTTGAAATCAGTCAATCAACTAATAAATATTATGCGCGATATTACAATTTATTTTTGCTTTCGATGAACTTTGCCTAATAAACCCTTTATAATTTGCCCCTATATTCACAGCATATTCGTATTTCAGAATACGAACTTTCATTTACTGAGCGTGATTGAGTCTGTGACAGACTCACACACACAAATACAAAAATGAGAGTCCCAGAAATTGTGAAATTCGCTTATGATTATTAATTTTTTTTATTATAATTATTAATTATTTTTACAAGGGAACAGGTGCGATCGTTACTACCGGTATATCATGATCACAGAACCAAATGGTTCGCTTAGCCTACATGAAGTTATCAAAGTTTAATTCACTGGTTATTAACGCTAAGCGCCGAACAGTTGTTGGAAGCGGAGTATGGTCTATGGTGGTGGTGGCCCCCCTCCTCAAAAGAAATTAACGGTATGCTACGCGGATAGTGTCCTAGCTTTCAAATAAGAAAACTCGGCTCATATCGCCCTACTTTAAATGCTGTTACAAAGTATTATCAGATAGAGCCTACCCCTTTATTAAACTGATTTAAAATAATAAAGGTCCATCCAAATGTTTTAATTAAAAATATTTTCCCATTTAATTGCATGAATATTTAGACCCACTGCACTCTTTCTGGCTAGAACCAATCCTATTATACTCCCGTTCGGAAATTCCCGGTACAAACTTCCAAGGCTTGCAGAGGGGACTGGGTAGATTACGTTTTGAATAGGAAACCTTAGGGCCTTTTCACACTGGGACACTTGTGACGGTCACCGGTAGGGCTACATTAGTTTGAATTGGAGTTTTCAACGGTATTTTGCAGATAGGAGTTCCTAGCCCATTCAAAACGCAATCTACTCAGTCCCCTCTACAAACCGTAGAAGTTTGTAATGGAGTTTCCGAACACCTGTATATGCATTTACAAAAAAATGTACATAAATATGTTGTCCCGTAATACGAGCGACTGTTTAAATCAACCGGAATAGAAGGCCTACTTTGATAGTTCATATAATTTCTTAACAATGATATACTTCTAAGATAACTACTGCATTTATAAAATAAACTACAGTATAAGCAAAATCCGTTGTTACACAGTACGTGGGAAAGCTTTTACATAAAGCCCGTCTGCTTTAAAAAATGCACGATACTGTAGTAGGCCTACTGTATTCATAATAATTATGCTGAATGATAGAAATACTGTTCTCACTTTTATGCATCAGCCACACAGCACATAGATTTTTCAACAGGAATATATGTTTTGTGCTGTGTGTTTATACTTTTATAAAAAAACACTTATCATCTAACAAAATTCATATTCGAGGTAGGCAACTTTCGAGAATGTGGCGTGAAGCATACTTCTTCTTTTAATAATATTCTTAAAATATTTTTTTCTTGATTTTTACTAAAATTAACCTTAATATTTATTTGAATAGTAAATCCATTGACTGCTTGTGTTCACACTTGAATTTTTATTTGAATATCTTTTTAGTATAAATGATCTAAATGGGTTGTAAAATAGCCGTTTTGTAACACGCCAGAAATAAGTTCCACTTCGTGACGAACTATGCATTGTGTAAAGAGGGTGGCATTGAAATGCTGTCGCCCCTTTAATATAATATGCAGAAATACCAAGTGAAAAAGTCACAAGATTCATACTAGTTTAGAGATATAATTATTGAGAGTGGCTCGTATCGTTTAACTTTATTTACATGAAGACCTACTTAAAAGGCGAGCGCCTTTATAAATATCCACACTAAAAGCCTATGGTAGCACAGGTCGGGCTTATTTTTGGGGGCTAATTGTATTTTCAAAGCTGTATAATTTTGGACCTGAATGGAGCTTCTGGTAAGGTACGTCCTTCCTTTCCAAAGTTTGTAGATTGAACCCAGGTAGATGGACGTATGTGTACGACAGTATCTTGACTATAGGGTTTAAAGGAATGTAGGCTTAACAGAATTCCTGCCGAGCAAAATTCCGGTTCACCGGTAACGGGACAGGCCTGAGTAGCAGTACAGAATCGTCGTTAATTAACGAATCACACGAACAAACATAGAAGAATATTCTTTCTTTCTTTCTTTCTTTCTTTCTTTATCTTAGTTTTACCTCTCCCTAGGATTTAAGCGACCCAAGCCGCCCGGGCCAAGTAGAATATTATAATTTCTAATATTAATTTTATGTGATTAATGCATAACTTGAAACATGATAGTATAATGCATAACTTGAAACATGATAGTACTCAGAATAGCTCACAACCATTATTTACTTCAATCTGTAAAATTAAAAAAGTGAATCTCGTATAAAACTCAAGATAAACTAATTATATCAATAGGCCTACCTCTAATTTTTAATATACGTTTCTGTTCCGTCATTCCGACTAATGAATTCCTTGGCTCAACTGCGTCACTGTAACATGATGAATTACACCACAGCTTTAATTAAAACAAGGAATGACATACTATTTTCCTTTTCATATCCACAGAACATAATATATGGTTGACCACAGAATTGAATTCTTGTTATTATTAAACCAAATGTTTGTATCATTACTGTAGCTAAGCATAAACCAAAGACTTATGTGACATGTGATCTGTACGCATGGTCTGAAACTTATTATTGCAAGGCATTTAAACTACATCACAGTCGACTCCGATATAACAACACTGTCCACCGACTTGAAACGTCCTTAACTCGTTAATGTTACTTTAAGGAGGAGAGCTGGTCTGGGTAGAGTCTGAATTAGACCGTAAATACAAACTTCGATACGCAATTATATAATTATGTGAACAGAAGGTGTGGATTTCGGAAACCCAGATACTGCAGTTCCGACCTCCAACTGGTTTGCTTTGCTTTGAGATATCCAAACATTATGAGTTGAAATATTGAAATTCTATAAATTCTTGAACTATATCTTGGGGGTAATCAAGGACGTTTAAAGAGGAAATGAATTGAAGGGACGATAGAGTAAAAGAGCTAATGTTTAAGGACATTTGAAACTGAGATACTTATCTGTGATGCAAGGAAAATAAATATTCTACAGAAAAGCAGGGCCTTTACTCCATGGGATTGCAAATTCATAATAATTACTGTAAGTGTTCACAAATCCCACCTACCAAGTTCTGACGCATATAACAAGTTAATTACGATAAGTTAATAAACGAGTCAATCGTTTCAAAGCGCTTCACGATACTCACTTTGTCCTATTGAGCGAAGCAAGAGGAGCATTCAGTATTCATCCGTAATAATACCTGACCAAGTTTTCTTTCTTTTATCGTAGTTTCACCTCTCCCTTGTAGGATTTAAGCGACCCAAGCCGCCCGGGCCTTACAGGGCCGCGACCTGTCGGGAGAGGGATTATCTTTGGATCACATACATACTTTTTTGACCAGACAAGGACATGGAGGGCCTCCCCGGATGAGTGATCAGCTCAATGCCGGGGCCACCTCCGAGACAACACGAACACATAGGACGAGACACAACATTCACACACACACTCACTCCAAACAAGGCGAGGATGGGATGAAGATGATAATGACGGCCAGATGATATCTGGGGACCACAAGGGCCTAAAGTTACCCGACATTTGTCTCAAAGGTGAGGGAAAACCCCAGAAAAAAACCCACCTAGGTAACTTGTCCCGACCAGGAATCGAACCCGGGCCCGCTGCGTGAGAGGATTCCAAGTTTTCTTAAAAGATGTTATACATCAATAATTAGTGGTAAAGGAGATATTTTATGAACAGGCGGATGTAATATTTGCTTAATTTATAATACCCTAAGCGTGTCAACATTTGGTGTCTCGTGTGATAGCCAATGAAACGAGTTGGCAATGCTGCTTAAAATAACACAAATTTGTGGTCATTAATAATTTAAATTTTTTAAAGTGTTTAGATCAGACGTAGGCTAACTATTAATTATATTAATAAATTAAAGAAAACTTGAAGCTTATTCTTTCTGCCTCGACTTTAATTTCAAGTCCATGTGTATTTAAACTTCGTTGAAATATCACGTGAAGTAGTCAACTATCTGCTTCTGAAAGCTAAAGTCAGGACACTTCCTTGTTTTGTTTTGTTTTGTCATATGCCATTATGAGGCTAAACATCTAAAATGTTACTAGGCCATAACACTTACTCTTATAGAAGATCGTAGAGGAAGAGCTGTAGTTTTGTTTGCAAAAGTAAGCATAGATGACCTAGATACAGATCTTGTCACTCTCTGCATGGATATAGACGTTATCTTTGGTATATTCCAGGAACATCTTAAAGGGAGATTTTATGTCACTCTATCGTTTTTGTATCTACTCCCTAGGGCCTACATAAAGTTTTTTTTACGAAAGCTAAAGTGAATTCACCTTTATGCTACTTACAGGAAAAGTTGTTCCATTTTGTGACACTTGTCTGGGACTGTGAAAGGAAAACAAATGGAAGCTTTTGTAAACAGTTGTCATTTGCCAAAGTTTTCATTTCACGCATGCAGAGTATATGAAAACTACAATAATATTTCTTTTTCATCGCCAATATCTGTCACTTTCGACGTTTCAGACAACCATCTTACAATGTAGGTTGAGGAAGAGATAGAGAGAGAGTGGCAGCGGAGAGGGTGCTGGCTATTTTTGTTTTGTTTGTTGACATCCTGCAAGTCTAACTACGTGGACTGTTGTGTATAGTATTTTGCGAAACATGAATGCTTCAAATCTGGGACCTACCCATAACATTTCCCCGTGCAACTTAATTGTAGAGATTTCTGAACAATAGGTGACCCTTATTAAAGACCTGGAGTAATAACGTCAGGTTTCTGTCTTTTCTAGAGATTGTTCAGTCCATTGTCGTGTATCATCTTGATTAGTTACACCCGCGTATAATATGTCCTTATGTTTCCTACCCAGGTGGAAAAATGTCCACCAGAAGAATGTGCAATCACTAAATGCATTGTCTATGCCATGGGATTAGTGAACAATAAGCGCCCATTATTAGGAGGGGAGACATTGTAAAAGCATTCAACAAAGACACTCCGGTCCTCGAGCGGTGTAGTAGTAAGACGAGGCCGTCGTGTTTTGGAAAATAATATACACGAACGGAAACACCTTCAAATACTGGGAACTGCCATCTGCAACACCGTCTGAAACCTTAATATCTGCGAACCGGTACTTACAGGTTTCTTGGATTGCCCTACACTTCCAACCGTTATTTCAGAGCGATAGCTCAAATATGCTTTATTGGATTTTCATGAAACTTAGTATACGCATTTATAACGTCCATGTGAAGAAGCCTATTGATATTGGACCAAATAGGTTGACCGGTACCGGAGTAATGCCCAATTTAGTGCCTTCTTTATGGTAATATACTAGAAAGAATTTATCAAATGCAAATCAGTTCACATGACAACGTATTGTTTTACAGTTTTCATATACGGCTTTGGAAGTTGCAATAACTTACAGGTAGCTTTGGCAAATAACACAACACATGCTTTGTGCTTCCGTAAGCCCGGCTTAATGAATCGATCTGGAGTTTAACTCTGAAATCGATAAAAAGATAATGTATTTTCTGCATATCATAATTGCAATTATCACTGATTAAACGAAGTATTTTGGCACTTTGTTACAACAGTTTACTTGATTTTATTTTATTTTATTATTTTTTTTTGGCGTAGGATTATTATTTTGAAAGTTATATGGTAGATAACATATCGGTAGTCCCATGAATAATCAACTTTCAGTTATTAATAAAATTTTATCTCTGGAAATTATTTCTTCAAAGTTCCTGCTCTTCGGACACATCCTCGTTAAACTCCTCGTCTTCTCGTGGAAGTCTGTAATTGCCAAAGACTGAAGTACATTTTATGACAGGCTTATGACATTCGAATCACACATTTATTTAACACAACCAGCGGTACAACTGCATAAAATGTCTTCAAAATTGTGTTAGCAGGCCAATGTACAAATATTTCGAAAGTTAAATTTTTGGTAGTTCAGTAGAATTCTCTTTATCCGAACTCCAACTATCCGGATCACCAATTATCCGGATCGCTTTGAGGCCATATTCTTTCAGGGCCGATTATTTGTAAAAAATCAAAATCTTTAGCCGACAAAATCGATTGTGTGTTAGCAAAAGAACTGACTCTGACTGACCGATATGTTCAAGATGTGACCCTTTATGTAAATACAGTTCTGCGCAATTTATTTTTAAGAAATTACCTTTCTTAATGGTTTATCCAAATATCCGGATATTTGATTATCTGGTCCCAATTAATCCGGATAGAGTTCTGCTGTATAAAACACCGATTTCGCACAATTATCTTGTAATGAAAATTACAGTGACAGAAGTTCTCTTGAATTTGCTGCAACTTCTTTCAACTTTTTGCAGACAGGTGATTTTTTTTTTTCTCAAAAAGGATTCAGGAGCAATGTCAAGAGACCTTGGGATTGTCCATGAGTTCAATTACAGTAATTAATTGCGGTGCCTGTGACAGGGGAAACCTTCCCTTTGTGGGAGTTTTCTTTTCTTCCATTCGCAACTCCATCTCAAAGACACAAAGGCACACTCAGACAGAATGAAACAAGACAGTTTAGTTCGCGAAGTTTGCAATAACTTTGAACGCTCATAGAAATAGAAATTTAAAGAAAGCTTATGGTTTATTGCAGTTCAACTTTATCTTCTTTTTCTACGTAACCTATCCTTTCGTGAATATAACAAGAACGCTAGGAATCTATGCAACAGGCATATATTATAGAGAGAGTCAAGGAAGATTTAGCCTACTGTGAATTAGGGGGTTCCAACAGGAGTCCCGGCAAGGTCTCTTCTCGGGGCCCGGGAAGTCAGTTTGAAGAATATAATAATTTAATATACTATTTACTAAAATATATTTTATTATTTCAACTGCCTCAAACTGAAAATTTAGCGTTAAAACAAATCGAAATGTTGCAACTATTAAAATACATGAATGCATTAAAAATAGACAGAAGTAAACATGTTAATCAATTCGTAGGCCTATATGAATGTGCATTGTGCGGTATCTGGCAGGATTTTCAGTCCTTTTTATTTTAGTATATCATTTTAATTTGTAATTGTATTGTTTTAATTGCCACATTTTATAAATTCAGCTCAAGTTAAAGTACGAAATTCAGAATTTTTGTATGAAATATTGGCAGACCTACATATCAGCAAAATTATAATTCAAGACTATATAGGTTATTTTTTTACATTATTTTCAGCTTATTACTTACATTTTCTATAATTTTATCCCCCAAAGTATGTGATGCCCACCGTCAACTCCTGGACATAATACTGGCCCTCGGACCCCTTAAAGTCCAATACCAAGTGTTCCCATGGAGAATAATATTTCAGTTAGTGAAGGGGGCACAAGAAGAAGGAAAAGCAATTCAGAAAAGTGGAAAAGAAATGTGGAGAAGCGTCAACTTCACATTTCGGATAATGCTGATTTGATATGTCAAAATCTATCGTGTGGTGAAAGTTTGATGTCATAAATGTTAGAGTTATTCATAACGAATACTGTAACACGGTAAAACCTCGTTAACAGGGCATAGAATAATAATGAATTAACATTATTGCTAGCTGTTGCAATCGCGAGAATCGTGCAGTATTTATAAAACAAAATCTTCTTTAAGGGATTTTGACAATGTATTGGTATTTAATTCGTACTGTATTTCAGTTTTCACCTCCTATCTTTCATAGCAGTATTAGGGATGGTCTGATATGGAATTTCTTAGGTGAGTCATTGGATCGAAAACGGACACCTACCATCATATTTGTATCAAACGCGGACATCTGTCAATTTTTGTTTCAAAACAGGACATCTGTATTTTCAAAGCTAATTTTCACTGACTTTCTTATGGCCGGTTTCTATAAACTCGCGAATTACCTATGGGTAAATTATCCCATGAACAGAATTTACACAAGGAAAACTCTTACGAACAGAAATAATTTAAAGATAACGATCACACACAGTTTTGGCGAGTTTCTAGATAAAAGTCCACTGGGTAAATATGAAAATGAGAGAAAAAATGTTTCTATAAACTAGGACTAGATCTTTCCAAGGGTAAATCTTTGGGTTAATTTATCCTTTCATGGATGACTGGATAAAATTTAACCTCTCGTAGGATAAATATGGCGGACGTGCACGGATTGCAGTACCTGTAAAATACAGTTTTAGAAGTGCTGAGATGATCTGTAATGTTGACTTTGTTTCTCCGTAATAGGATGGGCTTATCAGAATTTATATACATATTTCTTATTGAAATTTTCATGTACCGTACATTGTCGCTAATGACTGTATTTGCCGGTATTTGGTAGCACTGAGTGTGCAAACATTGCAAACTAGAGTCGTACTTCTCATTTTTCCTTCCTCTTACGCATTAGATCTCGACAGTAGTAGTATTTATATGAAGATAATGTTCTTCCGAACTAATTAGTATGATATATATTGCAAAACCATGTCTTGACTTGCAGTAGTGGAATCATAGGCTGAAACAATTACATCTCCGTTATTCAAGATGTGTTCTCAGTGTTCACCGTAGCTCATTGTCAGCGTGCTGGATTACGGTTCAAGAGGTCCACTGTTCGATCCCCGGCATGGTAGTATATATTATTTTTTATTTCCTCATTATACCATTAGTGCTCTGGTGGGTGATTCTGGAACTAAGTTGTCCATTGGATAATTTACCCATAGGTATTTCGCGAGTTTATAGAAACCGGGCATTAATGATATTGATATCAGAAACAGAACACAGTTTATTTAAGACTTCTAAGCGGAAATATGAAAAAGAAGCCATAAAAAAATACATAAATATAACTTGTATATAAGGAACTGGCATTTTTCAGGATTTATGAATTCGTCAGATGTCCGCCTTTGATATCAAGCCACTCATATGTAAGTATATCCATCTGCGAATGACATAACTTGTCTGTCAGTGAGGTAGACCATTAAGGGCATCTGGCGCTGTGAATTGAACTCCGGCTTAGCTCAGTTGGTAAGGCATTGGCGCGAATAGCCAAAGGTCCTGGGTTCAAGTCCCAATGTCCAAGGAATTTTTCTCCTATAATATTCTCATTGTTGAGCAGTTGAGAAGGTTTAAAACTTGTCCTGGCTTATAGTGCCAGGGAAAGAAATGACATTTATTGAATATCATCATAAGGTAGGCCTACTATGAATGATTCAATGAAAAGCTATAAGAACAATAAAGCTAATTTATTGGCGAGCATCAGAAATCAACTCTTGGTAAAATATGTAATAACACTTGGTGAACTGCCATAAATAACCTCTGTGTAGAAGTCGTTAATAAACTATATATGACCTAGTTTTATATGGGATCCGAACCAAGATAGATTTTATATGAATGTACTATTCATTATTCATCACTATATTATTAATAGATTTGATAATATGAAAAATCCGGACTCGAATGATCGGAGAGATCTGTATGTAGACCGTCATTTTCATAACACAGACTGTCACATTTGGATACTCACTTTGGCCAAAATACCATCGACCTGAGCCAAGTCGTACCCACCAACTTGGGAACCTTAAACCAGTACCTCACCTACTGCTCCACCCAAGAACAATACATTGGAATTCTTATCTACCTCAAGTTCTGAAACAGAAGAAGCGGAATTCTTTCATTGTAATACCGTATAATGAAAAGTTTACTATTGCCGGAAACTCGTATTATTCACAAATTTTGTCGATTTAGGATATACTTATATGAATTTGGAAGTATCATATCTTATTAATTATTACAGTGTTTCGAAGTCCGAGTAAGTTCATTCGCCACTATTTAGGGCACATACGAAAGTTATCATTCTACGTCTTTCCACGCTTTTCCTTTTTACTCTAAATAAAATATATTCCTTTAACAAATTTAATACGAAACCAATCGCTGTGTTTATGGCGTTAGGGTCCCTTCAGGGTATTCGTATTAGAATAATGGCAGAAATAGACAATAGCTGTAACAACAATGACAAGATATCGTATGTCAATGTTATTACTATTGAAACAATATGAAGAATATTTAGAAACTTTTTAGCAAAGAATTCTTATTTTTATTTTCGTTTTGCGTTTTAAGAATGTATTTATCGGTATCTTGTTTAGTGCCCGAAGTTGCCACCAGGAAAACACTGTATACGGTGACCCAATGTCTGCGTTCAATTGGAGCAAAGTTTTCTAGCAAATTGCAGTTCTTCTTAAAAACTCCATAAAAACCTGGAAGTGTAATTGGGTAAACAGGCTGAAAAGGTTAACCTGATGCCCTGGAGAATTAACCTAGTTTCCTTCGCCCAAAAAGAAAGTAATCGTACAAAATAGCCAGTTTGAGGTGAATAAAAACATTAGTTAGACCTACTTAAAAAAAGGGATGCATTATTTAAAAGTTTTCACGTTAAATTAACTGGCATGTAAAATTGTAATCTTTTATATATGTATGTAGGGTCCTTCTTCATTGGAGTGACCAGATGTCTTCTTTTCGCAGGATGCTCCATTTTTTAACACCTTATCCTTCGGCCTACAAATAGGCTTGGAATTCTCATAAATATCGCTGCGAAATGGCGTTTTATGTGAAATGTATTTTGTTATAGGCTAAGGTTTTTTTAATACGTAATAGCGTATAATTGAAAGAAAATAAAAATGAACGTCCATAATGGCCATTACCTCCTTAGGAAATCAGTGCGGTAATCATAATACACTGTGTGTTTCAGTGTCTCAATCTAACAAAAAGTGAACATTAATAATATTAGGTTATAAACATTCTAATAATAATAATCAAAAGTAATATAGCTTTTTTATACAATGTATTTTTTATTAAATGAAAATTACTTCATTTATTAATTGTATCAAATAAAGAGAATATATTAGCATTAAAGTGGCTGCTTTAAGACTTCCTTTGTGACCTTACACATTAGTAAGATGGAAAACCCGGTGGTCTAGTGTGTCACAGTCACTTTAACGACTGGGTCCTGCTTTTTGTATCTTAAATTCTGGTCACCCTATTCTTCATTGATTTTAAAACGGATGTGCATTTCAGCCTAAGCAGGCCATCTTCAGTCTTCTGTCAGTAGGGTATATTGTAACACTGATGCACACAGTTTGAACACTAATTTTGTAATAATTGTATGAGGGTACCTTATAAAATATAAGTTTGACGGTATAAGCCGGAATCAATCCTGTAAAAAAGGTAACATTTTCCTCAACGAATATAAAATATTGTCAATAATACTGTTCTATTGAGTCAGATACGAGACTTCGTTTTAAACAGGGATACGTTTCAAGTGTACTATCTTGTTGTCCTATGAAGTGTCTATATTAAAATCTAGTCCTTTCTTTCATTTCATACCATAGAAAATTCAGCTAGTGTAAATGGAAAATTAACTCCATGTAACATTATAGACTAGGGTTTATAGAATGTGGTACGTTCAGAGGAAATACATTGCGCAAAAGTCAGAAAATAGAATTAACTGCAATATAGGTGACACGTATTTGTCCACTGCATTTTGGTATTTAATTGATATATTCTATTTGGTTTGTAAACAAACATTTGATGTTGAAGCTTGTGTATGATATTATTCTTTTTATTTCACAGATCAAAAAACAATGGAATTGATATTCGGTTTAGCAAACTAAAATAAATACATAAAAAGTTGAATTTAGGTCAGTTCGTACATCACACTTCAACAACATTGCAAAACAAGTATAACCATCAAGGTAAATGTTATGATTTAGCCTAAAAGTAACGAGCGATTTACATAGCAATACATTTTTTATATTAACGTTATCTGCTATGCTTTTCCTTTTATATCTATTGTATTATTTTTTATATTTTACTTCATTCATTCGTTATAACTTATCGCAAAATTTTTAATTGATTAAAAAGAAATGAGGTCAGACACTAGTGATATGTCTTGTAAAACCTATCTCAATATTTGACTTTAATCATATTACACCGGGATTTGAATACGGACAAGCAATTTATCATCACTCTATGAACTAAGTTAATGTTCCTATAAATTTAAAGCTCTGGAAATTCTGATCAGAGCTACTTCGTTCTGTGCTATATCATACGTAAAAGGTACACACAACTCTCGAGATATCCAGATCTTTCACTTGAGCTTCCCGTATTATAAGATTCCACTGTAGAATTAACACACTATTATGAATTTTCACATGATAATTAGTTTTTTTTGTGTGTGTGTGTGTTTGTGAAGCTTCTTTAGTGGCTGGGTATACTCGATATAAAACTTAAGGTTTTCATGTTCAGCTGTGTGAGATTTAGATGTAAAATCCTTCAAGATGCATCCGATCAAAAGAGGGCTAAAACGTGAGTCTCGAGAGCAGGTTTATACCACAAAGAGTTGTCTCGCTGTATCAAGTTGTTAACATTGATTTATATGAGGGTCGTCCAGAAAGTTAAGAACAATTTGGCATAACTGAATAATAACGAAATATATCAACACAAAACTTTATTTACAAAGATATAGTATCTTACTCTATTTCTCAACGTAACGTCATTGCTGTAAAGGCATTTATTATAACTGTTAAGATCAGTTTTTCAGTGCCGATGTTATACTCTTCTGCCGCCAAAGACCTGAGCCTGGAGTTTCTGCCTAGAAGACAAGGAATAAATTCAGAGACCTATTGTGCAACTCTTCAACGACTATAACAAGACAAGAGACGTGGAGGTGGAAAAGTGTTCCCAGCCGATGAAAACCTCAGCGGTAGTGACATCCTGGCTCAGGTCTTTGGCGGTAGAAGAGTATAACATAGGCATTGAACAACTGATACCACATTACAATATTATGCCTTGACAGCAATGGCGATTACGTTGAGAAATAGAGTAAGGTACTGTATCTTTGCAAATAAAGTTTTTTGTTGGTATCTTTCGTTATTATTTGGTTATGCCAAATCGTTGTTTACTTTCTGGACGAACCTCATACAGATCTGGAGGCCCGGGTTCGATCAAGGCTTCTTCTCGTATGTTTCTGAGCTAGAGGGATTGTTGAAGAGGGTGCGTTTAGTCTCCCGAGTTCTTACTGGTTATTGAATAAAGAAGTAGTGGCCGGTAAAAACAGCCGTCGGTTACGGCCGTGGGCATGCCACAAACCCTGCCGTCTATCAAAAGTTTCAGCTATCTGAAGTAGGCCCTGTCCTTGTCAAGCAGTTAATTTTTTATATTGCATCTCCTGTGCATCTGAAGTGAAATATTTGTCAAAATCTGTAGTAAAACTTTGCAAGAATCAATGTTTCTGTAATCATGATTGTAGGTTAATCTTAGCAGAGTTGTATAAAGGTTAAAAAAAAAGCTTGGTGTACCTGCAGTTGGAGTAGGCTAATTAAATAGACCGAATGCATTTTTCTGGATATTTATGGTCCTCTTGGCTGCCAGGTAAATTAGGCCTATGTTTCCTCACTCTTGGAAATTATTATAGAGTAATAAAAATTAACTTGATATTGGTTTTTAACTAATATTTTCCTCTGCTCTCTTATAAATCTATGAATTTTTGCAAAAAAAGAATCATCTTTGTAATTTCAGTCATACTTTTACCATGAGTCGTCATATTATTTTCATTTTCGCCATAATCCATAGCAAAACAGTTTATGATCTAACTCAGCAGGCGGAGTCTGGCTTCATAATCACATTATAGTGTGTTCAGCGTTTGTGGCTACGGTGGCTGGTTGGTCTGCAAATCTGGAAATGCACTGAACTGAAATACCGTACAACCAGTCTTCAGTAAACGGCCCTGGCTTTCTGTGCTGAAGGTTGTGAGTTCAATCCCGGCACAGGTCGTTGGAAATGACATTTATATTGCAGTTACGTGACAGATTTTTATTGGCAAGTAACAGAAGTTCTGCGGGACAAAATTAAGGCATACCGGCAACGATCACAGGCTTAAGTCATTAAATAAGCATAAAACCAACCAAACAGACTAATAACTACTAAACGTCGTAAGATATAGGCACATTTGTTAACGACAGAACGATAAAGGCAATAAAACGCATTGTTCTTTAAAGCTGATACTTGTCTTTTGTCTCCTGGGTGAATAAGCTGATGGAGCAGCTGTGTTTGTAGAATACAGGCCATATTAACCAGAGCTTTGTATAAGCTGTTTCCTGGAATTATATTCAAACACAGGGTGCGGTACGTGGTTTCATTAAGGCAGCTAATGGTTCACAGTAGACTATTGTAGGAGATGTGTATTGCTGATTACAGCCACAATTACCTCTATTAAAAGGAAGAATATTTTATAAATAATACGTTATTTGAAATACGTATTTGAGGTACATTTAGTTAGTCGAAACCACCCCCATGAGAGTTGCGCTGGGATAAAAATTCGGCCCGGAAATCATAAGTGTCTAATACTCAGGAATCACGATTGTGCACATAGCTCATTGTCATTAGCTACATTACACCGAATTAACTGTGTGGACTCTATGGGATAATTAGAAACAAATATAATTTTTAATGCATTCACCTCATTATCCTCTAAGTATGTACAGGCGGCTTCCGATTTTTTGTCATTTTTAGTATGTTGTAAATATTCCCCCTCCGCTAATTCATCACTCACATCATCACCATCTTCTGTTATGTATACTGATTCCTCCCAATTTATGTAATTCTAGTGTGTTGTGAATATTCGCCCTGCATCAACTCATCATTCACCCCATCGTCATCTTCTACATATGTACTGATTGCTACTGATTTATTGCCATTGTACCATGTTGTTGTAAATATTCACCCTTCGCTAATTCATCACTCATATCATTATCATCTACATTTATACCGAAGCCTTGAAACCTAGATAGCAAACTGTATACAAATATTAGTCTATGTATTATCTGTATTCTCCCCAGTAGTGTAGCCTCCGGCTGTGGGACTCTGGGTCAACTATGGTCAAATAAAAAAAAAGCCCATGGAACATGCACGATATAGGACTATGCCTATTTTCTTCTATTAATTAATTGTGTTAAAACGAAAATAAACTCACCTATGAGGCAGTGAGATTAGTTTCTTGAGCTGTATCAAATAGAATGAGCAAATCTCTTTATTACTTTTTTCCGCGTTCCAAGACTATATTATTTAAAAACCCGTATCAGTGTCTGGATTATAACAATAACAACAATAATATCTTTAGCACATTTTAAATGTTGCCTTTAAATTTACACTTGAACATAACCGTCGATCGATTTTGGATCTGGGATTGTGAGTCAGTTGGAGAATTTAATGTTATACCGGCACGTTGCTATGGTAGCTCAGTTGGTTAGAGCATCGGCACGGAGAGCCGAAGATCCTGGTTCAAATCCCGGCTATGGCATTGAATTTTTCATTCTGACTTGACGTGTGGATTTTGGAACATGTTGCTTATAGGCCTGTTAAACCCTTGTGATAGCTTTTATAGGTATGGTATTTTCTGGTGGGTATAGGCCTACATAGTTAATATCATTCAAATCACTTTTAGTGGAAGTAGATGATTAAACAATACATAAATAATCGGCCCATAAAGTATCGGCCCTCCGGGAAAGCTCTCTATACTTCCGAAGGGCATATCCGGTTCTGACATATATAAAAGAATCTAATGTCTTTGACTCAATTTCTTGCGTGCCTAAGTAGTTGTACACAACCGTCTTGATACAATGACAAACAAACATCGACACAAACGTACGTTTTATGTAATTCAAGAATGCGAAAACTACTGTACGGTACCTAATACGAATACTTAGTAAATCTTAAAACATGCTTTGAATTTTTCCTGGTGCTGGTAACATAGGATATTTTCCCGGGCTACTAACCAGGTTAGGGGTAAATGGAGCCTCAAATTGGCTTCGAAACGTCGGAATTAATCCAATTCACCACCTGGTTAGTAGCCCGGGAAAATATCCTAAATCTTAAAACATTTATTGCATAAACTTAAGACAGTGCTATTCAGAGTTTCTTTCTTTAGTATTAGGGTTCAATATGGTGCTTGATTTTATTCCTCAGACAGATACCGCTGAACATCCTGTCCGCGTGAGAAAAGTGAGGCTGTCTAAACATGCCAATCAATTTCCCCACCGTTGTCACAGCCTAGATCGATATTGTCCTCTACCTTGTTACTTGTACTGATCCAATGTCAGGGACGAGCGATCCTTCAGGTGCTATTAAATAGAGACTAACTCTTAACTGGAGACGTTTTCAAGAATATAAACCTATGTGTGTTCTTAAATATATTCCAGTCTACCTACGTGATAAATCTATCGAACGTGGTACAATTATATAATTATAAACCAATCAGCACCATTCTCTCCCCGCGTGGCCCACATGGCAGTTAACTCAGATCAGCTGGTTCTTTACACTGCGAACATTGAACAAAAAGATAAGATGAAAAATGAGTGTTAAGAAGATTAACAGAAGCTGAGACACACTTCAATTTACAGAAATACTGTCTGCAATCATTATTATAGCGGGCTAAACTTGATGTGCTCTGGAGATTGTGAGAAAGATTAGAGTTATAGGCCTACACGTCGACTGCAAAAAAAAAATAATAAAAAAATAATAATAATAATAGTGCGATATCAGCATATCAAAATGTGTGAACAAACTATTGATAAAATTCTGAATAAGGTTGAATATCCGAAATGTCTGGATTTGAAATCTCGTTTGAGCTTCAGGTGTTTTAATTTCTACAAATTCTTTTGAAAAGAGTCGACGCGAGTTTGCTTCATGAATATTAGGTTATTTAATTCAGTTATTGGACCTGAAACGAAAGGAATACTCGAAAAATTAGTCATAATAATATAAGGCAGCGGACATTAGTTTACTTTATTTTTAGTTTAGTTTAGTTTAGTTTAATTTAGTTTATTATGTGTCCACTGCGGGGCTGAGGGGATGCGTTAATGGGTGTGTATGTGTGTATGTGTAACTAGTGTGTCTCGTCCTATATGTTCATATTGTCTCGGAGGTGGCCTCGGCATTGAGCTGATCACTCATCTGGGAGGCCCTTAATGTCCTTCTATGGTCAAAAAAGTATGCGTGTGATGCATAGAAACTCCCTTCCGCGACAAGCCGCGGTCATATAAGGCCCGGGCGGCTTGGGCCGCATAAACATTGTACAAGGGGAGGTAATACTCTGGTAAAGAAAGAAAGAAACGAAAGAAGGAACGTTTATTATGTTCTGTAAAACGTTATACTATACACTTATATTTCATCTTACAGCCAAGGATACAGAACATGTAAATATTTATAGGCCTACAATAAGACATTGAAGAAAATGACGGGTAAGACATGTAAGTTATACAAGGATATTACTGAGCATAACCATTGGAATTCTGTTTAAGGAGAGATCATGCCTTTCCTAAATTTCTTGTGGTATTGAACATAGGGCATTAATAACTGGCTTCTTTATTTCTCTTGCATGAAACGTGATACAAGATACAGCAAAGAAGTTCTGTAAGGAAAATGCACATAGGAAGCGGTGCTGCAATCTCTGAAGCTTACATTTTTTTTACCTTCTCAGAAAAGAAAATGAGAAGAGCGGTGAAACATAAGTACAAACTCTTTCATATAACGGGATAACAAACAAACATTCTTACCAGAATATTTCTCCTGCGGTAATACATACGACGTCTTCTAGCCCACAGACGTAGTACTTGTTTTTGTATATACTCTAAATTAAATCAAATTAAATCCGTGCATAATGTAAAAAAAAATGTAATAACAGAAAAACAATATGGAGCAGGGTAATCTGATTTCATTATACGTCCTTCATAAATAATTCTTTGAAGACAAGAGAAAAATACTTCACAGTTCTCTTCTCAGAACTACTGTGTCTCACTACAATTTAATGAATAGGTTAATAAAAAATACTCAAACTCACTAGAGTGTACAAATGAAATTCAGTTTTACATTGTTGTAAGACTTTTTTAACGTATTGAAACTTGTACTATGAACTTAAATCATATTAGGTTATTCTTTTACATTAGTACGTATTTATACATTAATATACGAAAAATCATTCCAGACGTCTATGTGTTGGTGGCGTTGGTGCTCGTCTTTAAATGGAACAAATTTTAAAATCTAATATATGTCCAGACAGCAATTCACGATTACATCGACTGTGTAAGCCATTTTAAATAGTTGTTAAAGTAATATCCATTTGGGATGGATTGTTCACCGGCTTTCATGAACTTTATACATTACCACGTCTTCAAACATGCTCAAGCAAATGGATTTTTTATTGTAAATATTAATTAATAGAATATATATTTAAAACTTCGTTTAATGTCGGCCTGAATGGAACAGTTCGTTAGGCACTAACTATTATCCCTAAGTTCACAAGTTCTCAATTACGATCCCCGCCCAAATAAATGACATTTGTATGTGCGTAAATGCAATATGTAAATGAACTCCTGCGGGTAACTTTTCGGTTGACTGACGGCGGTTACAAATCTGACTATCAAGCCGTATTGAAAAATGTTTAATAAACATAACAAATAAATAAACAATATTCTGTCTCTGTCCTATCAGATTAATTACGAAAATATGTTCAGATATATTTATTATAATTGACATAAACATGAACAAACAATGGACACTCTTGCTATAATTTGTCCCACTCTAGTTTGATCCTGTTCAAAACAAAGGGGAGGAGAACTCACAGAGAGTTCGCAGAAAATTCGCATCATGTGACAAAACGTGATTGGTTAAAGTCATTAGCATGCGCCATTACCAGAGAGTGGCTTGCTAGTACAGAAGTAGTGTTCGTAAGTTCGTGCAACAATAATATCAACATTTACACTTGAAATAACAATCTCTCACTGGCATCGTCATCATTATTGTATATCAAGTAGCAAACAAAACAAAGGATTCATTGTTCACGACGACCCTGCGGGTGAGTTGTACTGAGAATAAACAAACTACCACTAACACGGTGATGTCATGCGTTCTCACGTGCGGACTATGACAGCCACGCCTCTTTGTTTTGAACAGGATCGTTCTTAAATGGGATATAGAATAGGCGGACTTATCTAATTTCACTATTATGAGTGTAGTTATGACTTCAAAAATGAAGAATAAAATCTGAGGGCTATTAGACTAATAACTTTATCTTCTTCATTCTTAATTTAGCCTTATATAATAAAATATTATTACCTAGCGGGATGGCACAGATGCTAACTGCTACTGGCTTCCTTGGACGGTCAATTTGACTAGATTGTTTCATGGTTTCCCCAGTGGCTAAAGTGGCTGGTTTCCCCAGACTTGATAGGCTATTGGCTTACCATGATTATCGCCTCTTTTTCGCCAGATAACTATAATAATTAAAATTAAATATTAATGGAAACGAATAAGCAATTGAAGAGCGTTTTTTCAAAAGCCGATATCTACATGGATGGCTCAGTGCCAGAGGTGACTAAGTGCCATCAAGAAAAGTGTTTGTGTGTATTGACCAGCAAAGATCGTATTTTATCTATGCCAGACATGACTAGCAGCCATTACTTTGTCTGTAACTGATTCAGCAAGGCTGTTTGTCATGTTTGGCTTAGATAGAATACGATCTTTGCTGGTCAATACACACAAATATTAGCACTTTTCTTGATGGCACTTAGTCACCTCTGGCACTGAGTCATCCATGTAGATATCGGCTTTTGAAAAAAAAACGTTCCTCAATTACTAAAAGACAATAGCGACACTCACAAATCCTAACACACAATATGATCTCTGCACCAATCATGTATTTATAGCTGAAATATAATATTATTTAACTATCCGAAATTTGCAGTTATTATGCCTATAAGATACCGGATATCGATTCATCAATTTAGATGACTGTGGAGGTATGAAATTGTATTAACTTACATGTTGTAATTTGATACTTCTACTATAATTTATCATCACTAGTTACATGTAGTTAACGTGAACAAGCTTGTGGAAGTGTAGCTCCTGATTTGGTTGAAAGGCTATGTTACGGTACCAGTGCTGGCGTCTGCTGAAGGTTAATTGGAACAGTCGGGAAGGGAAGGAGTGTGAGTTAAGTCACCTCAATTTGCGTACGTAACATCCAATCAAGTCAACATGAATACCTATTTTCCTTGTCGTAGACATTAAACGTAAACACTGAAGATTGCGTTACAGAAGCTTTATGAATGAGGCACCGAGTAATTTGGTTCCATAAACTGCAAAGAATCGATTATTTCTTAATCGAGAGGACAAGGAATTGGAACTGGCACGTGACTTAAAGAATATTAGTGTATTTCTGTATTACAATAAATACTCATTAACATTAAATTCTCTCTTCTTCTTAATTTAACCTCTCCCGTTGTAGAGATGTTTGAGGCCCACGTCAGAAGTTCTTAACAGGACCGCGACGTGTCGGGAGAGGGATTACCCTTGGATCAGAGAAGCAACACAGACATACAGGACGATACATACCTCTCTCTCTCTCTCTCTCTCTCTCTCTCTCATTCTGAATGGGGGGATGGGATGGAGGTGATAATGATGGCCACATGGCTTCCGGGAACCACAAGGGCCTAAAGTTTCCCGATATTCTTCTCACTGGTGAGAAAAAACTCCGAAAAGAACTCCAAGGTATCGAACTCGTGCTCTCTGCGTGAGGAGAGCGAACGTTCCTGGTTGATAGCATGTTCATAATTAATTAATCATCATCAATAAGCAACTGTCCTTATCATTTGAATTTCATCTGCATGTTCTGAAAACTTCTTCCAATAGCATACTATGTCACACACCATTTACTATCTTTATAATCTTCATTGGAGTTATAATGTATATTATCATCAGAACATTGTTTTTCATCATAAGTTAATTATAGCAATCATCGTCCGTAGCCAATATCGTGTTTAGTTTCACTATTACTGGTGGCCTCAATATTTCTATGCATGATAGATATACCATGCGCCCTTGTTTTAAGTTTTATCCTTGTTGCATATTTCCCCCTTCAATATTTACTCATTTCTGATGTTTCCATATTTTGTTTGTTCAACATATCGCGTTCTTTCTTTGTTTTCTTTGATTTGTTTTTCGAATTATTCTGAAATTTGTATTTTTTGTTCATTCTTGTCAAGAGATCTTCTCATTTTCCTGTTATAATAATATTGAAGTCCATAAAGAAGGGCACTACAGAGAATGAAAATTTTGGGGGAATTTTTGACATGGATAGGCCTATGTGAAGTGGAGAATAGTTAAGTTACTTCATACTTCTGACTAGCTTAAAAGTTCAAATTTCACACCATTATTCATCTTACAGAGTAGGCCTATAATTATAAGTTATGCCTTTCTTCATCAATAAAAGTGAATAATGAAATTTACTGAGTTTGTGAACTTAAATACTGTATAATTGTTTGAGAACTAATTAAACAATCCATGCACTTGGTCAGCATAGTCAACGGAATATAATTGAATTCATTATATACCTATTAAGGTTTCATCGTAATTCTCTCTTCTTAATAAAACCACGGTTGCTACTAATTTAATTTAGTTGAACTTAAGCTCTTGTTCAGTGTAGCGTTCTAACTCATTACTTACTCTTCAAACCTTGTTAGCGGTTTAGTAATTCCTACAAAAGGTCCAGTATTAAAAAGTTGAAAACAAAACTCGAGTGTCTGCAGAGAATTCTCTGCATTAAAATACAGACGTCAAGAAATTCTGGGGTTTAAAAGTACAGATGAAAAGACGTTAGAAGGTTGGATGGATGAAGAACTGTGGAAGCATTCAAAAGTTCGCGTTGGATGTCAAGTGGGGGATTCAGCTCGTTTACGAATCAGCACCATTTCTGTAAAACATTTCCGTTTTTATTTTTCATTCAGTATGCTTCGAAATAATGTTTATGTAAATCTATTAGATCGATATGTCCTTAGCCGTACATTTCTTCACATCGTAGGGTCGATTGGTACAGGAAGTAGTCTGTTATATCCGACCTTTAAATTCTATGTCAAGAAAAATAAGTAAAAAATGAAAAATGGTTTCATACAATATTGTTTTTATAATCAAATTACCCACATTCTAGGTACGTTACACCCAGGATACCGTAACTTTAATTTCCTTTCATTATTTCCTTTTTAATTATATTTTTTAATTTTCCAGAAATGGCTCAGACGATTTTATTAATATTGTAAAAGTTACTACTTGCATTGTGACTACAACTTCTTATTAGTAATATTTAAAAAAAATTATCTAAAGGTTGGTTCTAAAAGCTATGTAACCGTCTTGTCTACAACACCAAAATCTTAAGTCACACTTCGTAAACAACTCGACATTGCATGAGGTTATGGCAGAACTATGTAGGGTACACTATTCTAACCGGTCACTTACTATGCCGAAATACTGAGTTAATTGCCGTAGAGAAAATCATTGCTGACACATTGATTTCACTACTTTTTATATGAATTTTAAGTTCGGTATTCCCTATTCTAGTAATTAAACAACAATAGCTCAACTTAGCGTAGCTAATTATTGTAATTATTTATTATTATTATTATTATTATTATTATTTTTATTATTATTATTATTAATACGTAATACTATCGTAATCATCATAAACATGAACTTCATTGTCGCAATAAGAACAGTGGCAGTGGATTACGTTAACAGCTAATAGCAATTTTCCGTTGTTTCGATACCGATACTCATATTTCACAACAAATATCGCTGTCATTATGTTCTGTTACAACTATCATGGCTTCACTAAAAGCATATTGGATATCAAACAACAAGCCTGGAAACAAAATATGGGGAAAATTAACGCTCCTGAGCCTGGTTCAGTCATTGAAATAAATTTCTCTGCAGTACAGGGGTTAAAAATACAGAAAATACAGATAAGAGGAACATACCTAATAGGAATTAAACTTTTCTCTCTATAAGTTTTAGTCTGAGGTATGTCATTGTCTTTAGACGGCTTTTATCGCAAAATATGTGCAATTTATGGATGATAGTCTAGGAAATTATTTTTAAAACTTTAGAATTACATACGCAATAAATTTAATCTGACGTGAGAAAAAGAACACACTATCGTACATTTAAGGCAAACTCAGGGTGAAGACTTGATACGTAAAGAAAGGCTTACTCAATGGTAATACACAATTCCTAAGCAAGCTAAAGGAATAGTATATATTGTATGGAACCCGGAGGTTCATTGCCGCTCTCACAAGAGTTCACTACTCAACACTATTTTGAGCTAACTCTATCTAATCATCCCTCTCAAATCCTACTTCCCTTAAATCTATTCTCATATTGTGCGCATTGTATGTTATTTTGAATGGTAAACATTGTTTAATGGAACTCGTTCCGACCATGTAAATATCGTTTTCCGGGCTGTAAAAAAAGGGTGCAAGCCCGTTAAGGGTAAAGAAACAGGTGTTAGCACGTTACAGTGATTGAGGAAACCACCAGATGTCATTACCGTTCTCTTCCCTTTCGTAATAATAAATAATTATCCATTTCCTTAATTTTAACCACTACAAACACTATTACTCCTACTACTGCAATTATCGTGTATCTATTAATCACTTAAATTCAAAATAGCATAAATAACCATTTCATCTTTGAGAAATTGGTCCATAAACTAGATGGTTTTTGACAAAACACAAACATAAGCCAATACAGTATTTAGTTCTGCTAAAAAAAATTATTACGAACTTCATTTCACCCCATGCTTAAACGATTGCAACTTCTTATCATAGCCAAGGATTTTTCATTCTTAGTTCGTTGTTTGCCTTTTCTATAACTTCAAGAGATATAAATTTCTTGACGAATAGATAAGGATTTATGGTTTTCAGCAATTTTTTCTACTATGTCCAAGTGTCTTCATACGCGATTTGTTTCAAACAAATTGTTGCCAAACAAAAAAGCCTGAATTCCTAAACATAAGTCTACCAAAAAGTATTTTTATTACCGTATTCTACGGACCATAAGATGCTCCGGACCATAAGACGAACCTTGATTTTAGGATGAAAATTTAATGTGAATTATTGTGATTCTAAACCCAAAAATATAAAAGGAACAATGTACTTCATTGCATAAACAAATTTTAACCTTGTACAATGGAATCAGTGTAAATCACTTCTCACTTAAAACCTGCGTTGTACGAAAATCTCTTCTGTACAGCTGACATGGGGTTATTTTAACAACTGAAATTATTTCTCATGAAAGACTGGAAATACTTTAACACCCTCTAATACTGAATTCAGCATACCGTAAGTGTAATGGGACAAGGCTGTTTAGAGGTCATTTACACCACCCGTCAGAGACAACTTCTTTCGTATAAAAGAACTCAACATTCCTTTCTTTTCGCATTGTATACCCTCATTTTACGATTGTAACAAGTGCACTGAAGTAGGCCTACAGTCTGCCAAAATTTGTAACAATATTACCGTTTAAAACACCTTGTTTAACTATGGTATTCCGGCAATATTTACCATAATTTTAATTTTTTTTAATGTACCGGTACTTCAGACCATAAGACACACCCAACTTATAAGGCTCTGTTCCAAAGTAAAAGCGTGCGTCTTATGGTCCGTAAAATACGGTACTGTTCTAAGCACAAGCGAACTGCAATTATTTTCGTTTTAAAATTGACAGCGTACGATCTTCGCTAGCGCTCAATTTAACTTCGTGCTTGCCTGCAATTTCTACATAACAGTCTTACATCGTAAATAAATATTTCAAGAATTCTAGAGTGATAGGGAAAAAGCGAATAAGTTGAAAACCAAAGTTTCAGGAGAGACAAAAAAACAATTTATTTCCACAGCATTGTCACAAAATTTAGTTCAGTCCATCAGATATTTATACACAGTATCTTATATTATGTAAAAATATCTGGGTGGGCTGAACTAAGTATTGTTAACAATGCTGCGGAAATAAATTGTTTCTGTCTCTCCTGAAACTTTGGCTTTTTGACTTATTCGCTTTTTTCCTATCACTCTAGGATTTTAAGAGCGCAATACTTATAAGCAAACCACTCTCCCAACCCAGGACAGAATTCGTGTATAACGTAAGACTTCGCTGACTTCACGATGGAGACTAAATATCTCATTCTGAGCATTATTCGTACGGAGGAAGCTGGTTGAACTGGTAATTATAAAACTAAGAATTTGACTGTAAGATCTCCAGTCACGTACGGAATTATCTCCCAAGAGCTTAGCCCCCTGTCAACGCTGTCAGTATTTACGTTCAGGCGGAATTGTATTCTTCTTCAGCGATCCTCCCATTTCGTGTTCATTTCCCTCAATGGTACGTGCCGAGAACGTGATGCTACACTACATTTTATCATCTGTCACATTGCATCAGTTCTTTCAAACGCACTATAGGAGAGGGCACTATGACAAATCTATTTCGTAACATCATTACAACGGACACTGTTTCAAAGCTTATTCACCTCTTTTCTCAAAGATTTTTCATTCCAGTTCAAATTGGTGTAGCTCCAACTTGAGCTGTAGGTCTAGCTAAGGTGCAACTCATCAACCCACACCACTCAGTTTTCTTTTGCTCAGTTGGCATGCATGCACTTAAAGCTTTCGCCATTGTTCTATATTTTCAACAGTGACTTCTCTTTACCTGTCTGTGAATGAGTGGATTTAATTAAATGTGTGTTCTTCTACGAGGCTATTGGGGTGACCAAATACCCTGATAAGCAGTAGTGAGTAGTGTATGTTAAATGTCTGCCATGTATTTCTTTCATTCTTGCTAGTTTAGGCGAACATGTGCCAATTTATATGGCAGTGCCACTAGTAAACGTGTTAATGATCCTTTCCATGACTGAAGGCAGGAATAACATGTTTAAAAGTTATGGATGTTTCTTGCTTACGAACATGATACTGGAACTGTTAAAATATCAATTGAAAGCAAAGTGAAATTACACAATATATTCATACTTTTAAAAGCATAATATAACCACAAAGTTATCTAAACACATGGGGTATCAAAATACCAGAGTACATTAAACTACCCTGACTAGAGGGGAGACAAATATTCAAAATGTATTGGGGTGACAACGTACCCCACGTGAGCAATATTGTTATCCAGAAAAAGGTGAGCAGGCTAGCGCTAGTGATGCTTACTCACAATTCGCGGCGGACTAATGCTTATGGGAATAATGGATAGCCTAGCCCCAGATCGGAGAGAAAAGTTCAGCATTTTAGATTAACGGCCGATCTACAGTTTAACGCGGAATGTGAACTCTCTTTGTACCCTGATATGCTCCACATGATTACATCAGTGATGAATAGGCTTCGAATGTTCATACAAGGAACGGTTGGGTTCACTAAACATGTCCTATAGGTTGAGGTGGGGGAGTGTAACACGCAATGACAACACGCAATAACAAAAATGCTCTCAGATATAATCAGGTAGAGATAAAAGTGAAAACGTTCCCTATTGATTTTATAACAAAAGAACTGTCAAATAAATTGTCTGCAATTTATATTCTACACATAAATGGTATAAGTGCAGTTACTCATTGGATGGCCAGTCGGCTTCAAAGGTTTCGGTGTTTCTTTATGTTAATTGATCTGACTAAATCGGTCTTGGGCTTCCGCTTTCCAAAACAAAAGAAACGTTGCAATATTATCTCATTGTTATCACTGACCTCAGTTCTTCCTTCGCTTTATTCAATTCACACGTGTTATTGTTTACTGTAACTTGATCTTGCAACCTTGCATTTCACTCCACGCGGAGTAGACGAGTAGCTGTCAAAATCGCCACAGGACATTCTTAGATTTTGATTGGCTGGGGTAACTAGCTGATTGGTGCGGTAAAACAAAGAACATGGGTTGAGCTGTCGGCAAACTTTTCCTCCTAACGAAAGGAAGCCGCCTGGGTATGCAATGAGTAACTGGACTATAACCAGAGATGTTTATGAATGCAAATAAATTGTCCTTTTATCTTCTTGTAGAGTGCAGTAGATGCTCTAGGCGCGAGCAATCCTTATGTTGTGGAGTGACTGTCCATATCCAGTGACGTCATGCTGGTACTTGTCACAATAAACTTGAATCTTCAGTTCCTGTATAAACATTCGAAGGTGGAATTTTATTTAACATAGAAAATAATCGCAAAAAATTAATTAGGGATTACATTCTTAACCCAGTTACCAAGTGTCTTACCAACAAGTGATCACTAGGGACTTTAAAAACAAATTTAAATAAAATAATTTTCTATGAAGTGTTTCATTAGTGACTGTGAACTAAATCCAAGGAGATGTTGCTTGTTTTCAATATGCACCAATTGTCTCAGTGGAGAGAACCGTTTCCATATACAATACAAATCATGACTTTCGATAATAGAAAATCATTTTCATTTGAGAGTCTCCGCTAAGTCATCATCGTTCATTTTAATTCAAATTTACTGTATTAATTTTTAATGTTACGTATCCAATTAACGTTTACTTGATTCAGTTTGAGAGTCCTCGCTGATGGCTGACTCAACCATCAGCTGAGGATGAGGGAGCTCCTTCCCTGGAAACCGGGAAACATAAATGATGTAAGTGGAGCAACAAGTGTTTTTAATGTTTGACTAATTTTAATTTTAATCGAACATGCTCTACTGTATAAAAGACTTCACACTGATTTTTACATTACTTTTAATTATAAGTAATATTGGATAATTTATTGCTAATTTTTATAAGCTTCGTGTAATGTTTAAATATTTTAGATCATAAATGTATTTTATAAATTTGCATTTTCCGCTATTTTTTGGTCATTAAATGTTTTGCCCTAGTGACCATATTGTAATGATCCAAATTGACATAAGAATTAGAATCGTTAACTTTTAGGAAAACAGAACTTATGGGGACTGCACTCCTAGAGACTTCCGTAAGAAAGAAGTTACTAAATGTTATTCAGTTGTCTGATTTAATTATTTAATTATTTGCGGGTTAATTAGGCTTACTATTCAATGATTTTGCAGCACAGATTGCTTGAGATATTAATAATTTAAGGAAAGTTTAAACCACAGACATATGAATTTCACAGAAAGTACATCCTTTAACTAACAATTGCAATTTATCATTGCAAAATACCGTACAATTATAGTGGTGATTACTGATTCATGGGCGTTCGAATATAAGTTTTGTCAAAAATTAATGTAACGTTTCTTATTTAGAAAGTATAGTCTTATTTTCATCCTCTATTAAAATATTCGATTTTTACCCTACATTGAAATGAGCTTTTGTAGGTGCACGAGAGTCTCGTTTCTTAAATTCTACAACAGTTTTATTTTTCTTCATATAAATTTTCTCTTGCGAGGTAGATTTTGCATACAAGCTATTATATATATAGGTTTTCGCAATTCCTTTTGGATTTTGAAGTAATATGTGTTGTAAAGTCCACCGCTGTGGACGCAGCGGGCCCGGGTTTGAATCCTGGTCGGAACAAGTTACCTAGGTGGGGTATTTTCCGGGGTTTTTCCTCACCTATGAGACAAATGTCTGGTAACTTTAGGCCCTTGTGGTTCCCGGATATCATCTGGCCGTCATTATCATTTTCATCCCATCCTCGCCTTGTTTGGAGTGAGTGAGTGTGTGTGTGAATGGTTTGTCTCGTCCTATGTGTTCGTGTTGTCTCGGAGGTGACCCCGGCATTGGGCTGATCACTCCGGGGAGGCCCTCCATGTCCCTGTCTGGTCAAAGTATGTATGTGATCCATAGATAATCCCTCTCCCGACAGGTCGCGGCCCGGGCGGCTTGGGTTGCTTAAATGTACCTAAAAGGGAGAGGTGAAACTAAAGTAAAGAGAGAGAGATGAGTTGTAGAAAAACAAACAAAAAAAACTTTATTCATGGTTGTGTAAAAGAAGTCTATACCAAGTATCGATCTTTAAAAAGAAAATGACCTTGCAAAGAACATTTAGTGTAAATATTTAAATTATTTAATTAAATTGTCAATAAAATTGAAAATTAATTAACCTAGTTCGAAGCTAACGTTTCGCAAAGTCAGAACTGTTAGAATAGGAAACGTGTACCGAAAACTGTGATTTCAGTTTTAAAAATTTGGAATTTAGTACTTTCGATAAAGAGAAATATTGCAATAGTTCCAATGAAGGAGCATATTCGGTATATGCTCTGGTAATGCAAGAACTGGACGTTATTCACACATTTCTGAATAAACAATTTAGGCATAATATTTACATTATCTGTTACTTACGGTCGCTCATTTCGTTTGTGACTTACAGAAGAAAATACTGCTTTGCATTGTTTAGAAAAAAGAAGAGACATACATTTCGAGACTTAATGAAACAATTTAACTTCCACTAAACTGTTTACAAACCAAGTAGGTCGTCCATTTTAAATTCACATGCCGGGCCAATAAGTAAGAGAACAACAATAGCATAGGCCTACATAACCACTGAGTTAGACTATTATAAAATACTTTCTATATCCAGTATTTTCCCAGCCTGTTGTGAATTATGCACAGCATTTAGCAGAACTGGAAATTTTTCTTGAAACTGACTGTACTAATTAGAGGAACGCTCTAATGCTTGTTGATTTGGATCCATTCTACTGTTTTCCCGGCAACTTGTTCGAACACAAAGTCAGTTTTAAAACTTGTTAATTATCACGGCCGGGAAATTTCATAGAACTGAAAATACTTAGTTCTCAAGATCTCTTCATTAATAGCATCTCTTACTGATTAACGTATTCTTGAAATAGTTAGAAATTCTATGTAAAATCAACATTACATGAGTTTGTTAGATGGGGATTTAAATGATTTGTGAAATAAATGGCGATACCACATAAAATTTAAAAGGTTATGCCGGTGGGGTCTCAGATATTTTGCACATTCTAGTATGTGAATTTTTATGAAATGGAAAATGAGAGAGAAAAAAAACTTTACATGGTTTAAGTCCTAAATATTTTAAGGACTTTTGTGTAAAGTACCTATTAAAACTAGGAATAAATTAAAAAAGTATTTATATGTGGAAATGGGACTGTTCTGTATCTATGATGCTTTGTTTACCACGAGATAAACACTTGCTCAAACTGTTATCTATATTAATAAAAGGAAGTGTCTGTCTTCCTCCGTCTGTCTGTCTGAAATTTTAAACATAGGTGGACTGAAGGGTCGGAAAATGCACCTCGAAGCCGGAATTTTCATTTTCGCTTTCGTTCGTGAGTTATGAGTGAAAAACGGGCAGAAAACGTGTATTTTTTTTGCGATTTCGAAGCATCAGTTTCAGTAATATATTTCAATGTTAAATCAATTACAGTAGGCTTTGGCTATTTTTGTCATCATACCTCATAGCCTACCTTGGAAATAAAAGCATCGCGATCGCTTGATTTTGTAAGTCCATCGTGGACGATTCATTTGTTTAGAGTGTCAAGGCCCGCAGATGTATGAAATTATTAACCTACACGTAAGAAGGATATCAACATAGGCCTAAATATGGTCAAACATTGTTCGATTTGAACGAAACTCACTATACAGGGGTTTTCTGGGCCAAGGAACTGGAACCTGAGGTCGCTTTTTCTACCAGGGGACGCTACCTAATCGTGGAATACACTCCACGTGATTTAGGTGTTAATAAATATAATGATTTAACTATTATGCACTTAAGTTTTGAAATAAGTATCGCGGAGGAAGCCGCGGGCACATGTTATCTTATAATAATAAAAGGACGTGTTTGTCTGTCTGTCCGCGATGCCCAGCGAAATCTACTGAACGCAGAGATCTGAAATTTTAAACATAGATGGACTGAAAGGTGGGCGAATTCACCTCGAAGCCGAATTTGTAATTTTAGGTTTCGTTCGCGAGTTATGAGTGAAAAACTGGCATAAAACGTGATTTTAGCGCTGTCGAAGCATCAGATTTCAGTAATACATTTCAATGTCAAATCAATTGCAGTTGGCTTTGGCTATTTTTGTCATACCGTGGAAATAAAAGCATCGCGATCGCTTGAATGTTGTAAGCCCACGCTGGTCGATTCATTTGTTTAGAATGTCAAGGCCCGTAGACATATGAAATTTTCAACCTACACGGAAGAGGGATAATCAACATAGACCTAAATATGGTTAAACATTGTTCGATTTGGACGAAACTCACTATACAGGGATTTTCTGGGCCAAGGAACTCGAATCTGAGATCGCTTTTACCAGGCGACGCTATCTAATCGTGGTATGTAATTCACGTGATTTAGGTGTTAATAAATGTAATGATTTAACTTTTATGCTCTTAATTTTTAATTTTTGAAATAATTATCGCGGGCGAAGCCGCGGGCACATGCTAGTATTTCATAAACTGATAGTAGGCCTAATTGCTATCCGGGTTGGGCCGCGTCGTGTTTTAATGTCTTCTGACGTTTCGGACATCATATCGTGTCCTTCTTCTGAGAAATATCTTCTATATTAATAAAAGGAAGTGTCTGTCCTCCGTCTGTCCGCGATGCCCAGCGAAATCTACTCAACGCAGAGATCTGAAATTTTATACATAGGCGGACTAAAGGGTCGGAATGTGCACCTCGAAGCCGGAATTTTAATTTTCGCTTTCGTTCGTGAGTTATGAGTGAAAAACGGGCAGAAAACGTGTATTTATTGCGTTTTCGAAGCATGAGTTTTCAGTAATACAAATCAATTACACTAGGCTTTGGCTATTTTTGTCATACCTTCGACATAAAAGCATCGCGATCTCTTGAATGTTGTAGCTCACGCTGGTCGATTCATTTGTTTTTAATGTCAAGGCACGCAAACATAATATGAAATTTTCATCCTACACCGAAGAGGATTATTATTATTATTATTATTATTATTATTATTATTATTATAGGGATAATCAATATTAGCCTAAATATGGTCAAACGTTGTTCGATTTGGACGAAACTCACTATACAGGGGTTTTCTGGGCCAAGGAACTCGAATCTGAGGTCGCTTTTACCAGGTGACGCTATCTAATCGTGATATGTAGTCCACAAGATTTAGGTGTTAATATAATGATTTAACTATTATGCTCTTAATTTTTAATTTTTGAAATAATTATCGCGGGCGAAGCCGCGGGCACATGCTAACTTAAAATAATAAAAGGACGTGTTTGTCTGTCTGTCCACGATGCCCTGCGAAATCTACAGAACGCAGAGATCTGAAATTTTAAACATAGATGGGCTGAAAGGTGGGCGAATGCGCATCGAAGCCGGATTTTTAATTTTAGCTTTCGTTCGCGAGTTGTGAGTGAAAAACTGGCAGAAAACGTGATTTTAGCGCTGTCGAAGCATCAGATTTCAGTAATACATTTCAATGTCAAATCAATTGCAGTTGGCTTTGGGTATTTTTGTCATACCGTGGTAATAAAAGCATCGCGATCGCTAGAATGTTGTAAGCCCACGCTGGTCGATTCATTTGTTTAGAATGTCAAGGCCCGTAGACATATGAAATTTTCAACCTACACGGAAGAGGGATAATCAACATAGACCTAAATATGGTTAAACATACTTCGATTTGGACGAAACTCACTATACAGGGATTTTCTGAGCCAAGGAACTCGGATCTGAGATCGCTTTTACCAGGCGACGCTATCTAATCGTGACATGTAGTCCACGTGATTTAGGTGTTAATAAATATAATGATTTAACTACGAGTATTATGCTCTTAATTTTGAATTCTTGAAATAATTATCGCGGGCGATCGCTTGATTTTGTAAGTCCATTCTGGACGATTCATTTGTTTAGAATATCAAGGCCCGAAGGCATATGAAATTTTCAACCTACACGGAAGAGGGATAATCAATATAGGCCTAAATATGGTCAAACATTGTTCGATTTGGACGAAACTCACTGTACAGGGGTATTCTTGGCCAAGGAACTCGAATCTGAGGTCGCTTTTACCAGGCGAAGCTATCTAATCGTGGTATGTAGTCCACGTGATTTAGGTGTTAATAAATATAATGATGCAACTATTATGCTCTTAATTTTTAATTTTCAAATAATTATCGCGGGCGAAGCCGCGGGCACATGCTGGTTCGCAATAAAAATAAATGCCTGTGGAGAGTAAACAGTTGCAGTTGTCATGACATCAGCAATTACTATCAGTTTATGTATAACACCGGCCGTGGAAGCCTGCGAACTAATGTTATATTTCATGACGGAACCTTGATAAACATTCTAATTATTTAACCGTGAGTTTTACCCTAAGGTTCAAAATAGCATGTGATATAAGGTGTAGCTTGTTCAAGAGTTGTGCAACTGGTATCACCTCCTCATTTGTCTGCGAGTATATTGCGGGCGGGATAACATGACTGAGTACATTTTCATATGTCACAAGCTCATTAGTGTAGATTGTGTATGGAACTTAAAAAGTTTCAAATAATTAAGAAGTCTCCTTTTTATTACCATTATTGTATATTTTATATATTTTTCAATGAATACATTTTTTCATATAAATTTGTACTGAAGAATACATTTTAAAAAAGTATTTTTCTTTGCATTCATATCTACGAAAATTTATTGTGAACTATGATGGTTAGAATAAATAAATACAAAAAGGGGTTAATGCAAATAGCCCAATACTTAACCCCTTATCATAAGAACTATTACTTCTAAAGCTAATAAAATTGTTTAAAGCCTGTTATAGACCCTATTGGAACGAAAATTCGTAAAAATGTAAAATAGACTAAACTGGTTTCTGACCTATTGTTTTGCATGGAATGACCCAAATACCAGTTATAGTCGGCACGCAATGTTTTAGACAGTGGAAAGGGTAAATACTGTCCGCTCTAGAACCGATCCTCAAGTAAACAAGTATGTCTCACTCTAACGCATTACTCGTATCTACGTAAGAGTGAGACAGAGACGGTTATTTTCGGCTGGTTCTAGACCAGACAACATCTACCCATTCCACTGCCTAACATTTGCGCGCCGACTATACCTATCCTATAAATGAAAGTATTACCCAGTATTGTATATTGAAATATTTGATCAACTTTTCTTTTGTGCAGAGGGGGAATAGGTAAGATCTAAGTCCATTCTCACAAATAAGATTACGAAGTGTAGTAGTGTAGTCCAATCAATAGTGAAGGGTTTTAACATAACACACGAAAACGCATACTGGACTGCGTCCATACGTTCTGTAACTGGACTGTTGTCCACATTTTCCGCACTAGGCTACATTTGTGCCAGACAGCTGTAATCTACAAGCCATTGAAAACTCAAGGTCTCAGGAGTGTTGATAAAATGAAAACTGACAGTTACAAAAGTAACCTGAAGATTTTTTGACAATGCTTCCGGGACGCTAGCCTCGTATTTTCTACCATGAGTGACCTTGGATAGACTAGTGTAGATTGTACCGTTACTTATGATAGTAACCTGTGGTTGGGACTATTATGGCCAATTTTGATGATCGGTCTTCGGATACAAGTTAACAGTCCAAGCCCTACTGCAATTTGTTGCTCATGATACCAAGATTAATAGCCAAACGGTTTTCTATCTAATAAGAACGGCTAGAAGATGCAGGTTGAAAATGTATACAAAACATTATTGAAAGAAAACCCTGAAGTAACTGTGCGAGATGTAGGAGTGAAAGTGGCATCATCCTTGGGAGTAGCGTCAAGTACGGGTTTCAAAGTCCTTAATGAATACAGACCTACAGGAGGTGTCAAGTCACCGGTCAAAATCAAAGACAATAATGATTGACACAGAAGATTGGATTAAATGTGCTATCGGGAGAAAGGTGCATACATTTTATTTCAGTAATGAAATACCAACTGTAAAGAAAATTCTGGCGAGTGTTAATGATGACTCTGATCTCCGTAACTATAAGAAATCAACATTTAACAAACGGATGCTAAATAGTGGATTAAAATTTGACAACAGACAAAGAAATAGTAATTTACTGGATAGAAAAGATATTGTTCTATGGCGGATAAGATATTTAAGAGAAATTAAGAAATACCGGGAAGAAGGAAAAACGATCTACAATCTGGACGAAACGTGGGTGAACGCTGGCCATACAAAAGAAAATATTTGGCAAGACAAAAAGGTAACTTCGGCGAAGTACGCTTTTCTTGACGGACAGGTCTTAGACACCCAACACATAAAGGGAAACGTCTCATTATTGTTCATATCGTCAGTGAGAAGGGTTTAGTAGATAACGGTCTTTGGGTAGTCGAGCCTCACTCAACAAAAGAATACCATGGAGAAACGACTAGTGACGCTTTTCATGAATGGTTCCTAAAAATACTACCTCATCTTGGACCTAACTCTATGGTTGTGATGGATAATGCGTCGTATCACACAGTTAAGAAAGAAAAATTGCCCACAACGTCCTGGAACAAACAGCTGGTTAGCATCAAAGGAAATTCCCGTAGAATATATATTGAAACAAGAAATGCTCAGTCTAGTAAAACAGTTTAAATCTTTTTACGATAAGCATGTAGCTAAAGACCAAGGAAAACATGTGCTTCGACTCCCGCCATATCATTGCGAGCTAAACCCGATAGAATTAATATGGGCGCAAGTGAAAGGTTACATAGCAAGGAAGATAAAACATTTAATATTAGGGACGTAAAGTGCCTTCTCGTTGAAGCAGTGCAAAGCATAACGAGCAAACTTTGGCAGGATTGTGTATAGTGTATAGTAATTTAAATAAATCTATAAAATCCGGGACAAATATGCAAACCTATAGGATATTAAATGATTCAGGTCTAGAACATTTTAAAAACAGGTTAAGGAATATTAACTGGAATGATGTATTCCTATTCAACACAAATGTTGATGATGCTTTTAGCGTATTTTTACAAATTTTATCTATTAATTTTAATGAATGTTGTCCAATAAGAAACAAGATAAATAATATGCTTGGTAAGAAACAGGTAACAAATAGAAAATGGTATACATCTTTCTTACATAAAATTAGGTTATTGTTAGATCTTAGTTATGAGAAATGTAAGACTGATGCTAAGTTTTTGAAAACTCACAGCAGGCTTAAGAAATTTTATAGAGAACAGATTAATCTAGCAAAGAAAAATGCGAATGATAATTATATCAGAAGCGCTAATAACATGTGTAAAGCTGCATGGAAGATAATTAATAGTGAAACTGGTAGAGTACCTATAAATATAGATTTGAAAGGTGATATACCTATTTCACCAAATGCTTTTAACGAGTTCTTTATTAATATCAGTAATACTATAAATAAAGATTTGGCTAATAGGAACGTAGCTAACCCCTTAGACATTTTAATAACTTCTGGTATTAAACCTCCAGACTTATATTCTTTCAGATGGTATGAGGCAAGTGCCAGCGAAGTGAATAGAACTCTAGCCAAATTGAGCAACTCAAAATCTGAAGATGTTTATGGTTTATCTAATTATGTTCTTAAAATGATAGCTGAAACTATTATATGCCCTTTAACTTTTCTTATTAACAGGGTTCTGCGGGAGGGTATTTACCCACAATGTTTAAAAGTAAGCACTATAGTACCATGTTATAAAAAGGGTGAGAAATCGGATGTAAATAATTACCGACCTATAGCACTGATACCTGTAATTTCCAAAATTGTTGAATGTATTATGAAAAACCAACTTGAACAATTTTTTGAAAATAATCACATGTTAACAACTGCTCAATATGGCTTTAGAAGCAATTTATCCACCATCAAGGCAATTGAAAGTATAGTTTCTTTTGTGCTAGATGGATTTGAGAATAAGGAGGAGACAAGGGCAGTATTATTAGATCTAAGCAAAGCTTTCGATATTGTTCCTCATAAAGAGCTCATTGAAAAATTACATTATTATGGCCTAGATGATAAGGAACTCTCTTTAATGATTTCCTATTTGTCCAATAGACTTCAATTTGTTAAAATAAAAGAGGAAAGATCAGATCTTAAGAAGGTAACAAGTGGGGTGCCCCAGGGATCTGTCCTTGGCCCTTTCTTGTTTAACATCTTTATTAACGACTTTTCACATTTTGTGCCATACAAAAGTGTTCTTTATGAAGATGACACAACCTTGTTATCCTCTAATCAAAACTCGGAGATAAATTCAGTTATAATGAACTATATGGTAGAAAGATCCTTCCTTTGGTTTACAGCGAATAAATTGATTGTTAACTCCAATAAAACTGAAGAAATTTACTTCAGTTTAGATTCAAAGGTTGAAAATAGCTCTGTTAAGTTATTAGGCATAAATCTTGACTCAAAACTTAATTGGATTGCTCATACTGATGCCTTATGTAGTCGCTTGTCAAGAATAATCTTTTTGCTGAAAAGGTTAAAATTAAGTGTTAGCTTCAACTTAATGATAACTGCATATTTTGCTCTTTTCCATACCCACCTGTGCTATGGGACACTACTATGGGGAAACTCTACTGGAGCAAAAGCAATTTTCCGATGTCAGAAAAAAGCTATACGTAGTATGCTAGGTATCAGTAATAGAGAATCTTGTAGACCCTATTTCACTGAATTTGGTATACTCACACTTCCATGCATCTTCATTCTACAGAACTTAATTTTTATCAAGGAAAATTTAAATACATATAATTTAAGAAGCACACAACACTCATATAATACTAGATACCAAAATTTAATTGATGTAAATTTCACTAGATTGAGGAAAACACAGCAAAGTTATGTATACATTGGAGTCAAATTGTTTAACAAACTCCCTATCAGAGCTCGATACATACCGTTAAAACAATTTAAGAATGTTTTGATTAAATGGCTAAAAAAGAAATGCTTTTATTCAACTGAAGAAATGTTAGTGCTTAATATAAATGACTTAGAATTTTAAACATGTTAAATATGGTAGATAAGCCTACTGTGATTTTACTGACTCTATTCATTTTGATTTTATTTTGTCTTATGGTTTGACTAAATTTATTTTACTAAATGTATTTATCTTGGTTTTTACTTCGTTTTATGAAAATGAAGTTTGAATTAGCAACTAAGATCTTTTATACCTATGTAATAAATGGACTTTGTCAATACAATGTATATATTGTTGGACGACAATAAAAAGATTATTGATTATTGATACTCATTGGATGGCCAGTCGGCTTCAAAGGTTTCGGTGTTTCTTTATGTTAATTGATCTGACTAAATCGGTCTTGAGCTTCCGCTATCCAAAACAAAAGCAACGTTGCAATATTCTCTCATTGTTATCACTGACCTCAGTTCTTCCTTCGCTTTATTCAATTCACACGTGTTAGTGTTTACTGTAACTAGATCTTGCAACTGGGCATTTCACTCCACGCGGAGTAGACGACTTGCTGTCAAAATCGCCACAGGTCATTCTTAGATTTTGATTGGCTGGGGTAACTAGCTGATTGGTGCGGTAAAACAAAGAACTTGGGTTGAGCTGTCAACAAACATTTCCTCCTAACGAAAGGAAGCCGCCTGGCCATGCAATGAATAACCAGAGTTTAAATCATGTTATTCAAAAAGAAGAACCAAGATTCTGGGATGTCGAAAACAGGATGGAACAGATTGCTGAAATGATAATTAATCTTGGATCAGAAGATTCATCTAAAATTGATTAGAGGTATGTTAGAGTTCTTATGTTTATCGCTAAGATAGATTTAGGAATAATCCCCTTACACAAAATTTTCACTTGGCTGAGTTGGGAATCAAACCCAGTACCCCTGGCGGTGTATCTAGCAACGCTAACCACTAAATCACAAGACTTAAACTAAAAAAAAAGTTTGACACAAATTGACTTTACTGTATGTAATCAACTAATCAGTCTGAAAAACGAACTCTTCTGGACTGTGTTTTGCACTTTCGCATTAAGTTGTTTACTTTTGCTCCGTACTCATCTTGGATCAAGTATAGTACTGTAAACATGAAATAATGTTTCGGGTACGTATAGCAAAACTCGGCGAGGAAATTACATAAACTTTCAGATTTACTTGTATCCGCTTATTTTTTATCCGCATCATGTATTATAAAACAAGCAACAGTACATGTATTTATTAGAGTAACTTATGCTCTGGACATGTGGTAATAACATGTAAATGAATACACAGACGGAAAGGGTATGGGCTATTATAATATTAGGGTTGAAATTTTAATGAAACAGCTGAAAGCGCTGTGAGCATACGAAATCGGATGCAGATGAACCTTACAGTGAAACCTTCACATCTCGCTCTCTTCAGATTGTAATGGAACACGGCTGATTTTCAAGCTTCTACATAATTATCTAAATAAGAATTTTAAATCAAATTTTGTTAATGGGTGGAAAGGATCACAAAAAATGGAACATTAAAAAGCTGATGCTGTACATGTAGATGTTGCGTTGTAGATGACATTACCCATTATCGTGTTGTCTCAGTGTATTATTGTAGTATGGTTCTCTGATTTTGTAAATACGTTTCTAAAGTCGCCACAAACTAGGGGGCCTTGGTTCCGGTCTTCCGTAAAGGCTTGTATTATGATGGTTTTACTTACGGCACTTGTGCTTTTTGTAATTTTTACCGCACGGAGATTTCTTTTGTTTTCATAGCAAGCAGATTGCATGCGGGAATGTCTAGTTACGGTCACGGCAACAATATTCGTAAGTACCACTATTTAGTTAGGCCTACGTCGTGTAAAAATAACTATAAACATTAAAATGAGAAATTCCATTATATATTTAGCGTTGTTTTTACTTTTTGTAGGGCCATGTTCTGGTTTAAAAGATGGTGAGTTAATAGCTGAATATTTAATCTTTTGCAACATTTCTGCGATGGGTATAATTATGTCCATGGGTAAAATCTCTCTATTTTCTGTTAGGTTATTTTTAATTCAATATTATTAATTTTATTTAATAATAATTAGTTTCATTTGAAAATAACACTAATTGACACTTTTAAGTTAAGTACATAATTATATCATGATTATTAAATATTTTCACACCCCTTTCATTTATTGAAATTCCGTCCACCAGGATTTTCATAAATTTTTCATACTAATTTCAGAACTTTCTAGGAAAACAACTTCCAAATATGATATTGCTTTAGTTCTAATTATTTATTTAGGCTCATATTAATAATACATCTTTGAAATAATAGACCTATGTTTTGTTATAATAATGCTTTTTCACCATAATGTAGAAAAGATCTACAGGACCGGATGAAATACCACCATATATAATTAAAGGCTGTAGAGAATATTTAATTAAACCCTTGCAAATATTATTTAATCTTGTGATCAAACAGAATATATTCCCTAATGTTTGGAAACTTACTAAAATTACACCTATCTATAAATCGGGTAACCCAAAATTAGTGGAAAACTACAGACCAATATCCTTATTATCAGCACCTGCTAAAATATTTGAAAGCATATTATATATCCATATCTTCAATCACGTAAAAATTAATATTTCTACAAATCAACATGGATTCATGCCTAGAAGATCAACGCTCACAAATCTTTTGAATTTTACACACTATGTTTCATCAGGATTAGATAAAAGAAAACAAGTCGATGTGATATATACTGACTTTCAAAAAGCGTTCGATAAAGTAGATCATGACATTTTAATTAACAAACTAACGGACTATAATTTTGCCTCACCCTTGCTAACACTTATTGTTTCATATTTAAGCAACAGAAAACAGGTTGTGACATATAAATGCCATTTATCAAAAAAAATAACTGTCAATTCTGGTGTTCCTCAGGGATCAAATCTAGGTCCTTTATTTTTTCTCCTATTTATTAATGACATCTTTGATCAAGTCTGTTTTTCAAATATTACTGCATTTGCTGATGATATAAAATTATTTAAAATAATTTTGAGTCCTAATGATTGTATGGAACTTCAGAATGATTTAAATAAATTAAGTGAATGGAGTGGACATAATAAATTACCTTTAAACATTAAAAAATGCAAAATTATGACTTTCTCTAGATCTAAAAATAATATTGAATGGCAATATTGTATTAATGGTATTCAGTTGAACAAAATTACAACTATGAATGATTTAGGTATATTATTTAACAATAATTTAACTTTCTCGAATCATATTAATAATATTATTTGTAAAACTCTTAAAAATCTTGGATTTATTATCAGAAACTCAAAATATTGTAGTATAAGTACATTATTTAGACTATACAGAACCATTGTCAGACCAAAATTAGAATATTGCTCATTAATTTGGAATCCTACTACCATTAAATACAAGAAATTGATAGAGTCCATTCAAAATAAATTTCTAAAATATACGTATTTCAGACAGTGTAACTACTATCCTAAATTTGAATCATATTCAACTATGTTACAGTATTTCAATATCCCTGAATTATCACACAGACGAAACATTCATGCATTGTTGTTTTTATACAAATTAATTAATAATGAAATAGATGATATTAATATTCGCAAAGAAATATATTTTTATGTTCCACGTTATAGATCTCATAAATTGCATAATCTTTTTTTCATCCCAAAAGTAAACACTGACTCTCATAATAATTCTCCTCTTTATAATGTACTCCGACTATACAATCAGTTGCACAAAATGGACAATATAGATATTTTTAATACTAACAATAAGCGGTTTAAAAATATATGTGAAAAAAATTTGAAAATTTTAAAATAATAATTAATAAATTTTGCTCCATGTCATTTTCTTTACTTGAATCTTTCTGACATGTATATTTTCCTCCAAACTATTATATTATTATTTGTTTTTTTTTTTTTTTTTTCATATTATGTTCCCTTGTGTAATTGTCATATTGTTTTGTGTTTGTGTTTTTATTTTCTGTGTGTTTTTTTTTTTTTCTTATTGTTGTAGCATTAGCTTAATTATTTTGTATCATTTGAATTTTTGAATCTGGTGTATTATGTAAGCGAGAATATTGTAATTGGGCATTAGCCTGTAATATTCTTAGTACAATAAATAAATAAATAAATAAATAAATATTTATTTCGTTGTGCTTTTTTCATCATGTAAAGTCAATTATTATTGGAAATCTCAAAAGAGCAATATGTTATAAAACTGAAGATTTTGTCTCTCCCCGAAGGCAAAGAAATCTTTTCAAAGAGCGGAGATTGAAGTTCTCCAGAGTTACCATGCGCTGTCAAGAAACGGAAAATGACTGAAGAAGGAATATCCGGATCTACTTCTAATCTCCGTGACATGCTAGAATATCTGTTGCACATTCATAAGTAATTACAAAATCATTAGTAGGCTATTATTAACCAACTTCTAAAATTAGCGCCTCTAAGTTTTCAGTTGATATAATACGTTTACAGATATTTAATTTTTTTATGACAATTGCGGACATGTCTTTCCCTAGTGTCCACTATTGGGAGCATCTCTTGTAAACCTGTTTCTCTTTATCAGTTACGATTTGGTTTTTACTATACCTCTCGAACATGTAGAACTACAATTACCTTAGTGTAGCATATTTTGGAGTTTCTTTCACCCCGTAGGCCTATTTTTCAAGTCGATCTGTTCGTTGCAGGAATAACTGAAAGAGGAATTTATGGAAGACTGAATGAAAGAATGAAAATTAAAATTGTAAATGAAGTGGAGAAAGATATGTAAGAAAGAAATATAAGATATAGAGAGTTAGAAGAAGGGAAGAAATGTTAGAAAGAAAGAGGGAACGAAATACTAGAAGAACAAATATAGAGAAAGGAAGAAGGGAAGAAAGAGCGTAAAGAAAGATAGGAAGGATAGAGGAAAGAAAAAGAGAGGGTCTTATGTCTTTTGTTTCTCTCCTACATTCTGCTTGCTGCTTCTTTCGAAATATTGAGTAGCCTCATACAGCTGTCGGCAGAAGGGCTTGGGACCTACACTACCATACCTCGGGGGTGCGTCGGCTGTCACAGTATTGCAGAGTAAGGTACTGTCTAGCGGCGAGCTGAAGGCCGAGCTAGCGTTCCCCCACTACCTTACCATGCGCTTGCATTTACTCTCTATTTCTTTCCCCCACTATGCCACCAGCTCGGCCTTCCGCTCACCGCTAGACAGTACGTGTGGTTAGCCGTATCTCTTCCTTTCCTTATCATTATGAGAGCGGATAATTTTAAAATAAGGAATAATACCCTCCTCTGACACACATTTTTGTGTTCCAGTAGATGTCGTGAAGTAATTAGTACTTGTTTAAGTATTTAGGACTAGCAGAGTGAATCTCGTGTACTGTTTTAAATTAGTTCAATTTTTTTTTTACTTTGACCTATAATAACGAGCACAATTGCCTACATAGTATGATGGTCAGAGTCCTTAATACTTAAGAAGTTTTACCTGGGCAATAAATGTTAACAATGAGAAAAGAAGATTGACGCGCTAGTATTGTGATTCGTTGGCATTTCGAAAAATCTTTGTTTTAACTAAAGAAATCGAGCGGTCACACTTCTATAACACCTACACTCACACACAACCATAACTAACTTCTCATTGTCTAAACCGATTATATATTTTCAAAATGAGGAAATAAGAACAAAAGAAAAATTATATAGTGAGACACATTCAACGAGTGACAAGGTAATTCATCCCCTCTATTGTACACCCCGCTGTTGCTTGCTCCCGGCATGCAGCTTATTAAGTGAGCGTTAAAAGTGCCCGCCGTTGATTCCTTATGGAACATAACAAACATGTTTTCAGCCACTTACAGTTTGTGTGAGTAGGTAATGATCTATCGATATGCAAAATTTCGATATTATGACAACCCGTACGGTTCCCTTGTGAGTCACACTGTTTTCGGATTTGAATTTTATTTTACTTGTATTTCTTACCCATCTGTTCTGTTTCTTTTAAGGTTTCTTCTGGAAGTGCCAGTATCTACTATAAAGTAAGTAATGATATTAAAGAAAGTTGTAGATATAAATATGTAAATGTTGGTTTATAAAATAATATTTTAAAATTATTGAAAGAATATGCTTTACTTGTATAAATACTTTAATTAATTAATCAAAATTGGTGTTAAGATAACTGTGGGCGGTTTTTGAGTTAAGAAATTACGTTACTTTAAGATGTAGGCTACTAAAAATATAATTTATATAATATTTGTTTATTAATCAGCTGTTCGATTTGGAGTGAAGTATGTGTTTGTCTTTCATTTTTCTATTAGATTTCCTTACTTGTAGAAGTGAAGTGTATTCGGGTATCTTGTCCGTGTTTCGCCCCTCACAGACATCTCTATTCAAAATAAATTACACTGTCAATTTGAAATTTTGCATGGTTATAGGCCTACAGTTTGTCTTCTTGCACCCGTTCCAAGGTTCTGTGATATCTCAGATATTAAGCCTAATTCTTTATTATTTTGCAAGATCAAGTTTTTGGATTCCAAAAATAAATATTTGTTCACCCTGCGAATGGGGTACTTAGTAAAGGTAATCTAGAAATTCTGGGTTCTTTAAATGTACACCTTTGTGATATGGTAGGGGTTTGAACAATATTTTCAAGATTATAAGCCATGAAGAGATCTTTTAATTGTTTTCTTAGGTACAAAAATATAACTTGCTAAATATCTAAAAAAGGCTATGTAGCATAAAAATCAAATGGATAATATTTCAGAGATGAAAAATATATCCACCTCTTCTTTTTTCCTATTTGGTGTTCATTTTTAATCCCAGAATGTCCATGATGAAGTGAACCTTTATGATAGTTTTACGATGTTTTCTTAGCTAGACTATAGAAGTGTGAAATATTACAACATATAGGCCGAATGCTTCGATCGTAATAATGATAAACGTTTTAATCCTGTCATTTGGATCGCGGTATAACGGCTTTAGATAGGCCTAACTAAGAAACCATTTTAAGCTTTTGTTTTCGTAAAATTTAATTCACCTGCTAATGTAAGATTTTGCTGTTTCAGCATTATTATTATTATTACCAGTACTATTAATACCTTAAAATTGGAAGTAAACATGTGCTCTCATCTATTTTGCGCACGTATCACATTGCATTCATGACTGGGTATTATGTAACATGCACATTAGCAGACGCAAACCAGGTAAAACACCTTACAGTCGCATTAACACGGAAGCGAGGCTGTGTTTAAACAAGAGCCAGCCAGTATTTAATTAAGTTGATTAACAAGGTGTGGAACTAGTTGGTAGATTTTGTGTAATTAAATCCCTCAGTGTTTGTATCCATACGTTACATGATATAGGCCTACCTGCCTTGTGCGGTAAAAGCTTTGAGTCTCCTTGTCGTTTGTATATTCTGTAGATGGCTAGTCTGGCTGAAATCTATATATGTCGATGATATTCACTTCAAAGAAAATTACCATAGTCTCGTGTAAAAATAACAAATGATGAGTTTTTAGTCAATCATCAGATACAAAAAGGTTACACTCTTTTTCGCTACACGACGCAACGATTGGGATTTGTTGAGAAACAAAAGAAGCACACGGCACCTCATTTCGGAATCTAATAGAATTAAATTTACCACCGCTCGTACCGAAGAAATCAATCTGAATCGAATTGGGAATATCTGCACCACCACCACTGAAGTAGTCAATCGAAATGGAATATCTACACCTACATTTGGTACGTGGCTTCTTCCTCTTTTATGCCCACTACTGTGTGGCAGGCAATGGGTACCTATGCAAAAGTCAATTTGCCGCATAATTTTAAGTATGAAGCAGTCAACAACTGAACGAGATTTAAATTTCATATTAAGAAGGACCACAGGAAGAATATATAACTGTCGTAATTTTTTGTTCTTTACAAAAAATGTTTGAAATATAAAAATTAAAGTTATTATTTTATGGTGTTAAGCATAGAAAGATAAATTAGTATAGTTTAAAGAAAAAAATACAATGTTAAGGAACCTTTTAAAGTCTTGTGTGTGATATATATTTTACAATAGGCCTTTGACACCACCAATGGACACGTGTCATCTTTTTACATACCGGTAAATCTTTGAAAATCAGCTGCCTTCACGTACTTCTTATCTTGTGTGACAGATGGCAGCTGATGGCGTCCTGTCAAGTCGAAGCCTCTTCTTGGTCGTTTTCTTGAAACCATCGGATTTTTACAACACGAAAAGAATTCAGTTTATATTCAGTATAATATTAAAATTAACACGAACACAATTTATTTTATTTTAAATATAGGTAGTTTATTTTTATTTGCTACTCTCAAGGTTTCAAGATCGTTCAATGTCCGATAATAATCGATACCACACCAATGTTATAATGAAAATCGGTATCATAATGGATATCATTATGATATCGTTACATCACATGTAATAAGCGTATGATAGTAGGGAATGGTCGTACAAAGAATCCGTTTGTGTTCTTAGAACTGCGTTCTAACAGTAGGCTACTGATGATTGTAACTTATGTAACAAAGAGGAAGTGGTTCTTTGGCTGTCTTGTGTGCGATGCCCAGCAAATACTACGGCATGCAGAGATCTGAAATCTTTTACGTAGGTAAAAAGAATCATGCATGTAGGCCGAAATAGGAAAATATTGATGGATTTGAACGGAAGTCACTAAGCGGGGATCTTTTGTCCAGGAAACTCGATTTTTTTTTCTACCGGGTGGAGCACTTTTAATTTTAATCCTGAAATGCACCTCGAAGCCGGATTTTAGCTGTTTGATTATTAATCATTTTAATTGTGTATAGGTATGGCTAATTTGTGTTTAAGGATAAGATTCATGAATCTGTGGGTAATTTTAATCGTTTCATTTCGAATCTGCATGCCGACGTGACAGGGCAAGATTCATTTTAGTCGTTTTTATTATTTATTTACAGAGTCCAACAATGTAATTAAAAATAAAATTATGTAATTGATGAAATTTCTCTGAAAACGTCATCAGTGCTAATAAATAATGTTATGGATATATTTTTTAATAAATTATTTAAATAAAACATCTAGCAGTTGAATTAATAAACGCGGGTGTAGCCGCGGGAACCTGTCAGTCTGTGTGCGAAGCCCAGCTAATTTTCTGACACATAGAGAACTGAAATTTTTCATGTGGATGGAATAAAAACTGTCCGAATGTACCTCGAAGCCAGATTTTTAATTTTCGCTTTCGTTTGCGAGTTATGATCGAAAAACTGGCAGTTTTGTTTTTTTGTTTTTTGTTTGTTTGTTTGTTTGCTATCGAAACAGAAGTTTTCACTAATACATTTCAACTGTGAAATTAATTGCAGATGACCTTGCTAAGTTGCCATAAAAATGGAAAAGAAAAGAATAGCTGAAATAGATTTTTTTTCAAACGTAACTCACCAAATTGTCGATCACTTCGATTTTGTTAGCCCGTTCCGCTTGCATCATTTGTTTATAATGTTACGGCATGCAGTGATGTAAAATTTTTACGTAAGTGGATGGAAAGGGGATCATCCATGTAGGCCTAAATGGGAAATCATTAATAGATTTGGACGAAACTCATTATACGATTTTTTTACCCAGGGAACTCGAATCTGTGGTCTTTTTTCCCGGGCGGCACACTCTTAATTGTGAAATGCATCTTGATGCCGGTTTCTAATCCAGAAACTCCACAAGGAAACATTAGTTTTATTTTATAATGGAAAGTATCACAATTAAAAATATATGATTATTGCAATTTATGTCAAAAGATGCCAGAGTTAACAAACAGTGTTTTAATTATTTTGTTGTTAAATAAGTCATTTAAAAATTCAACAGTTTAATTAATTAACGCCAACGAAGCTGCTGCCACCTGCTAGTTAATCATAATGAACTCGTTGATTGAATATCCAAGTTGTTGCTCAAGGTTTTCGAAACGTTTATGCTATTTAAATTGATATAAACTTTTATCTATGGGGAGTTTCCTCGTGAGACCTGCGCGTGCTGTTGCTATAGAAGCAGGGCATGGTATCCACGAGTCGTCGAAGTGATTAAGGAAAAAGCAGCTATAGTATTGGCGCGTTTTATTTGCATGGAAATGTATTCCTTAGAGTGTTGACCTTTTCGTAATATCTATTTTAAAAGTAAACTTTTACAGTCTGTGCTAAGTAATTCTCGAAATTTCACAATTAGTTTCATGAAGTACCGGTAATTTAAGTAAAGGAGAATGTTAACTCGAGACTCAAGTAACATTATAGCTGCACTTACAGTACTGATTACGGAGTTCTGAATAGAACTCAGCAAGTATATATTTTTAGTAACTGTTCTTTAGCAATACGTAAACCATTATTTTGGTTTCCATAGACATGAGAACTATATCAGCAACCTTTCCTCAGTTGTCTAATAAATAATATGACGGCTATTATTTCCCCTGGTCTGGGAGGAACAGTTAGTTAGGCACTGGTCCTTTAAGGACCAGGCGGCCTGAGCCGCATAAACGTCCCTCAAAGAGATGGTAAAACTCAGGTAAAGAAGAAGAACATTTTAATTTGTGAACTATTTTTTAAACAATCTTTTTATAGACGTATTTGTATTTTGGCTATTTTTAAATGAGGGACATTCTGATCTGAATATTTTATTCTGGAATCTTTATATAATTTTATTCTTTGCAAAATTTTGAAACCGATAAATTGAATGTTTCTATACAGGCTGAATATTGTCACCTTATTTCAATATTTTATTAACAGAAGTTATCAGAATCATCAAACGTTACAAAAAGTCTTACACATGTACTCCCCTTGAAAGCCCTCAGATGAGCCAAGTTCGTGTTTAGGGGTTGCAATTATCATACCTATTAACCTTTTCACTGCTAATGACGTTTAAATGCGTCACATAAATACTGTATAAAGATAGATATATATACAATCTCTATATATATATATAAGAGGCTTAGTCCTGACTGACTGACTGACAGAGAATCAACGTACAGCGTAAACTATAACAGGTAGAGACTTTGAATTTTGACAGTACCTTCGTTTCATAATGTAGGTGCTCACTATGAAAGGATTTAGAAAAAATTTGATTTTAAATGCCAAAAATTATAAGTTTTTGAGAATACTTAATCCCTTTTTACACAGGATTATCAAAACAAAATCACAGAACATATTGTTGCCAGTGGTATCAGATGGGTTTGGAATTAAATGAAATGGAAGTTTGACAAATTAGAGGAGATATCAATATCATTCATGTTATCTATATTAATAAAAAGAATTGTCTGTCTGTCCGCGATGCCCAGCGAAATCTACTGAACGCAGAGATCTGAAATTTTAAACATAGGTGGGCTGAAGGGTCGGAAAATGCACCTCGAAGCCGGAATTTTAATTTTAGCTTTCGTTCGTGAGTTATGAGTGAAAAACGGGCAAAAAACGTGCCTTTTTTGCGTTTTCGAAGCATCAGTTTTCAGTTATACATTTCAATGTCAATTCAATTACAGTTGGCTTTGGCTATTTTTGTCATACCTTGGAAATAAAACTTTCGCGATCGCTTGAATGTTGTAAACCCTAAATATGGTCAAACATTGTTTTATTTGGACGAAACTCACTATACAGGGGTTTTCTGGGCCAAGGAATTCGAATCTGAGGTAGCTTTTACCAGGCGACGCTATCTAATCGTGGTATGTTGTCCACGTGATTTAGATGTTAATAAATATAATGATTTTACTATTATGCTCTTAATTTTTAATTTTTAAAATAATTATCGCGGGCCATCGCTTGATTTTGTAAGTCCATCCTGGACGATTCATGTCAAGCCACGCAAAAATATGAAATTTTCAACCTACACGGAAGAGGGATAATCAATATAGGCCTAAATATGGCCAAACATTGTTCGATTTGGACGAAACTCACTATACAGAGGTATTCTGGGCCAAGGAACTCGAATCTGAGGTCGCTTTTACCAGGCGACGCTATCTAATCGTGGTATGTAGTCCACGTGATTCAGGTGTTAATAAATATAATGATTTAACTATTATGCTCTTAATTTTTAATTTTTGAAATAATTATCGCGGGCGAAGCCGCGGGCACATGCTCACTCACTCACTAACTGGCTTTACGGCCCTTCTAGGGCCAGTGCCTGCCGAACTATTGAAGCCCACAACTTCCTGTCCTGTGTCTTTCTTCTCCAACACCTAACTCCCAATTCTTTAATATCCTCCTCCACCGCTTCCATCCATCTCTTTCTTGGTCTTCCTACATTTCTTCTCCCGCCAGGTTTTCCTTTATATATCCTTTTTAATAATGACTCCTCTTCACTTCTCTCTACATGTCCTAACCATCTGTCTGGAACTTTTTATTTCACCTATTATCTGTGGTTTACCATATTTCTCGTAAGTTTCTTTATTATTTCTTACTCTCCATTCACCATTCTCACAGACAGGTCCATACATTCTCCTCAATATCTTCCTTTCCCATGCCGCAATCTGTCTCTCGTTTTCCTTTGACATACTCCATGTTTCGGAGGCATACATTACTACTGGCCGTATCACCGTTCTGTAGATTCTCTCTTTCCCCCTTACTGATAATTCTTTGGCTTTCATTACATTTAATAATGCTCCATAGCATCTATTGCCGGCCTTAATTCTTTCTTGTATTTCTTTTCCAACATCATTATCTTCTGTGATAATTGTGCCAAGATATTTATAGCTTCTAACTCTCTCAAATTTGTGCCTTCCTATCCGAATATTATCTACCAAATTCCATTTGTCCTGGTTTCTTGATGTTATCAAGTATTTAGTTTTAATTTCATTGATTTCCAGTCCCATTTCCTTACCTTCCCGTTCTAGTTCCCGAAAGCTTGTCTGCAGATCCTGTCTTGACCAACTAATTATAACCACGTCATCTGCAGAAGCCAATATCTGGATCATTCTATTGTGGATTAAGATTTATTTTGCTGATCACTCTCTCTAATACTATATTAAACAATATGGTCGAGAGGGGGTCCCCTTGCTTTACCCCTCTATTAATTTCGAAATCTTCTGTTAGTTCTCCTTGTATTGCTATTTTGCCTTTTGTTTTAGTAAGGGTCATTTGTATCAGCCTAATTAGTTTCCTTGGTACATGGAACTGTAATAGTGTTTCCATTATTGCCTTCCTGTTCAGGCTATCGTAGGCTTGTTTAAAGTCTATAAATAGCCAGTGGAGGTCAATGTTAAATTCATAGTATTTCTCTAGTATCATTTTTGCTATAAATATTTGGTCCGTTGTTGACTTCCCTTTCCTGAATCCTCCCTGGTATTCCCCTGTGATGTTCTCCATAATTTTTGACATTCTTTTAGCAATTAATTTTGACAAGATTTTATATGTCATATCTAATAATGCTATTCCTCTGTAATTGTTACATATTGTTTTATCGCCCTTTTTGTGTATTGGGTGAATTACAGATAGATTCCAGTCTTCCGGCATTTCTTCTTTTGCCCATATATTTTGAATCAGTTTGACTATTTCATTTTCTAATTTCTCTCCTCCGTTTATTATTAGTTCTGTTGAAATTTCATTCTCTCCCGGAGCTTTATTCTTCTTTAGTTCATGCATTGCTGCTATTATTTCTTCTTTTAGGTAGATTTCGAAGAAAAATCTACCTATTGCGATGGATACCATGTCATGATTTTCGAAAAATTCTTTCATATCTTTACGTTTCATGCTCCCCTAAGCACGAAACCACCGCCCGTTCAAAAACAAATTTTGTGATATTATATATATATATATATATATTTATATATATAAGCTATATATCTTTACACGATAGCGGCCGTAATTTTGAAGATAATTTGAACCAAATTTTAATATGTTATTTCTAGGCCCAATAGTTCGGACAAGTTCGTTAATGAGCAAAATTGGCCCAAGGGGGTGGTCGGGGAGGGGGTTGAAATTTTTAAAAATGTATATCTCGGCCCCTATGAAGTATAGAGGGAAACTTTGTTTGAATAAATTAGAGTACTCCCTATGGAGTTCACAGTGACACCAACGATTCGGGGGTTCGAGTGAGGATGGGGGTGGGGTGGGGGTGGGGGATGAAAATTCGAAACTTTTGAAACCACGTCTTGTGGGGTATCGTTGAAAAGCTCTTGATGAGTACTCTACAAATCAATAACTAGTTTCTTGATAGCTCTCATATGACGCGAGATTTTAATGTTTGAAAATAATAACACTTAAAAGAATTATTATATCATAATTTTGTCTTGTTTAGCGGCTTTGCTAATTTTATTCATTGCTGATCTTGCGCACGGCCTCCAAGAATATTATATCCTATTCTTGTTGTCAAAACAAATGATTGTAGGCTCTTCCTCTTTACCGAATTCAGTTCTTATTACTGCGGGTTTGCCATGCCAAGGCTAAAAAAGAAGAGTGCTGCGCAGCGATAATAAATTAAACCAAAAGCACTTTGAAATCTACCTCAGCCTGTAGGCCTGCCTAAAGGGATTTTTTTGGGTTGGAATTGTTGTTCTCCTGGCTGGTGTACTATTTTAACCATTCTATTATTCCTCCTAGTTAGTACAATAATGCTCTAGGTAAAATGTGAGGATTTTTATCCAGGTGTTACGATTATCATTCATGGAGGTATGCTGTGCCACTACAATTTTCCTCATTGATTTAAAGCGTAGACCCCACTGATGATTGCTTACCGGTATATAAACATATAAATACAGCTCCGAAAGAGTAACTTCAGACAGAAGTAGAACAAGGTATATACAGAACAGAAGAATTAACAAATTTACTAAACGCATTAATATGACCACTATAATATAGACTATAATTGACTTGAATTGTCTAGTTGAATGTGTTGTTTTATTACGAGAGGAAGCTAACAACTTCTGAAAATTTAATAGTACATATAATGGAATATTTTACTTTGGCTATTGGCAATTGTATAAAAGAAAAGTTTTGTTTATTGATTATAGGACTGGACTTTTGTGAAGTCTTCCGAATGAATCTAACATTTACTTGTAGTCAAGTAGACTGATGATGACGTAAATAAAAGCTATCCATTGATCTTCTTTTGTTAAGGGATTATGCGTTTAGAGGCCAGGAGGGCTTCATATGTCACGTTGTTATTGTTGCCCACACGTGAGGCACAATATCGATACTAATGAGATCTTATTTTCTAGATAAGAAAAAGTTTCGCCCACAGCGACACCGCCACTCTTCCGAATAGTCCAATGTCTGCATAGATATAATCATTAGACCTGGGATTTTAGGCTCTAAAAAAATTAGTTTTAGGCACCTGAAATAGGCTTTCAAAACAAGTAAATAGGCTTTTGAGAGAGAAAATAGGCACTTAAAACATGCTTTAAAATGTGTAAATACTACAATACGCTCTTAAACTGTAATGTGATCTTTTTTTCACTGTAAGAAGCGTGGTATTCATTCTTAACATAAATAACTGCAAATTAAGACAAAATTAAAAAAACAAAAAACAAGTCTGGATTATATGAAAAACTAGAACACCACAGGCCTTCAAGGGCCTTGGCTTTCAATAATGGCTGCTGCCCAGCTCATGGCCTGCAGATATTGGGTGGTCGTGTGGTCCAACCGACACGTCCCTCAGCCGTATTGCACTGCCTCCGTGACCGCTGCTCATTGTAGCTTCCCAATTATCCTCACAACACCGGGTCAGTGCCGTTCCATACCTCATAGGTTTTTAAATTACTGCTGGTACTGAAAATTCAATCCATGCCGCCAGGATGAGGTCTCTAAAATTATTTAGAGGAGCCTATAGCAAAACCTGAGTTTTAGATTAATATGAAAAAATGCACATAGGTCCTGCCTGTTTATTGCACTACTGACAGAAAATAATCTTGCCATCAAAAGTCATCCGTGGAAATTGTATAAGCCATTGTTCTATAAGCAAACTCTTGGGTGATATCGTTTTAGGCATCACGAACTATATTCACTTAAAGTTTAAACAGATGGTCTTTCACACACAGTATGTCCCTTTTTACTATATACTTGCTACTTGTTCTTTTGAGTTAATCCTCCCCCTCCCCCGCCAGTCAGCATTCCTTTGGCGACAATTGTTTGGGAAAATCAAGTTTCTGTGGAATATCCACCCTCTGCTATTCTGCCCTTCATTCAGGGATGTCCATTAAACAATTGTAAAAGTTACAGTAGCTGAATTTTATTTTAAATGTACAAAATAGGCATTTTAGGCACTAAAAAGTAAAAATAGGCTCCAAAGGTCCAAATAGGCATTTTAGGGCACTATAAAACTCTATAAATGTAGGCTAAGTGATTTATCATGAAACGTCAACATATTAAAAAATTTTAATGTTATTTCATAAGGAACAAAATAGGCACTTGCCTTAAAATCCCAGGTCTAATAATCATGTAACTTAACTCCTGTGGGACAAAATCCCCCGTTTCACCGGCTATTATTATAGACCTAGGTCAGTTAGCTATAACAAAATTAATTCTTCATATGTACATATTATAAAAAAATCAATTTATATATTTTCAAAAACAACATTTAACATTTTTATATTAGGCATATTGGAGGGCAAAAAGGTGGAAGAGAACATTGAACATTTTAAGAGTATATTAGACATACTTAAAGATAAGTCTTGACATCTCCACCAATACTCTTCTTGAGACGGGAAACAAAAACTTTTTTGTTTGCTTTTATCTTGTCCTGCTTGCACTACTAATAAATTATATTGAATTAGGACCTATACATCTCAAGCACATTACTATATTTCATACCGATAGTAGGCGTATCAGTGTGATATATGAAATAACGCACCGAGAAGCAAGAAAAAGGAAAGTGCTATATATACTTTTAACATTTTGAAGCAACATGTAGCCTATATGCATTGTGAAGTCAAGCTATATTTGAACAAGACATCTACTAGGACTGAAAAAATCCCTTTAGGCAGGCCTACAGGCGGAGGTAGATTTCGAAGTGCTTTTGGTTTAATTTATTGTCGCTGCATAGCACTCTTTTTCTTTAGCCTTGGCATGGTAAACCTGCAGTAAAGAGGAAGAGCCTACAATCATTTGTTTTGACAACAAGAATAGGATATAATATTCTGGGAGGCCGTGCACAAGATCAGCAATGAATAAAATTAGCAAAGCCGCTAAACAAGACAAAATGATGATATTATAATAATTCTTTTAAGTGTTATTATTTTCAAACATTAAAATCTCGCGTCATATGAGAGCTATCAAGAAACTATTTATTGATTTGTAGAGTACTCATCAAGAGCTTTTCAACGATACCCCACAAGACGTGGTTTCAAAAGTTTCGAATTTTCATCCCCCACCCCCACCCCCACCCTCACTCGAACCCCCGAATTGTTGGTGTCACTGTGAACTCCATAGGGAGTACTCTAATTTATTCAAACAAAGTTTCCCTCTATACTTCATAGGGGCCGAGATATAAATGTTTTAAAATTTCAACCCCCTCCCCCGACCACCCCCTTGGGCCAATTTTGCCCATTAACGAACTTGTCGGAACTATTGGGCCTAGAAATAACATAATAAAATTTGGTTCAAATATCTTCAAAATTACGGCCGCTATCGTGTAAAGATATATATATATATATAAATATATATATATAAATATATATATATATATATAAATATATAAAAATATAAATATATATATAAATATCACAAAATTTTTTTTTGAACGGGCGGTGGTTTCGTACTTAGGGGAGCATGAAACGTAAAGATATGAAAGAATTTTTCGAAAATCATAAAGTGGTATCCATTGCAATAGGTAGATTTTTCTTCGAAAATCTACCTAAAAAAGTTTTTATGAACAGTACAATGCAACTGCTTTGTATGCTGTTGACTATTATGGTAAATATTTTAATACTAAGCTGATTGGCATTCTACTTAGCAAATAACAATAACAATAATAATTATTATTATTATGCTTATATTTTTGTGCATAACTTTTAGACCATTGTGATCGTCGTATTTAAACATGTGTGCCATTTTATGTTTCAAAAAATTGTATTGTTACTATGACTGTGCATATGACTAAAATGTATTAGATACAATTATTCCTGTAAGTATTTCAGGGGAAAAAAACTACTAGAAAGGAAAGGGGTAGAGAAGAAAATACACACAAACATATACTGTATTCTCCGAATCGTCGCTGTTATTAAAATACACACGAATTCTGATAAATATAAAACTTGTAGAGTTTAGTTATCAGAAAATACCTAGGTAAATAAACTTAATTTATTATAGAAGCTCTCGTTTTCATCCACCAATTCCTTGTCCATTATTTGATATTGGTTTTTGAGGCGGTTAGTTATTTCATATATATATATATGTATAGGCCTATATATATAATTATATCTTTAACTTTAATAGGCTAATCTATATTTCAAACTGTATTTCTAGTCAATCGTTGTTAAAGAAGTATAAATAACTAAAGAACTAATTAAATATGAGATATAAAGATGGTATTTTAATTGATATGAAATATAATTTAAAATTAAAAGCCCGGGCTGTGTAGGCCGCATAAACTTTCCTACAATGGGAGAACTAAGAGTGAGAATGACAGTAAGCGTTACCTGTAACCTTTCGATAGTGAAATTAATAGAGAAATGACAGCCTATGTTTCTCTCCTTATCGATACAGGAAATTGATAACCAACTGCTGTCATCATATCAGCGGGGCTTCCGATTTCAAGTCTACTTTATTGTTTATTGTTATTAAACTCACGAAAAGTTAACACTAAGAAAATAGATTGTAGAAGCAAGTTTCTAAAGTGGCAGTGAAATCCTGTTAGCTGCCGTTTTATGTAATTATGTAAAAAGTATTGCACACAGATATGATATCCGATTTTCTTTGCTAACTGGTCGAGTTTGCGAGTGTCTTAATGTGAAAATTAAGAGCAACTTTAAAACCTTCTCATTTCGAGAAACTTTCTGATTCATATGCACAGCAAAATTTATTTATTTTTTTAAATATTTTTTTAGAGGTGCTACGGCTTTATTGTTAATCAAATCAAATACAAATACAAATACAAATACAAAAATACACAAATAAACAAAAACATTTACAAATTTCAAAATTAAAGTACAATACTTTTTAAGAAAAGGAAAAGAAAGAAAAGAACCAAATATTTAAAACCTAAAAAATGGAAATAAAGTTCTTATTTTAAATTTTAAAATTTCATTTGTGACGCGTGAATTTAAAAAAAATGCAAAGTGTCCAGAAAATAAGTCTGTCTTCTACTATTGTTGAAAGATTGATTTTACGGGCAACTTTTTCATGATATATGTTTGTTACACATTACTTTTAACAAGTTCACCACCTTACATCGTAATTAACTTCCCTTCTTTCGATATTGACTCGAAAGTAACTTACTTCTGAAGTATTGCGGTTGTTATGACAGCGGCTGCTGTTTCGGAGCTCTCACAATTTGGTAATGGGCAGGGTAAAAACACGTATTTTTTTTTAATTCTCACACAAAGCAGCTCCTAAGCATGAGGATCAGAGAACGGGACATCCACTTCTGGGGTCTATTCCTCCAACGTGCAAATTGTTTTGTCTATGAATCCATCTTGACGGAATCGCAATTAACTTTCATCCGAATGTCATCACACGATGACTCCTGCTTACAGTGGCGGTTTCTCCTATAGTGCTGCAGTGCTACAGCACACAGCTTCTTTTCTGCTCGACGTATAATGTTATTTTCAAATGCAATACTATATTTTATTTTACTTGGATTTTGAACTTGGCGCGTCCACGCGAGAAATCCTTAGCTGTTACGTTGGAGAATGGAAGTCGGTAATGTGAATATTATCTTTCCCGTATTCGTGAATGCATCTGTCAAGCAGCTCATCATTCCTAGGGTGTGACGTCATGCTTACGCTTGACGTTGTGACGTGTAAGCTGGTTTTAACGTGAGGAACGGGCTGCGGTTGAATTGTATTCACAAGATTTTGAGGTTTCCTTACGTCTCACTGGCGCGCTGTGATCTCGCTGACACAAAACGACACTTGCGACATCTGCTGGAATATAGATGGAACTGTAGTTCTGGTTTTAGCCACTAAAAGCATTATTCATTGAGCTGTTCCACTACTCGAGCTTAAATTTGGTAGGAACATTCTCCGAAATAACAAAGCTTCTCAGGATTATAATCACCAATCCTAATGACCACAGCAGAACCAGAAAGATGCTTTTCTACCCTGAAGAGGATAAAGACATTCCTGAGGAATACCTTGTCACAAGAACAGCTCTTGCAATGTTTTCCATAGAGAAAAAGATAGTTGCAAACATAGGTGGATTCAACACGAAAGTCATCGATAACTTCTGTAGTAAGAAGGAACGTCGCATGGACTTCACTCTGAGACAGTATTTTATCAAGGCCCGGATTTTAATGAGATGTCATCTTTTTATTGATGCTGCATACACATTGCCAACTTGTAAATAAATCCTAATCATGGCCTCTAGATTACAGAAATGCGTTTTTGTTAGGTCATTTTTTATAATTTTATGCAATTTTATATTTTTAGGGCATTTATTTCAATTTTAGGTCATTATTTTGTCATTTTCGTGTCATTTGCTTCCTTATTTAGTCATTTTCATGTATTTACATTGAATGCATTAACTTTTTTTTCGTCGCTAGCGGCGGTGTCTTTGAAGTGTTGTTTGTTTATGGAAGAAGGAAAAATTCGGCGTTAATGTGTTGACATGTCTCAGCCGGAAGTGAGAATAAAAAAAAACGCCAAAATTTTGTATTATATTACTATTGTTATTAGATTGACTTGGCACCAGAGTCTGCCACCTGCTTGGATCTGAGAGTGCAAAGTACTGTTTGCCCTCAATAAACAAAAATATAATCCGGTAGACCACAATAGGATGTGCCGAATTTTGACTCACCAGTGCCTCAGTGCCTCAGTGCCAGTATAAATTTCCGTGAGAAAAGAACATTCACAACATTACAGTTTTTACAATTATGCACAAACTAGTCTATAACTTTGTGTGAACAATAATATTTTTTATAAATAAAATGTCAGTTTTTAGGTCATTTTTTATAATTATTAAGTCATTTTCTTTAAAATTTAGGGTCATTTTATAGGTAATTTTTCAAACAATTTTAGGTCATCAGAATCTGGGCCCTGGTAATTATGTAAGTAAGCCTACTAATTTATTAAATATTTTAAGTTTGTTGTATGAAATGGTATTTGCAGCACACTCTCGTTTTGAGCCACGAGCCACTACTACTCCTGCACATTCCACATTGGAATAGGTACCCTCTCCAGGATGCTGAACATTATGTAGGTTCTCTTAGGAGTAACAAAAAGTAATTTGTTTAACTGTTGTAACAAATTCAGTGCACGAACTCCAGCAGAAATCACATAGTAAAAATATAGGCCTACAACATACCTACCATGAACTCCATATACACCTTACACTTAAAAACTCTATTTCTGTAAAATAGAGGAAGAGTCTATAAAGCATTACACACAAATGCATTGTTCAATTTTCTTGCAAACTTTTCGATTTTGCGAGACTCATAATGTGAAAATTCGGGCTACTTTTAAGATCTTTCCGTTTCGAGAAACCTTATTGTTTATGTGCACAGCGTAATGAAAATAAGGTTCTTATTTAAAATGTTAAAATTTCTTTAGTGACGCTTGAAGTTAAAAATAATAGGCAGTGTTTTATATTGGGGAACAGTGCTCCAAAGGATTGTTTTTTTTATTCATTTGACTCCATATGACACATTAACCGCATATGTAAATTTCTTTATATAGGCCTATAGTACGGTATGTTTCATAGTTAGGTTACGCAGTAGTGCAGTTAATTGAAACAGTGTGGTACAAGCCGGAAGGTCGTGGGTTCGATTTCTTCTGATATTTCCTGATATTAGATCCAAATAAGAAAGTATTCTCAAATAGGCTACTATCTAGTACAGCCTACATAATGTTATTTACGGCATTTGCAGTAGTTCATTTTACGGTTCTTCCTAACAGAAAGTACTATGTATCCTAAGAATAGCAGAGAGAATTGCTTAAATTCATACTCATATTTCGGAGTAAAAAGAAATGACATATTCACATACTAAAGTGGTCTATTACATTTGAATCAAATTCAACTATGAAATCCAACTACTGTATTTCAGTAGTCGTTCCAAATGATAGCTAATTCCTATCGATTTTCGCTGATTTAGCAGCTATCTAGATGATTGCTTGCTTGCAAATGCAGAAAGATGTGATTTTGCACGGGTCATAGCACCATCCAGTCGATTACAAAAGCTTATGACCAAGGTATTGTTTGGAATAAATTAAGCGGCACAATCCTACACTCTTTACATTATATGAGAATGCAACCCAACCAAATTATGATTAACTCTCACACTGCTTTCTACTATAACTATAGGTTTGTAGATTAATCGGATTTCGTAACGAAATGGAAATTAATAATTTATCAATCGTATAAAATTATAAAGAGATGAGCATGTGTCTCCAGCGAAGTTGGTCAGTTTTAAAATGCTCTTTCTATGGGAAATTTTCAGTTAAAATGAAACATGGAATTTTTGTGTGGAATGATTTGTTAATGTCAATTTTTTCACTCTTTAGCATTGCGTCAAGCAGAGTCTAATGCAGATTTTCCTTTGAATTTAGAAGATAAACTGGTTACAATCCCCCCATATTAAAGTAAAGTAAAGTGTTCCCTATACAGGTCATGGAGGCCCAGAGGGTTCCAGGAGGTTGAGGCTCCCAGATTTTAGACATTTGGCACGTGAAGGTGGTAAGGTTGTCAGCCTTATGCACCGGCCGCCTTTGCCTCAGGATTGCTTCTGGTACTCATTTCTGTTAGAGACTGGGTCGATCCCAGGGCCATAGTGCCACCAGAAGGATTAGGTCAATAATTAAAAAACTCCAACGACCTCATCGGGGACGAACCCGCGACCTACCGGTTTGTAGCGCAGATATTAAAGAGACAAGTAAAACAAAGTGAATGTGAAGAACGCAGTAGATATAATCTATAGTATTATATATTTTCAGTTAATAATTACAAGGTTTTAAGCTAAGTTTAGCCAGTAGCACGCTGTTGCTGGTATTTGTTTGGTAATCAAAGAATTCTTTATCACAAAACTTACTCTTCCATGTCTTCTCTCAAAACACAATTCTGATTGAACAATATTTCACTCTCATAACCGCACCATGGCAAACTTAACATTCTACTCAAGTGGGTCGTGACATTAGATAGGAACTACATAGATAACCACATTCTGATTCTCCCCGTTGTGCTAATGAAATATATGTGATAAAATCTTTTACGGTGTAATCACAACTAAACACATCTCGCTGTGACATAATTCTCTGATAGAATATACAAGGTCTGTTCCTAAAACTAAATCATCTACTGTCAAGTACTACAACGGGTACGCACGTACACTGTGCGCATACGTCGCGCAGCGAAGCTGCCAATGCGCATGCATCGTGGTACTGGACAGTACATGAATGTGGGAACAAATTTGTCATCGCCATACCTTTGATCACATGTGTGAATAGGAAGGAAGAAAATGGCTGACAATGAGAACACTATGGTCTGTTGTATCTTGCATTGTGTGACATGAAATTTTGGAAAACTCATAGCACAAAGATTATAAAACACTACTAAGAAGCAGGAGCTATTAATGAGTGTGCCAACTAAGTTTTAAAGTCTATTACGAAGTCTGTAACCATACGTTTTCACTCTATCTGGTCTTCTATGAATGAAGTTATTAATACATAGTTCACTAATGCACGGCTTTAAACGTGCATGTTTCTGCACTTATAATAGCATGATATAACAGTCTTAAGAGGTTTTCATGAGTTTTCCGATTTGCAGAGGCGAATTAGGGATTGCAATTTATTTACCCTTGACTTAAAATATATGTAGACAATGATCAAATAAATAGATAAGAATGACCAATCGATGTCGGGAGATCTTTAAACAGTAAAGAACATATTATATTTTCTCTTTCCAACTTTAGCTTCTGCCTTATTTGCTAATCATGATTGCATAGGTCACATATTTTTAAAATAATGTATATCCTTTTTTTGTCACTTCGAACAGTTGTTCAAAGCAGAGATAGAATAATGTATTATGTAAAATGTGAGGATTTTAAACCACGAATTACGTACGTAATTTATGGAATCCAGCTATTTTACTGACTTTTTAAAATTGATTTCAAACTTAAAGCCCACTGATAGTTCCATTTAATGTTTGCTTATATACCCATAACATATTCAGCTCTGAAAGCTTCTACGGCTTCTACGCTTGGCTTCTACGTACCTTGGTTCTAATTTCTTCGGTGCGTGCCGTTATATATTATTTATACCTTTACCAGATCTTTTACTATATTCATGCTGGTCATTACTCCCATGTAATGTAGGCCTTATTTTTTTGTATGCGTGGATTCTTTTCCTCGTGTTCTGTAAAAGGAAGTAATTACATTTGTTAATAGCCCGAAAATCAAGTTCGTCATGACTCTTACTTATGCGTATAATCTGTCAAAGAGAGACTAATTTGTGGCGGAAAATTATGTGTCGCAAGATGAAAGGAGAGCACAAACGTCATTTCGAACTTGTCGAGTTTCCGTGCCTTGAGGATCGCAACCAGCGTAATGAGGCCTTCTCTACATAATTATCAAGATATACCGGAAATACTATACGCAGGGTGATTAGAAATTGAGGAATCTTATTCCATCCGGTCCCTTTAGAGAAAATGAGAAACTGTCCTAGTTTCTCATAAAATTTTGTCGGTTATACATATTTGTTATATTATAACGTATTTGTAAAACCGTCGTATGACGTATGCCATACCACCAGGCGTAAGGCCGGGTAGTCCGGATTCTGAGCTATTTATCCTCTATCCGACACGGGCTCATGCCGGACACTAATTTATCCTCCTTTTTTAGAATAAATTATGCAAAAATGTTTTTCTGTGCATTCAAAACATAGAGAAAGCATATAAACGGTAGGCTAATTATTGCACACTTAGTTTAGAGGTTCATCCTTTTTTATGGCTTGAAGATTCCTCGAAATTAATGTATTTATTCGAACTACTTTTCTTAGATTCTAATTCCATTGCATTTATCTGCCAAAACAGTAAACTAATAATAGTATTCAACAACAAATTATTGGAGTTTTTAGGTTCTTCTGTGCTGGGTAATTTTTATTGTATAGTAGCTTATTTCATTTTAGAATAATTATAACTTTTTGATAAAGCAGTTAACCAGCGTATCAGTTTTACTCTTTTCATCGATTTTTAGGTAGATTTCGAAGAAAAATCTACCTATTGCAATGGATACCACTTCATGATTTTCGAGAAATTCTTTCATATCTTTACGTTTCATGCTCCCCTAAGTACGAAACCACCGCCCGTTCAAAAAAAAAATTCTGTGATATTTATATATATATTTATATCTTTACACGATAGCGGCCGTAATTTTGAAGATATTTGAACCAAATTTTAATATGTTATTTCTAGGCCCAATAGTTCGGACAAGTTCGTTAATGAGCAAAATTGGCCCAAGGGGGTGGTCGGGGGAGGGGGTTGAAATTTTTAAAAATGTATATCTCGGCCCCTATGAAGTATAGAGGGAAACTTTGTTTGAATAAATTAGAGTACTCGCTACGGAGTTCACAGTGACACCAACGATTCGGGGGTTCGAGTGAGGGTGGGGGTGGGGGTGAGGGTGGGGGTGGGGCGGGGGATGAAAATTCGAAACTTTTGAAACCACGTCTTGTGGGGTATCGTTGAAAAGCTCTTGATGAGTACTCTACAAATAAATAAATAGTTTCTTTATAGCTCTCATATGACGCGAGATTTTAATGTTGAAAATAATAACACTTAAAAGAATTATTATAATATCATTTTGTCTTGTTTAGCGGCTTTGCTAATTTTATTCATTGTTGATCTTGCGCACGGCCTCCCAGAATATTATATCCTATTCTTGTTGTCAAAACAAATGATTGTAGGCTCTTCCTCTTTACTGCAGGTTTGCCATGCCAAGGCTAAAAAAGAAGAGTGCTGCGCAGCGATAATAAATTAAACCAAAAGCACTTTGAAATCTACCTCAGCCTGTAGGCCTGCCTAAAGGGATTTTTTTATATTTTTACGGCCAAACAGTGTGTATGTATTATATATATACTGTATATATATACCGTAGGAATAAGTTTTTGAAGTATGTAGTTATGCTACTTACTTCCCCATGTATGTAGCCTATATATATTATTATATATAATTATAATTATATTTATAAAAGCATATATATGGGCTTTATTAACGAGCCTTGGTCATAAATTACTTTTATTAATATAGTTATTAAAAAAAACAAAACGTTATGAAGACAATCTTGCAGCTTATTTGGTCTATGCAGTAATCTTTATATTTAATTTTCTCGAAAACTGCCAACTTTATTAAAAAACCGCAAAGGAAAATTGTATTCCTTTTATTTTCTCTACCGATGAAAAAACGGACATTACGGATACTAATTATAGAGTAAAGCACGGTTAAATTTTCGGGGGAAAAATGCCATTTTGTGAGAAAAGAAGTCACGTGGAATAAATACGGTGTAGGATTTCTTGTTTCTATCTACCGAAGGAATAAGTTGTTGAAGTATGGCCTATAATTAAAGAAGTATATGCCTTTAGGCCATAGACATTCCACTGTATATTATGAAACCTTAATTATTGAATGTGCCTTTGCCCAAAATAAGATGAATAATTTCGAGATCGGAAATTGTAAATCCTTTATGCTTTTCACGTGTTCTGCAAATGAAAGTAAATGAAGATAGACCTATGAACAGTAATTTAACTAGTGTTATAAGAGAGCACCAATTTAACTCTTCCTACTCTCGAAAGATCTAATGAAAAAATTGATTAGAACGGCACAACTTCAATAGTGTGAAAGAAGGCTATGAGGTGAAAACAACTTTTCTTCAGATCTGTATCCAAGGGTTACTAGTTGTGGGTCTTCAGGGAATTAATAGGCGTTTCTACTCACGTTCTGTGAGGTTTGCGTCATCTGCCTTGAGTCGAGGTAGCCTATAGAATGTCAATATTTTTTGTACTATTCGGATTATCTCCATCTTTATCAAAGGAGAGATATTTATATGCTCAATATTTTGTCTGCCTTTCCATACATATTGTATATTTAACCACCTAATTCATTGCTGCCTTGAGATTAGCGATTTCAATTCTTTTAATACCATACAGATTTTTTTTCCTTACTATTATATTACGTTTTAAATCCTCAGTAATCGGTTGGTATTTTTATAACCATTTGTTTATTTATTTGTTGAATTACTTTATCTTCCATTCTAAAAGATTCCAGTATTGCATGCGCATTTTATAAAAAGTAAAGTAATAAAAAGTAGACACTGAAAAGATAGGAAAAGGCAAGACTTAAAACTAAAGTTACAACGGCTTAGCACCAGTATGAAAATCTAATTAATTATAAATCCCCTACAGTTCATAACTTAGTACAGCTTTCAGCTTAAGTGACCCAGTAATAAGCATTAAAACTAAAGTCGCTAGAACTAAGTTTACAGTTTATATAACTAAAACTTCCACCTTAAAAAAATAAACATAAATTCAGAAATTAAAAGTAGGCCTACTGTCTTATTAAAAACTTTAAACAAGTTCTGGTTAACTATGATGAAACTTCTTACTTTCAGGTAGATAGTCTATATTATACATTGTTTAAATTTAGATTCTGAAAATAGAAGAGCCTATTTTGAAGGTAATAAAAGTAAATGATAGGCCTATAAGAAGTGGAAGTTCTTATTACAAAGATTTGTACTACACACGTAAGTACTGAGTGAACATAAAATTCTAGTATAAAAATATACTGTTATTAATTCCACTCAGAACTTAGGATGAATATTTTCTGAAAAAAATTACAATTTAGACATATCTTTACATTCTAATAACTTACCGGTATGTCATTTTCTCATAGATTTAACTAACTTACGAAGCTTTCATATAAAATATTCATCCGTGTCTATATTTTTATTATCTTTTTCATATTTGAGTAACTACGATAGTCTAATATCCAAAGAACTAAGTGTGGCCTATGTGGAAGTGACATAAATCGCTCGTAATTATTAACTAGTTGCTGAATGTATGACTATCATTCTTATTACCTTTTGCCAACTTTATTTCATTAGATACAGTATATAAATTATTGCAAATATATTAGCTTAGTTGAATTGAACTGGAAGATAATTTCATGTAGTTACGATCCATTTATGTACGTTCATTTTCTTTATTTTACTTATGATGGAAAGACCACAAGAAAAGAAATGTTTTGTTCATTTTATTCATCCCATAGGAGACGATTTCACTCTCAAATCAAACCGACATAAATCTAATACTAATATTAAATCTATGATCTCTTAAGTTTACTGCAGACCTGTCTTAATTCTTCAACTTGGCCAGTAATGTTATTCTAGTTATTCCGTAATTACATGAGTAATACACATTGCTACATGAGTGCAGGGGAAAACTTCTTGAGTCCTAAAAATGTACATATTTCGTATAGCATAGCACGTTCTTCCCTGTTCGCATTGTCATGAGCACATCTTTCCCTGTTTACAAAACCAAAACGTCTTGGTGTGTAAAGTATATTTTCCTCGCACAGATTCAATTAATTCCCGCTTTTAATTTTCCACATTCCTTTTTCAAAACCTTCTTCCTTTATTCCCTGGGCACAATATAGAGCTGCAAAGAACTTCATAATTATAACAGAGGGAACCTTTTCATAAATATTGGCAAAAAATAAACAAAACATGCTCTTTCTCTGTGGTCTTCATGTACGTAGAACGTACTAGTTTTTCTATGAACTGCACTCCTCCATAATGTACCGATTGGTCGTATTAGGTCAACTTTTGTGAGGGGTTGTAGAGTTCCGGGAACTGTTATCATCCTTATCTCGCTAAATGCTGTGTTTGTCGTGAGGGGAGTCTGGAATCTCACTACTAACCTTCATTAAGCACACCAGAGTATAGGTCGGTATTCCACTATCAATATCTTTGGTCAAATCGTTTGATAAAAATTAATGGCCGCCCTTTGTTTCAAGGAGTTGAGAAATAAACCGTATTGGATGATTTTTAAGACTTTTTGCATGTTTATATATTGGATCAAAGACTTCTAGGCGTTCATCGCAATGGATCTAAAATGGCGGCTCCACATCAACAGTTGTGAACAAGGTTTAGAGAAGTGTTGGCAATATTGATACAATTGAAATGCCGGAAAAATTCAGAGGCACTTTGGTGGAGTAAAATTCATAATAAAATAATAGTATTGAATATTATTATAAAAAGGTTTTGCAAGCTGACCTAAACTCGTGTCATCAACATAACCTTCAACATATCCTTCAACATAAAGAATGTAACGATTCGGCCAAATTTCTTTGTCATTTAAATATTTCTCCAAAACTGCTACAAAACATTTAAATAAAACTAATAAACTAATGCTATTATATAGACTTTTTACAAAACCCGGGCGACGCCGGGTCTTTTAAGCTAGTGAAATATAATTTAAAATTGTATGGTAATAACCTGTAAAGCCCGGGCGGTGTGGGCCGCGTAAACTTTCTTACCTTCGAAACTCAAGCCTTCCATATAGCCGTCTATACAGAAAACTGGTTTTGGTCTAAGGTCTTGGATGTGATGTTGTAATAACCCATATTTGATTCAAATATCGCCTTTTAATCTTGTACAAGTTCTTGCTGAAATTCTTGTCCCAGGACTTTGATAGTGGAATAGCGGTCATATGAAGATCAGCACCGCTCGAGTGTTAGAATAAACAGACCTACAACTCTCCCATCTAGCATTTAACCAGCCGTTAAATTGAGTTCCAGATACACGTTGTAAATTTCGTCAGAGTACGTGATGAACACTGACGCCCGCTGAAACCAAATTACCTCACTTTGTGCTGTAAAGAAAGATCAGCGTGTCGTCAGTTTTGATAAGTCTTCTTCTTGTATAACTGAGATGGCGAGACAAGAACCTTGGATTGAAGATGCACGGTAGCAATATAAGCTTGTGGAGTAGCCTCGAAGTGGCATTCTCTCGAAGGTCATGATTCACATGTCTCATCGGCTCAGTTAGCGTTAGTTGTTTTACTTGATCCTACATAGTTATAACAGAGGGAATTTTTTAATAATTTTTGCCAAAAATTAAACGACGTAGGTAGGATAAAATGCAAGTGATACAAGGATAAACATAAAACTATGACGATATACACTTGCATTTGAGATTCCACATATTCTTTTACTGGATTCGACATTGATTCATGAGCTAAATAGTCAGAAATATTTATTCCTAAATTGAGTGCCAATAGTTCATGATAAATTAATCGGTAAGGCTAGGAAGTTGATGAAATGTCATTTCTTAGATATCACAGACAATGCAGGATGTTGTATAAATTCGTCCCGCCTCAAAATGAAAAAAATAGCTTACTTATATTTTGCATTTTTTTCATGGCATTTTATTCTCTACTGGTAATTTTTTTAGGAATTGTCATTTTCCAACATTATAGAAAGCGATCTCAAAATTCCTTAGTTATGAACATTCATTAATAAATATAGTAAACATAACAATAATAATAACAAACACATAGTAGTATTATAAAATACTTAAATCTTGTCCTTTATTATTATTTATTGTACTACTGTACATTCCCCTTTTTAAAATATGGCCTAAATGCTATATTTAATAAAATATAAGTGGTTGGCAAAAACTGTAGAAACTGATGTATGAAAAGTTGATAATTAATAAGAATGGGTTACTTTTATTGTATAATTAATGGAAGATATTAGTTCAGTTCTATTTGTAGTTTGTATTGAATATTTAGCTTTTCTTCATATAGACTATTAGGCCTAGTGAATCTACTGAAATGAAGAAATTATAACCGGGAGTCGTAATTATGTACATGCATGATAAATAAACACCTACCTATATTAATTAAACAAAAATAGTATATTCTCTTTTTAAAACATATTTAGAAACACAAAGTCATTTTTTATTTTCAATTTTTCATGTCATATTTTCATAAATTTAAGGTCACTTTATAGGTAATTTTTTCGGGCATTTTTAGGTCATCAACTTCCGAGCCCTATTAATCAGTACCAATTTTTAAACGGATCACGCTGTATTATGAACAATGTCCTTGTTAGTATTATCATTGATATCTCAATTCACCTACCATTAAACTAGGATTTCAAGTGCTCATACATTTTTATTTTGCACAGACTGAATCGATTCTCTTTATAGCCTCCACACGATGGAGATCGCAATGTTTTGAATTCGCTAATTAGTCCGATGCCGGTATAATTTTATGGTGGGCGGAACTTTTAACCTAAATAGATAGCATGAGGGTAGGTCAGAGAACTGTTGAAGAGCGTGCTTTCGTGCTAATGAACAATTCGCAAGTGCATCTCATGATTTTTACGGATTGTGCTAACCTGTGGTTAAAAATACCCATGGGAATATTAAAGAGTGTGTTCATATCTCTCGTAACTTAGCTATGTCATCAAAGTCACTCTTTACAAAAAGTAAACAAACTCTAAGAGTTTAACTTGTGACCACTGAAATGGGGAACGTGGGTTAAATTTCTGCTCCCATCAAACTAAACTAAAATTATTTGTGTTTTGCTTAACTGTTGAGACAAGTATTGGGATGTATCTCAACTTGTAGTAACTTAAGTAAGCTTGTACTTGAAAATCATGTACAATCTTCAAACTCTGAGAGACACAGATAGTAGTCTGATATCGTCTGATACCCATTTATTTTAGAGGTTCAGTTGACCCTAGGGTCATATTACTACCAGCAGAATTAGATCAATTAAATATCCTTACGACTTCATTGGGGATTGAATCCGTGACCTTCCGGTTTTAAGCGCAGTGCCTCAACCAATTGCGTCACGGTGTCCTCTTTATTTATATATGTGTATATATAAGTAGTACTATATGTATTATATATTTATACATATATAATTATTATATATTTATATATATAGGCTATATATAATTATTATATAAGGCCTGTTTGTACAATGGGATTTCTCAAATATCCGGGGATTTAAACGTTCTAAGTTCCCTCTATAAAAATTACACCTAGTTGTGAGATACGTAGAGATAAGAGGGGACAGCATTTTCAACATATATTTTAAGAAAGGTGAGTTAAATAAATTACTGATTCTTTTCATTTGGGTATTCTTTTACTTGAATCTTCGGATGGAGATGGAATTAGCGGAGGGAGCTAAAAACTGTCGCTGTGATCAAACGCCCAACGCGTTATTCACGGTAGAAATCCGGTGGTTTCATGTTTCATTCGAATTTTATAAAATAATCGTGGCAGAAGAGAATACAATAAACTCACTACAAGAAACAAAACAAAATAAATTAATGTGAAAATGAAAATATCGAGTCTGTAGCGCATTTCATTCTAATTGTTTCATATCAAGTGGATGGTGGTGGTACTATAACATTAATGTAGTTCATTAATAATATAGTAATAAGTTATATATTTACTATCCGATCTGTCGGCCCGGGTTCGATTCCCGGTACCTCCTCGGATTTTTCTGAGGTAGGGAGGTCTGGCAGGGGTGCACTCAGCCTCGTGATTCAAATTGAGGAGCTACTTGATAGAGAAGTAGCGGCTCCGGTCATGAAAACCACCATTAACGGCCGTGGGTGTCGGCATGCTGACCACATGCCCTCCAATCCTGCCATCTGCCTGTGGTAGATGACTCAGCGGTCGGGTGGTAGGCCAAGTCCCTCCAGGGATGTAGCGCCACGGAGTTTAGTTTAGTTTTAGCTTACCCGTCCTTCGTACGGATGATAAATATTTTGTACGATATTTAGCTTTACACCTAAGTAGGAATTAGGCTAACCGTACACTTCATTTTTTAATGCTCCTTACATTCTTCTAGTCTTTGGGAATGGCGCCTGTCTGCGTCTAACTCCATGCACACAAGTTGTTTTGGCAGTATAAGGTCATTTCAGTATTTGACCCTGTGTATGTATGCACAATAACATATTTGAGTAAAAGCCAGAGCAATGTCGTCTGTGGGAGAAAGTTAGCCGATCAAACCCTGCAGCAGAGATTAGATTTAACTTATATGCTGGAAGACATATTTCCCAATTCTCTAGCAAGACAAAAGAAGAGCATTACTCATTTGGTTCTAATGAAGTTAGATGCAGACAGGAGTCATTCTCAAACTTCGGAAGAACGTCGGATACATTAAAAATTAAGTACGGTTGCTGCCTTTTGATATTTTTTTGGTAAGGCTGAAAACCGTGCAGCGTACTTCTCCACCTCTACGAAGGGTCGATAACCAGTCATTCAGTAGAAAAGAGCTGATAAATGTGTGAGAAAACATTACTGGCACTCTTAATGAATGCTTTTTGTCATTTTAATTATTTCGATATAATAGTCGTCTAAATTTCTTTAATTAAGTAGGCCTACATACTACTATTGCATGCTCCAATACAAAATACTTTAGATTATTCACAAATTAAAAATTACCGTATGTCTTGACTATGTAATAGTCTAACAATATGTAATAGTCTAACATCTAAAATGTAAAATGTAAAATCTAAAATGTAAAATGTAATGTAAAATGTAAATGGAAATCTAGTACTTTTAACATTTGTCCTTACTTATCTTCATAAAATTCTTTCACTTACTAATTACATTAGTGCTCATCAGTAACAATAAAAAGAGAAAAAAATATATTTAGTTTACAGTAGGCCATGAAGTATTTGACACTCTTTTACTGTGCTCTTTCATTTGCTATGTGTCATGGCTTGTATTGATTTTAACAGAGACTTAATTTTAATGATATTAGGTGAATTAGCGGAGATGAGTGAAATACTATAGTCCTATAACTTTTCCGGGTATAATAACTATGTTCAGGCAGAATTTCAGCTCTATCAGGTTGCGACAAATCGGTTTAGACAGAAGTGAACCATTATATTTTTATGTAAGTATATGACATGATTTTCTCAGTTTAAATTATAAAAAAAAAATACAAATAGGGGTTGTGTATAAACTATAGTAGACTACTATTATACAGTATGTTTAACTTTTTTGTCCTGCATCCATTGTAAAATCGGATTATTTTTAACAAAAATGGTATTAATCTTGGGCAAAAACGCGAGCAGTGTTTCAGCTCAGCAGGAGTACAGGAATATTTGAGAGGATTGAAATTATTTCGTCTCGTGGTACAACAGTGTAAGAATTAATTAAATTTAGTTCTTGTGAGCATACGTTAATATAATGTACTTATACACTTTTATAGTGGCGAATACATTAGCCTAAATTCAAGAGAAAATAAATTAGTTGAATAATCTGAAGGCTTTGATAATCGGAATAACATAATAATATACCAAAGATATAATAATATATTATTTTTCTATAGTCTTCATATATATATATTTTTTATATAGCTTTTGTGCTCGTAAACTTCTCAATATTTCAAGATCACTTTAGTTTATGACAGACAAAACGGAGTTTATGTATTATGCTCTATTGTTTTATTAAACAGGTTAAGCATCCATTATGAAATGTTACGATCTATGAATCACACCACCTGAAAGATTTCTCATTCACTTATAGTAGACGGGTCATAAAGACCAATTTTTAGTGAAATGAATGCACTTCTGCAAAGACATAACTTTAAAACGAGGCTATATATTTTAAAGGTTATAAGCACTTAAAGTAGGTCGCCTTTAACGAAATATGATAGTTCCATGCCATAAAGAAGGATAGCTTCCCAAGAAGGAAGATTGAGACAGTTCACTATGGACCCATGAGGATTTATAGATTCAGAAGATTTGCAAATACGATGCCGTTTCGGGGATACCGTTCAAAAATATTCTGTTTAGAATTAGCAATTTACAAAAAAAGGACAACAAATAATTTAATTAAATGTGTCATAGCTCATACGCACATTCAGAGCAGCCATTATTGAATGCAACCTGTATCTTTAGTGCAACCTACAATGAAAAATTATATATAAACAGTAATTTAACATTTTGTTCATAGTTCCTCAATGCGTTATGGGTTGCTTTTTGTGTTATATCGGAAATAAACTTTTTATTTATCAACATTAAAATAACGAAAATTATACCGAAGGTATATCTTGAAACAAACATAGTAAAATAAATAAGTTTTGGCATTTTTTGAAAGTACCATTATCTTTTGTTCTGAATACATTTTAAGAATATTTATATTGCATGTAAATGTAATACTTTAAGATACGGTATGTATATCTTACCCAAGCTCTACAGAAGAAGGCTAGCCATTTAAAACGCTTTGATCCGTGTAGTTCTTTGTGTACGCCCATCGACTCTCCATATAATTCAACATATTCTCTTGATTTCGGTGATATTCCTCTCTGCCATACGGGCTTATGCACTAGTGCTCCCATGTATTTTTTTTTAATCGAAATGGAATTATTACCTTACGTGATTCGTAAATAAACCTATATTATTAAGGTTGATACTAACCCGTTCAGAATGTTCGTATCTATTGCTGTTTTTTGTTTTTAATATTTTGATATACGTTTCGAGGTCCCAGAATTCAAACATATTGTTTTCAGAAATAAACGCTTTGTCTGGATGTGTTCACATGTATTAACGAAAATCGTATTGGCTAAAAACGAAATCTCGTTTTCGAATTGGGAATCTGGAAGTGATGTGACACGAATCATATGGACTATTTTTTATTACTTTCTTTCTATAGGTCTTGGATACCCTTGTGGTTTCTGAAAGTTGAGGCTCCCGATTTTTAGAAAATTAAGTAAGAACCTTATGTGCCCGCCACATTTATCTTAAGGATTGCGCCTAGAAGATCTTCTCATTTATGTTAGAGGTTTAGTCAATATCATATAGTACCACTAGAAGAATGAGGGTAACTTAAAACTGGAAGATTTCATAGGAGTTCGAATCAAAGACGTTGAAACTCATGCCTCAACCAACATTGTAGTGAATTATGCTACCGTAATATGTTTTAATTTTATTTTTATTGTGTATTTTATTACCATTGCTACTACTCGTCGGCCGTAACATATCTTGTTTCATATAAATACCTTCATGTTACAATATTGGCCTATAACGAGAAAGTAGTATCAAGTCACTTTAACAGGAAAATGTGGATAAGTCGTGCTAAGGAAATATAAGGCCCAATTACAATATAATTAAACATAATTTTCAAACAAATGGTTTTTAATAACAATAATTTGATTCGACTCGTACAGAAATGTTTACATCAGATAAGTTTTAAATTTCAAACTTGAAGTGCCGGAACTTTATTTAATTTTAATTTAATGTGCCAGTGCTATAATTGAATTGACGTTACTGTGCCATTGAAATGATCAGAAAAGAAAGAGAAAGAAGACAGGAAAGAAATATCAAACACTCACGCAATCATACTTTGTCCGAGAACTGCATGCGTACAACATGGTCTCCGTCAGCAATTGCAAGTAATGAGATTTTAAGATTTAATCTAATACTCAAAATATACATATATATATCTGATTACTCACAACTGCCGAAGGGACGTCTGTCGCATGTAGTCCACGTAGCTAGATCCACACGAAGAACATTCGCAGCGAAGAAGAAGGGAAGAGTCCAGTCCTTTTTACTAATTGGTCTCAAATTGCTTTAACATTTGTTCACGCTAAACTACTCTGGTCTGCAAAATAAAACTAATTTTAATCGCAAGAGATAAAGTTTTAAATTACACACAATACTTTAACTTGATATAAATAAATTTACATTTAAGTAAGTTGCACGCGGTCTCGATTCCCCATGCCAAGCACGATTTCACCTATTGCTCTGCTGTTACAAATTTGCTATGCGGGTTTTCTAGTCGTAAGTTGCATGCGTTCTCGATTATCCATGCCATGCATGATTCACCTATTGCTTTACGCCTTTACCCTTACAAATATGCTATGCGGGTTTTCTAGTCATAAGTTTCAGGCGTCATCTGGGCTGGAAGATGCAATGCTAAATTGGAAAAACAACTCTGCTAATTTTAAAGTTTCGATACAGCAACGTATACTGAAAGCAAGGGATGTGCAAATAGTATAAATTATTCAAATAAATCCTTTTACAGTTGTTCAAATAGCTCTGAATTGCCTTAAGGGTATATGTACGTGAATTATTTTGAAATTTGTTTTTTTCTTTATAGCACTAAAAAATTGTGCTGAATTTTCTGCATCCATTGATATATAGTTTATATAGGTTTAGAAATTATTTGTGCCATTTAAATGGGCATTTAAATATGTTTACATGCTTTGAGCTACTATTCACTATGAACTTAAAATTGAATTTCCCGGTAACTCTTATTTTTTACACATATTGTTAGATAGCTCCACAACCATTAGAGATAGAAGACTGAAATTTTTTACACTAATTTTACATGCATATATGCATAAAGTAGACTACATAGGTATAAAATTAAAGAAAATGTGTCATGAAATATTGATCAAATTTCAAGATATTTAATATGCGATATATAAAAATTAATTGCATTAAAAATACTAACTTTAGCTGTATAAAAGTAGTCTACTTTGTAGAAAAATATGTTCATTATATGCATTAAAAAAATAAAAGGCGTCAGAGAAACCAGAAAAATTTTATGCCTATAGGAACTGATAAGTGTATCTGAATTAATTTTTTTCATGCTCCTATAAAACGTTTAATTTAAAATTAACTTTGTCAATTTTTTATACTTTTATGTGCTAGTTATGTTCTAGTAAGCCTTGTTATAGGATCCTGTAATTTTGTCCACTTCTGAGTTCATTTTCTTGTAAAATTTTAATATTTTAGAACCTGCATTTTTTTTTATCTTTTTGTGGTTGTTCACGTACATATACCCTTGAAGTCATACTCTCCACGTGGTTCTGTGAAAATTCCACTTGCGGCAGCAACAGTCAACAGCATGATGTAAGGAGGCCTATTTGATGGCAGTGACTAAATCCTTTCAAGCCTTTTTACAATGACTACTTAACATATGGGGAAGTCCTAGCAATGGTCTCTACTCAATGGAAGTAATGTAGCCTAGTACTAAATATAGAGTAGAAAATAATATTATTAAAGAATAATTTCGAAAACTGGATATAATGATATAAGAAATAATCTAAACAGAGAAAATTATTTACCTTTTTCATAAAAAATTAAACAACATTGAGAAATTGTCCCTAAGGAAAATGAAAAAAAAAAATTAAATGCTAAATGATGCATTATTTACTTTTACCTACATGAACAGAACCTCTATAACAAGGAAACAAAGTTCATAATATGTCGACATAATGTCGTCGTTAGATATTATACTAATTAATTTGATTCTTATTTCCCTTCATTCTTTTTAGTATCCTTCAGCGCTATACATAATATGTTAACATGAAAGTCTTGCTAGACATTAGCAAAGTGACAGGTGATAATATGAAGATATCTTCATGAGGCTACATAAATGTAAAATTTGCAGCCGATTGTTTTTCCTTCTCAGGTTTATGTTTCCCTTTTCTTGGCAATAAAATTTTGAAGATGGTCTAGCTTTCAAAAATATTAACCTCGAAATAGTAGATTTTAAATACGATTTAATGCAATGGTTACGTAAGAGAAATTTTCTTTTTCTTTACCCATGTCGTATACAGATCGTAATTTTTCATTTGTGAATCGTGAGGATTTCTAGTGTGCCGGCATGACAAATTAAAATGGAAATCAACTTTAATTCTGATATACTATGAGATTTTTTGAAATGAAACAGTTTTTACTGTCGAGTGAACAATAGAAGCCCACTTAACTACCTGCAGAACGTAATGGGATTTTCTGCATTTGGATGTTGATTTAGGTTGCGTTCCAATTGAGAAAGTGTACTAATACATTCATGGGGGAATGCGCCATCAGCGAAAATATAAATTAATATATCATTTTAAGAGTGTATTAAAATATTTTACCATTTACATAAATGAATTGTGGAAATTGTAATCATAATCAGTATACTAATGTTAATATTTCTCCTCATTTTTATATCTGAATATGACTGTACATATCAAAGTAAGGGTAGGCCTAGGTTTTGAGAACTCCGAGACTTTCGAGAAACCGCTTTATAGAGAAGACATAATATGGTAGCAGAAGAAGATTCAGAAATGAAAACTATATGGAAGCAGTTCGATGATCTTTGGCTTAAGGTAATAGTATCGTACGGCAAATCTCGAAACCCAGCCCTATTAGAAAGGCATTCCGCTAGTTAAATACTGCTGGCATAATTGCATAATATCGATTTTATTTTCTTATTATCTAGGCAGATCTTTTTAAATTAACAGTACTGTCTGTTATAATAAATTAGCCATAGCTCTCCAGTTACCATTACATTCTTGGCAAGTATGTAGGCCTATAGGATTCACTCGATTTACATTATAACCATCACCTCTCCTTGAGTAACATCATGGATATATTAGTACCCTCTCTAGGATTCATGTGAAGTTATTGTTCGACGAGGGATGGAATTGGAGGTATGAAATGAAATTGAGAGGAGAGAGAGAGAGAGAGAGAGAGAGAGAGAGAGAGAGAGAGAGAGAGAGAGAGAGAGAGAGAGAGAGAGAGAACGGTAAAAAGAGAAAGAAAGGTGAGAAAGGAGGAGGGATGAAGAGCATTGGATGAGTTGGGATCGTTTTGGAATTTTACGCCGGTAACTGGGAAAGTTTATTGAGAATCACTGAAATTAGGTCACACTGTGCGTGGAATTGGCCCATTATCTTTGTAGTAGCTAAGAGTTTCTTTTTACTATTATATCAGTTCTTCAGAGTATACCTTAATAAGAAGTAACTTCTTGTAGTTGAAATCGTTTAAACTTCTAACAGATTCAGTTACGTTTAACAAACCTGATTCCACGCAAAATATATTGACAAGGACGTCAATATTAAAAACTAGCCGGTACCAGCAGCTTCGCACACGTCAATTAATTCGAAGAATAAAAATTAAGAGCAAAATAATTAAAACATTGTATTTATTAACCCTTATTCGCGAATCATTCATAAACCAAAGATTAATAATTATAATGAAACAGCTAAAGATCCGGTTTTGGAGTGCATTCCACGATTAGAAAGCGCCTCTATTGTATTTGACATTATAAACAAACGAATCGACCAGGGCGAGCCCACTGAATCGAAGCGACCGATAATTCCATGCGTATTGAAAAAAATCGCGATGCTTTTATTTCCAAGTTATAAAAAAAAGGCAAAGCCATCTGTAGCCTAATTGATTTGACTATTGAAATGTATTGCCGAAAACTGATTCTTCGATATCGCAGAAAATTCACATTTTCTGCCAGTTTTTCGCTCATAACTCGCGAACGAAAGCGAAAATTAAAAGTCTGTCTTCGAGGAGCATTCGGCCTCCCTTCAATTCATCTATGTTTAGAATTTCATATTTCTGCGTACAGTAGATTCGCTGAGCATCGTGCACAGGCAGACAAACACTTTCTCTTATTATTATAGATCGCAATGCGTAGTCAAGTAACTAGTCAACAGTAAGGGATCGAAAAATCACACAGAAATGAATGTGAGAGTCCCATGATATGGTTGGTGATTAAATGCACTGTCAAATTAGTTAACAAATTTCTTAGTTTCTTATAATACCGTAGAACAGACACCAAGAGTGAGTAGTGGTGAAGCGGCGGCGAAGGTCTTCTATAAAGGGCCTTTGTTCTTAACAAGATATTCGATAGCTGTTTACCATATTCCATCGTTATCATTAAGGGCCCGGAATTTATTGACGTAAAAATACTTCAAAAATAACCTGAGGAAGATGATACTATGACCTAAAAATAGATAAAAATGACCATGAAGTTTAAAAATATACTTGAAAAATGACGTATGGCTTAAGAAAAACTGTAATACAGATTCAGAATGGAACATTACAGTAGGGCTAGTGTGCAAATGACTCTTGAGTAAATAAGCTGGTCGCTTGCAGACCAGTGCTCTTGCCCGTATTCCCACATTATCTTTTCTTCCTTAGGTGAACAATAGAGGAGAACGAATGCCACAAAATTTCAAGAATCTAATAACTACCATTGACAATATTATTTAAATTGGATTTCACCATTATTTAGAGAAAAATCATTAAAAGGAGCTAGAAGTGACAAGAACCATTGTTTTTCCTTTAAAATCTCCCCGAAACTGCGCTTAAACAGTAAAAAGATTATATTTTGGAGAAAGTGTGTCAGCTTTAAAAAAAGTGCACCCACAAAATCAGTTTCATTTCATCCCTAATTGCTTGAGTGATGCTTATTTACAATAGGACTTCGCCTTAGTACGAGAAAAAGATGCAAAGGTATCGAAATCCGGGCCTAGTTATAATTATATAGGCTGTCAGTTATTAATTAGTTTTAAAGCCGTGAGTATAACATTTCTTATCACTCTTTTTAGTAAAATATATCTTATTTATTTATTTATAATATATTTATATTTCTTATATATATATAATATATTTATTTATAATATATTTATATATATATATATAATATATATTTATATTTCATAATATTTGTCAGTATGCTAGGCTCGCAATAACCAGAATTCAGATTCAGGTTGGGCAAAATGTTTCTCTCCATGAGCTAATTATGGAAGAATATTGAATTTAGGCCTGATGTGGAATAAAAAGCATTAACTGCAAAATACTATGCACATGCTAACTGAAATTTTGTTCGTCCTAGGTAATGAAGAATACTTCAATTAAAAGCGCAAAACATGTCTAAAAGCACTTAGTGTTCTTAAGCCTTACTTTAAAACAATAGGCCTACATAAAAGAATCTTGTACTACAGCTGAATCTTTCCCTCCTTAAATAGGTTGAATTTTCTGAGGGTAATTTTTTGTTTAATCTGTTTATTCATGTTAGGACAGAGAAACTAGATTCACAAATTCTCTACTATTTGCAAAAGTTTTTACTGCTGGGAAATATGTTATAAATGCGTTCCTATTCTTGTCTCCTATCTCTCATCGAGGGTGGACGGGATATGAACTCTTGAGTGCGCTGAGCCCACCTTGCGCCCCCTCAGGCTATGGGCCTGAAGTATGCATATCTGACATATTTATCAGATGATTCAGATTATTTGAAATCATCATATTATGGCTTCTTGAAACAATCACAAGGTTACCAACAAATCTTTCTCCACATCCGTTCTTGATTCGTATTCCCCATTATTGAAAACGGACAGGCCCTCACAATTTCAAATATTCCTCCCCCGTCAAGTAGTATTATCCGCATCGATACAATACCAGAAGAAAGGCTCAGGCAATGATGTGGAAGATTGAGAAAGAGACTTAAGGTTTGGTCAGTAAACAAACTCCAATTGTTTGATGATTGGTACTTCACCTGTGCGATGTATTAAGATGTTACCTCATGAACTCAGATTCTTCAGTACTTTGTATCGGTAATATTATGGCTGATATTGATTCATTTAACGACACATATTATTAATGTGTTTAAATAAATAGGTTATTATAGTAAACCTAACGACGTTGTTATGCATATATTATTTAATTATACAGGGTCCGGCAGAGAAAAATGACGGTTTTTAAATTGAAATTACGACAAAACTGTATCGTTTGCGTACATTATTTTATTTTAGAATTACAATACATCTCAAAGTATTTTACCTACATCAATTAGTTTTTGAAAATTTTGTTCCTACTTCAATCTACAAAGCTAAATAATCCCATTACATCAAAATTATTAATATGGTTTCGTGAAAAGTTGGAATCAGCCGAAACTGCGTAATGTCGTAACTCTTTGTCGCCAGTAAATCTCGCACTTGCGCATTCAAGTAAAAAACAAATGCCACCCACGTGGAATATTCTCATTTTGATGAATATTGAAATGGCGGCGAAACTGATGCAATCTTGCTTACACGTAAGTTTCATAACTAAGTTTCGCAATTGTTTTTTACTTGAATGCGCAAGCGCGAGATGTACTGGCGACGATGAGTTACGACACTGTGCAGTTTCGGCTGATTCCAACTTTTCGCGAAACCATAATAATAATTTTGATGTAATGGGCTTATTTAGCTTTTTGGATTGAAACCGTCAGGTTTCTCTGCCTGACTCTGTATATGTTTATAAACACATCGATTTTGATTAAATGTCACAAAACGCTGATTTTATGGTTAGGTCTATAAACATCTCAAGCTCAAAGTAGAATAGCGTCACGCAGTAAAATTCCACTGTTACACTTATTACGCATGTCTTTAATAACAAGTAATTCATGCTATAGTTCGCTGACTTTTCTGGACGTACACAACTGCCGGGAAACCTTGCTGTAACATAAGTTCGACAGAGGGTTACGGTTTCGCGCTGCTGGAATATCTGTAATAGACGATTTCATAATGTGTGCATGCGTCAATCGTGTGATGGTGGTTTGTGGATGTTAGTGGAACGAAAACTATCACTGATTATATAAGTTACACGAATATATAATTTTCTGACTACATATTATAGGCTAATGTAGTCTTTAGAAAGAGTTGTGTTTTCACCGGAAGCTCATTGTTTTATGTTGAATCCAGTCTTTTATTCGTGTTACTTTTTTTTAAGGGGAACCAATGAATTCCACTCGGCAGTCAGATTAGTTAAAGTGATTCCGTCTTAATGGGAGATGTCAAAGAAAGAAAGGATTAAAGCCTCTCTATTCATTACAGCATGTTAAAGGTATTAAGCCCAGCCATCCAGCTATAATACTCTCTTTCTAATCCAATATAATTACATTCTATTTTTAGAACTTCTTACGAGATTAGCTTTTATTTGCAACAACGTGGAAAAAGGAAGTTTTAAATTGCTTCCTGTTAGGATGATATTCCTGTTTCTTGTGTGGATACATTTTCCATAAATTGAAGACATGTCCGGAAAAACGGGTTAAACTTCATCATTTAAGTGCCGATAATTGCTGCTCTTTATCTTATTCTGGGCTTTAATAAAGAAACAAATTTACACAATAAACTGTATGCTTAGATATTATGTTCACAGAAATTAACAAAAATAACTTAAATTTTTTCCCCAGCCTCATTCATTCATGAAACACTATTTTTCTCCATTTCACAAAAATGTGGGTGAACCCTTTTTCCGGACGTGTCTTGAATTGTATGTTGTAGTTAATCTGAGAGGGCTTTATTTTATTTTTTTGCATAAACCTGAAATATACCTTCGTTGTGAATAGGTGCCTCCTGTCGTAGGCCTATATTTTATTAAGTTTTGGGGCACCATACTCTTGAAAACTTTTCTTTCGGATCCAAATTAAGGCTAGTCTGCTCCCACCGCTTCCTTTCTTTGAAAAGTTCTAATCACCACTGGCCGTTTGGGAATAAGAAATAGCTGTAGAGTTTTAAAAAGCCATTAAGGTAGAACCTACCGGAAACAGCATTCGACTAAAAACCCTCCTGTTTAATCATCCATCTCTTTGTTTGCTTTTGTGATATGGGTTATAATCTAACAATATCACTGTACGTATTGTAGTATGTTGATTTTCCCCCTTTTTAAGAGCGTTTATATTTTTGCTACATTGAAAATATTTGTCAATACCATGTAGGCCTATGTAAATAAGGAAAAGTTGCTGAAAATATATTTTTTAACATCATTGACATATTGGAAAAATTAAGCGTAAATCACTCTTTACGCCTCGGGACTGACATTGCTATTATTGAAAAGCAAACACGATACGTCCATGCGTGTGTGCATAACCGCGGGACTTGCAGCATGGTCATTGAACTGAGTAATTTATTCCTACATCCGACCGATATCGAAGCTCTGGATTTACATATTGAATTCCCTCAAACTGCTATCGCGTATTTGTAATGTTTTGTACCGTAATTTTCCTGGTAATTAAGTGTGACTTGAAAGATCCCTTTATATAGTGTTATATGGTATTTGTAGCCTACTAGTTGCAGTAAATAGTATTGGTAGAAATGATCAATGTTCCCCAAAATTCCTAATCAGTCAGACTGAAATAAGGTAAATATCTTCGTAATACTTGCTCATTTTAATGCATTACATAGCTTTGGAGTTAAAACATTACATATTTTAGAGTAATATTTGTATTGAGTTAACACATCATAATTAAACGTTCCCTTTTAAGAGTGTTTTCAAATGGCATAATCTATGAAAATCTTTAAGTCTGCTAAAAATGTAGTATTTATGACATCATGAGGGCTCTTACAATGTAGTATTTGAGTTTTACTTGACAGGACCCTTTCTATTCCAACAGGTCGCTGGTATGATTATATCAGTAATATATCTAACAACATTTTTGTTCTATGAACCGAAAAATACCACATCCAGAGTATGAATGAGTCCTTTTCATCTTGGCGGTATCAATTTTCTTTCGAAATTCTGAAAACATGCATTCCATAAAGTGTTCCATTGATCAGTTCTATTCGGCACCGGAAAACTAAATTGAGATTTACGTGCAGCATAGGTTTGAAACTTCACCAATCATTTACTGCTGCTGGTTGGTTGTGGGTGTGTTGTATCGTGGAGGGAGGCCTCATCACTGCCTTGCACTTCTAGTTTTGTCATTTCTTTGAATAGTAATAGTTGGAGCATTGCAGCTTACAGTGTAATCTATTCCTTTTTCACCTTTTGACATTCCCAGAATACCATTGTGTTCTTATAGTATAGGAAGCCCTCAAAAAGTATTATTTTTCCTCAGCACTTTCTGCGTTACGTAATTATCTCTTTTCTGTCTTCAATTTATGGAAAAATCTGATGGAACACTATGTAAAATTCTGGCTTTTTGTTCGCGGATTCTATTCCGGCCCCAGACAATGACACTTATGTGTATGGTATGCGACAGTCTATTGTCTGTAGATTTGCAGATGATGTATTGTATTCCCTCTGCCTCCCTAACTACTTGTCTATATGATTATGATGTTTTTAATAGTATTTTAATCATATATTATTTATCCCAGCTTTCAATGGAAGTAGCTCTTAATCACTGTAGCATTGAATCCAGGCTTTTATCTGCGCCTTTTTCGGAAAATCAAGGAATTACTGTACTCTTCTTAATCAGATTAGTAATAATGAGCTTTTCTCACTATCCCGGTGTTAGCAGTAATCACGTTGAAGGCATTATGGATAATGAATGATTAGATTATATTGCTATCCTCCTAATTAAAATAATTACGCTATTCTTAGAATATATTTTTCTTAAATCATTTGGAATTCTCGGTAACGTTGGAATAGTTATGTTAAACTTATTTCGTGCTGGAAACTGTGTGAATTGTCACATAATGAAAGTTAAGTAAAAGAACATTGCAGGAAAATATTATGCAAACAATATTATGATTGTAGAATGAATAATCAGGAAATATCTCGTACCAAAAGGCACGTATCACAATACTTTCCAGATAGCGTATATATATATATATATATATATATATATATATATATATATATATATATATATATATATATTGTTTTACAACAAATTTTATCAAAACTTTTTGGCATTTCATTTTTTTCCCATATCCATTTTATTTCCCATATTTTTCCGTATTATGCCATCTGAAGAATCAGTATATTTTTAAAGAATCAGTTTAACTAAGTGCATAAAATCGACAATTATTTGTCATTCATTAAAGAAGCAAAATGTCGGCGGAAAGAGATCGAGCTTACAGCTGACAATCAAACCTAACGACCCCTGTCTATTTGCTTTAGACACCAGCTTTGGGGTGAGATTTATTAGGGAGAAACCGGGGCAAGTCTCCACGGTTACAGCTGACTCTGGATTATGTTGGAATTAGGTCACCAGTACCTCACTGATAAAAGAGATTTTCACTGAATTGTACAGGATGATTAATTGCATGGGCATTTATAGCCGAGACACCAGGACAAGAGACGAAAACTTTTACTTGTGCTACAACCATTGAATTTGAAATGTAAAATCATGTGAATAACGGATTTGGAAAAGTAATCCATTTTTAAAATCTGTGTATTTGATTATTTATAAACCTACATATCAATAAATTTTATTTTTAATTTGGTTTAGTAATTACATCAAAGACAAGGAGTAAAATAGCTATTTTTTCAGATAATTATTTTTAAGTCTTACCATTCCATGCATTTTACTCTTTAGCCTAATGCAGTAATGAGAATATTGTAGGAGGAAAATTCCTCCGGCACTTGGACTTGAACCCAGGACCTTTGGCTATTCGCGCCAATGCTCTACCAACTGATCTAAGCCGGAGTTCAATTCACAGCGCCAGATGGAACCTCTCTCCTATGACTGATTGCCCTATAGCGCGAATAGCCAAAGGTCCTGGGTTCAAGTCCCAGTGTCGGAGGAATTTTTCTCCTATAATATTCTCATGTAATGTGCAACAGAGACAATAATCTGTGGTTCATGAAAGCTTATATATCTATCTTGAATGTTAACTGCACAATAACAGTGTCGCAAAAATCACTACTTAGTGTGCCTCACAGTACTGCATATGGCATAACTTGTCTATGAGGTAGACCATTAGGGCAATCATTCATAGGAGAGAGGTTCCATCTGGCGCTGTGAATTGAACTCCGGCTTAGCTCAGTTGGTAGAGCATTGGCTCGAATAGCCAAAGGTCCTGGGTTCAAGTCCCAGTGTCGGAGGAATTTTTCTCCTATAATATTCTCATGTAATATCCAACGGAGACAATAATCTGTTGTTCATGAAAGCTTATATATCTACAGTGCAGTTAGTTTCACATTAAAATTAATAATGAATTAAAGAGGACATTCATAAATGAGTAAACCTGGAATATTTAAATCCGTTGATTAAACGTTACTGAACCATGGTATGTTGGCTTATACTTTATTTTCTGTGACAGAAGCAGCAAAACAGTAGTTGTTTGTGGGAAATACGTGAATATTCACCGTATCCATAGAAATACTCCGTGATTATTACTATGTATAAGATCGCTGTCAGTTGCTGGATTTACACGAAACAGGTGTCAGTATAAAGATAAACTTATAGTGCCTATTTCATAGGTTGCGTGCACATCGGCACAGTCGCATTTTCGTGCACATCGGCATTGTATTTTTATCTTGCAATATCATCGTTCTCATCGCCACACACCCTTCGTAGGGGTGGACATAGAGACAAAGTTGGAATTACATTATCGTATTGAATGCAATGGAGTTCACATTAACTGCTAGATAGACAGAAAGACAAACACTTCATTTTATTATTATGGATACATACTGTGTACATTAATATTATAATTGTATTGTTTAGAAATCATTCATAAAGTATCTACCTGCGATTGAATGACACTTTGAACTAACCTAACCTAACCTAACCTAACCTAACCTAACCTAACCTAACCTAACCTGACTTAACCTATCTACGATATCAACGGCCTGTTTCCTTAGCTGCGGTAGCTAAGGGGTGCTGCCTTGGAGCCGTGGTGAAGGAGGCTGTATGTTTGAGTCTCGTATGTCCACCCCTAGCCCCAACGGGTTGTGTGGCGATGAGCACGATAATATTACAAGATAAAAATACTATGCCGATGTGCGCGAAAATGCGACTGTGCCGATGAGCACCTGTGCCGATGTGCACGACACCATTTCGTAGACACTGAATGTGTGCTCCACATGTCACCCTGCAGACATGAAGGGCATATTCCCACTCGTGCCATAGGCGCTGCAACAGGGATGGGCTCGATGGCGAAGCTCCATTCTTATTCTAATCGCCAACTTGTTTGAACCACTTAACCGATTTCTACCAAATGCTTCATGATAATTGAGGATGTAGAGGACTGAATTAATAAATAAAAATAAATCGAAAATGTACCATTGATTTAATCATTAATGTAGTTTTGAATCATAAATTTTAAAAGGAAAATAAAATCAGTTCGCTTGTACTTAGAATAATAATAAAAAATCTCTTTGGTATGTAGCGAAATGCAGGCTCTTTTGGTTGGCAGCAATTTGTCTGGAAACAAAAGACATATGAAAACATAGGAACATAGTTTCTAAATTTGCTGAAAATACTGAATCGTGATATCATCGTAAACAAATTTATAACGCTGTTGTAGTTGCAGAATAGGCAAATAACGAACTAATCTGGAAAAATCCTTAGCTATGATACAGAATTGCAGACTTTGAATGAATGGAGAAATAAACGGCGTAGGTAATGTTTTTTGAGCAAAACTATATATTATGTTTGGCTTACGAGTGTGCTTTGTAAAAATTTATCTGTTTTATGGATCAACTTTTTATTGGCGAAATGGTTGTTTATGTTATTTTGAATTTAAATGATTAATAGGTACCCTACACCATAAATAGTAGTAGTAGTAGGAATCTTATTTCCACTGGTTAAAATGAATTAAATGGGTAATTATTAATTTGTATGAAAGTGAAGAGAACGACAGTGACATCTAGTACCGCTAAGCGAAAAGCATATATATAGGAAAAACAAAAGAATGGAATCTAGAATACAAAATGGCGGCAGGTTGCCGACCCCCACTGCTGGAGATTTTTAGTATGTTCAATTGAAAGCCCCGACGAACATTTGAAGACAATTTCCAGAACTATAAGATTTTTCTTATTTCAAAACCTTAAATGGCCTTAAAAACCTTAAGATTGCACCACCTCCTCCAGTCGAGTCACTACGTCGAAATATTCAGCTTGACTTCCTTTCTCTGCTACCAGGTCCATTCCCAGAGGATCTAAAGAAGGGTGACTAACAGGAAGACCGGAGAAAGAGGCAACATATATAACGAAAGGCCTCGAAACAAGTTTCAATGCCTTTCGCATATAATATGTTCTCCAAACAAGTCAGAAAACGTAAGTAGAAGCTTTTTAAAAAGAGAAAGGGTTTATTTTACAAATCGGCTGAAGGCCATTAATACATACATTTAATAAAACTCAAAATTAAGAATAACCCTTTTTAATAAAACATAAATTCATCGAGTATTGGTTCCTGCAAAGATGTTACACAGAAAATTTCATAATAGAAAAAATATATATCATATTAGCACATAACAAATGTGATTATAAATATTCAAGTCGATGAGTTGCAATGCTATTTAACATGAAATTTTACTTTATAAACACTCTTGACTTACTTTTCAGAAAGAACCAAAAACAGCTTCTCCATCCACGGAGTTGTGGTTGAAGAAGGCTCACTCTCCTCGTGCAATGGGCATGAGCACTAAGTTCACAAGAAAATCAGAGGTTAACAAGCTGAAGGCTACCGATTGAGATCATAATTAAAGTCATTACGATCTCGGAAACGCACAGACATGATGTAGAAACAGATCTAGAAAACACCGCCTAGCCAATTTTAAGTTAAAGCCAGAAAGGCCTGAATCAAGATTAACACTTCATACTTCAGAAGAAAAACACCGGAAAATATATAAAAGGCATAGTACATACCTGAGATAAGAGAATCCTAATCGAGACTGAAGTTACATTCCACTGAACCAAAGAGTCGCCGGTCGATGTCCATTGTCCGATGGATAGAAACAGAAAGAGTCACAGACAGAGAGAGAATGAGAACGAGACACCATTGTGCTCGTTATTTTATACATTACCAAGCCTTTTGTTACGTCAAGGCTAGCTAACAATATGGAAACACTACACAATCTCGGGAAAACCAAAGTCTCCCTAAGGCACAAGTAATAATCGAAAAATGACGTAACAGAACCCACAACAATCTGTCAGTTCGTGGCTGACTACATTATACAAGGTCTAGGTGACGCAACACAGTGCGTTAACAATCTGTAAGTTCAGGGCCGACTATAATATGTTTACAATATAACAAGTGGAAGAACAAAGCCTCCTACATAATGATTTCTTCTCCAAAATTTATTTTAATAAATTTCGTGCGCCAAGTGATAAAAAACTGATTAAAATTAAAATATTGGCGCAAGATCTTCTATGTGGAATTGGCCTGTGTAAACGCGAAATTTGACAACGCTCGTATGCTCGACATAGTATTTCAGACTCCAATATTGTAGACTGTAGAGTGTAGTTTCTCTACCTAAGCACATAGAGAAAGTAATAATGGTCCAGCACTGTGAGAAATCAGACAAAACCGGAAAAAATAAATCTGTGTGAAACGTGAACTGTGAAAGCCGCTTCTTAGCAAACAAATCAAACAGATTTATATAGGCCATGACTGAAATAAGATATCAGATATCTCATATCGTGAAAAAGTCTTCATTTTAACGATTTCCGTATTGCTATGAACTGCGCTTTATTTGTATTAGATTCCAGGAAGTAAAGCGAGAAATTCTGTAATATTTACCACTGCCGTTTAGAACCCAATGTATTTTTCCTTATACAGATTTCTCCGTATAACATTACTTCCTTATGCATTGAGCCCCATTCCGGAGGTCGCTGGTTCAAATTCAATGTTCGGCCATTGTGTTATTTTCTGTACAACTTAAATTATTTTCGTTTGTGCAGTAACAAAATAATTGTATTTATATTGATTTTATGTAGGTTCGCGCATAACGAAGGTGAGTTAACTTGCATTGTTATTGCCTAGAACCCTTCTGATAAAACAAACAAAAAGTGTGGTAAAATTTATATGAGAAAAGAGAAAGTGAAAAAAATGATGTTATCCACGTGTATTTTCATTTTTTCGATAGTATAAAACGTATGAAAATAAGTATACATTGTGAGCAACTCTTCCCCGTCGTATCCCCAAATGTGGTAACTCGCTATTTCAGATCAATTTCAAATCCCCACAGTTCAGACTCTAGTTGGTAATGCATTCGTACTCTTTTCAGAATTAAACGTATTACACGTTCGACTGTACATTTGTGTTCCTGTGCTCAGAAAAAATGGTGGATTTGGTTAGTAAGTTAGAACTACTGTATAGTGGAATATAGTGTTCTCCTTGCTGTTGTAGCTATAAGTAGTTACAGAGTGATTCAACCTCCTTGGTTCATTTGACCAAAGAACAAGTGTAGAGTGTATTTATAGGTACCTCTATCTAAAAATTTGTGTTTAAGAAAATTCCCTTTTGCGTCCTAAAGTAGTTTTATCAGTAAAGTTTAGATCCGCAAAGAGTGATTGGTATCAGTATTTCTCTGTGTCTTCCACTGTGCACACGTTATTACTCGTTAACTGCACAAGCCTCTGGAGTACTATGTTGTCTTTCTGACACCACATATCAAGCTGAGGTATTTCTCTTATATTTCATTGCGGATTAGGCTTAATCGGTAACCCTATGCCCATATAACCTGATAGTTCGAATTATTAAAAATAAAATTATCTACATGACGTATGAACTATCCGACTGGAAGAGGATGGCTTCAAATCTATCCCATTGGCTCATATGGGAACTTAACGGAATGGAGTATTGCTGGTTAGGTTAGAATGGGTTTTAACTTTGTGTTTAGTAAAGGCCTTCAGCCACCTTACCCGCTGCTTGGGAAATGTGGTGCCACGAGGAATGGAATCATTGCGCCGAAGCCATTTATTGTGATTTTATCCGTATCATTTCCTAGAAGAGCGAGCACTCATTCTTTAACTTATTAAATAGATGGCCTCATTATCAGCGACACTTAGAAGTTAAATTGATTCCAGTGATTCTGGAAGCATGTTGTTAATTTTTGTTCATAACTATATGCTGTTGTAAAATATAGTTGGCAGTTTATTGTTCTTCAACGTTAATTTTTATGCACCAACCATTTTTACCTTTGGTTGAGTTTATGGAAAACATTCTTTAATTCACTGAGTGGAGGAGCACAGATTTCACTTCCCCCCTAATCTAGTGGCCCACTCTGTGTTTTGAAATTGGTCAAATAAATTTTTTTCGAGTTAATCCGATAAAGCGATAATCCAGATATTCTTTTTCATTTTCTCATCCCTGAATATAATTTTTCCCAGAAATAAAGACGTAATTTAACTCTAGTAAAATCAGTCTATGAATCGCATGAAACATATTTTGAACTAATGATGTAAAACTGTTCAGTGTGGTTCCTCAGAATACGTATACATTTAAATTACAAGTATCCTTTTTATAATAGTCTTTTTTGTTGTTGTAGAAATACTGCTAACACTACATTCATCAGTTTAGACCTGTCAATAAGTGAACAGCCGCTCGATTAGCCTTATGGAAAGAGATCTTAACCATATCAATTCTAGGAAATACTTGTCCTTTTCAGCTTACGGTTTAAAAATCTGATACTTGTGTAGAGATAGCAGAAGTGCTGAATTTCTTCGAGCTGTGTAATGAGAAGAAATTGTAATTCTTTGTCCACAGTAAACTTCAATTAAGAAATCACAAAGAAAAGAACTAGCGGCAGTATTATGAGAACCCGCACCTGTAGATATTCAATACATATTTCTGTGTTATGAAACAATGCAATTAACTTATATTCTTATGCAAGAATAACGATGGTGTGGGAAAAAGTTGTCTTAATATGGCCAGGGCAGTATGAAGCTTCAAAATACAATACAGCGCTGTTCAGTGTGGACTTAAATCCAATGAATTATAGTGCAAAGCAATTAGAGCTGGTGTCAGCTCTGTAGAGATTTAGGTAACAAAATTAGCTTGATCGAAGTAAGAAGTCTTTTTGTACGTTAGAGATACTAAACGCATTACACTGGTGAAATGTGGTTTCTAGTTCAGTGAAGTTCGTTTTGTCTGTACTTAACTCAGGGACTAAATAATGAACTTACAAGTTACCCGGCGCATGTAGGCGTATTGCATTGTTATAAATAGGCAAAATGAAGTAAAGTAACAATATCATGAAATAACTTTTAATCTCTTTCTCATCTTGATTTTTCTCCTATTTGAATGTATCAGTGCGTTTGTGTATATGTTTGAATGTGTCACTCTTTGGAGGGATTTGTTATACGGTGGTTGAAAAGAACATGATGTTGATTGTCTAGCTTTCCCATACCGTAATTCTGTGGCTTGGTTCTAAAAGGGCCAATGTCATAAAACTTGCTTTTGAGATAACTGATTTTGAAGCCTTTGTAGAAGTAACTTTTTTTGCTGAGAACTTCCGAAATTGCCCCTAAGGTTTCTGTATTATGCCTATTAATAGCAACATACATGGACACTTTTATTATACGTAAAGATAAAGACTAGCAGAGCTCAATAATGCATAGATCTCATTTTTGGCAAGAAATTGGCATTGGCCCTTTTAGAACAATGCCACAGATATAACTTTCAAGGTTTACAGCGAATAAGGTAGCATTAGTGGCTTCATAGTACACCATTAAACTCCTTATTTGTAATGTAAAAGTACAAAACTGTGTTTCCTACTATTTTTTAAATACTTTTCCCCCATGAAATTAATTTTTTAAGGTATGTAGTGCATCCAATGCCAACCTCGCTGCTCTGACGGATTTGGATAGATGGCTATAGTGTGGCCCATTTTCGAGTTACGCACCACTTAGGCTGGCCACATTACATGGTCATGTGTAACTGGAAGAAGTGTAAGGTTTGAAGAGATGAGTGTATGTACGAAATTCTTGTAATGTGAAGTATGAGTGATGACGGTGAGGTGAGGAAGGGTGGAAGGGAAACACGATTCAGGCATTAGCCAACTTTTGTCAAAAGACACTAAGAGGAACGCAGACTTTACGTCTCTATCCGACGGACTAGTCACTATCAACAGTGACATATGCCTCTATGTCATTCGAATTGCGAAGAAGTGTCGGATTGAACCCAGGTATGTTTGGTGCACAGACTAGTGATTAGAAGCTGTACAGCACCATCTCACCTAAATCCAGCCCTCTGGGTCAGATTAAAAAATCCACCCTTACCAGGACGCCGGCGTGGAAGACGGGCGCGCTGCCACCCGCGCTACGGCAGTGGTCGAATTTTAAGATTACTTATAGGAATAACTAAAAACTCACCCCAATCATATTATAGTAAATTATCGTAGAGCAGATAAATAAACCTAAGCCAATTAATAAAAAAACCTTTTTCACGCAAAAATTACTCAACTCATAGATAGTAGGGTACCTTATGTCATCCCGTGGGCTCCTTCGTGAAGAAAGCAACACACCTATATTTTCAGTTTCTATGAAGTCTAAGGATACCCGAACCACTTGATGCTACTCTGGGGGTCGCGTCTGAGTCGCGTGATGACGTCATCAAAATGGCGGACGTCGCATTTCACAGAAATAGCCATAAAGTGAAAACTATTTGAGATAGAGACTTGCGAAAATGGTTTTGAAATCACAATAAAATGATCTACAGTATTGTTTCTTACACGTATGGAGCTAAGACGGCATATTCTACCGAAAAATTACACTTTTTGTTGAAAAATTGAAAAAAATGGTCCTGTAGAATGTGTTCTCTTGAAATTTCAATAGAAGATGATGCCGTGCCATAAATTACATGCAAACAAATGTTTTGAAGAGTTCAATAATGATTCTATTCCCGTTTACCAGAAGTTTCCAATGTCAATAGTTTTAATTCTGTGATAGTTTTTGTAAATCAAACAGCAATCTCCAAATTTCAATATGCTCTTTCCTGAAGAAGGCAACACACCTAGATTTTCAGTTTCTATTAAGTCTAATGATACCCGAATCACTTGATGCTAGTCTGGGGGTCGCGTCCGAGTCATGTGATGACGTCATCAAAATGGCGGACTTCAATAACGTTTCACAGAAATGAATATAAACCGAAAAGTATTTGTGATGGACTTGAGGAATTTTTATTTTTAATCGGGATAAACTGCTAATCTAATAATAACTTAATAAATTTTGCTGTTGTTGTGTTTCTGCATGCTACACGTTAAAATCTTGAATTATGATTACACACATGAAATGGAAAGAATACAATTAAACTGGTAACACTTAGCCTATCCGTAGACTGCTCGGAGTGTATTTCTGTTTTCTGTGATTTTCTTAATAAACGTAAATTTCCACAAACTTGGAAGAAATCAAATAGGAGAGTGCCTTGCAGTATTCAACAGAATAACTTTCTGCTTATTGCCCCTATTAAAAAAGGGGTCGTCGATCTTCGCCTCTTCATACTTGTCCGAACCTTTTTCACACTTCTCTGGATCGCCCTCACATGCACACATTTCAGAACAGGGAAATTTTATCCAAACACATTTGCAGCTATTACATCTCGACTTAACACATTCACCTTTGATTAGTTCGAGCACATCAGAAGGAGCAGGTGGGTTGGTGCACATGATTGGGACCCATCGATTGTTCTCTTGAGTCCAACCAAAATCTGCTGGTGGGGCAAATTACATCTATTCCATTCCATTGCTTGCAGATGTGCCCGAAGTATAGCTGGTTCAAGTGATGTTTGTGTGGGGAAGGAACTCTGTCCCAGATTGCTTCCGGGTAAAAAGTCACCACCTCAGTTCACCAACTTCCTTTATCTCTTTTTTGGAAACATACACTTGACGTATGAACCATTCAACAGCCGCCGACGTTTCCTTACCCACAGATTCGTCTTTCCCAGATTTGCCAGACCAATGAGAACATCATCAGCAGCAGCTAGGAAGGATATTTTCCCTTTTCTAGAAAAGGAGCCAGTAACATCTTCTCCTGAAAGTGCATGGAAACCTAGACGTGAGTCGGACCGCAGTCGTCCTAGTTCCTCGTATATTGGTGACAGGGAAACACTTCTTTTACTAGCGTGGCCAGTTACGACACGTGTATCTTTTGGTAGTATTGGATATTTATTTAGTGGCAAAATAAATACATCAGTATCAGGAGAGTAGATTTTCATCTCTGTAGCACCAGCATTTGCCGCATGGATAGCATGCAATATTATTTTTAGTCAGCTTCTTCGGGAGTAGCCTACTGCTAAGGAAACCGGCATCCACGTGTGTCCCTCGTGCAACTTGTTGCCATAGAACCACTACATTGCGGTTGGTGGCCGCAGCATTTTCTAGAATACACTCTCAAAGGAACATTGAAAGTTCACCTTTCGTTTTCTCGTGTGAGAGAAGCTTCTTCGTTGCCATAGTTGGTATTCCAGCTTTTGCTTGAATGTGATAATGGATTGGCACAGTATGACCCTGACGAAGTTCTCTTGTGGTACTTTTTAGAGAGTCCTTTATGCATGTGTCAAATACCAAATGAAGTTCATCGTATGATCCGTATTTTTGGTTTAAACTACTTATGAAATGATCGGCAAGTTCTGAAGGGTTCTTGATTGTTGGTGGCTTATCGAATGCATGTAGCTCTGCCATTCCATCAACAACTGCAACACTAACGAAATCCGGTTGTTGGCTCCACTAATAAACTTGACACTGTGCTCTCCGGGTCTTGTAGTTCGCCGGTAACACTGCAACGCCCGTTAGAGGCTGCACTGTACTTGTGGGTAGTGTGTAAATTGGAAACTTTGATGGTAAAGCCTCAAGTATCCCTAACAGTTTGCTCTTGTCGTTGCTGTGCAAGATAGACCCATCTGAGGAAAACAATGACCGAGGAAGAACTGACAGCTAGTAATTGCTCACTGCGTTTCGCAGATCAAACTCCGGTCTTGATTTTGCAACAATCAACATTATTGAGAAAAGATTTTTGTCCTTCTTCAGTTCCATAATGGCACCTCTCACAGGAATTCGTACCCTCTTCGAAGCTTGACGAGAAGTTAATTATATACCCTTCTTAGTAACAATTATGACAGTGTTTTGTAACCTTTTTATCAAACAATTCCCTAATACATTAATAAATAGTCAATCACAGAGAAGAATTGACACGATTACGTAATAATATGAAGCCTAGATCTCATATCAAATTCATTTCTGAACAAAATTGAGCCTATTCTGAGCCTAAAATGGTCTAAAATGAGCATGAACTGGCTAACCATCACAAATAGTTTTCGGTTTATATTCGTTTCTGTGAAACAACACGTTATTGAAGTTTGCCATTTTGATGACGTCATCACATGACTCGGACGCGAGCCCCAGAGTAGCATGAAGTGATTCGGGTATCATTAGACTTAATAGAAACTGAAAATCTAGGGGTGTTGCCTTCTTCAGGAAAAAGCATATTGAAATTTGGAGATTCCTGTTTGTTTTACAAAAACTATCACAGAATTAAAACTATTGACATTGGAAACTTCTGGTAAACGGGAATAGAATCATTATTGAACTCTTCAAAAAATTTGTTTTCATGTAATTTATGGCACGGCATCATCTTTTATTGAAATTTCAAGAGAACACATTCTACAGGACCATTTTTTTCAATTTTTCAATAAAAAGTGTAATTTTTCGGTAGAATATGCCGTCTTAGCTCCATACGTGTAAGAAACAATAATGCAGATCATTTTATTGTGATTTCAAAACCGTTTTTCGCAAGTCTCTATCTCAAATAGTTTTCACTTTATGGCTATTTCTGTGAAACGCGACGTCCGCCATTTTGATGACGTCATCACGCGACTCAGACGCGACCCCCAGAGTAGCATCAAGTGGTTCGGGTATCCTTAGACTTCATTGAAACTGAAAATATAGGTGTGTTGCTTTCTTCACGAAGGAGCCCACGGGATGTGATTTTCTTACATAAGGTACCCTACTAAGAGCTGAAATGTTTCATGAAAATAGTTTTTATGCGTGGAAAGAATATACGACTATAGCCGTTTCAAAATGTTTCACTGCTTTCATGATTGTGGTCGTTTCAGTGACGCGGTAACAAGCAAATTATATTCAAATTATATACCAAATTATATTAAACTATACTATGGACAAACCGTTGATTAAATCGAACTCAAAAACCACTTAGGTCCTACATTATTTAAAATTTAAATCTTTTACAAAAATATATATTGGTATTTTTTATGTTATAGAGAAGGAGGCATTTTTAACGACTTTTTTAACAAGAGGATTACCGGTACGTTCCTGGCCGATGTTCTTTTTAAAAAAACAAACAAACAAACAAATTAAGAAGTTGATGAAGTAATCCTTCTACAAAGGCACCAACCTACTCGTGAAGTTCTTGGGTAACGCTCAGAACAATGAAAATACTTTTTTTTATCCGTATGAAGGAAGGTAAGCAATTAGTAAATAAACAAATAAATTCGATGTGAGATAGACGTCCAAAACTCCATATACACGCACTGTGTTATCTGTGCTACAAAGCATTATTGTATTGTTTTTGGCCAATGATTTTGACAGCTAGAAAATAATTTAGATTTAAAGTTGAGCATAGCACTATGAATGCAGGGGCAGTTAATCCGATATTTTCGAACTCCGTAGCTTTGTATGTGATGATAACCACCCATCTATCTCTTTCCCCCCCCCCTCTCTCTCTCTGCCTTTTATCTCTTTCTACTTCTCCCGCTTTGCTCTCTCTTTCTCTCTTTCAAGTGCTCCCTTTCGCTGGCCCAGGGGTGTTCTGAGTTGCAAAGTTATCCCTGGGAATCGCAAAAGCCCTCCAGTTTTAATCTGCAGAGTACTTTGGATATTATATTGACAGTGGCTTCCATCCCAAATAACATACAGTACAAAGTTTCAATACTGAATATCCCATCTTATTTCAAGGGGCTCTTGGAAAATAACTTTCTAATTTGTTCTTTGCATTTGTGCACATATGTTTGCTCGTTTCAACTCTTCAGAATAAATGCAAAAAGGTATATTAACAAAATTATTTATTCAATTGTAACGTTTGGACTTCATTAAAACAGAAAATAATGAAATTAAAATTAAGCTTATTTTTATTATATACTTATTTTATGAACAGATTTTGTACTTTAACCTTTGTAGGGCAACAGGATCAAGCAGAATTGATAGCCTATTAACTGCTTAATCAAACATATTGTCGATACTTTGTTTAAAGTTTTTGCGTGAATAACAAGTGTTTATAGATGGAATTACATTTTTTTTATTTTGAGTGTTCTATGCCTGGAGATACCCTGGAGTGAAAGTAAAATTAAAACGATTTTTGCTTAAATTTTGTATAATTCTATTTTTATGACTATAGATTCTTGTGCGGAAATTCGTACTGAAATTCGTACTGAATAGTATATTAAATAGTGAAAATGTAAATTTTGTTACGCTTATGGCTCTTAAGTTTAATTTAAGAATCAAGAATTGAAAGTACTGTAAGTAGTGTAAGACACTACCCATGATGTATTCTCAATTCCACCTAGTTTTAAGGCTTAACAAAAGTGCAGATGTAACCATTTTTGGCCAAAAATTTTAGTGTAAAAAAATTAAGCATACTCTAAAGTGCTAAATGTTATGCCCTTTGGGGGCATGGAGTGCTTCTGACACTTTTCTTTAAACCTTAAAAAAAACTTTTTTTAACTGCCCTTGCATGTAAACGTTCCTGTTTTCTCAGTTTCAACGTGCATTCTCCCACAAAAATAGAGATACCGCTTTGAATTTTTGTTCGCAATGTACCATGCCATGCCATGTGTATAATGAAATTACTAAGATTTTGTGTAAAGGCTTAGTTTTTAAAAATAAATATTTTGTAAAATTGATACGTCTGTTTTATAACTTTTCATTTATCTAGGTAAATATTCTTTTAAACAAAAAGTATAAACAATATAAAAAATCCATCAGAAAATTTGTAATCCAAACATCAAAGAATCTCACAAGAAAATTAAGCTCATATTATTTTAATATCTGTCTGAGAAGATATGATTGCAATTTTGATTTAAAAATCTAAACAAATTGAGATATAAATGAAATTTTAAACTTTAATTTCGGTTTAAATTTTAATTACTTCCAGGTTTCTAGGACAGATAATTTAGATCACTCTGAACACTTCGGTCATCCCTTAAGTCATACCACGATTCGTAATTTTACATTATTACCAATAGGACCACCCCACCTAAAGTCTAGCCGTTCTAAGAAGGGAACCTCAAGTAAACAATAACAAGAACATCTGTCTCACTCACTCTAGCATATTACTCTTATGACTTAAGAGTGAGACAGACATACTGGTTATTGTTTACTTCAGGATTCCTTCTTAGCTTGTCTCAGGTATAGTTACTATTCTGAGCTAACGTGCTCAAGGCACAAGGTCTTCGTCCCTTGTGATATTACAGCTTTATTGTCGTTATTTTATTTACTGGCAACAAAAAAGGAGAACCCCATGTGAAGTACGTAACTGTTTTTTGAAAAAAGGAAATGAAATAATAAAATTAAATAATGATGTAACAAAATATATAAACAGAACATCAACATTAGATGTTTCCCCGCAGTTGTAAATGTTAACGCGCATTTTGCCAGGGGATGTAATAGTATATACGCAGCAAGCCTCGTTAATGGCATTAAGACGTGGCATACCGGTAGCGAAGTTCATAATTTTCATGCGATCGTCTTAATTAACATTATAGACAAGTTGCATGACTGTTTTTGTTCACCATAATTAAATGTCTCAGTTTTGATTTCTTAGGATACTTTGTAATTGATAAAACAAACGACTCTATCTCGTCTTTTGCAATAGGTATCAGGTTACAAAGGCCTGCAGGGAGCAGTGATAAAGGTGTACAAGGAGTAGGGTTTCTCTTGGCGTTTTAACATCAAAGCAACGCATATTAAAATACATGAAATGAACTCAATTATAATGTTAAAATTAACACGAAAAGAATTGATTTTATTGTAAACACAGATTATTTATTGTGCAGTTAGAATTGCTGCTTTCAAGGCTTGGAGATTGTTCCGTGTATAATATTAATCGATAGTTAAAATACCAACAACACTGTTATAGTGAAATTCTGTGGTTTAAGTATGTCATTACTGTTACGTCGCAGTAATAAACGTATTACAGTATGGACGAACAACAGAAAGGAATATTTGGACATCCTGGAAATGTTCTAGGTGTGTAGGCTACTGTTATCTCAAATATTGCTTCAATGGAAAAATATGCTACTAAACCAAAATTTGCGGCGCTTCATTTCGTGGAAGATCGGGGGCTACCCTCCTCGGATCTTCATCTACATATCTCTTTTGACTTCATTGATAGATGACATTATTGGGGCATATGGCCTACACGCCGATTCCCCCGCAATTATTGTTTTCTTGCCTATAGCCGCTACCTATTTATAAAGTATTTCATCAGTTTGTCCTTCCATAGCTGAGTGTATTTTTTCGTTCCAGACCTCTCTAATTAGATAGAATCCCGGGAAATACCAGAGAGAGAACCTGATCCTACAGATCCATAGCAGCGCTAACCTTCAGAATACTCAGATAGTAGAAAAACTTGGCAGTACCTGTAATATATGATTGTAAAAGAATAGGGTTAATTATAACCACGAATTCAAATAGGATGTACTGTACATTACAATAAACATAGGTTATACTCTTAAACATACTGTTGGGAACTGACGAGATGATCCATGATTTGGTGGTGGCATGCAGGGGGAAGACGGTGTTGTGCTATAACTGCAAGTGTAGGGGAGCGCTGCTATTGGCTGCAGATAAGAGCTCCATAGTCATGCCAGGGATCATCTCGTCAGCTCCCAACTGTAGTTACACTTTTCCTATGCATTTATTTGAGCCGCATAATAGTTTTAACTCTACAATGAATCCGAAGTTAAGTCTTGATGTCTCAGTTGTCAGTTTCCGCAGTGATACTATTTATAACATGGATTAAAAGGCTTACTTCACAAAGGCGGGACGCAACAAAGAGAATCTGCTGTGAGTTTGAAGACTTTCATGAATGTTTTTGCTATTATTTTACGGGAGTTGAACGACCCCACCGCATTCATATCTCTATAATAAAATTGCTTTATTCGTCTCAAGTGTGTTTCATTTTAGAAGTCTAGCAAGTTTGCTGCGGTTGGGAGAATAATAAATCTGCGAATCCCAAGAACTGAGCTTCATAAAAATAACCCTCCTAACCACAAGAGGGAAATTCTCGAAATAACATTCCATATTTTGTAAAGAATATTAGGCCTAACATTAGGCCTTTACACATAAGCCTATGTTTGAACTGTCGTTAGTATAATTAGGCCTATCATAGGTAATATCGAGTAGGATTTATTAAGACTATTCCATGAATAAAATGTAACGGATTTTGTAAATAATAATTATTTTCTTACCTTCTAGTCAATGTTCTGTCAGCCGTAAGATCACGGCACACTATACCCGAGACGAGCTATGAATTATGCCTGTCAAACAAATAATGTGCTAGAGTGAGAAAGATGTACTGGTTTTTGTTTACTTGAGGTTTCCTTCTTTGAACGGCAAGACATTAGAATCCATGGGTGCGCAACTGGTGCACATCGTGCCACTGTGCGGTAGGGGAATTTCTCCCACTACTGTCGCCCTTGACGTCAGCATAAAGCAGTTTCGACGTGACACTGAACATGAAGAACAGGCTTCTTACGTCACAGAATATATGGGGGACTAAAACGTTTCCCCTCAGTTGCTCACCTATGCATTAGATGAATGGACAGTCCACGAATCGATTCGATGAATCGATCCGAGTTTCAGATGCTACCAAAAGCGCGCATCATAAGATTGAGGGCGTCGTAGTAGTTCCTTACATGAAAAAGCTATAAAAGCACACGAACTGACCTGTACCGAATCGAAATAGAAATCAATGGACGTTTATATTATTTCAATTTCCAAACAAGTTATGTTGTATTAAATAATGTGTTTTCATTCTGCTAAATGGCAGCATGTGGCATATTAGCCACCGCACGTTGATGCTTTACGTGTCCAGTAACAAACTGACATTTTATCAGGTAAAATTTCATTCTTGCGATCCGAGGAAGGTTATTAGATTGGAATTGAATTGAATTGAATTTATTTTAAGGATTGTAAGCGTAGAACTTAAAATTCCTTTTTGGCATACAATCCGCCGACTATGACAGGAAACATTACAAATGTAACAATAATTACAGACACATTGTCAATACAAATACTGAAAATAAAACATAAAAATTAACCTAATATCAAGAAGTAGTACCCAAAATGTTATATGATAAGAGTATAATTTTGTATAAGATATTGAGACTCATAAGCGGTTATGAGGTGATTAACTAAGATTTTTTTTTTGTAGCAAGAGAATAACTTTGATAATGATACAGATGAAGTTTATTGTATAATCGAGAGTCCGTGCATAAAAAAGATATATTAAATTTAGTGGTGCGGTGTCTAGGAATTTGGAGTGTGCTTGAAGTAAATCTATTGGAGCGATCATGTATTCTTTCATGGGGATGAAAGATTTCAACAGGTAAATGGGACTTCTACAAATACGTATTATAAGATTGGTCCATATCCGAGGAATTACTAAACGTTATTGGTCAATATCAAAACGCGGCGTATGAGTGGAATAGCCTTTGGTAATGTAACGAGAGAATTTAATTTTATCGATCAAATCACGAATTTGCGAGTAGAAGTCTCATTTTGACCAGTGTATATCGCATTCTCTTTCCACTTCAATGTTCCAGCAAGTCCTTTCCGTAACTACCAAGTACCAATACCTTTCATGAATCAACAGGACATTTCAACATCTAAATTTTTTACTACCTTTTACACATTGCTTTACATAATATACATTACATTATACATAAATATATACATGTATATATAAATATACATTACATTACATAGGAAGTAGCTTGCTGTGCATCGCTCCAGAGTAAATCCAGAATTACTACTGCAAATTATAGTATAATACAGCATAAAATGAAATAATACGTGTTCTGTACATTCATGAAAGAGGTTTTAGTTTGAAATTCAGTGCCAGTTTCTGGGAAAATTAACTAAATTGAAGATTTGTAGAATCTATGGAAACAATGGCGGCGACCGTTACGAAAAAGATTGAAGACGAGAGGGTAGCATCGCTTCAATTAATTGTTGACATGTTACTCAAGGACTTACAAGAAGCAAAAAGACAAATCTGTATCTTACAGGAGCAGAACAACAACCTAATGAAGGCTGCAGAAACGAACGAGAACTCTGAATGGGTAACAACACGTCGTCGAGAAACAACCAGTTCATCAAGAAGGTCTACAGGTATAGCCGGTACACGAAAAGCTAACACCTTTAACATAACTACGTCAAATAAATTCGGAAGCCTAGCCGTGACAGATGCATCAAAGGAAGAACATCAGGTAAATCATAATGACGCAAGGAAACCTAACCTCAAAACACCACGCTGGCCTAGGCCTTCAACAGATGAATCACTCAGCAAAGATAGGAAGATCAAGATATACACTGATAGCTACGGCCGTGGTATTTCGCCCCTATTGAACTATTCTGAACTCTCAGAAAACTTTGAAATAGTTGGCACCGTAAAACCCAGTGCTACTCTGAAGAATGTTGTGAGCGCAGTGAAAACAGAGTGCGGCAATCTAACCCCCAAAGACTTTGTAGTGATCATTGGTGGTGGTAATGATGTTAGTCAGAATGGATCCCAAGAAGCAACAAACACCCTGAAAGAAACACTGTCCTACTTGACTCATACGAATGTAGTTATTGCAAACATTCCCCATCGGCATGATCTACCTGAAACATCTTATATAAATAAAGAAGTGAAGAACACAAACAACACATATAAAAACATCTGCAAACACTTCAGAAACGTATCCATAGTGAATCTAAACAGCTCTAATAGATCTTTGCATACAAGACATGGGCAACACCTAAATATAGTTGGTAAAAAAACTTTAGTGAATGTAATCCAAAAGATTGTGAAAGATAAACAGGTACCTCAAGTGACACATGCTCTAGGATACACACTAGATACATCCGAGAAGCCAAGCACTGCCATTAAAGAGTCAACGCAGCAAAACACACCTGAGACAGTTGGAGAAGATTTTTTATAAAGAAAAACTCAAAGAGCAGTACAGGTATTTCCAAAGATACAAGTAGGCCAATCACAATATACCATCAAAATGTTCAAAGTATAGGAAACAAAATGTTAAATTTAGAAGTATTCTTAAATGATTTTAATGATATAGATATTGTATGCATAACGGAGCATTGGTTGAAAAATGATGATATTGAGTGTTTTAGTTTACAAAATTTTTCTTTAATGGCCAAATTCTGTAGAAAAAATAAAAATCATGGAGGTTCCTGTATATATGTAAAATCGAATATAGCTGCAAAACCATTCACACATTTTGAAAACCTCAATAATGAAGAGAGCTTTGAGGCCAGTATGGTAGAACTCACACAGCTAAATACAGTTATAATTTGTATCTACCGAACGCCAAATAGTAGCATTTCACCCCTAATTGAAAATTTAGAAGTTATTATTCAAACATTATCAAAAAATAGAAAAAATATTATACTTTTAGGAGATCTAAACATCAATTTTTTAAGTACCGGAAACAACAATACCGTAGCATTACAATGCATGCTAAATTCTTATGGAATGCAAGCGGTAGTAGATATTCCAACAAGGATAGGAGCTAGGTCTCAGTCAGCTATAGATCAGGTAATTATAAACAGATTGGTATGGGAATACAACCTGAGTGTGATTGAAACAGGGTTCTCTGACCATTGTGCTCAGATTATTAAACTACAGAATAAACTGAAAAATAAAATCAAACCTACAGATAATATATTTTTTAGAACAATTCGACCAATAAATGAAACAAACATTGATTATTTAAATTTTCTACTTCAAAAAGAATCATGGGAATATGTCTATCAACAAAAAAATGTAAATGAATCATATAATGAGTTTCTCTCGACATTCGAATACTGTTTTCAAGTTGCTCTCCCTAAAAAAAGAATAAAAATTGGTCCTCCAAAAAATAAGTGGATTACGGTAGGTATAAAGATTTCAAGTCATAGACTAAGATTCTTAAGTAGACAGATGAAAAGCGGTCAAGTCACAGAAACATTTAGAACCTATTACCACCAATACAAAAAAATCTATAACAAAGTAATAGTAGAGGCAAAAAAGAGATATAATGCAGAATACATTCAACACTCAAACAATAAATCAAAAGCCCTTTGGAATATTATTAGAAATGAACTATTTCATAAAACAAATTATGTAAAGAATATCAGCATAGTGCAAAATGAGGAACTTATAACAGAACCAACAAAAATAGCTAATACTTTCAACGATTATTACACTGGGATAGCACAGAGTATAAATAGGTCCAATGACTTGAGACATAATATCCAGAACTTAAGTATACCTTCAGAACAATGTAATAGCATGTTCTTGGAGCCCGTTACAGAAAACGAAATAATTGGTATAATTAAAAGGATGAAAAGCAAAACCTCAGCTGGTATTGATGAAATCTCGGATACTATCGTAAAGAAATGTTATTTGTATATAGTGAAACCTTTATGCCATATAATAAATCTCTCACTTTCAACAGGCACTTTTCCTGACAAACTAAAGATAGCGAAGGTTAAACCTCTATATAAGAAAGGATCAGAAAATGTAATAGGTAACTATAGACCGGTCTCTTTACTTCCAACATTTTCCAAAATTTTTGAAAAAGTCATGCTTATCAGACTTAACTCATTTCTTAAAAAATATAACATAATAGTTGATAAACAACATGGGTTCTGCAAAGGCAAGTCCACAGATACAGCAATAGCAAATTTTATTAAATCTGTCTATGATTCACTGGACAGAAAAGAGCTAAATGTCGGATTATTTTTAGACTTGTCAAAAGCTTTTGACTTAGTGGATCACTCAATTTTGTTAAAAAAATTGTTAGCAGTTGGAATACGAGGAATAGCATACAACTGGTTCAAATCATACTTATCTGCTCGTCAACAGGTGGTAGAAATCTCTTACATACAGGAACAAATGCATGAAATTAATGCCTCTCTTTCATATACTAGGGAGATAAAGTATGGAGTTCCACAGGGTTCAATTCTTGGCCCTGTGCTATTTTTAATTTACATTAACGACTTAGATTCCTCCATCAAGAATGGAAATCCAACTTTTTTTGCTGATGATACTAGTATTTTTATTACAGGTCTAAACTCAATTTCTCTGCAGTCAAATTTAGAAATGACAGTAAATCAGTTACTTGAATGGTTTGCACAAAACAGATTAGTAATAAACACACAAAAGACCATAGCAATATCGTTTCACCATATACAGAACATTAACACTGTGCATCCAGCAGTAACATTTGGGGACAATAATGTAACATACAATGAAAGTACTAAGTTTTTGGGATTGTGGGTGGACGAAAATCTAAAATGGTCTCTTCAAATTAAAAAAACAGCAGAAAAACTTAGTAAAATATGCTTTGCACTGTATACAGCCTCAAAAGTTATGAATGTTGAAAACGTCCTCCCTATATATTATGCATACTTTCATTCTGTATTATCAGGGGGGATAATATTTTGGGGAAATACAGCAGGAGCTCAAACTATTTTCAAGCTACAGAAAAGGGCTGTTCGGTCTATGCTTAAACTAAAGAAAACAACCAGCTGCAGAACATTTTTCAAAGATCTAAATATATTGCCTCTGCCTTGTATTTATATCTACGAAATAGTGACATTTGTCAAATCAAATTTAAACATGTATACCATCAACTCACAAATACACTCCCATAACACAAGAAACAGAGAAGAACTTAGGATAATTCCGCATAACACAAGCTTGTTTGAAAAGAGTTTTATATATACTGGCCTCCAGCTTTATAATGGCCTACCACAATATCTAAAGGAAATCTCTGTACTGCATAAATTCAAATCCTGTGTAAAAAAGTTTCTAATAGAGCACTGTTTTTATAGCTTAGAAGAATTTTTTGAAACTGTTAGATATAAGTAAATTAGGTTACAAGTTATAAAATAAGTTAGTAGCTATAAGCACTTTGTAAATATTAATTTTAACTTATAGGTAATATTTTCAGCATTTGCAATTTTAAATTTAAGAACTAGCATTGTATACTTTAGTAATTATGTTATTTAATAATTAATATAGTCATGTAAGAATCTGACGTGTCCGATATCATGTAAAATGATCAAAGGATGAATAAACATACATACATACATACATACATAATATCTTACAGTTTACAACAGTAGTAACTTTATATGTTTTGCAACATTGTGAAACTCAGTGTGTGAACTGGTTTAAACGTGATGTTTTGAGTAATAAATAGTATTTTTGTGGAGAAAAGTAGCTCAGACTCGCTAAATGCAATACTTTTATTTCAGTCGCGAAAAGTTTCATACAACACCACGATGATGTAGCGAAGTGACAATCCATAGGCCTATGAAACTGGAAGGTTTGTTAGAAACTAGGGATGGGTCGATTCCAGATTTTCTCGATACTCGATACCGATACATGATTTTTTCCTCGATACTCGATACTTCGATACTCGATACCGTCAACATTTCCAGTTTCAAAAAGTAGGTACATTAAAAATTAAAAGTTGAGAGAACTGTGTAATACCAACTAAATTAATTAAGTGTGCATATTTAATGAGACAATTTAATATCATCAGTAGCCTATAATTATTTTTAAACTCTACATTAAAACTAAAATTAGTTTTTGAAACAGTCCACTTACAAGTTTTGTTCAAAAATTACTATATTTAGTAGATTACTAAAAGCAGAAAGAGATAACACATTTCCTTAAACTGAAAAATTAGCAAAGTATCGAAAAAGTACCGAGCGAGTTTTCTGAAGTATCGCTCGATGCCGATACCATGCAAGTATCGAGGTATCGAAAGTATCGAGACATCGAAAGTATCGAGGTATCGAAAGTATCGATATTTATAGAAACCCATTTTGGATTTAAAATATTCAGGCCTGCAACTTGTTCATATCATACAAATAACTGGTATGTGTATGCGGTCAGCTGTTTGTAATACAGAGGTGGAAAGCATTGGATCACAGCTAAGGTTAGGTATGGTATGGTTGAAAAGGCGAAGTAACAAACCACACGTCATGGTTTTACAACTGACAGCGTGACACATGTGACATTATCGGCCGGTGTTTTGTAATTATAACAGGATTTTCACTGTTACTTTTATCAAAATGACTGACAAGCGGTAAGCCCTGGTTCACAGCACGACAGGAAGAAAACTACCTGACAAGAATCCATAATCATACTCACTAGGCCTACAGATAAGATTGATAGCTATTTTAGTGGAAGAGAAAAGGCGCACATTTACGTGCTTAGCATTATACTAGGTAGATACAATAATTAAAATAATAAATATTGAGATAGTTCTGGGGAAAGTGCAAGCTTGGATGACCTGATACTGCTAAAGTGAATCTTCTTAAACTTCTGTATTACAAGCAGAAGCAGGCACATATTTATCTTGCTAGGAACTAAAAATACATTTATGTCTCTGTACAAAATATGTATTTTTGTGAGTTCTTAGAAAAATAATTAATAAAAGTAATGACTAGGCATGTATGCGTAACAATATTCTATTTTTAGTTGGCGTTAACTGATATTTATTGTATTCAACTCGTTATGAGATTACTGACAAGTGAAACAGTCAATGTAGAAGCTGTTCATATAACAAGTAGCGAATTGCGTTTATGTCTAGAATACATGAACATCTTGGCATCAGTGGAAAAGTCACTTTTTCGCATGCATTACATGCAGACATTTGTGACTGCAGATTTAGAGTTATTTTACAGAGAAAAATAATACCTGGGTATTGTCTATAGGACCAGGATAGTCATTTTGTTCTTTTTAGAAGTTTTGTCCTTTCCGAGATGAATTAATTTGTTTATATAAGCAGTCATTAAGTGAAAGCATCATTGGGCTCTAAGTTTCAAATCATTGAGAAAAATTTCGATCTTGATAACGTAACACGTGGATAAAAATCCTCACATTTTACCATTTTACCTTCACTAATCTTATACCACTCCTCTCTCTGTCTCTAAAGTTTTTATGTGACCTATTTATACGTTAGTAGCAGTGAAAAGCTTAAAATACGCTGTTGAATTAATGAGCTTATTTATAGAACGTTGCAAAAATCTTTAGGTAGAGGCAGACAAATAATAAAGGTATATACTTCCAAAGTTGATGTATAAAGGACGAACTGTTATCTATTACAAAAGAAATGTAGCTTTTTATATACTTTACCGTATTGGTATTAATAGTCCATAATACATTTCATTAAATTATGAAATGTCTTTCTCCGGGTAGCCATTACCTATTGTACAGTACCTCTATTGCCATAAGTAAGTGATTAAAATTAAGACATAAAATTATAATTCTTGATCACCGGCGTGGTCTCGTGTCGCTGGGTACAGATCAGCAGGCCCGGGTTCGATCCCCGGTACCTCTTCGGATTTTTCTGAGATTGGGATGCATGTTGGGGTGCACTCAGCCTCGTGATGGAAACTAGTGATTGAGATGTAGCGGCTCCGGTCACGGAAACCATCATTAAAGGCCGTGGGTGTCGGCATGCAGACCACATGCCCCCCAATCCTACCATCAGCCTACGGTAGATGACGCAGCGGTTTAATGGTAGGCCTAGTCCCTAGAGGGTTGTAGCGCTACGGAGTTTAGTTTTTTCAAAGTCGGTTATCATTCTTAAACAGAGCATCCCGTTTAGTAGATTTTCGATGGTCTTAAGTAGCTTATAATACATTATCATACTAGACTGCATATCCGTGACTTTCACAAAATAGGCGAAAGCTTGTTTACTCAAACATGCCCCTATACTACGTATAAACCCAGTAGAATAAGTTCATTTCCACACATTGTGTAAATAAATTCGCGCAATTATTTAATTATTATATTTTTACATATAATAGCTTATAACTAGAACGCATACTATGAATAAAATACATATTCGGAAGAATAATTCGCATGAATTTTCTTCGATCTGTGTCTAGTCAATTTAACAAAGGGTTTTTTTTTTAACTAAGCTTTACGATTCCGAATATAAACATTTACGTAGATTCCATGTTTTTAAGAATTCAATTTTTCCTACCTCTCCCAAGCTAGGAAAAATTGAATTCTTAAAAACATGGGATTAAATGTCTATATTCGGAATCGTAAAGCTTAATTAAAACAACCCTTTGTTAAATTGACTAGACGTATTACAGCATAGATCGAAGAAAATTCATGCGACTTATTCTTCCGAATATGTATTTTATTCATAGTATGCGTTCTAGTTATATGCTAGAATATTTAAAAAGGTAATTAAATAATTACGCGGGTTTATTTCCACAATGTGTCGAAATGAACTTATTCTACTGGGTTTATACTTAGTGTAAGGGCATGTGTGAACATGTTTCTAAACACCTCAGATATAACAGACGTAACGAGAGCGTTTTAATGAAAGTGGCTCTAAATCTTACACGTAGGCACCACTTGATCCTGATTTACTCTAAGCTAACAGCAGATTTAAGTACTCCTCTCTAGAGTATTCGTAGGTATTTAACTGCAATTTGTAAAGCGCTTGAAAAACAATTCTCTCCCTGCTGAAGAAGTGCTAGTCAAATTAGTACGAATGTTTCCTGTCAAGTGATGAATTGTTTAGTAGATTATCTTCAGAGTTAAGGTGCTGAATTTTCTATTATGAAGACGAGAGAAATTGTTACTGCTAGGGAAAAAGTAGGCTTTTATTCTTTTAACTTTCCTGCTACCATGTTATCTTTGTTACACTGAGTACTACTGGGGTCGTAAAGACCCCAAGTAATTTACGTGGCATATATCTGTAGAATTTCAATTTTTTTACATTTGACTAGTATAAAAACATATAAGGCCTACTTTACCTTGAAAGCAGGACAAGTAGGCCGATGTATATAAACATTTTAACCCTGAACCGTCCTCCTGCCAGGTTATCTTTGGTAAGTATTTTACACGGGATAAATTATTGGTAGTGCTGCAATTTTCTTTAACTGGCGTAAAAACAGATTTTTACCTTGAAAGCAGGACAAGTATGTATACAACTATTCATAACGCTCTAAATTCAAAGGAAAAGAAAGCCAATTTTGAATGGAGTCGTAAGGACCATTAATGGTACTCAGTGCAAAAACGAATACATTTTAATGTGGTGAAAATATAAAAATGTATAAACTATTTAATGGATATATAAAGATAATGGATACAGTTTACTCGGAGGAATAAAGTAATAGTTTTTTTTTTTAATTATTTTTTTAAAACCCAAACGAAAGAGTATACTTATGCAATCAACTAAATTGAAACGTAAATAAGATTGTAGTTCTGTAACGTTCTCCATATGGTGATATTACCGGTCATAAATTCAGCTTCTCAGTTTTCAAGGCACTTTTCTGCTCTCAAGCCGATATTTCTTCAAACGCTTATGAGAAAAATCTGATGTAAAATTAACATAAGATCCTCTGCCCAGATAAATGTTAGCCTCTTAGTATAATATAATGATTATGTATGACACTCTCTTCATGTAAATTGGTTGTACTAACGAAGAGAATGTCCTTACCACATCACATCGCATCCCCGAAGGATACATAACCCAAATAAAATCTTATTAATATACTCTCATAACTTTCTTTACTTTAAGCATGACCAATGCATTTTTACCACTTCACATTCTGATGTAGAACAAGATGACATATTGCAAAGAGCACACATTCAAAGTGGGTGGCTTATAACTACCCTTCAATTAATTTTGTCAAAAAAAGTTTCAAATAAATGTTTTAGCTCTTAGTATAAGTAACCCATGTGCAAAATTTAAAGAAAATCGTTAGAGCCGTTTTCGAGAAAATAGCGAAAAACGAAAATGTCTTCATTTAAAGTCCCCTTAAAAATAAGTGAAACTTGTCAGTCTTCGTGTCACATCTTCAGAAGGTACTGTATCTGACCCAAATACAAAATTTTGTTTTCACACGATTTTCCGTTCTGTAGCTAGGCTGTTCACAGACAGACACACAGACACACATAGATGTGTTTCTGAAAATAGTATTTTTGGATTCAGGGGACCTCAAAACGTGTATTTATGCTAAAAACTCAACTTCGAATTTGGAGGTCGAAAACAATACTTCCTCTACCTATAGTACCTATGGTTTTGGGCAGAGGAAGTAAAAATGTATTACCAGAATTGAATATACGTTCACGACACTGAACATAGTGATAATTTTCACTTAGTATAGCGCTGGCTTTCTGTGCCCAAGGTTGCGGGTTCGATCCCTGCCCAGGTCGATGGCATTTATGTGTGCATAAATGTGATAGGCCCTTGTCGGTAGATTTACTGGCATGTAAAATAAATCGTGCGGGACAAAATACCGACACACCGGTCACAGGCCTAAGTTGCAGTACATCTCCGTCGTTAAATAACCATATGCCAACCAACCATGTTCAGTGTTTACATATATTTAGTTGCACCAAATTACAGAGACTGAAGCCACCCATTGCACAAATATAGAGTTTTGCTTAGGCTACTGTCCAATTCTAATCCATATTTATTAATTATTATAATAAACTCGCTAGCTACCGCTAGCTTGATTGCTTTCTCCAACTTGTTTAAACTGAAAATCATTAAGATTTCAGTGCAATATTTTTATTTTAAAATTAAAGAACTTAAGGTTTATAATCTAATAGTCGCTTTAAGGATATAAACATCAGCAAAATGCCCTTGGTACATAAATAACTATTACACAAAGAAGTTACACAATCTTACGTAATGTTTTACATTTCCAGTATGCCTTTATCTTCGGTTGTGGTATGTGTGCAGTACGGTTCGTTCTTTGCTTGTTAAGCTTTGTGCAGTGTATACGGCCACAGATGCGTTGTAACTCCTTCGATAATTGAGAGATTCTGTGTCGTGTGAGGTAAGATGCATTATTCAGCAACCAGATGGGGCTCCAAGCAGCTTCCCAAATGCTCCTTCTCAACTGTATCAGCATGAATATCTTTTGTCCCCTCACTAAAGAGAGATTTGTGTGAGACCCTTACACCTGTTACTATAAATCAAGCTATAAGTTACAATATAGGCTACTCGTTTCTTGTAAGCAGAAAAGGATTATAACTACCATATCATAAAATGAGTTGGCATGCTATTAATTCCCTCATTTACATTGTAAATCAAGGACAGCTTATTCCTTATACCTAGATGTTTGATTGTGAGTAGGGCTGAAAATCGATTAAAATTTTTAATCGAGTTAACGCATTAATCGACTGATTAACCAACAAACAAGTCAGTATTTTAAACGAAACCAAAGTGTACATTTAATATTGTTTTACATGTTTAATAACTACTACACTACAGATAATCAGAAGAAATCCTGATTTAATGAATACCATTATTAGTTAACTAGTGAAAAAATATATACAATACTTACATTTCCGGTTACTTTTTCAGCCAAGACTTGAGACACACGAGTTTGTTGACATTTGAATGTTCAATACACGATCGTAGCTTGTTTACAATAATACCGGCAGCACTAAAAACTCTCTCACTCGGCACTGAGAAAGGAGTTTGGTCATTTGACCCATTTCTCGAAAAAAGTTTTTCAGAATTCGACTAAACCGATTAATCGGAAAATGTAATTGATCGACGATTAAATATTTAATCGATTAATCGGTACAGCCCTAATTGTGAGCATTTTCACTATTATTTAACAACTTTTAGTCATACAATTATTAACACCAGGACCTATAGTTTGACTTGAGTCCCTAATCACTGCATGGAATCTCTACGTCAAAGTTAGGGGAAAATTTCGGACAAAAATACCCATACCGGTATTAGAATTGATCAGGTTTTGAAACTTCGATAACTAAGATGGTAATCTCCAGGGATAGGATAACAAATGGCTTAATATGAATATACATATGGATTAAAATTTGAAAAAAAATGTGGAATAAAATTTCTACAGTGGAGTATGTTACTTTAATAGATGCTGATCTGATTCATGCCCCGGTGGGATGTTAATTGTTTATTCCCAATAAACCCATCCAAACTACACTGAAAATGCACGTCAGGTAACGGACGACTATGGTTTGAGAATAAAAAACCTGCGAATGCGTGAAACCTCGGATCGTTGTGACAAGTGTGAATCTACAGTGTTTATATTATAAAACTATGTTATGTAACAATAACAGCATCCAAATGACAACCCAAATTAACTTTTCTTTTTTTATTAACTGGAACCCAATATATCTTCATAATTTTAACAAGTAAATTAGCATTAATTGAATTCAGCATCAAGGATAGTTGCCGCCTTTAAAATTCTTGCACGAACACATACTGGAGTCTTCATTTTAAACAGTCTACTCATGAAACCAAGTAAACTTTTAAACAATTTTCAAATCATGAAATATGAACAATATTGCAAATTAATCTTTTGGAATATGGATAGCTAGGTTACGTTTTCCTTAAATATGTACTATTACTTATTGGTAGAAATGTAATGTACCTGTATATATAGATATTAAAATATGTGTTGAAATAACTACAAATGTTTTTAGTTAAGATATTATAGAATTTCAATGGTAAACCGTCAGATTAAAAATATGTTTTACATGTAAATCCTAGTACCGGTAATCGCTTTCTCTAATGGAATATCATGACTTATGAACTTTTAGGCGAGTAATTTACCCATAAGAATTTTACATGTAAAATAAGTATGTAAATATGTTTTATACACTCAATCTAATAAACTAACATTTAGTTTACTTTTAAAATATAAAAAATTACTTTATTATTTGTATTATAATTTATAATGTTTTATACACAAAATATTCAGTACAACTGCAAATTGAGTCTTGCATTGCATTGAAGCATAAAAACTTACTGATCGTTGATCGTATAGTAGGTTACATGTAATATAACACATGTAAGCCTCGTGCTCCTGTTAATTCACTGAACTCATATAGGTCTGCTAACATGTATTTATATTTTTCCTTCACACTAAGAACTCTGGATGTTAAATATCAATCTTCCTCTTTTGGTTTTACAAGCTTGTAGTTTTTATTGTCGTTGGCAAGAAGATTCCAATAATTTATTACTGATGCGCACCAAATAGTGTGGAATAAAATTATCTTTGTCAAGAGAAGCAACTGTTTCTGGTCCGCATGTAATAGTAGTTGTAGGGGTGGAAATAGAGTTTAAACAAGCTTCAAATTAGTGTTCTACATTAATTAGGTTCCAGTTCTAGTTCTTGAAGTGTGTGTAAAATTTATAAAATCTAACAATTTTAAAAGTATTAATAGGCTTTTTACATATATTACATTAAGCGTTTTTTTTGCGTAAGGAAGAAAACCATTTTTTAACGCGTCAAGTCCCAAACATGATGTTGTTATAACAAGGAATGAAGAAAACACTATTAAGAATTGACGCGAGATAAACTTATCGATGAGAGGTGAATGTTGACCTACTAGTTGTGCATTGAATTGTTTCCTTTGAAGTGATTATCTGTGTTCTGAAACTTTGCTGAAATGATGTGAGGACCACGAATTTCAAGTCTTTCGTCTAATTTGTTCTGAGGTATACCTAATTAAGAGGTAAATTTTCTTCAGTGAATGTAAAAAGTTCAGTCATGAATTCCTTTAAGGAGAGAAATTTCTACGAAAATATTGAGAAAATCTTTCTCATGCTATGAACTCTTGAAATTTTAACAAAGGCTAATATTACTCGAGAAAAAAATGTAATAATCCATTGATTAACCGACAAAATGCTTAGAAGTCTGTTAAACAGGATCTTCACTCAGAAAACACAAACTTAATTGAGTTCCTGACTTTATTAGATATAGACTACAGTAAGGCAATTACGAAGGAGAGGAAGAGTAAGAACTTGAATTTGTTATAAGGCACTGAAAGCTATTGGGCAAGGATTTTAAAACGTTACTAAGAAATGTTTAATTATAATATTAACCAATCAGTGCATAAACGATTATAAGAAAGTACAGAACTAAGATTAGTGCAAAGCAGTAATTTGTCTAAAAATTAACCATTTCTTTATAAATTCGATAAATGTTTTATTGAAGGAGGAAGTTTTTATTCTATTATAGGCCTACATCATTTGTATACTGACAAGAGAAGTTTCATCCGGTTATATGTTGAAATTCTCTTTTAAATTTTGAACACAAGTACATCCTGAATTAGCAATGTATGAAAAGAATGGAAATACTATCTTTTGACTCTTACAAACCGAACCCTGCTTCAGTGAACGGGATCATGGGAATGAATAAGATATGATGCCTACGCCCATGGCGTACTGGGCAAGATGATATGCAGTGGTTTGTCCATTGTCTTCCGGGGATATGTGGATGTCCCCATCAAGATTGAACCAGAGATCATTTGCACCGTAGGCACAAACTCCATCTAAACGAAGACTTGGAAATACAATTGAATGGTATATTTCCAAAATAAAAAATCTCCAATGTTTTAAACTTTTCTTTTACCTGACCAATGTATTAGGAATACTTTCCTTGAACCTATAATGAATGTTTTATTTCCAAACCTATGTTAAACGCTTACTGAAGAGCCATATTTTCACTGAATTTAATAAAAAAACTTAGTATTCAGTGTTTATGTAGGTTATATTATGCGCACTCCACCATATTATAGCCATAGTAGCTTCCATTTCCATAAAAAATGTACTGAATTTTTCAAAGAATATAGTGAAAATGTAGCCTATACCGAGAATTTTTTTTTTATATAAGGTCTTAAAATCTTCTCAGACATATGATCCCATTTCTACTATTACCATAGATCTGTAATTCTTTTTCAATTGATTCTCTAAATTTTAAACGGATAAAGGAAGGTACCGAATGAAAGTTGTTTATCTTTAAGTTATGAATTACTTTAAATTCCTTTTTTCTGAAAATTTTGATTGCATGAAAAAAGTAATCTTTGAAATAAAATATCAATTTTAAATTTAGAAAGCATTTCAGTCGAATTGAAATTACAATTGGATCCCATACTGCCACATTGAACATATTAGCCTGTTGGCACGTAACAATGTATTACCAGATTTTTCCAATTTTTATCATGACAGTATATTTATAACAATACTGAAATTAATAATTAAATCAGTTACATCGTGAAATTACTGTCTAATTGTGTATTATTATTGAACATTCCACGCACCTTTTCATTTCCCATAATAGGCTATGTAATGTGCTTCCAGACTAAAATCAGTTAAGTAACTGATAAGTAAAATAGTACGAAAAAGCACTCAAAATTGCATATAACTTTTGAGAAATAATACTTTCAAAATATTTTCCAACTGTACCGGTATTAGACAAAACGATAATTTTATGATTATTTTTTAGCTCATTTCATGAAAATTATTGAATGGATGATAACGACGAAAGACCACTTATAATAACAATAGCATTCATAAATTTAGGAGGGATATGAACTGCGAAAAGTTAAATATCCAAATTCGGGATAGTATGATATTTAATTTATAATCTGTAAATGATATTTAATTTATAATCTGTAAATCTCAGTACATTTGCAATAATCAAATATCACAAGAAATTATACACCTGCATGTACTAATGTGGACATCAACTTAATTTAATTCTAGTTATGGTTTGTATTAGTAGATTGATTACAACAGTACATTCATCGTGGATTTATTCTCTTTATTGGTAGTTATTAACAGACTTATTTCGCATCTGTAAAATGTACATGTTGCTTGCAGTTTCCTCCAACTTGAATAACAGAATGTGAAAGGCTATGTTATTCCGCATGCTTATAGAAGTGAGACCGTTATTAGTTATTATAATTTCTGTTAAATAGGCCTATCCTTCAAGCCTAATGCGATACATAAAATTTAAATTATAGGCCAACGAACGATTTTAATAGAATATTGATGTATGTTTATGGAAGTAACACAAATCGAGAAAACACTTGAACTATAAAATGTTATTTCACGTATTTATAGGTATTGTGCAAACCTTCTGCTGTCCCTGATAAATAAATTTAAAATGTTTTTCTTTTTAATTAGGTGGTATAAATGTGAGAATGTATGTATCGAATCCTGAATTGATTATTGGCTCTACTGACTTGTGTGAATTCCAGTACTTTGTGCCACTCCTGATAATCTACACTTGTAGAATTTTACCTTAACATTTTCCGACCCTAGTCAGCGAAATGAATTCAGCTGGGCGTGCCCTGAAGCAATGGGTTCTGTTTTAAATAGTCTAATTCTGAATTATCAGATTAACTCTAATATTAGAGAAGTTCGCCCTTCTTCTTAGTAAATACACGCTCTAAAACCGTTCCCAGAAAGTATCATAGGTCTTTTAATTTTTTCGTACAGACCTTACAGGTCTTGCTCTACGTTACAGTCTGCCGCACTGAAGTCGCTGAAAATAGACTACACTTGCAACGGGATTGATTCCTCATAATGCTCTGGATGTCTATAGGAAAATCTTAGAATGATCCCTTCTAACTTTAACTATTTGGACTAATTTGATTAACTTCAAATACAGCAGAGCTTTTGCACATGAAACAATAAGACCAACGTTAAATTCTCGGCTCTGGACAATTATCCTTTGTAAATCTTTTCAGTCTTATTCTTGAAATCATGTGTTAAATTATTATATTTATTAACTAATTTGTATTATTTCTTGAGATTATCCTTCAATTTTAAATAAGTTTAGAACTACAGATAATTAATAAATTAATTGTAACTACATCCTAAACTTAAACCACTTTACTTGAACTTAACGCTGTTCATGTTCCTCCTGAAGTTACGAGAACAAATGTTACTCTTATTATACTTACCTTTTCCTTGTTAAAATCAATTTATTCTTATTCATATATTCAGCTAAAATAGTAACTTATATAGCTTTATTGTTTTGCCTATTTAAAGTTATATCTGGATGGTTGAAGCTTTGTTTGAAGGATATATTTTAACATGTTGTATTTCTCTAACTCGTTTCGTACTTTTGTGTGTCTTTCTCGTACAGTTTTGCATGCAGGCTATTCGGTGATTTCATTCATGAACTGATTTTAGTTAGGAAGCACTATAAACAACATCGGATAACAATAGGGCAGGTCAGGTCACATGGTTAATTTTACTGCTTGTTCCATACGCCTTCGCATTTGTTCTTGGAATTGACCTCCTCCTACGCTCGCGCTTGGAAAGCTAACTTTAACAAAATTCGTACAATAATAATTTAAATATTTATTCTGTACATCAATTCTACCTCAAGGGAAAACATTTATTAACATTCTTTTCAGTGAGCTCATTACCTGTCTGTTGACATTCCTATTTCAAGTCTTCACTTAAAACAGAGAATAAGGTGACTTATGGGTTCGAATCCTGAACCAAGTTATCTGGTAGAAGTTTTCTGTGAGGAAATTCCCTCATCCTCTCAGACAGATGTATGTTAATTTCTCTCACATTAATTTTGCTGGTATCTCATCCATATCATTCACATCGCAGAAGACATTAAGGAGTTAAATAGATCTTTTAATGGAGTTTAGGAACATTCGTCACAAGAAATTTCGTAAATGGCTTAAAAGGTCATGTTGTGTTTGTCATAGAATATTTAGTCACATACTGGTAGTGTGCTTTCGTCATGTTACGAAAATAATCATATTGTAGGCCAGTCACGGAAAAAATAACTACCGATAAATTTGTAAACATTTTATTTATTCAAACTAAATAGTTGTCCCCACTAGATATTTTCAGCCCAACAGCTTGCAGTTAACATAAATATCGCTTTCGCCCTTTTAAGGCCTTAACTACACTAGAGGGGAATATAAACTAATAAATAAAAAATAAACAATATTCTGAGTCCTGTCCAGTCTTATAAATCCTTGCATTTGATAACCCTGATTTAACGACATTAAGTGCTGTTGATTGTCTAAAGAAAAACTAAATAGAAAATTTATCTTAATTTACCAGTTCTTTGCATGGGTAGAAGTGAAAGATTTCTGCATGAAGAAATGATATGCGTTACCAACAAAGTTCATTGGAAACACATGGTCCTTTTTTTTTAAAATGTGATGTACACGCATATGTAGTAGGCCTATAATTCAGACAACAATTTAGACTATTCAGCAATTTTTTCCTTAAGATATGCGAACTACAAACAATTTTTAAGAAGTTGTAATTAAATATAATTAACATAAAACTTGGTAGTAAATACCGTAATACTTACTTATCGTTGGTGCGCCAGATACGAACGTTCTTGTTGTAGAATGGAAATATGCGTCCAGGGTTCGATGCTCGAGGTTATCGCTCGGTAGCTCAAGGTAGAGACATGAGATACTTCTCTATCGTGGACAAAAATCTGTATAATGGTTGGGTTTAGAAATATATGGAAAATGATGACACTGTGATTTGACTTGATGCAATAATATATTTATTTCACTTTATGTAGCTATATGTGACCTTAATCCTTTATGCGGAGGTTTTCGGAACAATATGTCCTTCTTTACTATTCAATATGTATATCATTACCTTTCCCGGGGATCTGTAGGCCTATTGTTATTTTATTAATCGCCTACGCGCTTGTTTTTTTCTTGCATACTATGGTTAACTAATTTTGCCTTCGTTCCCTCGCGATGCGTAATATTTTATTTATGTGCTCGCGGAATACAAATTGTACGCTTATTTCTTCTACGCTTTTCGAAGTTTAGTTATAAACACTTTCACTTGGCTAAATTCTTAAGCCTAACACTCGCCACTTTTATGGGTGTCACAATATATTTTCGTTGCGCTCGAAATGTTCTCTCCTAAGTCTGTTGCAAAAAAGTCAAATCGTCCCCAGCCAACCTCACGTTATCAATGGTTAGGGGTATTTATACATTTTCCTCATTCTAGCCTCTATCTTGGGACTTCATCTATTGTACGGGCCTTAATCGGTCGTAGTTTCCCGGGCTCATTTACTCCTCGGTTCTTCATTGGGTGCTGATTTAGGTCAAATTGACTTTCGTTTGGTGGACGCTAAAATATCGTTACAACATGTGGCTTTCACCCTGATTTTTGTTTGGAGCCGAATAGTCTGCCTCACCACAGGAGGGCTTCCTGTATATGTTTTAAACCTTAATAATTCCTATAATTCTCTTTATAAGTTTATTAGGATCATACATCCTAATCGTAAATCTTATTCTACGGAGTTTGATATAAGTTTTGACTGGGTCTTTGTGTATTTAACCTCTTCTAATTGGTTAATTTTACCTTGCGTTCTTAATATTTAATCGTCGGTATGGTGTCGTATATAAAACGAAAGTTCTTTTGATTTTCTACAAGATGGTAACTTTTGATATTATTCCGCTATTCTGGATATCCCGTTATAAACGTAATTATTATTTCTATTTATTCCCTTTTTGCTCAAATCTTTGTCCCTTACGTATATTTAGTCCCGCAACACATTCAAATGTAACGCAGAATGCAAGTCGGTTATATACTGTATTTGTAGTTTTGGAGTCCCATGCAAGAGTTGGCCAATGACGCGGGTTTCTGCGTCGCGGCTGACACAGCTCCAACTCCCGAACGAACGTGTGAAATATGTACGCTAATAAAGCCGCGATCGGTGTAATGATTCAGGTTCTCACATTTACATTTGGAATTACAATGAAAATAACCACGGACTTCATCACAGAGATGTTCGAAATGTCCTCCTCTTGCATCTACACAACACGGGCACCATTTTAGGAAATTTTCTTTCACGCGCATAAGTTCAGTTTCTCTTGTGATACATTCAAGTTCTTCTAGTTCATTATGTGACTATTATTTATGGGGAAACTTAAAAAATAAAGTGTATAGGTCAATATCCCATACATTAGAAGAACTTAAAGACAATATCGCAAGAGAAATTAACTCTCTCGGAAGCTGAACTGCACATTCCGAGCTAAAAATTTAGTACGAACTGAAAATAAATGCTATAATTTATAATAAAAAATGACTTTTTTCGAACTTGAGAGGAAAAACAAGCAAAAAAGGCAATATTAGGCTCTAACGTAAAAATAGGCTGTTTTAGGTCCTATAAAAATATCAGTTTTAGGCATAGTCACTTATGAAACATGCATATACAAGTTTTCGTCCATATAGTCTATCACTTAAGGATTAAAATAGGTTTTTACCTAAAATCTGAAGTCTACTCATCACTTGTCTCCAAATTCCTATTCTCATCTTCAGATGCAGTAAACCCTTTAACAACTGGAACTGGAAGCTCATCAGAACATAGGCCGAATTGCTGAAAGAATACTAAGATTTGAGATGCTAACTGTTTTTATTGCCAAAACCTTTTCTTTTGGCAAGACAAAAATAGCAATCACTTGAATGATCCTTTGGTTCTCGCCAGGTAATGAGAATTGCGAAATGTAAATCCTTAAGTTTCCCTTTTGCCCAAACTTGCAGCTTTTTCTCGTAATTGTGATGCCACTATGTCTGGCCTATTTGTTGTCTTGGTCGCCAGTAGTGGTCCGAAGTACTTCATAAACGTTTCTCACAGAGGATTTATAATACGCCTTTTTGTTATAAGGGTTAAGTATCCATAATGCAGCATAAACTGTCTGGTTTATTTATAAAGGATGTCTCTTTGTAGCTATGATCAAATAAAAATTTATCTGAACATAAACGGAAATAATTTTAATATCTATTCAATATAACCTTTTTACCTGTCGCTGATGTGGCTACCATTTCATAACGATAATTACCCGTAATTGTAACAGTTCCATTAATTTTGAAAATAGTATGCAACCGTAGAAGAAACTGAGCATGTCAGATTACGAGGTCGTAGATCAATTCATTGTTGAAAAAAAATGAATTTCACCTATTTCTCATCTATGAAATTCACCCAAACTTTATGCCCCCGTAATTCAATAATAGAGGCAATTCAATCGACCGTTTACTCATTACGCTTGTCCAAAGACAGCAGACAGACAGATGGATGGACAGACGTCATTCCAAAACACTTTCTTCGGTTTCTAGGCTACGTGAAACCTGTTTTCTCGGTGTTATCTCGAATTCGATTTTTTATCACCATCATAATAGTTTCGCTGTAGGCCTATTACGTATATGCGAGAAAGTAAGAAGTGTTCCTAGGTAAATTACCAAACCCAACCTGTTGCTTCCTTAACTCTCTGGTCCTTCGTGCATTGGGCTAATTTCTCACATCCACAACTACAGGCCTTGCGTAAAATAAACAACTGCAACCCCGTTGGCTTCTCACAAAACAAAGGGAGCCGAAGCTCTCCGTACTTGAACAACACACGTCTTCGGACTTCGAAATTTTTCGGGAAACAACGTTAACTGTAAATTTCAGAAAAGAAGACTTTTTATATGTTTATTTCTATGAATGGGTTACCCTATATCAATATTTAAAGCCTGAAGACTAGCAAGTTCAAAAAACAGTTTTTTTGAACTCAGCTTTATTTATACTCCTTTGAGTGAGCTTCGAGGCAATATCAGGAGTTCAGGTTCTGTGTGTATTATCAATTATTTTCTATTGTTGGAGTATTTTTTAACACTTTCAACTTTATTATAGAAGTATATTACAGTAAGTTCTGATCAAGTTATTGATTGCATATACTATCAATAATATAGACTACACACACACACACACATGTATATGTATATATATATATATACTGTATATATAAATCCTACATCTGTGACTGACAACTTAAATCAAATTTCCAGTACTGCTGTATACACCAGCTTTTCGTTCGCTATAGTGTGGTAGCAAAGTGTGTGGTGTGAAAACTTATATTAAAAATGTCTGAAGGTTGGTGGCCTTGTTCTTCGTCTTTTTGCATATTTCTCCTCCTTACAGGAAGAGACTGATTTGATATTGGGGCTAAAATTTCTAACCTTTATTTTCATAGAATATAATTCATTTGACCCCAAGATAAAGCTATTTGAAGAATTACGTACTGAATTAATAAATTCTTAAAATCTTTAATAATATCTAAGTGTCTATAAAGTAAATGGAAATTATCAAATTCGCGTATATAGTGTTCCCATGGATACCCAGAAGGTTCCAGGAGATTGAGTCTCCCAGATTTTAGACAATCGGCACATGAAGGTGGCGGCCTTACGCACCACCCGCCTTTACCCCCAGAATTACTCCTGGTACTCATTTCTGTTAAAGATGGAGTCGACCCCAGGGCCATAGTGCCATAGGGTCTGGATTAGCGGGACTCTACTGTATTGATATACTTTCAAATGTTCTGGTTATTTAATTAGTCACTTCGCATAACGAGGTGTTTGAACCAAAGATTGACGAATTTTTTTGTAAAATCCTTAAATTTATTTTACCTTGACGTTATACATTTCTGATTGGTAGACCTACATACTGGTTACTCTAGTCAACCTTCAAACCCCAATAATACAATTCTTAATACGTATATGTGAGAAAGTTTGTGCAATATATTTTGCACCGTTTTTTGTTTACAGTATTCTTGAAATAATTCTAGGTAGAATTATTTGTAATTACCAATATCATGTTCTAGCTGCAAGTAAAGAAAATAATATAAGTTGTACTAGTTAAACACGCTAACGGATTGCAATACAGATGTTGAGTAAAGCTTTCGAGATCACAGTCCGTAGTGTAAGTATTCTTCTTTTACAGGTCTAACCTTCTTATAGGTGTACTCAAAATTTTTGTAGCCCTACCTGAATTTTGGACGGAGGACTCCATAACAAGTTATTGAGAGTAAATGGCAGCTCAGAACATAGCATTGTTTTTAAAGCTGACGTTAAATTATATTTTCTAATATCGATAACGTCTGTGACAGACAGATACCTATGATTTTGACACAGGTTTGCCGTTACAGTGAAAAATGAAAGAAATGTACTGTGAGAAAATTGTGTAATATATATTTAGCACCGTTTTTGGGTAATAATATTTCTTCTTATATCTTCGAAATCCTGCGGACATTTTAACTATTTTAGTTAGTCTTAAGCTATGTTAGTTTATTAGTTTAGTTTTTAACTATATTACTTTACAATATTATTTACAAGTTTACTAGAATTATTATTATTATTATTATTATTATTATTATTATTATTATTATTATTATTATTATTATTATTGTGTTCTAACTGCAAGTAAAAAAAAAAAAAAAAAAATTTGCTGTACAAGTTAAACACGTTAACGGATTGCAACGTAGAAGTTGACTATAGCCCACGAGATCGCAGACCACGGTGTAAGTATTCTTCTTTTTCAGGTTACACATTCGCGTGGGTGCGGAGAATTTTTGTAGGATTACCTGAATTTCCATGGGAGGCCTCTTTAATGCTGATAACTTAACACTAAATTGTAAAATGAGCTGTCTGATATCGATGACGACTGTGACAGACAAATACCTGTGAATTTGTTACAGATTTGTCGTTGCAGTAACAAAATGCATTGAACATGCAGAGCCGTTATTTGTTCTATTAAAATGTATAATGCTAAAAGGATTAGTCTGTATGAAAAATTTTGTAATATCCTTAAATTTATTTAACCTGGACGTTATACATAAATTTTTGAATGGTAGGCCTACATACTGGTTTCTTTCGTCAACCTTCAAACTCCAATAATACAAATCTTAATACGTATATGTGAGAAAGTTCCTGCAATATATTTTGCACCATTTTTGTATAATAAATCTTTCTTCCTTAAATCATATAAATCCTTGCGAACTTTTTAGATTACAATATTCTTGAAATAATCCTAGAATAATTATTTGTAATTATCAATATCATTACCAGCTGCAAGTAAAGAAAATAAAATTAGTTGTACTAGTTAACACGATAACAGATTGCAACGCACATGTTAAATATGTAATCCACAGTGTAAGTATTTTTCTTTTACGGGTACTATCCTCATCAATGTAATTAACGCAAGTTTTGTAGGCCTACCTGAGTTTTCTCCCAGGTTCCTCTGTAACAGCATTGTCAGTAAATAGCAGCTCAGAACGTAGTCTAATGCTGCATTTAGAGATGTGATTAAACTATTTATATTTTTAAATTTCGTTGACTGTGAGAACAAATTTATTGAATTCAGTCAGCAATTTTTTTGACATATGTCATGCTACGATTAAAATATTAGTCGTATAAATTTTTTTGTAAAATCCTTAAATTTATTTTACCTTGACGTTATACATTTCTGATTGGTAGGCCAACATACTGGTTACTCTAGTCAACCTTCAAACCCCAATAATACAATTCTTAATACGTATGTGTGAGAAAGTTTGTGCAATATATTTTGCACCGTTTTTTGTTTACAATATTCTTGAAATAATTCTAGGTAGAATTATTTGTAATTAAAAATATCATGTTCTAGCTGCAAGTAAAGAAAATAATATTAGTTGTACTAGTTAAACACTCTAACGGATTGCAATACAGATGTTGAGTAAAGCTTTTGAGATCACAGTTCGTGGTGTAAGAATTCTTCTTTTACAGGTCTAACCTTCTTATAGGTGTACTCAAAATTTTTGTAGCCCAACCTGAATTTTGGACGGAGGACTCTATAACAGTTATTGCCAGTAAATGGCAGCTCAGAACATAGCATTGTTTTTAAAGCTGACCTAAAATTATATTTTCTAATATCGATGACGTCTGTGACAGACAGATACCTATGATTTTGACACAGGTTTGCCGTTACAGTGAAAAATGAAAGAAATGTACTGTGAGAAAACTTGTGCAATATATATTTAGCACCGTTTTTGGGTAATAATATTTCTTCCTTATATCTTCAAAATCCTGCAAACTTTTTAACTTTATTAGTTAGTGTTAAACTATGTTAGTTTATTAGTATAGTTTTTAACTATATTAGTTTACAATATTATTTACAAGTTTACTAGAATTATTATTATTATTATAATTATTATTATTATTATTATTATTATTATTATTATTATTATTATGGTGTTCTAACTGCAAGTAAAAAAATAAAATTTGCTGTACTAGTTAAACACGTTAACAGATTAAAACGCAGAAGTTGACTATAGCCCACGAGATCGCAGACCCCGGTGTAAGTATTCTTCTTTTACAGGTTACACATTCGCGTGGGTGCTGAGAATTTTTGTAGGATTACCTGAATTTGCATGGGAGGCCTCTTTAAAGCTGATAACTTAACACTAAATTGTAAAATGAGCTGTCTGATATCGATGACGACTGTGACAGACAAATACCTATGCATTTGTTACAGATTTGTCGTTGCATTAACAAAATATCATTGAACATGCAGAGCAGTTATTTGTTCTATTAAAATGTATAATGCTAAAAGGATTAGTCTGTATGAAAATTTTGTAATATCCTTATATTTATTTAACCTGGACGTTATACATAAATTTTTGAATGGTAGGCCTACATACTGGTTTCTTTCGTCTACCTTCAAACCCCAATAATACAATTCTTCATACGTATATGTGAGAAAGTTCGTGCAATATATTTTGCACCATTTTTGTAAAATAAATCTTTCTTCCTTAAATCATATAAATCCTTGCGAACTTTTTAGTTTACAATATTCTTGAAATAATCCTAGAATAATTATTTGTAATTATCAATATCATTATCCAGCTGCAAGTAAAGAAAATAAAATTAGTTGTACTAGTTAACACGATAACAGATTGCAACGCCCATGTTGAATATGTAGTCCACAGTGTAAGTATTTTTCTTTTACGGGCACTATCACCATCAATGTCACTAACATAATATTTCTAGCCCAATCTGAGTTTTCTGCCAGGGGCCACAGTGTAAGTATTCTTCTTTTACTGGTACTATCATCATCAATGTCATTAACAAAATATTTGTAGCCCTAGCTGAGTTTTCTGCCAGGGGGTTCATTGTAAGTATTCTTCTTTTACGGGTACTATCATCATCAATGTAATTAACACAAGTCTTGTAGGCCTACCTGAGTTTTCTCCCAGGTTCCTCTGTAACAGCTTTGTCAGTAAATAGCAGCTCAGAACGTTGGCTAATACTGTATTTAGAGATGAGATTAAACTATATATTTTTTAAATTTCGATGACTGTGAGAACAAATTTATTGAATTCAGTTAGCAATTTTCTTGACATATGTCATCCTACAAGGAAAATATTAGTTGTATAAATTTTTTGTAAAATCCTTAATTTCATTTAACCTGGACGTTATACATTTCTGATTGGTAGGCCTATATACTGGTTACTCTAGTCAACCTTCAAAACCCAATATTACAATTCTTAATACGTATTTGTGAGAAAGTTTGTGCAATATATTTTGCACCGTTTTTTGTTTACAATATTCTTGAAATAATTCTAGGTATAATTATTCGTAATTACCAATATCATGTTCTAGCTGCAAGTAAAGAAAATAATATTAGTTGTACTAGTTAAACACGCTAACGGATTGCAATACAGATGTTGAGTAAAGCTTTCGAGATCACAGTCCATAGTGTAAGTATTCTTCTTTTACAGGTCTAACCTTCTTATAGGTGTACTCAAAATTTTTGTAGTCCTACCTGAATTTTGGACGCAGGACTCTATAACAGTTATTGCCAGTAAATGGCAGCTCAGAACATAGCATTGTTTTTAAAGCTGACCTTAAATTATATTTTCTTATATCGATGACGTCTGTGACAGACAGATACCTATGATTTTGACTCAGGTTTGCCGTTACAATGACAAATGAAAGAAATGTATTGTGAGAAAATGTGTGCAATATATATTTTGCACCGTTTTTGGGTAATAATATTTCTTCCTTATATCTTCGAAATCCTGCAAACTTTTTAATTATATTAGTTAGTTTTAAACTATGTTAGTTTATTAGTTTAGTTTTTAACTATATTGGTTTACAATACTTTTTACAAGTTTACTAGAATTATTTTTATTATTATTATTATTATTATGGTGTTCTAACTGCAAGTAAAAAAATAAAATTTGCTGTACTAGTTAAACACATTAACAGATTAAAACGCAGAAGTTGACTATAGCCCACGAGATCGCAGAACACGGTGTAAGTATTCTTCTTTTACAGGTTACACATTCGCGTGGATGCGCAGAATTTTTGTAGGATTACCTGAATTTGCATGGGAGGCCTCTTTAAAGCTGATAACTTAACACTAAATTGTAAAATGAGCTGTCTGATATCGATGACGACTGTGCCAGACAAATACCTGTGAATTTGTTACAGATTTGTCGTTGCAGTAACAAAATGCATTGAACATGCAGAGCCGTTATTTGTTCTATTAAAATGTATAATGCTAAAAGGATTAGTCTGTATGAGAAATCTTGTAATATCCTTAAATTTATTTAACCTGGACGTTATACATAAATTTTTGAATGGTAGGCCTACATACTAGTTTCTTTCGTCAACCTTCAAACCCCAATAATACAATTCTCCATACCTATATGTGAGAAAGTTCGTGCAATATATTTTGCACCATTTTTGTATAATATATCTTTCTTCCTTAAATCATATAAATCCTTGCGAACTTTTTAGATTACAATATTCTTGAAATAATCCTAGATAATTATTTGTAATTATCAATATCATTATCCAGCAGTAAGAAAGAAAATAAAATTAGTTGTACTAGTTAACGCGATAAGAGATTGCAACGCACATGTTGAATATGTAATCCACAGTGTAAGTATTTTTCTTTTACGGGTACTATCATAATCAATGTCATTAAGAAAATAGCCCTAGCAGAGTTTTCTGCCAGGGGGCACAGTGTAAGTATTCTTATTTTACGGGTACTAACATCATCAATGTAATTAACACACGTTTTGTAGACCTACCTGAGTTTTCTCCCACGTTCCTCTGTAACAGCTTTGTCAGTAAATAGCAGCTCAGAACGTAGGCTAATACTGCATTTAGAGATGAGATTAAACTATATATTTTTTTAAATTTCGATGACTGTGAGAACAAATTTATTGAATTCAGTTAGCAATTTTCTTGACATATGTCATCCTACAAGGAAAATATTAGTCGTATAAATTTTTTGTAAAATCCTTAATTTTATTTAACCTGGACGTTATACATTTCTGACTGGTAGGCCTATATACTGGTTACTCTGGTCAACCTTCAAAACCCAATATTACAATTCTTAATACGTATATGTGAGAAAGTTTGTGCAATATATTTTTCACCGTTTTTTGTTTACAATATTCTTGAAATAATTCTAGATAGAATTATTTGTAATTACCAATATCATGTTCTAGCTGCAAGTAAAGAAAATAATATTAGTTGTACTAGTTAAACAGCTAACGGATTGCAATACAGATGTTGAGTAAAGCTTTCGAGATCAAAGTCCATAGTGTAAGTATTCTTCTTTTACAGGTCTATCCTTCTTATAGGTGTACTCAAAATTTTTGTAGCCCTACCTGAATTTTGGACGCAGGACTCTATAACAGTTATTGCCAGTAAATGGCAGCTCAGAACATAGCATTGTTTTTAAAGCTGACCTTAAATTATATTTTCTAATATCGATGACGTCTGTGACAGAGAGATACCTATGATTTTGACACAGGTTTGCCGTTACAGTGAAAAAATGAAAGAAATATACTGTGAGAAATCTTGTGCAATATATTTTACACCTTTTTTGGGTAATAATATTTCTTCCTTATATCTTCGAAATCCTGCAAACTTTTTAACTATATTAGCTTACTATATTAATTAGTTTTAAACTATGTTAGTTTATTAGTTTAGTTTTTAACTATATTAGATTACAATATTGTTTACAAGTTTACTAGAATTATTTTTATTATTATTATTGTGTTATAACTGCAAGTAAAAAAAATAAAATTAGCTGTACCAGTTAAACACGTTAACAGATTGCAACGCAGAAGTTGACTATAGCCCACGAGATCGCAGACCACGGTGTAAGTATTCTTCTTTTACAGGTTACACATTCGCGTGGGTGCGGAGAATCTTTGTAGGCCTACCTGAATTTCCATCGGGGGCCTCTTTAAAGCTCATAACTTAATACTAAATTGTAGAATGAGCTGTCTGATTTCGATGACGGCTGTGACAGACAAATACCTGTGAATTTGTTACAGATTTGTCGTTGCAGTAACAAAATATCAGTAAAAAAATTTATAAACATGCAGAGCAATTATTTGTTCTGTTAATATGTGCAACGCTAAAAGGAAAATATTAGTCTCTATGAAATACTTTATAAGAACCCTAAATTTATTTATCCTGGCCGTTATACATCCATTTTTTAATTGTAGGCCTACATACTGGTTTCTTTCGTCAACCTTCAAACCCCAATAATCCAGTTCTTAATACGTAGGCTATGTGTGAGAAAGTTCGTGCAATATATTTTGCACCTTTTTTGTACAATAAGTCTTTCTTCCTTAAATCTTAGAAATCCTTGCGAACTTTTGAACAATATTTGTCTACATTATTCTTGAAATAATCCTAGAATTATTTGTAATTACCAGTATCATGTTCTAGCTGCAATTCAAGAAAATAAATTAGTTGTACTACTCAAACACGCTAACAGGTTGCAACGCATATGTTGACTATATAGTACACAGTGTAAGTATTCTTCTTTTACGGGTACTGTCATCATCAATGTCATTAACACAATTTTTGTAGGCCTACCTGAGTTTTCTCCCAGGGGCCTCTATAACTGCTATTGTCAGTAAATGGCAGCTCAGAACGTAATACTGTATTTAGAGTTGTGATTAAACTATCATCATCTTCTTCTTCATAAAAATAGGTTGGCCTGTTCCGGCTCAGAAGTCATCTTCCCATCGTCGTCGAGGTCTTCCTATGTCTCTAGTTCCTATGGGTTTATATATCATTGCCTGTTTTGCCGGTCTGCATCCTCAGTATATGATCGTGCCAACATTGCTTGTAATTCATAGTTTTATCATTTAAATTATATATGTTCAACTGTTCTCTTATAGCTTCATTTCTTATATGGTCTGTGAGGGAATATCCAGCAACATATCTCAGAAATTTCATTTCTGTTGTTTCTATCATTCTTCTATCTTTCCTGTTCAGTTCTCTAAGCCATAAGTCAAAACCGGTACTGCCATAGTCTTGTAGAATTTTAGCATTGTTTCTTTTTGTGTTTTATTTTTTAACGTTCTCTTTATCGTCCCACATTTGTTTTGAAATTTGTAAATTTTGTTTTCAAATCTTCTTCATAATTAAGTGTTACATCGCAACCCAAATAATTGAAATATTGTACCTGTTCTATCGTTTTATTATCGATCATTATTTTGGACCTTCTTAAACTATATTTTTTTAAATTTCGATGACACCTGTGAGAACAAATCTATTAAATTCAGCTAGCATTTGTCTTGACATGTGTCATGCTACAAGGAAACTATTAGTCTGTATGAAATAGTATATTGCGACACAAGGGCGGAAAGGCGAGGTCGAGGAAACAGATCGAAAACCCGAGGCGCCTGCGCCGAGGGTTTTCAAGTTTTCGAGACCCGTAAATGCCTTTACGGCCCGTGTGTTGCATGCTATTTTTTGCACGACGGTTACTTATATCAATTTAATTATATTAATTGCTATATTACCTGAAAATATTATGTATATACACTATTGAAGAATGATGTTTAAGTCGTTAACTCAAATAAAATTCAGGTAATTTAAATCATATGGTATTATACTCAACTCAGTTTGACCGAAATTTGACAAGAACTTTACCCTACGACCACAGAATTAAGTTGAATTACACTGAACATATATGGTGAATTAATGTACTACGCCTTGCCTTAATGCTTCTGAAGAAGTATATCGCTGGGAGTTGTTCTTAGAAGAATCTCGTACTGAACCTCCTCTTGTTCAGTTGATGTCCAAGCAGTCACCGAAACATCCGTAGGTGCATTTGATTTGTTTCTCGTGAAAAGGAATAATCCATAGTGTGACGAAAGGAAACTGTGAAGATTTCGTATTAGATCGTTTCCATGCAACCAGCTTGGTTCTGTAAATAAACAATAAATGACAGATATTGTTGAATAGTTTTCATGGTACAGTATTCATAGGCCAATATTCTCCCTTTGGTCTATTGATTCTGTTAAGTTTATAGTCACAGCCAGATTGTTCTGTGTCTTTCTTTTTTCTTTCTTTCTCTCTTTCTTTTTTTTCTTTCTTTCTTTCTTTCTTTCTTTCTTTCTTTCCCTCTTTCTTTCTCTCTTTCTCTCTTTCTTTCTTTCTCTCTTTCTTTCTTTCTTTCTTTCTTATTTACCTGTATAAGCTCTGTCTGGGAACAAAAACTCTAAGATGATCCACAAACTTACTGTGGGTTCTTAGTATTCCTTTTGGGATTTGTAACTACAGATGTGACCCATGCTACTGGCTGTTTTCTTGCTTTTACTGCATTGAATGTATTGACCTGAGCATCCTTTGAAGGAGCTAATATGATGGAATATTGCATTAGATTTCTCATCATTAAGTTTCCTAGGTTGATTTCCATGTACACCTCTTTTACCCTTTGGTAACTGACCAGTTAGTTTCAAAGATTTTTGTATGGTCTTGAGTACCGTGAAGACTAATAAAAGCTTTTCTGCAAACTGGAAATCCAATCACTTCATTTTCTCTCGTCACCCTTTGCAACGCCCCACCCTTTTAACCCTTTCTTCTTCTTCTTCTGTGGAGCGTACTGACTCAGCTTGGCCGACCCTAAATGAAATGACTAGAAGGGAAATACAAAGATGGGAACATTACGTAACGAAGACCATATAAAATGGCTTTAGATGGTCTTCGCAGCTGAGAATTGAAAGTTAAAATGTGAAAGCTAAAACACCTTTTATTAAAATAAATTTCATTAAAGCCTGATGGGCCATGGGTTATAAAATCTTCTTTACAATCTTTCCCACAAGCGGGATTAATCATATAGACATCATACTGTTACTGGAATAAATTATATTACAGCCTGATGGGCCAGTCAGATATACAAATATGAACCACTATTTATTTTATTAATGAGAATTCATAGGGCCTGATGGCCAGACAAAACAATATTTTATTCTATAATACAACATAGGCCTGATTGACCTAAAACAAATTCAACTAATAAATTACATAGTTATTGCAGGAGGTATAAAATTAAAACTTGTTACTTAATTCTTTACATATGTCGCCCCAACAAATTATTTAAACATAGTTTTAAATACACAAAATTAAATGGGCGATGAAATAGTTTTAAAATAAAAGCTACCTTTGTTACTTACATCTAGCTATTTCCGCCAGACATTCCTGGACAGGAAAATTGGTCCGGGTCGCAATCTGGTGTCACCAAAATACTACGTGGTAACGTGTATCAACAGCCATAATCAAAAAATAAACCACTCGAAAGAAAGAACACCAGATTCTGGAAGAGTCACTATTTAAGTGAAATAATGTCTCACAATGCACTGTATCCAAATTCGAACTCAGCCAAAACAAGAATTAGAAATAAAAAAACACAAGGGTGAGGCCCAAGAAATAACTTCAGAAATCTCGCATATTTCCATAACTAATTTACAAGACCAGCACTAAATTAAAATAAAAGGACCCGACCTTACAAATCCTGCATGAAATACTAGGTACAGTTAATGATTATACAGATAAAATGTGATACACGTACCTCAGAATTCCTAGCATGGTCGTCCTTCCAGACGCCATTGTGTGTTGTTTACGCTGCATCATGGCTACACCAAGTTGCGATCCCGACCACAGAGGAGCTTTGAAAAAGGAGAGAATGAGGCCTACGTTACCTGGCCTTATATACTGTAGTCCCCCTCTCTTCTGATTATCGGGAGACCGGAATAACCAATTAAAATAGTGATTACATTGATAATAAAACAAATGACTGATCAAAATTAAGACGACTAATAGAAAAACACAAGACAGAGCAACGCGGAGATGTTGTCTGACCTGCGCCTCAAGCAGGGCTGACGTCAGGCATCTGCATTGCAGAGGTATGACTTCCCAATTCCCGTCTCTACACGAAGCAGTCTCCCCCCTCAGAGCGAGCGCTTCCGAAGCATAACGAAGATACAGACAAGAGAATGGAAGGCTCTCTCTCACGCAACAATAGTCATGTGACATATGATTGACACATTCTTCATGCTATCCACTCCCATACTACTAATTAAAACTTTATTATACTTCCATACTATTATAATCCCTTTGAGCCAATGGACTGCCTTACAAAATAAATATTATTTTTAATATTGGCTCAATTCTCCCAGTCCCTGACTTGGAATATCTTACTTAATATTCCAACCTAACAAGGAACCTTTCACTACCCTCATATCGAAACATGCCTCAATATTTTTACTGGGTCATCTAGATGCTGTAAGAAGTCCACGCTCCAAAAATTAGCTGCTGGTTTCAACTGCAAGTACCCTAAATCGAACCTGGGAAATGTCGGGTCGAAGCAGTGAAGTGGGAGAAGTTGGACAACCCTTACCGCCAGTTCGAAGTTCCGGATGCACGGAGACGATCGAGCGTCCCTGTTATTGTCTAGCCGGGTCGAAAACAAAACAGAAGTGACTATTGTTGATGCAGTGATCAAAACACAAGTTCATGCGGCGGCACCATGCACAGCAAATAATTCAGTCACCGATAAGCGATGGCGATGTTTGTTTTGGTACAGAGCTGTCAGCTATCTAAATGTTTACGAGCAACACGAGGAAGTGGTACAGTCACTATAATATAACACATCATTTTAATTGAAATAACTAAATAAGTACGGTATTGCTTACATCTACTCTTCTTCAATTTCTTCAACACCAGACATGACATCGTCTTCCGTTGGTTCAACCTGATATTCCGCATATTCATGATCATCAGCATCATCATCATCATCATCACTGCTTTCCATACCATTGTCTTCTATTATAATCCTTTCAATTCTTTCCTCCACGATGCAGTTTTTTCTCTCATTATTCCTGTTCAATTTCTTCAACGCGCCTACATACATTTTCCCATTCTGCTTGGCCGAGTTCTTGAAATCTTTGCCTACACAATGCTTCTACGTCATTTGTTTTAAATGTTGTATTCCTGCTTGTAACCCATCTACTCTACAATTCAACAGCCCTAAATAGCGTGCTTGCTCGCTCGCCCGCTTCGTGAGACATCGGGTATACTCGGCGATGTTCGTCTCTCGCAGTGTAAAATTTCATGACGACTACACAATTAGGAAAACCGTTTCTTTATTATATAAGGCCTAAGTGAAATGAACACAATGAACAAATATTCTAATTTTATTTTTACTTGCAATTTTCATAGCTCTGAACCACAAACATTTTTAATAATCTACCAGTGTAAATTTCTTAAAAATCCTGGAGTCAATGAATAATGGCGGGCGAAGCCGGGGGCACCAATATTGATGGTTTAACTCTTGAAATATCGCTGATAATAATAATCCAAACAAACCATTCCTTCCCTTGAAACATTATATAATTTCTGAAAATTACACTGAATTGATAAAATAAAATTCACATCATATTCATGTCAATAAGCAGTTGAGAAACAATACGTATTATGTGTCCACAGGTTCCTTTGGAACTGCATAATCGAATCTGATATAGTTTTCCCAGGGGGCGCTTTCTAATCGTAGAATGTACTCTGAAGCCGGAATTTTAGCTGTTTCATTAATATTATTAATGGCTTAGTTTACGAATGATTCGCGTGCAAGTGTTAATAAATACAATGCTTTAATAATGATTATACTCTTAATTTTTAATTTTCAAAAGAATTATCGTGGGCGAAGCCATGGGCACCTCCTAGTTCTTTAACATCTCCCCAAATTGACTCAATGGGGTTCAAGTCGGGTGGTAGGGTGGAAGCCTTAAAACCGAGTGGTTATTTTCTACCAATATTTGGTCAATTACGTAGGTTTTGTGTGCTGGCTTATTCGCTAGGATTAGATAATATATTTTATTAATGTCCGAAGGTTTGAGGAACTGCCTTCAAACTCAATCGTATTTCGTAGTTTCGTCATCAGTCTCCTTATTGTTGGTGCAGCCTTTTCATCTCTATAGAATTTGTATATGGTGCGACGAATTACTCATTTGTCGAAGTCATTAATGTCTGTTATCCTTTTTGGAACATTGTTTTTCCCCAGGTGTCCCGAACGACCTTCCTTCCTCTTCTTGTGTTTTCCTGTCACGTAAAATTCGATAAACAGGGGTGTTAGAAACTTTGGTGCTGCAGCAACTCTTTCCTGGACTTTTTAAAATTTGTTTAAAATACTCGAGTGTAACACATAACAAACAGTGAAAGAAACAGAACTTCGAAAAGAATTTACAAATAATATTTTTGGACAACGGACTGTACTGTACCCTGTAAATAGCAGGAAGGAATTAGCGTCACGTGCGTGCGTGGGCAGAGGGGATTCACAGGTCTCAAGGACTCACTCTCGCCAGTCAGGGTTGTCCAGTCCCGTCTCTAGATTACCATGTTATATTCCCTATCTTCACCAAGATATTTGCAAAGCATTTTAAGGTACTTGCAGTTGAAACCAGCAGCTAATTTTTGGAGCGTGGACTTCTTACAGCATCTAGATGACCCAGTAAAAATATTGAGGCATGTTTCGATATGAGGGTAGTGAAAGGTTCCTTGTAAGTAAGAAAATTATCACTCTTTAAATGTTCATACAGTTATGGCCTTTCCACAACGGCCCCTGACACACTCATGCACAGAATACAAATCGGACAGATCATACCTTCATTCGGAGAATTCACTCTCTCACATGGCTTTATAGTCCATACTATGGTATGCGTCCTTGTTTGGTGCTCACTGCCAGTACACTGTTGCCTTCTGAGGCGAGAGTAGACGAAATTGCGAGTCAGCGTCCACAAACCCTCACAGCCACTGAGCAGCTGGTCAGGTAGCTCGTTGAGGAAGTCGCCCAACAGTATGACATCTAGAGAAACTTCTCACCCTCAGACACTGCTTCTGAAAATACAAGGCAAGCGGCAGACTAAGGCAAGACAAGACAATTACATGAATCAGACCCTCCTACGCTTATTGATCTTGAAGTTACATTTAAGATAAAAACAATTTAGATTACTGTTTAAAGAAATTTAATTTGTAGATAATCAAACATCTAACTTTACTGAAGGGAAAATACGACGTCCTAAGAAGAGAAGGAGATTACACTTATTGTTACAACAACAATATTGAAATACATAGATTAAATTAACTTTAGTTAGATTGAATTCATTTCAAAATAGACATAAAAACAAGCTGATGGCATCAGACCTAACCTACAAATTTAAGAAACTGATTCAAATTTTACATAAAGATAATAACAAGCTATATACAATATATACAAGGTCTACTTCGGGAACTAATCTTCTATGAAAGATTTTAATATAGCTGACATTATTGAGTTAGGAATTCTAACTCTAGATTATTTAAGACATAATTAGTAGAATGATACTTTAACAAGACGAGATGAAATTCCTCTTCTCCTATGGTGTGGATCTCCTTGTTGAGTTCAGACCATATCTCCCCATCCCGTCATCTGCAAGGAGGGACTCCCCGGAACTTCAGACATCGAGGTTCTTCTGTCGTACTCCCCAGTATTCATCATCGACTCGCCTAGACATGATGTCGGATGACAGGAGAAGCCGAAGACCAACTGTTCTTATAATCATGCTGAAATTTATGTCTTACAAAGGGAAAGTCAGCTAAGCAGTCAGGGAATTACTATGTCTTTTTACAATGACTAACATGAGCTTTTATAGTCTTATTTGAATCCGAGTCTTTAAGTAAAACAGTCACTGGAGTAAGAAACTTCACCACGTTGAAAGGACCGCGGAACTTGACAGCGAGTTTAGCGGCAAATCTATCTATGGCCTTACTTTTAGGGAAGTTTTTAACATAAACCCTATCTCCAACATTAAAATTCACTGGAATCCGATCAGCATTATATCTCTTCTCTGTTTTCTGATGCGCTAATTTCAGATTGTCAGCAGCCCTTTTCCAGATCTGTCTGACCGTAGCAGCATCCTTGACTTCTGGTAAGAGATCACTGATTTCCCAGGCATTAGAAAGAGGACTGTTGGGTTTAAATGCAAACATCAACTGAAAAGGAGTCTGTTTATGCGATTCATGCTGGGCTGAATTGAAGGCAAATTGCAACCAGAACAGCTCTCTGTCCCATGCAGCATGATCCTCTGAGTGGTACGCTATTAGAGCGGCCCTCAGGTTCCTATTAAAACGTTCACTGTGATTGGGCGACGGATGAAAAGGGGCAGTCTTTACGTGTTGAATTCCCAGGGAAAAGCAAAACTGTTTGAACTTTCTCGAAATGAAATACGAGGCATTATCTGATGCTATACTACGCGGAAACCCAACTGTAGAAAAGATTCTTTTGAGGCACTCTATAGTTGAATTAGCAGTGGCTACTCTAACAGGAAACATCCAGACAAATTTAGAAAAAGAATCTACAGCTACCAAAATGTAAGAATTACCGGATCTAGATCTAGGAAATTTCCCCACGAAATCTATAAAGAGCCTGTCCAAAGGAGCCTTGGGCACTTCGGATGACAAGAATCCGAGTTTAGTGCACTGAGCAGGTTTTGCCGAGCTGCACTTCTGGCATGCTCTAACCTGAGCTCTAATAAACCCATCTATACCCTTCCAAGTGAAAGTTTCTCGTATTTTGGCTCGCGTCTTATAAAATCCTAGATGGCCACCCACCGGAGATTCATGGTAATACTTGAAAACCATGTCCCTTAAGGCAGAGGGCAGCACAATTCTAGATTGAGATCTACGCGCAGGAGCACTATATAACACACTATTCCTAAAGATGTACTGCGGTACATCTTCTCCGCTTTGCAAGCGGGCGATTAGAGGAGCAAGTTCTTCATCACTGGCTTGGTGATCCTTTAATGCCGTAAAAGCTAAGGGAAAATCACCCAGAATGTTACCCACCATCCCTGACAACTCTTTAGGCTCCTCGATACTGCAATCAGGACTGCCCAAGATCTCCTCCGGACTGAACATCCGCGTTAGAGCATCGGACACCTGATTCTCAGTAGCTCGGATATGCCTAGCCTTAAATTTGAATGCAGAGAGACGCACTGCCCACCTAGCGATCCTGCCGGTTGTCCGTGGCTTCGCTAAGACCCAGCTTAAGGCCTGACAGTCTGTCTCAAGATCAAATTCCACATGTTCAACATAGACCCTGAATTTCTCTACTGCAAACAAGACAGCGAGAGCTTCAAGCTCATACATTGAGTACATGCGTTCAGGAGCGGTCAAAGTCCTGGAAGCATAAGCTACAGGCCTTCTTCCCTCCTCGAATTCTTGCAAGAGAACAGAAGCTATGGCCACCGGTGAGGCGTCGCACTGAATTACAAATTTCTTAGAGAAGTCTGGCATGGCAAGCACAGGGGGATTCATAATGGCGGACTTCAATTTTTCAAAACTTTCTTGGCAAGCAGGAGACCAGACAAATTTAGTACTTTTCTTTCTTAGATCATTCAAAGGGGAGGAAAGTTCAGCCATATTTGGTACAAACTTCCTGAAGAAGTTGACCATCCCTATAAACCTGGCTACGCCCTTGGCATTCTTGGGAGGGGGAAATTTTCTAATTGCCTCGGTGCGTTCTGGGTCGATGGCAACGCCGTCAGCTGAAACCAGATGACCCAGAAATGACAGTCTCCTAGCGGCTATAGTAACCTTATCAGGATTAACCGTAAGTCCTGCGGCTCGTAGGCGCGAGAACACTTCTTGAAGATGCTGCAAATGCTCTTCAAACGAATTCGAATAGAGAACCAAATCATCCAAATAATGATACACAAATTTAAACTTTACGTCTGAGAAAATCTGATCTAGCAGTCTAGTAAGGACCTGGGCTCCTGTTGCTAAACCAAATGGTACGCGCAGGAATTCGAACGAATTATATGGTGTCGAAATAGCTGTCAAACGCCTTGAACGTTCAGTAAGGGGTATCTGATAGTAAGCCTGATTGAGGTCAAGGGACGAGAAAACTTTAGCACCCGAAAAGAAACTGAAAGCAGTGTTAATGTCTGGTATAGGCACCGAATCTATCTTTATTTTGGCATTGAGGTGCCTGAAATCAACCACTGGCCTGAAGCGCCCATCACCCTTTGGCACCAAAAAGATAGGACTGGAATAGTTGGACTTGGAGACCTGGAGGACTCCTTGTTCAACCATTGCGTCAATATGCTCTTTCAAGATCTTCAATTTTGGCGGATTGAGGCGATATGGCGCTCTACGGACCGGTTGATCATCAAGTAGCTCAATGTCATACTCTAAGACATTAGTAAGACCCAGTTCCGGAGTCAAAACATCAGGGAAATCTTGTAAAATCTTACTAACTTGACTTTTCTCAACGGAAGGCAAGTGTGACAAGTCCACACATACATTATTTACAGTATCAGGGAGAAAATCAAAAGGCGGTAACATATTTGTCTCTGAATTACCCTTAGAAGAAATTAATTTAGAAAAAGGAGGTCCACAGAAGAAATCGATCTTACAAGATTCAAAGAATTTAAACTTACACTGTTTACTATCAAAATCTAGGATCAATCCTACTTTCTTCATAAAAGGATAGCCTAAAATCACAGGCATAAGTAAGTTCTCCGCAACAACAAAGGGACAGACCCAAGTGAAGTTAGCAATTCTCAATTTCAGGCTTACTTGACCTACTATGGCAAGATTCTGGTCACCAGCCGTACGTAACTTAAGCTCACTACTAACCATTTTCGGAACGTGTTTGTTTACCAAACACATCCTACTATATTCGTCTTTTGAGAGCAGAGATACAGCCGCACCGCTGTCTAGCAATGCCGACATTCTATATTTGCAAATTTCTACTTCTATCATAGGCAACTTGGCATCTACCATTGCTTCTAACTGACGTGGGAAAACTTTATTCTTGTCAAATCCATTAATGTCACTATCAGGAGTCAAATTCGGGACTTTCTTTTTTCTACGATTACTTCTCTTCTTTCTTTTACATGGTGTTTTCATTGTACGATCCGGATCGTCCATATTTACAGGCAAAATCTTCTTACTAAGCACCTTTTTATTTAGAAACGCTGCACTATCATCACTATTGTCTTTCAACCTAGGCCTAATGTCTTTGTCTGAGCGCCTTTTATGAAATATGCTATTAACAAAAGTCCTCGTGGCATAAAAACGGTCTGTCTGGCTTCTACTGTCCGTACCGTGAGTCTTGTCAAAAACAGTAGTCGCAGTCACCAACCTAGAGCTGATCAGTTCCCTAGCCGGCGTGTCAACGTCTTTACAGTGAGTAGAGTTTGTCATCACCACTTCGTCAGTCATCTTTCTATCACATTTAGCGCTACTAGACATCTTCGGTTTACCCAGGGCCCTTGGGTAAGACCTACATCATTGCGAAGAGCGTTTCTGAACATTACCATTTTGCATCGTTTGATTTTTCCCACTACGACAGTATTTCGCAATATGCCCTAATTTCCCACAATTGTAACACTTGATAGGCTTTCTGTCGTTGCCGCCTGCAACTTGTTTAGCTCTATCATGACTATCACTTAGTTTGACACGACTACTACTTAACTGGCATTGGTTATCCACTCTTAAGGAGTCGGAAAAACTGATAGCATTTACTCTAGCACATAACGACTCTAGTTGCCTGAAGGAAGACGGTCTGCTCTCAAAGACTACTTTAGAACGCGTATCAGGCGACATTCCCTCAATGACAGCATCTACTATTTCCCTCTCTGGCATGGCTAGTCGAAACACCTGAGCACACTTCTTGATGCTACGAGAGTATTCAGCAAGTGTCTCATTGAATGCTTGCGTGCGGTAGAAATGCTTAGTAATCAAAGCCGATCTAGCTCGCACTGGCACATAGGTGTCCAACAGCCTAATGTGAAAATCTTCTAGCCCTAACCCACTGTTGACGGCTTCTAAGGCAACGTCACGCAAGGAACCACCAAGTTTAGAAAATAAGTAAGCCAGCAGATTGCGTTCATCAAGGTGAAACACTGCGGCTTGACTTTTCAAATCACAGATAAAGTCCAGAAAATCTAAAACTTTCTCTACACTTTCATCTGAGAAAAGTGAACAGTTTTCCAAAGTGGAGGCAAGCGGATGGGGAAGATTAGCGAAGGCAAGAGGAAAAGTATGAGTTTCAGGAAATGCCCTAACATTTTCTCTACCAGGATCACTATCACAATGTGAGAAGAAAGTTTGACCTGTCGCGCTCATTTCAAATCTAGATTGTCTATTTGGGTTAACAAAAGAATCCATAACTTCCCTATTATGTGACTTCTTTTCATTATCAAGCTCCTCGCTCACTGGAGCATGTACATTCTCCCTATCAGTTGATTTCACTCGGATTAGAATTACACTGACTTGGTCTTGAAGATCTTGAAACTCTGCTAGGAAGTCGGTTCCTGCAATTACCTTCTCAAGATCTGCTACTCTCTGGCAAGCATGAAGTGCTCGATTTTTTACTTTTTCTGACACCGGAACACTTTTAGAAAGTTTTTCACTCACTGCTTCTAACCTATCCTTAGCTACAGCAAGCAAAATAGGAATAAGGGACTCACCGCAATTTTTTATGTCAACATCCTTGTCCTGGTTATCTATTAGTTGCTTCTTAAGGTCTGCTACTATATTTTTCTCATCAGGAGACAGACCTCTGACTTGCAGCTCATAGATAATGTCCGATTTCAGTAATAGGTCCGGGTCAGGTGTAAATCGAGTCACAGGAGATGCCATTATACATGAAACACAGATTTCCACATCTATTAGTATATACACTCAAAATAAACAAGATACACATAGAAATAATTTACAATAATAAATCTTAGCTTTCACATGGGGCATTTTTAAACTTTAAAGTTCAGAAAATTAAAAACAATGTTAAGATTTAAGCTGAAAAGAAGGCAACAGCAACTGTGGAATTTAACCACAGCTCTGCTACAAATTGCAACGCCCCACCCTTTTAACCCTTTCTTCTTCTTCTTCTGTGGAGCGTACTGACTCAGCTTGGCCGACCCTAAATGAAATGACTAGAAGGGAAATACAAAGATGGGAACATTACGTAACGAAGACCATATAAAATGGCTTTAGATGGTCTTCGCAGCTGAGAATTGAAAGTTAAAATGTGAAAGCTAAAACACCTTTTATTAAAATAAATTTCATTAAAGCCTGATGGGCCATGGGTTATAAAATCTTATTTACAATCTTTCCCACAAGCGGGATTAATCATATAGACATCATACTGTTACTGGAATAAATTATATTACAGCCTGATGGGCCAGTCAGATATACAAATATGAACCACTATTTATTTTATTAATGAGAATTCATAGGGCCTGATGGCCAGACAAAACAATATTTTATTCTATAATACAACATAGGCCTGATTGACCTAAAACAAATTCAACTAATAAATTACATAGTTATTGCAGGAGGTATAAAATTAAAACTTGTTACTTAATTCTTTACATATCTCGCCCCAACAAATTATTTAAACATAGTTTTAAATACACAAAATTAAATGGGCGATGAAATAGTTTTAAAATAAAAGCTACCTTTGTTACTTACATCTAGCTATTTCCGCCAGACATTCCTGGACAGGAAAATTGGTCCGGGTCGCAATCTGGTGTCACCAAAATACTACGTGGTAACGTGTATCAACAGCCATAATCAAAAAATAAACCACTCGAAAGAAAGAACACCAGATTCTGGAAGAGTCACTATTTAAGTGAAATAATGTCTCACAATGCACTGTATCCAAATTCGAACTCAGCCAAAACAAGAATTAGAAATAAAAAAACACAAGGGTGAGGCCCAAGAAATAACTTCAGAAATCTCGCATATTTCCATAATTAATTTACAAGACCAGCACTAAATTAAAATACAAGGACCCGACCTTACAAATCCTGCATGAAATACTAGGTACAGTTAATGATTATACAGATAAAATGTGATACACGTACCTCAGAATTCCTAGCATGGTCGTCCTTCCAGACGCCATTGTGTGTTGTTTACGCTGCATCATGGCTACACCAAGTTGCGATCCCGACCACAGAGGAGCTTTGAAAAAGGAGAGAATGAGGCCTACGTTACCTGGCCTTATATACTGTAGTCCCCCTCTCTTCTGATTATCGGGAGACCGGAATAACCAATTAAAATAGTGATTACATTGATAATAAAACAAATGACTGATCAAAATTAAGACGACTAATAGAAAAACACAAGACAGAGCAACGCGGAGATGTTGTCTGACCTGCGCCTCAAGCAGGGCTGACGTCAGGAATCTGCATTGCAGAGGTATGACTTCCCAATTCCCGTCTCTACACGAAGCAGTCTCCCCCTCAGAGCGAGCGCTTCCGAAGCATAACGAAGATACAGACAAGAGAATGGAAGGCTCTCTCTCACGCAACAATAGTCATGTGACATATGATTGACACATTCTTCATGCTATCCACTCCCATACTACTAATTAAAACTTTATTATACTTCCATACTATTATAATCCCTTTGAGCCAATGGACTGCCTTACAAAATAAATATTATTTTTAATATTGGCTCAATTCTCCCAGTCCCTGACTTGGAATATCTTACTTAATATTCCAACCTAAGTAAGAAAATTATCACTCTTTAAATGTTCATACAGTAATGGCCTTTCCACAACGGCCCCTGACACACTCATGCACAGAATACAAATCGGACAGATCATACCTTCATTCGGAGAATTCACTCTCTCACATGGCTTTATAGTCCATACTATGGTATGCGTCCTTGTTTGGTGCTCACTGCCAGTACACTGTTGCCTTCTGAGGCGAGAGTAGACGAAATTGCGAGTCAGCGTCCACAAACCCTCACAGCGACTGAGCAGCTGGTCAGGTAGCTCGTTGAGGAAGTCGCCCAACAGTATGACATCTAGAGAAACTTCTCACCCTCAGACACTGCTTCTGAAAATACAAGGCAAGCGGCAGACTAAGGCAAGACAAGACAATTACATGAATCAGACCCTCCTACGCTTATTGATCTTGAAGTTACATTTAAGATAAAAAAAATTTAGATTACTGTTTAAAGAAATTTAATTTGTAGATAATCAAACATCTAACTTTACTGAAGGGAAAATACGACGTCCTAAGAAGAGAAGGAGATTACACTTATTGTTACAACAACAATATTGAAATACATAGATTAAATTCATTTTAGTTAGATTGAATTCATTTCAAAATAGACATAAAAACAAGCTGATGGCATCAGACCTAACCTACAAATTTAAGAAACTGATTCAAATTTTACATAAAGATAATAACAAGCTATATACAATATATACAAGGTCTACTTCGGGAACTAATCTTCTATGAAAGATTTTAATATAGCTGACATTATTGAGTTAGGAATTCTAACTCTAGATTATTTAAGACATAATTAGTAGAATGATACTTTAACAAGACGAGATGAAATTCCTCTTCTCCTATGGTGTGGATCTCCTTGTTGAGTTCAGACCATATCTCCCCATCCCGTCATCTGCAAGGAGGGACTCCCCGGAACTTCAGACATCGAGGTTCTTCTGTCGTACTCCCCAGTATTCATCATCGACTCGCCTAGACATGATGTCGGATGACAGGAGAAGCCGAAGACCAACTGTTCTTATAATCATGCTGAAATTTATGTCTTACAAAGGGAAAGTCAGCTAAGCAGTCAGGGAATTACTATGTCTTTTTACAATGACTAACATGAGCTTTTATAGTCTTATTTGAATCCGAGTCTTTAAGTAAAACAGTCACTGGAGTAAGAAACTTCACCACGATGAAAGGACCGCGGAACTTGACAGCGAGTTTAGCGGCAAATCTATCTATGGCCTTACTTTTAGGGAAGTTTTTAACATAAACCCTATCTCCAACATTAAAATTCACTGGAATCCGATCAGCATTATATCTCTTCTCTGTTTTCTGATGCTCTAATTTCAGATTGTCAGCAGCCCTTTTCCAGATCTGTCTGACCGTAGCAGCATCCTTGACTTCTGGTAAGAGATCACTGATTTCCCAGGCATTAGAAAGAGGACTGTTGGGTTTAAATGCAAACATCAACTGAAAAGGAGTCTGTTTATGCGATTCATGCTGGGCTGAATTGAAGGCAAATTGCAACCAGAACAGCTCTCTGTCCCATGCAGCATGATCCTCTGAGTGGTACGCTATTAGAGCGGCCCTCAGGTTCCTATTAAAACGTTCACTGTGATTGGGCGACGGATGAAAAGGGGCAGTCTTTACGTGTTGAATTCCCAGGGAAAAGCAAAACTGTTTGAACTTTCTCGAAATGAAATACGAGGCATTATCTGATGCTATACTACGCGGAAACCCAACTGTAGAAAAGATTCTTTTGAGGCACTCTATAGTTGAATTAGCAGTGGCTACTCTAACAGGAAACATCCAGACAAATTTAGAAAAAGAATCTACAGCTACCAAAATGTAAGAATTACCGGATCTAGATCTAGGAAATTTCCCCACGAAATCTATAAAGATCCTGTCCAAAGGAGCCTTGGGCACTTCGGATGACAAGAATCCGAGTTTAGTGCACTGAGCAGGTTTTGCCGAGCTGCACTTCTGGCATGCTCTAACCTGAGCTCTAATAAACCCATCTATACCCTTCCAAGTGAAAGTTTCTCGTATTTTGGCTCGCGTCTTATAAAATCCTAGATGGCCACCCACCGGAGATTCATGGTAATACTTGAAAACCATGTCCCTTAAGGCAGAGGGCAGCACAATTCTAGATTGAGATCTACGCGCAGGAGCACTATATAACACACTATTCCTAAAGATGTACTGCGGTACATCTTCTCCGCTTTGCAAGCGGGCGATTAGAGGAGCAAGTTCTTCATCACTGGCTTGGTGATCCTTTAATGCCGTAAAAGCTAAGGGAAAATCACCCAGAATGTTACCCACCATCCCTGACAACTCTTTAGGCTCCTCGATACTGCAATCAGGACTGCCCAAGATCTCCTCCGGACTGAACATCCGCGTTAGAGCATCGGACACCTGATTCTCAGTAGCTCGGATATGCCTAGCCTTAAATTTGAATGCAGAGAGACGCACTGCCCACCTAGCGATCCTGCCGGTTGTCCGTGGCTTCGCTAAGACCCAGCTTAAGGCCTGACAGTCTGTCTCAAGATCAAATTCCACATGTTCAACATAGACCCTGAATTTCTCTACTGCAAACAAGACAGCGAGAGCTTCAAGCTCATACATTGAGTACATGCGTTCAGGAGCGGTCAAAGTCCTGGAAGCATAAGCTACAGGCCTTCTTCCCTCCTCGAATTCTTGCAAGAGAACAGAAGCTATGGCCACCGGTGAGGCGTCGCACTGAATTACAAATTTCTTAGAGAAGTCTGGCATGGCAAGCACAGGGGGATTCATAATGGCGGACTTCAATTTTTCAAAACTTTCTTGGCAAGCAGGAGACCAGACAAATTTAGTACTTTTCTTTCTTAGATCATTCAAAGGGGAGGAAAGTTCAGCCATATTTGGTACAAACTTCCTGAAGAAGTTGACCATCCCTATAAACCTGGCTACGCCCTTGGCATTCTTGGGAGGGGGAAATTTTCTAATTGCCTCGGTGCGTTCTGGGTCGATGGCAACGCCGTCAGCTGAAACCAGATGACCCAGAAATGACAGTCTCCTAGCGGCTATAGTAACCTTATCAGGATTAACCGTAAGTCCTGCGGCTCGTAGGCGCGAGAACACTTCTTGAAGATGCTGCAAATGCTCTTCAAACGAATTCGAATAGAGAACCAAATCATCCAAATAATGATACACAAATTTAAACTTTACGTCTGAGAAAATCTGATCTAGCAGTCTAGTAAGGACCTGGGCTCCTGTTGCTAAACCAAATGGTACGCGCAGGAATTCGAACGAATTATATGGTGTCGAAATAGCTGTCAAACGCCTTGAACGTTCAGTAAGGGGTATCTGATAGTAAGCCTGATTGAGGTCAAGGGACGAGAAAACTTTAGCACCCGAAAAGAAACTGAAAGCAGTGTTAATGTCTGGTATAGGCACCGAATCTATCTTTATTTTGGCATTGAGGTGCCTGAAATCAACCACTGGCCTGAAGCGCCCATCACCCTTTGGCATCAAAAAGATAGGACTGGAATAGTTGGACTTGGAGACCTGGAGGACTCCTTGTTCAACCATTGCGTCAATATGCTCTTTCAAGATCTTCAATTTTGGCGGATTGAGGCGATATGGCGCTCTACGGACCGGTTGATCATCAAGTAGCTCAATGTCATACTCTAAGACATTAGTAAGACCCAGTTCCGGAGTCAAAACATCAGGGAAATCTTGTAAAATCTTACTAACTTGACTTTTCTCAACGGAAGGCAAGTGTGACAAGTCCACACATACATTATTTACAGTATCAGGGAGAAAATCAAAAGGCGGTAACATATTTGTCTCTGAATTACCCTTAGAAGAAATTAATTTAGAAAAAGGAGGTCCACAGAAGAAATCGATCTTACAAGATTCAAAGAATTTAAACTTACACTGTTTACTATCAAAATCTAGGATCAATCCTACTTTCTTCATAAAAGGATAGCCTAAAATCACAGGCATAAGTAAGTTCTCCGCAACAACAAAGGGACAGACCCAAGTGAAGTTAGCAATTCTCAATTTCAGGCTTACTTGACCTACTATGGCAAGATTCTGGTCACCAGCCGTACGTAACTTAAGCTCACTACTAACCATTTTCGGAACGTGTTTGTTTACCAAACACATCCTACTATATTCGTCTTTTGAGAGCAGAGATACAGCCGCACCGCTGTCTAGCAATGCCGACATTCTATATTTGCAAATTTCTACTTCTATCATAGGCAACTTGGCATCTACCATTGCTTCTAACTGACGTGGGAAAACTTTATTCTTGTCAAATCCATTAATGTCACTATCAGGAGTCAAATTCGGGACTTTCTTTTTTCTACGATTACTTCTCTTCTTTCTTTTACATGGTGTTTTCATTGTACGATCCGGATCGTCCATATTTACAGGCAAAATCTTCTTACTAAGCACCTTTTTATTTAGAAACGCTGCACTATCATCACTATTGTCTTTCAACCTAGGCCTAATGTCTTTGTCTGAGCGCCTTTTATGAAATATGCTATTAACAAAAGTCCTCGTGGCATAAAAACGGTCTGTCTGGCTTCTACTGTCCGTACCGTGAGTCTTGTCAAAAACAGTAGTCGCAGTCACCAACCTAGAGCTGATCAGTTCCCTAGCCGGCGTGTCAACGTCTTTACAGTGAGTAGAGTTTGTCATCACCACTTCGTCAGTCATCTTTCTATCACATTTAGCGCTACTAGACATCTTCGGTTTACCCAGGGCCCTTGGGTAAGACCTACATCATTGCGAAGAGCGTTTCTGAACATTACCATTTTGCATCGTTTGATTTTTCCCACTACGACAGTATTTCGCAATATGCCCTAATTTCCCACAATTGTAACACTTGATAGGCTTTCTGTCGTTGCCGCCTGCAACTTGTTTAGCTCTATCATGACTATCACTTAGTTTGACACGACTACTACTTAACTGGCATTGGTTATCCACTCTTAAGGAGTCGGAAAAACTGATAGCATTTACTCTAGCACATAACGACTCTAGTTGCCTGAAGGAAGACGGTCTGCTCTCAAAGACTACTTTAGAACGCGTATCAGGCGACATTCCCTCAATGACAGCATCTACTATTTCCCTCTCTGGCATGGCTAGTCGAAACACCTGAGCACACTTCTTGATGCTACGAGAGTATTCAGCAAGTGTCTCATTGAATGCTTGCGTGCGGTAGAAATGCTTAGTAATCAAAGCCGATCTAGCTCGCACTGGCACATAGGTGTCCAACAGCCTAATGTGAAAATCTTCTAGCCCTAACCCACTGTTGACGGCTTCTAAGGCAACGTCACGCAAGGAACCACCAAGTTTAGAAAATAAGTAAGCCAGCAGATTGCGTTCATCAAGGTGAAACACTGCGGCTTGACTTTTCAAATCACAGATAAAGTCCAGAAAATCTAAAACTTTCTCTACACTTTCATCTGAGAAAAGTGAACAGTTTTCCAAAGTGGAGGCAAGCGGATGGGGAAGATTAGCGAAGGCAAGAGGAAAAGTATGAGTTTCAGGAAATGCCCTAACATTTTCTCTACCAGGATCACTATCACAATGTGAGAAGAAAGTTTGACCTGTCGCGCTCATTTCAAATCTAGATTGTCTATTTGGGTTAACAAAAGAATCCATAACTTCCCTATTATGTGACTTCTTTTCATTATCAAGCTCCTCGCTCACTGGAGCATGTACATTCTCCCTATCAGTTGATTTCACTCGGATTAGAATTACACTGACTTGGTCTTGAAGATCTTGAAACTCTGCTAGGAAGTCGGTTCCTGCAATTACCTTCTCAAGATCTGCTACTCTCTGGCAAGCATGAAGTGCTCGATTTTTTACTTTTTCTGACACCGGAACACTTTTAGAAAGTTTTTCACTCACTGCTTCTAACCTATCCTTAGCTACAGCAAGCAAAATAGGAATAAGGGACTCACAGCAATTTTTTATGTCAACATCCTTGTCCTGGTTATCTATTAGTTGCTTCTTAAGGTCTGCTACTATATTTTTCTCATCAGGAGACAGACCTCTGACTTGCAGCTCATAGATAATGTCCGATTTCAGTAATAGGTCCGGGTCAGGTGTAAATCGAGTCACAGGAGATGCCATTATACATGAAACACAGATTTCCACATCTATTAGTATATACACTCAAAATAAACAAGATACACATAGAAATAATTTACAATAATAAATCTTAGCTTTCACATGGGACATTTTTAAACTTTAAAGTTCAGAAAATTAAAAACAATGTTAAGATTTAAGCTGAAAAGAAGGCAACAGCAACTGTGGAATTTAACCACAGCTCTGCTACAAATTGCAACGCCCCACCCTTTTAACCCTTTCTTCTTCTTCTTCTGTGGAGCGTACTGACTCAGCTTGGCCGACCCTAAATGAAATGACTAGAAGGGAAATACAAAGATGGGAACATTACGTAACGAAGACCATATAAAATGGCTTTAGATGGTCTTCGCAGCTGAGAATTGAAAGTTAAAATGTGAAAGCTAAAACACCTTTTATTAAAATAAATTTCATTAAAGCCTGATGGGCCATGGGTTATAAAATCTTATTTACAATCTTTCCCACAAGCGGGATTAATCATATAGACATCATACTGTTACTGGAATAAATTATATTACAGCCTGATGGGCCAGTCAGATATACAAATATGAACCACTATTTATTTTATTAATGAGAATTCATAGGGCCTGATGGCCAGACAAAACAATATTTTATTCTATAATACAACATAGGCCTGATTGACCTAAAACAAATTCAACTAATAAATTACATAGTTATTGCAGGAGGTATAAAATTAAAACTTGTTACTTAATTCTTTACATATCTCGCCCCAACAAATTATTTAAACATAGTTTTAAATACACAAAATTAAATGGGCGATGAAATAGTTTTAAAATAAAAGCTACCTTTGTTACTTACATCTAGCTATTTCCGCCAGACATTCCTGGACAGGAAAATTGGTCCGGGTCGCAATCTGGTGTCACCAAAATACTACGTGGTAACGTGTATCAACAGCCATAATCAAAAAATAAACCACTCGAAAGAAAGAACACCAGATTCTGGAAGAGTCACTATTTAAGTGAAATAATGTCTCACAATGCACTGTATCCAAATTCGAACTCAGCCAAAACAAGAATTAGAAATAAAAAAAACACAAGGGTGAGGCCCAAGAAATAACTTCAGAAATCTCGCATATTTCCATAACTAATTTACAAGACCAGCACTAAATTAAAATACAAGGACCCGACCTTACAAATCCTGCATGAAATACTAGGTACAGTTAATGATTATACAGATAAAATGTGATACACGTACCTCAGAATTCCTAGCATGGTCGTCCTTCCAGACGCCATTGTGTGTTGTTTACGCTGCATCATGGCTACACCAAGTTGCGATCCCGACCACAGAGGAGCTTTGAAAAAGGAGAGAATGAGGCCTACGTTACCTGGCCTTATATACTGTAGTCCCCCTCTCTTCTGATTATCGGGAGACCGGAATAACCAATTAAAATAGTGATTACATTGATAATAAAACAAATGACTGATCAAAATTAAGACGACTAATAGAAAAACACAAGACAGAGCAACGCGGAGATGTTGTCTGACCTGCGCCTCAAGCAGGGCTGACGTCAGGCATCTGCATTGCAGAGGTATGACTTCCCAATTCCCGTCTCTACACGAAGCAGTCTCCCCCTCAGAGCGAGCGCTTCCGAAGCATAACGAAGATACAGACAAGAGAATGGAAGGCTCTCTCTCACGCAACAATAGTCATGTGACATATGATTGACACATTCTTCATGCTATCCACTCCCATACTACTAATTAAAACTTTATTATACTTCCATACTATTATAATCCCTTTGAGCCAATGGACTGCCTTACAAAATAAATATTATTTTTAATATTGGCTCACCTTACACGATACTTGTAGTTCCAACCACAAAATTTAGCTTCATCCACCCCCCTTTCTTGATCTTCTACGCATTACAGGTGTCACGGAGTTCAAACACTTAAATGTGATGACAGCTGGTTCCAATCACCCCATCATACTGAACTGCTTTATATTATCTGATCTTTCCGTTTCCGTGATCTATTCAAAAAATTAAAAAAAAAAATTACATTTACAATTTTCACGCAAATGAGTTTGCACTCACACTTTCTTCAACACAGTGTTCATTTTATCAGTACTCATCCTCTTCTTGCTGCTCTTTGTTGTAGAAGGCCCCACATCTTAATTCTCTGAAGAGTCTGCCATAACCTTTTACTATAATATACGTCACCTTTCTAATTTTATACAAACCTTGTTGTAGCTGGAAAGAACAGTTTCATAACTTTTCACACACTAGCAACACAAGTCTGACTAAGGAGAAATAAAATTGAGGATTGCCAAATCTTGCAATTGCTCTAAAACAATGAAAACATAACAAAAATGCATGGCTCGCGTGAAATTGCAGGTTTTCTTATAGCTACAGGAAGTAGATTATTCATGTTGTAGGATCATAGTACGCTAGTAGGCTCTTATTAGTGGGCTATGGTAGTACAAAGCACATTCTTTCACAGTTTTCATGGTGGTAAGCACGTTTTTTCACTGTACATGAAATAAATATCTGCTTGCAATGGCTGGAATAAGCACGGTTCTTTCTTGCTGTATAAGCAGTTATAAAGACCCTTCAAAGAGGAACAAGATTTCATCGTATCTCAATTCGGCTAAAATGGACATAACACGTTCTTTTTCTGTGGTCTCCATTTGCATTATTGTTAACCTAAAATTAATTAACATAAATTTACAAAATTCTACCAAATTATAGCCTCTCCTAACTACAAGCAAAGAGGAAATGCCTTGTGATGCCAACAAAAATAACATTTTTATTGATAAATTCAAGGCTGGAACCATAGAAGAGACGTGTTAATTATTTGGAGTTCGAGTCTTGCAGAATTCATTATAACTAGCGGGGAAAATATATAGTTCAAAAGTCAGTGTTAAGTTGTTAGTGGTATTTTTGAAAACCTGTTTGTAATGGAGTATTTTATTTTTATCCCTTCCTTCTTTTTGGAATAATTTACATCAGTTTTTAAAAATGTAATACTTGTAATACACAGTCATTTCTTGTAACTTGATATTCTTTAATCCAACGTCACCACTACTTTGTAGAGTTTGTGAAATTCCTCTGGCTTCACGAAAGTGTAGCTCCATTCTCTAATTGGGACACCTTTTAGGCGCTACATTATCTCGATAAGATAAAATGAGAGAGTGATTATATCAATGCCGGGGGAGTCCTTAAAATTAAATCCTTTCTGAATAGGAGAACCTACCTAGGAAAAATATGTTCCCTCTAGCCTGACGGGGAACTGTACCCAGAACCTCATGATTACTTCATGAAAGACTTCAAAATTTCTATACATTAAGCTAGGTTAATATTACTGTATTACAGTATAATAATTAATTTCTGAGTTGGTTCATTTTCTCCACTCTATTAACTTTGATGTCTGAATATAGAATTCTCAGTGGATCTCTATTTTTCGAATAAGACACGATTCTGTATTTTCTTAGAAATAATCTATTCATGACATATAAATTACATGAGCTATAAAATGATATAGTTCTTAGTATTGCACAGTGTTGTTTCCATATTACAATGCAAATAATTCTTCACAATGCTGCAAATGTCTTACAAATTCCTTCCGTATTCCGTCTAACGGAAAATTTAACCTTGAATAATTCGCAACTTTGTGGCGTAAGAATAAATATTTAGAAAATACGTTTCCCATTACGTCTTGATAGAGGAGAGGCAGGACATAATAATGTTAAGCTGTACTGGAACTCAAAAGTTAACATATAAAATTTAAATAAAAAAATTCAAGACAAAGAAGTGGTATATAAGAAGTTAAGACGAAAGATACACAAATATTGAAGGAAATGGTAAATGTTCTTTATAAAGCCAAAATGAAAATGAGGAAAAACAAATTAAATGGTTTGTATAACAAGAGTAAAAAGTGGTTAGTAAGTCATTAGACGTATATAAAAAATCTAAGATTGTGGGCAAAGTAAACATAAACACTGAGATGAGGACGTATTATTGTTGACCGGGGGTTATATGTATGAAGTTCACCCCATGGTGAAAAACTATTAACTTCACGGGCGTGTAGATGTATAATTTCAAGATACAAGAATACATTAGGCCTAAATTACATTATATTAAACCTTAGATAATGAGCAGTATCTCTTAGATATTTCATTATTTAATTAATTAATATTTGCACGTTTTCACGCATTTGTTTGTGGTTATTTTAAATTTCCTTTTAATTATTGTTTTTAAAGAAACAACTTAATATTTCCGTAGCAACCGGAAAGTTAGACAGAGCACCAGCATGCTCTTTTGTACTTCTTGTCCAACTCAAGTTATATCGAAATGCTAGATGAAGAACTTAAAGGACATAGTCAGGAAGATTTTTTATTTTTTTTTGTAATTTTTAAGAAAGTATTTATTTATGTATTTCTTTTTCTCGGTTAAGAAGTAAGCAATACCTACCATTTAGTTTCGTGCAAGTGGGTTGCACCCTATAATTTTCACAGAGGTGCATCTACTAGGAATTTAAAGTCTCGTTAATTTAATAACACATTCAACCATTTTTAAGTACCGGTAATTAAAATTCTAACTAAAATTAAAAATTACCACAGATAGGGCCCATTCACTCCAGAAGAAATAACTTGTTATTTAATCAAAACTTTGAAAAGTGGCTGAAAAATTGATTCGGGACTCCTCCTATTATATTTTATATCTATAGCTTCGTTTTGCTTTATAAGTTAATATTTAGTTTGTTCTGATTTCCAAAGCTACTGTTTCTATATCGTCGCATACTTAAGTTTCATTATACTGAGATGGGATTCCAGGAGTCATAGCTTCCTTTTTGTATTTCGTTTTGTATTCCACCCTGTTCTACTTTTTCAGAAATTTCTTTACAGTAAACTATCTAGTGAGCGACCTGAATGTAGATATTAGCAAAACGAGGTCAGGACCCAATAAAATGGAGCACAGGAATTTTATATTTGGGGTGCAACCTTGCAACCTAAGCTTTACAAATTACCCGCATGATATCCAATCCTATCCATCTCGGGGTTATATCGATTACCTGAAGCTGAAATCGAGATGAACCCTCAGAAAGAATTGCTGGCAGCCTCATTGCAAGTTCCTAGTCACAAGAAAACACATCTGTCCTGGTATTATAGTTCAACAGACCATAGGCGTAACCAGGCCGACTATATGGGGGGGTTATAACATCCGCGGGGTCTGGGGGGTATGGAATACCCCCCAGGGAGAGGGGGGTCCGGGGGTCCTCCCCCGGAAAATTTTAAAAATTAAGACGCAAAATAACGAGTTTTAAGCTTTCGGGGGTCCTCCCCGGAAAATTAAAAAATTAAGATTCAAAATAACGAGTTTTAAGATTCCCACGCTTTATACTTGTATTAAGTAATTTATGGGCAGACTTAAAAAAATTATACAATTTTCCTTTTTTTAACCAATGGGGGGGGGGTTCAAACCCCCCCCCCTCGGTACGCCTATGCAACAGACTACAATGGTACATTATGGAATGAGCCTATAATGTCATTTATGAATATACGAGTACGTTTATGAAACGAGAAAAGCTAATTTCGTAACGTTCATACGAATATCTGGTTTACCATTATAGGCAAGTTGCATACGACTGTTTTTGTTCGCGAATGAGAAAACTTTCTCCGACACTGGGACTTGAACCCAGGACCTTTGGCTATTCGCACCTTTGGCTCTACCAACAGAGCTAAGACGGAGTTCAATTCACAGTGCCAGATGGAACCTCTCTCCTATGACTGAATGCCCTTATGGTCTACCTCACAGACAGAGGAATGATGTCATATGCAGTACTGTGAGACACACTAATTAATGATTTTTGTGACCGGGCTCCCACGGTTATTGTATTGTATAGTTAACAAAGATAGATATACTGTATGAGCTTTCAGGAACAACAGATTATTGTCTCTGTTGGACGTTAGGCCTACATGAGAATATTATAGGAGAAAAATAATTAATATTAATATTAATTTATATTCAAGTCAGGAACCACAGGGATTGTCTCTGTTGGACGTTACATGAGAATATTATAGGAAAAAAATAATTAATATTAATATTAATTAATATTCAAGTTTTGGGATTTAACTAAATCAGCTAACCGCGGTAATCAGCTATTAGCAAGTTTTAGATGTTCTTGCGATAGATAGCAGCTGATGGCGTACTGTCAAGTCGAAGCTTCTTCTTGGCAGTTTTCTTAAATCGGGCAGATTTTTATAAGACAAAATGAACTCTGTTTAGTATAATATTAAAATTAACATGAACAGAATATATATTATTTTAAATACAAGCTAATTATTACGCAGTTTTATTTGCTGTTCTCAAGGTTTCAAGATCATTCCGTGTTCGATGATAATGTATACTACTCCCGTGTTATGATGAAAATCTGTTTCAAAATGGATATCATTATGATACTTTTACGTCACATGTAATAAGCGTATTATAGTGTATTCGAACAAAAATTAAAACATGGTATGGAAGAGTTTAGCAAACCAGTTTATCATAAATACGATCTCTGTCCTTGAAAAAATGCATAATATGCACATATTTTAAAGCTGTCTGAATTCTTCCAACCCGTTATTTACAGCTCTCTTCCCCACATGTTATCTTTTAATTTTTTTCTATACCTGTACAAACGTGTCTATGATTAATTCTGTAATTTCTGCACCACACACAACAAAATCAACAAAGTTTTCCGAAAACACTTCCCAAAATGTGCATTGTGCACAACACAAACATACACATAGGCCATTTATATTCAGCTAACTTATTTAGTAGAGCATCTAATCACGGAAAGCTAAAGTCCAGAGTTTGAGTTCCCAGGGAATTTTTCTAATTAATATTCTCATCATGAAACATATAAATCTAGTGTTATCAAGATTTAAATTCCATACGTTATCTGTACGATGCTATACTGTATAGGCGAAAAGTAAGAGAAAAATCCTGAAGTTCTCGGCGATAGATTAGAATTTTTATGAATAGACTTCTTTAGTTTTTCGAGTAGTATATAGTTAAAATTAATTTTGCAATAGTTCAAATAACTTATTATGTAAAGTGATAATGTTGAGCCGGCATGTTCCAATTGTAGCTCAAATGGCAGAGCAGCGGTATGTAGTTCAAATCCTGGCTATGGCATTGAATTTTTCCATCTGACTCTACCTTTTTCCACCTCTTCGATCGAGTATTTAGATCACCTCCCTAAATTACCGTAGCCCTTTACCCAAATGTGAATATGGATTTTCCTGGTAGTATTTTATTTGTAAGTTTTACCTCTGCCTCCTTCTATTGACTGGTTACATACTTTTGTCTATTTATTCTAGTTATTTGTTTCTCTTGCCATCATTTATATGTTTTCTTTTACTATTCCCAAGGCACTAATATATTTTGTGCATTAGTTGCCTTTCTACTTCCTACTTTATTTTTACTTATTGATAACAGTAACTTATACTCGAGAAAGCAGGGCAATTTAGATGATACTGATAAAAGTCCCAATCTCCTGTCAATATATGAATTGAAACATTGGAGAACCAGAGATTCAAAGTTTCGATGTACAATGCAAATGACGTTCTGCTTAACTAGGTTAGAAATTTTCTTGGGGGCTTTGGTTTATTGTTAGTATTCCTACCACAGAGTTCACAATGAAATGCAATGTCCTATGCAACGTCACTGTCAACTAGAGACTAAAACTGTTACATCAATGCACATTTCAGGTAACAGTAATATCCAGTTTATCAAGAAAACTGTTATTAATGTGGCAACTAGTACTCTGAAGACTGCATCCATGATCCAATGAACAGCGTTGCTGATTATTGTAAAGCTGGAGATTTAGTGCCATGCTCCGTAACCAAAATTTTCTGATAAAGATTTTGATTCGAAAGTGCAATTCTCCCCATAGGAAAGTTTACGAGTTGCTTCAATTGATATCTTGCAACTTGCTATTTGCGGGCACAGGAAACAATTTGTCGATTTGTCTCAATATTCCTTCAGTCTACTAGGAATTCTCGTCCGGAACTCGGAAAGTAGAGTTTGATAAAACCTTTTCCTTCTACTAACGTATATTTTTATTTCTTTCATGTTGCATTTTATGTAAGCTGACTAAATATTGTATTATTACGCAGTTACAGGGAAAGGGAACAATAAATAGTTATTTACGATTCAAGTGGTAAAAGAGAGATTCATTTGCGAGTATGTTTGCGAAATTAGCCCTTTAGGGCGAGTGTAGCAATCCTATGAGCAAAAAATTGCTTTGCCATGTGTGTCATACACTATTTTTTAGACATCTGTTAGTATTTATGAAGTAATAAATATTACATATATTCCAATGAATTGCCTATCGTGGATCCTTGGCGAATACTGCCTTATATACACATGCACATGCGCAGACAGAGGCTTTTTGGGGGGGGGGGTGTGCCCACCCTTACCCCCGGAGTGCCAAGCAATTAGCCTAAACCTCCGGTCAAACCAAATTTTGGTAACCATATGTGATGTGTGTATACCTATTGTGCCCTTATGTACATCCGTAGGGGATATTGATGGTGTGACGTGTTTGGGCTGTGTACTTGTGTCTTTGTATTTTGGCGCAGGATTGACGTAAGTGTGGATAGGTCTTATGTGCAATATTTCCTGAGTGCGTTTCAACAATCAAGTAAGACGATATTTGCGGCCGCCGCGCCATGAGAAATTTAACATTTAAAAAGGCGTAATGATTTTTAATACTTTAAATATTTTTTATCAAACAGAGTCTATTTAATGAACGTATACAAATATGTGATTTGACAACAATACATACAGTATAGGCCTACATACAAATATTTTTAACATATTTTTTCCGTGTGATTGAAATCAAAGTTGGTTACAATTATTTTTAGCACTAGTGCGATAAAGTGCTACCTTTACTTCGTGTGTATTTCGTTAAAAGTTCTATTTTTAATTCAAACAATCTAAAAAATGTACTTAATACTATACACAGCAGTAGCATGCATTGTATACCGTAAAGTTGATGCTATGTCGCAAAATGTGGGGCTTCCGAAAAAATCGAGTGTAACCTCGAATGGCCACGAAAAATTAATTTCAAAGGATTTTGTGGTTTTTGTTGTATTGGTTTGATATGTAATACGCTGTACCACTTTAGTTAATTCAGTTGGATATTAACTGTTTTGAACACTTCGCTTGTATATGAAAATGTGGATAATAAAGATTCCTGCTTAGTTGTATTTGCATCCCACTTTGAAAATAACTTTTATTATGTTAATTATTTTAAGGTACTTCCAGTCAAGTAATAAAGAGAAATTTCTTGGAAGTTTAATCAGTAAGAATGGTTCACTTTTGCTTGGAATTACACGTTTACTGACTGATAAGATTAGTTCTCCATTATTATCCATTAATAAAAAACCCTTTCTTAACTTTTTTCTCATTGATTAAGCCTCGCTTACCTAGTTGTCTCGTATGTAATTAGCCTGTGTCGTATTTGTATGGTGAGTAATGTTTTATATATATATATTTTTTTTATTTCTAGGTAAGTGGTCATCGTTTGCATTCCTTCCAGTTTTAAAAGTAAGTAGACTATATATAATTTCTTTACAGATTCACTGTCGGTTGAGATGTCTGTTTTCTTTTGGTTGTGGGTAAAACCTACCCCATATGTTTTTAGGAATAAAGCAAAGGTTTAGGTATCTTGTCTCCAAATCACCGAACGTGAGGAAACCCAAGCTCTAATATGAAGGTACCGAAACTATATTTCTATACTTCTATATTTATCAACATTGCCCAACTGGTCATTGACGTCGTCTGGGCACTGTGTGATATGTTTATATCATATGAAGTATACAAAAATGCCCTAAGCACTTTGGTCTGCTACGTAAAATGCCGGCCATTGACGTTATTGGTTATAAATAAACAGAAGAAACGGGAAGTGGTGCAAATGCCCGGACAATAACGCTATTTCCTAAATTACTTCACTGTACGTAACATATGCACAAACGTATACCGGGTAAATGTGGTCTCATTAGAAATGTAGCGTTATTGGCTCAGATTCCTGCAATTTTATTACTAGGTAATCGTGTAATCATTAAGATGTAATTGTCTATTTAGAGATTGTAGTGGAAATGCAGACTATGTATTGATGAAACGGGTGTTTATATCAGATTAAACTTCGACATTTAAGAAATATATTAAACTAAACTCCGTAGCGCTGCATCCGTAGAAGGACTAGACCTACCATTCGACCGCTGCATCGTGTCATAATAGTGGGAGGGATAAATACAAACATAAAGAAACAAGCTTATTTTTAACATGATTTACCATACCAGTCATGATTTTCTGAATTTGTTATACATCTCACTAGGTTCTTATTTTCTTAAATATAGGTGTATTTATCAAATTCACTACAGCTGAAATGTTTAATGTTATACGGTAATAACATGTTCCTGAACGGGAGAGGTAAAATTGAGGTAAAGAAAGAAAGAAAGACACAGTAATAACAAAATCGCTTTCAATCTATTACACTTGACAGACCACTGAGCATTATTTAGTGAAAATACCGTTTCCACAATAGCACTGTGGCTGGGAATGCAAAAATAAAAATCGGTGAATTTCAATAATTTAGTAAACTGTTCCGGAAAATTCCACGATTGAAAGAAAACGACACTCACTTTGCACAAGCTTTCTTATTTTTATAACCTTCAATTTAAATTGTTAAGTGTGATTTTAATATTCGTCTTTTGGAAAGAAGAACATGATGGTTGTTATGAGATAATCTTGATTTAATTTCAGATTTGTAGATATAAAGAAAATTGAAACATTTAGTATCTTGACTATTCACTAAACTAAACTAAACTCCGTGGCGCTACATCCCTGGAGGGACTTGGCCTACCACCCGACCGCTGCGTCATCTCCCGTAGGCAGATGGCAGGATTGGGGGGCATGTGGTCAGCATGCCGACACCCACGGCCGTTAATGGTGGTTTTCTTGACCGGAGCCGCCACTTCTCAATCAAGTAGCTCCTCAATTTGGAATCACGAGGCTGAGTGCACCCCTACCAGACCTCCCTACCTCAGAAAAATCCGAGGAGGTACCGGGAATCGAACCCGGGCCGACGGATCTGTAGTCAGTTTGACTATTCACAGTAAACTCTTAAGTCGGGATTTTGTACTTTTTGTACTCGTAAATTTCTGGCGGGACAATTTTCTTGGTACACAAAATCGGGACAATCCGCTTTTTGGGGCGTATATAAATCCTAACCAAAGTTTATACTGTATTTACTTTAACAAGATGCTTTGTTTCGTTATATCCAGTAAATGGGGCAATTGATTTTCAATATCTATACACGGAGCGCGTTCCCCATGTAAGATTACAAAACACAGAACGAGGTTATAACTGTCATGACGGTCGCTTTTTATCAGAAACCGATGACATTGACATTGCCGAGAAAGAAGGATATGAAACAAGTTTTCTTTCCCTCATGCCGTACTGTCAGTTATCTCTTTCTTTTGTTGTAATATAATATTCGGCATTTGTTAGGAAAATGCCACATACAGTTTTTAAAAGTAGGCTAATCGTTAAATAATCTTTAAACGTTTTAAATCTATATCAGGAATCAAGCAAAGGTTAATAATACTCCGTCAGGAAAACAGTCCCAAGAGTGAAATTTGGATTTTCACCTAAAACTTCACATCTATTTCCCCCATTTGTGTGTTAAGAAGATGAGGTCTTTCAAGGCGTGTGGTAGCCTATATTTTGATCATTCACATGCACTTCCTTCATATTACTGGATATTCCCTACAGGACTGTCTTCCTCAGATCAGGCAGGATTCCAGAGTCCTTAAAGAGGCCAAAGATCCGATGAAGGGAGACTCGTTAAAAAAAAATGTTTGGAGGGAGCTGAAATAAGGTAGGCCAGGTTGTGGCGAGAAAGCCACAAAAATTGTGGTTAATGAAAGAAGCATGAGAACTCCATAGGGGACGCCAGAAAGAAAGTGTGGTATGACCGTGAGAATTGTTACCCATCAGGAATTGGCATTTTTTTCTATAACCATCCGAATAGGAGTAAATTATTATAATCTGGCCTACTTAACTGTGTTAGAGGAGTCTTTTGGCAATTTCATTGAAAAAGCTGCTGATTACGAAGTCAAGGTATATTTATAGAACTTACGTCAAACTTCAGTAGTTACTGTACTTATTTCAGAACAGATACAAATCAGCGTGTTTTTAGATTCTTGCTGTTATAGGATAATAATACATCTGTTACTGTACTTATTTCAGAAGTCAAGTTCACTGTAGGAATGTGGGATTATATGGTACGGTATGGGAGTAGGATGGTTTTAGTGCAACTGATGCAATAATGCAACCGACGCGTATTGCAGGTATAATACTGGGGCATTAATCACCCGATCCTCACCCGTCCTATCAATCTGAGACGAACCTTCCCTTAGGAAATGTGATCTATAGCGATTCCTAACGAGCATACAATACACAATACGGTTGTCCCTGTCGGGTTAAGCCTTATTACCTCAACTTAAGAATTTTGGAGACCCAGCATCGTTGGATACACATAAAGTCATAGGTATGAGGTTTCGGGTAGTATAATATCATTATCGAGAACAAAAACTCATAGCTCACACGACATAATGGTGAAGCGAAGAGGTCTACTTGTACACCCTTTGTATACAAGCGCGTATTACAATAAATGAAGCGTAATGCAGTGTTTTTCGGAAACTACTAAAATACCAGGTAAAGTATAATTACAAGATTGCTTATATTTATGATGAAGATCAACATTTTAATATAATACAACGTGAGCAAAAGAAAAACAAACATACAAAATTGAAAGACCTGCAACTCTGATATTTAATACTTATGAAATGTGATTACATCAACTAAAAGAATTAACAATTTGAAGTCTAGACCAATAAATCCTTTCTTTTTTTACCCATTGTATGTATACACTGTGTATATGCAGTTACATATAAGTAGGAATGAGGAATCTCAACAGCAGGTTTCAAGAATGCATTCGTACAGGAGGACGCAATCTAAAGGACGTAATTTAAAAAAAAAAATGATATATACCATTAATGTTTCTTAAATTGCAAGTTTTAAGGTTTCAGTTAGTATGAATAAAATGTTTTCTTCTATCACTCTTGGTTTTATTACTGGATGTTAAAAATTCCCGTTTTTTGTGTCACCTTGTATTTATGCAGTTTGTAGGCTTATATATAATCATACTGCTATTTTATTAATGAATAAAGAAAACCCAGCGTTAACTAACTTACCATTATTATGGAACAAAATTACAATAATTCACGAACACAAGTAAAGCTGGCAATCAATAGATTATCAAGATGTTGTGCATAATAATATAATATGCTTTAATATAACCCAATTTCAACATAATGCAAGTCTGACCTCTATACTATAACTACACAACTAACAACTAATGATTTCCTCGGAGTTTCTTATCACAGTTATTCGACATTCATTGGTTACTTTTGAATGGAAGTACTAACATTTAGTGTCTTGCAAAGAAATTATATAGGGATAATTTGTTAATGTTATTATTCTTTCCTTTGATATCCTACTTCTTGAAAACTTAAATAGAGAATAATTTGATCATAAATGAGATTAAAACATTAGTTAAACATTGCGAAACAAATCTTGCCTATTGGTTACCTCTGTCCTAAAGAATATGTTCGTAAAGTTACTGCAAGTTATACAATTCTGTATAGCAGCTTTTTACTGTTTTATAACAGTTTTCCAAATCTCTTTTTCATGACTGTCAAAAGCATGTTTGTCTTCAGTTCATTTTTTCATGGCTTCACCAACAAAGGTAGGTTTATTCCTCTTTAATCCTCTTGTTCTCCTTTGGTTTATTTCATAACCAAGAACAAAAATCAGCACAGTAAAATGAGTTAAAATCACAATGTGATCTTTTTTGAAACGTGATTCTATTTTATCACTCATATTCCATCGGATAAGCTTTCGCTCTGCTCTTCGTAATCCAGATTCTTTCGTTTGTTCTGTGTGGCTCTTTTCCACTCTGGTTTTTAAAAAATATTATGTTTCACGTTATTTAAATGTATGATATTCAAAGCAAGGTCGATGTCTATCTGCCATAGAATATCTTCATTTCACTACAAAGCTTTTGAATGACTTATCAGTTCATCATCCTCCAAAAGTAAATGCATTCGTCGTTCAATGAGCTTCCCTCCACTCCCTTTATATCTGTTACCTTTGTTTACCTCTTTCTCCCTTTCTTCCCCAACTTCCTTTCTCACTTCACATTCTGATATAGGATGAGACCGTATTGCAAGAAGTGCGTATACAGTTGTTTCACCCTGTTGCAGAGATTTACTGTCACCAGGTAAAGACTGAGTTTATATGAACGGAACCTGACTTGTAGCTACTCTTCACATAATTTTTACCAAAAAGAGTTTCAAATAAAAGTTTTCGTTCTTAGTATAAACACCTCATGTACAATATTTAAACAAAGTCATGAAAGCCGTTTTCGAGAAACTTTACGAAGAATAGAATTGTAAAGTTACATTAAAAAAAGTATGTCGTCACCAATTTTCGCCTCACATACCTAGCACATACCTTGCCCAAATATAAAATGTTTTTATACTAAATTTTCATTCACGAACTATGCTGTTCACAGACACCTCAGACTCTGATAATTTTATGAAAATAGCATTTTTTTTATTCAGGTACTGTACCTCATTTACGTTAAAAACTCTATATAGAATTTCAGGGTCGAACACAATACTTTCTTTACCTATATTACCTACGGTACGGGTAGAGAAAGTGAACAATAAACTTAGTTTTTCAAGCATCATTGATTTACAGTCAAGATCCCGCACGAAATCTGTGCCGATTGCCTACGTCATTGCGATATGTTTTCGTCGGGACTGTAGCGTCGATTGGCCTGCTACCTATCTCTCTCGAACAACAATACCTCCCTTTCTATTTGTGAAGGCCAAGCTACCTCTCTCTCTCTCGCACAATAGCATGTCTCTCTCTAGCGAGTAACAGTCGTCATCGGCACAGATTTCGTGCGAGATCATTACATGTGTACCTACATACGTACATATACGTACAGTACACGTGTTCTTGTAGTGTACTGAAGATTGTATTTTTTTATGTTACGTATGTTTTATAAGAACTTATAAATTAAAAAAGTTAATTGTACAAATTACTTCTTTCTCTTTTAATCGTCCAGTGAATTATTCGTTAAGGCTTCGGCCCCTTGTCTGATGGTTAATCGAGGTTCTACTGTATACCCCTGCAACTAACGGATAACTGATTAATTTACACTGGATGGTAACAGTAATGCAGAAAACATTAGGTAATGACATGTCAGACTCAACGTCAGAATATATCACACGAGAAAATTACATGTTTGTCAACATTGCCAACACCAAAACACGTTTTCTATCTCTTAATCCTGTGGGTTTTGATTTGTTGTTCTCTAAACATTAATGGCAGTATTGTTCTATGCCGGTAATGATTAATGTAAGTGTTGTCTCGTAATATTATAAACTAATTCTAGAGGATATTTTAAATAAGAATTATTTCAACTTTGTTATTTAGCTTCAAGAGCTTTCTTCAAAATTGGCATACGGCTATATACTCAAAATTGCAATTGAACAAAATGTATTAAAAAATCAGTTTTGATTATAATTTGTATCGAATATTTGAGAAATCTCATGGCACACCCGGCAATCTCCATTTTGAGAAAAAATTGAGATTCCAATCATTCTAATGAATAGAGAAGGTTGAATGCATTTTATACTAAAAGTTTAGTGTACGTATTGCAAATCTGACTTCCTCTATTATGTGGGAAGTCGGATTTTGCAACAAATACAGTAATCACGTAGTAGGAAATGCATTTATATTTCACTACTCATTAGCATCTCGATTTTCTCCAAAATGGAAATCGCCAGGTTTGCTAATGGACCCTTCATTTATCTACTGCTAATCTAATAAAACATATCTACAATCGTCCTCTTTATCTTCCATTGGTTTCGAAAAATATGTTGATAGTTATTTGAGAAACTTAGTGCTTGATTCATAACCATGTAACATCATCTCACTTCCCATGTCACCATCTCATTAAAACCGACTATGTGGTTTCTATCGAACGCTAACCTCGGTAACGCAGAGTAAGCTTATCTGCTTTGCAAACTAAGCCAATCGAGTTACACGCGTTGTTTGACCGCTTTACCAATTAGGTAAATATTGCATGTATGATCAGTGAATATGCACGTACCATATTCGGGTTCTATGTACTTTGGCTAAGTTCATTTTAATTCCCTTGGTGCATTCATATGAGCATACCATTAGAGCAATGAACTCATCGCAGTTGCTGTAAAGAATTATTGAATTCACATTTCAAAGCGGTACAAAAGTTTTAATTAAATTGTTGATATTATTATTCTTAGTCTCTAATTGAATAGAATGTCATTAAAATAAATATAACAACTATCTTGCGTTTTGTGCCTACGTTTACGGCTTATGAGTAGGGACCGGAGTCTTAGGTTTTTACCTATTTTTTCCTTACTTCCAAAACAAAGCGCTCATACACTTTTTCGAATCACGTACATATGATTCACCCACATTAATTCTGTAGTACCTAAAAATACCTAAATCGGTTATAAAAACCTAAATATACCTAAACGGGATATAAAATCTAAAATATCTAATTTAGGCTCCTTTTTTGTCTTTTTTGTTTGTCATTTAAGAAATCGATATTTTGCGGAGAGACAATAATTTTTGTCGGGTTGAAATTAATACCACCAGCGTTTCGTTCAGCCCATTGTCGTCTAGGATGGACAGTATCTAGAGAGGAAGTGTAAGAGTACCGGCGTATTCCTTTTGAAATATTCGTACGAACAACCATTGTTGCCGTGTATGGACAAGGATATAGATTTCTGTGTTTTGTAGCCCTTGTTTACATTTATTACTTCCCTGTTATTCAAACTTAGTGATCACATTGTGAATTTTAAAAAGACGTGTTAATTATGCCGAAACAAATGAAATCGAGGTTATTACGGCAGTGGGTAGCACATTCAAATTCATTAAACCAACTACCCGAAAACGATATTTTGGGGGGAAAACCCTAAAGAAAACTATTTCACCTAATGAAAAACCTAAAACAGTGTTTTTAAAAACCTAAAAATCCGGTCCCTATTTATTACATATTTATTCAAATTCATTAAACCAATTTATTCTACCCGAAAACGATATTTTGGGGGAAAAACCTAAAAAAACTATTTCACCTAATGAAAAACCTAAAACAGTGTTTTTAAAAACCTAAAAATCCGGTCCCTACTTATTAGAGTTTCTTTTAGAAAATTGTTCCTATAATGTAAACGGATTTTTTCTTTGTAAATTTGTATGCTCCTTATATATTAGTTTTATATTAGCAAGAGTAGGTTACATGTTTTTTCTGATTTTCTGTGTACAGTTAAAATGTAAATGTAAAATGTTCGAATGCATAGTGTTATTAGGGAATAAGCTGAAAATATTGTAATATTAATTATATATTGCATATTTTGTATTTAAAGGGTTGCTAACTTCACTGAAAAACCACAAAGGTAAAGAATAATTAATAGGGCCTAGTAAACCTATTAACAAACATTCAAGTTCTTGAGAGATTTTTGTACTGTGATTTCCATATAATTTATTTTTAACAGATTAGCCACTGATGATTTCATATTATATTTTTCACTATTTCACTTTCGGTTTGTTTCTTAGCCTATATTTTTGTGCGCCAATTAACGAACAATGTGGACATAATTCTTCGTGCTCTGAAGAAGAGACCAGTGGCAACAAAGAATTTTATGTTTAATTTTTGAACGTAATATGAATTTGTCTTCCAATACAAATTGTGAGGAAATTATATTTTTTCTGCGGTTTATTGCCTCTTATAATTATAGTAATGCCCAATGTTTTATTACTATAGGCGATAGACCCTGAACTTAATATAGTTCTAGATGTTTGGTTTGGAGGTTGATAGCTAGACTGGTTCTTCTTTGTCATGCCGTTTCATTCGTAATAATTCTCCATGAGGACAGGACACCAGTACGTTACATTAAGCCTATAATAGGCTTAGTACGTATCTAAGTAGCAGTAAATAAATATCATTAATAATTAATAGCCATACTTACTTACTCAATGGCAATCGACATTTCCTAAGTAAGCTAAAGGAATATTATGTATTTTATGGAACCCGGAGGTTCATTGCCGCGATTACATGAGCTCCCCATTCAACCCTATTCTGTGGTAACTCCATCCAACTGTGCCTCGCAAATCCTATTTCCCTTAAATTTATACGTAAAGGTCTTCCAAGAGGTATCTTCCCTTTGAGTCTCGCAGTCAATATTTTTAGGGATGTGGGGTACGTCTTTCTTCGCCCATGCGCGCAACATGTCCTGCCCATTTCATCCTGCGTGATTTAATTACCCTTATTATATTCGGTGAAGAGTACAGATTATGAAGCTCATCATTATGCAGTTTTTTCCAATTCCCGTTTACATCTCTCTTAAGTCAGAATATTTTCCTAAGTACCCTTTTTTTCGAACACTCTCAGATTATGTTCTTCCAGAAGAATAAGGGATTATGTCTCACATCCATATTCGTACAACCGCCATGTACGAATTGTCTTGTATATTTTTATTTTTAGAATTCTGGACAGAAAATGGAAGTTACGCAGAAGCGTCTGAATTGAATAAAAACAAGCATTTATCGTTTTCAGAAAACACTTAACTCCTTCTTTAATATCATTTGTATCTGTAATTAATTATAGCTCCCAAATTTTGAATTTCTTCATTTGTTTGAATGTTTTATCTGCTATCCTGATATTTTGTAGCGCATTATTTTGACGTTTCTTGACAATATACTTTGTTTTGTTCTGTATTAATTTCCAATCCAACATTCCTATAGGCATCAAAAAGACTTCCTGCATTTCTCCCGATTGTGTTTATGTCGTCGCCGACAGACAAAAATCAATTAATTCCTATAACAAACAAAAATCATTTTATATTTTAAGTAGGCCTACCGTTAGTTTAGCCTGTAGCCTGAACAAATATATTCATCCTCAAAGTAATATACTTCTAATAGTTTTTAAAATTTAGCATTACTCCAAGTATTTTTTTCTTTTTAGTTTAGCTAACTTATATTTGTTTTCTAAAATATGAAAGCAATATCAGATGTAATTTCCGTATGAGTACTTCGGCTGTGTTACTGGTTTAGCAAAGGTAAATAGATTTTCAATGGTTAAAAATCTATTTTCAACATTCTCAACTGCAGCATCACCGAATAGGCTTTCACTCTATGAATTGAGGTCGAATGCAGATAACGGGACTTAGGGGACAGATACCTCTATTATTACTATGTGGACTCTATCACTACCAATAAAAGTATAATATTATTGTTAATAATACTATTATTCCTACTACCATTACCACTACTATTAATTTACTACCACTACTACACCTTCTATCGCTACTACCAATACTTTTTTGTCCCGTTAGCCTAATAGACCACATGTCAACCACTGTAGCGACTTGGCTTCGATACGGGCAATAGGTACAAAACTGAACTTTTGCTGAGAAAATCCAATACCTCGATAACTTATCGGCAGCCTTAGGAATAGCATAACAGAAAGCACACTATAAGAAATGAATTTAAAAAATCACACTAAAATAAAACATTATTATTTAGAATAAAATTGTTGTGCACGATTGTTAATTTACGTATGGAAGGGACTTATTTCGCGTTTTAGACATTTCGCACAACCGAACAAATTTCGCTATATTTCGCTACATGTCGTGGATTCAGCTTTCTTAATAGTGGTATTACACACATGTACGAAGCTAAATATAAGTAAGGAAAGCTGTTTTGTAAAAATTAGCGCTTATCGCTGTTACCAAAACACACTGTACTTACTAATTGCTACCGTTTGTACATAGACCTTGACATCAATTAATCTCTGTGGAGAATAAAAAAAAAATATTTGTCAGTTATTTCATTGCATTGGAATATTATTAAATAACTACCGAGAAAGATTCGACCAGAATGACATCTATTATAATGGCATCAGCCCATTGAATAGCATGGAACTTATATTTAGGGATTCGTTCTATAATAGACTAATAAGCTGATCTCGGCAACAGACTGAACCACCGAGGTTAATGAAGGTCAGGGTTATCGTGCTAAACTTGGAGGTGATTGGTTTCGTGTTTATAGCAGAGGCAGACTGTAACTATGTAGTCATAAATTCTGCTCTAACCTTAATGAAACCTGACGTTCAATATGGTGTCAAATGTGAGGATCATGGCGCTAACTTCTTTTTGTCCTCGTTATTTTTTTTATGGTAAAGGATTAAAGTTTGAATAACTAATATAATTTTTTTCAGAACCTATCATTTGACATCACATCGTCGTCCTCTATCCCATACTTTTATGTAAATAAGGCATGATATAATGTAATAAACAGGGCCCGGATTCTGATGACCTAAAATTGTTTGAAAAATGACCTTTAAAATGACCCTAAATTTTAAAGAAAATGACTTAATAACTATAAAAAAATGACCTAATAACTGATATTTTATTTATAACAAAGTATTATTGTACACACAAAGTTATAGACTAGTTTGTACATAATTGTAAAAACTGTAAATAAGTGTAATGTTGTGAATGTTCATTTCTCACGGAAACTGAGGCACTGGTGAGTCAAAATTCGGCATTTCCTTTTGTGGTCTGCCGGATTATATTATTGTTTATTGAGGGTAAACAGCAGTTTGCAATCTCAAATTCAAGCAGGTGCCAAGTCAGTCTAATAACAATAGTAATATAATACACAATTTTGGCGTTTCTTTGATTCTCATTTCCGACTGAGACATGACAACACTTTTCCTTCTTGCATTAAACAAACAACATTTCAAAGACAGCACCGCTAGCGACGAAAAAAATTTAATACACTCAATGTAAATACAAGAAAATGACTAAATGAGGAAGCAAATGACACGAAAATTACAAAATAATGACCTAAAATTGAAATAAATGCCCTAAAAATATAAAATGGCATAAAATGCCAAAAAATGACCTAGTAAAAATGCATTTCTACAATCTAGAGGCCATGATTAGGATTTATCCCCAAGTTGGCAATGTCTATGCAGCATCAATAAAAAAAATGACATGTCATTAGAATCCGGGCCCTGGTAATAAAGTATTAAGTAAACTAATATAAAGCAAAACAAAAATCTGCAATATACTGCATTAAGGAATATTTAGCACAACATAAAATATGTAAATATGTTAACATATATAACGTAATAAAATACAGCAAAAATAATTAATATAATTTTATGACAGCTGGATAAACGTTTAATAACAACATCCTATATTAAGTGAAAAAAATTAACAATTTGAAAATAAATAATTTATTAGTAATTTAATACATCCTATGTCTTATGAGATCATGTAAGTAGCTTTAATTTAAATATAATTTATATATTAATAATTTACTACATCACAAGTCTTATGATATGACGTAACTAGCTTTGTGCGCAGAATCCGAAAGCGAACACAATTTATAGGTCCCCTATCTATTGAGAGATTATTTTTGCGATGAGCCGAGAACTCACGGTCCAGCGGCCTGGAAGCAAGGCGCTCCAGCGGCACATCGCTAAAATGTTCTCTGTATAACAACAATATCGCGAATGAATTCATGGTACGAGCCAACAGTTCCCAAACGAACTCTCCCCAAAATCACGAGTGGATGCAGAATGACAGAGGACACTAGGCCTATCTCAAGAAGACGCCCACGCAGATATAAACAATTTTAAATAATGACAAATACTGTCAGACATTTGTATTCATAGGATTTCCCTTAATAAATTGAAGCATAGCACATGAGAAATGGTGAGTCCATTCATACGGTATAAAAGCGCTAACGTTACCTCTTTCGCCAACAGAAATATAACAGCCTATGTCTGCCTTCCAAGAAAGATTTATTTTTAAAATTGATATTTTTAAAAGTGTTATTTAAATTTTCAAGGTATATGTTACGGCTGCTCATTACTATTGAGAATCCATTCTTTTCTTCCGCCGTTCTTTCAGATATAAATCGATCTACTGTCGGGTTACTGAACGCAGTAGCATTATATAGTCCTCTTTCAGGTTTTGTTTACGTTTCTTTTTTACAAAAGAACTCAGATGGAGACTTGAAATGATAGACGCAGAGTCTCTCTTTTTATACCACAGAGCAAATGGAGAGTTATTTATAGCCATCCGGCTCTATAAGCCATAAGAAAAATGTGTTTTATCCCACAATATTTCCCTAGCTATTTACAGTCATTGTAGAAATTTACAGAAAAATCTCTTTCGGTTATTTCACTCATGGTAGTACCGGTAGTTGAATTATGAATAGCTTTTATTGAATACAGTTCATATTCACTGTATAGATTTAAGTAGATATTCACCTTTATATGTAGTGTATAAATGGAAAGATTGTTAGCTTGAAGTTATTAAAACTAGCTTGGGAAACAGAAATGAACGAGCGCAGTAGATCATTCAAAGTCTCTTTCTGTACAAACGACTTCACTCTGTTTTTTAAACTCATATCTTCCTCCGCTTAATTCTCCTCCTCTTTATGAATTTTCTTCTTCCATGTATTTAAAATTTATGTGGTTTCCTAACGTCTACTCTCTGGTAGTTAACTTCTTATGGATATTGGGATTTTTGAGTTCGAGTAGCTTATATAACTTATCATGAAATTCTAACTATCTCTATGGGTACTGACATGGGTTCTACTATTTCTAGTACTATAGCTACTTCTCACAAACAGGTTTTTAACTCAAGTTCAAGAAAGATTACGCATTACGCTAGCATAGGCCTATAGAAGCATAAGCACATAAGGGGCTAGGATTGCCAACTCAAAGAGATAAAAATTCAGATGTCTGTATTATATTTAAGTACAAACACACAAACCTACATTATTGTTTGTTTTGATTATTACGAAAGGCACTTATAGTAAGTCTTGAAGACAAAGTGTTAAGAATCATAGAATTTAGTTAATACTACATTACAGTTTTACTGTTAGGAACTGCATGAGTGGAAACAGTTTAACTATTTTTCCAGCATAGGATACTGATTTTCTGACAATCCTGAAAAAATCGAACGGCTGGCAACCCTAAAAGAGCCTAGTACGCTGAATCCATGCAAAATGATGAAGATCGTGGTGATCGATTAACCTCATGTGTCATAAATATCTTCAATAATAACGGCAATAATGGCATTGAAGTGGAGGAGTTTTATATTTTACGATATTGGTAGTTGTAATGATAAAAATAAACGTCAAGCCTTACCACTCATTACGGCAGGCAAAAATAATGAAAGTCTGATTTACATAAGATGCTCAATTATTTGTCCAGCAGGTTTATAGTATAATTTGAAGCACATCCGGTTTAATACGAAATCCTATAATCCATGGTGTACTTCATTTTAACAAAGTCTGCATTATTTTTGCATTTTTTAGTCTACACCATAGTCTGTGATTACAATCACGTAAAATTCGAAGGGAATAGATAAATAACAGTTCAGCAGGCAATGCAACATTAAAGTGTGAAGACGATTTAAAAATTAATTCAAAACACGCATTTTCCCTAATATTGAACAAGTGACACCAGAATCAAAGACTTCTTACCAGTACATGTATATCTTTTAATTAATATAAATTACAAATACCGGTATGGAGTGTTGTATGCTCTAACATTGATGTAATTAAGTGGGTGTGATGTCTTCTAAGATGTCTTCTATGATTCCTTCTGTAAAGGGGATTGTGACATTAGGCCTACAATATGGTCACGAATTACCATTACACATTTTTACAGTTAAATACTCTATTACGTACGGTACGTCAAGAAATACTCTTTTCTTTTTATTACAGATACGTTTTGATAATGTACCATTCAAATAGTTAAGCATTACACAGATATTGTTAATGATTTATTCCCTTTTATTTTGGAATAATCTTAGGCGCGTAGGGGATCCATTTCGAGGCTTTTCACATGTGAGACGAAGAACGGGAAACTTTAGACCCTTGTGATCCCCGAATATCATTTGACCATCATTATTACCTTAATCCCACCTGCACCTTTTTCGGAACGAGTGTGTGTGAGTCTTGTCCTCTGTGTTCGTGTTGTATCGTCTTACGAAAGTCTGGGCCCAAAAGATATTAAATAAATTAATTAATATCTCGTAGGTGGCCACGGCATTGTGCTTATCACTCATCCATGGAGGCCTCCGCGTCAAGAAAGTATGTATGTGGTCCACAGGAAATTCCTCTTCCGACAGGTCGAGGTCCTGCAAGTCCGAGCTGCGTGGGATGCGTAAACATCCCTACAACTGGAAAGATAAAACTAGAGGAAGATAAAGAAGATAATCTTAGGCTAAACTCGAACTTCTGTATGACCTGATAAATATTTTTGTAACAGCACAGTTAGTAAATTTATCGGTACTTTCTGAACTACTTATATTACAGTTAATCAATTACTTATATTACATTATATTACTTATATTACATTTCCTATGTCAATGAATGGGTTCTGAAAGTTACATCCCCGCGATGAAAGCAAACTTTCTAGGAATCGGTTCAAATTCAATAATCATACGTTGTCCGTACTCAAATGGGTCAACCCTTCCTCTCGTTGAGGAGAATTTGCTTCGTCGTGGAGTGAACGGGTAGGTTACAAACTTGTTGAAACCGCCCACTCGTAGTCAGGACCAGTTGTGAAGTCAATTAGAATATCTTCACTAAGTTTGGCAATCACGAACGCTCCTTGTCCACAAAGTCAGATCGAATCAATTGTAGTGAGAGATGCAATTAAGTGTTGTCGTGTTATCTACAATTTGAATTCCAAGTAGTCAGGACAATACTGGGATCCAATTTAAGCTTGAGTTAACGTACGTCGCCTATATAACGGATTAAAGGCATTTGAATAAGTTTGTATTCTCGGAATACCTATTAAAAAAGAAACTGTAGATTTGTAGAATGTGTATCATTGCAAACTTCATTTCTCTATCCATAGGCCTACCTATGGACGGTGGAAGAACTATTAGTTCGGTTTCCCCCCAAGTGTTTTGTAGTCTATACAGATTTCTTCACCATTTTATTACTTTTCACATTATATAGCTTTAAATTAAATATTTATTTTATTTTTATCTTGGACACCTAATAAAAATAAAATAAGAAGTCCCTCGAAATTTTAACATAACCACATAACGTAAACTGAAGGCAATGGAGGAGAAAACGATATGCATATTCTATTGATATTAGACGTATGAAGTGCTTTTGTAGCCTGTTTCAGATTAGCTAGATTTGAAGATTACGTAGGATATTCATATACAATCTACACCAGCGTTTCTCAACCTATGGTCCGCGGACCACTGGTGGTCCTCGAAGATGGTGCAGATGGTCCGCAAAGATAATTTAAAAATATCATAAAGCAAGTGGAAAGTAAAGAAGTAAAACATTTTTCACATATTTCGTTATAATTACCTATAATTAATGCCCCAATATTAAGAATATAGGCCTTCTTTTAAAAATGGGATGTAAAATTAGAGGTCCGTAAAATTTTTTAGACATTTTAGAGGTCCTTGGGTGCAAAAAAATTGAGAAACGCTGATCTACACTGATTGCAATTCATACCCCTGGTTTGGTGCTGAGTCTTGGTGGTCTGCTTGCGGGAGACTGATTTTATTGGATGCCACATCTTTATGCTGAGTTGGCACATTTTCCTTCACTGGTCAGATAATAGCCGGTGAAGGAAAATGTCATGTCACTTCGCTTTAGAATACTACGACTATCGACAATTCCACGCCTTGTAAAAACCTTCAGGTCATTTATTATAACCAATTATATTAGTGGTGTTTTATGAGGTCCACTTGTATTTTGAACATATTACTAATACGTATACTGTGATATTACGCTATTATGTACTGAAAAGTATATTTTTTATGACAAAGGAGATCACAATAATTATTTAGCATCATAGAATATTACAAGGGACTATAATACAAGCCTTTTCATACAAAACAAAAGATCTCTTCAAAGTCTGGAAAAGCGAACATTACACTAGCAGCATTACCTCGTTGGATGGCAATGCTAATTCTTTGTGGAATGAATTCAGTCTACTGGGAATCATCATTAAGGACTCTAACGTCCTCCCTATTTCAGAAATTAAGACTTTTCCATCTGAACTCCATGCTCCCATCATTTCAACTACGAATGCGACAAAGAATTAGTTCTCTATTAGGTGGTTGTACTTGTTTTCCTTCGCAGTAACGGCTGATGTTGCAGCTGACCCGACAAGTTTGCTAGCATTAGTTAAATGGGAAGGAGCTAGGATATCAACGTATGTTGCGTCCCATAAGAGAGATTTGCTTTTTGACCAAGGCATTAAAGTTAGGCCATCGGGTCTCTTGCCGATCGACTAATTCCGACAGGTTATAAAAACAGAAGGAAATCCTGCATAGCCTACATCAATGCTTTTTAAATTATATTATTTGTCATGAAGTGTCGTGAAAACCAGCCAGTATTTTTGGAACAACTTCAGCCGTGATGTCCATAGACGTCCGTAGAGGAATTATGTTTTAAAGAACTTTTATCATTCATTACATTGTTAAATAATTTTGAGTCAACTCTGTTCTGAATAATTATTTCTTTAAATATATTTCAATTTTTTCATCTTATCTTATAATGTCTTTCATTTTAGTTTACATTCTAATAGTACGACGTACTTAAAGGTTTGTTCACCTCTTTCTTTCACTAGCACCACCTGGCCCATGGAAAACAACAACATAACAGTTTTTAAAGGGAAAATAAATTAGTTCATTTTACAATAGGCTTGTTGCAGGAAATAAGACATTATTGTATATGTGTGTGTTTGTAAAAGGTTTTTAGCTGACTCTGTATTCCATTCCGTTATTAAATGTGACAGAGTTCTACTTGCACTCTCCAGCTTATTTGTAAATGGAAATGTCAGTTGTTTCCTCTCTTCTTTCACACTCTAATGCCCCTGTAACTAAACATTTCTCTACTCTTTGTGAAAACCACAGACCAGCTGAGTTTCCTCTTATTACAATAGTGCTGCAAAGTTTAACCAACGAAGCCACGTCAAACCAACATATGGTGATACAGCTATATTGGCTGGCTATGGCTATGATTAGGGCAAAGCATTAAATGACCATAAAATAGTGAAAAAAATGCAAAATAAAAAATGCATTTATGACCTAAAAATAGTTAAAAAATGACCCAACATTTAAAAGAAATGCCCACTAAATTTACCATTATTATTTATAATTAGTTTTTTTAAGTAATGAATTGCTCAAATCAATTTATGACAGTGCGTTATATATGAATTTACATTATAAAACACACGTATTTTGTTACTAAAGAAATAAGTGGATTTATGCTATTTGGACACTCTTAGAGAAAAAGAAATTCCTTCTGAACTGGAATGCCCATCAAACTGCCCCTAGCAAAAATGTGCCATTTAAAAAGAAAGTAAAAAAATATTTATTGCTACGAGACAAACTGTGGTGTTTACAATAAACCTGAATTAAAATGAACTAAGAACACGAGATTCAAATCCGCGATCACTTTAATGAGAGTGAGCAACGTGACAGACTCGGCCACCTCACTCGATCTTCTAGTTACGTAATAGCATTTCACATGCTATATCACATTCTCTATTACACATATTTGTAACTTTGACGCCTATGTTTCAGAATTGCAATCAAACACGTCGTTGCTCCCGCTAGGGTGTGGGGAATGAAAGCTTTTCCCGGGCGTGCGGGCGGGCGGGATGCCTGGGAACAGCTTACCGGGTAAGTTCAATAGAGAGGGTAGCCGCGTACTACTAGTTCTCAAGGCGAAGTATAAGCTCCTTTATTGTGCCTATAATTATTGACAAATAAAGCCATAGCAATATAAGTCTTCTTTTAATATACCCATACATAAATTAATGTCCACCACACGGCAGCGATATTTGGTTCACAAATTACCTTACCATAAAACAGTTTATAAAGATGCTGGAGTTACATAGTCTTGACCAGGGGTGGATCTATATCTTATTGATGGGAGGGGCTGATATAAAGGAAAGTTTGCAATTACTGGGGGTTATAGAATTCCCCCCACAAAAAAGAGATCCGGGGTCCTACCCCAAACATTTTTAATGAAGTGCAAAATGATGTGATCTTAGGTATTCTGGATGATTCCTCCAAATTTCTAAATAGACTAAAACTCTTATTGCCCAGAATTTTAATCCTGTTGAGAAATTTGTCATTTTAAATGTTACATGAAAATTAGATAATCACGTATCAATCTTTTTACGTTTAACTTTATTGAGTGCTGGTAATTCACAAGAAATCAGCTAACCATTTATAATGCATATGTATTAATAATGTTTTTTTAAAAGGACCTCGAACGACTGTTGTCTTTTGGGTTGTCATGGCTTGTCTATGCATTTTATACAAGGCAACTAGAATAGAAATACTGTTTTGCTTGAATTTTAATAGAAATAGGACGCGTATTTAAATGCTTTTACATTGAATTTTAATGTTATTAAATTATTTTCGACCAATAAAAAAAATCAAATGAACGTAGAAGTACCAAGGAGGGGTCCGCGACCCCACGGCCCCCTGGATACACCACTACTCTTGACAGATTCTAGGAGCCAAATATTATAATGTTGGTTTTTCTAGAGAACATATCAGGCCTACATTTTTAAAAATAAGTTCATAAAAAGTACTGTATTTAATTCACCATCTACTTATTACAACTATTTTTATTATCTTTATACTAAGAAGTATCAGATCATTAAACCACGATTGACTCCGGGGTCCTGAATATGGTAAGCGTATGTCTTAGCGGTTACAATAACTAACATATAAACAATGATGATTTTATAAAAGTTGTCTTCGATTTTGCTAATCATTTATAAAAATTATCTACAGGACTGTTAAACTGTTTAAACATGATTATATTTTGACAGATTTTTCCCCCCTAAGGAATCAAATCAGTTAAATGTTTTAATTGTTCAGTTTTGTCAGGTAACGAATGTTTTTTGTTGCTATGAAGCTACAAACATCCTAAATTGAACTGTTAAATTTTATATTATTACATTCTTATATTTTTACCGTAAATAGGTAAGTTTATAGAACAATTAAGCAGTATAATCAACAGTAGTAAAGATGGCCCATGATGTACATAAATTCGAGGAAGAGAATCCTATTAAGAATTCTTAATGAATTATTCTTCGATTTCCTGAAATAACATAACCGAGAAATAGACTAGAGTTTAAAGAATAACCTTAAAAGACTATCGTTTCCAAGAACGCCTTAAACTATTTAAAGTTGTAAATATTTCGTATAAATAAGCCTACTAAATGCAAATGATATTGCCTACGCACTCCCTGAACTTATCGAAATCTTTTTCCTGTTCTGTTACGGGAAAGTTATTATGCAAATAATGGATTGAGAGCAAATGTTACGCCCCTTCATTTTCAGTTTACTTACATTTTCATTTATACAGTGTTACAAACTGCTTATGCTACTCTGCGTACATTTGTTACTATGCATTTCATTAGTGTCTAGCCGTGGTATTAAATTCCTTTGTTCCCACAGAATTACGACATGCAGACAACATTAAACGCAAACCTTAAACGCACAGTCCTCTTGTCGTGCAATAGATTACTGTAAGCACCAGTCCTACCAGTCGAACTTCGTTCTCACAAATACATCGATCAATTCGTAATCCCTCGTGCGTTTACCTGTGATAGTTGTATTCCTTCGGAGCTGAAGAATTCGCTAAAAGTCATTGTTGTGAAGTAAAAAAAAAAGTAATAAACATTCCAATAATTTTAATACTGAGCTATGACTTCGGCATGAATTTTCGGGCTAACTATTCTCTTCTGCCTTCGCAAGGTAGATAATTAAGTATAAAATGCTCTCTATGTATGGATTTTGAAGACCCTTATGGTTTGTGGAGGTTTTGACGTCTGGATTTTACACACTTAGCACATGGAAGTAGTAAAATTGTCAGCCTTAAGCATCAGCCGCATTTTTCATGATACTCGTTTCTGTTAGGACGACTCGACCTTAAATTCATACTGTTACCAGAGACATCATTAACTAACGCTGATAAAATAATACAGAGGTTTGAACTTAGAGAAATTATGATAAAGTTTGTTCGTTGTTTCATATTTTCGAAATGTGACTCATATAGTGGAGAAAAATATCAAGTGTTTTCGAATTACTTGCGACAAACGCGAAGCTAGGATACTCTAATTACGTGCTGGTTAATAAGAGGACTTTCTTCCGGGGGCTTCTGGGAAAGGCAACTGAATTCCTTTTTATAAATGTGAATAACATTTTCCTTCCCACTTTACAAGACTTAGGATCTGAGACGAAATCTGGTGTATTTAACTCACAAACATTTAACTAGGAAAGAAACGCGGGAAACATAAAATTTCAAACAAACCATCCTTCTTTTGAAAAACTATAATTTAAAAAAAATTACACTGAATTCATCAAATGCGATAGAGTTCTCATGACAGCAGGATTGTCTTCATTGTTCACATGGGGCTTTGGAAGTTGCATGATTCAGGGCTTTAACAAATAATTAGAGAGGCTATCGATATAATTCATTTCCGTAAATCGATAATGTGGAATAAAAGCCACGTAAATAAAATGTGATGCATCACATAAATTTTCTCTACCCTGGGCAAGAAGAATACTGTTTTCTCACTTCACATTTGGATTTAGAATAAGAGGTTGTTTTGCGGGCAGAGCGTTTTGAGTTGTCTCAGCCTGAGTTTGTGCCAACGATGGGTAGCGACTATGCTATGTCAGAAATGGGTAATAAAACCTTAAGGATACGTTATCCATCAGCATACGCTTTGATTTAGTTGAGAAATAGGAATGTTTAATGTAAGCCCTAATCATGCAAAAAGTGACAAAATACGATGGAACGTTAGTCCTATGCTCAGTAAATTATGTCGCGGGTTTTTGGAGAAGAAAGTGTGGAGGTGATATTGATTTTCTTTTTAATTTCAGCCCCGGAATGGTTGTATGGGAACATGAGAGTGGGGAATAAAATATAGCGTCAAGGCAGTAAAATTTTTTACCAGAATTTGTGTTTCTTCTTATTTCACGATCTAGCAGGCATGAAGTTTAGAAGAAACGGGTTGCAAAATAATTCTGAGTCCTCTATGAGCCACAAATAGCTTTATGTAGCATTTTATCAGGGAGTAGTTTGTGTGTGACAAGTCTTTTTTCCTCATTTCATACTCGACATACCTAGATTTTGAAAATGAAAGTCCACCTGAAAATTGAAAGTAATTCGAATTACAAAATACAAAACCTGGGTGATGCCGGGCCTTTTAAGGTAGTAAATAAAAAAGTTCAGTTCTCAAAAATGAAAAGGTTAATTTTTACCTTCGATACAATATTAATCCAAAGCTAATGAGACAATAACATAATTATAATACACGCTGATACGTTAGTTCGTTATCGTCGATTGAGTACTGCTACTTCGGTCAATAACCGTTGTCGATGTGCCCGAATTTCGTCTCAAGAATCTGTTACATGCCTTCTGCACTCATAAAAAATGGTCTGATTCAATATTGCTACTAGCTTCAAGAATAATGCATTTTGTTTACTTTAACCGTGGACTGCCCTTGCTGAAGGGATTCTTCATTTACTCTCCAATGAAAAATCTCTCCTCTTTGGTTATCGAATGACATTCCTGCTTTGTATGCAGAGTCTAAGAATATTTGGCTACTCAGGCCTCTTCTTCTACTTCCTACAGACCCCGTTACAGACGCCAATATAGCCTATCTACATTAAGGCTAGTTTACATGATGACACTAGGTTTCGTAATCACTTTCATGAAAGCGATTTCGTGAAACCAATTACATCCATTTTCTCTCAAACTAATTCCAATGCAACCACACGTTTAATCTTATTTCTGAAGTTAAAGTTGTTGAAATCTCACATACACGTTTGAAACACGCATGAATGCAGGCATTTCTCAATTTCCTCACTTCCCCACTTAATTTTACGAAATGCGAACAAGCTAAATATGCGTAAAATATCAAAATTATTTCTATAGTCTCGAGAAAAGTTGGAATCAGCCGAAACTGCGTAGTGTCGTAACTCATTTTCGCCAGTACATCTTGCGCTTGCGCATTCAAGTAAAAAGCAGTTGTGAAACTTGAGTTACAAACAGGGCCGTAGCTAGGCGGTGGCGAGATGGGCCCCCGCCAAGGGCGCAAAATTAACCATGAAAATTCCCGCCTTTTTTTTAGACTGATGCAATTTATCAAGCAATAAAAATTCCACGTTAATGGAAGAAATCTTTCAGGTTGTTAAAAAATAGTAGTAGTAGTAGTAGTAAATGATTTATTTTGCCTGGCAGAGTTAAGGCCATAAGGCCTTCTCTTCCACTCAACCAGGTTTCAGAAAATATATACAATGTAGGTTTACATAAATAGCAAATTAGTGAATAAGAGACTTATGACTAATACTAAGACTAAGGTTAAGGCTAATCATAATAATAAATTAAATAAGTAAAAAGCATAGGTTTCATAAAAAGCACAGGCTTCATAGAGAGCGTAAGTGTCATAAAAGAAAATAGTAATAATGTTACAAGTAAAACAAGGAATATGTAAAATTATGTTATAATGGAAATTTAAGTCTAGCTGTAGATACGTTATAAGGAGACTAAGTAATGATATATACAGTGAAAGATGGAGTGACTACAAAGAGCTAGTTCTGTTCAGTGGGCAATAATTGTTTAATAAGCGCAGATTTGAAAGAGTGTACACTCCGACTACCCCTAATATCTTGTGACAAGGTATTCCAAGAACGGGCTGTGGCTATGGTGAATGAATGAGAGTATGAGGTTGTATGATGACTAGGAATTGATAACAGAGAGTTGTGCTGCGAGCGTGTACCATGATTATGGTAGGAGGATAGAAATGTAAATCGGGGAGCCAAGTAAAGAGGTATGGAAAACTTAAGAATTTGGTATAATAAGCACAGAGAGTGGACCAATAGTCCAGTCAAATTAGATTTTTTGCTGCATTAAATCATGTAGTTCCAAATGTTTCAGGAATGTGTAGTGGGAAGTCCCCTGAAGAACGCCTAATGTTTTCCCGCCAATTTTAGGTGCCGCGGGTGGTGGGGGGGAGGCTCCAAGGTCCCTTTTTTCAGTTTTTGGCGCAAATCTCGAAAACAGTGCATCGTACAGAAAATGTTATGGTATTCAAAATTAAAGCTTATTAAATTCCCGACAAAACGGTATATTCATATTTATCTTTATATGTTACCGTCTCCGAGAATGAGCCGGCGAAAATGGAAAACCTGCAGAAAAATTTGTAGCGCCTCACGTTTTTCGTCGAACTCGCCCTTCCAATTCTTTAGTTTTCCATTTTACAAGAAACTTGTAAGAAAAGAAGTTGTAGCGAATTACATGTTCTTCAAGAATATACATACATTTGATAACTTATCTTCATGTAGTCAAAAGGTAGGCCGTTTTTAAATTTCGGGGTCGATTTCGAGGTTCCGCTAGTAAACTGCTCATCATTTTATTTCCGTTCTCAAGTGATTTAATTCTCTGTATCACGTTATTTGTTGTTTATGTGAACATAAATGTTATTTATTATCCATATAACTAACACACCTATATATATATATATATATATATATATATATATATATATATATATAATAGCTAATAATGCAAAAGTAATAAAAGAGGCTTACACAACCTAATTTCCGCTCACCCTTCCATCCTGACACACATTTAAAGTTGTTCATACTCATATTCCTCATCGTACAACTCTTCCAAGTCCTCTTGAATGGGAGCATTGTTAGTGCAAGCACCGTGGCAATTGCCACAGACAGTGAGCAGTGGATGCCGGCTTTCCGGCATAAACATCTCATACCGCAGCCTGTGGCACAATGACAAAATATGGAGTTGAGCACGCTGTCAGGTGCAATAGGGACCTTGGTCTTAATAGGAGTCAGATATCCCCCATCTTCTCTTGTCCAACCCCAACGTTCAGGTTCGAGAGATTCATTTCCAAACCACTGCTGGACCTGTAGAAACACTCTGCACGAGTGACGTAGAGCAGCATCTTTTGTAGGTGGCAATGAAGACAAGTTCGCTTTCATCTTGGCTGAAGATTTGATGAAGCACATGTACCTGTGGATAAAACACAATAGAATAGAATAGAATATTTATTTATCAAACAGCATGATTCAATGAAGTTAGTACATGCAATACAAAATGAAATGTACCTGTGATGATTGAGGTCATGCTCCTTGGGTGGGGCCTGATACATCAGTAGGAACATTTGTTCCCCAGCTTCAGCAATATCTCCTGGCGTGGATGTGGAGTCGTAAAACACTTCAGCGATATTTTTGGTTTCGTTAGGAAACCGCTGGAAACATTTTAGTTACTTTGTCCATAAATCGCAGAAGTGGTATCGCATCCAGTGACGCAATGGATAAACAGAATGTATGGGCTGAATGGCAAGGCCTGAAGTTGTTGGGAGGAGTACAACCTGTCGTCTGTGTTGCCTCGTCCAGGCTTCATAAAAAACACATTCGTGTCTTGTGGTGTGAGTGCCACGAGCAAGACGAGCAGGTCTATGTCTTCGCCAACTACCACCACAGTTGAATGAGAGGTATTTTCCAGTCCACACCTAACAATGCTGCAGTCAGCGTCTCCTTTGTCTATGATGACTTGTACACCTTTTGCGCCCAAGGCCTGCGCTAACATAGGCCTACGTATCAGCTTGGTTTTGTTCCTTTCGTTGGAAAGAAAGTTTTCCTGCTGAACAGTAGCCACCATGTTCCCATCAAAGTCTATATCCACTGATGTTTTACTTGATGCCCTTTGATGCTGTTCGGCTCTTTTCGTGGAATTCGTGTCTTCGTAACCGTAAAAAACCACAGCAGAGTTGTAGCCGTAACGGTTGATCATGTAAGACACATATTGATCGCAGATGGAGGCGAACTTGGTGTTGTTGTTCCACTTTACTCTATGAAGGAGGAAGCCGCCATCGATTACCGTGAAACTGTTCTTCAAGTTGACCATTTTATTGCTTGAAGGAAAGGCATCGTAGAGAGCTGACTTTTTCGTTTTCCTCATGATCCCTTCGTCGAAAAGAGTCATGGGGTATGGGGCTAACTCACACTTCAACAGCTCCTCTACATCCTCTTTAGTTTTCTGGGTAATTATGGTCCTCTGGAAAATCATTAAAGGCTCGATCACCACCACTCTGTTGTCCAGTTTGACAGTGTTGCTCATAGCAGCCAATGGGACTACTGCGTTCTTCTTACACTGAATCATTTCTGCGAAGTTCATTCCAACAAAAGTTTCCATTGTACGGGTTCCGATTTCCATTGCTTGGTAACAGTTGATGTTATTGGTTCCTATTACTCCGGTTGAAAGGGACATCAAAGAATCGCGTACAGAAAATGGCGGGTGATCAGCCAACCACTGAGCAAGTTTCCTTCTGTCTTGGTCATTTCTGCTAACTCGTGATGCTCGAAAGTCGACATGCTGTTCTCCACTTACAGAATGGATGCCGGCAACATATGGCTGTAGCTGTGCGTGCCCCTCCAACCCATTTCACCAACACAGAATCACTCATGCCTCTCCCTCGTGTAAGTCCACCTTCATTTTTCATGTCACGCATCAGTGTCACTTCAATTGCCATATCAGACCACAGTCTTACCAACATTTGGAAATAGTGGTATTTTAGTTAAAACCGTCGTACACTAACTATGTATACTACGTCGATTATGTAAACAATAAATAATGTACATAAAAGTTAACATTTTATACATACTGGTATAAAGGCTCACATGCATATATATACATATATATATATATTAGTTATATGGGTAATAAATACCATTTATGTTTACATAAACAATACATAAAGTGATAAAGAGAGTTAAAGCACTTGAAAACGGAAATAAAATGCTGGGCAGTTTACTAGCGGAATCTCGAAATCGACCCCGAAATTTAAAAACGGCCTAACTTTTGACTACATGAAGATAAATTATCAAATGTATGTATATTCTTGAAGAACATGTAATTCTCTACAACTTCTTTTCTTACAAGTTTCTTTTAAAATGGAAAACTAAAGAATTGGAAGGGCGAGTTCGACGAAAAACGTGAGGCGCTACAAATTTTTCAGCAGGTTTTCCATTTTCGCCGGCTCATTCTCGGAGACGGTAACATATAAAGATAAATATGAATATACCGTTTTGTCGGGAATTTAATAAGCTTTAATTTTGAATACCATAACAATTTCTGTACGATGCACTGTTTTCGAGATTTGCGCCAAAAACTGAAAAAAGGGACCTTTGAGCCTCCCCCCCACCCCCCGCGGCACCTGAAATTGGCGGGAAAACATTAGGCGTTGTTCAGAGGACCTCCAACTACACATTCCTGAAACATTTGGAACTACATGATTTTTTGCAGCAAAACAATCTTTTTTGATCTAATTTGACTGGGCTACAAACGTCTATTATGCAAACGAAGCCAAGACAGTTGCTGACAGACAATACTGCACGTGAACTATCTGTAGTATTATGCCGATTGTCTACAAACAAAAAGCAGTCATGCAACGTTCTTTAATTAACACGTTTTTTATTGACAGAGTATAACATAAATCATGAACAGTATGGAATGATATAACAATAAAAATTAAAATGTACGTTATTATTGAGATGAAAGTGGTTCAACTATTAGAAAACAATACTTTTACCTTTTAATGTGTTAAACATTTTAGTAGGTCTCAGGCCCATTTGATATTAGATTTTATTATTATTATTCTTTTTTAAGTAGTTCAAGCGTCTGAAAATAAGATTTTAGTACCTTGAAAGTCCAACACTTAGTTCATTTTCAAATTTAGGTTTAGGTTTTCTTTGATAATAACAATGTTTTTATATTAAAATAATAAACAATTTTACAGAAATTTAAAAAAAAATTGTTCAGACCCCCCAGTGTTGGAGGGCGCAGATTTGTCAAACTCGCCAAGGGCGCAGAAGGACCTTGCTACGGCCCTGGTTACAAAACCTAATTTCGCATGTAAACTAGCCTTTACTACCAGCATGCGTTGTAGGAAGGGTACCGAGATACGATACTTTTATACTGAATAAATGATAATTATGTCTACTTCCACACACCATTAATATTGTAATTTTCAATTCAAACTTTCAAAGCGTCATCTTTAGATGAAGGTCACAATGCACACGGAAAGATTTGTTGCTCTGTCAGGAGCTTGGTGGTCGATGGGCTCGACCCAGATCCTCAGGCACGCACGTGTCACCTGACCTAGGCATGATGAAGCAAATTGTGCCGGATTCCCCTGGTTACTATGGAAACCCCTGTTTAAACGTAATTTACGTATGCGGGAACATCCAGTAGGGTAGGAAAGTAATACGTGACTTAGCAGCGATTCGCAACTTGTGATAACATAGCAGTTAACCAACTTCTCATGTTCACTTCATATAATGTGATCGAGAGGATTAAAAGTAGAACATTGAGAACTGTAACTACTTGGCACACTATATTTTATTCTGTTTATTTATTCTGGCAGAGCTAAAGCCATTTGGCCTTCTCTTCCGCTCTACCAGTAAAAAAAAACTACATTACTATTACATAACACAAATAAGTTACATAATATTACAGATAATTAATTAATACTTAATACTTAAATACCAAGAACTAAACATAGTTATAATTTATAAACTAGAGTGCTATAAAACATTAAATTACAAAAGAAAATTACAAAATTAAATTACAAAATATAAAAATACTAAAGAAAATAATTAGGATTATAGCCTAAGATATTTAAAATTATACTAACTAATACTAAAGAGAAAAACGCATAGTTACAAGAAGTTAGGCTACGGGTTACAAATATCAAAAAGAGCTCCAATTAAGATTTCTAGTTACTACGATGAAAAACAAAACTAAATTACATGGTTTAAAATCAATATGTTAACTTCTCTCTGAAATTTACCAATTTATCCGTACAATGATCATCAGTGCCAGGATTTTAAGGTTTTTACAAATCCTGCATTAGTTTTTAAACACATTAAAATAGTCATATTTTTATTTTTACCATCCTCAGAAAAGTTTTTTTTAAGTTTCGATTTAATAAATTCAATAAACACATTGAAACAATTATATTAATTTTATTTGAATTTACAATTATTACGGCTTTGAACTATAGCACTGTAAGAACACTTTTTGCTTAATTTTCAACGGTTTATAGTTTATAAAAACCGCATAAACTCAAGAAAAAGTTATTTCTTGAGTTTAGAGTATTTTAGTTTCGGCATCTTTCTGGAGCAACCAGTGCGAATAAATTGCAAGTGTAAGCTTCTTAAGAATGCCATTTCTAAAGAAACAGGGGATTTCGATTCACTAACTAGTTCCTTTAGCCTACTGGTACAATTAGGTACTAAATGCATTGCTATATTTTATCTTGCAAATTTACTTGCAACAATGGGCAAAGTGCGAAATGTAGGCAGATATTTAAAAAGTAATGTTTAATATAACAAAACATGAAGTATTAATAGATTAAGTATTTTTTCATATGTAAAAAAAAAATTAAACAATTTTAGCCATTTTGTAGTCAGTTTTATGTTTTATAACATTGGACTATGGTACTGTCATAAAAATGAAACGGATAATTGTGTTAAAACTCAACAGTTAGCTAGAAAGGAACAAAATATTTTAAGATCTAAGAATCCGGGCCCTAATGATTCATAAATTTCAAGGGTGAGATATTAGGTTATACTGTATGCTAGTGTCATCTTGTCAGTGAATTCTCGAAGGCGAATGAGCAAGAGAAATTGACAAATGGTAAGTCATGTCTCCACAATTCGATTATGGAACTCTCTGCTCATTACTGTCAGGGACTGTTAAGATTTAAGATGATTCAAACAAAAACTGTTTGGATACCTAACTCACCCAGGCATAAAAGAAATTTATATATTAGCTTTAACATGTTAAGGATGGAAATGGTCTAAAAATCATAAATGCTAAATTCCTTTGTTGTTATTATTGTATAGTTTTTGTCAATTTTATTATTGTTGTAACTTTATTATCTTTAGTGTCAGTGCTATTTTCTTTCCCTCACTGCATTTTTTTTTCTGATTTTTGCATTGTAATTGTAAGTTATTGAATCCTGGTAGGAGGGAGGAAAGGCCTGATGGCCTTATCTCTAACAGAATAAATAATGTTTTCTTTTGCTCTTGTTAGCTCAATGGCGTGATATGAAAGCGTATATTATAAGTAATAAATTGTTAAATTCCATTGAATAACACGAAATTAGTAGTTTGATTAAAACTACCATCTCCATGATAATTGTAGGCCTTTATTTTATAATTTGAGTGGAACTAAGCTGTTTCAAATAATAAGGAACCTATTGCATTTATTTGACGAAGATAAACCTCTGACAGATTAACTGATATGATTACTTAAACCTCTTTGGCCATGACGTGAGAGTCGAATAGTCGAAACAAATATCAATCCTGTGCCTCTGATTTTAACCCTGTACCGACAAAGTCTGAAGTTTCATCATAGGTTGCGACATAAGTGATTTATGACATTCAGGAAATTTGCTTTCTCTCTGTATTTTTTTTTAACTTTCGTTTTGGATGAATCATGACTCCTCTTAATAAGAAATGCGGAAGCGAGAGTAAGCTGACATCTTAAAACAAATCCTTTCCTCTTCGCGGAAATCCAGAACTTCAGAGTTCGCAGTCAGAAGTCGAATTCAAAGAAAAGTCTTAATTTGAATTTCATAAAGTCATTTCCATAGATCATTGAGTTACAGCGCCCTCCCAAACTGTGTTTTTATTTCCGCCTTCTACAAATAAAATTGGTTGCTCAGTAACGTATCCTTGTAATTTTCATAGCCCTTCTTTCACGTGACTACTTTTCCCAGATATAGGCCTAAGGTAATAATCTCTGGACTGAAATCAAATAAGAAAATGGACAATTCGTGTTACGATGTTATAAAATCAAGTAGATCTAGTGAAAAGGTTTCCGGGAAGAAGTTCATGGGCCTGCCTAAAGCATGCGCACAAACCATAATTATGTAGCTCTTCCCTAACTCTAGTTAAGAAAAATTTCGAGCAGATTTTTAATTATGCTAAAACCTTTGCTGACCCAGCAGTCATTTAGACCTTTTAAACACCAGAAATAGGAAGCAACGTATGTCGTCAATCCATTTATGAAATTGTTCACTAGCGGGTTTCACAGGTATCAAACAATCATTCGGCTATAGCCTGCGTGTTCAGCTTCGCTGATTGTAGGCCTATATTATTAGGAGGCCCGGCTTCAATTCCCGATACCTTCACGGAATGTATGCAGGAAGGAGATCTGGAATGGGGTACTCTCATTCTATGCGTCCTGTGATAAAATTGTTCGCGCGTTTCGCTTCACATCCTTGAAATATTTATAAAAGTATAAAATATTTCGTTCTTCTGTTCACGGAGGCTTTTCCTACATAATTTTTGGAATATTATATTTTTATTAATACAGAAATCGTTTTTCCGTAAATTGCATAAATCATAAATAAATTGCATAATTAAATTGTTAGACGTAGTAAATAAAATAATATTAAAGACTAAAACGGATCATAAGCTGCCACGTGGGCATACAAATTTATTTTTTAAAAATGAATTTATTATATTTATGATTATATTAACTACTGTTTACAGAACAATTTCAAACATTCGCACCGGTCCGCATGGGCCTACGTGCTTGTTCAAAACACATTTAAAGGAAAGAGAGAAAACATTAAAATAGAATAAAAAATAAAATCAACAGCAAAGTGCCAGAATGCTTTTGTTTAATCAGTGATAATTGCAATTATGATATGCAGAAAATAATTTATTTTTGTAATCTATCTCAGAATTAAGCTCCAGATCGATTCATTAAGCAGGGCTTTTGGAAGAAAAAAGGTCTGAAGTTTGATAAACACATGTGAAGGAATGTGTGAGTAGTGTTATTTGTCAAAGCTAACTGGTATCCCAACTCCATATGAACACTGTAAAACAATATGTTGTGATGAGGACTGATTTGCATTTGATAAATTCTGTCTAATATATTAGACTACCTTGAAATAGGCACTAAATTAAGCATTACTCCGGTACCAGTCATCCGATTCGGTCTCATCGATAGGTTTCGATAGGTTTCTTCTCATGGACGATATAAATGCGTAAACCACGTTTCATGAAAATCCGATAAGGCGTATTTGAGTTATCGCGCGTACAGACACACGGACATACATTTTCCCGTCCACCACATAATCTCAGACAGTACCATTCTGGCATTTAATTTTTAATTTTCAATTTTCAACGTTTTTTATGATTGACGCCCGAAGGAGCAAAATGTTCGAGCTTGGATGCAGTTGAGTTACAAATTATCAAATATTAAAAAAAGAAATGCAAAATGAAAAATACTAAAAGTGCTGATAAACACACACATGAAGATATTGGCATGGTACACAAAATGAAAGAAAAATAAAAAATCAAGAAAAAATATACACAAAATTACAAAAGGATAACTACAAAATACATATTTTATCCATGTTGTTTGTTTGAGAAGTTTGAGAATAACGAGAATAAAATTATTATTATTATTATTATTATTATTATTATCGTTATTATTATTATTATTATTATTATTATTATTATTATTATTATTATTATTATTATTATTATTAGTATTATTATTGTAGAATCTGAAAACACGTATTGCTTCGAAAAAGTCGACAACATATTTCACAGTCGAATAAAATACGCCCATGCCTTTGGAGCGGATAGAGAAAGTAAACATAATCGAGAGTAATTTGGTGCTATAGGTTTTTTAAAGATTTATGCACATTTGTAATGCATTGCAGGCCTACATTAATTGCATTAAAACTTTATAACTAACATATATTTTTTATTGAACGACATAAAATTAACGTAATGATGTGTACAAGTAGTGAAAAGGAGTATTTTCGTACTATGTTATAGACTTTTAATAATGCAGTGTAACATAATTTGTACAGCTGTTTTTCTGAATTCTGTCAGTATTAATATAGTCATTTTCAGACCAGTGACCTTTAAATTCATTAATCTTTTAGTAGATGTTTCATCCCGAATATAGAAGAATGCTAATGAGCTAGTAATTAACAGGGTTATATGTCATTAGCGTTAACTTGGCCATCCAGGGTACTTCCTGCTCCATTCCATTGCAATACCAACACAGTTATCTATTTCCTGGTCTGCTCTACACCTAATACAATTCACTGTGCGTTTATCCAATCATATTATCTTTGAGTTTAGTTGTGACGTTATTCATCTGTCGTGTTTGATTCAGTTTAATTTGATCTAATGCAAGGCTGCCACAGAATCCGTAGTCAGTGCAAACTGGCATCATTCAATCAAAATTAGTAAGCTGATATTCCTAAAAATTATTAACTCCTCTCCTGATCTTAAAACTGTTGTACATTTAATATGTAATTTATTGCTTAAAAAAATTGTTTTGGCTTAATTTTTACATTGACTACTCCATTCATACGCCGCGAGTTTGATATTGACCAAAATCGTTTAGAAATTCCTCGGATATAGACCAATTACGATAGTTTATCTTATAATATGCTTCGCAAGGGTGCAAGGATTCAATTTTATCTAATAAAAGTCAGCTCTTTATTGGACACATGAGACATCAACGTGCAGTGATTAATACGTCACATGCTGCTAGTGAACGGAATGAAAATATATTATTTTATACGACATAATTTCTTTATAAATTGAAATAATGTAAATGTGTATTGATTAAAAACACAATTTCGATTCGGTGTAAGCCAGTTCGTGTGCTTTTATTGCGTTGTGATGTTAGCTATCTATTATGACGTTCTCTATATAAATTGTGGTATGCACTATTGATAGCATCTTTAACTCCAATCGATCCATCGACTGGCCATTCATTTACTAGGGCGTGATCTCACAGTTGATAGAATTTTGAAAACAAAGTAGGGATGGGTCGATACCAGATTTTCTCGATACTCGATACCAAATTTTCTCGATATTCGATACTCGATAACGATACATGATTTTTCCTCGATACTCGATACCTTCAACATTTCTATTTTCAATAAATAGGTACAATAAAAATTAAAAATTTGAGAGAACTGTGTAATACCAACTAAATTAATTAAGTCTGCATATTTAATGAGACAAAATTTAATTTCATCAGTAGCCTATAATTATTTTTAAACTCTACATTAAAACTAAAATAAGTTTTTTAAACAGTTCACTTACAAGTTTTGTTTAAAAATACTAGCATTCTCACTTAATTGCAGAATTGCAGAATTACAAAAGTATCGAGGAGTTTTCTGAAATATCGTTCGATGCCGATACCATGCAAGTATCGAGAGTATCGACGTATCGAAAGTATCGAGGACCCATCCCTAAAACAAGGTAAGACAATATTTATTATTTACAAAATTCGTTAGATTTTATTCATGGAATAGTCCTCATAAATCCTATCCGAGATTACGAGTTTCATAAGATAAATTTTACATATTTTCTTATATCGATAAACACGTAATCTCTCGTCGAATTGCCTATGATAATAAGGCAATCACCACGTGAAAACATCAGTAGGCTCTAAGTTTCAAATCCATGAGGAAAATTTCAGTTGAATAGCTGGATTCTGTGAATGAAACCTAACATTTAAATAAAAATCCTCACATTTTGCATAAAACATTACGATATTAATCCTACATCACTGTCTTGTACAATTTTTGAGGCGATAGGTTTTTACATCAGTAGCAGTGAAAAGGTTAAGGAGTTAGTGTTTTAAAATACTTTGAATGAGACAAGCATAAGTTATAACTAGACTTCGGACTTTTAGGTCGCTAAAAATGCTGTTTTAGGTACCTAAAATGGGCTCTAAAAATTGAAAAATAGGTTCTAAAAATCGTAAAATAGTCTTTTATAAAATCGTTAAGTTGCCAATTTTCTGAAATATCTCAATTCCGGGGTGCGCGGGCAAAGAGAGATAAGTCCACTTTCTTGTTACTGAGAATTAGAGTGACTTAACACACTATACCAGCCCAACATAGCTTTAGAGATGGATAAACCCATGAGGCACACATCCATAACTACCGTACAATTTTGAATATGACTTACTGGACTTAACACAAATGTAGAGAACATTTTTATCTATAACTCTATGGACATACTGTATCTCAATTTTTTAGGATGGTGGACGAAACACTCTTTGCCCGCGCACCCCGGAATTGGAATGCAGAATATTATATTTATTGAAGTTATCATTAATCAATAATCATGATAAAACACAGATATAGGCCCATGGCACACAGAATTATATGGACTTTTTTTTGTTACTGGATGTGGGAGTCGGGAGAAAAAACTTCATTTTCTTGGGAATTCCAAGGAATTTTTCTACTGAAGACGAGACATTCCTTACTACTTAACCATGTCATAAATGTGTCGTGTACTGCACATTCCGAGCTAAAAATTTAGTACGAATTGAAAATAAATGCTAGAATTTATAACAAAAAATAACTTATTTTGAACTTTAGAGGAAAAACAAGCAAAAAGGCAATATTAGGCTCTAACGTAAAAATAGGCTGTTTTAGGTCCTATAAAAGTATCAGTTTTAGGCATAGTCACTTATGAAACATGTATATACAAGTTTTCGTCCATATATCACTTAAGGATTAAAATAGGTTTTCACCTAAAATCCGAAGTCTACTTATAACACATTCTTTAAAGGGGAAGCATTCTGAAAATGTATTATCACGCCAATTCCAAAGACATACCTTCAACTGGTGGATATTTCTGTACATGTGGACATGATGAACAAACTGTCGAACATCTTGTTTTAGACTGCCCATTTCATGGTTACAAGCGGCACATACTAAAGAAACATTTAACTAAGTGTAATAAGGTTTTGGGTTATGCAATGATTGACTTAAAAAAAATGCTGTTTCACAGAATTCAAAATATTTGTCAACAAAGTTTTTAAAATCGCTGTGATCAATTCTCCCATCAATTTCTATGAACTTTATTTAATGTAACTTTGTAATGTTATGTGTTTATGTTCTCTTTTGTTTATTGTTTATCGCTACATTTTGAAATTTTCTGCATGTCACAATTATAATTTACTAGCTGAAAAGGCCCGGCGTCGCCCGGGCTTTGTATTTTTTAATTTGAAATTAGCTTATGGAGGACTTTCGATTTTGAAACTCTAGGTCCTTATATAATATGTATGTAGAACTTGAAATGAAGAAAAATATTTATCACACTCAAACTATTCCATCAGAAAATGCCGGATATAGCTTTTTATGGCTCATAGAGGATGTCGAATGCTACATTCCGTTGCTTCTACACATCATGCTTGGGAGGGGTTGAAATAAGAAGAAACATAAATTATATAAGATTGTATTGACTTGACGGAAAATTTTATTTCTCATTCTCACGTTACAACCGTTTTGGGGCTGAAATAAAAGAGAAATGCAGTACCACTTTCATACTTTCCTCCCCTATAGCCCGGGACATAATATACTGCGAGTATAGGAATCAAAATGTTCCATCCCATGCTTAGGGCCTATGATAAATCTCAACTAATACAAAGCCTATGGATAACGTATCAGCGGAAAGGATTATTTACAGACTTCTGTTATAGCATACTCACACACTTAAGTTATCCCTGCAATACGACTTCTTATTCCACATCAAAATGTGAAGTGAGAAAATATTTCTTATGTCGAGGGTAGAGAAAGTTATGTGACTACATCACACTGTGCTTTATTTTCGTGGATTTCAATTTCAGTGATTATTTTCGCCAATATATTACATGGAATCATAATTCGTTAAAGTCCAGCATTAGGCTATATAGTTGCCAAGGCCCTATGTAATCACAGTAAACAATTCACTGTTGCCATGTGAACTAAACAGCATTTCTTTTTTTTTCAGTATAAAATTCTCAGAAATTATATAATTTTCAAGGGAAGGAGTATTTTGTTTGAATTTTAATGTTGACCGCTATACTTCCCGGGCTTAACTGGGTATGTGTGCAAAATTCCGTGTAAATTGGTAAAGAAATGTAAGATTTGTATAAGGAACAAACATACATACCCACAAACACACATTCGACTTTATATATTAGATAGCATACCGGTACTTATAATGCAACTATAGCTCTAGCACACCTAGGTAAAATAGGGCTCTTGTACTTGGAGATTTAATAATAATAATAATAATAATAATAATAATAATAATAATTATTATTATTATTATTATTATTATTATAATAATAATAATAATAATTATTATTATTATTATTATTATTCCCAAGACTGTTGAAAGCATTGGGGCAAAATTCTAATTTTCTAATTATCTCTGGTATTTTAAATATCTTGATATAAATAAGATTTAGAAAATGATAAATAGGACCCGAATTTATAAGCAAAAAATACAGTAAAATAAGCAAGAAAATAAGCAATTATTGATGAAAATGAAATAAATAATTGGCTTTATAGAAATCTTCTCCTATGCACGGATGTGACAGTATGTAAGGGACATCATCTGCAGATTTTTTATGTGTGAAGCTCCTGCTTCTGTCAAGAACGATTTGTAAATTGAAAATGTAATTTAACGTCACAGGACGTCACAGGTGTATGTGAAAAGTAACACAGTTTTTCTTCGATGAATTCCTTTTCAGTATTTGTTTCTTCACTGGAAAGAATTTTAGAAAATATATAACAGAGGGTTTAATACCCGCGTTTTTCAGTAATTGCTGACCGTCCTTGTCAAACGCAAGATAGTGTCACTGAAAAATGAGAGAAAGTGAATGTTGCTTCAAAAATGGGGGATTGAACAACTTCGAGATAGGGTGGTGATACCCGATTGATCTGCTGAAATGCAGAAGCAGCTCGACAAGGAATAAAGTAGGAAGACGTCTGCCACCGGAGAGGGGGAGCGTGAATGGAAGAGAAGTCTACTAATGAATTGCATTACATGGTACCAAGAGTGCATGCGCGGCCCAACGTCTTCCTAGCTGGCTAACTCTCTACCAGATCTCTCTTCTAATCATAATTACGCAATTTTATTTCACATCTCTGGGGATTTCCACTTTTAGGCCTCCATTGATAGCCTAGCTTTTGCATCTTACCTATTCAACTGAAGTCTGTTTTCTATTAGCCTAGGAAAGAAAACAAATCAGTGATAAAAACGTCTAGGAGGGAAATAAGCACTTTTATTGTTACAGTTTTGTGCCATTTTTATTCAAAAATCATAAATTAAGTTTTATCTCAGAATTAGCAAAATAAACACTACTGGTATTATATATAAGCTATAGCTAGAATTGAGTTGCCCAGTGGAAAAGAGGCACATGCCACATATCGGCCAATTTTGAGTTTTTGTTATGATTAAGTAGCTCATGAAATCTTGTGTCAGTTCCGATAACTATTTGCATGGTGGCATGTGCCTACTCTTCAACAAGGAGCATAACAAAATCTCTGATTTCTGAATGCTAGAAATAGCTAATCGAAAAGGGGCCCATGCCACACCTGATCGTCTTTTATCTCTTGTGGTTGAAGTCCCCTTTTTCGATAGGTTCTAAGAAGTACTCTAAGAAGTGATGGCACTATGGAGAGGATTGAAGTTGAGGACTTAAACGATAATGTTATGCAAAATGTAATAGTCTATAGGCCCAAGGGATTATTCTTTCAATAATGTAAGAGATTAATGTAGTTAGGCATGGAATATGTATTTAGAAGTTTTCATTTTCATTTTCACAGTTCCTGTTAACTTGAATTAACAATGAGTTGCATTATTTGGGGTTTATATCACTATTTCATTTCTATAATTTCCTTTCCTTGTGATTAAAAACACTTAATATTAAGAATATTTCACCTAATATTTGATAACATATCCATTGTTCCACCTAATTTATGATCCAGTTAAAAAAATTATAAGAAGGTGTCAACATTCCACAAAAAACTGACTTTCAGAAATATCTCTTTTCTGTGAAAATGCTGTTCTGTGGCATGTGCCTCTATTCCACTGGGCAACTCAATTTATTGGTAAGGAGCATCTTACCAAATAAAACATCTCTGCTTATGGTTAGGAGTCGGAAAATAAATATGCTGTTCGCGTAGAAATCCGCTCTCTAATAATAAGACGTCAAGTATTACTACTATTTAAGTGGGCGGTACGTAAGAAACGAGCTTCCACATAGGTCATACAGTATTACAGATACCTAGATACTACTTTCACAGAAATAAAGTGGAAATTAGGTTCTATTTTCTTTTAACATTAATGGTGTATGTCCCGTCTTAAGCGACTTGGAAGTAAAAAAGGCACTCGCAAGATAATTCATCTTTCATTTTCACAGGACTTGATTCTTCACTGAGATTATATAAAGTCAGGAGCAGAAATACTATGTCTATCCCTTTTTAGTTTTATAATTAGATCATTATATCCTTTCAGAGGATGAAAACATGACCTCGTTAAATCCAATTATCTTCGAAACTAGAGTATTATTTGTATATTGACAGAGACTTGGGAGAGAGACAGCAAATGATGCACTTTGTCTACATGGCTGCAGAGGCTTTCAACAGTCTTTTTTTATAAGAACCTCCTTACTGATCTCGGACAAGGATGTATTGATTGGGATACCCACTATTATCTGATAGGATTTAGCTTGTTACAGGAGATCGTTCCCTCCTTCCAAGAAGAAGTAGGCCTATTATGAATATGCCATGGGAAAAAATTCTGAACTCGTCTTTTTGTCAGATTAAATCCTTGTTCTTTCACTCGTCTTTTTATTAAATTATTAAGTTGATGAGGGTTTTTGCGGGAAGGGAAAATATCTGTCCGTCCGTGTATCTGTACGCGCGATAACTCAAATGCTCTTTATCGGATTTTCATTTGCATTTACATTTATAATGTCCATGGCAAGACCCTATTTATTTTGGACCAAATCGGTTGACCGGTATCGGGGTAATGACTAATTAAAAGTGAAAAACTTGTTAAATGGGAAATCATGACTACACTACAATGCTGCGTTGCTTAATCATTGAGGACTTTGACTCCAATGCAGTCAGATGTGTATTTCGTTGATCAAGTTGAAATTAATACTACATGAATACTGTTATATACAGAAGGTATATTACTGTGACATAATTAGGGCTACGTACATTAAGCGGAGTTCTCTGTCAGAAAATTTTGTGAAATGTTGACATATTTTAAGAATTTCTTATATCAGTGTACACGAGTATGAATTAAGGTTAAGTATCAAACTTTAGACCTTTTGTTCTTCTGCAAGCCCTGCTTAGTAATTCGATCTGGAGTTTAACTCTGAGATAGATTACAAAAATAATTTATTTTCTGCATATCATAATTGCAGTTATCACTGAAATAAACGAAAACATTCTGGCACTTTGTTATATCAGTTTACTTGATTTTATTAAAAGGTTAAAGTACTTGCATACATATAGAAGATGCATGAGAAGTATTATGACTACTTAGTTCCTGAATCAATTACCAATCCAGTATAGGTATAAACATGCTTACTCGCAAAATAAAATCTCCCTTTTACCACTTGTATAACAACGTCTTGACATGTGGTTACTAATTGCAGTTCGTGTATTGTCTGCCGTGAGCGATTCCACTACTCCAAATACAAGAACAAATATCATGTGTGACATTTAAGCATGTCTTCCACACGACAGAAGTAGGTCGTGTTGTCGAGTGCAACAAGAGAAGAGTTCGTTCAACTTCAGTTTTTTATTGAAATGGATTGCGTTTGCTTTCCTTTCATCCCTTGCCTTCACCATCGTGTGTAGATTGTTAGCTTTCAACGCCTAGAGGAATTTGTGACTGTCAAGCGGCGGTAAGGGATGGGCGTAAACAGCGCTCACAATGCTAAGTGACACTTTGAGCTAGAGCAGAGAAAATGTATTTCTTAGTTTAGCCATACGTTTCTTATTACGAGACCTGGGATTTTAGGCTCTAAAAAAATAGTTTTAGGCATCTAAAATAGGCTTTTAAAACAAGTAAATAGGCTTTTAAAAGAGAAATAGGCACTAAAAATATGCTTTAAAAACGTGTAAATAGATAGAAAATAGACTTTAAAATATTACAATATATGCCTACACTTATATGGTCTTTTTTTAACTGCAAGAATCCTATTCTTAACAGAATTAACTGCAAAATTAGGCATCACGAACTATATTCACTTAAACAGATGATCTTTCACTAGTGACTTGACACAGTAGTTCTTCTCCCTTAATCCTCCCCCGTCAGTCAGCATTCCTTTAGCGACAATTGTTTGGAATAATCAAGTTTCTGTGAATAGCCCACCTCTGATGTTCTGCTTTTCATTGAGGGATGTCTATTATAAGATTGTAAAAATTACAGAAGTTGAATTTTATTTTAAATGTACAAAATAGGCATTTTAGGCACTAAAATGGTAAAATAGGCTCTAAAGGTCCAAACAGGCATTTTAGGACACTATAAAACTTTATAAATTTAAGTGATTTATCATGAAACGTCCACATATTTAAACATTTTCATGTTATTTCATAAGGAACAAAATAGGCATTTGCCTTAAAATCCCAGGCCTACTTATTATACATTATTGTATGCTCCTCTACAAGGACGTGGTATTAATTTATGGTACATTTCTGATGGTAGTTGCAACAACAATAAAATCTGTGACAAGAATGTCGTTCTTGGTGTGTTACATGTGGCTCTAAACCCAGTTCCGTCGATGACAGGGTTCTTACTCAGGGCATTGCCGAAGAAGAGTCTATATCTGACACTGATTGTAATTTTCGTTCACCGCCTAGTAAATTATTTTACATTATAAACTATTTATTTTCATGCCATATATCGAACTATTTGTATGTAATTTATATTAAGTTACTTACAAAAATTAAACAACTATTATTGGGACTTTTCCTTAAAATCTAAAATATTTTCTCTTAAATATTTTAGCATTAATTTCAAATAAGTTAAAAATCACATAGGAAATTAAATCAAATAGTCATATCATAAAAATCCTTAATAGAAACAAAATTTTTATTTGTACAGTACTAATTAAACATATTTTCCTTTCCTTAAGCAGTAGCCTTTTTGTTATCCCTTCAGGCAAACTATACAACTGCTGAAATGATGCAATTCAAACCCTCCCCCCCCCACACCCTATAACTTATTATAATTTAAAATGCGCTCCATTGCTGCGTTCTGCTTCAGTTATTTCTTACAGAATATTCCACTCATACGCCGCGTGTTTGATACTGACCAATAACGTTTAGCAATTCCTCGGATATAGACAAATCAAGATCGTTTATCTTATAGTATTCTTCTTCGGATTGCATGGATGCAATTTTATCTCATAAAACATCAACTCGTTCCTGGACACGTAAGGCATCAACATGCGGTGATTAATACGTACATGCTACCATGAGTAGTATGAAAACACTATTTTATACAACATAACTTGTTTGGAAGTTGAAATAATATGAATGTCAATTGATTAAAAACACAATTTCGATTAGGTGCAAGCCGGTTCGTGAGCTTTTATAGCATTTTCATGTAAACAACTACCACGACGCGCTCCATCCTGTGATGCGCACTATAAATTGGTAGACTATAGTAGATTATTTTCATTACATATCCGGGCGGCTTCAAAGAAATAAACCATTAAGTCAGTGTTTCTTTATGTTAATTGATCTGACCAATTCGGTCTTGGTTTTCGCTTCCCAAAACACAAGCAACGTTGCCCCACGTTTCGTCCCACGCCTAGTTGACTAGTAGCTGTCACAGCCGTCACAGGACATTCATAGATTTTGATTGGCTGAGGTAACTAGCTGATGGGTGCGATAAAAATAGAAAGCATGGGTTGACTTTTCCTCCAAACAAAAGGAAGCCACCTGGCCATGCAATGAATAACTGGACTATAGCATTTGGGAACTCTGATATATTAATCAATTCGTGGACTGTTCATTCATCTAGTATGCCATAATCTTACGGCTGACAATTTTGACACCAAAATAAGAAAGTAGTAATTATTTACAAAATCCGTTACATGTTATTCATGGAATAGTCTTAATAAATCCTACTCGAGATTACGTGTTTCATGAGATAAATTTGCGAGAACGATAAACTCGTAATCTCTCGTAGGATTGCCTGTGATAAAATATATACAGTTTAATAAATCGATAAACTCGTAACCTCTCATAGGATTACCTGTGATAAAATATGTACATTTTAAATTTTAGCCTTTAATGTTAGTTCGTTATTTATTATTTTAAATGTACTGTCATTTATGGCACGAACTATGGCGATTTTCTGTTACGCTTACTGTAGAATATGACGTAGTTGCTCTCTAAGTTTACACGAGAATTCCATTATGAAACCACCTACACTAACAAGTTTTGAAACATAAATACTACACCTATAAAACCTACCATAAAGTTACTAAACTTTTAGAAGCTTTTCTTCTGGAAACATACGCCAGAACGTTTTCAAATCATTCGATTCATGAATTTAAAAACCGAAATACTTCAAAAGCACATAATAAACCGATAAGCCCACTCAAATTGGTAAACCATAGGATTTTAACTCTCAAGCTCCTGTATGAAGAAACATATTTTAATATATCTGTGTTCATTCATGTGTTTTTTTTTTTATAAATTTACATAATGCTTAAACATTTAGGCCTACAACATTGTCGGTATTACAATACATTAATTAATTATATATCACAGGTCAATGCATGCAACGGGAACAAGGGCTCATAATAAACAAATTATCCTAAAATTATCTTTGCTACTAAGCAGAGCGATATAGTTTGCAAAATTATAACCGTTTGCATTGTACAAAGTAAGAATTTAGGTCATACAGACTGTAGTAATTGAAATAAGAACGGCCCACCGCAAAAGTACTTAGAACACGAATAGTTTACTAAATAAGTCAACTTAATCCACACCAGCAGTTAGAACCGTGTTAAAGTGAGATAGAGTATTTTATAGAATAAGAGACAAAGAAAAGTGTTGGCTTACTATGCAGACGCGGTTAACGAGCCGTACAATTACATTGTGTGTTGCTCATGTAATTGTGTGGGCATGATGCTGGTCGTAAAGTGCACTCGTGTGAAAATGCAGTTAGTCGGTTACCACATAAACTAAAATGCAGATGTGAAACGTACTGCCATTTAAAATGCATTTTCTATTCCTATTCTACACTGAGTAGTCTGTACTAGCTTGCTCCGTGTTCGTGGTCACACTATTGCGTTTGTAATACGTGAATTGGAGACAATATTAAATTCACTCTTATGTCAGAATGAGTTAATTCATGTTATAACTGTCTGAAACGTAAACTTAACCGTTTGTAACTTAATGATATTACCCAGCATGGTATATACGCGGTACAGTAATTATTTTCATAATCTGTGGACACATTTACAATTCCAATAAGAATATTATCTTATAATTAAATTTCACTGATTTTCCAGACTGGCTGCATGAATTTTAATTAGTTTTGTCACATATATTTAGTACGGTGATTCTGTATTATATGTATATATAATGTATTATATATGTGTTTATATATATATATATATATTCTTTTATTTTCAGAGATGAGTTCAGTAGTTTTCTTATTTTCCCCACAAAGTGGTTTCATGAATCTTACAGTACTCATTTGTAGGTTGTATCTAATGCTAGAGATTCGTGCTTATTACGAGAACAAAACTTTTATAATGCATTTAAAAAGCCAAAGGGGCCATTACAATTCGACATAGTCCACATGCTCGTCAATTGGTGTGTTTCAATGTTCCTCTAGCTTCTGGATGCTCAAAAAAAGAAACGTCTTTGAGCAGCAAGTCATTCATGCTCTGCATCCTTTATTTTTTCGTCTGAAGGAATCGATGGCCTCTTAATGCCTCTTTAAGTTGATAAAAAATTACGATATTTCAATGGAGCGAGATCGGGAGTGTTCGAAGGAGGATTCAGTACCTTGAAACCCAATTTCACAAGAGTTTAAACTTTGTGGATGAATACTGCTATCTGGTATACCAGAAAGCTCTTAAAAACCTTTCCTTAATCTAATTATTTGCTTTCAGCACTACACATAACATAAAAACCAGCTGGGTTAATAAGGGGATGTAACAGAGACAATAGAAGTAAGAAAATGTTCGGATGAACTCTATTTAAATTTGTAATTATTGTAACAGTTATAGTGACGGCTTTAAAATGACTAATTCTCAATATTTTTACCTCTCATTAGGGCTAATATTTTACAGTAACAAAGACTGCTTTTATGCTTACTAATAAACCCTCCGCTAGGTAATGTTCCGGTTAAAAACAATTGTATATCTGACATCTGCTTTTGAAGCATCTGTGCTACAGACGAAGAAACGTGGCTATTTTATACAAAACTCTGCCTTTGAAGGAGCTAGTAACATTTTGTAAAAAAGAAAAAAAAAATTCTATTGCCGAATTGATTCCACGATTAAGCTGACAAGTCTCCAGAATGTTCACAAACCCCACCAGGCGTCTCTTTAATTCAGTTGACATATCCATATGTCATAGAAGCGTATTTTTGTTAGCCCTTTCACTTGGAAGAAACTAAAATGTAGCTTAGCATAAGATCGACACATGGTCCTCTGAAATTTATCACCTACACTGAACTCTTTGATTTTGGGATTGAATCAGGCTTTCTACTTTAAATGTTTAATCCATAATTATTTCACAATTATACTACGACTAGCATGTGCCCGCGGCTTCGCCTGCGATAATTATTTCAAAAATTAAAAATTAAGAGCATAATAGTTAAATTATTATGTTTATTAACACCTAAATCACGTGGACTAACTTACATACCACGATTAGATAGCGTCGCATGGTAAAAGCGACCTCAGATTCGAGTTCCTTGGTCCAGAAAACCTCTGTATAGTGAGTTTCGTCCAAATAAAACAATGTTTGACCATATTAGGGCTTACAACATTCAAGCGATCGCAAAAGTTTAATTTCCAAGGTATGACAAAAATAGACAAAGTCAACTGTAATTGTCAAACTTCCATTTAATTTAATTCCAAACCCATCTGAAACCCACTGGCAACAATATGTTTTAATGTCAAATGTGATTCGGATTCGATAATTATGTGTAAGAAGGGATTAAGTATTCTCAAAAACATTTGATTTTTGGCATTTAAAATCTGAATTTTTCAAAATCCTTTCTTAGTGAGCACTTACATTATGAAACGAAGGTACTGTCAAAATTCCAAGTCTCTACCTGTTATAGTTTAGGCTCTACGTTGATTCCTGTCAGTCAGGACAAAGCCTTTTATATATATAGAGATAACTATGCAATAATTCTATAATCAAACGAATTGGAACCAGTAAAGGCACCTTCATAAAGTCCATATTTTTGTAAGCTTTTTTACTTGGAAGAAACTAAAATATAGTTCAAGTGTAGTTACAAATCAAAACAAAATTGCTTTTACAAGCCAATGGGCGTCGGTAGCTCGCAGGAATATTTTGAATTGCTCGCGGAAAGTTGCCTACGTTTACTGTCGAATTCGGCTTCGTGAGATTGGCTGTACTGTACCACAAGCTGACTGTTTTTTAATGGTCGTTGTTGTTTATATAAAGAAAATATTGTTCATAAAACTTGATGAACTCAATTTTCAACTGCAAGCCAAAGACAAGGACTTGGGAAAAATTATTTCTGAAGTTCAGGCATTTCCAATAAAGCTTGAGTTGTGGGAAAAGAACCTCATCTGAGGTGATGTCAACACTTTCCCTGCTTGACAGACTTAAAAGCGGGGTTCTTTACAATCCTAGTGTGACATAAAGAATGGAGAAATTCTACCAAGTTTGAGGGAACGATTTCAGAAGCGCTTTCAGGATTTCAAGAAAATTAAATTTCTGGCAGAGTTCATCACAACACCTTTCACGGACAATGGTGCTCTTAATTTTCGATGTATTATGCAATGCTTTAACGAAGACGCTCCTGCAGCAGAACTGGAAATTATGACTTTTCAAAGTGACCTGCCTTTGGAGTCTATCTCAAACTCAAAATCTGTTTGGTCATTTGCTTCCAAGGAAAAATATCCTTTTTCGTTTCGTATGGCTCTTCGAGTGATAGCGTTTTTCAGCTCTAACTGTACCCATATGTGCGATTCCTCATTTTCGAACATGAAGGTAATAAAAAAACAAGTTCAGAAACAGACTACTTAATGAATGTGTGGACAACGCCGCATTCAAATGGATGTGACCAACTATTCATCCAATATTAAATAAATGTAGCTGAAAGTGAGTACCATACTTCTAATTAACTAATTAAGAGCTCTCGCGTTTGTCTCAGTACAGGCACTAGAACAAACCGTTGCTGAAAGTTATGTAATATATTCTAATGAAAATTTATTATCATTATATTGAAATGTATAATGTCTTCTTGTTATTTGTTAATTTTTACATTAGGAGCTCGCCACGTATATTAAGTTTATGAAGTAGCTGCAAAAGTTAGGGAGTTTGGCGATCCCTGCTCTAAATATTTTCCAACGTTTCCATTGGAGTTAAAAATAATAATGGAAAGTTAAGTGCCTTCGATTATAACGATGAAATTAAACACTGGTTAAGTTCATTATTCATTCGGCCTAGATAGCGCTGGCTTCTGTGCTCAAGGTTGCGGTTTCGATCCCGACCCAGGTCTATGGCATTTATGTATGCTTAAATGTGACAGACCAATGTCTGTAGATTTACAGGCATGTAAAGTAACTTCTGCGGGACAAAATTCCGGCACATAGACGACGGTCACAGACCTAAGTTTAAATTTCCGTCGTTGAATAAGCATAAAACCACCACATCAATACTCAGTTACTTCCCGCCAAGTTGGACTCACTTTGGTGTGCGTCGCTACTTAAAACTGCTTGTTTATGATTGAGTGCACTACATATTATATATTCACCGTAGCGTGAAAAACATATTATTTTTACAATGCTAATGGCCAAAGGCTAGCTAATAATTTCATCCATTCATGAGAATATCTGTGTCTATCCATGTTGTCGGCAATGATTATTAATTAACCTTCCACCATTCCGCATGAAAAGTTGGTTTTAACGAGTATGACATTCTAATAATATAAAGTCTGAGGGTTATGTAATGTAATAGGCCTATTATGAAAAAGCCATTCCATTACTAGCCATGAGACAGACCTTCAACATGTCCTCTCTTTATCAAGCATGACCTACCCCGTGTTGTTGGTCTACAGGATATTACATCCCTGTGCGTCTCCCGGAGACCAGAAAATAAACATCAGCCGCACTGGTCATAGGTTATCAATATTGCATACGTCGGAAATATCAATATACCCATGATCCTGGGAACAATATCGGCGTATAGGTCATAAAACAAGTGTATTCTGTTTATCCTGATGAAAACATAAATGGACAAAGAAATTTATGCTTTCAAATTTCGTGTTTTGTTTCGTAATAACCAGGGCAAGGCATTTGATGATTTTGCATCTTTTTTTATATGAAGGTTAAAAGATAGCTCGAATATATATAAATGTGTATCGTGAAATAATTTATTAAATAAGGGCAATTTGTTTTTGCATTTTTTTTGTTTATTTTGCATATTTCGTAATTTTCAAGAGAGAGGTCATTTTTTGGCAATTTTTATGTCATTTTCTGCATTTTTAGGACATTTTATGCATTTTTAGGTCATTTTCTAAATTTTTATGTCATTTTCGGCATTTTTAGATCATGTTTCAGTGGAGGTAGAGAGGAGCTTTTCCATGTAGCCTACAAATCGTTACTTTCAGACAACAGACAATCGTTTTATTTGAGAATCTCTGTCAAGTGTCCATAGTTCGTTTTAATTCAGGTTTATTGTAAACACCATAGCAGTTTATCTTGTAGCAATATTTTTTTTCTTTCTTTCTTTTTAAATGGCACATACTTGCTAGGGGCAATTTGATGGGCATGCCGTTCCGAAAGAATTTATTTTTCGCTAAGAGGTCTAGGTAGTAATAAATTTACTTACTTCTTTAGTAACAAAATAAGTGTTTTATATTGTAAATTCTTATATAACGCACTATCATTCTGTAAATTGCTTTTAGCAATTCATTACTTTAAAAAATTATAAGTAATAATGTTAAATTTATTGGTCTTTTTTTTTTTTTTTTTTTTTTAATTTCGTGTCATTTTTTCACTATTTTTTAGTCATAACTGCATTTTTCATTTTGCATTTTTTTCATATTTTATGGTCATTACAATGCCTTGCCCTAGTAATAACTTACACTTCACAAGAAGGATATGTGTAAAAAATATGCACTGTGTCAGTATATTATGTGTTCCATTTTCTTTATAGCACTTATCTACGTAATTTTTTATCCCATTAATTCTCAATTTTCCAAGAAGCTGTATTGCTTTTATCTATTTATCTATTTCGTTTTGTTGTGTCTTCTAAGATTTTTTCGGTTGTTTCAATTTATACACTTTCTCTACGTTCTGTTATTTAATATTTTTGCCTTAGTTTTTTCATTCTCTTATTTATATTCTCTTATTACCCTTCTAATCCTCTACTTGCTGCCCGTTTATTCCTAATTGCTTTTTAATTTTCTTACTAATCATTTGCTTTTAATTTTATTTTTACTTCATTTTCTTATTTTATAACTTATTATTTTAATATTTCAGTTTTATTATCAATTCTTCCTTTCCTTACCTTTATTCTTTTCCTTCCCTTTCGTATCACGTATTCCTTATTATTTTTTCAGATGCTATTTTGGTTAAAACATATAGCCCTACTTATCAGTTTGTTCTGTATTATTTTATGGTTGCTTGACTATATTTCTGACATTTAGATACTTCGTGTTCTAATCCTGGCTCATTAGAATCCTGTTTTAGTTTCTGCCAAAAACTTCCTGATTATTCCCTTTTTTTATAATTTTACCTTTTCTTTTTTTATTAGACTTCATTTCTTCATGAAATTGTTATTTTTCATTCTTTACTTCTAATTTCTTCTGGTATGTTGTTGTTATTCGTTGCTGCAGATAGTTAAGATATTATTCTTCATTTCTTTCGTTTTCCAAGCTAACCAGAAAATACATCTTTTTAAAAAAAAATAGAGTTGAGTAAAGGAACGTGTGGCCCAGTGGCGGCTCGTGAGGTTCCATAGGGACGTCAGTTTTTTTTTTTTTTTTATATCATATGTCGATTTTCACTTTCGTACGAATTAACTTTCTTTATATATCATATGCTTTCAATCATATTTTTTTTTTTTTTTTTGCTTATCCTACTTTCATTATATTCTTTCTTAATTGTTCATCATTATCTTATCTTTTCTTAGTGCATAATTAAATAATCATCGTCCTTACATCACCTGGTTCCTAATTAGGTCTGCAGTGGTTACAAATACAAACATAGAAAAATACATAAACACTAAAATACAAATAAATTTTATAACACTGTTTTACCTTGAAATCATTCTTCTCAATTAGTCGTAGTTACCTTTCCGTATTGTGTCCAATGTCCATTTTATACACTTGAAACAAAAATCAAATAATTATAGGTTATTAATGAAAATTATTATAACATAAAATTGAAATTCGTCGTTGTAAACCTTATTCTTCAAATCTTCCTATTTCTTGTTTCTTCTAATATCAAAAAACTGTTATTGCGAAATGATGGGGCATGTTGTTCTTCCCTATAGTATCTTAAATAACTCAAATATTTATGTTCAAACGTTACATATTCCATACCGAACTCCTTACTAACCTGTAAATTGTTTTACTCATACCTCTTCATACCTTTTAGTATATTTATTGATTTAAGTACTTTTTATTTTCCTACGTCGTTAATTCATTCATTTTCTTTCTCCTCATTTACTATCTTTCATCATTATTTTATCCTTCATTATTTCGTCGACTTATGGCTCATATTTTCATCGTACCTTTGTACGGAATAACTTCATCATTTTTACCTTCATCTTTACTTCAACTTATGTCCACATAATTCGTAAACAATTCTACTTGATCAGTTATAAGGAGAGGTTGGGTTATATCAGTTGTACATACTTATTTTCATGTAAAATAATTGTTTTCTTTTGAAAAATAAAATTTGGAGTAATATTATATCCTATTCTCATTCAATAAAGGGAATTAAATTGTCAAAATTTAGCTTATATTATAATGTTCATTTTACTTAATAATAAAATCAAATAATAGTGTGATCCACTTGGTCAAATGAATGTTTTATCTCTTCAGTAAAATATTCAGAGGGGAGATGCCTACTTAAATATTAACTATATACAGAGAGTCACTTCAATGGCAATTACACTTACATTTTATAGTGAAATAATTGCTGTGAGGTCATACTATATTTGATATCGTAAGCCTCATATCCTAATAGTCTTTCAGCAATTAGTGGTGTGGCATATTCAACTCAACCATAAATAATACATTCGCCGAATGACGTTAGGTAAAACACTAATTTGAGAAGATAGAATCACGCTAATTATTTTGCATGTCAGTTCGAAAAAATGTTTTCGTTGTCCAAGTTCATTATTCCTTGTTTTGTCCTTCACTGTACCTCCTGCTATCAATCTATCTGCAAGATTAAGGATTATGGGCCATAACATGATATGGTTTCAGTAATTGTTTTCTATATTTTCCCAGGATTTTGTTGGGGTTGTTAGGATAATGCAATTGAAATGTGTCAGTTCCGTATTTTGCTTTCACGACGAAGGGACCGCGAAATGGGAGGGAAAATTTCTTTTGTCTTTGGTGTAACTTACTTGAGATGACATTGGCTTTAAGTAAGACATAATCTCCTGGTTCAGGGTTCCATCTTCGCCGGGGAGGTCTGGGCTTGTTTTTTCGCTTGGACCATCTTTGTTGCAGTCTAGAGAGAATGGCTTTACAGACGTCTAGGTCAGATTTATGGCATGTGTTGAGTACAGGGGGAGAGTTCTTGAATAGGGGGCTAATGTTACACTGCGTCACAACTTGCAAAGGAATTTCCTTAGTTATATTGTGCCTTGTTTCGTTTAGAATTGCCTGTATTGGCTTTAAGTATTTAAACCAATTCTTATGCTGTCGATGAGTTAATAGTCGTAAGTACGACACTACTTGTTTGATATATCGTTCACTGATATTTCCAGAGGGATTGTAAGCCGAGCAATGTAAGGTCTTTATGCCTAATTTCTGGAGTCCTTGGTTCCACTTTTTGCTTGAGAAGATACTCGCATTGTCTGTTAAACAGGATCCGACGTTGCCGAATGTGCCGACATATTCCTCCACTTTCTTTAAGCATATCTTAGTAGACAAATCTCTTATGGGGTATAATGCTACTAGTTTAGAGAACACGTCTACAAGAAGGAAGATGAATTGGCAACCGAAATTACTCTTAATAAGGGGTCCTAATATGTCTCCACAAATAAGTTGGTTAGGCTTGGTAGCCTCTATAGAATTTACTGCGACTTCGTAAGCGGTATTCTTACTTTTACCCACTTGGCATAAATGGCAAGTTCTTATATACAGTCTGACCTTACGTCCAAGTTGTCGTATATAAAAATGTTCGCTTATGGCGTCAATCATTTTCTCTGTTCCACTATGGGCTAAATTTTCATGATAGCTAGCTAAGATGTCATTTTCTAGAGCTTTTGGGATGTATGGTCTCCAAGCGGGATTTTCTTTTCCACAAAATTTGTAAGTTAAACCATTATATAAGGCTAGCGTCTTGTTTTTGCTTGTCTCGCATGGCGGGTGGGAATTAGATTGAGGAATTTCCTGCAGCTCATCCTGAATAGACGACAAATAGGGATCTACTGATTGAAATTGTGCCAAATTTGCAAGTTTACTGTTCAATTTATATTTGTCATGCACAGATATCTTCATGATTTTTACTTCTTTTTCTACTTGTCCCTCCAGACTTGCCATTCCGGGATGGTTAGGCAACCTAGATAACAAGTCCGGGAGATAATTTTGAGATCCTTTTATGTGTTCAATTTCAATGTCATACATCGCAATTTCGCTGATAAGACGTGAAACACGAGAGTTACTCAGTTTGCATTGTTTCAGGAAACTTAGGCTCATGTGGTCGCATAAAACGGTGACTTTACGGTTGTATATGTAGTGTTTATACTTATTGAGGGCTTCGTACACTGCATACACTTCCAATTCCGTCGGGTACATACGCGATTGGGCAATAGTTAGGCCTTTACTGGCGGTGGCTATGATGTGTTTTTCGCCATCTTTAACCTGAAATAACACACTTCCTATACCACGTGCAGATGCGTCTGTCTGCACGAAATATCTGAGCGATTCATCAGGTTTCTGCAGTTTAATGGACTCGGCGAAGAGTTGCTTAACCCGGTGAAACGCAGCATCACATTCGGCGGTCCATTTCCATTTCTGATTTTTTCTGAGGAGTGGCTTTAAGGGACATAATTCCTGTGAGTAGTTTACAACGAAACGTGATTGGTATTGGCATACGCCAAGAAAAGACCGGAGTTGTTTTTGATTCCTGGGGGCGGGGATTTTTAAGATGGCTTCCACTTTTTCTTCATCTATTCGGCAATCCTTCCCGGATATGACATATCCGAGAAATTTTACCTCCTTCTGAAAAAAATGGCATTTTGAAATATTGAGGGTGAATCCAGCTCGATGGAGCTTTCCCAAAGTCTGATCTATATGGGCCAGGTGTTCAGCTTTGGTCCGTGATGCCACAAGGACATCATCAAGGTAGGGGATAATGTATCTATCAGTCTGCCAATCGAAAGTAAGGGCCAGGGCACGTAAAAGAGCAGCTGAGGAAGTGCGGCACCCGAAGGGTGTGCGACAGAAACGGAAATGTCGTCCTTGATAAGAAAACGAAGTCAAATCCCGTGAATCGGGGTGAAGGGGTATCTGCCAGAAGGCGGAAACTAAATCTGTGGTAGAGAAATAGTTCCCTTCTTTGGCGCGGGAAAGAAGTTCGTCGGAAGAAAGGGGTCTATAATTATCTTCTTGTGAATCAGAGTTAATTGAACGGGCATCGATTGTGAGGCGTACATCGCCAGAGGGCTTAAGTACGATGCATAATGGGTTTGAAAAGGGGCTATTTGAATTTTCAATAATTCCCTGCGAAATCATGTCCTGTATTACAGTGGAAACTTTCTCACGTAAGCTCAGTGGAATCGGTCGTGGTTTGTGTCTGACAACATCTGTAGATGGTCGGATTATTCTGTGCGTGTACAAACGGCATTTACCAATTTTATTGGAAAATAAATCCTTATATTTGTACAAGACATTGAATAAATCCTTCCGTGTGACTGTATCTAAATCATGTGCTTCATTGACTTTGAGTGTGATTAGGTCTTTTATTTCATCTTGAGTGTGAATGTGATTTATTTGTGTTTCTGTAACAAACATATTTTCTTTAAGCTGTGAATTCTCAGAGAGTACGTCATTCATTGTCTGCGTTGAAGAGGGTCCGTCTGTGGAGATGCGGAGGAGGGGTTGTTGTTGTATTGTTAAAGTTTCAACGAAAAAGGTATCCTCGCTCACGTCAGGCGCGCAACTGGCTTGAGCGGGGAAATGGGGAATTGTAGTACAGAACGGTATAATCTGTTCGTCCCTGTTACCATCAATGAAAGCAAAACTGTCATTTCTGAAATTTATGATTGCTTCCAGTTGCCGAAAAATCCCCAAACCAACAATTATAGGTAAATTGAGGCCTGTGATTACCAAGAATAAAGTTTCTATGGTCTGTCCAGCTAATGTCATAGGTATTAAACATTGCAGTTTAATTCTACATCGCTGTTTACTGGCTGCTAGAAGAGCTGTCATATTATACACTGGTAAGACTTGTGTTATAGCTTTAGTCCTTTGAAGCTCCAAGAAGGTGGAATGTGATATAACTTGTGCATCACTTCCGGTATCTAAAGTAACAGGATATTTCTGATCACCAATGGCGACCTCTATGACTGGGGGACGCTGATTGGCGCTCAGAAGTTCATCCCTCTGCAATATGCCCACAGTTATGTCAGTTTCATCATTGTTTATGTTGTCTTGAAAAATTCCCGGTGTTGTAGTTTTGTGGTTTACTATAACATTGTTGTCATTTAGCACATTATTAGGTAGACTTGTTTGATTATTGTCAATAACAGTAGATGGAAGTGCTTTGCCAACAATTACATTGCGGTCAACAATTGGATTGCTAACACTGGCATTGTTGCATTCCATTAACAATTGTTGTGGATTTTCATTGTTATCTTTTGTCTGTGAATGGATTGTTATTTGTGGTGGTGTTACATCATTCATATATTTTTCTTTCCCTAGTGGTGCATTCTTAATGCTAGTTGCTGCTATTGGAAATTTTGTTATGCTGGGCATGTGATTAATTTCCTTGGATTTCGCAAATAGGGAGTTTCTTACACTATGAGAAGTAGTATTTACAACAAGAGGATTATTTACAATGCTACTATTACCATGTATGACATTCCGATTTACTTGATTACCTCCATTTTCGCTCAGCAGAGCTGCAGGGCCTCGCACAGGAGGTCGGAGTAAAGGCCCTAATCGTTTAAAGTTACAGTAGCGACTGGAGACTGGGTTCGACTCTCTGTAACATTCGGATTATTACTGGTTCGATTCCTAACATCATGAGTATTATTTCTTGCGTCCTGATTATTATTATTTCTGACATATCGAGAGTTATTTCTGCCTCGATAGTAAGGACGGAAATATCCTTGATTATATTGTGGGCGGCTGAACCATGATGGACCCGTGTTACCAAAGCTACGGCGATTCTGTCCACGATATCCATAATTATTACCTGTATTGTTATACCTGCCGACGTAGTTATTGTAGGGGCGTGGCCTGAAACTTCTCCTGCGCCAATAATTGTCCCTAGTGTTGCGCTGGTACTCATTCTGGGGCCAGTGTGGTGCAGGGCTCGCAGAATCATTGTTATTATATTCTGTGTTTTGATTTTCCTGGTTTTGTTTTACATCATTTGGATTCATGTTTGACCGCATTCCATTCCCAAAAGCGATATGGTCAGCATGTGTTTGAACCAAATTTATGTCCTTCCGTTGAGTTTGATTCGCGGATACTTGAGGAGGGTTGTGCCTGGTAGTTGGGAACAGAGGGTCTTGCAGCGACTTTAATAGTCTCAGCATCTCAGCTGTAGTTTGGGGAGAGGCAACGATGAGGCTATTCTTAATTACCGTCGGAAAGTGGTAGTAGAGGGCCTTCAAAAAATCGGCCTCGCTGATTTCAGGCTTAAGTAGTTGCCTACTTTCACATAGCGAGATAAAGTACTCGAGGTAATTCTGGCCATTACTTCGATCGTATTTCCCGTGAAAAACCTTCAACCTAGTACGCTGTTGTTCAGATTCTGACCAGAATTCCGCTAAAAACATTTCTTCGAACTGTTGTACATTCAACTGATTGTCATAGTTAATGACCTGCAACCAACGAGCAGCTGTGGACTTTAATGATTGAGCAACAAAAATCATTTTGAGATGTTCAGGGACGTTTCTTAGAGTGAAGTAGGTTTTTAGATCTTTAATGTATCTCACAGGGTTTGTTTTTGATGTATCCTCGAAAATGGGGAGGGGGAAATCTGAATTATTAAGAGAAAAATTGCAGTTTGCGTAGTTCTGGTTTTCGCGATTATTTCCTGCCGCTTGGTGTTGCAGTCCATTGTTCGGTTTGGGAAGGGGTGCTGGTCGTTCTGGAATTTCAGGTTCAGATGGTATGGGGTCAGGGGCCGATGAGGTAGAAGGTGTATTACATACATGGGGTACCATAAGATTTTCCCTTGATTGCTCAACAATTCCTTCTTGATCTCGAACTCTTTGTCTCAAGATGTCGAATTCAGATTGTAAGGAAACTAACCTAGTATTATTGTTTACTGTGGCTCTTTCAACTGTTGTCACTTGAGCCCGGACTGAGTCTATTTGATTAGTTAACACCTGTTCTGTGTTAGCAAGTTGATTTGTTACACGAGTGTCCAGGCTTTGTAGTTCACTTGTGATCTGAGTTCTATGTCCTTGTATTAAATCCTTGACTTGAGAAGTCTGACTGTTGATATCAGCTCTTAATTGCTGATTTTGGATATTCATGTTCTCAATCTGTGTGTTCATTGTTGTGTTAATATTAGATATTTGTGTATTCATTGTAGTGTTAATCTCATCTTTTAGTTGCTGGTTTTGTGAGTTTAAGTTAGCATTAATTGTGTTGATTTCATCTTTTAGCTGTTGGTTTTGTGAGTTTAAGTTAGCATTAATATTATTAATTTGGGTATTCATTGTGGTGTTAATCTCATCTTTTAGTTGCTGGTTTTGTGCTGCCAGTTGAGTTATTTGTGTTGATAGTTCTGAAGTGATCTGTGTCATCATATTTTGCATTTGCTGAAAGAAGTCAGTATGAGGGGGTGTGTCTGTGTTGTTTCCAACAGCTGGAGTAGGGTTCATTGTTACACTCGGGTTTACAAGGTTAACAGTTTCTGGGTTTTGTGTATCTACACAAGAAGGTTGCATATTGTGAGCAAGGTCAGCTTCTGGCACTGTACTACTCTCTACGGGGGTTTGAGAAGTCGCAGGTTCATTCACTTTCGTAACAGGCGGAGTTGCATGCTCGCTTGAACATATTATATGAGTCTCCGAATTTTTCTCCATCGTCTTATACTTTTTAGAATTTCTTAATTTCATACAAAAAAAATTTACTATTAAAATTTAAATAAAAATCAATGGCAAAAAAAAATTAAATTAAACTTGAAAATTAAATATAAAAAAATTTAATTAAAAATTACTTTACTGCAAGGAGAAAGATTCAAAGTTCGACACTTAAAGGTTGTTCAACGATACCCATTAGGATCCAACATTGATGGTGGTGATGATGTCCTCGTCTCTCGGTGTCCGGGGGAAGTGTGATGATTAATCCATTGCCTGCCCACAAATTTAACTAACACTGAAGTTATGTAAATTTTCAACACTGAAGTTAAACTTGGAGCACTGATGTATGGTGAGTTGTGTTCCAAAAATTTAGTGGTTAATTCGTTGAAAAAAAAATTGGAAAAATTTATGGTTCTTTTCGGTTTCTGTCCCTCGATACTTTCAATTCAAGCCCTTAATGTTGAGTGCGCCATTTATGAGAGCTCTTTAGTTGCCCTAAAAATGTTGGGTGCCATTTATGAGAGCTCGTTGGTGGACGTAAAGTGATGTGGAATTTTATAGGGGTGCCAGCTAGTTTGCTCAGTCAGTAGATTATTGCAGTCGATCTTATCTAGGGTCGTGGCTAGAGAAAGTTCAAGGGTCAGAAACAAAAGGGGGTTCAATTACAGGAATCTTGAAGTAACAAAAATATATAAGTGGTTCCAAAAAAATAATATATTGTCCAAAATACTTATTCGTAAAATTGCAGAGTTAAGGTAGTTAAGAATCCAGATGTTGTAAGTCCTTTTTACAGTAAGTTATATTTCGTCGATATAAAATATAAATTGCACTTTGTTATTTTATGTCTATTAATTATTTAATGTTCTTAAGTTCTACGCGCTTTCACTTTCTAGGAATTATTTTATATGACATGTCGAAGAAATCTATTTTGTATAGCGCGGACTGAAATATTTATTACACTTGCAAAATTCTCGGGCGACAATTAAAAGCTCCGCTCCGGATCAGATTAAAGCGTTACTAGTTTAATCTATGATTGCACTTATTAATTAACTTTATTATTCTCAATGTACGCGCAGCGATGTGAATTTATCTAACTTCTATCTATTTATTAAGCGCGGATAATAATTACATTGTAATACAAGATATATATATTACGTTGTCCAGTGGTGTCGTCTCGTCGTTGTATGTCCGTCAAGTGGTCTCGGGTTCCTCTGTGTTAGCGGTAATATCACTTCTGAGTTTTGTCTCTTGCTAGTCTGTCATTGGTCAAGTATTCTTTCTACTATTTCCTAATTGGTTCAGAATGAATCTTTCTGCTATATGGTTTGAAAATTAGTCGGTTAGGAAACGTTGAAACTGGCTAGGACATTAATTCCAGCTGTCAAAGTAATGACGGCGACAGTGAGACGGTCAGGCCGGATGTATACCGCCCACAAAATATGTTTCTGTTGATAACTAGGGTCACTGAAGGTTATCATTGCTGGTATTGTTTTTATTGGATAGGCTGATTTTATCTGCGTCGAATGATCTAAGTCTGCATTCTATGTGATGAAAAATATAGGAGTTATTTATAGTGTCTGCTTAAAATGATATAACGGGTTAATCAAACCTGTAGTGTTGTATCTCAAGTTGTCGATAAAGTTATGCTCTTTTATATGGTGTAATTCGTTTTATTGTAGTGATTTTCTGTAATGAATTATTGATGTTTGAAGTTAGCTGTTTTCTGTGTAGTATGGGAGATCTGTGTTGCGGGTTGTGTATGCTATACTCGGGCTATCATAAAGGACTGTCACACCCAGTGGCGGCTCGTGAGGTTCCATAGGGGTGGGTCACATACAGATATAAGCCATAGATGTTAGAGGAAAACAGAACTCGCACTTAAGCTAAAACTTACCTTTCTGTTTCATTTTTTGTATAACAATACTATTTTTAAGGACATTGTCAAGTGTCGCGGTGTAGTTAATGAGACCTTTGAAAACACTTGGGTTATCAGAACTCTCTATCTCATTACGCCCACGCAAGGCCAATTCAAATTCCCGCAAAATTTAATGGCATCAAGAATGCGTGACAAAATATATATATATATATATATATATATGTTTTTGTCAACAACATCATTATGCTTACGGACACATGTTCTATACCCATCATCAAGTTGCACCCTGATATCAGCCTTCCCTAAGACAGCGAGACTCATTTCATTGTCTAAATGGCGTTTTGACAAACTGTGCTTACATCTATCGGGTAAATATTTACCAGTTTTAGTCCATGCATCTTCTCCACCGAATAGAATACAAAATAGTGCATTAGTTGTCAGACACCCGCACATCCACTCGCACTTTTCATATATATTCTATTGAAATTCCTCTTGTACACTCTGTTTTTGTCTTTATTAGCTCTGGTCTAGGCCGGCCTAATTATCTGGCTAATAACCGGTCCTCGAAATTTAGAATTTTATTTTGTATCTTATCTCATTCATTTAACTATCACTATGTAAAAAATACTTTACTAACTAAGGAAAAATCAGAAGCACGCACTAACACTCAACAAGAAAAAACTTCCGGCTTTAGCTTATTTGAGTTGCGGAAGAGGGTAGGAAAACAGCATTTTTGCACTCGGCCCTTTCCCAACTGGACAGGTTTTACGGGTAAGATGTTATTGTATTCTGATACCCTGGGGGGAGTAAGAGAGTTGGCTATACAGTATTCTGTCTCTCTCGACACGTAAATATGTTCTCAACTACAGAGTAATAATAATGCATACCACTCCATCTGGCGGAGGACTTCAAGAGTGCAGACAGCGCTGATTTGTGTGAAGTCGCAAAATTACTGTGACCCTGTACAACTTAAACTAGCCACAACCCCTCCCTACATTCCGTCAGCTTTAGAAAAAGAAAATGTTGAAGGGATGAGAGATGGCTGGGCACGACGGAAATTTGACCCATGCTATGTTGCCAAGCTTGACCAGGAAAGCAAACGCGCGAAGTTTGAAATAGATGGATGTTAAGTTATTTTATTCCTTGCTATAAATGCAGTACAGTTTATATTCAAAATAGATGGGGATGGGGGGGGGGGGGCACGTGACCCTGTGACCTATAGGTAGAACCGCGCCTGGGAACGTCTAGTAGATAAGCTCATATTGAAGAAAAGGTAATAACTCAGAGTAACTATAGGATCAAGCTCTTCACTACAGGAACTGGGATTTCAGTAATAGCGTTGTCTATTGATTTATTGTCAAACACAAATATATAATATGCATTGTTTACTAATACGTATGTAAACACAGTACTATATCAATTTAGAGGAAATGAAATATATATATATATATATATATATATATATAAATGGTATAGTCATCCTAATTTAACATATCTTTGGCAGTGTCAATAGCATCTTTGTGCTCAACGATATGCTTGCTAATTATTATTATTATTATTATTATTATTATATACTAGCAGATTTCAGTTTAGGAAGAATGTAATTAAGAGATCTAGTTACACGGACATGGACAAAAAATTGGTTTGAAGCTGGGCTGTTCCCCGAAAATATAACTACAGAGTAGAATGCCGTGATTGAGATATACCGGGAAGCATCTAATTTTAATTTTCAGTGTAAGGGTTACCCAATAAGTTTATTGTTAGTTAATTAAAACAGTTGTTCCATTCACAGCGGGACTAGAATTTGCTCCATTTGTCAGACCTGAACTGAGACAACTGTTCTGTATGCATGTTTCTCTCCTGGGTTGCAGCAAAAGCCACAATAACATTCCAGCCGCATTGGACCGCACCTAACAATACTACAGGGAATTCATCGCATACGTCAGAAAACATAAAAACTTTCCTTGTCTCCCTGTGCACGTCGCAATAATACGAGGGCATCGTGCATAGTAGTGTAGGTGAAATGGTTAGTAGAAAATAGTAAAGAAGTCATGCCAATGCCTTTCTTCAACGGATAATGGACTATACAATGATTCTTGCGTCCCACTCAACTCTTGGCGGGAGAAACATGTTGAATTTTGAGCATGAAGTTTGCACGTAAATTATTTTTTCTTCTTGGCTTGAAACATATTTAATTCATTTGCAGAAAGGTGTAATGTTCTTCGTAACTTAAAATAGAACGTCCCACCTACGTACGTCAAGGAGATATATTTTGCGCAATTCCAAAGCATTTTAGAATTTGGCCTTCTAATAAGGGGCAATAGCTGGCATTACTTTTACAAAAGAAAGTATTGAGCATATTACGAATTCATTGCCTATGACTCACTGTAGACATTTGTTTGTAGGCTAAATAATCATAGACGCAGTTTTGGTCGTAAAACATAATTGGCTACTATTCGGTCAGAACGGTCTCTCATATATATGAATTTAGACATCAAATTCATTTTGAGATGCCCAATTGCAGGTTGAAGAAAACATTGAGTAATTTTTTAAGAATGGCTAAAAAAGTCGATAACAAGTAACCAAAAGCATCTATAATGTTGATGAATTTTTAAATGTGCAGGTCGATATAATTTAACATATCTTTGACAATGTCAATACTATCTTTGTGCTCAGCGACATGCTCGCTATTTATTATCATTTTAACTTGGTAGAATGATTACTTTTTAAGGTATTGGTGTGCAGGATTAACTGAAATTTGGGAATAAAAAATTTAGATAGGCTTACTTGATAATTTTGCTTACTTGATAATCTTGCTTACGTAGATATATAAATAAACAATACATCATTAATACAAAATAACCAATATCAATTTCTAATTCTCTCCAACAAAACGCCCCTTCATACAGTGAATCACTTAGCTTAGAGAGTTTCAGGAAGAGTGTCCGGCTAATTGTCCCCGCTCACACAGGCTAGCTTTATTACTTTTGTTATTATTCTACTTTATTATCTGACTAAAAAGTTGATTATGTTATTATATCATTGACTAAATAATTTTACAGCGTTCCGATTTCTTTATTCACTTAATATTTATCATTCATAGAGAACTGCCAACTTTATTGAAAAACCTGGAAAGGGAGAATTTATTCCTTATCCTTCTCTCTGCTGACTGTAAAAGAAAGATGGAACAGAAATATTCCTAATATTAGGAAAATGAAAAGAAGAAATATATATATATATATATATACATACACACACACAATATTTTCACTTATCTACATTAGTTTACTTTCCAATAGAAATTCTATACTGACCCCACCATCCAAAAACTCTATAGTCTACTGGTTGAAGAAACTATGTTGGGTACGTTACCTGGGATAAAGGGATAAGTAACAATTTGTTTCGTCTACCAACTCAACCATTTCGCCTGGTACTCGTATAAGCATAGGCCTACTCTACAGCTTGCAAACGTTATATTCTCTATCTAACATTCTAACATAAATGCCAGATTACATCATGCTCTCAAGTGGAAATATATTTTCTGTCAAAGAACTGTACTGTAGTTCAATTTCTGCCTCTCAGATCTGCTCTTTCTAGCGCGATTAAGTTGTTTCTCAAGAGGATTATCTTTTCCATTGCAACGGACACGGTCAAAGCAATCTAATGGTTACATTTCAGAAAGTTTTAATACATAAGTCTCGTTCTCATGTACTTTCCCCCATAGCCAAAGCATAGTAAGTTGGGACTAACGAAGCTCAAAATTGATCTACAATATGAGGGAACAAAATTTTCAAGCTGTACACTTCATTTCGAATTTTCTGTATGCCACTTGTTTTAAGAATGCCAATTACAGACGGGCAATAATAATAAAATAATAATAATAACCACAATGATAATAATATGTGATAGTAATAAAATAATATAATTTCTTACCTTGAGAGAGAAGCTGAAACCTATTCAGGAAAAAGTTCTCACTGAGAAACTGGTCATGAAGTCACTGAACATACCGGCAAGTCATGTTAGGTAATGCTGTATTAAAAACAATGGTACAATGACGAAAAGGAGGAAAATGATATTCATTGGATCGAACCTAGGCTCGTTCATCACAAGAAAAGCTGATGTTCAAGCGTTTGATCTACGAAACTGTCACAACTTAAGTATATTAGCAACACAATTTTGCCCGAAAATTATGTAAATCTTATAATATAAAATATATATATAATACAAAGTAATCATGTCTTATACTAGAACTTAATAAAAGAACGAAAATGTAAAATATGAAGAAAAAAGTCAGTGCTATTGGCATATTAAATTAATATGTTTCAGTAAGTACGCGTATAAATAATTATAGGGTCTACCACCAATGTTACTTTGTCTGGTAGGCTATTTTTTTAGTCGAATTTCGTTAAAATATCGGGTTATGTTGTCAATATTTGACCGAGGGAAGCGAGGTCCTGTTTTATCTCGACCGTTCGGCAGTTTCGTCTGTAAATTTGTGTGTGAGTTACGACCAAATGCGTTGTCAAATTTTCTTCCAATTTTGCATAAATGCTCCTTGAAGTAAAAAAAGACGTATGTGTAAGGATTTTTATTTATTTTTATTCATTTTCAAATGTCGACTGCTTGGGGAACACAGTTAAACAAATTTTCCTCGCGGTCACGACCCCAACAGTTAGGTTAAAAACGACGTATACTCAAGAATTTTTATTTTTTATTCCGTTTCAAGATTACAAGAAAATCTTAGATTTTTTTTTCATTTTGTTCACAGAACTTGTGGTTTATATTTAATATTTCTGCATTCTTTGCAGTCCTGCCCTAAAGAATTTGTTTTCCTTATGTTATTTCCAGTTCATATATATATATATATATATACCTATATGTACTGTCTGACTGTGAGCTGAAGGCCGAGCTGGTGGCATAGTGGGGGAAAGACATAGACAGTAAATGCAAGCGCATGGTAAGGTAGTGGGGGAACGCTAGCTCGGCCTTCAGCTCGCAGTCAGACAGTATGTGTGTGTGTGTATATTTAAGTTATTTGTAAAACACAATGCAAATATTCCCGGTACCTATCTGTTTAATTCCTTTCTTGTATAAAACATGGAGGTCAACGACCGAACCACGAGTTCATAGCTTTAATAACTGAACTGTTATTAATAAGAAACTAACAAAGGATAAAAGGGGAGAATTATGAGTTTTCATGTTTTTATATTTTTAACATCTGCTGGTTTTATTACCTTATCTCTTGCTCACCTTTCTTTCGTTCTCCCTTTATCTTACTCTACTGAACTCTTTCTCTCTCTTCCTTTCATTGGATATTCCAATAGTGTATACAATGTAAATTTAATATTAAACCTTAAAGAGAATCAGATTCGTGTTTGGTAGAAGTTATAGTTTAATTTTGTCTGTGTGGTCGAATCAGTAAGACGATCGAGAAGAACTGGACGGCCGGGTACGATTCTGGGCAGCAGCATGGGAGTCCCCTGACCAGAACATGCTATAATTAGCCTAATTGACTGGGTCCTTGACCAAAATTTACTTTAATTACAAACTACTTTGGAGGCTAAAAGACTGTAGATTGGAATGCTGGTCTCACTACTTCCATTAGGCTCTATGTGGAATTGATAATTTGTCGAAGCCTTGTCTTCCGAAACCCCTAGTACTCCAAAGTGGAAAAGGGTACCTTCAGACCTGCCTGTAGTTTAGTTTTATTTTAAAGTCGAGCTTCATGAAAACGCACGATTTTTCTACGATCCAATACTTTATACATCTGTGCATTACATGAATGTTAAATTTCTCTCACCGCGTTCTTTGTGTATTTCGCGTAAATTGAAAAGGTTATTAAATATCCATTGTGAGTACTGCGTAACAGTGAAAACTTAAAGTTTTGGCAGCGTGAACTCATGTTAGATGTATTTATTCGTTCTAATGGAAATAAATTTCACTGAACACACATTTTATTTAGTTTCATGCGTAGGCCTATATTTTCTTCGATCTGTTTGTTCCATATTTAATGTCAGCATGAGATCATACAGCACACTGCATCTAAAATCAAGACATATTTTATCCAAAGCCGGAAGGGACGTACATTCGGGGCCACAAATTTAGTTAGAGAATTAAAAGTCATAATAAACAAATTTTCAGATATGTTCATAATCTGCGGAGGAGACTTTTTCCTGGGCGGGAATTTACCCTGATTTTTTTTTTTTTTTTTTAGTATGCAGTACATGAGACCACTCAGCTACTCAGAAACAAGCCTTGGGCTGTCCAAATTATTCGTCTAGACCCTTGAGACCTCCCTATAGATATAACATTTTTCCTCCGGATATTATAAAGTGAATCTCATCAGTGAGTTATAACTTAAATTTTTTTAATTATTATAAGCCTGCTAGAAAAATCTTGATATCACTGAAAACACTAATAGGAAAGTTAGCATCAGGGTTTGATGTATTCCCACTTTACTGTAGATTTTTTAGCGTGTAAAAATAAGGGCTAAGAGGTTTAGTTAGAGGAACGTTTGGAAGGATCTGAGGTAAGCATAAAGCCAGGGTCCAATTGCTGTCGGCCTGGATGACGCAGTTAGTATCTTTCTGCGCCCAAGGTTGCGGGTTCGATCCCGGCCCAGGTCTATGGCATTTATGTGTGCATAAATGTGACAGGCCCATGTCAGTAGATTTACTGGCATGTAAAAGAACTCCTGCAGGACAAAATTCCGGCACACCGGCGACGATCACAGGCCTAAGTTGCAGTACATCCCCGTCGTTAAAATAACCATATACCAAAATACTTCTTTTAAGCTGGTCTCCTTGGTCGCGTGCTGCCTAGGAGCCGTGGGTAAGGAGGCTGTGGGTTCGAGTCCCTCCTTGGGCATATGTGTTTGTGTGTAATAAGGAAAGAAAGGAAAGCAAGAAAAAGGAAAAAAAAAGAAAAAAGTTTTTACAAAATTTGTACTCGAGGAGTTGTTCACAAAGATTATAAATATCGTATTTATCGCCTTGGTTAATTTCCTAGTAGCTCAAATGGGAACAAGTTTAATCCCAGTCACCGTTCATTTGAAAGTATGTCATATGTGACGAAATAAGTTAACATAGCTGAATAGGGTTGTCAGGCCTGTAAATGTGTCTGTGTAGAATATCGTAGACAGATAGATAAAAATTCTCTCAACTCTGTTGTTTATTCATTAACATTGAAAAGTAATGACTTTAGCCTCTTATCCTATTGATTTAAACAAGTAAATTGTCTTAATTCTCATAATTTTAGTCACAATACTTGTAAAGTTTACAGAGAATTTATTCGAGGATTATAACGCTGGAAGCATGGTGTTTGTAAGCGAACGGAAATATGAATATTTATGATTCCATAAATGGGTCACGCCTTACTGTGCCAGAGAACACAAGCAAATCTGCTGCAAAAATGGTGATAATTACATCATGGTTTCCAGGTGTGTACCTCATTATTTTTGCGCATGTCCCTTTATTTTCAGAGAAGTGAAAAATACCTGGGAGCTAGCACTGTTCTGTGAATATACGGAGTGGAAACAGTATACTTGCGCAGATTTTGTTCCTTCGGTAGAAACAACATATAATTCAAATACTATTTTTGTGCAAAGTGAGTACATTTCTCTGGATTTTTTCATACGTTTTAACTGTACCTTATTGATAAGTATTAATTGTTCATGTTTTTTTTTCACATAAGCAGAGCAAAGGATAAGGCATAAATTTTTGTTTCCTGTTCAGTGAGATTCACAATTTTGTGCAAATTAGTGACAAAGATTCATACGTGGACCACATATTCCATTAAACATGGCAACGATAAGACAAGTGTATTCCGTCACACAGTGGATTTGATTTCAAAACGGTGACAAAGCTGTTATTGCGACTGAAAGAGTGATCTGGCTGTGCGCTGTTGCCATTCTGCTGATATAAACTTGTTTATCTTTTTAACCATGGGCTTCATTACCGTAGACAAATAGATTTAACATTTTCTTAAATGTGATATACTTCATCCTCCATTCAGCACAATTAGGCTATGCTTCTTCCACTCTGTAGAGTCCTACAAGAAGAAATGAAGTTTTATCACTTTAGCTTACCCTTTTGTATTAAGTGTAAAATGATTTTTTTGTAGGTATAGATGCAAATGTAAAGTGCAGTTTCTCCGTAGTGATGCTTTACATATGAAAATTGTAGCGATTCGTGTCACTTAATTATTCTTGAAGAATACACAAAGTTTTATGTTATAGTAATTTGAAATAATATCCCAGTTATTGCATCAAATATTGTTGGCATACTAGGTAGGTGTTTGCCGTGGTGTCGTGGGTTTTCCTACCTGTGGCTTGGAAATTTTAGTCGTGGGTTTTGTTATCATTTCGGTTCAATTTCTATAAATATTATAAGAACACCCCTTCTCATTTTTGCAGACGTAGGACTGGCTATGTACATGGTACGTAGGCATGTTAATTTGTTTTAAAAAAGCTATTAAATATAATGGAGGCTAGACCTATGTAGACAGTCGGGACGCTTTGAGGATTAAGCCATTGTCTGGCACTTAATGAGTGGTATATGGCATATGGTATACTGACTGAAGGCACTCGTCTGGTGCCCACGTGGAGTATGTCAAAAATTCAGAAATGAGCGTTGATTGGTTGCACACGAAATTCTATTGGCTGTCAGGCAAGTTCAACGCCAAGAAAACATGCTGAAAATCCAGAATATACAACTCTATTGTCCAAGACACCCTCATTTCAAGTTATTTACTGCGGATTATGAGGGTCTGTCGGCATTGCCTTGAAGAAAGTTGTATATGTAGAAGTTGGCTCCACTATATAGTGGAGGCTAGACCTATGTAGACAGTCGGGATGCTTTGAGGATTAAGCCATTGTCTGGCACTTAAGGAGTGGTATGGTACTGACTGAACGGCACTCGTCTGGTGTCCACGTGGAGTCATGTCAAAAATTCAGAAATTAGCACTGATTGGTTGCACACGAAATTCTATTGGCTGTCAGGCAAGTTCAACGCCCAAGAAAACACGCTGAAAATCCAGAATATACAACTCTATTGTCCAAGACACCCTCATTTAAAGTTATTTACTGCGGATTATAAGGGTCTGTCGGCATGCCCTTGAAGAAAGATGTATATGTAGAAGTTGCCTCCACTATACCATCAGTTAGTTCCAAAATGTCTTCGCTCATTTGAATCTCCTAACTAGAGCCAGGATTCTGGGTCGTTCCATAACTCCTCCCATTGCTTTACACAATACAATATTGGAGTTTTCGTAATTTGGCATATTAGCGACGAAATCTAAACCTTATTTTTCAATTCTTTGAATTTTGTTTATCTGGCAAACTGGCACTGTCTTTTCATTGCGATATCTTTTCCTGCAGTTATCCATTCGTTTTTTAATCTGCACATCTGCTTCGTCAGGTGGGCAGGATTGTTGCTGTTCTGCGAGGATTTTGTCATTTGCAATTTCTAAACGACCTCTGCACTTATTCCGTTCAGTATTCATACACAAACAGTTCGTATACTCACCGGGTTTTCTGTGCACCCGCTGGCGATGACTTCCTTGACAAGACACGGCTTCTCTTCGTTATTGTAATTATTTCCAATCTATCTTTTCAAACGCTTTTATAAAATCACTAGTTAACATAACTATTTCAATCTCATAGTTTTACGTATTTTATATTTTAACTAGCATGTGCCCGCGGCTTCGCCCGCGATAATTATTTCAAAAATTAAAAATTAAGAGCATAATAGTAAAATCATTATATTTAATAACACCTAAATCACGTGGACTACATACCACGATTAGATAGCATCGTCTGGTAAAAGCGACCTCAGATTCGAGTTCCTTGGCCCAGAAAACCTCTGTATAGTGAGATTCGTCCAAATAAAACAACGTTTGACCATATTTAAGGTTTACAACATTCAAGCGATCGCGAAAGTTTTATTTTCAAGATATGACAAAAATAGCCAAAGCCAACTGTAATTGATTTGACATTGAAATGTATAACTGAAAACTTATGTTTTGAAAACGCAAAAAATGCACGTTTTTTGCCCGTTTTTCACTAATAACTCACGAACGAAAACTAAAATTAAAATTCCGGCTTCGAGGTGCGTTTTCCGACCCTTCAGCCCACCTATGTTTAAAATTTCAGATCTCTGCGTTCAGTAGATTTCGCTGGACATCGAGGACAATTCCTTTTATTATTATAGATAATATGAATTAAATGATACCTTCTCTAATTTGTCAAACATTCATTTAATTTAATCCAAACCCACCTATACCATTGGCAACAATATGTTCTGTGAATTTGTTTCGATAATTCTATGCAAAAAGGGATTAAGTATTTTCAAAAACATTTAATTTTTGGCATTTAGAATAAGAATTTTTCAAAATCCTTTCTTAGTGAGCACCTACATTATGAAACGAAGGTACTGTCAAAATTCCAAGTCTCTACCTGTTATAGTTTAGGCTCTACGTTGATTCCTGTCAGTCAGGACAAAGCCTTTCATATATATAGAGATTTCTGATTAATGCCCTAATGCACTGAAAGAAACAAAATACAAAAGTTCAATGAGTCACCAACCTCGAGAATGTCAAATTTCAGTATCTATATCCCTTGATTTTTGAAGCTCTTTAATTGCTTTTCACTCAGTTAAACGTTTAGAACTGAACGCACACACTGGCATGCCAAGGTAGTCAAGCGGGAGGATAGGAAGTTCTATGGTTTATTTAACAATGTAAGCCTGTTCCATCACTAAACTTTTCGAGTTGGAGAGTCTCTGATCAGAAAACCCACAAGAAAAGTCTGGTGAACGGAAATTCCACTGCATCTGGCGCACCAACAATAGGAACGGAAAACCCATGATCGGAAAGCCCTCGGAGTCGTTTGCCAGTGGTATCTTCAAATATTATTGTTAGGTGAAAAAAAAACAAACATTTGCGTCGCAGTTCAAAGATAAGGCAGAAGAACAAAACTCAAATAATAATTACGTATTTATGGATCCTTTTATTATTAAATTTATTTCTGGTTCAATATCCGTTATATAGAAATGTTAGGTGATAATATTACATTTATTTCAGGTTCAATAATCATTATATAGAAATTTTGGAAAGAATAATACTTGTTGAAAATATGTACTGTACTAGCTTAAAAGGCGAGATAATGTTATATTTTAATGTTGTTATTTTTCTGTTCTATTCAAACTAATTACAGCATAGAACGTTTCCTGGGGATTATAGATGTTTCTGTCAAATCTTCTTAATTTACTCCGTAGTCATTAAGACAAAAAGACAAAACAGAGTCGAAAGTTGATAATTTCACATAAAGTACAAAATAAATGGTGCAAAAATATGTTGCACAAACTTTCTCGCATATACGTGTTAAAGGCTAGCACAGAAAAAAGTAAATTAAAGTACAATTACATTTTATTTATTACATTTTCATAAAACTAAGAAGTATCTAGAACGGAAACCATCAGAGTCGATCTTCATGTTTAATGCTTTTACCGTGAAATAATAATAATAATAATAATAATAATAATAATAATAATAATAATAATAATAATAATAATAATAATAATAATAATAATGAATGACAGTAAAACTGCATATTATTAGTACTACTAGTACTACTACGGGAAAATGCAAATATAAGTCGCACCTTGGGATAAATCGGCTCCACCCAACCCACCCACCAATGCAGTTTCTTTTATACCACGATCTAGCGAATTCTTCTCTCCTCGTATTATGAAGAAACTCGTGATTGGACGTTGGAGGTATGACGTCACACCGCTAGACGAGAGGTGACAGGCTGACAAACCTTGCGGGAGATATAATATGCCACATTTTCGAAGCCTACAAACAGTGTATCGTACATTATTCGAAAATGCAAGGGCGCATCGCTACGGCTACCACCTCCGCTTCGCGCACTTAACTATGTGGTTAGTGTTATGCATTATTTAGCTATATGTAGAGGTGAATACAAGGCACTTGCGACAGTATATAAGGATAGTGAGTGCAAAGCACTTGCAGCAATAAATAAGGACAGTTGGTCATTCTGCTTCGCTCAGAAACAAAATACATCACACAGTCCGTGCAAATGTGAATATCGAATGGGCGGAACTTAAGGGGCGACTTATAATTGAATTTCGCCACAACTACTACTACTACTACTTAGGTTACATTGCACGCAACTGCATGTAGGTTATATCACGTGTTTAGTATGGTTGCGTGAACCATTAGTCTATAGTAGCAACTCATTCGTGTCATCTGATTCTATTGTTTAGTGATGTCTTCTTTTGTGATATTCAGTTTAAACTATTATAATATCCAGTGACGTAGCGGCGATGAGTTATGGAAAGTAAGCATGTCCTACAAACCCGGCGTTTGCCTTTGCGAATGAGGAAACTATGAAAAACCCAAGTCAATTTGGGCGGCCACAAGGTTTGATTTGAACTCAGGACCTCTTCCCTGTTAGCCCATATCACCTCGCTGTAATTGGTTTTGGTGTGTTCATTGCGACTGAGCTAAACTGGTTGCATTTCACAACAACAAGTGTACATTAGGCCTATAGTATTCTTGTTACTAGGGGCAACAAAATGTCATTCATATTTTAATTGACATGTATGTTCTGAAATTCGCATTTAAGACGTACTTATTTCGTTTTTATCTTGATATCTCTTAAACGTATAAAGAAATGTGTTAAACAAAAAATGTTCATTTTAATTTTCTCTACAACTTTACTGTGGTAGGTTTTCGTGTATCGCCTACTGTAATGGATATAATCTAGAAAAATTGAAAATGGATACCAGTAAAGTACCCCTTAAGTCATTTTTGCAGAAATGCAGATATAGCCATTTTATTAGTCATAGATAAGAGTTTCCAATTTTCAATTTTTATTAAAATCGTTAGAGCCATTTTTTCAAAAATCAAAATTTTTAAAAAAGTTTTCATGAAAAGTCCCCTTAATATTTCAGTTGTAAAACTAAATTTCTGGGCGGCTCGACAAAATTTCGAAAAAGTCCTTAATTCAAAAAATGAAGTAAATACAATGAACCGTTTACCCGCTGTGCTTGTCCACAGACAGACGGACGGACAGACAGACAGACAGACGGACGGACGGACGGACAGACGTCAAACCAAAAACACGTTTTTCGGTTTCTAGGCATCGTGAAACATGCTTTCCCGGTGTTAACTCGATTTCGATTTTTTGTCACGATCACAATACTTTCTCTATACTACGTATAAGCGAGAAAGTAAAATTGATACCGAAAACCAGGCTACTTTGATTCTCTTTCAGAAAATGGGAATAGATTTACATATTAATATTTTCATATTTTCACGCTTTCGTCAGGAATGTATTTATGTAAATTATTTATTGCTAACTCATGAACAAATAAATTAATATTTGGAAACCGTTTTTAATATTAGGTGTAAAATTCTCATGATAGATTTTTTCGTATCATTATTTGAAAGAAATCAAAGTAGCCTCCCCCACAATAAGGTTTTTAAGCTTACAGATTAAAAACATTTTGTTCAATACATTAATATTTAAATGATTATCAAAAACTTTTCAACGTTAAATGGTATAAAAAATAGTCCATGTTTTGATTGTAACGAAAATATAAGTGATGCTAAAGAGCTCAACTATGGCCAAAATGCTCTTTCAAGAACCATCTTGTCGGCCTGGGTAAAACAATCAGGCACTGGCTTTTCTTACAAAAATCGTGGGTCCAATCACGGCCCAGATCGATGGCATTATGTCTACATAATGAGACATAACGAGTGACAAGAATGTAAAAGAACTTCTGCACGACACAATTAAGGCACATTAGTGATATATTCCTCAGCAGCAGTAGGCCTACACAAGAATTGTTCAATAACAATAACAAACACACAAGAACCATTATCTTGTAAAAGATTAAGCTCTGGGAATCTTACCAAAGTGGGTATATAGATACAGAGTTTTTGGTGCGAACAACAATAAGAGTCATGTATTTAAATGTGTATTAAAATAGTCCTGATTTACGGTAATTATTAAACTGCTTTTCATGCAAAGATACGAAACAGACGTGCTGATTCTTTTGATTTTATTTATACAAACTTACCTTGACTGATATATATTTCTTTTATGATGAATATTGTAGGTCATGGACACTTCTGAAATACACGCATAGGAACAACGATAAATTCACACGAAATGTCAAATGCAGTTTGTAAACATAGATTTTTATTTTAAGGCTTGACCCGGTATTTTATTTCGGGTAAAGGTTCAATAATGCCTGATATCAATCATGAACACATCGTGGAAATCAATTTGAAATATGAGGTCGGAAAAATCTGCTCGCTTTCCAGTCTGCCAATCCTGTCGTCATTAAATCTAATATTCAGCTCTTGATTGATTATAGTGAAAGAATCAAGGTAGGCCTACTGTATGAGAATTATTCTCAACTAGAAATAGACTATTAGCGTCAAAAATCAAATTCACGTTTTCATAATTTAGTATTATGTAAGATGACTTCTTAGGATCAATATTTATCTAGGTCTATTCAGTAATTCCTAAATGGTTACGTACTCTACTCTTAAGTGTAGGCTATCTCTTTTATCCGAAAATAAAATATACTAAATAAATTTACATACATTACAATATGTTATTATATTATATTTTATTTTGATATATAGAATTTTAGGATGTAACACATCCGCTGATATCATTTACAAAGCTCGTGGAGTTTTCACACTCACAGCATGACATGTTTTCCGAGGAAAGTGAAGTAAAGTGTTTGAAAAATGGTAAAACTGGAGAAGCGATAACATGATTCTTTACTATTAGCACAAACTCCTCGGTATCTACATGTCTTGCTGGGCGTTTATGCTGAGGAAAATTCCCTCCGTCATGTCTTGCCTTTTTCTGGTAATTGCAGAAAACTCATTGAACATGATGAAGACCTGAAGAAAACTCCTGTAGGCTACACATTCCTTACGTTTAAAGCAAGTTTTTTTTTTCAGTATGTTCTAACGATATGCATGGAGCTTGAATAGAGTAAATACATCCATGTGCTTAAAAAAGTTCTCGTATTAAATCTGCGCTCACCCTTGTGGTTGAAGCGGAAGTCTTGGGTTCACGAGTTTCGAATCCCACTCGGATCAGTTTATTTGGCTATTTTTTCTGCTGAGGTCTTTCCCTCAACCGTTAAGGGAAATAATAATTTCTGCTGGCGTTGTGACCTCGGATTCATCAACAAACACCTCGTCTGCCGTTTATTCAAATGCAAAAGAAAACTATTGCGAATATCCGTTCATTCTATCAGTCCATATTCAAGTACATCCGCACATAAGTTACACATGTGCAGTCACTCACAAGCCCTATACACTTACTTAATGCATTTATCATTTTCTCTCACTCTTATTCTCACTCTCTTCCTCTCTAACTTACTCCCTCTATCTTACACTTAAGTTGACTTACAAACCTTCAAAATCGCTTTCCATGTACAGAAGCACTATAAGGTAATTCATATCCATTTACAGTTCATAATAACATAAGGTAAATTGATGTAACAAAGTGCCAGAATGCTTTTGTTTAATCAGTGATAATTGCAATTCGAGGGGTTAGAGTCAGACAACGTTAACTCCAAAAACGCAACTTTTCAGGAGGACGAAAAGAAGGTTGTTATCATTGTTTATTTATCGATAACTAACTTATTTATGAAGATAACACTTTAAAACTTTTACCACACATAGAATTATTCTGCCGGAAGATAGTGACGTATGATTAATTGTAATCCCACTGTTTGCTGTAATGAAAATAAATAATTTTCGGAGATAACGTTCTCTGACTCTAAACTGTAACATCAGGTGACATGAGTTAACGTTGCACGAAACAGTAACACTATACTGATATTGTAATTTTATTAATAAGAAAAAAATCTTATAATACTGATAGTAGTGCCCATTAAAATTTATTAGGGAAAAATAAATTATGCCTATTGACTGGACACTGCAATGAAAGTTGCGATTGTATATAACTAATACCAGATAGGCTACTACACAAGCAGTCTTGGTATTCCTTCGTTGTGCCTTTGATTCTTCACCTGTACCACTTCCTCGCCTTCAAATAAACTTTTTTTAGAAAATATGGTACGTACACGGGATTATACCTTTGCCACGTAGGTCTTTCGGGTTTTCCATTTTTCTGCTTGCAATTTTATCAAACTATGATATTTTCTCTTCAGTTACATGTGTTCAATTGAGAAATTCCAAGATAGCCTTCTTTGTATTGCAAACTTGTGGAACCCTTCTTGAATGGAGTCATATTTGTAGTATATGTTCTCTTCTTTCGTTCTATACTAAAAGCATACAATATTTAGCCGTCTAACGCTATTTCCATTGGTATCATTTTTTTTAAATCACAGTTTTATGGAAGTCATTGAAGTCATAAATGCCTTCCTGCTCCACTTCTGTAACATGGCATTTGCTTTGCTTTGTCGCCATTCTGACCACAGCATACCAACCCGAAGGATCGAATATATCTATAACTTTGCTAGCATTTTCTGTGTGGGCGGGAACAGTGTCACACTCCATTTGGGAATATCCTGTTTCAAAAAATATTTGATCTAAATTGACAGCATATAACAAACATTTGAATCGATAGCATTCTTATTTTATTCGTGACAACTGTGAGACATGAAGCAAATATTCTTCCCGTCTTGGATTATTTTCAAACGATTCAACAAACATTATGCCACCTCTGATGTTCCACGGCCAGCTATCCCCTCATGCCACATAAAGTTCTCAGCTGTCTGATCCTTACTTACAAAATTTTAATCATCACTCTTTTTTAAAACATTGTCTACCATTGTTTGAAATATTAAAAGTAGCTAAAAAGAACCCTTGACGTATCTGCCTTCTCTCATTACCTTTTACCAAGTAGTAAAACCTAGAACATTTTCTTTTGGATTTATTTTTTGTTTTGATACATGCTTTTTCTTGTACATCTACTCGTATTAGTTTTCGGATATACTGTCTTTTATTGTCAGTACTTTCAATATTCTAATAATTCATATGAATTTCAAGTCTGACTTCTTCAGAATAAATTACATGTTCTAGGACATTTTGAACAGTCGTTTTTAATAAAACCCTTAACTCGTTTCCCTGTCACTAGTAGTTGATCCATGAGGCATGCCTGCAGCTGTATTTTTCTTGCGTTTATTTTTTTTCCTAGTTGCCGGGATTAGCATTTTTCTCTCTCTTTCCTTGATTTTCATTAGGATGATCAATATTTACTTCTCCATCGACTGCTGATCTATTTAAACTAGTTACCACAACAGATTCAAAGTCATGCTGAACAGGGACTGTTGTAGAAGGACCAGACTGGCTTACTGGAGTCAATGTTGTGTAGGATTTGAGGGATTACGTTTTCTTTTTTCTTTCTTTTTTTTTTGTCTGTCCATTACTTTCTCTGATAGATGCAGAAATATCTTTATCTGTTACCGGCACATATGTTGGATTTTCTTCTGAATCAGACGGCAAGTGAGCAGTGATAGGAACAGCAATAGGTCCCTGGAAATAAGACATCATTATCTCGATTGAACAATAAGAGTGTAATTTTAATAATAAATTAATACAATAATAATTTATAACATTGTACGTCAATTATATAGGCTATATATAATAATGTGTAATTTAGTACATAGGTAATATTAATGTGTAGTAGTGATATAATAATAATAATAATAATAATAATAATAATAATAATAATAGTAGTAGTAGTAGTAGTAGTAGTAGTAACAACTACAGCTTACCAGTGGGCTTGAAGCATCGTGTAATGCATCATGGCATTTCCAGTCTTCCAAGATGCTAGAAAGGCCTGTATTTAGTGATGGGCAAGGACTGCTGTTGTAGAATATTTTGTTCTGAATATGATCTTCCAGATGATTCTCGTAGGGCTAAGTAAACTAACAATTTTCCCCTGCCGTGCATATTATTTTCATTAAAATACACTCTCTTACTGCAATAATTTATTACGCTTAGAAACCTCGCAAAACCTGAACTGCAGCCAAATCAATCCTAAGTGAATATGATACAATTAATTTTTATACACGGCCTTACAACTACTGCAGCTGTTGTTATTAATATAAGCTGTAATAAGCTGTCAACAATTAACTACGGCATAAAATCAAAGCATACGTGGAAAAAAGAAGAAAAAAAAAACTTCAATCGCTTCCGTCATCCCGGACATAAAAGTAAATAAATAAACTGAGAGCAGTTGGTAAGGTGAATCATTAAATTGCATATGTAATAGTATGTACATCCAGCGTTAACTCCGCATTTTAAAATAAAATGTTAGAGTCAGAGAACGCTATCTCGTGTTGAAGCCTTTGAAACGAGCGAAAAGTTAGGGACAGAGAACGTTAAGTCTAGTTGAAGTTCTCTGACTCCAAACTGTTACTAAAAACCAAAACGTTATCTCCCGAAAACTTTTAAACTATTGGAAATATCAAAATAAGAATCTGGTGATAGAAAGTAATGGTACTTGTGATAATAAAAATGCCTTTAACTGAAAAAGTCATTTTTGGAGTTAACGTTGTCTGACTCTAAGCCCTCGAATAATTATGATATGCAGAAAGTAAGTTTTTTTAATAGATTTCCAAATAAAGGTCCTGATCGATTCATTAAGCAGGGCTTATGTAAGAACAAAGGTCTAAATTCTGATGTCTATGTGAAGGAATATGTGGGTAGTGTTATTTTTTTTAAAGCTAACTGTATTGCAACTTCCAAAGCCGTATGTGAACACTGTAAAACAATATGTTGTCATGAGAACTGATTTGCATTTGATAAATTCTTTCTAATATACTACCATAAAATAGGTACTAAATTGGGCATTACTCTGATATCGGTGAACCGGTTTGGTCCGAAATCAACAGGTTTCTTTCCATTAACGTTATAAATGTGTATGACAAGTTTCATGAAATTCCGATAAAGCGTAATTGAGTTATCGCGAGTACAGACATACGGACAGACAGACAGACGGACAGACAGACAGACGGACAGACATTTTCCCGTCCAACACACAATTTCAGAAAGTACCATTCTGACACTTAATAATCTTAATAAATTTAATTTCAAACAATCTATATCGACAGGACTTTTCTTTCTTGTTCCTAAAATAATCTAGTTCCTCGATAATCGATTTTATAAGTTATGATACAAATTATTTCCACTATTTGTATAACCTATTGTTTTAGACACTGATACTGTAACATCTTCTCTTATATTTTCCTATCTAATGTACACAGGAATATATATTAAATATATCTTTCGCATAGAAAATCACGGAATTCTTAAAAATACACCTGTGAAAAATGTTTAAAGTATTGTAAAGTAATCTTTGTTATGTTAACTCTTTTCACGTAATAGGCTTTCGCGGATTTGTGAAGCAACAAGGAAAACTTGACGCCCTACTTTATATTCAGAAGACAGACACCATTAAGCTTAGAATTGAAAAGAATTCAATTTCAGTTAATATGGAACGTAGCTTTTGGAATATCACGATAACTTACATTCAGTTTCCATGCACGTATATCACTCAGATCAATATATAATGTGGGCTGTGTTTTAGCTTTCTGGTATAGCTTAGATCCTAGAAGTGAGAATAATTAACTCAAACTATAATATATTATTAAGTCTTGACTTGTATCATTTAATTAAATATTTAATCGTATAAAGGAAAGAGTAAAGGATAAAATGTATTCATCCATTTAAATATTATGTTTCGCCATTTCCATTATTGTATTAGGTGTATTTAGTATTCGTTTCGTTTGTCCTTGCTTTATGTTAATATTCTTATTTCGTATGGAGATAATCCGAATTAATATTTTAATGAAACAATTTTGTTAAGTTTGTTAAAAAATGAATCGAAGTACTATAACAGAATAATATATTTCTGGGAAAAACTTATTCATAAATCAATGAAATGTTTCCATATCGTTCACAGAAGAAAAGATAAAGAGAATCTCTGATGTGCTGTCTACCAATTGGGTCCAGCGACATACAATCTAGGGCCCACTTACCTTTGAACGTGTACAAATGGGCCCCACGGAGAGGTGTAAAAATAAGAATTTCAGGGGTTCATATAAACGATTAAAATAAAAATTTATTCTAAGATCACTTCCTGTTATTGGTCAATGACCTTGGGCTTCTTCTTAAAAATGCAGACTTCTTCATTCCTATAATTCTACCATATATTGTTCATTTTGTATTGTTGCCCCCTTCGCATACCAAATTTAATTAGATTAAATTACCAGTACTTAAAATATTAAAAGCACTGAAATGCTAAATAATAAAATTTAACATTTTGCAATCTGTTTGATATTCATTTAATAAAATATAGAATAGGTGTTTCCTGCCACTAATTGGTGCATTTTTTCTTGCAATGAATTAACTTCTTTTGGACCTTATCGGCACTGTTTGTTATATAGGCTTACCTCGCTTCGTATTATTTTCAGTGCAGCTATTATTAAAAACGTATTTGAATTGTGCTGATAAATAAAGCATTGAGTACAATTTAAAATGAAATGGCCCGCAGCTAATTGTAATTCTTGTTGCACTTTAAACAAAATCTGTCCAAACGTGAATAGGAAAATTGTAATTTCTCAAAATGTGATTGTGTGTGTTAAATCGTCCGTGAACAATAAATTGCAATCAGCGATGAACAACAAGAATAAAAATAAAATAAAATAAATAAAAGTTGTTTATCTTAGGTTCTTTTGTTACATTATTCTTCATATGGATATTTAGTTTATTTAGTTTAGTTTATAAATTGTTTTAGAAGACTCCTTGGGTACGGTATACGGTAAGTTACGAGGATAAGTTATAACCATAGATAAGAAAATAGAAAATGCTGCCATCGGTAGGTTCAATGTGTCAAAACATCAAACTTTTTCATTCATTGTCCGAAAATATTAGGCTGTGGACTTATTTTTAATCAAATTTAGAAACTGGCGGATGTTAATGAATCCAATACACAAAATTCATGAACTTTACAATTTAACATAAATACAGTTTAACAATTTAAAAAAGTACTTTATAATTATATGTCTACTTAGGCCTATATGTTTATGCAAAATATGTATCCAATTGCAGTTGGAATGGATAGTGTTATTTGTGTAACCTGTTTTAATAAGCAGATTTTCCTGTAGGCCTATTACATGTTATTATAGCTCTGTAATAATGTCCGATTTTATCATTTTAATTAACTTACTATACCATCACGATTAATGTGTCGATACCATTGTATAATACTCAATGACAAATTATAATAATATTAACAATAAACTAGTAATAGTAATAATAATACTAATAACACTAATAATTATATTAATAACAACAATATACCGGTAATAGTAATAATAACAATGTATACGTATATGAATGTGAAAAGAACTATTTTGTTAAACTACTAATCACCAAGAGCATATTATTATTTATTTTACATGCTTTGATAGAATAAAACCTCTTAAAATAAATTCAACTATTTGTTTCAGAACATCACGGAGGGATCAGTTGTCGTGGATCGCTTTGAAAGGCGACGCAGTCGAGTTGTGTTCCGGGTTCTTCAAGCCGGACGCGCAAGCATGCCTGGAGCAGGGGGAAGACTCCGCTTGCCCTCTCTGGGAACCGAATCCACGAGCTCCAGTAGCGGAAGCTCCAGTGGCAGTGGTGTGACGGAGAGACAGAAACAAAAGCATAGAGTTGTGGTTATGGGGTAAGTTTCGCCACAATAACTTTGTACTATTGACTAACGCTGCTAAGACGTAAAACTATTATAGTTTTATTTTATTCTTTATTAATAACAATATTATTTCCAACGTTTGTAACCCTACTATACCAGGGTTATATTAGGGTGATAACTAATCCTACATAAAATGAACTACGAGGGTTTTCCAATAAATAAGTTTCCCTAGTGTTAAAAAAATTATTTGTTGAAATACTTTTATCTTACTTATTACAACTCTTCTGCTTACTTTTCCATGCAATCAACCAATTTTTGCAAACATTGTTGGTAGTGTGACACCAGGTTTTCCAAACCACTGTTGAACCATGCCGTGTCCTGCTGCATCATGCAGTAGGAGACTTTGCAAGACAAAAGTAAAATGCATTTTCTTTTGATGGCACCTCAAAGATTCCTCAATGACACCACAGCTTCTCTCTGCATTCGTTGACAGACCCAGGAGGAGCTCAGGAGATTGAAGTGGGAAATTTTTCTCACATCCTTCATATTCTCCAGATCTTGCTCCTAGTGATTTTCACGTGATTCCCCAACTCAAGTTTCATCTCGGAGGTATGCACTTTCATATTAACGATGAAGTGAAATGAAAAGTGAACGGCAACTGGACACGACATGGTATAATAGTTATTTGGAAAAGCTGGTGTCACGCTAACAAAAATGTTTACAAAAAATTGTGATTATGTAGAAAAGTAAGCTGAAGAGTTGTAATATATAAAATAAGTCTTTCAACAAAGAAATTGAGTTTAATATATTTCTTTTAAAATAGGGAAACTTATTTATTGGACAACCCTCGTACATTTACGGAATATATAGGCTACTGTAGACCTATCTACGAATATGAGCATCTGTAGACCTATCTACGAATATAGGCAACTGTAGACCTATCTACGAATATAGGCTATTATAAGGCAGATAAATTTTCAGATAATTCTTATTAAACTGAAAGATGAAAATATGCTTACGTAATATTATCGTCGATTTACAATATACATAAGTTTACTAATATAAGACTGGCAATTGTTTAGTAAGTTCGTGTTTCATTAAGGTACGATACTGTGTTTGGAGTTTCTCAGATTCAAGATTCAAAAACATAGGTAGATGACAGTGAAATGCAATTTAATCTTTGCGAGATTTGAACTATCTAAAATGTTTGTAGGCATTCGCGAATGTACGATTGCAGCTTTCTCAGCACAGATTTGCTTGAGGCTTAATAATTCCATGGCTCTCAGCCTAGTCGGATTACATTGCATAATATTAAAGTTTTCGGTTGTTATCTCTGCGGTCTTCTTTGGACTGAAGATCGCAGAGATAATTGCCAAAAGGGTTTGATATACAAGATAAAATCACTCTGCTTATAGCATTTCTCTTATATGTACTGTATGGGACTTGATATGATAAAATATACTGTGTCCATACTTAAATCAAGGAAGTAAGTCCAGTTTATATTTCCGCTGGTTTTCAAATGCAGTATCAATCCAGAATATAGAAAATATCATGAGTATCGCAGTTCAAAAATATAGCATGTGAAACTTATTTTTCTGCACACAAGTCAAGGGAGAGAAATAAAGATTTTTTCTGTTGAGATACAGAGAACAGGTAGAAACCGCTACAGTCCCACATATAACCTCGGAGGGACACGATTAATTTTTCAAATTTCACAGAAAGTTAATATTTCGCTATGATTTATTTTTTCTCTAATTTTTATGCATTGTTACATTATATTTTATTTTTTCATGATTTTTTCACAGTACCACTTTCTTTATACGTCATTGTTCGTACTGCTGTTTGCACATTATTCGCTGTAAATAGTTTTCAATGTCTCTGCATATATTGAATTTTCAAAGACACAACGTGGTTCTTTATCAGTTATTACTGTTTGTAATAAGAAGTGTGTATAACGAGAGACAATGAAAACTCGCTCAGAGATCTGTAGAGCTCGTTAATGAACTCGTTAAATTTTTCCGCGAAAATTCTTATGAAAAGGAATCCTCCTTGCTGGTATACGCGTAAAATGTTATTTATTCATGTAACGTCCCTGCCTTCTGCTTAAAGGCACATACAAAATTCATATACGCAATAACAGTGTGACCCTGAAAAAAGTATTTTCTTTGTCACTGGCTTTATACATTACCTAGCATTTGCCTCCTTTGTTAACTCTGGAAGATAAAGGGTCATGCATGCAGCAGACCAAAAGATGTACTTCTTGAGATTCAAGGTAGGAAGAGGATGAATATAATGCATTCGTTTGTAAAAATTCAAAGACATTTTCACCTTCAGGCGATACCTTGTTTCTAAATTCAGTTATTAATAAAATCAGGTAAACTGATGTAAAAAAGTGCCAGTATGTTTATGTTTAATCAGTTATGACTGCAATTATGATATGCAGAAAATGTTTTTTTTTTAATTGATTTCCAAGTTAAGCTCCAGATTTATTCATTATTCAGGGCTTACGGAAGAACAAAGGTCTAGTTTTTTAATCAGATTAAAATCTTCTAGCATCAGCTGAACTGTACAGATTTGTGATATCTTGACAATCGGTTTCGGGATTTGAACCTGGAACTCCAGAATGTGAGACCAAGACGTTACCATCTCGGCCACCTGGGTCAGTTTAACGGTCTAGTTGCATAAGCGCATGTAAAACAATAGTGTTTTTGGTCATAGCTAACTGTATTTTAATTTTCAAAGCCTCATAAGATCACAGTAAAACAATTGACTATGTTGTCAAGATAACTGATTTGCTTTTTTTTTTAATAAATTCTTTCGAATACGTATATTACCATAAAATAGACACTAAATTGAGCAATACTCCGAAACAGATCAACCGATTTTGTCCAATATCAATATACTTCTTCCCATGGACATTATAAATATGTATACCAAGTTTCATAAAAATCCGGTGAAGCATATTTGAGTTACCGCGTCTTTAAAATAGACACTAAATTGGGTTTTACTCCGGTGCCGGTCTACCGATTTGGTCCAATATCAGTGGACGACTTCCCATGTACATTATAAATGGGTATACAAAGTTTCAGGAATATCCAGTAAAGCATATCTAAGTTATCGCGACTTCTTACATATTAACATAAAAGGCACTAAATTGGGCATTATTCCGGTACTGGCGAACCGATTTGGTCGAATATCAATAGACGTCTTTCCATGGACATTATAAATGCGTATACGAAGTTTCATAAAAATCCGATAGAGCGTATTTAAGTTATTGCGCCTTTAAAATAGACACTAAATTGGGTTTTACCCCGGTACCGGGCAACAGATTAGGTTCAAATTCAATGGAATACTTTTAATGGGCATCATAAATGCGTATACCAAGTTTCATGGAAATCCGATACAGCGTATTTGAGCTATGGCGCCTTTCTAATATAATCCATTAAAATAGGCACTAAATTGAGCATTACTCCGGTACCGGTGAACCGATTTGGTTCAATATCAATAGGGTTCTTCCCATGGACATTATAAATGTGTTTTCCAAGTTTCATGAAAATCCGAAAAAGCGTATTTGAGTTATGGTGCGTACAGACACACGGACAGACAGACAGACGGACAGACAGACGGACAGACATTTTTTCGTCCCCCACACAATCTCATAAAGTACCATACTGGCACTTAATAAAAGGCGATGAAGTTGACAGATAATATGTGTGTCTGAATAACATAATCCTAAAAGTAAAAATGTATAGGCCTATATGAGTTTGACACCTGCTGAGGATATGATACGCTTTCCATTTCTTCGTTTGTGTTACCTTATTAACTACTTTATTTGAAGTGATTATGGTATTTAACAATTCATAGCTTTTTACTGTTTGAATGTTTTCTCGTAAATGCATTCAGATATCACTAGAATTTTTCTCTCATTGGAATCCTCTAAAGACAAATTACTAAATTTTTAGTTTTTTCCCCCTTAGGTTGCTCATCATGGGTTGTCTGTTAATAATAATAATAATAATAATAATAATAATAATAATAATAATAATAATAATAATAATAATAATAATAACAACAATAATAATAATAACAATAATAATAACAACAATAATAATAATAACAATAATAATATATCCACAAATTTGGTTCCTGGCCGAAATAAGAGTTAATAATAGCTAATTTGGCCAAATTACTAATTTTTTTAACATTTCTATTTATTGTTATGAAATTAGTTTATAGACGTAGTAGCCTACTAATAAATAACCATAGAACAAAAAAATGAAACGTAAAACTAGAATAAAGAAGTAAAGAATTAAAACAGGGATACTTCATTAGATACGAAGGAATTGGAATCGGCTATACTGAGAAAATAAGTTGAGATTATGCTGTTTCCCAGTCCCATGCTGTTCCCAATGCTGTCAATCCAGAACCATGATTTCCAAAATTAACATAGTACAGAATGATACTTTACCGCCCAGGAAGGCATCGATCACACTATGGTTTTTGAGATAGTAGTGGTTTTAAGAATGAGAGCTGGATTTACATAAGTGGTGGTAGAACATGTTACAAAAACTCTCTCATATGTACCTGTTCTGGTTAATGTGGCTAATTTATTTATTTCATCTATATGACCTACAATTTTTGCAGTGGGATTAACATGTGTGCAACATAAATTTGGAAAATAAAAGTTTAAAGGGAATGTACTCGTATATGCTGACATTGTACCTCACGATGTTGTTCTTTTGAGTTTCGATAGAGGAAACGAAATGAAGTTATGTAAGAAGTAAATGTACACCCTAATAGCCAATGAATTATAGTCCTTTCACATTCGCCAGAGGTTTCAAGGCCAAACGTAGCACGCCTATGATGCCCCCACTTACCGCAATCATATGACATCATACCCCTCCAATGCCAGTCACATGACAAGCCAGTAGGGAGTTCCCCTTGGTGTCGTATGAGTGTGTGCGACAGCGCAGCTCCTCCGCGCAGAGGGGAATACTCTTGACTGCTGATCAGTGGGGGCATATTAGACGTGAGAAGTTGTGGCCTTGAAACCTCTGGTGAATGTGAAAGCACTTTAACTTACAATATATCTTTATTTCTCTTGGTTGTTCTAGCTCGGCAAAGGTGGGAAAGTCCTCCATTATATCACAGTTTCTCTATGACAAATATTCGCCACGGTATAGGGAGACCGTGGAAGAACTGCACAGGGGAGAATATGAACTGCAAGATGGAATGTCACTTACGCTAGACATCCTGGATACATCCGGAGCATACCAATTCCCTGCCATGAGAGCGCTATCTATCTCCACGGCTGACGCCTTTATCCTCGTATACTCAATCGAAGATGGCGAATCATGGGAAGAAGTTCGAAGACTCAGAGACCAGGTGAGTTATTGAAACAATGAGTTGTAATTCACTTCAGGGATCACACACAGGGGCGCCAAGTTTTGAAAAACATTAAGTGGGCTCAAAGATTTTAAAATTATTATAACTCCCTCCCCTTACTTGGTTCTTCCCTCTGCTTTATTGTCCCTTGCTGATTTACCCAGTCTTTCTTAATTCATTATTTCTACATGTTCTTTTCACTTTGGCATCCTTCTTTTTCCCGTCGCCAATGTCTTGTCCTCCACACTTTTATCCTTACTTTGTTATTAGTACCTTCCTGTGATTAAGCATCGTCTAAATTCCAAATCTAACTTTTCTGTGCTCACCTTTTATATATTGAGAACAGCAATACGATTAAATTTTTCTGAACACAAAAAAGTCTATAGTATTTTCAAAGCGTAAAAATATATTTCGGCGGTGGCTGTGGAAACTGTATTGAGAGAGAAAGACAAAAATTTGTAGCAAACTGTATGTCAATATTAGCCCGATTTTAGCTTTATAACAAACCAACAATGAAACACAATTTCTAGTAATAGCAATAAATAATAGTAGGCCTATAACAGGAATAGAAGACAAATTATTGGGTGGGCTCGAGCCCCAGGGGCCCATATAAGTTGGCGCCACTGATCACACACACCTTCTACCATTAAAAGTAAATCTCGCATGTTTTCATAAATTGAAGCAAGGACTCTATCAACGTTATAAGTGACATTTGCAAACATTTTCAGTTCGAACAAAGAAGATGAATAAGAGGGAAAAATAATTATATCCTGTATTTATGAACAAAGAATTTGGTGGGACATTAATGTCACAGTGTTAGTTACTAAAAGTATTATCATTTTGCAACAAAGGACTTATGAAGCAAGATGTGAAACGTATCCCATGTAACAACGTTTTATGTGCAGTCCGCCTCCAACGTTGTTACAGGATCAAGTAAAGTGTTGTATTGCACCATGTCTAGCTGCGTCTCCATTGATATACATTTAGCACCAACATGTTGCAGTTAACATATGTTAAATGTTTATCATCAACTTGTTGACGTATACAAGTCAAGCGGTTTGCCAATTAACAACTGTCTCCACTACAATGTTAACATGTGTTGGCGCAGTCATTCAAAAAGAAAACTCCAATGAAGAGGGCAGCCACCATTACAAAATGAGAGTAATTTTATATACTCGTTACTATTTTCTTGTTAACTGTCTATTACTTTCTTAAATACTAATATTGTATAGATGTATTGATCTTTTCAAAATAACTATCACATTTTTCAACAATGGAGTGTGCCATAAAAATAATTTTAAAAGTAGATGCAATACTATTGAGAACACTGATATACCAAATACTCACATAATACAAAATGGATGCCGGCAATATTGAGGAAGCTGTCGACTGCTTTTCGTGTACACGAAAATTCCTGAACCAAAGCCGATTAAGCTGGCGATCGCTTTTTGTTTCCCGAAAATTCCCGAAACAAAGCCGATATCGACCGACTAGTCAATTGACTTGACATGTTCATTTTCTCCGGAAAACAAATTAACACCTGAAAATGTTAAGTACAACACGCTGGGTTTGCATGTCAAGTCAATTGGAACGCGAAATTGTAATATAGCCTACATGTCAATATCAACTTGTTAATATTGACATGTTCGTGCTAAATGTACGAGTATATCAATGGAGACGTAGCTTAATAGAAAATTCTAAGTGTTCCATAGAAGCTGCAACCCTGATACATTCATACGACAATATTTTAGAGTGTTTGCTATTTAATACCGCACACTGACCTCAAAATTCTTTAACATGAGGTTAATATGGTATCTACATAATACGTTGTTACATCTACCTCATTTGTTTCTTCCAACGCTAGTTTCACAACATTTCTGGAACTGAGATATTCTTTTCCTCCAACCCTCCTTTTCCGCACATTGTGTTTCCGCTTAACGATATTTTAATGTCGCTTTCTGGCTCTATTTGCATGCTTTTGTGCAGCAGCTGACAGAAGCATGGGTACAGCATCACAGCATCCTCCTTGTTAGTTACATAGAACGTTTTCACAGGTTAGCCAGTAATTCACACTTTCCTGCCCACGTAACCAGTGTCCGATATATCACCACTGCTTTTGTTGAAATGCAAGACAGTACACGGAATCGTTACACGGAAATCGCACTTTTCAAAACATTGCCACTTACAAGTTTGTTAGGACCCATGCCTCAATTATATTCGACCATTTTCTTCAGCCTTATTATGATGATGAGTGTTCTGCCCGAAGGCAGGTCCAGACCCGGGACGAAGCCGCAGTGAATTTTTGATGGATCATTTTTAAATTGTGCTCTTCAGTCTTAAAAGAAAAGAATGGTATTATATCTCAAAGACAAAGTAAATGAATTAGGGGTAAATAGTAAAGACAAAAACGTTAGGGATCTCTACAAGGGAATAAACGAGTTCAAGAAAGGTTTTCAACCTAGAACAAACATAATTCAGGACAATGATGGCACTATACTCGCGGCTCCAAATAATATTTTGAATAGGTTGACAAATTTATTTAATCAATTATTAAATGTACATGGAGATGTCCACAAGTGTAGTAAGCAGAGACGTTGGTTGCTGAACCAACTCTAACAGAAGTAGGAACAGCTGTAGGTAGACTATAAACACACAAATCTCCAGGTGATGACCAAATTCCAGCAGAATTAATTAAAGCAGGTGGGGATAGATTAAACTCAAGAAATCCATAAACTCATTCTTATTTAGTATAAATAAATTTTCCACCTAAACCATAAAATAAATCAGCCAAAATTTCAATAAATTTAACGTTTACTTTTACACTTTGTTTTATAATTAAAAGATGAACCATTGATGAAATATTTTGTATTCGCCAAATCTTGGAGAAAAAGTGGAATATAATAAGTCTGTTCACCAGCTATACATATATTTTAAAAAGGCATATGACTCAGGCGATACAAAGTGTACAATATCCTTATTGAGTTGGGATACCAAAGACGTTAGTTAGGCTGATCAAAATGTGTCTAAATGAAACCAATTGCAGAGTAAAGGTAGGGAAACTAACATCAGATAGGTTCGCCATTAAAAGTGGCTTGAAGCAAGGAGGTGTACTATCGCCTTTACTTTTTAATTTCGCTTTGGAATATGCCATTAGGAAAGTCCAGGAAAACAAGGTAGGCCTAGAACTAAATGGCAGTCACCCTATTTTAGCTTATATAGACGACGTTTGTCTGTTGGGTGATGACATAAACACAATCGAGAGAGATGCAGAAAGTCTCTTCGATGCCTGCAGGAATGTTGGATTGGAAATTTTTACAGAAAAAACTAAGTACATGGTCATGAAATGCCAAATAATACTCTACAAAATATTACGTACAATAGCCGGTAAATCGTTCGAACGAGTCGATAAATTCAAATATCTGGGATCAATAATTACAAGGCCGAAGTTAAGTGTAGACTCAAATCAGGAAATGCCTGCTTTTATGTAGTTTAGGAACTCTTATCTTCTCGACTACTGTCCAGATATCTAAAAATAAAAATTTATAAGACAATAATTATCTTGCCGGTTGTGTTATAAGGATGTGAGACATGATCGCTTACTCTTCAGGAAGAACATAATCTGAGAGTGTTCGAAAAAGGGTGCTTAGGAAAATATTTGGGCCTAAGAGAGATGGAAATGGAGACTGGAGAAAACTGCATAACGACGAGCTTCATTACCTCTCCTCGTCACCGGATATAGTAAGGGTAATTAAATCACTGAGAATGAAATGGGCTGGACATGTTGCGCGCATGAGGGAGGAAATACATACCTAAAAGTATTGTCGGGGAGACCCGAAGGGGAAATACCACTTGGAAGACCTACACGCAGGTGGGAAGACAATATTAGGATAGATTTAAGGGAAGTCGGATTTGCGAGGGATGATTGGATGGAATATGTTTGAATGGCGGGCTCAGATAAGCGCGGCAGTGAACCTTCGGGTTCCATAAAATAGATAATAATAATTTAGCTTACTTAGGAATTGTCTAATGCCATTGAGTAAGTAAGTATTATTGGTAATATTTATTATTACTACTACTATTATTACAGTGTTATTAGAACATTTAAAAGTGAAGAAGAATCAGAGAATCAAAATATTATTATTCAAAAGCTTTAGCCTAAACCATATCTGAGCGACTGAGGGGAAACGTTTTATTCCCCCATCCTGCAGTGACGTATGAAACCTGTTCATGTTCAGTGTCACATCGAAACTGCTTTATGCTGACGTCAAGGGCGACTGTAGTGGGAGAAATTCCCTTACCGCACAGTGACACAATGTGTCACAGGTGCGCACCCATGGCCTAAACTTACCTTTTATAAACAGGATGAATGTGCTTTGTTATAATATTGCTGTTGACACATGTGTGTGGTATCATGTTACAGTTGACTTGCACAAATAACGAAGCAGAGATGTTGTAGAAGGCATTGCTAGCAAAACAACTTTCTCTTTGAAGATATAAGCGAGTTATTAAAATATATACACAATTGTTAGTTCCGAACAAATTGCGCGATCGATCGCGGGTTAAAATTATATTTTTAAAAATTAAACGAGAAGTTGAGAAAAAATTGCGCTATACTAGATTTCACCCCATTTTACAAGGGAGACTTGCAATCCATCATTCACTGTAAGTACCATTTTGATGAATCCGCCTATCGCTAAAGGAAGAGAACTAGAGTAGGAAGCCAGGGACTGAGCAATAAGTGGCAAAGGACCATTCTTATTAAATTTATTTAAAAATGCACCCAAATTCTATGAATACAAGAAAAAAACATTTTTAATTCCTCACTGGCTAATCCATTATATATATTAAACTTGAAGATTTTACTTTGCAATTTACGCATTATTTCTTCTGCAGTTTTACGCTGCAAATTATTGGTGTCAATACTAACAAGTTTTTATGTTTCTTGCATCATACGCAAAGTGTTTCAGGATGGGACATTATTGGAGAAGGAACTTACAAAAATCTTGGAACTAAAGGCTTCCGTGAATTTCTGTCAGTTTAAGTGGAGGAGTATTAGTAAACTTAATTTGTTTACGTCAAACTGATTTAAAGGCATTAATTGCTTATTCTGATCACGATAGCTAAATCAATTCAATCGATTTTTTTCTTATTTTTTTTCTATATCCGTCAACGTTTCGTAGTACGCATGAAGTAAGAGCCCTGAATGTTGCATATAACGCACGGCGCTCACTGCTTACGGTAGATGTTTATGCTTTCTCAATATTTTAAGAGCAATAATGAGGATATAATCTAGTAATTTCACTTTGGTAACATAGGGGTTTCACCCCTTTAAATGAGATGAAAGAGGGAATCACCTATCACACTGCAAATTATTTTTAAGTGCATATTTGCATCTAATTTTGTCACATATCAGAGAAAGTTTTTTTTCGTAAATTTAATACCAAAAATGTGCAACTAAAAACAGGAACTAAGTGCAGACCGCAATAAAATGTTGCTGATTGGCTAGTCATTCCTAGTCATGAGCGGATTCCGTTAGGTATGGCATTTGCCTACCTCCCACTCAAAATGGTTGGTTGACATTAGCTTATTATGCTGTCAAATTCTCATGAGAAATGCTGTCTCCCATTAGGACTGGAACTGGCACGCAACCTGCAGCGATAGCCGAACTTCCCCTTTTACCTATATAATGGTTTAGGTTTTTATTTAAATTTGCATCCCGGATGCTGAAGTAAGAATTTTTGAATAGCAGTCAATTAACATCGTGGACTTAAAATAAAAATCGAAGCCGAAAGAGAAGAAAAAAGAAGATGAATTGGCGAAGGAAGATAAGGAAGAAGTTTATGAATTTATTAAAGACACAGACAGCAATGGAGCTCATTTAGTAACAGATAACATTTTCAGTGACTAGGTAAGGGACAAATTGACTTACCTTTGTTTTACAGAGTAGTCTACGGTGGTTGGGTGATGGTTTTACAGAGTAGGCTACTCTACGGTGGTTGGGTGATGGTTTTTTGTTTTACAGAGTAGTCTACGGTGGTTGGGTGATGGTTTTGTTGGTGGAGGTAGTAATTGTAGAGCATGAAACGTTTAACATACAAACTTACTCTAATACTTCTTAATTTCTGTCGATAATATGAGTGAATTTCCTTTCTTGTGGTTGTATGCAGGGTGGATTTGCCTGGGACATGTCTCGGGTTCGATCCCACATGAGGTCATTAATTTTTCTATTATTCAGTTAGCTCACATTCCAGCAACCCTTAGGGCCTTCAAGGTCTGTAATAGGGAAAATTTTACTTTTTATTTAAGCTTACATTTTCTTATAGGCCTACTACATTAACTAGTTAATCTCTGCTGCTCAATACTCGGAAATTTTAACATTATTACAATAATTCTGTTGTGAAAAGCGTGTGTTGTTTATAAAACTGATGAGCTGAAGCATGGGAAGATAGTATTGCTTGCGTAGTCATTCACCTCATACTTGAAGGGAAGAAAGTACTCTTGAGATGGTCGAAAATCACATTTTTTGTTTAAAGCTGAAAAAAATTCTGAATCATCCTGAACAAGAAAATATATATACATACAAATATATATATACACTTTTACGCAATATTTTGCCCACTTAAAGTACATTTAAGTGGAATTTCCACCAATTTAATATCAGGCACAACATTTCAACTGATAACAAGAACTGCATCTACCATGCTCAAGGAGCTGCCCAGGCAAGTACAAAGGAAACTAGGATGAAAAAAGGAAACTTGAAAGTAAAAAAGGGGCAGAGAATGAAGATGATAATAATCATATTCCTATGTTCCTGGAACGCAACTTTTAAACGCAAATAGGCCTATCTCCAAAACTTTTTATATACGTTTTCACCCTCATCTCGAAATCTAGATTATTAGAGCCTTATGTTTGTTTTGATCAGAGAAGTCGTACAAGAAAGAAACCAATAGATGGTGTGGAAATCTAAAAAACAATTACACCCTGACGGCTGATTTCTACTGTTACGCAAAAACGTGTTATCCGAATAATGGTCGGGTTACCCTGGTATGGTCACAAATCTCTTACAAGGCTCACCGCTATTGAACTCTTAAATGGCTTCACATTTGTTATTGTGGCTATACTTCAGATAACGTCACCATTTCAAATGCTGCTAAGATGACTGCACGATGAGGCTACTTGAATCACACTCGCAAGTACAGCATAAAAATAAACCCGGCTTCAATATTAGAAGAAAACTTTATTATTGTTTAACCTACTTATCTAAATATAGAATTCCAACATAATACATTGTGTCATAGGCTATTCTGAAAGTTTTACCCACTGAAGTATTTTGAGCGCTGTTACAAGAATAAAGAAGCAATGATGTAATTTTAACATCAAAAACAACTCTCATGAGAGCTGAAACAAACAACGTGTTCAATCATAGATTTAAGCTTTGTACAAGTTAATTATTTTTTGCTGCCAACTTAACAGCAGTATATTCTATTTATTATTTTTCCTCTAGTTTTTATTGTTAAGTTTACATTTTTAGTTATTGCATTACATCCTATGTTCATTTACTTTCAACATTAGATTTAGCTTTTCATGTTGGCTTTGGATATCTTTCTTTTGTCAGTTCCTGTTTCTGTAGTCAACTTGATTCATATTACTATTTAAATAACATTCATTTTCTAGCTTGTAAGCTATTATTCCTATTCATTGTCTTTATTATTCATATTTGATTGTTATTTTTTGTATCCAGTCTTCAGGATACACTTCTTGAGCAGTTTATATGCGTTTCATATTGCTCATTGACTTGACTTCCTTCTTCTTCACTTCAACAATTCCATTTTACTTATACATGAAAGGATTCATGTGTTTCTCTGGTGCTTCAGATTATTGAGATATAATTTGAACATCAACTTTCATTCATTCTATTTGTAAGGATAACATATCCTACAGATTCTACATTTCTTCATCATATGCTTCAAGTAAGCAATACTTCTAGTGCATCAAGAAATGTGCTTGTCTTTCATTCAACTTATGCCTGGCAAAATGGCGTTCTTGTGGTGTTTTGCTAATTGCTAAATAGCTGGGACATCACGACATATATGCTCATCCTTACAGCAGGTAAAGATTCTGCTAATTTCAATTTATACGAGGACATATACTTCACTTCAAGTAAGTTATCAATAGTATTACTAGAAGTGGCTTCAATTCTCCATTCATCTACGCATTAAACATCGATCTTATTGTTGAGATTTAGCTATCGTTAAATAGCTTATACATCAGACTTAATATTCAGTTTCTCATATTGAAATCTACTTCTACAAGTGTCACACTTCACGCACACATATATATATTTATTCACAAATGTGATTTTATGTGATTTCAAGACTGAATCTTCAACTCCATTATTTACAAACTTTCATTCTATCTCATGCGTTAAGATGACTCACATATTACATCAAACATAAACTCTACATACCTGAAGATTGTCAACCATTGTATGGATATATAAATGCTACATCAAGAAGACTGTTAGCTGAAGACCTACTATCTTCGTTTTCAACTTTGTCAACCAAGTGAAAGTGTATTTGTTCGTGTGCTTAGCTTATGATTAAATGTTATGTCTTATATTCAAGGTTTCATTGAGTGATGTATGCTATAAAGCTTATTCATTTCATTTCCTCCATTATGGAGGTGGTCCTCCGCCAGAGATCTTATTAATTGTGGTTGGCACGGAAAGTGTTAAGCACAATTAAATTTACAATCTCGTGTAGGTATTAGGGACTTTTACAGTCCGCTATCACATATAATACGCCCCCTGATCCTACATATGGTCCTCCGGGCCGGATAGAACTAGTAAGACTGTACTAATAGGCCTAGCCTACATCTAGGATAGAACTAGTAAGACTGTATTAATAGGCCTAGCCTACATCTAGGATATTACCAGCAAGACTGTACTAATAAGTTATTCCTTCATCTGGTCCTTCTGACCATAATCAAACTATTAAGATTGTAATAATACAATAATACTCTTACATCATTCACCCTCTGTGTCACAGACAGACTTGGGTGGCATACAAGAGCCTTCTTGTTTTGCTCACATTCATGTATGCATTATTATTTTATCTCAAGAGATATATATTGATACTTAAGCAATTAAAGATTGACTTAACATTGATTTGTGCTCTGCCATAAGCATTTGAGCCATATGCCATCACTCATTGAAACTTCAAAGTGTACTGTATGATATATATATGTCAATTGTAAACATTGTGACATCATTGTAAGTCACAGACACACAACACACTCTGTCAACAGTACATTAACACACAATTCTCTTACACGAACACGATTCTTAACGTTCTTCGCAATTCAATACTCATCTTATTGCAAATAATTGCAATCATTCTCCTCTATCATATATTTCATTGTCTTCTTGACAATAAGTTGTCCAGAAGTTGTTTCTCATAGGCGGGCATAACGGTCCTGTTCTTCTCGCATACTATTTCACTTGCATTGCTTCCTTGTATCCCGGCAAGCGTGCAAATTCCTACATTTTTTTTCATTCTTCGTATACCTATCTTTGAATCATGGAAGATCAAACATTAAGACAGGTCGAAGACCTCAAAAGAAAACGTACTCCTCTTAAGGCACAACTTACACGTCAGTGTAATTATATTACTGATCTTAATGAGTCAGGTGAACTCAATCACCAACAATTATTGAAGCGTAAAGACATTCTTGAAAAAACATTTGATAAGTTCATACTAATTCAAGATCAAATAGAAGAATTTCAGCCAACAGATGCTGAAATTAATTACCATGAAGAAGTCGAAAATGGCTTCATCGAAGCTATTTCTAAGGTAGAGACTTTAATTAAGCTCGCAAAGCTTAGACAATTAAGAGTACAGCTCTTAAACCATATTCAAGTAATAAATGAGCTTATGATCGAGGATCAGGCATCTTACTTTGAAGGTATTAAGAGATGCGCTGAACTCGAACAATCATTTCAGCACTATCAAGCTGAACAGTCTTCAATTGAAGACATTGAATCATTCAATGACAGGCAAATTCAACGCTATGAGCTTGAAGAAGCCTATTACAAAGCACTTTCTAGACTTGAAGCTTCCATAAAGGCAAACAAGCAAGTATACGATCCAGATCCTATGTCTGCGCCTAGTCCGCAACCAGTACTGACTGAGCAAAACCACGTTTCTCTTCCAAAGTTACCTGAAATAAAATTACCGACATTTTCAGGCAATCCCACTATGTGGCTAGAGTTTCGTGACACGTTTACATCATTAATACTGCAGAATCAGTACGTGTCTGAGATGGACAAGTTTCAATATTTAAAGTCATGCTTAACCCCTGAGGTTATGACTATTATACATAATATTCCTGTCAGTGCTGCCACATTCAGCATTGCCTGGCAGACTTTGTTAGAGCGTTTTGACAATGACAGACTCATTGCTAATGCTCATTTAGAGAATTTATTTTCTCCCCCTTCTATTGATAGAAACTCTGCTGATTCGCTCCAGAGATACTTAGATCATTACATAAGTACTGTCCACGCGCTTCAGTCACTGCACATTGATGTTGAGCTGACTGATCTTATTATCTCAAAAATAATACTGGATAAGCTTTCTCCAGCTATTATTAGAGATTGGGAATCTTCGCTTAAAGCTGATAAGTTTCCATCACTGAAGGACTTATTCAGTTTCCTTGAGGCCAAAGTTCGAGTCATTCAAATGACTGACTTAGCTATCAAGTCCCAGTCGAATCAATCTCCAGTCAAAAATGTGACTGCGAAATCTAATAATAATTCTAACAACAATCGTAAGTCCACTGAAGCTAAGAAAAAGCCTTCGTGGTCTCAACCTATTTGTATATGTTGTAATCGCCCTCGTGATCATGAATTATTTCTCTGTGAAGCATTCAGAGCTTTCGCTTTGCCCCAAAGATTTGAATTTGTGAAACGCAACAATGTATGTAATGTCTGCCTGAGAATAGGTGGTCATTCACAAGCCTGCTCTTCTTATACTTGTATGAAGTGTCAAGGTAAACATAGTACTTTGCTTCATCCTTCAAACGCTCCCATACCAGTAAACCCATGTGCCATGTTAAGAAGTGGCACAGCTACTTCAAAGATTCTATACCCTACAGCAACTGTGTTAATAGCAGATGCTAATGGCGAGTACATTGAGGCTACAGCCATTCTTGATTCAGCTACGACTTGTAATTTAATTACAAATAGATTATTTCAACGCCTCAAACTTAAACCAACTCCTCGTAGAGAATATTTGCAAGGAGTAGTGTTTGAAAAGCGCACTCTCTGCAAGGTAGCATCTTTGTCACTGAAATCTAATGTTTCTGATTGGTCGTGCCAAACGAATGCTTTGGTTATTCCATGCATAGCTACTTGTAAGTTCCCTCGTGCTTACATAAATACTGACAATTGGAATATTCCAGCTAACTTGAATTTAGCAGATGCTAAATTTAACCAACCTAAGTACTTAGATTTGCTCATTGGTACAGAGCTTTTTTCACAAATACTGTTATCAGGCAAAATCATGGCTGATAATCTGCCTGGCATACATAATTCAGAACTTGGTTGGTACTTTATGGGTAAAGTCCCTCAACCTGTTACTTCTTCGCAGCATAGTATTCCTATGCAAAGTACTGCTTCTAAACATATGAATGTTTCTAAGCAAATGACTTCTCACAGCAAACCTAAAGCAGCTAATAGGCGTGAGAAGCCTCGTGTCAAGCAAACTCATTCTAATCTCTCATTCCCTAGCTCTGACTCATTAATCGATTCAAACTACTCTGCTTTCTTGCACTCAGAATCAGCTGTGGATGAACAATTAGCTAGGTTCTGGGAATTAGAAGCTGTCAATAATTCTGCTCCATTCCATGATGAATCGGAATGTGAGAGACATTTCTCTCAAAATACCACCAGAGATGACTCTGGAAGATATATAGTTAAACTTCCTTTTACTGCTCCTCCTGAAACATTAGGTAGCACAAAGCAACAAGCTTACAAACGGTTTCAGCTCTTAGAAAAAAGACTGTCATCCAACGAATACTTAGGTACTGAATATGTCAAGTTCATGCAAGAATATAAGGATTTAGGTCATATGCAACGAGCTGACCACATTACTAATGCTCCTTGTCAATACATTATTCCTCATCACCCAGTAATTAAGCCTAGCAGCACTACTACAAAGGTTAGAGTAGTCTGTGATGCCTCAACTAAGTCATCTAATGGAAAATCCTTGAATGACACTTTAGCTATAGGTCAAGGTCAGCCTCCTGAACTTCTGCCCTATGTAACTAAGTTTTCACATTTGAAGACACTGCGTATTATAGCATATGTTCTACGATTCATAAATAATTGTAGGCCTGCTAAAATTAAGCTCACAGGTCCTCTTGAACCTAGTGAAATTTCAAATTCACTCTACACTTGTGTGAAAATAATTCAGCAAGTCGATTATCATGATGAAATCAATGCTTTGACTTCGTCTGATGTCGTTCCTTCATCTAGTAAAATACACTCACTTTGTCCATTCATGGATAGTGAAGGTATTCTTCGTGTTGGTGGAAGACTGAAGCACTCAGAACTGCCCTTTGATGCGAAGCATCAGATTTTGCTTCCAGCTAAGCATCCTTTCACTAAACATCTCATTCGTTTTACACACTTCAAACTATGTCATGCTGGTTCCCAGCTTATTATAGCTCACTTACGGGAAAGGTTTTGGATACCTTCTGTTAGGAGAACAATTCGCTCTGTGATCAGACAGTGCAATGTCTGTTTCAGATTTCAAGCTCAACCCTTTCAGCAAAAAATGGCTGATTTACCATCTTCTCGTGTATCTCCTATTGCCCCATTTACTAACGTCAGCATTGATTATGCTGGGCCTTACTCTATTAAATATGGTGGACCTAGATCAAGGATTACTACTAAAGCTTATATAGCTGTATTTGTTTGCATGTCCACCAAGGCTCTTCACCTTGAGTTAGTCACCTCGCTTACTTCCAATGCATTTTTAGCAGCCTTTTCCAGATTTACTGGTAGAAGAGGCATACCGGTTTCAGTCACATCGGATAATGCTACGAACTTTGTTGGTGCTCAAACTGATATCAGACAACTTACAGATTTTCTATCTTCTCATGAACATAAATCGAAAGTTCAAGATTCTACTTCACATCTTAACATAAAGTGGAATTTTGTTCCTCCTCACAGTCCCCATATGGCTGGCTTGCATGAAACAGCTGTTCGCTCAGTTAAGCATCACCTGAAAAGAGTAATGACTTCTATGATACTTACCTTTGAAGAGATGTCAACCCTCTTAATTCAAATTGAAGCTATTTTGAATTCACGTCCTCTCGTCACTCTTCATGAAGACGTTGAAGACTTGAATTATCTTTCTCCAGGTCATTTCCTTATAGGAAGACCTTTGATTTCATTACCTACCTCAAACCTTTCTAGTAGCACTTCTTTGCGTTCAAGATGGAATGCTATGAATCAACTGCTACTTGGTTTTTGGAAGAAATGGTCATCTGACTATTTACATTCTCTACAACAACGTTCTAAATGGCTAAAGACTCTTCCTAATGTGGAAATAGGAACTCCTGTTCTTTTACTTGACGACAACGTTCCCCCTTTACGTTGGGTTATGGGTGTTGTACACTCTATTCATCCTGGATCTGACGGACTAGTTAGAGTAGTCACAGTTAGAACCTCTACAGGTTTCTACAAGCGACCAATTGTTAAGCTTGCTCCTCTTCCCATTTCTAATATTGAAGATGAGTAAACCTCTTTATTATTCAAAGTTTAAATCTACTCTTTTTCACATAATCTAATATATTTTAAAATTATTTTCAAGAAAATAATTTTGCGGGCAACTTATGTTCAATCATAGATTTAAGCTTTGTACAAGTTAATTATTTTTTGCTGCCAACTTAACAGCAGTATATTCTATTTATTATTTTTCCTCTAGTTTTTATTGTTAAGTTTACATTTTTAGTTATTGCATTACATCCTATGTTCATTTACTTTCAACATTAGATTTAGCTTTTCATGTTGGCTTTGGATATCTTTCTTTTGTCAGTTCCTGTTTCTGTAGTCAACTTGATTCATATTACTATTTAAATAACATTCATTTTCTAGCTTGTAAGCTATTATTCCTATTCATTGTCTTTATTATTCATATTTGATTGTTATTTTTTGTATCCAGTCTTCAGGATACACTTCTTGAGCAGTTTATATGCGTTTCATATTGCTCATTGACTTGACTTCCTTCTTCTTCACTTCAACAATTCCATTTTACTTATACATGAAAGGATTCATGTGTTTCTCTGGTGCTTCAGATTATTGAGATATAATTTGAACATCAACTTTCATTCATTCTATTTGTAAGGATAACATATCCTACAGATTCTACATTTCTTCATCATATGCTTCAAGTAAGCAATACTTCTAGTGCATCAAGAAATGTGCTTGTCTTTCATTCAACTTATGCCTGGCAAAATGGCGTTCTTGTGGTGTTTTGCTAATTGCTAAATAGCTGGGACATCACGACATATATGCTCATCCTTACAGCAGGTAAAGATTCTGCTAATTTCAATTTATACGAGGACATATACTTCACTTCAAGTAAGTTATCAATAGTATTACTAGAAGTGGCTTCAATTCTCCATTCATCTACGCATTAAACATCGATCTTATTGTTGAGATTTAGCTATCGTTAAATAGCTTATACATCAGACTTAATATTCAGTTTCTCATATTGAAATCTACTTCTACAAGTGTCACACTTCACGCACACATATATATATTTATTCACAAATGTGATTTTATGTGATTTCAAGACTGAATCTTCAACTCCATTATTTACAAACTTTCATTCTATCTCATGCGTTAAGATGACTCACATATTACATCAAACATAAACTCTACATACCTGAAGATTGTCAACCATTGTATGGATATATAAATGCTACATCAAGAAGACTGTTAGCTGAAGACCTACTATCTTCGTTTTCAACTTTGTCAACCAAGTGAAAGTGTATTTGTTCGTGTGCTTAGCTTATGATTAAATGTTATGTCTTATATTCAAGGTTTCATTGAGTGATGTATGCTATAAAGCTTATTCATTTCATTTCCTCCATTATGGAGGTGGTCCTCCGCCAGAGATCTTATTAATTGTGGTTGGCACGGAAAGTGTTAAGCACAATTAAATTTACAATCTCGTGTAGGTATTAGGGACTTTTACAGTCCGCTATCACATATAATACGCCCCCTGATCCTACACAACGAAAAGTTTCTAAAAGCCTTAAAGGTGCAAATAATGTAATTATCCCACGCTATGAATGTATTTGTGATTGTGTTCATGTATATGTAGGCTATGCTATTTTTAATAGGAACATATTTTGTAATTCTGTTATTGTTTGACACTGACTTGAACCATCTTTTATAATAAAAATTCATTATTGTTTTATATTCTTCATTTGCATCCATTTCTTTCTGCAACTGTACTCTACCATTACTATTCACATAGTTCTTCCTGTAACTCAGTCCTTCTGTTTCTGGTATCGTAAGTTTATCTTGCAATGCATTCTTTAAGTAAGCTCGAGACAAGATATCAGCCACAAACAAATATTTACCTGGAACATTATAATGAACATCCATTTCATATTTTAACAACTTCAGTTTTAATCTCTGTAACCTTGCCGAAACTATCCTATCAGTAGGCTTGTCCATTATTGCCACAATTGGTTTGTGATCAGTGAATTCATTTTTCACTCTTAAAAAAACAAAAGTAGACATTTTTTCACAACAAACACAATTCGAAAGAAATTATTTCTCTATCTGTGCATATTGCTTTTCTGTTCGGAAAAAATTTGTCACGAAGACAATGCAATTGGTATAATTCGTAACAATACGACAATTGATCACAAAGGAATGATAATTCTTTCACACTGGCCATGTGTAAGCAACGTTGCCATGGTAGCTCAGTTGGTTAGAGCATCGGCACGGAGAGCCGAAGATCCTGGTTCAAATCACGGCTATGGCATTGAATGTTTCATTCTGACTTCACCTTTCCAATTGATCATAAACACAATTCATCAATTGTACTATTCTTCACAAACATCACTATAATTCATTTATGTAAAGTTTCATTTACCTCAGGTGCACAGAATTGTATTATATTGCTGCATGATGCTGTTGTAGTGGAATGGAATTCAGTCATGTGTCATTAAAATATGGTGATAACCCTCAATAAGAAGAATGATTTTTATTTATTAACTGAAAATAATTGTGTCTGACAGACACGATAACATAAAAACATGCAAGTATTGATTTTCCGTCAAAGTTGTACATTAACATAGGCCTATTAGTACCGTGAAGAAACAGAATAATATTTCAATGAACATCGCCATTAAGTAAATTCCAACATTTAGGCGTATTACTTTCACGAATATTCTCATACAAAGTACATGGAGAAAAATATCAGAATTTTAAAAGAATATCAAGGATAAACTTAAAATTCACAAATGCTTTATTCCATTAATCCATTAACACACATTTTTCTTTAACATACCAAGCATTCTTTTCTAACACAATTCATGCATTTATATGCAGTGTTTCCGTTGTTCTGGTAAGGACAAAGCCTGTATTTCCTCTTTCCTTCCAGTTTGCCACTCTTCACCAACTCTTATCTTCTTCCTTTTTCTGTGAATCATTTCCAAGGACATTTTGAATTATCTTCAAATCTCCTCTCAAATTGGCGATAAGTAAACTGTTTTCAAGATGGGGTTTCATTAGATTTACACAGTCTTTTTTATATAAATCTATAACTGGAAACATTTTAACTGTTTCTGAAGCTGAAATAGAGAAAGCAGCTTTTCACTGTAACTGCTAGAGACCAGCGTCTACAGTTCCTAGTTTATGAGCAGATGACATACTTTTGACCCAGTGTACTTGATGCTGTTGTAGAGGTTTTTTTAGGAGAAATGGAAAAATCACAACCGGAATTGTCAGAAAACAATTCCTCTAAATCCATTTCCTCTTCATATAGCCTACTTCTTCCCACATCCTAGCAATTTGGATCATCCCCTTCCAAGACTTCAATTCGTCGTCTTTTTTGTGAAGTAGACGGAACCTGGTCTATTTTTCACAACATATAAAATGTTACAACTGTGCTAGTCATTGTAACTTAAAATAATCTCTAAAAGAAAAGCAATTAGTTGCATCTAGTTCTACTCACCAGAAAAAAAAAGTTCGCCTACCACCCTTGGAAATACGTTTCTACTAGACACGCAACAAAACTTGCGTTAGTGGAAGTATGTGTCTCTCAGACAGTGTGATATTTGAGAACACAGTTATTACTCCACGTGCAATCGTCACCATTGACAATGACTCACACCACAAGACTGGCAAAGAGATTTTATGAAGTTACGGAGGCGTTCCCGCCAATAGCGCAAACAGTGTTGTCATTCTAACAAAGTAAAAATTCATGCATGTCTCTCAGGCACATACTTCTTTTTAAGGGTATAACTTCTATTTTAAACATGTTGCTTGCTGTATTTTGTGGAGTAGTAACATTCTTAGTTTCGTAGTAATATGTGTAGAGGACTTCGATAGCCTATCTTCGTAGTGATTGCATATTTTGTTTCTTTGTTCTTTTTCACTTATTTTAATACGTATTTAATTATTATTCTGTTTTCTCTTTTCTTCAGTTGATTTGGTATTTTTGTTTTGTTTGTAGTTTTGTTTGTAGCATTTCTCTTCACTTAATAAAATAAAAATAATAAATAGTTTCACAAAATTGTATTTAGCAGCAAGCAGTGTATTTATCGATTTGTAAAAGTTATTTATTTTGGGGTTTTTGCAGATACTGGAGTCCAGGGGAACACGTGTACCAATAGTGGTTGTGGGCAATAAGTTGGACTTGGCAGAAGAGGGAGCTACTCGGGCGGTACCACGAGAGATTGCTGAGACCATCGCTCTGTTTGACTGGGAATGTGGATACATTGAATGCTCAGCTAAGCAGAACCTTTACATCGTCGACGTTTTCAAAGAGTTGCTTGTTCAAGCAAAAGTCCGTTACAATCTCAGCCCAGCTGTTCGAAGACGTAGGCAATCCCTCCCAAACTACGCGACTGGCGGTTCTGCCAAAAGCAAGCACATGCTCAAGAGGAACTCGTGTACTGTAGCCTGAACTTTATTACTTCAAATTTAGTATGTGTGAATACAAATTCCATTACATTGCCATTTCCCATCACGAGGAAAAATTAATTGGCATGTTATTTATATACAAATCATGTCAGAGAGAGAGAGAGAATGGTATCGTAACATGAAAAGATAAATGACTGGAGGTACATGATCGTTATTGCTTGGAGATTTTATTTTTGGCAGTAGGGTGAATGGAAGTATCTATTTATAGGTTTCAGAGTTCGAATATGAAAGCTATGAATGCAGACTGGCTTATTTACTTGATGGAACATGATTTACGTTACTGATATAATATCAGTAATATAAATCTCGTAATTCCTGTTGTAAAACATAATAGCTTATTGACTTTACATTTGTTGACAGCGGCAAGAATTAATTTAAAATTTGAAAATTATCATTTACATCGTTACCAGTTCTCTGGATAAAGAAAACGTGTTTTCTTGAGCACGGCTTGTAGAGGTAGAACTTATGTAGAGTAGAAAGAACAACGTAGAATAGTTGTCAGTGAAGATTTTTGGTATAAGTTGACAATAACGGATTTGATTCAATGCCGGTAAAAGCAATGGAATACAAGTAATTGTTGCCGATCGAAAGCACCAATGAATCAAAATAAAGAGGCTGTAGAGTAAGATAACGCCAAAAGATAAAATGTGTGTCAGGTCAACTGTTGTTGTTGCAAGAACCTTTGTAAAGAAATTATCAAAATGTCACTATTTATAAAAACTCGTTGAATCTGGAGTTTATAAAAATTATTTTGTATTTTGCGTATCCTGAAGGTTTATGGATTCACTTTAAAGAAACCAAAAAAAAAATTTCAGTGACATTCACAGTAATGGAACTTTTCGATTCTAATTTTTATAGAGTATAACCGAACCTTCAGTTTCTATTGTGTCCATTTAAAGTATGTATGAAAACTTCCTTCCTCTAGGATATGATACGAGAGATGAAGTTTTCGGAAAATCCTAAAACTTTAATTTAAATTGTTACTTCAGTTCTTTGGCATACTTCCGATACTTAGATGTGTCTATATTCGATAATTGGAGACGAAACTTTCATGCAAATGTTTTTAACTTAAAACATAGCCCAAATCGAGTACTTACCATCTCAAGACTTTCCGGTTCCAGATGTGCACCTTTTTGATACCTTATCTGGGGAGGGGAAGGGCACATGCATAATGCATATTTAAATAATTTTTAGTCGAATCATGCTTATTTTTATTTTTACAACAAAATGGCATCAGTTAATAAGTTCATTTGATAAGTTTAAATTCATGCTTTAAGGTATAGGCCTATATTTTTTAAATTAATAACCTTCCGTAATTACTCCGTCTCCGATTTTAGTTGAACCATGCTTAGGCTATAATATTCATTATATTAAGATCAAATTCATCTTTTTAAAGGTTTATTTTTTAAATAATAACCTTCCGTAATTTCCCAGTCTCCGATTTCTATTTTCCATATTTAAGCTCGCTTGTGAAATGCTAGATGATGCTGTGAGTATCAGAGTTACACAAGCAGAGTTTGAATGTAAAAAATGTGCAGCAAGATTTTCTTTGCGTTTAAAAACTTCTGTAAACTACCCTCAACAACAACCAAATTAAAAGCCAATGGCTGCCAATGGTAGACTCAATATCAATATTGAAGAATTGCATAGATCCTTCACTTATGCCAAAGGGAACCGTTCTTTGTGGTGAAAACTTAATGAAGAATTTGACCTGATACTAACACAAATGTGTTCATTGAAGTTCGCACGCATAACAGACCAAAATATGTTGACTGACAACGCAGGAACCTCACAGAAAACAATGCGGAAATGTTGTTAGTATGTTGTTAACTGTGCCAGAAAAAAGTGAAGTGTAATAATGAATTAAAAACAAAATGAAATGGATATTTCAGTGTATTTTTCCCCTGATAGTGCATGTTTCATAGTTACATATTTTGGGATTCTATAAGTGCATGAAAGTCTCATCTCTAATAACTAATACAGTATGTCATGAGTTCAAAAAAAAAAAGTAATATAACGGAAATTAGATATCCCTTGAAGGAAGTTCATGAAACTAGATATATATAAATTCCGTTATTGTAAATAAATATGTAAGTAAAAATTTGTACATTTGGTAGGAATAAGTTATCATTTTGGCTACTTCCTTTTCATCTAAAATGATACTTCAAGAATTTTTAATTATTTTAATTATTCTTAATGTTGATATCTTCGTCTGCACAACGTGAATCGAAAACCACATATTTTCTTTGAAGATTTTCAATTACTATGCAAATCCTCCAAGTATTTCACCCAACCCCTCCCGTGCATTTGACTATTAAAAATTTAACTTCCATAGTTCCCGGTATTTCTGCTGTGAGCAATAACACAAGTCAACAAAATTAAAAAAGTTTTTTGTATCCGAAATGAAATGTATCAAATCTTATGTAATTTGGCCTCCTAAATTCGAAAATGGCAGTAAATTTTTTTATTAGTTCTCGTTTAGAAGATATCAGCTATTTAGCCTTCATTGTTGTTCGCGCAAGAATATATACGTAGTCTTTAGTCACATACCTCATAAACGTGGTCTTTTGGCTTCTCTCTTACTTTATCTTTGGAGCATCTCTTACTATAGACCAGTAGTAGTCAGCAATCATAGACGTGTTCCATTTCCCCTGATAACGTCGTTCTAGATTAGCGATGTCTTGGTGGAAACGTTCACCATGCTCGTCGCTTACTGCTCCAAGATTGTCAGGGAAGAAGACCAGGTGAGAGTGAAGGAAATGCATCTTGAGAGACATGTTGCACCCCATTCTATTCTAAGCCGATTTTAGATTCACTTAATCGTCGAAATTTATGAGAGAGATACCTAAATGCTTCTCCGTTTTGATTCATACCATTTACAAAGTTTTTCATTAGTCCCAACTTAATGTGCAATGCAGGTAATATTATTTCAGTCTTGTCAACCAGTGGTCTGCAAACAAGTATTTAATACCTGGTTCTAAGATTTGTCTGAGAGGCCATTGCTTTGTTGCATAGTGTTTGTCCTTCGCATGACTATCCCATTCACATAAAATGCAACAATATTTCGTATAACCCTGTTTCCATTGGTATAGAAAAAATTCATATATCGCCCGTTTCCATTTACCCACTCACGTAGGTTAGTGGAACAAGTACAACAACAAATATGGGGTGCAAACGATTTGTCCTGATCACCAACCTTGCAACCAAAATAAAGAAGATAAGCCTTTTTAACAACAGGAGTTAACCATACCTTTTGCGATTTAAAAGTCACCTCTCCACAGATAAAACCAAAGTTATTTGTGCTGTTAACTCACTTACGCGGCATTCTGTGCCTTTCATGCCAATTCTATTACAGAAAGGATAATATATATGCATATTTGTTATTTTATAATTACAATTATAATCACTCGCAATAACAATTAAACCACTCCCTATTTTAACTATTTCAAAGCACACTGATAGACTGTTTTCTCACTCACAAAGCAAGAACTGTACTGAATTTATAAAGGAATATCAGTTTGAGGGTTGGACTTATCTGCTAGAGCCATAAATTCAGCCTTAAATTTCCGATACAGTCTGTTTCAAACAAAGTTACTCGGCTAAAATCCTGTTTTTAGTAAAACAATCTGACCTGTGTATTTTAGAAATGAGAACTAATAGACAAAAATGGATGTCATTTTCGTGTTTAGCGACCCAAAATTGGTAATGTATGGTTAATTTTATCTCTAATACATTTTGGCTGTTGACTTGTGTAATCTACCCAACTTGATAACTAGGTGAGCTACGTTACTTTGATCCAGATTTGTAATAACCGCCCGTTCTATTAATAACGAAATACCAATATTCTTGAAATTCTTAAGTGTAATATGTTCGTACATAAAACTTTTTCTTGTAAACTCCTTTTGCCAGTCAATGTAAAATTGCTTTTCTGACAATAATGTTATGGTATGGCAATAGCACTGAAAATGCAATGAGGATTTATTGAAGATGACATGCAAAAATGACCAAGCTTGCTTCCAGAGAAGGAAATTCACGTATCAGTGTGTTACTTATGATTCCCATCAGATCCAGACTCAGAAAAAATAATATGAATTACTGTTTATAAAATGTACTGTTATAATAATTATATGTGTTCATTATTACAGTGTAAATTTGAACATTCATCATTCTCGATGGAGTGTATTTGTATCCTATGCTTCAAAATATGAAAATATCCCGACGTAAAATAAAGCAACATTACATTTACTAGCTGTGATCTCAATGCACACTTAACTACTAAAAAGTGTATTAATTTGTGACCCTACCTGAAATTGTATCTATTAGAGTCTTTAAATGTACAATTCCTTAAAATATGTTCTTTATTTACACATTTATATATTTTTCTATTTATGTATTTACTTTGTTTATTTATTTAAAAAGAGATATGACGATTTGAACACATCCGCTAATGGAAATTCAATCTTCACAGAGAAAAAGGTAATTTGTTATTTTAAAAATTTTAACATCTAAAATGGAACATATTTTTATAATTTAATATGACCCAAGTGTGGTAACAGGATAATTAATAAAATATGTCACATTAAGATAATAATAATTTTTTTTATTATATTTTAAATTTAAATCACGATCGCTCCCACCCAAAACAAACTCGTGCGGTTGGTTCATCTGTTCTAACTGCATAAACGTTACTGTACGTATATTGTCACTAATGGTAACTTCTTACAAAGCAAATATTTTCAGAATAATTAATACTGCAAGATCAATCAAGTTTACCCCCTTTAAATACAACATTTCAATATAAAGTCTTTGAAATATCTTCATAAGAATATGTTACATTTTTAAGAAATCCTTCAGATATTTTTTATAAAAGGTTGCTATCCTTAAAATCTTTGGCCTAGTTGGGTTGATATCTCTGTGACCATAATTTACTAGAAGCTTAGCACTTTCTTTAAACTGTAATTTCTTTGTGTTCCTTGTGTAAGATTTAGACTATTCACATGTCGTTCCAAAAAAAAAAATAATCAGGACACCATTTTCAATGTCCTTTCTCTTCTCATCACATATACACAAGGCCATTTTTTTAATATCCGTTCAAAAGTAGTGGTGAGGAAAAAACTTTTGACGTTAAAAATGTGTGAGCCTGACTTTGCTATTGAAGTTCTTTATGTTAAATCTAGGTAAATGTCTATCCCAAACGTTCTGTGCGGTCCTATTGTTCTTATCGAATACTGTATTTCTGAACAAATCTGTATTTCTTTTGTTAGTAAATACAACAAAGATTATTATACATCAATATCGTTTTATGTTTTCCCGTTCCCTTCATTATTACCCACAACTTGTTGATTTCTTTAACCTCTTCAAAGCTTAACCATCCATTACAATAACTAAATGAGATTAAAACATATTTGAGACAACGTTAATCTTTATCATAAGTCAAAGAAACAGCCTTTTATAAAATAACTTACAGAGCCATTTTTATTACATGCATATGATGCAGATAATACTTAGTTAATTTTGTCTCCTTATCAGTGATTAACATCTAACATTATATTCGTCAATTTAACAGCTTTTTAAAAAGACCAGTGAGTTAACATATACACCAAGAATAGTGGATTCTTCAAAATACCGTAAATCTATTGAGAATGTGAAAAGAATGCATGTACTGTTGTGATGTAATCCAAGGAGGGAGAATACAGGGAGACGGCGTGCTTACAGTGTTGTATAGGAAACATGAAGCCAATGACCACGTCCCCTGAGACAAGCAGAAAGATGGCTAGCTGTATAGAATACTCGGAAATACTACGAAGTTTCACGGGTTATAACGACGTAATGTTATTGTAAATAAATTATAATATTTCAATAATTTTATATGTTAACCATATACTTTGATATCATAATCATCCCTATAGTAGCCTAAGCATTAAACTATTACAGAGAAGCCAAGAACGTAACTTAAAAAAATACCAACTTTACATGTACGGGAATGCTGGTATAAAGATTGGACTGGAAAGTATACAATTGGTGCGATCATGATAATGCAAAACTAGAAATATATTTTGAATAGTTATACGGGCACAAAATGGGGCTATTTGCTCTATCAAACGCAATAAATGGCAACTAATTCAAACTAATGGAAACCTAAAGCAATAATTTATGAAAGTGTTTTTGGCCTTCTGATAATTCAGGTAAAGGCACAGTAATAACACTTAGGCCTAGACAGTATGAAATTTGGATATACGATGTTCAAAAACAATTTATGATGGGCCTATTATGATTTTTTCTATTCAAACTATTAAACAAATTAGGTCTAAATGATTAATCCTACTACCGGAAGCCTAATTCAGTCAAATCTATTACTGAATTTCAGACTCACAGTAAAATAAGAATACTGTAAACCTAATTCAGTCTAATCTACTATCGAATAGCACACAATATAAAAATAATAATAATATTGTAGGCCCAATTCATCAGTGTAACACACAGCCACAATAAACAAAATTATTTTAGCCTTAATTCAGTCTAAACCGTTACTGAATTTCATATCCACAGTAAACAGAAAAATTAGCACCTACTAAAACTTAAGCGGCGGGAAGTTCGAATTAAACTGTGAGTGACAATAGCCTAATGTTAATTGATTATAAAACTTGCTTTATATGATATATATCATATAAAACAAGTATATATATATAATTTTAAAAATAATACCGCCAAGTTAATAACAACACCGAAATATTGAAATTATAAAACGAATTTTCCCTAAAAATAAAACAACTTTCACTATCACACTCATCAGTGTATGTGATATTGTCCTTATGGAGGACTTTTCAAACACAGAAATGTACAGTATATATAACGAGAAAATTAGAATTAACTATTTATTTTTCAACCTGTGTTTAATTTATAGAAAAATCCAGATAACTACAAATAAAATTCAGTTAACCACATATTGAAGTGTTCAGATCCTTTGATGTAACAATCTCTTCATTGCTTACAATACAATGGAGATGGATCATAAAATGCCCCCTTATTAGTTTCACTTGCTGCAAATTATACGTCTATTATTGTATAATTAATTTCAAGTTGATTTATCTTATTATATAAAAATTATATATGTGACTTCGGGCAATGTTAACTGATGTTATTTACTTGTAGAGAGTTTGCCCTATTCACAGAGCGACGTCTGCATTGTATTGTGGACGTTTTGTAATGAAATCTTGCATGAACTGTTTTTAGTTAACTCTCCCGAAATTCATGTACGTAAACAAAATTAATGGTTTTAAACGTGAAATATAATTGAAGTGTAACAATGACGCTTTGACTGCAAGATTAATGTGCAATACAGGAACGTGAGTCATCAATCTCAGTGAAAACTTCATAATTACCATCTTCATTAGATTCAGCGAGAGTTATGTACATTTAAGTGATTTATTACATATTTTCAAAATCGAAAAATGAGATCTTAATGCCTTAATTTCATAAACCTTGGCATGCACGCATGAAAATTAAGTTTGCAGGGAGCAGAGCCTGAGCAGAGCAAGTTTTTAATTTGATATTTATCGGTGTATTTTCTGCAAACTAAAACAATTTATGCTGTATATTGTTGTCACTTGTAATGGATTGAGAATGTCTCCCTCTTTTGTGCAATCTCTCGCAATATTCATTTAACGTCGTTTGGAAACAAGACATTATTTTAACAAATTATGGAAGTCTCCATAAAATTAACATCTTTTCCACCAGATCCACATGAAGAAGAAGCGAATGGCTATATAGTTGTTTTGAGGCAATATCATAGTTCAAGGAATAATATCCGCAGTTTTCGTAGCACAAATTAGTACAATATATTCTCGATTAACCGAAGTTTCATATTATCCGATCCTAAACTAAGGCAAAACCATAAAATTAAGGGTTCGCTGAGTATCGCAAATCACGATTGTATTTTCGTTTAAGTGTTTAATTTTCGAGCTTTTCAAAGATACTATATTACTTTTTTCATGTCAATATAGTGATACTGCTCCTTTCGTAATTTTTACTGTAATAATATAATACGGTAAGGCGGGTAAAGTTGCATAACAAACCAAATGGTCGAAGTTTCTATCCTTGATGACATAATGACGATTTTCCAATTTGTGTATCCTTCCGAAGACATTGTGGGCCTGAGGCAAACTACGATTTTGATAGAAAGTTACATCAGAGAGTTTTGGAGCCAAAGACGGCTAATGCATAAGAGATGTTTTAGTAACCAAGTTTGGCTTGGACGGCGCATTCGGTAAGGCGCTGACTTTCTGTAGCAAAGATAGCAAGCTCGGTCTTAATCTAGGTTGATGATATATATATAGGTGGTTCAATATGACAGTCTCATGTCTGAAGATTTAGAGGCACGTAAAAAAATTATTTACTGGACAAAATCCCGGCAGGCTTAAATAGTAGTAGGCCTATACCTCCGACGTTAAACGAACATATACGTCTTGAATGAAAGTTACATCACATGTACACAATCTCTAAAGGCTATAAATTATAGCCTTTAGAGATACGTTATTATAACATAGAGCCTAAACTATCATAGATAGAGACTTGAAATTTTCACAATACCTTCCTTTCATAATGTAAGTGCACACCAAGAAAGGATTTTGCAAAATTTTGATTTTTAATGGCAAAAATTAGATGTTTCCGAGGAGACGAAATACCTTCAAAAAGAAACGCACGAGCAATTCGACAGTATTCAGTTGTGAAATTAATTTAAGATGGCGTTGCTCGGTTGCTATCTTGATTCATTTATGACACCCAGAGATCTGATTTATTAACACAGGTGGATAGAAGAGAATAATGAATGCACGCTAGTAATATAATAACTGGTAAACTGGTTATCCTACTATAGTATTATCCTTACAGTTAAAAATCTAAATCACCATTTAATATCTCAAAGTTATAATATATAATTCTATTTCTAAAACAAACTGAAGTAAATTGTAGTGCAATTATACTGAAGGTAGGCCTAGATAGAAAATTCAGAATTACAATATTACGAATTCACTCACATCCTTTTACATTAATACATTTATCCTTGTTTTTTACATTATCGTAATTGAAATTCCTTCATACTCTTATCTTGTACCTTTATAATCTTTAATAGAGCTGAGAAAATGCTTGACCTACTTTTCCATTAATTAATAACTTATAAGGAACAAAGACTGAGCAGCTTAACAACCTTTCGACTGCATTTGAAGCGCTGCTGATAACAAGGCAGTTCCACGATGTCTTGCAGGCATCTTAAGCTTGAAATTTACTAAGAAATACTCTCATTTAATGTGTGTAGATTTCTTATGTAAACAAAGAAATCATGTTCGCATAACTTGCTAATTTAAAAAGTTTTCTAATTTTTTCATAAAATAGGCCTAATGTAATTGATTCACTTGTAAACCCATACTGAATTAAAAATCTAGTGAATGTTCTGGGTCTGATGCTCTTTCACGCAAAAACTACTACTATTCATTAATGATTGTATGGAATTGAATTCGACCTGCATCCGATTCGTACTCCATTTACAGAGGATCGGATTGAAAATTCATTCCGAACCGAGTCCCCGGTTTACATGACAATCTCCATGCGGGGAACTGATTCGGATCTATCTGAATCATCCATGTAATAGTACTATATGTTCCTTGCAGAACTTCAACGTTACCATATATACGTTTCACAAATAATTCATATTGCCTTAAATTTACAGAATTCCTGGAAACAAGAGTGGGTTTTAAGTGTTTATGTTCTCTGACCATAACTAAAATCTTGTAGTTCCATATTGTACATCAAATTGCAATTATATCATCATAGTATCAAAAGCACCATATTACACCTTGCATATTTTGGTAGTACAATTTGAACGGCGTTTGTTTTAGATGTTAATTACTTTTACACTCATAAAACATGATTCACACTTTAATGATTCCTAATATTCCGCTGGAGTTCTAATTAGGCCGGACTTTTCAATTTATTTAAACGCATTCGTAAGCCTAGATATTTGCCTCTTATCCTATCTCACTGCCTGGTTTGTGAGAATCAGCGGATTTGAAAACTGCCATTAATCTTTAAGGTGCGACTTAGGAGAAGATTAACGAGAAAAAGGTTGTCCACGTTCAATCCAGAGTTTTCGAATTCTTTGCGACAAAGCGTGAGGATACTCAAATTAGGGTAATTAGAAAGGTTACACGAATTCCTTTTCATAAATGTGATTAACATTTTCCTTCCCACTTTGAAGACTCCCAGTGACAAGAAGATTCACTGGTGTTATGAAGTAACACATATGGAAGTACCATCTAGGTCCCTATTCTAAATTGTAAACACAATCAGAGGCGTCGACTTTAAAATATTGTTGGGTCAAGAATTTGATTTTTGGTAGTTATACATGAGCCTAATGTGATAAAAAACTTAACTGTTGGGGGGGGGGCCGAAATGTTACCGACCTTGCCTCCCAATGTGGGCGCCTTTGAACACGATCGATTTCACCTTTATTGTGTCATAACATTCACCGTTAAAATGTGATCGCTTTATGAGACGAAATTCGGATTTAACTCAGTTATACAATTGTTTAAATTGTAATAGAGTTTAATAAAGCTTACTTCAAGTAAAGTGTATTAAATTCAGTTTTATATTATCTGAAGTAAAAATGGCAAGGAATTCGTTTCTTGTCACGAAACTCCCGCAAAGGAATTCAATTGTGTCTTTATCTACCTACCATCATCCACAAGGAATTCGAGTTCCCCTGTTCGCTTTAGCTATTTCAAGGACCAAAGATCTTATTCAAAGTAAAATTGTGTGTATGTGTGAGTGTGTGTGTGTGTGTGTCCGTTCTAAAACAAAACAATCTGATATTCTCAGTTCATCCATATATCTCATAGCCAAGTAATTCGGGGTATTTTTTTCCCTACACATTGTGCGTCACAAGAACATAAGACTCGGATGTCAAAACAGCATCCTACTAAGTTTTGTGGCATATTGCTTTGTCATAGTCCGTTTGAGTTCCTCGTTAACGTCCAACAACAACAATAAGACGTCTAACATCCAGCTGTTTATAACAATGGAAGTGGAGGACAAAAATCATGATGTGTCTAGTATTAACCATGATAATATTATAGGAGAAAAATTCCTCTGACACTGGGACTTGAACCCAGGACATTTGGCTATCCGTGCCACTGCTCTACCAACTGAGCTAAGCCGGAGTTCAATTCACAGTGCCAGATAGAACCTTTCTCCTATGATTGATTGCCCTTAATGGTCTACCTCACTGACAGACAAGTTATGTCATATACAGTACTGTGAGGCTCACTAATTAGTGATTTTGTGACCGGGCTTCCACTGTTATTGTACAGTAACTTCAAGATAGATATATGCATATGCATTCATGTACCACAGGAGAGAGGTTCTATCTGGCACTGTGAATTGAACTTTGGCTTAGCTCAGTTGGTAGAGCAGTGGCATGGATAGCCAAATGTCCTGGGTTCAAGTCTCAGTGCCAGAGGAATTTTTCTCCTATAATATTATCATGTAATGTCCAACAGAGACATAATAATCTGTGGTACATGAATGCATATGCATATATCTATCTAGTATTAACTAATCACATGTCGTCTTTGTCCACTGTGCATCCTTTTAACCTTAACCTTCATTGTTTAGTAACAAATGAGGGTGTTGAAGCCAAAGTGGTGTAAGTCATCTTTTAAAAATGTTTAACCCAAGTACTGCAATGCAATGTTGCGGTATAGGTATGTTAGCAGGAAGAGTCGTGTAAGTCCTACGATGTTCATACACTATATATGTATGTATATATTATATAAGTTATATATAGGCTATATATAGGTGGGAGGGCAATATTAGGAGAGATTATTATAATGCATCTAACAAAACCTTCTGTTTCCCTATTTGCATAAAATATGACTTACACCACTTTGGATTTAACCACCTCAAATGATGGTATGGTGGTTTGGTCTGTGGTGCTGAACGTTAGCGAGGATATTGAACGTACCCCTCTACCTGAAAGTTTTTTTTAGTGACTTTGCGTCAGGGTGGGTCCGTCTATCCCAGAAAAAAATTGAAAACTTTGACAGAAAAATCTTATAGATAAAACGGAGAAAACTTGAAACTTCCTAATAACAATAATGACCAAGATTTTACATTTTACTCAAGCATACAAGACGAACACTTAAGATGAAGCAAACTATCAAGTTATTCATTCCTCAAATTAACGGGGTCGTAAGAATGTGGGTCTGCGGGGACCTGTGGCGATACTGCGCACTCATTACCGCCAGCATTCTTATAAGTAGACCTGGGATTTGTCTTTGACAAAAACGAAACAGAGCTCCTAAACAAAGGCCTAAAACACAACATACAACACAATACAAACAAACACGCAGGCCTACAAACCATCACGGACATCGAAACTGCAATGCAAAATACACAACCAGAACACCAAGAATATCTGAGGATAGACATAAAGAGGAACATAAACGAAATATACAAGCCAGAACCCAAGAACTCACGCAAAGAAATGCAAGCATTAAAGCAACTAAAACAAAAACAACAAGAACATAACCTCACTTTCGTAAAATCAGATAAAGGAAACTGCACAGTAATAATCAAAACACAAGACCTAGATGACAAGATCACTACATTCATAAATGAAAATAACATCAAAGAACTAACAAAAGACCCCACAACACAGTACCAGAATAACATAAAAAAGGCAATAAACCAGAGCACCCACATAATACCAAATAACAAAAAACCATTCCTAAAACAAATCAACCCACAAGCCCCAAAACTAAATGCACTACCCAAAATACACAAAGAAAACACCCCAATCAGACCAGTAATCAACTACATGAATGCACCTGCACACAAACTAGCAAAACACAGGACAATGTCATCAGATCAAATATAACCCTAAGAAACCACACCCTAATAAAAAACAACATAGACCTGATCAACAACATTCAAGACAAACACATCCCACACAATAGTACACTAGGCTCATTTGACATATCAAACATGTACACCAGCATACCAGTAACAGAAACACTTACAATACTAGAAGGTATGCTAAAAGAAAACAAAGTACCAGACCCTGAAATAAAAGAAATTATAAACATAACAGACATCATCACCAAACAAAATTATTTCACATATAACAACAAATACTACACACAAACAGAGGGACTACCAATGGGATCACCCATCTCGTCAATCCTAGCGGAAATATTCCTACACAACATTGAACAAACACAGATACTAAACGATAAAAATAAACATTCCAACAAAATCATCTACTGGTACAGATATGCAGATGATATCATATTCTTGTACAATGGAAACACCCGACAAGCTGAACAGCTACACCAATACATCAACAACGTACACCCAAATCTAAATTTCACATTGGAAACAGAAGAAAACAATTCCATAAATTTCCTTGACCTCACAGTAGCAAAGAAAGACAACAAACACAAATTCAAAATATACAGAAAACCCACAACCACAACAACTCTCATACATAACACATCAAACCACCCTATACAACACAAACATGCAGCTCTCCACTCCATGATCCACAGATTAATAAGTGTACCAATGGAAAAAACTGACTACTACCAAGAACTGGACACAATCAAATATCTAGCGCAACAAAATGGTTACAACCCCGAAATGATAAATTCAATGGTCAAAAAAGCAGAACGAAAAAGACACACACGAAACCCCCAACAAACACAAAAAGATAAATTCATCACACTGACATACCAAAACAATAAAATGTACAAAGTCACTGCCTCTTTCAAAAAACTGAAATACAAAATTGCATACAGAACAAACAACACCCTGAAAAAACACTCACAAACAAACACACACACACAGACAAATTTAACTCAACTGGTATATACAAACTCAAATGTCAAGACTGCCCCAGTTTCTACATAGGCCAAACAGGCAGATCATTTCGAACCAGATACAAAGAGCACATCAAAGCCATCCACCAAGCACAAAACAAATCAAATTTTGCAGAACACATCATCACAACAGACCACAATTACGAAAACATAAACACAGACATGGAAATGCTACACTTCACACACAAAAGCAAGAAATTAAACACATTGGAACAATTTGAAATCTACAAACACACAAAATCACACCCAACATCAGTTTTAAATAACCAACTCAATTTCAGATCACACACACTATTTGACACATTAATACACACAGGCAGTCAAACCAAACCCCCATCACCTACCCCCACCTCCACTACACCCCCACCATAACAGACACCCTCACAAACACCTGCTCCAGAGACCTCAGTTGGCACTCTGCTGATGATGCAGGAACACCACCTGCGAAACGGCCGTCCAGAAGTTTACTAAGGTAAAATAAAGTGCGTTAAGAAAGTGTTTTTATTCAAATAGAAAATAGGCACTTAAAATATGCTTTTAAAATATGTAGATAGACAGAAAATAGACTTTAAAATATTGCAATATACACTTATACTGTAACATGGTCTTTTTTTACTGCAAGAAACGTGGTGTACCTATTCTTAACAGAATTAACTGAAAAATTAGGCATCCCGAACTACATTCACTTAAACAGATGTTCTTTCACTGGTGAGTTGACACAATAGCCTTTCCCCCTCCCCCGTCAGTCAGCATTCCTTTAGTGACAATTGTTTGGAATAATCATGTTTCTGTGAAAAACCCACCTCTGCTGTTCTGCTTTTCATTGAGGGATGTTCATTATAAGATTGTAAAAATTACAGAAGTTGAATTTTATTTTAAATGTACAAAATATGCATTTTAGGCTCTAAAGGTCCAAATAGGCATTTTAGGGCACTATAAAACTCTATAAATGTAAGTGATTTATCATGAAACGTCAACATATTTTAAAATTTTCATGTTATTTCATAAGGAACAAAATAGGCAAATTCCAGGTCTACTTATAAGTTGTGGGAAAGCCAACAGTATCTGCCTCTATAATGAAGACAGTGGTGCGCGGACAGCGGAAACTGGAATGATGCATTTCATTCCAAACATCAGCGTTTGATATTAAATATACCTAACCATTTATGAACTCTTTTCGCTCAGCTTACCTAAATATTACGAACATGCTTCGCCACTGAGAGCATATTCTTAACGCGAAAACCTCAGTACCATATCTGGGTTTCACTTTGCGTTAAATATCCTGAGATTAATAATTTCATTCCATTGAGGTTGCCATATAATATAGGAAAACAAAATTGTATTCTTATAGCTTACTGCTGTAGGCAGTTGGCAGTTGTTATAAAATAAACGAAGTTGGTATTGTAGTTGTTTCTTGTGAAATTGAGCTCCCCTTCTTCTTGAGGCGATTCACTTTCAGATTCTATAGTTAAACACTTGACGACTAACCTAGTTTTAGTCTCAGTACAAGTTTCATAGAATTAGAAATTTGCTGTAAAGAAAGATAATCCCCGCCTAGCAGAATATCCACTAAATTACCGTCGTTCGTTCTTAGTCTACTTAAATACTACTGTGTGGTCAGATTGTACTTGTTGCCGAATTTTGACCCACAAAAGTTATTTTACATGTTAATAGATCTACAAGTATGATACTGTTCCATTTAGGCACAAATTAATGTCATCGACCTGGGCCGGGGTGAAACCCTCGAACTCGGGAATAACACACCAAGACCTTATCAATAATCTACCCAAGAAGATGATTGGGAACCGTGTTAGGCTCTCTATGCCATCGCAATTGAATTAGTTTATTCTAGACTACCCTATATAATGAAGGCAAATTCAACACAATACATTACGAGAATATACCCATTACATAAGGTTGTGAATCCGTTCTCATTTAAGTATACATTGTGTACTCTTTTGATATCTGTCCATTGCTCCTGAGGTTGGAATATTCCACGTACTAAGTAAATTTAATTATCGGATCTCTCTTAATATGTCGAAGGTCAGGAGAACTTCAAAGCGGAAGTTTTCAACAGTTACGAGGTACAGAACATAGGCTAAACCCAATAACTACATGATGAATCTTGTTCAGCACAACCACTCTATCGCTATACAACCACAACAGAGAATTCCTTTCCTCATTAGCCTAATCATCTGAACCAGTGGTGTAGTGGAGGGGGACGGGGGAAAAACATCCCCACTGGATTTTTTCTAAACTTAAATAAACGTTTAAATAATGTATAATTTTGAATTTTTTTATACATTTTAAAATAAATATATTTACTAGTTCCGGCAATAAACTTAAAAAATAAAAGACAAGCACAAAAAATTAAATATACTAGCACGCTTGCTGAGAAATGTGTGTTCTTTTTTTATTGCAATCAGGAGATATCCTCAGTCGAACGTACGCGTAGAAGGTAACGTGGTGCGGAAGACGACGGAAGTACCTCGTAAATATCATTGAAAGGAAAGCGTACTCAGAAACTTGTACCTAAAATAGATTTCTTCCTTAAAAATGCATAGCATAAAATTGTTATGTAATAAATTTCAATAAAAACAACCTTATTCCAAAGTGTTATGTGTGAAACGTTTTCGTAGTACTTTTAAAAGTTAATTTTAAAGTAATTAGTATATATTCTAGAATTATTATTAGCGTTCCCTAGTATATATATATACATACACACTACAATTATTATTATTAGCGTTCCCACACTGGAAAATTTGCCATTATACCACCGAACTGAACCTTCTGTTTATGGTAACTTTTAATATCACATAATTACCATTTGTCTTACTTAACACTAACCTTCTCAGTTATACGATAATATTTTCCATCCACAGGCTGCCGATATAATGACGAAGGGGCATACTGTTGTAGAGTATATTCCCCTCATCCCATCCCGTAAGTAGACGGTATCAACAATGAATCGAAAATTTATCAATGTGTCTAAGAGCTGCCCCTATCCTTTGTTTTATTAATTTTTACTATAGATTGGGATTAGAGTTTATACAGAGTAGGTACTCATCAGCATGAAATACCATATCATACACAGAAGGAGGAAAATAATTATTTTCGTATAAACCGTATAAAAGTAAAGATTTCTAAGACTACTATCCTGCCGGTTGTATTATATGGATGTGAATGGTCGCTTACTCTTCGGGAAGAACACGATCTGAGTGTGTTCGAAAACAGGGGGCTTAGGAAAATATTTGGGCCTAAGGGAGATGGGAACCTTAGAAAACTGCATTACGACGAGCTTGATGACCTGTACTCTTCACCGGATATAGTAAGGGTAATTAAATCACGGAAGGTGAAATGGGCTGGACATGTTGCGCGCATGGGGGAGGAAAGACATATCTCAAAAGTATTGACTGGTAGACAGGAAGGGAAAAGACCACATGGAAGACCTAGACGTAGTTGGGATGACAATATTAGGATAGATTTAAGGGAAGTAGGATTTGCTAGGGATGATTGGATGGAGGTGGCACAGAATAGGGTTGAATGGCGGGCTCAGGTAAGCGCGGCAATGAACCTTCGGGTTCCATAAAATATATAATATTTCTTTAGCTTGCTGAGGAATTGTCTATTGCCATTGAGTATGTAACTAAGTATAAACCGTATAATTATATGTAAATTAAGTTATACAGTAGGGCTACATTCCCTAACGAAATCAAAAGAATAGTAATAACAGTAATAACACCAATAATAATAATAGAGCCCGTGTTTGTCTTAGTCAAGATAGCGTTCTTCTAGCAACACAATATCTTTAAAGATACTATAGCAGGTATTTTGTAGGGAAAAACTGGTCGAAAGATTGAACTTAGCTAGGATAAAATGAAGTATACGATTCGAAACATGAAACTTCTGTAGAGATAAGGAAAATATGGAACATCTGTAGAGTTAAACTCAACATTTTTGTAAAAGAAAAATCATTCCGATTATTTCTAATAGACCAACCCCTTTGTTGTTAGACGTTATATAAAAAACTACTCCTGCTGTATGTTACTTTTCCAATTAAAATATGAATGTAGTTAACCGCTATTTTTTTTAAATCACTACCATCTTCGCTTCGTGAGGTGGTACTTATTTTTCTGAACTTAGCAGTAACCGACAGTACCTTAATAAAGTCCTATTGGCTAACGCTAAACTGAATTTTTTCTTTTTTGGTCCTCCAGTATAAGAAAGGGAGATTTTCTCCGCTTTTTCTTAACTTCTTTTAGCAACACAACATATTTAAAGTTACATTAGCAGGTATATTGGAGGAAAAAACTGATCAAAAGATTGGATTTAGCTGGACAAAATTACCGTATACAATTTTATAGAGTTACTTCTATAGACTTACAGGAAAATATTATAGAATATCTGTAGAGTTATACTCAACGTTTTCGTAAACAAATACTTTAGCATTTCAATTTTATAATAAACCAACCCCTTTGTTGTTAGGCTGTATGATGCGGATGTTAGTTTTCCAGTTAAAATATTAAATAGCTATTTTTAAAAAATCACTACCATCTTCGCTTGGTGAGGAGGGACTTAATTTTCCGAACTATGCAGTAACAGACAGTAATAAATTCCTAGTGGATAGCTATGAAATTGATTTTTTCTTCTATTACGGCCTACAAGAATTAGGCATGGAGATTTCTCTCCGGCTTTTTTCTGAGGCGTTATTGTACTAACAAGGAAAGTGTCTTAACTCATCGCACTCAAACGTAGGCCTACTTTAAATATCGGTGTGATTATTGATGTGCTATAAGAATACGATAACTTATGTAAAAACGTTGATGGCTGTTTATAATAATTCCTTTATTGAAACCAATGGTCATATTATGATGAATGGAGCAACAGTGGAATTATATATGGCATGGGAAACAGGATAACCCCGAGAAAACCTGTCTCGACCCCATTTTGTCCACCACAAATCCCACATGGATCCACCGAGATTCGATCCCGTGTCCCAGCGATGATAGGAGAGTGGTCTAACCACTCTAAATTACAACAAAGAACTATCTTTCAGTGTGTGGACATTGTTTTTTAATCAATGCACATTTAAATTGTTTCGATTTCCAAATAAGTTATGTTTTACAAGATAATATGTGTTCATCTTGTTCACTGGCAGCAATACAGATATGTGACGTATCAGTCACTACAAATTAATACCTTGACGTGTCCAGTATACTCACAGGATTAAGCATGTATTACTAAAATCACGGAAATGAATAAACCACATCTCTTTTTGTGGCATTGTAAGCGAGATAGCCTATGGCTAGATATAATATATCGATCGTTTCGCGTTTGGTGCGACTTTTCATCAGCTGTTTTATTCATTAGATTAGCCTCCCTGGTATAACCAATAACACAGTTTTATTAATATTGTGTTTATTACTGTACGAAATTGAAATTACTTGTACCGGTAATTATAATTATTTTATCCTCTATTGTTTATATGTAGCTTATAAATAAGTTACCCAATCGCTGTACTCAGTGAGTTTATTTTATCAAAGAAGCTATAACTAGGAAGAAGTTTCAGTGTTCTGTCCTTGTGAATTTATTTAAGAAACAATTGCACTTAGGTGCGGTAAATTGAAAGTGTTAAAAATAATACGAAAAAATTATGAAGAGACACTTGCGATTGGCTGAATTTCCAAGTATTCTTATTCTGGATAGATCAAGGAGTCATGAGCTAAATAGTTTAATATATTTCTCCTATGCAGTTTAAAAATAAGTGAATAACTAATTAACGCTTCTCACAAAATGTTATATGTTTTATAAGTACATACTTTGAATTTTTGAAATTAGAGCGTTTAAGCGATAGGATATTAATCGTTTCATTTGTGGGAGCTCAGCACAATAGTTAACAAGGTATCAAGCACTTTGCGGGTGTAAGGTCATATCTGTTTCCAATACATTTGAGAGTCTGATATAATCTACTATCTGCTGCACACTAATCTTTGATGTCGGTCAACAGGCTGCAAACAGCATGTAAATTACTTCCCCAAGAGTCAAAGCATATGTCACATGCATAGAACGCGTGCGGCGAATTGGTAATCATTAAAGTTGTATAGGCCTATACTATACAACAGATACGTCACGTACGGAAATCGCTTATATAGAAGCCACGTGTGTTCACGTTGTAGTTCATTTGTGCTGATACTAAGAGATTTAATAATTTTAATGATACAATTATGTGTCTGTTGAATTATTTTCATGATTCAGATAATACATTTCTGAATAAATAATAAAGGTGTAATGAATTTCACTCTCCAAAATTCTACCTAGGGACCTATGAAACTATGAAGAGTCGGCCAATAAACTCCATTTATAACTAAACGCGAGTCTTTTTTAAGATTCTATAACTTTAAAGGATCGTGCACCCTAAGAAAATGTAATTTGCCATGATTATTATCTTTACATTACTAAGCATTCTTAAAAATGTTAAGTAGCTTTCTCGAATGGTTTATACATTAAATTAATTTTATTTCTAGATTTTAAATTTATAATTAATCTTCGCAAGGATTATTTTTCACGGTAATTTTAGGATTTTACTTTACCATTTTATAAGCTCCTTTCACAATCGCAAATTCAGTTTATGGTCAACCTTTCTAATAGCTGCATGATTTCGTACTTAAAATATAAAATGCAAGTTTCCATTTTCAAAATCAGACTGACCTTCAGATGTAAGTCAAAACATTTTCCTAACAAAACAAACAATCTCTTAATTCATTAAATATTTAGCAGTAAAGGGCACACCCATTGGCCTGAAACTTTGCATTATTAGCTCACTATACAATCCCTATATTAAAATTTTCAATGAAAACACTAGAAAAACATTACTTAAAAATTTCATAGATGCATCACTATTATTTTCCTTGGTTCAGGTCCATGGTAGGCTTCCGTGTTAGAATTTAGTCCGAATTTGAATGAGGCTGAGTGGTATTCGTGATAGACGAAGTCGTTATTTTTCAGGTTTTACTCGGGCTTCCACTAATTCCTAAATTTCTTTCCACCTGAATTTTCATTCTCTTATTCCTCATTTTCTCTTCATCTCGTTCACTATCATTCCATTTCAGAAAACAACTAGCTGGTAATCGTTGGTGTATGTTCATGAGGCTGGCAAAACTGCAGTCCAACACAATTTTTTTATGCTTTTAGTCTCAATTATTCGAATTCTCTAGTAAATCTTACATGGATTTATTGTTAGTGATACTCATATAATAATAATTTATTCACCATTGAGGAATGCAGTTGTTGCTTTAGGCTATTTAACATAAGAGTACGTACAGACTGGCGTTTGCTTGAAATATGATATGGACATAATCATTCAGAAATTCTTCAAATGAATTAAATGTTTTATTTTTTTTACTAGCCAGCTAAAAATTACAGTTCGATATTTATCAATAGGTACATTCGCTCAAGCGCTAGAGGCTCGATTTTTCTTATAATATAATTTAACAGACCAGGCTGTTGTTGGCCGAGAAAACCACTGGAGGCTCGACCTATATTCTGTCATTCCGAACAGTAAATAACATCTGTTAAGGTCACCGATCCACGATTCCTGGCATGGATTTTCTATTTATTCATTTGATTTATTGTTTGTGTTACTAATATTGTGTACTTAAAAATATGGGTTAAGTAACTTCGTGGAAGCAGGTCACGATAAATTGAATTGAAAAGAAAATCTTATTTGCTTTCTATAGAGCTTGATGATAGGATCGTATTCTGTTATTGCTTGATGATGCACACACTACAATTATTATTTATTTTCTCTTTCTCCACATTTTCTATTTTCACGTTCCTTAGGTCCTGTAGATAGAGGAAGTATTTTTCAACCCTGAAAATCGATGTTGAGTTTTCAGCATAAATATATGTTTTGAGGTCTCCAGAATCTAAAAAGATACAATTCTTATAAACAAGTCTGGGCAAGTATCTTTGTGTCTGTGTCCATGAACACCAGAGCTCGATGACGAAAACCGTATCCAAACGAAATGTTATATTTAGGTTAGATATCGTCTGGGGATGTAACATGGATAGCGACGACTTCTTGCATTTACTACCACAGTAATAAAGACTATTTCATTTTTACGAAAACGGCTGTAACTTTCTTTTTTTAAATTTGTACATGCTTATACTAAGCACTACAACTTTTATTTGAAATATTTTTTCGCGAGGATTGTCTGAGGGGTAGTTATAAACCAGTCACTCTTTACATGAGCTCACCTGTGTGGTGAACTATGCCTGAGTCTGGGATAGCTGAATACACGCTCCCTGCACTACCTGCTCTTATTTTATATCAGAATGTGAAATGAGGCAGTTACATTGCCCATACTAAAGATAGAGAAAGTGACATCGGATTTTTTCGTTGTTTCCTTCTGCCTTCCATTAAGAAAATGACAATATTTAAGTAATATGAAAAAAATTACAGGATATAAATATCCAATATAATTTTTATTTGAGCTTTATAGCAGTAGGTGTGTAACCTAAAAAGTGGAGGTAAAGTGATTCCTATATGGACCGTGGGTACCCTAGGGTTCCGTGGGGTTGAGGCTCCCAGATTGAGACATTAGACAAAGGAAGGTGGAAAGTTGTCAACCCCACGCACCGGCCTCTTTTTACCCCCAAGAATACTCCTGGTACTCATTTTTTTTAGAGGCTGAGTCGACCCCAGGGCCATAGTGCTACCACTAGGATTAGTCCAACGGGAAAATTTTACCGACCTCATCAAGCCCTCGACCTTCCGGTTTGTAGCGCAGTGCCTCAACCACTACGCCACGGCGTTCTCCCGACACTGCATATGACCGCCATTAAAATAATTTATTCTTACCTATACCATATTTAATTTCTAAGCTTGTTACCATCAGCTATTCGTATAAAGCAATATACTCGTAATTATCAGTAAACTTCATGTTTAACAATGTTTATTCAGAATTGTAAAATAGATAAGTGTGAGAAAATTCTCAAACTTTTAAAGGTATACTTCATAAATTTTAAAATGCAAACTTTCTTAACACAATTATAATTTAAAGGGAAATAAAGGGTCGAAGACGATGTAATAAAAATGATTACTTAAGAGAAAATGGCAATCTCACTCTTTCAACTAAATCAATAAATTATGTACCCCTTAATGGCAATTATTTCCTATCTTTCCCTAATTAATATTTCAGTCAATAAATTATTTAAAAAATACGTTCGTTTTCAATCCCTATATCATCCCTGAAAAGCTGTCAATTAACTTTGAGAGTGTGGAAAACCCTGATAAACTCACATTCAGACGGGGATTCGAATCCATGACCTAAAAAACAAGACACCACGACGTTACTGCCGCGGTTACTTCACAGTTTCCCTTCGTAAAAAACATTTCGTTCCGTTACAAAGGAAAGGACTCTTTTTGCTAGTACAGTAGTAAATAGAATAAAAATTGAGGTCTGCTTCTTCTGTTCAACATATCAAGAAACTATAGACGTTACTTTATTTTCTTCCGACTGCCTGAAGTTTATAAATTTCAGAGAGCATTCACCTGCCTCCACACCAGCTGGAAAGAGAAATAGCAAGCATTACTGTCCCTCCGTCTTATTTCAGAGCTTTTTGGTGTGAGATTTCTTTGAAGTACGATGCGGATATGTGAGTATTTATTGCTAGGGTGTAGAAGAGCAAGTTGAACGCCCTAGCACCTTACGGATATAAATTGAAAAAAGGAGCCTGAAAATATTTCCAGGATTAGAGAAAATTTATGCCAGAAATGTAGAAAGGTGTGTAAACATTGAGATCGTTTGATGCATAGCATGCGTAGTGTAAATATCTTTGAACACATTTAATGGCGCTATTATTCACAGAAATATCAACTCTTCTCGAAAAGGCAACTAAAGGAAAACAAATTTCAATCTTCAATTGGTATATGCTCTTCTGTAGGTTGCGCAGTTAGTTGAGGCAATGTGTTATAAACCGGATGGTCGCGGGTTCGATCCTATTATAGGCCTAGTTATGAGTTCTGTGCAATCTGTGCTTTGGTATCATAATGTTTTAGTTATTTCTTGTTTTATATGATTGAACATCAGAATTTGTCTTAAAATTATCACGTATGTTATACTTATAAGTAAATAGTACCAAATCATATGTTGTAAATTAATAACAGTTGAAACATTTCATTCTACATGCAAAGGTATACAATGGATAATTTAATGCTGCGAGTCTTTACTCATAACTTATACTGTAAAACCAAAATTCTGTTAATTTAATTACTTTTCCCCAAAAATATTCAACCATATTCCATAACAGACGCACCCAAGCCTAAAAGATCACTGCCTCAGTTAAGATTCTCCATCGACCTCTGTGCTCCACAATCTAATTCGAGCTAGACAAGAATCCTAGCTGTATTATGTTTTCTCCAGCCATTCATCCATCCATCCATCCATCCCTTTCTGGGTCTTCGCAATGGAGTCATATCATCATCTTCTGCCACTGTTCCTCTTCTATTCTTATCATGTGGTCAGGCTATCTTATTGTTGTATTTTTCAGAGATTGTATTATGTTAGGCTCGTTTTACGGTCGCACCAGCTAAAAGAAATATGCTAAAAAATTTCATCTTCTCCATTCCCCGGTAGTTGGATCTCCAAGTAATGTTTCTGGATCATGTTCTCAAATATTAGGTGCTGATCAAAACTTAGTTGTTGTATACAAAGGAATAAACTTCTTATATTAGCAAGTTTACTGCTTGTATTTTAAATCTCACCTCTAGGGCTCGTAATCTGAAGACTATAAATTGCATATAATACCTTTAAAAAGGCACATTCTAAAAAGGACTTAATGACTGAAAAAGAACGTAAAAATGTGAAGTTTAAATTATTTAATATTTTTAATCATTGTAATTTTAATGAAGGTAGTTTCCTCAGAAATATATTGATTTTTATACGGTTCCAAAAACGTTTTGGAAGATTCGTTATTTATCTTATCTAAGGAAGGCACTGCAAGGGTCTGTGTAAAATAGTAAGACACAATATTCAGAAGCAATTTTTCCCAACAGAAGCTGCGATTTCCTTTACTCCTCAGCAATCAAGCTACTGTCATGTGTTGGACATGGAACCACTTTTCTGAACTAACTTATACCTCGTAATATTTTCAGAAGGGTATACTTCTTTCAGTGGAAAACACCTCTGCTCGAAATTCATACACAATCTGTCGCAAAGAAAGTTATACTATGCTTTGTAGTAGGCATGTTTACGGTCTGGCTTTCTTCCACAAACTAAAGTGGACTCATATACAACCTCCCACTCTCCATTGCCTGCTCGAGGACATCGTCACTTCGCGGTATCGAATCATTGTTGTCTGCTCGAATTAGGGATGAGCATTTATGATCAAATCTGCGGTAACCATCGATGTGACGATAATGTAGACCTGAAAATATCAATGTATTTTGACGAAAAACATCGATGTAAATTTTAAAAAATTTAATGGTTTCAGAAATTTAGGCACATTTTATAAATAAAATGAAATATTTTCATGAACACTATTGATGTAAAAAATCTATGTTTTGTGAAATTATGCTGCTGTAAATAAAATTATATCTTAGAACCAAGGTAGGCCCATTAATCTTATTTTTATTATAAAACATCAATGTCGTGGAGAAATTTCCATCGATGTACTCGTAGAAAACATCGATCATCGACATGAAAACATCGGCCATCGATGATCAACCCTATTTCGAATTGAGAAAATGCAGTAAAACTGTAGTTAAAAGAAAAAAAGAGCCATTATGATCTAAAACATGTTCTTAAAAGGATCAATAAGCAGAAAAAGGAAGGATTTTCTGGCCCACAGTGTCCCAAATGAACATACTTGAAAAGAAAAGGATTTTTTCTCAACTATCTAGCCCTACTCATCCATAGGCGTAACCAGGCCGACCATAAGGGGGGGGTTATAACATTCAGGGAGAGGGGGGTCCGGGGGTCCTCCCCCGGAAAATTTTAAAAGTTAAGATGCAAAATAACGAGTTTTAAGCTTCCGGGGGTTTCCCCCGGAAAATTTTAAAAATTAAGACGCAAAATAACGAGTTTTAAGCTTCTGGGGGTCCTCCCCCGGAAAATTTTAAAAATTAAGACGCAAAATAACGAGTTTTAAGCTTCCCACGCTTTATACTTGTATTAAGTAATTTATGGGCAGACTGTAAAAAATCATACAATTTTCGTTTTTTTAATCAATGGGGGGGGGGGGGTTCAAACCCCCAAACCCCCCCCCCCCCCGCTACGCCTATGTACTCATCACAAACCTTCCGATTTTAAAGGGTTTAAGTTATCACTGACAGTTATACAACATTTCTTGAATTCGTTTAAGTATGATTATGTCTGTCCTTGTAACTGTCATGTTTTCCTTTTTATTTTTATGGTAAATGGGTAACAAAGTATAGGAAAGGTCAAAATACTGTATTTCCTCCACGTTGCCACATAGGGGTAAGTTCCATTAAAATAAGTGGTCGTGAGGGACCTCATGTTTGCGCATGAATCACTGTTTAATATCCTTTACTTAAGTGGATTGGCTGTAAATCAGAAAGTAGTTTACAAAGTGATAAGAACATCGAGAGTACTCGAATTTACATGTCTCGTGTACAAGTCAGAGGCAGTTAAAATTGCAAGTACATATTATATCCTTCATCGTTTCCGAGTTTAGCCAATACAGTATTTGTTACTAGTAAACACAATCTATTTTACGTACTTCCGAAAAAATGTTAGAATGTAAGAAATAGTCAGCATATAAAAGAAAAGAATTCAGTAATAACTACTTCCTCCAAAATATCATTTTATCTACCAGAAATATGAAGCCTTTATTAAGCCACAAGTGGAAATATTCAAAATTATGTAATAGAATAATTAATTTGTGTATTTCTGCAGAAAATTAGTGAAAATAAGTAAAACGGAAGTCTTTGTATCTCTCCTTTGAACAGAGAAGCACATTCATTATGTATATCAATACATCAGTTTTCCTCTACTGTGAGTATTCTCTCTTAATCACTTTTTACTCTCGAAATGTTACATTTCAGAATGCTTTTCACCCGTAACTTATATGTATTCCATGAGAAATAGGGTTTCCACGAGGAATCCACAGTATTTTCATTAATGTTACGTGTTTAAATTTCTGTTTATATCACATAATTCAAATTACTTTATTCCGTGTGTAAAAAATATACCGGTACGTGCTTGGTTAATAACAACTTTGGTAGCACCACAAAGGGACAAGAATTGTGATTACATGAAACACAGGTAGTACTGTCCGTTCCAGATGTCCTGAGAGTAAAAGATGCGGATCGATAACATAGGTGTGCGACCTTGGTTTGAATGCTCGCACACTATTGGGCAGCGGCCAACCTCGTTATGACACACCCCCCTGCAGCCCTAAGCCCAATTCACATTCTTTCACTTCAACAGGTCGACATTTCTCTTGTGATTTGTGAATGTCTTAAGATCAAAGACAGGCGAACGTAATTTTGAAAGTATTGTGTGCATCGTACGTCCAGTATTACGATAATTAATTTAGAAAATAGCACTTTAGTGCTATTTATTTTCATAAACTTTAACGTGAGTTTTGCTAGCTGGTGAACCGGGCTTTTCTCCCGTTACAACCACTGTTGACTTCATTTCTCAAGACATCTGAAACGGACTATAGACTGTTTAGTGAGTATAATCATATGATAAAATAACAAAATACAAGAGTTTTACAAAAATTATATTGTGAATCTCACACTGGAGAACGTTCTTGTAATTCTAGTCTCCAGTAGACTAATGGCCATGTCACTTGGTTAATCAGTGATAGATCAGATGAAACTTGCATGGGTGACCGCAGCCATCACGTTTTACAAATTCATGTTGAGTGAAACAAACGGAAAGCCCGCCGTGGTTCGGAGTCCTCATTAAGCTGTAGGTCCCGGCTACTACAATATCAGCTTCAGTACCTTCAACTCATCGTGCTGATCTCTATCCTCTGGCTGCTCTTGCTTGCTACAACCATCACGATGAATTTTGAATTGGCTCATTAGTCCGCAATGTAAATGGTCTCTCCAGGCATGTCCAACTGGCGGCCCTTAGAAGTTGTAAATATGGCCCAAGGGAGAAAATAGAAAAGCTTTATATTAAATGTTACTGTATGAAGATGAAACAGCACGCATTATCATAGACATAAGTTACAACTGTTAGGTCAAATTAAAAAATAATAATTTGGTACATTTTCTAACTGCTCAAGAGTTGTGAAATGAATTAAAAGATGTCTTTTTTATTTTGTCCTGTTATTGAAGTGATTATTCAAGAATTTTCTTCAAGAGTTCATAATTTTTAAAACTTTAAACAATAAACTGCCTCTCAACTATTCCTTGAAAGTGAACGTCGAGGGCATGGGCGTCGGCAGGGGAGGGCAAGGGGGGTAGGTACCCCCTCTGGATTGTGGAAAGCCTTTTGGTCTGGTTAATGTTTATGGTATTCTATGCTTCTGTCAACCTTCAGTTGTTGCAGGAAGAATAAAAAATATAAATATTTTATAATAAATTTAGCAAGTAGGCTATTATTTTACATCGTGACTGTATCGGTGCATTTATAACAATCCGTGACACATGCGGTTGCTCGAAAGAACGTAATCTCTTCATTTAAAAATTGAAAACAATGAAAACACCAAATCATATTTTACTAAAATACAATCGAAAAAAATAATGTGAGATACATTTGGCTTTTTCTGAACTGCACTTGACAAATTTAGTATGAAATTAATGCTTTAGGATAATTTAAATTTATATTTTTAGTGTAAATTTTAAGCAGAAGCATAAGACAGCTTCTGTATTTTATTTTATTACTGTATCTAAACTAGTGTGAAGTTGGCAAGTTGGTATAATTATTTTGGGTGGAGCGCAATGATTGATTCCATTATGCTGATGCTGTAATGAGAAGTGCGTCATCGTGGTGCCACTCACAATCCCATTCCCTTGACGAATTAAACGTGCATGTAATTTCACGTGTTCTCATACTAAGGTGCCATATACAGGGTGACCATGTGTAGATTTTTCGTGTGGTGGTAGGGAACATCCGTACGAATATTTTAATACAGTTAACCTTGAGTCGGAAATGCGTTGTAATGGGTGTAAACAGAAAATAACGTGTTGCACATCGTTGAACACATTATATAGTTAATTATATTAACTGTAAGAAAAATCAAAGTTGTTCTAGAGCAATATTGTTAAACGCTTGAAGTTCATCAGTCCATGGTGAGACCGCGGAGCTGTGCAACCAGGTTAATGGCCGACGTTTCCAATAATTGTTGTAAAACATGTGATAGCTTTGTTTTGTCTTACAATGAACACACGAAATAACATTTTGTGTTCAACAATTTTGCTCTAAAACAACGTGTAATAGCTTTGCTTTTTCTTACAGTTAACACAATAAACTACATTTTTGTGTTCAGCCCTGTACAACACGGTTTTCTGTTTACACCCATACATTTCAGTCCGCCGGTTCATTGTATTAAAATACTCGTATGGATGTACTGTCCGTGCATTTAGACGAGAGCACTGTAAACACAATGCGCAGTGGTATCAGTCTCACGTGATCCATACTAGCAACACACTCCCCTTCCGTCCCGCCCTATCTCTGCGGCGCATGCAAATGCTCAGTCTAAATGCACAGGCAGTACCATACCACCACACGAATAATCTGCACTCATTTCGTGTACAACCCGTATACTATTAAGAACTATAAATTGTGTTGCACTTAATTTTTAACTGCCATAAATCTTGCTTCAAAGAAGTTTGTTATGATTAATATACATTACTTGACTTTAGGGGATATTATTAAATTGTTTACATAATCATCATCAATAATTAGGCATTCAATACGGCGTTTCAAAACTGTAGTCTCGAAGTGTTTACATGTTAATTCCTACCATTTTCTTCAATTTATTTAATTGATTATCACTTCCTCTGCCCGTATCATAGGTACTAGAGGAAGTATTGTTTGACCCCGATATTCAAAGTTGAGTTTTTAACATAAATACACGTTTTGAGGACCTCTGAATTCAAAAACACTATTTTCACTAACATGTCTGGGCGTGTGTGTGTGTATCTGTGTGTCTGTGATTATCCTAACACCAGAACTAAAGATAATACGAAACAAATAATTTTATATTTGGGTTAGGTACCTTCTAGGGATGTGACACGAAGATTGGCGACGTCTTTCTCTTACTTTTACTACCACTTTCATGAAGAAAATTTCGCTTTACGCGATTTTCTCGAAAACGGCTCTAACGATTATGTTTAAAATCTTGTTCTTGAGGTGCTTATACCAAGAGCCAAAACTTAAGTTGAAACATTTCTTTTTTATATCTGAAGGGTAGAAATAAACCATCCACTGTCTGAAGAAACTGAATTTTTCCTGGTGAACAATAAATCTTTGCATTAGGTTGAAACAACTGAATACGCGCTCTTTGCAATTCGGGCTTTTATTAAGTGCCAGTATGGTACTTTATGAGATTGTGTGGTGGACGAAAAAATGTCTGTCCGTCTGTCTGTCCGTCTGTCCGTGTGTCTGTACGCACCATAACTCAAATACGCTTTTTCGGATTTTCATGAAACTTGGAAAACACATTTATAATGTCCATGGGAAGAACCCTATTGATATTGAATCAAATCGGTTCACCGGTACCGGAGTAATGCCCAATTTAGTGCCTATTTTAATAGATTATGGCGCCTTTCTAATAGAAAGGCGCCATCACTCAAATACGCTGTATCGGATTTCCATGAAACTTGGTATACCCATTTATGACGTCCATGAGAAGTGCCCTATTGAATTTGAACCTAATCTGTTGACCGGTACCGGAGTAAAACCCAATTTAGTGTCTACTTTAAAGGCGCAATAACTCAAATACGCTTTATCGGATATTTATGAAACTTCGTATACGTATTTATAATGTCCATGGGAAGACGTTTATTGATATTCGACCAAATCGGTTGGCCAGTACCGGAATAATGCCCAATTTAGTGTTTTTATGTTAATATATAAGAAGTCGCGATAACTCAAATATGCTTTATTGGATTTTCCTGAAATTTTGTATACCCATTTGTAATGTACGTGGAAAGACGTCTACTGATATTGGACCAAATCGGTAGACCGGTACCGGAGTAAAACCCAATTTAGTGTATATTTTAAGGACGCGGTAACTCAAATACGCTTTACCGGATTTTTATGAAACTTGGTATACACATTTATAATGTCCATGGGAAGACGTCTATTCATAATGGATAAAATCGGTTGACCTGTTTCGGAGTAATGCTCAATTTAGTGCCTATTTTATGGTAATATACGTATTCGAAAGAATTTATAAAAAAATGAAAATCAGTTATCTTGACAACATAGCCTATTGTTTTACTGTGATCTTATAAGGCCTTGGAAATTAAAATACAGGTAGCTATGACAAAAAACATATTGATTTACATGCGCTTATCCAACTAGACCGTTAAAATGACACAGGTGGCCGAGATGGTAGACCTTTCTTCTTCCGTAAGCCCTGCTTAATGAATAAATCTGGAGCTTAACTTGGAAATCAATTTAAAAAAACATATTCTGCATATCATAATTGCAGTCATAACTGATTAAACAAAAACATACTGGCACTTTGTTACATCAGTTTACCTGATTTTATTCTATATCAGAATGTGAAGTGAGAAATGTGTATTGCTCATGCTTAGGATAAAAAAAGATACGTGAGTGCATTAATAAGATTTTATTTGGTTTGTGTACCCTTCGACAAGATGCGATGTGGCAACGACATTCTCTTCACTTTTACAACCAATTTACATGAACAGAATGCCTTTCAGCTACATTTAAAATTCGTTCGTTAGGATTTTCATCAGAAAAGTGAATGGCATATGAAATGGCGTAGTTTAAATTTTCTAAAGTAGAAACATCTTTACCTTCTACTAGATGGATTTTAAAATTTCCAGAATTATATTACTGCGAATCTTTGAATAGTACAATAGTTATTTATTATACAAGTGGTAAAAGAGCGATTTCATTTTGCTAGTAGGTAGTCCTAAGAGCAAAAGAAAATTACCATTATGTATCGTACACTATTTTTAGACAACTTTTAATATTTGTAAGATAATAGTACGTATTAGATATTTTAATATTTAATTCAGTTTTATTGCACTTGAACATCGAGGTTATAATCAGCAGTCAGGTTATGTGTGTAATATCAGTAGGCCATGATGATGTAACTATCGGTGTTCCACTTGTTTCTATTGTTGATGTGTTTATGGCGTGTGTTAATTTACACTAATATTAAGGGGTAATGAAATTAACTTTTGTATGAAAATTCTGATTTTATTTTTATTCTTTAAAATGACGTATCATACATAATTTACTTTAATTCTATCCATAGTATTTTTTTTATTTTACTGAGGAGATCCACACTATGGAGCAGGGATGTTTTAACTTTGAAGTTCATTTGGCTTTGGATGAAAATTTGGATTTTTAAATTATTGTATTTTTTTGTATCTAAACTTTCATGTTCAGTATCATACATACTGTAATTGTACTACAATTCTGTGTTATTTTTTATTTTTCTGAGAAGATTCAGACTATAATTTTTCGTGATTTTACTTTTCTATATAAAAGGTATATTTTCCAGCTTCTACTTAATCTACAAACTTGAAATTTCAGGATTTGTTTATTCAGATGCCTTACGTACACTGAAAAAATTGGATCGGTTAATATGAACTATTTAATGGCCATATGGTGTTTTAAAAAGTTGTTAAAAATGTATAAAGAAAAGAAATTGCATTTCAGTAAGTATATTTATGAAAAATCCTCCTTTCAGTACTGACACAGTGTGGATACCTAAAAACTGCAAAAAGATAAAGTACTTAGCTTCAGTAGCTTTTGAGAAAAGGTGCATTGTATTTTACATCATAAAGGTAGGCTATTCCGTTTTCCCTTATATGTTAATGAATATGATCTAGAATGAAATAGCGGTTATAAGTCATGATCAGTAAATATCCAATTCGGCATTTGCCTTTACGACGGGGAGAACCACGAAAAACACAAGTCAAATTGATAGATGTTTTGTGTATTCTCGGTTGTTGAGTTGTTCTTATATGTGATGGTATAATTACTGCAATTGCTGATAGAGGTTTTTTTCCTGTGACTTTTGTGAACACCGTTATGAATTTAACATACAAAAAGGTGTAATGAATTGTAGCATTTTGAACTTGTATCAATCTGACTCTAATCAAAAATCGTATGCAAATATTTTTAACTAAAAGAGTATGTTCCTTGTAACGAATACCAAAGTTGGTACCGATAGAGTGGCACAAAGATTTTATATCACTATAATTCTACAAGTTAAAAACTCCCTTTAGGTAGGCCTACAGGCTGAGGTAGATTTCGAAGTTCTTTTGGTTTAATTTATTGTTGCTGCGCAGCACTCTTCTTCTTTAGCCTTGGCGTGACAAACCCACAATAATAACTGCAAAAAAGAGGAAAGAGCACTTTTTCAAACATTCAAATCTCGCCTTATATGAGAGCTATCGAGAAACTAGTTATTGATGTGTAGAGTACTCATCAAGAGCTTATCAGCGATACCCCACAAGACGTGGTTTCAAAAAATTCGAATTTCCATCCCCCAGCCCCACTCGTACCCCCAAAAACCCCGAATCGTTGGTGTCACTGTAAACTCCATAGGGAGTACTCCGATTTATTCAAACAAAGTTTCCCTCTATACTTCATAGGGGCCGAGATATAAATTTTTCAAAATTTCAATTCCCGACCCCGATCCCCCTTGGGTCAATTTTGCTCGTTAACGAACTTGTCCGAACTATTGGGCCTAGAAATAACAAAATAAAATTTGATTCAAATATCTTCAAAATTAAGGCCGCTAGCGTGTAAAGAAAAAAAAAAAACAACAACAACAACAACAATTGAACGGGCGGTGGTTTCTTACTTAGGGAGGCATAAAACGTAGAGATATGAACTAATTTTTCGAAAGTCATGACATGGTACCTATCCCAATAGGTAGATTTTTCCTCGAAATCTACCTAAAAGAAACGAAGCTGTTATTGCTGCAGAAAGCGCACCTTCTTTCCGCGCAAGTTTCCTTTTAGATTATATAATGTTCAACTTTTACTTCGTTTGTCTTGCGTTAGAAGTTCTTTTAAATTCAAGCTATCTAAAAATATATCCTAGATGTGAAGGACCAGTGAAAAAGTGGATGAAAGGAGGATCGCATGCACGAGGCACAGGGTAAGGTCTGAACCTTTGCCTTGATGCAGACCCCTTAAAAGTTTAATGTCGTAATACAGATGCTAATACTATTTATAAAAGCTACTAAACCCTGCGCATGCTGCATTCAGTTGATCTATCACGTAGGCCTAGTTCGTTATTTATCTCGACCCAGTTTAATGACAGATCACGAATATATTCTACAGTCGTGAAACCTGTTTGTAGGAATTCACAGAAAGTACGGGATTTCTTCCTTACAGTAAAGATTATATAACAGTCATAAAGGGTCTATACGCTTTGAGTTACTGTTATCATAACTAGACTTGAGTAAGTAGTTTACAAAGTTTAGGCACATTTACTGTCGCCCTAACACCAACTTGAATTCCTACATTCCCTCTCCCATAAGTTTCTTTCGTTCATATGCGCCACTTTCGTTTTCACTTTTTTCAGACTCTGTTTCGTATTTTCTTTTTGATTTCTTTATATGTTTTTTATTTGTCTTCGTCCTTTCGTATATCCCTTACCAACTATTTTTTCAATCTATGTTCTCTTCTTAACATTTCTTTGTGGATCCTTTCCTCTTCTAAGCTATACAAGTGATCACCCAGCAATATGAGATTTTCAATAATTTATCTTTTCCGATCCCTCGATAATGGATTATTTTAAGGGGGTTGGCACGGCTTAAACATTTAAAAAATGACCCCATTGCTTTTTTTTCCTTCGTGTACACTATGGCTCACATAATTTGCAAATTAATACACTAAAGCTCCAATCTTTTGAACAAACTTTAATATCATTTTCAAAGTGAATTTTTCTATATAACTTCTGTCTCTGTCGGTTCGGATTCCACGACAAACTGTAGATCCTGACCAATGCGATGAAAGCTTCGGTTAGTTATTAGCTCACAAGATTGAGATCATTCTCCTTCAGTCGTTTAGGGAATGGCTATTCACATCACTTTGAAGGGTCATAATCAACCATGGAAATGTAAAGTAAATCGGCGCTAGACTTATATTGCATTCTGAAGAAGGAGAAAGAAATACAGGAAGAAGAATATTGAGTTTTTGTTCAAACAAATTATATTATATAACGATCTTTCCAGAGAGTTCAATAAGTTCCTTAATAATTCAGTGCTTACGGAAATTGTACTTCTAAGTGAAACGAAAGCAGCCATTATTGCCATTATTTATATTTTGTAAAAGCAAAACAATTACCCGTACAGGTTGGTTGTTTTCTCTGTATTTTTTTTAACAAGAGTAGTTTATTTTAATATTATTATCTTATAGCCCCTGGGTATTCATTTCTTCCGACTTATGTACTTCATACTCCATAACTCCCGTATTAATAAAAGAAGTAGTAATAATTTACCGAGCAAAGCGAGGTTCTGTTTTAACTCGACAGTTCGGCGTTTCGTCTGTTTATCTGTAAATTTGTTTGTAACGCAGTCACGACCGAGCGTATCGTTCGATTTTCTTACAATTTAGCATGAATTTCCGTTGAAGTAATTAAGATGGTGACCGTTTTAATGATTCCGTTTCATGTAATGTTCAGCTCCTTTCAATGATTCTATTCGAACGGTTCAATCTATAAAAATGTGAAGACATTCTCCATTCTCGATCGTAAATTTTTCTACAACGTTGTTCCAATACATTTTCACGTACCTCTAATAGTTTACCGTCATTCCGTCTGTTTGTAATTTTTGTAAGGCACACACGATCAAATGCTTACGACTTTCTTTTAATTTGGTATGAGCGTACCTTGAAGTTATTAAAAACTACGTACATGTAAGAATTTTAATTTTTTTATTCGACTTCAAAATGGTGGCCGTTTTCGTGGTTCCGTTTATGTAACGTTTATCTTTTTATAATAATTCTAGTTAACGGTTCAGTCTATAAACATTTGAAGACTATTTACACTCTCGATTACCGATACATTTTTACGTAGGCCTAACTTTAATGGTTAACCGACATTTCGTCTATTTGTTTATAAACTTGTTTGTTACGCAGTCACAACCGAAAGCTTTGTTCGATTTTTTTCCAATTTGGCATAAATGTTAATTGAAGTCATTTAAAACTGATTTTTATTTCTCTATTCCGTTTCAAGACGTGGTCGTTTTAACTGATGAAAAGCAAATCTTACATATTTTTGGACGCGTGGTCTACAGTTCTCAGAACTAATACTACTACTACTACTACTACTGCTACTACTACTATTAATAGTAGAAGTAATAGTATTAGTAGCATTAGTATTAGTAGTAATGGTGTTAATGTGTAGTAGTTGTTCATGTGTAGTAGTGGTGTTGATGGTAGTGGTAATTATGATAGTGGTACAATATGTTTAACGAACGAGTTGGCCAGTCATGTGGGTTTCTGCATTGCGGCGGCCTCAGCTTTAACTCCCGAGTGATCGGGTGAAATATCAACGCAAATAAAGCCGCTAACGGTGAAATGATTCAGGTTCTCACAGTTACAGTTAAAATTACAACGAAAATAACCACGGAGGCTTACCTCATCACAAGAGATGTTGGAAATGCCCTCCTCTTCCATCTACACTGGCACCTTTTTAGGAAATTTTCTTTCACACGCACAAGTTCAGCTTCCGAGATAGAGTTAATTTCTTTTGTGATATTGTCTTTAAGTTCTTCTAATGTATGGGGGTTTGACCTATATACTTTATTTTTCAAGTTACCCTATAAATAAAAATCATATACTGTTAGAAGAACTTCAAAACAATATCACAAAAGAAATTAAATATATCGGAAGCTGAACTTATGCGCGTGAAAAAATTTCTTAGAAAGGTACCAGTTTTGTGTAGATGCAAAAGGAGGACAATTCCAACATCTCTTGTGATGAGGTACGTGGTTATTTTCATTGTAATTTGAACTGTAACCGTGAGACCCTCAATCAATGTACCGTTAGCGGCTTTACTGTGGCCGCCGCGACGCAGAAACCCGCATGATTGGCCAACTCGTATGAAAAACACACTGTAGTAGTAGTATGTCTTACGGGTGCGTCAACAGCTAGGGCCATTGGCGCCCAATACCACTAAATGGTTATTAATTTGTCTAAATCACAAAAGCACAATGAAAGCAAATATAGTTGTATTACAGTAATAGGTAGTCCTATTTATATTTCAAACATTCAGGACATTGTAGACCTACTGTCTCTTCATAAATTCTGAATTTCAGTAAATCAGTTTGACGTTATATGAAATATATAATCCTGGAAACTTACCGTTAAGAAAGTATTATTTGTTGCTGGATACCACAGATATATGCTGGATACCAATAATTAATTGTCCCATCTCCATTTGAGGGTATCAAAGCAACAGTGGTCAAAACCAGACGCATGAAGAAGTAATAAAAATCCAGTTGATATTGGATTAGATATTTACTATTTCACCCAATACCATATCATTAATTTTAATTACCAGTAAAAATTAAAAATCCATTACACAACGACAATAATAATTTGAATAGATGAGCGTCAACAGCTTCATGGTCTACTGGTACACCTAGAGAATCTAACACGGTATAAGACCTCTGCAGTTAACGCGTGTATAAATAAATCTTAAATAAAAAATTAGCACTGTTTAAAACCAATGAAAATACATTAGGCCTACTCTTTTATTTCTCGTATCCACACTGCTTCAGTTCTTCTTGAATATTCGGAGTATTATTTCATTTATGTTCCTATTAATTCACGATATAACCTTATTATAATCATAAGAAAGAAATCAATGTTTTATTTCCGAAGACAAACGGAAATTTTCTTTTACACGCACAAGTTCAGCTTCCGAGATAGAGTTAATTTCTTTTGTGATATTGTCTTTAAGTTCTTTTAATGTATGGGAGTTTGACCTTTATACTTTATTTTTCAAGTTACCCCATAAATAAAAATCATATACTGTTAGAAGAACTTCAAGACAATAACACAAAAGAAATTAACTATCTCGGAAACTGAACTTATGCGCGCGCAAGAAAATTTCCTAGAAAGGTGCCAGTTATGTGTAGAAGCAAAAGGAAAACATTTCCAACATCTCTTGTGATGAGGTACGTGGTTATTTTCATTGTAATTTTAATTGTAAAAAATTGAATACGAAGTGTTAATGAGCAACATCAAAATATTTTACCTGCGTATAGAGGGAGCATAGACAAGCAACTTTTATTAGAATATTTTTGCTCTATGGATTACATATTTTCCTGTTATAACATAAAATATTCCAGGGCATTTCCGCCACTGACTTCTTACATTTGAAATGATGCGAAACAAAGGAACTGCGTTGTTAACACTAGAGTTACGAATAAAAAACTAATGCGGTGTAAATGTTGCTGTTTATGAAAACTCTAAATTATGATATAGCTGTTGATGAATGAATAAGAATCTGGTTTTTATCGATCACTAAGAAGGCGTGAAATCAATTTAATGGAAATTTTAACCCTACTTCGCTTCTCTATTGACTTTAGCATACACATTTTACGTCATAGAGCAAAAGTCTCAACAACAAAATATTGTTTATGTCCCCTTTATACACAGGTAAAATATTTCGGTGTTTTTCATTAACACCCTGTACATATACACGGTATATAGGCCTGGAGTTCTTTTTCTGCAAGATGAGTTTAAGTATCTGTGAAAAATCTCAGTAAATAAGTCAATGTACTGTTGAGGCATATACGAATACTTTTATAGACATTGGTAAATTTCCTAAGATTCCTTTCTTTACTGCAGTAACAGAACAGTTCTAAGGCGGAGCTAATATCAGTATCTTCTGTTATCGATCAGTTTCAAAATTATTATCAAAAGAAGTGCATTGACACGTAAGAGTGAGCAGAACAAATTACTGTCATCAAGTAAAGAGCAAAGAAAAAGAATCATTTTAGGGTCCCATCAGGAATATATGTCGGAAACATAAGATCTTATCCAATATTCCTCCTATAGAAATCCTACATATGCAGTCGTTTTATAAAAAAAAAACTTTCCCTCGCGACCAAGGGCAACGAACTCTCTTCTTGGTTATATGAATATGAACCACCGAAAAATGTGCCATAATATGAGCCGTGTCTTTTCTATGGCTTGCTAGAAGAGTGTTTTCTGGGAAACGAACAGGAAAACCGTTAAAAAGGATGAAGCAGAAGGAAGTTGAACCTTTTCTAACCCTGATACAGTTTACATAAGCACTGGTTACATTAACGAAACCCATATAAAATGTTCTTAATTACTTCTGAAATTAATTTACGTCAGTGCCTCAAGCCGTGTCTGTTGGACTGGGGTTAATGCACCATCCTTACATGATAACCAATTATGTTGTTCAAATAAGTCAGTGGATACTTAAGCATTAAGCATTATAAGCATTATGAAACATTATGATACTTAAACGTTATCAAGCATTAATCTCGTCGTAATAAGCATCCATACTTGGATTTGTGCTACTGTCCAACCGAATGTTATACTATTCCTAGGTCCGCTCGCAAGATATTGTATTTAAAATAGCGTTTATCAAGGGTATGGTGAATTTACACTATTTGGATGTTTATTCAAAAGAGAAAGTCCTTCAACATCCTCCCTTGATAAGATGCCAATTAACAAAGCATACTTGAGAAATAATAAATTATACGTTTGGAGTTGAACTAAACAATTGCTGCAAAAATGCCAGCCCATTGTTGAACATGAACAAAACACAATTAATGACAAGCCATACCAATCAAAATTGGCTCAAGAACGCTACCAGAATGTGTTTATCTAGGACAGTTTATCGGAATGAAGAATAACATGGACAGCGAAGTAAATTTGAGAATAGGGCATTTTAGTTTCTAAAATTCATATTAATAGATAAGAAACTAAACCGCACAATCAAAATCAATACACTGCCTACGTAGATACCTGGATCTTTCCTTCATTATTTTATGCTGTCAAACATAGAACTTGACGGAATCGCAAAGGAAACGCATTCGAATATGCCAAAGGAAGATGGACAGAAAATATTAGGAATATCCCTTATCACTTAATAGTTATGAGCATAAGTTACTGATATAGGTATCTTAGTGACTACCCTTTGAAACTTCTCAAAGATCTATCGTTTATTCTATTCCTCTTTAAATGTTTTTAAAACTTATACAGCCTCCAAGTTAAATAAAAGGCCACTTGCAAGAATGTTTTATAACTGTAAAATACTTTCGAGTTAAAATAAATAGTGTTGTATTCACGGTTTTAGTTATAGCTATAGAACACTTCAAACCTTTCTTTCTTTACCTTAGTTTTACCTCTCCCTTTCAAGAACATTTAAGCGACTCGCTCTGCCCCGGCTTTCTTACATATGAGTGATCAGCCCAATGCCAGGGCTACCTCCGAGACAACACGAACACATAGGACGATACACACCATTCACGCGTTCACTCTGAACAAGGCGAGGATGGGATGAAGATGATAATGATGGCCAGATGATATCCGGGGACTTCACAGGTGAGGAAAAACTTCGGGGGAAAAAACCACATAAGTACCGTAACTTTCCCTACCAAGATTCGAACCCGGGCACGCTGCTTGAGAGGAGCTAACGCATCTACTACGCCATAGTGGTTGACTTACAAACCCCTCCATTTATATTTTTACATGTTTAAGAGAAATATTAAATGTTAAGGAATCATGTCGTTGGACTAGTTAACTTTAACTCCTATTCTAAAACTGGAGATACTTTGCTATCTAGTTAATAACTCACTTTAATTTCTAAATATCCAAAAAGAACCGCCATATTCATATTTCATATTGCTCCCAGTGGTGAAGCATAGAGCCTCCAAGTGGAGGTTACTGTTATCTATTTGAATTTCGTTACGCTTATGTCTCAATAGAGGGCAGAGTGATAGGTGGTAAGCCCATCGCCAAAAAGAACGGCAATTATGTATATATCAATTTGGTGATTTTTTTTTCAAAACGCATTGTAACATCACATATTTTATTACTTGAAATGTATATTAATAATGTAGTGCTCAAATTATGCTTTGATCCATTCTCTTGTTATTTTGTACACACTAGCGGCGTAGCCTATATCTTGCGTAATAAGCTTCGTACAAAATTTAAATTTAAAAGCGGAATTTCCAAAATTCAAATGATTTTTTTTACACAAAATCACCTCATTCGAACAAAAATATATATGTCTTTCATTCTTTTAAATGCACTGTTATTTCCTGTTTGTCAGTACACGGTAATTGGCGTGTAGAAGTAGAAAGTAAACACGTAGAAAATACGAGAAGGAATTTTTTTTTAATATGGGTAGAAACAATGTTTATGTTAAAGAAAGGATTCTGCTGGAGGCATCACCGCACATTTATAACAACCCAGTTAACTAGAACCTTCCTCAACTCAAGCAGAAGTTTCCAGTTCAGCCACCTCTTATTACCTCACTAAGGGATAACGAACCTGTCTTTAGCTACTACACTTTTTACGTTATGCTCTCTTATGTGAAACCTTATGAATGAATTTGCTAATAGATACTTCCCCGTATAATGAAAGTGACATATTATAAAAATGTTTAAATCACAAGACTGAGAATAATTATATATAAGCCTGCAGTAGTTGTGTGGGTTTCTGTTACGTGTATGGTCGCATGGGGTTCGGCTGTTACCCATTACCCATCATTATTTTAACAGCACTCAAACAGGGTACAATATTTAATTGTATAGTAGTATTGGCAACAATAATTACTAGGGATGGGTCGATACCAGATTTTCTCGATACTCGATACCGATGCATGATTTTTCCCTCGATACTCGATACTTCGATACTCTATACCGTCAACATTTCCAGTTTCAATAAATAGGTACATTAAAAATTAAAAGTTGAGGGAACTGTGTAATACCAAATAAGTTAATTAAGTGTGCATATTTAATGAGACAAAATTTAATATCATCAGTAGCCTATAATTATTTTTAAACTGTACATTAAAACTAAAATTAGTTTTTTAAACAGTTCACTTAAAGTTTTTGTTAAAAAATACTAGTATTCTCACTTAATTGCAGAATTACCAAAGTATCGAAAAAGTACCGAGCGAGTTTTCTGAAGTATCACTCGATGCCGATACAATTCAAGTATCGAAGACCCATCCCTAATAATTACTCAGATTCACATCTGAAATTTATTCATTTAAGGAAATAACTAGAAAAGTAAACATATGTTACTGAACCAATGCATATATAAAAGTCCTTTAAGAGTTTTGCGAATCATAATTATTATGCTTTATAAAGTGATTATGTACTAGTTACCTACTAATTATATTCTGACATAGATGTTATCTTAGTTAGAACTATCCAAGCAATTACTGACACAAACGTCTTTCAAATGATCAGGCCAGGTCCACTTTTTACATCTAACACACCACTTCCTAGTTGATTTGTCGCGTAACCAAACATATTCATAACAATGTCCTCTTTCTCCATTTCTTTGTTCTTGAGGTTCATTTGCAGTCACTTCTATTCCAAGTAATAGGTGGCCATGTCTCCTAATCTGCATAGAAACCTGCGGTCCTGCAGTAGTCGCGTAGATTTCTGTTACATGTATGGTCGCGTGGGGGACAGCTGTCACCCATCATTATTTTCATTATTATTTTAACACCTCTCAAACAGGGTACAATATTTACAATATTTGATATACAGTATTTGAAATATATTTATTTAAGAAAATAACTAAAACCGAAGATGAAGCATAAAATTGTAACGTTGTTAGTCACGTGGGTGATAAATGTCAACCATTGAGACCAAGTGATGGAATTTATTATTTATACAACCTCACAATAGGCACGTTCAAACAAGGATGAGAAAATGATGGTTAAAGTGTCGCTGGGTGACAAGATATCACCTGCGCGACTACTGAAGGGTGAATACTGTATTCATTATAAGACCCAGATGACTCTTTAACTTCCTGAGTATATAGTATATTTTTAGCAATACGCATATGAAAATTGTAAGTGAACGACGGGTCATAGTGACACCAAAAAGAATAGGTCCATTGAAGAATTTCAGCTATTTAACCTTTAGAGAACCCGGCACCTTCAGTTCTTCAGTCGACTGGATCAAACAATTCTACAATTATTTTGTTCAGGAACCTATATTAATCAGGGTTACAATCTGTTCTAATTTGTCTTTAAACTAAAAATTGTAGGTAAATACTTGTAATTCACGTATGCATACACATCAAACTGAATACATTACAGCTTCATAACATTATTTTCTTGTGCCTATTAATTTGTTCTATTTTTTGTACTTCTGAATTCCATTAACTAATCCAATCATGGGCAATCCCCTATCCATTGACACGCAACCCGCAAACTTGGTCAACTTACACATAGTTCGAAAAGAACAGGTAGATGGAGACACAAACAGACTGTTACGTCATGTAATACCTACTCAATGCTGGCTATGAATTTAGTTCAGTGGGCTTTGGTTTTTCATGTAATTTTTAAAGCCTCATAGTTTTAATTATTCTAAGTATGTCTTGATAATTGTTGCTTTTAACCTCAATACCAAAACTATTTCATTTTATTTCTAAATACTTGCACATTTTAATATTTCTTTGTTTATTTTTTATTTTCTCTTGCAATTACATATTTAGTATAGTGTTTTTTCATGTATTGATTGGTTATCTTAATATTAAGATCAAGTTATTGTCTTGGTTTGGAGATTTTTTAATTATTTCAACCTTCTGTTGTTTTTTAATAACATTCTACTCTTTCTTCCTTCAAAATGGACTACAAAAATGTACGTTCTTTTTCTCCTATTCAAGAGCAATGGGCTCTTTCAACCTACAAGCTTCCTAGCATCACAAAACAATGCTAAATTCGGGCGAAAAGCCTTTTATCTTCAACTTTATTGTGGATTAAGTGATTCAACTAACTTCAAGATCGCATTCAACGCAATTTAAGGATCTTAAGGATTCCTTTCGAAGTTTAATAGTGCTTCACCAATTCTCTGGACATTGGTAATTTCAAAGGGAAATCATTCAATCCGTGAGTAATATCATAAACCACATACAAAAGGTACGTTCCAAGGACCATGGATTAGTTTGACTTCGATGAGACTGGCAATCCTAAGGAATGTATGTAACGGCAATTTATAACTAAATATAGACATTTTATCGTTTAGAAGGCAAGGTGTGAATCATTTATTTTAAACCATTGCTTTGAACTTCTTGTGTTGTGAATACAATTTTTTCCTAGCTGTTGAAGTGACATTTCAGCAAGTTCATATTTATTTCTGGTCCTCCGATTGAATACAGTCTGCCAATACATTTAAATGTGTATCTGGATAGAGCAATAACTTCAAGATTCACGAAGAACATTTTCATCTCAAATCGCATGTTTATGGTAACCAAGCAGCATTATCACTCTATGTGCATATAAACAAACTGTTATACTTTCTTTGTGGTTCGAAAAACAATAGAATTTGTGTTTCGAACTGCAAATCATTCATTCCAATCTATTCTCGACATGTTATCGCCGGGAATCGCACCCTAAATTGTTCCAAGGTCCGCTATTCGCACCAGAGGCCGGGTCGCCTGGCGGTAACACAGACAATAAATGCAGTGGCGGTTGATCATTCTTAGGGAAACACTAATTTCACTTTATAGTATACATTACAATATACAAATAATACAAACAATTTTGTATTCTTAATTCTTTTACGTGTGCAATTATTTCATCATACAAAGGCTTAGAATGTGCCATAACGCCTTTCCAGTCGGAACTGTGTAGCAACCCGTCACTGCTTGCAAAGAGATATGATTCATGCACGGGAATAATCCACCACGTACACCGAATGTCCGCAATGCCATCTTGTGTCTTATGCGGGAAGGTCGAGAACCACAAGTGGTTCGCGAACCAGTAAATGCCCATGTATGAACTAATCGTTCACAATTTGATAACATTGGCAGGCCAAAGATTTGAACCTACTACCTTTTATTTAACAAAGCTCCTTGACTAAAACTATATACATTAGGATTAGGTGCAAGTAAATAAAAATTAGTGCAGCAATTTTTAACAAAGTAAAACTTAAAACTTAAGTCACTCTTTTTCAGTGAAATTACTGGCTTGCGGTAAGTCGTATTACACTGTTACTTGAAGCCATTCTATTGCGTTAACTTCGTCATTGTGTACTGCGGGTTTTCTAGTCAAGGCTCTCAGGCGTTCCGCTGCACAAACTGTACAAAGTTTGCTTAAACAAAAGCCACATGAAGAGTTCACAAAACGCCAAAGGCTATGTTAGGGCTCAAGGGAAAATCTTGTTGCTGTGACCTAACAAGGTAGTGCAGATCTTAATGTCTTAAATGCAAATATTATATTAGGAGGTGAAGGTTTTGAAGAATTCTCAATTTTCTTCTTTTATTGATTTTCTCCACCCCTACCATGTGCACTATAGGTACAGGAAATATTGTGTTCAACCCCTGAAATTTGATGTCAACTTCTCAGCTTAGTTACACAGTTTAAAGTGCCATTAATCCAAAAATACATCAGTGTTTCTGAACAGCATAGCTATAGCCTATATGTGTGTGTCTGTGTATCTGAACAACACAGCTAATTTTACTTACTCAATGGCAATAGATAATTCCTCAGCAAGCTAAAGGAATATTATCTATTTTATGGAACCCGAAGGTTCATTGCTCCGCTTACCTAAGCCCGCCATTCAACCCTATTCTGTGCTAACTCTATCCAATCATCCCTCGCAAATCCTACTTCCCTTAAATCTAGCCTAATATTGTCCTCCCACCTTCGTCTAGGTCTTCCTCGTGGTCTTTTCCTTTCGGGTCTCAGGACACGTAATTGAGAAAACCACTCTCAACATTCAGTCATCTCTTAATTTGAGTCACTCTCCGAAGAAGGACACGCTAAGATGTTCGAAACAGCGGCTTAACTTGGATAGCCAATACACCAATTTACATGTGACACCGACCGCGGGAGCCTACGAACTCACCTAGAGGAAGTGTTTGTCTGTCTGTGTGCGATCTGAAAGCAAGCAGAGATCTGAAAATTTTAACATAGGTGTACTGAAGGAGGTCCTATTGCAAATCGAAGCTGCATTTTTTATTTTCGCTTTTGTTCGCGAGTTATGAGCTGGCAGAAAACGTGATTATTAAGTGCTATCGACGTATCAGATTTAGCTAATACTTCTCAATAATTAATGTGGGATTAATTGCAGGTAACCTTGCTCTGGCGCCCTAATAACTGGCAAATAAAAGCATCGCAGAATTAAAGCAACCGTCGTCACAAAGTCGAGAAGAATTATTAAAATTAAAGTCATAGGAAACCGTGCTTCTCTCACGGTCAACTGTCAACTGCTCGTTAATTGTTAAAGAATTGGAAATGCGGACAATCTATACATCTCTGCTCCAAACAGAAAGACACTTAATATAATTTACCAGGAGCTCTATAAGGAAACATTAGTTTGTATATATATATGATATCGGGTCTTTTATATTGTTTGTACCGCCACCAACCCAGTATAAACATTAATAGTGGCTATATAATTAAAAATTAAATGATGTAATTCATGCAATTTAGTCCACCACTGTGGCGTAGGGGATGCGTTCGCCCCTCTCACACAGCGGGTCCGTGTTCGAATCCTGGTTGGGACAAGTTACCTAGGTGGGGTTTTTTCAGGAGTTCTTCCTCACCTGTGAGACAAATGTCGGGTAACTTTAGGCCCTTGTAATCCCTGGATATCACTGGCCGTCATTATCATCTTCATCCCATCCTCACCTTGTTCGGAGTGAGTGTGTGTGAATGATGTGTCTCGTCCTATGCGTCCGTGTTGTCTCGGAGATAGTCCCGGCATTGGGCTGATCACTCATCCGTGGAGGCTCTCCATGTCCTTGTCTGGTCAAAAAAAATGTATGTGATCCATAGATAATCCCTCTCCCGATTGGTTGCGGCCCTGTAAGGCCCGGGCGGCGTGGGTCGCTTAAATGCCCCTGAAAGGGAGAAGTGAAACTAAGATAAATAGATAGAATTCATGCAATTTGTTCAAAACTACGAGTATGTCAGTGTTAATAAATATAATGTTTTAATCATTTTACTGTTTATTTATTTAAGTGAATTAAAAACATCTAGCATGAAAATAATTAACATATTGGAAGGAGGCGTAGCCATTATGATACATTTATAGATTATCGGCATTTACAAAATTACTGACTACTACTATTACTACTATTACTACTATTCTGGTAGGCCTACCAATTATCAATAAAAATATCCCTCGTTATTAATGAAGCTTCCTCAAAGTTTATAAGCCGCTTCTTTATAACTATGGCTAATTTTAAAACAATACCTAATAATGCATGGTGTGAGAAGCTGTAGCGGGTATAATTAGGGATCAAGGTGCAGGGATAGGAATATTTTTAGCTCGGGCAAGGTAGAACATGGTTATAAACTTGCTACGGACTACAATCTGCAAACTTTACGCCCAGTTCGTCATCATTACAGCAGAACATGTGCCTTCAGATGTAAAATTAACTTTATGAAATGTTAACACATGGATGAGTCCTGTTATTTCGTATATCGCGGAATGAAATGAGTTACATGCAGTGGTGTATTATAACCCTGTAATTTGTTATAATTAGGACGATTTTCACTATTACGTGGAATTTATACACTATTTAGTACAGAATTCCCTGATAGTTTTGTACTCCATTTTGTCTATTATTATAGAAGTCAACTTCTCTTGTGATATTCTCACTAGTTTTGCGCTCAAACATTCACGCTTTTTTATTCTATTGTGATATGCATCTTCATAAGGTTATGGGCCTTAGTTTTGCGACCCGCAAACAAATGCTAATTTTACTACGAAGCCAATATTGATAATTTAATGACAAAGAAACGTTGTCAGGTCTCATATTAAATTCAAGAATGTTACTGTGTTTTGTGTTATTCATTAACATTAAAAAGTGGAAGACAGAATATAAAACAGACGCATGTAAAATGTTAAGTAATCCCTATAATAATTGTTATATTCATTCATTCATTCATTCATTCATAGTGTTCTGCCCAGGGGCAGGTCTTTCACTGAAAATTCTGCGTTCTCCACTTTTCCCTTATCTCAGCCTTCCATTTGTTGTCTGCATATAGGCCTAGTCCATTTATTTTAATGTTGTCTATCATCTGGTATCTTCTTCTGCCTCGAACCTTCTTCCCATTTATCATTCCTCCCATGGCATCCTTCAGCAGACAATTTTTTCTTAGCCAACGTCATATCCAATTTCTTTTCCTCTTTCTGATGATTTCCAGTAAAACTTTTCTTTCTCCCACTCTGCTTAGCACATCTTTATTTTTAACTTTATCTGTCCATGGCATTGGCTCCATTCTTCTCCATATCCACATCTCAAATGCCCCCAGTCTTTTCTCCTCATTCCGTCGTAATGTCCAAGTCTCTGCACCATACAACGCTACACTCTACACAAAGCACTTCACTAGCCTTTTCTTTAGTTCTTTTTTTCAAAAGTCCACAGAAGATTTTCCTCTTCCTGTTAAAAACTTCTTTCGCCATTGTTATCCTCTGTTTTACTTCTTGATAACAGCTCATGTTGCTACTGATAGTACAACCCAAGTATTTGAACCTGTCTACTTGTTGGATAACCTCATCCTTAATTCTCACGTCTACCTTCTTGAGTTCTCTTCCAGTAACCATGGTCTTCGTCTTATTTATATTTATCTTCATCCCATAGCCCTCACATTTATCATTTAGCTCCATTAGCATGTTGTTCAGTGTCATTTCATCTTCAGCTAGCAAAGCCATATCATCTGCAAATCGTATGCACTTTATTCTTCTTCCTCCTATCTTTACACCTCCCTTGTTCCAAAAACAGATCTTTATTAAATCTTCCAAGTATATATTAAAGAGAGTAGGTGATAGAGAACATCCTTGTCTTACCCCTCTTCCAATTACTCTATAATTGATATATTTGTGTTACGAAGTAGGCTATAATGTTATTAATAGCCAATAAATCAATGTGGCCCGCTATTCTTTCACCAAAAATAAAATGACAAGTCAGAATCTCACGTATATAACACGCGATGGAATCAATTTAATTTATTACTTGAACCAAAAAATGTTACAACTGCTGGAGCTAAGCACTGTTCAAGTTTTGGCCCAAGACTATTCAATTCATTTATTACCAACCATCCTGATCTAAATAGCTTAAACAACAAACAATTTAGGTCTAAAATTAGAAAATTTATGTAATTATTACTTCTGTTATCTACTATTACTGTTATAACATTTTTCATATTAAACTTTAAAATTTGGATAGAACTTAATTTTTGTTTTTACTAAAATTTTAACAAATAAATTGTTATGTATTATTATTGTATTACCTCGTACCTTTGTATTGTAAATAGAACATGTTCTAACCTTTTATACATAATATTTTGTCATACTTCTCCAAATTATGTATTGTTTTAAGTAATTGTTTAGTATAAGTTTTTTCTATATATTGAACTGAACCACCCCCGAACACAAGCTCTGCTTCTTCGGGTGGTATATCAACTTTTGTATGTATTTTTCGTGTAATTTAGAACAATAAATTGTAATTGTAATTGTAATTTAAAAAGTTAAAGACCACTGCTCTAGACACATAGAAACAGTTAAAAGTTCAGTTAAATGTTACCAAACAGTATATATAATAAATCTTCAATATTCATTAAGGCTAAAAATTAATTCTGACTAAAGCTCATACGGTGTACATTCATCATAAACAATTAAGTTATTTTTGGTAACTCAGTTGAGATTATCACAGGTAATATTACGAGAGGTCCGGATTTTAACGAAAAATTATCTTGGGAGGATCTAAACTTCGAGTTATATTTATTATGAGGTATGACTATTTAGCGAATATTTAATTTAAAAAATATAATAATTAGTATAGAATGTATATTTATAAGAATAGAGGCTACTTTCCTTTTAATATTTTTCTGTAAGTTTAGACAATTTTTAAAAATGTTTATCGATTATTTAAAATAATTCATCATCATCAATCCAGGGATTTGGATAAAAAGCCTGCTCCGTCCACACTTAATGATTCCCACCCCTTCATAGGGCGTCCAATGCTTCTCTTCCCTCTAGGTTTATAATTATATACAAGCCATGGTATTCTATGATGTTCCTTTCTACTAATGTGGTCTTTCCAATTTTCTTTATTCTCGATTATTTTTTCATTTAATTCAAATATATCTAGTCATTATAATGTAGGCCTACTTGAGAATCATTGCCAGAACAAAGGCAGCATCTATAACCATTAAACTTCAAGTTCTGTGCCATAAATAAATAAGATGAAGCAAGGGAAATTAGGAAGAGTATTGCTCAGTATATTCTATAATATTTGCTCTCAACATATTTTTCATATGGATAATGTATAGTCTAAAGTGTGCACGTGTTTGTATTTCTGCTGCTAGATTTGCTTTACCTCCTTTTCCTGTCCTACTTTGATTCCCAAGTAGTAACAAGTTGTTGGTATTAGCTACACAACGTCTCTGTTGCATATCTCCCTTTCAAAAGAGGCATAAGATAGTTCTGGAATATTGAGTTTTTATTTCTTTTCAGATGATTGGGTGCCTAGAGGCGAGGAAGCAATGAAGTGTGGTTGTCATAGTGACGCTTCTGACAGACGATGGGGGAGTTCAAGGTCTAGAGTTCACTGTCACATATCAAGGTAACGACTTCTTTTTTTTTACCGAATTAGTTGTTTTCCTATTCTACTATTGATTAAATAATTTATACATTTATGTACCTACTTTTTTTGCCAGTCTCAGGGCCGGCTCATTCATATGAGCGAACTAGGCAGCCGCTTCGGGCGAGAAATTTTTATAAACATCTAGGTGGGGCAACATTCAGATTTTTAAAAAGCAGAAATTTCGAGCGCGAGATTAAAATTCAAATAAAATGTTGTAAGTTAAGAGTAAAAAGGACAGCAAATTGTAGAAATAAATTCAGTACATTATGTCAACGTATTTATTGGCTTCGTTAAAAATATAATCTTGCCCTGCCAGGGTAGGATGAAGCATCTCGGCTCAACTTGTAAATATAAAACAATTATACCGTATTCAATTAAATGTATTAAATGTATTTCATTCAATCCCCGTACTATCTAGATATCTAATCTTTCTGGTGACAGTATGGCCCTGCGGTCGACTCAGCCTCTAACAGAAATGAGTACCAGGGGCAATCCTGGGAGTAAAGGCGGTCGGTGCGTAAGGCTGACAACCTCACCACCTTCATGTGCCGAATGTCTAAAAATCTTTGAGCCTCAACCTCCTGGAACCCTCTGGACCTCATGGCCTGTAATAGGGAACACTTTACTTTATTATCTAGAAATGTTATAACATCTCCATAAATTCAATCCTTTCTCAAAGTTGGCCAATTCAAACCAATTTTATTTAACCACTTACCAATACCGGGCTAGAGAACATGAAATTCAATGTTTAATCAAATGGTAACAAATGGGATGATTGATGTGGCAATTTAGGAAAGGTGCCTTAATTATTTCTCACCTAGGGCGTCAAAATACCTAGAGCCAATCATGGCTGATAGTCTAATATTATTTCATTCGCACTACTATTAGCATTACCATTATTACTATCACTACTGATATTATGACGAAGACTTACTTAAAGATCCTTGATAATTTTCAAATAATAATGTAGAATCTACCAATAGACAAATGAATAATAATTATAGGAAAACAACCTTTGCTCTTTAATTTTCGGGAGGCTAACGTATGAAGTTTGGGTCCTTAGACCGGTCTTGATTTTAGGCCCATATTATTACTGTTAAATTGCTTTGATTGTTATTAGATTTTCAGGCTAATGGCAGACAACGGAAAAACAGCCCGAAAGAAGCTTTAATTTTAATAATATGGACCCCGGCCATGAAAGCCTACGCTTATTAAGTGCCATAATGGTACTTTATGAGATTGTGTAAGGGACGGGAAAATGTCTGGCCGTCTGTCTGTTTCTCTATCCGTGTGTCTGTACGCACGATAACTCATATACGGATTTTCTGAAACTTGGTATAGGCATTTATAACGTCCATGGGAAAAAGCCTATTGATATTGAACCAAATCGGTTGACCGGTACCGGAGTAATGCCTAATTTAGTGCCTATTTTGTGGTAATATATTAGAAAGAATTTAACAAATCCAAATCAGTTCTCATGACAAAATATTGTTTAATGCTGTTCATATACGATTTTGGAAGTTGCAATACAGGTACCTTTGAATAATAACACTACCCACATTTTCCTTCACAAATGATTATCAAACTAGAACTTTATTCTTCTGTAAGCCCTGCTTAATGAAACAATCAGGAGCTTAACTCGGAAATTGATTAAAAAAAAAATATTTTCTGCATATCATTAATGCAATCATCATTGATTAAACAAAAGCATTCTACCACTTTGTTACATCAGTTTACCTGATTTTATTCATTACTTTAATTGTTGTTATTTATTAAGCTTTTGTGTTATTATGAAACCTTTCACCTCTCCACCACAAGAGGACAGCTTTAATGAGAATAAATTTAATATTTTTAGCTTTATATGAATAGGAAACTGTGCTGTAACAATTCCATTAGGCAAAATTAATCATCTAAAGCAGGAGCGAAATTTCCTGTCGTCAGTTCGCCATTGGCGACCAAAATATTGTGAGGCGGGCGACAAATATTTAATTTTGAAAAACCATTTTATTTACTATTAGAATTAGAATTAGCCCTCAAGCATCCCATAGCGGGCAAGGGCCTCCTGGCTGACTCGTGAAGGAACGTTTCAGGCTAGCCTCACCTGAAAACGCAAAAATTTAAGTAGGCTATATAATTAACCCTAGCTTTAGTACTAATTTTCAAGAATTTTCCACTTCTTTCTGTCTCTGGCACTCCTAGACCACAAGTTCCCCAGAACACTCTTAAACTCGTCCTCCCATCATGATTTCTGCCTTCCAACACTTCTTTTCCCAGTTCTGGGCTCCCACACTGTCATCGCATGTGTCCATCTCTCCGGGTTCATTCTCATGACATGCCCTTTCCACATCCATTTTAATCTGGAAGCAGTAACCATCACATCCTTTATAGATGTCGCCTTCCTGATGTCTTCATTTCTCATTCGATCTTTCAATGTGATGTTTAGCAGCTTCCTCTCCATCTTCCTCTGGCAGATCTGTAGCATGTTTTCCTCTTTTTTAGTTAATGTCCATGTTTGGGATTCATAAGTCATAACTGGTAGAATGCAGGTGTCCATCACATCCTTGTTTATCTTCATGCTTAAGGATTTGTCTAGTAGGATGAATTTATAGTTCAAAAATTTGTTCCTTGCTAAAGAGATTCTTCTTGAAACTTCTTTTTGAATTTTGTTGTCGAACGATAATATTTGACCTAGGTTTACATATTCTTTTACATATTCTATTGTGTCATTGTTATTTTTTATTGGTTCTTCTGTGTAGTTTGTCATTATTTTGTTTTTTTTTTTTACATTAATACTTAGGCCGACTTTTTTGGTGAATTTGCATAGATTTGTTAGCATGACTTTGGCTTCCTCGTGTGAGTTTGTTATGAGTACAATATCGTCTGCGAATCTGAGATTAAAGAGTTTATCCCATTAATATTTATTCCGTATTCGTCCAGCATTCTGCAGAAAACTTCTTCCAGTAGAGCTGTGAATAGTTTTGGAGAGATGTGGTCACTTCGTCTGACTCCCCGCTGCAGTAATATATCCTCTCCTGTTCTGTCTGTTTTTACTTTCGCTCTGTTGTCAAGATATAACTTACCCAGTATCCTAATATACTTTGCATGAACTCCCAGTAGATTAAGTGCTTGGAGAATCGATAGCTGTTCTACGGAATCAAATGCTTTAGCAAAATCCACAAATATCATGTATAGTTTCAAGTTAAATTCATTTGCTTTCTCTATTATCAGGTCTAATTTAATTTCCTAATAAACATCAAATTTAATATTATATATCGCCATAGGCAGTCACTTTCGACATGAGCAAGATGACTGAATATTCCTAGTTACTCTGAAGCGTTTGGAAATATTCCGGAAATTATCGATATAATTTGAATATAATGTGAACGCCAGGCGCGAGTTTGACTGTTTTGGTTCCCTCCTGTTTAAGTTAATCATTAGCTTCTAGTAAAAAAAATGCAGTTTGAGTTTGAATCTTGTTCACCACAGCCATTAAAGTTATAATACTTCCAAATACTTGTTTTAATAATTCACTACAAATGTCATGTAAAAAATACCAACTAATATTCAATCTATTCTTTTAATATTGGGGATAATTTAGTTAGTGTGTGTTGTTTATTTGTTTATTAATATACATATTTATTGGATTAGCATATTTAAAAGGGATTTTTGATGTAATATTTTTAATGTAAAAACAGATGGGAGAGGGGTAGTTCTTCATATTTTCTAAAAGGCTGTAATGCTTTTCCTTCTGAATCAATAGTGGCGATAAAAATTCTTTATTTGGCTACAGCCTTAAGACTTGAAATTTCTTGCCCTACTCTAAAGCCAATTATTACTCAAATCACTTTATTAAAGCCGTAGCATTGAGTAACCCGAGTGTGAATCGGAAAGAAATCAGTGTAACAAGTCGCACCGGTATTGGTAAGTGGTTAAATAAAATAAAATAAAATAAAATAACCCGCTTTCAGTTGTTGGCGTTATTTTCAGAAAAGAGTTACAAGGTTTTTGTAAATATGGATTTTAAATTTTATGAACGTATTATATTTTCCTTTCAGTTAAAAATAATTTTCAAATTATTAAAATTGTTATTTAATTAATGTGATATTAAGTATGCCGTTTTATGTTCTTATATTGTAGATTGTTGCGGTACTTAAGTCCACAAGCGCTGCTGGTTATAAACAGTCTTCCATACGGACGGTACACTCTAGTTAAAATATTACTTGCATTTATTATTATTAATAATTATTATTAGGTGATCAGTAGGGCAAGGCATTTGATGATTTTGCATCCTTTTTTATATGAAAGTTAAAAGATAGCTCGAATATATATATATATATAATTTGTATCATGAAATAATTGATTAAATAAGGCCAATTTGTTTTTGCATTTTTTGCTTTATCTTGCATTTTTCATCATTTTCAAGAGATAGGTAATTTTTTGGCAATTTTTAGGTCATTTTTGGCATTATTAGTAATTATAAGTAATAATGGTAAATTTACTGGTTTTTTTTTTAATTTCGTGTCATTTTTCACTATTTTAGGTCATAAATGCATTTTTTATTTTGGATTTTTGCATTATTTTATGGTCATTAAATGCCTTGCCCTAGTGATCAGCTTATACACCACTAGTATTTACAATTTTACTAGCAGGTGCCCGCGGCTTCGCTCGCGTTTATTCATTCTGTCATTAGATGTTTTTAGAAAGTTTATTTAACATGAAATTAATTAAAACAGTATATTATTAACACTTAGAACGTAATCATTCATAACAAATTAAAACGGCTAATATTGACAAAGCTAAAAATTCGGTTTCAAAGTGAATTTCACGATTTGAAAGAGCCGCCCGGAGAAAAAAACCTCAGATTCGAGTTCCCTGGCCCAAAAACCCCCCGCATAGTGAGTTTCGTCCAAATCGATGAAAGTTTTCCCATTTAGGCTTACATTCGTAATCCCCCTTCCGTCTACTTAGCCTATGTGAAACGTCAGATCTCTGCGTGCCGTAATAAACAAATTAATCAAGCAGAACGGGCTATTAAAATCGAAGCGGGATCGCCAATTCCATGCGTTATGTTGAAAAACAAACCTATATTACAGCCATGCTCTTTTTTTCCGGTTGCAATGTCAGCAGAGCTAGGCCACCTGCAATTAATTTCACAACTGATTGCAAAAACTGATGCTTCGGTAGCTCAAAAAATCAAGTTCTCTGTCCGTGTTCCTCTCACAACTCGCGATTTATAACATTAGGTTATAACGGGTAAAGAAAAAGCATAATCTAATGTATTAATACATTAAAATAAGCAATGTATGCGATAGTGAAAATAAAAGGTAATTTAACGATGTATTTTATTAGTTTTAGTTCTGATAAAAATAAGTCCGTATTTTACGGACTATAAGGCGCTCCGGACCATAAGACGCACCTTGATTTTAGGATGGAAATTTAAAGGAAAATAAAATTAATGTGATTCTAAACGAAACATTTTAAAGGCAATCTTAAAACCTGCGTTGTACAAAAATCTCTTCTGTACATGACACAACGCGTAAATTTTAATAACTGAACTGATTTCTCATGGAAGACTGAAAATACTTTTACACCCTCTAACCCTCAATTCAGCATACGTAAGTGTAACGGTACAAGACTGTTCAGAGCTCATTGCCTTCATTTAAACCACCCGGTGGAGACAACTCCTTTCGTATAAAAGAACTAAACATTCCTTTCTTTTCGCATTCTATAACTGGTTTTCAGCTATCCTTATTTTGCGATTGTGACAAGTGCACTGATGTGTAATCTCTGCCAAAATATGTAGCTATCTTATCGTTTAAAACACCTTGTTTATAGCTATGGTATTCCGGCAATATTTACCTAAATTTAATTTTTTAGTGTACTTCGGACCATTAGATACACCCAACTTTCAAGGTAAAAAAGTGCGTCTTTATGGTCCGTAAAATACGGCAACTAACAGAATGGATCACACGGTGTAAGTCGTGTTGGTGAGACAAAGAGATTGACCTGTAGGTCATGAATCCTTGATTCTTAAAGCGCACAGTTGAATACCATTTTGATAAATGATTTCTTTATCACAACGGGATATTCTTAAGAGAAGAATTCATTTCTCTTGTGAATCCTTAAATAATTGATTCTTAATTATCTTAAACTTTGCACTTATTCTTGTATCCCTTTAATAACCCACATTGTATAATTGCACCGTAAAATATAATGCAGTTATATGCCTAAATGTTACCATTTAGTAGTGCATGAGGAGGTATTTAATTCAAGGCGGTAAAAATAAGAACGCATCCACTCTGTGAAATAAAAAAAGGTGACAAAAACCGCGAAATACGGAGAATTTTAGTGCTATCAATCCTGGCACGCTCTTGAATGATGTACAATCGCAACGATGAACGATTATCTGATTTTCAGCAAAAAAAAAAAAAAAAATCATCAGCATCATTATTGCAACGCTTTCAGGTATTAAAATATGATTGGTAGTTAACCTAATTGTATGCTATTTTACATATTTTAAAGAAAAGAATAAAAAAATTAATTATATTACAAAATGAGAGATATTGCATACTGTACTGTGCAAATATTCATAGAGTATTTAATCCACTCTATTTAAAAATGGTACTTTAAAACCCTAAAAAAAATCAAACTTGCTGTCGATGGTTTGCATATTGCTAGATATTTACAAAACCCCCAGTTTTAGATTTGTAACCATAACTAGCATCTGTTATAGGCCTACAGTAATTTCATCAATGCCCCGTTAAAACTAGGAACGTTGTTCTGGATAAGGATATTTCTTATATAAATGAGGGTGAAATATGTAGGAATTCGTATATTCCTTTTGTTAATACCAGAGATGTTTTTATACCGCCACATAAACGATATTTATAGTTTTAATATTGAGGAAGTATTCTTTGAAAGTCAGCATAGGGTTACGGGAAACATTATTCTCTCTGCAGGAGCTAGTGGAAGCCATAAAAATGTAATGGGAGTGAATGCACAATATGTGGAGGGGAAGAGAAAGAGATTTCTCAAACAAGATGTTTTAACTTTTGCTACTTTCCTGACAGTTATGAGGCTAACATATAACAAGTGGTAGGACTAGACACCGATGTGTTAAAATGTCTTTTTCCTCTTCTTTCCTGTAAAAGTAAGCAGACTCTCTGAACTGTTGTTTTCTGTGCCCTATTATAAATTCAGGTTGCTCTTCTTCACAGCTTCTTAAAATATAAACTGCAGGAGGTCGCTGCAAAATATACTCGGAAGAAATTAATGGAGTAGCCTACATACCCCAGCTGTTCGATGCTTAGTATTCAGATGCACTATAATTTACTTTAAGTTCTTGATAATCATTCTGCAGGAGAAGAGTGGGAGATTTGGATTATTTTTTACTAGCAGGTGCCAGCGGCTTCGCCTGCATTATTAATCCACTCGCTAGGTTTTTAAATAATCTATTTAAGATCAAAATAATTAAACACTTTCAGATCTTTCTCTGAAGAGTTAAAGGTTGTACAAAATTAGATAGAGTACCGGTACGTAACGAAGATATAAGGATAGAGTTAAAAATATATTTAGTAAATGATAAAATCAAAGAATATCAAGAAAAATGGAAGCAACATCTGGAAAGAATGAAACCAACAAGATTGCCCAAAGCAGCACATGGTTATAAATCAAAGGGTGAAAGGAATTTAGGGAGACCTATGAGAAGATGGAAGGAGCAACTGTGAGCGCGGAACAGGCAACTTACCTAATCCGTGAAGTGGGGAAGAAGAAGATAATTAAAGAATATTTATTAACACTTACACGCGAATCATTCGTAAACTAAATGATTAATAATTATAATTAAACATCTAATAATCCGGCTTTGGAGTGCATTCCACAATGAGCGCCATCAGGGAAAAAGACCTTAGATTAGAGTTCTTTGCCCCCCCACCTTCGCCCCCCCTAAAAAAATCTGCGTAGTGAGTTCCGTCCAACCGTTCAATGTTGTGCTCCTCCTTGTGTTCCTCCTGAAATGCAATTGGCCATGTTTCACATTGAAACAATTTTTATTATTATTATTATTATTATTATTATTATTATTATTAATATTATTATTATTATTATTATTATTATTATTATTATTATTATTATTTTGTTTCCTCTCCATCTCCTCAAACAACCCCCCGAAAGAAAATTCTGCGACCACCACTGATGTTTATTGTCAATTTAAATATACGGTACATGTGATATTACATAAAAAATTACATATATAACCATTTTGATATCCATATACAGTATATAAATTGCTTTGTTGAAATTCAGAACTGAAGCTCTTCCTGTACCTGGGTAGTATACTTACAAAAAGGTATGGGTTAAGATGACAACGAATGTTAGCTTTTGAAATAATGGCTACAACAACAGCTAAAGATAAACCTCTTAAAATTATTTAACCATGGATTCCACGTGTTTGACAAGACATGACAGTCTTCTCTTTGACCATGTAAAAGATCTCCTGCGAGACGAAATTCCGGCACACCAGCGACGGTCACAGGCCTAAGTTGCAGTACATCCCCGTCGTTAAATAACCATATACCAACCAATTTTCTCTTACACCACCGCACGAGGGCAGTGTAATTTCACGTCTGTTTTTACTTAATCTTGGCATACATATCCTATGTTGTTCGCCCATACTATTATTAATTCTGTGTTAATTTCAAAATTTATTCTCTCCTGAGGGGATTTCCTCAGAACAGATCAATTTCTTAAAATTTACGCTCGTTACCTCATGTGACGTCGGAAGATCTTTTCCGCCTATAAGAATAATATTCTGTCTTACATGACCCCAGAGAATTTAGAAAAATATGTAATTTTCACTATGCAGAAATATTTAATGCATGACTGCCTCTTAATCATAATCATAAATAAATCGTAAGTTATTAAATATATTTTTTTTACATATTTTATATTTTTAATACTTCATTATATATTCCATCATTTTTCCTTACATATTAATGTTTTTTTTTAAATGAAACTACATAAAAATCCTAGCTCAAGATTTATTTCATTTATTTATTATTATTACATAGAACTGCAAATACAAATACAAATACAAATACAAATACATATTTATACAAGTAAAATAAAACAATTTTCAAATTTCAAAAGTAACTACAACTACTATTTAAAAAGAGGAAAAGAAATATAGGCTATATCTTCCCAAGATGTATTAAATTTAGTAATACACCCGAATGAGCAAGACTGCTCGTGCTCGGGTGCCGTTTCAAAAATATCAAAGTGAAGAAAGAGGAGAGACAAAGAAATAGAGTGTATAATGTGATTAACTAAAAAAGAAATTAAAAAATATTAAACATAAATACATAAAAGGAGTGAAACAAAAATTACTTAAAAGCTATAAAATTACAGAAAATTCTTTACATATCTATTAAATTTAACAGTGGAGTATTTGATGTCCTGCTTCCTTGGATCTACTTTATTCTTGCGATTTTTACACCCCTGAGCAATTAAAAGACAAACTCCCTTCGGTTTAAGTGCAGTACTTTGCCGCAAAAAGGGATCTTCTTCTTAAGACCTATGAATTTTGAGTAAGAGGAGTGACTGACCGAAAAGCCTAAGTTCAAAACTGTGTCAACATTTTTCAACGGCCACGTGCCTGGCTACTTTCCAGCCGCCCCATTTACGTTGAAGAGCCGGAGAAAAGACTGCAGAGGGATGAAGTAAACTAGAGGAAAATTTAGCATTAGCTCTAAGCAAACGAACTGACAAGAAGAGTGATGGGGCGGATATACCACAGAAGAGAAGAAAAACGTTGATACACGAGGAAGAAAAGTGCACTTGCTTTTTCTTTTTTTAGTTTATACTGTAGTTGATGACTAGCGATGAAAAGACTCCAATGTTCTTGTTTCCATATCAAAAGTTAAACTTTTCGTAACACGTGGACCTCCCGGTAAAATTGTAGGCATACCTAAAGAAACATTAGAACATTCGAGATATAATTTCCTTGAAATTTGAAAAATGGGCAAATAATTATTAACAGAATACATTATTGCCAATTTATATTTATATATTCGGTCCAAGAAGTTACGAACCATTAACAAAAATTAAGCAAGGTGGGTCTGTGAAGCCCCTCCGGGTATTGCTAATGTTCATGAAATCAGTCCTGTTATAGTTGAAAGAGCAACCTATGAATCTTGTATCTTTGTTCTCTGATGCAATCAGAAAATTTACTCCATCATCTAGCAGTTTGGTTCATAGGTCATTAACTTATGTATAGGCAATAGTTTTTTAGTATTATAAGTTTAAAAATTTAATGATAAACCTTATACCCTCATTAATATTTTTAAAAAAATTAAATTAAAAAGTAGTAATGAGAAACCTTCAAGTTTCAAATTGTCTACTTCAATTTAAATGAATGTTACAATAAACTATACATTTCTCATATTAACCAGTTAAAGAGCCAATTAAGTTATGCCTATTATCGTATAGTGGAACGTTAATGGTAAGCCTTATAGGCTATCCTCATTAATATTTAAAAAAAATAATTAAATTAAAAGTAGTAACGAGAAAACTTCAAGTTTCAAGTTGTCTATTTCAATTTAAATGAATGTTACAATAAACAAAATTGCATACATTTCTCATATTAACCAGTTAAAGAACCGGCTATGCCTATTATCGTACTACTTTACCATTGCAGATGTTCTAACCTAAAGAACAGGTCAAAGAGTCCAACCTAATTTGTTCTTTACATTTAAGATACATCAATTAAGCAATAGTTTCATAATACATGAGAATCATACAAATTTAGTAAATACAGAGAAATGTGTAGTACAAATATATATATATATATATATATATATATATATATATATATATGTGTGTGTGTGTGTATGTATATATATATGCGTTATGTAAATGCATATTAATTAGAGATCCAGTATGTGTAGAGAAAGTGTGATGACGTAAGTCCTACATTTAGACCTATGTGACATGTGATTTACTTGTTCCTTAATTTATGATTCTCTTCCTAAAAAAATGTTAGTTATATACAGTATACGTAGCTTCTTTACCTGTAGTTATACAGCGCGCGCCAATAAAATGTACCTGTCTTTCTCGTTTAATATTTCGTGAAGTTGGTAATATATATTTCTGTTCTTTTCTGCACTTTGTTGTGCAAGCCTGGGAGAAAATTCCACAATGGTTTTCACTACGCCAGAGAGAATTATAATAGTCAAATTTAATTTGTAAAGAAAATCTACAGTAGAGACACAGCGGAGATTCCGCAACCACTTCCATGTTCGAGAAGCTCCAACACCAAAGACAATTCGCAGATTAGTGGGGAAATTTGACGTACACGGAAGCTTACTTAACCAGAACAAGTGGAATTCATGGAGATGAAGAACTGCAAGAACACAAGACAACATTGAAGCTGTGCGGCAGTCAGTAAATCCAAGTCCAAAAATGGGTATCGAAGACGTGCACAAGAATTGGGGCTGCGATCAACATGTGTAAGAAGAATTCTGAAAGAAGAGTTCAAAATGTTTCCTTATTAAATTCACGTGAGGCATGCACTAACAGATAGGGATAAAGCTGAACGTGTTGAAATGTGTAATGCTTTCAACAGAAGGATGGAAGAAAATCATGATTGGATACAGAATTTGTGGTTTTCTGATGAAGCACATTTCCACCTTAATGGCTCGGTAAACAGATAAAGTGTGAGATTTTGGGGTTCCAATCCACCACATGATGTCGTGGATCAGCCTCTCCACAGCTCCAAATGTACCGCTTGGTGTGCCATGAACGCCAAAGGCATTATTGGTCCTCTATGGTTTGTGGATGACGATGAAAGGACAGTGACAATAAACAAGGAACGCTACCAGAATGCCATCAGAATGTTTCAGGTTGAACCAACACGTTATGCCGACATCAGTTCACAATGGTTTCAACACACGCGTGCGGCATATACACGCGCAAATATGGTAATACTAAGATTAGTATTTCACATCGATTATCAGCAGGGCCCGGATTCTAATGATATGTCATCTTTTTATTGATGCTACATAGACATTGCTAACTTGTAGATAAATCCCACTCATGGCCTTTAGATTATAGAAATACATTTTTATTAGGTCATTTTTTGTCATTTTATGCAATTTTATATTTTTAGGGCATTTATTTCAATTATAGGTAATTATTTTGTCATTTTCGGGTCATTTGCTTCCTTATATAGTCATTTTCGGGTCATATAAGTGTTGTCAAGTCTCAGTCGGAAATGAGAATCAAAGAAACGCCAAAATTTTGTATCATATTACTATTGTTTAGATTGACTTGGCACCAGAGTCTGCCACCTGCTTGGATTTCAGAGTGCAAACTACTGTTTACCCTCAATAAACAACAATATAATCCGGCAAACCACAAGGAAATGCCGAATTTTGACTCACCTGTGCTTGAGTGCCAGTATAAATTTCCGTGACAAAAGAACATTCACAACATTACAGTTATTTACGGTTTTTCTAATTATGTACAAACTAGTCTATAACTTTGTGTGTACAATAATAATTTTTTATAAATAAAATATCAGTTTTTAGGTCATTTTTTGTAATTACTACGTCATTTTCTTTAAAATGTCGGGTCATTTTATAGGTAATTTTTCAAACAATTTTAGGTCATCAGAATCCGGGCCCTGATTATCAGTTATCCGTGAGCTATGATATGTGTAACATCTGCAATTCTGTTGGTTTGGACATATGGCGAATGAACACGACACAGATATTTCTCCACTAAAGTTGATAATTTTTATGCCTTTAATTTAAAAACTTAGAAAACAGTTTAAAAAGAACACTCTAAAAGAAAGTTATAAATTTCCGTAACGTCTCCGTTTGTTTTCACCTTTTTAAGAATCCTGTCTCATGGCACGAAGGAACATTAACTAAATGCACAAGTTAAATACGTTCGATAGTTTCAGAATTTTATGTATTATCAATAATAATATTACTAGTCTATAAGCCGTTACTGTTATTATGTTAGTCCATGCAAACCAGTTTATTTGTTATTTCTATATGTTATTTCAATATGTGACTTATGTGTGCATGCATATAACAAATATTTTTCAAAAGTCAGAACAATGTCTGTGCGAGAAAACAAGTGTCATAAAGCCCGGCAACAGATATAAGAATTAGATGCAGGAAGACATATTGTCCAACGCTACTAGCACGATACCGGAAGACTGTTAGGTTCGCATGGAGTTATTAAAATCCTGAAGATCGGCAGCCGAACTAAAATACGATGTACGTCTATATCAGGGTCGGGAACGAAGGCACTGAAGGCGCGAAGTTACCCTCCCTCTCGTCCCCACTACTCCATTTCAGGAGCGAGGTAATGACAACTAAACCGGTTGACTCAGAGACTAGTCGCGTGGCAATAAACCTGTTCAGTGCTGGCTTGTGTGCAACATGAGTGAACGAAGAGTATTTAATCGGGACTGGGAGAACAAGTATTTTTTTTCTTCAAGATGATAAAGCACAGGGTTTGATATGTCCTACTATTATTGACTACATTACAAGCTTTTACCATCAGGAGGAATTTCAATTCGGCTCATGTTGGAACCTAAGGCGAGGTTCTATTACCAACAGAATTGTTGATCTGGCAAAAGTTTGGAGAAACGATTGATAGACATTGTTCATTTTCCCTTGCCATGGACGAAACTACTGAAAATAAAGATACTGCTCAACTTGCTGTGTTTATAAGACGTGTAGATACAGAATTAGCTGTGATCGAGGAGCTGCTGGACATTTATTCAATGAAAGATCACGCACGCGGTGAAGATATTTTTGTGGCAGTGATGATGATAGCGTGAATGTTTAAGCTTGAATGGGACAAGTTGGTCTGCGTAGGTACAGCTCCAGCAATGGTGGGGAAAAAATGGGTCTAATAGTGAGACTGCAAAAATTCCTTTGTAGCTTTTTAGCCATTCACTGCATTATTCACAGGGAAGCACTGTGTGTAAAATCAGCTACTTTGAATAACGTAATGGATACCTGTGTTAAGATTGTGAATGTAATCAGAGCGCATGCTCTGCGGCATAGACAATTTCAGGAAATTTTGATACTCACAGATTCCGAATACTTAGATTTACCATACTTCTGCCAGGTAAGATGGCTAACCAGAGACAAAATGTTGCAAAGAATGTTTGATCTACGGAAATAATACTATCCTAGCAACCAAAGGGATTGCAGTTCCAGAACTTAAAGATGATACTTTTGTTTGTGATTTTGCGTTCTTAAGCGATTTAACGGTTCACGTAAATGAACTTAACCTATGTTTACAAGTTAAACACAACAAGATTGTACATTTAAGTTTTAACAGACTGTGTGAAAACATTCAATCAGAAATTAAATATGTGGCAGAGCCAAATAGAAGAGAATAAATTGCACCATTTCCCATCCTTAAAATCGGTCATGAAAGATGAATTGCTTGATATGAAAGAAAAATATATGGCACTATTACAGGAGTTATCAGGAGCATTCTCAGATAAATTTGTAGCCGTGCAAGCGTTAGACAATGACTTCAGGCTTTTCGAAAATCCATTTACATTATGATCCTTTGGTGGGCCATGACGAACTGTAATTGGAATCAATTAACCTTCAAAGTAGCACACCATTGCGCAGTTCAGGAAAACTTGGTTTGGATTTATACACTTCACAGCCGAAAACATTTCCCAAGCTGCGCCTTTTTGCAAGTAAATTACTGGCCATGTTTGGTACTACTTATCAATTTGAACAACTTTTCAGCCTATTGACCTTGAATAAGAGCTTGCTGGGAAGTCACATTTCTGATGAATATCTAGGTTTAAGTTCATCGAGTTTGTAGTCGGATATTAAAAAAGATAATATCTGCAAAGAGACTAAAAAGATGCCAACTGTCTAAATTAACACAGTGCCATTAAGAATACGCCAATATGTAATAATGTACGTTTAAATAATGTCAATACACTATTCAGCTAAGTTGTGACGTTTATTTTGAGAATTACGGTGTAGAAATCACTTAAATGCCACTAGTAACATAAGGGAAATAAGTAGAACTAATTAATAAATAATGTTAATTATATAGACCTGCTTTTCTAAGCTCAAGGTTTGGTAAGAATATTAGAACTGTGCTTCAACGTTGCCATTGCGTCTTTCCTCATGGTTGTCCCATTACCTTTCTTTGTGCCTTCCTAGCCAACTCTTCAGCAGTTCAAGAGATATTCATTACTTAAAAGATCTCTCATCCAATATCCGTGGTACCGCCACTGTAGCATGCGTCACGAGTCTGCCTACCTCTCAGGTAGAAGGAATGGAGATGGGGCGAGCGTAGGGGTAGAGAACTTCTCACTCTCAGTGCATTGCTTGCCAAGCCTGGTCTATATTCTCGTGATGTTTCTCGGGTAAGGCTAAAAACTGTGCAAAATATTTATTCACCTGTACAATGACGGAAAACCAGTTACCCAATAATAGTAACACAAGAACTGATAATTATTTGACAAAAGCACATTCCGTTTTATTATTTCGATACAGTTGTCATGTAAAGAGTTGTAACTAAGTTGGCCTATCCCCTTCTATTACATGTTCCAGAAACAAATTAAATGTTTAGGATCTCAGTGTTTACCAGTAAACCGTAAAATGTTTTTTGCACGACTTAACTAATTAGTGGTACTTACGAATGTTGTTGCCGTGGATCGTAAGTTGACATTCCCACACGCAATCTTGTTGCTATGTGCGGTAAGAGTTTCCGTGCGGTAAGAATTACGGCACATCATAATACAAGCCTTTATGAACATGGCCCCCAGGACAAATATTCGGTTCCCATAACAACAAATACATGCGAATCACTTTCTGAAATAAACGTCTATCTTCAAGAAAGTATATACATAATATTTTCAGGTAATATCACAATTAATATAATTAAATTGATATAAATAATCATCGTGCAAAAAATAGCATGCAATACTCGTGGCGTAAGCGCATAACGGATCTCGGAAACAATTTCCTCGAAACTATGCATCGCTTACGGCACTTGTATCGCAATAAATAAATATCATTTTATTGTCGTTAGGCAAATTATTCAATGGACAACGTCAGAGAGTACAAAACATAGTACAATACTACAAAATAGGATTAAACCCATACATAATATAGACCTTAACACAACATAAATTAAAATACACTTAAAATAATATGTATATGCTAATTGCTATACAATTATCACAATATACAAACATTGGTACGTGCAAAAAAATCGTTAATGTTATAGAAAGGATTATCAATTAACCAAGTATACAATTTCGTATACAATATACTATATATGCATCTGTGTATATGGTATTATGTCATGGCTTGTGAAGATTTTAATTCATATTGAATTTTAATGATTATGATGTTAGGTGAAATAGCACTGGTTCTTTCCGGTTATAAAAACTACGTTCGTGCAAAATTTCAACTCTATCGGTTTGCTACTTTGTGACAAATCCGAAACAGACAGAAACAATTACATTTTTAGCATACATTAAGATGACCACGGTTAACATTTTCACTACTACTGATGTACAAACTCATCGCCTCAAAAAATGAATAAAAGCCGAGATATATGATCAATACAGTAATGCTTTGTGTGCAAAATGTGATGCTTGTTTATCCTCGTACTAGGATTGTCATGCTTGGAAATCAACTATTCCACTGAAATTTTCCTCTTTGATCTCAAATTCAGAACGCACTGATGATTTCACTTCTTGATTATTTATATCAGTAATGCACCGTGGAAGGGTTATAATATAATTGGTGTTCTGCGTATTCGTGCCGATTTTACCGCCAGGAAGAAGGATATTACATTAAAGCCAATACTAGGGCCCGGAAGTATGTGAAAAATCATATCTTCAATAATGCACTGTATTACTGTTAAAGTGTGACCGTTCTAAGAAGGAAACCTAAAGAAGGAAAAAAAAAAAAAAAAAATTAACAGTACATCTGTCTCACTCTAGGTCATTACTCGTATGACTCAAGAGTGAGACAGACATACTGGTTTTTGTTGACTTCAGGTTTCTTTCTTAGCTCGTCTCGGGTATAGTGTTAAAATGCGTACAAGACTTGAAAGAAATAACAGAAAATTGATGGTTTAATTTTGAATAGTGTTTCATATTATGTTAGCTTTGCGATAGGGCATCATATTTGCTTGATATTAAAATATGTTTGCAAATTTTATTGGTTTTTCTCATTTTAACGGCACATTTATGACAGATTTTAAGTATTGTTAATTCAAAATTTTACTAATTAAGTAAATGTTTTGAGAATCCACTGTGCAATAATCAGAAGTAGCGGCTCCGATCAAGGAAACCATCATTAACGACCGTGGGTGTCGGCATGCTGACCACATACCCCCAATCCTGCCATCTGCCTATGGTAGGCCTATTCCTTCCAGAGATGTAGAACCACGGAGTTTTTTTTTTTCTGTACACTAATTGACAGTACGAAGCCTAATGGGTTCGGAACTGATTGTATAAGTTAATGTTAAAGCAGTGATTCACTTAATTGATTTTCAATTTACTACAATGTGTTACTTTGACCTTGTTTCTTGAAAAGTTTTGTAATGTAATTTATACAATTTCTACTTTTCTTAGAATGCAATTCAGCTGACAAGAAACCTTAAAGTAATTACAATTACATAAATTGTAGAGCTTATTTAATTGATTCCGGAGCATATTTTACAAATTTTACAGCATATTTGCATGCATATTTTTTCTTCTGATAAAGTATTAACTTCCGGGAATAAGTCATTAGATTACATTAGAGTATTACAAGCATGGATATAGCATTTACCAGCAATAGGGAAATATGGTTATACAGAAACTAAACCAGGGGAAGACAGAAGGTTGCTCTGTGACGTCACTGCTATCTGCTCTCACTGCTCGCGTTATATATCTGCGAGGAGTATGTGAAATGGTGGCATCAGTGAACAGGGGGGAAGAGAGGGGCATTCGTATTGCGGGCAGCGGGAATTCAGGGGGTTAGAACTTACGTAATACGTGTTTCCGAATTAATGAAACATCAATCGATTTTCTTGATAGTTTATCGGTTAATTACAGCTCAGTAGTTTAACATATTATAAATAATTCTATTTTACTATTCTGTGAGAACAATTACCTTTCCACAAAATCTATGTTCTTTGACAAAAATAAACAATACTATCATTTGAATTAACATAATTCACTACAATAAAAATAATAAAAAATGAACTTCATTAATTACCATACAAGCTCGTCTGCACCTTAGATGATACAAGATTACAGTAACAATTGTCTGACTTTCCTGTATCTTTTTTCTTTAACAAGTATATCAATGTTGGAACGTAATGTTTGAGCAATATTTAATCGAAGACTACATTTAGGTTGTGATTTGACAATGTACTTCTTGATTTGAGCTTTGCACATTTCATTAGTGAAAAAAATTGTTCGGCCACATATGTCGATCCAAAATTACATAATATTCGTGCGGTAAGTGCATAAGTCTCGGGAATCTGGTTTCAGAGAAATTTCTGTAAAAGTTACCCAAGACCACTTTACGTTCGTATTTGTCCTTTAACAGATCGTCGGATTGTAAGTTTAGCAGTTCCAACTGATACCGGCAAGGAACGTCTTTGACATTAACTGAATATGGGGTAGCAAAAAGTTTAAACATTGGAGAAAGGTTTTCCACATCCTGAAACCTCGATTCGAACTGAAGAAGAATTTTTGCAGAACTAACACATGTTCTGCAGAGAGAACACTATCAGGATCGCGTACTTGCATTAACTTTGAAAAATGCTCCGTATTTCCAACCAGAAGTTGTTCTACCCACAGAGCTAGAGCTAGCTCTAGCGTACTCTAAACACCCCTACTACCGTGCGCTCTTGCTGACGTCACACACAAGGGATACGCATGCACTTGCTCCACAAACGTCATCACAAGCCGTAGTTGACTTCCCCTGAACTAAACACTATAAAACTTGTTTTCAGAAGCTAGAATACTCTATTTTTTCTATTATTTACTTGTTTCTGTCGTATCCAATTAATTACACAATCATATATTACACTATTCTTCATCTGCTTCACAAATACATACATTCAAAATAATAAAAAAAACATGTACAAATATAAATTGAATTCAAATTTAATATAATTAGTTCAAGTAATATTTTTTTTTTTACAAAGAATGCATAATTTTGGAGTTTGCTGCTATTTCTCTTCCGAAGCACAATGCTATTGTCTTGAAACCAATTTCTTTTTCTAGCTCCTCTTTGCTTTTTGCTTCTTGTTTTGCTATTGAAGCTCCCACTTTGATGACGCTTTCCATTTGTTACTAATCTTCTGGGGACTTTGACTGGTGCACTGTAGTTGAAATATGTATGTTCTTTTTGTATACGAGTGATTTTTAACAATGGGTGAAATTTCTATTTTCTTTTAGCTTTAAAGTTTAATTTTGGCACAGATATTTACAATAACAAACAGAGCAAGATGCTATAATGTCATTGATGTAGAGTCAATACTTTTCGTGTTATTGAATTTTTAAACAAACGAAATTTAAAATCTGTTTCCTAAAGTGAAATAAAGCATCAGAATGTTTTTGTAGAGAACCATTGACACAGTCACTTAGAGCATCTACAATTCCAATTTTGAAAGCTTCTGCTACAGAAATAAATTGAAAAATGTCTGCCCTTAACGCTAAATATATATTTTTTTAGTTTAATATTTTACTCAATTTTATTACTTAAAAAAAAGTTCGATATAAAATTTCCGTTGATAATTTTATTACAGAAGCAGTTTTAACCTTCTTTTACCTAATTTGTAGGAGAGTATGTATTTTTTAGTATTTTCTAAACTATTAAAAATAAAAGTGTAGATAGGCCTAACCGAGTTTTTAAGTTCGCATGTGTACGAAAGAGAATGCTTTTAACGAGCTCAGCCTTTAAAATATTGCATAATTAGGGGGACTTAGAAAAGCCTGTGGGTTTTCACACTTAACCAACAGTTGCATTAAGGTACCTTATTCTTAATACAAAAATAAAAAATGCTCATTTTTACCAAACATAGTCAGTATTTCACATATTGCCTCCTTAAAAAGCAAACAGAGAAGATTGTATCCAAAAACTACTATAAACGTATCCAAAAACTACTATAAACATAAACCGGGAAGAGTAGAACTAAACAAGAGATCTTATGCAGGATACGTAAATACAATTCTGAAAAGCTTAAACAAAAGAGTAGATGTCTTATGCGCATAGCGTACATGAAAAATTATATGATACTATGTTTAGAGGTAGCTTGCCTGCCTCTAGATCCGAAGGCCGCGGAATCAAACCCGGCCGCGGTCGAAGGATTTTTCAGCTGGGGGGCTCGTGTCGTAGATTTGATGATGATGATGAGTGTTCTACCCGAAGGCAGGTCCAGACCCGGGACGAAGCCATGGGGTGATGACCACGACTCGTCCGAGGTGATTCAGGCAAGGATGATAACGCGGAGATTTGCCATTGCCTCTCGCGGGTCGTAGATTTACGGCATGTAAAAGAACTCCAAGCCTTAATTAGAGCCTCTGGACAAAATTTCTCGGCCTTTTCACGTCCAAGTAATACCTTAGTTTCTGGAGGGAGGTTGCGAGGCGATTGGCTTACCACCTGTCCCTCTGCCCTCTCTAGGAAAATAAGCGTAACAAAATTCACATAGGTAAAAAAAACCTCCACTTGGAGGCCCTTCGCCCCAACATAGGGGAAATGGGAAACCAGATACAGATACAGATGTTGGAAGATAATTTAACTTCTTGTTTCCTGGCGAGGTCCATTGCCATAAAATGGCATGGGAAACCAGAGGAAATAGGAAAATTATGGAGTTAACGGATATTCAAAGGTTTCTAATACTATTTAAGAGAACACCGGTTGTATTTCAATGTTACAAGCTTTTGTCCTCTAAACTCCCCAGAAGTTTGTCAATACTTCACTCTTTATGCCGTAAATATTAGTCCTTATGTCTATAACAATAGGAAAGTTTTGATGCAGAAAATATAGTGAAAGGAAAAGAACTTCCATGTTTTAGCTATAAAAATAGCGCTATAATCCTATAGAGTTCAGAAACAACAAGAATAACCATTAGCAGATTGATATAAAATCATGTGCTACTGATACAGTTTCTGAAAGGAAGAAAGTCGAACCGTGGCAATAGAGTACATGAGAAGTTTACCAAACAAGTGATTTGAAAATATAGGTCACTGTTATTCAAGCTTGTGAGAATTGTTCCACCTGAAGACAAATGATGCTCTATCTACGTCAGTTCCTTCTTTAAGCCGGATTCTGCGTAGCTTGCCTACATGAAGTTATACGTGTTGTTCTGTTATGGCTTTTGATGTGAACTCCAGATGACCTATTTATCGTTTAAACCTTTATTGTATAAGTTACTTCCTCTTCCCTTTCCAGGAAGAATGTCAGTAGTAATAAAATCTGAGTTTCTTTAGAAGTTTTATTTATCTTCTATGTTTATGTACACGTGTAAGAAGTTCAAAGTTGTATTGAAAGTTTAGAAATCAAATAAGAACAAATCTATAGACACGTGCAATAGGATGTATACAAAATTCCGATCATAAATTTAGTCTCAATTAATTTGAAACGTTCTTCTTTTCTATTTCATAACGAAAACGTAATTTTAGTAGAATTGAAATAATATTTAAACTGATGTGATCGTAGTATAATAAAATTAAAAAGCATAAACAAATCAAATAGCTTACTTCCTCTGCCCATACCATAGATACTATAGGAAGTATTGTGTTCGACGCCAAAATCCGAAGTCGAGATTTTAACATAAATACGAGGGCCGTCCACAAAGTAAGTTTCCCTGGGGCCATTTACAGAAACAAAACACAATTTCATGGAAATATTTATTTCAACAGATACAGCAAGTGTTCAGATATTTTTCAACATATTCGCCACCGGAATTGAGACATTTCTCATACCGTGGGACCAACTTTTGAACACTTGTGTCCTAGAAGTATGAAGCCTGGGATTTGAACCACTGTGTGAAAATCATCTTCACTTCTCTGTCATTCTCTGCCATTTATTGAAGTGTAGGAAAAAATGGAAATCACTGGGAGCGAGGTCCGGGCTGTAGGGTGGATGTTGAATACTCCTAGCCGAACTTTTGCAGGACACTTGGAGGGAGGTGTTGAAGCCTTCACCCTACAGCTCGGACCGCACACCCAGAGATTTTCATCTTTTTCTACCCCTCAAGAAATGACAGTGAAAGACAGAGAATGGTAGAGATTGACAGAGAAACGGAGGTTATCATACAATTGTTCAAATCCCAGGCGGCAGACTTCTACGACTCAAGTATTCAAAAGTTGGTCCCACGGTATGACAAATGTCTTAATTCCGGTGGCGAATATGTTGAAAAATAGCTGAACACTTGCTGTATTTGTTACAATAAATATTTCCACGAAATTGTGTTTTGTTTCTGTAAACGGCCCCAGGGAAAATTACTTTGTGGACGACCCTCGTACACGTCATAAGGTCCCTGAATCCAAAAAGGTTATTTTCAGGAACATGTCTGTTTATGTGTGTGTGTCTGTGAACAGCCCTGCTCGAGAAAGAAAAATAATATAAAAACAAAATTTTATATTTGGGTTAGATATCTTACGGAAATGTGACACGAAGTTTGGCGAAGACTTTCTCTTACTTTTGATGTCTCTTTACACGAAGTTTTTCGCATTTTTCTCGAATACGGTTCAATGATTAAACTTAAATTTCGTATATGAGGTACTTAGGCTAAGGCAAGTGCTAAAACTTTTGTTTGAAATAAAATCATAAAAATTCTCGGAAGGGTGGTCATAAGGTACCCTCTGTTTTTAAGAACTCATTCTTACGTGATGAACAGTAACACTTCGTATCAGGTTGGAACAACTGAATACGCACTTTCGTGTAAATTTCCTACATGAATTTCACAATTCACAAAAGTTAATATATATTATACGGTATATTATGTATTATAATAAATAAAGTCAAAACTTTTAATTGGGTAGAGGAAATTATGTGTATCACATCAGATTTTTCGTATAAAACCTGCATATAAATAATTGAAATAAAAATTGGTCAGAAAAAATATTAATATATTTTACGTAAAAATATTCAGATATCACATTTCATCATAGGCATGATATTAATGTTTGTTTGTCATGGCTATTTATGGCTAATTGGGTTCCTCGCCTTAGGCCTTAAACAGTCGCCTGTGGGCTTGAATTTTGCGTCACAGGAGTTATATATATTTATATACACACACATACATACCTTCAAAAGAACAGACGTATTTGTCGCATTTGTGCGCATATAAATGCTATCTTTTAGACCGAGTTCGAACCCGCGCGAACTTGGGAACAGAAAGTCAGGTCCTCATAGATTGTTCCACTTTGTCAGATCGATTCTGATATTACTGAAGACGATGACATTTTTTATCGCGCGCTACAGTTTTTGAACACCTTATTTATAATTCATTTATTTATATATTTACGGTTTTGTTTATTATTAATGTTTCCTCAACTATCTTGAATAGTGTGAGATCTAAAGTCTGGCCGTTCTAAGAAGGAAACCTAAAGTAAACAAAAACCAGTTCATTTGCCTCACTCTAGCACATTACTCGTACGACTTGAGAGTGAGATAGACATACTGGTTTTTCTTTACTTTAGGTTTCTTTCTTAGCTCGTCTCGGGTATGGTAAGTTTTACTGGTAATTTAATTTAGCTTTAACGAGTGTTTGTCATACGTAAAGCCGCGTGTGCTAGTGGCCCCCGGTTGTAATTTGGCCGCTATTATCATCTTATCGCCTTATTCAGAGTGAATGTGTGTGAGCAGATCTCTCACCCGGGGATGCTCTCCATGTCCTTGCCTGATTGCCTGATTTCGTCTGATTGTCTGTAAATGTATTTGTTACGCAGTCGCGAGTGAAGACTTTGTTCTATTTCTTTTTAAATTTGGCGTGAACATTAACTTCTTCATTAACTTCATTAACTTCTTCACTGCTGTATTGTGATTGTGACGGCGGAAGGTAATTTTTAAATCACTGAAGAAATTTTCAGTAAAATAACTGTTTTACGAATGTTGTTGTTGTCTGAATATAAGCAAAATGATGTGTACTTTATAACGTAAAGCATTAAAATATATTAATATTTTATACTTATAATTGTCGAGTCTACGTGGGCACATTTAAGCAAATTCTTCTTGCAGTCAAGGGCACAGCAGTTAAAAAGGATTTTTAAAGATTTCTACTTTTCTATGAATAACATAAAGATGAGAAACAGATCTTAGTTCTTTTTATTTTACTTCCTTTTTTACGCGAGGTCTTCTGTTCGCAAAACTATTAGTCCGTAATTATTGGTCATATAAATGGAATAGTCAACATAATACGAGATGAAAAGTATTAAGGAAATTGATCATATGACATAAAATAATCAAGTATCATGAATATAAGACAGAAAAGAAATAAAATAAAATGGTAACAAAAGAAGAAACAGCTGAGGTCAATAAATGAAGCGTACAGAGAGCATGAACTTAAAAGATAGGCCTATGACATGAACAGAAGGAAGCGAGACATTGCAGAAAAAACTAACAAATGAATGAACTTTCAAACGTAACGGAGAGGAAAATAAAAATACCGGAGAATACAAATGAAAGTAAGGAAGATACTAGAAAGATTGAGCTTGTAAAATCTAACTTAATAAAATAAAATAAAATGTAAAATAACCGAGCTAACTAAAAGTACAAAGAATAGTGTTTATACTGCATATTTACTATGCTGTTACTTATGAGTGGAATTTTATTTATATTTTAATTGCACGTTGATAAAGGACTTTCTGGTTGCAACTCTGAAACAAAGCAAACTAACTCCACATCGGGTGAGATAGATGCCAAGATGTCTCTAGTAACAATGCTTTCTTTAAAAAGACTAAGATAATGCTATTTTTTATTGCTCACGTGACAATCAAAGCAAGGGTATCTGATTTATCTGGGAAGTCGTAAATATTTTAACTATGCCATCTCTTTGCTTAAGGTCGATAACCTTCCTTACCACATATATTCATTCGCATGTAAATTACTTTTCCTATCTGGTAGTGAGGTTTAGCAGATACGAATTTCAAGCAATAGTACAGTATAACAAACCCCTCATTCAAATAATGCGAGATATAAAATCCACAATTAAATGCATATAAATAAACATAGTAATACTGTACTTCGTTGCTTTGAAAAACTGTATTAACATTTGTTTTCATTCACAATCTTGTACCCTCGTACAGCCTGTGCATTTAGACGTGAGCACTTGCATGCGCCGCAGAGATAGAGCAGGACGGAAGGGGAGTGTGTTGCTAGTATGGATCACGTGAGACTGATACCACTGCGCATTGTGTTTACAGTGCTCTCGTCTAAATGCACGGACAGTACATATAGTAGAACTCCAATTATCTGAACTCCAACTGTCCGGATCGCCAATTATTCGGATCGCTTTGAAGCCGCTTTCAAGTGCAGCAGCGAGAATCCCTCTTTCAGTACCGAATATTTGCAAAAAAAACAAAACTTTTAGCCAACAAAATTGACAGTTTATCAGCAAAAAACTGACTCTGACCAATATGCGATGTGAAACTTAAGTAATTACAGTAACTTACTGTACAATTAAGTTTTTTTTTAAAGAAATTAACTTTTATAATTCATCCAACTATCCGGATCGGGTCCGGTCTCAACTAATCCGGATAGTTGGAGTTCTACTGTATGAATGAAATAATCGTTTAGTGCTCCTTTACATTACATGATTAGTTGGAATAAAACTTTTTACATTATATTACACATTATTTTTTATATAGTCATTAGTGAAAACTGTATTTAGAAGTCTATGGGCTACAACGTCAAGATATTTATTTTTTCCATACGATTAATTTTTAGTCGCTTTGACTCATGAGAGTCTAATCGCGACTGTACATTTACATAAAATAATCAGATACGAATAAATAAATATTGAAGCAATATTAATGAGAGATTTCCAAATTATGATTCAATTTTTAAATTTTACTATAAACGTTAATGTCCTTTAGAAATTAAAAAGATATTAAAAACTACAATTAAACTTAATAAGCACAATAATAGTTTGAAGTATAAGATTTCTGGCCTTTACTCGTTGTGTTTAGTTGTGGGGATGCATAACGTCATTAAGTTACGTCATCCTTAGCCCTTGAAATGTGTGTACACGGTTGCACCTAACAGCCGCTTAGAATGTGCTTAATACTTGGGATTAAGAGAAAATAAGCGTTTTATTTTAATAACCATCCAAAAACTTGATCCCTCACTTTTTACTTTTTCGCATACACGTACAGTTGTCGTTTTATATCTGTGTCTCTCGCCGACCGTTGGAATTTTGTTACAAGTGCTTGTGCGGGAGCAGGTAGTCAGTGTATTCCAATACAAAAGACATCCAGTTCCCTTTCTAGTCAATGCTTGTCCGAGCTCAAATCTGTTCACATCTGCTGCCCATTGTAAATTTAAGAAATGTTTTTGTGCACGCTAGTAGAATCAAGCCTCTCTCTCTTCTGCTACCAGGAAATAGTCACGTGACAGACCAGCAGAGATATAATACGATGTCTGTAGTATAGAGAAGTAGCTACTGTGATCATGACAAAATATCGAAATCGAGATAACACCAGGAAAACAAGTTTCAAGATTCCTAGAAACCGAAAAACGTATTTTGAAATGACATCCGTCTGTCTCCCCGTGTACCTCCGTAGTGAATAAACGGTTCACTGTATTTGCTTCTTTTTAATTATGGTCTTTGTTGGAATTTTATCGGACCCTCTGGAATTTGGTTTCTGTAAATGAAATTTTAAGGAGACTTTCATTAAAACTTTTTTTTTCAAAACTTTGGTGAAAAAAAATGACATTAGCGGTTTTAATAAAACTCGTGCCTCGTGACCGCCCGAGTTGACATGGGTTTTTCATGGTTTATTCACTTGCAAAAACAAATGCCGGGCTCTAGTACGATCTTATTTTCCTTAACTCATCGCCGCTATGTCACCCAATCATTTAAACCAGGAGTGGCCATCTTCTTTATATGATGTGTTTTGAAGCCATGGGCCGTCACTATTTAATTCAGTAAAATTATTATAAGTTATTATTTATTAAAATGCAGTACACATTAATGAGAACCCTTTTTCAGATGCAGTAAAATTATTATTTACTAAAATTTGGAAGAAATTATTGAGAGCACTTTTTTGGATGCAGTAAAATGATAATTTATTAAAATTCAAAACACATTAATGAGAGCCCTGTGGACGCTCATGGGAAGTAACAAGTTCAGCAAAGTCAATTTGATGTCAATTATTAATCTGTTGATATTTTTAACAAGTCCTGAAGATGGGCATCGGTAAGTCTGTTTCTTTGTGAAGATTTAACTTCCTTCATAATAGAAAATGGGACTCATACAAGTGTGTGCTTTCGAATATCTTCTGCTAAAAGCACTTAATTCAGGATATTTTTCACGTGGTACAAGTCTCCAGATGTCAATTCCTGTCTCCTGCCTACTGTGAAGAAATTGATCACTTTGCATTTATATTTGAATAAAACCACTATAATATAATGTATTTTTCACAATAAAGAATACACTGCTAATTTATAATTCTCCTATGTGGACATTTTCTGGAATTGTACTATTTTGCTGAATTAGTGGTAAATAGGCGATGACCAACATCCAACAGGTGATGACCTGTTGCAAAGGAAAATTAAAGTTGAAAAATTATGTATATTATTACTAAATACTTCAAAAATAACTAAGGCCTACACAAAGAACCTGATTATTAATTTTTTTATGCATCGGGAAGTTGAGCGTGAAAAAATTCAGAGCAGTAACTCTCTTTTTGTGCCTCTAACAGAAATGAGTACCAGGAGCAATCCTGGGGGTAAAGGCGGCCGGTGCGTAAGGCTGACAACTTTACCACCTTCATGTCCCGAATGTCCAAAATCTGGGAGCCTCAACCTCCTGGAACCCTCGAGGCCTCCAAGGCCTGTATAGGGATCACTTTTTACGAACTCTCTTTTTATGGGAGAAGACAGATTTTGAATATGATTAAATAACGTGAGAACGAGCTATTAAAGTTGGTGTGCACTGGCAGGTTTAAATCGCTAGGTACTTTAAATATGGCATCAGCATTACCTTTCCATGAGCCCAAATGGCATGAGATTTTACAAAGCCACATTTTAGGGTATGCGGACTTTTTACAATAAAATAAAAATATTATGTTACACAAATTGCTAAACCTACTCTAAGCTGTAATTTTTTTAAAGAATATCTCATGTCCAAGCACTTGATAAAGCATTCTAGTCGGGGGAAAAGAAGAAAAAATAGAGAGATAAAATAATAAGTATGTAATAAAAAGGTATGCTCCAATCAGAGATGTGGAATTACTGGAGCATACGAGAGCCTGCAGCATTTAGGTATTGTACTGCATTCCTCTTGCTTCCCTTCATTACCTTTTGTCTGTTGGAACCCGAGTGAAGGAGATGATGTCCGGGAGACGCGACTGTCATGTTGTGTTCCTGTTTTAAGTCCCTCTGTTCTTACTCTGTCCCTACCAACACATCATACCACAGAAAGAAAGTTGTGTAGAAACTTGAAAATATATATTTTTGTTGCGGTCGTTATTTAAGTTCAACTTTCACTGAGTACAATGTTTATACAAATTTGTCATTAGTTCACAACTTTCTCAAATTAATAGTCTCTTAACTGATTGCACTAAAACAATAATATTTAGTTAATCTTTGGTATAATCCTTATATTTCAACTTTACGTTCTACTTGACGAATTTATTGCAATAAATTATATGTTCAAATATCGTATAATATGTTTGTGTGAAACCCACAATAAAATTTTGTGTACTGTGTGACAAAATAATGTACGAATATGTTGTAGTATATATATTATTTACTTTAATACTATATATACCGGTATATATATATGTAGGCCTATATAAGTTATATAAGGTATTAGTTTTAAGGTTCTTAGGTTTAAGTGGCGAAACCTTGAATTTGAAGAAAAAATGTTCTAGTGAATTAAGATGATTGCGATTATGATTATTTCAAGTTTGCGGTTATAAAATTAAAATTTCAGTACCTTAGTAAATTGGGATCTTAGGGCTACACTTCCACGGGAAGCCGTTTGTTAGATTGATGGAAACATTTCATCTCAAATGTTTGTATGTGATAATTTATTTTGTCTCTTTGTTAAATAAGAGTACAGTCTAATACAAAATTTCTCATTAGGACACTTTCCGAACTTCAATGACTACTTATACGTTTATACAGGAAGTCTGTTAATCACTGTTCAGTGCTAAATAGATTTATTGGAAGTGTTTTTATTTAATTTAGCTAGAATCCTTTTATATAATGGAAACTTCAGAGTAGAACGAATTTTACTTATCTGTTGTCCACTAATTTTGGAGGACATTGGCTACGACATACACCGATATCAGCTTTCGTAAATGCGTAGCTCTTTAAATAAAATATGAAAACCGGAATACTATATGAATGGTGTTAAATTCTGATAAGTTAACATCGGTAAAAAGCTTTCCATGACATTGTCACTCCCTCTGTAAGTTAAATTTTAATTCCTGTTCATTAAGACATATTTTACTGAGCGAGGTGGCCGTCTGTATCATATCAATTAAAATTGAATATTAGTGATTCTAACAAGTTATTACACATTAACATCATTCAAAACACAGATGCAACTCAATAGTTCCATGGCTTACTCTAGTGTACGTACAGAACCTGAACTCCTGGTATGACCTCAATGTTCAAAGATATATAAAGCTGGATTAAACATTTAAGAAATATACTTTTTATATTTCTTATTTACTTATCTATTAAACTTATATCTAGGAATTTATGCAGTTTTGTACGGCGATACATATGTGTAAATGTTAACATTCAGTAACAATATCTTATATGGAATCTTTTAAACCAGCGTTCCTCAACCTTTTTGAACCCGAGGACCTCTAAAATGTTTAAAAATCTTACGGACCTCTAATTTTATATCCCATTTTTAAAAGAAGGCCTATATTCTTAATATTTTGGGGTATTAATTATAGGCCATTATAACAAAATATGTGAAAAAAATTTTACTTCTTTAATTTCCACTTGCTTTATGATATTTTTTAATTATATCTGAGGACCATCTGCACCATCTTCGCGGCCCACTGGTGGTGGACCATAGGTTGAGAAACGCTGTAATTTAAACCAACAATCTAACAATATACTCGTCCGGCTCTGGGATTCCTTTGACTTCAATAGGATACGTCTCCAAGTAAAGGCCATGTCTGCGATACGTGGTTCAATAAAAATTCTTCAAAACCACCTCTATACAAGCTGAATTTGTTCTATATCTGTCAGATTATATACGTGTTATGTTACCCTATTGTGTATGTATGTATGTATGAATGTATGTATGTATGTATAGATATATAATGTGTGTGTGTTATGATTTTTTATTGATTCCCATTTTGCCTATAATTCGTCGTCGTTATAGTATCTCCTTATGGGGGAAGTTTTCTGAAATAAATAAGCTTGAACCTGTTGTTACTATTTTAAGAATAGAACAATAATACAATGCAATACTCTTGTCGGAAGTATTATTTAACAGAATCGAAAAAACTAAGACTTTTTCTATTTCCGAGATTCTTTTATTCACACATACGTATCGCATACATTTTTCTACGGTAAGAAAAATAGGTGAAAATACGTTGAAAATACAGTGATTAATCACAATAAGCTATTCTGCAGTTATAAAACTAGTATTACTTTAATTTGGGTGGTGGTCAATAAAACGATTACTTGAGCGCATGAGCCAGCAATCTATGATACAAGCCGTCATAACCTATCTGCCCGATGAATAATTAAAGCCAACATTAAGAAATAAAAAGGAAGTGAATACAATTAATATTAAAATTGAAAAATTCAACTGGCAAATATGATAATATTCCATGTCTGCAATAATATATATATATATATATATATATATATATATATATTATTTACAGGATTTGATATATTGTTGCACGTGTGCGTTAAGTAGGCAAAAAGACGCAGGTAGGTCAGGTTGCCGGCACTGGGTTGCAGGAAATTTAGGTTTCCACCATGATCACATGACGGGAAATTTATTAAAAACGCTGTCAAGGAAAAACTGTTAAACATGGCCATCCTTCACGATATTTATACTATCAGTATAACTTTTATCTTTTTTGGATGACTTGAATTGGTGACTTTTGTAATACTCTGTCGAATCTCATGGATGATCTGCAGGTAATATTTTCTTATACAGAGTATTTTTGCAGAACTCGCATGGTTTGAAGACATCTTGGGATGAAGTAGCAGAATCTTTCGTCGAATGAAGAGGGTGTGTTTGAAGAAGAACGGAATTGGTACTATCAGTATACCTAGTTAAATGCTTCCAAAATGTTCTCTTTTGGATCTGTTAAACACCAATGGCGGCGCTAACAATTTCGTCCCTCCCCCAGATATTTTATTGCCTCCCCCTCCAAAATTACAATTAGGGTTATACTTAAGGAGAAATAAGTTTTAAAATAAGAAAATATCTAATAATATTCACGATTGACGTAATAGGACGGCAGTTACTTCCGTCGAATAAGTAGATAAACCTGTACCGCCAATACCACCTGTGCCGTGAATAGCATAATTTTACTCTTTTAATATCCATATTTTACAAACCTTAGCAACGACCATAACATTTTACTCTAACAGCGTTTTAAATAATTCTCCCTCTTTTAAACAAATGTATTTATTAACCCAAAGCACAATAAGTACAATCGGTCGATATGACTGCTCTATCCCGGAGATCAAATTCTTTTGTTGAGCAGGATTGACAGTAAAAACTGGGGTTTCCGATTACAACGATATTGCCATATTACAATTCGCTTGTATTTCTCTTTCATAATATGCATGAGTCTCAATGCCAGAGAGCCAAGATATTCGTTAGGTTGTTTATAATACTTACTTGACTTACTTACTCAATGGCAATAGACAATTCCTAAGCAAGCCAAAGGAATATTATCTATTATAAGTAGGGCCCGGGGGTTTAGCCAATAATTCGTCAAGTTAGTGGTGCACAAGGCATAGGAAGCTTTCTGAGTTAGTAAACAGTTCGCGCTGCCTGTGGCATTAGGTGGGGAGAGCAGGCAAGGAATACTGCTGTGAGGGAAGCAGTGTCGGATTTATACTTTTTATAAGTACAGGCCACTTTATTTGCTTCCTAGAAGTTCCCACCTATCATAATCACTCATTTGTAGGCCTTTAGTAGGTAATAAACAATTTTAAGTATTTAAACATAGGTTACGTAGGTATTGAAAAATGAAATAAACGAATTAATCAGTCATAAAGTAAAAGTAAGTGAAAGTAAGTGAGCGCCCTCTTAAATCTGCCGTCCCTAGGACGCTGCCGCCCCTAGGCTGCTGCCTATTAGGCCTATTGACAAATCCAGGACTGGAGTGAAGTCATACCTTCACCTCAACTTGGTTTAAATTTTTCCCCGTTATGTCATGCGACGTAGAGAGAAGTTTTTCCCAATACAGATCTTGTTTGGAGGAAAATAGAAGATCTTTTTCTTTTGAAAACATCAAAATGTATATTTTCATTCACTGCAACAAAGTGTATGCACAGACAATTGCTTTTTCATTTTTACTGTGAATAATGTTACTAAATATTAATGCATATGTTGTGTAAATTTATGTTCGTTTTACTAGAAAATATATTTTGTTTAGGTGATATGTGCAAACTATTCTATGACGCTGTGCCCATCATTTCACTGCCTCTACGACATGACCTTGGACTTGGATGTACGTATTAAGTGCGCCACTGAAGACGAGTCACCCTTTCCTCATGTTTACAAGATAGGTAGCGTAGAGCTATAACCCAGTCACCACTAACCTGATGTAATGTTTTTGTGGCTAAACCCCCGGGCCCTAATTATAAGGAACTCGGAGGTTCATTGCTGCGTTTACATGCGACTACTATTCAACCCTATTCAACCCTAATTCCATCCAACCATCCCTTGCAATTCTTATTTCCCTTAAATATATTCTAGTACTGTCCTCCCACCTGCCTCTATATCTTCTAAGTGGTATTTTCCCTTCGGGTCTCACAGTCAATATTTTTTAAAAATGTATTTTCTTCCCCATGCAAACAAAATGTCCAGCCCATTTCTTCCTTCCCGAAGAGTAAGAGACCATGTCTCACATCCATGTAATACAACTGGCAGGACAAATGTGTAAAATATAGTGCGTAAAATTTAAAGCAGTATTCAAGATAAGCTGGGACATCTAAAAAGCACGCCACCCCTGCACCTCGGGGCCTTATCGCCACCACTTCACAGCAACTTGGCATCAGTGATCTTGCACTTATCACAAGCTCACAGCCTTTATGACTGTCAACGCATGGAACGTGAGACCAGATATCAGAGCTCGAATTATGTTGTCACTACCATTAACATAATTGCTATCGTAAAATGATTAAATAAATAAACAAAATTAACATTAAAAAATTATCTTATCAGTCATGAAATAGAAACCCATTTATACTAACATTAATGAAAAAGTAAAGGGATTTAGGAAAATTAAATATCACGACCCACATCAATGGAATTTTAAATAAAATGTTAAGTTCTGGAAAAATGTTAAATAGATTTTATTGGCATCAAAATAATGGTTTTTGGGACATCTGAATAGTACTTTTTGGGACAACATTTAATTATTTTTCTCAATTAGACACAGCAGGACGTTGCACGAATTAATTACATTGCATTCAGCACCTAAAATATTTTAAAATTATGCCATTAAGTGAAATAAGTTTTGGAATAAACTAGTATGTTTTAGAAACAAACCATTCTTATGGCGAAAGGAGATGTTTTCGTTATTTTATGCATTACATAAACTGATAACATTGAACTAAGAATTGTTTTGCACATTATGTTCCAGTTACTGTCAGGGAAATAATTTATTTTTTGAATATGTAAGAAACCATAGACGTAACTAGAAGTTCATTAGGGTGTGCCAACTTAACGAGCAGATTTGGGGGGAGGGAAAAATGCCGACCTTTCCTTAGTCTTTATTACCACAGTAGGTGTCCTTACCCAGTTTCACTAAAAAAAAACAGAGATTTTCTTGCAACGTAATTATTCATTTAACTTCACTTCACAATATAATACAATACTTCTTATTTACAACAGCGTTTACCCTAGATATGGGCGAATTTTGAATGAGTCCTTCATAATGAACGAATTATTGTACTGAACGAATGAATCGTGATTCAGTTAAAGAAATGAATCGATTTCATTGTGAATCAATTACGAAAACCATGATTTGGTCCAAGACGGTCGCGGTGGTCTAGAGGTAGCGTGCCCGCCTCTAGATCCGAAGGCCGCGGTCGATGGGTTTTTCAGGACGTAAAAATCCTCGGCACCTCCGGGAGGGACTTTAAGCTAGGGGGCCGTGTCTTAGATTTACGTAAAAGAACTCCAAGCCTAAATTGGAGCCTCTGGACAAAATTTCTCGGCCCTTTCACGTCCACGTATACCTTAGTTTCCTGAGGGGCGTTGATAGGCGATGGGCTTACCACCTGTCCCTCTGCCCTTTCTCGGAAAATAAGCGTAACAAAATTCATATGGAGGCCTCCACATGGAGGCCCCTTCGCCCGAATATAGGGCTATAGGGTTCCAGACACACATGATTAGGTTCAAGAAATAAATCTAAACTTCTGAGAATCAAAAGTCTTCTCAGTCCTCAAACACTTTGATTCCGTGATTCGTTTTGTCTTAGTATTCTGAATCACCGTTCACTCCTTTCTGCTATTACAGTAAGGCCTGAGCAAGGGTTACTCAAGGGAGGGGATGCAAAGCGAACCAAAGCCTAGCGCTCGTTTTTGCGGTTTCTAATAGACCAACGCAGTTTTTAGTTACGTTGTGTGTGATTTTTATATTTTGGATACTCTTTGAGTAAGGGTTCTTCCAAGCCGTTTTCAGGTTTCATTTTTAATAATTTTAATAATTTTTGTTCAGAAAGGAGTGTCATAAGGGTGTGCCCAGCCCTTAGTTCCGCCTATGTAAGATACATCTGATCATGCTTGTAAGAAAGGTACGTTTTTGCCGTTTTTCGTGACATAATTTATTATTTTGATGGGGTTTTCAATATCAACTGGTAAAATGTAGATGATAATTCTAGAGTGATAGGGAAAAAGCAAATAAGTCAGAAAACCAAAATTTCAAGGGAGACTAAAAACAATTTATTTCCAAAGCATTGTTACAATATTTAGTTCAGCCCACCCAAATATTTTTACATAGTGTATATGTATGTATGTATTTATTCAATGCAATTGGGTTATTACCCGGTGGCAGTGATTCCTAATACAACAAAACTACAACTGAAACTATAAATATTAACACATTAACGAGTAACATACACATTTTCAAGGAACATCACATGAGCATATAACATTTCATAAAAACAAAAAAAAACAAAAAAAAACATTACATAAGAAGGTAGACTAGCATAAACTTAGTACACAAAGACCTTAAGTGATTCTTAAGGGGGGGGGTTTCCCTGAAAAGCTGCTACAGGCACATCATAAGATAGTATGTAAAACTATCTGGGTGGGCTGAACGAAATATTATAACAATGCTGTGGAAATAAATTGTTTTTGTCTCTCTTGAAAATTTGTTTTTCTGTCTTATTTCCTTTTTGCTTATCACTCTAGAATTATTATTACTTCCTTTTCGATGTTGCTATGCTATACATATTTTTGTGTGAATGTCTCCAGCATAAGTACGTCTCCCCCTCGTACTTTATCTGAGTATCTGTCTGCCTATCTGTATATCCATTTTTTCTGAATCTATTTATCTATTATTTATTTTACATTGAAAATGTTACGTTTAAAAACTCAAAGAATTACTTTAGCCTACATTATTAATTTAATTTTTTTAAGCATTCTATCATCTTATTTAAATTTCATCCAGCTAAATCAAGCTTCTTTCACGCTTACTAACTTGAAAATTTCCGGTAAATAATATTCATTATACTTCACCACTGAAGAGCTGGTAAAAAATATATTTTTACACTAATAAAAATTAATTACACCAAATCAATCAGCATAATTTTAATTTTTACTGTACAATTTTCCAGACTTCCGTCTTAAAAGTTGTGGCAGTAAACGTGACTGAATAACGAGTTCAACTAATTCAATTCTCTTGTTGAACTCTCTAGTATGTTTGTACGACTGTGGAAAAGTTAATTAAGTCACTGCCGTAAATTGATTTTGAAGAAATGTAGGTCATGGGAACCAGTAGAAGTTACTCTTGAAATAGCAGACCCATACCTAAGGACTACATCAACATGAGTGAGGACTTCAACGTCCACTTTATTAAAAAAGGGAAAGTAGGAGGAGTAGAGCTTGACAGAAGCATTGTGTGAGGATTCGGGAGGTGGTATAGGGAAGACGGTCAATATCATCTCGTGCAAGTATCATCTCTCCGCCTTGTCTTCTTGTATAGTACTGTATACGTGAACAGTCCTGCCAGACATAAAGACTAAGAAAGGAAAGGAAATGAGAACCAGTCAAAAGATCGGAAAATCAAAATTTCAAATCTTCCCTAACAACATAATCAGATATTTAGATTTATTTCTTTGTTTGTATTGAAGATATAACTGTTATAATTATAATGTTTCACAACAGGTTTATTTATTTTTTATTTACAAAATACAGTACAAATTATGACATTTACAAGTTAACAAAAGTTATTTACACCCGGAAGAGCAATACGAGAAATAATATACAATTACCACGTTTACATGCATGGGCGTCCGCAGAAATTTTGTCAAGGGGGGCCAATGAACAAATTACTGCCACCTCCTCCACCATTACTATGCTGCTACTGCTACAATCACTTTATTATTATATTATATTATATTATTATCATTATCGTCATCATCATAATCATTATCATCATCATCAACATCATCCACATCCTTGATTTCCTATATATCCCTTAAAATTTCACACGTACTTTTCATATAAAATGCGACACTTTCATTGCCTTATCTTCATTACAAAAAAATGCTTAGTGAATTATTCCTACATACTCATATCTAAGGTACTGAGCTGTTACAATTCTTTTTTTTTTTTTTTTAAACAATTCCAACTATAGAATTTGGAAACTTAAGCCTCACTTCGTATTACTTGCTTATAAACGTTTAGTTTATCAATATATGTGTAAACAAAATTTCCAGAGGGGGGCAACGGCCCTACCCTGCCCCCCCTTCCGGACGGCCATGCTTGTTATGTATAATTATGTATGTCCTTCGTCTAACTCCATATCATGACTTGGGCTTACGTGTATTGAGTGACTTCATCCCTTTCTGTTACAAACTAAACAATGTAATGATAGGGCCTTGCAATTCTCGTAAGTCTAGCTATTCTCCATATTCTACCCTTGGTTTGATGATTTGATGTGTGTTGTATAAACACTGCTACCTTGAGTTAGTGCATTATCGATTTAAACTCGCCTAATATTTTCCGATTACCAGTCCTCAGAAATCTGAAGCTCACTTTTTCACTTAAACAGATCATTGCTGCTCCACAAGTTATTGTTTGGTAGTAACATTCAACATTTGCTTCTGTGGATTTTCTTGTCAAGCCTCTCTGTGACTTTTACCTAATGCGGGCAATAATCAAAGCTGAAATGATTAATACTGCATCCAGTCCCCCAGCTTAATTCTTGTTATTTAAACACCAAGAAATAAGCTGCATTAAGCCCCACAGATGTGCTCTGTGAGGACGGGTATCACCAGGTGCCCCTGGCTCATTGTGGCTGGGTTTGTATTACTCGTTTCAGCAATAAACAACCCAGCACATAATTAAAAAATATATTACTCCACTCTGATACATTAACAATAATGCACTATATGTTAACACTACTTCACTTGTTACGTACAACTGAAGTATGTGTGTTAATATAAGTGCATTATTGTTAAATAAGTGTTACTAAATGGACAACTCATTTTTTACACATAATATACAGGTTACTTACATTCATACTGGGCTGTAATCTTCATATTCTCTTCTGAGTCTTCATAAGAATGGATGTTCTCCTTTTCCATTGAGTACCACACTAACCTGTTAAATGAAAAAAATTAACAGATTAGGAAAATGTAAACCAAAATAAATAAACCAAAATAAATAAACCAAAAGCAAAACAAACTAGAACTTTGATCTGAATACAAAAGGCACCTCTAAATATGCACCAAAATATCGAACATACTTACAGTTTCCTGTTATATTTAGAGAGTGCAGGCAGCCGTAGGTCACCAAGCAGAACTGGAACGTTGATCTGAATATAACAGGTATCTCTAGGTATGCAAGATACCTGGTTGCATACCTAGGTAGGTGTGCAACCACGTATAAAACATATTACTGGAGTTTCCTGATAAATTTAGAGAGTGTAGGCAGCCGTAGGTCACCAAGCAGGAGTGGAGTGTCGATCTGAATATAACAGGCACCTCTAGGTATGCAAGACACCTGGTTGCATACCTAGTTAGGTGTGCAACCACGTATGAAACATAGTGCTGGAGTTTCCTGTTATATTTAGAGAGTGCAGGCAGTCGTAGATCACCAAGCAGGAGTGGAGTGTCGATCTGAATATAACAGGCACCTCTAGGTATGCAAGATACCTGGTTGCATACCTAGGTAGGTGTGCAACCACGTATGAAACATAGTACTAGGGCTTCCTGTTATATTTAGAGAGATGATGAAATCCTCCATAGCTGCAGAAAGAAATCATCCATGAAGTAAGCTGGATTTCCAGGAGAACTGATGAGAAATTGCTATATCCATGGAAACAGCTAATTTAAATTGTTTATTATTTCACTGTGAGTATGAATGGCTTAAGTATCACTCATGTCATACTGGGAGTTATTTTAATTATTATTGTTTATTTTTATTATTATTGTATAGTGTTTTTGTTGTAGCTTTATTTATTGTTACCGTAACTGTAATTTTATGTCTTTATCTGTCTTTATCTCAGTGTCAGTGCTATTTTGTTTTCGATATTGTATTTTCCTTGTAATTTTTGTATTGTAATTGTAGTTTTTGGACTGGTAGAGGGTAAGACATGATGGTCTTATCTGCATCAGGCTATATGAATAAATTTACCAAAGTTTTTTTTCAGTTGCAAATAATAGAGATTCTGATATCTATGATCCTGATGAATTCATAAATGATCCGTATTGGAGAGTTGCAATAGGATGTACTGACAAAAAAGATCTAAATTCTGAAGACTTGCAGACATGTAAGGATATACTTTGCCAAAAAGTCTCTGATGTTTGTCGTGATCAGCTGGTTGCAACAGGAGTTAGTGTTAAACATTTGGAAATCAACAAAACAAGATGTGATACTTGTGATGAAAATTTTCCTTGCAATGATGCATACAATGAACTCAGTGAACTTCATAAGCTCAAGCTTGGCTACAGATCAAACATGTAAGTACAGGTAAACCTTTCTAATTTTAGAAAATAATGAAAAATTTAAATGTTTGATATCTTACAGACGTGCAGCATATTCATATCAGTTTCAATATTTTCAGTTTATTTTTACACTGGATAATACTTGTATTTCTATTTCTATTTTATTCAACACCATTTAAGTGTACGGAAAGTATACACTGGTCGAGTCAGTTACTTAATCTCATTTTACAACTTTATGTTTTTAAGTGAAGCACATTATGTACAAATAAAACATACTAGCATAATTGAAACAAAAATGAAACATATTAATACCATTCGAATGAAATGACATTAGATGAAAATGAAACATATCAAGACAATAGAAACAAATTAATAAAATAAACCATCAGCTGTCATAAAATTTAAAATCTGAAACTCATCTGCACTAACTGGCATGTGTATTATTAGTAATTTTTGTGCTTTACTCCTAAATGACTTTACCTTTATTTTTTTTTTACTTACTCTGGAAGTTTAATGTTTTTCAGGGACTAGTTTATAAGGAACTATTGTAAAACATTGTAGCTAACAGTCTGCCTATCTGAATGTGAATAGCATCACCTAAAAATGGAAAAATTTACAAGGAGATGAAAAGCATTCAATATTTTGAGATGAAGGCCTAGTAGTCTTCACCAAAACAAAAAAGAGAAATCTACTAGACAAGGGTCCTAAAATTAATATCTTCCATGGTGTAAATCTCGTCTCAGCGGCAAATGCCCCCCTGAATCTGAAGGTCATGGGTTCAAAGCTGGCTGAGGTTGATGGATTTTTCAGGATGTAAAAATCCTAGGCACAAAGTCCTCCAGGAGGGACTACAAGCCATGGTCCCATGTCATAGGTTTGTGTCACATTAAAGAACTCCAAACTAAAGTCTCCTATGATTATCCTTAGTGGTTTACCTCACTCTCACTTTGTCAAGGTGGGGCCAATGAACGAATTACTGCCACCACGACCATCACTATGTTACTACAAGCACTTTATTATTATTATTATTATTATTATTGCTATTATTATTACTATTCACATTATTGCTGCTATTATTATTATTATTATTATTATTATTATTATTATTATTATTATTATTATTACTATCAACATCCTTCATTTACTGTAGCTGGACTAAGTCATAGATACAAAGAAAACATCTGATGTATACACTCACATGACTTTTCATACACCTTACAATTTCATATGTACTATTCATATAAAATATAAAATGCGACATTTTCTTGCCTTCTCTTCATTATAATAAAATGTTTGGGTATAAATGGTTTCAAGTTTAGGGGAAGTAAGTATTCCTACAAGTTAATATCTAGTCAGCTGTTACAGTTCGTTTTCATCCTAACAAAGCGAACATACAACAATATTTGGTGACTTAAACCTCACTTCACATTTAGTTGTTTATAGTCATTTAATTTATAGGTTTATGTGTAAACAATTTCCAGGGAGGGGCAGCGGCCCTACCCTGCTCCCCCTTCCAGACGGCCATGTTTACATGCGGGGCTGAAATCTATCTGAATCCAGTCACAACTTAATACGTTCCCTGTTGCCATGGAAAGTTCTAGCAGTGTATTGAGATTTGTTGTAGTATTAGCTAACTTGGTCATGTATGGCTATTTGTGTGGCTAACCTGTGAAAACACTTACCGTGTTTATTCCGTGAATAAAATATTTTTAAAAATCTGTGTTCTTATTAACATTTTCTAGTGACCATAAATAAATCATAGCTTAAAAAAAGCATAACAATATTAATATTAGCGAGTGAGGATTTTTTAAAATTATTAAATTGACGATCAGCTGACAGAACAAATGACGAACGCCACGCGAGAGTCTGCGCGCGCACCGGGATTGAGTTCGCTAGGGTTTACATGGAACTGAATACGACTTGAATCCTATCTGTTCTTCAATTTGCATAGGATCGGATCAAAATGACGATCTCAATATGGGAAACGGACTCAGATCGTTCTGAATCCTGCATGTAAACGCACTAAACGTTACTAGGGCTGAAAATCGATTAAAATTTTTAATCGAGTTAACGCTTGACTTTAATCGATTAATCGACAAACAAGTCGGTATTTTACACGAAACCAAAGTGTACATTTAATATTGTTTTACACGTTTAATAACTACTACACTACAGATAATCAGAAGAAATCCTGAATTAATTAATACCATTATTAGTTAACTAGTGAAAGAATATATACAAAACCTACATTTCCGGTTACTGTTTTAGCCAAGACTTGAGACACACGAGTTTGTTGACATTTGAATGTTCAAGACACGATCGTAGCTTGTTTACAATAATACCGGCAGCACTAAAAACTCTCTCACTCGCTTTGGCCCTAGTAATAGGTCTATATTGGAGTTTGGTCATTTGACCCATTTCTCGAAAAAAACGTTTTTCAGAATTCGACTAAACCGATTAATCGGTAAATGTAATTCATCGACGATTAAATATTTAATCGACTAATCGGTATAGCCCTAAATGTTACAATTCAACAAATCATGGGATTAGAACGTACAGCAGGCGAGCGAAGCAGACTTAAATGGTATGGACATGTCATATGTAGACTTGACTTTTAGGCCGCTAAAAATGCTGTTTTAGGTACCTAAAATAGGCTCTAAAAATTGGAAAATAGGTTCTAAAAATCGTAAAATAGTATCTTATAAAATCGTTAAGTTGTCAATTTTCTGAAATATCTCAATTGCAATGCAGAATATTATATTTTTTAATAACCGTTAATATATAATTAATCATGATAAAACACAGATATAGGCCTATGGTACACAGAATTATATAGACCTATTACTAGGGCCTGTATTACTACCATAAGATTGACAACCTAATCCCTGCGGTCAGAAGCTACACACGCTAGCATATTCAACACCTTGTACCACTCAGTGATTCAGAGAACTACTTTTTTTGTTTGTTTATTTGTTTGTTTGTTTGTTTGTTTGTTTTTTTTTTTTTTTAACTGGATGTGGGATTTGGGAGAAAAACACTACATTTTCTTGGGAATTCCAAGAAATTTTTCTACTGAAGACGAAACATTCCTTACTATTTAGCCACATCATAAATGTGTCATGTACTGCACATTCCGAGCTAAAAATTTAGTACAAACCGAAAATAAATGCTAGAATTTATAAAAAAAAAAAAAAAAAAACTTATTTTGAACTTTAGAGGAAAAACAAGCAAAAAGGCAATATTAGGCTCTAACGTAAAAATAGGCTGTTTTAGGTCCTATAAAAGTGTCAGTTTTAGGCATAGTCATTTATGAAACATGCATACACAAGTTTTCGTCCATATATCACTTAAGGATTAAAATAGGTTTTTACCTAAAATCCGAAGTCTATTCATAAGAATGGCAAGTGACCGGATCCAAAAGATTATTCAAGAATGGGAAATAGAGAAGCTACAAAGAAGAGAACGACTATTGAGTACAATGGAGAACAAAGTCTACTGTCCAATTGAGAAGCTTGGCCTGGCACCAGAAGATGCGGAAAACAGGATTCGATGAAGAAAGGAAATAGAAAAACGAAACTGAGTGTACATGTTATTCTTAAGCACTGGATTGTATGATCGCAGGAAAAAACCTCTATAGGACGGCTATCCTGTAATGAAGAAGAAGAAGAAGAAGAGGAAGAGGAGGAGGAGGAGGAGGAGGAGGAGGAGAAGGAGGAGGAAGAGGAGGAATATGCAACAGGCTCGGGTGCAGTTCAGTTCCAAAAAATAAAAAATAAAAAGGAAACTGCAATGAAAAATACAAAAGAGAGCTAAAAACAGACACACTAAATCACAAAAACCAGAAAAAATATATGTATGTAATATACCCATGTGGGTATACTAGCAATAATTCCTGCTAGCTAAAATTTAGCTAGATTCATAATGTTGGTATGATTTTTTTTACATAATTTTCCATTGTGGGATGAAGTAGGCTACATTTACTCAGACACAAAACTATAACTCGAATGATATTGCATTTTGGTGGCATGAAATATTTTCTTTAAATTACATTTACAAACTTGTGTAAAGATTATATTCAAAATGGCTATAATAGGAATATTATTTACCGTTATAACTTACCGCTACCATCATAAAAAGGATTTAACACTAACCAATCGTATACTCCCTTTTTAAAGATGTTGTGCCTCAATGAATAAAAGCTATTGTGCAATTTATTGCAAAATTTTATGCCCCATAGCTGTTTGCACTTTTAGTCTACAGTATGATGTGTCCAGACGATACTGATTTCTGGTGTTATGAGGGTGTACACTGTTCATATATGTGTAACTACTTATATATCTTTTAACATGGAGTAGACATAACAATACTGTCTCTACCAATTTATTACGGTTAGGTACTTTATGTACATTAGCTTTGGGAATCTGTATGTGCGTTTTGTATATTCTGGACACTAGTTATGATAACCTACAGAAGTTGAAATTAATGTCACTTATCTTATACCCTTGCCATTAACAATACTTGTAATTTTATCAGAACACTTGGGATTTAGCAGTTGGTTTCTCTACGAATAATTTATATCCACTGATGGCCACGGGTCAGGCATGGGAATATGTTAATCATTCACCAAACAGTCTGTCTGTTTTGACAGTAGAGTACCCTTCTGTGTTAATGTTCTTCCTTGTTGTGTTGAATGTAAACACTGACTATGTACGTCAGTAATTAAACATACTGTTGCAAGACTAGCAAGAGTTTATTTTTGGCTTCTGGGCAAAGTTGACATGGACAACGGTAATTGGTGAAATATTTCTTCATGTCCAGATGATTTTTTTTTTCCACACTTTCTGTGAAGAGGTTATTTGGAAGCTCGTCCACCGATATGACAGATTACTTATTCTGGAAAAGTAACTGTGATTGTACTTGACTCCTGCTAGTAAAACCATTTTGTGATTCTTCACTCTTGTCTTCATGTTATGCCCCATCAGAGATTGAAAAAATGTAGCCCTTGTAGTTATTGAAGTTACCTGCACTTTTCAACTTTAATCATTTCTTCTCGACGCTTGGTTTCATTGGTAAGGGTTAAATATACACTGACCCCGAGTTTGTTAATATCGGGTAAAACTCAAGAATTCTTCCTTGTCACTCGTGTGCTTTACCATGATTTTTTGGCAAAGAGTTAATTCTCACAATTTTAATATTCATAAGAAAGAGGAACATAGCAATTTAGAAGGAAGTGACTCAAAATTTGTTTATTTGAATTCACTTCAGACTAAAAAGATAAATTGGGATCAAACTTTTCAGTATAGTTAAAGGGCTTATAGAGGGTGTAGAAGAAAGTTTTATTTTCTTATTTTTTTAAATACAAAGGCAGTCCTAATTCTCAAGTCTTCAGCCTTAGTGTTCTTAATTGTGGCACTTTACCATGATTTAATATTGTAGCGTGTAAACCAAACTCTGTAACAACGTTTATTGTCTAGTGTAATAAATACACTTTAAACGAATAACTCTTGAACAAGTCTATTTATTTATGATGGTATAAAATTAGTTATTTTGGGGGAAGAATTAGTAAATTTCGAAGCTTAAAGTATATTAATGTATTTATAACAAGATACTTTTAAATTTAAAACTTTGTCTGTTTAAGACACTGAGAGAACTATAATGCCACTTTATTCATTGTAATTTCATTAAAACAGTTTCTTTGTATTCCAACATTTTTGACCGAGCAAAGCGAGGTCCTGTCTTTACCTCGGCCGTACTACATTTCATCTGTTTGTATATTATTTTGATTTCCGCAGTCAAAACGAACGCGTTGTACGATTTCCTTCCTATTTGGCATGTTTCAAAGTCATTACCAGGGCCCGGATTCTGATGACCTAAAATTGTTTGAAAAAAGACCTAGAAAATGACTTGATAATTATAAAGAATGACCTAAAAACTTATATTTTATGTATAAAAATTATTATCGTACACACTAAGTTATAGACTAATTCATACATAATTGTAAAAACTGTAAAAGCAGAAAGAATGTTGAAGGTCTAAAAATTTTGTTCTTTGTTCTTGATTGGAGAATCTGAGAAGAAAAGTAAGAAAATTGTTTTTAACGTAGATCCTACAAAAATGTTGCATTATATTATTATAGTAATTTATTTAAATATTAACCGTGTGGATAAAAAAACTTATGTGTAAGAATTATAGTAAATCATTGTCAGCAAACGGAGTTTATCGAAGGTAAATGACCTCTAATCACTGATAATTATCTGAAAGGATATATTTATAATGGAGAATCTCCTCTTCACATCCGCCGAAACAATGGGTGCATATTTCAAGTATGGTGAAAAGTAAAAAATAAAATCACTCTGCTAATTGTACCTGTTGTTAGTGTTCTTTCCTCACAGAAATTTATACTGGCACTGAGGCACTGGCGAGTCAAACTTCGGCATTTCCTTTTGCGGTCTGCCGGAATAATATATTGAAGGTAAACAGTAGTTTACACTCGCAAATCCAAGCAGGTGGCAGACTCTGGTGCCAAGGCAATCTAATAACAACAGTAATATAATACGAAATGTTGGCGTTTCTTTGATTCTAGTTTCCGACTGAGACATGACACTTGAACACCGAATGTGTCCTTCTTGAATTAAACAAACAACACCTCAAAGACAGCACTGTTGGGGACGATGATAGCTAGACGACAAAAAGTTATAAACTCAATGTAAATGCATGACTAAATAGGGAAGCAAATGACAAAACATGACGTAAAATTGAAATAAATGCAATAAAAATATGAAATGGCATAAAATAAAAATATATAATAAAAGTGAATTTCTATAATCTAGAGACGATGATTAGGATTTATCTACAAGTTGGAAATGTCTATGGAGCATCAATAAAAAGATGACATGTCTCAGAATCCGGAATCTGGTTATTATTACAAACGGCTTATGTGTAAGGATTTTTATTGGTTGATTCCGTTTCTAGATGGTGGCCGGTTTAATGGATCCGTTTCCTGTAATATTTAGCTTCTTTCAACAATTCTAGCCAAACAGTTCATACTATAACATTTGAAAACTTCTTCCATTCTCGAGGGTAAAATTTTCTTTTGTTCTACTACATTTCCGAAGTAACTCTAAAGGTTGGCCAGCAAACGAAGGGAAAGGGCGAGAACTACTGTTCACGTAACTCCTAGCTATCTTGACATACCGATATCTATTTCCCACAGTATTTTATACAACTATTTGTAAGTTCCAAGCTTTAGGTCTAAGTGTAGACATCAATCTCGTGTGTGTAAATATATATATTTACTTTTATTATTTCCTACTTTCTATTGAAGAATAGTTATTAGGCTTTTACCAATTTATTGAGATCGTAAATATGGTATTCCCTTGACAAGAAAATGGTACCGTTCTATAGTTTCCAAGTAATGGGAGTCACATTATTATATGGCAATGTGCTAATAAAACTTAGGATTATAAGGGAAATGAACGGAGGAGGAAGATAACTACGTATCCTCGTTTGGAGAACCGACTACGTGTAAAGAAGTGGTTCGTTAATGGGGTATAAAGGATAATAGGATTTCGTGTAGGACGTAGACAGATATAATGACAATCTCGGGGGAAATACATGAGAGGATAGTTTTAAACAATTCAGTGGAATATTCTATTCTATGGGGAATATTACAAATCAAACTGTGAAAACTGCATGAAATTAAACTAATAAACCTTAATATATTATTTATTGACTGGATACTAGTTGCGGATGGATTCACTGGAGGCGCTGTAATAAACATCCGGGTTGCGAATACACGAGCATACGTATACATACCAGTTGCGCACACGACGTTATGATCTACAAGCATGAATTTTCGTGTTCCGTCCGCAACTAGTTTACACAGAATTTATTGAATTGCATTAAAAAATACACAGCATAAAAACTAGATTCATCGGAATTGATATACAATGTTTATTAATTTATTTACATACAAAATGCAAACTGTTCTCTCTTAATTGAAGTGTAGAATGGAGTTAGTGCCCCAGAATATCAGTTCATTTCTAGACGGTCCAGACCAGGGGTTCTCAAGCATCCTTTATTCGAGGACCCCTTTAATTATTAATGTTGTCATTGCGGACCCCTAAAAAATGACCCTTTACTATTTTTACTATTTTTACTAATTTTGTAGTATTAACCATTTGAAATATATTTAATTAAAAACGAAAAGCTATAGGATAGAAAAAGAAAGCAGTCTGCTCGTTTTGATACTTTTTATTTTTAGCATTGAATTCAATTGCAAAAGACAGGACTCTTAGTATTAATTATAAAAAATTACCAATGGAACAGTTATATAGTAAAATACCATTAATATCAGTGAGAAGGATGGTGATGTTTTTTGCTTTTGACAATCTCTGAAATATTGGGTTCTATTTTTGAAAGTTTCAGCCTTAAATCTACTGCAATATTAAAAAATCTCCCGCGGACCCCTCAAACCATGCCTGCGGACCCTCGAGGGGGATATTGTACATCAGTCTATTTCCGCATAATCAATTCAGTAAAACTCGGTACTTACAATGCGTTTTCAACAAGTTCCGTAACAGAAATAACCCTTGAACACAATACTTGGAAAACTGCGTTGAAGTTGCGCAGAAACTTGGTCACTTGCCAATACTCAGATTTCACTAACTCAAATTTCACTAACTCAAATTAATTTTTCCGGTCTAATAGGCCTATACCAGCGCTAAACTGAAACCATCTAGACTCTTCGTTTTTCTTGAGAATTCTGACTTCTAAACGTGTGTTATTTTTTTCCTGTACGCTGCGTTGCGTTTAATCTCGTCCTTGTTTCCTGCACATCTGTGGCATCATTCTATTTCTCTCAAATCTCATGCAACAATAAAGAATATTACAGATGTTAGAAGAAGTATATATAACATAGATATAAACTCTTAAATTTTGAATTGTCATATTGTGCAATGCCGTTTGAATGAAACATAAATTGCATTATCTATAAATGATAGACTATAGGCATAAGTATTAATAGGAAGATCCTTCCCGGAATGGCTAACCGGGATTGCGGACACAGAGGCCCCTGCCCCTCGGGGACATTATGGGCTAATACTAATGTCCTTCAATTCATACTCCGTGTCGCAGTTCTTTAGTGGATGGTGGAGATTAAGGAAAATGTAGACGTTGCTTGCATTTCCCACGTAGCATGAGACAGAAGTGTTGCTTATCACTCATTAATGTTAACAGATCTATCCGTATATTACCTTCCTTAGGCCGGTATCCATTGATTGGACCCAAAGCACTGTTTATAACTTACAAGCATGTGCCCGCGGCTTCGCCCACGATTATTTATTCAACTACTAGATGATTTATTTAAAAGATAATGTTATACATTATATTAACATTTCATTCAATGCTCTTCGTCCCCTCCCCCACTGCACAGTGGTCCAAAACGCGAATCTAGCGGGACAAAACTCATTTTGGTCACCCTTGTAAAATTAAGCAACAACAGTCTGATAATACTGAAAACATGTCCCTTTATCAGGAATGAACCTTTAAATAAGGGTACTTTGATTTATGACAGCACGACACATCCCCAAAGTTGAATGATGGTTTGCCGATTTTGCATCAGGCATCAGAAAGTTTATTTCTCAGTAAGGTTTGATAGTGGCTGGAAGCAAGTGTGAACTAGTGGAGTTATTTATTACTACTGGATAATTTAATCCAAGGTATGTGGAACTTTTTGGTAAAACAAGTATACATATATACACATTTGTATGTCCGTCATATTAGTTTGTATTCTTTAAAGATAAAAAAGTTAATTTATTTTTTTTCAAAAACTTTAAATTGACTTATAAAAAATATATATCTGAATAGCACTTTGAAAATTCACCAGATCATAGTTAAATTCATGGGCTGTAAGTTGCTTTGAACCGCAAAGTGCGCAAGTTGCGCCTTTTTCTGAAAATTCTGTTTCTTTCCAAGAATCCAAGAAATAAAATTGCTTTTTGCAGAATATGTTTAGTAGTAAAACATGGGATTTCGATCAGTAGGCTACAATGAATCAATAGAACCAGCAATAAATAATACCTAAAGGTTAATAAGATATTTATTTGAGTAATTTTAAATAAATAGAAGTATTCAATTAATTTTAACAAATTAAAAATGTTCCAAAAAGTATGTTAATTTTCATAAAACTTACGAAAAAATTCGACAGTCTTTTTACATAGGCTATATTTTATTTTTATATTTTAGGGAAAACAAGGGATCCAAAAAAGTGACTAGAAGTAAATGACAGGTTATGACCCGCATGGAATTATTCAAATTATTCAGGAAGAACAAATTCAATAGGCAAGAATTGTGTAATTACGTGGAAGAACAATTTGAATTGCGGGACTGCAATACTGTTGCCTTAAAGGAAATTTAAAAAGTGCTATTATTGTTTAAATCTGATTTCCGGAAACGCTGGAAACAATGTGGTAGAAAACATGATACATTGTGGTTAAATATACAAAATGGTTAAATTCTGAACTAATATTCCCGGAAAGTGTTATGAAATTTCATCCACTTAATTCTTCATCTTCATCAAATGTTGGAAGACCGAGAAAATTATTGTCTGAAGGTAGTGTTCTTAATCTACTGCTCATCTCTTCAGATCCTTTGATATCAAATACACGCCCCTTGCCCCAGAAGAAGAAATCCAGTCTACCCTTGGAAGTTCGACAGCTCTTAAAAGAACCACATCTAATCAAAAGCCACAGAAATTAACAGAAGAAAATTTCATCACCTCCAGAAGAAGTTGATGAAGAAGAAGAAGAAGAAGAAGAAGAAGAAGAAGAAGAAGAAGAAGATGGTGATGAAGATTATGAAGAAAATGGCGAAGAAAAAGATGATGATGATGATGATGATTACGATTAAAATTTTGAAAACAGAACTGTAATCTTATAATATGGTATCATAACACATTGTATTCGTATGTATATATGTATGTGTGTATTATATGTATGTAGGTCTATGCGTGTATGTGTGTTTTTATCTAAAGTAGATGATGTTTTCCTTTACCATCGTTTTCTACAAACGAATACATTAGCATTGTTCCCTAATCAGCAAACAGTTTCTTTGTGCTGTAACTGCAATAGGGCAAATGTTTGCTGGAACTGAGGAAGTAAAGATCTGTCAGCGTACAGCTAATTGAGTTTCTGTCCACTGATTGACATAATAAATTTGTATGTACAAATGTGGTACATTCTGTGTTCTGTGTATGTGTATATGTATATGTATATTCAAGATGCAAATAATTCTGTCCCGTTAGATTCTCTGGACGTACAAAATAAAGAAGAAAATAATGATGATGATGACTAGAATCTTGAAAAGAGAACTTAAACTGTACGAACATTATATTATGAACATATGTGCGTGTTTATTTATGTATGTTGTTTATTTATGTATGTATGTTTGTATGTATGTGTGTTTCATGTATTTATATATGCGTGTAATGTGTGCGTGTATATATAGGTATAAATGTATATTAATATATTTATAGAGCAAATTTATATGTTTAAGTGCGTTTCTTTGAATTGTATGTGTATTTTACATGTAAGGGTATAGTTTCAAAACATAATATACTTTTGTCCCGCTAGATTCGCATTTTGGACCACTGTGCACTGGTTGCTTTGGCAATTAATCTCACAATTGAACACTATTGTCTTGTTGATGGGTGGCGTTGGCTGGTCGTCCACACACACACACACATATATATATATATATACATATACATATGTATATACGAGGGCCATTCAATAATTAAAGAGACAAACTGACCTGGAAAAAAATTGTTTATTTTTACAAAACAAGACTTTTCCTACTTTTCAACATAATCCCCATCAACAATTATGCACTTTTCCCAACGGGTTACTAGCTTTTTTATACCGGCTGCAAAGAACTCTTTGTCTTGGTGTCGGAGCCAATTTCCCACAAATTTCTTGACTTCCTCGTTATCCTGGAACTTCTTCCCACATAATGCCTCCTTCAGTGGACCAAACAATTCGAGTTTCAAGGGAGGAAGTTGCAACTACAACAGGCCGGCCAGAACGGTGTTCGTCAGTCACTGATTCTCGACCACTTTTGAACTGTTCTACCCACTTGTAAAAACTTCCATGGTTCATACAACTTTCATACAACCATTCTAGAGTATATATTAGCTGGCTTTTCACCTTCAGCACTCAAAAAACGAATCACAGAACGTTGTTCAACCAATGTGGAAATTGCAAGAAGACCCGACATCGTTAAACTTATTTTTGAGGTTATAAACAGAGCAATGTTGATCCATCAGCTGATTAGAACTCATCGCAGTGATGCCAACTTAAAATCCAAATTGTATCAAACTTGTACTACCAACCGTCTTTTCCCCAGACCAATTTGTCTATTTAATCATTGAATGACCCTCGTATGTATACGATGGAGAATCAAATGAAAGCAGAAATTTTTTTCCACTATTTTACTGCAGGAAGAATGCTTGCTTTTACATTATTGTTCCACATAGTCCCCTCCCAGTTCAATGCACCTGCGCCATCGGATAGGAAGTGCTTTGATACTGCGTGAGAAAAATTATTTTGGTTGACACTGTAGCCACTCGTGCACTGCCTGTTGGATGTCTTCATCAGATTTGAACTTCTGCCCTCCAAGGTGCTCCTTTGATGGACCAAAGATCTGGAAATCTGATGGTGACAAATCTGGCGAGTATGGCGGATGTGGGAGGCACTTGGAGTGAATGTCATCGATGGTTTTCATGGTTGCACGAGCAGCATGAGGACGGGCATTATCATGTAGAAGCAAAACACTTGCACTCAGCAATCTCCTTCGCTTTGGCACCATCAGATTTCTACATATTTGGTCCATTAAAGGAGCACCTTGGAGGGCATAAGCTCAAGTCTGATGAAAACCGTCCAATCGGCAGTGTACGAGTGGTTACAGCTTCAACCAAAATAATTTTCCTCACGCGGTATCGAAGCACTTCCTATCAGATGGCGTAAGTGCATTGAACTGGGAGGGGACTTTGTGGAAAATTAATGTCCAACCAAGCATTCTTCCAGCAGTAAAATAGTGGGAAAAAAAACTGCTGTTTTCATTTGATTCTCCCTCGTATAAGCGGCTTTGTCCTGGTTGATTGACAGAGAATCAACGAGGAGCCTAAACTATAATAGGTAAAGACTTGGAATTTTGACAGTACCTTCTTTTCAAAATGTAAGTGCACACTCAGAAATTATTTTGTAAAATTTTTATTTTTAGTGCCAAAATCAAATGTTTTCGAGGAGACGAAATACCTTCCATAAGAAACACACAAGCAATTCGATTGTTGGGAAAAACGTTCCTATCAGCAAGACTGTAATCAATTGTGAAATTAATTCAAAATGGCCTTGCTCGGTTTCTATCTTGATTCATTTGTATACGATACGCAGAGACAGTGGCGTACCAAAGGGGGTGCGAACGGGGCGGGCGCCGTAAAGAAGGGGGCGCCAAGATTGAAAAATGATTTTTTTAGTTTAAGAAAAAATAATTTTTTCAGGCAAAATATAAGGTTTTATTGGTCAAATTTTATTTATTGCTTTGTTAAATACTGCAGTAATATTATTTAGAAATGAAATAAACATTTTGTTTTAAACTGTTTATAGACAATATGAAATAGGTCGTGGGCGTCGAGCACACAGGAAAGGTTTACTGTGTAATTTAGCAATTTTATCAATTGAACGTGATGTGGCTGCTACTATAGACTTCAGCTCTATTATAAATAAGTTTGCATCCATCAAGGCTAGGAAGGCACATTTTAAAAAAATTGTTATGACTGAAACTTTTCTCTTTTTTTTTTTTCAAACAAACTAACTTTATAATACTTACAGTTTTATTTCATTCATATTTTTCTCTTTATAATGTGTTAAAGTAACATACTACTTATTAAAAATAAGTAATTGTGAACATTAAACTGTGTTTAAATTAAACTCATTTAACCTTGAACCTTTTAGTGTTAAGGGGTGACTACCATCTAATTAGCCCCGGGCGCCAAGTAGCCTTGGTACGCCACTGCGCAGAGATCTAATTTTTTACATAGGTGGACAGGAGGGGATCATGAATGCATGCCTAAATGGGAAAACATTGAATGATTTGGACGAAACACGGGGTTTTTGGGCTAGGGAACTCGAATCTGAGGTCTTTTTTTTTTCTCCGGGCGGTGCACTTTGTTCTTGAAATGCACCTCGAAGCCGGGTTTTTAGTTTTTTAATTATGTCATTATAATACATTGTTAATGCATGATTTGTGTATGCTTAATGAATCTGTGTTTCTTTTTAACCGTTTGATTTCGAATTTGTATGCCCATATGGCAGCATAAGATTAGTTTTGTTCGTTTAATTGCTTATAGTTTTAACGTTAAACAATAATTAATAAAAAATTATGTAATTCCGGCGAGTTGTGTAAAATCTATATCAGTGTTAGTAAAAATAATGTTTTAACTATTGTTATTTTTCTGTTAAACGATTTAAACAAAACATCTAGCAGTTGATTAAATAATCGCAGGCAAAGCCTCGGGCACCTGCTAGTCACATATATACCTGTAGGGCAGACGCAAAGCACCGCTTAAGAAGCAGGAAATTTTCACACAATGAAGTAAAGTTCCATGAAAGAGGAAGTTAATTGGCAGTGATAGTGGTAGCAGTAATAATATTAGTATATCCGTGCAGCTGGTAGTCTTCTCTGTAGTATTTCTTCTTTCTTCGAAGATAGCACTCAGCATAAAAAAACCTAATTACAGGGCAATAACATTTAAAGTTGAGACAACTGGAAAGAGGCAGAAGTTACTCTTCGAGATTTGTTGAACGAAACGTTTAATTACTCAAGGGTATTAACAGAGGGCGTTGCCATCGACTTGGAAGAGTAAATGAACAGACAAGGAAGGTCAAGGCAGGGGAAATTAATGCGATTTAACGTTCGTAATATCGAGCCAAGGGGCGTTTCAGACAGCTTGTCTTAGTCACTGTCTTTAACACGTTTAATGTGCTCTTTTTTACGAGTCTATAAAACTAAAAGAGGTTCGATAACTTGAAGAAATCAATCTTGCATTCAAATATTTATTACCATTGCTATTATTATTATTATTGTTATTATTATTATTATTACAACCGTAGTTATGGTAGTATCCATCGTATACAAACCACTACCTTACCAAATATCTGGTCCTATCATAATGGCAATATGTAGGCCTACCTATAAAAAGAATGAATAACAATATAATTCAAGTTGTGATTTTCTTGATTACACGTAATGAAGGTTGTATTTTTCCTTGGTTATATTACGATTTTTTTTCAGTGTGATTTTCTTCTTCACGGAAGACATGTAAAACAAGATATGCTATAAAAATATTCAGACTTATTGTAAACTTGGAATGAATGATGTTTATCAACAAGGTTAAAAATTAGCAGGAAGAGAGAAATTAGGATGTTAGTCTAATAGTAGAAAGGACGAGATCAAAATTAGGATTATATAAAAATAAATGTACCTGACCTAACAGGATTGTTAGGTTGGAAGATTCTGTCGCTAAAATGTCTTATCCAGTTAGTATGATGTAGACTGCAGAGTAATAAATGCTGCCTAACGCTGTTTTGATCTTTAGTTATTTTGAATAGTGCAATTTTTTTCTAATCGTTCCGTGCTTAGAAAACTTGTATACAATTTTCAAATTATGTAGCCTACTGAATGGTATAAAATTATATCTTCTTTAATTGTGTTAGTTGCTTTTATATAGGCCTGTAATATGTTTAACATCTGTTATTAATATTTCGTTTGTGATTTTTAACTCAGATTTATTTATACTCCTTTGAACATTTAGGTCATATCAGGAGTTCAGGTTCTGTGCTTGTACAAATAGGCCATGCAATTACTGATATGAATCTGTTTTCTATTGTTAACGTGTTTATAGCGTCTGTTAATTTCAGCTGATGTTCAGTTAATGAATATGATACAAAATGAAATAGCGACGATGAGTTTTGGTAAGTAAAAATATAATTAGGATTTGCCTTTACAACTGAAAAAACCATGAGAAAACACCAAATCAAATTGCCTGGCCTCGTGGTTTGAACCCGGGACCTCTCAAATGCGTGTCCAAGCTACCATCGCTGCCACCTCTCTCGCTTGTTTACTGTTTCATATTTAAATTCTAAAATGTCTTAATGGTGAACTTAGCTCTCATTTATATTTCCAGATTTATTCACAAAATTATAAAAATTATAAAAATGTTAAAATGTTAAATGTAAATTACGTAGGAAGAGACATAGGCATACAAGTGCAAGAAAAATAATTAGCCTACGGAAGACTTCTTAATATTCAGCCTCTTTAAAATAATAAGAGATGAAGCGTACTAGCAAATACAGTGATTTTACACCTCTAATCTAGAGGTATAAGATTAATTTCCTATAATCTGGGTCATGGAATCCTACACGCTTAAACGAAAGAAATAACTTCTAATTTAAGCTAAGCTTTAAACAATCTCACGGTCATTATATGTGGTAGGTCACATGCAAACAAAGGCTTTGAAACTCTGACCTACCTAAAGCAAAAGGAGGAAGTAATACGAGCCCTGTCATTGCACTAAATAAGTCCATGGGCTTTATATTTTCACCTTAACGCCTTGCACTAGGATAAAACTTTCGAATTATTGAATTTTCCTTAACAAAAGCGAACTATCCAACTTTATGTTTACTTCTGTAAGCTTATAAAGTGAACTTTCCTTACTTAAAATCAATATTATTCAGTTTGCCTTGTTTGGCTATCTTCACTCGCTTATATTATAATTACTACTTTAGGGGGGGAAAACTGACAGCGAAATTACGAGTCCCTTCGGACACTTCGTTTAAGTTCGTAAGAACTTGGGTTCACGTGCAAATGGGCTTCTTAAGCAGCTGGAAAATTCAGCTAGAATTAGACCTAGAGGTAGAAAGGCGAAGGGTTTTTGAAAACTGAAAAATCATTATAACTCCCTTAACATGAAAAATATTACATCCGTTTGAGTTTATATCTGGTAAAAGTAGTAATAAAACACTTTTTTTAAAGAATGGAAAAAGTAGTAATAAAAAATTTTTGTTTTAAAGGATGGAAACAGGGGACGAAGGGCAAGAAATTCACAACTCCCTGAAGTGGTCACAGTAGGCCTATCAAGTCCGTTCAATATTATCTAAATCTTTAGTCTGTAATAGTTTTCACTACGACCTACCCTTAAAGCAAGAGTTGATGAAAATGAGATCGCTGAAGAAAAATGCATAGGAGTGCACCATTTCTTGCATTGTACCAACCTCTGTATTAAATTAAGTACTGGCAGCTTGTTTCTAGGTTTCTAGGTTAGTGGCAGTTAGGTTAGGAACAGTGATATTACTGTTCGTAACAAGTTATGTTAGGTTAGGAATAATGATATTAGTTTAGCAGGACATACTGAATTCCTCGAGTTTCGTAAATGTGTCATATTAAATAAAGTATTCCGCGTGGTTTGTTGTGTTTGTCAACCTGTTTATCCAGCATTATAGCTGTTCTTGCCTTGTCACGTCACACCACCAACATCCAATCAGGAGTTTCTTGTGAGTTCTGACAAGTAAATATGGAGGAAATTTTGCTATTTTTTGCCAGACCGCGATATAAAAGGAAGTGTGTTATTTCGGGCAAGCGGGTTGGACCCAATCATTTGTCTATACAGTAACTCCTCTCCACAGAACGAGGCAAAACAAAATATGTGTGATTTTAGGATTTTTAAGAAGCGAATCTCATACAGCAGAACTCCAATTATCCGGATTAATTGGGACTGGACCTGATCCGGATAATAAAATATCCAGATAATTGGATAAAACATTTAAAAAGTTACCTCTTTAAAAGAAAAACTAAATTGTACAGTACTGTACTGACACAAAGTGCCACATCTTGAACATATCGGACAGCGTCAGTTGTTTTGCTGATTTTGTGAGCTAAAAGTTTTGTAAAGTAAAAGTAAAGTGATCCCTATACAGGCCATGGAGGCCCAGAGGGTTCCAGGAGGTTGAGGCTCCCAGATTTTGGACATTTGGAACCTGAAGGTGGTAAGGTTGTCAGCTTTACGACAGGCCGCCTTTACCCCCAGGATTGCTCCTGGTACTCATTTCTGTTAGAAGCTGAGTCGACCCCAGGGCCATAATGCCACCAGAAGGATTAGGCCAATTGAAAAATCTCAACGACCTCATCGGGAATCGAACCCGCGACGTTCCGGTTTGTAGCGCAGCGCCTCAACCCCTACGCTACGGCATACCGGCTTTCACAAACAATTGTCCCCGAAAGAGGGTTTCCCAACATTCGCTGCTGCAAAAACTAAGTTACTTGAATACGGTCTCAAAGCGATCCGGATAGTTGGCGTTTGGATAGGCCTTATTGGAGTTCTACTGTAATTAAAATATGGGCCCTCTACATTGAGATTTTACAGAAAAAACTATTCCCCCCCAGAAATATTAAAGAATTTAAGGTTATTGGCAAAAATCTTTTCTGCTGGACATAAGCTATTTCACCAATAGACCGCAATTCTTTCTTTCTTTCTTTCTTTCTTTCTTTCTTTCTTTCTTTCTTTCTTTCTTTCTTTCTTTCTTTATCTTAGTTTTACCTCTCCCTTTTAGAATTTAAGCGACCCTAGCCTCCCGGGTCTTAAAGGGCCACGACTATACTACAATTATAATTCAAAATTTATTCAATTATTAATATTTATTGCTGCAATGAACATTCGTCACATTAGTGCTGTAGACATGTAAAAGAATTCCTGCTGGGCAAAATTCCTGCAGGACGGGACGGATACAAGCCTATGCGGTAGTACACAACCGTAGTTAAATAGTTAGAACAATTAATAATACGACTAATACTTCTGTGGATACTGCCTGCTAATGCACTCTTTACTTAAATATCGCTGTGATTGCATATAATATTGGCGCAGACTTGAAAACATTGAGTGGAGCAAGAATTGGATTTTTAGTAGTTTTAGGCTACGAAGACCTCATACGATAAAAACTTAAATGTTGGGGAAGAGTAAAAAGTAACTTCCCCCCTCAAAGTCGGCGCCTATGCATAGGCCTTATAGTTAATGCTGCATGAACGGCAATTGTTTAATAAACAAGGAGGCTGTGCAATCTATTGACGTGCATCTATTTCTACTGTCTAAGTAGGCCTATAATGTCTTCTGTTCATATAACTTGTATTTAATTTTGTTGAATTTAGTGGTAAATACGGGCATTAAGTCAAGGTGAGTAAAATATCCGATTTGGTATTTGCCTTTCCGACTGAGGAAACCATGAAATAGTTCAAATCTAATTTGGCCAGGCACGGGGTTTCAACTCGGGAGTTCCGGAACGCGATTGAGTGAGGAGACCGTCTGGCACCTCCTTCGGTTGCATGTTATTGAACTATAATCCTAAATATTTATTTTCTTTTTACTTCTTCTGCCCGTACCATACGTACTATGGGTATATAGGCAGAGGTAGTATTGTACGTTTTTAGCATAAATAAACGTTTTGAGGGTCCTGATTCAATAATAGGCCTACTAATTATTGTGTGTATAATAATACTAATAATAATATTAATAATACTAATTATTGTTATGTGTGTGTGTCTTTGTGCCTCTGTGTGTGTGTGTGTATAAAATATCGTATGAAAATAAAATTTGTATTTTGGTTAGGTGCCTTCTGGGGATGTGATACGGAAATTGGCGACGATTTTCTCCTACTTTTAATGCTACTTTGCATGGAGAAAATTTCATTTTTCACGATTTTCTCGAAAACGGCACTAACGATTCTGTTTAAACTGTGGTTCTTATACTAAGAGCTAAAATTTTTATTTGAAAACTCTTTTCTCAAAAATCTTCTGAAGGGTAGTTATAAGTCACGCACAGTTTGTAGTTCTCAATTTTGCCTGATGAACAATAATGGGCCATTCAAATATAAAATTAACCGTAAACGTAATGTAAACATAGAAGTTTGGGGCCATGTTTTTTCAATCTGACCATTCACAATGCATCACATTAACGTGAAACTTAAACGTAAAATTAAACGTAACGTAGAAGCTTGCCAACACCAAGCTTCTGCGTTACGTTTATGCGAAAAATAACGATACAACCGATCAGAGAACAGAACAGGAGACGGAAGTGGAAGTAGTCAAGAAGTATTCTATGAATGAGAAACTCCTCGTTATGAATATAATATTCTGTTAATTTTTATGTGCCTGTATACGCTTGTATGATTTCAATTTTTAATGGCCTACATTTGTTTAATAGAAACATGCAAATATTTTCGTCTGCTGCAGCCATTTTATCAGTTGTTCACGTTCTCGTTTGTGATTGGTTGTTACCTACGTTTATGTTTTCATTGCGAATGCTCAATGCCGTGCTAAAGTTTGCGTTTAAGTTTACGTTCTTACGTTTACGGTTAAGTTTCTATCTGAATGGCCCATAAAGCTTTGCAGCAGGTTGAAACAATTGCATACGCGCTCTTTTTCAATACGCCGTCTTATTTTATTCTGAATCTCGTATCGTAGAAAATAATGTTTTTAATTTAGTCAATGAACTTTGACCTTCTAGAAAGCACTATTGCTTTGAGTTGGGGGTCGTACGCCCCGCCCCATGTGTCTGAGTGCGAAGTGCGATTATACACGTTCACTTCCGTCTGGACGTTTCAATTCCATTAACAAAGTGCAATAACTCGGAGAATGCTACTCATTTTTCCTCTCAGGAAACTGCTCCTTTTATCGATATCGTAAAGGGGAAAACCCTCGTCGACACTTTAAACAATACAGCGTCATTTCTCTGTTCATGACCTAGAATAATCGAATCTGTCCTTGATATGGCATCGGTATATCTTTTATGCGATTTTCAATCGTAATAGTTCTTTACTAAATAAGACACGCACGGGCAAGCACTAAATTATTAAAACGAGCGCTAGCGAGTTAAGTTACTCATGTGGGCCTGTTAAGTTCTTATAACGGTCGAATATTGTACGACGTTTTATGTTGTTTAGAATAAGAAATTATTTTACTACTAAAATAATTCCAGCTCGATTGTGCTTAGAGTGTTAATCAAACAACGTTTTAAATTTCGCATGTAGAGGAATTCGGGTTATTTTGGCTGTCAACTAGGCCTATTTGTTTTAAAACCAATCGCTGTTTGAAACAGTTGTACATACCATAAACATCTGCGTGTTTTGAATAATGTGATCTATTTTTGAAGAAATTTTTAAAGAGAAATAATAAACTAATATTTAAAAATAATTCGCTATGATAAAGGGTTGCAGAATGAATGAAGAGAAATGAAGTTCGTAAGAAATGTTTTGATTGAAACTAAATATTGCATTGGGTTAAGTTTTTTCTTTGTCAGAAACGCAGAGCTACAGCTAGTTTTGTAAGTTATTTCACTGATTTTTAAATTTTTTATTATCATGAGTAAAATGTTTTCTGGCTGCTGACAAGGGAACCATTTGGGTGTCATGTCAAAACCTACTATCAAATTTTGCACATCCATTGGTCTTCATTACAGATAGACACATGCAAAAAATTAGCTGCTCATATGAACTGTAAATAGATGAAAACATGTTCATATTGTCTCATAAGGAAAGAATGGCGGGCACTTGTACAGCTCCAGGGTAAGGTATTGTTTAAAACAGTGTTCCTTATTTTTGGAGGGTTAATAGTTTGAGTTATCCCTGCATGATGGGAACGTAAGCAGCAGCGAGTGCCGGGATGTGAGGTAAAAGAAGAAGCTATGCAGCTATTTGTTGAATGTTCGTTTTTTCATTTTTAGATAATAATCACTAGACTTCGGACTTTTAGGTCGCTAAAAATGCTGTTTTAGGTACCTAAAATAGGCTCTAAAAATTGGAAAATAGGTTCTAAAAATCGTAAAATAGTCTCTTATAAAATCGTTAAGTTGCCAATTTTCTGAAATATCTCAATTGCAATGCAGAATATTATATTTACTGAAGTCACCATTAATCAATAATCATGATAAAACACAGATATAGGCCTATGGTAAACAGAATTATACAGACCTATTATTAGGCCTGTATTACTACCACAACAGTGAACACCTAATCCCTGCGCCCAGAAGCTAAACACGCTAGCATATTCAACCCCTTGTACCCCTCAGTGATTCAGAGAACTACTTTTTTTTTTACTGGATGTGGGAGTCGGGAGAAAAACACTACATTTTCTTTGAAATTCCAAGGAATTTTTCTACTGAAGATGAAACATTCCTTAATATTTAACCACGTCATAAATACATCATGTACTGCACATTCCGAGCTAAAAATTTAGTACGAACTGAAAATAAATGATAGAATTTATAACAAAAAATAACTTATTTTGAACTTTAGAGGAAAAAAAAAAGCAAAAAGGCAATATTAGGCTCTAACGTAAAAATAGGCTGTTTTAGGTCCTATAAAAGTATCAGTTTTAGGCATAGTCACTTACGAAACATGCATATACAAGTTTTTGTCAATATATCACTTAAGGATTAAAATAGGTTTTTACCTAAAACCCTAAGTCTAATAATCACTACTTGCCAATTCCACATTTTGAAACTATACTGCATAGACATTGAGAGATGATCATTTCTGTTAGTGTGTGTGTGAGTGTTAGGCCTACATACGAGAAGTGTGACCACTCAATTTATGTGATTAAAACAAAGATCTTTCACCATGTACAACGCTAATGCTTCAAACAATCTGTTCTTAATATTGACATTTCTTGTCCAGACAAAACTCTTTAGGTTTCAAGAACTTGGACTAACATATTAGGTATTGCACTCGTCATTACAGGTCAAAGTAAAATTCATTTCACTATTCCTAAACATTTAAACAGGTACTAATTACTTCACAAGACCTACTGGAATACAAATGTATTCATCAGAAGAGGATATTAATCATTATTATAGTGTTATTTTCTCCCTTAGTGATAAGGAAAGTGAGAGATAAGGCAAAGTAATGCCTACTTGGAAAGCGGGAATGGTGCTTTGCTGCACTGTGACAGACGTTGGCTCACGGTAAATAGCGGATGCTCCACTACCCCCTCTGACCGACAACTGTGTGAGGTAACTCAATATTTTGAATTTGAAAAATTCGCAATTAATATTCACCCTCTTAAAATTTATATGAGCAGCTAATTCTTTGCATGTATCTATCTGCAATGAAGACCTACCGACATGCAAAAATTTGAGGGTAGGTTTCGACAAGACAACCCTTGTGAATATAGAAAACGAGCAGGTAAGACATAATGATGAACTCAAATTACTAAAGAAAATCATTTTAACCAGAGATAAAAATGTTAACTGATCATCCCTCTTCAATAATAAGTTGAATTCTTTAGTTTTTATGTGTACTGAAAAAAATATCACTTTGAAAATTAACTTTTCACAAATAATTGTAGATGAGTTTGCAAGAAGAAAATCGAGAGAAAAAATTGTAAAATCAACTTCACTGCACTGTGATTTATATTCTCTTTTAAAAAGAAATCAAAGTTCACCACTACTACAGCGACCACCAGCAAATAGAAGAAAGCAACGTTACCAAATTCTCAATTAAATAAATATCGATTACTACAGTGTAACGATTACTAATATATAACGATAACAATTTTATTTTCCGAAGTAAATTTGGAGTAAAAATTACATTTTTTAAAAAGTAACGATTACAAGTAAATGGGACCAAAAAAGGAATTGTAATCCAATTACTTTTACTCAATTACTTTTACTCAATTACTTCTCATCACTGTTTATCTGCATATACTTTACTCCACTAATACCATATTTGGTTGTTAAGCTATGACTTAGAACTATGGATGAATTTTGATCATATCAAATTTATGCATGTCCTTGTTAAATATTATATTAAAGTTGTTGTTATATGCAAGATTATGTACATGTATTGTCTTACAAACATACCATACTTTGTATTTTTATCACCACCATTTGAAATGAATTTGTCCACTTGAGGATATAAGTGTTCATATACCCTGCATTAAGCGTGTGCTACATGTTACATGTATCATATTTGGGAAGCTTACAGATAGACCTTCTGCTACCTTCTTCATGTAGGGGCAGCATCCGTAAGTAACAAAAGAATATTATCAAATTTTACCCCATCCGGCCTTAATAACTGAAGTGATTCAATGAATAAGCGAGTCACAGTTAGATGATCTGTTGCTGATATTTCTCTGCATGTTAATAAAAAACACCGTTAAGCAATTTCGTTATTTTCCAACACATCTATTACAACATTTCCCATTTTCCTTCCACTAGAGTCTGTTGTTTCGTCCAGGCTTACCCAGATTTTTTTATTCTCACACTCTGCTCTGATCTTTCCTAACGTTTCTTCGTAGCACGCAGGGACATACAATTTGTTTATTGTTGATTCTTCTGGTGCTTCATATTTTGTGTATTTAGTCAGAAACTTCTTGAGCTCTGGATTCTTCAATCGATATAAAGGAATATCACACGTAAGAAATGTTTTGCACAAATCTGCATAGTATTCAGAACTTTTTGCAAACTGAGAATGTGAAGAAGAAGCTGTTTCACCTATGAGAACTTGCCTAGGTGTTGAATGTGAAGCGGCCACTGTGTGTTTACTACCAGCTAAATGCTGCATGACTTGAGATCACTGATCTGCATTTACAGATTTCCCACATTTTTGACAGAATAGAATTTTCCCGTCACTTGTAAACATCCCACTAAATTCAGCAACATATTGCTGTAAACGAGAATGTCTAAAAATAGTCTCACTACTAGTCATCAGAACAACACAACGTGAGAGACTGAGGGTCAGAGTCACTTGCGTGTGACACGGGGAATCACACACGTCTTTCTTCTTCACCTGCAATTAGAAGGCACATGCAATCCAGGTCACATGCAGTGATGCAGGAGTTCGAATGAAACGAATTCATGTTAAAAAAATACATTCACATTATGAAATAAAATTTCATAAATAAACTTTGGGGTTTTAGTTCGGAATTTTAGTTTTAGTTGTAGTCTTCTGTTTGTAAGCAGAAAAAACATTTATTTACATAGAAATCCGCTCCCTACTTATAACGCAGAGAATTTTTGCGAAAAATGTTTTCAAAATAAAAGAGATAGCTCGTAGCCTATTAACTTGTGTACAAAATTTTGGCTTAAACAAAATCGTTAGAATGTAAAATTGTGTATGAACAGCCTTTTTGTTCTAAAGCTATGCTTTTCACAAACAGACACAAAGGAACTTTTCAGATAACTGTATTTTTGTACTCAGGATATCTCAGAACTTGTATTAATGCTGAAAGGTGATATCATATTTCAGGTTTTAACACAATATTTCATCTACGTTTACTATCTATGGTACGGGTGAGAATATAAAGGTAATTAGGCTACTTTGAAAGGGAAAGATAGGAGTGCTATCAAAACTGGTTATAACATTGCGTGAAGGTTGCCCACCAATTATCTTAAACGTTATTTATTTATCCAAGTTATCAATTAGTGCATAGATATGAGCACATTACATTATTCAACAGTAAATAGCATTTCAAAATATCTGTTTCAGTGTAAGGAATTAAATGTTTGGAGTGAGTGAAAATAACTTAAAAGTAGGAATCTTTCTGGTAGACAAACCGTGAGACTAAAACGTAAGGTAAAGTACTGTATCGGTTTTCAAGCATACAGAAGTTTGGGTTCGGGAAATCCTGGATCCCGAGTATAAGTGTTCGACATAATATGTTAGAGATAGAGCTGCCAACTGTCCCTTATTTCCCGGGAAATCCCGTATCTTTACTTAATTTGGACAAAAATCCAAGGTCCCTATTTTTCAAAATATATTCTGTATTTTCAGAATTCTCGCCATTCATTATTTTAATTTAATTTTTTTATGGTATTTTCATAATGGTCATACTGTATAAGAAATATTACTGGTAATCAGTTGAATGTTCTTTGGCACCTCTTACTTTTTCCTCAATCTCTCAAGTGTTAGATCCCTCTCCTTTTGTTTTTATTTAATTTTTGCATTTTGGTATTGGCAGGAAAGTTTGTACTGTTAATGCAGAGTAATAATTTTATTTTTATTTTTTTATTTATTATTATTTTTTTTTAACTGCATCCTGTCCTGAGCGTAATGCTTTCCATGCATTCCTTTATAACCAAACCTGTAAAGCGCTTCAGTTTTGCTGCAGTAAACTAAAGTTAAAAGAAAAAGCAAATTGAATAAAGTGGCATTTACAATACTGAGAACCCTGTGACAGACAGTGTGATTTTGCAGTATCGCATCATGAAATTTGTTCACAATAGATTAGATAAGTGTAGAATTTAAAAATGTTGTATACCGGGATGCAGAATCTTACTATCTGAATTATATGTGAATGTCACCTTGTTGCAAATCACTGGTTCTGATACAGCATAAATAAATTTTCAATGCCAGAAGCAATGTTTCCAGCAGAACCTCTGCTGCTTGGTAATTAAATGAGTATTGCGCCCCATATAAAGTGCTCTTGCTGGTGGTTGCCAATGAAAAAACAATCTTGAAGAAAATTCTTGAATTATCATTTTAGTGTCTTCACAAAATTAAAAAATTCACATCTTCTATTTCATTTGACAACACTTGACAAGAAGGAAAATGTGTTAAACTATTTTTTTATTTGACCGTAACCCTTAACCATGGACGTGTGGTCAATTTCATCCCAGCAAAAATAAACAGCTGTTTTTGTTTGGATATCATCTTCACGGGTGTGTTATTTGTTCTACCTACCTTCCCTTCTTAAGATCCTTTATCACCCCATATGTATCACATACCCATAGTGTTACAGTGTTAGAGTACGATTCCTTCCACAAAGTCTCTGGCCTTGAAGATTTACCCAGCTAGTGAGCTTTTCGTTATAGCTTGTGCCGACTCATATGCGCATAGAGTAAAGATAACGCTTGCATTCATAGAAAATACTACACTGTAATAGATGAGTGGAAGGATAATGCTGCAGCGAGACGAGACAGACAACACTTTGAGTGGGATAGAAGAGCTGGACCAATCAGGGTGCAGCTACCTCCCCTAGGCAGGAACTCTAGGAACTGTGACACTCGCTCCTAAGGTTGTACGTAAAAATCCAGAGACTTTGTGGAAGTAATTGTACTCTAAGGGAGAAAATCTTTTATTTTTGTTGTGGTCAAATTGACCACACCTCTATTACTACGTTTGTTTTCCAGCAGCCATTGCAGGCTGATCAACATTGCAGACCGGACATGCATGCTAGTGTACTTGCTCTTCATAAATGGTCGTACTCTTTTCAAAAGTGAACAAAAATAATATGTTGAAATACACCATCTGAAAACCCACCTGATGGGTTTATGTGCACACTGGAAGTAGGCCTACTCGTTTCTCCCCTTGTTTTGGTGTTCATTGCCATATAACTGACAGTTTGCTGTCAGATTGAGAAATTTAGACACTAAATGCATTGAATAGAGCACAATTCATCTTCAGAAACACACCCTTTTTTCTCCATTTGATGTTTTTTCCTTCTTCTTCTTCTTCTTCAATGGTTTGCTTTGTAGATTTCACATATTTATTACATTCAGTATTTCTAAGAACATCTGCAAAATGATCTGCCTACAGTATTAAGTACTATAGTTTCTATATTAATATTTTTGTCATTGCACAAGGAAGTTGACAAACACGTTTTTTTGTCTGAGAATCGCAAAAGGCACATGAAGTATCATGTATAGAATTTTTGGTCTTTCTATTGAAGGGAACATAAAGGAGAATTAAAATTATTAGAAAAGAATGATTTATTGCTTATGCCCACCATTAAAGAAAGGAAAACATTTCAAATGTTACTCATATGATAAGCAGCTTGTTTCGAATGTGCAAGGAATATTTGCAGTGAATGTATTAAGGCAGAATAACTGTATATCTCGTTTCTAAGGGGAAAAAAAAGGTGAGGTGTAAGTTGAAGTACTGCAATTTTGAACACAATCACATATTATTTCGAACTGTGATTAATATCTAGTTGGGAGTCATGTGAGTGACTATGATAAATATTTTTTTGTGTTAATTAGGTGTGCACTTGAAAAATATTAACATATCTTCGAGACAGTGCACTTCATTGCATTTATGATGCAGTGATTACATTGTGTGCCCTAATGGTGTAAAAATAATGCTTTATTAATAAAATATTTAAAAGTCAATTTGCTTGAATAAAAATAAAAATTCAGTGGTAAAAGCTCGTTCATGCGAACGGGTTAACACTTGCAACTTATGCCTATGCTAATGCATACTGTTTCAACTTGATACTGATTTATTAGTACAAATGTTTTTCCTAATTTTTTTTGCATCACCAGTTGGGCAGGCCTGCTCTGTGTTATACAAAATTTATTACTCATGCATAGGCCTACAAATTTAGTTATAATTATTCTTGGAGGGAATAAAATACACAAACTGAAATTCTAAATTTCAGGATGAACGGAACAGTTTCTTATCTTGATGGCGTTAGACAAGAGTTTGTCTGGGTTGATTATGTTTTGCTCAGTATTTTGCTCGGATTATCTTCGCTTATTGGTGTGTATTTTGGAACCTATGGTAAGAAGGAAGACTCAACTAAAGAATATCTGCATGGAGGAAAATCCATGAATGTGTTGCCAGTGGCATTATCATTAGTATCGAGGTGAGTAATGTTTATGTTAGGATTAAAGGACAGAATCTAGATAATTCAGAGTACCAGATGATGCTAACATTATTATATTGGATAAGGAAGGAATTTACTAAAATTTGGTTTCATCCCAGGTTCTAACTTACGAATCCCAAGAGTGTTTGGTAATGCAGTTGATTTTCCTTTTCAAAGGATTGTGCAGTAGCAAGTGCAGTTTTACCTTAAATCAGGGATCCATAATAATCATAGTTAGTTCAGGTTCAGGGATGAAATACATACAGTACATGTAGAACTAGGTTTAACAGTAAATATATAAATAATCAGAATTTCAAATTCTTTGCAGTCAGTTATAATTAATTATCTATAAGTCATTAGTGCTGTACGAAATTATCACCCTCAGTTAAAAGAATTTAGCAACATTTTGTTAAAAATATCGCTTTTGCTTTATAGTACACATGGATTTTAAAGCTTCAATTCTAAGGTACTGATATTTTAATTCTTCTTATTAATATCAGATTACTTTATCAACATTTTAATATTGCATACATTGTCCATGGGTAGGCTCGGTAATCAGGGGAGGCCAAGTTGAGCTCAAGTTAATTTGCGGCCCAAATGCTTATAATAAAGTTTATCTCGTTGAGATGTATAGTATTGTGTGAAATTCTGTATTTACCTTATCTTATTTTGCATGAAAACCTTTCATTATCATTACAGTGTTCTGTGTTTAGTGTTTTAAACTGATAATAATTAAACAATGGTTGAGTGGCTGATTGCTAGAAACAAATGCAGCAACCCTGCAGTTGGTTCAGTTTCTTGCTCTGCATTGCCAATGGCATTCAAATATCCACCTTTTACTTCAATAACTTTTTAAAGAACTGACCATATACATTTCTGTGGTGGGTAAAATACACATAGTATTTTAATTAATCGCATAAAGATAAATCTTTTCAAAAATATGTTAAATTTTCATTTTAAGACTATTGTACCATGAAGTCAATATTATTATTCGTCTGTATAGTTTATTGCTTATCATTTATTTTTGTAAAATAATTCTTGTAGAAAATTAATATACACTTCCACAAAGAAAAAACAATCAGCTCAAAACTATTTTATGCGTTAATCACTACTCAATCAATTTATTATTTACAGACCTATTGTAATATATGTTTGGCTTTAAAAGAATTATCCTGGCATAAAATGATATATTTCTTAGGTTGAATAGTAATGGGCACACAATGCTAATAGTAGAGATTTTTTTCTACCCTTCACAGAGATTAATGGCAAACATAATTATTTCGGAAGAATTATTAAGTCAATATGAATATTACTTTCCAGTATCATAAAGCTGGACTAAAATTAATATAAAAGGTTCATTGCATTCTTGGAAAGATGTAATAAAAAAATATATGATTAGTTACACTACTTTAAAAACGTGTTCAATTGTTCAATACAGAATTACTAATTTCATGTGACAAAGTTACATTTTTAGACTTGTTTGTCTTATTATTTTCTAAGAACTTGAACTTATGATACCGCTATTCTATTATTTTGTTTCTAATAAGCATATGCATTCCAAAATTGCAGTATTGCATGTGTTTCAATGTAACTTTACAAGCCTGGTATTCACAGACAAGAGTTTTATGCAAGTGTTTCTCCTTAGAAATGTATTTTAATGTATCATAACCAGTATAATGCCAGTACTAGTTTCAAAGGTCCAATAGCATACCACCACTGAAAATCAGTAAATCTTAAAAAATATGCTAACTTTCCTTTGTAATAAGGAATAGATCCTATTATCTGTTTGAGTCGCAATATAATTACCTTTCATGATCATTCATCCACTGGTATGCTTTCACCAGTAGCGATTGCCAGTACAGAAGACTGTGTCTAGTGACCTGCGATGGCCTATGTTGCTATCTTAATGACTATACTGTACAGCTAGATCCGAAGTTTTAAAAATAGTTTAGGTAAAAGTTAAACTTTGATATTGTTTAAATAGGCATTAAATACGTATTCCATCTTTATTGAAATAAATAAATTATGTCAATCAACAATACAAGATTTTGTGACTTGTGTTCCTGCTTGCCGATCATCTATGTTAATGAAGTTAATTAAGAACACTCTGACTGTATAGAACAAAATTTCCTCATATTTCATAATAATAATGATGTAAGGGAGGGGGTGTGCTTTTTCTAAATCGAGGTAGCATACCGCCTCTGGATTTTTCCCACTTCCTACGTTGATCTTAAACGATCCAAATGAACAACAAAACTTAATCCAGTAACAAACAGTCTAAAAAAATTGGAAATCTGCTGTAAAATGAAATGATAGTGGTAATTCACAGTTCTGTCGATGTTTGCTTTTGGGACCCATTTTGCAATATGTCACTATTTTTTTATCCACCTTTATTAATCAGAACCCCTCTATTAGTGCTCATCTACAAAAATTGGTGTTATATCTGTCGAGATTAACACACTCTCCATAAATATAAGGCCCTGGGTAATAGCCAGTAATTTTAGATTCCGTAGCTGGTAACCTACTCAACCATTGCCATTAAGGATGGGATATCAGAAGCAAAATATTGATATCGATATGAATATCGATTAAAAATATTGATAACAGTATTATATCAGTAAGAAAATATTGATAATACTGCAGAGTCCCACTATTCCGAACTAATTGCAAACGAACACTGTTCGGTTTAGTGGGAATTTGGAATAGGCGGATTTCATTAATAATATCAATGTATTGACTTGTTAAGGCTTAATTGAACTCATATCACACACAGACACAGCATATGCTCTTGACCTCGCCTTACTCCACATCGAACAACACACTTCATCAACACCAAATGATGTTATGTTCGTGCGGCGATGGAGGAACATTGCATCCTCAAGTCGATTCAGTGCTCTTCGTCAGAAAAAAAATCTCTGACTTTACTTCTTAAGTGTGTGCAGAATAGGCGGATTTTTGGAATAGTGGGACTCTACTGTAGTTTGTTACTAGAACACTCAGTAACCGTTAATGCATGGTTCACCATGCATGTGCACCTTGACAGTTCCCCTCCATGACCTATGGAAGCTGACATTTTGTGCAAGTACAAACTGTATGTTCATGGTTACTGAGTGCTCTAGGAATAAACCTACTGTCATTTAATGTAAATTTGTACCCTATAGCAATTTAGGAAATGGTTTGACATCACTACTTGTTGTGGCTTTGACAAACAGAAATGCTGAAAATAAGTGTAATTAAACACTAACAGCCCTCAATTCAAAATGTTATACTTAAGTTTTAATTCTATTATTTTTTGGATTGATAATGCTTAAAACATTGATATTGTCCATTTTTATAAATAAATATGTTACAACAGTGTATTTTTGTTTGTCCCTCTCTCGCCCTTCACTTTATTCTTGTTCTTGAATTGAGAAAATCAATATTATTGAAGAACAATATCGATATCACAATATTATCGAACCTGAAATATTGATAGTATCGATATCCCATCTCTAATTGCCATTCCACCTGTATTCAACGGTTCAATTACTTACACACTATTAACGATTTTCTGTTGCCATAGGTGTCACTAATAAAAGTTTAAAATTGTGATTTCTTTCAGCATGTTGTCTGGCTCGGCTGTTATAGGGCTCCCCACTGAGACATATCAGTATGGAACTCTGTTTCTCATAGGATGTTACTCATCGCTAATTTCAAGCGTTGTGTTCAGTCATTGTTATCTACCTGTATACCATGAACTTCAAGTAACTTCCATATTTGAAGTATGTATTAATCTATATTAATAAAAGGAAGTGTCTGTCCTCCGTCTGTCTGTCTGTCTGTCTGTCCGCGATGCCCAGCGAAATCTACTCAACGCAGAGATCTGAAATTTTATGCATAGGCGGACTAAAGGGTCGGAAAGTGCACCTCGAAGCCGGAATTTTTATTTTAGCTTTCCTTCGAGAGTTATGAGTGAAAAACGGGCAGAAACGTGTATTTTTTGCGTTTTCGAAGCATGAGTTTTCAGTAATACAAATCAATTACACTAGGCTTTGGCTATTTTTGTCATACCTTCGACATAAAAGCATCGCGATCTCTTGAATGTTGTAGCTCACGCTGGTCGATTCATTTGTTTTTAATGTCAAGGCACGCAAACATAATATGAAATTTTCAACCTACACCGAAGAGGATTATTATTATTATTATTATTATTATTATTATTATTATTATTATTATTATTATTATTATTATTAAGTTATTATTATTATTATTATTATTATTATTATTATTATTATTATTATTATTATTATTATTATTATTATAGGGATAATCAATATTAGCCTAAATATGGTCAAACGTTGTTCGATTTGGACGAAACTCACTATACAGGGGATTTCTGGGCCAAGGAACTCGAATCTGAGGTCGCTTTTACCAGGTGACGCTATCTAATCGTGATATGTAGTCCATATGATTTAGGTGTTAATATAATGATTTAACTATTATGCTCTTAATTTTTAATTTTTGAAATAATTATCGCGGGCGAAGCCGCGGGCACATGCTATCTTAAAATAATAAAAGGACGTGTTTGTCTGTCTGTCCACGATGCCCAGCGAAATCTACTGAACGCAGAGATCTGAAATTTTAAACATAGGTGGGCTGAAAGGTGGGCGAATGCGCATCGAAGCCGGATTTTTAATTTTAGCTTTCGTTCGCGAGTTGTGAGTGAAAAACTGGCAGAAAACGTGATTTTAGCGCTGTCGAAGCATCAGATTTCAATGTCAAATCAATTGCAGTTGGCTTTGGCTATTTTTGTCATACCGTGGTAATAAAAGCATGTTGTAAGCCCACGCTGGTCGATTCATTTGTTTAGAATGTCAAGGCCCGTAGACATATGAAATTTTCAACCTACACGGAAGAGGGATAATCAACATAGACCTAAATATGGTTAAACATCGTTCGATTTGGACGAAACTCACTATACAGGGATTTTCTGGGCCAAGGAACTCGAATCTGAGGTTGCTTTTACCAGGCGTCGCTATCTAATCGTGACATGTAGTCCACGTGATTTAGGTGTTAATAAATATAATGATTTAACTATTATGCTCTTAATTTTTAATTCTTGAAATAATTATCGCGGGCGATCGCTTGATTTTGTAAGTCCATCCTGGACGATTCATTTGTTTAGAATATCAAGGCCCGAAGACATATGAAATTTTCAACCTACACGGAAGACGGATAATCAATATAGGCCTAAATATGGTCAAACATTGTTCGATTTGGACGAAATTCACTGTACAGGGGTATTCTGGGCCAAGGAACTCGAATCTGAGGTCGCTTTTACCAGGCGACGCTATCTAATCGCGGTTTGTAATCCACGTGATTTAGGTGTTAATAAATATAATGATTTAACTATTATGCTCTTAATTTTTAATTTTTGAAATAATTATCACGGGCGAAGCCGCGGGCACATGCTAGTCTTCTATATTAATAAAAGGAAGTGTCTGTCTGTCTGTCTGTCCGCGATGCCCAGCAAAATCTAAAGAACGCAGAGATCTGAAATTTTAAACATAGGTAGACTGAAGGTTCGGAAAATGCACCTCGAAGCCGGAATTTCAATTTTCGCTTTCGTTCGTGAATTATGAGTGAAAAACGGGCAGAAAACGTGTATTTTTTGCGTTATCGAAGCATCAGTTTTCAGATACATTTCAATGTCAAATCAATTACTGTTGGCTTTGGCTATTTTTGTCATACCTAAAACCATCGCGATCGCTTGAATGTTGTAGCTCACGCTGGTCGATTCATTTGTTTATAATGTCAAGGCACGCAGACAAATGAAATGTTCAACCAACACCGAAGAGGATTATTATTATTATTAATTATTATTATTATTATTATAAGAGGGATAATCAATATTGGCCTAAATATGGTCAAACGTTGTTCGATTTGGAAGAAACTCACTATACAGGGGTTTTCTGGGCCAAGGAACTCGAATCTGAGGTCGTTTTTACCAAGCGACGCTATCTAATCGTGGTATGTTGTCCACGTGATTTAGGTGTTAATAAATATAATGATTTAACTATTATGCTCTTAATTTTTAATTTTTGAAATAGTTATCGCGGGCCATCGCTTGATTTTGTAAGTCCATCCTGGACGATTCATTTGTTTAGAATATCAAGGCCCGCAGACATATGAAATTTTCAACCAACACGGAAGAGGGATAGTCAATATAGGCCTAGATATGGTCAAACATTGTTCGATTTGGACGAAACTCACTATACAGGGGTTTTCTGGGCCTAGGAACTCGAATCTGAGGTCGCTTTTACCAGGCGACGCTATCTAATCGTGGTATGTTGTCCACGTGATTTAGGTGTTAATAAATATAATGATTTAACTATTATGCTCTTAATTTTTAATTTTTGGAATAATTATCGTGGGCCATCGCTTGATTTTGTAAGTTCATCCTGGACGATTCATTTGTTTATAATATCAAGGCCCGCAGACATGAAATTTTCAACCTACACGGAAGAGGGATAATCAATGTAGGCCTAAATATGGTCAAACATTGTTCGATTTGGACGAAACTCAACATGGGCCTACAGTTTTCTTGGCCAAGCAACTCGAAAATGAGGTCGCTTTTACCAGGTGACGCCATCTAATCGTGGTATCTAGTCCACGTGATTTAGGTGTTAATATACATAATGATTTAACTATTATGTTCTTACTTTTTATTTTTTATTTTTGAAATAATTATCGCGGGCGAAGCCGCGGGCACATGCTAGTCCTTAATAAGAGTAACATTTATTTATTTATATTTTTATTGACCTATGAACAATTTTTTTTATTGCAATCGATTCCATTCACTATGCTTCGTCTATATGTATGTGTTTAGGTATTTATATACATATACACATATAATATGTATAAGGTGTGGGTCTCTGTCACCATGGCATGGCACATTGTGGATAGAGGATACGGCCTTCGGATATGGAGGGCAGCTGCAAATATGTTGAATAAGCAGTTCGGGACAGATGACACGAGGTGGTCCTCCAGCTTGGGGGTTTGGAGTGAAATTAACAACCTCTCCCAGTAAAAAGTATTGTTAAGTAACAATGCCTGATTTATGGATCCCATCAGTGTGAAATTTTCTGGAGGTAAGTCCCTCGTTTGGTTCTCCGGCTAGGGACAACACTGAGGGAGTCTAAAAATTGTAGATACTATAGATTGGGAACGTGGAGCGTTATGAGCTTATATAGGCCAAGGGCGCTTAATTCGATAACTAGAGAATTAGAGAAATAAAGATTAGATGTAGTATCAGTACAGGAAGTTAGATGGGAGGGTGAAGGTTCAGACAGATGCGTATGCCTTTTTCTAGGGTTCTTCATACATAGGAGAATCAATTCAGCCATTAAGAAAGTAGAGTTTATTAATAATAGACTTTCTTATGTTATTCTAAGAGGACGGTGGTGTGACATCATAGTTATGAATGTTCATGCACCAACAGAGGATAAACAAGATGATGAAAAGGACAGTTTTTATGAGGAAATAAAATGAACATTGTTTCAGTTTCCGGCATATCACATGAAAATTGTGCTAGGAGATTTCAGTGCGAAAATAAGGAGGACATTTTCAAGCCTACAATTGGGAACGAAAGTCTCCACTTGCAGAGCAATGACAATGGGGTTAGATTAGCTAATTTTGCCACTGCAAAAGATTTAATTGTCAAGAGTAGGCTACAAAATTCCCACATCATGATATTCTTAAATACACATGGACCTCACCAGATGGAAATACTCATAATCAAATCGACCATGTGCTAATAGATGGAAGGAAGCAGTCTAGTATAACTGACGTTCGAAACTTCAGGGGTGCTGACTGTGATTCTGATCACTATCTGCTAGTTGCGACTGTTTGGTAGTTCTCCATATGAAATCATCCAAATTTTAAAAAAATGGTTGCATGACCATTTTAGAAAAAAGAAAAATTTTTTGTATATGAGTTCATACATGTTTCAAGATATCAAAACAAGTTTTCAAAAAAAAATCTTGTGTTCTTGGTTTCCCAGGGGTGTCCATTTTTCAATCCTGGTGTAACACTTTTTTTGCGAATGTAGCTGGTTACAAATAGTTTCATAACTCAACAGCCATAAGAGTTAAAAATTTGAATTAAGAACCATTTTGTAACTATTGAAGCGTACTTTCAGAAATACTTTATTGTTTTCTTCAACACAAAATTTTTCATATGAAAATATGAGTTTGAAATTCAGGTGAATTTAAAAAAAAAATCACCTTTTGGGCCAAATTTTATATGAGAAGGAAGTGATTGTAAACGTTCAAATTTTTGTTATGTTCAAACCTTCATGTGATTTGTCTGTGAGGAAAAAATCAGAGTCTAAAAATACATCCCTTATTCCTAAACTGGCTTCAAATATTAGAGTTTTTCCGAATAACTCACAGTTAAAATTTCTATTTCTAGGAACAACTCTTTCTATTAATTTTATAGAATTGAAATATAACACTATCACATATATGTAGTTTCTCCCAAATACGCTACCCTAAAAAGTGTGATATTTCAGTTCTATGAAAGTAATAGGAGGAGTTGTTTCTAGAAATAGAAATTTTAACTGTGTGTTAGGCACATGAAAGGCTTCTTTTATGCAATTTTTCAGATTTTTTGAAGGGTACCCATAAGAGATATCTAAGCCCAAAAATAGTCAAAATCTGAAAAACGCTAATATTTGAGGCCAGTTTAGAAATAAGGGATGTATTTTTAGACCCTGATTTTTTCCTCACACACAAATCACATGCATGTTTGCACATAAAAAAACTTTGAATGTCTACAATCACTTCCTTCTCATATTAAATTTGGCCCAAGAAGTGATTTTTTTTTTTTGCGAAAAATTTACCGTAATTTCAAACTCATATTTTTATATGAAAAATTTTGTGTTGAAGAAAACAAACTATTTCTGAAAGCAAGCTTCAATAATGATAAAATGATTCATAATTCTTATTTGTAACTCTTATGGTTGTTGAGTTATATGTCTGTATCTGGTATCTGGTACCCTATGATCCCCAGGTGGGGCGAAGGGGCCTCCAAGCGGAGGTTTCATTACCGATACTGATTTTCATATGCTTATTTTCCGAGAGAGGGTAGAGGGACAGGTGGTAAGCCCATCGCCTCGCAATCCCCCTCTGGAAACTAAGTATTTCTTGGACGTGAAAGGGCTGAGAAATTTTGTCCAGAGACTCTAATTTAGGCTTGGAGTTCTTTTACGTGCCGGGACCCCCAGCTTAAAGTCCCTCCCGGAGGACTCCTTGCCCAGGATTTTTACGTCCTGAAAAATCCATCGACCGCGGCCGGGTTTGATCCCGCGCCCTGCGGATCTAGAGGCGAGCACGCTACCTCTAGACCACCGCGGCCGACGAGTTATATCTAGTTTCTCCCAAATACGCTACCCCAAAAAGTGTGATATTTCAGTTCTATAAAATTAATAGGAGTTGAGTCAAGAAATAGAAATTTTAACTGTGAGTTAGGCACATAAAAGGGTTCTTTTATACAATTTTTCAGATTTTTTGAAGGGTACCCACCAGAGATATTTAAGCCCAAAAATAGTCAAAATCGGAAAAACTCTAATATTTGAGACCAGTTTAGGAATAAGGGATGTATTTTTAGACCCTGAATTTTTCCTCACAGACAAATCACATGCAGGTTTGAACATAACAAAAATTTGAACGTTTACAATCACTTCCTTCTCATATAAAATTTGGCCCAAAAAGTTATTTTTTTTTAAATCTACCCGAATTTCAAACTCACATTTTCATATGAAAAGTTTTGTGTTGAAGAAAACAATAAAGTATTTCTGAAAGTACGCTTCAATAGTTACAAAATGGTTCTTAATTCAAATTTCTAACTCTTAAGGCTGTTGAGTTATGAAAATATTTGTAATCAGCTACATTCGCAAAAAATGTTACACCAGGATTGAAAAATGGACACCCCTGGGAAACCAAGAACACAAGATTTTTTTGAAAACTTGCTTTGATATCTTGAAACATATATGAACTCATATACAACAAATTATTTTTTTCTAAAATGGTCATGCAACCACTGTTGGATGATTTGGCATGGAATAACCCAGAAACTTGTATTAAGCAAAGGAACTAGGCAAAATTTCGATATAGACAGATTCAATCTGAAAAAGCTAGGTAAAGACGAAATAGATTTGCAGTCCTAGAAAACACTGCAGAACAAGAAGCTAGGGATGATATGAATATCTATATGAGAAACAATAAGTAGGTTAAAAAGTAAAATAAAAATACCAAATATCAAAGTGCAAGAGTAGTATAAATTTATAAAGATGGTGATAAAGCTGAGCCATGTAATTATCAACCTATTCCATTCTACCAGTAAACACCCACAAGACGTTTACATTTTGTTCCATAAACCTAGTTAACGATTAAATAAAATCAGGTAAACTGATATAACAAAGTGCCAGTATGCTTTCGTTGAATCCAAGACGTTACCATTCGGTTAACTCAGTCAATTTGACGATGTAGTTTGATAAGCTTATGTGAAGGAATAGTGTTATTTGTCAAATCTAAATGTATTACAACTTGAAATTCTTAAAATACGTCAACATTTAACAAAATTCAGTGGCATATAACTCCGCTAATTATTTCACAGTAATGTACCTTCTGTATATAACAGTATTCATGTGGTACCAACTACTATAGTATACCAGCGCCATAACTCAAATACGCTATATCTGATTTTCATAAAACTTGGTATACGCATTTTTAATGTCTATGGGAAGACGTCTGTTGATATTGGACCAAATCGGTTGGCCGGTACCGGAATAATGCCCAATTTAGTGCCTTTTTATGGTATTATATAGCAAAAGGTGCGATAACTCAAATACGCTTTATCGGATTTTCATGAAAATTGGTATATACATTTATAATGTCCGTGGCAAGAATCCTACTTATTTTGGGCCAAATCGGTTGACCGGTACCAGAGTAACAACTAATTAAAGGTCACATTTTTTAAAAAATCATACCTATACAACAATGTCGCATTTTTAATCATTTGGGGGCTTTGTCTGCAGTGCAGTCAGATGTTTGGTAGTACTTATTTTCAACTACATCAGCGAAGTAAACAAACATCTGACTGCACTGCAGACAAAGCCCCCAAATGATTAAAAATGCGACATTGTTGTATATATAGCGCTTTTAAAATAGACACGAAATTGGGTTTTACTCCGGTACTGGTCAACCGATTTGGTCCAATATCAACAGGGTTCTTCCCATGGACATTATAAACGTATGTACCAAGTTTCATTAAAATCCGATCAAGCGTATTTGAGTTATCGCGCGTACAGACACACGGACGGACGGACGGACGGACGGACTGACGGACGGACTGACGGACGGACGGACAGACATTTTCCCGTCCACCACACAATCTCATAAAGTACCATACTGGCACTTAATAACAGAAAACAAATATAAATTAAAATATTAAAAAGTTGCATCTGCAAAATGTTTTAGACTAATTTTAGATGAGAATTTAAATTTGAAATCACATTTTGTTAAATTTAGCAAATAAACTTGCTCCCTGAGCTGGAATTTTGAAATAATTAAAAAGAGTGCTTCCCTTTTTCTGCACAAAATCAATATAATCATAATATATGATTCATGCACATATCATGTATATGGGTAGAACTAACATAATTTATTATAAGTTATAAAATTACTTCAGAAAAGAGCAATTAGGAATTTATGAGGACTTAACTCCAAGTAAAATTTTGTATGAGAAATCTAATACTGCAGATGTCTTTATTAGGAATTTATTAGGACTTAACCACCATTTAACTCCAAGTAAAATTTTATGTGAGAAATATTTAATTTAAATTAATTTATTTTACAGTCATTGAGTGTAGACTACACTATAGACATTGTCAATTAATAATACATTAAATTTACAATTAACGATGTCTTTGCATTAATGCATCATTGCAATTAATGATTAATGCAGATGTCTTTATGTATAAAAATATACATAACAGCATTCACTCAAGTCTTCATTTTGATATTTTTGTAGATATATATATGATACGGTCATTGTAAACAATTGGGCATTATTTATAATGCCCGGGCAATTTAAAAAGTGCCAATGATAAATTATATAGAAATTAACACATTGCCCGGGCATTATGAATAATGCTGGAAATTTTATGGGCGATTTGAGAGAATTGTTATTCCTATTTCTCTACATGCAAAAATAAGAGGATATTATATTAAAGTAAATGAGTATGAAAAATATGTATGCCTAACAAAAAAAAACATATTCATATACACACAAAATGTCAAATTCAAGAGTTTTTATTTATTAGAGCAACTTCCACTTTGGTATCATTTCGAGTTAAATAGGTTAGGTTAGGTTAGGTTAGGTTAGGTTAGGTTAGGTTATGTTAGGGAGAATCACACCAGACGCATGTTGCCAAATTGCTGTCAATTTATTAAAGTGACCAGAGAAATTGTAGCAATATGAATATTTACCGGGCAGTGTAAGAAATTATCCTAGATTGTCGTAAAATTATTAAATTGCCCAATTTTATCAGTCATTATTTATAAAGGTCTTTTGAAATAAAAGGTCTTGTTCAATATCTTTTCACTATTTTTAATCAATTACCACAGGAATTAAAAGATGTAATAATAGAAACTAAACTTTCGTACAGGGGAAAAAATTATTTAAAAACAAGTAATTTTAAAGAAAATTTGTATTGACAATATAATCAAGAAAGTAAAGCCAATTAGCATCTTGTTTTTTTTTTTATTATTTATTTGATTTTATGTTAATTATTGTATTATGGTGCATTGCTCCATTATGTAAGCATTGTGTGTTGAAGTCTTCTTGACTTAAAAAAAATATATATATTACTTGTGACACAACATAGAACAAATATCTATCACAAAGTGCCTGAATTTTTATGTAAAGCTCAAACACCACACAAAAATTCCATTCAACTGCCAGTATTGAAACTAAAATCTAAGCTGCTACAGAAAGGCCTTGGGTTTAAGATAAAATAGTTCAACTCACTTATTATGAAAGTTTTAAATGAATGAACATGCAAATATGTTACAATTTGTTTAATATTTTGTAATGGTTTATTAAGTGGTATGCTGTAGCTTAGTGGTTGAGGCACTGCACTACAAACCAGATGGACATGGGTTCAATCCCCAATGAGGTCACTGAAAAGTTTTCAATTGAGAAATGAGTATTAATCCTGGGGGTAAAGGCAGCCAGTTCATAAGCTGACGACCTTACCACCTTTCATTCAGAATTTCTAAATTCTGGGAGCTTCAACTTCCTGGAACCCTTAGGGCCTCCACGACCTGTGTAGGATACACATTAATGGTATATTAACAAGAAGATAGATATTTCAAGTGTAAAGAAAAATCAATGGTCTGTCATCGACACAAGCAAAATTATAAATTTATAATTACATATGCATTAATATTCTTTGAACAAATCTTCTTTTCAGTATTTGGAGCTTCGGTTTAACAAGACCGTTCGAAAAATGGCTTCAGTGTTGTTTACTATTCGTGTACTATTGTATTCAGCTTTAGTGCTGTATGTTCCGGCTCTGGTTTTCGAGCAGGGTAAGTCCATATTACCTCTATACATTATAATTTTTATCATCAATTTAATAATTACCAGCATCTTTGCTCACAGTATAATAAGGACCACTCTGTTTGCTAAAGGTGTTGCTTACACTGCTGCGGACTTAAAAGGAAATCTGTATTTCTGTATAGAAATCTTTGGGTCATAAATCTAAATCTTCCCCTCCCCCTGCCATTATTATGCCCAGCGAGGAGCACCAATGAACTTAGCAGAAGTGTTTTCTTTCATCTTGTACAAAAATCTCTTCATATTCTCACTGTGATTTCTCTATCCAAGTTTTGCTGGATCTTGTTCCTGATTTGTCTAAAAATTTATGGTTTTCAACTAGCATTCTGAACTTAGATCAGTTCTGTATAATGTCATTGGCGATTTTGATTTCCTGAAGGACACTTGCTTATTCAAAAAATACCTTCACGCAACTGTAAAATTAATTTTAAAAATCTAAAAAATCTGAAAAAAAAAGAACATTGCAGTTATAACTAGACTTCGGATTTTTCGGTCGCTAAAAATGCTGTTTTAGGTACCTAAAATAGGCTCTAAAAATTAGAAAATAGGTTCTAAAATTCGTAAAATAGTCGCTTATAAAATCGTTAAGTTGCCAATTTTCTGAAATATCTCAATTGCAATGCAGGTTATTATATTTATTGAATTCACCATTAATCAATAACCATGATAAAACACAGATATAGGCCTATGATACCCAGATTTATATAGACCTATTACTAGGGCCTGTATTACTACCATAACAGTGAAAACATAATCCCTGCGCCCAGAAGCTACGCACGCTAGCGTATTCAACCCCTTGTATCCCTCAGTGATTCAGAGAACTACGTTTTTTTATTATTTTTTTTCTTTCTTTTTTTTACCGGATGTGAGAGTTGTGAGAAAAACACTACATTTTTTTGGGAGTACCAAGGAATTTTTCTCCTGAAGACGAAACATTCCTTACTATTCATTTAACCTTGTCACAAATGTGTCATGTACTGCACATTCCGAGCTAAAAACTTAGTACAAACTGAAAATAAATGCTAGAATTTATAACAAAAAATAATTTATTTTGAACTTTAGAGGAAAAAACAAGCAAAAAGGCAATATTAGGCTCTAACGTAAAAATAGGCTGTTTTAGATCCTATAAAAGTATCAGTTTTAGGCATAGTCTCTTATGAAACATGCATATACAAGTTTTTGTCCATATATCGCTTAAGGATTAAAATAGGTTTTTACCTATAATCCGAAGTCTAGTTATAACATATAAGTAATTACGTCTTTTCCTTGTCATCTTTGAGTTAGATTTGAAAATACTGGGCTCTTCCTCAATGGACTCATTTTCCAGGTAGGTAATATGCTTCTGGATTTTTAGTTAATATATTAAATGAAATTCACAAGTGGAAAAGTTGCAAGAAACATTTGTTTCGTAATTCCATATTGTAATGGGAAAATGTTAAATGTACTCTGTTCTATACTTCAGTGACTCTGTTGGGTAAAAATGTAAGTACAACCTTTGTGTGTATGTGGTCAAATCTAGAAAGTTGTGAAAAACGTTACAAAGTGGTTAACACGAAGGAAAATTCTCCACATGACAGTGTTATAAAAGATATGAATATTGAGAAATAACAATAGATTAAGTTTCGGAATTGGAAGAGAGAAGAGCAAAAGAGATTAAGAATAGTGAAAAAGCATACACAAAGAACAAGGAGACAGCTGTTCCTTCCAAAGACCCACCAGATATGGTCAGTGGAAAAAGTTACAAAAGTACTGAATAGTATTTTAACACATACTATTTTGAGCAAGCTAAAATTAAATTACGTTTATAAAAAATCCTGAAAATAAGTATAAAAACTAAGTATAATTATTTTAGGTTTTAGTTCAATATTAATTCAGAACTTATATGGTAGTATGTCTTTTGCAACATTTTTCTATTATAAAAGAAAAACAGGTTGTTTTCTCTAATACTGTATGCCAAACACCTGAAGTAAAGAGTTTTCTTCATGAATGGTGTTCAAATCCTTTAAAACTATGTGTACCGGGTGTTTATCTTCTTCCTGTAAAATTTATAATTTTTCGCTTGCAATGTTTTTTCACTCGGGTATTCAATTGTCAAACATAATTTCACCATTTTGAATGCTGGACTAAGTGCAATGAAACGGTCTTGAGTATAAGAGCAAAGCGTTCTGCAGCTTTATAAGTAATGTAGTGGTGTAGAATTCATTCATTACACTTGAATTTTACTTAACATAATACAAACATTCTATTGGTCAATTTAACTTAAAATCCAACAGCCACTTAACATTCCAGAGATATGATTGGATATTACTTTTCAATGTATTTTCAGAGTCCTGTTACAAACAAACATGAGTATTTTCTAAGGGCATAAAATAAATTGTATTATTGCACATAAGTTCTGTATACACACCACTCTCAAAGTTTCTGTTGGTGTAGCAAGAACATAGCCTTAATAATTACATGCATAGGCTTGTGATTAATTATGCAGCCTTCTCGAAGGCCTCAAATTGAAGCAATATTGCTTTATAATATGAAGTTAGGCAATAGATTTCTCCATACAATTATTTATAGTATCCCTTATGCATTCTTTGCCTATGCAATTTTCCCTTCGTGGGAAGGTCGTTTCTAATACATAAAATATAATTTTACAACTTAATTGAATTAATATACTGGTACCCATATATTAGTGAAATAAGGTGTTATGGGATATTCTGACTCACCCTTTCAATAGAAGAAGAATCAATAATAATCATTTGCTCCTCTTTTCTGAGGAGAATAATTTATTATTAGATTGGAATTTAAAAAGCCAATCGATACCCTACAAAAATTTGTATACTCTGAATTGAAGATTATGAAAATCAAATAGCTCTATAAGATTACATTATTATCTTATTATCATAAAGAACCTATCAAAATGTCTTTCTTTCAAACAATATTACATTTTACGGAAACAAAATGAAGGACTACTGCTGGACAATTACATGATCTAAATTGTTGTTTATAATACCCTTATTGGGAAAATCCTGATTTTATCAAATATAGTGCTGACCAATTTAAGATAAAATTCAAAACTTTTTAATATAAATAATTAAATCTTATAATTTTTTACCTTCCATCAGTTTCATCTTAATTTCTTCCACTTGTTTCTAGTTCTTAACATAAACATATTATAATGGAGTTCTGTTTATTTTCATAATTTTCAATTTTCTGTATTAAATTCATTTTGTAAAAAACGTTTTCCTGTATTTAGTTTATATATTAATTTGTTGTAAATTTATATATTCACAGATTTCTCTGTTTCTCTCTTATTAAAAGGTATGATAGATAATCACACCACTAAACCCGAGCTTGTACAGGTAGGGAAAAGAAAAGCAGACCTATTAAACTATCTAAATTGCCGATATGAGCCACTGTGCATGCCTAGAACCCACTAGGCAAGCGCAGTGGCACACATCGGCAACTTTTCCCTTACCAGTACATGTACAGTAGAAGCCTGAATTAGCGCGGTTTGAAATACCGCGAATTCGGATGTAACGCTGGGGGAAAGTATGTCCCCCAATAAAAATATACCATAGTTTTATAAATAAAATTTTTATTTTGGAAGTTGAGTTAAAACAGTAAAATTTCTCCAAAGAGCAGTTCTAAGGTACTTTTACTATTACCGTTAGACCCACCCTCACCCACTAGTTGACCATCACTACCGCATTCCAAAGGATTTAGCAGAAGTAAGGGGACATGGAATGAACAATGTAGTTCTGTAAGGACTAAAAAAAATCTGCACCTGCCAGAAATTCTTAACACCTAGGAAAGTTGAAATATGATTTTAGTTTGGATCACGCATTCGGATTGTAAAGTCTCGAGTTCGGAACACGAAATGTCGCAGAAGCGGAAAGCATATTCAGTAGGAGATAAACTGAAAATTATTGATCGTGTAAAAAACGGGGAAACAGGAATATTATACCTGAATGTTACAGTGTATGTTTTAGTAAATGTTGTACGTTACTCTCTGGAATTAGAAAAATTCTCGCGCCCCATCTGCGAAAGAAGAGCCATAAATTGAGATCAGTTACAGGACTGGATTATCATAACTCGTGAGTAATTTTTAAAACTACTGTATTTTATACTGCTGTATAACATTATAATTTATTAGTGAACCAATGTTCCCCTCCGTGGGGTCGATTTTTGTCACTTTTTCGGTCATATTTCAATATACCATGGTAAGGTTATAACGCGAGGGTAAAGCATGTCTCCCATCAACCATGTTATATCGGGCTTCTACTGTATAAGATTTTGTAATGTTTGATTTGAAAAGGCTATATAAAAATAAAAATTAGCTTCATTCATACAACACATAGCCCTACATAGAAGCACACATTCACGAAGGAGTTCAACACAGAATTATAACCTGACAATTTGATAGAGAAAACCTACGAAATTTTACCAATAGCATTCATAACTGAAAATTTAATGAAAGAGTAAAATCAAGTTTTTAATGTCTGTTGTTGGAATAAAATCAGTTTACAGTACGGTATATATTAATTCACCATTTTTTTAAATATTCTTTTTTGTATACGGTATATTTTTTAAATTTTCAGTCAGTGGATGGAATGTTCACATATTCACACCTGTAATATCAGCGATCTGCATTTTCTACACCATGCTAGTAAGTATTTACTGAAATTTCTTCATGCATTTCTTAAAAACTAATCTGTATCTGTGTATATAATTTCAATATTACACTTTATTATTTTGATTTCAAATCTGAACATAGCTCAGTAGCTAGCTGGATACTCGTCCAATGTGGGTAAACAAATATTTTGCACAGTTTTTAACCTTACCAGAGAAATACCATGAGAAAGTGATTGTCCCTGACATGTTTCTCAAGTTGGAAAATTATGCTGAGAGGTATGCCTGTCTGCATCTAACTCCATGCTCCCAAACATGCATCACACTGCAAAAACTAAGCTGGTTCAGAAACATTAATACAATATCAGAAGTGAGAATAGTACAGAAGATACACAAATAGATACAAATTACCACATAAACTTCATACAGACTAGTCAGATGGGAGGAAGAAGTAGTAAAGGATCTTAACTCTCGTAGCTCTAAGCTGTCCACTGGAAAACAGCTTCTAAAATGCCTGCTATTGTTTCCCTGTGAAAGAATAATATATTTTGTGTGATATTTAGTTTTAACTGTAACATCAAAATATGGCACATCCTGCTGCACTTGGAGAAAACAGTGGAAGGTCGAAAATCCATCCCCAGGCCACTGTAGTAGTCAGACATTTGAGCCGCTTCAGTGGCACACTGCTGCATAGCATATTATACCAGTATTCTATGTTACTACTATTGTTACTGTTATTATTATTGTTATATTATTGTTGTTGTTTCAGTGTTTTTGTTGGTACTGTGATTGTTGTTATTTGTTAATGTTGGTTGAGGGTATTAATTCCAAGATTTATTTGAGGAATCATACTAAAAGTTCAAGAAACATTAGTGTAAACAAACATTCATTAATGAAGTACTAACTTGCATATCTGCATTAATTCTCTGTATTTGTTCCCTGTAGGGAGGTTTAAAAGCTGTGGTGTGGACAGATCTTCTTCAAGGTGTAGTGATGCTCGGATCAACAATTGCACTTGTAGCTCTGGGAGTTCAACGAGTGGGTGGATTCAGTACTCTATGGGAAAGAAATGAGGCTGGTGGACGGATACGCCTCTTTGAGTGGGTAGAAGTACATTTTACTGAAATAGATTCATTTGTTACAAACTTATATATTTTGTGGTCATTGATTATGCATTTTTCTTGTTCTTTTCTTTTTAGGCTGAATCCTTCACCATTTGAGAGAATCACTTTTTGGAGTGCTGTTCTTGGAAAATTCTTCTTTTATCTCAATCATAGTAATTGTCAGGCAACTGTACAGAAGCACTTATCACTTCCAACCTACTTCAAGGCCCAAATGTACGGTAATGCATTTTTATACTGCTACGGTAGAGTCCTGCTAATTCAAATTAGATGGGACCAGACCCTGTCCAGATCATCGAGCCTGGGTTAAATGGAATTTTCCCTAAAATGCACATACTGTACTCTAATACAAGTCTTTGATGGGTAAAACAATAAAAATCGATGTTTTTTTCATAAATAGACCTACAGTATAACTTTTCCTACAACTTAACTTCAGTTAACACCACTGTAGGCCTATACATGGACGTAAGTTGTAGGATTAACAAAACAAAACATCTTTGTGATAAAAATTAAAAATTAATTTTATAAATCCCATCTGGATTAACCGGATGTCTGGATGAGTGGGGGTCGGATTAGCGGGACCCTACTTTAGTCTTGTTTGGGGGGCTTAGTGCTTTATGTTAAAAGAAAATAGCTTAATAGATGGTACAGTGTATTTTGCCTTAAGGGACCAGTTTGCTCTAGGTATATGTTTTGCATGTCTTAAGTATTTTAGAGGGTTAAAATTTGAAGAAAAAGTAGACAACAATTCAGTGTCACATCAAATTATCGTGTCCATACATATGGTAAATATTTTTAGATTAAGTCCTTCGATTAACCAATCGAAGATGTATCATTAAGTAAAAAATGTAATCAATCACAAATATTAATGGGCCTACATATTTAAGAAGTTAGCATTTATCCTCCTATAATCTTGCTCATTGTAATTTGTATTTAATTCGCGAACAAAATTATCTTAAAGTGTAGAAAGTATTTAATGCTCACAAATATTTATAGCAATACTGGTACTACATTCATTTACATGTACAATTATGTTTATAAGATTGTTGTGAATATTCTTCATAATATATAGGTACTGGTAGATGTTTTGTTGATAAAGTAGTTGCTGGAACTTCATTTTTTCGGTAGATTTCAGATGTTTTGTTTCTTTGTTTTTGCTACTGTTTTGTCACCTCAGTGTTTTCAATTCATTCAGTTGGAGCCTTGACAACCAAGTTAAACAAACTTCTTGTTCATTAATTTATGGTATAACATAAAGATCAAAACAATATTTAAAATCATGATCATGATAATAATTTAATAATGCACTATATCAGCAGGTGTACGCTGTAGTGTAGTGGTTGATGCACTGCGCTACAAACTGGAAGGTCGTGGGTTCGATCCCTGTGAGGCTGTTGGAGTTTTTCAACTGGCTTAATCCTTCTGGTGGCACTATGGCCCTGGGGTCGACTCAGCTTCTAACAGAAATTAGTACCAGGAGCAATCCTTGGGGGTAAAGTCTGCTGGTGCGTAAGGCTGACAACCTTACCACCTTCTCATGCCGAATGTCTAAAATCTGGGAGCCTCAACCTCCTGGAACCCTCTGGGCCTCCATTGCCTGTATAGGGAACACTTTACTTTACTACATCAGCAACTTCGAGAAATATACTGCATCCGTCATCAAAAATATCTTTCAGGAAGCAAACATTTATTTTAATAGCTTTATTACCGGTAATAAAAAAAATCAAGGAAATATAAATAATGTAAAACTAATTTTATTAATAGTAGGCCAAGTAGGTAAATAGCACAGTGAAATGTTGAAATCAGTAGCACTATTAGGCGTATTTACCCAGAACAATTGTTTCAACTGGTATCCCCCTCATCATCAGCTGATTCTGAATAGCCATCTGGTGGCAGGTGGATGAACTTGTTGATGAAAGTTTAGCAGTTTTGATCCCTCAATGGGCATCCAGGGAACTTGCCATCTGCCATCATATGAGAGTGTTAAAGCCAAAGTGGTGTAAGTCATGTTTTTAAAATTTTTAACCTAAGTATTGCAATGCAATATTGCGGTATAGATCCGTTAACAGGAAGACTCGTGTAAGTCCTAGTTATGTTCATACACTATATACGTTATATACCTATATACTTAGATGGGAGGACAATACTAGGAGAGGTTATTATAATGCATCTAACAAAACCTTCTGTTTCTCTAAATGCATAAAGCATTACTTACACCACTTTGGCTTTAACCCCCTCATATGGCCAGTCAGAATCTGCTGATGGGCATGTCCATGGTAACTCACGTTACAAATTGACTCACTTTTACTTGTTAAACTCTTATTAAATAATTTCCAGAAAATACCTAAGCAGCCAAAAATGCATGAGTGAAACCTCTAATAAATGGAGCACATGTTGCATGCTTTGTGTAAATTCTGGATCACAAATGCAAAGATTATTGAAATTCAAACGTTGGTAACTCACGTTACAGAAATTGGACATGGTATTTGAAACTCAGATTTCAGTAAGCATTTTCTGCTCGTTTAATGGCTCAATAAAAACATGTTTTGCTGTACTGGTAGGTTAACATGTTGGAAATATGAATATTAAAACAATTTGTAATTTTTAAAAATTAAATACAGTTTATCTGACATAAAACAACTGCCTGTTGGTAACTCACGTTACGGTAACTCACGTTACAATTTGTCCATTATACACTAAATCAAAACAGTTTGCTTGTAAAATAATCAAACATTTTTAAACATGTAACCTACATTTCTCCAGTAGTAAATAGAAAAAAAAACATTATTTCATAGAATCATGTTTAATTTAAACTAAGTTATATCAGTTCCCTTACTGAATTCGATTTCCTTTCATTTTATCTTGAGGAACAAGCAAAATCTCAATTTTCTGTTTGAAATTAATGAAAGCTGTTCTTTTTCATCTGTTTTGAACAGAACATTGCGTTCAACACTTTCTTATATTCTTCACTAGCAGGTGCCTGCAGCTTCGGCCACGGTAATTAATTCAAAAATTAAAAATTAAGAGCTAAATAATTAAAATATCATGCACAGACAGACAAACAAACATTTTGTAATATTACTAAAAACCTAAAATAATAATAAAATAAAAAAATTAAAATTTAAAAAATGAAGGATTTTGTCCTGATTCTCATGGACATGCCCTGATGATGATTGGAATATCCATTCAAATAGCTGTTCTGGATGAAACTTTGGCCAGCAGGAAAAGGCACATAAGTCAAAAAAGTCAATTTTTCAGGAGCTTTTTTTTATAGTTTTCTCTTCACTGGAATGAAATAATGAAATACATATATGTTTATTACATTATGAACTCCTTCAATATGATGTACAATAATTTTTCTTATTTTAAAAACTACACAAAGTAGGCTACTTGACTTAAGTGATTAAGAAGAAGAAAAAAGATTGACTTATGTCATTAGGTACAACTGCTGAATTTTATGTAACCAGTTCCACCACATGAGGGGTTGCCGGGTCCAATAGACCCGGGCCCGTCTCAGTCCCAGTGATGTAATATAATTTTATGGAAAACTGGAAAAGTTTGATCACGAGTAACGAGAAGGAAGTTCCACGGAGAAGAGAAGAGTCTAAGTCAGGGCTTGAAATAATTAGGGGAAGGGGGATTCCCCCCTCTAGTTAAAAATTTCCCTGGTTCGTCAAATAAAAATTTATTCCTAGTCAAGGATATATTTTTCTACGTTTTATAAACTTCAGTTTAAAATTTCAGTGCAATTACTAGAAACATGTGCTATGTTTATTCATAATACCAATTTTGACATAACGATATCACCAGCACAATGAGTGGCAACAAAACTTATCTAATAAGCAGTGCAAGGTGTAACAGAAGCACGACAATGGAAAACTGCTATATGTTGGTTTCTTTATGCCGGCAGCAATACAGTTAAAGAATGTTCTACTACTAAATCCATTCTGATTTATAAACCTTGTTCTCATGGCTACACCTGCACTTACCTTATCTACGTTCTTTAAAGTGTATATTGAGTGAGTGATGTAGTGATGACCAGTTACGTTGTTTAGTGAATAAGTTCAGTAAAATGTCATAGAACTATAGTAGCTCTGTTGTTGTCTGTAGTAATTTAAGTAAAATGACAGGGTTTTTGCCTAAAGATACTCTGTGGAAAAACTGTGTGATAGACTTTCCGCCCATGAACGAAACACAGACCACAGGGAAATGTATTGCAAAATCAAATATTATGTGAAGCTGAGTGATGGAAAGCTATTTATCGATATTATTCAAACCAGGATGAATTTAAAAGTGCTGATTACACTGAAATGTGTATCTCAATCTGGACTTCAATCTAGTATAAAAAACTAAAAATAACCGTTTTTTTACGAATGTGCCTTTTCCCGCCAGCCAAGAAATATACCTAATGGTGAAGTTAGGATGTATATTTCCATACTCATCTTGCTACAATTCTGAAACTATATCATGAGTCATGCATTTATCTTAGTCTCAAACACACTGCACATCTAATAATATACAACATCTATCCCTAATTTATTAGTCTCTGCCTTCAGAATTTTCATAAGTAATTGCTCTTCACACACAGTTTTTTTAGTCAAGAGATAATACCTATACTTTTATTTATGTATGTCACTATTGTTCATTCTAGCTCGCAGTACATCTACACGATATTAAATCTGGTGTTCCTTAACATGTTTGGGGTCATAGGTCTGCTAATCTATGCAAGTTACTACAATTGTGATCCACTTAAAGTAAAGGTATGTAGAAAAAAAATTACATAAATACAAATGTCATCTCTTTTCAGAAGGTGTAAATATGGGGTGGGATATTGGAAGCAAAATATTTATACTGATATCGATATGAATATAAGTTATTTATATCAATAACAGTGTAATATCAGTTAAAAAATATTGATAATTGATATCAAAAGTTTACTAAGATAATAGGCTTATTCCTAGAGCACTCAGAAACCTTTGAAACATAGTTCACACATGCACACACAATATTGCTGCAAGACGTATGGAAACTGACAGGGGCATATTCAGACTGGGGGCTACAGTCCCCCCAAAAGCAATGCTAATATGTTGCACATAAGGACATTGTAATTTGACAAATAGTAGACAGTTTATTCACAACTTGATTCATAAAATGTGTGAAATAGAAATGCCGTTACTACTTTCTCTAAGTGTATACAGAATTCAGCCTACAATCGAATTTTTACCTAAGCAGCTCAAGTTGACATGAATGGATAACTTAGCTTGCTTAGCTACTAACAGCTGATCAAGCAGTATTGTCCCTTTCAGGTAGATTATAGAGGTAAAGTTTCCGCTGCTTGATAAATTTTCTAATAGTGGGAAAACAAGTATACTTAATTTTTTTCTATGACTCAACAGCTTTAATGCCTTTATTTTAGTTAAATTAAGGTGTGACTATGACATACACATCAACAATCAAACCTGTTCACTTTGTTGAGTATCATTGTGTAGTTATGTTATTCTAATGTGTTAAGATTCAGTAGAAGTGTGTGTGATAATAGTAGACAGCAATTACATTTATTATTACTTTTCAAAGATGGTACATAAAATTGTAAAATTTATTCAATATATATTAGGTCCCCAGAAAAACACAGGCACTTCTGTGCCAAAGGTTTGTGGGAGCCTTATCACCACCACTTAATGAATTTGTTTTGACACATGTAGTAGACACATGTAATGTGAGGTTCTTTCAAATGTAAAATTGAATAGTTAAATTAGTGTGTACCTTAATCCAGACATTGTTTACTCAAGATGCAATCTTACACAAATCTTTCTAGTTTTTATTATTATAGTTATTATTAGTTGTAATATTATAATGACCACTTGTATGGAAACGTTGCTGACTATGGATCTGTACGTGTAGGTGAGTGGTTCCCAAACTATGGGTCGTGACCCACCTGTGGGAGGAATTTTGGTGGGTCGTGAAAAGGGCAAGAAAAATTAAACGTGTTTTCAATATAAGGAAAGAGTGTTTAATTTAATTTAATTTAATTTAATTTCTAAATAAAAAACAACAGTTTCACAAATCTCATTAAATTTTTTAAAAATAAAATGTACTATTTGGACAAGGTTCTTTATTGAAATAACCTTTACCATTTTTATTTCAACTGTGTTTTCTCAGCAGGATATTTGAACACAATAAAACTATTGAAATGCATATGAAAAACATGTATAGCCTATATTGGTTATCATTATGTAGTAGTGGGTCACGAAAAATATTTATATAGCCTATATTGGTTATCATTATATAGTAGTGGGTCACGAAAAAAATTTATATAGCCTATATTGGTTATCGTTATGTAATAGTGGGTCACGAAAAAAATTTATATAGCCTATATTGGTTATCGTTATGTAGTAGTGGGTCGTGAAAAAAATTTCTAGATTAAGGTGGGTCCCAAGACAAAAAAGTTTGGGAACCACTGGTCAAGGTGATCCTTCGTACCTTCTCAAATTTTTCTGAGGAAGGAAGGTCTAGAACTGAGTGCCCTCAGCCTTGTGACACCAACTGAGGAGCTACTTGATAAAAAAGGAGCAGCTTCAGTCAAAAAAGTAATAAAAAATGGCCACACAGTTGGCATGCTGACCACAAGCCCTTCCAATCCTGCCATTGGCCTATGGTACATGATGCAGCAGATGGATGGTAGGCCTGGTTCCACAAGGGATGTAGCACCATAGTTTAGTATTATTATTAATTGTACTATTACTTTCATAGCAGTACTAGATATTAACACTGTTGTTGTTAAAAGCATTAACTATAAGTCAAGTGGCTGGTAACATAAAAATTGGCTGGTGAGTCATCTGTTCAATTACCTCAGAGCTTCACTTAACTTTGTTAAAAGTAGTGGAGACTAGGAGAATTAGGTTGTAAATAAAAGTAAGTCCTCAATATTGCAAGTTAATTTTATTACTCACATAATGGAAATTACTTTCTAATTGCCTCATAAAAACATGAAATTAGGGTTAATATAGTATAAAGTATTTTTTAACATTTTTCACTGTTGTTGTTTATAAAGTATTGTAGCTCTTTTTCTATACTGTTTTCTCTGTTTCACTGTTTTCATCTGAGCAAAATTATTTTGACTGCATTCTAAATTGTAGGTTGTGGACAAACCAAATAAAATTGTGCCATTCTATGCCATGGATGTAAGCAGCTCACTGCCAGGACTCTCAGGGTTATTTGTAGCAGGTGTCTTAAGTGCTTCATTAAGGTTAGTAACATTATGACTCCTATGACAAATCAGAATCTAATGGCGGACGCCATGACATGGTGACACTGAATATATCTTACCAACAATTTACTATTGTAATCACTAACCAGTCTTAATCCTAATTTTTCTCATCCATTCTTTCAAACTCACCCATTTCTAACGTTTTGATTCCTCCCCTGGTTGTAACATGAGAGAGAAATACTTTATTCAAGTCATCTGCCTGGCAATCCAGGTGACCATACAGACCCAGAACAAACAAAGAAAAAGAATCATACATTATAGCCTATAATAACTTGAATTGAATTGAAACGGAACATAAGAACTCTAAGTACTATATAAATGATTGTGCAATAAAAATAACGAATCTTCTAAAACCCTAGTACATATTTTAACAACAGTGTCGTTAGAAATATTGAGAGACTGAAGATATGCATTGACAAAGGTGAAACTTGCACCGTGTGCGCCAAAATGCAGACCCTTTACCTCCCATGCATTAACGGGTAAGTTATAGCTCTCACTAAGGTGAGGGATGCATGGTTGGTATATGGCCTCCTTTTCCACACTCACACGCTTAGCTTGTTCCCTATCCTCTTCCAAGCAAACTGTTGGATCCAAAATAAACCCCCGTTTTACAGTTCTATTAATGGCTATTATGTCGGCTCTTCGATTACTGCCATCTTCCACGATGCAATGCACCTCTTCATACACTTCCCAGTCTTTTTGTCATCAAAGGGCTGTGGCAGTCGCTGAACGGACACTGTGGTGGCGAGAATTTCTCAATAACTCGCCCTTTTTACAACTACCCAATACATGACCCAAGGTTTCTGGATTATTGCAACCTGCATGCCGGCAGAGTGATGTAGTTTGACTCCTCCCAGGTACAGACCTCACTGCTGAGATATTACAAGACATCTTGATTGCATTAGTCCATTGCGAACAAGATAGACCTTTTCTATTGGAAACCCATGAGTTGGTATTGGGATTTTCACTATAGACTGAAACGCCTTTACCTTTGTGAGGGAGTCCACACCATTTTTCAAAAGATCTTTTTCTCATTTCATTTCTTAACCATCAGCCTGTCTTGGTTAGTGTTATTTCATCACACTGGATACTGAAATATGACAATATTTCCTCCTTTTCTTGATCTAAATCTCTACAAAAGGGAAGGTGTTCATCACATATTTTACTCAGACATTGTGCATTAAACTCACTTCATAGATTACCTCTCCATTTCTTTAAACTTTTCATATTCTGTTACGCAAATGTGATAATAAAATATTTATAATACAAGTTGAACTATGACACTTACGCTTCACTTACCAACTTTTTGAAGTTCATGTTTCAAGGACCATCACTTAAAGATCAATTTTCCCTGCCTTATCATTTCCAATTTATCAGCAGTGTTATGACTTTTAGATGCAATTTAAATATGAAAAAAGGAAGGGAAAAGGTGCTAAAAATAAGTCAAAATTGGGGACAGAAAGTTGCTACAAGATTTGTTATGTAACAACCTTATATTAACAAACACCTGGCTACTGAATGATTCCAGTGAAATTAAAAAGAAAAGTTGAATATTTAGTGATTATTTTTCATTTTTGTAGGTATGCCTTATGTCCTGCATTTTCTGGAAGCAGATATATTCACTATTCCCACATTCACTGCAAACTGATGAAAAGTTAATTGAAAGTTATTAAGATCTTATTATTATTGGAGTGAAACCAAGATAAATAAAAAACCAACGAAACTCGAAAGTCATGGGTTACAAACGATGAAATTTGCTTTAGAAGATTATTAAAAGCTGCACTAAGATACAAAAAAGGGGGAAAGGGGAATTATGAACATGGTGGAGAAAAAAGTTATAAACTCCCTAAAAAGGGTAGAAAGGTGCCAGAAAATTTTCTCAATTCTCAACTAGAAGCAAGTTTCACACTGGTTTCTGTTACAGGAGCTGTAATTTGTCCTGAAAATTCTAACCCTGGTTATTAGCAAAATATAGGCCTACCTTAATAATGAAATTTACTTTTTTTTTTTCTAGCACAATTTCAAGCAATCTGAATGCCATTAGCGGAGTAATTTATGTAGAGTTCATCAAGCCATTCTTGAAGGGGAACATCTCACAAAAATCTGCTATCATTTGTATGAAAACCATTGTTACTATTGTTGGCATTCTCCTAATTTGCATTGCATACCTTATTGACACAATGGGAACAATCACACATGTAAGTATAAATTTATAAACAAGATGACCATTCTCAGTTCAGTAACAGTTTTAGTGATATATGATATTTTCCCGGGCTACTAACCAGGTGGTGAATTGGATTAATTCCGACGTTTCGAAGCCAAACTGAGGCTTCATTGTCAAGGAGTTTTAGTGATAGTTTACATGTGATCATACTAAGTTAACAGTTCATAAATACCGGTACTTTTGATTTCATAATTGAAGAGTTTTTTAATTTTTTCTTTATTTTTTTCATATTTTATATATAAATTTTTTTTTGTATTTTTTTTTATGCATGTTTGGGTTTCTCAAAGAAGGAGGGCCAATATGGTGATTCCAGCTGCAAGCAGAATTGCCAAGCTCATTTCACTCTGGCTTTTAAATAAGCAACCATGTTTGAACACAAGCCTTAGGGGACAAGTGATCACTGTTGGAAGAGATAAATTCTGAAAGTGCTTCTAGCTTTGCTTAATGTGACAACGCTGGATACTCTACAATACTAGAATAAAGGTGTAGGCCTTCTTTATGAAGGGTATAGGAGGAATTTAAAGAAATCTAAGTTTGACAGGAAATGATTTTTAAAGACTGAGTACTCAAAACTTGGATGTATAAAATCAATAATGAATACATTTTCATTCTATAGTAGCCCTAATAATAATGTGTTCACTAAAAAATTATAGCAAACAGATTACTAAGTACTGTATACCAGCGGCCACCAACTCATTGCACAATGAGTACAGCAGTAAGAGCAAGCTTACCCATCGCACGCTAGAATCATTTAGTGTGCACACACCGCATGGTATACTGTCTCTCTTGAGTTCAGTGTTGGCATGCTCATTAGGCTTTTGAAATTCACATCTTATTGGCATATCAACAGATGATTGTTGTATAAATGTGTTATTACATTATTATTTCATTATCATTTACTTAATGTTTTCTACAAAGAACATTCGTGAAGTCATGATGTTTGTAACAATAGAAAATAAAGTACAATATATTCATAGCAAGATAATTCACACAAATTAATTCTGTAGTTTTTAACATAGTTGAAAAGTTCCTGATTTTATTCAGTTTTATAGTAATTAAATCATGATTATGCTTCCCAAAGCAAAGAATTCCGGAGTAATAGTCCCCCAATCGGATCTCCGGGTGGGGACTGCTATGGGATGTCTCAAGACTTTACATTGGAACGCCAATGGTCTCAGTCAAGATAAGAGAACTGAACTAGCGACTACATTATATAAAGAAGACATTGACATATTTGTAATCACAGAAGCAAACATATCTGAAGAACAGATAAAATACAATAATATAAAAGGATATAATGTATACTTACTTCCTAAGGGTGGCGTGCACCATCCAGGAGTAAATCTTACTAAAGTAGTAAATTTAAGACGGAGACCTGGAGTATACAAGAACCAGTACATCTGTCTCACTCTTAAGTCATACTAATGTATGTGCTAGAGTGAGACAGACAACCCGGTTTTTGTTACGTAAGGTTCCCTTCCTAAATTTACTACTTTAGTGCTACTCTTTTAGTAACTTACTCTTTTAGTTGGTGTTGGAGAGCTCAATTGATAGTTACTTCTTTAGTTGTTACTAAAGTAGTAAGCGATTTTTACTAAAGAAGTAGTCGAATTCTGCGCAGAACAGAGCAGAAACGTTAGTGCAGCGCAGCAGAACACGTGCATTTCAATTGCCAGTATTATTCAAGTGCCAGATAATGAAAAGGAAAGGTTCGCTGAAACAATGAATAATGAATTTGGGTTGTTCCAAATATTACTAATGACAATCTTCATGTTTTAAAATAGGTCTAATAGTAATGTTTTATTCATTACTAATTTTAATTCCTTCAATTGAGTATTTTCAGTTTAGTAGCCTACGTATGGGTACTGTGATTACAATTTTTGTGCAACCTATTTCTGTATTATAATGCAAACAATTGGAATTTCCAGTTGATTTTCATAATTGATTCACTGTCAATATTATAATTATTTCTCTCATAATAATAACAAAGTTCTAAAATATATTAAAATATTTATACTTCCTAAGTTACATATTCTTCCCCAAAAACGATAAATCAATTATTCTATAGTTGTTTATCATAAATCTCACTATAATGAATTATTAATACTTATTGACTGTTTAACAATATTAATAAGTATTACACAAAATCATGAAAAAGGGGGGATAAAAAGGATAACAAAACTAATAAGGGGCATTATGTTTCTGTCTTTTTTCAAATGCACAGAACATTTACTTAAAAAATATTACCTTATAAAAATAATAATATTACAACTGAGAAATGTAATATTTAAACAAAAAATGGCGGTACAATATTTCGGAAGCTATGAACTCCAATAATAATTATGTAGATGGTTGTGTGTTTAAAAATAATTTCAGTGACTACTTCTCTAGATCCTGTGCTGCTTCAACCTCCGGGCCCCTCCTTAAAATTTTCTTTCGGCACTCATGTTGGCATTTTGTTCTATATAGTTTATAATGCTTCTCACTTTCCTGTCCACAGGGTTAATTAAATAGTTAGCAGCATACTATAGACCTGCAGCATCTGTTATAGTTTATTCCCAAACATGAAAGTCTCGTCTCACTCCACCATTCGAGACTTGGGGAGTTTTTAAGGAATGGTTTTACAATGTGTCCCCTTCTCAATGTACGCTAATCCCAGAGTCAGTCAAATTTTCTTCCAATGTGGCCTGTTTGGACATTTTTACACCTGGGTTAGAAAAAAGGACGTATTATTCATTAACACTGCGGGTGCACCTATTGAACTTTTAGCTCTTATAATTATTATTATAATCTGGCATTCGCAATGCTGTGCTTTAAGTTAAGCTATAGAAGTGTTTTGTAATAAAATTAATTTACAATAATTACATTAAATCGTTTAACAATGAGAATCACCTATTGTTCAGTAATTCTATGGTTAAGTAGCAGGGGAAAGTGTTTTCTGGGTAGCTCCAAGAACGGAGGCTTTCATTTATTGGAATGTAATATACCTCGCCGATATCTGTATCCATATGATTAGCTTGAAATACATCGTCGTTTTCTGACCCAAAGTTAGGGAGAACTGCAACATCTAAAGGCCGATCCAGCTAAGAAGATATTTAAGAGCACATGAGCTCCTTGTACCGTGCAATGCAAACGTCCCTTCCACTCACTCTTCCCCTCACCTTTGGTGGACGTCTTCCTAGTTGGATCGCTCTCCGCAATGATATTTCCACATTTGACTGGCTGAAATCACATGGATGTAGCGAGAATCTGACATCGTTTCTTCCAAACGCCAAAATTTCATGTAAGGATTTATGAGCTTAATTATTTACGTTATTAAATGCCCTACTAGGTATGGTTCGCTTAATATTTATTAAATCACCTGCCACAACTCTCATTTTTGGTATACAACCTTTTTCATCTCAATAACTTATCCTCAGTTTGAACTATGTAATCCATTTAATGTGATATGTAACTCATAACTCACGCAAATGCCACAGAACACACTTACTCCACAACTTTACTCCACCCCCTGAGTAGGAGTAAATATTGGCCTTATTTACTCCACAACTTACTACGTTAGTAACGTACTCCGTGTTGGTGCTCTCCACCACTTGTGGAGTAAGTTCATTTACTCTGGGAGTGAATAAAATTTTTACTTCTTTAGTACATTCCTCTATGTTGAAAGCCGCCGAGTTTAGTTTACTCCTGGTTGGTGCACGCCGTCCTTACTAAAAGAGTACGGTTACTAAAAGAGTAGCTTACTAAAGTAGTTAGAACTAAAGAAGTAAGGCTTACTAAAAGAGTAAATGGCATGAGTTTGGTGCACGCCACCCTAAAAGTCGGCAAGTTGCAAGTGGAATTCTAATTGGAGTTAAAACTAACTTAATATCAGCATTTAAAATTGTAAAGGAAATGAATGATACAGAAAAATTAGAAATTTCAAAAATAGAAATTTGGAAAAATAAAGAATACTTCAAAATATATTTCATATATAATGCCCCAAAAAACAAAATTGACTTAGACCTTCTAGAAATCACAACCAAAACCATAATAATTGGGGATTTCAATGGACACTCAAAATTGTGGGGATATTCTGATACAAATGCAACTGGCAGAGTAATAGAAGAATTAATACATACCAATAGATTGGAACTTTTATATAATAAAGGTCAATCAGGAACCTATATGCATTATACAGGTTCTACTACTAATCCAGATCTAGTATTGGTATCCTCTGATATAGTAGAAAAAACAAATAAAGAAATCCTAGGAACTCTAGGATCAGATCATAGAGCCATGCTAATTTCTGTTACGTCAAACAAAAATCAAACTAAGGTACAGCCGAAGTCTTCATGGAATTTAAATAAGGCCAATTGGAAGGGGTATAAAAATGAATTAGAAGAAGAACATCCTAAAGTAGTAGAAGAAAATTTAAATTCTACGAATAATACTAATAATAAAATTTGTAACACGCTAATAAAAACAGCAAGAAAATACATACCAAGAGGAAAAGTAAAACTTTACAAACCTTTTTGGACGAAAGAATTAGAACAATTGAAAAACGAGAGAGAAGAGGCTAGGAAAAAAGCTGAAATTAATAAAGATCAAAGTAGTGTACTGGAATGGAAAAATAAAGCTGCAAAATTTAAGAAAACTTTAATAAACACCAAAAGAAAAGCATATAATGAATTTGCTGAAAAATTAGATTATAGAAAAGATGGAAACAAAGCTTACAAATTCATATCTTCAATTCAGAAAGAAACCACTCTAAAAGAACCAATGGAATATCAAAACCATAAACTAATTGATGATTTAAAAATAGCATCCAGATTTAATACCAGTTTTACATCCCTTAGAATCCCCAAAGAATATAAAAAAAGAGAGAAACTCCTTAAAATAGACATCAAGAAAAATAAACAAAATGAAAATAATCTTCCAAATTCTATTAGAAGTTTATTTCATATCCCTTTTTCACAAGCAGAATTAGATAAAGCAATAAAAACAATACAATGCAAGAAAGCCCCAGGGCCAGATAAAATCCATCCCGAATTCCTAAAAAATCTAGGCCATAAGGCAAAAGAAGCATTACTAAAATTCTATAATGCTGTTTGGAAAACTTCAGTCCCTGCAAATTGGAAAAAAGCCCTCATTATTCCAGTGCTTAAACCAGGAAAATCTGCCAAGAATTTTGAAAATTATAGACCAATCTCATTAACAAGCTTTGTTGGAAAAATTATGGAAAAAATGGTAGCTGACAGACTGAACTGGTATCTTGAAACAAACAAATTATTATCACCATCTCAAGCAGGATTTCGGAGAAACCATTCCACAAATGAACAGGTTATATTAGGCCTACTTAGTCAAGATATAAAAGAGGCTTTCAATAACAAGAAAGATACAATCGCAGTTTTTGTAGATCTGAAATCTGCTTATGACACTGTATGGAGAAAGCATTTAATAATAAAGCTCCAAAATATGGGTATAAATGACAATATGCTCAGATGGATATCAGAGTTCACAACACAAAGATATTGAGCTACTAAGTAGGCCTATGGATCAGCCATTTCTAAATATAAACAAAGTCATTTAGGAGTCCCACAAGGTGCTATCTTAAGCACAACTCTGTTTAATGTAGGCCTATATATAAATGACTTGCCTAAACAACTACAGAAGTTTGGAGTAGAAACTGCTCTTTTTGCAGATGACTTAGTTATCTGGAACTCACAGAAGTCTGCAAATATACAACAAGCAAAAACAAAGGTCCAGGCAGCACTAACCCACGCAGCACGATATGTATAATATACGTATATTTTAGAGCTACATATATATCTTACGATTGGTCAAAGTCAAAACGTAAATTATACGTATATTTTATGTCCAATATATACATGTATAAAAACTGTTGTAATTTAATCCTGCTTTATATTTATAATATATCAAAATTAAAGTTAAGTAAGATTAAATATAAAACAAAATCGATTTGATTGTTCATTTGTAACATCAAATTTACATACCAACTATACGTACATTTTACGTCTAGAATTGGACATTGTAAACACCGGTTTATTGTGTTTTACTCTAGTAAATCGATTTGGTTAAATTAAGGGAACGCAATAAAATTTACTCACGCTATCAGAAATTAATTAAAAAAATGGTTTAAAATGATTACATCCGTACATTCAGTAGGACTATTTTTTATGACTGGCGGCCATCTTGTCTGTGACGTCAGCAATGTAGATCTGCTGATTCAAGGTTGTATTTTGTTGGCTGTTGGTGGTTGTGCATGTTTCTCGTGCGCGATTCCTTACCTATTATTAACAAGAAATTGTGTGTGGAGAGAATTGCACTGTTCTGTTGCAACTACTCCCTATGTATATAACATAGAAACGAAGAATAAATGTACATGTGTGTGTATTTAAAGCTGACGAAATATTATGCAACGTGCAGTGATCTATAGGGTAATACCCTAGAATACATTTCCTAATTTAGGCCTACCTGGTCCTTCATGTAGAAGATTAAATGAGGCAGAAGAAAAACATTTACACATAAAACAGTACTGGTAAGTCCCTGTGCAAGATTTGTTTCACATATATAAATAGGCCTATCATAACCTCAATGACTTGCAAACTGACTTATAATACAGATGATGTGGTCATTAGCTCTGATCATAATAATTTACGATAACACTGCTAAAGTATTTCTTAATTGTTTCAGGAATTCGCAATGCCTAGGTGCTGTAGTGTTGCTGGCTGTAAAAGTAACTACAAGTCACAACATGAAAGTGTTAGTACATTTTCTTTACCAAAAGACGAAGAACTTAAGAAGACGTGGCTTAGAAACATTCCTACAGACTTTACAGCCTGTTATTTGTGTGAAGCATTTTCCTGAAGAGAGTGTGATAAGAACAGAGACATTTGTAGTTAACGGTGAAATAAAAACATTTCCTAGAACTTGCCCTAAACTGAAACTTGGTGCAGTACCATCAATATTTCCTAATCTGCCTGAGTACTTGTCAAGACCAAGTCCATCATGCAGAAGATTAATTGATGCAGAAGAAGAAAATTTAAACCAAGCAGTTGCAGCAAGCTTAAAAGAACTTAAAAGTTATGCTGAATGACAAGCTCTGCATTGTTTGGAAGATGTGATGCAGTACTTCCTAAGTGTAACAGAAGGACTTAAAGGGCAGTGGATTAGCATAATGGCAGTAGAAAGGCTAGTGCTGTGCTTAATGGATGTTAATGATGATGTTCCGAAGATTCTTGGTTCAGTGTGTATTATGAGCGATCTCAGTGTTTTGCTTACAATAAATAATTGCAAAATACCTCAGCAAGAAGTCCCAAAAATCTGCAAGATAGTAAGCACAAAAAGTGTTCTTGATGACATTTTTAGTTATTGATATCTCTCATGTATTGATAGTATAATTATGTAAAATGTATGTGAGCAGTGTACATTTATGAACCAAAGGCCCTATATAGGCTACATAAATTATATATAAAATATACGTTTAATAGATCATCTTGACATATTTTTTACGTATAGATATTGTACATCAATAGTATGTATGCGATTCTTCGTATAATTGATATATATTATATGTCTGTATTGACATGAATAGACGTACGATATACATCAAAAAGTGGGACATTTGAGCGTATATTATACGTAGATTTTATTTAACCAATATGTATGATATACATTAACTAGATCTAGGGATAACGCAATTTTTACATATATTTTACGTATGTGTGCTGAGTGGGAACAGAACTCCAAGTATGGTGCAATAATAACTTGATGACAGTTAATACCACAAAAACACAATTTCAACATTTTTCCTTGGCCAAAAAGCCAGTAGAAATTGATCTACAGTATGGAAATGCTAAATTGACAAAAACTGACAATGCTAAATATTTAGGCGTACATTTCGATAAAAAACTAACTTGGAAGAAACATATAGAGCATGTAACTGGAAAAGCAACTAAAAGATTCAATTTATTGAAAAGACTGACAGGAAAAAAGTGGGGTAGTTCCAGAAAAACTTTAAATACAACTTACAATACTTACATAAAACCAGTCTTAAAATACTGCGGTGAAATCCTCATTACAGCATCAATATCAAATAAAACAGCCTTGGAACAAACACAAAACCAAGCCCTACGCTTAATAACAGGAGCAACAAAAACTACACCACTTGAAGCTCTTCATATAGTCTCCTCAAATAAACCAATTGTTACAGAACTTGAACAGCAAGCACTGCTTAGTTATGAAAAACTTAAAAGGCTCCCAAACTCAGATAAATGGGATAAATATCAAACATCTAATTCAACTATGAAAACCCAAATTGGGTTTATACAAAAAGTTACAAAATTAACAGAAAACCTAGAAATACCAAAAACTAAAGAGAATATAATATATGGTGTCAGTCCTATTGACAGTGATCTGATTGATCATAATTTAAATTTAAATAAGCCCATTAACAAAAACGAAACATCTCCTGATGTAGCTAAGATTCTAGCCCTAGAAACCATACATACAAATTATCCTTCAGAAAGCTGGACACATATATATACAGATGGATCGCTTTTAGATGAAAATGGAGCAGGAGCTGGCGGAACATGTCAGTTCTTTTCATTTTATAAACATGCTGGGAAAGATACTACAAATTTTGATGGTGAAGTATTAGCTATTTACCAGTCGCTCCAGAACATTTTCAGCTGGCTCCAGCATTGCAAAAATATTGTTATTTTATCGGATTCTAAAGCAGCTATCCAAGCTGTAGTATCATCTTTCCCAAAAGTGGAAAAAATTTTGGAAGAAAAAAAAATGATCTGTTCTATCCAGAAACTTGGAAAACATGTTGTATTACAATGGATTCCAGCACATTGCGGAATACTGGGAAACGAAAGGGCTGATATACTAGCAAAGAAAGGGTGTACAATTAAGCAGAAAGAAGCAAGTGCTCTTTCTTATGAATCAATTAAAAGGATCATCAAAAAGAAAATGAATGTTAACTACACAACTAAATTAAATGGAAAAATTGGAGACAGAAATATAAGAATACTATTAGAAAACCCCTTAGTAATACCAGACCTACCTCGAAAATCAGCAGTTGCTAGTATGAGACTCATTACAGGACATGACTGCCTAGGAAAACATCTACATAGAATTGGAATACTTACTTCTCCAAATTGTATGCTGTGTTGTCAAGAGGTGGAAATGGATAGACAACATCTAGAACAATGTGCAGCTCTTCAAAACTGTGAAGACCTGACTTCTAAATATTGGGAAGCAAGAAGGAGAATAACTTCATTGTTAACTCCAGAGCATTAGATACACACACACATAGTAATTAAATCGTAATGCAAAAAATTCTGTGAAATGAAAACAAAATCTAGACTCATTCTTTTAAATGACACACTTCCAAATTTATATTATTGAACATAAATATTAATATTAAAATTATATTTCACAATTGACTTCTGCTGCGGGTTTTGTTTATTTTCATTAGTGAAATAACTGCTCGCATATGTACGTAGATCTGAGCATAGACAAAATCCTAGCAACATGACTACGTATGCAGTCGGGGGAATTTAGTTCGGAGAAAATCCGAATAAAAGTTATTTGGTATTTGTTACCATAAATATAGGAGTTGATGGCCTGCATATTTGGAACACATTCTACACCCAACATAATGCTTGGAAGCTGGTGAAATAGACGACCCACCTCTGCTGACGGAACCCTGGTTCAGACTGACATCACATGGTGCACAGGGGTCGCACAGTGCAAGCCTGCTTGCACACGCACAATATACAGCGAGTTGGAGACCACTGCTGTATACTGTTATAGCATTTGCATGCCCAACAAATTAATTTCGACTATAAAATGGAAGAAACACAAACTAGTCATATATATGTTTTGCTTAATCACTATATGTGATGAATCTGTAATATGTATATATACCATGAAGCAGTGGCGGCCTCTGATCATGTTGCAGTGTTGCACAAAGACCAGTTTTTAATGTAAAGAATATTTAGATTTTTGTATTATGAAACTGCATATGCCTACTATTAAACTACGGTACTTCAATATCGTCTTTGTGATAGCTTCTTATTGACTGAAATCATGCTACACCTGATATTTGACAATTTTAAATAATTTAAACATGTCCTGCCTCATTCTGCAGGTAAGTAGCTTGAGCGAGATGCTTGTCTGCATGGTAATACTCCCGGGGTTTAAAGGTTTTGGTCATGGCTTTCAGTTTGCAATGACAAGGCGTGATTCTTGTCTTCATCGCTAGAGCACATCATGTTGGCTGCTGTCTGCAAGCAAGATTTCCCTTCCTCAAGTAAGAGCGCGAGCTATGAACTATGAAGGCCCTCACAGAGATGCCAATTACCAATGTAGTCAGTTTGTGGCGAAATCTATATTGCTAATTTCATCTATCTATTAGACACTAAATTTAACTCCGTGGCTCTACTTCCCTAGAGGGACTAGGCCTACTATCTGACATCCTACTTCTCAATCAAGTATCTCCTCAATTTGTATCAGGAGGCTGATACATTCAGACCTCCCTACTTCAGAAAAGTTCGATCAAGTACAGGGGAGCGAACCCAACCTAATGTTTACCCACTTACCCATGAGCAACAAAACTTGATATTTGACAGCTTTTAGCCTACAACAGACGGAAAATTCCAAAAAGTTCAACATTTTATTTTTTTACCCTCCAAAAAGAAACTTCGAAAATTTTTACAGACATTAATGTTGACCCACTTCCACATGAGCTAGAAATCTGAAATTTGACAGACTTATAGCTTTTAGTGTGTAAGTGACGAGAAAATTCCTAAATGTTCTAAATTTTAAATGTTTACCCCAGAAAATCTTAACGTCGTTCTGCAGTTTTTTAAAGGTTTAGTTTGGCTAAGTAGTTATTATGGGCTACGGCAGTCTAAATACAATGACTGTACCTTCTATAAAGTGTCAGTTAGAGGCAGAGCCCCGAACGAGCAAAGCAAATATTTATACATTATCAGGCTATGTATTTAATTCCTGTAAAACCACTCCCATGACTGGGTGGTTAGACCGCTCACTTTCCACCACTGGGACCTGGGATCGAATCTTGATGCATCCATGTGGAATTAGTGGTGGACAAAATGGGGTCATGCAGGTTTTCTCGGGGTACTTCTGTTTCCCCTGCCACATATCATTCCATCAGAGTTCTATTCGTCATACTATGACTATTGGTTGCAATAAAGGAATTATAATTCCTGTAAAATAGTGCAACATTCTGTTCCTACACCCACGATCCGCCTCTGCCAAGAAGTGCAATATATGGGACTCCCACGTTTAAACTGTGAAATTAAGGTGTAAATGTTTTCAAAATTGTAATTACTACTCACATAATATACCATAAATTTCTATATAGTATAAGCTGTCTACAATTTTCAACAAATTTGGGAAAATGTCATATAAGCTACTGCTGAATCAACTGCCACTCGTTCAGGTCTATCTTCACGGTCATCAAAATGGAGGTTCAAGAGAAGAGTGTTGAATCTGTTTGGGCTCATGATACACCAAAAAGTGTTTCTTCCTTTTCCATCTGTTGCCCAAGTAGCAGCAGTGTCCTCGTGGTTTGGTCCATAACACTGATATGTTCTTGCCAACTCATTTTGTACCGTAATGAAATTAACTTGCATACTTCACAAGACTTGGTCTAGAAAAACCACAAGTGATAACATGAATCTTTCAGTGAGAATGCAACTGATCTTTAGACAATGTTGGTTTTGTGATTTTAGTAATAGGAAGAGCAGAGCAGTTTTCGCCTTGAAACTGCTTTGGAGAGTGGGTTCAGAAATTCTCACATTGTCCATGAGACCACGCCTCATGAGTTAGGGGTTAATTTTGAATTCTAGAGTAGATACCAAACCTACAGAATATGGCTACTTTTAAGTTTGTATATATGAGGACTATTTCTTTTTTCAAGGTCTGGTCAGTTGGGAAATGAAAACCACAGTGGAAATCAAAACTGTTTTATTTGGAACATTTAGATACACCTTCCAGTTACTTCTCTACATAGTCGCTGCTCCGATTGAGACATTTGTTGTAAACATCCCTTCGAACAATAGTCTCCCGCCAACTGTGAAGTGCATGCTGTCGTTCGATTTCTGCATGATGAGGGGTGCAATGCAGCCGAAATTCATTGACGAATGAGTAATGTATACAATTCCAGATCAAGACACTCGCTTTCCTTCCCTGGCCGCCTGCATTATGAACTTCTGTACATCCTGCTTCAAAGTTCCTGCACCATTGCTGCATTTTACTGTTGCTCATGAAAGTTTGACAATACGAAATACTCATTCGTCGCATTGCACCCCTTAGCATGCAGAAATCGAATGACAGCATGTGTTTCACACTTGGCGGGAGACTCTATTGTTCGAGGCATGCTTTTGATTGGCACCATGCTATGACAAATGTCTCAATCGGAGTGGTGACTATGTAGAATGTTCCAAATAAAACAGTTTTAATTTTCACTGTGGTTTTCATTTCGTGACCAATCGGACCTTGAAAGAAAAAAGCTCTCATATATACGAGGGATGGATCATAACTCATGGCAACTTTTTTTTTTCTAAAAGTAAGGCAATGATAGCATACTATAAGATGTTGTATGTCATGAAAGAGTTTAGTATCTCTAGTATATGATCACATCATTTGGTTTGTCAGTTTATATGAATAGAATCAATGTTAATTGAGTTGTGAGTTAACCTCCATGCAGATTGGATATGACAAGATGTGATCAGTATTCTTACATCAAAATAGTCACTATCCAAGGGAAAATTCCAGAGAATACCACAAGGGCTTGATGGAATCTCTGGGGAATAATTCCCATCCGTACCAGTCATTAAGGGACCATGGAGCAGGTATGTGTGCTTTCGTGCTTCCAGTTACTGCAATACATTAGAGTGGCATGATGCAGTCGCGAATTGATGTTTAATGGATGTCTATTTCTTTCACTTTCATACATATAGTACACATAATCTACATTATACATACCTTCCATACCCTGCCCTTTCATTTCTTTATTTCGAAATTTTAAAATGTTCCCACATTTTCAAAAGAAAAATAGTTGCCATGACTTATGCCCCATCCCTCATATTTTATGAAATTATTCATTAAAGTAGTCATTACTGCAATTTATGATTCTTGGTAAGTCTAGATAATTATATTAGTCATTGTATTTTCTAAATGTTTCTTCTTATAGGTAAGGTATTCCTTAACAGGCATTACAAATGGTGCCATATTGGGATTGTTTTCCTTGGGTCTGTTTTTTCCAAGAGCAAATTCCAAGGTGAGTACTTGAACCTGGAAGTTAATGTCAAATATTTTGAATGAGTTGTATGTTTTCACTGTATGTCAATTTTTCTGTTTTCCATGAGCAGGGAGCACTAGCAGGAAGTATATTAAGTTTACTTCTCGTGACGTTCTTAATGATCGGAGTACAGCAATCAAAACTCAGTGGAAGATTGAAGTACGTTCCTCTGCCCACAAGAACAGATGGATGTAGTTTTAATGAAACTATACCAGTACCTGATCTCTCAATGTAAGTACCGTATTATATTCTGTTTTATCAAAGACCACATTGGATTACTTTATTTTTATTATGAATTGTACCGTATTCTTGAATTTTTTTCCATTTTCTAGAAATGTGAATTAATATTAATTTAATTAAACTTTTATACTGACACTCACCAAAGTCAGATCTTGAAAATGGCTGTCACTTCCAGTTGAAAGTGCTCCAGCAACGTAAATCACAGTAATAATAGTGGTGGTGAGTATCAATATAAAAGTTAAAGTATGACTTTTCATAATTACCAGAACATATTATTATTATTATTATTGTTATTGTATTATTATTATTATTGTTGTTGTTGTTGTCGTCTTTGTTGTTGTTATTTTTATTTTATCATTATCATTATTATTGCCTTATTATTATAATAATTATTATTGTTATTATTATTATTATTATTATTATTATTATTATTATTATTATTATTGTTGTTGTTGTTATTATTATTATTATTATTATTATGATTATTATTATTATTATTATTATTATTATTATTATTATTATTATTATTATTATTATTATTAATTTATTCTCATAGATATCTGGTGACTGCCTGCCTAGTCCATGGTTAGCATTAATAATTATCAATCTGCAGGTCTGAGTTCGATCCTTGGTACCTCCTCAGAATTTTCTGAGGTATAATGGTCTGGAACAAGGTGCTCTCAGCCTTGTGACCCAATCTAAGGAGCTACTTGATAAAGAAGTAGCAGGTCTGGTTCAGTAAGCCATCAATAACAGCCATGGGAGTCAGCATGCTGACCATATGTCTGACAATCCTGTGCCATCTGCCTGTGGTAGGCCTAGTTCCTCAAAAGGATGTAGCGCCATGGAGTTTACTTTTAGATATCTGATAAATTTATATTAATTGTACAAACTATTTAACCCTTAATCAAAGATGTGATTATTTTCTTACATTATTATGGACATGAGGTCTGTTGACGGCTCCGAGACAAGGGCTTTTAAAACTGAAAAAGAATTTACAAAATACGAATATTACTTATTATTATTATTTCAAATTTACTCCTAAATATTTAACTAACAAAGCATTATTCTTACACAATCATTTTATATGGATTTTCAGGGCATGCTTATGAGTCTTGTACTGCACCACAAATGCAATGAAATGCACAGTTTGGAAGATATATTAATATTTTTCTAACGAATAGCTAAAATAGTCTTTCCGTAAGGTATTAATCACAGTTCGCCATAATATGTAGTTGTGTTCGAAATTACAGTAACTTAACTTCCAACCTTATTTCCCTTAGAAATGACATTTGCAGTTGTTCTGTCTCAATAATTCACTGCAAAATTTCACCAAAATAATTTAATCATTGTCATTACGTGGTCTTAGAACTTTTGGCCTAACTTTTTTTATGGTCCCAGCTGTTCACTCATTGTTATTCACAAAATAGTTAACTGAAAAACTTAGAATGGATGTAAGGTCTCACAGTCTCTTACAACAATTAATTGGTTTCTATCATGGCTCCACTAAAACTGATGGGTTGGTCTATGTGACGCATATGGAGTGATAAGGGATCTCCAGAAGGAAAGGTAGGGTAAATAGCCCTTTTTTGAAAACTATATCCAGCCAGCAGCAGTGGTTTAAGATTTTACTGTAGGATTATTGAAAGTGCAAATTACCCTGACCATTTTTCTGTATTTTTCACTTTTTACAGGCCAAATGACAGCTATAAAGATGATGCATTCATTTTGTTCAAAGTGTCCTTCCTTTACTACGACCTGATAGGTACATTCATAGTGCTTATAGCAGGAATGCTGGTGAGTTTGTTGACAGCGCCGCCAAGGTTAGAAGAAATGAATTTGGCTGTGTTCACACCTCTCGTCAGGAAGTATCTGATACGCAATAGAAAGAAATACAATCTGCGCACACAAGTGGATAAAGAAGTTTCACATACTTTGCTGTAATAATGCTGTTTCTAATGTATGAGATGGTATGGTATAACTCTCAGAGTTTTTGAAAAAGTTAAGTTAACCCAAGTTTTATTTTTATATAAACAGATACCGGTATACCTCAGCACTCATACGCCATGTAAATAAGTGGTATTTATTCCTTTATCTTATTTCTGATTTTGTTGTTATACATATAACTTTACATAAATACATAATGATCTTATGTGCACATAAATTTATTACTGATTTGTTTTCTTTTTTGTCATCAAATGTTATATCCTGCAGGGCCGTGGAAAGAAAGCAAGGGCCCCAGGTACAAATTTTTCCGGGCCCCTTCAAATGTTAAATTCACTATCCAACTCGCCCTTTATAATATGTGCAACAAAGAGATTATGTAATGATATTACATAATTATTAAGCGCCAGAATGGTGCCCATACTTTATGAGATTGTCTGGTAACTTAGACAGGAAAATATCTGTCCGTCTGTCTGTCTGTCTGTCCGGTGTCTGTACAATTTTATCTGTATGTACCAGTTTAATCTTTTGAAAATTATTATGTTAAATGCCGAACGTAGGTGAGGCCTACTGTTGAGTCCAAAAGGATTTCTGCTTCTACTTTTTAAAAAATAGCAATTTTTCTTCAAGAATAATCCATTTCAGATTAACTAAATGGTCCGCCGGCGTGGTCTTGTGGTTAGCGTAGCTGACTACAGATCCGTCGGCCCGGGTTCGATTCCCAGTACCTCTTCAGATTTTTCTGAGGTAGGGAGGTCTGGTAGGGGTGCACTCAGCCTCGTGATTCCAAATTGAGGAGCTACTTGATAGAGAAGTAGCGGCTCCGGTCATGAAAACCACCAATAACGGCCGTGGGTGTCGGCATGTTGACCACATGCCCCCCAATCCTGCCATCTGCCTACGGGAGATGACGCAGCGGTCGGGTGGTAGGCCAAGTCCCTCCAGGGATGTAGCGCCACGGAGTTTAGTTAAGTTTTAGATTAACTAAATAATTCCGTGTCATCGTTATACGGCAGTATAATGCAGATAAAAATTAACACATAAAACGTAACTTAAGCTATTTTTTATTGACTTATAATCAATTTTACTTTAGAGTAAATTTAGAAAGTAAAAAATAAAACCTGGTCGGCCGGGCCCCTTTTGAGGCCCGGGCCCCGAGGCTGTAGCCCCGGCTGCCCCTCCCTCTCATCGGGCCTGATATCCTGGTAGATAAGAGATCAAATATCACTTACAACTCATGAAAGATCTCAAACTGATCATCCCTAATTAGCCCCAATTCCAATGCACTGGCATTTGTGTCATTGCCACCTTTACTAATTTTTAACTGAATTTCTTACATTCCATACTTCACTCCATTCTGTAAGATTACCCATCTCTCTCTTTGTCTTTTTCTTTCTCTCTCTCTCATATGAGAAGAACAGTTATTTATCTCATGCTACACTTCTGGGCCTTCATAGCTTATAATTTTAATTATATTTTTTATGGTAAAGGGTTTTATCCTACAATTTCAGTTTTCGTCCGTTTTGTTTTCTTTATACCTAGCAATTAACTCTTAGCTTTTACAATTACTTTTGTCTTATTGGCTATCTATTTCTGAATCACTCTTCATAGCTTCTTTGAATGAATGAATGAATGAATGAATGAAATTAGCCGTGAGTACATCCCATAAGGGCCATGGCCTCCTGCCTATGCAGGGAATAGCTCAGTAAACTTAACTCCTTAAGTGAGCAAGTCCTAAGGAGTGATTTTTGACACTAGTCTCTGATGTGTAGTCATGGGTGACCCAGTAGTTTCCAACTTTCCCTGTCTTTCGCCACTCGTGACCACTGACCTCCTGCTACCATTTTGAACTGGTCAGCCCATCTGGTTCGTTGTCGTCCTACATGTCTCCATCCTGATCGTGGATCCCACATGGTCATTCGATGTGTCCATCTACGTTGATCATCCGTGCCACATGTCCCCCCATTTCCATTTCTGGGTTAATGCTTTTGTAACCACATCACACATGCCTGTTCTTCTACGTATCTCTTCATTTCTGATCTTATCTCTCAAAGATACTTGAAGGATTTTTCTCTCCATCCGTCGTTGGCAGGTCTGGAGTGCCTGTTTTTGCTTTCCATTCAGAGACCATGTTTGGCAGCCGCATGTCAGAGTTGGTAAGACACATTTCTCCATTACCTCAGATTTTGTACTTATTTTCTGCTTCCTATCCATCAGAATAAATTTTAACGACCAGAATTTCTTCCATGCCAGACCTATCCTCCTTTTAATTTCTTTCTCTGTGCTTGTATGGGGAGATATGTTTTGTCCTAAATAAACATAGTCTTGTACATATTCTAGGGGTACGTGGTTTAAATGGATTGGCTCTTCTGCAGCATTTGTCATTACTTTCGTTTTTGTTGTGTTCATAGTTAGACCTGCCATTTTGCTGACTGTATCTATGACCTTGATCATTTCTTCTAATACCTGTGCGGATTCGGCTACCACTATGATGTCGTCGGCAAACCTGAGATGTGTGAGTTGTTGGCCATCTATGTTGATTCCATACTCTGGTTTCCATTCTATTTTCCTGATGATAGGACAATTACATTTTCTTCTCCGTCCAAAATTTCTCAACAAAGGGAAGCATACACCAAAGAGCTGAGTACTTGTCAGGCATCATTTGAAATGATATAACAAAGATTTTAGTGAAAAAAGTGCTCAAAATTATTCTGAAAAAAAAACTTTTATTTTTTACTAATGTTACTGAACTGTATAATATGGAATATCAAGATTCTTCATTGTTTATATTCAGCCATTGCCATTGCTACTCGTACTGCCATATTTACTGCCCAAAATACTTCTGTGACGGTATCAAAGACAATGAGTGTTTACATTATGCTGCTTTCTGTGGCAGCATCAAAGGCAATATTTTCATTGCCTCTTCATACTTACTTCGCATTGGGCAACAGAGGACATCAAATTAATTGCCTCCTGAGTTTATTTAACTATTTGAGTGTTTTAAAATGAAATAATATTGTATACAAAGTAGACACCATTGTCACAAGAGGATATCGTGGATGACATCAATTCATCATAAAAGAAAGCTGTAAGTACCTGCATACCTACCGGTACTGTTTATTTTTTACCTGTATGGGTGCAAGTAAATTGGTAACAAAAGTATTTATATTCCCCATAATTAAGCATATTTGTCATTATTTTGTTTTTTGTACAGAAGCAGTATGGAGAATTGTTTCATTGAGATCCAATATAGTTCCCTCACTTGTGTCAAGTTCTAAAAACTTTATTGTTAATTCATTGCTCCAGTCAGTCTGCATAATGACGATCAATGAAAAAAACATACATGAAAGAATTAAAAGTACGCAAGTCGCAAATCAAAACTACACAAAAATCTTTGTCCTTTGCACGTAGCAACTGAATGAGAGAGCAGAATGTAACAAACTCCAAGGCTAGAATTAGTCTTGTGTAAACACTGGATCATGTTTGCACTTCCTTTCCTTTGACTTCTGCACAGAAAACCACCCTCGAAGGGAGCATAGGGTAGCAACAATGGCAGTAGCATGAGCAATACAAGTAAGGTGTTTACATACTAACGCTGCTCAGTGTCCTGGCCAAGTGGACTAGTAAAAAGGGTATATGACTTAACTAGGTGTAATAATGCCAAATGTAAAAGAACTGTGAGGAATGGAATACTTTGTGAAACATGAGATAAGTGGTGGCATTTTAGCTGTGCTAAAATTAATGAAAATGACGAATTAAGTGAAAGTGTTCAATGGTGCTGTCCCAAATGCCTTGAAAAAGAAGATGGTGGCGACTTCTCAGACGAGACGGGTGAAAATTGGTTAGCAAGTGCAAAACAAATAATAAACATGTTACAGAGTGACCTAGAAATTTTAAAACAAGAAAATAATCTTCTAAAAAGCAAAATAAACTCCCTTGAAGAAACTTTAAAAATCAGACCTTGGAAAATGGAGGTGATCACATACTAAACAAGGCTGCTGAGCCTTCCACAAGTACAGAGGTATGGAAACAGGTTCCAGTGAAGAAAAATAGATACAAAGGGTCACCAAATAAATTACATAATTCAACTCAAACTGAATCCAACACCAATTTCCTTAATAAGAATAAATATGACATCTTGATAATGGATGATGAACTGACTTCAAATAGAATAGAGGAGGGAAATGGGACTAATCGCGATTTAAAATATCAGTCCGCTTCAAGGTCACAAGTTCCAGAACAAAAGGAAACTAGGTTATTTGGAAACGGTTATAGAACAGCGACTATCCACCTCTACTCTGACAGTCAGGGTAGGGGTATCAGAACGCTGCTAGAGAATAACAGTTCCTGCCGAAACCTGGTTGAAACCTGGTGCCAAGTTCAAAGATATCGTTCCTCCAGCTGCTACGACTTTTGGATCGGAAGATTTCATGGTACTGTTTGGAGGTACAAATGATGTAGCGAAGTATGAAGGTAAAGACCTTCGATCATCTCTCTGAAAAAACTGCAGGACTTAAGATTGAACAACATAATAGTCTTCTCCATACCATACCGGCATGACCTGCTACAATGGTCTTGGGCCAACTATGAAGTGAAAAAACAAATGATGATATTAAGAAGACATGTAAATATTTTAAAAACTGTAAATTTGTTGCCGTTAGCAAATTAGGTAAAAGATTTTATACTACTAATGGTTTCCACTTGAATGGATTAGGGAAACAATATGCTAGCAACGAAATCTTAAAATACGTGAGTAACTATCTTACTAGTAAAAATAGGTTACAGTCACCTACTAGTCCTATCATTCTTAAAGATAAGCCAGACTCTATTTTTTTATACAAGTAAATAATGGAGAAAAAACCCCTGATTTCGAAGACTATAGTAGTAAAAAATATAAACCAGTAAGTCTCGAAAAAACACAAATATCAAGAGTTTCACTATCATTCTTTCATTTAAATATTCAGTGTATAAGAAATAAACTACCGCAATTAAACCTATTTTTGCAATAGCTTTTATGGCATATTGTATCCATAAATGAGCACTGGTTAAAAGAAATGGAAATCAAATATTATATCCCATGTGGATATGAACTGGCTGGCCACTATTGTAGACCTGACCCACATAAATATGAAGGTACAGCTGTTTATGTAAAACAAGCTAACAAGCTATACAGTATGAAACAGTAAATGTAGATGCATTCTCTATAATTAAAGTTTTTGAAGTGGCTGCAATATATCTAAAGAAGATAAATATAATCATAATTTCAGTATATAGTATACCAAACTGCAATAAGGGACAATTTATAACTGCACTTGATAAGTTAATGTCTGGGCTACACTTTAAATACACTAAAAGTAGATTTATGATTTTTGGAGACTTTAATATAGATATTGATAGAAATACTGCTATATCTAGATTGTTTCAAAATATATTGAAATCCTATAATATAAATTGTATAAATAATAGTAGCACAAGAGGAAATGCATGTCTAGATAATGTTGCAACTGATATTGATACACCAAAACTAAAATATGGTATACATGATCCCATCTTAAGTGACCATGTGGGTATTTGGGTTGAATTACTACAAAATAATAAGGGGATGAACTATACATCTGAATTCAAGAATTTCATGGTATCCAAAGAGGGTCCGTAGTAATAGTTTGTGTTTATAGTGCAGCCTTATACCCTCCATTAACTTGTAGAATGTTCCAGGATGAATGTATATTGCCAATATCAGTTACATATATTTATTAATTAAAATTACAAGTTATAAAAATATATCACTAGATTGATTTCGTCATTATTTAAAATATTAAAATGATCAGCATAGTGTGATATAAAAAGTTAAAATGATCTTGTCAGATTGTAACAGCTAGAGGATATAGCTTCAGTTATAAAATGTGTTCAGTTATAAAATAACCTGCTAAATAGGTTCGTCATACAGGCGTACATTTATCTAAAATACACTGCGTTAACTCACAATTGGAGAAGTCCTTGTAGGCTAGATGGTTTTTTGATGGGCAAGAATACCTCTTGTTTCTTCTCTTCAAGCTAGTGTCGAGATTGTCTTTGCTGGATAAAAAACGTTGTTGTTTCTTCTCTTGTAGCTAGCTGAACTAATAGGATCTTGTTGTTCCGTTAGTGTGTTGTGATTCTTACTATCTGGTATTGGCAATCTTTGTTCATCGCTGGATTCAATAGTTGGAATGCATTTCGACCTCAATTATCTAGGTCATCTTCAGCCCTATTAAAGTATTTAAGATACGAACAATTTAGAATAGGTAATTGAAATTATTGAAATAAATTATCAGAAAGAAATGTTATACAGTATAAGCTTACCTTAATGTTGAGTACTTGGTAGACGTACCTCAAGTGTACTGAGGAAAACGGACTTTACACTGGCTATATATTGCCTGAGGGTGTGTTCACAGCCAGATCAAAAAGTGGATTATGTTCGATAATGTCGTCGTTAAGTATATTATTTTTATGTCTATAGATTTCCAATGCTTCTAAAGTATCGAGTCTGTTACCTTTCTTTTGTTTATGGAGGACTTGCATTGTTTGTTCTATAGGGTAATTTTTGTGTTTCTCATCTAGTAAGTGTTTAGCGAATGCTGATTTTCTTCTTTGATAATTGTAGTCGGCATTGTGTTCTTTAAATCTTTGTTTGAATTGCCTACCTGTCTGGCCTATGTACACCTTATTACAGTCGGTACAAGACAGTTTATAAACCCCGTTTTCTGAAAATTTATCTATTTTGTTGGAGCTGGCATTATAGAGTTTATTTTTTATTGTATTATTAGTACGAAATGAAATGTTAAAATCTTTTTTAAAATGTTTAGTAATTGCGTGTACTTTATTGTCAGTGTACCTTTACATACACTGACAATAAAGTACACGATACCAGGGCCGTGGAAAGAAAGCAAGGGCCCCAGGGACAAATTTTCCCGGGCCCCCGTCAAATATTAAATTCACTGCCCTTAAATTCACTGCCCTTTATAATGTATGCAACAAGAAGATTATGTACTGATATTACATAATTATTAAGTGCCAGAATGGTACCGGTACTTTATGAGATTGTCTGGTAGATAGGACTATCTGTCTCCGTGTGTCTGCAAGCGCCATAACTCAAATACGCTTTAACGAATTTTCAGGAACCTTGGTATACCCATTTATAACGCCCATGGGACGAAGCCTATTGATTTTGGACCAAATTGGTTAACTGATGCCGGGCACGAAACGGAAAAATACATTAAAATATTCTGATTAGGAACAATTTTATCTGTATGTACCAGTTTAATCTTTTGAAAATTATGATTTTAAATGCCGAACGTTAGTGAGGCCTACTGTTCAGTCCAAAAAGCTTTCTGCTTCTATTTGTCAAAAATAGCTATTTTTCTTCAAGAATAATCCGTTTCAGATTAACACATAAAACATAACTTAACTTATAGCCTAACCAATTTTATTTTTGAGTAAATTTAGAAAGTAAAAAATAAAACCGGGTCGGCCGGGCCCCTTTCGAAGCCCGGGCCCCGGGGCTGCAGCCCCGACTGCCCCTCCCTCTCGTCGGGCCTAGGCGATACCATAGATACAATGAAACACATACAAAAAGATGTGATGTAACAAGCAAGTCAATGGTTTGAAGCAAATAACTTGATAATTAATGCACAAAAAACAGAAACTATTACATTTAATTTACAAAAAAAAAAAAAAAAAAAAAATGAAAATATGACTGTTAAATTATTAGGAATATACCTGGATAATAAATTAAAATGGGAATCTCATGCCAATAATTTATGTAAAAAGCTAGCAAACATAATATATCTACTACGTAAGTTAAGATCTTGTATGAGTATTACCAAAATTACTAATGCATATTATGCATTTTTCCACTCTCAGCTGATGTATGGTGTACTTTTGTGGGGTGGTAGTGTGTCAGCAAAAGTTCTTTTTAGATGGCAAAAAAAGGCTATCAGGACTATGATGGCTATGAAACCTAATGATTCTTGTAAACATGTATTTAGATATTTAAATATAATGACACTACCTGGTATGTACATATATAGTAATCTAATATTTGCCAAAGAGAATCTTCAACACTATCAATATCGCAGAGATATCCATTCATATAATACCAGAAATAGACAGAAAATTGATACTCCCTATGTTAAGACTTAATAAGACGGGAACATCTTATAAATATTTAGCAATTACTATGTTCAATGAATTGCCTAATGATGCAAGGAATTGCAGTATGAATGGGATTTAAAAACATTCTAAAGAAGTGGCTAATCAATAAATGCTTCTATCACTATGAAGAATTTTATCAATATAATAAGAATGATTTGTGCTTTTAATTATTGTATATACCTGTAACTATTTTATATGTCAATACTGTAGGCCTATATATCTGAAATTATACTATATGTTTTTTTTTTTAAATTATACTGACGAATCTTACATGTAACCATGTGCAGACAAATAAAATTAAAACTATTATTATTATTATTAATATTATTATTATTATTTTTTTATTTGACACTTAGGTAGGCTCGGCTTACGCCGGTAACATATTGGGCAGACTCGGCCTAAGCAAGGAGTCCCCCTCTTAACTATAAGATTGCCAACATCTACATTATTATTATTATTATTATTATTATTATTATTATTATTATCATTATTATTATTGTTATTATTATTGTTATTATTGTATGGTAAATCATACATCATTAGAAGCCTACTGTTTAAAATTTGTAAAAATTGTTTGTAGCTTCTTTAAATAAATAATTGAATTGAATTGAATTGAATTATTATTGTTATTATTATTGTTATTATATTGTTATTATTATTGTTATTATTATTATTATTATTATTTTATTATTATTTTATTATTATTATTATTATTATTATTATTATTATTATTATTATTATTATTATTATTATTATTATTATTATATGTTTCAACTTAATGACCACACAGTCAATTAGGTTAAAACTGCAGACTCGATAGTCAGATGTTTAATTATGCATTAATATGTAATTCCTGTTGTATATCACTAATAATATTCACTATCATTATCATAATCATAATCATAATCATAATCATCAATTCCTGTATGGTAAATCATACATCATTAGAAGCCTACTGTTTAAAATTTGTAAAAATTGTTTGTAGCTTCTTTAAATAAATAATTGAATTGAATTGAATTGAATTTATTATTATTATTATTATTATTATTATTATTATTATTATTATTAATGTATTGTATTGACATTTACGGATGCCAGTCGATTAAAGTCGAGATGTGAGGGAGGGAAGAGAATTTGATTGGTTACATTTAGGGTGAACATGTATTCAGTCCAATTTAGAGAGAATTTATTTTAATTTGAATTGCGTGTATAGCAGTCTTCATTTAGTTGTGATTCGACTCCTGCAAAATATCAACTATCGACTTGAATCTAGGCAGGTATAGCAACAACAAAGTGAAAATTCAATAATGTGGATGTGAACTACCCTCGTTACCTACCTTTCATTAAGCGATAGAATTAAAGCATTAGTGTAAATCAATATTAAGATGTTTTACTTAGTAATAAAGTATCTTCTTAGGGACGTAGAAGTAAATTTTGCTAATGACAAAATGCTTAGGAGTTTCGCGAACTTGTTCTTTAGAATGTTATGTTGGTATCCCCTATCTAAATCTAACATGTTTTACGGAGAGAATACCTGGTGTTAACGATATTAAAGACGTTTTAGTAAAGCAAAATGAATTTGTTGAGATCGCATAGCTTGAATGGCTAAAATATAAGGTAAAAACAGGAATGTAAGTTTCATAACATTCATTGGTTTAAGTAGACGCACTTCATTTTAGCACTGAAATGCAGATGTCCAAATAACGTGAGCTGCAGAACCATAACGTTCTGCTATTGAAAATCATAGTGTTGTATGACATTGATACTGATTGCACGAACATCTCATATTTTGAAATCTTTGTCTGATATTGAATAAATGTGTCGTTAGATGTGTGTGATGATTCGATGGGCCTAGACGAGTTACATGTTGGGGTTATGTTTAGACGTGCATGGTAAAGGCTACCATACACAGAAAGCTAGGCTAATGCTATACTAAAAAGTCGAGTCAAGTCGTTCCGTTGCAATTTAAATAGGACGTCATGTATGGACAGCTATGCTAAAGCACTATCCACAATGTGAAGTCTGTAGTTGGAGTTGTCTGCTTGGGAGTAACACTCTAGCTGCCTGCATTATGCAGCCGAGTTCAGATCGTTTAGACTCAATTTTTCCCAGGTTATCTCTAGTCCATAGCTGAGAATTGGGACAATTTTGGCTTGGAACAGGAATAAGGCCGTTTCAAGTGATAAGGCGGTGATATTCTTGATTGTGTATATGGCTCTGATTGCTGCTGAGGTTCTGTGTTGGATGTGTATTCTGAAGGAACTTGCAGACGTCTGTAGCGTGACTCCTAGGTATTTGAAGGAGTGTTCACCTTTGTTGGTTAATGTGTGCTCTGGCTTTGGTCTCCCACCTTTTCTGGGCAAAGCCCCAGAACAACTCCCCCCATCGTCGCGATATGACTTCTTCACACGTCCGGCGCAATGTATTTGTTTTCAACCGGTCAGGGTGACCAACTACCCTATCTTCGTTGCAGCAGTACGATGGCCGGTCTATTCCATACAGTACTGCAACCTCTACATAAAGCTAAATAATGCATAAACTAACCACATTAGTTAAGTGCGCGAGCGGAGGCGGCAGCCGAAGCGAAGCGCCCTTGCATTTTCGAATAATGTACGATACACTGTTTGTCGGTTCCGAAAATGTGGCATATTATATCTTTCGTCTCATTATGTTTGTCACAGTTCATCGCTAGACGACGTCACACTGGCAACGTCCAATCATGCGCTTCTATTCCGGTCTTAATAATCAACATGGCGGAGATATCTCTACTTTTTGCAACTTCCCACTATAAAAGAAAGTGTACTGTTTAGGGTGGGTGGGTTGGACCAAATCACTCGTGAAGACAACATCTCCTCTCCCGAGAATATGTCTTGAAATCCATGTGTTTTTAAGTGTTTTATGGAGATAATCTCGTGTTATAATATGGGGTGTTGAAATGGGACTTTACCCTTTTCTGAAAGTCATTTGGACTGTCTTTTTCCTGTTTACAGAAAAGTGGTTTCTGTCAGCCCAGTCTGTCAGGGCGTCTAGGGTGCACTTCAGATCCTGCCAGTTTGGGGAGAATAGGGCCATGTTGTCTGCATACATGAATAGTGTGGTTTCCTTGGAATGCTACCGGATTGCGTCAGCGATGTCTGATGTTGCCACGTTGAATAGTAGGCCTAATGGGCTGATTGGATCCCCTTGGAGGATTACATTTGTCTGTCTGATTTTTCCAGAAGAGATCACAGAGTCATTGATGGTGACTATGTTGTAGGCTAGGATGCTGCATATTAGTTTGGTGTCTAGGTATTCTTGAGCGGTTAGAGCTTCTAGCTTCTTCATCACTATGTCTCGGTTCAGCATGTCGAAGGCTTTGGTGTGGTCTATAAACACACAGTGAAGTTTCCCTTTTGGCAGCTGTATTGAGTCTTCTAGCCTATTGCATTTATCAGAGTGTTTACTGCTTGGAGTGTGCTCTTGCCTTTCCTGAACCCAAACTGTTCTTCAGGTATGTGTGGGTCTATTCTCTTTGACAGCCTTGTATTCAGAATCATTGTGAGGATTTTGAAGCCTGTATTCTCCAGTGCTATCTCTCTGTATGAATTTGGATCTTTGGTGTCTCCTTTGCCTTTGTACAATGTTTTGATATCAGAGTGTCTCCATCTTTCTGGTATGTTGCCAGTTTTTATGCATTTGTTTATTAGGGAGGTCCATGTGTCCAGGAGGGCTTCTGTTGACTGTTTTATATGTGTTCAGGGTATATTCCATCTGGGCTGCTTGCCTTTTCATTATGCATGCTTGCAATGGCTTCTTTTACTTCCTCTTTGGTGACCGTTTCTGCATTAATCGACATTCGGCTGAGCAGGTTGGGCGTAGCGCTTGTATCAGCCGAGCAAACTTGTTTGGAGTTAAGAAGGTGCGATAAGTGTTGTTCCCAATCTTCTATGTGAATTCCTTTAGCTAGAGTGGTCGAATGCTTCATTTGGGCTGAGAGTGGGTTCCTTATTGCTTCTTCTGCCGCATTCCTATTTCTTGTTGTAGTATGTAATTTGTTCTTGTTGTCTTTAACAGGTGCTTGTATCTCCTGCATTCCTCCGCATAGAAGAGGATGTTCTCCTTGGTGCGTGCAGATTTTAGGTGGTGTAGTGCATTGAGTGATAGCTCTTCCTTCGTGCTTTGTAGCATTCTCTGTTAAACCACTTTTTTTACTTCCTAGGCATGCACCGTAAGGTGGCTGCGTCGATGATGTCTGTGATTTGTTTCAGGGCATCTTCAAGGCAGATTTTTGTCTATCAGCTCTTTTATTTCTGAGTCTTCTTCGATTTTTTTCCCAGTTAGTTTCCGTGTTTTCTTGTTTTCTGATTCTCTTTGGTTGCAGGTGTCCATGCCAGTGGCATGTATGTTTGCTCCTATTGGTATATGTTTCCTATAGACGGCACCTGCCTTTGGCCATAGATGTTTCTCATTTGTTATGTGGAGATTCTTATGCGTTAGTATGTGCAGTATTAGGTCAATTGTGCTTGTGCCATTGGGCGCGAAGTAAGTGTAGTCCATTGGCTTATTCGTGAGAGTGAAACCATCCTCTTCTGATGCATCCAGTATGGTTCTGCTTCTGAGGTCTGGCTTGTCAATTCGGCAGTTGAGATCTCCTGCCAGTATTAAATTTTCCTCGGGTTCTGTATGTGACAGTGCTTGTGCTATGGTTTCGATGGCATCATTGATTGTCATAGCCGGGCTAAGGTACATTCCTATGAAGGTGAGCGCTTTCACTTTGACAATGGTCGTTAATATGTACCGGTGCTTTGGTTTTCCTATCTTGCCATTTAGTAGAAGGATACTCCCCCTGATGGTCTGCCCATTTGGTTTGCTTTCGCTAATGAGTGGACTGCGTAGAGGTCTGGAATCTCCGCTTTGCCTGTTAGCATGGTTTCTGTCAGGATGAAGATATCAAAAGTCCGGTATCGGGTTTATAGGTAACTCTTTCAAAGCATTTTTTAGTCCTTCTATATTCCAAAGCAGTGTAACGGGTGGATGGTTACTGGGGGGTCAAATTAAATAAATATGGGGGATATCATGTGGAATTTACTGCAATGGAAACAACCGTCACACACTAAAATACCCTAAAGTGCTCAGTCCCAAAACCTAAAGTTTAAGAAGTTACTCGATAATAAATTACATACTGCTACTATGCAGTTGAATTAATTATACATTAGAAAAACTAATTGGAAACGGCCTATGGTCCACTACCAGGGGAGAACGCAGATCGAAACATCCCCTCAAACAGGAGGACAAAGGAGGGCGGATAAACAACCAGCAAACAAAATATAACAATATCGGACAACTAGAACAAGACATTTATTTAAATTTCAGATAAGAAGACTAAACTAACAGTACATTCAAAATATTGAGCAGCTGTATGATTTCAAAGAATTATTACTCAAAGTGATATGTCTTATTTTAATATTTTTACAGGAGAAAGATAACTGGTTTCATGATCTGTTTCCAAGGAAGACACTAGCAAGAATATCAAAACCAATTACGTATAACTCAGAATAAATTACTATGGAAGTATCTGACTTTCATATTTTCAAAAACAAATTCCATAATTCATCTAAGCAATGTCCAGAAAATTGGATAACAACAACCATCACATTATATGAAATATCTTGAAACTATAAATGACATACCACTACGTTATTTATTACTCTGATACCATAATACCTCAAATTTCACAAAATATTAGTTAAATAGATCTCAAAAAATGCACTGAATTAAATATCTGAACTGGACTATCTCCAAAACAAAATTACTATACAGAAATCCAAAAATCGTTAATTTAATTAATTTTAATATTCCCAAAGGGATCAAACTATAGCACAATATATTTTACTGAACTGGAAAGGACTAGGCTATGATTTATTCCAAAATTCTGATCCCAGCTAATATTTCACATAACTATAATTTAGGCCTAAACTGACTGAAATAATATACAACGATAATTCCAAAAATACTCAGATGTCTACAGGAGATAAAACCGAGCAATATAGAACTATAGAAAATTTAAATACTCAAACATGACACCACAGAAAATGTAATTACAATAGAAATCGGCAGAAAAACAAGATCACGAATACGGAACATCAGCCCCAAACTTACAATTCAGAATTCACAGATATCCAAAGCGAAGATAACTTCTAGATTGTCTTAAATCAAAGAAATCAGCGCACTGCCGATAATATCCGTAGAATTCCTTCAAATAAGAAAAAGGATAACGCACGTACTCAGAATACTTGCTGCACCGACTGTACTAAACACGCGAAACTTAATGTCACGAGAGATAATATGAAGCAACAAAGATATACGCACTACTACAGTATTAGACAACCAGAACTTGAAATACTATAAACATGACTTTATGCATAAAATTACATTATATAGTTAACTGAGACTTACGGTAGCATAACCCTGACTGAAACTATAATACATCTGAGTAATATATGAAATTACGAAAACCGCTATAATTTTATAACATTTCTTTATTCATTCTCAATAACACAGACTACCATTACTTTTCCATATTTCTCTATTGACTTAATGCACTGTTATTTACGTGATATGTCAAACAGAATTTCTTATGAATATATGGAACTACAACATGTTAAATTTAGAATACCTTATAACTTAGTTAATTTCTCTGAGAGTAGAATAAATCTGGGTAGGAAGACAATGCAATACTATCAAAATTACGTAACCTATTGCGATCAGAAATCAGAAATATGAAGCAACTAGAATGGAGGAAGGCCTAACATTTGCACAAATCAACAGCACACAAGGTGAATGACACAGACCTAGAACTATATAAATGCTGTTCGCTATACAACAGTACCTAGTAGGCTATACGTATAAGTTTTATAGAAATAATAATGACGTTCTATCTTGGAAACAGAGTATGAAACATTTTTTATTTATTTTTTTTTTTTATTTTGAGAAAGGGTGGGCATTATTGCCCTATGCACCGCGACCATTACTGATCTATTGTGCGCCCCTAGCTTTAGTCCCTTAGAAGGCCAGACTCTTTGATAAAGAGTGCCAGCTTCTTGATTGAGACCTTAGACAGTTCATCCGCTGGCATGAACCAGTAGTTGAAATGCTTGGCCCTAATGGCCGCAAGTATTTCACAATCACACAGAAGATGAAGAGCAGATTCTTCATCTTTTCGACATCTCCTGCACATCGAGTCGTCTGCTATGCCAACCTTATGAAGGTGTCCTAGCAGCCGACAGTGTCCAGTCATAAATCCCACAACCCAGCTGAGTAGGAATCTATCCATCTTAAGCAGTTCTCTGGTCCTGCCTTTGATGACTTCTTTGATAGTCATCTTAGAGTGTCTGTGACCTGTCACAGCTACCCAATGTTTGTTGTGTTTCCTGTTAGCCCACTCCCGAACCGCTCCTCGGATAGAACCATAGGGCAGTCCCAGGCAGGGCTCAGGTCCCACAAAGGGCAGAGCTGCCCCCTTTTTGGCCAAATCGTCAGCCCTCTCATTGCCATGGAAACCCCTATGTCCTGGCACCCACATCAGTTTAACTGCATTGTGTTCAGCCAGTGTCATTAGGGACTCCCTGCACTCGAGGACTAGTTTAGACCTTATTTCCTTTGCCTCAAGAGCCTTTAAGGCTGCTTGGCTGTCAGAAAGTATAGTAATGTGTGTATGCATGTAGCCCTTGCTAATACTTTCCCATGCACTTGCCATGATGGCATAAACTTCTGCTTGAAACACAGTCGCATGTAAGCCAAGGCTGTATGAAAGCTCTTTACCACAACCATACAGTCCTGCCCCAGTGCCTTCTTTAGTTTTGGATCCGTCAGTGTACCATGTAGGTCCACTTTGAATCCTGGTTTCAATTCCTTTGTCCCATTCACTACGTTCTGGATATGCTATAGTGAATTTCCTTTCACTTGCTTTCTTAGGTATCAATTTGTCTGATCCCATAGTCATAAAATGGTCCAGACCTTTGTCCCCAGAGAATTGCATGTGACCGAAGCATTGTAGTTCCAACTTTTCAATGCCATTACACCGAAGTCTATAAAGACCCGCTCGCGCCTCCGCTTCTACCCAGATATGAAGAGGGGGCAGGTCCAATAGGACTTCCATGGCAGCTGTAGGAGTAGTCCTAAAAGCCCCTGTTATGCCAATGCAGGCCAGTCTCTGTAGCTTGCAGAGCTGATCCTTGCATGACTTCAGTTGAGTCCTAGGCCACCAAATAAAAGCAGCATAGGTAATAATGGGTCTGACCATTGTGATATAAATCCAGTATACCAGCTTAGGTCTTAGTCCCCACTTTTTGCCAAGCATTGTCCTGCATGTCCAAAAGGCCCTATAAGCCTTGTCGATACATGCGTCTGCTTGCCTTTTCCAGGTTAGTCCCTTGTCTAGAATAACTCCAAGGTATTTAACCTCATTGCAGAATTGCACTACCCGCCCCCCGAGTCTGGGTTCCCTTAAGTTCCCCAGATCCCGGCGTCTGGTAAATGGTACAATTTTCATTTTGCTTGGATTCACAGACAGTTCACATCTGTTGCACCAGCTTTCTACTTTTCCTAGTGCCACTTGTAGCACATCGGAAACCGTGCCGGGGAATTTCCCTTTGATTATAATTGCTATGTCATCAGCGTAGCCCACCGTGAAATAGCCACTACTATTGAGATCCCTAATCAGGCCATCCACAACAAGGTTCCACAACAGGGGCGATAGAATGCCTCCCTGAGGACATCCCCTTGATGTGAGGACATGAATGGTCTCTCCGCATATCGTCGATATATTGCTCCTGCCCTCCAGCATGCATTGTATCCACCGAAGAACAGTGCTTGGAATACCATGTTCCTTCGCTGAGTGGATGATGGCCTTGACAGAGGTTTTATCAAAAGCGCCCTCAATGTCCAGAAAAGCTCCTAGAGCAATCTCCTTATCATAAAGTGCCTTCTCCAGGTTGGTTACAACATAGTGAAGAGCAGTTTCAGTAGATCTGCCTGGTTGGTAAGCACATTGGTACTTGTGAAGAGGATAATCCCTCAGCACGCATTCCCTAATGTACCCATCGACAAGTTTCTCCATTGCCTTCAGCAAAAAAGATGATAGGCAAATTGGTCGGTAGGCCTTGGCGTCAAAGTAATTGGGACGCCCAGGCTTAGGTATATAGGCCACTCTTACCTGCTTCCAGGCCGTGGGTATGTGCCCAAAAGCTAGACTGGCTCTAAATATGTAGCATAGCAGGGATGCTATTGAGTCAATCCCTTGCTGTAGTAAAACGGGTATCAGTCCATCTGGCCCTGCTGATTTATAAGGTTCAAATGAGCTGATGGCCCATTTGATTCCGGTTTGATTGAATATTGCCCGCGTCAGTTGCCAATCCTCCCTGTCTGTCTTGATATTTGACTCCAGGTTTGGTTGCCCCTGTCCGCAGTGCAGTTCCTCAATCTCCCGTGACCCTGGAAAATGAACCTCATACATTGCTCTTAGAGTTTCTTTTCCAGTCATTGTATACGTGCCATCAGCTAGTTTTATGGTACCTAGCTGATGCGTGTTACCTTTAGCTAGAGCCTTCACGAGTCTAGCACCACTGGAAACATGTTCAATGCTCCTGCAGTACTCCCTCCATGAAGTTCTTTTAGCCTTCCTTATTTGAAAATTGTATCGGGTAAGTTCGGTCTTATATCTATCCCAATCCCCCGTTACTTTAGCCAGGTTGAAAAGTCTCCTGCAGCTGTGTCTAAGTTCGCTAAGCTCCTTAGACCACCAAGGTACACTCCTTGGTGTGGAAGCAACCTTAGCTTTGCAGTTTGTAGTGTAAGATAGGAGAATGGCCTGTTGCAGCTGGTCAACAGCCAGCTCCAAATCTACCACCGAACGAATGTTCTTTGATATGCCCTGTGTAAGTCCTAAAAGGTCTTTTTGGTATGAAGGCCAATTAGTGTCTTTAGGGTTTCTATATGTCACTGGTTCAAAGCCCTGCGACCCTATCTTAAACTTAATATATCTATGATCTGACACAGATATGTCAGATGATACATGCCAATTGTTTACCAACCTCCCAATGAGAGTGGTTCCAAGTGTAATGTCAATGACTTCCTTCCTGGTTGATATAACAAAGGTAGGTTCATTGCCTCTGTTCAGAATATCTAGGTTAGTACTTACCAGGTATTCTGAAAGTAGCTCTCCTCTTCTGTTGATGCCTGTGCTCCCCCAAATAGTGTGGTGTGCATTGGCATCACATCCGAGTATGAGCTCCTTTCCTGATGTCTTTGCATAGTGAATGAGGTCCTTCATGATGGCAGATAGCGGATCCTCTTCTTCATAGGGTAGGTATGCAGAGGCCAACAAGAGTGGCCTGCTGTCTCCCTGTACCCTCATGGTCATTTCAATGGTCGTTACATCCCTGGAACAAAATCGTATAATAGGGATAGCCTTAACCCATTTTTTCATGTAGATGCAGGTTCTTGTATCCCCTGTACTACCTGAACTGAAGACTGTGCCACTGGCACAGTTAAGTCCTCTTATCTGACCCTTGTAAACCCAAGGTTCCTGAATTAGAGCTATATCAATATTTTCTACTGCTAGTTTCCTGCATAAGGCAGCAGATGCAGCCTTGCTGTGGTGTAGATTTATCTGTATTAGTGACAGTTCCTCCATAGCAAAAAGAAATACAGAAAGGGAAAGAGAATGATTTCTTACCTTAATTGGAACCAGCTCCCTGAGTCTCCATGGCCTCCGGTGCGGTCCCCGTGGCCTCGGCTCCCTCAGTTGCCTTGTCCCCCTTGTCGCCTTCTGCTCCTTTGCTCTTATTTGGATCAGCCAGGATCTTAAAAAGACCCCAGTCTAGTCCCGTATATGCCCCCATGTTGGCATCCTTGATGGCTTTAGCTGAATCCTGGTCCACAAGTAGTATAAGCCTCTGTCCCGTGGAGTCAGCCTGTCTGTTTAGCACCTTCCAGTGCTCTGTATTGAGGCCTTTGTTGAGAGCCTTCAACCGTCTCAGCAGCACATTCACGTCCTCGGTCATGACATCCCGAGTCCTGAAGGCCACCTTGACAGGTCTGGGCAAGTCCCTGGCCTCAATAACCTTAAGTATCAGACCGTCCCCAAGATTCTTCTCATTGAGTGTGGTCCTTACCCAGTTGGCACTAAATTCATCATCACAGTAATATATCATAGCACCTTCCTGGAGAGTGAAAGTTCTGAGCCGCGGAGCTGGTGCGCCTTCAGCGATCCCGTCCACCGCCCTCAGAATCTCCCCCAAAATAAGTTTGACTTCCTCTTCCAAGAGTTTAGCCTCAGGGTACTTATCCTTAACGATTGCCATCTTATGTGATGTCAGTGCCTCCCTGTAAGTGACCCCAGGTTCCATTTGGTCCCTGGGTCTTTTCTGGTATGGCCTGACATCAGGTGGCGTATCATTCATCGGTCTGGTTCTTTTGACTGACCCAGACTTGTTTGGCGTGTAGTAGGTATGTCTTTCCTGACCCGGTTGTTTTGAACCCCCGGTGTTAGATTGAGCATCCTCCTGTAACCTTTTTAATTTCCTTCTGGCTGCCCCTGATAGCTTCTTTTGCAGGTGCAACCGGTTGATTCCAGATGCCATCTGGCCTACGTCTCTATCATCAGATATGCTGGAGGTACCAGCTGCCTGAGGTTGAGTAGTTTGTCGCAGGTCTTTCTCCAAGTCCCTGTGATCTGACAGGTTCTTCTCAGAGTCCCTGTGTTCAGCAGATTTGTCGTCAGGTTTGCTGGAACTGCCAGCTCCCTGAGTTGGTATATTTTCGGACAGGTTCTGCTTAGAGTCCCTGCCCTCTTCTGTTTTATTATTATTTTTTAATTCATTTGGTTCCATATTAGTCCCACGAGTAATGGGGAATAGAAGTCAACACGTGCAGAGCCCCATACACGTGCAAGGTTACATACAACAGGGTGTCACCTGGTGCCCTGAGGGGATCGTTAGAGACACTGTCTTTCGCCCCAGTGCCACTCAGCTCTCGGCACGATGCCTTCCACCTTAGCTTAGGTGACCAGAGCCCATTTCGTTGTACCGGGTCTCCAACTGGGAGAATCCCGGCCAGGTCACCTACTGGGTGTCCCTGTGTGGGATGGTTTTTCCGATGTTAAGCCGCTTCTTCGTCTGGTGTCTAACCTGTGGCCTCCCTGGCATGAGAGACTCTGCCGGTGACAAGCACCTCCAGTACAGCCCACAGGATCGCTGACACACACAAGCCCCCCCACCTCTTCAAGGTGATGCGGCTTCTAGGGGGGGATGAAACATTTACATAATAATTATCTTTTAAAGAACATTAAGTCTTACGAAGTGAGCCAAGGATGTAATATTAAACCGCGATCTCTTGTATGAATTGCCGCACCAGAAATAGAGATTTAATCATATATAATGAAGGTGAAGCCTTGCAAAACTATTCAAGTAATCATTGCTAGTTTTAATTTAATTATGTAGATACATGTAACTTACCCAGAATCCCCATGTCTGCGTAAAGCAGACCAAATCTTTATTTGTTACATCTTGAAGAAAGGTCGCTAACACACTGAATTCTCTGAGCTAGAGCAGCGCAGAAGAAAAGAGAAGGGGAAGAAAACTACTGCGCATGAGCAGACTAGAATGTTCTAAGCTTCGCAATAGTTTACGAAAGCAACTTAACGCCCTCTACATTACAGCAGTAATTCCAGATTTTCATTTTTCTTGGCATGCAAATTGCGTTCCTGGTCTCGCTTGTAAGGGTTATTCGAGGGATGCTACTCCTTCCTCTCTTCCGTGGTGTCCCCGAGGCAGACGAAATCTCAATGGTTCTTGCCACACTGTTTTCCAGGAAATTCATGACGGTGTCCACCTTCCTGGATAGGTCTTCAATTTTCTTGTTTTCTGCGGTCTCTTCCACGAGTTGATCATGTTTACAATTGTCACACATCTATAGTAATTTATCTTAACAATGAGTGTGAGGACTCCTAAAGTGTGTAAATGTCTGGACCATAACAATGGAATGGCTGATGAGAAAGAAGAAATGTTTCTGAAACCAGCTGTACAAAAACCCTGTTTCTACTACACAGCCACTGCCTTCTTTATTTCTTACAAGCCATGCTGTTAAATCTGGCAACATCGCATCGGTAGTCCTATTGGCTATGAACATGTTGTAAATAAAGCAATGAACTCCATCAGAATCATCGAAAAATTAAGCATATTTCAGCTTAAAGTAATCCCAGTCATCGCCTATTGTTTAGAGAACATCTGGATACACCTGAAAAGCAACTGGAGAGCATAGGGAAGGTAAAAACCGTGTACATAATGAGAGATTTATATACACCGTCACCTCTAATTGAGTACACCAGAGAACAGTTTTTTCACAGAAGAATTTCGTGTTCATCAGCTACAAACGAATGCCAGAGTGAGGTATGGTATGATATTAGTGTCCTTTGGTATTAAAGAAGAATTGAAGAGAAATAGAGTCACTTTTACTGGTATGAACTTTTATCAAGCTGCTCACAGTAGGCCTAATTCATCTTAATGTGGCAGACGTCAAATCGTAGTATATGCAATCTCCTACCCTCCCAATATTACTACCAGCGTTTTCCTACAGTTTGGTGAAGGTAATGAACGGGATTCAAACCTTAACCTCAAAAGTGCTGGCGAATCAACACAGTTCACCACCGGAGGCTGAACAAATGAATTACTTCACAGCAAATAGCGGAAAGCTGAGTGTTCCCGAGGAATTTGGCAAAGTTATTCTTTTTCATTGACAGTCATAGGCGTAGTCTTCCACAAAGTGCATGTGACAAGAAAAAAGGTATCAGTGTTCTAGGTTATATTAAACCTGGGACAACTAGCTCAGTGGTGGTACAAAATGACCCAGAGAAGTGTAGCAGCTTAATAAAATATGACTCTGTTGTGGGTCAAATAACAGAGCTCGTAGGCCTAACAGGATAAGTGAGGTTATTAGCAATAAAATAAGAAAAAACGCGACATCATAACGTATAATGAGGAGACACTGAAAACTACGAATTCCTTCAGATATGTGGAGTCACCGCACGTTACGTTATTATGCACATCACAAATATAGGCTATGTAATATAGGCCTACTGATTTGGCCTAAATAAAGTCAGTATTTGTGATGAAGAAAATTATCTGCAATAAAAACGTATTCAAATGCTTCCCACAGACCACTACAGATAGGACTACCTCCTGTGTTGCCAGATTTCAAGCAGGATGGCTTGTAAGATATAGAAGGCAGTGACACAGCCATTTCATAATTACAGGTGGGACATTCTAGCAAATTATAAAAACTATTTTTGTTTATTAGCCTACATATAAATAATAAACTATAATTGGTTCTTCACATTCTGTAAAATTTACAATGCCTTCTCCTCCACACTACATGCAAAGCATTATTTAAAATTTATTTTAAATATTTTAAATTTATTTTTCAAAATCTATGACGGGTGGGACATAATTTGGACACTGATTTTAATGATGCAAAACAAAAGTTCATTTGCTGTTCTGCTATTACTGTTAGGGTCTTAATGTTGTTATTAATGAAGGTATGAGGGATTAGATACAAATTATAAACTATTGCCAGGTTGTCAGAACATTTATTTAACTCACCAATAATAATTTAACAAAACAATAACTTGTTTGTTATTTTACATACCTAGTAATTAACCACACATATTTTTTGAAGTTAATATTATACCAAATTGTACCTTAAGATGTAGCCTATATATTCTCAAATGAAAATGGACATAGCTGATTACTCTTGACTACCGTACTTGGTATTGAAGAGTGTTAAAATCATGCTAAAAATGGCAACAAAAAAAAGTAACTCAATGCAATAAATAAGTAAATTGACAGATTTTACACATGAAACCACTTCAGATACACCTAGAAGTCCTTAATATTCAGAGTATTTGAGGTTTTAAACTTATTTTTGACTTCCCAATTACAATAATTTTATAACTTCTCTCTTTGAGGGAAAAATTCCCATATTTTATGAAATGCCTATACAGGTGGTTGTCGAGTTATGAGGTTTTGATTGATAAGTAACATTAATGATCAAATACGCACCTCCCAGGAGTAGCCGCAGGAAATCTACACTCTCTTTCTTTCTTCTGGCAAGTGTGGCCTCAGTGCATAAAGAGTCAGCAGGGATTGGCGCACACCATATTCCTTTGTATAGCATGAGCCGCATAGCTGTCTCTCTATTTGAACCACTAAAAATGGCATCTATTGTTTCAAAAGGTGAAACTGAGAAAAAATTTAATAGGCCTAATCTATTTCTTCTTTATTATCTTCTTCTCTAAGTATTCCAACCTCTTCCTAACTTAGTCTCACCACCTCCTCGCCCTACATACCTATTTGGGACCTATTCCTAACCATAAATTTTGGATAAACCGGTACTGTATACAAACGCGTGACCACTAGCACCATAACCAACAGCCTTAATCACTACACCATGGGCTATTGTTGACCAGTGAAGGGAAAATTCATCTTTCTGAGTTGAGAGAAATAGCCGTTTTCATGCAAATGTCATTATGTTGGCTCAGAAAAGATATGGTGCAAGGGTAATTTTCATAATATTTTATTCTGTTTTTTTGTATTTTTGATGTGGCATTTTTGTAATTTTTTTTTATTCTGTGTGTTTTTGATATAGTTCAAGGGTCATTTTCATAATATTTTATTTTCTGTATTTTTGATGTGGTGCAAGGGTCATTTTTGTAACACAGACTATTTTTATTCTGTGTTTTTTATATTGTGCAGGGGTCATTTTTGTAATATTTTATATCCTGTGTAGGCCTACCGTTATTTTTTATATACCGTAGTTCAAGGGTCATTTTCGTAATATAGCCTATCTGTATTCTGTGTATTTTTTATATGGTGCAAGGGTCATTTTCGTAATATACCCTATCTGTATTCTGTGTATTTTTTATATGGTGCAAGGGTCATTTTTGTAATATTTTTTATGTGGTGCAAGGGTCTTTTCATAACACTGTGATCTTGTATAATTTATATTATATGATGAAGGGTACAATAGTGAGCTGCAATGTCGGCATTGAGCAGCTTCATAGCTGGGATAGGGGAAGGAAGGAAGTTGTGTGCACGAGGCTCGGAAGCAAGGGGAAATGGCCGGCAAGCGACAGCGAGCGGAGCTTGGCTGGTGCACGACCTAAAGTTGTCTTTTGCCGAAAACTTGAAATAAATAGGGAATAAGACTTGAGTACTGTATGCAGTATTGCACTCTGTTCTAACTGTCTACAAGAAAGACTTACGCAAACATACTGTAGGCATAGCCAACTGTGTATTAAATGAGCACAGAGATTTAATAATAATAATAATATAATAATAACAATAATAATAATAAAAATAGACAATAATAATAAAAATAGACAATAATAATAATAATAATAATAATGCCTTGTAAACTAAAAGTAAGATATTTAGCCCAAACAAAATAGCCTACCATCTATTAATTGGATTTTGTGAGCAGTTCAATCCCCACCCCCTGTCTGTGCCATCAGATAGTTAAAATTTGTCTTCACTGCTGCTTGTGTCGGCTGTAGGCTTATTGATAATGAGACAGTCAACAATTGTGTCATTCATAACATCCAATCTCCAGAAAGTCTTCTCTTCTTTAATTACATGTTCAGTGCACTTCCGTCAATGTCAGCTGTCACTTCCGTCATTGACCTCTCCACTGAGGATTTCACGTCTTTCATTTTTAAAGTATTGTTATAACTTGGGTCCTCTTTTTTTACAGTTTTTATTAATGATTTGCAGATTCTGCTACTATATGCATAACACTGACCTTGATCTACAAAGAGCATACAAAAGTCATGGATTTATTTCAAAGAGAATATTACTGCTGCCACTCAACCAAATTCAGTAATACCGATACATCTGTTAGCTTCACGCTAATATAGCCTATATAGATATTGTTTATTTTATTAGAAGTTTTGAAAGGGGTGAGTTGTAATATCTTAAATTATAGTTTATAGCAGTGTTTATAAAAATATATTTCTGTACACGAGCTTTAAAACTTTTAGATTTGGTGTTACAAGGGGGAACTATTTCATCTCTTGTGTATCTGTATAAGCACACAGTCCCTGCTACTCAGCTGAAGCAAGCCAGTGAAATCTTATCACTATATGTGCTTTTGTTTTGATGAGATGCAGAACTTACCCTGGATATAATTTAGTAAATATGATATTCAGTATCATTATATGTAAGCCCTAGGCCTAACTTGCAGTCAGTAATCCAAGATGAATTTTCTGACTACCAACTACAACGGCAAGCTGTGAATGGAGCCCGTTACTAACCACGTGTTATATTTAGAGTGCTGACTGCACATTGTGGATAGAGCTTAAGCTGAGCTATGCTACCGGTAAGCTAAGCTACATTTCACAGAGTGCTGATTTCCATAGCCGCATCTCCGTGAAGCTTGCTTTGTGTATGCATATCATTTGTTTTTCCCGAGTCTATCAGCCCTAATAGGCTGTTGTATTGCGAATAATAAACACGTTCCTACTTTGTTTTTAAAAACAAATTGGTTGACCATAACACACTTTAGACTTCACTTTTACCTGTATTCTGCAGGACGATCGTTTCGTGGACTTTTTCCGCATTTTCAACTGCTAGTCAACTGTCGGATTTCCGTTTAGAGCATTCCGATGTGCCCTCTGGTGTAGACTTGACAAACTTCTTGATTAAATTTTCTTCTTCCGGTATTTCAAAGTTCATTAACCTGTCTTCAAATTTTCTCATCAAAATCTTCTCCCAAATCTCCAAATCTTTATGTTTATTAACTGATTTTAATTATTTTGCCTCACTACAAATGTGGTGATTGCTATCCAACAGTGGGATGCAACTGCTGACTTTTCAATTTGGCAATATTTCAAATTTCTCTTGTGTTCCTTAAACCTAATGTCAATATTTCATTTGGTTTTCCCAATATAGGCTATGTCTTATTACATTATTTATCTGGTATATTCCCGACTTTTTCCCATTAGTAGGTATTTTATCCATAAGTTTGGTTTTTATTAAGTTTTTTACATTCCTATTTTTTACATTTCTCAACTTTGTTGTGGTAATATAGATTGTTAGATAGATTTCGAAGAAAAATCTACTTATTGGGATCAGAACCATGCCATGACTTTCGAAAAATTCTTTCATATTTTTACATTTCATGCCTCCCTAATATGAAACCACTGCCCGTTCAAAAGTATATATATATATATATATATATATATATATATATATATATATATATAGAGATATTTATATAATTATATATATGCATGCTAGTGGCCGTAATTTCAAAGATATTTAAATCAAATTTTATTATGTTATTTCTAGGCAAAATAGCTCGGACAAGTTTGTTAATGAGCAAAATTAGCTCGGAGGGGGGGGGGGGTTGAAATTTTGAAAAATTAATATCTCAGCCCTTATGAAGTATAGAGGAAAACTTTGTTTGAATAAATTAGACTACTCCCTATGGAGTTCACAGTGACACCAACGATTCGGGGGTTTTGGGGGTACGAGTGGGGTGGGGGGGATGGAAATTAGAAATGTTTGAAACCACGTCTTGTTGGGTATCATTGAAAAGCTCTTGATGAGTACTCTGCAAATCAATAACTAGTTTCTCGATAGCTCTCATATAATTCGAGATTTGAATGTTTGAAAAACAACAACACTTAAAAAATATACCTCACCCTGAAGACCTGCTGAAAGGAATGTTTGAGGACCGACTGAGGATAAAATTACCAATGTAATAGAGTTTGAAATATTAAAAATAATAGTTACACACCTTTAGAACAATAATGCTTGGCAAAATAAAAAATAAATAAAATATAATATCAATTTAAAACATAATAAACATCTCTCTTTTAATAAAAAATATTTCAGATTTTTATATTTCATATGGTGCATTGTACACCTTGATATTGCTGTGATAAAATAATTTTCAGCAAAAAGGAGTTTAATATGAAAGTTACGGCTGAATGAAAAAAAAAGTGTTGTCTTCAAAGAACATTGGGACTACAAGGTTAGTATTATTGTCTTGTGATATAAAAACATTATTTCTTGCTTGTATTTATGGAACTGAAACTATACTAAACTCCGTGGCGCTACATCCTTTAAGGGATCTGTGTCATCTACCAAAGGCAGATGGCAGATTTGGGGGCATGTGGTCAGCATGCAGACACCCACGGCCATTAATGATGGTTTCCTTGACCGGAGCCACTACTCCTCCATCAAGTAGTTGAAACATAATTACAACAAAATATTTCAGTTCTTACATCAATTTCTTCTTATGGCCGACTTGATCAAAAAACTACTGGTTATGTAAAAACAAAGTTTTTTATACGTAGTAAGCTTATGAGTTTTCATAAAACCAGAAGTATAGACCAGTAGTATCTTGGTTAAATCCACCATTAGCGTATTTAGGCCCCGTTACAGTGCTCTTTGCTCTTTTTTGCAGTTATTATTGCGTGTTTGTCATGCCAAGGCTAAAGAAGAAGAGTTCTGTACAGCGACAATAAATTAAACCAAAAGCACTTCGAAATCTGCCTCAGCCTGTAGGCCTGCCTAAAGGGATTTTTGTGGGAGAATTTAAAAGTACTTTTAATTTATACACATTAATTAGGCTACATTAAATATTATATTATATAAGTTAATAGGCTAATAAGTAAGTTGTAACCATTTTCAACTAGGTCTACCTGTTACAAAGGAAACTTGTATTTAAATATTAGCATTAATGTGTCTATTTATTTTTGAAACCAGTACCGGTATGCATTGTCGTACTCATGCATCAGCAGGCTTAGCTTAGCATCCATTTTGTGTCTCGGCACTCCTTAGCTTGGCATTTTTAGCATGGCATAGCATAGTTTTCTGTGTATGGTAGCCTTAATGCCTATCCTGCTCAAAGTAGGCTAAAATTGTCTTGAACCATATCGTCAAGACTTACACAATTTCTCTTTTGCAGGATGATGAGACCACGACCTTTACGAGACATGTTGAAGATTCATTATCTTTGATACTGCAACCATATGATGTATATAATTTTATCTTCAGCAATATGGAGAACACGATCCAGATTGCCATATATCAATCCAACTTTCTGCGCTACTGTTTTAAATGTAAGTTGTGTGGACTGTTTCTTCACTAAGAAAATAATTTAATTTTTTTAATACATAGTTCCTGATAAAATCTATGAAAAGATGTTTTTTTTGTTATGAAAATTAGGACTTCATGGGTTTTTATGTGGAAATTCTCAATTATGACAGTTTTACGGGTACAAGTTGCATGGTTTTAAAAGAGAGTTTAGTTTTGCATATTGAACTTAACATTGCAAGTCACTTCAGACAAGTTACATAGACCACGTCTTGTCTTCCCACACTCTATTGGCTCCATGTCTTTTCTTCTAGTACGCTCATTGGCTGCTGCCTCTGATATAGCCTGATTTTCATGCTGCCAGCACAACTTTTCTGCCTTAATTGAAAGTTCTCATTTTCTGTTCTCCTCTCGCTTTGGTGTTTTTAATGCTGGAAGACGTGCTAGAAATGAGGAAGGTCAACACCCATTATCACATAGCAAAGTGACCAAATACCGAAAGATTGAGGGAGCAAAGTCTATGTGTAGAAAGAAGAGGGTTCAATAGCCTAGGTTCCCAGTTTAATTAACGAAAGAGACCACCACCATCTTCACATCTCTGAAGTTTACCAGCCTGATGTCATGTTTAATGCCCATACCTTCAGTTTGTCTTGACTCTTATTTCTTCCAGTTCCATTCAGTGAATCTCATAGGCCTAATTCACTGTATTATATGTTATGTTACCCTATAAATCTTACCATATTCATGTAATATGTTTTATACAACTTCTGCAACGAGCTAAAAATTAAGCAATTTTCAGACTTCTTTTCTTTGAAAAAACACCTGCGAAACATCCCCTTTAAAATGTGTATTGACTTTTAAGCAGATACAGATCTGTAATAGCAGAAGGTAAATTACCAGGAGATGGCAAATTAACCAGGAGATGGCAAATTAACCAGAAGATGTGAATAATAGACAAACATCTTCAGTGATGTCAGCGATAAAATATTTTGATGTGTGAACGTCTTTGAAAGTCGGTCTTGCTAAACCCATATGTAACAGAAATAGTAAAGTAAAAGTAAAGTGTTCCCTATTACAAGCCATGGAGGCCCAGAGGGTTCCAGGAGGTTGTGGCTCCCAGATATTTAGACAGTCGGCACATGAAGGTGGTAAGGTTGTCAGCCTTACGCACCGGCCGCCTTTACCCCCAGGATTGCTCCCGGTACTCATTTCTGTTAGAGGCTGAGTCAACCCCAGGGCCACAGTGCCACCAGAAGGATTAGGCCATTTGAAAAAGTCCAATGACCTCATCGGGGATCGAACTCGCGACCTTCCAGTTTGTAGTGCAACGCCTCAACCACTACTCTACGGTGTACCTCTTAACAGAAATAGAGGTAGCCTAATGGATTTAGCTGTCAAGTCTGAACAAATGAATGCAGAAAACATTGCCTCATTAGGCTTATTCCATTCTTGATATTACATGGAGAAGACCTTGACTATTAAATTGCAGCTAAGGTATAACCTACATATTAATCTTTAAGTGTTAACTGAATAGATACTTGATGGGAGTATAGCCTACCTTCCACCAGTACAAATTTAATTGAAAAAAGTAGGCCTGTGTTTTAATTATAGCTATATTAATTTTAAAATGTTAACTAAATAGTGAGCTGTAAGATTTGAAAAGCAAGTAGCCCTATTCATGCTGCCTTTTCTAGTCATTTCAAATATGAGAACAAATCATAACACACAGAGTGTGCTAGATTTAGGCACCATGGGCAGGATATTTCACATACTCTTCAGTGTGTTCCTGATAGAGTTTACCAGAGCTTTTACTCCTGTCTTCTTCCTTCTTCTTCTTCTTTCTTGTCTCTTGTGTGAGTTTATCTCTCTTCATCTCATCTCTATTTCATTAAATATTATGGTTTACTGTTGCTGGGTTTCTATTTGAGGTGTCCCAAGCGGTTACACGAGCCTTAAACACTCATTGACTACTGATAAACTTTTGTCTCATTGGTCCTTTCCGCACAGGCTGGGCAACTACCTTATTCACATGCAATCCAATCCAATCCACATGCACCTGTACAGTGCAAACACATGCATGCATTCCGAAAAGCTGGTAGGGGAGGATTGCAAAAATAGTTGCGTGCAGTCTATTACTGTAATATGAGTGGTTGAATGATACATAGTTACGTATTATCTTGTGTACGTATTTAGCCCTCCCTATGGGAAATGTGGAAGGATAAGTTAGGTTCTCACCCTCGGATGAGCTAATCTAACCTGCAAACGAGCCCCCCCCCCCAGAGGATATTTGGATTCCCAGGAGGGTCGCTTTAAATAAAGTGAGCGAAACATCGGATTTTTATTTGTCTCAATTTAATTTGATAATATTCGCCAATTTTTTATGTAATATTTTCTAAAACAAAATATACAAATTATAATATCCAATGCTTTCAAAGAATTTCATATTTAAATTAGAACAAGAAGGTTAAAACAGGAATTACAATAGTATTGCATTTCATATAGGCCTAACAAGTAGAAATTATTGATTTCATATTTTATAAAGAAAAATAATTTGTTTCATCAATGGAAATGTCCTTGAAAATTAAATTTATTTACGATCTTGATTTAAAAAAAAGGAACACAAGCCTGAAGGGAAAAGGACTAGTTAATTTATTTTTGATGAATTAAAATTAATATAATTTCATGTTTTATTTAAAACAGAAACCTGAGAAAAAAGAGATAATTAAAATGGAGGCAAGCCTAAAAACCACGATTGGACTGCCTCACCGGTCCAAGATGTAGGATCTCCCGCTAATGGCTTACAGGCAGGTAGTGAGACAAAACATAACTGCAAAGAAAAACTTCCAGAACACAATAACTTTAACTAAACTTTAATTAAAACTGGCAGACATGTTTAAGAGCAGAAACCAAAGCACTCAAATGGTTACAAGGAAAGGGACGCCATGAGGTGATACAAAAGGCAGGAAAAGAAGAGAAGCAATTACATGTCACAAAAGGAAAATATACACTACAGAAACTACACGGGCAAATCTAAACATACATAAAATCAAGGAAAGAAGAGTGAGAGAAGGCAAAAGGTTTCTAAACACACTATCACATGCATGAACAACGGTAGCTGGGGAAAGCATCCCCCTAGCCACATGTCTTTTTCATCTTTAATGGAAACTACGCAGGCTGCGGCTCGACAAACGTTACTGCCACAAAAACTAGTTACAAGTAAAAGTTTCCTACATTGAAAAAGCCTCGAAACTATAGGGAACCCGCGCTCTAAGTCTGGCTAGGTTGCAAGCCGTTTACCCAGACATACCTCGTGAAACGCCATTAGGGAGAGAAGCAGCAAGAAGGCGGAAGTCACGTGAGGTAAAATGCATGATGTCACAGCATGTGTCGCTCCACGCCACAGAGTACCGTCACTAGGAACATGCGCGTGTGAGTGAAACAACTGCCAGTGCCACAGTACAGGAGTACAAACGCTGAGCACGGACAATATAATAAAAAATAATTGTGCCCCCGGCACAGCATGAATAAATATCTGAATAGTTGCATCCCGAAGTGATCACAATAAGCAGTGTGCACTGTAATACGAGGGTTGGTCAATAAGTAAGGTCTCCAATACTCTAGCCTAAGCTAGACGGATGAGAGATTTGGCACCACTGCCATGTCCCGCTATCTTCCCTTTTTCAAACGAGCCATTGCTGCAGCCGCTGAACCTTTTAGTGTCTGAGGTAGAGCTGTTTGAAATAGATCTCCCGATTTCCGTCCCCGCCAAGTGCGCCTACGCGAAGTCATATGGTTTCTTACTGCAAAAAAAGTTCCGCCGATTGAAATTCACAGACAGCTTTGCGAAGTTTATGGAGAGGGATGTATGGACATAAAAAATGTGCGTAAATGGGTTCGCGAGTTTAAACAGGGCCGGAAAAATATTCATGATGAAGAACGAAGTGGGAGACCAACAACAGCCGTCACAATGGCAATGGCAAAAGTCGATGAATTGGTGCGACAAGATCTACGCGTCACTACTAGTGAACTTTGTTTATTGCTTCCTGACATTTCTAAAGGTTCCATACAGACCATTTTGAGTGGCAAATTGATGTTCCATAAGGTTTGTGCGAGGTGGGTTCGCGGAGGGCGCACTCGGCGGGGACGGAAATCGGGAGATCCATTTCAAACAGCTCTATTTCGGACATTAAAAGGTTCAGCGGCTGCAGCAATGGCTCGTTTGAAAGAGGGGAGATAACGGGACATGGCAGTTGTGCCAAATCTCTCGTCCGACGTTGTGAGCTTGGGCTAGAGTGTTGGAGACCTTACTTATTGACCAACCCTTGTATTTTCGGGGTGTGGATGCAGTCTTCCTTACATCTAGTTCCTTTTGTATATTTTTGTATTATGACAGTTTCTTTAATTTATTGTTTGAGTGCTAAAATTGTGTTCTTTTGTTTAGGCCTACCTCTTTTAGCAATATTCAAAGTTTTACCCTTTTTTATATTTTTTTTTATTTAACAACTTCATTTAACAACATGCTCCATTACAATGTGTAACACTACATGTTATGGTTTACATCTGTATTTAAAGTGTTTACACTATTTCCAAATATGTGCTTTAATTCCAATCTGGTTCGGTTCTAATTTAAAGAACTATTGTCGAGTGTTTGGCCCTCCACCGAATGGAAAATAATTGAATATACTTAAAAAAAAGAACAGAACTTTATTTCCCTTACAGCATAAACTCATGCCATATTTGTTCTAGAATTCTCAACAGTAACCAAGGCCTCCTAGATACTGACTACAGCATCTGGAAACAAAAACATCTCACCCAGTATTCCCAACATTCTCCCACCAAGTTAACGGATAAATAGGAGTTAACTTAACCTAGTTATGGGAACACAAATTCTTAACATAAAACGAATTCAACTTAGTCCAGATATCTTTTTGGAACATTAATAATTCTTCCACATAGAGTTCTTTTTACTTCTTCTTCATCATTTACATTATCACAAGACACATCACTATCCTCTTTCACAGTCTGTTCTCTCCGTTCACAGTCTGGAATAAAAGATTTAATCTCTGATGATGGTCCACTAACTTTCGCTTCTAGAAGGGGGTAAAGTCTTTGAACTGGACGCAGAGCTTCTCCAGATGCAGTCTTCAAACGAACAAGGCGGATGACTCCATCCTTTCCAGGCATAGTTTCTATCACCTTTCCTAAAGGCCAGTCCAGTCTCTTCAAATTGTCATTGCCAATTAAGACGACATCACCAACTTGAATACTTCCAAATTGTTTGGCATGCATCTGCTGTTGAAGTTGACCCAAATATTCACTGCGGAATCTTTTTCTCAGATTCTCTCTGAGCTTTAATCTGTACTTCAATCTCTTGTTTAAGCTAGAGGATTCAACGATATCAATCTCAGGCACAGACACTTCGTGAACATCCTGAATAAACATTGCAGGTGTTATGGCTTCTAGTTCATTTGAATTATCAGCTATATATGTCAGAGGTCTCGAATTTATCACACTCTCACAGTCACATAATATTGTTTCCATCTCCGAATATGTGAGAGATGAACGTCCTAGTGTTCTCCGAAGTAACCTTTTTACAATGCCTATTAACCTCTCCCACCAACCTCCCCACCAGGAAGCAGTTGGAGGGTTGAATTTCCACTTTATTCTCTCAACCGAACAGTACTCAAGCACCTTAGACCAATCAATTCGCCTGAAAGCAGTCTCAGCACCAGAAAAATTAGTCCCATTATCACTAAAAATTACAGCTGGTCTTCCTCTCCTTGCTACAAATCGCCGGAATGCTTGCAGAAAGGCATCTGTTGATAATGACAAGAGTAGCTCTAAGTGGACAGCTCGAGTAACTCCACACGTGAATAAACAAATCCATGCCTTTTCAGAGTTTTTCAGGAAAAGGGGTCCAGCCAGATCCACGCCTGAAACTTCAAAGGCAGCAGCATCTCTTACACGTTCTGCTGGAAGTGGTGGAGTGGGAACTCCTAATGGTTTAGCTTCCTGGCGCTTCTTCCACCTATCACCCAGAATCTTTCTCTCATAATTGAAAGCATACTCTGAACTCCAATATGACACTTTCGAACATGAGCATCCATAATCAGTCGTGACACAAAGGGATGATTCCTTGGTAGAAGTACAGGATACCGAAAGTCATGACTATCAGGTCTGTTGGAGATTTTAGTACGTATGCGGAAAAGACCATCATGATCTTCAAAGGGTTGAAGACTGGAGATTCTGGGGTCTGTAGTGCTAGAAAATGCATCTTTCTGAACTAATTTCAGGACCTTTATTTCAGCAGAGTTAACTTCTTCAGTAGAAAGAGGTCCCGTTTTCTTCATAAAATTTTCAGAGCCCACAGCTCTACAATTGTTCATGAACCGACACATCCAAGCAATCATTCTAATAATTTTTTCACTCTTTGAAAAGTATCTGTAGTACCAATCACTTGGAAGGGGATCAGCTTCTTTACACAGCATAGATGAAACAACCGTACTTTTTCTTTCTTGAGTTATAACATCCTCTTCAAATTCAACGTCACACAAAGGCCAATTACTTAGTGGTTGGTACAACCATTCAGGTCCCTCCCACCATGATGACTGAAGCAGCTTTTTTCCAGAACAACCTCTAGATGGCAGGTCAGCAGGGTTACAGATACCTGGAACATGATGCCACTGTTCTAATTGAGTCAGCCTTTTAATTTCATCCACACGGTTTCCCACAAATGTAGCCCACTGATCTTCCCTTTTAATCCATGCTAAGACAGTGGATGAATCGCTCCAAAAGTATGATTCACACCCAGTAGGAAGGTCTGCAATTATTGATGCATGAAGTCTAGCACCAATCAAAGCTGCTAGCAATTCTAGGCGAGGTATAGTGACTGTATTTTTAGTAGGGGCAACCCTTGTCTTTGCTTGGATCAGCTGTACATTTACTTGCTGACTTGTCTCTACCCTCAAAAATACAGCTGCAGCGTAGGCATCCTTGCTGGCATCACAAAAGGTGTGAACACTCCATTCACCAGGTTCACTGTTAGAAGGTAGCCATCTTGGGATTTTCATATCTTTCAAACATGCTACATCACCTGCCCATCTTGCAAATCTGTTTGCGATGCCTTGATCCACCTCTTCATCCCAGCCAATCTTCAAACTCCACAATTCTCTTAAGATAAGTTTTGGTTCTAGAGTCACAGGAGATGAAAAACCAATTGGATCAAACACTTTATGGGCTGCAGAAAGAATAGTCCTTTTGGTAATTTTCTCTGGAACATTTTGGAAACATTCTGGGCTTATTGCCAATGTGTCGTCTCTTCTGTCCCAGACTAAACCAAGTACATTAGTGAGGCAAGTCTCTGGAGGAGCATCTGGATCTGTGTACTCCCACCCTCGTAATTCGAACTTGCCATCAGCCATAACTGATGTAGCTTCTTGAATGAATGCTTTAAGCTTTCTGTCATTGTCAAGACTAGTGATCACATTATCAACATAGAAGCTATCCGAAAGACTCTTAATAGTGGCCTCGGAATATGGGGAAACTTCAAGTTGGCACTCACGAAGAACTCTTGTTAGATGAAGTCTTATAACAGCATTCAGCAAATAAGGACTACAAACAACACCAAACACAACTCTCCTGTGTCGATAAACAATTATATTCCCTGTGTCATCCTTCCATAAGAATCGTAGGAAATTCCTATCATTGGTACATATACTAATCTGCAAGAAAGCTCTCCGAATGTCTGCAACAACTCCTACTTTCTTCAGACGAAATCTTAAAAGAAGTGGGGGTATCTCTTCTATCAATACTCTCCCCTTCTCCAAGCACATATTCAATGAGGGACTGTTCTTTTCACGAGCTGATGCATCGAACACAGGCCTAATTTTTGTAGTACTATTTTCTTTGACAACATGTCTGTGAGGAAGATAATGACATCTGTCACTAGCAATCTCTGAGTCAGGAACTCTTTCAATTACACCTTCTTCAATCCATTCTTCAAAAACATGTTCATATTCTGAGTACAGTGAATTAGCTTTTAACTTCTTGACTGTAGAATCCAGTCGTTTTTCAGCAAGAATGTAATTCGATGGGAGATGAGGGTGCCTGTCCTTCCAGGGAAGCTGGACTTCATATCGACCTTCAGAATTTACCTTCACAGTCTCTTCAAAATGCTTGTCAACTTCTGCCTGCATTTCAAGTTTAGTTTTCCTATCTGCAGGATCAGTAATGCCTATCAGCTCCAATTTCCATAGATCTGAGATATTTAAATCATTAATTAGCATTGAAGTTACAATCATAGCAGTTGTAACCCTAGGTTGTTTAATGGGGTATTTACCAAAAATTGTCCATCCCAACCTAGTCTCCATAGCTACCAATCCACCAGATAAATTTCTGATATTACCAGTGAATAGTCTAGCAGAAACATCAGCACCAATCAGGATTTCTATTGGTCCTGGATTACTGATAAATTGTTGAAAATTACAGTACACAATAAACAACCTGCGACTTCTGACAGTTCACTCGAAGCGGGTAGCAGGGATAGCTGCGTTGCCACGTTGTATCACTTGTAGTAGAGCTTCTGTCAGCTGTTTAGCCGCGCTCGAAATTTCAAACCTCTCGCATAGCTTCGGCATTTAATAGGCTCATAATGGTTAAAGGTAGGATCGTAAATTAAATTGCTTAAGTCTTCAAAATTTTTATTTTATTCCTAACATTTTGCATTTAAAATATGAAGTATAGCGTTAATAAATTTTTATTCAATTGAAGGTCATATTTAAAAATGTTGGGTTTTTTTACCACCTTATCATTGAGGGAATAAGGTTAAAAAATCCAACATTTGACTTCTCTGTCAATCCAGATTTATGCAGCATGCAGCGTACGAAATTTGTAGAAAATAACCATTAAGTGTTGGCGTCGTAGTCGAAATGACCATGCATGACCAAAATTTTTCCGTGTGTTTAGTTATACACATTCTTGAAAATGTAACAGTTTTCCTAGCTTTCAGTTATATAATTGATTATTATTATTATTATTATTATTATTATTATTATTATTATTATGATTATTATTATTATTAGTATTTTATTAAGTGCCAGTATGGTACTTTATGAGATTGTGTGTGGGGAGGGAAAATGTCTGTCCGTCTGTCTGTCTGTCCGTCCGTCCGTCCGTGTGTCTGTACGCGCGATAACTCAAATACGCTTAATCGGATTTTAATGAAACTTGGTATATACATTTATAATGTTCATGGGAAGAACCCTATTGATAATGGACCAAATCGGTTGACCGGTACCGGAGTAAAACTCAATTTAGTGTCTATTTTAAAGGCGCGATAACTCAAATACGCTTTATCGGATTTTCATGAAACTTGGTATACGAATTTATAATGTCCCTGGAAAGAAGGCTATTGATATTGGACCAAATCGGTTGGGCGGTACCGGAATAATGCCCACTTTAGTGCCTTTTTATGGTAATATATCACAAAGGCGCGGATAACTAAAATACGCTTTATAGGATTTTCATGAAACTTGGTATACGAATTTATGACGTTCTTGGGTACAAGCCTATTGAATTAGGGCCAAATCGGTTGGCCGGTACCTAAATAACTAGTATATCAATATTAATTTTGTAATGAATACTCTTTCATGGCCCTCAATCTATATATATAAAAATGAATGTATGTGTGTGTGTGTGTGTGTCCTTTATGCATTACTACACCATTCATCCGATCGCCATGAAACTTTGGGAAGTTGTTGTGTACATTCCCGGGAAGGTTTCTGTCATACTACATTTTTAATTTTAGCCTTCGTTCGCGAGTTATGAGTGAAAAACGGCAAGAAAACGTGCATTTTTTACGCTTTCGAAGCATCAGTTTTGAGTTATTCATTTCAGTTGTCAAATCAATTGCAGAAGGCTTTGTCTATTATTGTCATACCTTGGAAATAATATCGTCGCGATCGCCATGGAAGGCAATGGATATCTCAGGTTATTATAAAAGCTATAGATGTCGATAAGGTAATGTTAAACATATTTTATTTGACATGGAATATAGTTTACAGAAAATTCCGAGGAAGTTGCTTAGTTCGGGGTCCTGGCTACAACGTTTTTATATGTAATCGTAATTAAAATATCTTATGTAGGGTCGTTAAATCTGCCTGAAATGTAACGGAATTATAAGTCTGGACAAATGAATATAGAAATCACGGCCTCAGTAGGCTTATTCCATTTTTCACCTATATAAATAAAAACTAATGTACTATGTCTGTCTGTCAAATACATTTACGCACTTTTTTTATCGTGAGTTTAATCGATTTCAATTCTCATAATCTTTCGAATTACTGCATTTTTCCATTTATTTTCTAATCGTGAAATTCACTTCAAAGCCGGATTTATAGCTGTTTCATTAATTAGGCCTATCAAATGTTTAGTTTACACCTATGAATGTTTCGCGTGCAAAGTGTTAATAAATATAATACTTTAATTATTTTGCTCTTAATTGTTAATCTTTCAATTAATTATCTTGGGAGAAGCCGTGGGAATCTGCTATAAGCTATAGCCTATCTAGCGTTTTCTGAGGGAATAGTTTGTGTGTGATAAGTCGTTCTTCCCCATTTCAAATTCTTAATACCTATATAAAGACCTTAAAGACCTAGAGTTTGAAAATCGAAAGTCCTTCATAAGTTATTTTCGCATTAACAAAATACAAAACCCGAGCGACGCCGGGCCTTTTAAGCTAGTATATTAAAAAACGTAACAAATTGCCAATCGTATATTGATATTGTTAGCAACCATGTTTGATTTGTTTCTTCATAACGATGTCACTGTGGGCTAAATAATAATTTAAATAATGTAAATCAGCGATTTATAACTAGCCGTTGAATATTGATATTATATTGTGTATTCTATGGTTATGTTGACTACCGATATTTACATTAGGCTATATTTTAATGTGAGTATTTTTTATATTCTTTTCTGTGCAGCAATATGCCTAATGTAATTCCTGACAGATAGATTTCATATTGACTTTTTATTCATTCATAACCTTTAAGGCTGCTTTAAATTGAAACAGAGATATCACAATATTAAAATTGCTGTAATACCTGGCCTTTACACGGAACCACCCTTAAATTATTGCTATTTAAAAGCTTTTAAATAATTGTGTGCACTGATATTCTCTCCAAGCACACGACCACTCAGTAACAAGCCGAAAATAGCGCTAATACACGGAACACAAAAATTAACACAAGTAAGCAATAGTGAACCACGTGCTACTATGTAGTGCAATATGGCAACGTGCTACCCCTCCAAGTTCAGGTTGTAGGCGAAGGGAGAAGAGGGTGGTGGCACCTTACTGGCTACAGCACAAGCGGTGGGAACGTTGCCATGGAAACATACCCCTCCAAGAACTGTCAGAAGTCGCAGGTTGTATATTTTGTACTGTATTAGTTTGACCAACTATTTCATTAACCAATGCTTTGTCCTGAACAAGAGGTACATTATCACAAATATTGTCTTGGTCCAATACCTCAAAATTGCACAGAAAGTCATTACTGAGACTGGCCAGATAAATTCTATACTTATCATGCTCACAATTTCCAGTCTTTTGACCTCCAAATAGTGAATGGACAATTGTTTCCTTGCCAACAGGTGAATAGTTCATTTCTTGTGCTGTCCTCTTCAAAATGTAAGAACGTTGTGACCCTGTATCAAGAACTGCCTTCACAATACGTTCTGAACCATTTCCTCGTACTTTCACTTGTAGCGTAGGAAGCAACACACTGTTATCACATGTCAAATTGGCAAGAGCTTCATCCTTATGCACAGTCATTTCTTCGGGCTTGGTAACGTCCGTACTGGTAACCACATTCTTGTTTCTCTTTAAGTCAGGACACAATAAGATAACATGGCGTTTGTCACAAATCAAACACTTTCGCTTGAAGGTACACCTTTTCGCCATATGGTTTGGCTTAACGCAAATGAAACAATGTTTCTTAGCTTTAATGATATCAAGCTTCACTGAGAGCGGCATATCTCGAGCTTTGTAGCAGTCAGCGCTACTATGCTGTACATCATTGCAAAATATACAAACTGAACGTTTATCTTCTTGTAATGAGAGTAAACCCATGGCTGTAGGAACTTCGGCTTGTCTTGAATATGATTTTGGACTGCTGTCTTTCTGAACTTTCTTTGGTCTATCAGTTGACTGCTTAAAACCTGACATGGCAACATGGATGCGTTCTTCATTTTGAACTTGTGGCCGATCAGTTCATATAGACTTATATAAAATACATTCCACGGACAATATTTGAACTTCCCGCAACATTATCGACTGCTAAAAATGACCATTACGCCTAGACTATTACAATGACCATAAAACAAATTACATGACAAGACAGAGGACATTTACACGGACAATTTGATATGCAACACGACCATCTGAATCAAAAGACATTAACTGCAATTACAAATAATTAATCAAACGATTAATTATTAACACGACAACATAGAAAATTACATCATTCAAAGTGTAATCAAGAAAGCAATACAACTACACTTATAACAGACAATAGTGACAAATACTTTATGAATTATTAACTAAATAGAGGAATACAATGCATTGAGGGTGGTACTTTTCTGTCTGGAAAAGACCACTGACGCCACCATTAGCTTGACATTGACATATGTGTTTCTCCCCCAAATCTCACTCCATTTTAACGACAAATATTTTAAACACTAGCAGACGACCTAGCTAATTCCCAATCACAAGAGACAAAGCTAAAATGACAGAACCAATGGAAATGCAAGAATATTTTAACACAGAAACATATTAACAGGAACATGAGCAAGGAACGCGAACTTGCGACTTATACTCCGAGGTAACGACTACGAAACTGGAAGACATGGATTGAAGGGACACGGACATTATTTTTGTAGACGAAATAAGAGGTAGGAATATTGACTTTTATACAGTGAAATAGTAACGAACACGAATATTGATTTTATACCGACTTTTACAGTAATACTGTCGAGGATATAAATTTATATAAAGAAACAAGAAAAGATTATAAATATTATTTTTGTATTGAGAAGTGAAAAGAATATATACCGCCATAAGATAAATAACGTAAAATTCCTGCGATAAAACGTGCAGATGTTAAAAGGATAATAAATAACCTAAAGTGATTTTGGCGACGACGAAGTAAATAGAAAAAGACATTATATAAAGTAACCGTATTCTTCCTCCCGACATATTCCGATAATTTACAGACTAAGTGACAAAATTAAGAACAAAATAAACTTACAAATATTATTCAAGTACATAACCAATTGACATCATTTCACGACCCATCATTTCCTAGGCTTATATCCTATATTAGCTTCGTCGAGCACGGCCCTAGAAAGAGATCTCGCTCTACCAACTGAGTAACCATTAGCTGGACAATATATTTATTAATAATGTAAGAATTAAAAAGAAAGGCGCTCATACAAATTCAACGACACCTTAACCAACGGGTACAAATTAGCTGCCCAACTTGTGGCCTAACTAACCAACAGTCACAAATTGGTGCCCATCTCGGTGCTAATTACCATATCACCCACCGATCTAACATCAAAACATAGGATCGGTCACATCATTTTGAACTTCAGCTTTCATGAATCATCATCATCAGGATCTAAAGGCAATGCCTTGTTGTAGTAGCCATGTCTTCCTCTTCATCGCTGTTCTCTTTAGATTTTCGTATGACAGCACGTCCATATCCTTTATCATGTTTTTAATAAATGAATTTCTTGGACGTCCTCTTGATTTCTTTCCCAGTATTTTCCCTTCAAAAATGTAAATGAGTAGACCATTGTGCCGAAATGTATGACCCACTAACTTTGCTCTTCTACTCTTAATTGAATTCAGAAGGGATCTCTCTTCCATCACTTCATTAAGCACTTCTTCATTTGTTTTCCTATCCACCCAACTCGTCTTTGTTAGCCTTCTCCATATCCACATTTCTGCTGCTTCTAGTTTCTTGGCTTCTGCTTTTCCTATTGTCCATGTTTCACATCCATAAGTTAATACACAACTTACAAATGTTTTGGCAAATTTTTTCCTTACTTCCATGCTTAAATGGTTATTTGTGAGAAGATTCCTTTTGTTCTGAAATGCTTGTTTAGCCAGGTTTATTCTTCTCTTAATTTCTGTGTCACACTTGTTAAACTTATTGATAATGCTACCCAAGTAACAAAAACTTTCGACCTGGTCTAGGGCTGTACCGTCAAGCTGTATGTTGATTTTAAAATTTTCATTTGTTTTTCCGATCACCATGGTTTTTGTTTTCTTTTTATTGATCTTCATTTTAAAATTTTTCAATGCATCTGATAGAACTTTAAGCATTTTATTCATTTCCTTTTCTGAATCAGCCAAAATAACTATGTCATCTGCAAATCGAATGCTATGAATACTGACTCCATTTATTTTAATACCCTTTGTTTTTCTTTTCATTTCTCTGATTGCTTCCTCAATGAACATATTAAACAGATGTGGCGATAATGGGCAGCCTTGTCTCACTCCTCTTCTTATTCTGGCTTCTTGTCTGCTCCCATTAATATTTATTTCAGTTGTTTGTGTTTTGTATAAGTTTAGAATAAGTCTTCTATCCCTCCAGTCTACTCCAAATTTTTTCAATGTTTGGAATAGTAATTCCCAGTCTACGTTATCAAAAGCTTTTTCGAGGTCTATGAAGGTGGCAAAGGTTCTTCTGTTTACTTCAATTCTTCAATTCTTCTATCTTTCATGAATGACATGAACTTATTAAGCCTTTGTTCTGCATTAGATATATCACTGTATAATGAACTCCGCTGCCATACTCTTAAGAAATCTTCAGTCATGCATGATTCTAACAAAGGGCAAAGGATTGCTGCACACTTTCCAGTTGTAACACCAAGAGATTCAAGTGCCCTCAAATGACACTCCAGTTTATCGTACATATCCGTGAGGGAACGGTATGATTTATTTGCAGGAAGGGTCAAACTGAGAAGATCCCTTATATATACTTCAATAAGAAGGTCCTCCCTACCAAACCGTTCTTGAAGTGCCTCAATCACTAATGTGTAGTTATCATCTGTAGCTGGGAAACTGTCTACAACAGATCTAGCTCTAGAGTTTGGTAGAATAGCTTGCATCAGGTAATAAAATTTATCTACCGGGGCAATCTCTTCATTATTGTGTATACGTTGGAATTGGTTCCAAAATGGCAGCCATTCCCTGAGTTCACCGCCAAACTTGCGAAATTCAATGGTGGGTAACTTGATTTTCCTATTTGTTTGAACATTAGATGACGGTTCTTCACTTGCAACAGATAGTTGATCTTGAGAATCAGTTTTTGAGCACCGTACTTTTAACAGTGTATACTTATTACGATACTCATCAGCAGCTAATGCCTCTTCTTCTAATGCTTCCTCAGTTGCACCATTGTCCAACATATAATCCATAACTTGTTCATTCAGCACATTTATCTTCTCAAAATATCGTTCTATATTATCAAATGCTGCACAAGCTTCATCATATTTCTTCTCTTCTAGAAGCTTCTGCATTGTAGCTGCATTTCTGGTAAACAGACTTCTTTCAATTTTTCTTCTACTTTTAATTTTCTCCATTGTGGAAGTACTCACAAAACACTGACAAAAACACTATCGTGCCGTCACTTTGGGCGCCAAATGTCGAGTGTTTGGCCCTCCACCGAATGGAAAATAATTGAATATACTTAAAAAAAAGAACAGAACTTTATTTCCCTTACAGCATAAACTCATGCCATATTTGTTCTAGAATTCTCAGCAGTAACCAAGGCCTCCTAGATACTGACTACAGCATCTGGAAACAAAAACATCTCACCCAGTATTCCCAACAACTATATTATTAGTCAAGACAATCATATTTACAAATTTACAGAAGTCTTTTGAAAATCTTTTCATTAAGTCTCTTTTATCTGGTGGCCAAACTCCTCCTCTAGTGATTATGCTTCGACGTAAAAAGTTTTACCCTTATTTACCTGCTATTTTGCAATTCTCTGAACTTAAAGCTGAGAGGCTGTCCTTTTCTCCCTTCTAATATAACAATCTTTTACAACTGTCTTCCTGCCTATTTTTATTTAACTATTTCATATTTCCTTACCAATTGTAATTTCTTCTATGATTTGAGTAATGTTATATATACTTAATGATTTTAATTTACTTTACTAATCGTAGTTTCACAGATAATATTAAGAGGTAATATTCTAATCAATTCTAATTAGGACTATAAGTAAAACTCTCTCATTTCTCATCCTCAGCATACTCCAACTGCCGGCTGCACCCTCTTGCAGACATCCTACAAACTTCTTAATTAGATCATCTTCCAAGGGGATGTCAGAATTCATTAAATGATCTGCATTTTTTTTTATTTATTTTTTTTTATTTTTTATAAAGTCGTTATCCTACATTGTACTGGTAAGTTCCTTATGTCCCTGGATGCACTTGACTAGTTGTGGCCCCTGTTCATTTCCATGGACCATGTTCTACACTGGGCTGCTATTGCAGATTTCTCAGTTTGCACATAATATAATAAATGACATAAGTAATAACATTTAATGAGTCTTTTGGTGCTCCTTCATTCTGGTCTAGATTTTTTCACTTATTACTTAAGGTGACAGTTAGGAAGTATGCTTAATTCCACCAGTGTTGACCAAAAACAAACCCCTAAAAAGTACATAGGAAAAACATATTGCTCAAATTGAAAAATCTGTAGTAGCAGCCCATGTGTGGAATATGGGCCATGAAATTGAACTGGAGCCGGTACTAGTTAAGTGCATCCAGGGGGGACATAAGGAACTTACAATATATGAGAAGATCTTTATCCAGAAAAATGCAGATCATCTAATGGATTTTGACATCTAATTAAGAAATTTGTAGGATGTCCACAAGAGGGTGCATGGATCGCAGAGCTGGCAGTTGGAGTATGTGGAGGATGAGTATGAATTTCTAAAAACAATTGTCCAGGTCAATTTTATAATTTTGGTGAAGTTCTGAATATAAAATCTCCACCTATGTTTTCATAATTCTATAACTTCACTGTGTGAACTTCCACATTAATTTATATGCATTTTTTTTTTTTTTTTTTTTGCAGTATTCAAATAAAGTTTCCTCACCTGCTGCTGCAACATCTTCCTCACCAATTGTTGCCAAGCCTCGAGAAACATCTCCTCTTAAGAATGAAATTGGAGTGCTGACGGCAAAAGTACAACCCATTTTACCAGTTAATTCACAACCAACAGTTAAGCAAAAAGTTCTCACAGAAGACAAACAATGGCACGAATTGAAAATAGATTCATCTCAGCTGAAGAAGCATTACCTCATGCTATCAAAAATTCGGCTGACATGTAAGTATTTATGCTTTCTTATAGGCCTACTTTGGTAAGATCTTTTCATCCCATATCAACTATGCTCCCAAACTTATCCCCATTTACTTTTTTTTTTCTCCTTTCTTTTTCCTTTATTTGCTGCATGCTCCCATTACTTCTTGTAATATTACATGCATAAGTTACTTTACATACATGTTACAAATTATAATATTAATGGCAGTGTTGTTATTAACATACTGATGCCTGCCAAGTTTTAAAATGAATCAAGATCGATACTGTTTATGAATTTAACAAAGAGTGTCTTATGTTTCACAATAAGTTCATTGTTGCTGATAGGCCACTTCCCTCCCACTTTCGTTATGTCTCTTTCCAAAATCTGTCTTTGAGTCTTCAATTGTTCACATCTCCACAGAAGGTGGTCCACAGTTTGAACTTCCTTATTACATACACAATTTGGGTTATCTGTAATTTTGAATCTGTGAAAATATTCTCTGAGCTTTCCGTGCCCTGTTAGCAGTGGCGTAGGAAGGGGGGTGTGGGCTGCCCCGGGTGCCTTCACCCGGGGGGTGACAAATAAAAATATGTCTTTGTAAGTAAAAAATCGCTCAAGGGAATTTAAAGAAAATAATAATATTATTTTAGACAATTAAATAAGCTTAACAACTTTCTACAAGTCAACATGCGTATTGAAACTTCTTTTAGTTTTAAATTCTGTCAACAAAGGTAATAAAACGCAGCTGAACTGGCCGCTGTGTTGATACGAACAATAATATTATGGTTATATTAGAGGAGGGGTGTTTATTACTGTCGATGCTTGTCTCTGCAGTTTTATTAATTTAAATGAGACTTCAACAATCGGTGATATTTTATATCACTTAAGCCGCAACCAATTCTACCCGCTGCGGCAGTCATGACTGACGAAAATAAACTTTGAATGTGAGTTGACTCCGAAGTCTCCTTCAATCTAGATTTTGAACTGGGATGTGCGCATATTTAAGAATAAATTATTAATAATACAGTTCCGTAAAATAGTTACATACCGTAACTTGTTTATGAAATTTATTAGGATCAACCTATAAAAAAATGATGTATAATTCACATAACTTCCTCTGCCCAAATAAAAGTTAGCCTCCCCTTAAAAATAAGAGAAAGTTGTCGCCAATCTTCGTGTCACATCCCCAAAAGCATGGGCGTACGGTGAAATTTTGTTCGGGAGGGGTTCAATGTAAAGTCGTCTCAGCTCCATGTCCTTGCGCACATTGTGAATTAATACTTTTTTAAATTACTAAACAGTTGTATTGTGATAATTAATACACTGTAATCAGGGGTGCCCACCCCCCCCAAACTTCATGACTCACCCCCCCAAAACTTCATGACTCATCCCCCCAACTTCATTGCTCACCCCCCAAACTTCACTGCTCATCCCCCCAACCTGATTGGCTGTCGACAAGGGCACCCATATGATATTTTCTAATGGGGGGTTATTTTTTTAATTTATTAATATTTTGTTGCTTTAACTTCTTGGGCCACTTTGTAACATTATATTAATAATATAATAAGTGCAACAATGACGTAGCCAGAAAATAATTTCGGAGAGGGTCGAAAGTGCCGGGGGGGGGTTTGGAACACCCCCCCCCCCCCAAAAAAAGGGGTCGGGGGTCCATCCCCAGAAAATTTTTAAATATTGAACTAATGAAAATCACATTTTAAGCTATTTTAGCACAAAAAAACTAGTTAGGAAATTTGTTTATTGTACTCTAAGACATGCCAATGTAAACAAGAAATTGTTACCTAAGTTGGTGTCCACCCCGGGAAGTTTTTAAATATTGAACTAACGAAAATCACATTTTAGTCTATTTTAGCACTAAAAAACTAGTTAGGAAATTTGTCTACCATACTCTAAGACATGCCAATGTAAACAAGAAATTGTTACCTAAGTTGGTGTCCAACCCGGGAAATTTTTAAATATTGAACTAACGAAAATCACATTTTACGCTATTTAAGCACTAAAAAACTAGTTAGGAAATTTGTCTACCATACTCAGACATGCCAATGTAAATAAGAAATCATTACCTAAGTGGGGGCTCCACCCCCGGAAAATTTTTAAATACTGAACTAATGAAAATCACATTTTACGCTATTTTAGCACTCAAAAACTAGTTAGGAAATTTGTTTACCGTACTCTAAGACATGCCAATGTAAACAAGAAAATGTTACCTAAGTCAGGTGTCCATCCCCGGGAAATTTTTAAATGTTGAACTAATGAAAGTCACATTTTATGCTATATAGCACTGAAAAACTAGTTAGCAAATTTGTTTACTATACTCTAAGACATGGCAACTTAAACAAGAAATTGTTACCTAAGTTATAATACTTATTACTATTTATAAGAAAAGTTGAATAACACATGGAACAGTTTACATAATAGGCCTACTCATTATGTTATGAAAAGTAAATAACTGCTATATCATATTTCACACACCAACAAATCTTGTTTAATTAATTATTTTTTAAAAAATACAAATATAGAATTTTATGTTTTGACTTTTGGGGGATCCAAACCCCCTGGACCCCCCTTTCCTAATCCACTGTTAGAAGAGACCTTTTGGAGTTATAAAACTTGACCGTTTTTATTTTTAACACATAAAACGCTAATTTTGCAAAAAATTTCAACCCCCCCCTCCCAGAAAATTCATAAAACTATAATATTTCCCCCCCCCCAGAAATTTCAATGACGCAGTCTGCGTCTTAACCCCCCCTCCCCCCTGTGGGCACCCCTTCTGTAATAAATTAATATGCAGCTCAGTCTTTGAAACTGTTTTTCTTAAGATTTCTATCCATTTCTCGTTTAAGCTAGAGCCTATAAATAAAAAATTTCTTTTGAAAAAGTATCATACTACTGTATGATGTTTAGGGCACGTTTTTAAAGTCATCTGTGGAAAACCCCGATTAATGCCAATTACTTAAAGATAATTTTGTGATGAGCTCTTGATTACTGTTGGCTTTACAAACAGAGTGATGTATTTCGGTGGGAGTATTCGAGATGTCGTTTGATAGATTCCGAAGGAATTTTTATTTACTAGTAATAAATCAGTTATTAAGCTGAAAAACTATCAACACCACGAGGTTTTGAAATTTGAATCTTAAATAAATTACGATAAATCTTAAATAATGCTTTGATATGTACGAAATTGTAAAATATGTAACAACCGAAGCATAGTTTTATTTTTTTAATTTTATTATTTTTTTTTTTTAAATTTCGTTCCATGATTTATAATCTTCGAAATATTGCAGATATTTCGGGAGGGGTTTCAACCCCCTGAACCCCCCCTTACCGTACGCCCATGCCCAAAAGGTACCTAACCCAAATACAAAATTTTGTTTTCGTACGATTTTCCGTTACTTACAAGAGGCCGTATTGCAAAGAGCGCGTATTCAGAGTGGGTGGCTTATAACTACCCTTCAGAGAATTATTTCGAAAAAGTGTTTCAAACAAAAGTTTTAGCTCTATAAGCAACCCACGTGCAATATTTAAAGAAAATCGTTAGAGCCGTTTTCGAGAAAACTTTCTTTATGTAAAAATAAGGAAAACTTGTCTCCAATCTTCTGTTCACATCTTGAAAGGTATCTGACATAAATACAAAATTTTGTCCTTTTATCAAAATTCACCTTTCCAAAATTCGAGATTTCGCTTGGAAAACAAAATATAAAAAAATCACTCAAAAAATAAAAGTTCGGACAATTTCGGGAGTGTATTTTGGCCTAGATGTTCGCTTTATGAACGGTAACACCTATAGTCTGTCGCTCACGAAAACAATATATATCTGTCTGTCTATAACGTACTTTAGATTAATGATAATAATAAAAAAATAATAGCATTTATTGTCATTTAACAGTACAATGTACAGTGTACAGCATAATATGCTTGATATGTATGTCTTTCCTTAATCTTAACAAAATTGGCTGAATTAGGTTAACTATGTCTTATATGCACCATTGGTAGCACTAGTCACAACATGATAACTCGAATCGATTCATAGATGGTTGATTCATAGTATACCATGATTTTGGAGCTTAGTTTTGTTTTTATATAACAAAGTAATTATTACTAATTTTGCATAATCCGTTGAGTTTACGAGTTACATCAGATAAATTCGTTGCAGCTGCATCTATCGATAAACTCTTAAACTCTCGTGGGATTATCTTTGACTATCCAAAAAATAACACTTGGAACTGTTCCATCTTTTAATAATTTAAATGGGGGGGGGGGGTGTGACAAGAAATTTTCCGCACCGGGTACCACCTAAGCTTGCTACGCCACTGCCTGTTAGAAAAGTTGTTAATTTACCTGATAAGTTTAATTTCACAGATAATCTTTGCTTGACATTAGGGAAAAATGACTTAGTCACCACACCCTTTTCGGTTGCATCCCACCGTCTTTGCCACTCCCGGACACTGTCTTCAAACACTTCACCAAGCACAGCACTTCTCGGCAATAGGTTGTAGGATTTTTGTAGTTCTTGGTTGTTGGCTGCTTCTTTCGCCAGACGATCTGCTTCCTCATTCCCGAATATCCCGATGTGTGCTTTTACCCAGGTGAAATGGATGGTCCAGTTGTTGCTCTCCAAGTTTCTGACTGTAAGTCTGATTGTTTCTATTAAATGCTGGTGGTTGTTCGGATTAGGCAGTGCATCTAATGTGATCCCACTGTCTGTATGGATGGCAGCGAGTTTCTTATTGTTTGGTATGATGAAAGGACCCTTAAGTCCAAGTGTTTCCTCAAATCTTGGAAACTTGGATGCTCTAAGTTATTATTTTCAAGGTGTGCCAGTAATGAAAAATGTGGGATGCATAGGAAAAAAGCATCGTAATTGATCTAAGCTAAAGCTTTCAAATAAAATATTATTCTGAGTTTAATATTTTTTATCTTTAGGATCACATAACTTATTTAATTTCTTATATTTTGTATTTTTTATATATATATTGTTAATATTAGTACTGAAGTATTTTCAATAGTTATACATGATTTTAGTCTGGGATGACTTACCGGTACGGATTACAATAACAAGGCTCTCATCTTAGAATTTGTAGAAAGTTAGATCAGTTTTGATGCCCTTCAGTGAAAGGTAATCCAATTTTTTGGTTAACAAATTCATACCGAATAGCATTTCTGTACAGTTGTTTTGGGCTGTGCACAGGGAAATGCATTTTCATTCAATGAACTGTCAACTGTTAACCGGAAACAATAATTTCTCATAATATGTTCTTTTTCTGGTGTGTAAGATAACTGTAATTATGATTATTTCAATAGAAAAGCAATACTTATTCCATGTGAATTCTCATTCCTTGATTTTTTTATTTCACTGCTCTGAGTAGTCTGCTTTATTTTACCATTTTGAGCACTTATCCCACTGCTTTTGTTCATTTTATTTCACCATATATCCTGGTCTCTAGTAGTAATGTTGCTGATGGTACTGTAGTAAATTCAATAACATCTGTGAATTTTCTTGACTCCAATTTGTCATATTATCTTCTTGATAAACATAAGACTTGACCTCCCCACAGCCTACAGTGTAACATTATCGGTCCTTTTCAGGATCAACAAGACCATGCCCCATGACTTCTGATTGGTTACTTTCATATTAAATCTCAGCCAGTGAGAGATTGTTTTCTTCGTTAATATTATGCCACATGGGCCATGGCTATAAATGTGAAGATGCTCGTTCCAACCACACATTCCTGAGGAAGATCACAGCTTGAAGATGGCTGAAAGCTTCAATTTAATAACATTGATAACAGCTGATAACTTGAGAAGCCATCCTAAATTCTTGTTAAATGTTTGTGTCATCACAGCACCTGGAAGCATGCAGAGAATCAATTGTTTGAAGAAATCTGCCAAGTTTCTGTGCAATGCAGATGATGTTGAGAGAGTGGTGCTCATTTGTTGATTTCATATTTTTGGATGAAAAATTATAAACTTTCATATTCCATAGTTTAACATTTCTGAGTCTTACTGAAAATATGTTTCAGCCCTTGTGGTTATGACAACGATGGCAGGCTATGCACTTGCTCCAGAGCCTTTCAGCTTGACAACATTTGTGCTGTGCTCCATAGGAACTGGACTGGTATCTTGTGCTGCAAATTCTGTCAACCAGTTCTTCGAAGTTCCTTTCGATTCCCAGATGGCTAGAACCAAGAACAGGGTTCTTGTACGGGGTTTGCTTACGTGAGTAAACATTCCTGTTTTTTCTTCAGTAGTATTTCTCTTCTAATTTAGACTCTGCAGTTAAATACAAGCTTAGTATTGTGCACAGTTAAGCAAAATCTTGATGTGCTTTCATTTTCTTAATTTTCTGTTAATTTTAGACATTTTGTGCTATCTCAAGATGTTTATAAACAGACTAACTAACTCCTTACGCTAAACTTGAGAATAAGGTGACCGCTGTCATACCCGGGTCGTATGTCGCCAATACAAATCCTCTCAATAAGAATACCGCCCACTCTACTCTATTCCCTTTGTTCAAAATGTCCACTAGCACAGAGGTGCCATCTGTTGAGTAGGAATGGGCAGCAGTCTCAGAAGCTACTTAATGAACCTATATAGCTGCAGAAATAAATTTGTTTTTCAAAGTCCTGATGACACAGTAACTTATTTTTGTGCTTGATAATGCAGGAATTAGGTCGGGAAATAACATAATTTACACTACCGCTAAACTAACTTAATTAAATGACGATAACGCTAATTTTTTAAGTAAAACTTCTTTAGCCGCGGTAGGGGTAAATCGAGAGCTTGTGTAACGCTCAAAATCGTCACGAAATTAGTGAGGTGTGACGGAACGATGTGCACAGAAAACAATCAACTCAATGATTAGGCTTATCCAAAACTGAAAAAGTCTAAAAATTAAAAATTAAAAAATCCAAAATTTAAAAAGTTAAAAAATCCAAAATTAAAATATACAAAAAATAAAAAATCAAAGATCCAACATTTAAATAATCTAAAATTTCAAAATCAAAAAATTCAAAGAACCAAAATTAATAAGTCCAAAATTTAAAAAATAAAAAATCCAAAATTAAAAAATCTTAATATCCAAAATTTAAAACATAAATATCAAAATTATAAAATTCTCAAATAAAAAAATCCAAAATAAAAAAATACAAAACTAAAAACATTCAATGATCTAAAATGTAAAAAAATTAAAAAATTAAAAGATCAGAAATTTAAAAAATTCAAAATCTAAAAAGTCCAAAAACCCAATATTAAAAAGTCCAACAATCCAAAATTTGAAAAATCCAATAATCCAAAATTGAAAAAATAAAAAAATAGTTTCACTTCTGCCACATGGCGTTCCACACACACTTTTTTTTAATAAGTATCAAAACTAATTGTTTCACTTTAATACATTTTCGTGAAAATCAGCTTTAAATTTTAATTCATACGATTTGCAAGATACTTTGTACAATATATACTTTTTTTTTTCATTTGAAATTTTTACATGTAAAACAATTCGGATGGTAAGCCAATGAACATCTGAATGAATCAGTCTTGTACTCACTCTAATTAACGATTTTACTTATTTCACTCTCAAAATAATTATTACAACCTTAGACGGCACATATCATGCCACCTACATGACCGGACATTTTCTTTAGGCCTATGTTGTATTTATTATTTTACTCAGGGGTGCCCACCCCCCAAAACTTCATTGCTCACCCCCAACCCAATTGCCTGTCGACAACGGCGCCCATATGATATTTTCTAGGGGGGGGATTTTTTAAATTAATTCTTTTTTTGTCGCTTTAACTTCTTGGGCCACTTTGTATTTTATATTAATAATATAATAAGTAGCCAGAAAATAATTGCGGGGAGGGTCGGAAGTGCCGGGGGGGTTTGGAATACCCCCCAAAAAAGGGGTCGGGGGTCCATCCCAGAAAATATTGAACTAATGAAAATCACATTTTACGCTATTTTAGCACTGAAAACTAGTTATGAAATTTGTTTACCATACTCTAAGACATTTCAATGTACATAAGAAATCATTACCTAGGTGGGGGTCCAGCCCCGGAAATTTTTAAAATATTGAACTAATGAAAATCACATTTTACGCTATTTTAGCACTAAAAAACTAGTTAGGAAATTTGTTTAGCATACTCTAAGACATGCCAATGTAAACAAGAAAATGTTACCTAAGTCGGGTATCCACCCCCAGGAAATTTTTAAATGTTGAACTAATGAAAATCATATTTTACGATATTTTAGCACTGAAAAACTAGTTAGCAAATTTGTTTACTATACTCTAAGACATGGCAACTTAAACATGAAATTGTTACCTAAATTATAATACTTATTACTATTTATAAGAAAAGTTAAATAGAACATGGAACAGTGGACATAATAGGCCTACTCATTATGTTATGAAAAGAAAATAACTGCTATATCATATTTGACACACCAACAAATCTTGTTTAATTAAATAAATATATTTTTTAAATACAAACATAGAATTTTAGGTTTGGACTCTTGGGGGTCTGAACACCCCTTTCCTAATCCACTGTGGATTCTGCTTCCATGTTGTCGATTTGGTAAAACTATTGCAATTAAAATAATTGTCTTAAGAGAAAAACACCTGACGATAATAATTAATAATATACATTTTTTTCCTTGCCCCCCCCCCCGGTACGCCCATGGCTGTCGAAATTCTTCATCTTTATCTTTATAAAGAATTAAAAGAGACCTTTTGAAGTTATAGAACTTGGCCGTTTTTATTTTTAACATATAAAACTCTAATTTTGCAACAATTTTCAACCCCCGGTCAGAAAATTCATAACACGATAATATTTCCCCCAGAAATTTCAATGATGCAGTCTGCGTCTTAACCCCCCCCCCCCCCCGTGGGCACCCTGTTTTACTAGAATTTATATTATATTTTCGTACACAAAACACAACAGACAAACGTTAACTATATCAGCTGACGAGTAACTGCCCATTCCTGCTCACTGGCGGCGCTAGTAGTAGCGTGTCCCGGAAAAAGACAGGGAGTGGACGGTATTACTTATTGAGAGTATTTGGCCAATATTACGAACATGATTACATGCAGATTGAATTCGGCAGATAAACGACTGTTGTAGCGATGTTTTATGAAAGATGTGGAAGGGTAAAAAAGCTTCTGCATTAAGAATAATCTAGGTCCGTGACAGGTTATGTTAGGTTAGGAACAGTCATGTTAGTTTAGCAGCAGTAATCTGCATAGCCATCTGCATGTTCGTGCCATGTAACGATGTTTTATGAAAGGCGTGGAATTCTAGGTCAGTGACAGATTATGTTAGGTTAGGAACATTTGTATTAGTTTAGGAGCAATATACTGAATAGCGCAGGGTTTATTATGTCTCACATTGAGTCTTTTCTACGAAGGGAAATTTTACCCTTGCGCCGATCGTTTCTCTTTAGTTCCCCGCGGCTCGGAGGGGCACGGTCGCTAATGGCAGAGCATGGCTGGCTACGCTATTCTGAAGGAGTTCCACTCCTTATACAGGAGTTGTACTTAGTTATTTAGAGAAACACTGTATAATCTGCTATGCTTGTTATCCAGTTTTCACTCAACAATTTTACTGATTTTTACTTCCTCTATCCATATTGTAGGTAGAGGAAATATTGTGTTTGAGCCTGAAATTCATGTCTTGTTTTCAATGGTCCCTTGAATCCAAAAGTACTTTTTTTGACTGTGCTTGTCCATGTGGCTGCGAACAGCAAAGCTTAGGAATGAAAAATTGTATAAAAACAAAGTTTTGTATTCTTTGGAACTTTCTGGTAATGTGACATGAAGAGTGACTTTCTCTTACTTTCATATCTTTTTATATTTAGAAAATATTATTTTGTGTAATTTTCTAAGACGTGGCTCTTAAGATTTTCTTTAGATTTTTTTGCAGGAGGTGCTTTTATCAAGAGCTAAAACTTTTATTTGAAACATTTTTTCACAAGATTTCTCTGAAGGATAGTTAAAAGCCAGGCACCATTCATAGAAACTCAGTCTTGCCTGGTGAATGAAAAATCTTTGTATCAAGCTGAAACAACTGCATACTTACTTCTGGCAACACTGCCTATTATTCTATTTCGGAATGTGAAGTATGAAAGGTGTATAAAACTTAAAACTCAGGACCCTAACTGTAGTTGATTTTTGCAGCTGAGAACTTCAGAAAATAATGGCTTTATTTTTCTGCACAGGCCACTTCATGCTGTCACATTCGCAGCAGTGTGCAGTGCTGCTGGAATCAGCACTTTGTTCTGGGGTGTTAATGAACTGACAGCAGCACTTGGGGCATGCAATCTTGTACTCTACACCTTGGTGTACACTCCTATGAAAAGAATCAGTATTTTGAATACATGGGTAGGGTCAGTAGGTAAGTAACAATTTCATTTTTATGGTCTGTTTAGTGGTTCTATGTGACAAGTAAGTTATTGCTTTAACAGCTCAGCTTGTTTTCATTAGGATGTCACATGCTAAGAATGTACACTTTGTTCACGCATGTAAAATGAGAAAATGTATTTATTTTGTTTTATTTTAAGTCTATTAAACTAAAAAATTACATAGTAGACTCTCTTGACAATCAAATAAAGAAAACATCATTAAGAACAACAACAAATTAAACACTAAAAACAAATCAATTAAAACAACACATATTCAATTACAAGAATTACAAATGAATAAAGTTAACAAACAGAAGAACAATAATCAACACTATTATATGCAGAAATCACAGTGAAGTGATCAAATAATACAAAAAACTAAAATGATGCACTCAACTTCACTATTTTAAGTGCACTTACACATTACGCATTTCGTAAGCTTCTAGCTTGTGAAACGCGTAATGTGTAAGTACACTTAAAATAGTAAATTTGATGTATTATTTTAGTTTTTTGTATTAGAAGAACAATAATTACATTGCTTTGTGATTTTATGACTGCATGCTAACAATTTTGCAAATATATCTATAAAATACCATTCTGGATTGAAATAGATTTGTATCAAATTTATTACATAGATTATTGTACAAAATGCATAGTATGTTTACAGTAATGTTGTTTATACCTAGGGACTCTGAGTAGTGGTAAATAGAGTCAAGAAAGTATGGTATAAACATGTTTACTATAGAGGATATAATATTGATTTGGAAAAACCAAGAGGAAATTAGAGGTTAGGACAAAAGAACATACAAGACATCTTAAACACAGAAATACAGACAAATCTGCAGACGTGGCCCACTTTTGGAATGATCATGACATCAGTCAGGATCCAAATTTAATTAAATGTGTTGTTGAAGGTCACAAGGAACTTTCGGATTGGGAGAGGATATTCTTTCACAAACATAAAGAACATCTCATGAAATTCGACAATCCAACAGATGAATTTCTCATCACCAAATGCAGTAAACTTCCCCGAGAGGGCAACACAAACTTCCAGCCAGCAGTTTGTATTAATCTGATGATTATGAATGATGAAGGTCTTCGAAACTAGTTCAGGTATTTTTACAAAAAGTGAAGTATATGTGCTAGATCCAACTCAATATTATATCCTGTATTATATAGCTTCACTGTGTAAACTTCCAATATGTTTTTGAATGTTTACTATAGTTGGTTGAAAAAACACAGTTCTTATTTAATACAGTAGAACCCTTCTTAACAAAACTCAGGGGGGCTGAATTTTTGTCTTTAAATTTGGATTTTTCTTCAAAATCTATTTGCTTCAATTGAAAAATATATGTATGTACTGTGTATATATATTTAATTTACTCAAGAAAACAGTTCTAACCAAAAGAAATTTACACAAGTTGCAAAGATCAATATTAGAAATAGCAAAAATATTTGATATATGAATTAAAACAATAACGGCTGAAGAAGACGTTAAAAAAAACAAACCAAACGCATCCAGCCATGCATCTACATATCTGGATAACCATGCCAAGGCAGAAATAATACCACTATTTAAGTCTTACCTGTTCTTAAGACCGAGATGAAGAATGACCAAACTAATTCCAAAAGACGTCTCCACCAGTCAAGGATCTTCCACAGTCCACACTCATTCACACACTAAAACTTTCAATCGAGAGTAGCAACCATAATGCATCTGTCTGCCCCATCCTTCTCTAACGGTTTCTTAGCAGTGGCGGACATGCACAGTAAGATCTCCCAGAATTCACGAACATTTTTCGCTCCTCTTGGGAGTTGCTTAATACATGAAAGTACTGGAATTTCTCCATACCAGTATTTCTTATGCATTATTATTAGGGCTGTACCGATTAATCGATTAATCGGCTCGATTAATCGATTAAACATTTAATCGTCGATCAATTACATTTTCCGATTAATTGGTTTAGTTGAATTCTGAAAGACTTTTTCGAGAAATGGGTCAAATGACCAAAATCCTTTCTCTCGCTTCTCCGGCCGTGGCACATCTTGTGTCATTCAGCCTATTGTGTCCAAACAATTCCCGTTATTCAGAAACCTGAAGGGTAGTTTAGTCAACAAACTCGTGTGTCTCAAGTCTTGGCTGAAAAAGTAACCGGAAGTGTAAGTTTTATATATTTTTTTTACTAGTTAACTAATAATGATATTCATTAATTCAGGATTTCTTCTGATTATCTGTAGTGTAGTAGTTATTAAATGTGTAAAACAATATTAAATGTACACTTTGGTTTAGTTTAGAATACCGACCTGTTTGTTGATTAATCAGTCGATTAATCGGCCGATTAATCGATTCAAGTCAAGCGTTAACTCGATTAGAAATTTTAATCGACTTTCAGCCCTAATTATTATGTAACCTTCCAAGCCTACACCATAATTATCTGGTAGCACCCTTAGAAATCAACTATTATTCAAACAATTCCAAACTTGATACAAGTATTTTTACTGTTTAATGATCACTTGTTCCATGTTCATTTTGTGACCACTACAACAGCGATCAAGATTATGTCACTTGATTTGAATTTCTTAAAATTGAAGTAATATTACATATTGGTTGGACCTTAATCCAACAGATCTCCCCCCCCCCCCCCCCCACGAACCTGCATATTGCATATCAGGAATGTGTGGACTGGTACCCATGCGAGAAAGACAGAGGACATGTGCAACAGAGAAAACATGCTACAGAATAATCATTCAAAAAACATGCATCCCGCTGCGTGCATAATTTTCAGTGTGACACCAGACTTTGACCAGATGTTTTTGAATGGGCTGTAAACTGAAACCGGTGAGTTGAGCTATCCTGTGTACCATAAACAGATTATAGGCATTACAGACCCCTGTAAAATCAGGAATTTCCCCTCTGAGGTTAATTTCCCGAAGACTTTCTTTGCTGTGGAGGACAGTACTGGGTTCCCTTGTCAGAAAGTGAAAATAATAAGGGATGGATTTTATGTCTGTATTTCTAAGATTTCACAAAACTTCTCTTGTGTCGACCTTGTGAAGTTTTTACAATTATATTTTTCAAGTTTTATTCGTTGTATATATTTTACATGTAAGATGACTTATGTTTTATAATATGCATGCACAAGCAATTGTGAACTGATTGCGATTTTAACCTATAGTAACTAATTGAGCTAATGGTGGTAACTATCAATTTTTAGACTTAAACTCAACGGAAAAATGAAACTTACTGAAGAGTGTGTTTTTTGTTGTGTGTTATATTCATTATGGTTATCACAGAAAGAGATTGAGTGGATTGCAATTCAGGAAAAGCAATCAAACTCTAGAAAACTACAAGGTGCAGTTCTGTGGTTAGGAAGGAGCTGAATAACAAAACGAAACATTGATAAAATTTCCTATTTTATAAGTACCAAGACTTTAACATTTTACTAGTTTTGTACCTTTTAAAACGTTGCTTATGGTGATATTTTTCTACTGTTCAATCATAAGTAACAGTGTTAAATTAAATAAATAAATTCAAATGCTGCAAAGACCACTGTCAAAATAACCAATTTTGTTTGCAGTTGGAGCAATTCCCCCATTAATGGGCTGGGTTGGGTGCTCAGGATCACTGGATGCAGGAGCATTGATTCTTCCTGGCATTTTGTATGCTTGGCAATTCCCGCACTTTAATGCTCTCTCCTGGAACCTGAGGCCTGACTACTCTCGAGCTGGGTATCGCATGATGTCGGTCACAAATCCCGGTCTGTGTCGGAGGACTGCCCTGCGCTATACAGGTGCACTGATGGTGCTTTCATGCTTAGCACCTGTTCTGGATGTCACAAATTGGTACTTCGCTGTAGGGTCTGTTCCCCTCAATGCATACTTCTTGTACTTAGGTACGTATTAAAAGTGAGATTGCTGTGTTATTTTTTCTTTTCATTACTGTTTTCTGTCATTGCTTTTATTAATTTTTGGTTGCAAAATAGTGAAAATCATATACTTATCAAAATCTAGTTTAAATGCCTTCCTTATCTCAAAATATTTAAGGTTTCAGTAAAAACTGTTTAAAAAAAATCTGATGTGAAAGTCACATAACTTCCTCTGCCCAAATAAAAGTTTGCAGCATTTACGCTAATTATGCTATAAATATCTTATAGCCCCTTCTTTGAATGTTGCGACTAAAAACGCATGCTATGGGGGAAAAAAACAAGTGACTGCAAACGTTTATTGAACTTTCTGCTGTTAAGAATAATTTCCGAAATTTATCAAATATTCCCCTCAGACATTTCTTTACTGTAAACAGGGCAACAGTACATTTTTCTCTCTTCACGTGCTTATATAGAATAAAATGCCTTAAATGTCCGCGTATTAAGTTGTTCACCAGGCAAGTTGGTAGGTTACAACCACCCTTCAGAGAATGTTTTTGAAATGGTATAAGCAATCCATGTACAAAATTTAAAGGAAATTTTTTGAGCCGTTTATGAGAAAATAGCAAAAAACAAAATATTCTTCATGTAAAGTCCCCTTCAATATAAGAAAAGATTGTAGTCAATCTTCACAGCCTCAGAAGGTACCTAACCCAAATACAAAATTTTGTTTTCGTACGATTTACAAGAAGCCGTATTGCAAAAAGCACGTATTCACAGTGGGTTGCTTATAACTACCCTTCAGAGAATTTGTTCGAAAAAATGTTTCAAATAAAAGTTTTAGCTCTTAAAATTTCTTCATGTAAAGTCCCCTTAAAAATAAGGGAAATTTGTCGCCAATCTTCGAATCACATCTTCAGAAGGTACCTGACCCAAATACGAAATTTTGTTTTCATACGATTCTCCGTTTCGGAGCTAGCCTGTTCACAAACTTCCACACAGACAGACAGACACACACACAGACATGTTTCCAAAAATAGTATTTTTGGATTCAGGGGGCCTTGGATCGTGTATATATGCTAAAAACTCAACTTCGAATTTTAGGGTCGAAAACAATACTTCCTCTACCTATAGTACCTATGGTACGGGCAGAGGAAGTAAAAAACACTGGAAATACAAATCAGTCAGTGAGCTATGTAGTGAGCCATGCCTTCAACAGAAAACTACTTTTCACCCCACCTTTCAAAGTTAACCGCTCAATAGTTTTGTGGTTCAGATTTTTACTGAACCCATTACGATTTTGATAAACACTTAGGGTCTTTACTGTGGCTGCTAAAGAAACTTCCAGATGTGTATCTTCCAGTTACCCTAACTGGAAATTTAATATTTTCTCTTGTACAGCTATATAAATAAAAATGTCTGATCTCTAGACTATAAGTCCAGTTCGTATGTTGTTGTGACTCCTCGGAGACAGGTAATGTTACATGTTGTTAAACCATTACAGTTCCACATAGTATTTATGAAATAGGTAATCTTGTCTCGAAGCTTTTGTAGCATAATGTAGTGGATTAGTATTCATAAGGTTGTGTCTTAACATCTGATTGAGATTTTTTATTTTAAACAGAGAATGAAAGTGTGAGAATATAATTCTGGTTCAACTTTTTGAAATAACAAACTTGTCATTAACAAATTTATTATAGCCTTGCAATTATCGTTGATATCAGTTTTGTATTCACAGTACCTGAAAATGTGTATTTATGTTTTAAACTGCATCGAACCCAATATGGGGATAGTTTCCCACTATACTGGATTAGTTAATTTTTTTTTTCTACACATGAGAAACGGCCAAATTTGATGTAATATTATTCTCCAGAAGTTTTAGAATCCATATATAGGCACATTTTGTTTCTAAGAATATTTTAAATATAGCTAAAATCGGTAAGAAGTTCATAGAAAATTAACCTAAAATGGTGCTTTTCACACCAGAACTGACTGCTCGAGACAGCGCAGGTGTATGCTGGAAGAAGCCGATGGGTCACGTGGTGCTGGAATCAGGGCTGCCAACATGATAATGGTCTGACAAACCTACGGGAGATATAATATGCCACATTTTCGAAACGTATAAACAGTGTATCATACATTATTTGAAAATACACTTAACTATATGGTTAGTGCAGATATGCCAACTGCTACGGAATTTCCGTAGTTTCTATGATTTTCTTGAATTTGCTACGGCATTACGCAAATTGTACTGAATATTACGGATTTTACGAATCCCAATTTCTATTTTTAAAATGTTTCGTTTCTCCCGCGAACATAAAAAAAAGTTAATGTGTCAGCAGAGATGCCAACTGTTATCATGAGAGATAGTTTGTAAAAAAAACCATCCGTTGTGTTGGCGACATTGGACACTACAATCTTTGACGTGAGTGTGTGTTAACCAAAGATGTTATATCTTACAGTTGTAACATCTTTGGTGTTAACATATTTCCTCTTTTTTATTGTCACTGTAATGCCACTGACGACTGCAGACGCCGTTGCTTGCTAGAAGTTTTATTGAGTGTTGCAGTGCAAGTAGAATATTGAGGAAATATGTCGTGTAAACTTAGTCTGATGGACAAAAACGAACTGCGGCAAATCAGCAGTATCGAAAGCAGTATACTGAAGAGTTTCCTTGCCTCGGAACATCAAAAATTTTACTGAATCACTTATTTTGTGAAACCTGTAATTGTGATTTTTCGGTTAAACTTGGAGGACTCACACTACTACCTTTCAAGGTTGGCATCTCTGTTAGTGTTATGAATTATTTAGCTATATGTAGAGGTTGGCAGCCAATGGGATTGTTGATCTGCAAGCCAGAGTCCGCATACCAATGCCGAACATCGCGTGTGGAAATCCAGTACAGTGGGAAACTAAACCCCACAATACTTGCTCTACCTGTAGTACCCATAGTTCGAGCAGAGGAAGTAAAAATTTCAGTAATATTTGATAATCATTATCATTGTCTAATCATAGATATAAATTCTAAGGTCACTTTTGTTAAATATAAACAGGTAAATAAACACAATGTAAAATTAAGTCACTAATGTTTATCCACAGCTTGGCGATTTTATAAAGAGTCAGATAGTGCCAGCTCACGAAGATTATTTCGTTTCTCGCTACTTCACCTGCCAGCACTGATGACGATGATGCTCCTAACTAAGAAACACTGGTTTGCAGTGAATGAGGACAGACAAGACGAGAAGCAGGTAAGCCTTTTTTTTCCCCCCCCTGATGAGTGATGTTATTTCTAGCAAATATTCATTCTTTGAAGTGGATTTTGATATTAGTTTTTGTGTATTTTGATCTTGTTAACAGTTAAAGCTGATTTCCCAAGATCCACTTTTTTATTTAAACAGTTATAACAAGTAGCATCTCTGTAGGCCTACAGTTTCTCCTGACTGTGCACACGAGAGTGCATTTTGTTTCAAACTGTCAGCTTTACACCCAGAATAAAAATTGAATCGCTACTGCAAGGCTCGTCCCTAAAGTAAGTTTCTCTGCACTTATTGATTCAATTACTAGATTTTTAAAAATTATTTATTCAACAGCAAAATAATTAAAACTTTATATTTATTAACATTGAAATTGTTTTTACGTAAGTTGCATGGATTACATCATTTTATTTTTAATTGTTACTTTCAATGTTTAGCATACAGGATTGTTGGTGGTACAGATAATGATAAACCAACCAACATTAAAAAACCCGATTTTATAAAAATCAAACTAATTTTGTGTATAGAGCTCCTGGATAAATTATATTGCGTCTTTCCAATTGGAGTAAAGAAAAATGAATGTTTGCATTTCCAATTCTTGAACAGTCCCAGTACTTACAGTACATTTTCATAGAAAATGGAACATTGAGTTTGTTTTATTTTTATTACAGGCTACACAGATATCAGAGAGTGATGGAGAAGAATCCTAGTCCGAGTGTGGGAAATAATTGTGTAAATAATGGTAATATAGTTTGTAATTAGTTATCTATTATATAAAATACAGATTCCTCAGGAGTCAGTTTCTTGTTTATGTTTTATAGAGACTTCTTCTTTCCTGCTCTACAGCCCTTGATGGGCTTTGGCCTCCTTCACAATCCTCTTCCGCATATCTCTTTCCTGAGCCTGTCTTTTCCAATTCTTTAGCCTCATCTTTTATAAATCTTGCTCTTCATCCTGTATCCACCTTTTCCTTGGTCTGCCCTTTCTTTTGATCCCTATTATGTTCCCATACAGTAGATTTTTATATGCTTTCTTTTCCCATTCCTTAGTGATTTCATGTCCTCACAAGATCCTCTCCATGTAATATGTTACTAGGTGCCAGAATGATACTTTATTAGACTGTGTGGTGGACGGGAAAATTTGTCCGTCTGTCTGTGTGTCTGTAAGCGCCATAACTCAAATACGCTTTATCGGATTTTCATGAAATTTGGTATTCGCATTTATGACGTCCATGGGAAGAAGCCTATTGTTGACCGATACCGGAGTAATGCCCAATTTAGTGCCTATTTTATGGTAATACATTAGAAAGAATTTATCAAGTAAAGGGTACAGGGGAAGAAGGCGGAATGTCAGTAAATCAAAGTTTTGCAGGAAACGATTTTTAAAGTTTGAGTACTCTAAACGCAGATGTATGAAATCAATTACGAATACATTTTCATTCTACAGTAAGAATAATGTGTTTTGTACTTGTGTTGTGAATATCAAGTTCTGAAATTAACTTAATCATGTAAAAAGATCATAAAATGCAATAAAATGTCCAACGGTACAGGGGAAGAAGGTGGAATGTCAGTAAATCAAAGTTTTGCAGGATACAATTTTTAAAGTTTGAGTACTCTAAACCCAGATGTATGAAATCAATTATGAATACATTTAATTCTGTAGTAACAGAATTCTGTGTTTTGTACATGTGGTGTGAATATCAAGTTCTGAAATTAACTCAAACGTGTAAAAAAATCTTTAAATGCAAAGAAATGCACAAACATTTTGAGGTAGTAGGTGAAAAAGTATGGTTATGTTTTATGTGGTCATCGCCTACATTTTTACATAACTTTTAAGTTATTAAAAATTGCAATGAAACATTAATTACATTTTGAGACATTAATTGTCGTACATTAATTATTCGTTATAAGTAGGGATAGTAAGGATAGTCACATTTCGTTAATCCCCAAAACACAAAATTATTAATAGAAGTTCAAATTACTGTAATAAACTCGTTTCTGGTGTTTTTGTATTGAAAATATGTGTTTATTCATTCGTGAAGTTTTGCAAAATGTAACACTTTTTGCGAAATACCTGGTTTTTAAGGTTTTATCCCATTTTTACACGAAAAATGGGCAAATGTAAAAGTTCTACTTTAAATATTTGAATATATTGCATTTTTTATTTTATCCACGAAAAATATTTTAATTAAAAATGAGAGCCGTTGATGAAAACAGAAGTCATCGGCTTGATTTGAAACACGGCGGTTTAGTTGTAGGCAGCTAACTACGCGTGCTCGTAGTTCAAATGCAGTGTGCTGATAGGCTGGCGTTCCTGTTGTAAATGAAGATGCCAAGATTGCCTTGTTGCTGGTTAGTAGTAGTGGATGAAGGTAATATTAATGCATACAGTTTCATGACTTCACTGAATTACAGATACAGTTTAATACATTCCTTTTGTACGCTAGCCTACTTAATAGATGACGAAGGAAATTAATGTTATGTTATTTATGTGTTTACAGAAATCTAATCTCGGCTGGTTTCTGTGGACTTGCAGCATTGTAACGTTTGGATCTGCATTTGACCGAAGTGAAAGCAAGGCTTTTTCATATACTAGACATTTGTGGTTTTTGATAAAATGCCGAAAATTATTTCAGTTTTCGATAGAGCAACAGAATATGAAAGTGAAGGATTTTATGTTTTTGACATAACTAAAAAATTATGATATGCAAGTTCTGCAATACGCGTGTGGACTGGGCCAGAAAAGACATGTGAAAAACATTGTAAACATTCCGCGACACATTTAAAAAACAAAGAAATGCCTTCCACATCAAAACAGCAGGTATCAATAGCAGATATGCTAACTGCATCAAAAAAATTGAAAGTAGAAAAGGACACATTTGTCTCCGAAAGAGTCAGGGCATTCATGGAGGCAAATATACCACTCCTGAAACTGGATAATCCAAGCATGCGGCAGTGGATGGAAAAATATGTTCCAGGTAATTAATACTTCTATTTTTAAAATCATAGCTCCTAAGATTGTCTAATTTTTAAAATGTTTTGTTAGACTAAAAGTTGTTAATCTTTTTTAATAGGCCTACTTTTATTTTTAAATTGGAGGATTGGAATGTAAATAGTTTTATTGTAGGCCTCTTCAAACTATTTTTTTTAAATTGCAGTACTTTTTAAATTTAAACAAATATTTATGTTTACTCTTTATGTCTGTAATTTTATTTTTTAATAAGCAATTCAGTAGCCTAGTAGTCTTTCCAGTTTTATTCAAAATGGGCTTTAAGGCGCATTATTTACTTTACAATTGATTCCCTGAGCCACATGCTCATCAATGGGAATAATAGTTACATAAACACATACAAAGATAAAAATACACACAAAAATACATTACAAAGCTAAAATAAGCAGACGTGACACTTTTACTAATTTGTTTTGTTTTTACTTGTTTCAGGGTGTGGAGACTTACCCAAAGCACACATGAAACAAGTGCTGCAAATTGCTTACAGTTACGTGTCTAATATGGACAATGAGCGAGCATTTTCAATGTATTTGAACATTGTTACTGACAAGAGGAACAGGCTCAAGATTGAGAATGTACAACTGATTTTGGGGTTGTCGTTAAATACAGGTGGACAAAATTTTGATGGTGATGATGACGGTAAGTGATTATTTTAACTTTAATCATACTTCTATTTTTTAAGTTGTACGTGTTGACAAATAAAATATTTTAGGATTAATTTGTGCATTTTTTTTAGCTGCCGTAACTCCAATGTAAAGTAAAGGAGTATATTTTAATATTAAACTAAAGTACAAGCACCTCAAGTAAATTGGGTAAGCTGTTTAAATAGTTTTTATTTCATTTGAATTCAAGACATTCCATATCACTCCTGCATGTTGTTTGATATTTATTATCAGTGTACGAAAAAATGCAGTTAGCTTTCTTTAAAAGCTGATTTTTCAAGATTTTTTTTTACCGTTTTTATGACAAAATCCAATTTTTATATAGCGAAATATATGTAGAAATTTTTATTTTTATTTGACGAAATCCTGAGTTTTTATTCACCACAAATCATCAACTCTAGTTATGAGGAATGACTAATAGAACATCTGAGCTGTGTGGAACATTTCTTCAAATGGTTTACATCTGCGTACTTCTCCTTTGAAAGTGGGATAAAATCTAAAACAAAATAAACGCAATGCAGGTAATAATTGGATTTATAAAAATTAAAGGCGTAGAAAAGATTTTTACGTAAAATTTTAGGAATTACTGATTTTTGTGCACCAAAAAATGAAAAAATATATTTCTACATGTAAACAAACATGGGTTGTGTCGTTAGTAAAATAGAAACACTTAGGCGCATAAAATCGAAGGCAATGATTAATTTTTAATATCATTACTAGGGTCCGATAATTCTTGCGATAATACACAGTGAAGTGGTTAAATTAAAACAACACACTTATTTAATCACTCAACTTCACTTATTAAGTAGATTATTACCCATAACGCGTTTCCATCATCAGATGGACACTGCCGGTTTCACTGGATTGCTGGTAGATGGCTCTGTAGGAAGGATCCTATAGCTTGTGAAACGCGTATTATCTACTTAATAAGTGAAGTTGAGTGATTAAATAAGTGTGTTGTTTTATATTAAAATATATGTATATTTTTTTATTTTTTTAAACCATTTTCAGACAACACTCACTAATAATGGAATCTGGATAAACGTAACATTACACCACCTAGAACTTAACGCGCCAAACTGACACGTCATTTTCCTGTCAGCATTTCCATTTGCGGTCTGTCGGATTATATTATTGTTTATTGAGGACAAATAGTAGTTTGCACTTTCAAATCCAAACAGATGGCAGACTCTGTTACCAAATTAATCTAATAATAATAGTAATATAATACGAAACTTCAGCTTTTCTTTGCTCTCGTTTCGGACTGACATTTGGCAACGTTTTGTAAATATACTTCAGCAATATACTATTGATGAGTATGTCCTTCTTGCATTAAAAAAAACATTTCAAAGCCCGCACTGGTGCGGTGCCTCGGACGAGGATAGCGTTAGAGGACAGTGAGTGCCATTGTCTCCTGACTCACTGCCTTATTTTGCTGTGACGCATGGACATTCCGCCTTCATTCCCTGTACGGTGAAATTTAAACTGCTATTTTCTCCTTACCTTACAATTTTTTCGCCGGTTTCATAAGCAACACTAAAAGAGTGCTCAGTCAGCTACCAGATGGGCTTGATAACTAAATTTCCGATTTTTCTTGACATTCCGCCTTCTTCCCCTGTACCCTTCAAATGCAAACCAGTTCTCATGACAACACATTGTTTTACAGTGTTCATATATGGCTTTGGAGTTGCAATACAGTTAGTAATGACAAATAATACTATTCGTTCACATATGCTTATCAAACTAGACCTTTATCCTTCCATAAGCCCTGCTTAATGAATCAATCTGGAGCTTAACTCGGAAATCAATAACAAAAATAGCTTATTTTCTGCATATCATAATTTCAATTATTACTGATTAAACAAAAGCATTCTGGGACTTGAACATCAGTTTACCTGATTTTATTTATTTCTAAATTTGTTCTTATTCTCCATGTTCCTGCTTTATTAACTGGACTATGATTTTTCTTTCAGAAATTCTTAGAGCTTTCTCATCTTTTGTACTTAGTATCCATCCTGCTTTTGGCAGCATACAATACTACAGGTCTTATCAGTGTTTTATAAAGTTTCAATTTTTATGCTTTAGATAACAGACTTGAATTTATTAAACTCGAGTTTGTGTAGTATACTTTATTCCCAGCTTTTGTTAATTTCTTCCAACACTGTACCTTTGCTATTTATTTCAACTCCCAAATATGTCTAGTTGTTTCAACTGCATATCTTCCAATTTGTATGTTTTGCGGTATATTCCCAGTTTGATTAATTTTCATCTTCTTTCATTAATAATTAATCCTGATATTTTCCCTGGTTTTTTCTATGGTAGTAAAAATTTCTTGAAGTGCTGGTAAATTTCTTACTATTTCTTGTCTGATCTCATGTAGGATATCACCTATTAAGTTAATTCTTTTAAAACTGTGTCTAAGGCTAGATTAAATGTCACTGCAGATAATCTGTAGTCATTTCAATTATATTACTTGCCATTTTTCCTACTGTAACTTTGGCATTACTTCCCCCCCCCCCCTTGGGTATGCTACAGCTTTCCTAGAATTCAAAAGTTGTATCCTATTAAAACTGTCAAAAGCTTGCTTAAAGTCTACAAATAACATATGGACATAGTTGTATTCAGTACATTTCTCCATTGGCTGCCTTAAAACAAATATTTGTTCAACAGTACTTCTACCCTGTAGATACTACTCTTCCTATAAACACTTTACTGTATAATTAGAGATCCGTGAAAGTGGTTTTATTTTTAAGTAAAATTCGTTTTAAAAAAGGCAGATTTCGGTGTTATTCTTAAGTATGGCGGTGTTATTATTGGTTAATTAATTGAGGGTCTACTTCAGTTTAATATCAAGCAATTCTCATTTTTTCATGTTATATGAAAGTAACACAGAATATAGGCCAACAAATATTTACAAACATTGAATTATTGATGCATACTTCAGTATAGGCAGATTTCTTCCTACGAGCTTGTTACACAAAGAAGAATGTAAACAGTTAATTTCATTTTTAGTGTAAACACATTGAACCAATCTTTTGTCGCAAAATATGCACATAAGAATTTTATTATCATTTACAAAGAACCCTTCCTTTGCTAAATTCAGCTGCCCGAGTTTGCAAGGAAACACTACTTTTCGGCATTTTTTAACACTTTTCACAACTTTTATCGAATCTACTATAAACACGTGCTAGGTGCTAGCATTCTTCTTCATCAGCACACCTAGCAACCAGCACACGAACCGTAACTCGTGATGCGAAGGGAAAGTACCGTATACATGACACGCCGCACTGGATTGCCAAGTACAGTGCTTACTAAAATCAGAACACACTGAACCGTACATCTTGTTATCAGTTATAATTTTAAACCACATTTACTGTGTTATGTGGGTCGTTTGTTAAGAATTAATTAAATGTGCCTTCTGTTATTTATAAACTTAGTGGCAAGGCATTACATAGCGAGATTCGAGAAATAATTGCCAATATTCATAATCTTTTCAAAACATATCTATGAGTGTACAGAGTTTTGCAAATGAGTGTATCTTGAGCTGTGTTACGCTGGAAGGTGGCAAGTTGCGAAAAGAAGGGTGAAGTGCTATTGATAAGTAACTCACATCAAAGCTTCCACTAATAAATTCTATACCCCCAAAATGCATGAATTAATTCATAGAGCAAACCATGACAGTTTGAACATTCTAGGTTGAAACGTTTTTGGCGTAGCAGGTTGTTCCTAAATTCTGTCCTCTTTGGCTGCTCCTCTCGAGCAGTTGGCTGCACTGCTGTCCTGATACAATTTTCGTTATATATTTCACCCAGACAAGAATATAAGTTATAAAAGTAATAAAATAATACATTTGTTAAAATTTCCTTGATTTTTTTATTTATTTTTTGTTAGAATTCATTTAAAAACCTGAAAACCCCAATTTTTTGCGTTATGTTGATGATTTTGCATTATTTTGCAATAAAAAACTTTTTTGGGGGGTTAGGGGTTGATGTTTATGAAAATACTGCACAATTTTTTTTTTTTTTTTAAATAACAATTCACACCTCATGAAATTCACGGATCACTGTCTATAGTCGTATTTTTTTCTTAGCAAAAATCTTTAATTCAAAAACGTAGTTCCCTCTGAATAATTACTTTATATACCATTGAGCATGTGCAGCCAGCTTCGTAAAGGATCACCTGGGCATTCTAAGTTCCAGATACAGAATAGTGTGCAAGCTCATCTCTTCATCGCTTGCAAACCCAAGATAGCTCTTATCTGAAATAAATATTGTTAAGAAACATAAAATCCATTGGAGCCAATATTGAATTTCAAGTATATAGCCACATATTATTGCTGTGCATCAGCAGGTTAAGTGATTACAGTCTTCAGTAAGCTAACCTGCGGAATAAGTGAGCAATACCAGCTCTACTTTCAAATCTCAAACAATCCTTAGTTATTAAGTGCCAGAATGGTACTTTCTGAGAATGTGTGGTGGACGGTAAAATGTCTGTTCGTCTGTCTGCCCGTACATGTGATAACTCAAGTACGCTTTATAGGATTTTCATGAAACTTGGTATATGCATTTATAATGTCCATGGGAAGAAGCCTATTGATCTTGGATCAAATCGGTTGATCAAAACCGCAGTAATGCCCAATTTAGTGATAACATATTAGACTGAATGTATCAAATGCAAATCAGTTCTCATGACAACATATTGTTTTACAGTGTTCATATACAGCTTTGGAAGTTGCAGTACAGTTAGCATTGGCAAATATCTTTGTGATTTGAACCACAGCATACATCATGCTACAAGACAATATAGTCTCGTATTAGATGTGATTTTAGTAACAGCATGTGACCCTTTAGTAACAGTCATGATGTGAACAAAAATTAAGATAACAAAATCAATTTATTACAGATGTTTCAATGTATGTCGAAATGTGGCATTCGTAATATAACCCTTCAGTCTGCAAGAGGCATTGTTATGTATAATTACAAACATAACATTGCATAATGTTATAGATTTTTCAGTGTATGGTGTATTATTCATAAGATCATAACCCAGTCTGCAGTGTAATCTTGTTTGTATTTATTAATTCGTCAATGCACTTAGCAGTCACTTCCGTTGGTTTAAAATTTCCGGTGTCATTGTGTAATTAGTGCAACCTTGCATTTAGCAGTCTTTTCCGCTGACGTCATGCTTCATGGTTTTTCCCGTATGGTGGCGCATGGCGCGCTTTGTAGCTTTCTTTCTTGTGATATTTAGCGCTAATATTTTTCAAGGAATGACTCTTAATATAGTTCATAAAGAAGGCCTGTAAGAAAAAATTCATCACCAGGACAGAACATTGGAAAACACTTCACATGTTACATTTGGAAGTGATATAGCTCTTTTCACAGGACAAATTAGTTCGTTAGTAAAAATGTTTTAAATATTTTGCTGTAAAATAAATGATTAGAAACATTAGCGGTCGGACTAATAAGTGCGAGCGAAGCTGCGGGAACATGCAAGCAGACAATAATTTAAACCATTTGCAATGATGTGTGAATTTCCAGAGAAATCACAGTGGAGATGTAGAATTTATTAAAACTTAAATGAGGGAGATGTTGAGTTTCGTCAAAACCTTGCATGCTGAGGCTTCAAAATGAATCGGTTATGTTGACTTTTCATATATTCTCTTTTCACCATCTTAAAAAATCTCATTTCAAAGCACCTAAAACCGTTAAAAAACGAATTTGGCCAAAAAATGGAGAGGTTGAGTTCTGTCAAAACGGCCCTCAATTAGCTATAGTAATATTTACAACTCAATTAATATTAGAAAATACAATAATACAAGTTCCAAAATTCTATGTCCCTATTGATGCTTAAATGTCAATTATTATTATTATTATTATTATTATTATTATTATACTTTTTTATTTTTTTTTAAGCTCTACTTGCTGGATTTGATTGTGGTCGTGCGGTTTAAAGCGTGGATTCTAAACGAATAATGTTCTTTGTGAAAGGTTCGAATCTACCCGTAGACCGCTTTTTAAAAAACAAATAACTGAATATTGAGAGACTGTCGAACAACTACGCTCTTCCAAGCAGGTCAGATGGGCATGCGGTTTAAAGTATTGATTACTGTTCTTGTTTTCAGTGAGTGTTAGCTTCAGTACGGAAGTGAATCCAGTGGCTTTTTATTTTCAGTGATCCCCACTTACATCGTCAGAACTGGGTACAAGAACGCTCCCTACGAAGAGCGCCTGTAACGGCCTGAACAGTTGAGGCGCCTGGCTGATAGAAGAGTGGAAACACAATTCAAAGGTTCTAGTCCCTGAGAGGTAACACCGTTTGGGCCCATATTGGAAACTTCGAATTGTGTTTCCACTCTCCTGTCGGTTCGAGTTCCTGACAGGTAACACCGTTTGGACCCGTACTGGAACCTTCGAATTGTGTTTCCGCTCTTCTATCGGTCAGGCTTCTCAACTGTTCCGGCCGTTACAGACTCTCTAGGTTACTGTTCATTTCCTTTTTTTTCACACTAGTAAGCATAGTAGGCCTAGTGTTTGTTCAACCCTGAAATTTGATGTAAGTTTACAGCATTATTACACGTTTTGAGTTCCCCTGAAACTAAAAATACTGTACAAACAACATAACTTACAAGCCGAACAGATTTCATCAGGTAAGGATTCTCTTAATTTCCTTCCAGGCATCTTGTGAGTATTATAAGCAGTGCTTTTTGTGACGGTGCGCAGTACAGGCTCATTTTTTAAAAATAAAGTTAGGATATTACTCAAAATATTCCTATCACAGACCGCCGGCATCTTCTTGTGGTTAGCATCGCTAACCCGTCTGCCCGGGTTCGATACCCGGTACCTCCTTGGATTTTTCTGAGATAGGGAGGTCTGGCAGGGGTGCACTCAGCCTCGTGATTCAAAATGAGGAGCTACTTGATAGCGGCTCAGGTCATGAAAAACCACCATTAACGGCCATGGGTGTCAGCATGCTAACCACATGCCCCCCCCCCAATCCTGCCATCTGCCTTTGTTATGTGATGCAGCGTTTGGGTGGTAGGCCAAGTCCCTCCAGGGATGTAGCGCCACGGAGTTTAGTATTCCTATCACAATTACCTCATAAAATTATGGCCTATTGCTTAAAATCGAGCTTGTTTGTTGGTTTTTGTTAGATTTCTACATACATAATAACCTACATACGAGCACATGATAGTTTGTGTAAATTTCATTGGCTTCTGAACTACAAGAGAGTTGTGGTTGGTTTTTCCAGTCCTCAGCAAACTGCTCGTGTGGTCAGGCCATTCTAACGGTATAAGTATTGCACAAAGTGCAGTTACTGCTAACGTAGTAGCAAACAAGTAGTAACTAGTTAACCATCATAGTTAAATTGGTTTACTGTGTGTTTAAATTTAACTGCATTTTATATCCACACTTCAAATGGCTATATTATTATCGTTAGATTGTTTACACTGATGATCACTTTATACTTTGTCCATTCTTAGATTGTTTAACAAATAGACAATAATGAACTTCATACAGTACTCTACGCTTTTCCAAAAATAGTTATTTATGTAACTTATCTAATAGGTATTCTGTGTACCATGGGCTGGTATTTTGAAATTCAGGGTTTTTTTGCCTATAATAACGAGTTTAAGTTGTTGTGCCGTATTTATGAAGTCGTGTTTTTATTTAATACTTCTAGATATTATAAGAATTATTTCGTAATATTATCGTTTACCATATATCAAAGCTGTAGTATATTCTGAATTTTGATATAAGATGCGTAAACTCAATAAATCCACCATCTAATATCACGTAAGTGAGAAAACTGATGTCTGAAAACTATAGGGGATGGAAAAAGGCGACCACTCGGCTTCCTTCACTTGCTCCTTTAAACTAACAGGGAGTTTCGAGAATAAGAAAAAGAGCAGTTTAAGGGACATCGGAGACCCCTTTAATCTTCAAGGAGCCTTCATTAAATGAAACAAAGAATGTACACGAATGACTATATGTAAGGAGGGTTTTCAGTGAAGGAGCTTGAAAGGAGGATTCCGCCTGAAACGAAGTTACTGTCAAAATTCCAAGCCTCTATCCGTTATAATTTAGGCTCTACATTGATTCTCTTCCATCTCTTGCAATGCATTCCATATAGGAAAAGAATGGATGCAAACAAGGATGGATTCACCACGATAACTTCCGCAGTAAGAAAGAACTTCGCATGTATTTTGCTGTGAGGCAGTAATTATGTAAGTATGCCTACTAATTTTTTTTTTTTCTGTGTGAAATGGGATTTGTACCACACCCTTGTTTTAAGCTACGAACCGCTACTGAGTGTGAGGTATCAGCCGAAAAAATTTTTCGTTCCGGTCTCATTTTTGCATTTCGATGAGTTACAATAAGTGTTTTGGCTAAAGTATTAAAATTATAACTCATCGGTATGCAAATTAAGGACACCGGATTGATACCCCACAAGTACGTAATGATCCAGTATTCGATTCAGAATTGTATTTCATTTTCGGTTTGTGACAACTCATTTGCTGTTTGACAGTCTTCTAGAGCCAATTAAAATGTATTGGGGCACCAAACATTGTTCTTGTAGATTTTAGAAGAATGTTATAACCAGGGCCCGGATTCTAATGACATGTCATCTTTTTATTGATGCTGCATAGACATTGCCGACTTGTAGATAAATCCTAATCATGGCCTTTAGAATATAGAAATGCATTTTTATTAGGTCATTTTTTGTGTCATTTTATGCAATTTTATATTTTTAGGACATTTATTTCAATTTTACATCATTATTTTGTCATTTTCGTGTCATTTCCCTCCTTATTTAATCATTTTCATGCATTTACATTGAGTACATCAACTTTTTTTGTCGTCTTTTTTCCGCATAGGGTGATATTTAAAAAATCACTACGCTAGTATAATGCAACATTTTTTGTAGGACCTATTTTAAAAACTATTTTCTTGCTTTTCTTTCCAAATGCTCCAATCAAGAACAAGGAACAAAGTTTTTAAATTTATAACATCCTTTACAGTTTATGAAATTATGTAAGTTACAAATTAGTCTATAACTTTATGTGAATAATAATAATTTTTATAAATATCAGTTTTTAGATCATTCTTTACAATTATTAAGTCATTTTCTTTAAAATGTAGGGTCATTTTATAGGTCATTTTTCAAATAATTTTAGGTCAATAGGATCCCGGCCCTGGTTATAATCATATGCCAGTGATGCCAAAGGAATAATTCCATTTCTTAGCTGATTCCTGCCAGCAGAAGAGCTTCGGAGCGTCTTCTTGATGGCACTCTACAATCTATAGGCCTATTATACTAGAAGCAAAGAACTAAGATTTTAAAAAATTAAAACAAAGTCATTTTTTCCAGATTTCCGTGGTTTTCTGAGTTTTCTGGGGATTTGCTGTAATTGATAAGGGGCAAACAACTGAAACCTTACTCTGGATGGCAATACCAACAAGAAAGCATATGAGTCAGAAATTCCCTTTGAATATTAGAAGCAAAGAACAAAGAAAAATTAAAACAAACTAATTTTCTCCAGATTTCCGTAGTTTTATGGAGTTTCCGGGTAAATGCTATAATTGATAAGGGGCAAACAACTAGATGGCAATAACAACAAAAAAATATACGATTTGGAAATTCCCATGGGGAGTATACAGTAGCCTACACTCTATAAGTCCCGAGTGATGCTTAAACGTCAGTAGTTTTTTTTAGCTCTACATGGTTCAGTTGATTATGGTCATGCGGTTAAAAGCACGTTTTCTTCACGCCTAATGTTCTTAGTGAATGGTTCGAATCTACCCGTAGTAAACTTTTTAAAAAACAAATAACTGAATATTGAGAGACTGTCAACTACTCTGTTCCAAGCAGGTTCATTCAGTTCTGTCAGATGGTCATGCGATTTAAAGCATTGATTCATGGTTTCAATTAATGTTATCTTGAGTACGGAAGTGAAGAAGCTTTATTTTCCACGATCCCCACTTGCATTGTCAAGTGGGTACAAATACACTCCCTACAGTACCCTACAAAGAGGGTCTTTGACGTCCGCAATGCTTGAGGCGTTCTTCTGTGAGAGGACTGGAATTGTGTTCCAGTCCTCTCTTGCACATTATCACTCAATACTGAATTACCATCAGTTACGGTGTCACCATATTCCAAAACAAACTCGTGGAAATAATAGTTTTTAATTTTTGCATGTCAGGACCTAAACCACTAGCTTCCGTTCTGTGAATGAATGAATTCACGAATTGTTCCAAAGTACCTGGACAACTCTGTCTTACGTTAGATGTGAACTGTTTAGTTGGACGAGTCCAAATGCGTAATAAAGTGTGAATAGGGAAGGAAACATACTTCTAAGAATTTTTTAGGTTTCGAGTTGTTGAAAATTGATCTTGCTGCACAATTCAAATGCATCTTTGGGCTTCAAAAACTTGGAGGGGCTCAAAATAACACATTTAGAAACTGGATTATAAAAAATAGTGTGTTTTAGCTTTCCTTTGGTGTATATACTGATGCATTATTACTAATTTCAATTTTTTTGAGAGAGTGGATCTCTTCTCAAAGACAGGCCCAATTATTAAAATATGCTTGGTTAAAAAGTTTTAAGGACCTTTGGGCCTATCCACGGCTTCCTTTAATTATCAGGCTAGAACAGTGTCTCTCAACCTTTTTGAACCCTAGGACCTGTAAAATGTCTAACATTTTTACGGAACCCTAATTTTTTTCCCATTTATAAAAGTAGGATATTTGTAGGCCCATAGTCTTAATATTTTGGCAATTAATTATAGGTCATTATAAGGAAATATATCTAAATAAATATATTTTTTAATTCGACGGGAACACAGTTATTGAATTGGAGAAATATTAAAACTGGAGTTTTACTTTTTTCTTTCCACTTGCTTTATGATATTTTTTAAAAAATTATATCTGCACCATCTTCGCGGACCATAGGTTGAGAAACGCTGGGCTAGAATTTAGGAGACGTGGCATCATCGAGTCCCTCTCGTATAGCAGGTGGCATCTATTCATTATGGTTAATGTTTGCAGCAGATGATAGGCTAACAATAAAAATTATACGTAGGGATCTGTATAAGGAAAATCAGGATTACTCTAAATTGTTCTCGATTTGCAAAATTACATTTTGTTGCCTCTTATAACTCCACAAATAGCACATATTAATAAAGCAAAAAGTAAAAACAACCCCAGCAATTTCAGTGACATTTGTTAAGTTTATACAATACCTTACAATTAATTAATTAATTTTTAAACAATATATTCGTAATTCCTATGATTCCCTCGTGTTGTTGACACAGGATTTCAATTCTGTTCTTCCCACTTTGCGTGTTTTCTTCTTTTTATTACTTTTATTCTAGATATTGTATTTTAAGTTAGTTAGGCCTATATTTGGTATTTAGTCGTGTATTCTATAATAATAAGAGGAATTGTTTGTCTCTCTGTTCGCGATGCCCAGCGAAATCCAGTGCACGCAGAGACCTGGAATTTTAAACATAGTTGGACCGGGAGGTGGATGAATGCACATCGAAGCCGGATTTTTAATTAACTTATCATTTTCATTCGCGAGTTATAAGTGAAAAACTGGCAGAAAACTTGTATTTCTAGTGCTATCGCAGAACCAGTTTTCAGTAATAGGCTACATTTCATTTGTCAATTCAGTAGCAGGTTGCCTTCTATTTATTTATTTTAATTTTTGTCATAACTTGGAAATAAGAGCATCGTGATTCTCTCAAGTTATCGCATGGAATTATCGATCCCTTCAATTTTCTAAGGCCCACCGTGGTCGACTCATGGTTTATAATGTCAAAGCCCACAGACATCTGAAATTTTCAATATAGACTGAAGAGGGATAAGTAATAAAAGCCTAAAAAGGTAAATATTGATCGATTTGGATTGAACTCACTATGTAGGGGATTTTTGGGCCAGAGAACTCTAATATGAGGTTGTTTTTCCCTGGCAACCTGGGGTGCTTATAGCAAGAGCTAAAACTTTTATTCGAAGCATTTTTTTTCGAAGAATTACTCTGAAGAGTACTGTCTGGCTGCGAGCTGAAGGCCGAGCTAGCGTTCCCCCACTACCTTACCATGCGCTTGCATTTACTGTCTATGTCTTTCCCCCACTATGCCACCAGCTCGGCCTTCAGCTCACAGTCAGACAGTACTTATAAGTCAGCCACTCTGAACATCCTCTGTTTGCAATATGACCTCTTGTAAAGGAAAATCGTACAAAAACAAAAATTTATATTTGGGTTAGGTACCTTTCGGGGATGTGACATCAACATTGGCGACGAGTTTCTCTCTTTACTTTTAAGGGACTTTACAGGAAGAAAATTTCGTTTGTCGTAATTTTCTCTCAAACTGCTCTTACGATTTTGATTAAATTTTACTTGGGATGCTTATGCTAAGAGCTAAAATATTTACTAGAAACATTTTTTCGAAAAAAAAAAAATCTGAGGTTAGTTATAAGCCACCCTCTACGAATACGTCCTCTTTGCATTATGGTTTCTTGTTCTATATCAGAATGTGAAATGTATCGGCCAGGCTCAAAGTAAAGAAATTGACGAGAGTACATCAATCAGATTTTATTTGGGTTATGTATATTTCGGGGTTGAGATATGATATGGTAACGACATTCTCTTCATTTTTACAACCGATTTATATTAAGAGAATGTCACACTAAATAATTATATCATACTAGAAGGCTAAGTTTATTTAGGCAGAGATAACTATGTGAATTTCACATAAGATTTTGTTTGCTTTATCTCTAGTAGATAATCAAATGTTCTGCATTAAATGGTTGTTCCATACAATTATTATTAACAGTTATAATTAGCTACTGTAATATTACAACATAATTAAGATTAGAAAATAGAATAATTGGAACTTGTTTTATTGTAAGTTCCGAATGGTGCTTAAACGTCAATAGTTTTTTTTAGCTTTACATGCTGGAGTTGATTATGGTCGTGCGGTATTCTTCACGCCTAATGTTCTTAGTGAACGGTTCGAATCTACCCATAGTCCACTTTTTAAAAAACAAATAACTGAATATTGAGAGACTGTCAACTACTCTGTTCCACGCAGGTTCATTCAGTACTGTCAGATGGTCATGAGGTTTAAAGCATTGATCCTTGGTTTTGAATTAATGTTATCCTGAGCACGGAAGTGAATCCAGTAGCTTTATTTTCCATGGTCCCCACTTGCATTGTCAAATGTGGGTACAAATACACTCCCTAGAGTACCCTACGAAGAGGGTTTTTGTCGTCCGCAACGCTTGAGGCGTCCTTCTGAGAGAGGACTGGAAACACAATTCGAAGGTTCGAGTCCCTGCGAGGTAACACTAACCTTCGAGCGAGCTGTACCTATAGTGAGTGTTACCTCGCAGGGACTCGAACCTTCAAATTGTGTTTCCAGTCCTCTCTCAGAAGGACGCCTCAAGCGTTGCGGAGGTCAAAGACGCTCTACGTTAGAGATTATTTTCTTAATTTTTTTCAACTTTGTTGTATACCCTAAGTATAGTAGGCCTATCTGTTTTTTCAACCCTTTCGCGCTTTTTTTATATGCATTTGTATTTGGAAATTAGCTTATGGAGGACTTTCTATTTTCAAAATTTATATTGTCACGAAGCAAATGACTACGTGCCTAATAAACAGTAGGAAACCATTCCTAAACAAAGGAAGGGTTGGGGGACCGCAACTAATCGATATTGAACATTTTCATGATTATCGATACTGCCCTGAATTTATTTGAATTACAGAAAAAGGAGAGGTGCGCATGCGCCGACGGTGAATCGACGAGAGAGGAGTTGAACCTGAAAGACGGTTACAGAGTACGTGCCTGACTACGAGAGAGAGAAGTTGAAAAGGCAGAAGGGAGAAGACGAGACTGGGATGTGTGACAGCGGTAGAGGCGTCCTGGCATGATGGTGTGTCAGACTTTCATCTAAGGAAATTCTGAATTGGAATTTCACTGATACGACTATATGGAGATAGTCGTTAGCTGGGAAAGCACATCACGTCCGCCGGTACGAGAGACCGCTTCAGCGAACACCAGCTGTGGAGAGAAGAGTGGGTCACGACTGCTCAGTCTGGGCTAAGGGAAGATGTGGACACCAGAAAATAGATGGAAACAACACGGGATCAGAGGATAAGTTGGTCAACACCCGTTGAGTATAATCACATAAACATTTTCTTCTTTTGTATTGGGAAGTGAAAAATTTTGAGGCATTGTTGTTTAACGGCCGTTTCTAAGAGATGTGTGGCGACTAGACGCCGTAAGGAAAGATAAGGAGTAGGGTTAGAGATACAAAGGTGATTAGTATAGGGTGAGGAAAAGGTACAGTAATTCAATCAGTTTCCATTTCTGGTCTAAGCTAAATATGAAAAGAGCAGTAAAGAGAGTGACCGTGGGATAGTAAAGATAAATCTCTATACTTGGGTTTCTATGGGTGATTGTCTCACGAATGAATACATAGCTCGAGGCAATTGGTGATGCTCATTCAAACTTGTTTTTTTTATAAGACAGGACGCGAGGGGAGTAAGAAAGAAGGGTAATAGGGGCTTACTTAGTATTTCTTGCGAGGGCCTCTCCCTCTTGGTTTTTGTTGGGTGACAGATGACTATCTATGAGTAGATTTCATGCTGGCCCGTAATGATTGAGTTGTTTTCTTTAAGAGATTTATCGAAGAGTGGGAACCGTATGGATCATGGTAAAGGGAGATAAGAAAGTGAACAGTGAGAGGCAGAAGAAGGCCTATGAGTAGTAGTATATTAGGCGCATACCATTGGAAAACTTACATGTTAGGATAGAAGTAGGAGTTACTCAAGGGTTATAAAGAGAGAGTTACTGATCTGGGGCGTGAGTTAGTTTCAGTTAGAATTCTAGAGAATAAGTACAATTCTTCATGGACTAAGATGACTAGTGGACTGGTATAGGAGACATAGGTGGGATTATTGAGTGTAATATGTAGAGTTAAGGACTGGATTATGAATTGAAAACCTTTATTTATTCGGAAGAAAGTACAATATATATATTGGAATATCCTGAAGTTGCAAATGTAAATGACTACACAAGTTAGTAGTAAATTAGAAGGATAATACGAGACGTTCTAGTAGATACCTGGAAATAAAGAAAGAAAGGAGATTAAAGTAATTAATTAGGGATTTGTTATTGTTGAACAGAGAACATACTTATACAGTTAAACTGGGTATACTAACCTTGAATAATTAAATACTATCCTACCAATAAAAGTGTTGAATGGTTAATGTAGTGTAAATGTAATTTATTGTATATAAGATTGTTATTGTTGAAAAAAGAAAAAAAATATATATATTAAATAAATTATGGTTATTGTTATGCAAAGTAAATTAACGTGAAGTTCAGATTTTTGACCCTTATCCTTGTAATGGTTTGAGAGTCGCTGATTTTTGGGCTAAGTTACATACTTTGGTAGTGAGCACTGAAAAAGGAGAAAAAGAAGAAATAGAGAGAAGCAGAATAATAAAAGAAAGATAAATCCGAACTCATTCCCGTCTCCACTGTTAAATTAAAAGCTAGTCGAGAGGCTTGTAGGTACATAGCTTGTGTATCTATAATTTAATTTGTGACTGGGCTGATATACCACAAAAAGAAGAGAGGAAGTGTATTGATGATGGCGCCCGTTAATATAAATTTTCATCAATATTATCAAACTGGGTAAATTGTTAAAAGAAAGAGAAAGTAGACTGGGAGTAGGAATTTGCAACCACCCGGTAGAGGAGGTAGTTGTACTGAACGTTGGAATGTGGATCACGCAGGCCGTGTTATGATGACACAACAGGTGCATAAGTGACCTTGTTTTGTAGGAGTTCAGTAAACTTATGCACTACGATTGAGAATAATCACATATTAGTCGTCACAGATTTTTGGCGAAGATTTAATCCAAGAAGTTAGGGAACTTTATAGCATAAAGTAAGAAAGTCCGTCACATATTTTGGCGCCCATAGCGTGGGGCGATAGTTTGTTAATTTATGACGGGCCCAAATTATCGTGAAGTCCAGTCTTCACAAATTTTGGCGCCCATAGCGTGGGGCTGTGATAGTTTCATAGTAGGATAATTTTGATAGTAATTTTGATAGTAATTTTGACCCATATCGTAGGGCCGTGATAGTTTGATAGTAGGATAGTTTGATATCCCATAACGTAAGGCGAGATAGTGTTAAAAGAGTTTTGGGAGTTAGGTTAGTATAACTGAAATTTATTCTCAAAAAAAAAAAATAAATAAATAAAAAAAATAATAATAACATATTTTTGGGAGAAGAATAATGACTATTGACAAATTAAGGACTTCTATAGATGACTAAGACAGACGACTGAACTATTGTGTTCTAATCTTTTTTTTTGCCAGTGGTATTGTTAATATATAAATATGGCTACTTATGTTGATCCATATGCACAAATAAGAGCAGCTGAGTTAACCCAAGCTATTAGGAAGTTGAGGAAGGCGGATTTAGAGGCAGAATGTGATAGAGTAAAGTTACCGACCACAGGTACAAGGGATGAGTTAAGACAACGCTTGTTAGATTATGCCCGTAAGAACCCTCAGTCATTTCAAGTGTTAATTACGGCTTTTGCTCTGAGTCAGGAAGTTTTGGAAGAAGATTTAGTTGAACATAATATAACGGTTCCACAAGATTCATATGGAGATGTAGTGTATACATGGGTTAAGTTAATGCGTAGGAAGGCCATGGCGGTAGCTGATTCGGAAGAAGTTGTACCAGTAATACCATCGTTTACAATTCAGTTAGAGCCGCATAAACCAAATACTTTGGATCTGGTTCGTAAATGGAACATTAAATTCAAACCGGGGGATAGCATTTACTTATTTTTGGAGAGATTGGAAGATTTAAAACAAAGTTCTAAGTTACAGGGTGTAGAGTTATTGTCAGTATTACCCGAAATTTTACAAGATTCAGCTTTACTTTGGTACAGGAACAGATTAACAGATTGGCCTACATGGGAAGTTTTTTTTGAAAGAATTTAGAGAATATTACTTGCCTATTGATGAGGAAGACTCGCTTTTGGATGAGATTAGACAGAGAACGCAAGGTCCTAAAGAATCGATTTTTGATTATGTTAATGCTATTCAAACGTTAATGAGGAGGCTGAGTACTCCAATGAGTCCTCAACAAATGATGAAGAAGGTTATCAAAAATTTGCGTCCTGACGTAAAATTGTACATTAGACCTGCAGAGATTCAAACTATAACAGATTTAATACGTGTAGGTAGACAGTATGAACAAATATTGTTAGATTCTGAGAGATATATTCCTCCTCCAACGCAGGTTAGAGCTACAATCAAAGAAACGGCTTATAAACCTCAGAGACAAGTTGTTATACCTTCAGTTCATACAGCGTTAGGAATTCAGGGAAAACAGGAACTTCCATCGTCCGAGTTACAAAAAAAACCCAATCTTAGTTTTTCTGCAAAGACGTGGGATAAGGAACGAAATTCAAGTTCTGTAAATGATTCTAGAATGGTTAAAGTAATAGAAAATAAAGAGAGACAGGATGAGTCGAGGGAAAATGGTAAAAACACCACTTTGCGTTTTTCAAATAACCAGCGATGTTGGAACTGTGATAAAATAGGACATAGGCAGTTCGAGTGTAAGGCACCTCGTAGAGTTACTCCACGCACTACGATTAAATGTTATAATTGTAATAAGCTTGGACATAGGTCTATTGATTGTAGGATGCCCCAAGAAAGAAAAGTTAGGCCTACAAATTCTTTATGACAATTAACTAAAAGTCAGGCTTGTGTGATGTTAAATATAAATCCTACAGATTTAGTTAATGGAGACAGATGTTTTGTTGAAATTTTGTTGGAGGATATTACATTTATTGCTTTAATAGATTCAGGTTCAGATAAAACTTATGTGGGAGAGAAAGGTGACTTTTTGTGTAAAATGTTAGATTTATCAGTGGAAGAATCTGAAGTTAGGGTAGTGCAACTAGCAGATAAAACTTATAGTTCTATAACAGGAGAGAGAACTTTTGAGATGAAATTGCAGGACAGGATCTTTCAGATAAAATGTAAAATTATGCCAAATTTAGCAGTAGATATGATTCTGGGCATGGACGTTTTGAAACAAATTGGGTTAGTAGTAGATTTGCAAGATGGGACTTGGTATTTCAAAGATGAACCAGTAAAAATTTTTCAATTTGTTAAGGCTATAGATTTGAAAGAAGAAGATCAACTACATAATATTCTTACTTTACCTACACCTCAGGAAAGGGACAGATTGAATATGTTTTTGGAAAATCAGTTACAGAAATTTGATCAGTGTACTGGACTTACAGATTTGATTTCTCATGTTATTGATACAGGCGATGCAAAACCTATAAAACAAAGATATTATCCAGTATCACCCATTTTGGAAAAAGTTATACACGCGGAAATAGATAAAATGTTATTGGAAAAAGTGATAGAACCTTCAAATTCACCTTGGTCTTCTCCGGTAGTTATGGTAAAGAAACCAGATAGAACATGGAGGTTTTGCGTAGATTTCAGAAAAGTAAATAATTGTACAAAAAGAGATAGTTATCCTTTGCCATACATTGAACATGTGTTGAGTAAGTTACGACATGCTAGGTATATCAGTACAATAGATTTGAAAAATGGGTATTGGCAAGTTCCATTAGATGAAGCAAGTAAAGAAAAAACAGCATTTACCGTACCTGGTAGAGGATTGTATCAGTTTCGAGTTATGCCGTTTGGAATCCATAACGCACCAGCCTCGTTTCAAAGATTAGTTGATACTATATTAAGAGAAGAGATAGGAGAGAAATGCTTTTGTTATTTGGATGATATAGTACTTATTAGCGAGACATTTGAAGAACATTTGTCCTTGTTAGAAAAAGTCTTAGAGAAATTAAGAAAAGCTAACCTGAAAATTAATAGAGAAAAATCAAAGTTTTGCAGAAGTGAATTAAAATATTTGGGTCATATCATTACTCCATTAGGAATTGCTGTAGATTCAGATAAAATCTCGTGTATCCTTGAGTATCCAGCCCCTACAAAAGTCAAGGAAGTACGAGCATTTTTAGGACTGGCTTCTTGGTACCGACGATTCATTCCATTTTTTTCTGAAGTTGTAAAGCCCCTCACTGCACTTCTGAAAAAGAATCAGAAATGGCGTTGGACTAAGGAATGTCAGGAATCTTTTGATGAATTAAAATCGAAATTATCTAGTAGTCCTATATTAACTTGTCCAGATTATACTAAACCCCTAGTGCTACAGACCGACGCTAGTTTTTCAGGACTAGGAGCAGCTTTAATTCAGACAGGAGAGGAAGGAGAGGAAAAAGTGATAGCTTATGCTAGTAGAACTTTAACGGTAGGCGAGCAAAAGTGGGCAATAGTCGAGAAAGAATTGTTAGCTATATTGTGGGCAGTTCAAAAGTTTCGTCCTTATTTGGAAGGTTATCATTTTAAAGTATACACTGATCACTTTGCTCTGAAATGGTTAAATACATTACAGAATCCGACCGGACGATTAGCTAGGTGGAGTTTACTGCTCCAAGAGTATGATTTTGAAGTAATACATAGGCCTGGTAGATTACAAAAAGTTCCGGATGCTTTATCTAGAATACATGAAGGGAAAGTTCAAGAGAAAACGGTAGAGGAAGAATTTTGCCTTTTGTTAACTAATAACTCTGAAGTAGTCGAATGGGAAAATATACAAGATGATTGGTATATTAAGCGGAAAGCACAAGTACAAAGTAAACCTAAATTTTGGCCAGATTGGAAGGTCGTAGATGAGAAGTTGTACCATTTAAGATTAGATCAGTTAGAACAAACTTTGGAGGGAACAGTGAATAGGTGGAAATTAGTTATACCGCAAGATTATAGGATTAAAGTATTGCAGGAATGTCATGATGCACCTACTGCAGGGCATATGGGGATAGCTAAAACCTTCTTTAGAATAGCAAACAAGTATTATTGGCCGGGAATGTTTAGAGATGTTGCTAAGTATGTTACTGCTTGTGAAATATGTCAAAGACAAAAAGTGTTACAAACGGCTCAAGCAGGACCGATGCATTTTTACCAGAAAGAGAAACCTTGGATGACTGTAGCTACTGATTTGTTGGGACCGTATCCACGTTCCAAGAAAGGAAATAGATACGTAGTAGTATTTCAGGACACCTTTACCAAATATATAGAATGTAAAGCGTTAAGGAAAGCAACCAGTAGAGCCGTTACGGAAGCATTTTATGAGTTGATTATCCTTAAATGGGGAATTCCGGGATATTTGCTGATGGATAATGGACCGCAATATACTAGTAAACTAATGCGTGGGATAGCTAAAGCTTTTAATATAACCCCTTGTTATTTACCTGTATATTCACCACAAGGAAATCCGGTAGAAAGAGTTAATAGGGTATTGAAAACCATGATTTCGAGTTACATTGAAAAGGATCAAACAGTTTGGGATGTGTATTTGAGAGAATTTAATTTTGCTATAAATACGGCTAAGCATAGTTCCACTGGATGCACTCCTTATATGCTAAATTATGGGAAAGAACCTGAAATTATCAGTAAGATTGAAAGAGTTGAAAATCAACAAATACAGAAAGAAATTCCAAAACTTTGGGTAGAAAGATTTGATAAATTAAAAACGGTACGTCTAATGGTCAGACATAACTTAGAAACTGCTTATAAGAATTCAAGTCATTATTATAATCTTCGGAGGAGAGAGGTGAGATTTTGTCCAGGAGATCTTGTGTTAAGAAGAATCTTTAAATTAAGTGATGCTTCACAAGCTTATGCAGCAGGCTTAAGTGCAAAGTTCGTCGGCCCCTTTATAATAAAGAAAAAGCTTAGCGAGAATAGTTACGAACTGACCAACCGTTCTGGTAAACAGTTGGGGAAGTGGCACGTTAAAGACTTGAAACCCTTTGTTCCTGGGTAAATGTTCTTTAAGGCTGGTAAACTAAACACGCACAGAAAAAAAAAAATGTGAACAGTGTTAACATTATTTTTTTTTATGGTGAGTGTGAGAAGAATGTCACGAAGCAAATGACTACGTGCCTAATAAACAGTAGGAAACCATTCCTAAACAAAGGAAGGGTTGGGGGACCGCAACTAATCGATATTGAACATTTTCATGATTATCGATACTGCCCTGAATTTATTTGAATTACAGAAAAAGGAGAGGTGCGCATGCGCCGACGGTGAATCGACGAGAGAGGAGTTGAACCTGAAAGACGGTTACAGAGTACGTGCCTGACTACGAGAGAGAGAAGTTGAAAAGGCAGAAGGGAGAAGACGAGACTGGGATGTGTGACAGCGGTAGAGGCGTCCTGGCATGATGGTGTGTCAGACTTTCATCTAAGGAAATTCTGAATGGGAATTTCACTGATACGACTATATGGAGATAGTCGTTAGCTGGGAAAGCACATCACGTCCGCCGGTACGAGAGACCGCTTCAGCGAACACCAGCTGTGGAGAGAAGAGTGGGTCACGACTGCTCAGTCTGGGCTAAGGGAAGATGTGGACACCAGAAAATAGATGGAAACAACACGGGATCAGAGGATAAGTTGGTCAACACCCGTTGAGTATAATCACATAAACATTTTCTTCTTTTGTATTGGGAAGTGAAAAATTTTGAGGCATTGTTGTTTAACGGCCGTTTCTAAGAGATGTGTGGCGACTAGACGCCGTAAGGAAAGATAAGGAGTAGGGTTAGAGATACAAAGGTGATTAGTATAGGGTGAGGAAAAGGTACAGTAATTCAATCAGTTTCCATTTCTGGTCTAAGCTAAATATGAAAAGAGCAGTAAAGAGAGTGACCGTGGGATAGTAAAGATAAATCTCTATACTTGGGTTTCTATGGGTGATTGTCTCACGAATGAATACATAGCTCGAGGCAATTGGTGATGCTCATTCAAACTTGTTTTTTTTATAAGACAGGACGCGAGGGGAGTAAGAAAGAAGGGTAATAGGGGCTTACTTAGTATTTCTTGCGAGGGCCTCTCCCTCTTGGTTTTTGTTGGGTGACAGATGACTATCTATGAGTAGATTTCATGCTGGCCCGTAATGATTGAGTTGTTTTCTTTAAGAGATTTATCGAAGAGTGGGAACCGTATGGATCATGGTAAAGGGAGATAAGAAAGTGAACAGTGAGAGGCAGAAGAAGGCCTATGAGTAGTAGTATATTAGGCGCATACCATTGGAAAACTTACATGTTAGGATAGAAGTAGGAGTTACTCAAGGGTTATAAAGAGAGAGTTACTGATCTGGGGCGTGAGTTAGTTTCAGTTAGAATTCTAGAGAATAAGTACAATTCTTCATGGACTAAGATGACTAGTGGACTGGTATAGGAGACATAGGTGGGATTATTGAGTGTAATATGTAGAGTTAAGGACTGGATTATGAATTGAAAACCTTTATTTATTCGGAAGAAAGTACAATATATATATTGGAATATCCTGAAGTTGCAAATGTAAATGACTACACAAGTTAGTAGTAAATTAGAAGGATAATACGAGACGTTCTAGTAGATACCTGGAAATAAAGAAAGAAAGGAGATTAAAGTAATTAATTAGGGATTTGTTATTGTTGAACAGAGAACATACTTATACAGTTAAACTGGGTATACTAACCTTGAATAATTAAATACTATCCTACCAATAAAAGTGTTGAATGGTTAATGTAGTGTAAATGTAATTTATTGTATATAAGATTGTTATTGTTGAAAAAAGAAAAAATATATATATATTAAATAAATTATGGTTATTGTTATGCAAAGTAAATTAACGTGAAGTTCAGATTTTTGACCCTTATCCTTGTAATGGTTTGAGAGTCGCTGATTTTTGGGCTAAGTTACATACTTTGGTAGTGAGCACTGAAAAAGGAGAAAAAGAAGAAATAGAGAGAAGCAGAATAATAAAAGAAAGATAAATCCGAACTCATTCCCGTCTCCACTGTTAAATTAAAAGCTAGTCGAGAGGCTTGTAGGTACATAGCTTGTGTATCTATAATTTAATTTGTGACTGGGCTGATATACCACAAAAAGAAGAGAGGAAGTGTATTGATGATGGCGCCCGTTAATATAAATTTTCATCAATATTATCAAACTGGGTAAATTGTTAAAAGAAAGAGAAAGTAGACTGGGAGTAGGAATTTGCAACCACCCGGTAGAGGAGGTAGTTGTACTGAACGTTGGAATGTGGATCACGCAGGCCGTGTTATGATGACACAACAGGTGCATAAGTGACCTTGTTTTGTAGGAGTTCAGTAAACTTATGCACTACGATTGAGAATAATCACATATTAGTCGTCACAGATTTTTGGCGAAGATTTAATCCAAGAAGTTAGGGAACTTTATAGCATAAAGTAAGAAAGTCCGTCACAATATCTTTATATAAATATCTTATGAACATTCTAACACACTCAAAATAGGCTTATTTCCTCATAAAAATTTAGATATATCTTTAAGTCGCTCATACACGAATGAGAATTTTGCTAGTTGCTTTGTTAAAATAATTTATTTAACAGAAAAATAATTAAAACTTTATATTTATTAACACTGGCATCGTTTTTACATAAATTGTTTAAGGTTAAAAATATAAAAAAATTAAACGAACAAAACTAATTTTATGCTGCCATATCGGCATACAAATCCGAGAGAAATAATTAAAATTAACCATACATTCATGAGCCATACCCAAATCATGGATAAAAATTTTTTCTTCGATTGATAGTTAAAAAAAACCTAAAAGCTCAGCTCAGCGGAGAGAAAAAAAAACCTCATTTTAAGAGTTCCCTAGTCCAAAAGAAAACAAAAAGACCCGTATAGTGTATTTTGTCCAAATCATTCAATGTTTTCCAGTTTAGGCGAGCATTCATCGTCCCCTTCTGTGTAAATAGGATCTCTGCGAATTGTTAACAAATGAATCAAGATAGTAACCGAGCATGGCCATCTTGAATTAATTTCACAATTGAATATTTTCGTGCTAATCATTTCAACAGCAATCGAATTGTTCGTGTGTTTCTTATAGAAGGTATTTCGTCTCCTCAAAAACATTTGATTTTTGGCATTAAAGATGAATATTTTGCAAAATCTTTGTCCACTTACGTTATAAAACGAAGGTACTGTACAAGTTCCAAGTCTCTGCCTAGATAGTTTAGGCTATTATACGTTGATCCTCTGTCAGCCAGTCAGGATAATTCCGCTTATATAGGTAGAGAAGAAATAAGAGATCTTGCACATTATCACTCAATACTGAATTACCATCAGTTACGGTTTCACCATATTCCAAAACAAACTCGTGGAAATAATAGTTTTTAATTTTGGCATGTTAGGATCTCAACCACTAGCTTCCGTTCTGTGAATGAATGAATTCACGAATTATGACCCTCTAACGCCCGGTCTCATCGACAGGGGTTAAAATGTACTAACCCCTTGCTTGTTAACCTCGGACAAAAATGTTAACTCATCCTTGTGACTCATGCGTTGCACCCATTGAGCTCTATTACATACTGGAGGTAGCACTGCATGATTAAAAATCGTGACGGCAGAGTTCGCGGTCCGCCATGAAAGTGAGCGTATAATTTAGCTCCTATCCCGTATCTCCTCCTAACAAACTCATGTGTATTAAGGGAATTATGAAGATGTATTGGCGTTTTTAAAACACTTTTATGAATGAAACGCTCCAATATTAACTACTTGATGCTTTTTAAGTACATAACAAAACTAATTTCATATCGTAATGGGTTGGTAAAAGTATTTAATCTCGATCAGGCGTGAATGTACATTGGTAAACAGTTGTAAACACTCGCATTTTAAATATTAAAATAACTTCACAATAGGCCTTCATTTTGCGATATTATGCTTGATTTCGATATATAAAGAGAATAGACAAAATCTGTTCTAAGTGCTTTGGAAATGTATAAACCGTGACCTTCAACTGTACCGTTACTGTACTGGATACAATTCACATTATTTATTTATTTTGTTAATAATTCCTGTAGATTAGTGTAAAGGGAAGCCACTGAAATGAAATTTCAAAATACTTTAAGTCAGTAGGCCTACTTAGAAGTTCATTTTCTTCGAATCTGAAATTTAATTAGCCATGCTATTTATCTTCTTATTCTTGCGACAGACAATCGTCTGTAGCCTTTTGTTGTTTCTCAATTCTGTTTGGATAGGAGATGGTGGGAGATCATCTGTTTGCGTCTGTTTATCTATTTTCGTATAATTTTCAGCGAGGTCTTATACAAAAACATCTGCTTCCTCTTATTTCTGCAATTAAAAACTAGCATGAAAAATTTAGGCCTACATGCATAAGAATACTATGTTTACATGACTGACATATTGCATAATTTATATTCCTACTTGGTACCTAAAGTAGGCCTACTACTAACCACATTACGAACCAGAGGCGTACCGAGGGCGGGTTTGAACCCCACCCATTGATTAAAAAAAGGAAAATTGTACAATTTTTTTAAATTCTGCCTATAAATTGCTTAATACGAGTATAAAGCGTGGGAAGCTTACTCGTTATTGTATATCTTAATTTTTAAAGTTTTCCGGGGGAGGACCCCCGAACCCCCCTCTCCCTGGGGGGTATTCTATACCCCACAGATGTTGTAACCCCCCCCCCCCCATATGGTCGGCCTGTTTACGCTTTGTTACGAACCAGTTGTCTTTTTGGAACAATAATTTTTTGAAGGTGTCCTGGAAAATTGAAGACTGATGGTACAGCATCTTTTAGTAATTTTACAAGTGCACCAGACCTTGACTGATAGCAATCAGGTGTAAAGTGTCTGCTGCTTAATTTACTGTACGCTGTGGGTGACCAATATTCTCTGCGGATTGCTTGAACCCACTTCTTCGGAATATCAGGCCAAGAAAATGGAAACCTGTACAAATAGGCAAGAAAAAGACAAGCGTTCGTGGCTAATCTACGATTGAGGTTAAGTTAGATTTGGCCAGTATCCTCAAATGTTCCAAACAAAAATAACCTACTTGTGAAACTTAAGTCCACTTCTATTTCTCTGGAGCTCTGTGTAGCCATATACCACGCAATATTCGACCATTTTGTCATGAAAAATATCAAAAACACATTCGTAAATATATGTTTACCATACGAAGCACACTTCACCAATACGCTCGGCGGTGTAGCCAACTTAACAAGTGAACGTCACGATTTATGCAATTCCAAAGCACAGCTGTTGTGTATCCTGTTTATATATTGAGATCACTGGTTGCACCATGCTTTTTCGGCAGAGGGTTAACTAACACCACTTTAACACTCGCAGGGAATAGGAACAGTAGCAATCTAGAAGGCAGTGATTGAAAATTTGATTTTATGAATGCATTTCATTACGCGGTTCTTTTATTATCTGTAGTGGCGAATGTCGTTACACAGGAAAATGGAAGACATTAAATAGAGAAATCGATGGACAAACTTTTCAATTATTTGAAAACGTATCCATTACTTCCGTTTGTGACGAAGTACCAGTCAATAATAGAGTGCAAGGAAACAATCAGAGTGAAGGATGATGCTTGAGAGAAAATTACGAGGTACTTTAATAGCACTAACATGGTCTTGTATTATATGTGTATTGTATGTGATTATAATGTTTTCTTCAGTCCATTAATTATTTGTGTGTAATAATTATAGTATACAATAAACTACAGCATTAATTTGTTTTCACACATTCTTAAGGAAGATGTAGGCAAGAAGTTGTGGTTGCTGAGGCGGTTTGAGAGACCTGCTTCGGAACAAATGGTAGCGGGTTCGATTCCCGGGACGGAAAGATTTTAATGAAAACTTGAACAATTTAAAATAATTCAAGTCCCCTAGTTCCCTACAACCGAGCAAAAAAGGATGGTGTAAGCAACAAGTTGTGGTGGCCGAAGCGGTTAGAGAGACCTGCGTCGAAACAGATGATGGCGGGTTCGATTCCTGGGACGGAATGATTTTAAGTAAAAGATGAGAATTAATAATAATTAAAATCCCAGAGCTCTGCACAAGAGAGCTAATAAGGACGCTGCTAGTAGCAAGTTGTGGTGGCCGAAGCCGTTAGAGAGACCTGCTTCAGAATAGAAGGAGGCGGGTTCGATCCCCGGGACGGAATGATTTTAAGTAAAACATGAAAATTAATAACAATTAAAATTCCAGAGCTCTGCACAATAGAGCTAAAAATGACTTTGATAAAAACAAGTTGTGGTGGCTGAAGCTGTTAGTGAGACCTGCTTCGGATTATAAGGTCCCAGGTTCGATTCCCGGGACGGAAGGATTTTAATGAAAAGATGTAAAATTTAAAATAAAAAATCCCAGAGTTCCCTAAAATAGAGCTAAAACGGAAGGTCAAAGCAACAAGTTGTGGTGGCTGTAGCGGTTAGAGATCTGCTTCGGAACAGAAGGTGGCGGGTTCAATTCCCGGCATGGAATGATTTTAAGTAAAAGATGATAAATAATAATAATTAAATTCCCAGAGCTCTGCACAAGCGAGCTAAAAACGACGTATCTAGCAGCAGGTTGTGGTTGCCGAAGCGGTTAGGGAGACCTGCTTCGGAAGAGAAAGTGGCGGGTTCGAATCCCGGCTCGGAATGATTTTAAATAAAAGATGATTTATTAAAAATAATTAAAATCCTAGAGCTCTGTGTAAGAGAGGTAAAAAGGAAGGTGCTAGCAACAAGTTGTGGTGGCCGAAGCTGTTAGGGAGACCTGCTTCGGAACAGAAGGTGGCGGGTTCGTTTCCCGGCAAAGAATGATTTTAAGTAAAATATGAAAATTAAAAATAATTAAAACCCCAGAGCCCCGTACAACAGAGTTAAAAAGGAATTTGAAACAACAAGTTTTGGTGGCCGAAGTGGTTAGAGAAACCTGCTTCGGAACGCAAGGTGATGGGTTCTATTCCCGGCACGGAATGATTTTAGGTATAAGATGAAAATGAAAAATAATTAAAATCACAGAGCTCCTTACAAGAGAGGCAAAACCGAAGGTGCTAGCAACAATTTGTGGTGGCCAAAGCGGTTAGAGAGACCTGCTTCGGAAGAGAAGGTGGCGGGTTCGAACCCCGGCTCGGAATGATTTTAAGTCAAAGATGGATTATTAAAAATAATTAAAATCCTAGAGAGAGGTAAAAAGGAAGGTGCTAGCAACAAGTTGTGGTGGCCTAAGAGGTTAGGGAGACCTGCTTCGGAACAGATGGTGGCGGGTTCGATTCCCGGCACGGAATGATTTTAAGTGAAAGTTGAAAATTAAAAATAATTAAAATCCCAGAGCTCCATACAAGAGAGGGAAAAAGGGAGCTGCTATCAACAAGTTGTGGTGGCCGAAGCGGTTAGTTAGCTCTGCTTCGGAAGAGAAAGTGATGGGTTCGAATCCCGGCTCGGAATGATTTTAAGTAAAACATGAATTATTAAAAATAATAAAAATCCTAGAACTCCGTACAAGAGAGGTAAAAAGGAAGGTGCTAGCAACAAGTTGTGGTGGCCGAAGCGGTTAGAGAGACCTGCTTCGGAAGAGAAGGTGGCGGGTTCGATTCACTGTAGTGAATGATCTTAAGTAAAAGATGAAAATAAAAATCCCAAATAGGCCTATTTAAAAATTCAATTTCAAAATAGGCCTACTAGGCCTATTTTTAAAATTGCAGTTTATATAGGCCTAGTAGGCCCATTTTCAAAATTGCATTTTAAATAGGCCTATTTTTAACATTGCATTTTTAATAGGCCTAGTGGGCAGAACAATAACTTGTTCAAAGGGGTTAATTGACAGAACAATAACTGAGTCTGACCATAGATAATTTTGTGATGTTTGAATATTAAGGTCATTCAACACCTTGTTATACAGTTTAGATAACAACAATGCTCCACAAAGTTCAAGACGTGGAATGGTTTGCCTTTTAAGAGGGGCAACCTTAGATTTGGAACACAGCAAGTTAACTGTAACTTCACCTTCACTGTTCACAGAACGGAGATATATGCATGCACCATAGGCCTTTTCTGAAGAGTCACAGAAGCCATGGATCTGTATATCTTGAAGGGTACCATGTGTGAGAACAAATCGTGGAATACGCATTGTGTTTATTGTACCTAAAATGTCACAGATTTCAATCCATTTCTCTGCTATGTGCGAAGGTACTTCTTCGTCCCAGCCAAGCTTTTCAATCCACAATGATTGCATGAAGATTTTGGCATTGATAACAATAGGACTGACAAGGCCTAAAGGATCGAAGATGGAGGAGATGACTGATAGGATAGTACGCTTGGTAAGTTTAACTTGAGTATGAGTTTGGAGAGAAGGATGGGATTGTATCTGGAAATTATCAGTTGCAGGATGCCATAGTAAACCAAGGGCATGTGCATTTTCACTGTTATCAAGAGACAGAGGCAATTGGGTCTCTCGATGAGATGACGGAACAGATTCCAACAAAGCTTCATGATTGGAGCACCATTTTCGCAATGGAAATCCGCCACTGTCAAGCATGAGGATTAATTCTTCTTGAAGGCGTAGCGCTTCTTGAAGATTACCATGTCCTGTCAGGCAGTCGTCCACATAGAAGGAAGTTCTAACTGCTTGGGAAGCGAGAGGGTATTTAGCTTCTTCTTCTATCGACAGCTGTGCAGGGATCTTATGGCTAAAAATGAAGCTGATTTAGTACCATAAGTCACGGTAGTTAATGCATAGTCTTGTATGGGCTCATTTGCATTAGAACGCCACACAATCCTTTGAAGATTCTGGTCGCTTTCGTGCATTTTTATGCGTCTGTACATTTTAGAAATGTCAGCTGAGAATGCATATTTATAGGTTCGAAAACGAGTTATAATTGATGATAAATCATCTTGCACTGTAGGCCCTAATTTCAGAATGTCATTTAGGGACTTGTCTGAAGATGTTTTTGCAGAAGCGTCGAACACAACTCTAGTCTTGGTTGTGGTGGATGAGGGCTTGATTACTGCATGATGTGGTAAATAGAAGCATTTTTCACCTGGCCGTGGAAGTGAAACCTTCTTCATGTGTCCCAATTCTTCATATTCTTGCATGAATTTTTTGTAGTCTTCTTGTAGAACAGAATTGGTTTGGAATTTGCGTTCCAGATGTTCTAAGCGTTTCACTGCTTGGTGTCTGGATTCGCCCAAGGAATCCTCAGATCGATTCTTGGGTAATTTCACTACAAAAGCACCGTCATCTGCACGAATAGTGTTTTGTATGAAATGTTCTTCACACTCTCTCTCTTCTTTAGTAAACACTGGTTTAGGAAAATCTTCTAGTTCCCAGAAGCGTCTTAACTGTGTGTCAACGGTCACAAATAAATTGTGTTGAGCAAATGTGACTTTCTTAGATTTAATTGAGGTTTTGGGAACAGATCCACTGAGCACCCAGCCCAGTTCAGTATTACTAAGAATAGGGTTATTAGGAGTGATTATTCTTTCATTGGTAAATAACTGATAGAATAGACTAGCACCAATGAGGAGTTGGACATCACCAGGGATGTAGAATTTAGGATCTGCTAATGCAATTTCACTAGGAATATTGAATTTGGTAGGATCGATACGGACAGAAGGAAGTTTGTTTGCAATGTGAGGGATTACTAGACAGTTCATTTCAGCCTGGAAATTCTGGATCCTGGATCGCAGATTAACTTTAACACTGTGATTGCAAGAAGAGGTGCCATTTATGCCTCTTATGTGAGTATCGACATTCGTTGTTGACAGCTGCAACTTCTTTGCTAAGTCTTCAGTTATGAAGTTTAGTTGGCTCCCTGAGTCTAGTAACGCTCTGCACAACACTAGATTTCCTTGCCTATCTTCAAGATGCACTGTTGCAGTTGCTAACAAAATCTCCTTTTGGTTGGATTTTTCTTTTATAGAACAATAACTAGCAGGCAAATTGTCAGTGCCTTCCTCAGTATTTGACTGGTGAGAGGTCTTTTTCTTGTCACGTGTGTTATGTAATAATCTGCTGTGTGAAGCCATCCCACAATTGCAGAAGGACTTGAGTTTGCAATGGTCTCTTTTGTGATTGTTGGAGAAACAGTTTGCGCACAAGCCTTTGCCTTTTACAAACTCCCATCGTTGGTCTACACTCAACTGTGAAAACTTGTCGCACCTATGTAACTTGTGACTTTCCTTGCAACAAGGACATGTATCACCTTTGACATGTATGGCAACATAAGATTGACGAGTTGTTTTTACAGATTTCTTTTGTGTATGTCTTTCACTCTTTTCTTTGGATGGGCTTGGCAAGTTGTTAGAATTGGATAGCACTTCTAACGAGTGAGCCTTGGCTTCTAGGAAGTTCATCAACTCTTGAAGCGATGTGAACCTTTGTGAGTCAATTTTACTTTCCCATTCCTTGCGTGTAGTCTCACCAAGATGATCCAATATTAATTGAATGAACGTGACTTCATGTAATGGGATTTCAATATTGAGAGCTTCGATAGCGTTAAGATTGCTTTGAAACTGATTTAGCAAGTTTCGCAGGTCTGTAACGTTTTCATCTTTCATTGTTGGTAATGAAAGTAGATTTTTGATATGAGCTGTGGCAATGACTCGAGTGTTATTATATCTAGAGCACACTAAGTTCCATGCTATAGGAAAATTCTCATTAGTCACTGGAAGATTCTGAATGAGCGCGTGAGCTTGCCCCTTCAATGAACTCAATAAATAATGATATTTCTGGATGGGATCCAACGATTCATTGTTTACCACTAAACTACTGAAAGTGTCGTGATAATGCTTGAAATTAGTCACATCTCCACTGAATACAGGAATTTGAATTCTTGGGAGTTGTATATTTCTATTGTTGCACTGTGAAGTAGAAGACTGACACGTGTGACGAGAATTACCACTGTGATTAGATTGATGACTGTGATGAGAGCCTACACTACGCACTGGTTGGTCGTGTAGAAATAACAATTCACTAAGCTTAGCCTTTAGCACCTTGTACTTGTTATTCATCTCTTCGTCATACTGTGCGTGCATGTCAAGTTCACTTTCAGCTTCGATAATAGCTTCAATTTGAGTTTGTACAACTTCATAATTTTGCCACACTTCGTTAAGAGTGTCATATTCAACCTTTAGTCGAAATATATCAACTTCTTCAGTAATATTGTCACTGTACTTCTGAATGTACGTAAGTTTTCTTTTAAGAAAAGCAAGTTTTTTCGTTAATTCCTTCAAGTCACTTTCCATGATGAGATGAGAAATTACTTGTAATTGAAACTTGAAATTCTACCACCGCTGCACGATGATGTATGAATCAGCTGTTCACTGCTTTCTTGACGTTCGTTGTAGCCCGGAATCACTCGATGTCTCGTATCACTGCTGCAAGATGCTGTCCTGTGTTGCGAAGTTCAGGGTTGCTGGAACTCACGAACCGACCGACGCGGAAGCAAATGATGTGTGAGACGAATTCGAGAAACGGCATTTGCGAATACAAGTGTGCAATAAGTATGATTGTACCAATATGATCCTGCCCGTTGAGGAACCAATTTTGGGTATCAGGTTCGAGAGGAACAAATTTGAAAGTAGTTGAAAGGAATAAATTAGGAACGAAGTGAAACAATGTATGTGTAATACATAGAAAAATTTTCTCTGGGAGGAGGAGGACCATTTAGAGCAAGAGTGGACTATATCACGAGGACACTGGATACAGAGATCCCAGGAATTATATTGGTTTAACAATCTAACATGTTATGAAAAACTTTCACTTTATTAACACTTGTAAAACTGAAGAAATAATATATGAACACTGATGTTAGATTAAAGAAACACGTTGAAACAATTCACTAGAAAATGGCGCGCAAAATGTTACACCATAGGAAGTAATTTCGTAAATTTTAAGTTTTACCAATGAATTATATTATGTATAATTAAAGGTAATAAATTTACTGTTAAATGAATTTATTCACAATTATTAGATCTTGATAGTTTACGTAAGGTAGCCTCTCGGATGAGCAATGACGTCACCACACTACACTTCCGTAGAACTTATACGCGAATCTAATGCACTTTGAATATTTAAAATGCGTAAATTATGTTGAATAATTTACTTGGATTGAATAAAACTTGTAATGAAGTTTTATTCCTACGATTTCTAGTATAATTACAAAGGGCGCGAAGAGGCCTTTGTTACTAGGAAATCAGAGCAGTGTCAGAACGCGACTTGTTCGTGTAACTGCAGACTTAATACTGAATTGGCTTACTGACGCTCTACGAAGCGTCCCTTCAGGGGAATACCCGTCACAAAGAACTCGTGAGCAGGATATGATGTAATATACGCCTACTCAAAGATGACTTGGCGCAAGAAGACATAGCTGATGATTTGAATTAAAACTATTCACTGCACATAATAAATATGCTGGAAAAGAAAACCTTAGCTTGCGTTGACACCTTTGAAAATTTCGAAAACTGCACCCAGAATTCCGAGAAGGCTAACCTCTTTGAAAATTTCGAAAAATGCACCCAGAATTCCGAGAAAGCTAACCCCTTTGAAAATTTCGAAAAATGCGCCCAGAATTCCGAGAAGGTTAACCCCTTTGAAAATTACGAAAAATGAGCCCAGAATTCCGAGAAGGCTAACCCTTTTGAAAATTTCGAAAAATGCGCCCAGAATTCTGAGAAAGCTAACCCATTTGAAAATTTCGAAAAATGCGCCCAGAATTCCGAGAAGGCTAACCCCTTTCAAAATTTCGAAACATGCGCCCAGAATTCCGAGAAGGCTAACCCCTTTGAAAATTTCGAAAAATGCGCCCAGAATTCCGAGAAGGCTAACCCCTTTGAAAATTTCGAAAAATGCGCCCAGAATTCCGAGAAGGCTAACCCCTTAGAAAATTTCGAAAAATGCGCCCAGAATTCCGAGAAGGCTAACCCCTTTGAAAATTTCGAAAAATGCGCCCAGAATTCCGAGAAGGCTAACCCTTTTGAAAATTTCGAAAAATGCGCCCAGAATTCGGAGAAAGCTAACCCATTTGAAAATTTCGAAAAATGCGCCCAGAATTCCGAGAAGGCTAACCCCTTTGAAAATTTCGAAAAATGCGCCCAGAATTCCGAGAAGGCTAACCCCTTTGAAAATTTCGAAAAATGCGCCCAGAATTCCGAGAAGGTTAACCCTTTAGAAAATTTCGAAAAATGCGCCCAGAATTCCGAGAAGGCTAACCCCTTTGAAAATTTCGAAAAATGCGCCCAGAATTCCGAGGAGGCTAACCCCTTTGAACATTTCGTAAATGCTCACAGAATTACGAGAAGGCTAACCCCTTTGAAAATTTCGAAAAATGCGACCAGAATTCCGAGAAGGCTAACCCCTTTGAAAATTTCGAAAAATGCACCCAGAAGGCTAAACCCTTTGGTAATTTCGAAAAATGCACCCAGAATTCCGAGAAGGCTAACCCCTTTGAAAATTTCGAAAAATGCACCCAGAATTCCGAGAAGGCTAACCCCTTTGAAAATTTCGAAAAATTCGCCCAGAATTCCGAGAAGGCTAACCCCTTTGAAAATTTCGAAAAATGCACCCAGAATTCCGAGAAGGCTAACCCCTTTGAAAATTTCGAAAAATGCGCCCAGAATTCCGAAAAGGCTAACCCCTTTGAAAATTTCAAAAAATGAGCCCAGAATTCCGAGAAGGCTAACCCCTTTGAAAATTTGGAAAAATGCGCCCAGAATTCCGAGAAGGTTAACCCCCTTGAAAATTACGAAAAATGAGCCCAGAATTCCGAGAAGGCTAAGCCTTTTGAAAATTTCGAAAAATGCGCCCAGAATTCTGAGAAGGCTAACCCATTTGAAAATTTCGAAAAATGCGCCCAGAATTCCGAGAAGGCTAACCCTTTTGAAAATTTCGAAAAATGCGCCCAGAATTCTGAGAAAGCTAACCCATTTGAAAATTTCGAAAAATGCGCCCAGAATTCCGAGAAGGCTAACCCTTTTGAAAATTTCGAAAAATGCGCCCAGAATTCTGAGAAAGCTAACCCATTTGAAAATTTCGAAAAATGCGCCCAGAATTCCGAGAAGGCTAACACCTTTGAAAATTTCGAAAAATGCGCCCAGAATTCCGAGAAGGCTAACCCCTTTGAAAATTTCGAAAAATGCGCCCAGAATTCCGAGAAGGTTAACCCTTTAGAAAATTTCGAAAAATGCGCCCAGAATTCCGAGAAGGCTAACCCCTTTGAAAATTTCGAAAAATGCGCCCAGAATTCCGAGGAGGCTAACCCCTTTGAACATTTCGTAAATGCTCACAGAATTACGAGAAGGCTAACCCCTTTGAAAATTTCGAAAAATGCGACCAGAATTCCAAGAAGGCTAACCCCTTTGAAAATTTCGAAAAATGCACCCAGAAGGCTAAACCCTTTGAAAATTTCGAAAATTGCACCCAGAATTCCGAGAAGGCTAACCCCTTTGAAAATTTCGGAAAATGCGCCCAGAATTCCGAGAAGGCTAACCCCTTTGAATATTTCGAAAAATGCACCCAGAAGGCTAACCCCTTTGATAATTTCGAAAAATGCACCCAGAATTCTGAGAAGGCTAACCCCTTTGAAAATTTCGAAAAATGCACCCAGAATTCCGAGAAGGCTAACCCCTTTGAAAATTTCGAAAAATGCGCCCAGAATTCCGAGAAGGCTAACCCCTTTGAAAATTTCGAAAAATGCACCCAGAATTCCGAGAAGGCTAACCCCTTTGAAAATTTCGAAAAATGCGCCCAGAATTCCGAGAAGGCTAACCCCTTTGAAAATTTCGAAAAATGAGCCATGAATTACGAGAAGGCTAACCCTTTTGAAAATTTCGAAAAATGCACCCAGAATTCCGAGAACGCTAACCCCTTTGAAAAATTCGAAAAATGCGCCCAGAATTCCGAGAAGGCTAACCCCTTTGAAAATTTCGAAAAATGCACCCAGAATTCCGAGAAGGCTAACCCCTTTGAAAATTTCGAAAAATGCGCCCAGAATTCCGAAAAGGCTAACCCCTTTGAAAATTTCAAAAAATGAGCCCAGAATTCCGAGAAGGCCCCCTTGAAAATTACGAAAAATGAGCCCAGAATTCCGAGAAGGCTAAGCCTTTTGAAAATTTCGAAAAATGCGCCCAGAATTCTGAGAAGGCTAACCCATTTGAAAATTTCGAAAAATGCGCCCAGAATTCCGAGAAGGCTAACCCCTTTGAAAATTTCGAAAAATGAGCCCATAATTCCGAGAAGGCTAACCCCTTTGAAAATTTCGAAAAATGCGCCCAGAATTCCGAGAAGGCTAACCCCTTTGAAAATTTCGAAAAATGCGCCCAGAATTCCGAGAAGGCTAACCCCTTTGAAAATTTCGAAAAATGAGCCATGAATTACGAGAAGGCTAACCCTTTTGAAAATTTCGAAAAATGCACCCAGAATTCCGAGAACGCTAACCCCTTTGAAAAATTCGAAAAATGCGCCCAGAATTCTGAAAAGGCTAACCCATTTGAAAATTTCGAAAAATGCGCCCAGAATTCCGAGAAGGCTAACCCCTTAGAAAATTTCGAAAAATGCGCCCAGAATTCCGAGAAGGCTAACCCCTTTGAAAATTTCGAAAAATGCGCCCAGAATTCCGAGAAGGCTAACCCTTTTGAAAATTTCGAAAAATGCGCCCAGAATTCTGAGAAAGCTAACCCATTTGAAAATTTCGAAAAATGCGCCCAGAATTCCGAGAAGGCTAACCCCTTTGAAAATTTCGAAAAATGCGCCCAGAATTCCGAGAAGGCTAACCCCTTTGAAAATTTCGAAAAATGCGCCCAGAATTCCGAGAAGGTTAACCCTTTAGAAAATTTCGAAAAATGCGCCCAGAATTCCGAGAAGGCTAACCCCTTTGAAAATTTCGAAAAATGCGCCCAGAATTCCGAGGAGGCTAACCCCTTTGAACATTTCGTAAATGCTCACAGAATTACGAGAAGGCTAACCCCTTTGAAAATTTCGAAAAATGCGACCAGAATTCCGAGAAGGCTAACCCCTTTGAAAATTTCGAAAAATGCACCCAGAAGGCTAAACCCTTTGGTAATTTCGAAAAATGCACCCAGAATTCCGAGAAGGCTAACCCCTTTGAAAATTTCGAAAAATGCACCCAGAATTCCGAGAAGGCTAACCCCTTTGAAAATTTCGAAAAATTCGCCCAGAATTCCGAGAAGGCTAACCCCTTTGAAAATTTCGAAAAATGCACCCAGAATTCCGAGAAGGCTAACCCCTTTGAAAATTTCGAAAAATGCGCCCAGAATTCCGAAAAGGCTAACCCCTTTGAAAATTTCAAAAAATGAGCCCAGAATTCCGAGAAGGCTAACCCCTTTGAAAATTTGGAAAAATGCGCCCAGAATTCCGAGAAGGTTAACCCCCTTGAAAATTACGAAAAATGAGCCCAGAATTCCGAGAAGGCTAAGCCTTTTGAAAATTTCGAAAAATGCGCCCAGAATTCTGAGAAGGCTAACCCATTTGAAAATTTCGAAAAATGCGCCCAGAATTCCGAGAAGGCTAACCCTTTTGAAAATTTCGAAAAATGCGCCCAGAATTCTGAGAAAGCTAACCCATTTGAAAATTTCGAAAAATGCGCCCAGAATTCCGAGAAGGCTAACCCTTTTGAAAATTTCGAAAAATGCGCCCAGAATTCTGAGAAAGCTAACCCATTTGAAAATTTCGAAAAATGCGCCCAGAATTCCGAGAAGGCTAACACCTTTGAAAATTTCGAAAAATGCGCCCAGAATTCCGAGAAGGCTAACCCCTTTGAAAATTTCGAAAAATGCGCCCAGAATTCCGAGAAGGTTAACCCTTTAGAAAATTTCGAAAAATGCGCCCAGAATTCCGAGAAGGCTAACCCCTTTGAAAATTTCGAAAAACGCGCCCAGAATTCCGAGGAGGCTAACCCCTTTGAACATTTCGTAAATGCTCACAGAATTACGAGAAGGCTAACCCCTTTGAAAATTTCGAAAAATGCGACCAGAATTCCAAGAAGGCTAACCCCTTTGAAAATTTCGAAAAATGCACCCAGAAGGCTAAACCCTTTGAAAATTTCGAAAATTGCACCCAGAATTCCGAGAAGGCTAACCCCTTTGAAAATTTCGGAAAATGCGCCCAGAATTCCGAGAAGGCTAACCCCTTTGAATATTTCGAAAAATGCACCCAGAAGGCTAACCCCTTTGATAATTTCGAAAAATGCACCCAGAATTCTGAGAAGGCTAACCCCTTTGAAAATTTCGAAAAATGCACCCAGAATTCCGAGAAGGCTAACCCCTTTGAAAATTTCGAAAAATGCGCCCAGAATTCCGAGAAGGCTAACCCCTTTGAAAATTTCGAAAAATGCACCCAGAATTCCGAGAAGGCTAACCACTTTGAAAATTTCGAAAAATGCGCCCAGAATTCCGAGAAGGCTAACCCCTTTGAAAATTTCGAAAAATGAGCCATGAATTACGAGAAGGCTAACCCTTTTGAAAATTTCGAAAAATGCACCCAGAATTCCGAGAACGCTAACCCCTTTGAAAAATTCGAAAAATGCGCCCAGAATTCCGAGAAGGCTAACCCCTTTGAAAATTTCGAAAAATGCACCCAGAATTCCGAGAAGGCTAACCCCTTTGAAAATTTCGAAAAATTCGCCCAGAATTCCGAGAAGGCTAACCCCTTTGAAAATTTCGAAAAATGCACCCAGAATTCCGAGAAGGCTAACCCCTTTGAAAATTTCGAAAAATGCGCCCAGAATTCCGAAAAGGCTAACCCCTTTGAAAATTTCAAAAAATGAGCCCAGAATTCCGAGAAGGCCCCCTTGAAAATTACGAAAAATGAGCCCAGAATTCCGAGAAGGCTAAGCCTTTTGAAAATTTCGAAAAATGCGCCCAGAATTCTGAGAAGGCTAACCCATTTGAAAATTTCGAAAAATGCGCCCAGAATTCCGAGAAGGCTAACCCCTTTGAAAATTTCGAAAAATGCGCCCAGAATTCCGAGAAGGCTAACCCCTTTGAAAATTTCGAAAAATGCGCCCAGAATTCCGAGAAGGCTAACCCCTTTGAAAATTTCGAAAAATGAGCCATGAATTACGAGAAGGCTAACCCTTTTGAAAATTTCGAAAAATGCACCCAGAATTCCGAGAACGCTAACCCCTTTGAAAAATTCGAAAAATGCGCCCAGAATTCTGAAAAGGCTAACCCATTTGAAAATTTCGAAAAATGCGCCCAGAATTCCGAGAAGGCTAACCCCTTTGAAAATTTCGAAAAATGCGCCCAGAATTCCGAGAAGGCTAACCCCTTTGAAAATTTCTAAAAATGCACCCAGAAGGCTAACCCCTTTGAAAATTTCGAAAAATGCACCCAGAATTACGAGAAGGCTAACCCCTTTGAAAATTTCGAAAAATGCGCCCAGAATTCCGAGAAGGCTAACACCTTTGAAAATTTCGAAAAATGCGCCCAGAATTCCGAGAACGCTAACCCCTTAGAAAATTTCGAAAAATGCGCCCAGAATTCCGAGAAGGCTAACCCCTTTGAAAATTTCGAAAAATGCGCCCAGAATTCCGAGAAGGCTAACCCTTTTGAAAATTTCGAAAAATGCGCCCAGAATTCTGAGAAAGCTAACCCATTTGAAAATTTCGAAAAATGCGCCCAGAATTCCGAGAAGGCTAACCCCTTTGAAAATTTCGAAAAATGCGCCCAGAATTCCGAGAAGGCTAACCCCTTTGAAAATTTCGAAAAATGCGCCCAGAATTCCGAGAAGGCTAACCCCTTTGAAAATTTCGAAAAATGAGCCATGAATTACGAGAAGGCTAACCCTTTTGAAAATTTCGAAAAATGCACCCAGAATTCCGAGAACGCTAACCCCTTTGAAAAATTCGAAAAATGCGCCCAGAATTCCGAGAAGGCTAACCCCTTTGAAAATTTCGAAAAATGCACCCAGAATTCCGAGAAGGCTAACCCCTTTGAAAATTTCGAAAAATTCGCCCAGAATTCCGAGAAGGCTAACCCCTTTGAAAATTTCGAAAAATGCACCCAGAATTCCGAGAAGGCTAACCCCTTTGAAAATTTCGTAAATGCTCACAGAATTACGAGAAGGCTAACCCCTTTGAAAATTTCGAAAAATGCGACCAAAATTCCAAGAAGGCTAACCCCTTTGAAAATTTCGAAAAATGCACCCAGAAGGCTAAACCCTTTGAAAATTTCGAAAATTGCACCCAGAATTCCGAGAAGGCTAACCCCTTTGAAAATTTCGGAAAATGCGCCCAGAATTCCGAGAAGGCTAACCCCTTTGAAAATTTCGAAAAATGCACCCAGAATTCCGAGAAGGCTAACCCCTTTGAAAATTTTGAAAAATGCACCCAGAATTCCAAGAAGGCTAACCCCTTTGAAAATTTCGAAAAATGCACCCAGAATTCAAAGAAGGCTAACCCTTTGAAAATTTCGAAAAATGCACCCAGAATTCCAAGATGGCTAACCTCTTTGCAAATTTCAAAAATGCGCCCAGAATTCCGAGAAGGCTAACCCCTTTGAAAATTTCGAAAAATGCGCCCAGAATTCCGAGGAGGCTAACCCCTTTGAACATTTCGTAAATGCTCACAGAATTACGAGAAGGCTAACCCCTTTGAAAATTTCGAAAAATGCGACCAGAATTCCAAGAAGGCTAACCCCTTTGAAAATTTCGAAAAATGCACCCAGAAGGCTAAACCCTTTGAAAATTTCGAAAATTGCACCCAGAATTCCGAGAAGGCTAACCCCTTTGAAAATTTCGGAAAATGCGCCCAGAATTCCGAGAAGGCTAACCCCTTTGAAAATTTCGAAAAATGCACCCAGAAGGCTAACCCCTTTGATAATTTCGAAAAATGCACCCAGAATTCCGAGAAGGCTAACCCCTTTGAAAATTTCGAAAAATGCACCCAGAATTCCGAGAAGGCTAACCCCTTTGAAAATTTCGAAAAATGCGCCCAGAATTCCGAGAAGGCTAACCCCTTTGAAAATTTCGAAAAATGCACCCAGAATTCCGAGAAGGCTAACCCCTTTGAAAATTTCGAAAAATGCGCCCAGAATTCCGAGAAGGCTAACCCCTTTGAAAATTTCGAAAAATGAGCCATGAATTACGAGAAGGCTAACCCTTTTGAAAATTTCGAAAAATGCACCCAGAATTCCGAGAACGCTAACCCCTTTGAAAAATTCGAAAAATGTGCCCAGAATTCCGAGAAGGCTAACCCCTTTGAAAATTTCGAAAAATGCACCCAGAATTCCGAGAAGGCTAACCCCTTTGAAAATTTCGAAAAATTCGCCCAGAATTCCGAGAAGGCTAACCCCTTTGAAAATTTCGAAAAATGCACCCAGAATTCCGAGAAGGCTAACCCCTTTGAAAATTTCGAAAAATGCGCCCAGAATTCCGAAAAGGCTAACCCCTTTGAAAATTTCAAAAAATGAGCCCAGAATTCCGAGAAGGCTAACCCCTTTGAAAATTTGGAAAAATGCGCCCAGAATTCCGAGAAGGTTAACCCCCTTGAAAATTACGAAAAATGAGCCCAGAATTCCGAGAAGGCTAAGCCTTTTGAAAATTTCGAAAAATGCGCCCAGAATTCCGAGAAGGCTAACCCCTTTGAAAATTTCGAAAAATGCGCCCAGAATTCCGAGAAGGCTAACCCCTTTGAAAATTTCGAAAAATGCGCCCAGAATTCCGAGAAGGCTAACCCCTTAGAAAATTTCGAAAAATGCGCCCAGAATTCCGAGAAGGCTAACCCCTTTGAAAATTTCGAAAAATGCGCCCAGAATTCCGAGAAGGCTAACCCTTTTGAAAATTTCGAAAAATGCGCCCAGAATTCTGAGAAAGCTAACCCATTTGAAAATTTCGAAAAATGCGCCCAGAATTCCGAGAAGGCTAACACCTTTGAAAATTTCGAAAAATGCGCCCAGAATTCCGAGAAGGCTAACCCCTTTGAAAATTTCGAAAAATGCGCCCAGAATTCCGAGAAGGTTAACCCTTTAGAAAATTTCGAAAAATGCGCCCAGAATTCCGAGAAGGCTAACCCCTTTGAAAATTTCGAAAAATGCGCCCAGAATTCCGAGGAGGCTAACCCCTTTGAACATTTCGTAAATGCTCACAGAATTACGAGAAGGCTAACCCCTTTGAAAATTTCGAAAAATGCGACCAGAATTCCAAGAAGGCTAACCCCTTTGAAAATTTCGAAAAATGCACCCAGAAGGCTAAACCCTTTGAAAATTTCGAAAATTGCACCCAGAATTCCGAGAAGGCTAACCCCTTTGAAAATTTCGAAAAATGCACCCAGAATTCCGAGAAGGCTAACCCCTTTGAAAATTTCGAAAAATGCGCCCAGAATTCCGAGAAGGCTAACCCCTTTGAAAATTTCGAAAAATGCACCCAGAATTCCGAGAAGGCTAACCCCTTTGAAAATTTCGAAAAATGCGCCCAGAATTCCGAGAAGGCTAACCCCTTTGAAAATTTCGAAAAATGAGCCATGAATTACGAGAAGGCTAACCCTTTTGAAAATTTCGAAAAATGCACCCAGAATTCCGAGAACGCTAACCCCTTTGAAAAATTCGAAAAATTCGCCCAGAATTCCGAGAAGGCTAACCCGTTTGAAAATTTCGAAAAATGCACCCAGAATTCCGAGAAGGCTAACCCCTTTGAAAATTTCGAAAAATTCGCCCAGAATTCCGAGAAGGCTAACCCCTTTGAAAATTTCGAAAAATGCACCCAGAATTCCGAGAAGGCTAACCCCTTTGAAAATTTCGAAAAATGCGCCCAGAATTCCGAAAAGGCTAACCCCTTTGAAAATTTCAAAAAATGAGCCCAGAATTCCGAGAAGGCCCCCTTGAAAATTACGAAAAATGAGCCCAGAATTCCGAGAAGGCTAAGCCTTTTGAAAATTTCGAAAAATGCGCCCAGAATTCTGAGAAGGCTAACCCATTTGAAAATTTCGAAAAATGCGCCCAGAATTCCGAGAAGGCTAACCCCTTTGAAAATTTCGAAAAATGAGCCCGTAATTCCGAGAAGGCTAACCCCTTTGAAAATTTCGAAAAATGCGCCCAGAATTCCGAGAAGGCTAACCCCTTTGAAAATTTCGAAAAATGCGCCCAGAATTCCGAGAAGGCTAACCCCTTTGAAAATTTCGAAAAATGAGCCATGAATTACGAGAAGGCTAACCCTTTTGAAAATTTCGAAAAATGCACCCAGAATTCCGAGAACGCTAACCCCTTTCAAAAATTCGAAAAATGCGCCCAGAATTCTGAAAAAGCTAACCCATTTGAAAATTTCGAAAAATGCGCCCAGAATTCCGAGAAGGCTAACCCCTTTGAAAATTTCGAAAAATGCGCCCAGAATTCCGAGAAGGCTAACCCCTTTGAAAATTTCGAAAAATGCACCCAGAAGGCTAACCCCTTTGAAAATTTCGAAAAATGCACCCAGAATTCCGAGAAGGCTAACCCCTTTGAAAATTTCGAAAAATGCGCCCAGAATTCCGAGAAGGCTAACACCTTTGAAAATTTCGAAAAATGCGCCCAGAATTCCGAGAAAGCTAACCCCTTAGAAAATTTCGAAAAATGCGCCCAGAATTCCGAGAAGGCTAACCCCTTTGAAAATTTCGAAAAATGCGCCCAGAATTCCGAGAAGGCTAACCCTTTTGAAAATTTCGAAAAATGCGCCCAGAATTCTGAGAAAGCTAACCCATTTGAAAATTTCGAAAAATGCGCCCAGAATTCCGAGAAGGCTAACCCCTTTGAAAATTTCGAAAAATGCGCCCAGAATTCCGAGAAGGCTAACCCCTTTGAAAATTTCGAAAAATGCGCCCAGAATTCCGAGAAGGCTAACCCCTTTGAAAATTTCGAAAAATGAGCCATGAATTACGAGAAGGCTAACCCTTTTGAAAATTTCGAAAAATGCACCCAGAATTCCGAGAACGCTAACCCCTTTGAAAAATTCGAAAAATGCGCCCAGAATTCCGAGAAGGCTAACCCCTTTGAAAATTTCGAAAAATGCACCCAGAATTCCGAGAAGGCTAACCCCTTTGAAAATTTCGAAAAATTCGCCCAGAATTCCGAGAAGGCTAACCCCTTTGAAAATTTCGAAAAATGCACCCAGAATTCCGAGAAGGCTAACCCCTTTGAAAATTTCGTAAATGCTCACAGAATTACGAGAAGGCTAACCCCTTTGAAAATTTCGAAAAATGCGACCAGAATTCCAAGAAGGCTAACCCCTTTGAAAATTTCGAAAAATGCACCCAGAAGGCTAAACCCTTTGAAAATTTCGAAAATTGCACCCAGAATTCCGAGAAGGCTAACCCCTTTGAAAATTTCGGAAAATGCGCCCAGAATTCCGAGAAGGCTAACCCCTTTGAAAATTTCGAAAAATGCACCCAGAATTCCGAGAAGGCTAACCCCTTTGAAAATTTTGAAAAATGCACCCAGAATTCCAAGAAGGCTAACCCCTTTGAAAATTTCGAAAAATGCACCCAGAATTCAAAGAAGGCTAACCCTTTGAAAATTTCGAAAAATGCACCCAGAATTCCAAGATGGCTAACCTCTTTGCAAATTTCAAAAATGCGCCCAGAATTCCGAGAAGGCTAACCCCTTTGAAAATTTCGAAAAATGCACCCAGAATTCCGAGATGGCTAAACCCTTTGAAAATTTCGAAAATTGCACCCAGAATTCCGAGAAAGCTAACCCCTTTGAAAATTTCGAAAAATGAGCCCAGAATTCCGAGAAGGTTAACCCCTTTGAAAATTTCGAAAAATGCACCCAGAATTCCGAGAAGGCTAACCCCTTTGAAAATTTCGAAAAATGCGCCCAGAATTCCGAGAAGGCTAACCCCTTTGAAAATGTCGAAAAATGCACCCAGAATTCCGAGAAGGCTAACCCCTTTAAAAATTTCGAAAAATGCACCCAGAATTCCGAGAACGCTAACCCCTTTGAAAAATTCGAAAAATGCGCCCAGAATTCCGAGAAGGCTAACCCCTTTGAAAATTTCGAAAAATAAGCCCAGAATTCCGAGAAGGCTAACCCCTTTGAAAATTTGGAAAAATGCGCCCAGAATTCCGAGAAGGTTAACCCCTTTGAAAATTACGAAAAATGAGCCCAGAATTCCGAGAAGGCTAACCCTTTTGAAAATTTCGAAAAATGCGCCCATAATTCCGAGAAGGCTAACCCCTTTGAAAATTTCGAAAAATGCACCCAGAATTCCAAGAAGGCTAATCCTTTGAAAATTTCGAAAAATGCACCCAGAATTCCAAGAAGGCTAACCTCTTTGCAAATTTCAAAAATGCGCCCAGAATTCCGAGAAGGCTAACTCCTTTGAAAATTTCGAAAAATGCACCCAGAATTCCGAGATGGCTAAACCCTTTGAAAATTTCGAAAATTGCACCCAGAATTCCGAGAAAGCTAACCCCTTTGAAAATTTCGAAAAATGCACCCAGAATTCCGAGAAGGCTAACCCCTTTGAAAATTTCGAAAAATGCACCCAGAAGGCTAACCCCTTTGAAAATTTCGAAAAATGCACCCAGAATTCCGAGAAGGCTAACCCCTTTGAAAATTTCGAAAAATGCACCCAGAATTCCGAGAAGGCTAACCCCTTTGAAAATTTCGAAAAATGAGCCCATAATTCCGAGAAGGCTAACCCCTTTGAAAATTTCGAAAAATGCGCCCAGAATTCCGAGAAGGCTAACTAACCCCTTTGAAAATTTCGAAAAATGCGCCCAGAATTGCGAGAAGGCTAACCCCTTTGAAAATTTCGAAAAATACGCCCAGAATTCCGAGAAGGATAACCCCTTTGAAAATTTCGAAAAATGAGCCATGAATTACGAGAAGGCTAACCCTTTTGAAAATTTCGAAAAATGCACCCAGAATTCCGAGAACGCTAACCCCTTTGAAAAATTCGAAAAATGCGCCCAGAATTCCGAGAAGGCTAACCCCTTTGAAAATTTCGAAAAATGAGCCCAGAATTCCGAGAAGGCTAACCCTTTTGAAAATTTGGAAAAATGCGCCCAGAATTCCGAGAAGGTTAACCCCTTTGAAAATTACGAAAAATGAGCCCAGAATTCCGAGAAGGCTAACCCTTTTGAAAATTTCGAAAAATGCGCCCAGAATTCTGAAAAGGCTAACCCATTTGAAAATTTCGAAAATGCGCCCAGAATTCCGAGAAGGCTAACCCCTTTGAAAATTTCGAAAAATGAGCCCATAATTCCGAGAAGGCTAACCCCTTTGAAAATTTCGAAAAATACGCCCAGAATTCCGAGAAGGCTAACCCCTTTGAAAATTTCGAAAAATGCACCCAGAAGGCTAACCCCTTTGAAAATTTCGAAAAATGCACCCAGATTTCCGAGAAGGCTAACCCCTTTGAAAATTTCGAAAAATGCACCCAGAATTCCGAGAAGGCTAACCCCTTTGAAAATTTCGAAAAATGCGCCCAGAATTCCGAGAAGGCTAACCCCTTTGAAAATTTCGAAAAATGCACCCAGAATTCCGAGAAGGCTAACCCCTTTGAAAATTTCGAAAAATGCGCCCAGAATTCCGAAAAGGCTAACCCCTTTGAAAATTTCGAAAAATGAGCCCAGAATTCCGAGAAGGCTAACCCCTTTGAAAATTACGAAAAATGAGCCCAGAATTCAGAGAAGGCTAAGCCTTTTGAAAATTTTGAAAAATGAGCCCATAATTCCGAGAAGGCTAACCCCTTTGAAAATTTCGAAAAATGCGCCCAGAATTCCGAGAAGGCTAACCCCTTTGAAAATTTCGAAAAATGCGCCCAGAATTCCGAGAAGGCTAACCCCTTTGAAAATTTCGAAAAATACGCCCAGAATTCCGAGAAGGCTAATCCCTTTGAAAATTTCGAAAAATGAGCCATGAATTACGAGATGGCTAACCCCTTTGAAAATTTCGAAAAATGCGCACAGAATTCCAAGAAGGCTAACCCCTTTGAAAATTTCGAAAAATGCACCCAAAATTCCGAGAAGGCTAACCCGTTTGAAAATTTCGAAAAATACGCCCAGAATTCCGAGAAGGCTAACTCCTTTGAAAATTTCGAAAAATGCGCCCAGAATTCCGAGAAGGCTAACCTCTTTGAAAATTTCGAAAAATGCGCCCAGAATTCCGAGAAGGCTAACCCCTTTGAAAATTTCGAAAAATGCGCCCAGAATTCCGAGAAGGCTAACCCCTTTGAAAATTTCGAAAAATGCGCCTAGAATTCCGAGAAGGCTAACCCCTTAGAAAATTTCCAAAAATGCGCCGAGAATTCCAAGAAGGCTAACCCCTTTGAAAGTTTCGAAAAATGCGCCCAGAATTCCGAGAAGGCTAACCCCTTTGAAAATTTCGAAAAATGCGCCCAGAATTCCGAGAAGGCTAACCCGTTTGAAAATTTCGAAAAATGCGCCCAGAATTCCGAGAAGGCTAACCCTTTGAGAAATTTCGAAAAATGCGCCCAGAATTCCGAGAAGGCTAATCCCTTTGAAAATTTCGAAAAATGTGCCCAGAATGCCGAGAAGTATTGTAAAACTGAGTGGTCTGCCAAATTGCCCAGTTGGGTGAAATAGTTAAAACAACAGGTAAGTGTTCTGTACGATGCTGGTTGAAATCTCCCTTCTGCAAAGTTTTAAGTTATTTATTTATACTGGAAAAAGCAGAGCGCGATATACGAACTAAAAAGAAATACAATTTCAACAGTCATTGCTGGCTGAGGTGGTTAATACAGAATGCTTCTGAGCGAAAGGTCCCAGGTTCGATCCCAGGGGGTTAGAAAGTTTTTCAATAAATCTCTAAAATATTATAAAAACTAGAGCGGAATATAAGACAGCTGAAAGAACATTTAACTTCAGCAATATCCGGTGGTTGAAGTGACGGAAGGATTTTAAGTAAAAAAGATTAAAATTAAAAATAATTAAAATCCCAGAGCTGCATATATGATAGTTAAAAAGGAAGGTGCAAGCAACAAGTTGTGGTGGCCGAAGCGGTTAAAGAGACGTGCTTCGGAAGACAAGGTCCAGGGTTCGATCCCCGGGACGGAAGGATTTTAAGTAAGAAAGATTAAAATTAAAAATAATTAAAATCCCAGAGCTCCATACAAGAAGGCTGAAAAGGAAGGTGCAAGCAGCAAGTTGTTGTGGCCGAAGCGGTTAAAGAGACGTGCTTCGAAAGAGAAGGTCCTGGGTTCAATCCCCGGGACGGAAGGATTTTAAGTAAAACAGATTAAAATTAAAAATAATTAAAATCCCAGAGCTCCGTACAAGAATGTTGAAAAGGAAAGTGCTTACAACAAGTTGTTGTGGCCCAAGCGGTTAAAGAGACGTGCTTCGGAAGAGAAGGTCCCGGGTTCGATCCCCGGGACTGAAGGATTTTAAGTAAAAAAGATTAAAATTAAAAATAATTAAAATCCCAGATCTCCATACAAGAAGGCTAAAAAGGAAGGTGAAAGCAATAAGTTGTTGTGGCCGAAGCGGTTAAATAGACGTGCTTCAGAAGAGAAGGTCCCGGGTTCAATCCCCGGGACGGAAGGATTTTAAGTAAAAAGGATTAAAATTAAAAATAATTAAAATCCCAGAGCTCCGTACAAGAATGTTAAAAAGGAAGGTGCAAGCAACAAGTTGTGGTGGCCGAAGCGGTTAAAGAGACGTGCTTCGGAATAGAGGGTCCCTGGTTCGATCCCCGGGACGGAAGGATTTTAAGTAAAAAAGATTAAAATTAAAAATACAAGAAGGCTAAAATGGAAGGTGCAAGCAATAAGTTGTTGTGGCCGAAGCGTTTAAAGAGACGTGCTTCGGAGGAGAAGGTCCTGGGTTCAATCCCCGGGACGGAAGGATTTTAAGTAAAAAAGATTAAAATTAAAAATAATTAAAATCCCAGAGCTCCGTACAAGAATGTTAAAAAGGAAGGTACAAGCAACAAGTTGTGGTGGCCGAAGCGGTTAAAGAGATGTGCTTCGGAATAGAGGGTCCCTGGTTCGATCCCCGGGACGGAAGGATTTTAAGTAAAAAAGATTAAAATTAAAAATAAATAAAATCCCAGATCTCCATACAAGAAGGCTAAAATGGAAGGTGCAAGCAATAAGTTGTTGTGGCCGAAGCGTTTAAAGAGACGTGCTTCGGAGGAGAAGGTCCTGGGTTCAATCCCCGGGACGGAAGGATTTTAAGTAAAAAAGATTAAAATTAAAAATAATTAAAATCCCAGAGCTCCGTACAAGAATGGTAAAAAGGAAGGTGCAAGCAACAAGTTGTGGTGGCCGAAGCGGTTAAAGAGACGTGCTTCGGAAGAGAAGGTCCCTGGATCGATCCCCGGGACGGTAGGATTTTAAGTAAAAAAAGATTAAAATTAAAAATAATTAATATCCCAGAGCACGCTACAAGAAAGCTAAAAAGGAGGATGCAAGCAACAAGATGTGGTGGCCGAAGCGGTTAAAGAGACGTGCTTCGGAGCAGAAGGTGGTGGGTTCGATTCCCGGCACGGAGTGATTTTAAGTAAAAGATAGAAAATTAAAAATAATTAAAATATCAGTGTTCCGTGTAAGAGGGATAAAAAGGATGGTGTAAGCAATAAGTTGCGGTGGCCTACCAGGCCTACATTCCAAAAAATAGGCCTACAATCCAAAATAGGCCTATTAGGCCTAGATTCCAAAAAATAGGCCTACAATCCAAATTAAGCGTGTTTTTTGGAATGTAGGCCTAGTAGGCCTAGTTTTTGGAATGTAGGCCTATTTTTTGGAATGTAGGCCTAGTAGGCCTATTTTTTGGAATGTAGGCCTAGTAGGCCTACATTATTTTTTGGGATGTAGGCCTAGTAGGCCTAGTAGGCCTACTAGGCCTACATTCCAAAAAATAGGCCTACTAGGCCTACATTCCAAAAAATAGGCCTACTAGGCCTACTAGGCCTACATTCCAAAAAATAGGCCTACTAGGCCTACTAGGCCTACATTCCAAAAAATAGGCCTACAAGGCCTACATTCCAAATAAATGGCCTACTAGGCCTACATTCCAAAATTAGGCCTATTTTGGATTGTAGGCCTACATTCCAAAATATAGGCCTATTTTGGATTGTAGGCCTATTTTTTGGAATGTAGGCCTAGTAGGCCTAGTAGGCCTAGTAGGCCTAGTAGGCCTAGTAGGCCTATTTTTTGAATTGTAGGCCTAGTAGGCCTAGTAGGCCTATTTTTTTGAATGTAGGCTTAGTAGGCCTAGTAGGCCTATTTTTTTGGAATGTAGGCCTAGTAGGCCTAGTAGGCCTAGTAGGCCTATTTTTTGGAATGTAGGCCTAGAATGCTTATTTTTTGGGATGTAGGCCTAGTAGGCCTACTAGGCCTACATTCCAAAAAATAAGCATTCTAGGCCTACATTCCAAAAAATAGGCCTACTAGGCCTACTAGGCCTACTAGGCCTACATTCCAAAAAAATAGGCCTACTAGGCCTACTAAGCCTACATTCAAAAAAATAGGCCTACTAGGCCTACTAGGCCTACAATTCAAAAAATAGGCCTACTAGGCCTACTAGGCCTACATTCCAAAAAATAGGCCTACAATCCAAAATAGGCCTATATTTTGGAATGTAGGCCTACAATCCAAAATAGGCCTAATTTTGGAATGTAGGCCTAGTAGGCCATTTATTTGGAATGTAGGCCTTGTAGGCCTATTTTTTGGAATGTAGGCCTAGTAGGCCTATTTTTTGGAATGTAGGCCTAGTAGGCCTAGTAGGCCTATTTTTTGGAATGTAGGCCTAGTAGGCCTATTTTTTGGAATGTAGGCCTAGTAGGCCTACTAGGCCTACTAGGCCTACATCCCAAAAAATAATGTAGGCCTACTAGGCCTACATTCCAAAAAATAGGCCTACTAGGCCTACATTCCAAAAAATAGGCCTACATTCCAAAAACTAGGCCTACTAGGCCTACATTCCAAAAAACACGCTTAATTTGGATTGTAGGCCTATTTTTTGGAATCTAGGCCTAATAGGCCTATTTTGGATTGTAGGCCTATTTTTTGGAATGTAGGCCTGGTAGGCCACCGCAACTTATTGCTTACACCATCCTTTTTATCCCTCTTACACGGAACACTGATATTTTAATTATTTTTAATTTTCTATCTTTTACTTAAAATCACTCCGTGCCGGGAATCGAACCCACCACCTTCTGCTCCGAAGCACGTCTCTTTAACCGCTTCGGCCACCACATCTTGTTGCTTGCATCCTCCTTTTTAGCTTTCTTGTAGCGTGCTCTGGGATATTAATTATTTTTAATTTTAATCTTTTTTTACTTAAAATCCTACCGTCCCGGGGATCGATCCAGGGACCTTCTCTTCCGAAGCACGTCTCTTTAACCGCTTCGGCCACCACAACTTGTTGCTTGCACCTTCCTTTTTACCATTCTTGTACGGAGCTCTGGGATTTTAATTATTTTTAATTTTAATCTTTTTTACTTAAAATCCTTCCGTCCCGGGGATTGAACCCAGGACCTTCTCCTCCGAAGCACGTCTCTTTAAACGCTTCGGCCACAACAACTTATTGCTTGCACCTTCCATTTTAGCCTTCTTGTATGGAGATCTGGGATTTTATTTATTTTTAATTTTAATCTTTTTTACTTAAAATCCTTCCGTCCCGGGGATCGAACCAGGGACCCTCTATTCCGAAGCACATCTCTTTAACCGCTTCGGCCACCACAACTTGTTGCTTGTACCTTCCTTTTTAACATTCTTGTACGGAGCTCTGGGATTTTAATTATTTTTAATTTTAATCTTTTTTACTTAAAATCCTTCCGTCCCGGGGATTGAACCCAGGACCTTCTCCTCCGAAGCACGTCTCTTTAAACGCTTCGGCCACAACAACTTATTGCTTGCACCTTCCATTTTAGCCTTCTTGTATTTTTAATTTTAATCTTTTTTACTTAAAATCCTTCCGTCCCGGGGATCGAACCAGGGACCCTCTATTCCGAAGCACGTCTCTTTAACCGCTTCGGCCACCACAACTTGTTGCTTGCACCTTCCTTTTTAACATTCTTGTACGGAGCTCTGGGATTTTAATTATTTTTAATTTTAATCCTTTTTACTTAAAATCCTTCCGTCCCGGGGATTGAACCCGGGACCTTCTCTTCTGAAGCACGTCTATTTAACCGCTTCGGCCACAACAACTTATTGCTTTCACCTTCCTTTTTAGCCTTCTTGTATGGAGATCTGGGATTTTAATTATTTTTAATTTTAATCTTTTTTACTTAAAATCCTTCAGTCCCGGGGATCGAACCCGGGACCTTCTCTTCCGAAGCACGTCTCTTTAACCGCTTGGGCCACAACAACTTGTTGTAAGCACTTTCCTTTTTAACATTCTTGTACGGAGCTCTGGGATTTTAATTATTTTTAATTTTAATCTGTTTTACTTAAAATCCTTCCGTCCCGGGGATTGAACCCAGGACCTTCTCTTTCGAAGCACGTCTCTTTAACCGCTTCGGCCACAACAACTTGCTGCTTGCACCTTCCTTTTCAGCCTTCTTGTATGGAGCTCTGGGATTTTAATTATTTTTAATTTTAATCTTTCTTACTTAAAATCCTTCCGTCCCGGGGATCGAACCCTGGACCTTGTCTTCCGAAGCACGTCTCTTTAACCGCTTCGGCCACCACAACTTGTTGCTTGCACCTTCCTTTTTAACTATCATATATGCAGCTCTGGGATTTTAATTATTTTTAATTTTAATCTTTTTTACTTAAAATCCTTCCGTCACTTCAACCACCGGATATTGCTGAAGTTAAATGTTCTTTCAGCTGTCTTATATTCCGCTCTAGTTTTTATAATATTTTAGAGATTTATTGAAAAACTTTCTAACCCCCTGGGATCGAACCTGGGACCTTTCGCTCAGAAGCATTCTGTATTAACCACCTCAGCCAGCAATGACTGTTGAAATTGTATTTCTTTTTAGTTCGTATATCGCGCTCTGCTTTTTCCAGTATAAATAAATAACTTAAAACTTTGCAGAAGGGAGATTTCAACCAGCATCGTACAGAACACTTACCTGTTGTTTTAACTATTTCACCCAACTGGGCAATTTGGCAGACCACTCAGTTTTACAATACTTCTCGGCATTCTGGGCACATTTTTCGAAATTTTCAAAGGGATTAGCCTTCTCGGAATTCTGGGCGCATTTTTCGAAATTTCTCAAAGGGTTAGCCTTCTCGGAATTCTGGGCGCATTTTTCGAAATTTTCAAACGGGTTAGCCTTCTCGGAATTCTGGGCGCATTTTTCGAAATTTTCAAAGGGGTTAGCCTTCTCGGAATTCTGGGCGCATTTTTCGAAACTTTCAAAGGGGTTAGCCTTCTTGGAATTCTCGGCGCATTTTTGGAAATTTTCTAAGGGGTTAGCCTTCTCGGAATTCTAGGCGCATTTTTCGAAATTTTCAAAGGGGTTAGCCTTCTCGGAATTCTGGGCGCATTTTTCGAAATTTTCAAAGGGGTTAGCCTTCTCGGAATTCTGGGCGCATTTTTCGAAATTTTCAAAGAGGTTAGCCTTCTCGGAATTCTGGGCGCATTTTTCGAAATTTTCAAAGGAGTTAGCCTTCTCGGAATTCTGGGCGTATTTTTCGAAATTTTCAAACGGGTTAGCCTTCTCGGAATTTTGGGTGCATTTTTCGAAATTTTCAAAGGGGTTAGCCTTCTTGGAATTCTGTGCGCATTTTTCGAAATTTTCAAAGGGGTTAGCCATCTCGTAATTCATGGCTCATTTTTCGAAATTTTCAAAGGGATTAGCCTTCTCGGAATTCTGGGCGTATTTTTCGAAATTTTCAAAGGGGTTAGCCTTCTCGGAATTCTGGGCGCATTTTTCGAAATTTTCAAAGGGGTTAGCCTTCTCGGAATTCTGGGCGCATTTTTCGAAATTTTCAAAGGGGTTAGCCTTCTCGGAATTATGGGCTCATTTTTCAAAATTTTCAAAAGGCTTAGCCTTCTCTGAATTCTGGGCTCATTTTTCGTAATTTTCAAAGGGGTTAGCCTTCTCGGAATTCTGGGCTCATTTTTCGAAATTTTCAAAGGGGTTAGCCTTTTCGGAATTCTGGGCGCATTTTTCGAAATTTTCAAAGGGGTTAGCCTTCTCGGAATTCTGGGTGCATTTTTCGAAATTTTCAAAGGGGTTAGCCTTCTCGGAATTCTGGGCGCATTTTTCGAAATTTTCAAAGGGGTTAGCCTTCTCGGAATTCTGGGTGCATTTTTCGAAATTTTCAAAGGGGTTAGCCTTCTCGGAAATCTGGGTGCATTTTTCGAAATTTTCAAAGGGGTTAGCCTTCTGGGTGCATTTTTCGAAATTTTCAAAGGGGTTAGCCTTCTCGGAATTCTGGGCGTATTTTTCGAAATTTTCAAAGGGGTTAGCCTTCTCGGAATTATGGGCTCATTTTTCGAAATTTTCAAAGGGGTTAGCCTTCTCGGAATTCTGGGCGCATTTTCGAAATTTTCAAATGGGTTAGCCTTTTCAGAATTCTGGGCGCATTTTTCGAAATTTTCAAAAGGGTTAGCCTTCTCGGAATTCTGGGCTCATTTTTCGTAATTTTCAAAGGGGTTAACCTTCTCGGAATTCTGGGCGCATTTTTCCAAATTTTCAAAAGGGTTAGCCTTCTCGGAATTCTGGGCTCATTTTTCGAAATTTTCAAAGGGGTTAGCCTTCTCGGAATTCTGGGCGCATTTTTCGAATTTTTCAAAGGGGTTAGCGTTCTCGGAATAATGGGTGCATTTTTCGAAATTTTCAAAAGGGTTAGCCTTCTCGTAATTCATGGCTCATTTTTCGAAATTTTCAAAGGGGTTATCCTTCTCGGAATTCTGGGCGTATTTTTCGAAATTTTCAAAGGGGTTAGCCTTCTCGGAATTCTGGGCGCATTTTTCGAAATTTTCAAAGGGGTTAGCCTTCTCGGAATTCTGGGCGCATTTTCGAAATTTTCAAAGGGGTTAGCCTTCTCGGAATTATGGGCTCATTTTTCGAAATTTTCAAAGGGGTTAGCCTTCTCGGAATTCTGGGTGCATTTTTCGAAATTTTCAAAGGGGTTAGCCTTCTCGGAATTCTGGGTGCATTTTTCGAAATTTTCAAAGGGGTTAGCCTTCTGGGTGCATTTTTCGAAATTTTCAAAGGGGTTAGCCTTCTCGGAATTCTGGGTGCATTTTTCGAAATTTTCAAAGGGGTTAGCCTTCTCGGAATTCTGGGTGCAATTTTCGAAATTTTCAAAGGGTTTAGCCATCTCGGAATTCTGGGTGCATTTTTCGAAATTTTCAAAGGAGTTAGCCTTCTCGGAATTCTGGGCGCATTTTTGAAATTTGCAAAGAGGTTAGCCTTCTTGGAATTCTGGGTGCATTTTTCGAAATTTTCAAAGGATTAGCCTTCTTGGAATTCTGGGTGCATTTTTCGAAATTTTCAAAGGGGTTAGCCTTCTCGGAATTATGGGCGCATTTTTCGAAATTTTCAAAAGGGTTAGCCTTCTCGGAATTCTGGGCTCATTTTTCGTAATTTTCAAAGGGGTTAACCTTCTCGGAATTCTGGGCGCATTTTTCCAAATTTTCAAAGGGGTTAGCCTTCTCGGAATTCTGGGCTTATTTTTCGAAATTTTCAAAGGGGTTAGCCTTCTCGGAATTCTGGGCGCATTTTTCGAATTTTTCAAAGGGGTTAGCGTTCTCGGAATTCTGGGTGCATTTTTCGAAATTTTTAAAGGGGTTAGCCTTCTCGGAATTCTGGGTGCATTTTTCGACATTTTCAAAGGGGTTAGCCTTCTCGGAATTCTGGGCGCATTTTTCGAAATTTTCAAAGGGGTTAGCCTTCTCGGAATTCTGGGTGCATTTTTCGAAATTTTCAAAGGGGTTAACCTTCTCGGAATTCTGGGCTCATTTTTCGAAATTTTCAAAGGGGTTAGCTTTCTCGGAATTCTGGGTGCAATTTTCGAAATTTTCAAAGGGTTTAGCCATCTCGGAATTCTGGGTGCATTTTTCGAAATTTTCAAAGGGGTTAGCCTTCTCGGAATTCTGGGCGCATTTTTGAAATTTGCAAAGAGGTTAGCCATCTTGGAATTCTGGGTGCATTTTTCGAAATTTTCAAAGGGTTAGCCTTCTTTGAATTCTGGGTGCATTTTTCGAAATTTTCAAAGGGGTTAGCCTTCTTGGAATTCTGGGTGCATTTTTCAAAATTTTCAAAGGGGTTAGCCTTCTCGGAATTCTGGGTGCATTTTTCGAAATTTTCAAAGGGGTTAGCCTTCTCGGAATTCTGGGCGCATTTTCCGAAATTTTCAAAGGGGTTAGCCTTCTCGGAATTCTGGGTGCAATTTTCGAAATTTTCAAAGGGTTTAGCCTTCTGGGTGCATTTTTCGAAATTTTCAAAGGGGTTAGCCTTCTTGGAATTCTGGTCGCATTTTTCGAAATTTTCAAAGGGGTTAGCCTTCTCGTAATTCTGTGAGCATTTACGAAATTTTCAAAGGGGTTAGCCTTCTCGGAATTCTGGGTGCATTTTTCGAAATTTTCAAAGGGGTTAGCCTTCTCGGAATTCTGGGCGAATTTTTCGAAATTTTCAAAGGGGTTAGCCTTCTCGGAATTCTGGGTGCATTTTTCGAAATTTTCAAAGGGGTTAGCCTTCTCGGAATTCTGGGCGCATTTTTCGAATTTTTCAAAGGGGTTAGCGTTCTCGGAATTCTGGGTGCATTTTTCGAAATTTTCAAAAGGGTTAGCCTTCTCGTAATTCATGGCTCATTTTTCGAAATTTTCAAAGGGGTTAGCCTTCTCGGAATTCTGGGCGCATTTTTCGAAATTTTCAAAGGGGTTAGCCTTCTCGGAATTCTGGGCGCATTTTTCGAAATTTTCAAAGGGGTTAGCCTTCTCGGAATTCTGGGCGCATTTTTCGAAATTTTCAAATGGGTTAGCTTTCTCAGAATTCTGGGCGCATTTTTCGAAATTTTCAAAAGGGTTAGCCTTCTCGGAATTCTGGGCGCATTTTTCGAAATTTTCAAAGGGGTTAGCCTTCTCGGAATTCTGGGCGCATTTTTCGAAATTTTCTAAGGGGTTAGCTTTCTCGGAATTCTGGGCGCATTTTTCGAAATTTTCAAAGGTGTTAGCCTTCTCGGAATTCTGGGCGCATTTTTCGAAATTTTCAAAGGGGTTAGCCTTCTCGGAATTCTGGGTGCATTTTTCGAAATTTTCAAAGGGGTTAGCCTTCTGGGTGCATTTTTCGAAATTTTCAAAGGGGTTAGCCTTCTCGGAATTCTGGGCGCATTTTTCGAAATTTTCAAAGGGGTTAGCCTTCTCGGAATTCTGGGCGCATTTTTCGAAATTTTCAAATGGGTTAGCTTTTTCAGAATTCTGGGCGCATTTTTCGAATTTTTCAAAGGGGTTAGCGTTCTCGGAATTCTGGGTGCATTTTTCGAAATTTTCAAAAGGGTTAGCCTTCTCGTAATTCATGGCTCATTTTTCGAAATTTTCAAAGGGGTTAGCCTTCTCGGAATTCTGGGCGCATTTTTCGAAATTTTCAAAGGGGTTAGCCTTCTCGGAATTCTGGGCGCATTTTTCGAAATTTTCAAAGGGGTTAGCCTTCTCGGAATTACGGGCTCATTTTTCGAAATTTTCAAAGGGGTTAGCCTTCTCGGAATTCTGGGCGCATTTTTCGAAATTTTCAAATGGGTTAGCCTTCTCAGAATTCTGGGCGCATTTTTCGAAATTTTCAAAAGGCTTAGCCTTCTCGGAATTCTGGGCTCATTTTTCGTAATTTTCAAGGGGGCCTTCTCGGAATTCTGGGCTCATTTTTTGAAATTTTCAAAGGGGTTAGCCTTTTCGGAATTCTGGGCGCATTTTTCGAAATTTTCAAAGGGGTTAGCCTTCTCGGAATTCTGGGTGCATTTTTCGAAATTTTCAAAGGGGTTAGCCTTCTCGGAATTCTGGGCGAATTTTTCGAAATTTTCAAAGGGGTTAGCCTTCTCGGAATTCTGGGTGCATTTTTCGAAATTTTCAAACGGGTTAGCCTTCTCGGAATTCTGGGCGAATTTTTCGAATTTTTCAAAGGGGTTAGCGTTCTCGGAATTCTGGGTGCATTTTTCGAAATTTTCAAAAGGGTTAGCCTTCTCGTAATTCATGGCTCATTTTTCGAAATTTTCAAAGGGGTTAGCCTTCTCGGAATTCTGGGCGCATTTTTCGAAATTTTCAAAGGGGTTAGCCTTCTCGGAATTCTGGGTGCATTTTTCGAAATTTTCAAAGGGGTTAGCCTTCTCGGAATTCTGGGCGCATTTTTCGAAATTTTCAAAGGGGTTAGCCTTCTCGGAATTCTGGGTGCATTTTTCGAAATTTTCAAAGGGGTTAGCCTTCTCGGAATTCTGGGTGCAATTTTCGAAATTTTCAAAGGGTTTAGCCTTCTGGGTGCATTTTTCGAAATTTTCAAAGGGGTTAGCCTTCTTGGAATTCTGGTCGCATTTTTCGAAATTTTCAAAGGGGTTAGCCTTCTCGTAATTCTGTGAGCATTTACGAAATGTTCAAAGGGGTTAGCCTCCTCGGAATTCTGGGCGCATTTTTCGAAATTTTCAAAGGGGTTAGCCTTCTCGGAATTCTGGGCGCATTTTTCGAAATTTTCTAAAGGGTTAACCTTCTCGGAATTCTGGGCGCATTTTTCGAAATTTTCAAAGGGGTTAGCCTTCTCGGAATTCTGGGCGCATTTTTCGAAATTTTCAAAGGTGTTAGCCTTCTCGGAATTCTGGGCGCATTTTTCGAAATTTTCAAATGGGTTAGCTTTCTCAGAATTCTGGGCGCATTTTTCGAAATTTTCAAAAGGGTTAGCCTTCTCGGAATTCTGGGCGCATTTTTCGAAATTTTCAAAGGGGTTAGCCTTCTCGGAATTCTGGGCGCATTTTTCGAAATTTTCTAAGGGGTTAGCCTTCTCGGAATTCTGGGCGCATTTTTCGAAATTTTCAAAGGGGTTAGCCTTCTCGGAATTCTGGGCGCATTTTTCGAAATTTTCAAAGGGGTTAGCCTTCTCGGAATTCTGGGCGCATTTTTCGAAATTTTCAAAAGGCTTAGCCTTCTCGGAATTCTGGGCTCATTTTTCGTAATTTTCAAGGGGGTTAACCTTCTCGGAATTCTGGGCGCATTTTTCCAAATTTTCAAAGGGGTTAGCCTTCTCGGAATTCTGGGCTCATTTTTTGAAATTTTCAAAGGGGTTAGCCTTTTCGGAATTCTGGGCGCATTTTTCGAAATTTTCAAAGGGGTTAGCCTTCTCGGAATTCTGGGTGCATTTTTCGAAATTTTCAAAGGGGTTAGCCTTCTCGGAATTCTGGGCGAATTTTTCGAAATTTTCAAAGGGGTTAGCCTTCTCGGAATTCTGGGTGCATTTTTCGAAATTTTCAAAGGGGTTAGCCTTCTCGGAATTCTGGGCACATTTTTCGAATTTTTCAAAGGGGTTAGCGTTCTCGGAATTCTGGGTGCATTTTTCGAAATTTTCAAAAGGGTTAGCCTTCTCGTAATTCATGGCTCATTTTTCGAAATTTTCAAAGGGGTTAGCCTTCTCGGAATTCTGGGCGCATTTTTCGAAATTTTCAAAGGGGTTAGCCTTCTCGGAATTCTGGGTGCATTTTTCGAAATTTTCAAAGGGGTTAGCCTTCTCGGAATTCTGGGCGCATTTTTCGAAATTTTCAAAGGGGTTAGCCTTCTCGGAATTCTGGGTGCATTTTTCGAAATTTTCAAAGGGGTTAGCCTTCTCGGAATTCTGGGTGCATTTTTCGAAATTATCAAAGGGGTTAGCCTTCTGGGTGCATTTTTCGAAATTTTCAAAGGGGTTAGCCTTCTCGGAATTCTGGGCGCATTTTCCGAAATTTTCAAAGGGGTTAGCCTTCTCGGAATTCTGGGTGCAATTTTCGAAATTTTCAAAGGGTTTAGCCTTCTGGGTGCATTTTTCGAAATTTTCAAAGGGGTTAGCCTTCTTGGAATTCTGGTCGCATTTTTCGAAATTTTCAAAGGGGTTAGCCTTCTCGTAATTCTGTGAGCATTTACGAAATGTTCAAAGGGGTTAGCCTCCTCGGAATTCTGGGCGCATTTTTCGAAATTTTCAAAGGGGTTAGCCTTCTCGGAATTCTGGGCGCATTTTTGAAATTTGCAAAGAGGTTAGCCATCTTGGAATTCTGGGTGCATTTTTCGAAATTTTCAAAGGGGTTAGCCTTCTCGGAATTGTGGGCGCATTTTTCGAAATTTTCAAAGGGGTTAGCCTTCACGGAATTCTGGGCGCATTTTTCTAAATTTTCAAAGGGGTTAGCCTTCTCGGAATTCTGGGCGCATTTTTCAAAATTTTCAAAGGGGTTAGCCTTTTCGGAATTCTGGGCGCTTTTATCGAAATTTACAAAGGGGTTAGCCTTCTCGGAATTCTGGGCGCATTTTTCGAAATTTTCAAAGGGGTTAGCCTTCTGGGCTTTCTGGGCGCATTTTTCGGAATTCTGGGCGCATTTTTCGAAATTTTCAAAGGGGTTAGCCTTTTTGGAATTCTGGGCGCATTTTTCTAAACTTTCAAAGGGGTTAGCCTTCTCGTAATTCTTGGCGTATTTTTCGAAATTTTCAAAGGGGTTAGCCTTCTCGGAATTCTGGGCGCATTTTCCTAAATTTTCAAAGGGGTTAGCCTTCTCGTAATTCATGGCGCATTTTTCGAAATTTTCAAAGGGGTTAGCCTTCTCGGAATTCTGGCCGCATTTTTCGAAATTTTCAAAGGGGTTAGGCTTCTCGGAATTCTGGGCGCATTTTTTGAAATTTTAAAAGGGGTTAGCCTTCTCGGAATTCTGGGCGCATTTTTTGAAATTTTCAAAGGTGTTAGCCTTCTGGGATTTCTGGGCGCATTTTTTGAAATTTTCAAAGGGGTTAGCCTTCTCGGAATTCTGGGCGCATTTTTCGAAATTTTCAAAGGGGTTAGCCTTCTCGGAATTGTGGGCGCATTTTTCGAAATTTTCAAAGGGGTTAGCCTTCGCGGAATTCTGGGCGCATTTTTCTAAATTTTCAAGGGGGTTAGCCCTCTCGGAATTCTGGGCGCATTTTTCGAAATTTTCAAAGGGGTTAGCCTTCTCGGAATTCTGGGAGCATTTTTCGAAATTTTCTTAGGAGTTAGCCTTCTCGGAATTCAGGTCACATTTTTCGAAATTTTCAAAGGGGTTAGCCTTCTCGGAATTCTGGGCGCATTTTTCGAAATTTTGAAAAGGGTTAGCCTTCTCGGAATTCTGGGCGCATTTTTCGAAATTTTCAAAGGGGTTAGCCTTCTCGGAATTCTGGGCGCATTTTTCGAAATTTTCAAAGGGGTTAGCCTTCTCGGAATTCTGGGCGCATTTTTCGAAATTTTCAAAGGGGTTAGCCTTCTCGGAATTCAGGGCGCATTTTTCGAAATTTTCAAAGGGGTCAGCCTTCTCGGAATTCTGGGCGCATTTTTCGAAATTTTCAAAGGGGTTAGCCTTCTCGGAATTCTGGGCGCATTTTTCGAAATTTTCAAAGGGGTTAGCCTTCTCGGAATTCTGTGCGCATTTTTCGAAATTTTCAAAGGGGTTAGCCTTCTCGGAATTCTGGGCGTATTTTTTGAAATTTTTAAAGAGGTTAGCCTTCTCGGAATTCTGGGCGCATTTTTCGAAATTTTCAAAGGGGTTAGCCTTCTCGGAATTCTGGGCGCATTTTTCGAAATTTTCAAAGGGGTTAGCCTTCTCGGTATTCTGGGCGAATTTTTCAAAGGGGTTAGCCTTCTCGGAATTCTGGGCGCATTTTTCGAAATTTTCAAAGCGGTTAGCCTTCTCGGAATTGTGGGCGCATTTTTCTAAATTTTCAAAGGGGTTAGCCTTCTCGGAATTCTGGACGCATTTTTCGAAATTTTCAAAGGGGTTAGCCTTCTCGGAATTGTGAGCGCATTTTTCGAAATTTTCAAAGGGGTTAGCCTTCTCGGAATTCTGGACGCATTTTTCGAAATTTTCAAGGGGGTTAGCCTTCTCGGAATTCTGGGTGCATTTTTCGAAATTTTCAAAGGGGTTAGCCTTCTCGGAATTCTGGGCGCATTTTTCGAAATTTTCTTAGGAGTTAGCCTTCTCGGAATTCAGGTAGCATTTTTCGAAATTTTCAAAGGGGTTAGCCTTCTCGGAATTCTGGGCGCATTTTTCGAAATTTTTAAAAGGGTTAGCCTTCTCGGAATTTTGGGCGCATTTTTCGAAATTTTCAAAGGGGTTAGCCTTCTCGGAATTCTGGGCGCATTTTTCGAAATTTTCAAAGGGGTTAGCCTTCTCGGAATTGTGGGCGCATTTTTCGAAATAATGAAAGGGGTTAGCCTTTTTGGAATTCTGGGCGCATTTTTCGAAATTTTCAAAAGGGTTAGCTTTCTCGGAATTCTGGGCGCATTTTTCGAAATTTTCAAAGGGGTTAGCCTTCTCGGAATTCTGGGCGCATTTTTCGAAATTTTCAAAGGGGATAGCCTTCTCGGAATTCAAGGCGAATTTTTCGAAATTTTCAAAAGGGTTAGCCTTCTCGGAATTGTGGGCGCATTTTTCTAAATTTTCAAAGGGGTTAGCCTTTTTGGAATTCTGGGCGCATTTTTCGAAATTTTCAAAGGGGTTAGCCTTCTCGGAATTCTGGGCGCATTTTTCGAAATTTTCAAAGGGGTTAGCCTTCTCGGAATTCTGGGCGCATTTTTCGAAATTTTCAAAGGGGTTAGCCTTCTCGGAATTCTGGGCTCATGTTTCGAAATTTTCAAAGCGGTTAGCCTTCTCGGAATTCTGGGCGCATTTTCGAAATTTTCAAAAGGGTTAGTCTTCTCGGAATTCTGGGCGCATTTTTCGAAATTTTCAAAGGGGTTAGCCTTCTCGGTATTCTGGGCGCATTTTTCGAAATTTTCAAAGGGGTTAGCCTTCTCGGAATTCTGGGCGCATTTTTCGAAATTTTCAAAGCGGTTAGCCTTCTCGGAATTGTGGGCGTATTTTTCTAAATTTTCAAAGGGGTTAGCCTTCTCGGAATTCTGGACGCATTTATCGAAATTTGCCAAGGGGTTAGCCTTCTCGGAAATCTGGGCGCTTTTTCGAAATTTTCAAAGGGGTTAGCCTTCTGGGCGCATTTTTCGGAATTCTGGGCGCATTTTTCGAAATTTTCAAAGGGGTTAGCCTTCTCGGAATTCTGGGCGCATTTTTCTAAATTTTCAAAGGGGTTAGCCTTCTCGTAATTCTTGGGGTATTTTTCGAAATTTTCAAAGGGGTTAGCCTTCACGGAATTCTGGGCGCATTTTTCTAAATTTTCAAAGGGGTTAGTCCTCTCGGAATTCTGGGCGCATTTTTCGAAATTTTCAAAGGGGTTAGCCTTCTCGGAATTCTGGGAGCATTTTTCGAAATTTTCTTAGGAGTTAGCCTTCTCGGAATTCATTTCACATTTTTCGAAATTTTCAAAGGGGTTAGACTTCTCGGAATTCTGGGCGCATTTTTCGAAATTTTGAAAAGGGTTAGCCTTCTCGAAATTTTCAAAGGGGTTAGCCTTCTCGGAATTCTGGGCGCATTTTTCGAAATTTTCAAAGGGGTTAGCCTTCTGGGAATTCTGGGCGCATTTTTCGAAATTTTCAAAGGGGTTAGCCTTCTCGGATTTTTGTGCGCATTTTTCGAAATTTTCAAAGGGGTTAGCCTTCTCGGAATTCTGGGCGCATTTTTCGAAATTTTTAAAGAGGTTAGCCTTCTCGGAATTCTGGGCGCATTTTTCGAAATTTTCAAAGGGGTTAGCCTTTTCGGAATTCTGGGCGCATTTTTCGAAATTTTCAAAGGGGTTAGCCTTCTCGGTATTCTGGGCGAATTTTTCAAAGGGGTTAGCCTTCTCGGAATTCTGGGCGCATTTTTCGAAATTTTCAAAGCGGTTAGCCTTATCGGAATTGTGGGCGCATTTTTCTAAATTTTCAAAGGGGTTAGCCTTCTCGGAATTCTGGACGCATTTTTCGAAACTTTCAAAGGGGTTAGCCTTTTTGGAATTCTGGGCGCATTTTTCTAAACTTTCAAAGGGGTTAGCCTTCTCGTAATTCTTGGCGTATTTTTCGAAATTTTCAAAGGGGTTAGCCTTCTCGGAAATCTGGGCGCATTTTCCTAAATTTTCAAAGGGGTTAGCCTTCTCGTAATTCATGGCGCATTTTTCGAAATTTTCAAAGGGGTTAGCCTTCTCGGAATTCTGGCCGCATTTTTCGAAATTTTCAAAGGGGTTAGGCTTCTCGGAATTCTGGGCGCATTTTTTGAAATTTTAAAAGGGGTTAGCCTTCTCGGAATTCTGGGCGCATTTTTTGAAATTTTCAAAGGTGTTAGCCTTCTGGGATTTCTGGGCGCATTTTTTGAAATTTTCAAAGGGGTTAGCCTTCTCGGAATTCTGGGCGCATTTTTCGAAATTTTCAAAAGGGTTAGCTTTCTCGGAATTGTGGGCGCATTTTTCTAAATTTTCAAAGGGGTTAGCCTTCTCGGAATTCTGGACGCATTTATCGAAATTTTCCAAGGGGTTAGCCTTCTCGGAAATCTGGGCGCATTTTTCGAAATTTTCAAAGGGGTAAACCTTCTCGGATTTCTGGGCGCATTTTTCGAAATTTTAGAAGAGGTTAGCCTTCTCGGAATTCTGGGCGCATTTTTCGAAATTTTCAAAGGGGTTAGCCTTCTCGGAATTCTGGGCGCATTTTTCGAAATTTACAAAGGGGTTAGCCTTCTCGGAATTCTGGACGCATTTTTCGAAATTTTCAAGGGGGTTAGCCTTCTCGGAATTCTGGGCGCATTTTTCGAAATTTTCAAAAGGGTTAGCTTTCTCGGAATTCTGGGCGCATTTTTCGAAATTTTCAAAGGGGTTAGCCTTCTCGGAATTCTGGGCGCATTTTTCGAAATTTTCAAAGGGGATAGCCTTCTCGGAATTCAAGGCGCATTTTTCGAAATTTTCAAAAGGGTTAGCCTTCTCGGAATTGTGGGCGCATTTTTCGAAATTTTCAAAGGGGTTAGCCTTTTTGGAATTCTGGGCGCATTTTTCGAAATTTTCAAAGGGGTTAGCCTTCTCGGAATTCTGGGCTCATTTTTCGAAATTTTCAAAGCGGTTAGCCTTCTCGGAATTCTGGGCGCATTTTTCGAAATTTTCAAAAGGGTTAGCCTTCTCGGAATTCTGGGCGCATTTTTCGAAATTTTCAAAAGGGTTAGCCTTCTCGGAATTCTGGGCGCATTTTTCGAAATTTTCAAAGGGGTTAGCCTTCTCGGAATTGTGGGCGCATTTTTCGAAATTTTCAAAGGGGTTAGCCTTCACGGAATTCTGGACGCATTTTTCTAAATTTTCAAAGGGGTTAGCCTTCTCGGAATTCTGGGCGCATTTTTCAAAATTTTCAAAGGGGTTAGCCTTTTCGGAATTCTGGGCGCTTTTATCGAAATTTACAAAGGGGTTAGCCTTCTCGGAATTCTGGGCGCATTTTTCGAAATTTTCAAAGGGGTTAGCCTTCTGGGCTTTCTGGGCGCATTTTTCGGAATTCTGGGCGCATTTTTCGAAATTTTCAAAGGGGTTAGCCTTTTTGGAATTCTGGGCGCATTTTTCTAAACTTTCAAAGGGGTTAGCCTTCTCGTAATTCTTGGCGTATTTTTCGAAATTTTCAAAGGGGTTAGCCTTCTCGGAATTCTGGGCGCATTTTCCTAAATTTTCAAAGGGGTTAGCCTTCTCGTAATTCATGGCGCATTTTTCGAAATTTTCAAAGGGGTTAGCCTTCTCGGAATTCTGGCCGCATTTTTCGAAATTTTCAAAGGGGTTAGGCTTCTCGGAATTCTGGGCGCATTTTTTGAAATTTTAAAAGGGGTTAGCCTTCTCGGAATTCTGGGCGCATTTTTTGAAATTTTCAAAGGTGTTAGCCTTCTGGGATTTCTGGGCGCATTTTTTGAAATTTTCAAAGGGGTTAGCCTTCTCGGAATTCTGGGCGCATTTTTCGAAATTTTCAAAGGGGTTAGCCTTCTCGGAATTGTGGGCGCATTTTTCGAAATTTTCAAAGGGGTTAGCCTTCACGGAATTCTGGGCGCATTTTTCTAAATTTTCAAGGGGGTTAGCCCTCTCGGAATTCTGGGCGCATTTTTCGAAATTTTCAAAGGGGTTAGCCTTCTCGGAATTCTGGGAGCATTTTTCGAAATTTTCTTAGGAGTTAGCCTTCTCGGAATTCAGGTCACATTTTTCGAAATTTTCAAAGGGGTTAGCCTTCTCGGAATTCTGGGCGCATTTTTCGAAATTTTGAAAAGGGTTAGCCTTCTCGGAATTCTGGGCGCATTTTTCGAAATTTTCAAAGGGGTTAGCCTTCTCGGAATTCTGGGCGCATTTTTCGAAATTTTCAAAGGGGTTAGCCTTCTCGGAATTCTGGGCGCATTTTTCGAAATTTTCAAAGGGGTTAGCCTTCTCGGAATTCTGGGCGCATTTTTCGAAATTTTCAAAGGGGTTAGCCTTCTCGGAATTCTGTGCGCATTTTTCGAAATTTTCAAAGGGGTTAGCCTTCTCGGAATTCTGGGCGTATTTTTCGAAATTTTTAAAGAGGTTAGCCTTCTCGGAATTCTGGGCGCATTTTTCGAAATTTTCAAAGGGGTTAGCCTTCTCGGAATTCTGGGCGCATTTTTCGAAATTTTCAAAGGGGTTAGCCTTCTCGGTATTCTGGGCGAATTTTTCAAAGGGGTTAGCCTTCTCGGAATTCTGGGCGCATTTTTCGAAATTTTCAAAGCGGTTAGCCTTCTCGGAATTGTGGGCGCATTTTTCTAAATTTTCAAAGGGGTTAGCCTTCTCGGAATTCTGGACGCATTTTTCGAAATTTTCAAAGGGGTTAGCCTTCTCGGAATTGTGAGCGCATTTTTCGAAATTTTCAAAGGGGTTAGCCTTCTCGGAATTCTGGACGCATTTTTCGAAATTTTCAAGGGGGTTAGCCTTCTCGGAATTCTGGGTGCATTTTTCGAAATTTTCAAAGGGGTTAGCCTTCTCGGAATTCTGGGCGCATTTTTCGAAATTTTCTTAGGAGTTAGCCTTCTCGGAATTCAGGTAGCATTTTTCGAAATTTTCAAAGGGGTTAGCCTTCTCGGAATTCTGGGCGCATTTTTCGAAATTTTTAAAAGGGTTAGCCTTCTCGGAATTTTGGGCGCATTTTTCGAAATTTTCAAAGGGGTTAGCCTTCTCGGAATTCTGGGCGCATTTTTCGAAATTTTCAAAGGGGTTAGCCTTCTCGGAATTGTGGGCGCATTTTTCGAAATAATGAAAGGGGTTAGCCTTTTTGGAATTCTGGGCGCATTTTTCGAAATTTTCAAAAGGGTTAGCTTTCTCGGAATTCTGGGCGCATTTTTCGAAATTTTCAAAGGGGTTAGCCTTCTCGGAATTCTGGGCGCATTTTTCGAAATTTTCAAAGGGGATAGCCTTCTCGGAATTCAAGGCGAATTTTTCGAAATTTTCAAAAGGGTTAGCCTTCTCGGAATTGTGGGCGCATTTTTCTAAATTTTCAAAGGGGTTAGCCTTTTTGGAATTCTGGGCGCATTTTTCGAAATTTTCAAAGGGGTTAGCCTTCTCGGAATTCTGGGCGCATTTTTCGAAATTTTCAAAGGGGTTAGCCTTCTCGGAATTCTGGGCGCATTTTTCGAAATTTTCAAAGGGGTTAGCCTTCTCGGAATTCTGGGCTCATGTTTCGAAATTTTCAAAGCGGTTAGCCTTCTCGGAATTCTGGGCGCATTTTCGAAATTTTCAAAAGGGTTAGTCTTCTCGGAATTCTGGGCGCATTTTTCGAAATTTTCAAAGGGGTTAGCCTTCTCGGTATTCTGGGCGCATTTTTCGAAATTTTCAAAGGGGTTAGCCTTCTCGGAATTCTGGGCGCATTTTTCGAAATTTTCAAAGCGGTTAGCCTTCTCGGAATTGTGGGCGTATTTTTCTAAATTTTCAAAGGGGTTAGCCTTCTCGGAATTCTGGACGCATTTATCGAAATTTGCCAAGGGGTTAGCCTTCTCGGAAATCTGGGCGCTTTTTCGAAATTTTCAAAGGGGTTAGCCTTCTCGGAATTGTGGGCGCATTTTTCGAAATTTTCAAAGGGGTTAGCTTTCACGGAATTCTGGGCGCATTTTTCTAAATTTTCAAAGGGGTTAGCCTTCTCGGAATTCTGGGCGCATTTTTCGAAATTTTCAAAGGGGTTAGCCTTCTCGGAATTGTGGGCGCATTTTTCGAAATTTTCAAAGGGGTTAGCCTTCACGGAATTCTGGGCGCATTTTTCTAAATTTTCAAAGGGGTTAGCCTTCTCGGAATTCTGGGCGCATTTTTCGAAATTTTCAAAGGGGTTAGCCTTCTCGGAATTCTGGGCGCATTTTTCGAAATTTTCAAAGGGGTTAGCCTTCTCGGAATTCTGGGCGCATTTATCGAAATTTACAAAGGGGTTAGGCTTCTCGGAATTCTGGGCGCATTTTTCGAAATTTTCAAAGGGGTTAGCCTTCTGGGCTTTCTGGGCGCATTTTTCGGAATTCTGGGCGCATTTTTCGAAATTTTCAAAGGGGTTAGCCTTCTCGGAATTCTGGGCGCATTTTTCTAAATTTTCAAAGGGGTTAGCCTTCTCGTAATTCTTGGGGTATTTTTCGAAATTTTCAAAGGGGTTAGCCTTCACGGAATTCTGGGCGCATTTTTCTAAATTTTCAAAGGGGTTAGTCCTCTCGGAATTCTGGGCGCATTTTTCGAAATTTTCAAAGGGGTTAGCCTTCTCGGAATTCTGGGAGCATTTTTCGAAATTTTCTTAGGAGTTAGCCTTCTCGGATTTTTGTGCGCATTTTTCGAAATTTTCAAAGGGGTTAGCCTTCTCGGAATTCTGGGCGCATTTTTCGAAATTTTTAAAGAGGTTAGCCTTCTCGGAATTCTGGGCGCATTTTTCGAAATTTTCAAAGGGGTTAGCCTTTTCGGAATTCTGGGCGCATTTTTCGAAATTTTCAAAGGGGTTAGCCTTCTCGGTATTCTGGGCGAATTTTTAAAGAGGTTAGCCTTCTCGGAATTCTGGGCGCATTTTTCGAAATTTTCAAAGGGGTTAGCCTTCTCGGTATTCTGGGCGAATTTTTCAAAGGGGTTAGCCTTCTCGGAATTCTGGGCGCATTTTTCGAAATTTTCAAAGGGGTTAGCCTTCTGGGCTTTCTGGGCGCATTTTTCGGAATTCTGGGCGCATTTTTCGAAATTTTCAAAGGGGTTAGCCTTCTCGGAATTCTGGGCGCATTTTTCTAAATTTTCAAAGGGGTTAGCCTTCTCGTAATTCTTGGGGTATTTTTCGAAATTTTCAAAGGGGTTAGCCTTCACGGAATTCTGGGCGCATTTTTCTAAATTTTCAAAGGGGTTAGTCCTCTCGGAATTCTGGGCGCATTTTTCGAAATTTTCAAAGGGGTTAGCCTTCTCGGAATTCTGGGAGCATTTTTCGAAATTTTCTTAGGAGTTAGCCTTCTCGGATTTTTGTGCGCATTTTTCGAAATTTTCAAAGGGGTTAGCCTTCTCGGAATTCTGGGCGCATTTTTCGAAATTTTTAAAGAGGTTAGCCTTCTCGGAATTCTGGGCGCATTTTTCGAAATTTTCAAAGGGGTTAGCCTTTTCGGAATTCTGGGCGCATTTTTCGAAATTTTCAAAGGGGTTAGCCTTCTCGGTATTCTGGGCGAATTTTTAAAGAGGTTAGCCTTCTCGGAATTCTGGGCGCATTTTTCGAAATTTTCAAAGGGGTTAGCCTTCTCGGTATTCTGGGCGAATTTTTCAAAGGGGTTAGCCTTCTCGGAATTCTGGGCGCATTTTTCGAAATTTTCAAAGCGGTTAGCCTTCTCGGAATTGTGGGCGCATTTTTCTAAATTTTCAAAGGGGTTAGCCTTCTCGGAATTCTGGACGCATTTTTCGAAATTTTCAAAGGGGTTAGCCTTCTCGGAATTGTGAGCGCATTTTTCGAAATTTTCAAAGGGGTTAGCCTTCTCGGAATTCTGGACGCATTTTTCGAAATTTTCAAGGGGGTTAGCCTTCTCGGAATTCTGGGTGCATTTTTCGAAATTTTCAAAGGGGTTAGCCTTCTCGGAATTCTGGGCGCATTTTTCGAAATTTTCTTAGGAGTTAGCCTTCTCGGAATTCAGGTAGCATTTTTCGAAATTTTCAAAGGGGTTAGCCTTCTCGGAATTCTGGGCGCATTTTTCGAAATTTTTAAAAGGGTTAGCCTTCTCGGAATTTTGGGCGCATTTTTCGAAATTTTCAAAGGGGTTAGCCTTCTCGGAATTCTGGGCGCATTTTTCGAAATTTTCAAAGGGGTTAGCCTTCTCGGAATTGTGGGCGCATTTTTCGAAATAATGAAAGGGGTTAGCCTTTTTGGAATTCTGGGCGCATTTTTCGAAATTTTCAAAAGGGTTAGCTTTCTCGGAATTCTGGGCGCATTTTTCGAAATTTTCAAAGGGGTTAGCCTTCTCGGAATTCTGGGCGCATTTTTCGAAATTTTCAAAGGGGATAGCCTTCTCGGAATTCAAGGCGAATTTTTCGAAATTTTCAAAAGGGTTAGCCTTCTCGGAATTGTGGGCGCATTTTTCTAAATTTTCAAAGGGGTTAGCCTTTTTGGAATTCTGGGCGCATTTTTCGAAATTTTCAAAGGGGTTAGCCTTCTCGGAATTCTGGGCGCATTTTTCGAAATTTTCAAAGGGGTTAGCCTTCTCGGAATTCTGGGCGCATTTTTCGAAATTTTCAAAGGGGTTAGCCTTCTCGGAATTCTGGGCTCATGTTTCGAAATTTTCAAAGCGGTTAGCCTTCTCGGAATTCTGGGCGCATTTTCGAAATTTTCAAAAGGGTTAGTCTTCTCGGAATTCTGGGCGCATTTTTCGAAATTTTCAAAGGGGTTAGCCTTCTCGGTATTCTGGGCGCATTTTTCGAAATTTTCAAAGGGGTTAGCCTTCTCGGAATTCTGGGCGCATTTTTCGAAATTTTCAAAGCGGTTAGCCTTCTCGGAATTGTGGGCGTATTTTTCTAAATTTTCAAAGGGGTTAGCCTTCTCGGAATTCTGGACGCATTTATCGAAATTTGCCAAGGGGTTAGCCTTCTCGGAAATCTGGGCGCTTTTTCGAAATTTTCAAAGGGGTTAGCCTTCTCGGAATTGTGGGCGCATTTTTCGAAATTTTCAAAGGGGTTAGCTTTCACGGAATTCTGGGCGCATTTTTCTAAATTTTCAAAGGGGTTAGCCTTCTCGGAATTCTGGGCGCATTTTTCGAAATTTTCAAAGGGGTTAGCCTTCTCGGAATTGTGGGCGCATTTTTCGAAATTTTCAAAGGGGTTAGCCTTCACGGAATTCTGGGCGCATTTTTCTAAATTTTCAAAGGGGTTAGCCTTCTCGGAATTCTGGGCGCATTTTTCGAAATTTTCAAAGGGGTTAGCCTTCTCGGAATTCTGGGCGCATTTTTCGAAATTTTCAAAGGGGTTAGCCTTCTCGGAATTCTGGGCGCATTTATCGAAATTTACAAAGGGGTTAGGCTTCTCGGAATTCTGGGCGCATTTTTCGAAATTTTCAAAGGGGTTAGCCTTCTGGGCTTTCTGGGCGCATTTTTCGGAATTCTGGGCGCATTTTTCGAAATTTTCAAAGGGGTTAGCCTTCTCGGAATTCTGGGCGCATTTTTCTAAATTTTCAAAGGGGTTAGCCTTCTCGTAATTCTTGGGGTATTTTTCGAAATTTTCAAAGGGGTTAGCCTTCACGGAATTCTGGGCGCATTTTTCTAAATTTTCAAAGGGGTTAGTCCTCTCGGAATTCTGGGCGCATTTTTCGAAATTTTCAAAGGGGTTAGCCTTCTCGGAATTCTGGGAGCATTTTTCGAAATTTTCTTAGGAGTTAGCCTTCTCGGATTTTTGTGCGCATTTTTCGAAATTTTCAAAGGGGTTAGCCTTCTCGGAATTCTGGGCGCATTTTTCGAAATTTTTAAAGAGGTTAGCCTTCTCGGAATTCTGGGCGCATTTTTCGAAATTTTCAAAGGGGTTAGCCTTTTCGGAATTCTGGGCGCATTTTTCGAAATTTTCAAAGGGGTTAGCCTTCTCGGTATTCTGGGCGAATTTTTCAAAGGGGTTAGCCTTCTCGGAATTCTGGGCGCATTTTTCGAAATTTTCAAAGCGGTTAGCCTTCTCGGAATTGTGGGCGCATTTTTCTAAATTTTCAAAGGGGTTAGCCTTCTCGGAATTCTGGACGCATTTATCGAAATTTTCCAAGGGGTTAGCCTTCTCGGAAATCTGGGCGCATTTTTCGAAATTTTCAAAGGGGGTAAACCTTCTCGGATTTCTGGGCGCATTTTTCGAAATTTTAGAAGGGGTTAGCCTTCTCGGAATTCTGGAAGCATTTTTCGAAATTTTCAAAGAGTTAGCCTTCTCGGAATTCTGGGCAGATTTTTCGAAATTTTCAAAGCTGTTAGCCTTCTCGGAATTCTGGGCGCATTTTTCGAAATTTTCAAAGGGGTTAGCCTTCTCGGAAATCTGGGCGCAATTTTCGAAATTTTCAAAGGGTTTAGCCTTCTCGGAATTCTGGGCGCAATTTTCGAAATTTTCAAAGGGGTTAGCCTACTCGGAATTCTGGGCGCATTTTTCGAAATTTTCAAAGTGGTTAGCCTTCTCGGAATTCTGGGCGCATTTTTCGAAACTTTCAAAGAGGTTAGCCTTCTCGGAATTCTGGGCGCATTTTTCGAAATTTTCAAAGGGGTTAGCCTTCTCGGAATTCTGTGCGCATTTTTCGAAATTTTCAAAGGGGTTAGCCTTCTCGGAATTCTGGGCGTATTTTTCGAAATTTTTAAAGAGGTTAGCCTTCTCGGAATTCTGGGCGCATTTTTCGAAATTTTCAAAGGGGTTAGCCTTCTCGGAATTCTGGGCGCATTTTTCGAAATTTTCAAAGGGGTTAGCCTTCTCGGTATTCTGGGCGAATTTTTCAAAGGGGTTAGCCTTCTCGGAATTCTGGGCGCATTTTTCGAAATTTTCAAAGCGGTTAGCCTTCTCGGAATTGTGGGCGCATTTTTCTAAATTTTCAAAGGGGTTAGCCTTCTCGGAATTCTGGACGCATTTTTCGAAATTTTCAAAGGGGTTAGCCTTCTCGGAATTGTGAGCGCATTTTTCGAAATTTTCAAAGGGGTTAGCCTTCTCGGAATTCTGGACGCATTTTTCGAAATTTTCAAGGGGGTTAGCCTTCTCGGAATTCTGGGTGCATTTTTCGAAATTTTCAAAGGGGTTAGCCTTCTCGGAATTCTGGGCGCATTTTTCGAAATTTTCTTAGGAGTTAGCCTTCTCGGAATTCAGGTAGCATTTTTCGAAATTTTCAAAGGGGTTAGCCTTCTCGGAATTCTGGGCGCATTTTTCGAAATTTTTAAAAGGGTTAGCCTTCTCGGAATTTTGGGCGCATTTTTCGAAATTTTCAAAGGGGTTAGCCTTCTCGGAATTCTGGGCGCATTTTTCGAAATTTTCAAAGGGGTTAGCCTTCTCGGAATTGTGGGCGCATTTTTCGAAATAATGAAAGGGGTTAGCCTTTTTGGAATTCTGGGCGCATTTTTCGAAATTTTCAAAAGGGTTAGCTTTCTCGGAATTCTGGGCGCATTTTTCGAAATTTTCAAAGGGGTTAGCCTTCTCGGAATTCTGGGCGCATTTTTCGAAATTTTCAAAGGGGATAGCCTTCTCGGAATTCAAGGCGAATTTTTCGAAATTTTCAAAAGGGTTAGCCTTCTCGGAATTGTGGGCGCATTTTTCTAAATTTTCAAAGGGGTTAGCCTTTTTGGAATTCTGGGCGCATTTTTCGAAATTTTCAAAGGGGTTAGCCTTCTCGGAATTCTGGGCGCATTTTTCGAAATTTTCAAAGGGGTTAGCCTTCTCGGAATTCTGGGCGCATTTTTCGAAATTTTCAAAGGGGTTAGCCTTCTCGGAATTCTGGGCTCATGTTTCGAAATTTTCAAAGCGGTTAGCCTTCTCGGAATTCTGGGCGCATTTTCGAAATTTTCAAAAGGGTTAGTCTTCTCGGAATTCTGGGCGCATTTTTCGAAATTTTCAAAGGGGTTAGCCTTCTCGGTATTCTGGGCGCATTTTTCGAAATTTTCAAAGGGGTTAGCCTTCTCGGAATTCTGGGCGCATTTTTCGAAATTTTCAAAGCGGTTAGCCTTCTCGGAATTGTGGGCGTATTTTTCTAAATTTTCAAAGGGGTTAGCCTTCTCGGAATTCTGGACGCATTTATCGAAATTTGCCAAGGGGTTAGCCTTCTCGGAAATCTGGGCGCTTTTTCGAAATTTTCAAAGGGGTTAGCCTTCTCGGAATTGTGGGCGCATTTTTCGAAATTTTCAAAGGGGTTAGCTTTCACGGAATTCTGGGCGCATTTTTCTAAATTTTCAAAGGGGTTAGCCTTCTCGGAATTCTGGGCGCATTTTTCGAAATTTTCAAAGGGGTTAGCCTTCTCGGAATTGTGGGCGCATTTTTCGAAATTTTCAAAGGGGTTAGCCTTCACGGAATTCTGGGCGCATTTTTCTAAATTTTCAAAGGGGTTAGCCTTCTCGGAATTCTGGGCGCATTTTTCGAAATTTTCAAAGGGGTTAGCCTTCTCGGAATTCTGGGCGCATTTTTCGAAATTTTCAAAGGGGTTAGCCTTCTCGGAATTCTGGGCGCATTTATCGAAATTTACAAAGGGGTTAGGCTTCTCGGAATTCTGGGCGCATTTTTCGAAATTTTCAAAGGGGTTAGCCTTCTGGGCTTTCTGGGCGCATTTTTCGGAATTCTGGGCGCATTTTTCGAAATTTTCAAAGGGGTTAGCCTTCTCGGAATTCTGGGCGCATTTTTCTAAATTTTCAAAGGGGTTAGCCTTCTCGTAATTCTTGGGGTATTTTTCGAAATTTTCAAAGGGGTTAGCCTTCACGGAATTCTGGGCGCATTTTTCTAAATTTTCAAAGGGGTTAGTCCTCTCGGAATTCTGGGCGCATTTTTCGAAATTTTCAAAGGGGTTAGCCTTCTCGGAATTCTGGGAGCATTTTTCGAAATTTTCTTAGGAGTTAGCCTTCTCGGATTTTTGTGCGCATTTTTCGAAATTTTCAAAGGGGTTAGCCTTCTCGGAATTCTGGGCGCATTTTTCGAAATTTTTAAAGAGGTTAGCCTTCTCGGAATTCTGGGCGCATTTTTCGAAATTTTCAAAGGGGTTAGCCTTTTCGGAATTCTGGGCGCATTTTTCGAAATTTTCAAAGGGGTTAGCCTTCTCGGTATTCTGGGCGAATTTTTCAAAGGGGTTAGCCTTCTCGGAATTCTGGGCGCATTTTTCGAAATTTTCAAAGCGGTTAGCCTTCTCGGAATTGTGGGCGCATTTTTCTAAATTTTCAAAGGGGTTAGCCTTCTCGGAATTCTGGACGCATTTATCGAAATTTTCCAAGGGGTTAGCCTTCTCGGAAATCTGGGCGCATTTTTCGAAATTTTCAAAGGGGGTAAACCTTCTCGGATTTCTGGGCGCATTTTTCGAAATTTTAGAAGGGGTTAGCCTTCTCGGAATTCTGGAAGCATTTTTCGAAATTTTCAAAGAGTTAGCCTTCTCGGAATTCTGGGCAGATTTTTCGAAATTTTCAAAGCTGTTAGCCTTCTCGGAATTCTGGGCGCATTTTTCGAAATTTTCAAAGGGGTTAGCCTTCTCGGAAATCTGGGCGCAATTTTCGAAATTTTCAAAGGGTTTAGCCTTCTCGGAATTCTGGGCGCAATTTTCGAAATTTTCAAAGGGGTTAGCCTACTCGGAATTCTGGGCGCATTTTTCGAAATTTTCAAAGTGGTTAGCCTTCTCGGAATTCTGGGCGCATTTTTCGAAACTTTCAAAGAGGTTAGCCTTCTCGGAATTCTGGGCGCATTTTTCGAAATTTTCAAAGGGGTTAGCCTTCTGGGAATTCTGGGCGCATTTTTCGAAATTTTCAAAGGGGTTAGCCTTCTCGGATTTCTGGGCGCATTTTTCGAAATTTTCAAAGGGGTTAGCCTTCTCGGAATTCTGGGCGCATTTTTCGAAATTTTCAAAGGGGTTAGCCTTCTCGGAATTCTGGGCGCATTTTTCGAAATTTTCAAAGGGGTTAGCCTTCTCGGAATTCTGGGCGCATTTTTCTAAATTTTCAAAGGGGTTAGCCTTCTCGTAATTCTTGGCGTATTTTTCGAAATTTTCAAAGGGGTTAGCCTTCTCGGAATTCTGGGCGCATTTTTCTAAATTTTCAAAGGGGTTAGCCTTCTCGTAATTCATGGCGCATTTTTCGAAATTTTCAAAGGGGTTAGCCTTCTCGGAATTCTGGCCGCATTTTTCGAAATTTTCAAAGGGCTTCTCGGAATTCTGGGCGCATTTTTTGAAATTTTCAAAGGGGTTAGGCTTCTCGGAATTCTGGGCGCATTTTTTGAAATTTTCAAAGGGGTTAGCCTTCTCGGAATTCTGGGCGCATTTTTTGAAATTTTCAAGGGGGTTAGCCTTCTCGGAATTCTGGGCGCATTTTTCGAAATTTTCAAAAGGGTTAGCTTTCTCGGAATTCTGGGCGCATTTTTCGAAATTTTCAAAGGGGTTAGCCTTCTCGGAATTCTGGGCGCATTTTTCGAAATTTTCAAAGGGGATAGCCTTCTCGGAATTCAAGGCGCATTTTTCGAAATTTTCAAAAGGGTTAGCCTTCTCGGAATTGTGGGCGCATTTTTCGAAATTTTCAAAGGGGTTAGCCTTTTTGGAATTCTGGGCGCATTTTTCGAAATTTTCAAAGGGGTTAGCCTTCTCGGAATTCTGGGCTCATTTTTCGAAATTTTCAAAGCGGTTAGCCTTCTCGGAATTCTGGGCGCATTTTTCGAAATTTTCAAAAGGGTTAGCCTTCTCGGAATTCTGGGCGCATTTTTCGAAATTTTCAAAGGGGTTAGCCTTCTCGGTATTCTGGGCGCATTTTTCGAAATTTTCAAAGGGGTTAGCCTTCTCGGAATTCTGGGCGCATTTTTCGAAATTTTCAAAGGGGTTAGCCTTCTCGGAATTCTGAGCGCATTTTTTGAAATTTTCAAAGGGGTTAGCCTTCTCGGAATTGTGGGCGCATTTTTCGAAATTTTCAAAGGGGTTAGCCTTCACGGAATTCTGGGCGCATTTTTCTAAATTTTCAAAGGGGTTAGCCTTCTCGGAATTCTGGGCGCATTTTTCGAAATTTTCAAAGGGGTTAGCCTTCTCGGAATTCTGGGCGCTTTTATCGAAATTTACAAAGGGGTTAGCCTTCTCGGAATTCTGGGCGCATTTTTCGAAATTTTCAAAGGGGTTAGCCTTCTGGGCTTTCTGGGCGCATTTTTCGGAATTCTGGGGCATTTTTCGAAATTTTCAAAGGGGTTAGCCTTTTTGGAATTCTGGGCGCATTTTTCTAAATTTTCAAAGGGGTTAGCCTTCTCGTAATTCTTGGCGTATTTTTCGAAATTTTCAAAGGGGTTAGCCTTCTTGGAATTCTGGGCGCATTTTCCTAAATTTTCAAAGGGGTTAGCCTTCTCGTAATTCATGGCGCATTTTTCGAAATTTTCAAAGGGGTTAGCCTTCTCGGAATTTTGGCCGCATTTTTCGAAATTATCAAAGGGGTTAGGCTTCTCGGAATTCTGGGCGCATTTTTTGAAATTTTCAAAGGTGTTAGCCTTCTGGGATTTCTGGGCGCATTTTTCGAAATTTTCAAAGGGGTTAGCCTTCTCGGAATTTTGGCCGCATTTTTCGAAATTATCAAAGGGGTTAGCCTTCTCGGAATTCTGGGCGCATTTTTCGACATTTTCAAAGGGGTTACCCTTCTCGGAATTGTGGGCGCATTTTTCGAAATTTTCAAAGGGGTTAGCCTTCACGGAATTCTGGGCGCATTTTTCTAAATTTTCAAAGGGGTTAGCCCTCTCGGAATTCTGGGCGCATTTTTCGAAATTTTCAAAGGGGTTAGCCTTCTCGGAATTCTGGGAGCATTTTTCGAAATATTCTTAGGGGTTAGCCTTCTCGGAATTCAGGTCACATTTTTCGAAATTTTCAAAGGGGTTGGCCTTCTCGGAATTCTGGGCGCATTTTTTGAAATTTTGAAAAGGGTTAGCCTTCTCGGAGTTCTGGGCGCATTTTTCGAAATTTTCAAAGGTGTTAGCCTTCTCGGAATTCTGGGCGCATTTTTCGAAATTTTCAAAGGGGTCAGCCTTCTCGGAATTCTGGGCGCATTTTTCGAAATTTTCAAAGGGGTTAGCCTTCTCGGAATTCTGGGCGCATTTTTCGAAATTTTCAAAGGGGTTAGCCTTCTCGGAATTCTGTGCGCATTTTTCGAAATTTTCAAAGGGGTTAGCCTTCTCGGAATTCTGGGCGCATTTTTCGAAATTTTTAAAGAGGTTAGCCTTCTCGGAATTCTGGGCGCATTTTTCGAAATTTTCAAAGGGGTTAGCCTTCTCGGAATTCTGGGCGCATTTTTCGAAATTTTCAAAGGGGTTAGCCTTCTCGGTATTCTGGGCGAATTTTTCAAAGGGGTTAGCCTTCTCGGAATTCTGGGCGCATTTTTCGAAATTTTCAAAGCGGTTAGCCTTCTCGGAATTGTGGGCGCATTTTTCTAAATTTTCAAAGGGGTTAGCCTTCTCGGAATTCTGGGCGCATTTTTCGAAATTTTCAAAGGGGTTAGCCTTCTCGGAATTCTGGGCGCATTTTTCGAAATTTTCAAAGGGGTTAGCCTTCTCGGAATTGTGGGCGCATTTTTCGAAATTTTCAAAGGGGTTAGCCTTCTCGGAATTCTGGGCGCATTTTTCGAAATTTTCAAAGGGGTTAGCCTTCTCGGAATTGTGGGCGCATTTTTCGAAATTTTCAAAGGGGTTAGCCTTCTCGGAATTCTGGACGCATTTTTCGAAATTTTCAAGGGGGTTAGCCTTCTCGGAATTCTGGACGCATTTTTCGAAATTTTCAAGGGGGTTAGCCTTCTCGGAATTCTGGGTGCATTTTTCGAAATTTTCAAAAGGGTTAGCCTTCTCGGAATTCTGGGCGCATTTTTCGAAATTTTTAAAAGGGTTAGCCTTCTCGGAATTTTGGGCGCATTTTTCGAAATTTTCAAAGGGGTTAGCCTTCTCGGAATTCTGGGCGCATTTTTCGAAATTTTCAAAGGGGTTAGCCTTCTCGGAATTGTGGGCGCATTTTTCGAAATAATGAAAGGGGTTAGCCTTTTTGGAATTCTGGGCGCATTTTTCGAAATTTTCAAAAGGGTTAGCTTTCTCGGAATTCTGGGCGCATTTTTCGAAATTTTCAAAGGGGTTAGCCTTCTCGGAATTCTGGGCGCATTTTTCGAAATTTTCAAAGGGGATAGCCTTCTCGGAATTCAAGGCGCATTTTTCGAAATTTTCAAAAGGGTTAGCCTTCTCGGAATTGTGGGCGCATTTTTCTAAATTTTCAAAGGGGTTAGCCTTTTTGGAATTCTGGGCGCATTTTTCGAAATTTTCAAAGGGGTTAGCCTTCTCGGAATTCTGGGCGCATTTTTCGAAATTTTCAAAGGGGTTAGCCTTCTCGGAATTCTAGGCGCATTTTTCGAAATTTTCAAAGGGGTTAGCCTTCTCGGAATTCTGGGCTCATTTTTCGAAATTTTCAAAGCGGTTAGCCTTCTCGGAATTCTGGGCGCATTTTCGAAATTTTCAAAAGGGTTAGTCTTCTCGGAATTCTGGGCGCATTTTTCGAAATTTTCAAAGGGGTTAGCCTTCTCTGTATTCTGGGCGCATTTTTCGAAATTTTCAAAGGGGTTAGCCTTCTCGGAATTCTGGGCGCATTTTTCGAAATTTTCAAAGCGGTTAGCCTTCTCGGAATTGTGGGCGCATTTTTCTAAATTTTCAAAGGGGTTAGCCTTCTCGGAATTCTGGACGCATTTATCGAAATTTGCCAAGGGGTTAGCCTTCTCGGAAATCTGGGCGCTTTTTCGAAATTTTCAAAGGGGTTAGCCTCGGAATTGTGGGCGCATTTTTCGAAATTTTCAAAGGGGTTAGCTTTCACGGAATTCTGGGCGCATTTTTCTAAATTTTCAAAGGGGTTAGCCTTCTCGGAATTCTGGGCGCATTTTTCGAAATTTTCAAAGGGGTTAGCCTTCTCGGAATTCTGGGCGCATTTATCGAAATTTACAAAGGGGTTAGCCTTCTCGGAATTCTGGGCGCATTTTTCGAAATTTTCAAAGGGGTTAGCCTTCTGGGCTTTCTGGGCGCATTTTTCGGAATTCTGGGCGCATTTTTCGAAATTTTCAAAGGGGTTAGCCTTCTCGGAATTCTGGGCGCATTTTTCTAAATTTTCAAAGGGGTTAGCCTTCTCGTAATTCTTGGGGTATTTTTCGAAATTTTCAAAGGGGTTAGCCTTCACGGAATTCTGGGCGCATTTTTCTAAATTTTCAAAGGGGTTAGTCCTCTCGGAATTCTGGGCGCATTTTTCGAAATTTTCAAAGGGGTTAGCCTTCTCGGAATTCTGGGAGCATTTTTCGAAATTTTCTTAGGAGTTAGCCTTCTCGGAATTCAGGTCACATTTTTCGAAATTTTCAAAGGGGTTAGCCTTCTCGGAATTCTGGGCGCATTTTTCGAAATTTTGAAAAGGGTTAGCCTTCTCGAAATTTTCAAAGGGGTTAGCCTTCTCGGAATTCTGGGCGCATTTTTCGAAATTTTCAAAGGGGTTAGCCTTCTCGGAATTCAGGGCGCATTTTTCGAAATTTTCAAAGGGGTCAGCCTTCTCGGAATTCTGGGCGCATTTTTCGAAATTTTCAAAGGGGTTAGCCTTCTGGGAATTCTGGGCGCATTTTTCGAAATTTTCAAAGGGGTTAGCCTTCTCGGATTTTTGTGCGCATTTTTCGAAATTTTCAAAGGGGTTAGCCTTCTCGGAATTCTGGGCGCATTTTTCGAAATTTTTAAAGAGGTTAGCCTTCTCGGAATTCTGGGCGCATTTTTCGAAATTTTCAAAGGGGTTAGCCTTTTCGGAATTCTGGGCGCATTTTTCGAAATTTTCAAAGGGGTTAGCCTTCTCGGTATTCTGGGCGAATTCTTCAAAGGGGTTAGCCTTCTCGGAATTCTGGGCGCATTTTTCGAAATTTTCAAAGCGGTTAGCCTTCTCGGAATTGTGGGCGCATTTTTCTAAATTTTCAAAGGGGTTAGCCTTCTCGGAATTCTGGACGCATTTATCGAAATTTTCCAAGGGGTTAGCCTTCTCGGAAATCTGGGCGCATTTTTCGAAATTTTCAAAGGGGGTAAACCTTCTCGGATTTCTGGGCGCATTTTTCGAAATTTTAGAAGGGGTTAGCCTTCTCGAAATTCTGGAAGCATTTTTCGAAATTTTCAAAGTGTTAGCCTTCTCGGAATTCTGGGCAGATTTTTCGAAATTTTCAAAGCTGTTAGCCTTCTCGGAATTCTGGGCGCATTTTTCGAAATTTTCAAAGGGGTTAGCCTTCTCGGAATTCTGGGCGCATTTTTCGAAATTTTCAAAGGGGTTAGCCTTCTCGGAAATCTGGGGGCATTTTTCGAAATTTTCAAAGGGTTTAGCCTTCTCGGAATTCTGGGCGCATTTTTCGAAATTTTCAAAGGGGTTAGCCTACTCGGAATTCTGGGCGCATTTTTCGAAATTTTCAAAGTGGTTAGCCTTCTCGGAATTCTGGGCGCATTTTTCGAAACTTTCAAAGAGGTTAGCCTTCTCGGAATTCTGGGCGCATTTTTCGAAATTTTCAAAGGGGTTAGCCTTCTGGGAATTCTGGGCGCATTTTTCGAAATTTTCAAAGGGGTTAGCCTTCTCGGATTTCTGGGCGCATTTTTCGAAATTTTCAAAGGGGTTAGCCTTCTCGGAATTCTGGGCGCATTTTTCGAAATTTTCAAAGGGGTTAGCCTTCTCGGAATTCTGGGCGCATTTTTCGAAATTTTCAAAGGGGTTAGCCTTCTCGGAATTCTGGGCGCATTTTTCTAAATTTTCAAAGGGGTTAGCCTTCTCGTAATTCTTGGCGTATTTTTCGAAATTTTCAAAGGGGTTAGCCTTCTCGGAATTCTGGGCGCATTTTTCTAAATTTTCAAAGGGGTTAGCCTTCTCGTAATTCATGGCGCATTTTTCGAAATTTTCAAAGGGGTTAGCCTTCTCGGAATTCTGGCCGCATTTTTCGAAATTTTCAAAGGGCTTCTCGGAATTCTGGGCGCATTTTTTGAAATTTTCAAAGGGGTTAGCCTTCTCGGAATTCTGGGCGCATTTTTTGAAATTTTCAAAGGGGTTAGCCTTCTCGTAATTCATGGCGGATTTTTTGAAATTTTCAAAGGGGTTAGCCTTCTCGGAATTCTGGCCGCATTTTTCGAAATTTTCAAAGGGGTTAGGCTTCTCGGAATTCTGGGCGCATTTTTTGAAATTTTCAAAGGGGTTAGCCTTCTCGGAATTCTGGGCGCATTTTTTGAAATTTTCATAGGGGTTAGCCTTCTGGGATTTCAAGGCGCGTTTTTTGAAATTTTCAAAGGGGTTAGCCTTCTCGGAATTCTGGTCGCATTTTTCGAATATTTCAAAGGGGTTAGCCTTCTCGGAATTGTGGGCGCATTTTTCGAAATTTTCAAAGGGGTTAGCCTTCACGGAATTCTGGGCGCATTTTTCTAAATTTTCAAAGGGGTTAGCCTTCTCGGAATTCTGGGCGCATTTTTCGAAATTTTCAAAGGGGTTAGCCTTCTCGGAATTCTGGGCGCATTTTTCGAAATTTTCTTAGGAGTTAGCCTTCTCGGAATTCAGGTCGCATTTTTCGAAATTTTCAAAGGGGTTAGCCTTCTCGGAATTCTGGGCGCATTTTTCGAAATTTTCAAAGGGGTTAGCCTTCTCGGAATTCTGGGCGCATTTTTCGAAATTTTCAAAGGGGTTAGCCTTCTCGGAATTCTGGGCGCATTTTTCGAAATTTTCAAAGGGGTTAGCCTTTTTGGAATTCTGGGCGCATTTTTCGAAATTTACAAAGGGGTTTAGTGCCTTCTCGGAATTCTGGGCGCATTTTTCGAAATTTTCAAAGGGGCTTAGTGCCTTCTCGGAACTCTGGGCGCATTTTTCGAAATTTTCAAAGGGGTTAGCCTTCTCGGAATTCTGGGCTCATTTTTCGAAATTTTCAAAGCGGTTAGCCTTCTCGGAATTCTGGGCGCATTTTTCGAAATTTTCAAAAGGGTTAGCCTTCTCGGAATTCTGGGCGCATTTTTCGAAATTTTCAAAGGGGTTAGCCTTCTCGGTATTGTGGGCGCATTTTTCGAAATTTTCAAAGGGGTTAGCCTTCTCGGAATTCTGGGCGCATTTTTCGAAATTTTCAAAGGGGTTAGCCTTCTCGGAATTCTGGGCGCATTTTTCGAAATTGTCAAAGGGGTTAGCCTTCTCGGAATTCTGGGCGCATTTTTCTAAATTTTCAAAGGGGTTAGCCTTCTCGGAATTCTGGACGCATTTATCGAAATTTTCCAAGGGGTTAGCCTTCTCGGAAATCTGGGCGCATTTTTCGAAATTTTCAAAGGGGTAAACCTCGGATTTCTGGGCGAATTTTTTCGAAATTTTCAAAGGGGTTAGCCTTCTCGGAATTCTGGGCGCATTTTTCGAAATTTTGAAAGGGTTTAGCCTTCTCGGAATTCTGGGCGCAATTTTCGAAATTTTCAAAGGGGTTAGCCTACTCGGAATTCTGGGCGCATTTTTCGAAATTTTCAAAGCGGTTAGCCTTCTCGGAATTCTGGGCGCATTTTTCGAAATTTTCAAAGGGGTTAGCCTTCTTGGAATTCTGGGCGCATTTTTCGAAATTTTCAAAGGGGTTAGCCTTCTTGGAATTCTGGGCGCATTTTTCGAAATTTTCAAAGGGGTTAGCCTTCTCGGAATTCTGGGCGCATTTTTCTAAATTTTCAAAGGGGTTAGCCTCCTCGTAATTCATGGCGCATTTTTCGAAATTTTCAAAGGGGTTAGCCTTCTCGGAATTCTGGGCGCATTTTTCGAAATTTTCAAAGGGGTTAGCCTAATCGGAATTCTGGGCGCATTTTTCGAAATTTTCAAAGGGGTTAGCCTTCTGGGAATTCTGGGCGCATTTTTTCGAAATTTTCAAAGGAGTTAGCCTTCTCGGAATTCTGGGCGCATTTTTCGAAATTTTCAAAGGGGTTAGCCTTCTCGGAATTCTGGGCGCATTTTTCGAAATTTTCTTAGGAGTTAGCCTTCTCGGAATTCAGGTCGCATTTTCGAAATTTTCAAAGGGGTTAGCCTTCTCGGAATTCTGGGCGCATTTTTCGAAATTTTCAAAGGGGTTAGCCTTCTCGGAATTCTGGGCGCATTTTTCGAAATTTTCAAAGGGGTTAGCCTTCTCGGAATTCAAGGCGCATTTTTCGAAATTTTCAAAGGGGTTAGCCTTCTCGGAATTCTGGGCGCATTTTTCGAAATTTTCAAAGGGGTTAGCCTTCTCGGAATTGTGGGCGCATTTTTCGAAATTTTCAAAGGGGTTAGCCTTTTTGGAATTCTGGGCGCATTTTTCGAAATTTTCAAAGGGGTTAGCCTTCTCGGAATTCTGGGCGCATTTTTTGAAATTTTCAAAGGGGTTAGCCTTCTCGGAATTCTGGTCTCATTTTTCGAAATTTTCAAAGCGGTTAGCCTTCTCGGAATTCTGGGCGCATTTTTCTAAATTTTCAAAGGGGTTAGCCTCCTCGTAATTCATGGCGCATTTTTCGAAATTTTCAAAGGGGTTAGCCTTCTCGGAATTCTGGGCGCATTTTTCGAAATTTTCAAAGGGGTTAGCCTTCTTGGAATTCTGTGCGCATTTTTCGAAATTTTCAAAGGGGTTAGCCTTCTCGGAATTCTGGGCTCATTTTTCTAAATTTTCAAAGGAGTTAGCCTTCTCGGAATTCAACTCTTATATAATTATTATGTTATATAACTTCACTGTGTTAACTTCCAATACAATTTAATACTTCAAATAATATTTACTCTTCTCTCTCCTTACCAACATTAAAAATTCCCTCTACTGAGAAAATTTTTTCTCTGTCTGGAAACAGTGACTAGAAAGCTTAATACTTAGTTAAGAAAGAAAATCGAAACTACAAAACTCTGAATTTATTATGATCATATGGAATAAATCTTACTTTAACCTGAGATATGACAAGCTTCATTAATTGGTGAAGGGAATAACATTGTTATTTGAACATTGTGATTTCTGTATTTGACAAACATTAATTAGCGACATGATATAATTTTCTTCAGAAATAGATACTAAACCTGACATTTGAAGTAGGTCATGAGTCCATGTTGTTTTGACTGCATTACGTCCAATGATACCACTGACAAATGCTACATGATAAAATATTTCATATAATAAAATGAGAGTAAACTTGAATCTGAAACTGTTTTTGTACATTATGAATTTTTTATGCTGTTTTAGATTTTCCAAATTGAAGTTAATTTAACGAGCGTTACGCTTTCACTTTTGATATCTGCAGAACTCATAATGTAATATTAGTAGTTTATGTGCCACTTAGAAATTCTTAAAGCATACCTCTTTGACCTTACAATTAGATTACTTCTCATACAAATGAGGTATTTTACCAGCGATTAGTTCATCTGAACAACATACAAAAAAGCATAGATACTTTTCAAATCTTAATCACCTATTTCTTTGACCTTTAAATAACATAACATAACATTAAAAAACAGAAAACTGGTATAGTAGAATTTGAATAATTTGATGCTGGAGGGGCCAAAAAAATTAAATTATTTAACATTTTGTATTAGCTGCAACAGTGTTATATATGCATGGTGCAGTTGGCGGAGGTGTTGCACTACAGAACAGAAGGTCATGGTTTGAACCCCCATGGGGTCATTGGGATTTTCCTTCTGGCGGCACTAGGGCTCTGGGGTCGACAGCTCGAACAGAAATGAGTAAGACAAGCAATCCTGAGAGTAAATGCTTACCTTAATACCTTCATGTGCCAAGTGTCTAAAAAGTGTCTTAGATCCTAAGGGCATCCATTTCCTGTATTTACATTTTTTTATAGGAAGGATATGGACAAGATGTTCAAATTAATGAAGTTCCACTGTAGGCGAACAAGAAGTTTCCTCATTTATAATGGTATAGTAAATAAACTCTACTTTTGACACTCACTACTGATTTTGGTATAAAATCAATTGCCAATGACTGCAGCCAAATGTGGTTGAACGCACTCTAAATATAATTTTCCTTTATAATATCTGTACCCTGGAGGTATAGGACACCATGTTATTTTTTTGCAAAATTGAGTTATCATTAGGGCTCTGAAGTTGATGAACTAAAAATGCCTGGAAACGACCTATAAAATCATTTTAAATTTATGAAAATAAATTATATGAAAAATTGAAAAAATAAAAGACTTAGTAATTCTAAATATATATTTAAAAAAGGGAATACACACTAGTAAATTAATAAACAAAGGACAATATTTAAGTATTTTATATTAATACTTTTTGTTTTCTATTATTATTATGTTTACTATACAGTAAAACTCCAAATATCTGAATTCAAACTATCCAGATCGCAAAAAAGCAAAACTTTTAGCAGACAATATCGACAGTTTGTAAGCAAAACAACTGACTCTGGCCGATATGTTCAAGATGTGACAATTAATGTAAGTACAGTATTGTAAAATTTAATTTCTTTTTAAGACATGACCTTCTTTCATGAATTATCCAACTATCCAAATATTTGATTATCCGGATCGGATCCAGTCCCAATTAATTTGGATAGTTGGAGTTCTACTGTATTTATTAATGAATGCCTCACAGCTAAGGAACGATGAGATTGCTTTGTATGGAAAAGTTCATTCTGAAGAAACAATAAGGAAAAATGCCATGAAAAAATGAAAATTTCCTAAAAATGACTAGTACAGAATAAAATAGCAAAAATGAAAAAAAAAGTAGGCTATTTTTGTTCATTTTGAGGAGAGACGAATTTATACTACATCCTGCAATAACTGTGATTTCTAAGAAAAAAAGATGACATTTCATCAACTTCTGAGCCCTAGTTATCATCATGTCAGGGTGTCAACCAAGTAATGCTGAAGAAATTCCTGGCTTATTCCCTGATTTTCATTGATCATTTCAGAAATTCCCGACCAAAATATGAAGCACTTTCTAATAACTGTGTAAGACAAATTATAGGATTATACATACTTTAAGAAAAAAATTAGTAACAAAAGTAATTGCAAACAATAATTATTTAGGCTATAACAGATACAAAAATTGGGAACAATAAAATAAATTGGCATGTTGTCATGGTAGCTCAATGGTAGAGCATCGGCGCATTAAGTCGAAGATCCGTGTTCAAATCCCGGTTATGACATGAAATTTTTCAAGCTGATTCTTACTTGTATTAATATCCCAGACATGGATTTAATGTCTATTTCCTTTCCTTCCACTTAAAGCATACGGTACTTTCATATAGGAGCCAATCCATGTGAAAGTGGACAAAGGTGGTTACATCTTTTTTTTATGAGACATAGACATGTTATATATCAAAGTAAAGGTAAAAGACTGTAGAATTTGAAAATAGATTCACAATTCTATTAAATTAAAGGTATCTATATAATAACAACTGCTGAAATGTGTATTTTTTTCGTTGACTGAAATTTATAATTTAACATGTTGGCTAGTATAGTCACCGCTTTTAAAGGATCCTCAGGCGGCAACCCTCTAATTTAGTATCTCAACCCCAACCCTAACTAAACCCTCCATAAACACCCCATAAACATCTTGGGGTTGAAAAGCCGAAATGGAAGGAAGGGAAATGTTGGCACGTGCCTAAGCATAAGATTCGCATCGTTGCCACAGTTTAAAAACCTTGCAGCTGATTTCCACAAATCTGGAGAAACAACACAAGTGACATTGCAACAAGGCCTGACCTGGTGGCAGGGACCACCGCATTTGTTTAGGGGTGGGTAGACCCTAATAATCTTTTCCAGATGAGGTAAGTGGTCCGACTTAAAAGCTTTTAGGGGTGGGTAGACCCTAATAATCTTTTCCAGATGAGGGGAGTGGTCCGACTTAAAAGCGTTCCGCTCGCTTTGTAGCCGAGTGGGGTTCGTTTGGGCGCAAAGACTATACTGCATTATAGTCATGGAATCAGTAGATTTGCTGCAATTTTTTATTTCACCCACAAAAGCACAAATAAGTGAAGATTTTGTCATCATAAAACAAATTTGTAAGATGAGTTTCAGTGAAGATATTCATCAAATCAATTTTCAAGGTACCCTTGTCACACCTGTCACAAAAAACATGTAATAGTTTGGGTAGAAAGCCAAGTAATCATGGTATAAAATGGAAACTTGGTAAAAGTTAAGATATTTCAATACAGAAGACACACCTAAAATATAATTTTGAAATGCCTACTATTTTGGCTTAATTTTGATGTGACGGGTGTGACACATGTTGCGTGACGGGTGTGACATATGTTGTGTGACGGGTGTGACACTTATGGAAAATGCCTTTTGCAGCTTTTGTATAGTGATTATTTCATGCAGATGTTGAATAAATCATATGTTTTCATTATTACTATCTTTTAAATGTCTCTTGGACTTCTTGGACTTCCGTGGTACAGAACAGAACTTCGTAGTTTGCAAGACAAAGAAACTACGATCTACCAGCTTTGGCTATGGATGACACGGATGACCGGTGGAAATGTCACAAATGTTTTAATGGTGGTAAAGAAGTGAGGTAAAGATCTAGTGATCCCTATAGAGGCCATGAAGGCTTTTAGGATTCAAACGTTCAACCTCCAACAATTTTAGACTTTTAGCACATGAAGGTGGTAAGGTTGTCAGTCTTATGCACTGGCTGCCTTTACCCCAGAATTGCTTCTGGTACCCATTTCTGTTAGAAGATGAGTTGACCTCAGGGCCATAGTGCCAGCAGAAGAATTAGGGCAATTGAAAAATCTCAAAAACCTCATCAGGAATTGAACCTGTGCCCTTCAGGTTTGTAGCACAGTGCCTCAACCAGCAGCATGACATTGTACCCCAATAAAGAAGTGAGAGTGATAGCCTATTTAATTTTTTGCCTGATTTCTGTACTGGTAACTGTGTATCTTAGAACTGCTAAGAAATTCAGACAGACAATACCTCTAACAGCCGATGAAATGAGTAGGCCTACATGGAAACAAATGAAGGAGAACAGATAGAAAAACAATCAGCCAATCTAAATATAGCTACACAATATTATTTTTGTATGAGAGACAACAAAAATGTCCTGGTGACAAGAATAACCAGATCCACAACAATTCAGTAAAAGTTTGTGAAGAGCTCAGGCTTCCAAGTAGTCCAGGATTTTAGAGTAGAGGACAACGAAAACTGCCTAACTAGTACCGGAGGAACATTTCACTTCACAACTTTACACAAGCCTGTTAAAAATATGGACAGAGTGGAAAAAAGACTAACAAGGGAATTCTTTTTTATGCTGAGATCATGTGCTGGGATTCCCCAGGATTGGTATATTATCACAAAAAATTTTCATGAAATTCATGCAAAATGGTATAGAGGCAGAAGGTGCAAAGTGTGCTTGCGTCTGAATTTGTAATGGAGGTACTTTCCACTGAAGTATACTTTCCCTAAGGAAGTACAGCAAATATTGCAAGGTAAAGTTCATGCAGAAAAGCAGTTCCATACCCAACAGCATGTTGGGCGTGAGAAACACGTCAGAGCAGCTTCCCAGGTCGTGGAGAAAAGGAAAACGCAGCTTCTGTTGGGACAAAGTGGTAGAAAATATCTTAAGTATTATATAAAGACCTATGCAGTATCTTAGTTAGTGCAAATATCCTGTTGGCTAAGATAAACAATGAATCTTTCTAAACTTTTTTGGAACAGTAAACAAATTGAAACTTTCCTGAAGGGTCTACCCTCCGAAAGGAGTATAAGCATGCTGCTACAAAGACAAAATTGAAAAAGTTTGCAACTATGTTGCATGTAAGTAAATATCATTAATTTGCTTCACATTTTATGTTCATTTTTCCAGTACTTATGTCCTTCTCAGGCAATTTATTGATCTTCAACCTGCAGCCCTAGAATAATGCATTTTTCTTTCTTGAATTACCAGTTAATGTATCATGAATGGTCTGTAACAACTTGCATGCCGGGCTTTTGTGAATATGTAAAGTATTATGTAGCCATAAAAATGTCTGAAATAAACTACTACTAAGTCTATTAAAAGAATAAAATGGTTAGGCAAAATCTGACATTTACATTTTCCCAACAATCTTCTGCCCTTTCGGTGAAACTGGCAGTATTCATGGAACGATCATCAGTACATAATTATGATACCAGGCACAGACATGAACTGAACTTGGTAAGAGTAATCACCAACAACTAAACTCTCCAACAAGCTTCCTTCTGAGATAAAAGAACTCCCACTAAAATCCTTCAATTGGAAAGTTAAACAGTGGCTCACCACAAGAGTACTGACAAGAGATTTCTGACTTTAGGTAATTCTAAATGAGCACCTCCTAGGCTAGATTATTAATTCTGATTATTATAACTGTTATTATTATCTTACTTTTATTGTGGAATATATGTTGTGTGAAATCAGTAGCTCCTAGTTTTAGATTACTTACAATTATGATTACTTTTAATTATTTTAACTATTGTAAACACAACTGTACTTAGACTTAAGTGACGAAACCTATTGCTTATATAAGCTTAAGGGTGAATAAAGATTATGATTACGATTATGATCTATGTTGTTTTAGCTACAAAATTGCAGTGTACTTGAATAGGACGACATGCACACAAGTAAAGGATGAGAGCATTAATATTTTTCTCAAAATATTGCATTTCAAAACTCATGACCTTTCCAAAGTCTGATTTAGTTTCCAATCTGTTGCTCAGTTTCTTTTTTAACTCTCATCATGTGATGACGTCGACGGCAGACAATTTAGACTCTTACTTAGTGTGTTAGGTCTTGTACTTGATTTACAATCACAATCACTGTTCTGCACATTCTCATAACTTTTTATACGGTCTTGAATGCTCTCAGCATTTTCAATCATAGCTTCAAGAGTACTATCACTTTCCTGACATGAATCTATAGAAGTTTCTTCTTTAAAACGATTACTCTTCTTATTGGTAGTCTGAAATAGAAATTCACCTACTATTTTCAACGGACTAAGTTTTTGATTTTTTGGACTAGCATTTGATTTATAAATACCATCACTGTAGTAGTCACCAGTGTTTTCAAGTACGGATTCATTGTTTCTCCTATCACATGCAATTATCAATGGTTTTTTAGAACTATCACACTTTGCCAGTTCAGTCCTTTCACTATCATCGATTGTTCTGTTGTTTCTCTCGATTTCAGAAATTAAAGGGCTGTTAGCATGGTTGTTAAAACTATTTTCTATTAGTACTCTATCATCATTTATATCACTATTTGAAATAGATGTACAGTTTCTTTCTTTTAATTCTAAACGTATATCACTAACATCAACAAAGTCACCAGAATCTGGAACAGTTAAACCACTACCATTCAATTTTAAACAACTTCTGTTTTGAACATTCAATTCTGCAACATTTGGTGTTGCTGTTACCTCTGGAATGAAAACATCATCATCATCGTCATCATAATCCAGATTGATCCCTTCCCCAATATATGCAGAATTAACCTGCCCCGTTGTCCACTCAGTTTTGTTTTTCCGACCACATCCATCGCCTCGAAGTTCTACACCTACACCTACACCTACCTGTCCATTGCTTATGGCGTTTGTTACATCATCTTCACAAGTCGAAGACACCTCCGTTAAGGTCCACATTCTTTTACGTTTAGGCTCACCGTTGTCAAGATTTTCCAAAGGTAAGGTTGCAATGCTACCCATGCTAGATATAATGGAGTTGATGGATGAGTTGATAATGCTGTTTTTGGGTGTTGATAAAATAGTTGATTCAGTAAAGTGCTGTGACTGATTAATTCTTTGCTGCTGCAAGGACTGGATACTGTTGTTCCTGGTGGGAGTATTAATTCCATGGTGGTGGAGTGTGTTATGGGAACCATATCTTCCACCTGAAACAGATTTGTAATGGAAGATATATGGTGAGTTGGAAATTGCACATAAACTTCAGTGAATAAAACATAATTAAAATTCTGCTCACAAAGGGTTAGAAACGGAGGAAAAAGCTTGCACCACAGGCAATCCGCAAACCTAGGGTAACTAGATCTAGCTATATGAAAAAGAGCGCCGGAGGGTGGGAAAATGAGGACACTGGAGAAAAAATGAGGACAAGCCGGAAGCCATAAAGAAATGGACATACTATAGATATGGAATTTAGAAATGTCAAAGTATATTAATAATGTTAATAAACAAGAAATTAAAACATTTTAATAAAAATAAAAACCAGCATTCAAAGTTCACACATATTTCCCTGAGGATGATTTTTGTAGCACGAGTTTAGGTTTTCTAAAGATTTACATATAAAAATCCTGACAGGAGTGGGGCATATTCCTTAAAGTTATATTACACCAAAAAAGGTTTTTAAAAGATTCAACTGTCAATCTGTTTCATTCATCTGTCTACTGAGATGAAATTAAAGAAAACTCTCTCTCAACATTAGCACTTTGGCTGGAATAAAAACAAAATACAGCAATTTTTAACAGTTCTGAATGGCATGTTTTACAGCTTACAGGATGAAAATAACAATAAAGATTACTGAATTTATATACAGTAGAGCCTCGGTAATTCGAGCCCCGGTATTTCGAGGTTCCGTGTAATTCGAGCTGGTCTTAAGAAAATTAAAATTTTCCATAAAACTAGAGTAAAATCCCGTTTTTATACGGTGTCCGCATGTAAGTTTTATGCACTTCGGAATGTGTTACGTTTTGAGCTTTCATTCAATTTTTCCATGTACAAAAATGCAGGTAAAACTGTCCCACTTAGGGTTTTTGTTCATAATTCACAGAAATAACCTTGGCTTCAGACTGCTAATGCATTTCTATTACAGATTGACAGAAACCGTTAGGTTCGATCTTTCTTTTTTCGGGACCTCGTGTCAATCAATTGTACAGTGCATACTATCCTTTCAGAAAAGAATACTGTATTGTTACAGTAATCTCTACTCAGCAACAGCGGTAATTAAAAGTGTTTTCCTAGTAGCGCCCCTTTCCCGTTCCACTCCATTAAGGGTCAGACAATGACTTAATCCTTAAAGGATGCCGATGTAGCAAATTGGAAATGTTTGCCAATATATACATACAGGCATAACACAGGTATGTAGGCCTACTATATTTTTTATTTATTTATTTATTATTTAAACCATTATTGTGCTCATTAAACATTTATTTGCGATTTACCCATAGATTTAGTGATATTTCCGTATAATCCGGGTTTTTTGTAATTCGAGGTAGCCTCAGCCTCAATTAGCTCGAATTATCGGGGTTCTACTGTACCGAAAAGAGTCTACATTAGGCTAATGTTAAGGCACCCATTACAAACGACAAAGACATTGAACTGTTAAAAAAGGACATTTTGGAAACTAAAGAGAACCAGGGGGAAAAAAATGAGTTGATGTCCTCAAAAAAGAGGACGTCTGGTCACTCAATGCAAACCAGATAATCCACCCAGGGATAATTGGGAGACTGCTATATAAGTCAAGATTCCCAGCATTCATAGACAGCATAAAAGGAGAATGTGCTACTAAGAGAACGAAAAAGAAATTGCAAACACTTGAACAGTTACAATATTGTACACATTTCTCAATATTCATCCTGAAGGGGCAAAGTGATTATAACAAAGACATGAATGGCGATGTTTTCCAAGACTGAATAAATCTTTCCCGGGTAGACAGCCAGGTTTGAAGATCAAGTGTCTCCGACGTTTCAGAGGCCCACGCTGCCTCCATCCTCAGGGATACTGAAGTGTCGAGTCTGTCATGCCGAGGTGGTATATATACAGATCGCGAGTTGCGAGGAGTCGACCAATCAGGCGCCAGTTCATTTTTCCATCGTCTTTTTTTCGGCCAATCGGCTTCTACTGTCTTTTAGTTGTTTGAGACAGTGATTCCAGGCAGGGTTGATGCTGAGGCCTCCGTCTCTATTGAAATTGTTAGCCTCAAGCTTAATTTCGATCGCTTCCTTGATTAATCTGTCCCAGAACCTTGAAGTCTTCGCAAGGATTGTAGTGTTTGCGAAATCAATCCTGTGCCCGGATCCCAAGTTGATGGTATGTTCTGCCACCGCAGATTTATCGGGATAGAAGAGTCTGATGCAGCGGGCATGCTCAGAACAGCGCTGGTCAATAGTCCGTGAAGTCTGCCCGATGTAAGCCCTGCCGCATTCACAGGGGATGCGGTACACACCCGGTGTTCAGGGACACTTCAGTATCCCTGAGGATGGAGGCAGCGTGGGCCTCTGAAACGTCGGAGACACTTGATCTTCAAACCTGGCTGTCTACCCGGGAAAGATTTATTCATACTCTTCGCCAGGAAAATCTAAAATCTTACATTACACACCTCTACGGGGAGGAAATGCTTCGCAGTATACGTAAATTTGAGAAGCTGCGGAAGAAGAAAGCTAAATTACTGAGTTCTTTGGCTTTCTTACGGAGATGTCGAGAGAATAATATCGCTCCTGGATTTACTAAACTACGCTACCCTGTGAGCACTCCAGCTACCAGGAAGATATTACATCGGACAAGCCTGGCATTGACCCGAGAACGGATACACTACACTAGGTACGAACTGGATAAGAATGACAAGGAGTTACTTCAGCTTCACTTACTTCTAAGCTGTCGTCTGTCACCACATGACTGGGAAAGGATTGATCTTTTCACTAAGGCACAGGAAGATCTAATGCACAGGAAAACATCGGAGAGACAAGTAAACAAGTACGACCGCCTCCATAAAAAGCACGACATTAACGCAGAAGGGGACACGAGACGCACAATCGTCAACCTGACTGACAAACAGCTAGATGCTGCTGCTATATCTGCTCTTTCCAAGGGTCTTAATTTCGCACCTACACCTAGGGTAATTCCCACCATTGATATCATCAGCGGAATTGAGCAAGCAGTTAAGGCTTTCCCCGTTGATACCGCAGACGAGATTCGACAGGAAGTCAGCCTGGCCCTTAAAAGGACCGTTCCACCGAAGTCCAACATGAAACGGGAAGAACGTGAAGCACTGAGAGACCTCCGTAATGACAGTGACACTGTAGTGTTGCCAGCAGACAAAGGGAATGCCACTGTACTGTTGAGATCATCGGAATACGATACGAAAATACGTGAACTCCTTCACGATCCTGCATATAAGCTCCTCCAACGAGATCCAACACTTACTATCGAACAGAAGACTTCAGGTCTGATTAAGAGATCTACGCTGCCTGAGGACATCAAAAAACAGGTGACGCCACATGGCTCAGTACCTCCTAGACTGTACGGACTCCCGAAAATTCACAAAGAAGGAGTCCCTCTACGACCGATAGTCAGTGCAATAGGAGCTCCAACATACAGACTCGCGAAACATCTGTCCAAGCTACTGCAGCCTTTAGTGGGGAGATGTATACATCATGTGAGGAACTCAACTGAGTTTGTCAACACTCTCAAAGACATCACAGTCAATAACGGTGACTTGCTGGTCAGCTTCGACGTAGTCTCGCTGTTCACACGGGTGCCTGTAGAAGATTCACTGGAACTACTTGAACCACACTTCAGCCATGATATAATACAGCTATTCCGACACACCCTGACTTCCACATACTTTCTCTACGGCGGGAAATATTATGAACAGACCGACGGGGTAGCTATGGGATCTCCGCTCTCTCCGGCCATAGCTAATCTATACATGGAGCATTTTGAGCAGAAGGCGCTTGAAACAGCACCCTATAAACCCACCTGCTTCTACAGGTACATGGATGACACCTTTGTAATCTGGCCTCATGGACAGGAGAAGCTCCAAGAATTCCTCGACCACCTCAACAACATACACCAGAGTATCACTTTCACGATGGAGATAGAAAAAGATGGCTGTCTTCCATTCCTTGACATATTAATACAACGTAAGACCAATGGCACACTAGGTCATAGGGTGTATAGAAAGAAGACTCACACCGACCTTTATCTCAACGGCAATAGTCATCACCACCCAGCGCAACGTAGAGGAGTACTTAACACCCTCATCAACAGAGCAATCTCCATTTCGGACAAAGAAAACCTGCCTGATGAACTGAACCACCTGAGGAGGACATTCTTACAAAATGGATTCCATGAAAGGGAAATTCGATTGGCCCTGAAAAGGACCGTTCGTCAGGCAACACCTCCAACACGAGACACTGACGACACTAAAAGCACTGCAGTACTGCCGTATTTCGGTAACTTATCACAGAGATTAGCCCGAATCCTGAGGAAATGGAAGATCAGAACAGTCTTCAAACCACCTATGAAGACCAGAAGCCTCTTGAGACAGGTGAAAGACGACTTAGGACTCAGAACACCGGGTGTGTACCGCATCCCCTGTGAATGCGGCAGGGCTTACATCGGGCAGACTTCACGGACTATTGACCAGCGCTGTTCTGAGCATGCCCGCTGCATCAGACTCTTCTATCCCGATAAATCTGCGGTGGCAGAACATACCATCAACTTGGGATCCGGGCACAGGATTGATTTCGCAAACACTACAATCCTTGCGAAGACTTCAAGGTTCTGGGACAGATTAATCAAGGAAGCGATCGAAATTAAGCTTGAGGCTAACAATTTCAATAGAGACGGAGGCCTCAGCATCAACCCTGCCTGGAATCACTGTCTCAAACAACTAAAAGACAGTAGAAGCCGATTGGCCGAAAAAAAGACGATGGAAAAATGAACTGGCGCCTGATTGGTCGACTCCTCGCAACTCGCGATCTGTATATATACCACCTCGGCATGACAGACTCGACACTTCAGTATCCCTGAGGATGGAGGCAGCGTGGGCCTCTGAAACGTCGGAGACACTTGATCTTCAAACCTGGCTGTCTACCCGGGAAAGATTTATTCATACTCTTCGCCAGGAAAATCTAAAATTTTCCAAGACTGATTTCAGCAAAATAATGCCAAATCTAGAGCCACATAGCATAAAAACAATGCCCCTTACCACAGTCTTAAACCTGTCAAAAGACAACTGAGAAAAGAAATGACTAGATGACAAGAATGAAATATATGACTCAAAATATTATAAGGATAATTTACTGAATATAATTACTAAAAATATAAAGGTGTTTTTGACTTGGCATGTCATATTAGAAATTGTGAAGGAAGCAGGAAATGAAGTCATATGACTGCCATCATATTATTAGGTTTGTTCCAGGAACATTCAGAAACTGTCATCAGAAGCCTAGATTATGATTATTTCCACAAAGTCTCTGGCCTTAAGACTTAGCCCAGCCAGCGAGCTTTTCGTTATAGCTTGCGCCGACAAGCATGCGCATAGATCAGTGAGCCACTGTTGAGCACAGAGTGAAGATCACGCTTGCAGTCATAGAAAATACTACTCTGTAATAGATGAGTGGAAGGATAATGCCGCAGCGAGACAGAGACAGACGACACGTTGAGTGGGATAGAAGAGCTGGACCAATCAGGGTGCAGCTACCTCCCCCAGGCAGGAATTCTAGGAACTGCGACACTCGCTCCTAAGGTTTGTACGTAAAAATCCAGAGACTTTGTGGAAGTAATCTTACTCTAACACATGATCAAATTGTTATCGATGAACTGATATAACGTATGCATGCATGGGGCATCTAATGACAGTTTTTCAATGTTGCTTGAACAAACAAACCTATTGTTTCTTTAAATCTACTAAAAACCAAGTAGCACTTATGGATTCAATTGAAAGCTAGGTGGCAAGAAATAATAAGACTTACAAGCTTTCTGAAATATGCAACTTGCTTTTATCTGGGCTGTTAGAGGTCACAGCTTATAGAATGAAAAATGCAATTCAACACATCTTACAAGAGAAGGAGAAGTTGTGAGAGCTAAATGGACTCATTTATATTGAGGTGGACATACTGATAATAAATTCAGAAGAAACCTTTAGTGAATCTTGTATGGAAATAGATTCAGCCAAAAATTATTCATTTCGCGACAGCAACTGATTAGTTCTCTCTTGTAAGAGATGAGGTGGAATTTCTGCTCTATCCAAAGGTGTTAATACCATGTTGAGAAACTGCCACGTTAATTTTGCATTTGAACATATCAAAAATGTTGTACACTTTTCTGCCAATACCAACCACTTATGCACTTCTTTCTAATAAGAAACTATTTACTGAGCCAAAATAAGCTAATGTGTAAAAAATAAAAATAAATAATAATAAACCACTTTTGTTTGCTTAATGTATTGTAATAAGGTGTGAAATTGTAACATTAATTTTCCAATAAAGTATAAGCATGCATAACACACACCAAGAATACATTTTAAGAAATATAAGGTAATCCCCAAAAAATCATTAACAACACAAAGTATTAGACATACATTTATTTATTACATGCAATAATACACAATCAAATGATTCTACTACTAATAAGCTGATAAATGAATAATAATATTTAAAAAAGTCATGCACCTACTAGTTACATGCAAATTCATGCATTTTGCCTTAAATTATTTATATTACCTACACAATATTAACAATGAATTCAGAGGTTTGTGACGACAGGATTATACATGTTGTACTCGGACCAAAGTTCAGCAAATGATCCATTTTAGTTTTATCTAATTAACAAATTCCCTCGATATTACACTTTCATTTAAGATTTACTGCAAGTTGAACTTGCCTTTAAACAGGGAGACCCAATGAACTATGAATCAGCTGCACGGTGTTTTTTACTAGGCATCTTTTCTGCCGCTGCTCCAATCAAGGTCAAGCTGCTGACACTCGGACGAGGCTTGGTTCCATCTTCATGGATATGTGTGTACACAAAATAATCGCTATTGGAGCTCTGACAAACCTAATATTGTTCATGAAATACCCCTCCATGACGAAAGAATTGGTGTTTGGTGCACTATGAATGGAGAACGAATTACGGCCCATTTTTTAAGAAGCAACAGTTGACACCCCAGGTAGGTAAATACAATTGGTCTCAGTTTTTTTTAGAGAATTAACAGACAGGGAGCATGCCTTTGCCTTTTTCTCAACAAGACTCTGCCGCAGCCCATACAGCCAATATTTCAATGAGAACAACTGAAAATTTGTTTGAGGACAGAACTATAAGTAGAGATTTGTGGTCCCCTCGATCCTCCAACCAAATTCCCTGCAACTTTTATCCCTGGGGTAAATTAAAATGAAGTATACAAGATAAACCCACACACCATGGAAGAATTAGAATAAAAAATCTACCAGGAAATTGTCATTTTACGTGAACTGCGGTGAGTAATGGATGGTTTCTTAAAGAGGTGCCAAAAATGTATGGACATTGACGGTGGCCAATTTCAGCGCCTCCATTCATAACATTGGTTGGTACAACCTTTAAACATAGTTAAAGAAATTGTTGTAGGCCTATGGTTGCACCAGCACCACCTACAGCCAACAAGCCATGCTGCCATAGCTTATTGGGTCTCCCTGTATATGGCTGATAGCAACATAGCGTCTTCGTCATTACCATCTACATGGATTAAGAAAAGAGAATCTGTCATTCCGTTACAGTCAAGGAACAGTATAAAGTACTAAACTTTCTGCATGTCTTCAAGAAGACAGAATTGGAATTTCAGGCTGTGCTGCCAATGGTGATGTTGGAGAAAGTGAATTAGGATTAGGCAGTGTGAATGATAGCAATCCATTTTTTAACTTTAATTTTTACAATTTCTGTGTTTTTGTTACATTTTCTCAGCTACGGCCGGTATAGTTGCAATAAGTCGTACTTATGATGTAGTTACTTTACAAAGCAAGACTTGACAAAGTCGAGCTTATTGCTATTCATAATCACTAAAGTACGACTTATTTGTCGAAAAAAGTTCTACTTTATCAAGCCAAGGGTTCCCCTGATTTATTTCAGTTTAAGCCAAGATATGTTGGAAATGTCCTTCTCTTGCATCCACACAACACTGGCACCTTTTTAGGGAATTTTCTTTCACGCGCATAAGTTCAGCTTCCAAGATAGAGTTAATTTCTCTTGCGATATTGTCTTTTAAGTTCTTCTAACAGTAGCCTATGTGACTATTATTTATGGGGGAACTTTAAAAATAAAGTGTATAGGTCAATCCCCCACACATTAGAAGAACTTCAAGATAGTATCACAAGAGAAATGAACTCTATCTCGGAAGCTGAGCCTACGTGCGTGAAAAAAAATTCCCTAAAACGGCAAACTGTTGTGTTGTGTGGATGCAAGAGAAGGGCATTTCCAACATCTCTTGTGATGAGGTACGTGGTTATTTTCAATGTAATTTTAACTGTAACTGCGAGAACCTGAATCATTACACCATTAGCTGCTTTTTTTGCATAGATATTTCACCCGATCGCTCAGGAATTAGAGCTGCAGCTGCCACGATGCAGAAACCCGCACGATTGGCCAACTCTTACGTGGAACTCACTGTATGTACATAAGCCTACTTAGACAAAGCAGTGATGACATTTTTATTTCACGCATTTCATGAGTCAGGACGTGCAATTAATTTGTCTAATCTCTCCTTATGTGAAACATATTAGCATGACTTAACGTTTCCCCCCCCCCCTCTGAATACACACCTGGTCTTAACTTTTCTCAGTCAAGTTTGTACTTTCCTATTTTTCTCTCTCCTCTAAAATGGACTTGCGTTTTTCTGGTTCTCACACGACAAAATTAACCAATTATATGCTATTAATATTAACATCTCATTTCACTTAAATTGCTAAGGTATTCTTTGTTTGGGTATTAAAATTTAACTGTTAAGCAGTTTTGTTTGGGTTTATAAACACAGAAAATCTTCTGAAAGTTTTAGATTAGACATGATGACAAGGGGCTTTTCAGTTAGAAGTTTAAGGAATATGAATAGTATTTTTAGGTCATGTACACACAGTTACATATAAATAGTTCAAAAACACATTAGTATCTTATTTTTGTGTTTTTATTGTATTAAATCATTTTAGTAAATATATTAGTATATAATTATGATACAGACACATTCGCAATATTATACCCTTCATAGTCCTATGTTTATAAAGGTAATACAAAGCATTCCAAATAACATCTAACATTCTTTAGTTAATTTCTCAGTAACATATTACTGCAGGAAAGCATGCTCTAACCACACAAGGAAGCATGCATCACATATATTCCTAGTCAAAAAGAAAAAGAATCATTGTGCTAACACATGCAGACTATCTTGATCTAATCTCTGTGTCTATGTCATCTAATTGCTTGCTTCAATTTAGGTTCTTCTATATTTTTAAAACTGAACAAAAGAAGTACCGGTATTTTAGATCTGTGTTGGTTCCAGAACTTTCCTTTTTTGACAGATCTTATTTCAACTATTGCAAATGTATCCCTATTAAAATTAAACAATGTGAAGGTATGTGAACTAGGGCGGAAGCACCACCTATGGCTATTTTAAGCGGTTTTTCTTACTTTTAACTTAATTCCTTGTTAACTTACAATTTTGGAGCAAAGGGGAAATAAAAAAAAAGTGAAGATGAACATCTATGGAACATATTCAGAGTGTAAGGAATAAAAAATTTGACATAGTTTTCAATAGTATTTTTTTAAAACAAACACATCACTTTCTTTCCATCTATGGCCACTATTTTGTTGAAGATAGATTCTACATTAAATAAGAATTAAACTGTACAAAGCAATTATAATCTGAAAATATACTTCACTACTCTGCAACATTTACCGACTTTGGAAACACAGTTTTTAATAACGACCTTATTGAAATAGGTCTGGTTCTGAGAGTTCTGTTACAACTTATGAAATATTTATGACTAACACATCATTCTCAATATATTTTTAAAAAAATCTGCATCTGTACTCGAAAGACTACTTATTTCATGTTCATTGCTACATAAACGTAGCCTATGTGTAACGCCTTCCCATAGGATTATATAAGTTAAATTGCCATTTGGAGCAATGAAGATGCATGTTTCATCCATGTTCAACACACTTGTTCAGTATTGAAATATTTCAGCACTATTACCTAAGAAATCGCAAATTTCTCTGAATTAGTTTCTGATTTTTTCTTCCGTCATGGGTTCTCTTGCTTTATTCATGTAAGTTACTCTGCATGTTTCTGCCTTGCCATGACTGATTAATACCACTTCTTCCCGGGATGGTTGTTAACAAATGGAATTTCCAGTTTTGAATCGCCTTTTTTCAGTCAAAAGTAATCCTTCCTTGTCAATGGAGAAACCCTTGTGGGCAGATGTTAGTGCCGAATCTAATTATTTTTCCAAGGATGGCTTGTTTTCCAATATAAATATTGTTTCAGTAGGGGGATTTTCCTATTAACTTATTTTAGAGTGTTGTTTGAGGTATTTGAAATAGATGATTGGTTGTCGAAACATGCATTCCCTTATTAATTTCATCAAGTGGCTACCTTACTTTTGATGGGGAATACCGAAATCTTCTTTTGGCAAGAGGCTGAGGATTTTTTGGTGCCATTACAGGGAAATCCTTAAAGAGTGCAGAAAAAATGGTAATGACTGTTTTAGAATTCCAACACAATTTAGAGCATAACTGGCAAAATTTGGAAGGTTTTTTTATGTATGGCCATAAGTGGAAACTTACATAACTACTTATGGCCATCTGGTTGCCATAGCTAGAGTTTTATCAATAAACTGTTCTCAGTAATGGCCATGTGAATTATAGGTTATATATATATCTGTTGTGTGACTTTTAGTAATACTACAAAAAGGTATAAACTATTCCTTACATTTAATCATTTTACAGAATCAAATTAACGAACTTGGTTAATATACTGGTAGGTGATTGGATTAAGCTCAGTTAGACCTTAATAAAAATGTTTTGCTAAACTTGAGAATAACGTGACCGCCGTCCGAGCCGTGCCGTACCGATTGGGACCAAGTCCACAATGTAGCCAACAACACAAACATGATTACGTGTCGACTTCAACACAGCAGATGGCAGAGTAGTCTCCATTAAGAAATAAAGGCGCATCACACGCTGTGCCGGTCTGTTTAAATGACACTTAACGATGAATAATAATATGATGCTAAATAAAGAATGACGAATAATATCAGTGTTAAGGAGATTATTACAAACTAATATTTTATAACAATAGTAATAGTATTCATTTAAATACTATTAATTAAGTGGAAATGATGGAAATAGACATTAAACCCATGTCTAGGGAATTAATACAAGTAAGAATCAGCCTGAAAAATTTTTTGCCATAGCCGGGATTTGAACCACGGATCTTCAGCTTAACGCGCTAAGCTGAAGATCCGTGGTTCAAATCCCGGCTATGGCAAAAAATTTTTCAGGCTGATTCTTACTTGTAGTATTCATTTATGTAGAAAGCTATAATATGATGCTAAATACAGGATGATTAATAAAATCAGTTACTATGAGTTTGGAAATTAGAAAGAAACATTGAATGCATTATTTCGTAAGAGTTATTACAGCAAATTATTAGGTTAGATTTTACCTTTTTGAAAATTTCATTCCTTTCAGAAGTTCAGGTAGTGCTATCATGTAATAACTTCAGAAAGTGCCAGTGTCAGTGATTGTAGTGCCAAACTTTTCAGGTAATGCTAGTATCAGCGGTAGTTAGGTTAGGTTAGGAACAGTGATATTAGGTTGGAACACTGATGTTAGGTTAGGAACAGTGATGTTAGTTTAGGTTAGGAACACCGATGTTAGGTTAGGAACAGTGATGTTAGGTTAGGAACACTGATGTTAGGTTAGGAACACTGATGTTAGGTTAGGAACAGTGATGTTAGTTTAGGTTAGGAAGACTGATGTTAGGTTAGGAACACTGATGTTAGGTTAGGAACACTGATGTTAGGTTAGGAACACTGATGTTAGGTTAGGAACACTGATGTTAGGTTAGGAACAGTGATGTTAGGTTAGGAACAGTGATGTTAGGTTAGGAACAGTGATGTTAGTTTAGGTTAGGAACACTGATGTTAGGTTAGGAACACTGATGTTAGGTTAGGAACACTGATGTTAGGTTAGGAACACTGATGTTAGTTTAGGAACACTGAAGAAGTTATCCGTTGACTGTCTTGGAAGATATAGCTGAAGAATGAAGTACTTTGATTTGTAAAATTGTTTTTGTTGATTTTGACAATTTAGTCCCATTGGATTGTTGATGCTATATGCATGAATTTAACTATTCGGTTTTCTGAATTACATTTGCACTCTTTATTAAATATGTAAGTGGCCATATATCCTGTGTATTCATTCTTTTTGCGGTGGTATTGAGGCAGCGAAGCTTTCACGTGGCGCCATGTGGATTCTATGGTATTTGTGTGTGCACCGGTAAGTTGATTGACAAATTCTATGGAATGGTTCACTTTTAGATGGTTGAAACCATGCTGACTCAGTTTGGTGTAAGATTTCCAACAATCGGATACAATCGTCGTTCCTGGTTGTATCCACGTTTTTATAAGTGCAATCAGTGTTTTTTTCAGATCGGTCTTCTACTGGCACTAAAAAGCAATGTCCACTACCACGTTCCACGCCTCCGAACACCCACTGTCCTTTGACTTGATGACCTTTATAATATTTTTGCTTGCCAAATTTACTCTCATCAATTTCGACTATTTTACCTGGGCCACTTTTTTTTATGATACTTCAACATAGAAAATTAATACACCTCTTACGATCGATCTCCAGGCGCTGATAGTAGCATCAGCAAAGCCATATTCTTGTTTTATGTCTTCTCCGGATGTGTTTTTCAATATTTCGTACAACAGGTGTATTATTTCCTGATACGTCAAGTTACTGTTGTTGAAGATGGATTGGTATCTAGCGGAAACTTTTGATCTGCATGTACGTTTCCAACATGCCCAACTATCAGATTTTACATTAAGTTGCATTTCATGCCCACAGTTTTTGCACTTGCAAGAATTTTTCAGGAGACCCACTTCTTGCAAGAATTTCATCGACATTTCAGGGTCGGTGAAAAGAACTGAAAAGAAAAATCTATTCGGAACGCCTTCTTTTCCTATTGAAGATCTATTATAAGAACCACGACAAACGTCGTATTTTTCTTTCATTATTTCTTGATATTTTTTCACTGTATCTTTAAGAGCGTCCATTTTCCTTCCGTACTAGCGCGCTACTGGTTTAATCGCTTTTGCCGCGGGAAATTTCGCTGCTGCGGTGATCGTTTCTCTTTGCATTTTACGCGGCTCGGAGGGGCACGGTCGCTAGTGGCAGCTGTCATCTGGCTACGCTATTCTGAAGGAGTTCCAAATGTTTAACAATATCACCTAATTCACACCTTCTCCAACTTTCCCTCAAAATACATGAATGGTTGGACACAGAATGCCAAACTCGCACATTTAAAGAACAGTGCAAGAACTATACTAAACTTTAAATCTAATTCTGAAGAAATATCTTATTGTAGTGGCTTAATATTGGCAATTAATTTTAATGTGGCCATAGTTGGTTTACTGGCCACAGGGGATGCCTCTTCCCTATTTATAATCTTTTATAATTCATTACAGATATAATTTAAAGATTTATTTAGGGCTACTGTATTTTTGGTAAGAATGAAGTGTTTTTTCTGGGAATATTTTGTGCATGAAATGTGCTAAATTTGAACAGATCCATGTACATACTGGAAGAAAGTAAGCACACGTAAGATTTATAAAGAGCAAGAGGTAAATATTTATTTACCACTTTCACAGAATTCCACGCAGATCATAAGTTGTCAAGTTCATTTTATAAATAAGACTTCTAGCACTAATTCACATAGCTACTTTTCAATACTTCATTTTCACTTCTCAAAATCTGAAAACAAAAAAATATTTTTGTTCCACTGTTTTGACAGAACATTTTTGAAAGGAAAGGAAAATTATATCTTGTAATTAATAGGCAGGAAATTTTACCTTTTATTTAAATACAAATAACTTATTTGTTTAAAAACAAATCAACTTTTTTTTCTTTCTTGAAGAGAGTTAAAAAGCCTACACATTATACTATCTGTAATAGTGCATTCATGCTTTAAAGAGAATATTTTCTAGTGTAATCTAACCATAGATATATTTTGCAATGAATTGACTTCCACCTTTTGAACACTACAGGATTCCTAAACTCAGTGGCGCTACATCCCTGGAGGGACTTGGCCTACCACCCGACCGCTGCATCATCTCCCGTAGGCAGATGGCAGTATTGAGGGGCAGCCGTTAATGGTGGTTTTCTGGACCGGAGCCGCTACTTCTCTATCAAGTAGCTCCTCAATTTGGAATCACGAGGCTGAGTGCACCCCTACCAGACCTCCCTACCTCAGAAAAATCCGAGGAGGTACCGGGAATCGAACCCGGGCTGACGGATCTGTAGTCAGCGACGCTAACCACAAGACCACGCCGGCGGACTCACAGGATTCCTAAAGAGTAATTTAACAGTTATCATTAGTAGAGCAGCTATACGGTAAGATGGCAGATTACCTTTTTAGGTATGAGGAATTACCACTGAAATCAGCCATTTCTTTTTACCAAAAAAAAAAATAGGGTCCCTAGCTATTTCCCTTTAGAATACTGGAGATATTTTCAATTGCAAAGCTTAAAAAACATTGCATACAAACAAGGACTTATAATGAAAGTGCTCTCTCTGCTTCTGGTTTGTCTGTACTTACCTTGCAGATCATTTCCTGTTGCATCTTGTCTTAAGCCAAACAAACAGCACAGGAGGTTTTTGAGAGCAGCCCTGAAGTCTCGGAGATGGTAAGCATACAGGAGAGGATTAATAGCTGAGTTTAGATGAGATAAGATGATGCAGAAGTTGGTGAACTCCAGAGGGATAAAACAGTCATGACAGAAAGCCTGGATGCAGTTTATGGTGTACAGAGGTATCCAGCAGATTATGAAGAACAGCACTATGATGGATAGGTTCTGGGTAGCTTTCACTTCTCTCTTACGAGCTGCTCCGAGCATTCGAAGCATTGTACCACCTCCAGACGGTGGGTGGGAGACGCCTCCTCCTGCTGGGTTCATCATCACAATCTGCTTTAGCTGCAATAACAAACAAAGATAAACATTATAAACAGATAGGGATAAGGCTCCCATAGCACTGTTTAACCTGGGTAGATTTGGAAGCAGGGATGGGAATATGGCAGGCAGGTATAGTGGGCATAGGCATTAGGTTTCCACTTCAGATGTCTTTCATTCTAGCTTTAGGGTAACTAGACATATTTAAGACTCGTAAGATGCTGTTCTGACAGCCAACTGGACATATTTACGATCCTTTTAAGTCACACAGTCACACATAAAGTAGTACCGGTATTAAAGTTATCTTGCAAAAACCAGTGGTTCACTTTATGGTTATAATAAGAGACATACTATCAAGCAGATAAATGACAAATAATGAACAGAAACTCTGTAAGCATTGCATCTTAATGCTCCCAAGAATTGACACTGAGTCACTGTGATTGGCAGACGAACAGAGGAGGGGAAAGAGAGAGAAAGTAGTGGCCATAGAAGAAACCAACACAAATTGCTCCATGGGAATGGCTTCGTAGCAGAGTAACCGCAATATATTCAAGTGTTTGGAAACCGCGGTGTTGTAGCAATGGTGCACAGGTTTTCTTAGAATACCCTGATATTACTTTTACCCTGGTTACAAAACAGCTGAGAAAACTGGAGAATGGTGCACTCAGGCATAATAATAGTTGTAAATCATTGAAAACCCCAGGTTAGTTGCAATTAATCAATAATAATGAACTTTTGGTCTTCTATGCAGAGAAATTTCATTACTGGTACTGCAATAGGCTAATTGTTTTAATAACAATGTAATAATGAAACTTTTACACAGTAAAGCAATATACTATGGAATTAAATGAGATGGTTGACATTTAAACACTTTAGATTTTGAGAATATTATAGGAGAAAAATTCCTCCGACACTGGGACTTGAACCCAGGACCTTTGGCTATTCGCGCCAATGCTCTACCAACTGAGCTAAGCCGGAGTTCAATTCACAGCGCCGGATGGAACCTCTCTCCTATGACTGATTGCCCTAATGGTCTACCTCACAGACAGACAAGTTATGTCATATGCAGTACATATGACATAACTTGCAGTACATAACTTGTCTGTCTGTGAGGTAGACCATTAGGGCAATCAGTCATAGGAGAGAGGTTCCATCCGGCGCTGTGAATTGAACTCCGGCTTAGCTCAGTTGGTAGAGCATTGGCGCGAATAGCCAAAGGTCCTGGGTTCAAGTCCCAGTGTCGGAGGAATTTTTCTCCTATAATATTCTCATGTAATGTCCAACAGAGACAATAATCTGTGGTTCATGAAAGCTTATACTGTATATCTAACTTTAGATTTTGCTTTCACTTACATTTTTGCAGAAAGTACCATCTCATTTAATTACATATAAGCTAATTGTTATACTTTGATTTTTAAAAAAAATCTCACGAGGAGTGCCGGATTTTAATATGTTTCACAAATGGTTTGCACAGACACATCGCTATCAAGTTCTTCAGCTTTTCACTTTCTTTGCAATCGACAAAGCATGATATTTACTTCCTTCGCCATTTCTTTTCTCTGTTGATTCCATGATGTAGCTATACAGCAACAAATAAATGATAAAATGAGAAGAAATGACTGTTAGGAAGCAACATCCAACAAGTGATCCTGGAGCACAGCACCATCAAACCATAAATAGTGCCTCCAGAAAACAGTGGTGTGGCAACATGGCAAATTTTGAAATGCATTCTGAAATCAATGCCAGAAATCTGAAGGAACTAGATTTTTTAATGTCAACCTGTAGGCCTACTATTTTCTCTTTTTTTTTCTTCAGCTTGGCCTGGCCCAGTGATCAGCTGGCAAGCAAAGGAGACTGTTCACTGGCTATTGTGTTCTGCAGCTGTTCCAATAAATGAAAAAAAAATGTATATAAAGGTCCATGAAGAATCACTAGATTTGTATTGATCAACTAAAATCTTTTTATGCCTTATACCCTCAAATAGCAATAAAAGGCCAGGAAGTATATTATATATAGGCTACTAGATTTGTAGCCAGTGCACAGTGGCCCAAACACAAATCTAGAGGAACAAAATTCATTTTGGTTACCCTTGTAAAAATAAGTAGCGTAAACATACAGTGGGTACCACTTCTTAAAGACTTTTTCCCAAGAACTGCCTCCACCTGCTGCCACCCTAATCCTTGAACAATAGTTGGATAATGCAATAAACTTGTCCCAGTATCACAAATGAACCTTTGAATTTTGGTAATCTGGTGTAGGACAGCATGACACACACCCTCAAAGTTGAATGAAAGCCTGCTGACGTTGTGCCGAGAGTCAGGCTGTTTATTTTTCAATAAGTTTCATCAGTAGATGGTAGCAAGTATGAACAAGTGGATGATTCTATTACTACAGGATAATTTATTCTAAGGTGTGTAGTAATATTTATTCATCCAGTTGTCATTACAAATGACATTGGATACGTCTCAAATGTATAGCCTTCATAAATGCAAAATAAAATACACAGCTTACAAACATTTGCAAAATACTCTAGGAAAATAAAATGTTACATCAAATTGACAAAATAAATACATGGAATTTTTTGATGTAGCCTAATAATTATACAGATTTAGAAATTTGTGTGACCATAATATTAATTTGTGTACTTCTCAAAAAATAATTAAATTTTAATTTTTTTATACCATAAAACTTTAAATTGACTTATCCAATTCACGGGCTATAATGTGCAATTAATTCGCAATATACACAACTTGCACTTTTTTTTAATTGTCTTTCTTTTCCAGAAAACCAAGAAATAAAAATGACTTTTGCAGATTACTTATATTATTAAAAGCAGAATATTTGGTCAGTACACTGCATCAAGGTAACCAGCAAAACATCCCATTTGAAGACGAATGTGATGCTTAGTTAAGCAATGTTAAGTAAATGCAAGCATAACATTTATTGTATTTGAAGTTAAGTGAGAAGATGGGCGAAATGCTGACATAAAATAAATAAAAATAGCCTTCAATCCCTAAAGGGCAATGGCCTCTCCTAAAAGGAGGGTAGCTCGATTGTTCTTCCCATATTTTTGAGCTACGAATGTGGAATTTTCCTGTCTTTGTCCTTCTGAGTTCGTTTGTCTTGGTCTCTGGTCACTTTTAGTCTACACTTTCTCCTTTCACTCCACTATTCACTTATTTTCACTTTCACTGTCTTAGTCTGTTCTTAGTATTTTATGAGGTTTACGTGTTCCTTCCACACTTCTCGGTTCCTCGCCATCCTAGTCCAGGTGCTGCCAGCGTTCCTCTTTATTTCGTCCACCCATCTCGTTCTTGGTCTTCCTGGTCCCCTCTCTCCCTCTCTTGGGTCCCACATCGTTGCTATTTTTGCCCAGCGGTTGTTGTTCATTCTTGCTGTGTGACCTGCCCATCTCCACTTCGCTACTTGGGCTGCTGTCGCGGCGTCCTTTACCTGTGTCTTGTTCCTGATTTCGGCGTTTCTTATTCGGTCTCTTACTGATATCTGTAATATCTTCCTTTCCATCTTCCTCTGAGTAGTCTGTATTGATGTCCTTTGTTGCTGGGTTGTTGTCCACGCTTGTGCTCCATATATTAGTGTTGGGAGTATGCAGCTGTCTAGGATTTCGCGTTTGAACTTTAGCTGTTGCGCCTTGTCCATTATGATGAAACGTAGGCTCCAAAACTTTCTCCAGGCTAGTGAGATCCTACTCTTTATTTCTTTGTTGTTGCTGTCTTGAAATGATATGCTTTGACCCAAGTATACGTATTCCTGGACGTATTCTAGTGCTTCCGATTCCATTTGGATCTGGATTTCCTCTCTATTCGTCATTGCTTTTGTTTTCCTGGTGTTGAGTTGAAGGCCTACCTTTTTGCATTGGGTATGTTGACATAATTGGGTAAAATATGTCTTTTTAACTTTTTGCAAAGAATTTAAACTATTAACACTAACGTTTTCTAGTTTTTAAAGTTTACAAGAAATACTAATAACATGTTTTCTAATTTTAAAGTTTAAAATCAATCCTAATTAACATGTAGGCCTATAATTTTCAGAACCTTACGGCGGTTGTAAGTGCTGAAAATTACGTAAATATTTAACAGGTTGCGGTTGCTCTGCTTTTAAACCTCATCCCATGTGATACCTTTTTATATGCTAAAAATCGCATTGTTTAAGTAATCAACAAATTACCGTGTATTATTACTGTCCACTTAGTTTTTATGGCTGTACTATTACACATTCATAAATCTATTTATGACAGATGTGTTCAAACATCATTAATTTTGAGTCATTAATTCATATTTCTACTTTAGTTGACAAAAATTAAATTCTTTAACATCAATTTTTCCATTTGAGCATAGGACCTCCACAGTGGCTAACTGAATAACACGAATAGGCTATGCTGTATTTCAGAAAAATCATGTTGATTAGTCAGACAATGCGAAGTTTCTAATGGATAAAAAAAAAAAATCAAGTGGCGTGAGATTCAGAGAGAATGCAACTGCAGTCTCTTAATTATGGCACATAATTTTTTACTTTTAAGAGTGCCATACGGGTCTAAAAATTAGACATACGGTAATGTTAATTAGAACTGCTTGTAAACTTAAAAAATTAAAGAACATGTAATTAGGGTTAATAGTTTAATTTGTTGCAAAAAAACTAAAAATATAATTTTTGAACACAATCTATCGAAATTTCACTCATTTTATTATTTATTATTTATTATTACAAGAGATATTACAAGAGGTATTACATTTAGTAATACACCCGAATGAGCAAGACTGCTCGTGCTCGGGTGCCGTTTCAAAAATATCAAAGTGAAGAAAGAGGAGAGACAAAGAAATAGAGTGTATAATGTGCTTAACTAAAAAAGAAAGTAAAACAAAAACATTAAACATAAAAACATAAATACATAAAAGGAGTGAAACAAAAATTACTTAAAAGCTAAAAAATTACAAAAAATTCTTTACATATCTATTAAATTTAACAGTGGAGTATGCTGAGAGATCAGGATTTTTTCTGATAATTGAGTTATAGAAGTTCCTTAAATTGATATAAATTAAATTTTATGCTTTCATTTACTTAACATCGCTTAAATAAGCATCACATTCATTTCCAGATGGGATTTTTTTGCTGCTTACCTTGATGCAATGTAAACTTACTGATTAAATGTTCAGATTTATTAAAAAAATCTGCAAAAGTCATTTTTATTTCTTGGTTTCCTGGAAAAAGACAACTTCTAGAAAAGGGGCATGTTGCACATATTGCGGTTAGGCCTATACCCCTTGAAATGGACTATTACCACATAATTTGATTAAATTAATTGGGAAACAGTGTGAAGTGTCAACATTAAACTTAATAAACTTTAAAACATTCAACTTCACACATTACTGTAAGTAAATCTCACTAAATCAGGAAGCACGTTTCGATGGCCTTGCCATCATCCAGATGTCTTACAGCTGGTGGACGTCAGTGGAACTAGCTGAGGATGATGGCAAGGCCTTCGAAACGTACGTCCTGATTTAGTGAGTATTTACTTACAGTAATGTGTGAAGTTGAATGTTTTTAAAGTTTATTAAGTTTAATATTATACAGTAGTTTTCATTGATTATTTAGATGTGCATTTTTTATAAGTCAAATTAGGCAAAAAAAATTTAAATAACTTTTTTTGAGAAGAATGCAAATTAATACTATGGTCACACAAATTTTTAAATCTGTATAATTATTATTAATGAATTTCATTTTCAGACAGGGTTAAAATAGTTACAAAATTGAAAGAGTGTCCACTTTAAACCCTTGTCGTAGCACATATCTGGGGCCACTTATATAAAATATAATTATTCATTATTCGAAGGACGCATCTGGGACCAATAAGAAGATTTTAATACTGTGACAACATTGTTTTTAATGAGTGTTTATGTCTTCTTTGTTATTTTACATTTTATATAAGTGGCCCCAGATAAGTGCTAGAACCCGTTCCATCTAGGTTGAAGCATGTCCTTGCATGCGCAGTGAACAAAAATTCGTCACTGCTGGGGGAGGGACTATCGATTTTCCTAAACCACGTGGTTTCCATGTGCTTTCATTGCTATGTATCGTCAGTATAAAAACATCTGTGTTTGTGTAGGAGTGAAATTTGAGATTCAGTATTCGTACCAGTGTTATGTTATTGTTATCGTTTTTTATTATTATTAAGTTTACTATCGAGTTATTGTTATTGCATTGTTATTAATTGGCGGTGAACCATACGTACACGTTTGAAATGCCACCAGCTCGGAGTAAGTTAGGTAAAGGTAAAGTTCTGCACAGTCAAGCCAGGGAACTGATATGGAACGTGTACAATTCCATGAAAAGAGAAGCAGCAGAAGGAGGACCGAGAAACTTGAAACAAGTTCAGCTAAGAGTCAGTGAGGCGACGAACATTTCTAGAAGTACCGTTGGTAGAATTCTGAATGAGTGCCGAAAGTCCATTAATAAGGAGCCTGAGAATGCAAATGAAGACGTAAATATTGAGGCAGGTCCATCGTTTTCAACGCCTAATAAAACGAGGACGGTGAAGAAGCCAATTTCGGATTTAGATAATTTTGACCAAGATTTGTTACGACGTACTATTTATAATTTCCACACAACAGAACATGAACGGGTGACATTGAAAAAATTAAGAGAGAAGCTACGAAAAGATATGGGTTATATGGGGAGCAAAACAACATTATGGAGAATTATTCGGAAAATGGGTTTCCGTTGGCTAAAAACTAGGGACAACAGAAAGGTGCTGACGGAGAAGAGCGACATCAGGGCAAAAAGAACTCGATATTTAAGGCAATAGCAAAATACAGAGAAGAGGGGAGGCCGATAATATACACGGACGAAACCTACATTCATGCAGGTCACACTACGCCTAATAGCTGGACAGATAGTAGTTCCAAGATGGATTTTGCGCCAATTTCGAAAGGACAGAGAGCAGTTATTGTTCATGCAGGAGGAGAGGAAGGCTTTGTTGAAAATGCACTACTTATATTTAAGTCTGGCTGCAAAACGGGCGATTACCATTCAGACATGAATTTTGGAAATTACTATAAGTGGATGACAGAAAAATTAATTCCAAATCTACCAGAGAATTCTGTTGTCGTTATGGATAATGCCTCCTATCATAATGTACAAGAAGATCCTGCACCGACCTCAAACAGCAACAAAGCTACCATGCAGGAATGGTTAACAGCCAGAGAAATACCATTTCCCGCATCTGCTTTCAAGCCGGAACTATATGAGCTGATACAACGACACAAGCATCAATATAAGAAGTATGTGATCGATTCAGTTCTTGCACGTAATGGGCACTGTGCATTGAGACTCCCCCCGTATCACCCTGAACTGAATCCCATCGAAAAAATCTGGAGTACTGTTAAAGGATGGGTTGCGGAACAGAATGTTTCATTTAAACTGGACAATGCAATTCAACTCTTTGAAGAGAAGTGTAACAACATCACTCGTGCTGACTGGTTGTCACGTTGCCGAAACGCTCGTGATCGCGAAGCTGAGTATATGGCAACAGAAATGTTAATTGATAATATGACTGAAAACGTAATCATACATTTAGGTGGAAGTGACAGTGATGAAAGTGATAGCGAAACAAATGAAAGTGACTCTAGTGATTCAGAAGGACAACTGTCAGGGGTGGAGCCTTTGTAGAATGGTGCACCAGTTTCAAAAAAAAATATATATCCACATTTCATCAAGTAACAGTAAGTAATGAGATAGTTTTCCATTCCCTAAATATAGGCCTAATTATTATTATTATTATTATTAGTAACTTATTGTTATAATAATTATTTTGTAGTATACAAACCTCAATTACTATGAAGTCAGTACAGTATTCTGTTTGTGTAGTGCATTTTACCTTGACGTAATAGGTTTCACAGAATATGTATACGCGGAAAGCTCAGGGTTAATGTTTTCAAGTCAGTCAGTAGCTCAGCTCTTGAGGGATGGAGTTACAGGGGGAGTAGATGGCAAGGTCAATCCTCCCTGCGTGAGATTTCTAGGGCATGCTTCAACCTGGATGGAACGAGTTCTATGACAAGGGTTTAAGGTGGACACTCTTTCAATATTGTAATCTGTATAATTATTTCATCAAGAAGTTTCACATACCTCAGAATAAATTATCCAGTATAAGTTAAAAGAATCATCCACTTGTTCACACTTGCTACCAAAACTTACCGAGAAATAAACAGCCTTACGCTCAGCGCCAAGTCAGCAGGCTTTCATTCAACTTTGAGGAAGTGTCATGCTGTCATACATCATATTACTGAAATTTAAAGGTCCGTTCCTGATCCTGGGATGTTTACAGTATTATTAAACTATATTTACTATTTTTACAAGGGTGACCAAAATGAGTTTTGTCCTGCTAGATTTGCATTTTTCACCACTCTACAGTGTTAGATGTAACATGCCATTTGCCTTTGTTTCTTCCATAAGCCTTATAGTACCAGAATTAAATTTCTGATTTCAGATCTTATAGAGAATCAAGTGCCCCAACAAATTCTTTTTAGCTTACATGATTGTGAAAAATTTCTCAAAATCATTAATTTTTGTTATTTTTATGATTTTCTTTTAAAAACTGACTAAATTTCTTGGGATTGTATAGCTCATTGCTGGGTATGATATTTTGTTTTTAGAAACACAAAACAGGCTGAATTTGATATTAGATTGTTCTTCTGAACCTACAGAATCCATATACCATACTGTATAAGCACTTTTTTTTTTCTTGTAGGAAGATATTAAATAAGTAAAATTGTGAAGAAGTTTGCAAAATTAACCTAAAACAGATCTATACAGTGCTGTTTACTCACAATATTCGGTTGCTCGACAATATTCTGTTGGCAGGAAAGGAGTGGATGAGTAGAAGCAACGCAGGAAACTTGACTGTGATAGTGGTACTGATGGTGCTCTTGGATGGTCAGTCGCTGTCGTATTTAACACCACCAGGGTACATCAACTTGACATCGTCTACAAGACGAAGAAAAGGGTCCTGTTTAAGGCGTTTGACATCCTCCCTCCAGAGATACTCGCACAGGTGTTCGGCGAGTACATCATCCCTAGAGGGAATTCCTCCTCGAGAAAGACGCTGCCTTAATGGACGCCACGCACCCTGAATAGTATTGGTACAGGATACTGTGCTGGGGTCGACAAAGTGGAGAGAATGATCAACTGTGAGGTGCTCGAAGTCTTCATCAGTCAATCCAGCATAATCTCTCCAGCAGTCTGTCACAATGGTAGACTCGGCTGCCACATGCTTTCTGATTAACTTAAGCAGTGTCTGAGCATTTTTATTGTTCCCTGGACATATTTCCATTCGTATCTCCTTTGTCTCCCTGTCAATCATGCCCAGGATTAATTGACCATCCAGGACCCGACCCACCTCATGTTTGCGGTGGCCAATCTTACATACATCAACCTCAACATAGTGGCCTGGGCCCCCAATTGTTGGCGTATTGGTATATCGCCGGTCCAAGCTGTCTACAAACAAACAAAAAAGGGGAACTGTCACATAGTTTCTATATACTTGAGGGCAAGGCCCAAACCCCCCTTCTGATTTAATCTTCATGCCCCGAAATCCATTTTTTATTTCAACTTCATTATTAGACCCTTTTCTGGTATAAATTTCCATTACTAGTTAGTAGCTTTACCCTCAAACTCCCCTCTGATTTAAGCTTCATTGGACAAACCCTCTTTTGATATAAGCTTCACTGGGGAAACCCCCTTTTGATATAAGCTTCATTGGGCAAATCCCCTTCAAATATAAACTTAATTAATAACCCTGCAGTAGTTGCATGTAGACTCATAGTCCACATGAAAGTATCTTTTTCTTTCCCTATCAGCTCTTTGAACTTAGAAATCATATCACCCGAGGGATCTAGTTTCATTCACTACACACTTCGCACACTTCATACTGCACTATATACCAAGTTGGGTCAGAGCTATGTTTGCTGTAAATGACTTTCACAGTCTTACACAGATCTGGCATCTCATTGGTTTTCCGTTATCAGCGCTACCACTGCATTTTTGTGCCGCGATTCAAAGTAGCCTACACATTTCCTGCACTATTCACACACGATTCTAGGTAAGTGGTAGTTAGGTTAAAAACTCCGTGGCACTACATCCCTGGAAGGACTTGGCCTACCACCCAACCACTGCGTCATCTACCACAGGCAGATGGCAGAATTGGGGGGCATGTAGTCAGCATGCCGACACCCATGACCGTTAATGGTGGTTTTCATGACCGGAGCCGATACTTCTCTATCAAGCAGCTAAATTTGAATCACGAGGCTGAGTGCACCCCTACCAAAGCTCCCTGCCTCAGAAAAATCCGAGGAGGTACCGGGGATCGAACCCAGGCCGATGGATCTGAAGTCAGCGATGCTAACCACAAGACCAGCTGGCGGTCAGTTAGGTTAGGACTAGTAATATTAGTGTGACATGTAGAGGTAGGTTTGTGGCAGTTATTCATTAACAGTAAATTTTGGATCGACCAGGATTTGAACTCGAGACCCCTAGCACCATAGCTAGGAGCCTTAAACACAAGTGAACATTGAGCAGTGAAGTAAGCTTTTGGATATGAGAGTTATGATAGGTTTCATGAGTTTTAATGCAAGAATCTGTTTTCATAATTTTGAGATTTTTTGTTACGGTAGTTATGAAAAGAGCAGTGTTGATGCAAGGAAATTTTCTTGCATCAATTAAGCCATATTTTATGTTATAATATGACGTTTTTTTATAATAGTGAAATATTATGTATGGTGCAAGGGTCCTTTTTTATTATGAAATATTTTGTTTTTTATAGTGTGTGAAATGTTCTGTTGGCATATAGCCTATACTGCTTTTTATGATTGTGAAATATTATGTTTGGTGCAAGGGTCTTTTTTTATTGTGGAACCATAACACAGCGAGTTGCATAACCGGCATTGAGCAGCGGCTGGTGGAAAGGGGACTCGGGGGCAACCTAAAGTTCCAATTAGCCGTGACATGAAGAGCTAGGTTGGTGGCACTTAGGTTAGGAAGTCATAACCAGTGTTGATCGTGATGAAGTTTAGACAGCCCTGTTTCTAGATCACGTGACCCATATGTAACTGACTGCCAATCATAATTCTCACCCTCCCAGCAACAGGTACAGGGCATTTATAGGTTAGAAAAGAGACATCTTCAGTTTCATTTTCCCAGTGTTTCAGACACTTTCCATACAAGTAAATTACTATATGGTTTAGGAAGAATACAAGCCTAAAATCATTAACCCAGATAGCACTGACGTCCTTCCAAAAGGATGTGAACAGTAGTTGGTAACATCTTCATTTTTCGAAGGTTCTCCAATTACTCGCCCGAGTGCAACGTCACATTTCGTAAACAGAAGCTACATGCTTTAATGTTTATGTTATTTCAGTCTTCATTCTTGTGAGGTTAGTGGTGATATTCAGCTGTGAAGTTACGTTTCTAACGAAATGGAATGTATTGAAGTCCTTTGGATAGACGGGTATGTATTCTATGTTTATTCTTATTCTTTTGTTGCAAACTGTTATTCATTTATTGCCTCAAATATTTCTTTTACCATAAAGATTCAAGAAACAAACATTTCAAACAATATTGTAGGCCCCACAGCCCACTTCCGTAACCCTTCCTTCCAGAAGGATGTCAGCATAATGTGAGCCTAAAGATTTGTTTGTGAAATTCCTTTCAAAAATAAAACCTGGTCTTTCATTATTGTAAAAAAATATCCGTACGTAAATATTAATGTAAAGATGACATAAATATATCTTTCTTTGTGTCAAACTAACAGTCGTATCCTTTATAAGCGGCCCTACAATATATTTAGGAACTAAGAAATATCTCGATAAGTACGATAGAAAAACAGTAATGATAATACCGAATATATTTTTTCTAGGCAGCCAGTAACTCTAAATGAACTCATGGATATGCTAGGATATGCTAGAATATGATGAAGAAAATAATATACCTGAAACTGGTTTAGATGTAGCTGTACTACCCCCTACCAATTGCAGATGAAATAACTGATGAAGGTTCTGGTGACGAGGAAGCCCCACGGATTGAAAATGTTCCAACTAGTCAACTAAATGCACTTGTCGCTACTTGTTCAAATTTACCTGGAACTTCATATTCATTGACAAGAGCTTTGGTTTCAATATCTACATGTTCGAATCCCTCCATCACACCACCCTCATCTTCTACAACTCCTAGAACTATTCAACCCTCCACACAGCAAAAAAAGAAACTAAAGTCGGTGTCAACACTACAAATTTCTAATTGGAAAAAACAACAACTTCCCATTCCATCATCAAATTACCAAATATCGTGCACAGTTAAAAGTAAAGAAAAAAGCCCCCAAAAATTCTTGAGTTATTTTTCGATGATGATGTGGTAAATTTGATGGTGACGTAAACAAATCAGTACGGTGCAAATTGAAATAGGCTTGGAGACTGTTCTAAAGAAGAGATGAAGTGTTTCATAGCCATATTATTATTGAGTGGTTATGTAGACCTGGAAAGATATGTATTGGGAAAAATCACCAGATGCACATAACATATAGGTTTCCAAAGCTATGGCAAGGGATCGATTCCGGTTTATAATGTGGAACCTACATGTTTGTACAGGGTGTCCATCAAGTAATGCTGAAGAAATTCCCGGCTTATTCCCTGATTTTCATTGATCATTTCAGAAATTCCAGATCAAAATATGAAGGACTCTCTAATAACTGTGTAAGAAAAATTATACGATTATACATACTTTAAATAAGAAAAACTTTTAGTAACAAAAATAATTGCAAACAATAATTACTTAGGCTATAAAAGATACAAAAATTAGGAATAATAAAATTAATTAAACATACTTTCTTATAGGGCTACTATTGTCTAGAAATCTTTTTGATCCCACTTTGCAATTTTTCGAATTTTCCCGGATATTTTAACAAATTCATTGACTTTCCCGGATTTTCCCGACCATACGAAATTCCCGCGGCCTTTTCCCGGATTCCCGGATTTTTCCGACCAGTGGACACCCTGTTGTAACAATGATGAACTACCTTTAGGTGATCGATTTGCTAAATATAAAATAAATGAGAAATGTGTAGTAGTACAGCCCACATATTCAAAACACTTTGGTAAACATGGTGCAAAACAATTCATCCATGGAAAGCCAATTAGGTATGCCTATTAAGTTCTGGTGTGGTGGACCTAGTTTTGGGTACCTAAGCTGGTTCGAGCCATATCAAGGAGCTGGTACATTACCTGAGAAATAACGCCAAAAAAGGACTTGGATATGCTAGTGTGATGACTTACGTTGACAAGCTGAAACAATTGTCTTATAGAGTGTATTTTGACCATTTCTTTACGTCAATACCTCTACTTAGGGACCTGCATGAGAGAGGAATTGAAGCCATTGGGACCTTAAGAGCCAATAGAATTGGGAAAGAGTGCAATATGACCAATAGTGACAACATGAAGAAAACAAAACGGGGTACATACGACTTCAGGTCTGATGATGCAAGCAACGTCCTCGTCACTACAGTGTTTTGCAGATGACAAGCCGTTTTGTCCTTCTCCTGCTTAGATACGCGGTCCAATCAGAGACGGCGAGACGGAGGGAAGACTCTTACTGCTAGCGACGCTCCGTTAGCTCGTACACGTGATTGGCGGTGAAGGAAATGGCTTCTCATTTGAGAAGTACTGTAGATGGAATGATAATAGTGTGGTGAATGTGGCTACTAACTTTGATAGAGTTTTACCAACTTGTCAGGTATCTCGCTACTCGCAAAAGCAAAAAAAAAGCGAATTAGTGTCAATCAACCACAAGTCATGCACAACTATAATACACACATGGGAGGCATTGACAGAGCTGACCAAAACATTTCTTTGTATCGTGTATCAATCAGAGGCAAGAAATGGTATTTCCCTATCGTTGTGCATTGCATCGATGTTGCGAAGCAAAATACAACTTTACTGGCAAGATGGCGGTGAATTAGACCATCTATCCTTTCGCCGAAGAATAGTCACTGTTATTTTGGAGTCGAACCAAAGAGTGGTTTAATCAAGAGAAAGGCCATTGGGTTCATCAAAGGCCGATTCTCGTTTTGACAAGTTGGTGCATTATGTTGCTGACATACCACCAGACAGTATTACCAGGAAAGAAAAAAACAACTCCATTGCCAACAATGCCACAAGAAAGCTACAACTCAGTGCATGAAATGTGTTGAGTCACTTCATGTACCGGTAATTAGTTTTGTTGCTTATCACACAAAGCAAGTGAATAACTGACAAAACAGTGCTCGAAGAAGAGTATTTAATTATTTTCAGTTATTGGATAATTTCAATGTGCATTACGCTGACGTCTTTCAAGAAGCATGGGCATTATTTCAGGAAGTATGTACCGGTAAGTTACAACAATAAATCTCATTATTATATGATTCTTTAGTTAAAATGAACTGTTTTATGCAATTTAAGAAAAGAAAACGTGTTGAAAATAATTCCGTGCTATCTGGGTTAATTTTAAACTTTTCTTATGTGAGTATCTTTCTGTAATGTACAGTATTAAGATAGGCCTATCCCTGTGTTTGTTTCACTTGGACTAGTGTAGCGATACTGTCAACGATTATGGACTGACAGTCCCATGCAAGCAACAATGTTGTAAATTATGTACAATAGAATGAAAGGAGGTGTAGACATTTGTGTCAAGCTGTTTCTGTGTCAGGCACACTTGGTGATGGCAAATGGTTAAATTTTATTCCCTACTGACTGTTCGAGGAATTAATTCTCTTGATAATTCATGCTGCTAACAAACCTGCACTCGACAACTAGAGATTTTCTGTGCCGGCTGTTGTAAGAACCTATAGAACTGGGCTAAAACCAAATACAAGGTGCCAAATAGGCTCCGCCCATTGCGTTCCTATGGCGACAGCAGCTGACGGCGTGCGACCACCCGACCGTTCCCGACCCTTCCTGAGCCCCGCGCTGACTCACTAAACATGCCCTACCCCTTGTACCAAATATTGAAAATACGATTATAATGATGCGAGAGTTTCTCTTGTACCAAATATCCAAAATACGAGAGTGCCCCTTGTACCAAATATTCAAAATACGAGAGAGGACGTACTATGATACTTATCATGTATTACACATCTCTGTAGTAAAAAGGCTAGAAGAATTCTCGATTTTTACTGCAACGATCACTGATGGCGTAGTGGTTAAAGCGATAGACTATAACGCTAGCGGTCCCGCATCGAATCTCCGTAGGTGCGAAAATTATTAGGTCCCAAATAGGTAGGTAGGGTGAAGGAGAGAAGGGAAGTAATAGGGAAAAGAGAAGAAAAGGAATAAAAGGGGGAAAAAAATTAATTTTCTGTGCTTCTAGTATTTCCGCCAGATGTCTCTGCGCCGCTACTAATTCCACCATTACCTACTAGATGTCTCACACTGTTCCCGGCCTTAACCCCTCCTTCCCGGGCGGGTCCCGATAGTGAGTATGGGAGGAGCTTATTTCGCACCTTGTATTTGGTTTTTCCCTAGAACTGGAATCAATTTATAGCTTTATATAGGTTATGTACTTGGTAAATTAAAATGTTAACATGTTAAATACTGTTACTTTGTTGTTTTTTACTTCTAAATCTAGCCCTAATTCTGTTTTTACCTGTCTGCAGCGACTACTCCATTACAAATTATGGTGTGAATAATACAGGATTAAGCTAGTTGGAAACTTCACCTCTAAATCTCCTTCTAATATAAACTTCACTGCTTTCGACCTCAACCTCCCTCTGCCTAAGTTTCAATATTAGTTGGGGGATTCGCCCCCAAAACGCCCTTTGTATGATTTTCAATAAAATTATAGTTACCTCTACACACTTCTCTCAAAAACGAAAACCAGTCGGCAATGGTGTTGCTCGAAATGTCTTCCATGTCATCAGAACATTCCCTCTTGGTATGCTCATACGAGTACTTATGAGAGAAGGCATACATCAGGTCCAAGACCCTGATGATAGACAGCTTGGTCCCATAGAAAAACGTATTGCCGGACCCAGAAACAGAGAAGAAGCCATATTGTTCATGACCAGCAATAGTCCTGAAGCATTGGAAGCGCCCAAACTTACTTTTCGGACCTAGAAAAATTATATCATGAACAGTAGGGGAACTAACCTAACCTAACTTCTCTGAATTTATTATATGAGCATAAAACCTACCTATAGAAGTCAGGAAAATATCATGACCACACAAGGGACACACCATCTGTCTAGGTAAAAGTCCCATATTATAGCACCACTCCCTGGCTCGACTTTCGGATCTACAAATCCAGTGCAGTTTTCTAGAATTGAACAGTCGAGCAGCCATATTATTAGCACTTGAAGTTGAATAGTATTCTCGACGTCGTTCCTCTCACAGAACAGAAACTTATGTTCCTCTTTGGCAGCACTGACGGAAAGCGCGCGAATTTAAGCTGTTGGCTGCAACTGATCAGCCTGTGAGGAAAGGACCAATGATGTGAGAGATCGTCTGTAGCCAAGCCAATGGGAAGACTTGGGGGGGGAGGGGAAGACCATGTACGAGCACCTCGCGCAAAAACCCAGCTATGAGCTATATAAGTAGATTGCTCTTAAAAATTAAGTGCTTCTCACAGAAATTCAGTATTTTTTGCATGAGCAAAGTTGCAATTTGAAAGGGCCACTTCATTTAAGTTCGCTTCACCACGTGGCACGTGGATTCACTTCTTCACATCACTTTTTAGTTTTTATGGCATCGGGCATTCCTTGAATTTCCTATATTCTTTCATATCATGAAGATCTGCTGCCATGGGCGTCCGCAGAAATTTTGCCAAAGGGGGGGAGGGCAAATGAAGAAATTACTGCCTTCACTATGCTACTATTTTTACAACTAGGCCCTACTTTAGTATTATTATTATTATTATTATTATTATTATTATTACTACTACTACTATACTACTACTACTACTATTATACAACTACTACTATACTACTACTACTACGTTTTTCATTATCATTGTTATTATTACTACTATTATTATCATTATCATTACTATTATTATTATTATCATCATCATCATCAACAGCATCATCTTCATCATCCACATCCTTGATTTACTGAATATGGCTATGGCTATGAATACAAAGAAAAAAATGTGTTGTACACTCACCATGACTTTTTTTACCCCTTACGATTTCACAGGTACTATTCATGCAAAATGCGATACTTCTAGTGCTTTACCTTCACTACAATCAAATGTTTGGCTAGAAAATAAATTAAGTTTAGTGGAAGTAGTTATTTCTACATACTCATATCTAAGGTAGTCAGCTGTTACAATTCGTTTTTGGCCAAACATTTCCAACTATATTAAGTAGGAAGTTAAACCTTACTTCATGCTTGTTGCTTATAATAATTTAGTTTGTATATTTATGTGTAAACAAAAATTCCAGAGGGGGAAACGGCCCTACCCTGCCCCCCTTCCAGACGGCCATGTCTGCTGCTATAATAATCTGCTATAACGTGGCATGATCACACACACAGAACACAACTCGACACTGATTACTGAAAGAAAAAACACACACATTTTTTGTTTGATTATAGCAAAAACAGTGTATTTAATTATGGCAAAGATGTTAACCCCAGCAAAAATTTCCCTAAAAATAGAAGCGGCAACTTTAAAAATTAGAAAATTATTAGTTTTGAAATAGCTGTCAAATTTGAGATGTGCCGCGCCCACAAAATGCACTGCAATCATGTAATTCCTCTAGGACCATAGAATAAAACGTAAACATTACACCATTGTACTTACAGAACAGTAGAATTTTTAAATGCAAAAAAAAGAATGAATATTTTCATCCATTTTTGCAAACCGGGCCCTCTTAAAAACAGTGAATTCAAGAATTAGAAATCTTAACACTCCCTTGTAAGAATACCTTAATAATGATACACTCTGAGAAACAGATTCAGCTGTGATGATAATAATAATAATTATTGTAATGTATTATTATTGCATTACATTCCGTTACAAGCTCTTACATACCTGCTGCAGAACAACTCTATAAATGTGAGCATAGAACAGTGCCAATAATATTGCTGGTGCAATAATAGTGGCAAAGTACAGGAACACCAGATAGTTGTAATCCATCACTTTGGTAAAGTAGCAATACAGTTCCTCATCGATCGGTGGTTTCTTGTGCCATCCAAGTAGAGGGAGAAATCCGACCAAAGTACCAGACAGCCAGCATATTCCAATTATCCCTGCAGAAAAGAGAACAATAATGTTATTATTAATTATTTAATTGTAAGGTGTTTATAATTGCTTTAATCCAGGTGGTCATATCGCAACTTATAAATTATGTAAAAAAATAATGATGTGACATTGGTTTACACAAGAAATAAAACATTGAAATAGATCAAATTATTACATATTTAGATTTCACTTAGAAGTATTGGTGTTTTAAAAACTGTAATATTTGATGGCATAATGATATTACCTTATTTTTAATACATGATGAAGGTTAATGGTTAAATTACCATGATTAAATTAGTAATCTATAGAAATTATAACAAAAATAATACCAGTATTATCACAAATTATACTGAGCATCAGTCCTTACAGGCCTACCATATTACAACATATTATAACAAGATGCCTTACTCGTTTTCACTCTATAATGAGGTATGGAATCATATTCTGGGGCAACTCTTTCCATATGGAGAAAATATTTAGATTACAAAAATGAGCAATGAGAATAATATGTGAAAAGAAAATAGAGGATTTTGTAAACAGCTTTTTGAGAAAGAAAGAAAAAAAAAGTCCTCACTCTCACAGGGGAGTATATATACCCTGTTATGTGTTATATGGTGGATAACATAGGCATAACCAGGCCGACCATATGGAGGGGGTTATAACATCCGGGAGAGGGGGGTCCGGGGGTCCTCCCCCGGAAAATTTTAAAAATTTAGATGGAAAATAACGAGTTTTTCGCTTCTGGGGGACTCCCCCCGGAAAATTTTAAAAATGAAGACGCAAAATAACGAGTTTTTTGCTTCCGGGGGCGTTCCCCGGAAAATTTAAAAAATTAAGACGCAAAATAACGAGTTTTAAGCTTCCCACGCTTTATACTTGTATTAAGTAATTTATGGGCAGACTTAAAAAAATTATACAATTTTCCTTTTTTTAATCAATGGGGGGGTCCAAACCCCCAAACCCCCCCCCCTCGGTACGCCTATGGTGGATAATACTGGTAAATTTCAAAATGATTGCAGTGTTCATGGACATACTACTATGTAAAAACATGCATGATTTACATAGACAAGCTAATTCATTAAAACCCTTTCAGAAGGGTAATTATTATTCTGCAATTTACAATAAGCTCCCACGAAACATTAATTAGTACGTATTAAAAGCAAATGCAAATCTTTCAAAAGATCTGTCAAGGAATTTTTAATAACTCTTTCTTTCTACAACATGGATGAATATTTCCAGCTTGAATAAGTTTGGCACTGTATATTGTTGTTATAACATGCATGTATATTTTGATCTGATATGTTCTATATCCTTGAGTTTTGCTCAACACAGGATCTGCAAGACAAAACATCTACATCTACATCACCATTTTTGAAAACATTGTTATATAATTACCCATTTGGGAGGGAATGTGCAGTTTAAAAATTTCAGGTTGTCTGTTTGTCTATCTGTCTACTGTAAAACACAATCATGGACAAACGGCAGCAAATAAATTAGCTAATGTACCTACTATGAATTTGTATATGCAAAAGAAGATTTTTAAGGCCTAAGTCAGTGCTGAGTTGGGCCTGAACGGACAAGAACAACACTCTGGCAAAGTAAAAATCTACTCTTCATTGCTCTGGCATAAACGCAGGGAGGAAAAAAGTAAATATGAAATCGGCATACATTTTTGCAATACTTTTGTAATAAAGAACCATTGTTAGGGTCATGATCTGTTCTTGTTATTATTGTAATGTACTTTTTATGTGTTTTGACTGTAATGTTTAGTATCTTAAAATGATAAATAAATAAATAAATATCTAAATGTAAATGTATGGGTTCCCTCTTGAAAAAATTCACAACTTCAGGATTGGCCTAAGTCAGTGGTCTCCAACTCGCTGTATTTTGTGCACGTGCAAACAGGCTTGCACCATGCGACTCCTGTGCACCATGTTACGTGAGTCTGAGACGGGGTTCCGTTGACAGGGTGGGTCGTCTCTTTCGCTAACTTCCAAGCATTATGTCGGGTGTAGAACATAATCCAATATGTAGGCAATCGACCCGTACACTTTTGGTAATATATACCAATATAGAAGTTTGACTGATGTTTCCCCGAACTATATTTCCTCGACTGCATAGACATGCTGCTAGTATTTTGTCCTTGTGCGGATCTACATACATATGCGAACAGTATTTTTTTTCACATTTTTTTTCACAAAACCCGCAGCAGAAGTCAACTGTCAGATGAAAACGTAAAATATGAACTTATGAACTTGGCCGGTGCACAAACTTTGATTCCAGATGTTGAAAAGCTAGTGCATAAAAAGAGACAACAAAAATCAAGAAAACTAGCTTCCACTAGTGAGTGATTTTGTAGTGTGCGATGCTTTATTTGATTTGTTCTTTAAAATTGCTGTTTTACATGGAGATTATAGTTTCTCTGAATTTTGTTTGAAATATAACTTTAGTATTAATATTTGTGTTCAATAATATAAATGTGGAAGTGTGTCATTTAAAGGAATGAGTCTAGAATTTGTTTTCATTTCACAGAACTTGTGGCATTACAATTTAATTATTATAAAATTGAATAAAATCAGGGACTTTTCAAGATGACAGAATTAATTTGTGTGTATTATTTTGCTAGGAATAAATTGTACATAAATTGTTACAAACATCAAGATTTCACGAATGTTCTTTGTAGAAAACATAAGTAAATTATAATGAAATATTAATGTAATAACACATTTATAAAACAATCATCTGTTGATATTCCAATATAATTTGTGAATTTCAAAAGCCTAATGAGCATGCAGCTACTGAACTCAAGAGAAACAGTATACCAAGCGGTGCATACTAAATGATGCCAAGGGTAAGCTTGCACTTACTGCTGTACTCATTGTGCAACGAGTTGGTGGCCACTGGCCTAAGTGATAGATAATAGATGATAAGGGACATAGAGTATGTTAGTATGTTCATCAGATTGCGTGCAATCCCTGGTGATCCAATAAGGATTTTCTAGGCAGAAGGTTGTCAGCCAATATTCAAACTGCCTTTTCCTATGTATGGTCTCATCTGATCTTGCCACTAGCTTCATTCTGCTCTGTCTTTGACCATGCTTAACACTTCTTCCCACTTCAAACTGTGGCATTGCATATCTATGCAATATGCATGCCATCTAATTCTTCTTCTTCTTCCCCTTTCTATCTTTCCATCTATTGTGCGGATCATGATATCCTTCTTTAGTGAATTACCAGTAATTTTTCTCATTACATGTCTAAAATATTTTAACTTTTATCTCTCAACTAGTGCTTCAACAGCCAGTTTAATTTCCTTTATAATGGATTATAATGGATATGTTAGTCCTTCTTTCTGTCCATGATACCTTTAATAATTTCCTCCAATTTCAGAAGCATCTATTTTCTTCTTATCTTTCTTTTTTTTCTTAGGGGTACGCCGTAGCGTAGTGGTTGAGGCGCTGCGCTACAAACCGGAAGGTCGTGGGTTCGAGCCCCGATGAGGTCGTTGGAATTTTTCAATTGGCCTAATCCTTCTGGTGGCACTATGACCCTGGGGTCGACTCAGCCTCTAACAGAAATGAGTACCAGGAGCAATCCTGGGGGTAAAGGCGGCCGGTGCGTAAGGCTGACAACCTTACCACCTTCATGTGCCGATGTCTAAAAATCTGGGAGCCTCAACCTCCTGGAACCCTCTAGGCCTCCATGGCCTGTAATAGGGAACACTTTACACTTTACTTTTTTTCTTAGTGTCCAACTGTCAGTATGATACAGTACTGCAGGAAAAGGTGTAATGAAGTGATAAAGCTTGTTCCACAAGCAACAAAAATCTAAAATCTATAGGCTAATTACAGTTTTAAAAAAGTATAACACTCAAAAGCAGGGTCGTCATAACCCCTGTATAGACTCATTCTGCTGGTTCCAGAATGCTCGGTTTTGCAGGCAGAGCTAATTGCCTGAAGAGCAAATGTAACAGGAACAAACATAGTGCATCATTCTTACTGATTCATAGTCAGCTTTGTTTGCAATCAATGATAAATACAATTTGTGACCTTAAAGTAAAAAAGTTCTATCTGAATCTTTTGCAAAAAATGATTTGTTAAATGCTCTGCAATAAGTGAACTGAGATCTTTAATCCTATTTAAATTTCATGATTATGGGCCAATTAGTTTCTGAATTACAGGCAGGATAGGTTCAACCTGAAAAGAAGCTTGTCTTTTAGGATAAAAAGGTTCTATCTGCTTACTTATTTTATTTAAGCAATATTTTGTTGATTTTACTTGTAATTTGGACATACCGTCATTATAAACTAACTGATTTGATCTATGCTTTATACAGATTAGGGAGAACAAGTTAAAATTAAGATAGTATACATTTTTTTTTCCTTTGAATAAAAATTGCCAACTGTCATCGAAACATTCTCCAGGAACTTCGTTATACTGCATAGCATACTTCAGCATACTTAATAAATAACTTATTAATTCACAATACAGTAGTCCCTATATGAAACTTATTTTTTCTCTTGTCTTCTTGAGGTCTGTCAGAACTACAATGTTTAATTGCAAAATAATGTACCAGTACTGTGCAGAATTTTAATGAACAGCATGTTGTGAATTTGGAAAGCTTCTGAAAACAGCTTGCCTATTCTTGGTAAAACTGGAATGGTAATATACTTCTAGTTTGTAATAGTACATACCAGTATATATAATACTTATAACGCTGAAAGTGGGGTACAAATAGTCAAATACTGATGAGGAATAATTCACAAGATAATTTGATTTCTCTGCTGTTTTATGGGTATCTTAACAATATCTACTGGAACTAAAATTACTACAGGTATAGGCTAACCAGAATTAAATGAAAAAGAATGTTGTAGCTTATGGAATTGCCTTTTGCGTTACATTGTATTGCATGCCATTTCCAATAAAGGCATTCACTTCAGCCCACACAAAGACACTTAATGCAGAGAGGCAATCTCAATTTCAATGTTTATGACATTGAAGAAATCACAAGCAGTTCAGAGAAGGAATCCAATTCTGTGAGACATTGGGAGAATAAAGCTGACATTGACCTAGTCCTTCATTTATCTAATTGTTTTCTTGGCTTCTTGTTTAATTGTTCTGAGACACTCAAGTTGTCAGATCTGTCTTTCATGCTTTCATGCACAATGATATACCAAAATAATTTATTTCTATCTGCAATGTAATTAAAGCAAGGTATTTAAAGCACTGGTGTAGAACTGAGGAATGTTTAATTTGATTCTGGAAACAGTATAGGCCTATAAGTGGGCAAATCCTGTGTTTATGAACCACTGTATAATAAAAGAATATATTACAACTTACTTTTTACTTCCTCTATCCATACTATAGGTACTATAGGCATGGGCGTACAGTGAAATTTTGTTCGGGAGGGGTTCAATGTAAAGTCGTCTCAGATCTATGTCCTTGTGCACATTGTAACTTAATACTTTTTTAAAACAACTAAACAGTTGTATTGTGATGAAAAACACACTATAATTAATGTGCAGCACAGTCTTTGAAAATGTTTTTCTTGAGATTTCTGTCCACTTCTCGTTTAAGCTAGAGTGTATAAATAAAAACTTTCTTTCGACCAATTATAATAATACTGTACTGTTTTTAAAGTCTTCTAAAAATTCACCGATGGAAAAGTCCCATTAGTGTACATTATGTCATCATGAGCTCCTGAATACTGTTGACTTTCCGAACAGGTTGGTGGATTTCAGCAGGAGTATTCGAATGTATAATAATTATTGTCTCATGGAAATGCAAGAAGTGGAAATTGTAATATACGATGGGCAGGGAACTAATAACTCAGTGCTACCATTCTTACAAATCACGTTGTAAGCATATTAATATCCGTCTTAAATTTTGTATATTTAAATAAATTACGATTAATCATAAATAATGTTTTGATATGTGCAAAATTGTAAAACATGTAAGAAGCGAACCAGTGTATTTTTATTTCATTACATGAAGTTATAATCTTAAAAATATTATAGGCATTTCGTGAGGGGTTTCAACCCCCTGAACCCCCCCCCCCATACCATACGCTCATGACTATAGGTAGAGGTTTTGAGATAGGCCTATCCTCAATCAAAAAATACTACTTTTAGAAACATATCTGTCTGTGTGTCTCTGTCTACATGTCTGTGAACAACATAGCTCAAAAATGAAAGATCCTATAAAAACATTTTATAATTGGGTTAAGTACCTTCTGGGGATGTGGCACGAAGATTGCCGGGGACTTTTCTTACTCTTAATGCCACTTTACATAAAGAAAATTTAGTTTTTTTGATATTTTCTAGAAAATGGCCTAACATTACTTTTATTGCGTACATAAGGTGTTCACACTAAGAGATAAAGCCTTTATTTGAAATGTTTCTTTGCAATAATACTTCCTCTACCCATACTAAAGGTACTATAGGTAGAAGATATCTGCGCATGAACGTTTACACATGCAACAATACTACAGTAACTCATATTATATACTAAGAAGTGATAAACACAAGTTTTGGTGTATCTATTCATTTTAATATCTTAATATTATACTACTGTATGACTTAGCCCTATCCATTGTCAATTCAATTCAGGCCTTTAACGAATTTGTTTTTAACTATGAATGGAACAAGGCCTATATATATTTTAAGAGACCTTTATGCGTTTCTAAGCTTTTAAGTACGGTAATATTCAAGTGTTGATCATTTACATCCAATATATCAACATTTGCTCTTTGAAGCCTTCAGTTGTTTGATTGTTTATTTATATGGAGGTATAAGGAAGTTAATTTTCAAATACATATAAGCACTCATGTAAGCTAAAATTAAATTGATCAATTACCCTTATTTTTGCAAATTTTATACATGAAAAATCTTATCATTAGTCTTAATATTGGTAGGCCACCAGGAAGTTAAAAAAGTCTGATCCTAAATATAACATATAAATAGTTTTAAAAAATTAAATATTCTAGGATGAATAGTTTCAGAGAAAAGATACAAAAGGCTAAAAAAAAGCCTTCCGAACTGTCAGGTTGTGAAAATCGAAAGTGATGCTGGAATCATGGGACATGCTCAACAGCAAATCCGTTGGGGGAAGTGGAGAAAAATCCGGAATGGCAGGAGCTACAGTTTCTACAAGTCCAATGTACAATTATTCATTTGACACTGTAACGGTATAGAATGTCACAATTTTTTAATCACTCTTTTGCAATTATTATCTTGTTGCAGCAAACAGCCGATAATAAAAGTTCCATTCTACAGATACACCCGTACTGTCTGAGTCCTTCTTTTCATCTGACGGTACTACTAAAACGTAACAGCATCCTCCTTGTTACTTCAACTGCTAATTAAAAAAAGTAAAAAAAAAGTACACTGAAGAAATGTTATACCTTTCTGGTTGGAGACTGCAAGCTGACTGATAAAAAAATGATCCTTGTATAGAGGAGAAAACGAGCTATGACAGAAGACGTTGGGAGTAGAAAAGACGCCAAACTTTGTCGCTTCATGGTGGACGAAGCCGTGCCTTGGGGGGTTTTTCTCGGGGTTCTCCCGTTTCCCCCTCTCATTCCACCAACACTCTCCACTTCATCTCACCTTTCCCCCTTTTCATCATAATCCCCTTTCCACTTCCGGTATCGGGCCTGCTTTGGCAGTCAGCGCCCTTTGGGGGCCTCTCCCGTTTTCCCTGCTGCTTGTGGTCAAGAGGTGGTGTGTGTCGCGGACCAGTCGGGGCTCCGGTTGGAGGGACCGAAGGGGGTGGCGCACAAGCGGCATGGTAATAAGGCTTGTTGGATGTAGGGGAGATCCGTGGGGGCCTGCGGTAGGATCTGCGGTCCGGGGCGGCCTGTGGGCACGCAACTCATCCCATCCCGGAGATAGGTACAAAATGCCTGCGGCTTCGGTACTTAGGGGTCGTTCCCACCCCGCCTCCCGTCTTAAGGGCGTCTATTCAATTTGTCGCTGCAATGTTGAATTCTGCAGTCTTTGAATGTCAGTCAGTGCCATCAGTAACGTAAATTGCATAAAGGAGAGAATGGGATTTGTAACGATCAAACTCACCTGCAGTCTTTAAGATTAATAAGCAAACTTACATTTATGTGAAATTGAAGAATTCGTCAGTTCAATACTGCAGTGAGAAAAATTCGTCATATTTTCCATTCACAGCGTTTCTTGTCGTACCTTATGTTCTAATTATCCTTTCTTACTTTCTCGGATATAGGCTACGTATATTAGAGAAAGTACTGTGATCGTGAAAAAAAATCGAAATCAAGATAACACGGGGTAAACATGTTTCACGATTCCTAAATGCCGAAAAAAGTGTTTTTATAATGACATCTGTCCGTCTGTCTGTCCGTCTATGGACAAGCACAGCGGGTAAACGGTTCACGGTATTTACTTAATTTTTTAAATTAAGGACTTTTCGGAATTTCGTTGAACCGCCCTGAATGTGTTTTTATATCTCAAATTTTAAGGGGACTTTTCATTAAAACTTTTGTCAAAATTTTGATTTTCGAAAAAATGACTCTAACGATTTTAATAAAAATGTGAAATCTGAAACTTCTATACACGACTAAAGTAATGGCTATATCTGTTTTTGTGTAAAAATGACTTAGGGAGTGCTTTACTCGTATCCATTTTCAATTTTTCTACATTATCTCCATTACAGTAGGCGATACATGAAAACCTACCACAGTAAAGTTGCAGAGAAAATTAAAACGAACATTTTTTGTCAAATACATTTCTTTATAAAATTAATAGGTATCAAGATAAAAACGAAATAACATGACTTAAATGCGAATTTCGGAACATACATTTTGATTAAAATACATTCTTTTGTTGCCCATAATAACCAGAATACTATAATCTAATTATTGCTGTGAAATGTAGTCAGTTTACCGCAGTCGTAATGAACACACCAAAATCAATTGGAGAGAAGTGGTATAGGGTAATAGGGACGAGGTCCTGGGTTCAAATCTAACCTCGCGGACACTCAAATTTACCACTAGGCTCTTGTAATAACTCATTCGTGCAGCATTAATTGCTTCTATTGTTCGGCGATATCTCAATGTATCCTGCATTTTTGCCTTCCAGATTGAGGAAACCATGCAAACCCCGAGTTATTTTTGCTATTATTATTATTATTATTATTATTATTATTATTATTACCTATATTATTATTTCACAGTAAAAGCATTGAACATAAAGATCGACCCTGATGCTTTCCGTTCTGTATACTTGTTAATTTTATGAAAATGTAATAAATAAAATTTAATTGTCTCTATAATTTACTTTTTTCCGTACTAGCTTTTAACACGTATATGCGAGAAAGATTGTGCAACTTATTTTTGCACCGTTTATTTAAATTTAAGTTTGGGCCTTTCGAAGTATAAAGTCATCATCAAGAAAATCTTGAAATTTTAAATTGAAGGGAATTCGTCAAAAATTAAAATATTTATAAATATTGTTATAATAGTATATTTAAGAACAATGGATTTGTTCAATTTAGTATTATTAAAACACTTGACTCATACACTTATATCTTCCTCTATTACTCTATTAATAGGCCTAAAAACGAGAAAGTAGGCCTATAATGTTTAGGCCTACAATTGGCGTTTTTTTATAATTTAGTAACATCATTTTTGTTAAATAGACTTTTATAAGTTCTATTGGTTTTTGAATGTTAAATAAATTTTAACTTTAAGACAATGACACTGTTTAAACGGACTATGTTCCCATAAAAAAAGAAGTCTCAGTTATTTAAGTATACACGTAGGCCTACGTATACTTTGTACGATTAGAGCGGAACGTGGAATAATATAACTGTATCAATTCAGAGTAGGCCTATATATCTCTGTACGACGAATTTAAAGTAGATCTTATCGATTTAATTAAATATCTCGAGCATGTGGAAAACCATACCTAACTTTGACATCTTACTTAACCACAAAATTTCGTCTTTCGTTACACTTCTATTTAAAGGTGTAAGGCGAGGGAAATTAGAAGGGTGCCTCAGATGCTTTCAAAGACGACGTGGTTCACCCGAATGTAATATAATTTTAATGTAAACGAAACCTTTCAAAGGCGATATCGATTGAATCAGCATTACAGAACACAAAAGAATCAGCAAACGTTTCTCACAAGACGCCCCAGAATAGATATCAAATGAGGCTAAGTTCTACGCAATAGGCCTAGAAATTCAAGAGACACGTGTGATACTCTGCTTTATAACGAGAGAAGGCAGTAGTATTAATTTAATATAAGCAATTTTTGGCAAATTTCGAAATCTGGATTTTTAATAATTTTATTATCTAAGAATTCTAATAACGAATCTTCGACTTGCTTAGTTTCTTAGTTGGTGCTTCTGAAAAGTTTACTCATGTGCAATTTTTATTAAGACATTATTCTGTTTAACATATTTACGTATAAACTAGCAAAAAGAGATAATTTTTCGCATGGGGAATCCATTACATAGAGAAGTTGTATCAGTATTTACCATTTATCAGAAAGAAAAGGAACACCCATAGCTAGTTCTGGCAGTAGCTAGTATTTTCCAATGCATTGTATACTTCTGAACGAAGCCCAAATTTACGAATATTCTTGAAAGAATAAAACAGTAAAACGAATACCAGAACTTAGTTGAGTGAAAACAGACAGATTTGTAACTGATATTGCATTCGTGATCGTTTGGCCAATGTTGAAGATGGTACTCATGTTGGGTACTAAAGGCGAGTCAAATTACTCTCGGCATTGGCGCCAGGAGTTGCCCTTCTCCATTCTTCCTCAACAGTATAGGTGTTCTTGTTGTCTCCTAAGGCAACAGCTAAATATATGAAAGAGTAATTTAATAAATGTGAAACAATGAGTAAGTTCTCCCTGTAATTGTTTGCTCCATAATAAATGGATAACAATTTAGAACTGTGACAAGTTTAATTCCAATCCCAAACTTGACTTCATAATTGAAATAACATTTCTTTAGAATAAAAAGACTTGCCGGTACTCGGGAAGTTTACAGTTTGCTAAGGTCATGAAATACATTCAAAGTTTTAAAAATCCAAGACAAAATAAATACGAGACGCGATCATAACGTAAGTTTCCCTGGGGCCGTTTACAGAAACAAAACACAATTTCATGGACACATATATTCCAACAGATACTGCAAATGTTCAGCTATTTTTTCAAAATATCGCCACCGGAACTGAAATATTTGTCATACTGGGAACGAACTTTTGAACACCTGTGTCGTAGAAGTCTGCTGCCAGGGATTTGAACCACTAAGTGACAAACATCTCCTCTCTATCATTCCCTGTCATTTCTTGAGGCAGGAAAAGATGGAAATCACTGGAAGCGAAGTCCGGGCTGTTGGGTGGTCTCCTGCAGAAGTTCGGCTGGGAGGTGTTTAAACATTTACCCCGAAGCCCGGACCTTGCTCCCAGTGATTTCCATCTTTTCCTACACCTCACGAAATGACAAAGAGGCGAAGGTGGTTGTCCCACAGTGATTCAAATCCCAGACGGCACACTTCTACGTAACAGGTATTCAAAAGTTAGTGCTACGGTAAGACAAATGTTTCAATTCCGGTGGCGAATATGTTGAAAAATGGGTGAACACTGGATGTATCTGTTACAATAAATATTTCCTTGAAATTGTGTTTTGTTTCTGTAAACGGCCCCAGAGAAACTTACTTTATGGAAGCGCCTCGTAGCAGCAAAAACCTACCGATACATAAGCATGCAACATTTGTCTATTTCATCGTTTACTTTCCACACAATATTTTGAAGAAAAGAAGATTTTGTTATTGTGGTTAATGAAGACAAAGTGTTGCTTTGATGGAAGACCCTAACGATATTCAAACCCTTATGTACTGTACTTCTCACAGAAGTGAAACGTTAAATTCAGATTTTGGCATTGAAATTGCGTCTTATTGCTTAATAATTGAAGTTCATCAACTTTAATTAAGTAATTATTTTTGCCAACATGACTTTCCAATTCAGCATGGATCCTTTACTAGGCTGCCTTTAGTTAAATTAACTACACATCCATTTCACTGGATTAAAGCGCCATCATGTTTAGGCTATACGAAGGTCTCAAAATGCACTTTACTTTCTAATTTATAGTCAAGTACGACATTTTATTTTAGCTGTAAGTACGCTATATTCCATTTCAGCTACAATCGAGGCAGAGTTTCAGAGTTGTAACATATTAGACAATGGCTTTATTTTTATCAACATTGTAATAGGCCTACACTTAATGTTTTCAGTATTTAATCAGTAGGCCTACTAGGAAGAGCTTCTACTGTCATTTATATATTTAGCTACAACTTGAGACCCCACGTTATTTTTTTATTTCTTTCAGGTACGGTTGTTATCCCCAATAAAAACTCACACTAATAACCCACTAACTCCGTGGAGCTACATCCCTTTGCGAAAGGAACTACCAACCGACCCCTGCGCTGCGTCATCTATCATGGGGAGATGGCAGAACTGGGGCGATCGTGGTCAGCATGCAGACACCCACAGCCATTGCTGATGGCTTTCGAGATCTTTTTTTTAGCAGCTACTTCATCAAAAAGGTTCTCGGTTCTCATAAGACTGAGTGTACTCCGTTCCAGGCCTCCTTGCCTTAAAAAAAACCGAGGCACCACTGATCGAACCCAGACCTGCGGATCCGTAGTCAACAACGCTAACCACGAGATCAAGCAGGCACCAAACAACCTATAAGCCTAAGTATGATTATGCACCCTAATTTTTATCCAAAAGCAATGAAATAGAGTTTAATGATTGAACAGTATAAGATTCATGTTTCACTCCATACGGGAGGTGAACTAGGCCTATCTATAATATACCGGTATATTTGTCGACCTGGATGGCGCAGTTTATATGCCACTGGCTTTCTGTGCCCAAGGTCGCGGGTTAGATTCAGCTTCATATCGTGACATGTAATATGTGAGCATAAATGTGACAAGTCTACGTCTGTAGATTTACAAGCCTGTAAAAGACTGCGGGACAAAATTCCGGCACTCCGGCGACGGTCATAGGCCCAACTTGCAGTAGATCCCTTTCGTTAAAAAAATCATAAACCAACTACCCACACCGGTAGAGTCTCTAAACTTAAGGAACATTACGTGCAACAAAACCTGCGGTTCTGTGGTTGGTTGCAAAGTCATTTTGCTATGAATTATTCAGGTTTATTTTACAAAAAAACCCTAGGTTACAAAATATTATTTTTATATGCGTTATAAATCGTGCTTAGACCTACTGTTTTTAGTGGGTACAGATCGCATTTAATGAACATGTTTTCAATTCCAAACGGAGAAAATATTTCTCATTAAGAGAATAACTCTTTTCCTGGTAAAGAATTTGTTGGCACAAAAGAAATATCTGCAATGAGGAAATTTAAAAGAATTGCTTTGTGAGAAACTGGGTTGCAATTTCCTGGATTGTTACGAGCTAACGTTCGAAAATAAATTCATTATTCATATAATTAGATTAGATAATACATTACAGAACAATATTGTATACATACATACATATATTTCGACATAGGCCTACTGTAATAAACAATTTGACAAACTTTTACGGTATTAAGTTAATTTCATTAATAATCACATGGCAGTTTGTAAAAAGCTGTCTAAAGTTAAGAATTCACGTAATATTAGTCCACAGTAACGGGGCATGGAGTTATACCTTGGATAGAGTTAGATTTTTCTATTTTAAGTAAATTATATATCATTTTCTCACATTGCGTATTTTTTTACTTATTTATAGGGCAGCTATAATCCTAAAATTTATCAGGGATATTGGCATACCAACTGTCATAACGTGTAAAGTTTGGTATTTCTAGCTGCCCTACAAGTATGGAATAACAGACGGGATATCCTTAACGTCATTCACATTTACGGTAGACTACATTATCCACTTACTGACATTAATGTGTACCAACTTCCACATAAGCTAGAACTTGAAATTTAGTAAACTTATAGCGCTGCGAAAATTCCATAAAGTTCAAAGTTTTTTATGTTTTACCCTAATAAAAACTCTGCAAGGTTTTCTTTCACTCATTGCCATTAATGTTTTATCCACTTCCAGATGAGATAGGAACATGAAATTTGCGAACTTTTGATACATGCAAACAGTGAAAAAGTTAAACTATAGTTAAAAGTCGTTCTGGTTTATGCTGTTCTATTATTGATTAATATAATTTCCATCTGACACTTTGATTTATCAGTTTAACTATTCGGAGCCACTGACACTGAAATTGCGCCCTGGTAGCAGTGTCAGTGTTTAATATGTGAACCTGTGCGTGTTATGCATAGGGCGTGGTTCAGATTACACGGTCACACTACACATGATATATGCACAGCTGATACAGTGGCATGTGTTTTCATCCAGCAAATGAAATTCATCCGCCGAATTCCGGATATCAAATAGCTATTACTAATGTGTGGTCCTTAAAATGTATGTGTAGGAAATTAGCTATTATAATGGAAGATAGTTAAGGGATGACTGAAGTGTTTAAAGTTATTCTCCTGGAAATTTGAAATTTTGCACATTTAATTAAAACGTAAGATTAAAGTTTTAAACTTATTTTTAATATTTCAATTTGTTTTCAATTATTGATTAATTAATAGATTTTTCAATCAAAATTAAAATCTACCATCTACGACAGATATAATATGAACCAGAATACTTTGATGCTTGCTTTATAATTTAATTGATGATTATATTGTTTATAGCCTATTGTTTAAACAATATTTTACCCGATAAAATAAAAAGTTTAAACAAAATTTACGTATGATTATACTACATATTTAAAAAAAGAACTGAACAGACAATCTGATTGGTAATCTAATTTCACACATTGTGAAGAACACTCTGAAAAACTCTTACAGCTTTATCTCTATCTTTGTGTTAGAAGATATAGATTTTAAATGTGGCAAAATAACATGCAAAGTGAAATTGAGAAAAAAAGGCGATTAAAGTTAGCACGCGGAAGTGTTTACTTAATGAAGCACTTTAATAATGGCATCAAGAGCATCGGTTCATGTGCCAAAATGGCATAGAATTTTTCAGAGTTATAGTTTAGAACTTCAGAGTAGGCTTGACTTTTTTTAGACTAAAATAAAAAAAAATCGTCATCCTAGCAGTAATAAAGATAAATAAGTGCAACCAAATCTTTAAAAGATAGAACATGTGTAATTTTTATATTTTATCAACCATGTATAAAAATGCAATCATCTTCCGATCATTGTCCTTCTTCACCCAATCTAAACGTGATAAAAACGTGACACTATTAGCATGATGGATCAATTTGTTCTCACCTGGTTAATATCTTGCGGAAAAACATTATTTTTCATTATGCAGCGGTGGGAGCTATAGGCTAAATTTAAGTTTAAACATTCACCAAGGTCATAGAAGGGATTTCCACTTAACCATTTGAAGAGTGTGTTTGAACACCTTTGTTTGTTGTAGTTTTTTATGTTTCATCAGGTAACATATTATAACATATGGGACCTAAATATAGCCAACGATGGCCGTCCATAAAGCAAGTTTCCCTGGGGTCATTTACAGAAACAAAATACAGTTTCATGGAAATGTTTACTGCAATAGATGCAACAAGTGTTCAGCTATTTTTCAACATATTCATCACCGGAATTGAGACTTTTTCATTCCATGGGACCAACGTTTGAATACCTGTGCCGGAGAAGTCTGCCGCCTGGGTTTTGAACCACTGTGTGACAACCATCTCCGCCTGTCTGCCATTCTCTGTCATTTCTTGAGGTGTAGGAAAAGATGGAAATCAATGGGAGCGAGATCCGGGCTGTAGGGTGGATTTTTAAACACCTCCCAGTCGAACTTCTGCAGGAAACTTGCTGGGAGGTGTTTAAAAATCCACACTACAGCCCGGATCTCGCTCCCATTGATTTCCATCTTTTCCTACACCTCAAGTAATGACAAAGAATGACAAAGAGGCGGACATGGCTGCCACACAATGGTTAAAATCCCAGGCGGCAGACTTCTCCGACACAGGTATTCAAATGTTGGTCCGACTTAATGAAAAATGTCTCAATTCCAGTGGCGAATTTGTTGAAAAATAACTGAACACTTGCTGTATCTGTTGCAATAGGCCTAAACATATTTTGTTTCTGTAAACTGCCCCAGGGAAACTTACTTTAATTACGGGCCTCGTACATATGAATATATACTGTTTTACTTAATCTAAATTTTGGAATGTCAAGGCCAGAATTTCTTCTAGTTTTGTTTCCATACGATCGGTAACCATGATAATATGAATTCGGGACACATTTTGACTCCATCAATAGCAACTATAGCCTACAAAATGACAGCCATAATAATTATGGCTAATTATCGCTAATTATCGCTAATTATTAGCGACTCTGATATTGAATATTGCGTTCGTTTCCCTGCCTTTTCCCCACGACAAAACTCGATAATCGTTATCAACCATAAGCATGCACGTTTCTCATACAGCTGTCTATTATTTCAAATGCTGTGATGTAAGAAATAAAAATATAGTGATATATCTTCAGGATATATTGGACTATAAAAGTATGCCACTGAGGAATCACTCGGGCAGTGATGATTACAGTGCCGTGTGTGTTTAAGTGGACATTTAAAGTCGCGGAAAGATGATATGAGCACGGAATAGAAAAATGAAATATCCAATCTTTACCAGATCCAAAGAATACACATAAACTTCAGCGTCAGCGTTGAAAATCTGTTTCAGTAGATAGAGATTGTAGGAATAAATCCAAGTTACAAATTGCAGCCTTTGTTATGACATCATATAAGCTAACGTATTTATGTGATCAAATGATGCATTTTTTTTAAATTCCAAGCAGCTTCTGTAACTCTGAATCGGAACAGTGAAATTGTTTGTGATTTCTCTACAGTCGTTAGTCCTTTACATTTTACCAGCTAGAATCCGCGGCTTTACAAGCAATGATTAATTCAACTGTAAGATTTTTTTTCAATAATTTATTTAACAGCATGATAATTAAAATATTATGTTTTAATAACACTGACATAATTTTTACATACAATGCATGAATTACATAATTTTACTTTAAATTTTATTGTTAGATGTATAAAAAAATATTGATTGGGAAACCCGAAGGGAAAAGACCACCTGGAAGACCTAGACGTAGGTGGGAGGACAATATTAGGATAGATTTAAGAGAAGTAGGATTTGCGAGGGATGGTTGGAGTTAGCACAGAATAGGGTTGAATGGAAGGCTCATGTAAGTGCTGCAATGAACCTCCGGGTTCCATAAAATATTAATATTCCTTTAGCTTGCTTAGAATAATTGTCTATTGTCATTGAGTAAGTAAGTAGGCTATGTTAGATGTAGTAAATAAATAAATAATTAAAACGAACCGTAACTTCACCAATCTTTCCCATATATGCAAATCATTCATAAATAATTAAGTAATTAATATAATTAAATAGCTAAAAATCCGGCTTCGAAGTTCATTTCACGATTAATGAGTGCCCCGCTCGGAAAAAAGACCTGAGATCCGAGTTCCTTGGCCCAAAAAACCTCCGCACATTGGTCTTAGTCCAAATCGATCAATATTTTCCCATTTAGACCATTTAGAAGGGAAAATATGTGAATACTTATCTTTTATTTTAATATAGACTATAGGCCTAAGTTGTTGAATTTTCAGTCTTACACCATCAAATATCTTCCTTATTCGTACCCAGGCATATGCCAATAGAAAAATTGTCAATAACACAAAATTAACTGATATTAGCCAAAATTTAAAGTATGAGTAGTTCATCAGAAGCGGATGAACTATTGATTATATAAATTTATGCTCTTTTTAAAAAAATAGTTTCAAATAGTTTTGGTATAACAGCTGTCCACATTGATGTATAAACGTGTGTTGTTGGCTGTAGAAAAGGTAAAAATCCTGTTAAAAGTGATGGATCAAATTGATCTTGTAGTCTTTAATTGTTATTATAATTGGCTAAGATATATTTAAAAGTTTAAAAAATAATTTAAATTCCAACATTTCTACAAAAACAATGAAGTGATCCAATAGTCGAATTTAAATTTTACTCTTAAAACGTGTACTTTTTTTTTCTACAGAGGAAGTACCACGTTCGACTTGAAATTCTATCACACGTTAATTACACGTGTTTTCATATTCCATGAGCTAAAAAATAGTTTACCGAAACATATCTTATGTATATACTAGCATGTGCCCGCGGCTTCGCCCGCGATAATTATTTCAAAAATTAAAAATTAAGAGCATAATATAGTTAGTTAAATCATTATATTTATTAACATCTAATTCGCGTGGACTACATACCACGATTAGATAGCATCGCCTGGTAAAAGCGACCTCAGATTCGAGTTCCTTGGTCCAGAAAACCCCTGTATAGTGAGTTTCGTCCAAATAAACAATGTTTGACCATATTAGGGCTTACAACATTCAAGCGATCGCGAAAGTTTAATTTCCAAGGTATGACAAAAATAGACAAAGCAAACTGTAATTGTCAAACTTCCATTTAATTTAATTCCAAACCCATCTGAAACCCACTGGCAACAATATGCTTTAATGTCAAATGTGATTCGGATTCGATAATTCTGTGTAAAAAGGGATTAAGTATTCTCAAAAACATTTTATTTTTGGCATTTAAAATCATAATTTTTCAAAATCCTTTCTTAGTGAGCACCTACATTATGAAACGAAGGTACTGTCAAAATTCCAAGTCTCTACCTGTTATAGTTTAGGCTCTACGTTGATTCCTGTCAGTCAGTCAGGACAAAGCCTTTTATATATAGAGAGATAGCATGTGCCCGCGGCTTCGTCCGCGATAATTATTTCAAAAATTAAAAATCAAGAGCATAATAGTTATATCATTATATTTATTAACTCCTAAATCACGTGGACTACATACCACGATTAGATAGTATCGTCTGGTAAAAGCGTCCTCAGATTCGAGTTTCTTGGCCCAGAAAACCTCTGTCTAGTGAGATTCGTCCAAATAAAACAACGTTTGACCATATTTAGGGTTTACAACATTCAAGCGATCGCGAAAGTTTTATTTTCAAGATATGACAAAAATAGCCAAAGCCAACTGTAATTGATTTGACATTGAAATGTATAACTGAAAACTTATGTTTTGAAAACGCAAAAAATGCACGTTTTTTACCCGTTTTTCACTCATAACTATCGAACGAAAACTAAAATTAAAATTCTGGCTTCGAGGTGCATTTTCCGACCCTTCAGCCCACCTATGTTTAAAATTTCAGATCTCTGCGTTCAGTAGATTTCGCTGGACATCGAGGACAATTCCTTTTATTAATATAGATAATATGAATTATAATGATACCTTCTCTAATTTGTCAAACATCCATTTCATGTAATCCAAGCCCACCTGATACCATTGGTAACAATACGTTCTGAGAATTTGTTTTGATAAATCTGTGCAAAAAGGGGTTAAGTATTTTCAAAAACATTTAATTTATATCATTATTATTATTATATTATTATATTATTTATAAATCATTATATTTATTAACACCTAAATCACGTGGACTACATACCATAATTAGATAGCGTCGCCTGGTAAAAGCGACCTCAGATTCGAGGTCCTTGGCCCAGAAAACCCCTGTATAATGAGTTTCGTCCAAATCGAACAACGTTTGACCATATTTAGGCCTATATTGATTATCCCACTTATAATAATAATAATAATAATAATAATAATAATAATAATAATAATAATAATAATAATAATAATAATAATAATAATAATAATAATAATAATAAGAATAATCCTCTTCGGGATTAGGTTGAAAATTTCATATGTATGCGTGCCATGACATTAAAAACAAATGAATCGACCAGCGTGAGCTACAACATTCGAGCGATCGCGAAAGTTTCATTTCCAAGGTTTGACAAAAATAGCCAAAGCCAGCTGTAATTGATTTGACATTGAAATATATTACGCTTCGAAAACCCAAAAAATGCACGTTTTCTGCCCGTTTTTCACTCATTTTTGGCATTTAGAATCAGAATTTTTCAAAATCCTTTCTTAGTGAGCATCTACATTAGGAAACGAAGGTACTATCAAAATTCCAAGTCTCTACCTGTTATAGTTTAGGCTGTACGTTGATTCCTGTCATTCAGTCAGTCATTCATTCAGTCAGGACAAAGCCTCTTATATATATAGAGATTAATAAATTTCATTCCGATAAGGGTATAACTAAATTAAGTAAAAATTAGAGACCGCCTATAAACCACTATCAAAACTTAGACAAAAGTGTTATGTAGCTTATGAAAGAAATAGTCCCAGAACTATCTGAATATCAACTGCATAATAATTATGAAATTCAGCTCGTTCAAGTAGTTCATGCACCACTATGATCCGAAAATATGATACGGACAGGCAGTTATGTTTTTGTTTTGTTGTTGTTTGTTTTTTGTTTCTTAATAGGAACGTGAACTTTCTCCACGAAAGCGATAAATTACCCCAGAGCTTGCACCCGGGTCAGTGGTATTTCACCCAAGCTTTCGAGAACCAGTCTGTAGCACCATCCTGAAGAAACGTGCCCAATTTTTCACCGAAAGCTTGGGTTGAAATATTGACACAGGTGCATGCTTGAGATATATTGCTGCCGGATAGTCACAGTCATGCTATTGATTATGTAGAAGCCAGTATTCAGAATTTCGAGACTGGAATTTTTCACCATCATCTGCAGTGTTTACACTTGCGTGTTCATTATCCATTTCAACCCGAACTCAAATGAAATAACAGGCATTTTCATGGACGAGATATGAAAGGATCAACAAGTCATTCAACTCGGACTCATTAAGAGGGTGTGTTTCAAAAGTGTTCTTGTGGATATGATTCCCTTTACCTTTCCATTTCATGACAGCCAGAGTAGGCCTATATAACTATAATGGCCAGTTCAAGGTACTACTTTTATGCAATGTAATCGATAGAGTACTAATAAGATATTTGGTTAAGATCGTAATCCCGATTTGAGTGTGAACAAATTCACGGTTATCCTACTCACAAAGGAGAATCCGTACTTACTCTCAACTTTCCTGTCTATTGCCATAAATGCAGGCCTACGTCTGCGATTGTCTTAGAAGGGAGCATATCTTCAGTGGCCAAACTAGACATTATTAGCCAACGTGCAAGTATTTATTTTTACCTTTTCAATAAAACGATTAAATGACCGATGCCCAGTTTCTATAAACTCGCAAAATACCTATGGGTAAATTATCCAATGGACAGAATTTACACAAGAATAACTTTTACAAACTCAAATAATTTAAAGGTGACAATCACATACACTTGCGGTGAGTTTCTAGATAAATGTCCTCTGGGTAAATATGAAAATGGCAGAAAAAATGTTCCTACAAACTCGGGCTAGATCTTTCCAAGGGTAAATCGTCGGGTGGCTGGATAAAATTTAACCTCTCATAGGATCAATAATAATTTACACAATGAGAATCAAAGCCTTCTGAATTAAATTAACAGTACAAGTCCAAGGCCTACCTCATTATATCATTGTGGGTGATTAGGAACTAATTTGCCCATGGATAATTTACCCATAGGTATTTCACGAGCTTATAGAAACCGGGCATAAGTCATGAATGCTAAAGAGAGTGGGGAAATAACGCACTGAAATGTGCCGAGACCGATCTACTGCATTCATGGCAGAATCATGTGAGCTGATTGTTTTAGCATCAAAGGCATATTTTGTAAGTCTTCTACAATATAGCAAACATCCAAACGCTTCCTTGAGGCACCTAAGGTTTGACTATTCTAAGAAGGAAACCTGAAGTAAACAAAAAACCAGTACTTCTGTCTCACCCTAGCATATTACTCGTATGACTTAAGAGAGAGAGACAGAAAGACTTCAGGTTTGTTTCTTAGCTCGTCTCGGGTATAAGTAGATTAGTGACTAAAATCCTTGCATCCCTCCGCATTGCGGGTCCGTTACGCCATTGTTATTGAGACCTACAATGTTAATAAACACATTTCCTTTAAACAGTTGCAGATCTAGCTAAGTTCCATAACTAAGCTATCTAAATGGACTTCCACTATTACATCAGACGATATGAAACTGTTAATATTAGTTATCTTCACTCTGATTCCAGCTGAAGGACAGGTCATGGATGCAACTGCATTAACAGATATCAAGGACGAAAACATGAAACGTTCACACACCCCAAGGGTGGATAAAACACGAGAAAGGGAGAAATAGAGGATTGATGAGAAGTTGGAGGAAACTAAATTACCCTTCTCCCACATTGCTCTTCAATAATCTAGATTGTACATTTTAAATTTATTTATTTATTTATTCTGCCAACTGCAGGAATAAATCCCAATTATAGTTATATTTTGTGTTATTTATTTGTGTACGTTAAAATAAACTGAACTGTACCCGAATACGATCATCTTTGGGTAATTAGTTTATGTATCTCAAATAATTTAATCCGTGTAAAATAAATACATAAATAATAATGTGGAGCATCTGATTTACTACATGAACTGCAAGTTAATCCCTTATTACTAAAATACCATTATTAGGCCTAATATTATATATTACACATAAGGTTGATCAAACGAGCATTACAGGTTGGAAAACCTAAGAATTTCTTTACCCGCTGGTTAGGAATCAATAATGGAAGTGAGTGTATTAAAAATAAAAAAAATTCTCATTTATACTGTGCCTACCAGTGCATTATTTTAGGTCGACCATTTACTCCTTTTGATATATTCTGTTTTCCAAAAAAAGGGGGAGATTATATTATTCAAATTATTTATTTGTTCATAAGGTCTTAAAAATAGGGCAAGGCATTAACGTTCAATTCATTCATAATTTTTATATTTCGTGGTAGATCAATTTCCGACCTCGTAGTAAATATTATGCTCTTATTTGTCTTTTAAGTAAACATTTTAAATACATTAAAATGAGAGACAGAGAGGTCTAAAAACAGAAAGAGAGAACACTTAAGATAGGTAGAGCAAGAACGAGACAGGATGGGACTAGAGAGAGGGGAGAAGAGATGGAGGGGAGAGTTGTAGAAACAAAATAATCAGAGGTAGCTAGAGAATGAGAGAAGAAAGACAAGCAAACAGAAATGAGATTCACATTTCTTCATATATAGACCTACATACAGGGTGTTAATGAATAACACCGAAATATTTTACCTGTGTATAGAGGGGACATAGACAAGCAACATTTATTAGCAGATTTTTGCTCTATAGATTCAATTTTTCCTATTACAGCATAAGATCTCCCAGGGCATGGCCGACACTGGCTTCTAACATTATAAACAAATGCAAAACAAAGAACTTCGTTGTTAACACTGTAGTCAGTAGTTATGAATGAAAGAAGACTAATGCAGTGGTTGCCAGTCATGTGATTAGTCTGTAAATTTTGCAGATTATGAAATCTCTAAATTATGATATAGCTGTTGATGAATGATCAATAATCAAGTTTGCATCGATCATTAAGAAGGCATGAAGTCAATTTAATGAAAATTTTAATCCTATTTCGTTTAATTAGGCCTATTGACTTATGAGTACCAAATTGCAATGACTTTAATGCCCTGTAGTGTACACATTTTACGTCATAGAGTAAAAATCTCCTAATAAAAGTTTCTTGTCTATGTTCCCTCTATACACAGGTAAAATATTTCGGTGTTATTCATTAACACCCTGTATATACTTATTCTGTTGATATCTGAAATCTTAAAATTTCAAAGCTGATTACAATACACGTACTTCCTTTGCTAGCCTATACAGATAGAGTAAGTAAAACCTAATTAAAATGTATAATGCAAGTAACTTGAAACTTATAATGCTAATAACTTTTTCAAGAACGTTAAGTTACCATTATACAACATTTAAAAATATGGTATTAAGGACTCATGAAATGTGACTTTTTAAGCAGGTTTTCATCAGCAAGTCAAATGCATAATAAATATCGTACTACATTTACTGAATAAAATAATAATAATAATAATAATAATAATAATAATAATAATTTGATTATAATAATAGTAAATATTAATAGTAATAGGCCTAATAATAACAGTAAAAGTAATAGTAGGCCTAATAATAATAAACTATCACTTCTTAAAATCACGTCTTTCATGGTACTGAAGTTTTCAGAAATATATTTTTTCTGTAAATATATCGTACTTTTCTTCTCGTTCACAGATCCTAATTGCACTTATATTATACAAGATGTCAAGTCTTACTGTTCATAATGGATGCAGTTGAGCTTATATCCAATGTAAGAAAGGAAATTCAATTTCACTGAAAGAAGCTCTGCTTCAAGAATTTAATTAATCTCCGATTATATGTAGCCTGTTGAGGTCGAGATATTACGCTCTGTTCATTCAAGTTTCAAGCAATACATGACATAAGCAGTAAACTTGGATACGCAATGAAATGGTTCTAAAATTTAATATTAAATTTCCTGCACTTTAATAATATGTCACTTGGTACAATAACACGGGAAATATGCTATAAAATACTGTTCATATATTGTGGGTTATAGCAAAAAATTAAATTACTGAAGAGCAAACATCCAGGATAAAAGATTATGCAATACAATTTTTATAATTATCAAGAGAGACAAACGGAGGTTAAGATTAATAAAAATATAACGATTTTCATCATTATATTGATATAACTTTCCTAATGATGTAAAAGGCGGAGTTAAGGCCATAAAGCCTTCTCTACCACTCAGCCAGGACAAAAATTTCTGGTTTTCACGAATGACAATTTTAACACGTGAATAAATAGCTTCAAAATTTAAAACAAAGCATTAATCTATTAATTTTTATCTTGGTTTATATGCACTTATTGCAGCGACGCATAAGACAATAACCATAATAACAATAACCATTTGAGGGGAGGGCAAGGTATTTTCTGCCTACCCCAACATTTGTCTCTGTCATATAAGAAGTACTAAAAGTCAATTCTTTCCCCCACCAACAGTATTTTCAATTGTGAAATCAATTGAAGGTGGCCTTGGTCATTTGTGTTAAAAAATCTTGGTAAGAAAGCATCGCTGAAATATATCAATCATGGTTAAAAGATAGATAAATGCATTGAAAGAGATAAAAAAGAAGTGGTATTGAGAATTAAGTTAATAAAATTAAGACCAAAAACGTGGGTGAAGTAATAAAATAAAACGTGAAGAAAGTAAGTAAACTTGATTGAAGGCAGAACAGTCGGATTAAACAAGTATAACTCGATCGGTAAGACCTGAGCCAAACACGCGCAGATAGCTTATCGTCCGCCGGTAGCAATGAAGTAAGGGCAGAAGAGAATGCATATACTCTACTATTCATTCCAAACTATGCGGTTCATAATAGCCCTAACTATAGAAAACAAAAATAAAGTGAATAAAGTGTTTGTTTTTTTAGTTATGAAATATTATTTAAGTAATGGTATGCAACTGACAGAATATCGCTGTTGGGTCTTCACTATTGAATGCTGCGAGGCTAACTAAGATGTTTTTACACGGTCTGTACAATATGAACTGGCAAAGAACATCACGTCCTATGAAGGTCAGGCAGGTCTAGATTACGTCATCGTAGACTACTGCGCAGCCGTTTGTTTGGCTCAGGTCTTACCGATCGAGTTATACCTAGGGCAAACGAACGTGAATTAGCAGGTGCCTGTTTTTTTCCTTCATAAATTAGCATTTAAACTAGAAGCCCAGGGGAATTCTGTGACGGCCCCACCAAATTAGTTGTTTAAATAACAATCATTCATGTCTGAATTGAGTAATCTTTAGTTCTATTAAAAGAAATAAGAGACATAATAGGCCTAATACTAATTAATAAATTCAGGTAAACTGATGTAAAAAGTGCCAGTATGTTTCTGTTTAATCAGTTACGACTGCAATTATGATATGCAGAATATGTTTTTTTTAAATTGATTTCCAAGTTAAGCTCCCGATTTATTCATTAAGCAGGGCTTACGGAAGAACAAAGGTCTAGTTTTTTTAAAAAATCAGATTAAAATCTTCCAGCATCATCTGAACTGTACAGATTTGTGATATCTTGACAATCGCACACTCACATAAAAATACAAAAAAAATGAAATTGACCGGTTTCGGGATTTGAACCATGGAACTCCAGAATGTGAGGCCAAGACTTTACCATCTCGGTCACCTGGGTGAGTTTAACGGTCTGGTTGGATAAGCGCGTGTAAAAAAATAGTGTTTCTGGTCATAGGTGACTGTATTTTAATTTCCAAAGCCTTATAATATCACAGCAAAACAATTGACTATGTTGTCAAGATAACTGATATGCTTTTCTTTTATAAATTCTTTCGAATACGTATATTATCATAAAATAGACACTAAATTGAGCATTACTCCGAAACAGTTCAACCGATTTCATCCAATATCAACAGACGTCTTCCCATGGACATTATAAATGTGTATACCAAGTTTCATAAAAATCCACTAAAGCCTATTTGAGTTACCGCGTCTTTAAAATAGACACTAAATTGGGTTTTACTCCGGTACCGGTCTACCGATTTGGTCCAATATCAGTAGACGTCTTCCCATGTACATTATAAATGTATATACAAAGTTTCAGGAAAATCCAATAAAGCATATTTGAGTTATCGCGACTTCTCATATATTAACATAAAAGGCACTAAATTGGGCATTATTCCGGCACTGGCCAACCGATTTGGTTGAATATCAATAGACGTCTTCCCATGGACATTATAAATGCGTATACGAAGTTTCATAAATGTACGATAAAGCGTATTTGAGTTATTACGCCTTTAAAATAGACACTAAATTGGGTTTTACTCCGGTACCAGTCAACACATTAGGATCAAATTCAATAGGGCACTTCTCATGGACGTCATAAATGCGTGTACCAAGTTTAAAGGAAATCCGATACAGCGTATTTCTAATAGAAAGGCGCCATAATCTATTAAAATAGGCACTAAATTGGGCATTACTCCGGTACCGGTGAACCGTTTTGGTTCAATATCAAAGGGTTCTTCCCATGGACATTATAAATGTGTTTTCCAAGTTTCATGAAAATCCGAAAAAGCGTATTTGAGTTATGGTGCATACAGACACACGGACGGACAGACAGACGGACAGACATTTTTTCATCCCCCACACAATCTCATAAAGTACCATACTGGCACTTAATAACAACAATTGGCGACGTTCACTCGACTAGACAATTCGGAAGCAATCTGATAAAATGCTTAAAAACTGGTTGGTTTCATGCAAACTTGCATGTAAGCAACATGAGCCTGAAATTTAATTAGCATCTCTGGTTCACACCAGACTTGTATTTTCTCGCTTGGACTTCCCAGTGTTGTGCACAATAAATTTCATTCATTCCTTGTTTCCACAACCTTCTCTTCTTGCTTAGCGCTAGCCTGCGCCGTTTTTCAGAAACAAGATAATCCCTCAAGAGAAACTAACGAAGCTTGTTAGAAAGAAGTAGAATTCTGTATAAGCCAAGCCGAAGCTAGTTCAGAGAAGTCAAATAGTACCTTCTTTATAAAGAAATTTTGCAAGAGATATTAATCTTTACAATACTGAATTTATATATTGATATAAGCCACCATCAACTGAAATCATCTAAGTTTGAAATCAATAGAGAGAATTGCAGTAGAATAACTGATTACTATGGAATACAGTCGAACGCAATGATAAAAATTCTCACAATTTTACATGTAATTTTACTCTTTAAATATTGCATTTCTGCTTTTATACAGTTTTTGAACGAATTTATACGTCAGTAGCAGTGAAAAGGTTAAGACTGAACTGAATACTCGATTTTGTTAAATAACATTCTGATGTAAATAATAAATAATTATTCTGTATAATTATTTAAATTAAGATGCACATGTGTTAGAATAAAAAAAAAAGTTTAGTTAAGAACTGAGTTACAAAATCCATCAGTTTACACAGATTTACAACACAGAAGTAGGATAATATATTATGACCATTGCTCAATCAAAGGTTTGATAATACTTTTGTTGAGACTACATTAAATTTGTCCTTATTTTGTTATTGATCTATTTATACAAATAGGCTAATTGGTTTCTCTAGGACAGATGCATTGTTAGTTCATTTACAGTCGGGATTCCACGAATTTTAACGGACAGGTAAACTAATCTAAGACGTCATTGTTATCATGAAAATTTGCAGCACATATTCCATAAAACACCATATTATCGACGCTTTTCAGCAGTTATGAAGAATTTTACTTTCTCTACTCGTACCATAAGCGGTAAGTAGGGGAAGTATTGTGTTTAACCCTGAAATGTCCAGTTTTCAACAGTGATACATGGTTTCATATCCCCGAATTAAAAAAAAAAAACAATTTTCTGAAACATGTCTATATGTGTCCACTAATGTCTATGTTGAACAGCTTAGCTCAAAAAGAAAAATATACATATGTACGTATCATAGGCGTAACCAGGCCGACCATATGGGGGGGGGGTTACAACATCCGCGGGGTCTGGCGAGTATGGAAGGAGAGGGGGGTCCGGGGGCCCTCCCCCGGAAATTTTTAAAAATTAAGATGCAAAATAACGAGTTTTAAGCTTCCGGGGGTTCTCCCACGGAAAATTTTAAAAATTAAGACGCAAAATAACGAGTTTTAAGCTTCCCACGCTTTATACTTGTATTAAGCAATTTATGGGCAGACTTAAAAAAATTATACAATTTTCCTTTTTTTAATCAATGGGGGGGGGTTCAAACCCCCAAAACCCCCCCCTCGCTACGCCTATGGTACGTATGTATGTACTTATTGACACTGCAATAGGGCTTTGCCCGGTGGTAGTGGTGTCAATTACATTTACAAGAAAACATTAAAGATTAAGAAACCGTCAAAAACTATTACAGATACCCATTCTAATAACTAACAACATATGGAATTAAATAAATATATGTCAAGTTAAATAAAGAAATTAAAACTAAATTTTATATTTTGATGAAGTATCTTCCATCATTGGCAACAAAATATGGTAACGACTTTCTCCTTCTTTTACTATAATTGTACATGAAGAAATGCCATTTCTTGCTGTTCCCTTGGACACGGCTCTAAGGGTGCATAGCTGCTCTCGGGAAACGATGTCTGGAGATGGGCAGACCACAAAAACATTTGGTATGGCCATTCAGCTGTTAGAATTTGAAGTAAATAGTCAGTAGATATTACCTGGGATATTTTAAATGCTGAATAGAATATATAACTGTTGGATAATACGCATTAGACTTATGGAATAGGCCTACCATGTTGCCTGAAAGCAACATTGCGAAACTAACAGGTATAAATTTTCAATTTGTCTGCCAGTTAAAAATGCACATAAACTGCATATCCTAAACTTTCATTTGAAACATATTTTCGAATAAATATTTTAAAATGTAGTTATAAGCAACTTGTTCTATGTATAAATCAGGCATTAAGTCTTGCCTTACGAATAATATGGCTGCGAATGAATTCAGAAAACCGAATATGCTTTCTCGCAATTCAGTGATCTTCATGTTGAAATATGAAAGGTAGAGGAAGTAATGTGAGTGTTTAACATAAGATTGTTTCCGTAATGTTACAGAAATATGCAATAAGACGCACACTTTTACTCCACTTAAAAAATGTTCGATTTATTCTACGCTCATGCTGCTATGGGACTATTCTGATCTCATATTCGACACGTGACAATAGAATACTGCTGATCAGTATGTAGAAACAACTTCACAAACTTTCCTCCCGTGAGACTATTCCATGTAAAAAATGCAGCGTCAGACAAGTTTACAATGTAATAAAATTTACTGCGCATTGTATAACATTGCAGCGTCCATAGAAACGCACAGAATACGTATCGTTTGCATGCAAATGAGCACGTCCTAGGCGATGTATTTCTCGTTTTAAGATGATAAAAAAATCAGATCATTCGTCCTAGAATAATGGAAGATTGTCCATTGGGAAATATATCATTGATGTTGTCTCCTACCCTGGAATCTCCAATGGCTAACGAAATTGAATGCTTAAAACGCAGGACGGTGCTCATTGCATTCATATTAGTGACTGCAGCCTATTATTAGTATTACATTCAAATAACTCGTTATAACAATGTGATTACTTTCAGGCTGCCTTCAGAAATTAAAACAATCAGAAAAACTAACCGGTCACATTATGTTTGGGCTTTTGAAGTCAGGAATATCTATTCGCTAATCTGACCTATTTCAGCCTCTTGGATTCAGTCTCAGTACAGGTGTCCGATTTCAGGTTCTGCTATACGAGTTTTCTTAAATCAAATTATTTCATAGTACAGTAGAGTTCCGTATAATGCGGACTAGATGGGACTGGACCCTATCCGGTTCACCGAGAGTATGGATTAAACGGAATTTGCTTCAAAATGCACGTACTGTAATTTACTGTAATACAAGTATTAGTTGGGTAAAACTATAAACATATATTTTGTTATAAATATAATTTTCCCTACAACTCTATTTTATTGTAGGTACTGTATACATAGGGGGTACGCGGTAGCGTAGTGGTTGAGGCGCTGCGCTACAAACCGGAAGATCGCGGGTTCGATTACCGATGAGGTTGTTGAGATTTTTCAATTGACCTAATCCTTCTGGTGGCACTATGGTCCTGGGGTTGACTCAGCCTCTAGCAGAAATAATTACCAGGAGCAATCCTGGGGGTAAAGGCGGCCGGTGCGTAAGGCTGACAACCTTACCACCTTCATGTTCCGAATGTCCAAAATCTGGGAGCCTCAACCTCCTTGAACCCTCTGGGCCTCCAAGGCCTGTAAAGGGATCACTTTACTTTTACCGTATATGCTAAATAAATAGACTTAAGTTTTTAACCAGTGAACTGATGTAGGATTAAAAAATCTTTATTATTAAGTTAATATTTAAAAAAAATTGATTGTTCGTCCTTCCGGATTAACTGGATGTCCGGAAAAGCGGGACACTACTGTATGTGGATTAGATGTTTATGTGAAACCAAACTTTGAGAGTATTCCGATAAGGGATTACTAGGGATCGCCGCAAGTCGGACGTCACACGTATATCACAAGATGCTAACAGTTTTCAGAATGTAATTTCAATATATTTAACCTTCAACGATAACTTATAATGTATACAGAGCGAACAAAAATGTATTATTAACTCTATTATTAATTATTATAAATAACAAATAATATAAATAATCATTATTTACAAAGTGAGTTTGAAGCTATTATTTCATAGTGAATCTCGCAATTACTACGTAGGTATACACCGGTATATTACTAAGAAGTTAAAACAATAAAGAAACTGAAACGTTCACCTCTAATGGGGTACTTTAATTCTTCCTTCAGCTCTATACAGAAATATTTTGCAGGTGGTCATAATAAAAATATGTCAATGTGAACTTGATTAAACTATTTTAGCTTTTTATCTGACTCTCACTACTAAGATGGGTAAAGTGTATGACAACAGTCATCTTCAGCAAATGATTCCTATACCACAACGCTGAGGTCAGAAGATATTTGTGTACGATTTTGTTGTATAGTCTACACCGTTTTTCCTTTAAGAACAAAGTTAAAGTTTACAAAAACCAGTCTGTCTCACTCTTAGGTCATACGAGTAATGTGTTAGAGCGAGACAGATGTACCGGTTTTTATTTACTTTAACTTAGTTCTTAGATTGAAACAGTTTTAGTACATGTGTCTTGAACTGTAGTTGTTCGATTTTGTGAGATATTTGTGTTTTGTTTTTCAAGCCTCGGCCTGTTTGTCCAAAACATTGAACATTAAGTTACATCACTACAAACTTGACCATCTTTTCCACTAAAAAAGTGAAGTTTCAGACATATTTTTCTTCCTGGTGGGCTGAATACTATCTGAAAACAAATGCAAAAGAAAACTCATTGGATAACAGACGAAGGGTTAATTTTTTTTTCGGCTACTAAACCTAGGCCTAACCAATGTATAAGAGGAACTTTGAATATATATATTATGTCCCTTAACTTTTGTTGCTTGTTGACTCAACTTGAGTATATGAAGGAATAGCATTACAGAAGTCTATTCTTAGCAGCTTATTCTTTGCCGTACGCGTCAGAATCATGAAGTACTTAAATACATACACACACGATGTCTCGAGACACAATCACTTAAGACGTTCAAGGGCGGATAATGCTATTATATTTGACAATAAAGGCGCTTGACCGAACAGTTAACAACTTCCTGGGTATGTGGACCTGACTAGAGTCACGTCGGAGGTATGAAATATCAATATTGAGACTTAGATGGTAGCTCTGACGACACTAAGACATAAGGGGAGAGCTTGAAGTTTATGTTTAAAAAAGAAACCGGAATTCATATGATAATAAATAATACAGCCTTTTGTCAGTTTGGAAATGCGCGCTGGCTATCGGTGACCACGGAACTGAGTTCGAATCTCTGTCAGCGAGAGTGGAGTAATATTCGTACTGGATGAGTTCGTATTGTTTTCCGAATTTCGTTCCCCCAACATTATTCACTGCTACCCACCCTTCCACTTCATCTCAATCATCATCGTCTCGTTTCAAGAAAAATCCACCGTAAAATTATAGGCCTACAAAAAGCGACCTAAATAAGAATAGGAATAATAGTAATTATAATTAACTTTGATTTATATGAAATTAAGCTAATTTAAAGTGAATAATAGTTGTTTATAAAATTATGGCTTTATCTAAATTTAAGTCGACACGCCTTTTTTTAAGTCAATGACAACTCAAAGGTTAATTATTTCAGGTGTAAATAGAAGAGTTAATTTAAGTATCGCGTGTCTCTTCGCTTCACTGCCATCAAAAGAGTTCTACAATAATTAATTCTATAGGGATTTTGTGGTTATGCGTAAATTAAGTTATTACGTCTACTCCGAAACCTAACCTCACTTAATAAAATATGAAAGGACCTTAGGGCTTTTTTGCATACATCAAAGATGCATTAGACAACTGTAAGTTACACAGTATTTCATTTGCAATTAATAGCAATATTTTTATTTAATAAGCAAGGAAACTGTGGTTCCACTGTCGATTTTTTATGTAGTTTAACATTGTCTATTATTATAAACTTACGGTCGGCGAACGTTGCTAGAGTAATAATTGACATTTTTATACTTTTTTCAAAATCTTGTTTTATTTTGTTTTAATTCTTAATATTTAATTCAATGCAATAGATTAGTGGTTCCCAAACTTTTCAGTCCGCGGACCCCTTGAAAATAATTAAAATTTCGCGGACCCCTTCTGGGTTTTGAAACAAAAACTTCGGTAAATAAATACTTTGATTCAAATGTATTAAATTCAATAGACAAAATAACAATATCAATGGTAACAAATAGAGTTTACTCCTTAATGTGAACAGTGAAGCTGCTTTTGATTAATTAGCTCTGCAATGTTAGGTTTAATGTCTGATAATTTCAATATTAAGTCACTTTCAACTTCATGTTTATTTCTCAACTTTAATTTCAAGTACGTGAGGTGGGAGAATGCTGTTTCACATAGATAAGTAGTGGGGAACACAGTTAAGCACTTCAAAATTACGGGATATCCTATTTCTTCTTAAACCGCCTGTGGACCCCCTGAAACACAATCGCGGACCCCACTTTGGGAACCACTGCAATAGATTATGTTTATCCAAGCTAATATTGACGACAATTAATCAAAACTTACTGCGCCAAATTGTATTGTTTAAACTTCCTTGAAAACCACGAAAGTCTATTACCTTTTTCTATTAAGAAAGTGAATTAAAGTTAAATCGTCTGAGGATTCTAAAAAATCGGGGGTTAAATTGGAAATCTTATAAGCGTGAAGCAATGTGAATCCTTCAATACTGCTGTCTCATCTCTGACAATCATTCTTTCCAGTCCCCTCTTTCATTCTAATTTCACTTCCTTACTATTTTTCTCTCTGCCTCCCTCTAATCTCTCTGTCGCTAGATTTAATCACTGTTATACATATGCAACATAGCCTACAAAGAAGAGCGACAGTGAAAGTGTGGAAAAAAAGAGGAAGAGTGAGAAGGATGGGGAAATAAAGAACCATGAACAAAACTTACCACATTTTCAATCTCACAAAGCTGAATGAATTCTATAAGTTCCATTCATATCGCTCTGAACCTTGCTCGAGTAATAATAATAATTATCTCAGGCATCCAGCATTGTGGTTCACTGACTCCATTCTCTTTCCCAATAATAGGGTAGGAATAAAAATAATTAATACAATGAATATTCTTCTATTGTTTTTACAGATGAATGATTTCCTTTGAAAAGCCACAAAATAGTTAATTATATCATTTTCTAACAAAGAGTTAGCCTATATGTAGGTGAACGATAAGGCATAAAAACATAAGGAGAAAAAGTCACTTTAAATCAATAGTAGGTACCTTTAAATATAGGCCTGTTGTGAACTACCTTGGGCCTGAAATGTGCGGATTTTGATAGAATAATAAAGCATATGAATTTAAAAAATTAAACAATCTGCGATAAATGATTATTCTTGCTTTTAGTTACTTCTCCTGCCCTTGACTGAGAGTACTGTGTTCAACCCCTAAATATTTTTAAACATAAATACACGTTTTGAGGTCCTCTGATTCAAAACATGTTATTTCCAGAACTTGTATATGGTTAAGTCTATGAGTCTAAAGCTCTAGAACGAAAAATCGCACAAGAATGTTTTTAAAATTTGGGTTAGGTACTTTCTGGGGCTGCGACGACTTTCTCTTAGTACCACTTTACATGAAAAAAGGTTTCCTTCTCTCTCTCTCTCTCTCTCTCTCTCTCTCTCTCTCTCTCTCGAAAACTGCTCTAATGATTTTGTTTACTTTAGGTGCTTATACTAAGAGCTAAAACCTTTATTTGAAAAACATTTTTCCGCAAACAAATCTCTGAAGGGTAGTTATAAGCCAGCCGCTGATTGTAGAACTCAGTCTTGCCTGAACAATAGACCTTTGCATGAGGTTAAACAACTGAATATGCGCTCTTTGTAATTCGGCCTCTTATTCTATATCAGAATGTGAAATGAGAAAGGTGTATTGCCCATGAAAATTACGCGAGTGCATTAATAAGAGTTTTTGGGTTGTGTACCCTTCGGGTATACGATGAAATGTGGTAACGACGTTCTCACTATTACAACCAATTTACGTGAATAAGAACGCAAAATTTTTATTTGGACAGAGGAAATTACGTGTTTCAAATCAGATTTTTAATATAAATTTCTTTGTAACCGGTAGCCTATATTAAAAGTTATTTGTTTGTAGTTAAAAATACCAAAATATTTGTATAAGTATATATTATTGTTTTTAATAGTTCTCATATTAATTTTTTTTATAATAAGAAAAAAGTATAATTTATTACTGGCAAACGTAGTATAAAATAATTTGCTTCACGAAATATCGACCGAAATAGATAAATGTTAATGCCGAAATTAGCCATTTCACCAAAAGACATTTCCTATAAATACATTTTCCATTTGCTATTAAATAAAACGTAGACCATTCCCTGCTGATACTTAACAAACACATGCTTTTTAAAGCGTTTTAATATTCAGATTCTAGTCAAAATAAAATGTTCCCTTTGGTAAAAACAACATGGCAAACAACGGTTCTCATATATTTACTCATATCTTTAAACAAAGACGTCAGAATTTCTAAAACAATATACTTGCAACACATCAATCATATGTTTTAACAAATTATCACAACATGTTTTGTAATCGTTCAATGATTTCCCAGGAAAAGAGTGAATCACCGCAGTAGTACGTCAATGAGAAATGCGTAAAAATTGAGGTTTAAAATAACAAAAAACATGAAGTCAAACAGTTTTCAGTAATTTTCTTTCAAGGATTACCGACTTTTGCATTTTGACCATTCTCAAAAGGCAATTTTTTTTGGGAGAGGGACTTCTATTACCAGCTATTTTGAAGCTAAAAGAGTTGTTTTGGCCTATGTTGAATAAGCAGTTAAACCTAGTGTAAGATAAATGATAGCAAACGAATGAGATGATTCATTTTGAACTTGTTTTTACTGTTACCATTTTATAACCATGGCAAAGACCCTAACACCTTACTCTAACAATGACACAGAGTGTAATTTATTATTATTCTATTACCACCTTGGTATCTTAAGTTTCGGTTTAAGGACTATAAATCCATAAAATATTCACAGTTTCGACTAAAACACAGCCTACTGAAAATTTAATTAAAAAACCTGATGTGTAACACTCATATGAGTTTCTCGTAATTTAAATTGTGGAAAAGAGTAAGCGGCCGCATTGCCGAAATGTGCATTCAGTAGGCTTAAAGGTTGAAAAGGAAATACTGCTTCTACGTTTTCACCGCTATGTACAGAATACAAACTATACAGAAGGAAAGAAGATGAAAAGTGAAGAAGAAATAGCTTTGTCACAATCCTATGGGAACAGTCTGCGCTGATTGCAAAGGGAAAGTTTGATGCAAGAACTAGATTCCAGAATCGTTAAACCAGATAAGGGTAGGAAAATTTTTCGTTGTGAAGTCTTTCGGTCAGTCAATAGTTGAATCAGCGAATCTGTCATCTATCAATGAGTCAATCAGTAAGTTAATTAAATCAACAGTAAACCAGTCAGTCAGCCAACCAGTTAATAAAAAAATATAGAAATCAGATAATCAATAGGCCAGTCAGTTAATCACTCAGTTAACCAGTCAGTCAGCCAGCCAGTCAGTCACTCAGTCAGTCAGCCAGCCAGCCAGCCAGTCAGTCAGTCAATCAGCAGCCAGTCAGTCAGTGTAAAGCTTCAGATTTCCTAATTATTCAACATTAACAACGATACATCTATATCAATAGTGATAAGGAAATGAGATTCAAATTAATTCGAGATTGAACAGTACCTCAAGGGCAAGCATATAGAAAAGAAGGAAAATTGCGTAAGTGGAATGCACATCATACAAATAAGTTATACATTTTATAGAATAAACGTGATCTTAATTTAAATAAAATAACTAGACCACGAAAAAAAAAATGAGCCTATAATTAAAATGAATAAAAACAGTAAAGGCATAGGCCTATATACCTTTGCAAGAAATCCAAATACATTTTCATTAGACAGTTTGAAATAAACTTAAACGAAGCAATCAGCAAAACTAATAACGGAAGAAATCACAGAACAAATAGGCTACTTTCAATGAACATTATATACATTTCAATGTCAGTAGGCTTTTTCAGGAAACGTCCATTACCTAATATTTGACCACACCTAAAACATTTTCGCCTAAAATTGTTTTGACTGTTCTGAGATTATGCTCCAAATATAATGAACTCTCAGCTACAATAGATCTGGATCATAACTCCATTTAGGAGTTAAATTCTTGTGATTTCTACTTATATTATGATTACATTTTATACATTTTCCAAAATATGGTATTGTCTTATCTTGAATAATTATTTACTTGTTTTGTTTGTTTGATTGTTTTCAGTTTAGTTTTAGTTTAGTAATGACATATTTTATTTGTTATATTTAATGCATATGTAGCTGAGCATTGATATGTTGTAACACAAAATAAATAAATAAATTAATAATAGTATCATACGTTATGTTTAACAGTTAGTAATACAACCACCTATTATTACGGGCATATGACTAATCTGGACTAATTCTTCCGATGGTTTTAATACATTACGTGCTTCAATCGATTCACTTCTTACAAGTAAGGTAAGTTTTCCTTAACTATATAAACAGTAACAAAATTACGATTCTTAAACATATTTCTAAGTGGGCCTACTTTTTCAACATTCGTATACTTGACAGGTTTCCTTTTCCGTATCAGTATACAATAGGTATTATTTATATAATATAATATAATGTATTATACATTTCTATAAATAATATTTAATTATGAATGTATTAGCTCGTCGGTTTTGTGTTAAATTGCATCTAATAGAAACTAACATCGAAAGAAACTAACTTGCTAAATAAAATTATATCACTCGAAATCAAAAATAAAATGAAGGTAAATAAACACATTTTATAAATTATTCAAAATAAGAAAACTTTAATAATGGACAACTTAAAACAAGTATTATTACATAAATATCGATGTTTTTCATATAGAATAACATACAACGTCTGACTTCCGTTTTAATTCAATACGGGATGTAAAATTAATAAGGATAATAAATTCGAGACACACATCCACAAGATTACCAGTTCCCTTACGAACAATGGCAATAGGCAGTTTATGTCATAGCACAAGGTATTGTACGTCTTTCACATGCAATAAACTAATCGAATACTTCTTTCTATTGTTCAGTGTCTAGAGTGTATTATTCACTTTAATTAGAGGTTCTACGACTGTGAAAAATTAAACCCAAGGGAGACTTCTACTGCATGCAAAATGCTGAGTGGAAAAATTAGCTACAAGACGCTGTACTCCCGTGTTCTGTTTTTAAGTTTTGTGGAAAAGGAAGTGGGATAATCAAAGTAAATAATGTAATCCGATTGGTTGTGACAAAGCAATAAATGAATAGATTTCATATTTTTCTTCTTCATCTTTTCCTTCCTCTTCCTTCTCCTTTCCTTCTGTAATCCAATTTCAAGTCTTATTTCCTCCTCTTTGGTCTTCCATGATAACTTTTTCCTTCTTTCTCCTTACTATTTTTGTTTCCGACCTTTTATAAAATAACGTTCTTAATCCATTCTTCATTCCTTACCGGTATTTTGGATGTTGTAACTTACTTTATAATCCTATGTTGTACAGATAAATTATCTTGTTTTGTCCGATTATTCACCTTGCAGTTTTCATTATTTTCTTTCGTTATGTTTTCTTTTCAGTTTTTCTCGGCGCGTAAATAATCACCGATCAATCTATTGCTGTATTGTTTTGACTTTTCATCCTAAACGAAACTATAAGTTAATCATCGCGGACTCGTAGCCAACCAAGCTAACGACGAGAACACGCAGGTGGTCATATAAGTTATATTAAACTAAACTCCGTCGCGCTACGTCCCTGAATGGACTAGGCCTACCACCCGACCGCTGCATCATCTACTAGAGGCAGATGGCAGGATTGGGGGCATGTGGTCAGATTGCCGTCACTCACGGCTGTTAATGGTGGTTTCCATGACTGGATATAAATTATATACAATTCTCAAAATTATATTATAAAAGGTATTATATTTCCCAAAATTGTTCACATCAAGTCATCAATAGACTGTAAGGATCTGTTAAGGCCAAAGTTCGTAACTTTCTTTTAGCTGTGACCCAAAATCAACTAAGCCAGGGAAGTCAACTACGTCTTGTGATGACGTTTGTGGAGCAAGAGCATGCGGATCCCTTGTGTGTGACGTCAGCAAGAGCGCACGGTAGTAGGGGTGTTTAGAGTACGCTAGAGCTAGGCACTAGAGGACCTATTCACTTTAGCTCTGTGGGTAGAACAACTTCTGGTTGGAAATACGGAGCATTTTTCAAAGTTATTGCAAGTACGCGATCCTGATAGTGTTCTCTCTGCAGAACATGTGTTAGTTCTGCAAAACATTCTTCTTCAGTTCGAATCGAGGTTTCAAGATGTGGAAAACCTTTCTCCAATGTTTAAACTTTTTGCTACCCCATATTCAGTTATGTCAAAGACGTTCCTTGCCGGTATCAGTTGGAACTGCTAAACTTACAATGCGACGATCTGTTAAAGGACAAATAGGCCTACGAACGTAAAGTGGTCTTGGGTAACTTTTACAGAAATTTCTCTGAAACCAGATTCCCGAGACTTGCCGCACGAATATTATGTAATTTTGGATCGACATATGTGACCGAACAATTTTTTTCACTAATGAAACGTGCAAAGCTCAAATCAAGAAGTACATTGTTAAATCACAACCTAAATGTAGTCTTCGATTAAATATTGCTCAAACATTACGCCCCAACATTGATAAACTTGTTAAAGAAAAAGAGACAGGAAAGTCAGAAAATTGTTACTGTAATCTTGTATCATCTAAGGTGCAGACGAGCTTGTAGCCTATGGTAATTAATTCAGTTCATTTTTTTTTATCATTTTTACTGTAGTGAATTATGTTAATTCAAATGATAGTAGCCTATTGTCTATTTTTGTCAAAGAACATAGATTTTGTGGAAAGGGAATTGTTCTCACAGAATAGAAAAATATAATTATTTATAATATGTTAAACTGCTGCGCTGTAATTAACCGATAAACTATCAAAAAAATCGATTGATGTTTCATTAACTCGGAAACACGTATTACGTAAGTTCTAACCCCCTAAATTCCCGCTGCCCGCAATACTAATGCCCCTCTCTTCCCCCCTGTTCACTGATGCCTACATTTCACATGCTCCTCGCAGAGATATAACGCGAGCAGTCAGAGCAGAAAGCAGTGACGTCACAGAGCAAGCTTCTGTCTTCCCCTGAACTAAGCAAACAACTTGTGTGACCCATGTACATGGTAATAAATTTGCTAATATAGTATTATAAACAATAGTAGTAATTAGATATAATACTAAGTCTAATATTAAAAATGTTGACCCTTTTCGTCAGTGCAAGTTGTCGATGTAAGTTGGCTCGTTCATTGGTGGCTGATTATTAAATTCTGGGACACAATGATGCTATAAGATTACACTGGGACATATTACGGAAATTCAGAATAACATCAATGGGACTCGGCTTGCTGACCATATGCGCTGAATCCTGCCTTTACCAATTTAGTCAATAGGAGACAAGACGCAGCAATCGGATGAAAGACCTAGTCTCTTTAGGGAATGTAGTGCCATGAAGTAAAGTTTGATCAGTGACATTCTCAATTGTTTGGGAGTTACATGTCACGAGTAATCAAACTACGTCGCGTCACGATCAGGGAGAATAGGTATAGGCTAAAGTGGTTTCTTAACCATGTCGCTTAAGCTAGTTTTCCTCCTTGGATGCCAATTAAACGAATGATGTGTTGTGGAGATAACAGTGAAGAGATCAATGTCTGCTGGCATGTAGCGGTCATGGTATTTGAGTGCTTCTCCCTCGAGTTTAATTTTCGTTATTTTACCACTTAATAGACCAGACTAATAGACCAATTGCTATCTGAATTATATCAACCTGGAGATTACAAGATTGTTAATGTTTGTTATTAACAAGTTCCTCGCGGCCATTGAATCTTTCTGGAGTAGGCCTACCCATTTCAGTTTAGTTGATTTATGTTATTTTTTTACAACAGAAAAGGAATCACTACAATGCGTTAATTTCCCAGTTAGCGTAATTTAACGATGATTTATTAAATTAACTCTCCCTTATATGAAAGTATTTAATCATGCCAGTATTAATGAAATGCAAGCCTTCTCCAGCTAACATTTTTAAAAGGATAATAAAGGAATTCCCATGTCGTATGTTTCTTATATTTCAAAACGTTCTTATTGCATTCATTTCAAAATAATATAATGAATTCAGTAGTAATTTGGTTGTCCATTCCTTTCTAAAGACATATTCAAATGTATTTGAATTTTATATTTGTCATCTTTTAATATAGGCAGTAGCAAGGAAACCATATTTTATAACAAAACAAGAGCCTATCTAGATTGTTTATCCAATGTGTTTCTTGATGTGAAAATGGGGTGGGAAGATATATATATATATAGAACATAGAACATAGAACTATAGTCGTTGCAAGAATTTTCTTATCCAATAAGCTTCTTGATGTGAAAATGGGGTGGGAAGATATATGTAAGAACATAGGACTATAGTCATTGCAAGATAAATATATATAGATATCTTGCAATGACTATAGTCCTATAGTCCTATAGTCCTATATATATATATATAGATATATATTTATCTTGCAACGACTATAGTCCTATGTTCTTTCCGGACATAAAAACTAGCCTATGTCCATGCAATATTTCAGCTTTATCAGTTTGGTAGTTTAGTAGTAGGCCTATATATATATAATATATATTACTGTATAGTATTGTAGGAGACTATGATAGCTGAACTTTTAAATATAAGAATAAGGTAATTTTCCTCAGTCTAAGTTGCAAGAGATCGCTCATAGTGCAATACGTTAGTCCAAGAGTTAATGTCAGTTTCTGGTTTATATTATACTTCTTGAAGGAGACAGTATTAATGACATGGTCTCATAGACTTGCAAATCTCGAATGCATATTTTACCATAATGAGCTGAAGGTTCTATTTTTATTACTTCCAGTAATTGTTTGTATTTACTACGGTATCTTGAGATGCCGGTAGATAAATTCTTCATGGAATAAACACGCACGCATATATCTCAGGGAAAAACAAAGAATACTGTACTCGTAAAAGTGAATGTATCAGAGAGATAGAGAGAGATGGAGGAGAGGGAGAGGGAGAGAGAGAGGGAGGGGGAGAGAGAGAGGGAGGGGGAGAGAGAAAGAGACAGTGAGAACGAAATGAAACAAAACTAATCATATTATACTTTTATAAGAATGGAGTGGTTCCTGTTTGTTTAGATTTCTCGCAGAAACTACTAAACTGATAAAGCTGAAATACTACATAGACATAGATTTTATATCCGAAAAGAACATAGGACTATATGTGCAAATGACACAGGTGTTAGAAAAGTAAGAATTCTGCCGTCTGCTATACGTCCTAAAAGAGCCTACACTTTAATAATATGGCAGATTCTGAAATAAATAATATATTATTTAATACAATTAATCTCGTAATATTCTTCTCATAAGAATAGGCAGCTAAAATAATGTATGAAGATAAAGTTTTCCGGTAACAAATATAAAAAAGGGCGGCTATTACGTTAATATCATGGTTCCACTTTAAAAAATAGAAAGGAGTGAACCTGGAAATTAAGGTATTCTGAATCCACGAAAAGCATGCTATTACGATCCACACGACCTAATTCCTAATTGTGCAGATTTTAATAGCTCATTTCTTTGGTAGAAACAAACAAAAATTGTCAACATTGAAATAGATTATTGTAAAGGTTGGAATGGGACGAGAAGCTGGTAGAGAGGAAACTATGAGGTAGGAAAAGATGAAGAATGTTTGATGTTGAGGAGTTGAACTCAGGAATTATTAGTTGCCAATAAAACCAATTCCAAATCCAAACATAATTCTTGCAAAATGTTACGTATAGGCCTTCATGGAATAAAAAGTTAATATTTTCTTAGACTGGCAACAAGTATTAGGCCTATACCTTGTCTGCTTTTTGAAAATCCAGATGCCTTCAACGTAATTTATCCGTAAAATTTTAGTTCATATAACATTCCTACACAGGCTATAAATCTCCGGAATTTTAAAGCGTCATACCTGAAGATATATGTGCAACACCAGCCAAGCACGCTAGAGACCACTTACCAGCAAAAAAGTAAAGAAAACAGTGAGTGAATTGCCTTCCTTAGAGATACGAAACTAGAGTATTCTGCATTCATTTAAATAATACATAACACTCTATGCATAAAGTGAAGTTTGAGGCTTATTATGGGCTAATACATGATATGAAAGTAATAATAAAATATCAGCGTAAAAGTAGTGCTGAGACAAATAACTGGATAACGGTTAACTGCACAGACAATTAAATGCAGAAAAGATAAAGCAGTTAACTGTTATTTGAACAAATAGTTAACTGGATATTATTTGATATTAGCTGGATTTTTATGTCAAATATCCAGACAATTAGTTCCACTGCAGTTAATTCTTCAATCAATTACCTGGATAATCACAAATAACTGGATACAATGACGTCGTTATCCAGTTATCTGGTTAAAAGTTATTCGGTAACTGGACAAGAGTTAATGGTTATTTGAACAATTATTTGCTCGGTTAACCTAGTTAACTTTTATCCGGATAATCTAAGCACTAGTAAAAAAGGGTCAAATACATTCAACAGACGGTCTGCAAAGAAATAATATCAGCTAAAGTACACTGGATAGACCTGTTCGTTACACCATAACCTCATTTGTAAAGGGCTGGGAATTAAGTATAATCTTGACGGAAGAAAATTTAACAAAAATCTTATGTAAAACACTCACATAACTTCCTCTACTCTTGATAGGATATATTCTAGCATAAAGTATTACGGTAGTGCGAATTCAGATGTCTCAACCTCAGTCGGAGTAACATTATTCGAGAGGAAAGATATAAAGCTTAAGTTTATACGTAATGTGTGCCTTCAGAGAATTTATTGATATGAATACACATAGACTAATAACAGAACACAGGAAATTAGCCTTTTAATACCAATTTTAACACAATGCAGAAAATTTATCTATGAGTAATATCATTAAAATAAAATCTACAATGTTATAGCACTAAACGAAATACATCTGTAAAAGTAAACACTACATACAAAAACCATGGCAAAAATTTTGGTTCTCTTTTATACAATTCAGTAATAAGACAATTTCCACACGTTAACCATGTAAAACTATGTAGGCCTAACTTGTAAAACGAGTACCGGTAATTAGGCTTGTATTTGTCATACTTCTTCCTTTTTTCCAGCCCATTTCCTAGTATAATTTACATGATCTATATTTCTTTATTTTCTGTATTTAATTGTATTACAAGTTTTTTGTTCTGGTTCTAGTTAAGTTACCAATTTGTAAATTTCCGTCTTTTCCTCAATTTTTTAGTAATGTAAACATAATTTTTAAATACCATATTATTAATGCCTGATATGGTATTTTTTTATTCACAGTATTATTAAAGCTGAATGGCACAGATACCCAAGCAATAATCATTTGAATATATATGCATAACGTTGAAATTTGAACACAGAAAAATAAACTTTACGTACATCTGAAATTATTATAACGGAATTAATGTAAATTAGTACAAAATGTGTAAGTTATATGTGGGATTTTAGGATTTAAATAATAAAATAGAAATTTATATTGAATGAATGAATCAATGAATGAGCCCATGAATTTCCCTTGTAGGGCTAGGGCCTTCTACTAGAGGGGAAGCTCGTTTAGAGAAACTCCCGTGGTGAGCTATTCCACGTGAGCTGGATAATACGAGGGGTATTCCGAAAGTAAGTTTCGTCAGTTTGTCACACGGACACTTTATTGACCCAAAAGCAATACAGCATGGCAGCATGAGCTATACACCGTGCACTATTTTTCGACATAATCGCCAGCGACATTGAGACATTTGTCGTAGCGTGCGATCAGTTTGAAGAACCCACTGCGGTAAAACTCCGTGCCCTGCGATGCAAGGAATTGGCGCACAGCCTGCTCCACCTCAGCATTGTCGTGGAAGTGACGTCCCGCGAGTGCGGCTTTCAAGGCAGGGAACAGGTGAAAGTCCGATGGGGCCAGATCAGTGTTGGGCATTAATCAATTAATTTTTCAATCAACTCGTTAATTGACTAAAAATTTAATTGCAATTAAATTAATTGCAATTAAACGTTTAATTGCATATTTCAATTAAATTAATTGCAATTAATTTAATTGCAATTAAACGTTTAATTGCATATTGCAATTACAAATTTAATTGCAATTAAATTAATTGCAATTAAACGTTTATTTGCATGTTGCAATTAAATTAATTACAATTAAATTAATTGCAATTAAACGTTTAATTGCATATTGCAATTAAATTATTTGGATTAATGTATGTTATTCGTAACTCGCAATTAAAATAATTGCAATTAACTTGTTTAATTGTTCTATGAAACAATTAAAACTAACAATTAACTTACTTACCTTTACCGAAATGAGTTAAAAGTATTACAAGATTTCGAAAATTTTACGTACATTAATAAAAATCAATACTACTTATTGATAAAAAAACGAATATCATCCTTCATTATACCCATTAGTTATATTTTAATGTATATTTTTAATTTGTGCAATGTTTTGACATCGTACGAGTACATAACAAAAAAGTCCACCGCTGTGGCTCAGGGGATCCGTTCAATCCTCTCCCGCAGCGGGCCCGGGTTCGATTCCAAGTTACCTGGGTGAGGTTTTTCCCGGAGTTTTCCCCTCACCTATGAGAGAAAAGTCAGGTAACTTTAGGCCCTTGTGGTCCCAAGATATCATCTGACCATCATTATTATCTTCATACCATCCTCGCCTTGTTTGAAGGGAGTGTGTGTGAGGGTGTGAATTGTGTGTATCGTCCTATGTGTTCGTGTCGTCTCGGAGGTGGCCCCGGCATTGGGATGATCACTCATCTGGGGAGGCCCTCCATGTCCTTGTCTGGTCAAAAAAGTGATCCTGAGAATATTCATTTACTTCCTGCTCATTTTCGATGCTGTGCACATACGTTAAGTCTATGCGCAACTACGGACGCAAACAAAATTTTGAGCGAGCAAAACACCCCATTGTCCGAAATGCATGCTACAGTCATGAAGTTTTGTGGAAGGCTGCAGGACGACCAAAGAATGATGAAATAATACACACGTTAAGCCGACCTGGTGAGACAAGATGGAATAGCTTGTTTGATGCGCTCCAGCAAATTTACAACATTAAAGAAAAACCTTGCTTTTACATATATCATTAAACATAAAAAATGCTATCAAAGAGAACGAATTTGATTACATACCCGAGTATTTAATAATTAAGGAATCGCGCACAATGTGCATTATCTTAACCTACTGGTAAACACCCAGTCCTGAACCCGGGAAAAGGATTTTTCACTACTGAAAAATCCTTGACCCGGCCGGGAATCAAACCTGGGCCGCCGGAGTGGAAGGCAGGCGCGCTACCGACTCACCCACGGCCACGGACATCACCTGTAGTGCGCCAGTGGCAGAAGCCCTCGACATAATGCAGAGTGAGACCAACGCATATTATGGGATAGTCCTGCCGTGCTTTCAGGCATTAAGAAAAAAACTAGGCCTACACAAAATTGAAAGGAAAAACAACTTTTCTTTTTGTAACCCTTTGATCAAGGCATTACAGGGAGAGTGTCGAAAAAAGATTTGAAAAAATGTATGACATCAGCACTCCTGTAGCGGAAAATGCGGCTATTACGGCATTGTACCCAAGATTTAAAAATAAATGGTTAACCTGTTTAGAGCCCGCGGATCGTACAAAACTTCTAAACGTTTTCAAGACCTGTATTTCCAAACAAATGAATGACAACGTAGAAACATCAGTAGCAACAAAAAAAAAAGTACCGAAGAAAATAGTTTTTTCAACTTGAACTCTGACTCGGACTCCCGATATTTCATCGACAGAAACAAACCAAATCTCCTTCGATGCACCACTGACTAAAGCCGAACTTTTAATGCTGCACTTTTTTTCAGAAGTAAGCCAGGATTTGCAACTCCTCAACAGATATCCTGAGATAAAAACCGTTTTCATTAAATATAACACACCTTTACCATCGTCAGCTGCAGTTGAACGACTTTTTTCTTTTGCAACAATGACAAATCTGCCGAAGAGTCACAAATTGACCGACAGTATGTTCGAAAAGAGAGTCGTGTTAAAATGCAATCTAAACTATTATAAGAAATTATAGTCTGTCGTAATCTGTGTAATCAGGTTTAATTAAAATCATTCATGTGTATTAATATCAATGTTTTATTTGTAACTAAGTTAACATGTGTATTTCAGTATCTTACTTACGCATTTTGTTATGATACCAGGCCCGTACAGTAGTCCTTTTTATTGTTAGTTTTTATTTAAATTCATAAAACAATTAAAAATAATTAATTGTTAATTGTAGTAAATTACGATTAACAATTGATTAATTGTTAATTGCTACAACTACAATTAACAATTAATCAATTGTTAATTGCATTTTCCACAATTACAATTGATCAATTGTTAATTGCAACCACTACAATTAACAATTAATCAATTGTTAATTGCATTTTCCACAATTACAATTGATCAATTGTTAATTGCTACCACTACAATTAACAATTAATCAATTGTTAATCTTTAATTGTCTTTACAATTAAAATTTGCCCAACACTGGGCCAGATCGGGACTGTAGGCCGGGTGCTCCAAGCGCTCCCATCCGAAGCGACGAATCAGTTCTTGTGTGAGCCGTGCTGTGTGTGGTCTTGCGTTGTCGTCCAAGAGCACCACACCGTCACTCAAGAGGCCTGACCTCTTGTGTCGAATGGCGGACCGGAGGTGGGTGAGGGTGTCGCAGTAGCGTGCCGCATTGATGGTCCCTTCATGGAGAAACTCAAGGAGAAGCATCCCTTGCGCGTCCCAGAACACGGTGGCCATAACCTTTCCTGCGGAGGGTGCCACCTTGAATTTTTTCCGCACAGGTGAAGTGGGATGCTTCCACGTCATTGAGGCGGCCTTGGTTTCGGGGGTAAAGTGGTGCACCCATGTCTCATCGCCTGTGATGATGCGGAACAGAAACGCATTGCCCTCTCGCGCGTACCGCATCAGGTGATCGAGGCTGCTTCCCATGCGTGCAGACTTGTGCTCCGGGGTCAGGTTGCGCGGCACCCATCGGACCGACATTTTGCGGTAACCCAACACATCATGGATCATGTGATGGGCCTGAGCACGACCAATCCGCAGTGTGGATGCCACGTCGGACACCGTTATGCGCCTGTCTGCTAACACCATGTCCTGTACTCGAGCAATGTTGCTTTCATTCGTGGATGTGGACGGACGCCCACTTCGACCGTCATCCTCGACACTCTGCCGTCCTTCACTGAACATGCGACACCAGCGACCAACCATTTGACGCGACATGACCTCCTCACCATACACAGTCTGTAGGCGTTCATGGATGACGGACACACTAGTCCCACGTGCCCATTCATACCGGATAACAGCACGCACCTCCGTGGGTGACCACGTTGTCAGTACACGTCTGTCTGCCATCGTGAGCGGTACACTAATACCCGCGGGCACGCCAGTCTGCTGCGACTCGCTCTTCTACGGCGCAGTGCGCCTGCGTCATGCCTCCTCCGCTGACGCCACTTCCGTCGTGGAACCAGCCACGGGTGGGGATTCGTCTGGCGTTTGTTTGGTTCCCCTGGTGAACACGCCGCTCCTGCCATACATTGACGAAACTTACTTTCGGAATACCCCTCGTACATCAGTTTTGAAACTACAAGAATATAAACTTCTTTTATGACCACATCCCAACTCAAACCACTCGCACAGTTTCACATTCTATTTCTCCTTTGCAGTTCCAATCCTAATTTCTTCCATTCGATTCTGGTGCGGGCGATGCGGGACCATTGGGATCCTGCTTCTTGCTTCAGCGAGTCCGCCCATCGCGTCCTTGGTCTGCCTTGTGCCCTGTTTCCTACGTAGGGATCCCACATAGTTGCTACCTGTGCCCATCTGTCATGGTGGAGTCTCGCCACATGGCCAGCCCATTTCCACTTCGTCTCTGCGGCTCGTTGTGTTATGCTCTCTAGATTAGTGATCCTTTGGAGATCTCTGTTAGAAACCCTGTCTCTCCACGAAATGCCCAGTATCTTTCTTTCCATTCTTCTTTGGCAGGATTCCAAGCTCTTTTGTTGTCTGGATGTGAAGGACCACGTTTGACATCCGTAAAGCAATACCGGGAAGACGCATGTCTTGAGTACTTCTAGTTTCAATTTTCGGTTTAAAGTGTTGTCCAGTAGTACAGATTTTAGAGACCAAAAGGCCTTCCATGCTTGAGATGTTCTCCTTCCTATTTCCTTGTCTGATTTGTCAGTGAATGAGACCAGCTGACCCAGGTATACATACTCTTCTACATACTGTATTTCTGTCCCGTTTACCTCAATTTTGTGCGGTGGTCCGTTTGTCATAATTTTTGTCTTGCTGTGGTTTTAGGCACGGTAATAATTAGGGACCGGATTTTTAGGTTTTCAAAAACACTGTTTTAGGTTTTCCATTAGGTGAAATAGTTTTTTTTTTTTTAGGTTTTTTTGTCCAAAATATCGTTTTCGGGAAGAATAATTGGTTTAATGAATTTGAATGTGCTACATAGGATTCAATACATAATACTTGTAAAGTTTAACTTAACAAAATTGACTTAAATTTGTGTAAACTTGCTTTAGGATAATATTACACAATTGAAGAAAGAAAGCATAAACAATCAAAAGAAGCAGTGAAAATAAGATTGCCTCACATTTCCTGGTTACAGTATATCACTAAATATCTTTCAAGATTTTCAACTGTGAAAGTTGTAATGAATGACAATGTTTGTCGTATACTGCAGGAGTAACTTGGAAAACAACAGAGCAGACGTAGAAGCAAGCGGGGTGCAACGTCTTAAAATATCCTCAGAAGAAGAAGAAGAAGAAATTCATGTCATCGCCAATCCACTGCCGTAATAAACTTGATTTCATTTGTTTCGGCATAATTAACATGTCTTCTTAAAACTCACAGGGCGGTACTAAAGGCAAACAAGCTCTTTAAAACACAGAAATCTACATCCTTGTTCATACACAGCAACATTGGTTGTTCGTACGAATATTTTGAAAGGATTACGCCGGTACTCTTACACCTCCTCTCTTGATACTGTCCATCCTAGACGACAATGGGTTGAAACGAAACGCTGGTGGTATTAATTTCAACCCGACAAAAATTGTCTCTCTGCAAAATATAGATTTCTCAACTGACAAACAAAAGAAGACAAAAAAGTAGCCTAAATTAGATATTTTAGGTTTTATATCCCGTTTAGGTAGATTTAGGTTTCTATACCCCATTTGGGTATTTTTAGGTGCCACAGAATTAATGTGAGTGAATCCTATGGACATGATACGAAAAAGTGTATGAGTGCTTTTTGTTTTGGAAGTAAGGAAAAAAATAGGTAAAAACCTAAGAATCCGGTCCCTAGTAATAATAAACAGGAAATATGAAAATTAAAAAAAATTAGTAAATTGCGATCTTACGTAAAGTATAATAAAAAAAATCCCTTTAGGCAGGCCTACAGGCGGAGGTAGATTTCGAAGTGCTTTTGGTTTAATTTATTGTCGCTGCATAGCACTCTTCTTCTTTAGCCTTGGCATGGTAAACCTGCAGTAATAAGAACTGAATTCGGTAAAGAGGAAGAGCCTACAATCATTTGTTTTGACAACAAGAATAGGATATAATATTCTGGGAGGCCGTGCGCAAGATCAGCAATGAATAAAATTAGCAAAGCCGCTAAACAAGACAAAATTATGATATTATAATAATTCTTTTAAGTGTTATTATTTTCAAACATTAAAATCTCGCGTAATATGAGAGCTATCAAGAAACTATTTATTGATTTGTAGAGTACTCATCAAGAGCTTTTCAACGATACCCCACAAGACGTGGTTTCAAAAGTTTCGAATTTTCATCCCCCACCCCCACCTCCACCCCCACCCTCACTCGAACCCCCGAATCGTTGGTGTCACTGTGAACTCCATAGGGAATACTCTAATTTATTCAAACAAAGTTTCCCTCTATACTTCATAGGGGCCGAGTTATACATTTTTAAAAATTTCAACCCCCTCCCCCGACCACCCCCTTGGGCCAATTTTGCCCATTAACGAACTTGTCCGAACTATGGGGCCTAGAAATAACATAATAAAATTTGGTTGAAATATCTTCAAAATTACGGCCGCTATCGTGTAAAGATATATATATATATATATATATATATATATATATATATATATATATATATATAAATATATATAAGCTTATATATAAATATCACAAAAATTTTTTTTGAACGGGCGGTGGTTTCGTACTTAGGGGAGCATGAAACGTAAAGATATGAAAGAATTTTTCGAAAATCATAAAGTGGTATCCATTGCAATAGGTAGATTTTTCTTCGAAAATCTACCTAAAAAGGAGAAAAAAAGCTAAAAATTAAATTTTAGCATCAAAGGATATTACTCCGTATTTTTAAATTATATTGAGTGTAAATTCTTTCATACTTCTGTTCTCTAAATCGAGGCACTGCTGAATTGGAAGTATTGCAATACAAGGTCAAGTGCGAGATATTATGACGCGAACATAACATTCAATTATAATATGGAGATTGCTCCGGAATATTATGCAGGACATTTTGATCGGGAGGTTTCTTAATGCGTGACAGCTATCTCCGGTAGTGTCTGAGTAGCAAAGGTCAATTGGTACAGAAAAAGGCCGTGCAACCGTGAAAACGCTAACGTTCTCACTGTCACAGTACCTTAACGTGATTACAGAATAATAATTGCCGCTTATTGCTTCGGTTCATTTCATCGAATTCCTGAATGCCATGAATGAATTAAATACGTGAGTACGATTAATTTCTAGCAAACAATTAGTTAACTTTTGTATTTTCCTAGGACAATGCTTCCAGGAAACATTGCAAATTGCCCTAAGTCTTTATCACGTAGTCTATGAAATTAGTGGCATCATACTCCTCTATAGAATCCTGCATACCTCAACAACTAGCTATCTCACCAGTCGCTTTCATTACCTTTCTTCCTTCCATAACTTGGGCACGCGCTCTCAGCTTGACCCCTTACTATCCATGGCTCTTTACAGAAATACACATTATTCGAATTCGTTTACAACATCAGCTATTCGTCACTGGAATTTACTGCCTAGCCATCTCAGGAGCTGCCAAACGACTTCACAGTGCAAGCGTCATTTAATAAATTTAGTATACAGTAACATTTAGGAATTGATGCTAATTAGTAAAATATATATATTTTTGAAAATTTTCATTATATTTTGTAATAACTAAGAATGTATTTGTTTAGTCTTTCATCTTTTTTTATTTATTTTAGTCATTTGTATTATTCAAGTATTTAATGTTTCAATTTTTTTTCTTTGTATTTAATGCACGTTTCTTGTATTCAGGTATATCATTTCTTGTTTTAAATTATTATTATTATTATTATTATTATTATTATGTATTTCACGTTTTCGCTCTGGCTGAGTGGTAGAAAAGGCCATATGGCCTTAACTCTGCCAGGTTAAATAAATAAATTCGTACCCGTAACAACACAGCTGTGAGCTCTCATATTCAATGAATAGAAAATCGAGTCGCTCTGAATTCCAACAAAATCGTAGGAAGTAAACATTTTTGGGAAATGAGGATATGTGAATTACTACAATCTATGAAAAATGACAACATGCTAATTCCTATAATTTTCCTTCACACCTGTGAAGCATTCCATTCAAATTATTAGAGGTGATGAAGAGAATGGAAAAAAATAAATAAATAAAATTAAAACAAAACATACATAGGCCTACGTAAATCCATACAATGCAATAAATAACATATTATTAGAAAAAGAAAAGAAGACATTAGAGAAAAAAACAAGAAATGTGATGAATGAATATTTATGTGGACACATCACGAGATCTGATTACACTGGACAACAGCCAAAAATTTTTTTGCATGAAATTGGGCGTTTATTATGTGGATTTTAGTGCTGAATTCAATTATGCAAACAGTTTTTCTCTGGCACCCTCAGTTTCAAAAAGAAAGCCTGTTTTCTGAATTAGCACTGGCTGTAAATGCTTAAATTTCTGTTAAAGTGATTGACATAGTAAACAAGACCTAATAGCGATTATAACATTTATTTATTATTATTTTACTGCTTTAGTTAGCAAGGACCGTGGTGTTATGATAATTGGTCATGCAGTTCAAATGAAAGAAAGTTAAAAAAATATGCAGCTAGTATTACAAAAAGTGCAGTATGACAAGTACAACTGGTCCATCTGTGGCGATTTCAAAATGATTGGAATAGGCCTACTGTTAGGATTGCAAAGCGGATACACGAAATATTGCTGCTTTTTGTGCGAATGGGATAGCCGTGATAAATCCAAACATTACGACACTAAAATATGGCCTCCCGGAAGAATTTTGTCCCTGGAGAAAAGAATATCTCAGCTGAACCATTGGTTGATAGATCAAAAATTTTATTGCCTCCACTTCATATAAAATTAGGCCTAATGAAGAATTTTGTCAAGGCATTAGACAAATCTAGGACAAGTTAGTGATGAACATGGAGAAAGATTCCACCAAGATATTTCCGAAATGGAGAAAAGGTATCAAGGAAGATGGAAACCCAATATGCTTGCAGATTACTGCTGGAGCCTCAAAAGAGAAACCACAGGAAAGTACAGAAGAAGCAGCAAACGGCAGAAATTCAACTGATAGCAGTAGAGGATGGACTTGAAAACGAGCTGGCAATGTTTTCAGGTATGTTAATTGGTTACTTTTACAAAATTAAATATAATTTTATTATGAAGGATTCTTCTACATACGAATATTACCAGTTTGTCTTTGATATTACGGTGACTACGTTTTATTTATAAACGACTAGACGTGTAAGTACACGATTTATAAAAAACTGAGGGTGCTAGACAAAAACAAAGACCATATTTGAACTCAGCACATTAAAATACATAAGAAATGATATGTTTTGTGTAAAAAAATATTACCAGTTAGTCTTTGATATTACGGCGACTTCACGTTTTATTTATAAACGACTAGAAGTGTAAGTATACGATTTACTAAAAAACTGAGGGTGCTAGACAAAACCTAAGGCCATATTTGAATTCAGAACATCAAAATACATAAGAAATGATATGTTTTGTGTAAAAAAATATTACCATTTAGTCTTTGATATTACGGTGACTTTACGATTTATTTATAAACGACTAGAAGTGTAAGTATACGATTTACTAAAAAACTGAGGGTGCTAGACAAAAACAAAGGCCATATTTGAACTCAGCACATCAAAATACATAATAAATGATATGTTTTGTGTAAAAAAATTGTTTGAAGGTCAGTTTTGTTGTCCAGTGTCTACGTGAAGAGAGTGTCTTACAAGAATATAATATCGAGAAATTGACATATTTATTTATTTATTTAGTTTAAACGATGTTTAGACAAAGGATTTAATGCCTAGCTTTCACAGTATTATAACTTTTGACGGTGTTATAATTTTAAGTAATGAACAAATATAAAGGAATTAACCACACCAGCCTGTATTCAAAGTTTCTCAGTCCCAAGCTTGTGTGAAGTGGGAGAGAGAATGTTGTCTTTTGTGGTCTTTATAGTAAATCACATATCTTTCTTTGTAGGAATTCACGTATAAAATTGTAGGAATTTACAAGTTACTATAAACAGCAACTTTGTAGGAATTCACCTAATCTGATAAAATATTGTATAGCAATTGTACATCGCGATATAAGAAAGGGAAGTGCGTTTTAACAGAATCAAGGAAAGGTTAGAAAAAGACACGAAGTTGAGTTTTTTTTTCTATTCCCGAGATTCAAATGTTGTTTACCGAGAGCGTAACAAGTTGTTGCGGTAGTCCATCCATGAAACTGCGTGCAACACTGTGGGCATAATTAATGGCAATAATAAATTGAAGATTCAATTTCTGCACTTCACTGTATCAATTCTTAGCCTCAGAACATCTTTCGCGTAATTGGCTCTGAAATTAATTAGTTCCTCCATTCGGGAGGAAACGAAAAGTGTACAGTAATAATCTGCTCTAAGAAGTAAATACTGAAATAACAAGAAAATTCCGCGAAATATCCGAAATATAGCTTTGAATACTGTTCCAGAATTATATACGTTGTTACATATGAATAGATCAGAAGGGCAGAAACACTTCTAAATGTAGACAAGGACAGGGCAAAACAATTTAGCAGTTAAGTGATTAGTTTATTAAGTTAATTAATTTAGGAAGTGTTATGTTAAATGTTAATGTATATTATGTAGTATATTTTGCGTGCCATCTTATAGTCTATTAAGCTAATTCATTTAGAAAGTTATTATGTTAAAAGTTAATATAATTGTGTAGTATAGGTATACTTCACTTGCCATCTTACCATTTTGTAGCCTAATTCACATCCACAGTTCCAAATGTTAGTAGGCCTACATAACATATATTTTATTATGTAATTAACTATAACCCTAATATACCAAGGTAAAATAGGGTTACACTATTTGGAAAATAAATACTTAAATAATGACAGAATTTTGTACATTTACTTTAAGAAAAGTGAGTTAAATATTGAAATTCATTAGGACATTATCTTATTTTAATTCTTTGGCGATCGAAGAAAGTAGCGGCGAGAGCTAAAATTGTCAAGGCGATCGGTTGCCCTATCCCGAAAAAGGCAGTACTTTACCCACTGTACTAATCCGGTGGCTTCATATTTGGTTTTCACGTGGATATATCGATAGTTTAGTGCAGACAAGTGTTAAATACAATTCTATAGATTCTAATAAAGCTATTTTAATACCTAGTTATCACGAATGTGCACCCAGGAAAAGTATCTAGAGTCCTAGAGTCCTAGAGTATGGAGTGAAGATATGCTTCATGAGCTTCCAAATTTGTACTTAACACATTTAATCCCAAAACTGTACTTATCACATGTATGCACTAAACCATCAATATAAATGTATAATTCGCTTTGAATTCAAATTGCTTTCTCTATGGATTTGAAAGAAGTAGACTATGTACATTTTCCTTTTTAAAAACATTTCAGTGTTTCTTTAAATGTAGACTATTTTTTGTTAGTAACATGTTCCAACAATGTAGTAAATATTCAAAGAGTTATATTTTAGAGCGTGGGCTACTGTATACCCCCATCCCCCCCCCGTGGGATTTTCCGACTCATATATTTTTTTGTTCGTATTGACATGTAGTTTCATATTTTAGTTGTTTGCCCCTTATCAATTACAGCATTTACCCGGAAACCCCGGAAAACTACGGAAATCCGGAGAAAACTAGTTTGTTTTAATTTTTCTATGTTCTTTGCTCCTAATAAGCCCAGGGAATTTCTGAATCACATATTTATTGTTGGTATTGCCATCTAGATTAAGTTTTTAGCTGTTTACCCCTTGTCAATTACAGCATATCCCCGGAAAACAACGGAAATCCGGAGAAATGACTTTGTTTTAATTTGTCTTTGTTCTTTGCTCCTAATATGCCTAGGGAATTATTGACTCACATATTTCTTGTTGGTATTGTCATCTAATTTAAGGTTTCAGTTGTTTGCCTCTGACCAATTACAACATATCCCCGGAAAACCCGGAATACCACGTATATACGGAGAAAATGACAATGTTTTATTTTTTCAATCTTTGTTTTTCCTTCTAATATTCAAAGGGAATTTCTGACTCATATGTTTTTTTTGTTGGCAATGCCATCTAGATTATGGTCTCAGTTGTTTGCCCATTATCAAATACAGTACCGGTATATCCCCGGAAAACTCCGAAAACCACGGAAACCCGGAGAAAATGACTTTGTTCAATTTTTTTAAAATCTTAGTTCTTTGCCCTAGTATTCAAAGGGACTTGGTGACTCATATAGTTTTGTGTTGGTATTGCCATCTAAATTAAGGTTTCAGTTGTTTGCCCCTTATCAATTACAGCATTTCCCCAGAAAACTCTGAAAACCACGGAAATCCGGAGAAAATTACTTTGTTAATTTTTTTTAATCTATGTTTTTTCCTCCTAGTATTCAAAGGGAATTGGTGACTTATATGTTTTTGTATTGGTATTCCCATCTAGATTAAGGTTTCAGTTGTTTGCCCCCTATCAATTATAGCATTTCCCCAGAAAACTCGGAAAACCACGGAAATCCGGAGAAAATTACTTTGTTTTAATTTTTAATCTTAGTTATTTGCTCTTAGTATTCAAAGGGACTTAGTGACTCATACGGTTTTGTGTTGGTATTGCCATCTAAATTAAGGTTTCAGTTGTTTGCCCCTTATCAATTACAGCATTTCCCCAGAAAACTCTGAAAACCACGGAAATCCGGAGAAAATTACTTTGTTTTAATTTTTTTAATCTTAGTTATTTGCTCTTAGTATTCAAAGGGACTTAGTGACTCATACGGTTTTGTGTTGGTATTGCCATCTAAATTAAGGTTTCAGTTGTTTGCCCCTTATCAATTACAGCATTTCCCCAGAAAACTCTGAAAACCACGGAAATCCGGAGAAAATTACTTTGTTTTAATTTTTTTAATCTTAGTTATTTGCTCTTAGTATTCAAAGGGACTTTGTGACTCATATGGTTTTGTGTTGGTATTGCCATCTAATTTAAGGTTTCAGTTGTTTGCCCCTTATCAATTACAGCATTTCCCCAGAAAACTCGGAAAACCACGGAAATCCGGAGAAAATTACTTTGTTTTAATTTTTTTAATCTTAGTTATTTGCTCTTAGTATTCAAAGGGAATTGGTGACTTATATGTTTTTGTATTGGTATTGCCATCTAGATTAAGGTATCAGTTGTTTTCCCCTTATCAATTACAGCATATCCCCGGAAAACTCCGAAAACCACGAAAATCCGCAGAAAATGAGTTTGTTTTAATTTATTAAAAATCTTTGTTCTTTGATCCTAATATTCCCAGGGAATTTCTGACTCACATATTTTTGTTCGTATTGCCATCTAGTTTAAGGTTTCAGTTGTTTGCCCCTTACAAATAGTTTTAATTTTTTATTGTTCTTTGCCCCTAATATTCCCAGGGAATTTCTGACACATATTTTTGTTCACATTAGAATATGAAGGGTGTGCTGCCAGGTTTTCAATCGCTTTCATCCCTTCAGCATCATTATTTTTTTGTCATGCTGTAATTGGTAAGGGGAAAACAACTGATACCTTACTAGTTGGCACTTTCAACACAAAAGCATTTGAGTCAGGAATTCTCTTCGAATATTAGGAGCAAAGAACAAGGATTTAAAAAGAAAGCATAGTCATTTTCTCCGTATATACGTGGTTTTCCGGGTTTTCCGGGGATATGCTGTAATTGGTAAGGGGAAAACAACTGAAACCTTAATCTAGATGGCAATACCAACACAAAAACATATGATTTACCAATTCCCTTTGAATACTAGTAGCAAAGAACAAAGATTTTCAAAAATTCAAACGAAGTCAATTTTTTCGGATTTCCTTGGTTTTCGGAGTTTTCCGGGGATATGCTGTAATTGATAAGGGGCAAACAACTGGAATCTTAATCTAGATGGTAATGGCAACAAAAAAACATATGAGTCAGAAATTCCCTTTGAATATTAGGGGCAAAGAACAAAGATTTAAAAACCAAAACATAGTAATTTTTTCCGTATATACGTGGCTTTCCGGGTTTTCCGGGGATATGTTGTAATTTGTAAGGGGCAAACAACTGAAACCTTAAACTAGATGGCAATACGAACAAAAATATGTGAGTCAGAAATTCTCTGGGAATATTAGGGGCAAAGAACAATAAAAAATTAAAACAAACCCATTTTCTCCGGATTTCCGTGGTTTTCCGGGGTTTCCGGGTAAATGCTGTAATTGATAAGGGGCAAACAACTAAAATCTTAAACTAGACGACAATATCAAAAAAAAATATGTGTGCCAGAAAATCCCACGGGGGGGGGGGGGGAGGGTTTGCTATTGATAGCCCATGGTCTATTTGTAATACGGTCAGCAGTTACAAACGTTTTGTTACGAATGGATTAGTAAAGAGTAAAAGCATAAATTACATAATTATACCCACTTAAAACCTTAAATTTAAAGGCCCAGAGTCAAAATTAATTCTGTTAAGTGATACTTCTGACCTCACTGCACAGAATTGGCGGTATGCTAAGGCCTACTAGAGAAGAAAAAAAGTTCTTAAACCACTGGCATGTGATAGACAAGAATTAAACTGGAGATATAAGGAACAAAGTATATAGTGGTAAGCATGACACGAGGCTAAAAGGAAATACAGGCTTCCTTGGTGAGGAAGTTGCTGGAAATCGGTTTCAGGTGTTCAATTAATGCAGATCGCTGTATGCACAATTACTAAGACGCTCAACGCTCGTGTATATGTAAATTATGGGAAGGTCTTGGGTGTTGTGCTTTACGATCTGGAAAACTCTGTCATAACTTTCTCCTTTCTTTCAAGGCTGCTCTTTAAACATCTAGCGGGAAGGAGTTTATGTGTAATTTCTTCTTATAAAGTTCAGTGACTTGAATAATAATACCAAACAACCCGCTTCCCGTAGGAAATGCAAAGGATGGATAAAAAAAATTATTGTACTGGGGAAAAAAATATTTTTGATACCGGTAGCAAAAAGTAAATTTCACTTTCCTTGTCCATAGATTTTATGTTCAATAAGAGTAATGCATAGGGTAACGTCTGTTAATTTAACCCAAGCAAAATCAAGATGGGAGGAGGGCGGAAATGGGCTGAAGCCCATCAACAGTCTCAGGTCTTAAGGCTCATAACGTTTTGTTTTATTTTTTTGAAAACTTAATGCAAGGATATAAAATTATATTCATGAAATTCGGAGATAGATTTGAAAAATTCTGTAGGCCTACAATAATAAAAAAGATTGTATTTATTGTAGGTCTGTGGCCCTCATTGGTAATTTAGGGAATTGAACAATTTGTGTCTTAACTTTTATTTAAAACGCATTTACTTTATATTTTTGTTTGTTAAACATTTCAAACATTTTGTTTTATCAACAATAAGTTTTTAAACAATTATAACATGTTCATTAATTTCTTTTAAATCAACTGTTCTAAACTTTTAATAGCCCTAATGAATAATTAAGTAGCCTACTATAAAAACAGTAAAAACAAATTTGAGTAAATATAATAATTATTTAAATATTTATCTTATGACCTCCGAGCCCTCTGATGAAGTGCACTAAAAATGAAAATTTTTTGGAGGAAAAATATTTCATGTTATTTACATTGGAGTTTATTTCTTTCTCGCTACATTAATATTCAAACTCAAGTGTTCTGGATGACTACCATGGGGACTGATAAGCTCCTGGAACCTTATGACTAGGGCTCGGATTTTGATGACCTAAAATGCCTGAAAATTGATTTATAAAATGACCTCAAATTTATGAAAATATGATATGAAAAATTGAAAAATCCCTTAATATTTCCAAATATGCAGTTAAGAAAAGGAATATACAGTAGGATAATAATAAATAATAATAAACAGAGGACAATATTTAAGTGTTTTATATTACTACTTTTATTATTATGTTTTCTATTATTATTGTTATGTTTACTATTATTTTTGTTGTGTTTATTTTATTTATTAATGCAAGTCTCTTAGCTAAGGAATTATGAGACAACTTTGTCTGTAATGCTGAAAAAGTCCATTCTGAAGATAAAATAGAGAAACTGCAACAAAAGAATGAACATTTCCTAAAAAACACCAGTAAAGAATAAAATTCCGAAAAATGAAAAATATGCCAAATAAAAGCAGACAATTTTTTTCGTTTTGAGGCGAGGGGAATTTATACTACATCCTGCATTTTCTGTGTTATCTCGGAAAAAAAGATGACATTTCGTCAACTTCCGAGTCCTATTTATGACATTACACATAAATAAATGACAAATGTTTTTGTGTTCAACCATTCTCGTAAAGATTAACCCTAGGAGAATAAGGACTTAGCGTTAAACGGAAGGCAATTTTGCGAAGGGAACCTCATTTTCAGATAGTGATGTTCTATGTTCCATAAATTTCCAGTTAGGATTTAAGCTGTGAATTTGGATGTAATAGGAAGCGTGCTATTCACTCGTGCTAAATAAGAGGTAAAAAACAGGGAGAAGAAACGGTGAAGTCTACCTCGTGATGTTAGTCATAGCATTATTCTAACATCGAGGGTAGTAAGTGTATTTTAAGTAGCCCCTAGACCAATCATGGGCAAACCCCTATCCATTGACACGCAACCCGCAAACTTGGTCAACTTACACATAGTTCGAAAAGAACGGGTAGATGGAGACACAAACAGACAATAAGTGCAGTGGCGGTTGCTCATTCTTAGGGATACACTAATTTCACTTTATAATATACATTACAATATACAAATAATGCAAACAATTTTGTATTTTTAATTATTCTTTTACGTGTGCAATTATTTCATCGTTCAAAGGCTTAGAATGTGCCATAACGCCTTTCCAATCAGAACTGTGTCGCAACCCGTCACTGCTTGCAAAGAGATATGATTCATGCATGGGAATAATCCACCACGTACACCGAATGTCCGCAATGCCATCTTGTGTCTTATTCGGGAAGGTCGAGAACCACAAGTGGTTCGCGAACCAGTAAAAGCCCATGTATGCCCTAGACGATCAATAATATTGTCAATATTCGCTTCAATATTGACGGAGGACCATATTGATGGAAATATTGATAGTCTAGGAGCGTATTGAAGCGACCTATCAGTACTGACGGATATTGATAGCAAATTATGTTTCTTGTCAACCGTTTGACAACCGTCAACCGTTTGAACGTGTAGGAGGTTTAATGTCAATATTTCCTTCAATATCAGTTGCTTGTGAGACTGCGAAGTGATGTTTTGTAGTCATCCGGTTCAGTAGAACGCAAAAAATTAAGCAAATGTTCGTGTGTAAAGCGGTACTCGCCTACCACTCTTTGGACAGCTTCTATTTCTCTCTTTGATTTTTATTTTTCACACAGTGTAAGTCAATGCTAGAAAATCCAAATCCAAACTGGAAAACATTTCGAAAAAAAAAAAACACACACACACACACATACACAAACAGCCTCGATCATGCAGCACGAATATTTTTGCCAGAATACGAGAAATATTGGTGAGAATATTGATACGTTTTGAAGCATATTGAAGCGTCAGTATTGAAGAGAATATTGACAATATTATTGATCGTTTAGGGGACCGTTTATAGACGCAACAAAAATGTTTCAAATGTTTCGGACTTGTAATTGTAAACACTTCCAATCGTTTTATCTTTAAACATTTTAATTGGAGTTATCTTAGTAATCATCTTATAAATAGGCAACACAACTACTTTACAAACCATTATTTTATGCGCATACCCTTACACCTAAATCAGATAAATAATAATTCTATTCTCTCCTACAAGATAATCGCCCGGCATAGAAACATAAATGAACTCATTTAGATTACATTTACGCTTCCAAAATCCCAATTAACCTATTATCTATGGTGTACTGCATATAAACAAAGTCTTTAGCTCCGTGAAGTGGAGTAGAGCGGAGTGGAAGATACGATATTTTAGTAGGCCTGTGTGAGTTCCTTCATGTGGAATTGATTCCGTAAATTGTCAGATACACATAGGTCACAGAGGTCATAAAGCTGGAAGATGAAGACACTCCTGCAATAAAGTAATGGACTTCCGTTTCAGAATTCTTTGCAGGGACTCTCATATACAGTTTGATATTCCAGCCGCGATAGTGATACGACTCTAGGACTCATGCACTCTTACTTTCCTGAAATTGGGTCAGCAGTTGAACCAGACTACCCTAGTTCTCCTGAAGACCGAACAATTGAAATAGAATAACACACAGAAGATCGACTTTACTATAGAAACTATCCTTTTACCGATCTTATTCACTAAAACTTAATTATATTGCAACAGAGCTTTGATTATATAGCCTATTTGGATTACAGAATCTGCTTTCATTGAAAAAATGGGAATTGAATTTCCCTAGAAAGACATATTCTAAGCTATACGACAGCATAAAATACTCCCTACTGTAACACAAATTACCTCTTTGAAGACGACTTTAAGTGTATTTCTACATCTTTTATGGTATAAATCATTTAGCTTAAAACTCAATACTATAGAATAACTCTTGATTGATAATTTATTCATTTTAGTTCCTAAGTAAAACAAAGGACCTCTCACGGAGGTTTCAGTACCTAGGACTAATTTAGTTACGCTTATTTTTTTAGAGAGAGCAGAGGAAAAGGGTTTTTATTTCCTGAAAACTCTCTGACCGCGGCCGGGTTTGAGCCCTCGATCTTCGGATCTAGGAGCGGGTAGGCTACCTCTATAGCACTGCGGCCGACTAAAATAACTCGTAGGAAAAAAATTTGTTTTTGAGATGTTCCGATCATTGCATTGAGAACCTATATGTGCTCATGAAGGGAGTGAATGAGCTGAGAGTTGTAAGATGATCCTTTGATATCTTTCATTTTTATAAGATGGATTTATTTTGTTGCTGAATAATAATAATATTGTGGAAATTTTTAAAATTCTAATTGAATAAAAGTAGGAACCTTAAAAAAAAGTCGCATAAAGCTGGGAACACTTCGGATATTTTCGCGAATGTACAAATCAAATTATAAACTAGGGGTGGGTCCTCGATACTTTCGATACCTTGATACTCTCGATACTCTCGATACTCTCGTTTGTTTTCTGAAGTATCGCTCGATGCCGATACTTGCATGGTATCGGCATCGAGCGATACTTCAGAAAACTCGCTCGGCACTTTCTCGTTACTTTGGTAATTCTGCAATTCTGTAATTAAGTGAGAATGCTAGTATTTTTGAGGAAGAACTTATAAGTTGGACTGTTTCAAAAACTAATTTTAGTTTTAATGTAGAGTTTAAAAATAATTATAGGCTACTGATGATATTGAATTTCGTTGCATTAAATATGCACACTTAATTAATTTAGTTGGTATTAAACAGTTCTCTCAATTTTTAATTTTTAATTTTTAATTCGTACCTATTTATTGAAACTGGAAATGTTAACGGTATCGAGTATCGACTGAAAAAATCATGTATCGGTATCGAGTATCGAGAAAATCTGGTATCGACCCATCTCTATGATAAACGTTTTACATGATTAATACGAAGACTCTACTAAAATACATTACTGTTTCTTGATAGACTTTTGGCTATGGGCGGATATCCTCAATAGCGTCGAGTATAGCAATTCGTTAAATAACAGTGTTAAAGTAGTATACAGTGTCACACAGTGACTAATTTATAGGTCATTATGTTAGTTATTTATGGAACTCTGATTAAAACTATACATATTCATGATGCCACTCAGGTATGTGAACGTGCCAGTCCGTTCGGCGCCACAGATCATGTGGCCGTGTTAATGAAGAGGGTTTGTTTACATGGGCCTACCCCATTTCATCAGCAAGTAAAAATATCGCTTCAACAATCTCGTACAAAAACGTTCCTGATTGCTGTAAAGATGGACTGGACCTTCATTGGATCCACTTAAATATAGGCTTTCATAGTTTTTTCTATATGATATTATGATAAAGAGAGAATACTGAATACTTCTAACGAATCTCCGATTAAATAAACTGGCAAAAATACCTACATAGGCTATTCCAATGTATCCGGCTTAAAAGAGTTTTATAATTCCAATTATTTTTCTTCTCCTTATATCATCTAACCAAATACAACACACTGTATCCTTAAGGAGCTAGACCAATCTATTGTGATGTATTTTTTTTCATTCGTTAACAATTAAAATGAAGCATTAGGTCTACATATAGAAAAAGTTGCGTGTCCAATTCAAATAATTAAAATCATTATATATACATAAGCCTACTACAAGCCTTAAGATGATGTAAGTCCCTATGTAGGCCTACATTGTCAAAAGTTAAAAGATAAAATTACAATAGGTTTTTACAATAAAATAATTGGGCATTTAGGCTTACCAAACTTAGTGGAGCGTTTATGTAGTATGTAAAGTCCTTAGAGTTTTACACTATAAATACTATTTAGGTTTAAAAACGTCCAATTAGAAACCCTTTTAGTTTTATATAGAAACACTGTAAAAGATGATGTCCAGATCGCCAATGGGGCATAAAAGTCTAATTCACATTTATAAAAAAAAACACAGAAGATAATTATTTACTAAATATTAACTCTTAAAATGCTTGGTATGCAGCAATTAAGTTGGAATCTTCTCCAGACGCTCAGCTTCTTATGTTGGTGTCCAGTGTGTTGTATTATGTCTGTGAAAATGCATTTCGGCAATATTCATTTGCCATCTTCAGTTCCTTTGTATGCTGAACTGGAACCTATGTGGGTTGACTGTAGTGTCAGTTTTATAATGACAATCTATTCAATGAAAAGTACAATTACCGCTGATCTACATAAACCTAATTTATATGCAGTAGGCTACAATCATCCTTAACCTCGAAAATTACATTAACAATCAGAAGAGTGATAATTATCCATCATGAAAAAAATCAAGTAAGTTAGTGCAAATTGTTCATAAAGCAAAATAAACAACTTTTCGGTTTAAAAATCGATCGCAATGAAGCAATATCTTTCAAATCGTGTAGACCGTCAGTCAGCTATAGGCTATAGGCTAGGTTACTTTTCGCGGAACGCAGTTTGGGAAACACTGCTAGCATCATACCACTGCATCGAAAATGTATACTGGGATGATTTTAAATTTACTTATAGAATGATCAATAATTTTTCCGAAAGCAAAGTGTTCCGTGAAAGTCTCAGCGACTTTGGTGGTATTACAATTTAAATTCCTTCCAGTGGCTGTCTACTTCTATCAGAAACCAACCATTTCATTCCACCAGATGTGACATGTAAGGGCTGTACTGTCATCCCTGTTGATATTAAAATCAGCGTTCATGTTGCTACAGAATAGCGTCGACAGCTTGCTGTTCCCCTTCTATGGGTACTACTCTCAACAATGCCACAATCTTGTGCTTTCTTCCTCCTGTGCGACAACCTATCTGTGTGAAATAGGATTTTCGTGTAATGCTTCGACGAAAACCACGTCAGAAATATACTTAATGCCGCATCTGACACTTTCCTTAAGGCATTTTGTAATAAATACCATAAACATTTGTAGTATATTGTAAATAGGTACTAATGTTTTTATTTATTTAAACATTTAACAGAAACATTTAGAATATGAAGTATGTGAGAAAGCTAGCTAGTAATGTTTTGTAAACGTATAAAGAGTTATATTTTAAGTAGGCCCATGTATTTTATCTATATTACCAGGACCATTAATAATAAAGTACTTATATTTAAGTGATGAAGCCATGAGTTTGTAAAAATTCTTAGGTGTATAAGAATGATTATGATTATTATGAGGATTCTGTTGTCACTCATTAATAGAGCCGGATTTTTAGGTTTTTTTTAAACCCTGTTATAATGTTTTTTTTAAATACCCATATTAAAATAGCTTTATTTTAGTTTTTTCATAATTTTAAGACAAGTATTTTTTTAAGTTTCACTTTAATCAATTCAATGAACAAATTGAAAAATGTGCAATTCTTATTCTTACTTAGGATTCCACGGGCCAGAACTATAAACCTATAAGAACACTTATTGTTTAATTTTCAACGGTTATAGTTTATATACCACAATTATTTTAGAACACCCCCTCTCATTTACAACTCCACCATATAAACTCAACAATTTATTAAATTTTTAACAATCTCGCAATTAATAAACCAACTTTTAGAACACTTTACTTTCGGCAACTTCCTAGTGCTAACATTGTGCATAGTAAGAAAGTGTAAGCTTCTTAAGAATACCTCAATTTGCTTCTAAAAAAACCGGGGATTTCGGTTCATTAGCGAGTTTCTTTATCGGGAAATTGAGATACATAATAAGAAAATTACAAAATTACATATTATTAGTTTAAGTATTTTATCGTGTTTGATATTATAAAACATATTTAGCCATTTTCAGATTTTATAAGATTGGACTATGTGACTGCCTTAACAATGAAACGGGTAATTATGTTAAAATATCATGGGTAGATAGCAAGGAATAAAATAGTTTAAAACCCAAGAATCCGGTCCTTACTCATTACCTCCACCATGAAGAAAATGTAACTTATTAGTAAACAGCAAAAACATCAATCGAATTGAATTCCCAGATTCCAATTTATTCTTGTATCATTAGCATGACTCTGACTTTTGAAAATTAAATTGAATCACTTATGAAAAAGAAAGGAAGAAAGAAACAGAACTATAGGCTAAGAGGTCAAAGTAAAACAATTTCTACTAAGCAAACAACTTGAGCGTGTTTCTAAAATTGTAACACTTATTTTAAGCCATCGCAAATAAAGCTATGATTTTTTGCTGTTAAGTCTGGGTGTTCCATTATATTCCCTAAAACGAAAAGTACTCCATGGCCAAAAATGATTGTGCTTGATTGTAGCTGATGTGATGTGTTTAAAGCTCTTTTGAGTAAAAAAATATTAACTTTTAGAGAAACCCAGCAAGAATGACTAATAAGCAGCACCTGTATGAGTATTGTATTCACATGATTTAGTGTTTATAATGCAAGCAAGTGTCAAGCGGAAGCAAATGTATGGCATAGGCAAAATCTGCGTGGCATACTAATAGCAAAGACCTTCACAGAGAGTGAGTTGATGATGGACACGGCCGCAACATAGGGCACACGCCCAAAAGGGGCGGGGTGGCTTCGTTACGATATCGTATAGTAGGCCTATTTTGATATCGATCCTCATTTTCCTGGAAGAGTGTGTGGCAATTAACACCAGTCGAGGTTATCGTCTCTTCATGAGTAGACATCAAATTGACTTCGTGTTTAATTTTTGTTGATGGTTCACCACTCGTAAAATATTACAGATAGATGTTACTCCAGCTTGATTTGGTCATTCATTATTCGTGTATCGAAGCCATATGAAATTTTTCTCAAGTTGAAAGTTTTCGCAAGTTTCATCGTCGTTGAAATGTTTTCCACCAAGGAATTTATTCATATGAAGAAACATAGGCCTTTTCTAATCATCGGTGATTACAGACGGTCAGACGCTCCGCGGCTCATCATGCACATTTTCACGATCTTCGTTAAACTATATAACCCACTTCCTCACCATTCCATCACTCATTATTGTTTCCCTATAAGTGAGATAAAAAGAACGCTATTTATCTGATTACAACAATGGACTACTTATTTTGGAGGTAGCCTACTAATCACTATTGCAGTCAATCATAAAAGTCTATGTTCAGGCAGTACCACAGTTATTATCTGCAATTTATAAGGGGCTTGAGAAATTTGAATTAATTTTGATTTTACTAAGAAGTGATATACGATAAAAATAGTTTAGATTGTTGTTTCCGACATGTGAAATTATTTTTTTAAAGTTGCATAGAATGGTTATTCAAAACTGCTTATTTACATTTTTGGTCAAAATTACGAATTTACTTCATAATTCGACTTTAGATGAGGCGCACTTATACTTGAATAATTTGAGTAAAATACAACTACTACAAATGAGAATTAGGATTTAAGAACGATGTTCGGCCACCATGATTCGACGGATCGTATAATAATTCATGTTAGAATAAGACCGTTTGAAAAGAGACTCCTTATTTAATGAAATGTAAATATTTTCTAGGATTATTAACGATAATTTATTTTGCTTCCATACGATGCTATTGTTTTGTCTAATATTACGGATGTCCCGAAATTTTAAACTGTTTTATTTCACAATGAACTGGAAACTGACATCGGCAACGTCTGCGGAAAGTGCAAATATTGTAAACAAAATATCAGTAAGATCAATTCAAGTTAGTAATGGAAATATTTTCCGTCATTCTTTAAAAAAATTGGTTCATACCTAGACAACTTCCACGTTACGAGGCATGTTTATAAAGTAAATACCAATAATTAAAAAAAGTAACAGAACATTATTCTCCAATTACTTTACTATCATTCATTACTTTACGCCTTACAGTTATCCACATAGTGTCCGCCGTTATTCAGGCACTTGTAACGGGAAATCAGTTTTTGTAAGTCTTCGTCAAAGTATGGAGTCGCCTGTGATGAAAGCCAAGTCTGCACTTCTTGTTTCAAATCATCATCGTCGTTGAAATGTTTTCCACAAAGGAATTTCTTCATATGAAGAAACATATGTTTTCTTCAACAGCTTGCACCATATCATCGGCGATCACAGATGGTCGGCCGCTCCGCGACTCATCATGCACATTTCCACAACCTGCGTTAAAATATCTAACCCACCATTCCATCACTCATTATTGTTTCCTTATAAACCTCACACAATTGGCGATTAATGTTTGCTGGCGTAACAATTCTCGCATTAAAAAAACAAATCACTGCCCTGACTTCACAATCTGCGGGTCGTTCGATTGTTTTGAACATTTCGAAACGCTCTAACGAAAGGAAAACACAAAATGACGATCACTCACACTGCGTCTGGCTTCCTAATGAATGAAGTGATCGCCCAAGCTCAAATTCGCGACTGCAACGCTGCAGGGCAAAATATTTAAGCGTTACTGACTTTAAAAACACGCCTCATATTTTTAAACATTACAAGTAGGCTACCCGGTACCCTAAGGAAGAGCTCTTGCTGGAATAAAATTTAAATGAAGGAATTACGTTATTCACTTTTCACTAGACACAAAATGTTATTTTCACTTATTTCATGATCAGAGTAAATTGTGTACTAAAACCCTAAACATGCGCATTAGTTCTCGAGAGCCCTTAACGAGGTCAAACATTGTCTCTGTCTGCTCAATGAGAACAGTTCACGTATAGTGATAAATTATCTCGGCTTGTTATGACATATTTCTTCACCGTTACAAAACATAGTAGAGGCTTACGAGAAATTAAATCAACGGGTTTGTGATACAGAGTGTAGTTTACAATACAGTTCCACAACTTACAAGAAAACAGAAGCGCCGACTTGAAAATATATTTGGTAGGGGGTCAAGAATTGGAATTTTAGTGGTTGTACACAGGCCTTTGTGATAAAAGCTTAAATGTTGGGGAGCAGAAAATACTTCGCACCCCAAAGTCGGTGCCTACGGAAGAAAATTTTGTGCATTCAAGTAAGCCTATCTTAATCAAGAAATTCATCAAAACAAAAAAATAAATTCATTCCTGTAATATTCGCGTAACTTTTTTAGTCTGCCTGAAATTAGAGGTGTCCGCAAGGATGCAGAATACCACAAGCATATAACAGAAATTGTTCTTAACGGCTTATAATATATGTAAGCATCGCCTACCAGCTATCCATAATATTATTGATAGCCTAAATTTAGTTTAAGTTTCGCTACCATGTAAAAATAATGAATCTAATTGTCTGTCATCAGAGTTAGCCCAGAGTGCTCAGCAGTGTCACAAATTTAAAAAACCTAAAAGTATTTTTTTAAACAAATTATAAACATGGTTATAAATATGATTATGCAGAATTTGACCCGAGTTTTGAAGGCCCGTCAAAACAATGTTATCCCGGGCTATTTTGTCATTGCTCCTGATTATGACAATTTTAACTATAATAAGTTGATATAACTTCTGCGGTTCCTTTTCAGGCTTTTGATTGTCCCACAGCTGATAACCACTACTCTAAGATATTTTCCCCTATTTTCTTATAAGTTAAGGGCATTGATCACTAGAAAAGCTAGATACTAGATACGCTATCTTTCAGTTACCATACTGGGTCTTGGTGAAACCGAAAGATCGGTTTCTGCATTTAACCTCTAGTTTGAGCGGCCTTCGCCTACGTGCTATGTTGTTTTGACTGTAATATTTTTTTTCATGCCTTAAAGTGAAATTACAGTAGAATATTTAATTTCAATAACATTAATTCATTTGTGTAAGTCTATATTCCGGTACCGGTAATTCATATAAGAATCTAAAACTATTATGTATCCAAACCTTCAACATATGAATTAGGGTCGCAAAAGAGCTTTTACGGATTGGAATTTACCAGACTGGCTATCTACTAGATAGTAATTTATCTGCTACTCTATTCACTAGATGGCCAAAGTAGAGGATAAATGTGCACTCTGCCAGATAATTGTAACCAGAGGTTTATCTGCATGTCATAAAATAAGCCCTAAGTTTGATCTTATTTTAAATCAAGCGAAGTTTAACGTAACAATATTATTAAGTTTCATAAAGCGCCATCTTTGGAATATCGCCTTATTGAATAGACCTCGGCAAATATTATAATTTTATTAACACTGCTGAGGGAATGTATCTTCTCGAAATGTGATCTTGTGACAGCTCAATTAAGCTAGAATAATGGCACATGGTACCCACTGGGAAGGAGGCTTTGGTGTGAGGTACAACTCATAGCCTTCATGAAGCTGGTAAAAGCATCGTTTAGTGGTTAAAGCCACAAATTAATTGGACTAAAGTGACGACAGTGAGAGACAATGCTAGTGACCCCACATTCTGCAGGTCAGCAATATTGTATAGCTTAGCTTAGCTTAACAAGCAACAAGGAACAAAAAACTCTTAATCTTCAACATTCCTTGCATGGGAAATGAGTAACAGTTATGGGAAATCAATTTGAAATTAGTTGTGAAATTTAAAAAAGGCTCCATTTACATGAATCCGAATTAATGGGACATTTAAAATATCAAAATTGTTATACAGGGTGTTAATAAATAACACCGAAATATTTTATCTGTATATAGAGGGGACATAGACAAGCAACTTTTATTAGGAGATTTTTGGTCTATGATGTAAAATGTGTATGCTACAGGGCATTAAAGTAATTATAATTTGGTACTCATAAGTCAATAATTATGCAAAATAGGGTTAAAATTTTCATTAAATTAACTTCATGCCTTCCTAATGATCCATATAAACTTGATTCTTAAATCATTCATCCTTAGATATTACACAATTTTGAGTTTTCATAATCTGCAAAATTTACAGACTAATCACATGACTGGCCGTCACTGCATTATTCTTTTTTTTAAATTCATAACTACTGACTGCAGTATTAACAACGAAGTTCCTTTGTCTTGAATTGTTTTCTAATGTTCGAAGTCAGTGGCGGCCATGGCCTGGGAGATTTTATGCTGTAACAGGAAATATTGAATCGATAGAGCAAAAATCTCCAAATAAAAATTGTTTGTCTATGTCCCCTCTATACACAGATAAAATATTTCGGTGTTATTCATTAACACCCTGTATAAGGACCCTCTTTACTATCCAGGAGTCGACTTCTCATTCGTGTATTTTCAACATGGCGAATTCACATGCAAAAAATGTGCCTCATTCACAGGAAGGGTGGAGATTAATTCAGAGTTAATAATGTTCTGGATATGTACACGTCACTCTTTTTAAAATGCCAGTCACTATAAAGTCTTATGCAAACGTACTGTAGTAATACAATCCTCAATGTCACTAATAAACTCCGGGTTATTAAACAGGGATTAAACAGTCATCACTGGAGCCAAATATCAAAACAGGGAGTTTGAACAATGTATGTAAAAAGTAAAAGCAAGAAAAAACTGGAAAAACAAGCATTTTATGATTCTCATTTCTTCAAGTAAATCTAAACAGCGAAATCTCTTTCATGACAGTTTTTACCGACATTCTACATTCTCCAGTAATGTGAAAATGTCCCTGTTTAAACTCAGTTTTACAACAAAATATCGAGCAAGAATGCGTAGGTGCTAACATCGAGCACTTGCATTCAAGAAATCTAATGTTCAATAGCAGGGACGAGACAAGCTGGTTTTTATACCACCGTTTTCATAAAACCTATTCATTTTAAATGTATCCAAAACTTTACTGTGAAAACTTTAGGTGCATGTTGAGATAACCAAGAATAATCGGAAATAAACTGGATATAGCTGTTTATTACTCAAGATTAGAAGTTCGAAATTTAAATGTTTATCAAAATCATTAGCGCCATTACCTAGGCTTGCAAAATTTTGGTTATCGAAAATTGTTTGTAAAATTTCATCTGAAATTCATATAATATTGAATGCTGATTCCAAATATAACCACAATTTTTCTGTATCACGTAAGGATTTTCGCAAAGTTTATTTGAATATATGGTAAAATAATAAATAAATCCACGATATTGTTAAAACATATGCTTGCGAACGAAAGTTTAAAATATGTTAATCATATGAACGTATTGTATAGGCTACAGAAAATCACTCCAAGGGTTTACATACGTTTTATAATCCTTGTGGTGCCTTTTTCGTTTCTCCTCATAGTTATAACTCCTTCCAGCACTTCTTTATTAAGATGCTTGTGTTACTTCTCAGGTTAGCAACCATCAGTATTCCGTAATATTATTGACGTTCCATCTAACCTGGTATCTGCGTTCCATTTCATTGACATCTTGGTGGAATCTTTCACCGTGTTCTTCGCTAACAGCACCAGTATTTTCGGGAGAGTAGTCCAAATGAGAATGTAGGAAATGAATCTTCAGGCTTATTGAACAGCCCATATCATTAACATGCTGTCCACTATGGACTTAAAATTCGGGTGCTTATAGTTTCCAAGAAATTTCTCTGCAACATCTTGGAATGCTGTCCAAGCCTATTTCTGAACAATTTCCATTTTTGTTTCGGAAACTTCATATCTAAGAGTTTCCGAATATGTGAAAACAAGAAAACACTTATTTTTCTTTTGCTTCTGAGAGTCCTTGAAATTTACTGCACAATGCCTTCATTGTTTCAGTGGTCCGAACTTTGTATCACGTGGTGGAAGGAGGACTTTTCTTCGATCATCTAAACTTTCTCGTAAAATATTTTCGCTTTCAGCTTCTAACTTTATCCTAGATGGCTACTCTCTTTTCGATCCAGTAGGCCTACTGAAGCCTATCTCTACAATTCCATACAGACACCATGAAGCTTGGTTACTAATTTTACATCGTCGCCGCATATTATCCAACCGTGATCATTGTATTTCAGTTTGAAGAGATTTAATGCTACGCTCTCATAGCATTCTTTCATACGCACAGAATGCCCTACAGGCACAGAAGGTACTTGTTGCCATCAAACAGTAATTTAACAAAATTAGTAAAAACTAAGAATTGGAGTACCGAGGAAGGATTACTTCTAACACATTACGAAATCCAATGTTAAACAACTAAGACAGAAAAATGCATTTTTTCTGCAGATCATAAAATGAAAATAACTATTTGTGCGAATAGGATGGGAGATGACATTTTTCTACTTTTTAAATTCAGCACTAAAAAATCTTTGCAAATCATCTATTACCCTGCAGACAACTTTTAAGTTGTAGGCCTGTGTTATATTTCAAGAATCAAAATTGGAAAAACATTTTCATGAAGACTTTAGAAATATAAACCAAATTCTAGAGTGAAATAAGAGTCCAATGATGTCCACAATACAAAATTAAATTAAATGCAGTGCATCGTTTATCTGCATGGGCCTGCACATACAGATTAAACAATATCATTGTAAAAACTCTTTTTAACGGATTTTAGGCATCGTGAAACATATTATTTTCACCGCATTGTCTCCATTTCGTTTTCTTCTCACGATTAGTACACTTTCTCTATCCTAAACATATACACACACACACACACACACACACACACACAAACTTACTGTGATGGAAGGTACAAATACATTTTTGTGATTTGTTCTCGTGGGGGTTATTTCCTTATTTTAGATCAAATCATTTCTATACCGCAATTGCGAGTTGTCATTCGGTATGGGATTTCGTGCATAACATGTGAAAATATGCAAAGCATAAGTTAGGTAAAAAAGGCGTATGAATATATTGCGTGCATGTACGGCAATCCCAAGAGAAATTCAACACAAAGTGTAGTGATGTGCTCGCATAAAGTGTAGTGTGTGTTCTATACCTCAGACTTCAATATTTACATACCAAATTTTCTAGTACCACGTAGCCTATCAGGCCTTTTCGGGGTATCTGTATGTTAACTATCAATCACCGACTTTCATTTCCTAAACGTGCCTCAACACCGAATTTTGAATGGAGCAGAAGATTGGAGATTGTCGAAGTCAGAATATTTAATGCTCAGTAAATTTCATAACGTATTCAACATCACAGGTCCCGACATTTTTGTTTAAAGGGATGAGTAGTGCATAAAATAGAGCCTTAAAAGGAGGGAATCTTTTTGTGCCATGGATAGGGGGAAAAACTTTCACGCAATATTTCCGTCTTCATTCTACCTCAATAAGAAATTAGAAAAATATTTACGTCAACAGGAATAAGATAAAACAATTTAATTCATAATCAGAATGTGCTATTATATAGAACAAAAAAAGTACTGCATTGCTCTATTTGACCTATCACCAATTACTTTTGCCTTCTAAATGTGGCCCTAGAACGGTGATTTGGTGGATAAGTTTTTAAGATTCGTATTTCTGAAGCGAAGACTTATTTTTATTAAAGAAAAATTAACATATTTCTAATGATAGACTAGTATAAAAATAATTGTTCAAACGTTGTTTTTACTGACTTTGTACGAATGCACACTTAGAACGCTGTATATGATAAAAAAAAGTAACGGCTAACTGAATTTAAACTTCCTCGTAATTTAACTAACCCTATAGCAAATCAAAGTTTCGTGCCTTCAATTTTTTCGTTCATGATCGAAAAATAAATTGCAATATACTTAAAAACAAGAAGCTACATATTTTGTTAAATTTTAATATTTATTTTCGCATAGAAGTTTAAAGTTGAAGAAAAAATTGAAACTTATACATGTAGTATACCCACAACGGCATTATCGTGAAATAGTCTCATTCGGCACTAAAAACTATTTGAGATATTCTAAATACTAGATATTGCTCGAAAATGTCCGGACTACTAAAAATATTCTTAACTACTCATATAAATCTTATTATCTTATATAGCTTAACTATATTGCCCTTCGTTGTCACTTTAGTAGTCTCGGTACCTCTGCTGACAGTGTTAGATCTAATTATATTCGAAAGATAAATACGAGTGTTTTGACTGATAAGAGTCGCCTCATGAGGACGCCAAATATTGACGCCAATATTGTATGTAGTTCCTGCGCCCTATAAAGAAATAATTACTCACCTTAGGTAATATACGGTACAAAAATCCGCACTATTAGCACAGGTTATGTTCATGAAGAATTTTGTTAACATATATTTTAGGATGACGATGATTCATTTATATTCGTTTATCGTAAAAAGTAGTATAATAAGTAAAATATAATAACACATAGACTACTATACCATATAGTAAAAGTATAGGACATAGTAACAACTAGCAATAATATAATTAGCAGCTATGTGATCTACAAGAATAGGCAGTAGTCTATTGCAAGATAAAACTATTTACTAAATGGACGAGAAAATTCTTCGTATACACATTTTTGTAGATCTTAATGAAAGGTAACAATAGTAAATATCCCAGAGTATTTTCACGCACTTTCTACTTCTTGATTAAAACAGGGAAAATGTAATGCTTAGAATGGTTAGGTTATGTTACATACTTAAGAAATTTTAATACACGCATTATAATTCTGAAATTTGTTTAAAGATCTGGACATCAGTTATTAAGAGGCACAAGATGTTCACTATATACAAGCTTAGGAGACCCTCCCGTGTCTAAACCTATACCACTAATTCTCTTTCGAGAGTTGAGTTAAACTGATAAAAGATCATTGGAATACGGGTTAAATTAATTGCATTATCCGGTTATCTAGTTAACTGTTATTCTGCTAGTTAGATAAAAGATCATGTTTATTTGAGAACTTATTTTCTCATTTAACCAACTAACATTTATCCAGATAATCCCAGTTCTATCCTGGAGGTTGAGGCTCTCGGATTTCAAACAATCGGGACTTGAAGGCAGTAGGCTTAATGACGTTTCGGTCCTCTGCATCGACCGTCTTTACTCCAAGTGTTCCTTCTGGACTCGTTTCTGTTAGAGACTGAGCCAATCCTCATCCATAGCCTACCACCAGAAAGATTAGGCAAATTGAAAATCGCAATGGCCTCATTGGGAATCAAAGCCGTGGTCCCTTGCCTTGTAGCGCAGTCCTCAACCGACTGAGCTAAGGCGTATCTTGCTTTAAACATATAAAACATATAAAAAAATATAGAAAAGATATTATTATAGATCGAAAGGAGATATTCCCTTTTAAAAGTATAGCGGAAGGGTATTAATTAATTAGAAATGAATTAAGAAAAAGCTATTGGGCTGGTAGAGGTGATATAATTCAATCTGTTGTTAAGAATCTTGCAGTTGAAATGATAATTTCATTAATTATTATGCAAAGCATGAAATTCAAATCTCATTTGAAGGATTACTGAGAATCTGAATATCTACTGGGAATAAAACTCCCGTCATGAATACAGATACGAATTGATTACCATTCTTCTCGAAAAAGAGACCAGCATTTGCAGGTAAGTAAATTCACCAGAGTTTTTTTATTGCTAAAACTTTTGTTTTACGGGATTTTAGAATACTGTCTAATGTATTTGTTTTCTTAAGTAAGATACTTATTATTTTAAGACTCTAGAGAATTCTACGAGTAGATAATCTTTTATCAAGTTTATTTCACATTATTCTTTAGTTAACTTTTCTTTGTGGCATATTATATCTTTAGTACAAAATTCAGTATTTAGAAATCCACTGATCTGCATTTTAAACATACAGACGTAGGATGGCAAGCAAGTAGTAGGCCTAATGATAGTGGTGATTGGAACGGCACCTGTGGTCGTCGCGGCGGTGGCGGTAGAGTAGTAGGAATAATGGAAGTAGAAGTGATAGTTTTGGGGTCGTATTGAGGAGGTAAGTAGTGGAGGTAGGAGTGTAGTAATAGGTCTATTAGTAGTAATATCAGGCCTAAGGGAACTAAGTATGACTTGCTCTATTGTAGGATATATCGTTAATGCGATATCCAAAGCTACACGAAGTGACATATTTTGAATACCAATTTGAACACCATCAATGAACTTTTAGAACAATTAAAAAAAAAATACTTTACACGAAACAGAGTCCGGGAATCACTGAAAGAATGGAATGTTACATGTTGAAAATGAAAATATGGGGAAGGAAAAGTTTAGTAGTTATCTAACTAAAATAATCTATTGCTATTACTGTTATTGTTATTATTATTATTATTATTATTATTATTATTATTATTGTTATCATCATCATCATCACCATCATCATCGCTATAACTGAAGTTGTTTTATCAACCCTCTGAGGATCTGTTGCAATTCTGAGGAATCATGTATATACGAGTATATAAATCTTAATTGTAACTGTTAAAGATTTTTCTATTTTAGATTACCTTTTTCTTAACTTTATTCTCATTTTTTCAAGGTTCAATGCTCAATTACTTTTTTTTTTCTTTTCTGGTACTCTTTGTCTATGTAGGCAACCCATAACTGTGGGAAAATTGATTAAATAAATATCACTATTACTATCTTACCTAGTATTTAAATAACTGTGCTTCGTTTTCACTTAAAATAGCCACAGTAATCTCTTATTACTCTTGATGTGTTAATTATATGCTAGTATCAAGCTCATCCAGAGAAAAGAATGCAGAGTGTCCGAGATAACAAGGACAATCCACATGAACAACTCACATCCGGAAGTGGTGTCCAATGATGTAATATTGTATTCTGTGAAGACTTTTATGACTCTTCACTTCCTTCCACTGCTATAGTGACATAGTGTGTGAATATGTTTAACAATTATTATATAATTATGTTGGTCTAAGTACAGCAGATGCCAAAAGTGCTGTGAATATTTAAGTGGAAGTTACATCTTTTGCATTAAGTGCAATGAGAAAATAATGAATTAAGTCAACGAGGAGTTTTTCCAAATACCTTGAAAACTATTAGACCTACATATTATCTTCTTTTATTATTTCATTTTACTTGATAAATGTCAATTTTTTGGTTGTGATATGAGGTAATTTCACAATATCATACAAGTAGCATAATATTCTATTCTTTAAGCCTAATATTTAACTATTCATTCTGTAAAATGTAACTTACGTAAGCTATCATGAGATTATAAATTAAATATAACTCTCCGTGGCGCTAACATCCCTGAAAGGACAAGGCCTACCACCCGACCGCTGAGTCATCTACCAAATGCAGATGGCAGGATTGGGGGCATGTGGCCAGCATGCCGACACCCACGGCCGTTAATGGTGGTTTCATGACTGGAACCGCTACTTTTCTATCAAGTAGCTTCTCAATTTGAATCACGAGGCTGAGTGCACCCCTACCAGACCTCCCTACCTCAGAAAAATCCGAGGAGGTACCGGGGATCGTACCCGGGCCGACGGATCTGTAGTCAGCGACGCTAACCACAAGAACACGCCGACGGTCATAAATTATATATATGGAGTATAAATTTCTCATTACCAGGAGTATTTTTTTTAATCACACACTTTTCTATTCTCTATTGATTAGGTAGGACCCTATTACTTGTTGAAATTTGACCATAATGTAAAATCTTGAAAATGTCGCATTATTAATGCGCTTGTGTGCGTGAGAGAGAGCGAGTGTCATGTATGTGTGTATGAAAAAGTGAGTGAAGGAGAATGTGAGCGTATATTAATATGTATGTGCTTGTGTTTTTATATGTGCGAGTACTCGTGTAAGTGAATGTGTGAGTGTATGTACGACTTTGTGCAACTGTATATGTTTACGATTGTGTATAAGATAATGTGCATGTTTATTTGTTTGTAGAGTGTTGAGATTTCATTCCCCCACAGTCCCTCAACCTATCACCTTTCACCTATAAAAGAATGAAGAAGGTGAAGAAAGACAGATGAGTGTTCATGAAACCACAGAATATTATTTCTGTTTAACCTTACAAGACAATATTTTAGGAGAAAAATCCCTCTGAAACCAGGAATCGATAAATATGTGACCCAATCACAAAATCACTAAATTAGTGTGTCTTACAATTCTGTATATGATGTAAATGTCCTTCAGTGAAGTCATCATAGGGAAGAGATTCCATCTGGCGCCGCGAGTCGAACTCTGGCTAGCTCAGTTGGGAGAGCATCGGCATAGGGAGTAGTGATGGGTTCTAAACTTCTAGTCCTGGTTTCAGCGGAATTTTGCTCCTACAATACGAAGAAAGACTAGATTGATAGAAATGCGATAACTAGGGCAAGGCATTTAATGACCATAAAATAGGGCAAAAATGCAAAATAGAAAAATGCATTTGTGACCTAAAAATAATGAAAAAATTACACAGGATTTTTAAAAAGTCCAATAAATTTACCATTACTACTTATTATTAGTTTTTTAAGTAATGAATTTCTAAAAGCAATTTAATTGATGACAGTGCTTTATACATGAATTTACAGTATAAAACACACTTATTTTACTAGTAAAGAAAGTAAATTTATACTAGTTAGACACCTTTAGCGATTTTTTTTCCTGAACTGGCATGCCCACCAAATTGCCCCTAGCAAATATGAGCCATTTAAAAAGAAAGAAAAAATAATTCTTTATTGCTACAAGACACACACACTGCTATGGTGTTTACAATAAACTTGAATTAAAATGAACTATGAACACTAGGCGGAGATTCTCAAATAAAAACGATTGACTATTGTCTGAAATAAAACTATTTATACATGGAAGAGTCCCTCTCTACCTCCACTGAAACATGACCCAAAATGCTAATAAAGACGTAAAAATGCCGAAAATGACCTAATACTGTAATGCAAAAAATGACCTAAAAATTGCCTCTCTTGAAAATGACGAGGCAAAAAAATGCAAAAACAAATTGCCCTTATTTAAACAATTATTTCATGATATATATATATATATATATACATATATATATATATATTCGAGCTATATTTTAACCTTCATATAAAAAATATGCAAAATCATCAAATGCCTTGCCCTAGCGATAACCTTATCTAGGGAATTTCTCTTTCACGCTATGGGGTTCTTTAACTTGCCGTAATTTACAATATTGAACCAATGACTTTATTCCCCTTCAAAAAGGAGGCTTTTTGGGAGTGTAATGCACGAAATTCCATGTGTACCTAAATGGTTTTTAATCCACAAGCCGTGGGTTTGGCGCATTTAAACGAGAACTGCGCATACTGGCGCTATATCCATCGTGGGACAGGACCTACCATCCGACCGCTGCATCATTTACCGTGGGCAGATGGCAGGATTGGATTTCATTAAAATGCTGTCTCCCACGGACATTATTGATGGTTTTCATTACCGGAACTGTACACGTAGATGTTGTAAATATTAAAATCGAGCATAATATAGCCGCATTTATTAATTAATATTCGGGGAACATTGGAAGTAGAAAGCATACTACGAGGCGTGTTTTTTAAGTAAGTACCGTTTTGGAATTAAAAAAAGACGTGCAAAGATATCGCAATAATTTTATTTTTATGGTTACCTACATCTCTTGTCTACGCACTGACGCCATTACAGTCTGATTCTTCATTGTATACGTTGTTTACTGAGTGTTTAAGATGCCTCCGACAATCGTGAGTCCCGCCGATTGTGAAGTACGGGCTGTTATACGATTTCTTAGTGCTAAAGGCGTAAAACCGATCGATATTCATCGTGAGATCTGTGAAGTTTACGGACAAAACATTATGAGTGATGGAATGGTAAGGAAATGGGTGAGAGCATTTAAAGATGGCCGCACAAATGTGCATGATGAAGAACGGAGTGGGCGTCCTTCGGTCTTGAATGAAGATTTGGTGCAGAAAGTGGAAGAAAAGGTGAGAGAAAACAGACGCTTTACAATTTCATCAATGTGCGACTGGTTTCCTCAATATTCTCGTAGTGTTTTGTATCGCATTGTGACCGAGAACTTGAATTACCGGAAATTGTCAGGCGGCTGAATTTTATGAGGAGGGTATTCAAAAACTGGTGCCACGTTATGACAAGTGCCTCAATATTCACGGAAATTATGTAGAAAAGTAGATTAAGGTACAGGCTTTCATGTAAAAATAAAATTATTGCGATATCTTTGCACGTCTTTTTTTAATTCCAAAACGGTACTTACTTAAAAAACACGCCTCGTACCATAGTCCCAGTGCACATCATTATACATTCTGCAATCTCATACATCAACATGTCATGCGTAAGTAATATTCCAATTTACTGCTATGTTTGGAGCTTCCAGTAGTAACAGGTACTATTTTTGCAAGCGGTTTAATTAATGCTCTGACAAGTTCATAGCTGTGCAAATGAAATACACATTATATAGCATTGAGAAATCGCACTGTACGCACTTCTATGGTTGGGAAATCCGTCTATCAGATGTCAAAGCTATTGTAACTTATATCATACATACTTGAGACATTTCTCCCACTTCCATATGGACCAGCGGTGACCAAAGTTAATAAACGATTAATAATTAATTGTTGTAACAACACTTCTCCCCCAGGACAATATTTTCTTAACTCTTTTTTTCCAAATCAAGCAGTATTGTATCTTCATTGAAGGCCCTTTCTTCCGTAACCCCTGCTTAATGAATCGATCTGGAGTTTAACTTGGATATCTATTACAAAAATAACTTCGTTTCTGCATGGGGCTATCATAATTTCAATTATCGCTTATTAAAAAGCATACTGGCACTTTGTTACATCAGTTTACTTGTTTTATTAGTTGTAGAACTTGCATAAACGCTATTTTCTAAGATTTCGGAATATCACTAAGAACATAATAAATAAAACGAGGCAGTTTTAAAACTGAATTTAAAAAAATGAAATTAAGCGTGACATATTATAATGTATGTTGTTAAAAAGAAAAATGTTATGTTTTATAGGAAACACGCAAGTACATATAAATAGTCTAGACATCATATATAAAATGAACAGAATATTTATTAGGCCTACCCTCTTCCGTTAAATTCATTTAGTTTCCTTATTCCGTAATTCATATTTTTTTAGGCAAATTGCATTGCTGGATATGCACGAATAATGTTTTTTATTTATTTTCCCCATTCGATAACATGTGTACTATTACGGTACTCTATTCGGATTTCAGTATGTTCGAGATGAGTTCGCCAAATGTACGAGGGATGTTCTGAAAGTAAGTTTAGTCATTTCTTTTTCACATGGAAACTTTATTACCAAAACAAATACACCATGCAATCATGAAATATACCCCTTGCACTATATTTCAACATAGTCTCCACCGACATTGAGACATTTGTCATAGCTTGCAATCAGTTTGAAGAAACCACTCTGGTAAAACTCGGTGCCCTGCTATGCAAGGAATTGTCGCACAGCCTTCTCCACCTCAGCATCGTTTTGGAAGTGACGTCCCGAGAGTGCGGCTTTCATTGCATGGAACAGGTGCCTTCCTTCACTGAACATGCAACACCAGCGACCAACAATTTGATGAGACATGACCTCTTCACCATACACAGTCTGTAGGCGTTCATGGATGATGGACACACTAGTCCTACATGCCCATTCATACCGGATAACAGCATGTACTTCCATTGTCGACCACGTTTTCAGTACACGTCCATCTGCCATCGTGATTTGTACTCAAATAACCTCGGGCACGCCAGTCTACTGCTACTCTCTCTTCTTCGGGACTCTACTCATGCATCGTTTCTCCTCTGCTGACGCTCTTTCCGTCGTTGAACCAGCAATAGGTGTCGATTCTTATGGCAATTGTTTGCTTCATCTGCTTTACCATCTTCACTTTTTAAAAAAGCGACGAAACTTACTTTTGGAACATCCCTCGTATATGTCCGGGAGTGGAAGTCCTCCGGAACCATTGAAGTTGGAGTAGTGGGGGACATGGATGGGGTGAATTGCAGCTGGTCTTGAATTATCAGTATGCCACCGTACAGTATAATGGTGCCATCTCATCCCAGAAGCCGGGTAATCACACTAAGCACAGGATCTCTCAAGGTCAGTCAGCCCAAGTAATTATCCTTATCTTAAGTCTATTGTATTCTAACCCAAAATTCAAACATAACATTTTCACAGTTAATTTCTATCAGCTTTCAGAAAGCATGGATTTGTAGAAATGTTTTTCTTTTAACTGGTCTGTATGCCTTTGTTTGGGAATTGAGTGCAATGTTAGAAAGGCAATTCAAAATCTGCTGACTTATTCGTTTATTTGTTTATTAGGTTGCTTATTTCTTATGGTAAAGCTAAGACTATTTGACCTTCTCATCTGCTATACGAATAATATTTCTATTGTAAGCCTATTGTATATTTTTCATACAAAATGTTGATAAAAACGATAGCATTGGTTTTCCTTTTCGAGGGCTCCAGAAGACTTAAATTAGTACTAAACATAGGCATAGTATTCTTAATCTTATCCCAAAGTTTGAGAATTCGCTGTATAAGGGACAGTGCATTTGATATTTAATTATTTTCCGCAAATACGTATACATAATCTTCCACTATTAGTAGAAAAGCTGTGGGATTTTACTTGGATTTTTACTGATCAGGTGATCACTATCTGCCCAGACGTGGGAGCGTTTATAACGCCTTTCTGCAGTGTATGACCTTAATAGGTATAGGCCTACATACTGAAATGACATATTCAGTACATTTAAATTAGCAGTTTTATGGGCAGTCCTTAGAATGTCCTTCTGTACGGTGTAGCCTTAATAGGTATACTTGTAGAAAGTGCACGTGAAAAAATAAATAAAACATCTTAATAAAAATGATTTTCATTTTTATAGCACTAGAACAACCAGAAATATTTTTCTCCATAATGAGACACCTCATATTTCATATAAGTTTAATTTTCATATAACCTGTGTAGAAGTTTTCTCCTATTTTTGTTTAGAGTTGTGTTACAACTTTTTACAGCATATAAGTTAATTTATGTTGAAACAAGTGAGGATACATATCTGCCAGAGTGATACAGCCCTGATCGAAGACTGTTTTGTTTTCACAGGAAGTGGTGTGTTAGAAGCGAAGAAGTTATCCCACCTACATTCAGTAAACACAGCAATCATCACAAAATTAGCGAGACCTCGAGCAATACATCTAGAGAGGACGAGATTTCCTTCATAAATATTGTGTTCATGTAGGATTACATTTACTGCTTTATTTCTAGTACATTTTACAGTTTATCAAATTTCACATTGGAACTTTGATATGTATTTGTAACTTTTTGTTTGTTTATTTGTGTACGTTTGTATCTTAAATGTCATTGTATGAATGATTGGATGAGGCATCGCCCTACACTCCGAAGGTCGCAAGTTAATTCTCCCGGTGATGTAATTCGATTTTTTCAATTGGTCTAGCCCTTTTTTTGCACTGAAGTCAAGAACCCGAGGCTGTAAAACCTTCCATCTTCATTTCCGAATTTCTAAAAATTTGGGAACCCTAAGAGCCTCCGCAGCCTGTATAGATAGACAGATAGATAGATAGATGGATGGATAGATAGATAGATAGATAGATAGATAGACAGACAGACAGACAGACAGATAGATAGATAAGTCATAGGGAACACGTTACGTTATTTATCGAAATATAAATAAATGTGTAGACTATGCACAAAGAAGTAAAAATAATGAGAATCAAACAATTATTTTTTAGATATAATGTAGTCTAGGCTTTAGGATAATCAGAAAGTAAGTCCGATTCCTATCCTGTTTGTTATTTGTACTGGGGAAACTTATCTTATCGGCTCAGGGGCTGAGCCCTGGCGGGCTCGCGCACGTAGGCCTCATAGGCGGGCCCATTGTACACCCCCTAGGAAACGAATGATGTGCATGCCCTAAGGCCCCCTTTCAACAGACTCCACCACCAGCCCCCACGGAGCTCCCCTACATCCAGCTAAGACCAGGTACCACTCCACGTGCACCGTACCCAGGGTCCCTCCTACAAGAGCCCCATAGGCGCGGCACACCATGACGTGCGCCACTAACCCAGGGTCCCTCTGAGAGCCCCAAAGGTACGGGACACCACAAGCAACGGGGCAGGACGGGGGAGGCCCGCAGCAGAGTCTGCAGCAGGAGCTGGCACGAAAACCAGTAAAGGGGAACGGGATGATAATGAGGGGGGAAAGGAAGTTGAAGTGGAGAGTGTTGGTGGAATGAATGAAGGGGGAAACGGGAGGATCCCCGAGAAAAACCCCCAAAGGTCACGGCTTTGTCCACCACAAATGACACGCCCGCCGGCCCCGAGATTTGAACTCGGGACCGCTAGCATGCCAGGCCCACGCGCTAAGCATGAGCCACCGTGACGGCGGGGAAACTTAGAATTGTATTCGAATTTGCTATGCTATGGTGGGCACGTCAGAGGCACGAGGCTGTGAAACCTTCCATCTTTATTTCCGAATTTCTACAGATTTGGGAACCCTAAGAGCCTTCTTAGCCTGTATAGGGAACGCGTTATGTTATTTATCTAAATATAAATAAATGCGTAGATTACGCGTAAAAAATAAAATTAATGAGAATTCTGGGGTAATATTTAAAGATCACTCAAATTACGTTTTTAATTCTACAAAACTACAGGCCATGAATGTCGAAGTGACACCCCGTAACTTCCTGCCGAACTTATAATTTCATGTTAGGAGAATGACGAAGAAATAGATTGGGTGGAGCAGAATCATCTTCTCCCAGCGATTATTATCAGCCAGAAATATAGACTTCAGAGAAAAAATCATGATTGATGGTCACACATTTTAACGGCTCACGGTGTCAAATCCGTACATAGATATTAATGAGAGAGACTCCTTTTTCTCGACTTGGCTTTTCTGGAGACGACACAAGGGAAAAATATATCACATTTATTATAATAAGCCTTCTTGCTTCCGGCTTGTAATACGAGGAGCAAAATCTCTACACTCCGAAATAACTGCTTCCAAGATCACATGTAACGATGAGCTACAGGGTCAGGTTCGAACAGTAAGTTAATATTTTAACTAGGATACAGCTAACACAATAAAAGGAAACGAGCGCTAATATGGATGCATTGTATTAATTAGCAGTTAATTTCGCTACGACTTTCTTTCTTTTTTCTTTCTTTATCTTAGGTTTCTTCTTTCTTTCTTTTTCGTAGTTTTACCTCTCCCTTTTAGGATTTAAGCGACCCAAGCCGCCCGGGCCTTACAGGGCCGCGACCTGTCGGGAAAGGGATTACCTTTTGATCACATACATAGTTTTTGACCAGACACGGACATGGAGGGCCTCCCCGGATGAGTGATCAGTCCAATGCCGGGGCCACCTCCGAGACAACACGAACATATAGGACGAGACACACCATTCACACACTCACTCCAAACAAGGCGAGAATGGGATGAAGATGATAATGACGGCCAGATGATATCTGGGGATCACAAGGGCCTAAAGTTACCCGACATTTGTCTCACAGGTGAGGAAAAACCCCAGAAAAAACCCCACCTAGGTAACTTGTCCCGAGCAGGATTCGAACCCGGGCCCGATGCGTGAGAGGAGTGAACGCAATCTCTACGCCACAGCGGTGGACTGTCTCTACGACTTGACTTAAAAAAAAAAAAAAAAAAAAAAATAATAATAATAATAATAATAATAATAATGAAAAAAAACTATTGGCATGATCAACGGTATAACTATGTTATCTCACTCTGACAATAAATTCTCATTGTCCTATTAAGAATTTCTGAAGACATCCGAATGATCATGTTCCGCGGCTTCCCCCGCGATTATTTACTCAACTGCTAGATGTTTTATCTAAATCATTTATTTAACAGAAAAATAATCAAAACATCGTATTTATTAATACTGACATTATTTTTTCATAAATTGCATGAATTACTTAGTTTGACTCTTAACTATATTGTTTTACTTAGTAAATAAAAATAATTAAACGCATAAAACGAATCTTATGCTGCGATATGGGCATACACATTAGAAATGAAACTATTACAACGAACCACAGAGTCATGACCCTTATCCAAATTATGCGTAAACAAAGCAAATGATAAAAACCTGGCTTCGAGACCTATTTCGCGATTAAAGTGCGCCACTCGGGGAAAAAAAACCTCAGATTCGAATTCCTAAGCCCAAAAAATCCCCGCAAAGTGAGTTTCGTCCAAATCATTCAAAGTTTTCCCCATTTAGGTGTGAATTCATGATCTCCTTCTGTCCAGAGATGTAAAAAAAAAAGTCAGATGTCTGCGTGTCGTAATGAATCATGTAGAGTAGATTAACAAAATAGAAACTATCGACAGATTGATGTGTTATATCGGTACTGCAAAAAATCGATTTCGGCGATGCTCTTTTTTCCCCAAGGCAATCTTCAATTCATTTCGCAACTAAATACGGTCTTGTTAATAGGTAGAGTGGGGTCTAGACGGAAACACCAGTTCAAATATCATATTAGATATTTCATATTTTCCTAATTTTATACTTTTCGTTTAGTTGATCTTACTGCCAATATTTAAACAGGAATTTTTTCGCCCAAAATCTGTAAGCTTTAATATACCTACACTTAAATAAATATATAAATAAATTAATTAATAAGAAACATTTTATCTACTGTCATCAGCGAAGGACAGCACAGCATTTAACAGAAATAACTTCCAGGTCTTAATATTGTCTTAGATTCCATATTTTCTGTTTTTAGCTGCTGGTATAGAGCCAAGAAATTTGAAGATGCTGATATAAACAAAAGTTTTCTCAACATCCGGTCAAAACTATTAGCAGTTACTGTATGCACGGAAGTTTATACCTAGTTTACATTCAGCCCAATTCCGTGGCAGTGGGCAGGGCAGTAAGCAGGCAAGTGGGCAGCGCTAGTATGTAAACGCCTAACTCGTCTTGCTCCTGCTATTGCCATTGCCGCTACCCGATGCTTTACTTAGTTGGCGGTTTTTTTAAGGAAGTGAAAGGGCAGGCAGCGCAGCTGCAATAAATCTACATAGGCCTACTAATGCATAGGAACCTCAGTGTTTTCACGACTTTCTCTTTGTATTAAGTTAAATTCAATTTAGTTAATTTTCAATAGAATATTTTCAACCGTGAACATTTAAAATGAGTTTTCTTATCTAGTTTAGTGTATAAATTTATTATGAAAGAAAACGAAAGAAATGCTAACTCCTATAACGAATCATGTCAGAAAACGTACAAGCACCCACCAGACCACACCGTAACATTTACAATTCTTCTACAACAAATTCTTTATAATGGAAGAGTTGAACATGAGATAACGTGATTTTTTAAATAAATTACATTATATCTAAGAAAACTTTGACAACATTCAATAAAGTTTTCTTGATAAACGCGACATTTTTAAACATGTCAATCAATCAGCCCGTTTTCCATCTCATCATCTCTATTCACTGACAGTAACGACTCTACGTTGGTCTTACAATATTCCGAACAAGGAGAGAGTGTTGATAGTTGAACTATACATCACGAAGTGTATAGAGGTAAAGGAAGCGTCATCGTCAATGAAGCGCATCTCTTTAAGGCAATGGTCTGTAACATCGTGAAAAAAAGGCGGTTTTGAGATGTAACTTTTAAACATTCAAAGCACTTATAACAAACTAGCGTTTAAAGTCATGTAGATCACAAATTTAAGGCTAAAGATTAAAACAATAAAAATTCATGAAGTAGAAGTAATAGTTTTCCTTATCTTTCGTTTGGTCATGAATTAGTCTGTATCAAGCATGCTCATTGCGTTGGAAATATTACATTTTTACGCTTTTACTGTCAATCTTATCGTTTCCCTATAATAAAAATATAAAAAAATATATTCTTTACAGAAGTACAGATATTCTCCTTAACAGTGTGTGATGAAACCGATTTAGCCTGTACCTACATAGGAAGAAGAACCGATTATGCTACATAATCTTGAAATGAGAAATTTGAATTTATTGTTAATTGTAATGAATGGACGAGCTTTGCTTTAATTTTTTGTTAAATAAAGTGTGAATGGCCAATTACAAACCCTCCCAAGTTTTAATAAAAAGCAAACTCATTTTGCGAAGGCCCGTAGAATGGTGAAGCAGGATGAATGATTATGAATGAATTATTATCACCGAACAATTTCTTTAATGCAATTTTTCTGTAAACATCCATGACATATTGGGAAATTTATATTGAACCAAATGAAGCTTGGAATAGAGTGTATTACAATATGAACATCGAAATGAATTTTTATAATGCCAAATGTAAATAAGCAATGAACCCGAATAAATTATAATTAAATAATAAAAAATAAAGATGAAGAACGATAAAGAGGAAGGGGACTTACACAAGCCTAAATAAGCAATAAGTAATAACAGTAATAATTTAAGACATAAAAATGTGATGGAAAGAACAAAAGGCATGTTAAACTAGATGATTGAACATAGATCTTTTATTAACAAATGGCAAATTTACTTACTTCAATTCCGTGAACAGTATTGTAGCTAGTTTTCCACTTACCTGAAAAAGAAGATAATATTCAATTAAAACAATGCCGAATGCATATCAGGTATCCAGACATTACTACATTATGGAGAAATGTAGAACTTAACAGTATATATTTTATAAGTAAGAGCAATCATCAAACTAATATAGCTTATAGTTTAACATGATGAATGCTTTAGTTGGATCTGTAATAAAATATAGCTATTATTAATGCATCAATTTTATTATGGAAAAGGAGAGTTAAAATTGCCTTGAAAAAAAGCTAGACAGTTGAGCTTCTATTTATATAATTTCACATTTTTAGAGTTCGTAATTTTTATTATAATGATATACTGAAATTCACTCAAATTATTATTATAATTATCATAAATATAAAATCAATCCATTTGTTTTAATAAAACTTCAATGTCTTATATATATTAAAGAAGTAACTTTGGAATTATCATTTATAGTAAGGACAACATTGTGAATTGGTTCACCCCATTAAAATAATGTAAGTGGTATATTTTTAAAGAATCCTTGTAAGGAACAGTAATTAATTTGGAGATTTTCAGTTGTAGTTTTGTGCAGTCTTACTCCAAAACTATAGCCATGTTTCAGCACAGCTGATGTTTAACATTTAATTTAAATCAAGGATGAGGAGGCAATTCGTCTTGTGTTAGGAAGGTGAGAATGTGGTTTAAAATTAGATTTTTATTTATGGAGAAAAACAAGTAAATTTCTGTTATATATGAGTAGATTCATATTATCTAATACACTGAATTCAGTAAATAGTCATTAAAATCCCCTTTAGTTTATTCACGCTCATTTCCATATTCGCGGTAAGCATGTGATACATTGTATGAAATGTCGTAATCTAGGAGGAAAGCCTGAAAAGCAGGCTGTGAAACATGCAGCTGTCAGTATAATCCACACAAGCAGTGACTTATCACAATATTATCTCGGTTTGGAATATCCTTCCGAATAACACTTATCAGAGCATCAACTACCAGCCAGCTGAAGCTAGAAATACAATCGTGTAAATATTCTGCATCACAAGTTTATGTTATCAAAAAGGCACAAAGCAAAAGAAGAAATAGTTTACTGGGCATGATACTTGCAACTTTGCCTACCTAGACTTTACGTTTTCTTGTCTAACTCTTTTCTCAGGCTGCCAACACATCACTGTCAGAATATGTTTAAACAGTTATTTTTTAATGAATCATGGTACTTGTATTTTAAATGCTAGTTTAAAACTATATAATGATCAATAAGTTGTGTAAAATATATTACATACTGTACTATAGAAACATGATTTACTTTTTTTTTATATATTTACTTTGCTTTGGGGTGAGGGGAAAGATTCTCATCCCGTTTTCATAAGTGATCTTAATCAGCCGCCACGCATCAAGTCTAAGCCAAGCGAGCCCCAGTTTACCGAGTTTGGTTCCTCTTTGTATGTATTGCTCCTTCCACCACTCCAATTTTAACCGAGATTATAATTCTATCAATTATCCTTCAGAAGGTTCTTAACCTTCCTCCACACATTTTTCCTATTTCCCTATCCATCCATGCAGAAGTAGCCCATCCGTATTCTTCAAAGTAGGAACTGAATGAAGTTGAGATCCTATCCGCGAAATAGTATTATTTGAATCATAGTTAAACCCTAGACCGTTGCCCAACACTATCTTATATAAATCCTCTTTCATAGAACAAGCGGTCACAAGTCAAATACACTAAAGCTTAAAGGTTTATTTATAATACGCAAGTGAAGTGGACGTGCCGAGCTCGTAACGAGTCGTTGGAAACTATTTTCCTCTGCGTTTCAATAGGAGTGATTAAACAATGACGATCCCGGAAGATCCCACTTAGTTATCGTCGCTAACGATTCGACTGAGGCTGTCGTTCAGTACTCGTCAGTGTTCTGTCGATACAAGATAACATTTTTTCAACCAACATTAATTTTTTCTGTCGTTATTTGTGTATTGATTTTCGATGAGCGGCCTGATTTTGTTGAGAAGAAATTCAAATGTTGAACTAAAAGGAGTATAAACACAGCCGAATAAAAACAGAAGTTTTCTCTCTCACAAGCTCAATCAGTTTTGCGTCATCCATCCATTTCTATTTATCAGCAATTACAAAACACTATAATTTCAGTTGAAAGAAGTTATCTTCCATCGGAATCATCTAGATTCAAAACCCCTAAACGACATTCATAAAAAGAGGCGTTTTTGAAGTTTAAAGCAGTGGGATAGAGGGGTTTTTGAATTTAACTCTGTTTTGAACATGGCATTATATAGTACTTTATGGGGTTTTGAACCTCACATATGAATAAACCAATTTAAGCCATCCATACAAATCTGGTGATGTAGAAAAGTAAGAAAATTTAATTTGGAGTTTAGGGGATTTTATTTATCCGACAGAATATTAACGAGTACTGAGCAACAATCTCAGCCGAATCGTAGAGCGACGATAACTGAATGAGGATCTTCCGGGGATCGCACGTGCCTCGTCATTGTTTAATCACTTCTATTGAAAAGCAGGGAAGAATAGTTTCCAACGACTCGTTGATCTTAACGGCAAGACACGTTCCCTTTTTCGAGCCTATATAAATAAACCTTAATCCGCGGTTTAATTTAGCGGTTGGTGTAAGAATAATCGTACTGATAGCGATATAAAAATAAAGCTAAATAACACATTAAATAAACTCCACTCTGGGTATTGTGAAACAGGTTTTCATTGAGTCCACTCTTACTCTTACTTCCCACCCACTAATAGGGTTTCATTTTCTGGAACGTTAATCAATAAATTTCAATTACATTATTCCATTATCAGTACAGACAATCACAAAACAACTGGATTCCGGCTGCGTCATTTCTAGCGTATTGATAACTTTTTAATTCCCCACCACCAACATAAAAAAGAGATAAATTGTTTTTAAAAAGCCACATTTTATGCAGATTTGAAAAAGAAATAACAAAATGAACCGTCTGCAATAGAATGAATCACAAATGTGTTTCTACTGTGAATAGCCAACTCATAATACAATTTCTCCTTTTGTATATGTCAAAACCAGTTGTTTAATTTAATATTTGATCTATCCGTACATGAGACCTAAATTCAACCTAGAAAGATGTGTTCCGAACTTATTTGGGATAACCATGGTGTCTCTGGTGAGAAGTATTTTCATTTCTATCGAAAACCTAGAATACAGAGTACCTGCGATCCTAAGGAAAAGTGCATGGAGCGGAAAATAGTCATGAACCAATTGTTTGCAGAGTAAATGATAGCATGTGGAAAGAATCATGTTAAATCTGCATAATTAGGTTATAGTCTGCAGAAAGAAATATTAAAATAGTTAAACAATTAAGATCTCAGTAATTTAGTAACATGAAATGTTAAATAGAATGTAAAATGCATAATGTAAACTATCCAGATGTTTCATTTTCGCCTATTCTTATATCAAAATAAGCTACCCACTAAAGTTTTGATAACAGTAGCCCAATCTTTGTTAACATATATTTCAATACTGAACATGGACGTCATTGTTATATTTGTATTTTGAGTCAAGGTCAGGTGAAGTATAAGAACCCTTGATTTGAGATATAGCCCCATAAATATACAACATATCACATATGAGCTCTCCTGTACGAAGGAGCTTAAAGGAAATAATAGTACAGCTACATAAATAGTACATGTAGTGCGTCTGCTCAGGTACAAAGCTATAACACGAATGATATTGCATTTTGTTGGCCTAAAGTATTACATTTACAAACTTGAGCAAAATCTACATTCATGGCAGCTATAATAGAAATAGACCTATTATTTCTCTATATAAACTTGTTTGTGGACTGAAATTAGTACATGCCTATTACTTGAACATAAGGAGGAGCGTTTCAACTGAAAAAATACATTAATATATAAACGGATATCAGTAGTCGTTCATTTTGGCCAAATGCACAATATTATATCAACAGTAGGTGTGTTTAATTATTCAACGGCAAGGGTTTTTTTATCTTTTATTTATAATTATTTTATTACTGATATAGTTATTATACAGAAATGAATCAAACAGAACGGGATATAATATCAAAGCCATCGACAATTTGATACGTTATGTTCACCACTTCCATACTAATAGCTTCTCAATAAAAATAACAAAGAACTGTCTCTGAGGCATGTCTTGTACTTAATTTTTACTCGAAAAATGCATTTTCATAACAGGTGGTTTGAAGAGCAAAATTTCTTATTTGGGAAAACCTATAATCCGAAGGAAGTCTGAAAGATTGTTTTTCTGTTCTGCTTTGATGATGACATAGTTCATCAATGCCCTCACAAAATTTAGTATCCAGTTTTATTATTTTTAGTTTTTCGGGCCGAAATAACAATTTCCGCCAGTTGGAAACCTACAAGTTTGTTCCACTATACATTTGTTTGTTGTGACACAATTTCTCTTCTTAGAATTGATACTGCTGGCAGATGCTAAACATTAGAAGTTTATGAGTATATAGAGTTTGGCTGACTTCCATTTGTAATTTAATTATTATGCTGTCTCTAGATATAACTATATTAATTTCAACCGAAAAAGTTGGAGCCTTATTGCATCAATTGCATAAGCACTAATAAGAAGACACCTTCCTTAACAGTGTTACCTTCGTTATCCTTTTCACTGGTAATGATGTATAAATTCGTTACCTCAAAAATTGTATAAATATATAAACATAAGATAAATAAAATCAGGTAAACTGATGTAAAAAAGTGCCAGTATGTTTTTGTTTAATCAGTTATGACTGCAGTTATGATATGCAGAATACAAAAAAAAGTCAAATTGGCCGTTTTCGGGATTTGAACCATGGAACTCCAGAATGTGAGGTCAAGACGTTACCATCTCGGCCACCTGGGTCAGTTTAACGGTCTAGTTGGATAAGCGCATGTAAAGCAATAGTGTTATTTTTTGTCATAGCTAACTGTATTTTAATTTCCAAAGCCTTATAAGATCACAGTAAAACAATAGGCTGTGTTGTCAAGATAACTCTGATTAGCTTTTTTTTTAATATAAATTCTTTCGAATACGTACATTACCATAAAATAGGCACTAAATTGAGCATTACTCCGAAACAGATCAACCGATTTTATCCAGTATCAATAGACGGCTTCCCATAAACATTATAAATGTGTATACCAAGTTTCATAAAAATCCGGTAAAGCGTATTTGAGTTACCGCGTCTTTAAAATAGACACTAAATTGAGTTTTAATCCGGTACCGGTTAACAGATTAGGTTAAAATTCAATAGGGTACTTCTCATGGACGTCATAAATGCGTATACGAAGTTTCATGGAAATCCGATAGAAAGGCCCCATAATCTATTAAAATAGGCAGTAAATTGGGCATTACTCCGGTACCGGTGAACCGATTTGGTTCAATATCAATAGGGCTCTTCCCAATGTGTTTTCCAAGTTTCATGAAAATCTGAAAAAGCGTATTTGACTTATGGCGCGTACAGACACACGGACGGACGGACAGACGGACAGACATTTTTCGTCCCCACTCACAATCTCATAAAGTACCATACTGGCACTTAATAAAGTAACGATATGTATAAAACTAGCTTGATGGGGCCGTCACTGAATTCTGGGCTCTGACTCTATGTGTCTTGCAATCATTGCTTTCTGTACTCCTTCTATCGATGTCTTTGCTGGACGACCTCCTTTCCTTTCTTCTGGTGATGTCCATTCCATAATTTGTCGTGGAAGTCGATCCTCCGTCATTGTTTTAACATGTCCGTACCATTGTAGTCTTTTCATCTCTATTATATCTATGATGTCTGGTTCTCCCTTCATTTCCATAATTTCTTTTATCTGTGTATTCTTTATTTTTTCTCTTCTTGATTTCCTTGCTGACCTTAAAACATCCATTTCTGTAGCTAATATTTTGTTTTTGTTTCTGGGAGAAATTTGCCAAACTTCTGCACCATAGGTGAGGATGCTTTGAATTACTGTTTTGTATATTTGTAATTTTCTGTTTTTTGTTATAATGTTTATCACACCAAATTGAATTTAGAACATTTATTGCTTTCATTGTTTCGGAAATTCTGTGTTCAATTTCTGTGTTGCTTTTCCCATGTTGATCTATTTTTGTCCCTAAATATATACATTCTGTGCTTGGTTCTATTGTTTCTCCATTGTCTAATTTCAATGATTCTGTCTCTTTGCCAATAATGCCAATTTATGAAGGAAAAATAGAGGTACCTGCTAATTCACGTTCGTTTACCCTAGGTGGCTGTTTAATCCAAAGGGCATATTTGAAAAACAACAAAAGGCTCATACATTCTATTTTCTTTTCTCCTTGATTGCTTTGCAACACTCCTCTTCACATTTTCATATTGCGTTACAATATCTTTACTACAACACGGTTCTTCTCTTGTCCATTTTGATGAATTTTCATCAGGAGTGCTCGTTACTCTTTTATTTGGATTCTCCATACTACTAATTTTACTAACTTCACCCATTTTAACAATGCTCTTCTTATCCAGAGTTCTATGGCAACCGAGTAAAGCCACCTTCAATTAATTTCACAACTGAATAGGTGTATAAGGGAAAACCAGCCCAAATATTATATTAGATACGAGGATTAATATCCTCGTGTTGCTACTGTCATTCATTGAAATTTTCCTAATCAATTTAAACTTAAGGCTCGTGACGATTGCTTAAATTAATACATAAATTCAACTCGGAAAAGGTTAATTAGGTGCTGTGGCACATAATAAAATCTGAAATGATTTCACTTCGAAGTTTTGTGGTAATACTCTTTCATAATTTTATACTGTATGTTACAATTCCTTAACAAATATTGTGTATATATATATTTTTTATTATACAAATAAATAATTAATTTACAAACTCTCTTAAATTTTTTTCGGAATTACAATGAAGTAACCTAGATTAGACCTTTGTTCGGTCGCATATTTCGTTTGTCGGCACCATGCTATCCTACAGAGATTGATTCTATTTTAGTTAAAATATAATGAACAAAGTTGATTCGTATGAGTGTATGTATAAATAATATACATCTGTGTGGCTGGTTGAGTTTCACGGTGTAATTTGTACTTCACAACAAACACGAGTACAATAATATCGTATTTGAAATGAAACTTTGCTCAGTGAAACGCGAGATGATTTATGAAGATGGAGTTAAGCTGTTGCCCCTGGCAGCGGCTAACAGATTCCTTTGAGCATCCCGTTTATTAGAACCTCTCAACCCGTTTCACAGCGACCATCAAGTTATCACCACAACACACTGGTCAAATACATGTGATTTCTCAGTTCAGTTGAATTGAAAAAGTTTATGTTCCATAAGACTTAACCAATCGTTAAAATAAATGGTTGTTAAGTTTAGTTAATCTTCCCCATTAAACTTTAAAGTACAAAGAAAACCCGCCCACAAAAGTGCATAATAATAATAATAATAATAATAATAATAATAATAATAATAATAATAATAATAATAATATGAAACATGGCCTAATAATGTACACATTTATAAAAGCGTTTTATGTTTTTCCAAAACAGGGATAATCTTATTTCATAATTATTTTTTAAGACACTTCAGGCACTTGTTTAAAATTACAATCAGTATTTTATTCACTTTGGAGTTGTGCCATGTGTTGTCAATGCAGTATCGTTTCAAATATAAAACATCACCAGCAGTAAATGCTAAATGGTTGTCAGAAGTATTCTATTTCCAGATTTTAAATGCAAGGCAACTTAAATAGTTTTCTATAGAAGCAGTAACGATGCAAGAAATATACGACGTTATTATACATCTTGGCATACCAAACTGCTGACCAGAGAATGAGTGTAGTTTATATATGTTAATATTATACCATATTTTCTATTACGCAATGCCTGTCGTGATTGGAAAATGGGGAAACGCGTTTGGGGTAATTTTCAACATTAACCTTTTCGCGTAAAAAAAAGGCTACCCGTTTGCAGCATGGTTTTCTCAGTTTCAAGGGCATATTTGCGGAAAGACTCAGCAACATATGGACTCTAATTTAGGGGTTATAAATTATTCTTGTAACACATAGCCACATTTTCCTTCCCAATTCTCACAGGCCTAGGACGACTTTGTGACAACCATCTCCGATTCTCTGTCATTCTCTGTCATTTATTGAGGTGTAATAAATGATGGAAATCACTGGGAGCGAGGTCCGGGCTGTAGGGTGGATGTTGAAATATCTCCTAGCCGAACGATTGCAGGAGACTTGCAGGGAGGTGTTTAAGCCTCCACCCTACAGCTCGGACCGCGCACCCAGAGATTTTCATCCTTTCCTACCCCTCAGGAAAAGACAGTGAATTACAGAGAATGGTGGAGATTGACAGAGAAACGGAGGAAGATATCACACAATGGTTCAAATCTCAGGCGGCAGACTTCTATGGCACATGTATTCAAAAGTTGGTCCCACGTTATGACAAACGTCTCATTTTCGGTGGTGAATATGTTGTAAAATAGCTCTGTTACAATAAATGTTTCCATTAAATTGTGTTTTGTTTCCGTTAAAGGCGTATGGAGAAGTTAAGTTACTTTACGGATGCACCTCGTAATATTTTCCTATAGCAGAAAGATAAAATTTCCTCCTCGATTTCAGGATTCTATGGAAGAAGAATTGTTTGACACAGTGCTCGACGACTAATGAACTAACGTCTTTTGACAAATAGCTCTTTCTCATTTCCTTCTTTCAGAAGACATTTCTTTAATATTAGCTCCTGTTCCTTATCCTTGCAAGTCGCACGCTTCAAAAGTTTAGCAAGGCATAAATTTCATAATGTAGCAAATGTATACATTTTGGTAAGTTTAAGTTGCAAATAATAAAAAACTGATGCCGCTAAATTGACTTGTAGGCCTATAACTTGAAACTGCTTCTTCTTTGGCGCCTTAGGCTATATGAGGGACGATAGCTGTCCAAATCAACCTGTTCTAAGGTTTATTACAGAGCAGATAATATTCGAAACAATCTCTTCTGAAGATGACGAAGTCTCTCTCGCAGACTTGCTATATTAAAATCTACTAGCAAAATAGGAAGTATATTCCCTCTCCTTCGTTCGATATTGTAATAATCGCTTCTCGCATCCCAAATGTAATCTTTTCTTATTTGCGCAACCTCCTCCTAGTAGACCACGTCACTCCATATCAACTTCGGTGTTGCTTATCCACTTCTATCATGGCCTTTTACCCTTATTTATACGTTTTGGTGTCCAATTACAAACCTTAATTGGCACCAGTAAATAAATTAAATAATAAATTACTACTTCGCTCCAACTTTCGTTTTTGAAGATTTACGAGAAAAAAAAGCACCTATTTTAAGTCATATATACTCTTGCCCAGACCTCTTGAAGTTCTTCTTTATAGAGATCGACTGAGGCCGTCTGCCTGTATCACCTGTATCTCCTTATTAAAGCTGTTCATATCATATGCCATGAATTAAAAACACGTGATACTGAAATAGATATCTTATAGCAAGTGATGATGTATGGCATTTTAAACCAAAACACCAGGAGATTTTATTACTAGATGTGATCAATAAGGATTAAATTCGATTATAATTAAATAATCTAAAGGACTTTATCAATTTTATACAATTTTTAAAGAACATTATAAGGAAGGTTTTATTTTAATAAATGAATCTTATAATAATAATTACTGACATAATTATTATCGAAGCTGTTATTCAAATATTTATTTGGTACATTGTACAGGGAAGTCTGCGAAAATATTCAAGAAGAAAAGCTAAAGACTATAATATGTGCCATGTATTTTATACAGTAGCTAATTAAAACATCCAGTAATTAAAAGAGAAGGTAAAAAGAAGGCATTATAATATCCGCGCACTTTCAAATTCTCTACATTCTAAAGCACGCAACAGTTCCCAAGTAACCTATATGGACCTTACACTTTTAATATTTAAATTTCAATGTCATGACTTCCTTCTAGGGAGTGGGTTGTATACTACAACGCCCCTTTATTTTGACACTAGTTGAGGAAATTAATAAGCAGAGGTCATGCAAGTCTTAATGAGGCCACGGGCCGGGCACGATACGATTCCGCTACTGGACCACGCTTGACCTTCCTGATAACAGCACATTCATGGAAATGCTATTTAAAAATAGCTTTAGTCATTTCACTCAATTACGTAATTTCTACAATGCAGTCTTGTTAAATACTTCTTCATAATTCTAATTATTAATTGTATTTAAGTAACTAGAAACAGTTACATGATTGATCTTCCCTATTCCAGACTATCCAAAACACAAGTAATAGTCATCTTTATTTAAGCCTTCAACTATTTAATAAACTCCCTAAGAGTTCACACTTAGTGACATTGAAAAAATTTAAAACTGTTCTAGAATACTTGAACAAATTTAAAACTGTTTAAAAGTATTCTTACTTGAACAAATGTTAAATTGTTCTAGAATACTGGATTAAGGGTAAAGCATTTTATTGACTTGAAGAGATTAACAACTGTAATTTGTCCAATTTATTATTCTGACTGGTATTATTACCTATAGAATAGCTCAATTTGTATCTGCATACCTTCTTAAATTCTCTTTTAAGATCTTTCACTAGTGCATTATTCTGATGCAAATATGTAGTAGAAAATTATATAACCGTGCAGTAGAGTCTTAGTGTTCCAGTTAATGTACGTTATTTTTAAGTTGTGTATGGACAGGTAGGCTAATCCAAAGAATTGTGTGTGTTAAAGAAATTTATAGGAGGTGGTATGATGCTGTCTATTACAATTCGCTCTATGACTGTTCTTATACAGACACATAATTCGTGGGTGCGCGGGCAAAGAGAGTTAAGTCCACCATCCTCAAAAATTGAGATATGTCCATAGAGTTATAGATAAAAATGTTCTCTACATTTGTGTTAAGTCCAGTAAGTCATATTCACAAATGTACGGTAGTTATGGATGTGTGCATCATGGGTTTATCCATATCTAAAGCGATGTTGGGCAGGTAAAGTGTGTTAAGTTACTCTAATTCTCAGTAAATAGAAAGTGGACTTAACTCTCTTTGCCTGCGCACCCGCGAATTATTGTAAATAATTTTAAGAGGCCTATATTGTAAATACTGTAACAATGACGAAGCCAATTGTACTATGTATTAAATGGTAAATAAAGATTTTTATCTTATCTTATCTGATCTTATCTTAACTTTCATCTGTAGCACACTAAATCCAGGAGTAGGCTATGTCTATAATTTTACAAGGTGAGGACATAACAGACTAGGAAGCGTATGTAGGAAAATCGTCTATTCCTATAACTATCTATTCCTATAGGCCTAACTCTAAAGTGAATTAAAAAGAAACTTAGAAATATAACAAAGAATGCTCAATACATTATCTAGTTCTCCCTTTAGCAAAAAATGTTTGCTCGCAGTGGGGTCTCCTTGGCTTACGCGAGGTGAAGGAATGGATGATAAGGATGAGGCAACATAGCGGATAAATGTCAGATCATTTGATCATTTTTAGAGGAGTCAAGGGAGAAACCAAGTCCACGAAATCTTTTAAAACCATTTTTTCACTTACTTTCAGGACATATTTAAATCTTCAAAATTGGGTGGACGCCTTAAATTTTGATGCTACGTGTATTTTAGTGATTGTATTTTAATTAGTGAGTAACAGAACCAAATATAACTTTTAAATATAAAAGACATTATTCAAAGCGTTGAAAAGATAAATATGCAGTAGGCTAATATGTAAAGTCTAAAAACTGAGGTTCACAATAAGTGTGTATATTTGTAATTAGTCATTTAGGCCTAAAAAAAGAAGAATCACTATAAAGATCGATTACAGAATGTACTAATCCATTGAAAGCCTTTTAAAATATAATTATTCGTCTTAAAATATGACAAATCTTTGGTTTTTCTAAAACAGGTCGTCGGAGAAAGGAAAACATTTTATGATTCTAGTTTTCATTTAATTAATATCAGTAGGCTATATATAAACGGGAAGAAATATTTCTTCACTCCTTATATGGTCATGAAACATGTTGTATTATAAAAATGAAATAAATTATGTAGTCACACGAAAAGATGGACACTACCTAGATTGTATTTTGCGGTAAGTATTTCCAGACGATATAATCAAGGCAAGGGCAGTGAAGCGCAGTCATTTGAATGTAACACATGAGGACTGATGAAACACATGTTACGTATCTATTGATTCACACTGGAATTGGGATTTTTAACCGGTGACAGAGGTGTCAGTTACCATATGAAAACACTTACAGAGTATGACTATAAAATAAAATGGTTAAATTAAATATATCTTGGTTTACGTCATGCAGCATGTTTAAGAAGACGCACGTGTCTACTATAAATAAAACGTACCAAGAAATCCGGACATCCGTGCTTTATCAGAACGTCCTGCCAATAAGATGACCTTGTATTTTGTTAAGATGAAACACAATATATGCAACCATCGCATTTAATAGCTAATGCATGGTATAAGAGGTTGGATTTCATACAGGTTTAGGAATTATTTTCTGTGGAAGAAATAAGTCATATGCCTACTGCAGAAACACTTTTTCTTCTAACTGTACTGAAGGGGTTTATTCGCAAAGTTAGTTAGCTTATGAATCTACTAAATTATTGAGAGTTGTCTATTTTAAAATAATTTAAAGATATGACCCCGTAAAAACGACAGAGATGTGTACTGCGCACACCTGATCTTTATTAGATTTGTTCGTTAATATGAAACGATGATAATCAACTTTTCAAGATCTTTCTGGCTCAGAAAATGGCTATAAAAATTTGACCAATTCCTAGGTAGATGCGCATCATGCATCGTAGGACTAAAATAACTCTGAGGATTAGAAAAAAATGTGGGAAATGTTATCACTTGTTGAAAATAGGATATTTTTACCACCATATCTCAGTTATTTTCATTTTCCTACTGAGCTATACAATTTGTTTATAAATTACAATTTCCAACTGTGCTCAGTACATAATACCTTAAAAATTGTTTAGCCTACTTTGAAAAACATAACTTATTTTAGTAGCCTACATTCAACAGATGTAAGTAGCGTAAGCTACTAGTCTAGAGGTACAACAACTTGCGATACATACATTAAATTAGTCAAAAGTATTGCTAAAAATTCTTAAAACTGTTAACAAATGTATTTCAAGTCCATAAAATAAAAGTCTTATATCAAAATGCAGACGTCCTCTTTCTACTTCGCGTTTCGATGTTAATACATCATCTTCAGGTCTACCATTTGTGGTATTTTAACCTACATTCCACTGAAAATAAAATACGACTTTTTTATTTTTTTTTTATTTTTATTTTATTTTTAGATCAGCAATTATGTCCGGGAAAATTTTGTAGAATTTGGAAAATTGCTCTTTATTTTATTTTTTGCTGTCTGGTAAAGGTATGTTAGAGTCATGAACGAATATAATAGCGGTCAATAATTAAAAGTATAATCGGAAAAAGTGTCCATTTTCATCTTCTCGTTTCATTAACTTGTATTTTAGGGGATCTTATATGCCAGTACTTAAAGGAAGATTAAAATATATGGATCGCATGTATTTAGACAGAATATAGGCACACTCGGTGTGTGATCAGCACAGCACACGGCCTTACCCTAAGATAACACACATATGCCAGGATTACGGTTAAAAAGCCTCCGACAAGCCGAAATAAATTACGTACTGACATTCATCTTCACGAACCGGGAGAACCACGCTTAGATTAGCTGGCAAATATGTGAATATGAAACTTTACCACCTGGACCACGTCACTTAGTGTGTAATCCCTCCCTCCCATCCCCACCTCCCTCTCTATCATTCTAGTAAACATGGCAACTCTGACCTTAACACAATCATCCTATCTTAAGACTTTTCATTGCGAAAATTCTGTGTTTATTTCTTCACCGTAGATCTACCGCATAACACCTTGAAAGAGAATGCTCTCGGAATACGGTACATTTCGCAATTTTCTCCCGGTCCCTGTGATTTTAGAAGTAAATTAATCGTCTTCTCATCAATACTAGCCTATAGGAAGCGCTGGAAGTATAATTGAATCGGTCATTTAAGAAAGGGCTTAATGACAGAAAAGATAATTTTTCAGGAGAAAGAAAAAACTGTTTATTTACAGAAACATTGACAGTTAGTAAATTCTTGCATATGCAATGTCTTATAATAGGTGTTTTTAAGATCTCTACATGTGAAATGGAAATACAGTGTGCTTACATGATGTATTATAGTAATTGAAAGTAATGGAATTGAGCCCTTTCAAAAGTATATCTCTCACACTTAACATTAAAATTGTGCAAAAACACAGTTTTAAACTAAAATCAACTATTATGATTGATTATGTAGCATTAAAATATGATGTATGAAAAACTTAATATCTTGAATACTAAATACAATTCTACATCAATGAAAACATTCAGTAAGTGTAAAATCTACATATCTACATAGAAATGCTTATGTTCTTCTGGTATACGTTATAACACATTAGTTTTGACAAATCTTGCTTGGTGTAAATGGGAACATTATTTTCATAAGCACACTTTTCAGGAAGTTTCACAATTGATATTGCAGATATTTCACATCTGAGGTGTGGCTGATATATATCCCTAATGTATATTGAAGCACAAATTTGTACTGAGTTCATTGAATCATACTGACATTCATTAAAAAACTTAGGTCTCAGTCTTTTTGCAATAATTTTGCCACTAAGTTGAGACTTGTAGAAAGTCATCAGCCAATACCAATAAAACTGTAAATTTTCCTTGTTTTGCTGTGTTGACAATGATTTGTACATATTCCCTGATAGAAAGAATTCTATCTAGCTTATAGATACATCTCTTGATTAAACCAAAATCAAGGAACAATGACCATAAGTCTTACATTCACTGCTAGGTATCAGAAAGGTTCAGTATTGAAAGGACTCCATTCCTGGAGTTGAGGCATTTCTAAACTGAATGGTATATTCAAGCTGCTGTAGAACTAACTTTAGTAGGTGGAATTGAGTCTTTCTTTAACAGAATCATGCATCTACCCCTGGAGAATCCATTTACCTCATAACATCCATTTTGGAAAAAAGTGTCATTGAGCCCTTTCTTAAATGACCGATTCAATTATAATTAAGACGTTTAATGAAGTCTGGAGTGAGATTTAGCCATAACGAATTACGCCTTTCTGTTTGTAAGACTATTAAACAAGTGTCTTGTTACAGCATGCAATTTTACTTTAATTTAAGACAGTGTACCTTATTAGTATTTTTCAATATTATGAGAGCGATAATTGCATCACTAGAATAGGCCTTACTAGAAAAAAACGATACTTTATTTCGTTTAGTCTCTTCGAGATATATAAAGCTGAGTCTCTTTAACCATGTCAGTGAAGAATTCACGTATTCATATAGGCATTCAACTGAATTCATAAGTGGATTATAAACTTGAAATCAATATGAAAATTTTCAGTAGAATAGCTGATTTTCACTGATGTCAACCTTAACAAATGAATAAAAATTCTCACATTTTAACTTAAATCATTACTCTGTTAATGTAACAGTTATCCTCTTATGCCATTTTTATGGTGACGAATTTATACGTCAGTAGCAGGTGAAAATGTTAAAATTCCGAGATTCTACAGTAAACGCACATGTTTTGCATATCAGACAATTATTTCAAGGATAAGGGAAAATAAGTGAAAATACTTGCTTGAAAATGAAGCACAAACACCTGTTCCATTACTGTCGCGTCATACTTACCTGCTAAGAAATAAATCGTAAGTAAACGTCAAGAAATAAATTGGAAGCTAAGACATTGGTAATACCGGTACTGAAATTGTAACAATTAACAAATATTATGATTATAGTCCATGTCTGCAATAAAAAATAGGACTATATGAAAAGTTAGCGGATTCAACAGAATGTCTTACATGGGCTGAAAAAAGAAAAAAAATAGCAGGTAGGTTAGTTTATCGGCATTGGATGCAGGAAATTCAAGTTTCCATCAAATTTCACCAATGTAGCACGAACGGGAAATGCACGAAAAACACTTTCGTTAAAAAAAAAATAGTTTTCCGTGAAAAGACTAGAATCTGAGTGTTCTCTTACATGAGCATTAATATCCTTCCTGTTATTCGGTTATGTTCCTTTTCTTAATTTCTTTAATTGATCAAAATGTCAGCCAATGGCATTATGAAATTGGAGTGTTGGTGAAATGATACATGACGGGGAATAGAAGAATTAAGATGGAAATGCAACAGAACATTAGTTTGCCACCACAAATTTCACATGGATTGACCACGATTTGATCCCGAGCCCCAATGGTGGAAGACGAATGATCGGATCCATTGGGATAATCTAGTTATGTCCCCTCGATTTGAAACTTTTAAAACTTTTTATCTCGAGAATCAGTGATCCCAATACACAAATTTATAACCCTTCATACGATTTTGTATGTTATGGATTGGCTATGTTTTTTTATTTATTTATTTTAATTTTTATGTATTTTTTTCTTTTTTTCTTTTTTTCTTTGCGACGCAAGTGCATATTCGTTTCGTATACTATCCATTCATGGCTGGTTCTAATCCCACGTATCTTAATTAGGTTAGAAGTTTCAGGGATACAGAACTGACAACCAAAGACAGACATTTTATATGAGATGGCATTGGCTAAGTTCCTTACAAACGTGGCACCGATGGATGCAGGAGTAGCCTACATTGTTCAAAGTCCGGTGGTGTTGGCTATTTCAGAGTGTTACCAAACCACGTGAATTAGCTGAGGTCGAAATAGATAGGTAATGCTTACCGGTGTGAAAAATGAAAGCTTAGGTCTACGAGCGTTCTTGTTAAATAAACGTATGGGTTAGCATAACATATAGCGTATCCTATATTTACTGCAATAATAATTGTTTGCCGAGATATCGGGTCCCCATAACCAGCCCCAAAAATCTTTAAGCCCGCTCTCTGAATAGGAGAATGGATAAATAAGGTGCTAAAAATCTTTACTCAAGGGGACCCGGAATGAGATTTTGGGCCAAAAATTGTTTTTATTTTTTTATTTTAATTGATTAAAAATAGCTCTGAAGTTTTAGCTTCAAAATGAGGTAGCCTATAAAATAATCATTGCTGTACTGTAAGTCTAATTGTTTTTATTTGTTTTTTTTTTTATTTTTTTTATTTTTTTTTTATGTCGTGCATGGAAGGTGAACCAAAATATGGGGCTGGCTTATTTTGATAGTCCAACTTCAGACGCTGTTTACCGTAAGTATATTTTTTAATTACTTAATGTTCATTTTTTCAACTTCTACTATAGCCTATGTAGGATGTTGAAATTTTCACAGTTTGTTTATCCAGATATTGTGCATATACTGAAGCTCTCAAAATCACAGATTTCAATTTTGTAATCATTTTAATGAGAATTATATGTTGTAAAATGCCGAGAAAAAAGGTTAATGTAGTAAAAAATTATAATTTATGAAACCTGAAGGCTAAATTTAAATATCTAAGCTTCAGTATATAGCCAAAGTACGTATATAAAACATACGAAAATTTCATATGTCTGTCAAGGATAGTTTTGGAGAAAAAGTACATGGAATATTCATTATTTAACATTGTAAGGATAGGGCATTCCGGGTCCCCTCAAGCTCACCCTATATTTTTCTTCTACGCTTGTCCGATGGTATCATGGTTAGTCTTTTGTGAGGTGTTTAACTCGTAATTACTCTCCTAACGCCTCTATAAAAGCAATCCAGCACTTAACTCCATTGATAATGGCGGTAAATAGAGGTATAGACGTGTGAGCAATACTAATCAGCTGTGATAAAGTGTGACGAGACAACATGACAACAAGGCTTTTAGTAATAGGTCACTCTGATAGGCTACTCTTCTCTTCGCTGAGGAAACAAACAGCGGCACAGAGAACTTGTAGCATTCTAAATAAAACTAACTAATAAACACGTGATAACCTGGTGGATTTTTAGACAATCGAGACACAAAATTGGCCATACGTACCGACCGCCTTTATTCCGAAACTTAGTTGTGCATATCACGAGAGTTTGCATCGAGTTTGAATATTGCTTGGAAGGTTTTTGTAAGTCACTCGTATAGTAGTTAATAAATTGAGGTTCCTAGTACCACATTAAGATTATGGGAAATCACACCAGGAAAACGATAGATGAAAGACAGTCGCCATATAGCCTAGTAATAACAACACTACCATTTTCATGTCTGCATCTTCTGAGAAAGAAATATAGAAAACAAGTGGAAATAACCTCCAAAAGATCCGAAATCCTACCAGGTTTTCAATAATGAGGAACTAAAAATCAAGGGAAAATTAAAAACCTCATATAACCTCATATAACTAAAGTCTCTGCAATAAAAATATAGCCTAGTGGGTATAATACGAGAAGCAAAGACAACCATATCTTAGACTGAGAGACTAATACTAACAATATGCTAAGTATAATTATACTAATTAGTGTTTGCGATATCGTTGTGCTAAGCATAAATGATTATATTAATTTATGTGGCAAAATATTTCGTTATTTTTACAAGAAATTTATATGGTAATATTTTAATGGCAGGCGATTGATGAAATGAAAAGATAAAGGTAAGAGTACAAAGGAGAGTGAGAAGCGTTGGTGGAAACACGATAAGACCAGTCTCTGCGAGATTCGAACTCCGTTCCCTGCATTGTTTTTGAGATTGTTATGGTTATTTAACCGTATATACATGGGACTGTCAAACACGTATGCACACATAAATGCCACCGACCAGGGCCAGGATCGAACCTGCAAACTTGAGAACAAGAAGTAGTGATTGGAGTTATGGAATAAAAAAAAATATGAGTCGGTTTTTAGTAGTTGTCATCTATCGACTCTAGTTTTCACAACTGGAATCGCGAGTTCTCGGATTATTAAGTCATCCAAGGAACTTTTTTCATTCGAATTTATTTTACTCGAGAGCAGATTAGTCGATTCTTAAATTCATTCGATTCTGCCCATCACTAACAGAAAGCCAGTGCTCTGCTTTAGTTCCATCCTGTTCTTTGCAAAAACCAGTAGCCTAGGTCCTAGATCATACAAACAAGTTAATAAGCAACATGTTGCTCTTCTGGTACGTATGGCTGTGAGGAAATTCATTTTGTATCAGACGATAAAAGCACATAACACAGTCTAGCGGTTCCTGAGAACTGCAGAGGCAACTTCTATTACATGCTCCGTAAAGTCGACCTTACGTATTTCAATATCAATGTCAAAGCAGCGGGCGAGGCAACAAAACACTTTCACAAGCAGGTTCTAATAGAAGCCCTGCCCCCACTCATTGTGTGAGTAGACATACAAATAATTATGTAGTTCCACGCAGCGCAAGCTGTGCACTTGTTTGCGAGAGTATGCAAATTAAATTTAACATCATTCTCTTTCCATTTTGCTGGGAAAAGGAGACGAACTGCGACAGAAGATAATTTAAGAGCAAAAAGGCTTGTCAACCTTTTATAATAGCCTGTTCAATTCGCCTATACAGTTCTATTATTCTAAATGAATTCCAAAAAGCATAACTAATATGTCATCCCCCATGTTAGCTAAATAATAATAATAATAATAATAATAATAATAATAATAATAACAATAATAATAATAATAATAATACTTACTCAGTGGAAATAAACAATCTATCCCCACCTGGCTTAATTAATTCTGCTGGAATTTGTTCCACGCCTGGAAATTTGTCTTATAATAATAATAATAATAATAATAATAATAATAATAATAATAATAACAAAAAGAACACCAACATCAAAGTTTCTTATCACCCCACCGGTACCCTACCTCAGTCCGTCTGTAATAATAATAATAATATAATAATGATAATAATAATAATAAAAACATCAAAGTTTCATATCACCCCACCGGTACCCTATCTCAGTTCGTCTGTAATCGCCTGTGTGAAGTCGGTACTTCCGTTTTCTTTGACGTAACCGCAGGACCGGATTTCCCTATAGGCCTCATAGGATCGTGCCTAGGGTGACACTTTGCAAGGGGTGGCATTTTCTTGCTAACCTTCCTTTCATTACAAACTATTTTTAACATAAATCGTTTACCATTTATGCTTGAGATCGATATACAAAATTAAAAATGTTACTTTTTGTGTCAACCACGACGGTTAACTCACGATATGTCATAAGGTTTAGCAGTAGTTGACAACTCTATGCACCACGTTATTTAGTTGAAAAATAAGTGTCATTAGAATCGCAGGAGCTCTTCTCAAAAGGAATTCGAAACGCAACAATTGACTTTTGCATTCAGAATTCAGATTAATATTATAAATAATGCAGTTTTCAGATATGTGAAGCGTCATTGTTTTTAGTAACGAAGCCAATCATTTCTTAAGATCGATGCAACATTAATAATGTTATAAGGGTATTTTTGAAGAATTGGTGTGCAAAGCCATAACAACTAGGGATGATACCAACTAATTTACAATATTTGTACAATACCGTCTGAATAATCTCTTCAAGCTTTCTTTCTTTCTTTACCGTAGTTTCACCTCTCCCTTTTAGGATTTAAGCGACCCAAGCCGCCCGGGCCTTACAGGGCCGCGACCTGTCGGGAGAGGGATTATCTTTGGATCACATACATACTTTTTTGACCAGACAAGGACATGGAGGGCCTCCCCGGATGAGTGATCAGCCCAATGCCGGAGCCACCTCCGAGACAACACGAACACATAGGACGAGACACACCATTCACACACACACTCAATCCAAACAAGGCGAGGATGGGATGAAGATGATAATGACGGCCAGATGATATCTGGGGACCACAAGGGCCTAAAGTTACCCGACATTTGTCTCAAAGGTGAGGAAAAACCCCAGAAAAAACCTCACCTAGGTAACTTGTCCCGACCAGGAATCTTCAAGCTTTATTTGATTATATACGTATTTAAATAAAATGACACACCACTAATAGCGTTGGCTGTTATCACTCGAATGTTGGTAAGAAAAATGATAATTTTGTATTTTAAATCACGATAAGGGCGGCATACTTATATTGAGATTAGAAGGTAAAAAAAGGGATAAATCTAAACCTGGATTTAAGTCTTACGTATTTAGATCAAACCTACGACATATCAGCCTTATCGCGTTTATTATGTATTTAAAACAAATTACGTAACAGTAAAAATATGTCTAATATAAATTACATTTAAATGCGCTAACAAAAATAAAAAAAATCAAATAAAGGAATCACTTTTTTTGTTGTAAAAACAATAATTCATTGCTCTTGTATGACAACACACATCGTACAAAACATTCTGCTCTCTTACGATAAACAGACAATACTGTTTTAGATGAACAATAAACTAAATAAATTAACTGTACTGAATTACAGATAAACTTAAATAAACTTAAATATACCTAGCTCTAGCTTTATTCAGAACTTCAGAGAACAAGTGACCAAGACCACAAAATGACGAAACATATGAGAGTAGATACTGATTCGAAGTGTGAATTGTGAAGCGCTTGCAAGGAATAAAAGACTGTATTTCATACATAAATCTGATCTAGCTTATTGCTAACTTATATTGCTAAATATAAGTTATCTTATACGTAATATAGGCTATTATCTCTCTCTCGAATCCTAAGCCCCCGTGTTGGGGCGAAGGGCCTCTAAGTAGAGGTTTCTGTTTACCGATGTGAATTTTGTTACGCTTATTTTCCTAGAGAGGGCAAAGGGTCAGGTGGTAAGCCTATCGCCCCTCCGGAAACTAAGGTATTACTTGGACGTGAAAGGGCCGAGAAATTTTGTCCAGAGGCTCTAATTTAGGCTTGGAATTCTTTTACGTGCTGTGAATATCTACGACACGGGCCCCCCCCCCAACTTAAAGTCCCTCCCGGAAGACTCCGTGCCCAGGAATTTTACGTTCTGAAAAACCCATCGACTGCGGCCGGGTTTGATCCCGCGACCTTCGGATCTAGAGACGGGCACGCTATCTCTAATGTATTATAGATTTATAATATTTATTTTAAATGTCAAAATTCTCTAAGTATACAGTCACGCGCTCTCGGAGCTTGAAACGATGAGAAGAAGCAATAACTCAGTAAGTTAAGTTTGGTACGGATATAGCCTAATAATTGAGTAAGTTACGGCTACTCTATAAACTTTACGGCAATTTTAATAGTTGAGTTAATATTTTTTTGTTTATAAAAAGTTTAGGTACCGCATACACAAACTATTCTTCACAAAGAAGGATGTAAGAATAGCCCTTAACGCCAATAACAATAATAACAACAATAATAATAACCACAGCTATTTATAAAGAAATTATTTCGCTTTTGAGAAATGGATGGACATAAAAGTTAAATATATGCCCTCAACAAACTTCACAACAAGTAATGAAATTATACTTTTCCGTGGATTTAATCAAAAAAATTTAAGACGGGGGAAAAATAACGAGTTTAGTATTTTACTTGTCACTTGCAGAAACTCATTCTGAGAAAAGCTTCCGCACAGAAATGGAACAGCTGTGCGACTTATCAAAGTCAGATGTGTAAACTCATAAAAAGAAACTTCTCCATATAACATGAACTTGAATGCTCCAGATGACCACCATAGTATTCCACCATCCAAGTCGCAAGAACAAAAACTTGGGGAAAAAAGCTGCAGCGATTGAAGTAAGAAAACTACTTCTTGAGTGATGAAGTTCAGTAACTAAACGAAGATCAAGGCTGCTATAAACATTTAAGGCTGTTAAGTTCTTCCATACTGCTTTGACGAGTAATTCAAATGGTTGTTATATGTTCTTACTTTTTCATTCCATTTCCTAATTTCTTTGTGAGAAATTTGGGAATGGAAAGTACGATATAACAGAAACTCGTAGGCCTAAGTGATAACTAAAGACCGAGACTTGTGTCGAAGTTACATAAGAAGTTCAAATAAGAGGAATAAATTATTTTATACCGTATAGAAAAATATAGGCCTAACTGAAAAGAAACAAAAAGAGGCTATTGTGCACAACCAATGTAGCCTGTATGTGATTAATTTGTCTTTATGTTCAGTATCCGTACAAAACTATGATATAGGATTGTTGTCAATTCGAGCCCTTTTTTCAGGAGATAATATCCATAAAGCATTCAAAAAGGGAATATAAATTCACTTTTCAATGGCGGTGAAGACAGATGTTTACTGAAGACAGGTCTACAGCACATTCTGAAATAGATAACGCAATCGTCATCCACAACAAACACAATATTTACTTGTAGAGTGAGAAATGCAGAATGATAATGGGTACCATAGTTTTACTTCCTTATCTCTTTGTGCTTGCATAAATGAATAGTAAATGAAAAATAAACAAATAAATAATAAATACATACACAAAAATGACAAATTCCCTCAATTTTAGAACCGATAGAAATCAGCCGTTCTTATGGTAAAGGAAAAGTCCATGGGCGTACGGTGAAATTTTGTTCGGGCGGGGTTCAACATAAAGTCGTCTCAGATCTATGTCCTTGCGCACATTGCAACTTAATACTTTAAAAAAATAAATAAATAGTTGTATTGTGGTCAATAATACACTATCATTAATATGCAGCACAGTCTTTGACACTGTTTTTCTTGAGGTTTCTGTCCATTTCTTGTTTAAACTAGAGTCTACAAAAGTAACAAAAATATTCTATTGACAAATTATCATATACCGTAAACTGTATAGAGCACGATTTTAAAATCACCTAAATATCACCGGTGGAAAAGTCCCAGTAATGCCGATTACGTCATGATGATTTTGTGTTGAGCTCTTGATTACTGTTGACTTTACGAACCGGTTGATGGATTTCGAGTTGTATAATAATTAGGCCTACTCGCTTCGCTCATTGGGGGTTCCGCCCCCAACCCCCGCTGAGGTTCTCGGGAAAGGTTTTTGGAATTGTTCTGTGGTTTAAAGCCTTAACGCTATATGTGTACCAAATTTCAAGTTTCTAGCTCATCTGGAAGTGGGAAAACATTAATGTCAGTGAGTGAGCCCTTTTCGGGGGTTTTTAGGGCTAAAAATAAAAATAAAATACTTTTTGGGGGATTTTTCCTGTGGTTTACAGCCTAAAATGTGTACCAAATTTGAAGTTTGTAGCGCATCTGATAGTGGGCAAACATTAATGGCAGTGTGTGAGGGAGCATATTAAAATCCTTCAAACATTTTGCATATTTAAATACGGTACCTAACTACAACGGGCAACTATGAAGAACCTGTGCTGTCAGTTTCGAGATATTTGGAAAATTACAATACTCATTAATAGATTTTTGCGTAGAGTATTTTTTTTCTTTTTTTCTAGTCTTAAAAATCTACTCATCACTTTAATTTTTAAATGACTCATACTCTGATGGAGAGCAGTTCATAGTTTTCGCACGAAAATAAACTCAATTTATTTATGCTAGTGGCACTTGTCAGCCATGTCTATCATCTAAGAAGCATCGTACATAAAGTTCGATGAGTCTGATGGCAATCGATGACTTTCATCACACACACAGGTGAGTGTAAAAACAGCCTGATGATTCATCGGTGACTTTACAAACAGGCTGATGGAAGTATGATGATATCGATGGAATTAATCGACGACTTTAAAACGTACCCCGAAAACACTATAGGCTAGAATCCACACAAACTCTTTATTCCGATCACTAGGACCTTTACTGAAATCAGATAATATTGAGATCCACGGTGTTAACTATGAGTAGTGGGTGAACTAGCAGATTTATAAGTTCTAACCAGATTTGTTGTGAGGTTACACAAGTACCAAGTCTATGAATCAGTATAACTGTATCGACAAGTTGATTGCAGAAGTAGCACTTTCTTAAATCCACTTCAGAATGGGTGTATATATATAGTATATTCAATTTTTTTCAGGATTTAAGTTGAAATCCAATGAAAATCTGACATCCAAACGATCTCACTACATGGATAACCGATTTGTCTGAGAGATTCCAAAAGGAGTTTTATTTATTAGAAGTACATCACTGTTATTAACCTGAAGAAATACCAACACCATACCGTTTTGAAATTTAAATCTTAAATAAAATACGATAAATCTTAAATAATGCTCTGATGTATACGAAATTGTAAAATATATAACCAACGCAATATATATTTTTTTAATTCCCAAACATGATGTTATAATCTTATAAATATTGCAGATATTTCGAGGGGGTTTCAACCCCCTGAACCCCGCCACACCGTACGCCCATGAGGAAAACGATCTCATGGCCTAACTTTTGTACCATGGAAAATGGGAAGTCGCCATCATGGGATGTACATTCACATTTTATGTTAACATAATATAGGCCTATTTGCTTCTTGTATAAAAATATTTCCAAGTTAAAAAATCAAATATATAATGAAAGCGAAGGATTCTAGTCATTCTAGTCATTTTCAATCGTCCAACAGTTATATATACATTTAAAATATGATTAATACTTCAAGGTGTGTGCGACGATTATGCTAAACCAAACAACCTTGCAACTATCTTTAAATGGACGCATTAATTTATTTCCTAATTTCTAATCTCTTCGACACGTGAACTTCAAATAAGGAATCAAGTCGCCTACTCGTAATCTTTTCAGTCGATGCACAAAGCCAACTTATAGTGCCTAATCTGACTTCAGAATGCTGAGGTGAATTTATCAGAAAATTAAACTTGCAAGATTCTCTTTAACTTCAGAGCATAACTTGTTTTATTTTATGATCGCTGAAATGCGTGTGATCTGAACCCAGAAAATTCAGGTTGTACATAATTATCAAGTTTTTAACATATTAGCCATCACTGAAAATGAAGTTCTTTATACATTTAAATGCAGACTATAGGAACTAGATGGTTTCTATCGTCATAAACGGTGGTATTCTGGAAAATGAGGAATGATTTTACAGTGTTCTTCTTCCTAATGATAGTTGCCTTATTCAGTAATACTTTTACTATTATAACGAAGTATCGCAATGGATAGAGAACACCTTTACCGAAAAATGTAACACACTACGCGGTAATATACTTACTCATTGGCAATAGACAATACCTCAGCAAGCTAAAGGAATATTATCTATTTTATGGAACACGAAGGTTCATTGCCGCGCTTACCTGAGCCCGCCATTCAATCCTATTCTGTGCTAACTCCATCCAATCATCCCTCACAAATCCTACTTTCCTTAAATCTATCCTAATATTGTCCTCCCACGCACGTCTAGGTCTTCCAGGTTGTCTTTTTCCCTCGGGTCTCCCTGTCAATACTTTTGAGATATGTCTTTCTCCCCCATGCGCGCAACGTGTCCAGCCCATTTCATCCTCCGAGATTTAATTACCCTTACTATATGTGGTGAAGAGTACAGGTCATGAAGCTCGTCGTTAGTTTTCTCCAGTCCCCATTTTCATCTCTCTTAGGCCCAAATATTTTTCTAAGCACCCTGTTTTCGAACACACTCAGATTATGTTCTTCCCGACCAGTAAGCGGCCCCAGTAGAAATCTGTTTTCTATTTTTCATACCATATATATCATAGATAAGCAGCCCCTACTGCATTCCAACGAACATTTTACAGCGAAAATTTTACTTCATGAATGTTGATTAAAATTGAATCCAAAAACAGAATTCCGTTATTTATTTGTTTCACATTTACGCCTATGAAAGCGCTTAAAATAACTCTGATAGGAGATCCAGGAGATTCGTCTGTCTTTTTGGGCTAAAAGACGGGAAATTAACCACATTTGTACGATCATACTAAAATACGCTTATTACATATGAGGTAACGGTATCATAATGTTATATATTGCGATACAGATATTCATTATAACACACGTGTGGTATCGATTATTATCGAACACGGAACGAGATTGAATCCTTGAAAGTAGCAAATGAAACTGCATAATAAGCAACCTGTATTTAAAACGAAATTAATTCTGTTCGTGTTAGTTTTAATATTGCTAATTTTTCTAATAGGGCCTATTGCTAATATTGCTAACATCGATAATTCCTCATCATGGAAGAACGGATCATACGGAATCATCTATTAAGTTACTAACATAAATGACTACAAAGTACACACGAAGTTACTAACATAAATGACTACAAAGTACACACGAAGTCAAAATCTGACACTAGACGTACGCATGTCATTATATTCTCTCCTGCTTCACATTCCCAGCAGAGTAAACGACAACCTAGCAGAAGTGATAAATCCAGGTTTATATTACACGAGAGCAGACGCCGTAGGGTTAAATACCTGCATTAACAAGGAGAACTGGAAACACAGAGTACATAGAAATACCAATACCCAATCAGGCATGGAAACTCCGAACACTATCTACGCCTGTACCCTTACAAATATTGTTTACAATAACAAAATGGCGTCTAAAGAGTCAAATACATCTGAATGAAAACACGACAAACATAAAAACCTCAACCTCTACGCTACGGCGTACCCCACACTTACAGTTCTTAATATACAATATACGATATATCTTCTTCTGGAACACAGTATCATTTGATTTTACCTGTACATCATATTGTACAATAATTATTATTACCATCCCAGCATAACTGTTATTTGCACGTGTCTTAACCACGTTGGAAGGCAGTACACAGTGCCGGTTTCATTGAGCAAGCTGTCAGCTGATGGACTTTGCCCGTTCTTTTTTGTCTGCAGCGGTCATAAAGCGATGCTGCAGCACTCGTAAAGCGCTTTACAGGTTTACTTTAAAAAGAAACGCACTCCTCGAACTTGTTCTTTCTTGTCCAGAAGGTTAAGTCCGGGGCCCAGGGTTCGTCTTCCGTCATCGCAGCCGCTCTGAGCAAGTTCCTGGCATCTCCATATCTGGCTCACGTGTATTTAGTTGATGGTTGTGATGCGCCATGTACCACAAGCTGCAAGTTCACTTGGCAGGACACTTTATCCTGAAGAAATTGATGAGCTGCGCGCTATTAATATCTATCATTTAGAATTCCGGCTTAAATTTTCAGTTCCTTGTGATGGTAATACCAATCTACTCTTTTATTTTAGGTGGCCTTGCTGGATATCAGTGACTGTATTACCAAAATTTCAAGGTAGATTTTGGCATGAAGGCTTCTTTGTGAGATATAAAACGTCGTGAATTTGGAATCCTTCCAAGACTTCCTCCTTAACATTCAGGGTTTATTACCAAAATACAAGCAGTAATAAAATATCTTGGGATATCCAAATACATTTTAGTCAAGGATTTCAAAGAAATGCCGTCTTATTCAGTATTCAATTCATACGACGGAACTCAGTAGCACAAAGAAGGTACATAGACACGAATGTCAATAACTTTCTTGAAGATATTTAAATTGTTCAATTTTAATCTGATGCAGGACCCGATTCAGGTATTTTGTAGGTTGACAAACCTTTGCATAACCGCCCCTTTATTTCTTTTTTACTTTTATACCCATCCACGCCGCCACAGAGTTATTCTTTTAATCTTAAGTTTAAGTTTCATCCATGTATCAACCAATAGTATTCCAATAGCATTTTATTACTGATAAAATTAATTTTGATTTGCTAAAATAGAAGTTGTTACTCTTTAGGCGAAAAATTAATTATTGCTATTGCAATATCAACAAACAACATGTATAAAATTTTAAAAATATTAGTAGTATGTAATGAAGTCAATCGTTTAAAATTTACAAACACATAATATTGTTTTTTTAGTAATATTAAAAGATATTCTAAATTGCATTTAATTACGTTCGTAAAAATGTGTATTGCAGGTATATTAATACCAATATTTTTATTTTAGAATGAGAATCTAAAACTCAATCTAACATTTTTCAAGATTAATTCTATTAAATTGAACTGGCATACAGTTTACCAAAGTTTATATAAAGTTTATTTTACCAAAAAATTAATCCCTAACAATTTGATGTCCTTTCTAGGTTTGCCCCCCCCCCAGTCTCCCCATTTACACATCAGGATCTGATATGATGTGAAACACTCGAGTTTCAGTCACTGCAAATAATGAAATTGGCATGTAATAATTATTTAATTACGAAATTGATATTCGTATTTGCCATTTTAGGCCGCCTATAGTAAAACATGTTATGGCATTGGTTATTGTACTCTGATGAACATAGCTGTTCAAGTAAATATTGTTCTAAATCAGTAACCAGTACAAAATTTAATTACATAGATAAAGAATATTGAAATATTAATATAAAAGGTATGTAATGTAATCTCATTTCGGAAATATATTTTAGGATTGAAGAGAAATTGTCATTTTGCATTATGAGAATAATGTTATATATAGGAAATTTCTAAAAAGAGATATAAGTTATTTAATGTCTCCGTTTAGAAGAAATTATTTTGTTATAATGGAGGTATCAATAGGTCTTTGTTTGTGACAAAAGCCTACATCATCACTCCGAAAATATATTGTTATGTGTGACGGATGTTCCTTTGTTCTTGATATGTGACCATGATTTCTTGGTCTTTCATCTTGCTGCCATAATGGCGTTAAGATGGGTCGAGGTTCGTTCTCCGGTCTAGGAATCTCGATATGGGGGTCTTCATTTCCAATGTCATGAGATATATGTTTAGCTTATTCTGTGTTTAACTAATTTGTAGTGTCACGAATGAAAGTCTGTGGCAAGTCCATCGATACGGGGCTATTTTTTTTTCACTGGACACAAGATGTATGGCCTTTAATTTTTTATAACTGATTAGTTACAGGTATTTCTAGAGAGAAGAATTTTTATAATGGCAGCTTGATTAATTATTTGCAGGCTAGTAAATATAATAAAGAAAATGTAAGCCTAATAACGAATTTTCGAATAACATATAGCCTATGGAATAGTTTCAAGGGAAGGATAATTTTTTTTTCTCACGTCGCTCTTAAATTGTTTCTCTGTAAACCATTTTATTTCAAGAAAGAAAATTATAAATTCTTATTTATACAAATCTGAGGCAAATTGCCAATGTTTATACAAATGCAGCCTAGAACATTGATTTCATGATTTTATCTTGGGAAATTCTGAATGGTTTTCTTTGGTAGTTATCTCTCTGCTTCCTATTTCAAATCCTGTGTACAGGATTTGTCCAGAAGGAGTTCTCTCGCATGTCTGATAATCTAAATACATGGGACTGTCTTTTAAAGCACACATAAGCCACCGACTTTGGCCGAAATTGATCCCCTGAAATCGGGAACAGAAAGCTACTTATTATTTTTCCGACTTCCTCACCCAGGCCACTCATTCTGACGCAATTTACATTTTTCGTTTACAGAACATTTGTAACGATATAAAAGCTGATATATTCGTATTTCCTTTCACAAAATGGACTATGTAATACTGAATCTCCATTTCATTTGAAGTTATCTTCGCCAGTTTATCGCGTACCCCCCACAAGTTTTTATGGCTGTCATCGGTCACTGAATCTGTTATGGTGTGGTCAGTCTGTAATACTATGACTTTACAGAAGCGATCGTTCTTTTTAATGAAGGCCGAAGGTCATAAATGGTCAGTCTTATCAATGCAACTTAGATTCCTTCGCTTCCTCGGTCTGAACTACACATTACGACAACATCTTCGAAGCTTTTTTGCACAAAGCAACGTACAGAGTCGGCAACCATACTTATAATATTCAGATATATGAATGAATAAATAAGCTTTAAATGGAATCATTAAATAACCTTTAAATGGAATCATTATGACGATGCACAGAATTAATACAACTAATAAATTATTACAACAACATCAGCTATCTCCGTGGCTTTCGAAGAAACTCCTTCCGATTTAGCAGAAGCATAAATTATTTCAGCAATTTCTACTACCTATACGGGTCACAAAAGAACATTGCTTCTGATATGGCATAAGCCACAATTATGTCAGCATTTCTACCACATACCACAGTCACAAGAACACTCCTTCTGAAAAGTATAAACATACATTATTTCAATAACTTCTACTACCTCTACAATGTAGCCTATACAGAGGACAAGTTTTGAAAAAAATTATATAAAAAATCGACCCTCAGTTAATCTTAAAAATTCGGTATTTTTGTCTCTCTCCCTCCATATCTCATAGTTTGAACATTTCTTTGCTGCTGGTATCAGAATTAACACCATAATATTCTAATTTGTTCAAACAGTTGCGAAAGTAAATTTATATTTTTATTCTGAAATAGGCCTATCAACAGAGTCATGATACCGGCTAACCATAAACACAATTAATACCCTTAGCTCGAACTTCTTATAAACTTATCCCCTAGGTCTTTCAGCTGAACATTATACCCTGACGATGACAGAAAAGCCGAAAGGCCTGTGCGAAGAATTTTAGGAATAATAATTCTATAGAAGACAAAGAGTACTGTTCGTACATGAGACAATCTTCACGCTATGTTTAGTACTGATCACTCAATGAATAATAATATTAATAAAAGGATTCTATTGTTTAAAAATCAAGTATGATATTTTGGAGGCAATGAGAAAATGCTCTGACAATCTTCCCTAATCCATACATATAGGTAAGCCTCTAAGTTACCCCAGAAATTTCCTGAAATCATGTAAGTTGGTCATCCGTTAAGCACTCGTTTCAAATAATTTCATAATGCAGAATTCGTTACAGAGAATTTGGATGGTTCATCATATTGAACTAAAGACAACGGAACTTGGGTCAGCTAAGCTCCCTGAACTGCTGACACTATATATAATGTCGTCAGTCTCTTTGCACACGAATCAGTAAAACCCATTGCAATGAGGATAAGGGAATTCGGAACATGCTTATTTTCTCAGCCTTTTATTTTTTCGCATATACATACAAGACCTGCTAACAATAAATAAGTAAAGCGATCGTATTGAAAATGTAAATAATACGGGGAAAATGTTTCAAAACTTTCTCACATGTAAATGTTAAGATTTGTATTATTGAGGTTCTTAGATTGTCGAAAGAAACCGGTAAGTGCCACTCAAAAATAAATATAAATCCTCCAGATTAAATAGATTTAGCGATTTTACCGAATTTTCATTATAATATTCTCCTTATGATATCACATAAATTAAATTAAATAATTGCTCCGACTATTCAATAGAATTAGATTTCGTTGGTCAAGCATAACAAAGTCAGTATATATAGTATATATGTCTTAGGTTCACTTTAATTATTGCCATTTTAAGTGGGAATATTTTTATGGACCTATGTAGTACAATATTTGAGTACCTACTATTTTGTAATTAATGAATTTTTTGTAAAAACGACTTCAGTGTTAATAACTATGTTTTAATTATTTTTCTGTTAAATAGATAATTTAAATAAAACATCTAGCAGTTGAGTAAATAATTTCGGGCGAAGTCGCGGGCAGCTGCTAGTTTTTTAATATTTTAAAATTAAGTTAAGATGTGTTACGATATCGTGCGCTGAAGTAATACTTATTTCGTTTCAATTTCGATCTCTAACAAATCTATAAAGAAATGTACATGACAACAGATTTCATTTTAATTTTCTCTATAACTTTAATGTGATAGACTTTCATGTATCTTCTAATGGAATGGAGGTAGTTTAGAAAAAATAGAAAACATAGCCGAGTAATAAGTATTACAGAAAAACAAATAACACAATTTTATTAGTTATAGGCTGAAGTTTCGAAATTTATTTTTTTAAATAAAATTGTTACAGTCACTTGTCATTTTTTTAAAATGAAAAGTCCTTTAATATTGCAGTTATAGGAACCAAATTCTAGGTGGCCTATAAAATTCCAACTAAGTCCATAATGTATTAAAAAGTAAATATAGTAAAAGTATACAGATGTACCGTACACACGGTATACATTCAATACTGGTACAGTTAAATCTTATAGCTTGATACAGATGTTCTAAACCGCTCGGTATTATGACCAGATGGCTAAAGTAATGATGAATGCTAAACGAAATGCAGTCTACTCGTTCGGGTGTTCCGTAAAAAATCTAATACGATTAGGCCTATAATTTATAGTTATTTGGAATGCCTACTATCCTCTTTACGAGATTGCTGAATATACGCAGAGTTCTTTGGGCACTATTCAGGTTAATGGTAACGAAGTGATTGCACTTCGGGAATAAATTGATTTGGTATGCAAATGTACTGTAAAGCAATAAGTTTGCTCACCCATCAGCAACTCGAAGCGAAACAGGCCAGTGAATAGGAAATTAATTTTGTAGGTTCCGAGCTGTAACCATCACTATGGTCACATAATATTACAGTCCTGTTATTGTACTATTACTAGCAGGTGCCCGCGGCTTCGCCCACGATAAATAATTGAAAAATTAGAAATTAAGAGTATAATAAATAGTAAAGCATTGTATTTATTAACACTTGCACGCGAATCATTCATAAACTAAACCATTAATAATTAATGAAACAGCTAAAATTCCGGCTTTAGAGTAAATTCCACGATTAGAAAGCGCCGCCTGGGAAAACGATCTCAGATTGGATTATGCAGTTCCAAAGCTACCCGTGAACAATGATAATACGTATTGTTTCTCAACTGTTTGTTGACAGATGAATATGGTGTGAATTTTATTTGATAAATTCAGTCTAATTTTCAGAAATTATATAATTTTTCAAGGGAAGGAGTGGTTTATTTGGATTTTTACTGTCCGCAATACTTCCAGGGTTAAACTATCAATATATTATAGCTGGTGCCCGCGGCTTCGCCCGCCATTATTAATTGACTCCAGGATTTTTAAGAAATTTACACTGGCAGTTTATTAAAAATGTTTCTGGTTCAGAGCTATGGAAATTGTAAGTAAAAATAAAATTAGAATATTTGTTCATTGTGTTCATTTCACTTAGGTCTTATATAATAATAATAAAAAAACGGTTTTCCTAATTTTGTACTCTTCGTGAAAGTTTACACTGCGAGAGACGAACATCGCCGAGTCTACCCGATGTCTCTCGAAGTGAGGGAGCGAGTGAGCAGAGCACGCTATTGAGGGCCGTTAAATTGTATAAGAGTAGATATTACGGAATAGGATGACAGTTAAACATTTCAAAATACTATAAAATTAATATTGTGTAAGATACGCCGTGCATAACGTTAACTTCAATTTCAATTTTATTGCTACACATTACAATATAAAATATATACAAATGTGATTTCGTACGCCGCCCAAAAAAGCAAAGCTTGTGCTCGGAGGCGGTCTTTTCATAAACAATTGTGGTAAGGTTATTACAGACCTGATGAAACATTGATCTTATTAGATGTTCTCAATAGTTCAGTAATTATGTCGTAAACATGCTTGGATTTTTTGATGATACTGTGTTATTTTCTATTCCGATCGAAAACAAGTAATTAACAAGCTTAAAGAGGAAACCAGGGTAAGATTACCAGGCGTTTCAGAATCATGCCTTCTTTCCTATCCTTTTTAACTGTTTCGTAGACTGTGGACTATGCAGAAATGGATATGGAGAATCACAGACTACAATAAATATAACTCAAGGACAGGATTCTTCCAAGATAAAGCGGTAAAACCAGGATCTCTCGTTATGTTACTTATGATAATAATAATAATTATTAAATTTTGTTAGTGTTAACTTATGCCTCAGATATGAATAACTATGTTGGTTAGAGATTAACGTTGAAACCACGCAATTATAGCATTTCATGTGCATATATGCTTTGGAGTTATATTCAAATCCTGTCACGTTATTCGATGGGATGACGTAAACATCTCATGGGGGTATTTCTGAGTAATCCCTTATTTGCTATGTATACGAATCTAACTAATATAACCGCAATATTCTAGATATATTCTATGCAAACGTCAGCTACATATAGTATCTGAGTCTGGGGTATACATAATTAACCATAACTTCCATGGCAAAAGAATAAATATAATAGGGAGAATTAACAGCTGTATGATGCACTCTTTTATTAAATAAAATATAGGAACAAAATTCAGGATCAATATTGAACAAATTACGAGTGTTAAAAGAAAACTTTATAGCCTTTTTGGAACTGAACCGGGTTGCCAGATCAGAAACGGAGAACAGTTGTACCAATATTCGAAAATAGTCGTATGCTAGTTCAAACTGTCGTATACTTTGTGATTTTTCAGTGTAATGAAATTAATGCGTTAGTAATAATAATAATAATAATAAAATAATAATAATTCTTTCTCTCTTTGTCGTAGTTTTGCCTCTCCCTTTTAGGTTTTAAGCGACCCAAGCCGCCCGGGCCGTGACCTGTCGGGAGAGGGATTATTTTTGGATCATATACATACTTTTTTGACCAGGCAAGGACATGGAGGGCCTCCCCGGATGAGTGATCAGCCCAATGTCGGGGCCACCTCCAAGACAACACGAACACATAGGACGATACACACCATTCACACACACACTCACTCAGAACAGGGCGAATGGGGATGAAGATGATAATGACGGCCAGATGATATCCGGGGACCACAAGGGCCTCAAGTTACCTGACATTTGTATCACAGGTGAGGGAAAACTCCGGAAAAAACTTCACCTAGGTAACTTGTCCCAACCAGGAATCAAACCCGGGCCCGCTGCGTGAGAGGATTGAACGCATCCCCTGAGCCACAGCGGTGGACATAATAATAATAATAATAATAATAATAATAATAATAATAATAATAATAATAATAAATCATCTGTAATGTAGGCTACACCTTACATATATCATTACATCTTATTTATAAATGATTAGGCGCGTTTCATTATCTTCCGATGTGCTAAATTTGATAAAATACAATAAAATTAAATAAACTGCAATTGCCATAGTGTTGTTATAATTTAGCAACATGCTTACAGCAAAAACCGTATATCTTATTGTGGGAAAAGATAGATTTTGAATGTGGCAAAATCTCATGCAAAGTGAAGCTGAGAAAACGGTGATTAAAATTTGCATGCACTACCAATCTGAAGCGCACTGAGCAGTACCTGTTCCAGGCGTCTAGACAGCAACAAATTTTGCACACATAAGCACTTTCGGTTATGCTTGACCTTTGGACACTTTTTCAAAAATGGCTAAATCAACACTTCTGTTATCCCTTAAACACTTATGAAACGAATCTATTGATGATCTATAACAGTGGTTCCCAACCTTATTCAGCTGGCAACCCACCTTCCCTTATCGGAATACCTCCACGGTCCATCGGTCCATGGTGAAGTAAAAACACTTTATTTGCATCGAATCCCTTCCGTATGTACATTTAATCTGCCATCAAATATTGCAAATATATATAAGCTTATATATGCATTTTTTGAAGATTCAGATTGATTATTGATAAACAATTTGTGTTCTGATTTGAAAATTGTTGACAAAATATAAGCACTTTGTAGCAAAAGTTATTTATTTAACAGTAGATGTGTTTGCAATATATGCAACAAGTGGTTTCATACTCACTAACAAGTGTTCCTAGGTGAAGATAAAAACTACATTATAAAAGTACACAAAGACCCTTTAATTTTTCAGACAAAATTGCTGTTTTTAAGTAAGAATAATATATTAATGAGATTTTTGGGACTGTTTCGATTGAACTAGCACGTCAATGTCAGGATTGAACGAAGATGTTGTTAATCCTAAGTCACTTTCAACATTGAGTTTATTTCTGTATTTGTTTTTTAGGATGCCAAAAAACAAGAACCAAGAAAATAATGAAAACACAATTTGATTTGTTTCGATTTATCTTATCTTTTCTGATGGTTTATTCGATGGTTTCTGATACTTTTGGGATCGACTCGCGACTCACCTGTAACCCTTCCGCGACCCACTAGTGGGTCGCAACCCACCGGTTGGGAACCGCTGATCTATAATATCTATAAGCCTAGCTTAATAATATGAACAACGGGGATGCCCTTTTACGTAAATTACATGGGTAACCACACTAGTTTGATGGGAGATAATGCCCGCATTAAAGCGTGCACATTAAATTAACCTCGTGTCAGTCTGGAAGGAAGAAAAAAAAACACACACACAATTCATGAACATGCTCGTGACCTTGAAAACAACGATTGCTGACTCACCTATCGCTGTTTTAGTGCTGACATTCCTGGAATACCCCATGGGATGCAAAATCGCCCAGTAGCGGTCCACGGATACAGCAACCAAGCAGAAGATCGAAATGGTGCATAATACCACAAGCAGAGACACGGTGAACAAGCACGCATAGAGATTCTTTGGAAGTCCAATACTAGCCAAGATGGCAAATGGAATTCCTAACATTCCAACAAGCAAGTCCGCGATGGCCAACGACACTATGTAGTAGTTAGTCCGTCTTCTAAGCCTTCGTTCCCGATGAAACACAAGTATCACTAAAGCATTGCCCACCACGGCGAACATTGCCACCAGTAGTTCACAAACCATGTATGTTATATTCAAAGGCACTTCACCCGATGTCATATTCAAAGGAACTGCATCCGAAAATTCTGTAAATTCCACATCTGTCCAGTTTTCAGTAGGGCTCACTGTCATCTCCATTTTGAATCAGATATCGTACTACTTTAATCTTGGAGCACTGAATTTATAAAGTTAACTGCCAGTAGTACACTCTTCAGTTTTAAAATGAATTAGGCGATTTTCCACGAACATATGACGATTTTTTAATGTTGACACTAATACAGAGCAATGTCTTCTCATGCAACATCTCAGTAGCAATAATTCTTCACTTATTAGCATTAACATTATGCAGATTTAATCATCACATAGATAACGTTGATTATGTACACGATTTGTCTCACATACCTACTTAATTAACTAGTACGTGCTTCAAACAGCATATTTTTCATTCCCATGGGCGAAAATAAGTGTCAATATTGATGTTTGAATTGTTTTAATTGCATCTCTTCTTCAAAGATTCTATGTACGAAACTTCATTGTTTTGTTTGGCGTTGGTGACTGTCAATTATGCCAATAAGAGGATGGTATAAGTGTTCTCCAAAACCACTGAGTCATGAATTCAAGGGTCTATTGATGACATTTCTAAAACAAGATTTGTATGTCTTAGTGACGTATCTTAATTTTCAAATAAAATTTTAGAATATTGAGGTATAAGATAAAGCAAATCGTCTCATCGGTTTTAATGAGTCTTTAAGTATTTGGTAATAATAATAATAATGGATTATCTTTGGTTTCGTGGGTTTTTAAGCTAACAGTATGATTTGAGGTGGGCTAAGAAAACAGACTGGTGATATTAATTGAAAGGACGTTAGCTCTATATTTTTAAAAACAGCCAATACTTGTTAGAAAATCATGCAACATATTGCCAAATGTTTCATAGCACACTGGTTAATAAAGCAACACTGTTTAATTATTAACCTAAAATGGAATAAAAGTTAATATATGTTCACTGCACAATACTGAGTTCCCTACTTTCCAGAAGACACTACTCCATGAACTTGTGACAAGGCTTATCTAAGGCTGGTAACATACAACTGATGACAAACACAACATAGACTATATATAGGCATTCTACAGGTGCTAAAGTTTCATCCTAAAACATAGTTCATCTGTAGCATTGTTCGCCCATACGCTGTTCTTAAAAATTCTTACGAGAATACATGATCAACATAGTACGAAGCCTCGGCAATTCAGTTATTTATCACTGTTATGTCTTTTATTTAAAACCACATTGACACCTAGAATAATACTGTAAGACTAAAGACATTGCGAAATCCAATATCACAAACAATAAAAACAGGTAACGTAAGCAGACTACAGTAATAATTTGTGTCCATAGTTCAGAAAGTTATTATTTTAGTCTTTTAGACACAGTATACATTTTGTCATGAAAAAAATATGTACGGTAAAGTTCAGTATGATTGAATGTAACGTATTTCGAATTATTTTTCGTCAGTTTTACGTTAAGAGTCTAAAAGCAATGAGTTCATTTTTAAAACCATAGGGTCTAATTTACGTTATTTTGCTTTTGATGTGCCAAGAAACGCTGTTGCAAACATCTTGGTCCTCCAGTTTCGTAAATTTTATTGAAATGTGAAAACGTCTACAAGTCTTAAGGACAAACACAAATTCAATCGGAGCATGCGTCTTGTTAAGTCACAGACGGACAAAACACGTTGTCACCATAAGCCCTTCAAGAGATGACAAGTTGTTCGAATACCTGCTAAAAACTTCACTAGCCGACATGTTTCTTGAATTACACCTCATATTGAGCTTTGAACCGTATTCAAATTCTCGCACTACACACATGACTTCTCTTGTAACAAGAGAACTTCACTGGGCGACATGAGCTTCTCCCCTCTCGTGGAGAGCGTTCGAGCCTGACTAACAGAATCTCTCGTCCAGCGCTCCAAGTCCCCCACCCTTTGGAGGGTGAGGACCGGAACTCTGAGGAAGAGAAAAAATACAACATCCAATCTAAACTCTTTTTTTTATAGAAGGTATTATGCGATAATATAAATCTTCTTCGTAATACTTGCAGTTGACAGTCTGTAAACTACTAGACCGTAGATAACTTCGACCTTCGGTTAAGTTTCACTGAAACGTGAGTTGAGCAGGTCTTGCAGATCGATAACATACCATGCCCTTTACCAAAACTCAACAGGTGCCGATATAGCCTACTGGTGCCAGAGTTTGGCAAAATTTATTCGATTGACGAATGACGAATAAAGATAAAAAAAATATCCTAATCTGTGGAAAACGAATAACATTTATTTATAAAACAAGTTTTTTTTCAAATTTATTTATGTATTTATTTATTTATTATTACAAAATTTTCTAATTATTACAAATTACAAAAATACAAATTATTACAAAATTATTAAAAATAAAAATATAAATGATATAAATACAATTATTACAATTACAAAAGAGTATAATTTGCCCCGCATGAGCATAGCTCGTGTTCGGGGTCAGTTCAGTCCAGATTTTTTTTTTCAAGCAGGTATGTTTGCGAAACGAGCCCTAAGGGCAAGTGTAGCAATCCTACTTATAAAATAAAAAAATTACCATGTGTATCATACTCTTTTTTAGGCAGCAGTTAATATTTGTGAAATAATAATTTTATTAAATTCCGTGCCGCCATTTTTGGAGTCTTCCAACTGTGTCCTGCATCTGCACAACATAGGCTATTGATTTTCTGGCGCATGGCTGCCAGCATAGGGGATGGAGTGCAGAATGCTTTTCAGCCACCAACTGATTATTTTTTCCGACAACCGTTAGAAACGTTTAGAAGGGCGTAATGAATGTTAACACACTAAACATTTATCAAACCGAGGATGACTAAAAGAGCATTTTCCATACGACTGAAATTATAGTTGGTAACCCTGAGTATTATAATTTTTTACCACTCACTGGCATATTTTTTTTTTTCATTTTAATTAATATCATCTACCGTTAAAAGTACTTCTTTTACCTTCGACTGCCTAAAAATAACTTATTCGTCATATCGATTTGTTTCTACAAATAGGCTAATTATACCTATTTGTAGCTGTGAAGCAAATATAAATAAAACTGTGAATGATATGGATGCAGATACAAATATAAATTGTCTCTCTTATTGTTGTAGTTTGATTATGTTCATTATTACGACTTACGAAACGATTATTAAATAACAAAAAATCATTTTAATCGTAAATAATGACTCTAAGTTATTTTTAATAAAGTTATTCGCGAATAATAATTTCAAATTATTTATTTATTCGAACGATTATCTCGATAACAACTTATTCGAATTTCTGCTTGATAGAATAATTAATAACTAACAAACAAATTTAATCGTGCATTACCAATAATATATTATTTATTAATAAAGTTATTCGCGAATGACAGAATTGAATTATTTATTTATTTAACTTAGATATAAACGTATTCGAATAATGCCCAACTGTGATTGGAGCTATAAATGGTGCTACAGCAGATAATTTCAGTAATTTTTAAACTATATGCAATACATTGGTATTAATTATATATAGACTACTTTATTAGTTCACTTGTTACAAGTCTAGTGTAATATTGACGGAAATATAGTTTGACACGTTACGGGAAAAGAAAAGAAAAACTTTACGTGTAAATTATGTATGAAAAAGGCCAGCAAAATTCACAGAATTTATTCGCTAGAGAAAAATATTCGGAGAAAAAAAAAATCTCACTGAAATTAACAGACCGAAGTAGTAAAATGTTATCGTAAATGCTGGCAATTAATAGTGACCAACGGAATATAAACTTAAAACGAATTTTAACGTACTTTAATATCCTCATAAAATACAGCTAAATATTATTCATTATTCAGCTAAATATTATTCATATTCTCAAAATGAAAATGTAGGCCTAAGTGAAATATATAAATTCAATAGAAAATCATATTTAAAAAATATTTTCATAGCCTTACCCCGTTCAGAAGTCAAAACATTATATTTTAAAATAAATTATACAAATTTTTATTAATTATTATAATTTATTTATACTGGCGACGTTAAGGCCATTAGGCCTTCTGCTCCACTTCACCAGTATAACTATACATATTACAAACAATACAACTTTTGAAGGAGAATTAAATATTTAAAACTATACATAATACAAAGCAATAATTTAATTACAAAATTTGTTGAAAATATAACAAAATAAAATTTTATTTTAGAAGACTTGATTGTCTAGTAGGACTAAGCTAACACTAGTTGGGGCCATTATGAAACGGCAATTTTTCTTATACCCAATTAATGATATTACAATATTTTATTTAGATAAAATAAAATGATTAATAATACCAAAATAACTCATGGATACAATTTACTTCAACTAATTATTGACTAATAAAAAAATATTCAATTTTTTCTAAATTTTGGTACATTTCTGATATGAAGGGCAACAAGGAATTCCTATGGCGCGGGGTCGGCTGGGTGGCGCAGTTAGTATCGCGCTGGCTCTCTGTACCCAAGATTGCGGATTCGATCTCGGCCCAGGTCGATGGCATTTATGTGTGAATAGATGTGACAGGCCCATGTCAGTAGATTTACTGGCATGTAAAAGAACTCCTACGGGACAAAATTCCGGCACAACGGCGACGGTCATAGGCATAAGTTGCAGTACACCACCGTTGTTAAATAACCATATACCAACCAATCCAAAGACGAGGGATAGGCACGCAACATATGCTAAAAATTATTGTATGTAGATATTCTCAAATGGGATAGTGTAATATGGATTATTCGTTATTGGAGTCTTGGATAATGGGAATTCTATTGTAAGCCTACTAGCTAAATCTGCCTATAGATGACTAGCTACATTTTAAAGGGTCGAACTGAAAGATTGCGAGTTTATCGATATATTTTCGTGAACGAAGTACGAGAAAATTTACCTGATAAAATTCGTAATCTCGAGTAGGATTTTGTAAATAATAATTACTTTCTTACTTTGTAAATATTCTCTCAAACTGTGAGTTCACGGCATACTAAATGAATGGACAGTCGATGAATCGGTTCGTTAAATCACCGTTAAATCACTGTTCACTGGCAGCAGTGACGTATTAAACACCGCAAGTAGGTGCCTTAAGTGTCCGTAATGAGCTAACCTTTTATCAGATAAAATTGCATCCTTGCGACACTAGGAAGCATATTATAAGATAAACTATTGTGATTGTTCTATATCCGAGGAATTGCTAAACATTAGAGGTCAATATCAAACATGTGGCGTATGAATGGAACAGTCATACGTAACCCCACGAGATATTACAACTTTATCGATAGATTTGCGAGGACGAAATACGAACAAATTTGTCTGATGAAACTTGTAATCTCGGGTGTGATTTATTAAAACTATTCCACGAATAAAATGTAACGGATTATATAACTAATAATTACTTTCTTGCTTTAATGGTTTAAAAAGAAATTAATCTTCTCTCAGGTGTGATTTCACGACATAGGCTACTAAATGAATGAACAGTCGATGAATCGCTTCAAGTTACCAGGTATCAACCAACGCTACCAATAGTGCACGAGAAACAGTTAACCTAATTAAGATAAGCTAACATCAGAACAGAATATAAGCACACGAACCGGCGTGAAATCGTGTTTTCAATCAATGCACATTCATATTACCTAAATGTCCAAATAAGTATAAAAATAATGTGCATTTATTCTGTTCACTGGCAACATGTGACAAATTAATGGCTGCATATTGATACCTCACGTTTCCAGTAACCTGCTGACGTTTTGTACGAAATTATCGCTTCTTTGTGTCCTAGCAAGCTTGTTATAAGCTAAACGACCGTGATTGGTCGTAATCCGAGGCACTGCTAAATGAATACGCGTCATCCTACGAATGGAATAATATGCTTAATATCTTCATTAGGCAAATATTTTCTTACTTTTCATACGCAGTTTCACATAAAGTGATTCAGCGGTTATCTAGTTTGTTGTGAAGGGGTTAAGCAAACCAAACATATTAAATTTAGATTTATGTGTCAATCGTTCCAGAGATGTTAAACGCACAAAAATTACAATATGATCACTTGAAATTCAAAACCCAAACAAACGATATCTTTTATTTGGATGGATATATAAGCTAAGGGAATAAACCTATTTGACATACAGGGTAGTCTATTGACATTATTATTTCTACTAATAATAGAAAACAGCAGATTTCAACAGTACTGACGAAAGTGTTTTTACGAGCTCCGACTAAAGGACTGTGTTCATTTAGATAGAGAATACATCCATCCATCCATCCGACTATGCTCAGTATTTAAACATTTTAAATACTGAGCATGGGTGGAAATTATATTTTAACAAAAATGCTCTACTTCTACTACTTCCAGCCTCGAGAGTATACAGATTTCTGGCGAAAAATAAAATTCAGGAAAATTTAGTAGGTGTCCTGGTGTTTCCTACATTATGTTCTTAGAGTCTCGGTAATTCGAGATGGACGGGAACGAGACTACCTCAAACTATAAAAAACTCGGACTTTCGAAATTAGACGAAATATCCTGTTGTGTACTCGAAAAAGTCCCATATGTTAAATAATATAGCACACAAAAACATACAGATTGTCTTATACCTGTGGAAAAACAAGCGTTTCATCACATTTAACATTTTCATTCCTTACTGAACTCCATTCTCCTGATCAGACGTTATATTCATACCATGTAGCTCAGAATAAAAGGGACAGATAACTCGTTTCAAACCTTCTTATCAGTTTAATATAACAGTGATTTATTGAAGCACTTAACACATGTGCGATACGCATTTCCAACAAAGAGTTCCATGTACTTACCGCAAACTGGCATTAAAACTTAGCAATTCCATTGATTGTTCTATGCTGTAATATAGAACATGCATCTTAAGGGGGAACACCTGCGAGTATTCGTAACCTGTAGTTTTAAACTTTATTTATTTAAATTACTTTACAAGATACCACTAAAAATTTGAGAATAAAAGGTAAATACTTTTTAAAACATAAAAATTAATTTAAACAATTTAAAGACAGGATTTCCATACAAATGCAAGTTTTCATATAAGCCTATTAGGGTTTTCAAACTTCTTAACTGTCCATTTCATGGCTTACTAATGTAAGAACACTTTTTCGTACTATTTTTATGGACAATTTCATGCATAATGCATGTATATTGTGATTAAGATTAAACGAAGCACATGTTGAAGCATTTCTTGCATATTACTATAATGTTTGGGGTTTGAGTGCATACGTTACATTAGATCGCATATTACTGCATTTTATAAATTTTATCTCTTAAGAGTTTGCCGTTTCCTGAGGTAATAATACCCGGAGCGTACCCAAGAAAGACCTAACGGTTTACAACTACCCGAGAATCCCTTGCACTATGCCAGTGGAATTCCAAAACCCCATTTTTTATGTTCAGGCACGCGGGTAAATTTATTAGAACACAATAACTTCCATCAGATTTATTACAATGTCACATGGTCTTTTCAAATCCCTCCTCCAAGATTCTCTACCGAGATTAAATTATTACTAGCAGAATGAGTAGCTCTAGGTGCGGAGTAAATGTACAGTACACCGTTCCTTTGTGAATTGGCGTGTTCTACAGTGAACTACGAGGTGTGAACAAATTCTAATTCCTCCCAATTGGAAAGACTGTACATTGTGTCACTCGAAAATAAAATGTAAATATGAAATTTGATTGTACATATTTGTAGTGTTTTTTCCCTTTATTGTGCACATTTGACCATTTGATAAGGCATGAATTTATGGAAATTCAAAAAACTCCAGCGAAATGAATTTCGTGGTTCCACTACAAAACTTCAGAATTATTTTTAGTTACTATTTTTAATAATACTTCTACTTTTAGTTGCACCACGTAAAACTATTTCATAATTTGTCTACATTCTACATTTGAACAGAACCTCTTCAGCCTATATTTGTGATTGTACGACGCAAAAATGTCTTCCTCTAAATTCGTATTTGAAGTCTCTGTCTTGCATACTGGAACTACAACCAATTTAACTACAGTTCGTTTCTCCTACATTGGATAACGTGAACTAGATAAATAATTAGTTTTCAACTCCATTCGCCTTTTTTGTTGTGCTTTAGTAGAAGTAGGCCTACGTCCATTAACGGTAAACACACAACTTTAGTAATTGACTTCCATTCCAGCTAGTAACTCAAAGGTTTTTACCTTCCAGCATTCAAGAAAACAGAAGAGAAAGTAACAGACTGAATTCCAGTTATTCGCTTGCTAGTGTTTGGCTAGAAGTAATAAACTTCTCTTTCCATAATATCGCGGAGTCTTAGCTTATGGTGAAATAAAACTGTGGATCTTATATTTCGGTGGATAATTTGCGGAATATGTTATTTCATACTAAATTTAACATAGACGAAGCAAACTCCTTTATTTACATTTTAAATCACATATAACACAGAAACATTAAGAAAATTATTAAAAGACATTATTTGGCAATGAAAGTACCTTTTAATTTCAGCGATGAAAGATTAAAAATAATCAATAAATATAACCAATCTGATGGAGGGATTTCTTTTAATTTTTAAATCATTATATTATGTGTGATATTTTATCTCTTTGTATTATCCTTTAATATATTGTTTGTGTATCTCTTCATTCATGTGGCGGTCCTAAAGAAAAGTTTTCGTAAATTTGTAGGCTACATAAAAAATAATCATTTGCAAACATTTGTACATTCCATAAAACAATGAATCTGTTAAAAACGGCATAGGCCTACATGTTTCACTCATTACTATAACTAATATCTATAACTTCTCAGCAGTCACATAGCCTATACGGCAAAAAAAGGACAACAGGCTACTAAGAGAATGAAAGAGAAATTTCACACACTACTGCGATTTTAAATCCTATTGGTCTTGCAGTCCCCAGATACGTCTTGGAGGGGGCGTATTACGCATTTATTTACACATTTCCTTTTATCCAACAATTTCTCTATATTAGAGGATATAATTTACTTAACAGAAACATTTTGAGCAACTATAAAGCTAAATATATCTAAGGAAATGTGTTTTTTTTGGGGGGGGAGGAATTTCGCACTTATCGTTGTTACAAAAAAAATCTGATAATAATAATTTTTAACCAAAGCACACGTAAGTTACCTATACTTCGACTTAACAGGTCACAAAGTTAGATGTCCTCAAATTCAAGATTCGGAGTGCACGACTGAACTAGCTCGCTGTCTATCGTTGACAATATAGTCCTTAATGAGCTGTCAAAAGTTCCGCAGCGCCTATAATCCTCCCGGTTTATTCAAGAGTCCTCAGTTCATGATTAAACTAAATCAATGTTCGTCTCCTCACAGATTGTCTTCTACAGACTCACTGATTCTCGTAGACTGATTGCAATAAAATTAGGATCGTCTATGGCAACTGGAACCACTCACTAACTGCACCCACAGAAACAGACTCATATTATCCTTGCAGTATGACTCCATTCTCGCTATTGCTCTCGCTTAATAATTGGAAGTCTGAAGTAATTTGCACGGGGACGGTATTTGTTATTTGTTGCGTTCTATACTTATTATAATGTTTTACAAACTACTCTAATAGAAGTAACATATAATAAGATCTATCATGGACTCATATAACTACATCTTCACATCATACTGGATTAATCGACCTTAGGGCTCAGTGTGATATTAACGTCTTTCAGAAGGACACAACTGCTGAAGCTCATCAAGATATGATTTATGGTTAAAGTGATGAGAGAAGACCATTCATTTCAACATTAAAGGAACAGTGGATGCAGACAAGTAAGGTAATAAACATAAACATCAGTGAATTACTGGTCAGGATTAACTGACTGCGATATCATAGGGAGTATTAATGATGACTTTTGTGGAAATTATCTTACGAATGGGTTTCAACCAGATTATGGACAGCTGAGAGCAATTTAAGGTAATAGTTCAAAGCATTCTAACCAAGAAACTAGAAAGAGTATTGATTTTAAATATTTGAGGTATGGAAAGAACCAATTTAAACATCTCCTTGAAAATATATTAACGTACACATATAATTATTAAGTTATTTCAATAAACATTCTATTTAAAAGGCATAGGCTAATTAAATTTTCCTTGTTAATGCTAATTACACACACTATTTCTATGGAATCGTAGGTTTCATCCCGGCACATCTTGATGGTAACTTTTTTTATATCTGCGTCAATGTGACACCCCCATGTCTGTAGATTTACAAGCAGGTAAAATTACTCCTGCAAGAGAAAATTACAGCATACTGGCGATGGTTACAGTCTGTTACAGTCTGGCGATGGTTACAGTCAGTGTACAGTCTGTTGTTACATAGTGTTACACAACAAACAAACATTTCTCTAGAGTAATATATTTCATATTGTTACTATGTATGCACTATGTAATGTAAATTTATGATTCTGGATGAGTGGATGAGAAGGCCTCAAGGCACTCTGCTAGATAAAATAAAATAAGGTATACTGATGTAACGAAGTGCCAGAATGCTGTTGTTTAGTCAGTTAACAAACATTGCTAATAATAGTATGGTAAAGTGATCCCCATACAGGCCATGGAGGCCCAGAGGGTTCCAGGAGGTTGAGGCTCCCAGACTTTGGACATTCGGCACATGAATGTAGTAAGGTTGTCAACCTTACGCACTGGCCGCCTTTACCCCAAGGATTATTCCTGGTACTCATTTCTGTTAGAGGCTGAGTCGACCCCAGGACCATAGTGCCACCAGAAGGATTACGCCAACTGAAAAATCTCAACGACCTCATCGGGAATCGAACCCGCGACCTTCCGGTTAATAGCGCAGCGCTTCAACCACTACGCTGCGGCGTACCCCTGCTAATAATAGTAAAAATAACAATATTAATTATTGCTAATATTATGAACGCTAATATTGATATTATTACTATTATTCTTCTTCGACGAATTGGCAGTTGAATAGACGAGACGAGAATAAGGAGAATAAGAAAACCAGAAGAAAAGTTCCCTATATTTATATTTAACGGATTCCTGGGTATACTAATCAAACAGCCTAGAGTAGGCTACTCAGTGGCAATAGACAATTCCTAAGCAAGCTAAAGGAAAGTTATATATTTTATGGAACTCTGAGGTTCATTGCCGCGCTTACTTGAGCCCACCATTTAATCCTATTCTGTGCTAACTCCATCCAACCATCCCTCGCAAATCCTACTTCCGTTAAACCTATTCTAACCTTCGGTTCTCCTAGTTAATATTTTTGATATATGTCTTTCCCCCCGTGCGCGCAACATGTCCAGCCCATTTCATCCTCCGTGATTTAATTACTCTTATTATGTTCGGTTCCGGTGAAGTGTACAGGTTATGAAGCTCGTCATTATGCTGTATCCGTTTTCATGTCTCTTAGGTCTGAATATTTTCCTAAACACACTGTTTTCGAACACTCTCAGGTTAGGTCTATGTTCTTCCCGAAGAGGAAGGAATATTGTCTCACATCCATATAATACAACAGGCAGGATAAGCCTAATTGTCTAATATATTTTTATTTTTAAATTTCTGGACAGAATAAGAGTAGATACATTTCTGAATTCCATAAAAACAAGCATTTCCTGACATTAATCGTCATTTACCTTCTGTCTTAATATTATTTGTGTGTGTAATTATTGCTCCCGGATATTTAAATCTCCCCTTGTTCGAATGCTTATCGGCAATGCTAATATTTTGTAGCGCATTATTTTTACGTTTCATGACCATATGCTTAGTTTTTTCTGTATTAAATTCCAATCCAACATTCATGCAGACTTCGAAAAGACTTCTGCATTTCTCTCGATTGTGTTTTGTCATCGCCCAACAAATAAACATCATCTGCATACGCTAAAATCGGATAATTATCATTTAATTGTAGGCGTACTTTATTTTCCTGAACTTTGCTAATGACATATTCGAAAGCGACATTAAAAAGTAAAGGTGGTAAACCGTCTCCTTGCTAACCGTCTGCAGTAAGCTATGAAAGCATAAATGATGTCGGAACGAAATTTTCACTACCCAGCCATCATGTTATAAGAAAGGGAAAATGTGGAGAAAGCAAACAAACTTTGTGAATCATATTCCGTCGATTTATCCCCTATCCCTCATGAATATATTATAAAATTCTATAAGGAAATAATATAACATTCTGTAATGATGGACAAAATTCGTAAATTTTCGATTGTAAAAGAACTGACCGAACGTTTGACAGTCGAAAACTCCGCCACTGCTAGTGCTTCCTAGATTTGTGTAGTGTTGGAACTACTATTGTTTGTTTTTTGGGTGTTTTTTCCTCTTATTATGTTATTGTATTTTTTTCTTATTTCATACCGGTACTTTCCTCTTTCTTTATTTCTATCCTTCTCTTCTTCCCTTCTCAACTATGTTTCCATCTTTGTGGTATAAGTACAGACTCAAATTTGTCACTGTTATTTGCAGCATAGTTGAAGGTGTCACCAGCTAAAACACACTCTAGAGCTTGTCATTGCCTTGAATTGTTTGTCCAACGCCTCTCCTTTGATGATTTAGTGCTTAGTGCCTAGAGCACGATCTGCCAATGTCCAATAAAGTTTCCGTTTTCTGTTTCCCACCATGAACTGTAGACGAAAACAACAAACGTTTATTTGCCTCATATCTCTTTAATGAGAATTGCATATATATCTTTTATCATATCTTTGTTTTCTACGCATTCCTTACATAAATGGCGTGAACATACTGGAGTTCAGTTATTACCGTGTATAATAACGAAATAACGAATTTCGTTATATATTTTTTTTCCTATTATTTTCTGTTATTTTGAAGAGTTGTAAAACAATAAATACCCTGTTTTGCTTTATGTAGGCTAAATATACATTTTTATATATAGGCCTACTAGGTAGGATACATCTCTTAAAGTGATCCCTTTATCGGTCTTGAAGTCCCTTAAGGTTTCAGGAGGTTGAAGCTCCCAGATTTTCAGTTATTCGGTACAATGAAGGTGGTAAGGTTGTTAGCCTTACGCACCGGCCCCAGAATTGCTCTGATACTCATTTCTGTTGGACGCTGCATCGACCCCAGGGCTTTAATGTCACCAGAAGGCTTAGGTCAATTAAAAATCTCAAGAGCCTCATCGAGAATTGAACTCGTGATCTTACGATTTGAAGCCAGTGCCTGAATGAACCGCGCCACGGCGTACCTCATATATATATATATATTGAAACTAATGACTTTAAGTGGCTAGTATAGTTGGCATTTATAATAATAATGACAATAAAGATGATGAGATACCTCTTCACATAAGATCAGGCGAAAACAGAAGGTTGCTCTTTGATGTCAGTACAGTTGGCTTCTGGTTCACGCGGAAAACTTCTGCGACGAGTTTATGAACTGTAGATACAAAACACTCGCACCATGAGATGCAGACAAAATCTTGAAAAGCAACCTCAAGAACAAGTGCGTATGTATAGGCATGTTAAGTATATTTTTATGTAAAAAAAAAACGAATTAGGCATACAAAAAATAATGAAAATTTATTTGTTTCTTTTTCATGTTGTGTCATTTTTTTTACTATTTTCATGTCATAAATGCATTTGTATTTTTCATATTTCGTTAGTTTTTTGTTATTAAATGCCTTGCCCTAAAGTAACAAATGCTCGGAATTGTAAGTTTGATGGACATGTACATCATATTCTAATATCGTGTTAGACGTACTTCTTTAACGAGATACTATAGAATCATTAAATACCCCTTGTGAAACGTGGCGGCCCCTTTTCTTGTAGGAGAAGTTGAGAACGCTTTACTGTATATCAGACGCTGTCATGGGAACATCAGGTCACTAAAGTAAACTATGTGACATGAATAGAAGTGCCGTGTTTATTCAGCGACGTCTGAAGTTAACACCAAGACGAATGCTGTACGTAAATTCATATTGACAACGGGACAAGTTGTCTAATGGCCCCTGCCGCGTACGAATGACCCGTATTTTAACGTATTACAGACGTCGTCGTCTTCGCCAAGTAAGTTGTAGGTCATGGGTCTGCGTTTTTTGTCAGCTAAAAATTATTTAAGCCCATTACTATTGGATATTACAAATACGCTATCAGTATGGTAAGTCTTATTTGGAAGAAAAGTTCATTGTCTTGAATCCCATAAAAATGCAGCTTATTCCTTGAGTGAATTTTTTTATGGCATCGGCAAGTGCATAGGTGAGCAACTGAGGGGAAACGTTTCAATCCCCATCCCTTGCTGTGACGTAAGAAACCTGTTCTTCATGTTCAGTGTCACGTCGAAACTGCTGTATGCTGACGTCAAGGGCGGCTGTAGTGGGAGAAATTCCCCTACCGTACAGTGACACGATGTGCACCAGTTGCACACCCATGGGCAAGAATAATAGAATATAAAATGGTGACGTGATGTGTACAGAAAAAAAAGGCTTCCGAACATAGCTTAAAGGGATGCACAGATGAAACTTACGTCATTTCTTTTATTCTTATTTCTTATCTTAAAAAAAGTTCAGAAGGAAATCGGTTTATATTTTTAGCCCTTTATGTTTGCGCACACCTCCACGAAAAATGTATAAATGTGTTTTAAGATGTCTGCCGGTAAAATGACAAACGTCGAATCCAGTAGACTCCCTTGTAACTTTTCTTAGTGCAATAAATATCATATTGAATATTACAACACACTTGTGCTGCATAGGTTAACAAAATTAACATAAGCATTTTGGTTGAATCTTTATGCTAAAACCCGAAGGGTGCTTTGTCCAGTAGAGTAACTAAGGATGAGTGCCCTTCCCCGCAAAATATGTCATTTGGGACTCCTTCCTTAACATCCGGTATCTTGCATAGGCTGTTTCATGTAATATTTACTACATACTTGCTTAATAAACTACTACATAATTCACTGAAACTCACCACAACGGCCTCCATATACTTTTCCGAAGCGGCGTTCTTTCGTTGATAGGAACTTGTTCACCTTCCTTTACACATCATTACTGCTGTTTTCTTGTGTGCTTTAGCTGGTGACACCTTCAACTATGCTGCAAATAACAGTGAAAAATTTGTCTCTGTACTTATACCACAAAGATGGAAACAAAGTTGAGAAGGGAAGAAGAGAAGGATAGAAATAAAGAAAGAGGAAAGTATGAAATAAGAAAAAATACAATAACATAATAAGAGGGAAAAACACCCAACAAACAAACAATAAAAAACAAACACAAAACAATGACTACTTATTAGTTAACGCTAATGAAGGACTGGTCAATAATAAATAATTATTATCAATGTAATATGCATTCTTTCCCCATCGTAATGAAGTTATATTCTTCTCCCTCTTATTTGAAGTGTTAAAAATCATGTTCGTTGTACCGTTTAGCTCGATTAATAAAACAAATTATTCAATGCCTCAATCTCAACCATTTTTTAAAATTATTCACCCTTGGCCTTTCGGTCTCAAACAACTAGGCCTATCTTATTTTGTAGAGTTACATTTGAAGCCCCGACCTATTCATCTCACATTCCATAGTGTTCATCATTCTTTCCACCATGGGATGGCGGATAGTCTATACTCCAGAAAAGAGATAAATTCCCAACTAGGATTGCCCGATTTTTCGAACCCGATTCTCTTACACGAGAATCAGACACCTTCTCCGTTAAACCACTTGGATCGTTCCATATTGTGCAGTAACTCCTCAGTATGCAAATATTAATACTTGAAAGAAGGACAAATTTCCAAAGTTCAAATTCAAATAATCTAAATTACTTTAAAAATAGGTCTGTACTCAATATCTTAAACTACTTTTAAAATCTAAATATATAAAATATTCTTAAATAATAACCAGGTCTGTGAAGGCACTGTATATATATATATATATATATATATATATATATATATATAACTCTACAGTCTAGTTTCTCCCATTAATTAAATTAAATTAATTTTTTCAGTAGATCAAGTACATGGTATTGCAAAAAAAAGTGCCCTGTCTTGTAACTGAATGTATTCCTAATTTCATCTCCTTTAATTTAATGTAGAAACTGATTTCAGCATTTCAGAATTGATAACAAAAAATCATAGCTTTCTCAATAAATATGCAAAATAACGGAATGTCTTTAGGGCATCGCTCAATTATTCTCAATGAACTATGAATACTACCCAAAAACCCTTTTAGGTATTAAGTTATAGATAGGCCTAGTGCATAACATAGTATTAATTTTTAGTATTAATTTTTGGCATTTGAAAGTCGAAACATAAAATAGAGTTCATGCAATCAAGTATGACTGAATAGTTATGTTAACAACTCTCCTTGAGAAGCGGCAACATTTCAAGCATAAATGAGAGTTGGGTAGCACTTTGCCAGGCTCTTGCGAACAATGTAGCATAGGCCTATACAGCACATTCTGCAGTGCTGTTTAATTTACGATATGCTATAAAAATAACGATGAGAGGATAAATTTACCATTCACACAGAAGAAAATAATCTTACCTATTTAGCATGGAAGAAGAAATTACCTAGGAAATTATGAAAATAAATTTATCCAAGTCATGATAATATGTTTTGAATAATATAAATAATAAAAGCATATCTTTAATTGCTGTCTACTAAAGGTTACCTTTATGGAGCAACGCTTTGCCCCTCATTTATTAATTTATTAGTTTACTCTAGACCATTTACACACAAGAGTACATCACATGAAAATTTACACTATGATTAAATATAAAACATTAGATTACACAAAGTCATTTTTAAAATGACATTTATATAGAATGGGCACAGTATTTTAGTATTAAAACTGGCATTTTATTTTCTAAATAAAATGCAGTACAGAGAAAGTATAGGGCTGGTGATAATGACGAAATTCGAAAAGTCGGGATACACCGGTAAAACATGTTTCAAGATATCGAGAAACAGAAAAAAAGTGTTTTTGGAATGAAGCCTGTCTCTCTACCTGTGTAGAGCCTTTACGGGTAAACTGTATATAAGCCTACTTCTATTTCTTCATTATGAACTTGGCTGGACTTTATCATTCCTACAATATGAACTCCTATAACTTTTTTTAACTTTAATTAATTTATCATTTACAATTCATTACAATATCATAATTTACCAAAACATAATTATATACTACTACTAATCAAACAAGCAAGCAAACAAAAAACAAACAAGAAAACAAACTATGAAACAAGAAAACGAACAAGCAAACAAAAACATATATAGAAACAAATATTAAAATTATTAGAAATGTAATGTAGATTTTAAGTTCAATCATGAAGATAAACACTTCATATAACATGTCATTGATACTGACACATGAGTTGGTCTTTCAATACACACACACACAGATATATATATATAATATTATAAATAAATATTAAGAATAGTTTTCACGAAACTATTTTCAAAATTTTATTTTTGGAAAATTGGCTATAACGATTTTGATAAAAATGTAGATTTTAATAGTAAAGTTAAGTCGTGTCTATTTTAGATTTTTAGGCTCTATTCTACGGTAGAAAATATAATACATGAAATAAAGCTTTAGAAACAAGACTTTTTTTTTTGCTAGAAAATTAACAAATCGATTTAACATATCGAAATAGAAACGAAATAAGTATGACGACAATTAATGCACACAAAAATGTTGTGTAAATTAACTCTTAACAGCTCTTGGGTTCAATTCTATTGAGAATAAAACTAAAGTCATAGTAATTTCACGAATATTATTGCTTTTGAGAAACAAAACAATTATAAAATTGCAAAAATAAAGCGTCCTGAACCAAAGTGTCCCGTACATTACTATGGAATAAAGCAGAAACATTTCCTACTCTAATGCATTGTTATTTACTCTTAAAAACAATTCTTATACGATGTGTTTAGATACACCGGATTGTATAATCTGACAACCAACTTATAGGCCTATATTTTTAAAAATTCCCTGAATCACTGATAAACATTTACAAACAAACAAAAAAAAAACGAATGAAAATAACAGTATTTAATGTCAAACAGCGAGTGAAAGCTCTTCACGAACGCTGTAATTTAAACAAACAATGAAAGTCACTGAACAATAATCACTATCGACAGGTGACAATCCCATTGTTTTGGATTCGGTTTCCGAACAGAATGGGATTTTGTACGGTGATTAACAAAATAAATAATGTAATAACAGGCCATAAAAGAAGAAAACTGGTAATTTTGACACTAATTGTTACTCATTTTCTTCTTATCACTAAAGAATTACCATTGTATTATCAAATGGGAAACCGGAGTTCATTTCATTTTTTCTGTATGTGTTTTCATCCTCTTTCGTCGGACTTGCAAGGCAATGACCGTAGAGAAGGATCACAATATGCAAAGCATACAAGAAAAGGTGTAGGTCTTTTAAAGACCTTCTCAATAATGCGCCTGCATTAATAATATATATATATGAGGAACTGCGCACAATGTGCAAAGTTTAAATAAATGTTATTCGTTTTTTTCACTGCAGAACTGGGTCAGAGATTGCTTTCTCTGTTCGCACCACATTACATGATATCTATCACATCGTCTGCCGCACAACGAGCATTCACATCCGGGTTCTGGCTGGTGGTAGTTCTTGTTCTTACACACCCTGTAATAGAACCCATGCACTGAAAATCTTGTCACTATGTGCCTCAGGTCATATGAGCTTTTCATCCAGTCTCTGGTGAGCATTGCGTCAGTTGTGAAGAACTCTTCCAAGACTTCAGATCTCTTTAGTCTCATCGTCTCTACCAGTGCCACAAAGCTGGGTGTTGATGGCAGAAGCAGCTCCAACCTTAACTCTTCCATCCAAGGAGGCTCTCTTGTCAGCAAATACACGAGCCGCGAAGGAGTAAACTTTGACAGGCATAGCACTCGTTTCAAATATGTGGCTTTGACAGCTTCCATTTCCATCAATAGCTTACGCTTCAGATGTGGCCACATTAGTTCCAAACCAGATGTTACTATCGGAGCAATTTTTATCTTAAATAGACTCATAGCAGTCACAAGTGATAATCTTTGTAGGTGTTTTATGTCACTCATCGCTCTTGTCGCCGCGTTCACTTTATCTTGGATGTGTATTGTAAAAACGTTTCCAGGTGTCTGAAGAGTTAAACCTAGATATTTGAAATGTGTCGCAAGCGTGAGCGGCTTGTCCCTGTAGTTTATGGGTGTCCCTTTTCCGCCTTTCCTGAATGTCATTGATACTGTTTTTGTCTCGTTCAGCCGTAGTTCGTTCCTTTCCGCCCAAACTGCCACCTTGTTAAAAGCTGTCTGAAGATCCTCGTGATTGGTTGATGTTAATACCATATCATCAGCATACATGTATAGTTTTACATTTGCTGGTATCACTCTTACAACATCAGCCGTGGCGATGGAGAACAATATGGGACTGAGGGGGTCTCCCTGCAGGACCCTATTCGTTTGCTGTATGTGTTTAGATTTTGAGATGTCGTCACATACTTCTATCCAGTTCCCGCTCAGTAAGTTTTTAATTAGTCTGACTATGTGTTTGTCTTTCCCAACTATGCCTTCCAGTTTGTTCATCAGCATTTGCCTATTGACAGAGTCGAAGGCTTTTGAATAGTCTAGGAAGACTGCGTGCAACTTGCCTCGTGGGGTCGACAGTGCTTCCTCTATGTCCTTTAATAGGCACTGTATGGCCTGGGTGGATCTGCGTTTTCTGAAATCGAACTGTTCTTCCGGTATACGTGCCTCGACTGCTTTTGTCAGTCGCTCGCATAACAATTTTGTTAGTAACTTTAACAGTGTGCATTCCAATGCGATGCCTCTATAGGAATTCGGGTCACTGCTGTCACCTTTACCTTTATATAGCATTTTCACTGTTGAGGTTTTCCATCTTTCTGGGATGGTCCCCTTCCTCAGGCATTCATTGAACAGCGCGACAATACATTTCCCCAGATCTTCAGTTGTGTCTTTGAGATGTTCGTTATAGATAAGGTCTGGTCTGCACGCTTTATTGTTTTTGGAGGCTTTGATGGCCGATGTCACTTCTCTCTCTGTGAACAATTCTATTTCTTCTGTTATGTCTGAGTCATTGGTATACTGACATATAGGCCGTGTTTCTTTCTCTTGCAGAACTTTCGTAAGATGTTCTTCCCAGGTCTTTATTGGAATGTTTCTCGGGTACTTTGGCTGTCTCGGGTTCAGAGACTTGTAGGGATGCTCCTCAGCCTCCTCTATAAGTTTCCTTTCCATTTCTAGTTGGAAGATATCCTTTGTTTCCTTCACAAGGGCCTTGTATTGGCATCTTAAAAGATGATAGTTATGGAGACTGCTTTCTGACTTATTTCTTCGTACGAGGTGTAGAGCGTTAAGGGCTTCTCTACGAGCTAGATAGCACTTTTCGTTAAACCATTCCTTACCCTTTTTTCTCCTATCCGTGAGTGGTGCTGCTTGGGTGATGAGCTTTTCTAGTGTTGCTGCTGCTCCATTCACATCCCCAGCTGAGATTAGCTCTAGTGTGGCACTGATATCTTTTTGTTGTATCATTTCCTTCTTTATCCTTCTAGAAACCCTTTTGAGCGGTTTGCTGTTTTGAATGTCGGTTTTGTCTTGTTTGAAGAAGGTTTCTACAGGCAGGTGTTTCCTGAGTGTTTCTCCAACTGTGTTTTGGCAAATCGCTGTGATGTGCGTTCTATTAGTAAACACTAGGTCTATTGCACTAGATCCATTCGAGCATATATATGTTATCATATGAGGATCGTTGACTAAGGTGAGTCCCTCCTCCTCTAGGTATTCCAATACTTGGGTTGCCTTGATCGATATTTTGTCCGTTCGGCAGTTCAAATCCCCTGCTAGGATGACCGTGTCATTGGAAGTTGTCTTTCCTAGGGCAATGGATATTTCTTGTATTATATCCCTGGAGCTCATATCAGGTTGGAAATATGCGCACAGAAGTATTCCTATGCTTGTGCTTATCATGAGTACGTTATCTGTGGTATGATAAATCTTGAACGGTGAGAATTTTCGATTGAGAAGGCATGTGATGCCCCCTGAAGGTCTCCCTCTAGGCCCTTGTCTTGCTAGATTGTTTATTGTATAGAGTTTCCTTGCTGTCCACCGTAAGCATTGTTTCTGTCAACACAACTACATCGTATTGTTCAATGTCGTCCGCTATTATTTCTGTTGCACTTTTTAAGTCCTTCAATATTCCACAGGAGCATTTTTATTTTCCGTTTCTTCTCTTTACTTGGTTTTGAATTATTCCAGATCAACTCCTCCGTAGCCTCTTCTCTGCCTGGGGGCTCGAAAAAGCCTTACTAGAATTCCTTTTGGCCAGAAATCAGCCTTTTCTGTTTCTTCGAGGTATTGGAACGGAATTCCTGTCTTGAAGGCCTTATTTGTTCCCATGGTTCTCAATTCCTCGCAGGTTACCTCATTAATTCCTTTCTTTGTCAGGAATTCTATCAGTTTCTCCTTGGTGGTTTCTTTTGATAGGCGACCCACATATAGCATTAATAATGCTAAAACAAAATATGTACTAGTATGAATAGTTCACATATAGTTCATAGGTAAAGCTGACTTCTCGGGCCTGATAAAAAAGACTCTTAGCTGCGGGTGAGCACAAGACAGGGTCTCCTCCTAAAGTAATCCCTAACATGCGTAAATAACAAACATTAGAATGTTTGGGATAGCTCTTAGGTGAGTTAAAATCAGCTTGTGTGAGCGTGGAAACTTCGAATAACATCCAGTTCAGATTAATCAGCTTCGGGTCTTTAATATACCCTAATGCGAGTCCTCGAAAGTAGCATCTCGCCAACTTGTTTGGAACCAGTATTTTAAATTACTTCAGAAATTTGGCATTGATATTAACCTTCGTGCCGGCCAATTATGGTATTTTTCTATATGCATGACCCTCGACCAGGAGCAACTCTAAATTAATCGAACAGGTGACTGGGTAAGTATTTTTACTCAAAACACATGTGTTACAATAGTTATTTCTTCTAACAACAATAATAATACTAATATATAAAGCATTAAAATCTAAATAACACCTTAATATAATAATAATAATAATTATAAAAATAATTATAATAATATAACTACCTAGACTGTGTGATCACACAGCTGAAGCAACGTATATATTTAAGTACACAATCATCCGATGATACCCGGGACTTAGGGAGTATGGCTATTTTGTTTCTGGACAGAAGTTTACTTTAAATGGCTACCAATAAAAAAACTAGTTTTATATATTTGTGTGGATATTTTAAGAATGATACTTCTTTTTCGTTTATGGTAGTAGCTTCATCAGTTAAAAAAAAAACTTAGCCTATACAACAAAAGAGAAGGAAAACTTGCAAAAGAAAGGGCAAGTTTATTTACCCAGATCTCAGAAACTACTACTTTAAGCAGAGACTTTAAACTTTCCATGCAAATCCTACATATAAAAAAACTAACTCTGGTAGCAGAATTATGAATCTAACTTCATTGAATCAGTTAATCAAAAAATAAAACACATGTACAAAAACCGTCACCCAAAAAACAGTGAAATTTTCAACATAAAAATGTCCCTAAATCTTATAACAATAAATAAGGTATCAAAGTAAATCTATTACCAGTTCTTCACTACCATATGGTAAAGGAACGTGCAAAACTTCAGCACTCTAGCTCTAATAGATTTTGAGATGAGGGTACAAACGTATATGAAAATTTAGTTTTGAGATTATTTGCGTTTAAAAATTTAAGTTTTCTTATTTACATCAGTGCATTCCAGGATCATATGGCTATGATTACATTCTTCATTCTATGCCTTTCTTTTATCTAACATTGCGTTCCTTTCATCCTAATTTCCTTTGTGCCTGCAAGGACATTTAATAGTCGTGTTTTCTGTTTCTTCCGTGAGTTGAATGAATGATAGGGGTGAATTGATGCTCACAAATTCGAGGTCCCAGCACCAGAAAACTTATCTGGTATTTTTCTTAACGATTGAAGAAAAATTTCTCTCTCTTCATATTACTTCGGAGTATGTGCTATTGTATAGCCTATTTTCAACAAATCGATAAGGAATTAACCAGACAATTCTATTCATACGACACGTACTTGATATTGAACAATAACATTTTGTAAAGCCTAAGATGTCGACCAATCACGGCCGTTTATCTCTCAATATGCTTGTAAGGATCGCAAGGATGCACTTTTGTATGTCTATTCAACTCATACGCCACGTGTTTGATAATCACCAATAACGTTTAGCAATTCCTCGGATATAGACCAATCACGGCCGTTTATTTTACAATATTCTTGTAGGAATCGCGAGGATGGTGTTTTATCGTGATAAAACCGTCTGGTCGTTACTGGAGACGCAAATATCAGTATGCAGTGATTAATAGTCAGATGCTGCCACTAAGCGGCACGAAAACAGATTATTTTATGCAACAAATTTTATACAACTTGTTTGGAAATTGAAATAATAGAAAGGTACATTAATTAAGAACACAATTTCGATTCGGTGCAAGCCAGTTCGTGTGCTTTTATTCTGTTCTGCTGTTAGCTTAACTGAATGAAGTTAACTATGTCTTATATGCACTGGTGGTAGCACTGGTTACACCAAGGCAGCTCGAATCGATTCATGGATGGTTGATTCACAGTATGCCGTGATCTCGCAGCTGTTAGTTTTGTTTTTGTAGAACAAAGCACGAAATTAATTATTATTTGTATAATCTGTTGGATTTTTATTCATGGAATAGTCTTAATAAATCCAACTCTCGTGGGATTACCCATGATAAAACGCCAGCTCGTTGCGGATACGCCATGGTATCAATATGCAGTGATTAATGTGTCACATATCTGTATTTCTGTCAGTGATCAGGATAAAACATTATTTTATACAAGTTAACTTTTTTTAATTGAAACTATTTAAATGTGCATTGACTAAGCACCCAATTACGATTCGGTGCAAGCCAGTTCGTGAGTTTTATTCTGTTCTGATTTAAGCTTATCTTAATTACGTTAACTATTTTTCATTCCCAATGGCAGCATTGGTCAGTAGGCTATCTGATAGATAACACATTCGATTGTTCGTTCTTGTATTATGCCGTAATCTGCTAGATGACACAATGATGATTTGATTTTAAACAACACAAAGTATTTATTAGTTATGTAATGTAATATATTTTATTCATGGAATAATCTTATTGAATCCCAATCGAGATTGCGTGTCTCATCAGATTATTTTATACAACATAACTTGTTTGGAAATTGAAATAATAAAAATGTACATTAATTAAGAACACAATTTCGATTCGGTACAAGTCAGTTCGTGTGCATGTATTCTGTTCTGCTGTTAGCTTACATGAATTACATGCACTGATTTACATCATGGTAGCTCGAATCGATTCATGGATGGTTGATTCACAGTATGTCTCTCGTGGGACTACCTATGAAAACAGCTCAAGATATTAAAATAATTATTTATTTTAATACTTTATTATATAATCTCTCAGTTCTTTCCATATTCTTTCTTTCCTTCATTTCAATATCTTCCTTGTCCTCCTTCTTACTAATGGTGGATAATAAGGAGTTAACCTACATGAGATCTAGGGTACGACGTGGTGAAGTAGGTTGAGTCATTGCATTGCTTACCAGAAGGTTTTTAAATTGATCTAATCCATTTGGCTGACAACCTATGTGCGGCAAATATCTCAAAATCTGAGGGTCTCAACCCCTTGAAACTCTATGGAACTTCACGGCTTGTATAGGAAACAATTTACTCTATTATTAATATTATTATTGCTATTATTATTATTATTATTATTTTTATTTTTATTGTTTGACCAACTTTCCGGGCATGATCCAGTGGGTTTAGCATTCCCAGCGCCGACAGAAAACCCCTGTGGATGCCACCAGTGATACGTTGGGAATGCTAAATCCCACTGAACCACGGTCTACAAGCCCGGAAAGTTGTTCAAATATTTCTAACGCTAGCCGTGAAAGTCTGTGCTAAGCTCATATACTTTATATTTTTTACTTGTATATGTGAACTAAATGCAAGAATATTTTGGAATGGATTGGAGTAGAACTTATCTGGGAAACAAGTTTTGTCATGTTTGATGTTATCATTATGTAAAGGTAGTAAATGTGTAGGATCATTTCGTGTGTATAATTATGTTCGTAGAAATAATAACAACTGGGTCAAAATAATCAGCGCCAAAATAATTTTTTAATTCATAATTTATCAAACTACTGCCCTATAGAAGCGTAACTTCGCTCGCCTTGAACCAGTTTCATAGGGAGATATGTGAGCAGCTGTAAATATCGAGACCGCTTTGCACGTGGACAGTGGAGGATTAGCTTAAAGTACGAAAGATGGAGCCGTAAAGTTTCATCACTAAACAAAATCTCATTCCAGATCTTACAGTAGGCTTTATAACAAAAGAAACTACCTAACCAAAGAGTTAGTCGTACCATATAATCTGTTACCCAAAATAATATAACTAAAATATATCGATATCTGTACTAATAATACATAGTTCTTACTCAATGACAATAGAAATTACTAAAGGAGTAATATCTATTTTATGGAATCCGGAGGTTCATTGCCGCGCTTACCTAAGCCCGCCATTCAACCCTATTTTGTGCTAACTCCATCCAACCATCTCTCGCAAATCTACTTCCCTTAAATCTAGCATAATATTTCCCTCCCACCTACATCTAGGTCTTCCAAGTGGTCTCTTCCCTTCGGGTCTCCCAGTTAATATATGTTTAGATACGTTATATCTTTCCTTCCCCATGCGCGCAACATGTCCAGTCCATTTCATCCTCCGTGATTTAATTATCTTCACTACATTCGGTGAAGAGTACAGGTTATGAAGCTCGTCGCTATGCAGTTTTCTCCAGTCCCCGTTTTCATCTCTCTTAGGTCCAAATATTTTCCTAAGCACTCTGTGTTCAAACACTCTCAGATTGTGTTCTTGCCATAATAATAATAATAATAATAATAATAATAATAATTTATAACCACTATTACTGTTACTATTAATGTTTGGTTTACCTCCAATATTACGAAATACTATTATCACCACTACAATTATAGTAAGCCTACTGCTACTATAGTTACTAATTATGAAGTTGCTAGTCTGTAAGCACACAATTAACGACACGGCCTAGTAGTAATAATAATGCTGATAGTAAAAGTTACAATGATAATTTAAATACTCCTATTGCTACTACTACTAGAAACGTAGGCTATTATTATTATTATTATTATTATTATTAATACTACTACTACTACTACTACTACTACTACTACTACTACTACTACTATGGGGGTCGAGTTGGTGGAATGAGAAGGGGAAACGGAAGTAGGATATCCCGAAAAAAATCCTCCTTAGGCAAGGCATCATCTACCACGAACGATTCCCATCCCTACCCAGGGATTCGACCTCACTATTTGTATTCGAGGTCCACGCACCGAACATGAACCAACGTTACAGTGATCTGTCATAACTTAAATAATCATCCAGATGTAGCGATAATCACTGTGATCAGATAATATATCTTTCTTTTCAGTGTCATGGAGACCATGATAAAACGACTTCTAATAAACAACAATCTTTTCACGATTGGTTTAAGACGCTACATAGGTGTGTATAAAAAGGAACGTTACCAACTGTTTGGTATTTACTATAGGCCTATGTTAAATTTTATTGTAACCTTATTTCTTTTACACTTTAAATCAAAGTGTTGGTTATTTAAAAGTTGAAAAAATATATTTCTTTTTAAATTTATCATCTTAGGTTATAAGTTTTGCATACGGGAGTAAGCCTATAATTCATGAATACGTACTAAGAACTTATATTTCGTAAGTAGGCATCATATAATACTTGTTTTAGACCCTTAAACATATCGTATTATTTGAAACTGCTGTAAAAGTTACAAGTTATGAATGAAAAAATCGTGTGTTATTCACACTGGAAGTTTTCGTGTTAATAGAGCAGGAAATTGCAAGAACATTGTAAGAACAATATTGATAACATTGTATTATCAAACAATTTGACAAATACTTTAAATGTAGGAACGCTGAACGTTGACTTTTCTGTTAAAAGATAAGAATAATACGATTGTAACACGCTAACTGACCTTGAAAAATTACAAATGGGAAGGTACTTTTAGTTAGAGCGTCAATTAGTGTCCAGTATAATATTAAGAGTAGCAGCGAATTCAGCTAAAGGCAAACAAAAGCGAAAAGAGATCCATGATCAGCTGCTGCTTAGTAGAATTCTTTGTATTTTTTTGTGTCACCCAGCAAATGTAAGTATACAGTTAATTTTTATTTCGCAAAAGTTACATGATCACCCTTCCGTTCGCATGCGTTAAAAATGTAAGATCTCTGCATGCCATAACGTTTGATGTAAGTGAATGAAACAGAACGGGCTAACAAAATCGAAGCAATCGACAATTTCATGAGTTATGTTTAATATAATTTTTGAAATTCTCATACCATATGAAGTGCTTTGAAGTGTTGTTTTATAACTTCGGTTTTCATAATCATGGAAACCATTACTACTGCCTTATGTTTCTTCACATATATAAATAAATAGGCTAATGTCTGATTATCACGTAGCTTACACAGATTGTGTTGAAATAACAAAAAGAGTAAACCAATGCAATGAAGGCAATTCCACACATTTTTCATGATATTTGAAATCATTATTATTATAAACTTAACTCCGTGGCGCGAACATCCCTGAAGGGACAAGGCCTACTACCAAACCGCTGCGTCATCTACCATAGGCAGATAGTTTCCATGACCGGAGCCGCTACTTCTCTATCAAGTAGCTCCTCAATTTGAATCACGAGGCAGACCTCCCTACCTCAGAAAAACCGAGGAGCTACCGGGGATCGAACCCGAGCCGACCGATCTGTAGTCAGTAGCTCCTCAACTTGAATCACGAGGGTGAGTAGACCCCTACCAGACCTCCCTACCTCAGAAAAATCCAAGGAGCTACCGGGGATCGTACCCAAGCCGACGGATCTGTAGTCAGCGACGCTAACCACAAGACCACGCCGGCGGTCTCATTATTATTATAGTCTACTTTAATTTACCAATTTACAAATATAATTAGAGGGGATAATGTGGAATGACTTGTCATTTGATTCTAGGTTTACAATAATACTTTAAAATGTGTTAATATCAAAATCTCAACTACATTATCATTTAGAAAACGCCTTAAAATATTTTTGGTCAATGATACACACGTTAATCCACAGAATAAAATTTATAGCAGTCTAAATCTCATTTTTGACCCTCAAAAGCCCACCACCACATCATTTTTATTTTTTAATTTACAATTTTTTTGTATTTCGGCCCATAGAAACTCAATAAGCACAAACATATAAATACAACTGTCATAAGTTGATCTAGAAGCCGGAGAGGATAAAATTAATAGTATTAGGAAACTGACTTAACTATCTACTCATTTGTATGTTTTGACAATTCTATTACATAATTTTTTTTTTGCGACATACAACATAACTAATATGCCCCAAAAATCAGCCAAGTTGTTTCGCATCGACCTTGTAAAGTAAAGATTTTGCGGCCTTTCCTTTTAAGAATGTGACGAAAGCGAAGTGCAAAAGGTTATATTAATTTTTTGTAATTAATTTCAGGTTTCAGAATCATGAAAATTGGACACTATCTCCTGATGATTCTCCTGGTACACTTATGTGAAGGAGGGTTCCTGTCACCAGAAGAATTTGACTTTATTATCATAGGAGGCGGAGCAGCTGGCTGTCTATTGGCTAATCGTCTTTCACAAAATCCTAACTGGAAGATTCTTTTGCTGGAAGCTGGGCGAGAAGAAAATTTTGTACAAGATATACCTCTGACTTCTCCGGCATTGCTTCTCTCTCCAGGCACTTGGGGGTATAAATCTGAACCAAGCTCTAAATTTGCGCTTGGACTAAAGGGTGGTCAGATGTTGTGGTCTCAAGGAAAGGTCCTTGGTGGAGGCAGTGTAGTGAATGATATGGTATACACTAGAGGTAATAGAAAAGATTTCGACAGCTGGGAAGAAATGGGAAATACTGGTTGGGGATACGAAAGTATCTTACCATATTTTCTCAAGTTTGAAAAAATGCGTATACCAGAACTGGCAGCGGATAAGGAATATCATTCCACCAATGGGAGTATACCAGTTATGTATCCACCTTTTCACACAGAAATGTCTACTGCCTATATAGAAGCAGGTGTGGAGTTAGGATACAAAGAAGTGGATTACAACGGAGAAAATCAGATTGGGTTTTCCCGTCTTCAGACTATTTTGAACAACGGAGAAAAATTCAGCGCAAATAAAGCTTTTATTAAACCAATTGCATACAGACAAAATCTTAGGGTGATAATTCAAAGTACAGTAACGAAAATTTTGATAGATGAAAGTAAAAAAGCTTACGGTGTCCAATACAGGATGTTCAGCATTCTACCGGTGGAAGCTCATGCAAAGAAAGAAGTTATAATAACAGCCGGAACCTTCAATTCTGCACAGTTGCTCATGATTTCAGGAATAGGCCCTAGAGATCATCTTCTTGAGAAGGACATTCCAGTAATTGAAGACCTCAAAGTGGGATACAACTTTAAAGATCATGTGTCCTTCCTCAATTTGTTCTTTACAGTAAACAGAAGTGTAAGTATAGAACTGAGAAATTTTAAATCGGTTGCTTTCAGTGTTGGGCAGTACTTAACTAGTCGAGAAGGCGAATTTACTGTCCCAAGTGGATTTGAAGCTTTATCGTATGTGGATATCGGGGATGAAGATGGCTTTCCAGAGGTAGAGTTATATTTTGGCGGGTTTGTTTTACCCTCTATTCCCTTCTATTTATCTCCACTCGGAGTTTTAAACAGCGAACTTTCGAAGTATTATGAGCCGCTGAAGACCGCCCATGGTTTCACTATCTTGCCGATACTTCTTAGACCTCAAAGTAGTGGTAGAGTGATATTAAAGGACAAATCTCCCTTTACTCTTCCTTTGCTATATCCCGATTTCTTTTCTGATGAAAGAGACATTAAGGTCCTTATAAATGCTACGAAGAAAGTATTTGAAATAATTCAAACAAAATCCTTACAGTCATTAAATGCAAGTATTTTTGCTGAGAAAATTCCGCCATGCCAGTACCACAATTTTGGCTCAGATGACTACTGGGAGTGTGCCATTCGATTCTTGACTATGACCACTTTACACTCCGTAGGGACTTGTAAGATGGGACCGGACTCTGACCCAGATGCTGTAGTTGACCCTCAACTTCGAGTAAGAGGAATTAAAAATCTTCGCGTGGTTGGAGCTGCAATAATGCCACAGACGCCTTCCGGACATTCACTGGCTGCTGTATATATGATAGCAGAGAAAGCGGCAGACTTGATCAAAAGCTATTGGTCCAGTACATAGATAAAAAAATAAATGCAACCCAAATCGACCTTAAATTAGGTTTTAAACATAGGCCTATTTCTGACTGAAACAACAGTTAAAACTTTAACAAATATTTGAATTTTTACTTTTTTGTGTGTATTACCGCTTAATATAGGATTTATAACATATGGTTTATATAATATTGTTGCTGATGCTTATTTCTGACAGATGTTGAGTCCATACGAGAATAATAAGCACCCTGGTGTGAAAGGAATAGACCAAATAAAAGGAATATTCCAAAAGAAAGGATTAGTCCAAATGAAAAATCATATGAATTGCATACTATGATAATATGAGTAACAATAACTATGATTTTAACCTGATTAAGTGAACTCGAAAAGAAAAGAAAAGAAAACAACATTAAGGGTCGTGTTCATCAACGCGACTTTGGATGACAACTTCCTAAAAATGCAAATTATCGCAGGGAATTAAGTAAACAATCCGAAAGTAGACTTTAAAATCAAAGTTTAATTTAATACAAAGTTTTATTCATAGATATTGCCCTCTAAATCAAATTCCACAACTCACAGAATGTCAGCCATATTTACTTATGTGATTACGACCAAAGTCAAAATCAAAGAAAAAAATTCGGGACATTGTCGGCGACTTAGAAGTAAAGTCACAATCAAAGTTTACTTTCGTCAAAGTCTCACTATGAATGGGAAAATGGTGACTTCGGTTTTTGCGAATTCAACTTTAATCCAAAGTTTTGTTTATGAATACCGGATTTAGTGGTCTTTTTAACACTAGTTGTTTTGAAATATTGTATTAATAAAATAACATAAGTATTATTTCTATTGATCTTTACATGGAAATATATTAGGAAAAATTCCTCTCACACCAGAATTCTAACCAGCGACCTTCGGTCAAAAGATAAATTTTTCCCCCAAAAATCCTCAAATAAAAATTTTATTATATTTTGTTCCCACAATATACGTAGGAAGAATTAGAAAGACGAAACAAAATGTGAGTCACAGATACGGAATACTCTTGAATAGAATGGGTTCTTTAAATGGGTCACACATTTTGGGAAACTTGATTAAAAGCTTTACTTCTCTTCCTAATGAAGTAACCTGAGAAATTATATGCCTGAGCAAACCTATGATCAATTTTTGGTTTGTCACGTTAAATATAAGTTAACTGTATTACAAAAGTGCTAATTACTCGCTGGCTGTCTCTGTTAGACATAATTAATGCTCAGAACTTGAATATTAATATAATTATAATTTATAGGTTTTTATATTAACATGTGGAGTCAGTTCATTATTAATCCTTATGAGGTCCTAACGACAACCTAGATTTGTTATCCTTCTTTCCTCCCCCCCCCCACAATAAAGTTTCTACTCAGGGTACTTTAACTTTCTTTCCAGTAGGTTCCATAGAACAAGCAAGCAGTGAATTATCTGGAACAATCTCCAAGTGTTACCTTGTATAAAAATGTTGTTCAAATAATTGTTATTTTACTAGTACTGGCACTTTAGGCTAAAACCTTTACATTATATTATACATTCTACTGTACAGTATATAATCAATAGCCTAGGATATAAAGTCAAGATATTAAAAAAATTATACTTTAGTTTGCCGAGTAAATTACGCTGATCCTTCCCCATTGAAACTTACTTCTGAGGATGCATTTTAGCATTAAATTACGCATTCCTTGAAACTTCTGAGCAGTTGCACCTACAATTGTTGAGAATGCACTGAATGTTGCTGTAGTTTTTAATATCTTGACTTTGTATTCTAAATAAATAATTTTTAAACTACTGTACAAAAACTATGTATAATTCAATATAGGAATTTTAGGGTAAAGTAGCATATACGGTAAAACAAAGGTTATTTGAACATCTTTATTTATTTATTTAAGGTAGGCCTACTACTTGTGGAGGGAAGAAGTTTGTGAGTGGAAAGCATTGTAATAGAGCTATTCGATGTCAATGAATAAACTTTTAGTTCAATTTTCGAAGTAACCTTCTTATCTTCGCTTGAATATTGAAATTTCCCATGTCCATTAAGGTAAGATTTGACGAAGATTGAAGCTAAAAAGAGGAGAGTCTGAGGGATTCTGGTATCACGTGACATAGAGCAATATATTATTATTATTATTATTATTTCGATAGTTAGAGGTGGAAAACTGGTTTCGCAATACATGCATATCATTTGTACCTAAACTAATAGTTACTGAAATATGCGAGGAACTTTTGAATTTTGTTGACTCAATAAATGCCTAAATCATCTCCATGATTAAAACATATTGTAGTGACACAGCATCAATTTGCCTAGATTGTTTCACGGCCAAGAATCTATATCATTGATAGATAAGCTTCCGGAATTTTTAAAGCTCCGTACATATGTGCGAGATTAAGATTAGTTTTATATCTGATAACTCTTTTCTTTAAATACCTCAGCATTAATTCATGAAAGAACATATTTCTAATGTGTAATCTTTTCTCTTATCATCGAGTTGACCCAAATTAAGGTCAAGAGCAGTTGCGGCGCTAATCACAGCATTACAGTTGCGACCGTTGGGTTTTCGGCTGGTCAAATTCGTTCAGCTTCTGCGGCCGGTCCCATTTTCTGAGAAACGATCAGCTTTAATGACAGGCTTTGGAGAGGAGAAATAGGTTTATATCTATTTTGAAAATTTTGATTGGATTTTATTTATTTAAAACTTCAATTACACTTTCGGTAAGTTTCCCCTCACACTTTATTCAGGGTTGATCAGTAGAAAATGTTGTTCACAAAAAAAATATATATTTTTATCGTAAATTAACCTTTTCATCTCAGCAATGAATCTGGCACTTTCAAGGAGAGCTTTATCAGAGAAAGACTCCACAAGCTATGCCGTCACCTGTAAGTTAGAAGTTCTTCTGTGCAGCAGGATCTTCATGCACATCACATTTCTAATTAAATTTATATGAGTGGTTTACAAACGAAATTGCCCACTTTCATACGCTCTAAATAGACTGATAAAACAAAATAATGGTTAACTGTTACGCATAATCTATACTTGAAGCACTCCTATTACTCTCTTTTACCTAACTGGATCATATCTTGTAGAGTTATTATACAATATATATATATATATATATATATATATATATATATTAAAATCAGTGGAATACCATAACCAGTACACCTAACCTCACTTTTAGCAGTTCCTTTTCTTTTAAGACTATTTGTACTTTAATTCCTGAACACCTTTTACAATTTGAACAAAACTATGCTATGGAAAAAAAATAATACCGTTGAAATGGATAGAGTGATTAAGAGATAGGTAAGAGGCAAATTTGGAAGAAGGTGAAGGCAAGTAGAAAACGAAAAAAGATTGTTTACTGAACAATATTTATGACATTTTATTCCTTATAGCCTACTCGTTATACAATTTGAGTATTTTCGTTGTCTTGTTTAAAAAATGATTTACATTGCCAAGGAAATCTAAACACCCACTCATTACTGAAATAATTCTTATGGAATATTGTGAAAATTTAATCCCGAGATTATTTTTCTCATCTAGAGTGAATTAACACAAGTAATCCCACAACAGATTACGAATTTATCTGATGAAACTCGTAATCTTGTCTGGGATTTATTAAGATTACTTATTGAATAAAATGTATCAGATTACATAAATAATAGTTTTTTTCTTATTTGTGTTGTTTAAAATCATAAACCATTCTCTTAGCTGTCAGATTACGGCATACTAAAAGAATGAACAATCGAATATGTTACCAGATACCTACCAATGCTACCAACTGAGGGAATAAGAAATAGTTAACCTAATTAAGATAAATGATCATGTATTTTAATAGCTAATTAAGATAAGTTAAATCAGAACAGAATAAAACATAAGAACTTGCTTGCACCTAATCAAAATGGTGTTTTTAATCCAAGCACTTTTAAATTGTTTCAATTTCCAAGTACGTTATATTGTATAAAATATGTTTAAAACCCGATCACTGGCAGCAATACGGTATTAATCACTGCACATTAATACTTAATTCTCTTGCTTCTTGTTTCTGATCCAATCTTTTAGCCAAGACTAAAATATGTAATGCAAAACATAGGAAACAGGTATTAGAACAAATCCTATTAAAATATTACACATAACCTTGGGAATAATAATTTAACAAAAGATGGTAGGCCTAATGTTTCTACTTCACCAAGTAGTTCTAAAATAAATTGAAAGTTTCTAATTAATAGTTTAGGCTTAATAGTAGAGTGAAGCTTAAATAATGCTAATTTAGTGATTGATCTCAATATATTGAGTAGTGTATAGATTGCATTAATTTCAAGTAGTTTGTGATGTGACTAAAAAATATATCAAAGAGAGAAAGAATCGAAATTTTAGACAATTTTGGTTAAAATCTTTGGCGTAACTATGTTAAAAATAAATATAAATAGACCTTTTCCTCTTTAATTTTTTTTTTGCAAACAAAATATTATATATTTGTACGAATTTATAAGTCTGAGTGTTTTTCATCGAGGATCTCAGTACTTGTTCAGTGAGACCACTTTTTTTTTTTTAAGAGAAAGAGATGAAGCAATGTGTCTATCAAAGTTGGTAGTGTTTACTAATTTGACTAGCGAACGAAATTCTCTAAATTAGAAACTCCTACCATGTCATCTTTATTTCACTAATTAACCAATTCATTAACTCTGTAACGCTAGATGCCTTGTGGGACTTGGCCTACCATAAGCAGATGTAAGATGAAGGGCATATAGTCAACATGCCGACTCCCAAGACCATACTAACTGAACTAGTTTGGGATAATTATAAGAGATGTATACAGTCTTTGATCGCTTCTTGAACGTCCCATAAAGCAGACTAAGTAATGCCAATCTTAATAGGAAGAAGAAGATCACAGCTTAAAATAATCTGACTGAAAGATTAATCATGATATGAATTGGCAGTTACAGAAAAAAATAAGTTCGTGGTTCAGCATAGGCATATGTATAGGTAACAAATTGTTTTTTGTAAATGTTTTTGTCGCAATATTATTTGTATTAAGGTAATATTCAGCTCTAAGCTATCTTTGCGAATAGGAAAGAAGTGCGAAAAAATTAGACGGCAAACAAGTAGCATATGTCGTTTCGTAGTGAAATAAAACGTATTCCACTAATAAAACATCTCATAATATGGATATAGGAATACTAAGGATTTCTTGGCCTTCAGACGCTTAGGATTGTGGACGTCAAAAAGATGTTGAGGACTACCACGCAACTGTATGGAAAATTTTATCACATAGAAAAATATCACAGTGAAATTAATGTTATGATGAATATCAATTCAAGTTAGATTGCAAACTTATAGTTATTGAACAACATTCTTCTGTTGTCTGTAATTATCTTAGTGTCGAAATTATAATATTACATTTTCAAATGCTACAACTGTTGGAACTGTAACAATTAGATCCAATCTTGTTTAATCATATCTGACGCCTTCTCAGCTACCATATATACTGCAGCCATAGGATGACCAGTTATTGGTGTTGGAAAGACGGAAGCATCCACAACTCGAAGATTATTAATACCTCTCACCCGTAATCTATAGTCAACTACAGCATCAGGATCGGATTCCGGGCCCATTTTGCAAGTACCTACAGCATGCTGTCCACTGAATGTCATATGACGTATAACACAATTCCAATACTTATCGGAAGTCATATCAAATGTTTGGCAAGGAGGAAGAGGCTCTGGATATAGCTCAGCACCATACTTTTGAAAAGGAGGCGAGTTAACAATGTTTAATGCTTCCTTAATACCCTTAATAAAAATGTCAATATCTTTCTTCACTGCATAATAATTTGGATTTATCTTTGGAATAGAGAAAGGATTGGCGTCTTGCAGTTCCAATCTACCTTCACTTTCAGGACGCACAAGAATTGGCAATATTGTAAACCCTTTTTTAAATGCCAAAGGTTTCCAAAAATTGGAAATTTCCGAATTATATGGACCAAGAATAGATGTAAGATATCCAGGTATATTTGGTAGAAGATATCCACCAAAGAACAATTCTACTTCAGGAACTTCGTCGTTCCCTTCAATGTCTAAAAAGGAAAGTGCTTCAAATCCGGAAGGAATAGAAAATTCGCCTTTATTAGTCGAAGCATATTTTACAAATTCTTCAATGTCCGCACCTAGCTCCCACAATATTAGTTTTGCTTTATTTACGTTGTTTAAGAAATTGTTGAATAACTTTTTGACGGGACCAGTGAAGTTGACGCCGACGGAATCGGTATTATTAACTGTGAAATAAAGGCTTTGTACCAAGGGCGAATCTATAAAATGATATCCCACATTGGAATTTTGTATAACTGGAATATTTTGTTTCTTCAAATGTTCTTCTGGCCCTATACCTGATAACATAAGTAACTGTGGAGATCTAAAAGTTCCTGCTGATAATATAACTTCCTTTTGAGCGTACGCTTTGTATACTATTGGTCCTGGTAAGGTGAATTTAGGAAGACTCAACAATATATTTCTGTACTCAAAGCCGTATGCTCTGCGAGTGGAAGGATCAATAAGAATTTTCGTTACCATATGTTTCAGAATTATTTTGAGATTTTTTCTCTGTCTGGCAGAAGTTAAGAACGCTTTGTTGGCACTCACTCGGACACCATGATCCGTTGTGGTTTGAAGATAGGAAAACTTTGTTTGATTATAATTATTGTAATCCACTTTACCGTAACCTCTCTGAACTCCGCACTCTACAAAAGCCTCTGCAAGAACGCTATGTACGGGTGGATGAGAAATCGGTAATTCACCGCCAGAGAAGTGAAATTTCCTGTCGAATTGGAGATCCGGGATTAACATTTTTTCATACTTCTTAAAATAAGGCAAAACCTTATCATAACTCCAGCCTGTGTTGCCTAATTTCTCCCACGTGTCGTAATCATTAGGATTCCCTCTTGAATAAACCATACCGTTTATTACACTGCCGCCTCCAAGGACTTTCCCAATCTTCATAGTTACTTTACCGCCATTCAAAGATACGCCATATCTGTCACTCTTTTCTGCAGTAACAGTATCAGCCCAAAGTGGATTGCTCATTACTAACGGTTGTATAAGGGGGACATCCTGTATTTGTTTTTCTTCATACCCCAGTTCTATAAGCAGAATGTTCCACTTGGGATTTTCGGAAAGACGTGCAGCTAACAAACAACCAGCACTGCCCCCTCCAATAATGATGAAGTCGAATTTTTCTTCTTCGGTCAAACCAAAAGATAGAACGGCTGGAGCTAGTTGAAGCATTAGGATGAAACAAATTTTCTGAAAACAGAATATCTTGCAATTAGTACTCGTATTTAAGTATTGTTCAGGCATACCATACGTTTCATCCCTTACAGATCACATCTTATGAATACAAAGCACTTCGATCATAAATACCAACAGTGTAGGCCTATATTGCGCATTAAAATTCCAAAGTAATCGACTCGATGGTTCACGAGAAAACGGGCTCAATTTAAATTATTTTTAGGGCTGAAAACTGCATGTAGTCTTCAATTAAATTTTATTTGTGTTTAAATAGTGTCTGGTCTCGTGAAAGATATCTCCGAGAAGAGGAAACGAAAATAATAAGGTTCTTGGTGATTAGTACGATATACAGACAAATATCTGACACTTATTAAATTATAATGAGCTCAACGGTAGCCCATAGGAACGCGGCTTCCATCCTAAGGCACTGCCTCGACAAAACATAAACAACTTAAAAGTAGCTACAACAACCTGGTAACTTTCAGAGCGACCTTTCCCCTGTATTCCTTGCACCACAATTGTTTTCCTTCTCATACTTCATCAACATCATCCTCTATATTCTAGACTAAATTTCTTGGCTTGCTGATTGCCGCCGATGCCGGTGGGACAATCAAGGTACAAATGGTAAACATGTGGGACAGCACTGTTGTTCAAAATGGTTTCTAGTACATTACTTATTTGGTGAACTATTAAATTGTCATCTCCATTATGAAAAAAAGAATCCTTTTATATTATTTGACCACAGTGTAAAGAACGTTAGGGGCCCAATTTCTGAATATGTTACAGTGAATTCATCAAATGCAATTCAGATCCCACGACAACAATAATATTTGCAGTGTTCACATAGGACTTTAGCAGTAAATCAATAATGGAAAATGAAATCCATGTAAATAAATTTCGGGTGTGATGCATCACATAACTTCCTCTAACCTAGGCATGGAAAATATAATTTTCTCACTTCATATTTTGATATAGGTCGTATAGCGGAGACAGCATTTTCAGTTGTCTCAGCCTGGGTTTGTGCCAACGATGGGTAGCGAGTAATGCTATTTCAGAAGTCTGTAAAATATCTTGCACTGATACGTTATTCAGCGCTGTAGGGTTTGTATTAGTTGAGAAATAGGGATGTTTATTGTAAGCCCTAAACATGTAAAAAGAGACAAAATAGGATGGAATATTTTTACTCCTAAGTGCGCAGTAAATTATTGTGTTCCAGAGTTTGTGCAGGAATATGTTAAAGTGATATTATTTTCTTCTTTTTATTTTAACCTGAAACGGTTGTAAGGCAACATAAAAGTGGGAAATAAAATATCCCGTAAATACCGTAAATATCCCTGTAATGTTATGTTACCGGAATTTCTGTTTCTTCTTATTTCAACCTTTACCAGGCATGGCGTGTAAAAGCAATGGGTTGCAAAATTCTAAATCTTGAATGAGCGATGAAAGCCAAATCTAGTGTTTTGTGAGGGAATAGTCTGAGTGTGATAAATCGTTCTTCTTCGTTTCAAACTCTGCACCCTTTCAACCTCAATTTCGGAAAAAGGTGTAGATCTCTATAAGTAAGTCCTCCATAATTTTATTTTGAACTACACAGAACCCGGGAAACGCCGGGCCTTTTAAGCAAATATTATGTAAAAACAATATTGAGTTCTATTATTTTTAGAAATCTGGTCCAATATCAATAGGGTTCTTCCCATGAACGTTTAAATGCGTATATCGAGTTTCATAAAAATCCGATAAAGCTTATTTGAGTTATGGCGCGTACAGACACACGGACAGACAGACAGACAGACGAACATACATTTTCCGTCCTCCACACAATCTCATAAATTACCATTCTGGCACTTAATAACGAATGTATTAATAATGTTAGTGATACGTATTTCCTCAATATTATGTAGATGCATTTCTGAAAGGATCCATGATAAGATTTAAGTGGTAAAAAGGAGGAAACGTCACATCCTGCCCTAAAACTATCATCAAAACTGAAAGAATGCATCTCCCATTACAGCTCGTAAAAATATTTATCTATAAGTTTAAACACTTTAATCATAAATATTACTTACAATAAATCCTTTGTTTTCTTACATTGTACTGAAAAATGTTTATCATTTCTTAATCAACTCCTTATTGATAATAAAACTGAAACTCACGAAGAGGTAATCCCTTCTAAATCTTCTTATTCAGCACCTGTACCTTTATATAAATGCCATACGGGATTGGACAGTAATTATTATCCCAGACTTGAGAAACTATGGATCACAAGGTGGTTCTTCTGGTTTTTAGCCTAGTTGTCGGGAATTATGTAACAGCGATTGAAGAAAAAGTCCGAGATCCTGACATTGATTTGACGGTGGTGAGTTTAGCTTGAAATCTGATTTCAATCCTATAAATAAACAAAACTCTTAAAGTATGATTGGTAGGAGGGGTAAGAAAGTAAAGAATATTGTACACTCGAGTTTTTTAATAGATATAGTTTTAACAAAATGTACTGAAGGCGAATATACAATATTTCTTGTTATAATATATAAAAACGTTTTCAGAAAGAGACTAATTATCCAGTAAGTACACCGTACGAATCCAGGCATTAGCGTTGAAAGAAATTTATAAATATAATAAATTGTTATATATTTCAGTTGTTGAAATGTTTGTCTCTTATATATTGAGATAGAGATAGATAGATAAATAGAGAGAGAGAGAGAGAGAGAGAGAGAGAGAGAGAGAGAGAGAGAGAGAGAGGACGTAAGTGTTAAGGATTCATTTTAATTTTAATTATAACTGTACTTAATAAGTATGAGCCTATGGCCTGGTTATTTCGCAACATTGTCGTGGCACTGTATTAGCCGTTTTCACGTTTCCTTGTGGGGTGGTGGGTAGCCAGTCCCCTCGAAGAGAGGGAGAAGGCCTGAACTGTGGGATAACGAATATTTAAGTTCTTATTATAGTAGCCAAGACCTGCAGCTTTGCGTGGAAATCGAACCACGTTGGTCTTCCTGTTTGCTTAACTTAAAAATTAAAATTGCCAGATGTAATGTAACAACATCACACGCGCAATAGCCTATAACCTAATGTGAAATAAGATTGGCTAGATTGGCTACGATATTGGATGAAGCAACATGCAGGGGTTTGCTTATTACTACAGTATAATGTAATTAATAATTTAACATTGAAGATATGTTATCATTTAACACTGAAGATATGTTAATATATAATAATACATGAGCAATAATTTAAAGAAATGTGTTCTACAGAAATATTAGAACATTTGATGACATTAAAAATTGACAACCCATTCTCAACTGAGGAGTTAACGAAATAAAAATTTGAAGTAAACAATGCTCTTATTTTAAAAGTTTTCTAAAGATGTTTTGAGATGATATATTTTTTTATTAATAAAATTGCAATAGACTACGGAAAATATATATCTGTAATTCAATTTTCACAGTTACCAGGACCAAATATCACGAATAAAATGGGCATAACTGCAACTGCACGTACCGTTTTATTGAAAAATACAAATATATATCAGATCCCTTTAGTTTACAATTTAGGCCTAAGCACATAGTATGTTTTCAGCCTCAACTGATCGCCAAGTACGGATATCCTGCAGAGTCCCACGTTATAACTACTGAAGATGGGTACGCTCTCGAAGTGCATAGGATTCCACATGGAAGAAATGATAACGTGAGAGGGAATAGACCCGTGGTATTCTTACAACATGGACTCACCGCCAGCTCTTCATGTTGGATTTTGACTGGAACGGAGAAATCATTAGGTGAGTTCTAAAGGCAGGGTAATGTAAAAGATATACTTCATCGGAGCAATGAATGTTTACATAAGTACGCGAAGATGCATCAGATTCGGATGCTTATATTAGGCCTATTGTTAAACGCGCTATCAGTGGCATTAATGATAAATTACGGGTTTTTAATCTAATATGACTGAAGAGATATCAATTATATTTTATAGGCGGTAAGATTTCTTCTGCAGAATAAAATTGTTATAAATTGGAAAAAAAATTAAGGAGATTAAATTAAAATATATACATACGTCCAGTAAAATACATGCTTTTTATATTTTCATATAATAGAAAAATGTTTTGTGCACTAATAATAACTCTTTGTATACTTTGTCGTTTAGAAGTCCTCGACTGGGGGAAATTGCAAAATAAAATATAATATAATACATGCACATGATTTAGTGAAGATTTTATATTCGTGTTTCTGAGAAAAACCCTCTCGTAAATTGCGATACTAAGTCCGAGATCCGTAATACGCTTACAGAACGAGTATTGCATGCTATTTTTTGCACGATATTTATATCAATTTAATTGCATTAATTGAGATATTAGCTGAAAATATTATGTATATACAGTATTTAAGATACATGTTATATTTCAGAAAGTGATTCGCATGTGTTGTTTGATATGGGGACTGAATATTTGTCCTGTTAAAGCCGCCACAAACCGGGGGCCTTGGTTACGGCCTTCGATAAAGGCTTGTATTATGATGGTTTTACTTACGGCACGTGTGCTTTTTGTCATTTTTACAGCACTGAGATTTCTTTTGTTTTCTTAGCAACTAGATTGCGTGTGGGAATGTCAAGTTACGATCCACGGCAACAATATTCGTAAGTACCACTAATTAGTTACGTCGTGCTAAAAATAGTTAATAGCTAGTTTCCTGCAAAGTCAAGTAAATGGTATGCTTTTATACTATAATTTAATAAGGATATTTTCGATTTGTAGGATACATTCTTGCGGACGAAGGGTACGATGTGTGGTTTGGAAATTCGCGAGGCAACTTCTACTCCAGGTTAAAGACCCCTGTAGTCGACCCCGATAAGAATGACTACTGGAAATTCAGGTATGTCTACGATACAGTAATTTAAATTCAGATTCTCGTGGTTAATTTTTTCTTAATTAGTTTCTTGGTTTTGCATTTTATGACGCCAGACTATTATCACCTAAATTAATGTGTATTTCAATACGTAGTCAAGTATATTATATTACAATGTTCACAACATAAATGTTTTATAATATTAATGGATTACGCCGATTGTTGTTCCACAGAAATGTTTTGAAGTTTGCATTCTTCAAGTATTTTAATCTTATTTCGGGTGCCCTTATATTCGAGTCTTTGCTCAGAAATATATCAGAGCTCAATGTTGGAATAGCCTATAAATCCCGAAATGGGTAGTTGGAAAGAACCCGAGATAAATGTAAATAATTTAAAACGCTCAACTGTATTTTTTGTGATAACCGTGTGACGGGCTTTCTTACTTTATGCTATAAAGTTCCCTAACTTCTTGAATTAAATCTTCGCAAAAATTCTTCGCCAAAATCTGTGACGACTAACATGTGATTATTCTCAATCGTAGTATATAAGTTTACTGAACTCCCACAAAACAAGGTCACTCATGCACCTGTCGTGTCATCATAACACTGCCTGCATAGTCCACATTCCAACGTTCAGCACAACTACCTTTGACACCGGGTGATTGCAAACTTCTTACTCTCAGTTTACTTTCTCTCTCTTTTAACAATTTACCCAGTCTTGATAATATTGATGAAAATTTATATTAACGGGCGCCATCATCAATACGCTTCCTCTTTTCTTTTTGTTATGTATCAGCCCAGACACAAATTAAATTATAGATACACAGGCTATGTACCTACATGCCCCTCGACTAGCTTTTAAGTTAACAGTGGAGACGGGAGTTGGGTTCGGATTTACCTTTCGTTTTTTTTTTTTTTTTATTCTGCTTCTTCTTTTTTCTCCTTTTTTCAATACTCACTACCAAAGTATGTAACTTAGCACAAAAAACCAGCTACTCTCAAACCATTACAAGGATAAGGGTCAAAAATCTGAACTTCACGTTAATTTACTTTGCATAACAATAACCATAATTTATTTAATATATTATTTTCTTTCTTTTTTCAACAATAGCAATCTTATATACAATAAATTACATTTACACTACATTAACCATTCAACATTTTTATTGGTAGGATAATATTTGATTATTCAAGGTTAGTATACCCAATTTTAACTATATAAGTACGTTCTCTGTTCAACAATAACAAATCCTTAATTAATTACTTTAATTTTCTTTCTTTTTTTTGTGTTTCCAGGTATCTACTAGAACGTCTCGTATTATTTACTATTAACTTGTGTAGTCACTTACATTTGCAACTTCAAGATGTTTCAATATATATATTATACCCCCTTTTTTTTCTCTTTAGAATAAATAAAGGTTTTCAATTTATAATCCAGTCCTTAACTCTACAGATTACATTCAATAATCCCACCTATGTCTCCTATATTAGTCTATTTGTCAGCTTAGTCCATGAAGAATTGTATTCAAAGATAGATAGAAAAGACAGTCTCACGAAGAAAGAAATAGAAGTTTAGGCCTATACCCACAGAGTGACTGTGGCGATAGACCACCGATACAGGAGCGACGTCTAGATCTTGAGTTACAAACAATCTGACTCCTCTCCTGCAACCGGGAAAATATTAATGGGCCGCAAACAAAAATACAATTTTGTAAATCGACGTCAGAGGTCCCTGACACTCTCTCCTAGAGGCACGTGGGGCCGTTGTTCGCCTCCAACATCGATGGCTTTCACAATCTCTCATAAATTTCTTTTCTTTATATGTTACTAGTATAGGCCTTGCCTACTACCAGATTTTATTTGTTTGATTCGGGATACTTCCGGCGTTCCCTCACCTCACCCTTACAATCTCTAGTACTGTTCATAAACTACTTATCAGTACACTACTCGTAATTACCTTTTCTCCTCTTTCTGACCTAACCAATCATTTGTTATTATCTTTCCACTCACTCACCTCTTTCTAACCTGACCAGTCATCAGCTATTATCTTTTAACCCCTTTCTTTCTTTAAGTAGAATTCCCTTCAGCTTATACCATTGATTTAATTCACTCGGTGGTTATTCTAGTTTTCCTACTTCTTACGTTACTACTCTTTAGCATGGGCACCCAATCTTCTTTTGTCTCTAAATTCCCTAGAATTCTAACTGAAACTAATTCACGCCCAGATTAGTAAGCTTCTCTATAACCCCTTTAGTGACTTCTACTTCTACCCTAACATGTAAATTTTCCAATGGTACACACCTAATGCACTACCACTCGTAGGCCTTCTTTTGCCCTTCAATCTTTCCACTTCTTATCCCCCTCTACCATATTCCATACACCTTCGCTTGTAGATAAATCTCTATAAAAAACATAACTTAACATTACAGGCCAGCATGAAATCTATTTATAGATAGTCACCCGTCACCTGAACGAAACCCAAGAGGGAGGGGCCCTCGTAAGAAGTACTAAGCATGCCCCTTAATTACCTTTCTTCCTTACTCCCCTCGCGTCCTGTCTCAAAAATAACAAAGTTTATATGAGCATCACCAATTGCCCCTAGCTATGTATTCATTCGTGGGACAATTACCCAAAAAAACTTAAAGTGAAGAGATATATCTGTGGCATTCAGTTGTTAGGCTCTAGACTGCTCTTTTATAATTAATTTAGACCAGAAATAGAAAATAGTTGGATTACTGGATTTCATCACTTTACTTCTAGAATTCTCACTTCTATGTTTCTATTCTATTCTATTCTATTATTCCATACGGTGTCTAATCGCCATACATGACTTAGAAACCATCCTTAAAAAAAAAAGGATATCTCAATTTTCTCACTCCCCAAACAATAAGAAAAAAAGTCTAGACGACTATACTCAACCAGTGATGTCCAACTTATCCTCCGATCCTGAGTTGTCTTCCATTACTTCCTGATGTCCATATCTGCTCTTATTCAGAGCGAGCAGTCACGACTCACTCTCACAGCTGATGTTCGCTGTAGCGGTGTCTCGTACTGGCCGACTTGGTGTATTCTTCTGATTAACGACTATCTCCATATAGCCGTGTCAAGGAAGTTCACAACCAGAATTTCCTTTAGATGAAAGTCTGACACACCATTATGCCAGAACGCCTCTACCGCTGTCACCCATCCCAATCTCGTCTTCTCCCTTCTGCCTTTTCAACTTCTCTGTCTCGTGGTCAGGCACGTACTACTAACCGTCTTTCAGGTTCCGCACGTCTCCCTCGTCGATTCACCGTCGACGCATGCGCACCTCTCCTTTTCTGTAATTCAAATAAAATTCAGGGCAGTATCGATAATCATAAAAATGTTCAATATCGATTAGTTGCGGTCCCCCAACCCTTCCTTTGTTTAGGAACGGTCTCCTATCGTTGATTATGCACGTCGCTATTTGCGTCGTTACATTCTTCCCTCACTCACCATAAAAAAAAAATAATGTTGACACAGGTCACATTCATTTTTTTTTTTTTTTTGTGCGTGTCTCTTTTACCAGCCTTAAAGAATGTTTATCCAGGAACAAAGGGTTTCAAGTCTTTGACGTGCCACTTCCCCAACTTTTTACCAAAACGGTTTGTCAGTTCGTAGCTATTTTCACTGAACTTTTTCTTTATAATATAGGGCCCGACAAACTTTGCACTTAAACCTGCTGTATACGCTTGTGAGGCATCACTTAATTTAAAGTTTCTTCTTAACACTAGATCTCCTGGACGAAATCTCACCTCTCTCCTCCGAAGATTATAATAATGACTCGAATTCTTATAGGCGGTTTCTAAGTTATGTCTAACCATTAAACGTACCGTTTTCAATTTATTGAGTCTCTCCACCCAAATTTTTGGAATTTCTTTATGAATCGGTTGGTTTTCCACCTTTTCAATCCTACTGATAATTTCAGGCTCCTTCCCATAATTTAGCATATAAGGAGTGCATCCAGTGGAACTATGCTTAGCCGTATTTATAGCAAAATTAAATTCTCTCAAATACACATCCCAAACTGTCTGATCCTTTTGAATATAACTAGAAATCATTGTTTTCAATACTCTATTGACTCTTTCTACTGGATTTCCTTGTGGCGAATATACAGGTAAATAACAAGGAGTTATATTAAAAGCTTTAGCTATCTCTCGCATTAATTTACTAGTGTATTGCGGTCCATTATCCATCAGCAAATATCCCGGAATTCCCCATTTAAGGATAATCAATTCATAAAATGCTTCCGTAACTGCTCTACTGGTTGCTTTCCTTAACGCTTTACATTCTACATATTTGGTAAAGGTGTCCTGAAATACTACAATGTATCGGTTCCCTTTTTTGGAACGTGGGTAAGGTCCCAACAAATCAGTAGCTACAGTCATCCAAGGTTTCTCTTTCTGGTAAAAATGCATTGGTCCTGCTTGAGCCGTCTGTAACACTTTCTGTCTCTGACATATTTCACAAGCAGTAACATACTTAGCAACATCTCTAAACATTCCCGGCCAATAATACTTGTTTGCTATCCTAAAGAAAGTTTTAGCTATTCCCATATGTCCTGCAGTAGGTGCATCATGACATTCCTGCAATACTTTAATCCTATAATCTTGCGGAATAACTAATTTCCACCTATTCACTGTTCCCTCTAAAGTTTGTTCTAACTGATCTAATCTTAAATGGTACAACTTCTCATCTACGACCTTCCAATCTGGCCAAAATTTAGGTTTACTTTGTACTTGCTCTTTCCGCTTAATATACCAAGCATCTTGTATATTTTCCCATTCCACTACTTCAGAGTTATCAGTCAACAAGAGGCAAAATTCTTCCTCTACCGTTTTCTCTTGAACTTTCCCTTCGTGTATTCTAGATAAAGCATCCGGAACTTTTTGTAATCTACCAGGCCTATGTATTACTTCAAAATCATACTCCTGGAGCAATAAACTCCACCTAGCTAATCGTCCGGTCGGATTCTGTAATGTATTTAACCATTTCAGAGCAAAATGATCAGTATATACTTTAAAATGATAACCTTCCAAATAAGGACGAAACTTTTGAACTGCCCACAATATAGCTAACAATTCCTTCTCAACTATTGCCCACTTTTGCTCACCTACCGTTAAAGTTCTACTAGCATAAGCTATTACTTTTTCCTCTCCTTCCTCTCCTGTCTGAATTAATGCTGCTCCTAGTCCTGAAAAACTAGCGTCGGTCTGTAACACTAGGGGTTTAGTATAATCTGGACAAGTTAATATAGGACTACTAGATAATTTCGATTTTAATTCATCAAAAGATTCCTGACATTCCTTAGTCCAACGCCATCTCTGATTCTTTTTCAGAAGTGCAGTGAGGGGCTTTACAACTTCAGAAAAAAATGGAATGAATCGTCGGTACCAAGATGCCAATCCTAAAAATGCTCGTACTTCCTTGACTTTTGTAGGGGCTGGATACTCAAGGATACACGAGATTTTATCTGAATCTACAGCAATTCCTAATGGAGTAATGATATGACCCAAATATTTTAATTCACTTCTACAAAATTTTGATTTTTCCCTATTAATTTTCAGGTTAGCTTTTCTTAATTTCTCTAAGACTTTTTCTAACAAGGACAAATGTTCTTCAAATGTCTCGCTAATAAGTACTATATCATCCAAATAACAAAAGCATTTCTCTCCTATCTCTTCTCTTAATATAGTATCAACTAATCTTTGAAACGAGGCTGGTGCGTTATGGATCCCAAAAGGCATAACTCGAAACTGATACAATCCTCTACCAGGTACGGTAAATGCTGTTTTTTCTTTACTTGCTTCATCTAATGGAACTTGCCAATACCCATTTTTCAAATCTATTGTACTGATATACCTAGCATGTCGTAATTTACTCAAAACATGTTCAATGTATGGCAAAGGATAACTATCTCTTTTAGTACAATTGTTTACTTTTCTGAAATCTACGCAGAACCTCCATGTTCTATCTGGTTTCTTTACCATAACTACCGGAGACGACCAAGGTGAATTTGAAGGCTCTATAACTTTTTCCAATAACATTTTATCTATTTCCGCGTGTATAACTTTTTCCAAAATGGGTGATACTGGATAATATCTTTGTTTTATAGGTTTTGCATCGCCTGTATCAATAACATGAGAAATCAGATCGGTAAGTCCAGTACACTGATCAAATTTCTGTAACTGATTTTCCAAAAACATATTCAATCTGTCCCTTTCCTGAGGTGTAGGTAAAGTAAGAATATTATGTAGTTGATCTTCTTCTTTTAAATCTATAGCCTTAACAAATTGAAAAATTTTTGCTGGTTCATCTTTGAAATACCAAGTCCCATCTTGCAAATCTACTACTAACCCAATTTGTTTCAAAACGTCCATGCCCAGAATCATATCTACTGCTAAATTTGGCATAATTTTACATTTTATCTGAAAGATCCTGTCCTGCAATTTCATCTCAAAAGTTCTCTCTCCTGTTATAGAACTATAAGTTTTATCTGCTAATTGCACCACCCTAACTTCAGATTCTTCTACTGCTAAATCTAACATTTTACATAAAAAGTCACCTTTCTCTCCCACATAAGTTTTATCTGAACCGGAATCTATTAAAGCAATAAATGTAATATCTTCCAGCAAAATTTCAACAAAACATCTATCTCCATTAACTAAATCTGTAGGATTTATATTTAACATCACACAAGCCTGATTTTTAGTTAATTGTCATAAGGGATTTGTAGGCCTAACTTTTCTTTCTTGGGGCATCCTACAATCAATAGACCTATGTCCAAGCTTATTACAATTATAACATTTAATCGTAGCGCGTGGAGTAACTCTACGAGGTGCTTTACACTCGAACTGCCTATGTCCTGTTTTATCACAATTCCAACATCGCTGATTATTTGAAAAACGCAAAGTGGTGTTTTTACCATTATCCCTCGACTCATCCTGTCTCTCTTTATTTTCTATTACTTTAACCATTCTAGAATCATTTACAGGACTTGAATTCCGTTCCTTATCCCACGTCTTTGCAGAAAAACTAACATTGGGTTTCTTTTGTAACTCGGACGATGGAAGTTCCTGTTTTCCCTGAATTCCTAGCGCTGTATGAACTGAAGGTATAACAACTTGTCTCTGAGGTTTATAAGCCGTTTCTTTAATTGTAGCTCTAACCTGCGTTGGAGGAGGAATATATCTCTCAGAATCTAACAATATTTGTTCATACTGTCTACCTACACGTATTAAATCTGTTATAGTTTGAATCTCTGCAGGTCTAAGGTACAATTTTACATCAGGACGCAAATTTTTGATAACAGTCTTCATCATTTGTTGAGGACTCATTGGAGTACTCAGCCTCCTCATTAACGTTTGAATAGCATTAACATAATCAAAAATCGATTCTTTGGGACCTTGCGTTCTCTGTCTAATCTCATCCAAAAGCGAGTCTTCCTCATCAATAGGCAAATAATATTCTCTAAATTCTTTCAAAAAAGCTTCCCATGTAGGCCAATCTGTTAATCTGTTCCTGTACCAAAGTAAAGCTGAATCTTGTAAAATTTCGGGTAATACTGACAATAACTCTACACCCTGTAACTTAGAACTTTGTTTTAAATCTTCCAATCTCTCCAAAAATAAGTAAATACTATCCCCAGGTTTGAATTTAATGTTCCATTTACGGACCAGATCCAAAGTATTTGGTTTATGTGGCTCTAACTGAATTGTAAACGATGGTACTACTGGTACAACTTCTTCTGAATCAGCTACCGCCATGGCCTTCCTACGCATTAACTTAACCCATGTATACACTACATCTCCATATGAATCTTGTGGAACCGTTATATTATGTTCAACTAAATCTTCTTCCAAAACTTCCTGACTCAGAGCAAAAGCCGTAATTAACACTTGAAATGACTGAGGGTTCTTACGGGCATAATCTAACAAGCGTTGTCTTAACTCATCCCTTGTACCTGTGGTCGGTAACTTTACTCTATCACATTCTGCCTCTAAATCCGCCTTCCTCAACTTCCTAATAGCTTGGGTTAGCTCAGCTGCTCTTATTTGTGCATACGGATCAACATAAGTAGCCATATTTATATATTAACAATACCACTGAAAAAAAAAGATTAGAACACACAATAGTTCAGTCGTCTGTCTTAGTCATCTATAGAAGTCCTTACTTGTCAATAGTCATTATTCTTTTCCCAAAAATATGTTATTATTATTATTATTATTATTTGTTTTTGAGAATAAATTTCAGTTATACTAACCTAACTCCCAAAATTCTTTTAACCCTATCTCGCCTCACGTTAGGATATCAAACTATCACTGCCTCACGCTATGGGCTATCATAATATGGAACTTCAACTGAATAAAGGTTTCTTTTTACTTAACAATTTTAACTAAATTAAGTTGCAACAATTAGCAATACTGTTTTGTTTTAACCCTACTTAGCCCCACGCTATGGGCGACCAAAATATGTGGTGGTAACACAACTCGCCCCACGCTATGGGTCAAAATTACTATCAAAATTATCCTACTATGAAACTATCACAGCCCCACGTTATGGGCGCCAAAATTTGTGACGGGCTTTCTTACTTTATGCTATAAAGTTCCCTAACTTCTTGAATTAAATCTTCGCAAAAATTCTTCGCCAAAATCTGTGACGACTAACATGTGATTATTCTCAATCGTAGTATATAAGTTTACTGAACTCCCACAAAACAAGGTCACTCATGCACCTGTCGTGTCATCATAACACTGCCTGCATAGTCCACATTCCAACGTTCAGCACAACTACCTTTGACACCGGGTGATTGCAAACTTCTTACTCTCAGTTTACTTTCTCTCTCTTTTAACAATTTACCCAGTCTTGATAATATTGATGAAAATTTATATTAACGGGCGCCATCATCAATACGCTTCCTCTTTTCTTTTTGTTATGTATCAGCCCAGACACAAATTAAATTATAGATACACAGGCTATGTACCTACATGCCCCTCGACTAGCTTTTAAGTTAACAGTGGAGACGGGAGTTGGGTTCGGATTTACCTTTCGTTTTTTTTTTTTTTTTATTCTGCTTCTTCTTTTTTCTCCTTTTTTCAATACTCACTACCAAAGTATGTAACTTAGCACAAAAAACCAGCTACTCTCAAACCATTACAAGGATAAGGGTCAAAAATCTGAACTTCACGTTAATTTACTTTGCATAACAATAACCATAATTTATTTAATATATTATTTTCTTTCTTTTTTCAACAATAGCAATCTTATATACAATAAATTACATTTACACTACATTAACCATTCAACATTTTTATTGGTAGGATAATATTTGATTATTCAAGGTTAGTATACCCAATTTTAACTATATAAGTACGTTCTCTGTTCAACAATAACAAATCCTTAATTAATTACTTTAATTTTCTTTCTTTTTTTTGTGTTTCCAGGTATCTACTAGAACGTCTCGTATTATTTACTATTAACTTGTGTAGTCACTTACATTTGCAACTTCAAGATGTTTCAATATATATATTATACCCCCTTTTTTTTCTCTTTAGAATAAATAAAGGTTTTCAATTTATAATCCAGTCCTTAACTCTACAGATTACATTCAATAATCCCACCTATGTCTCCTATATTAGTCTATTTGTCAGCTTAGTCCATGAAGAATTGTATTCAAAGATAGATAGAAAAGACAGTCTCACGAAGAAAGAAATAGAAGTTTAGGCCTATACCCACAGAGTGACTGTGGCGATAGACCACCGATACAGGAGCGACGTCTAGATCTTGAGTTACAAACAATCTGACTCCTCTCCTGCAACCGGGAAAATATTAATGGGCCGCAAACAAAAATACAATTTTGTAAATCGACGTCAGAGGTCCCTGACACTCTCTCCTAGAGGCACGTGGGGCCGTTGTTCGCCTCCAACATCGATGGCTTTCACAATCTCTCATAAATTTCTTTTCTTTATATGTTACTAGTATAGGCCTTGCCTACTACCAGATTTTATTTGTTTGATTCGGGATACTTCCGGCGTTCCCTCACCTCACCCTTACAATCTCTAGTACTGTTCATAAACTACTTATCAGTACACTACTCGTAATTACCTTTTCTCCTCTTTCTGACCTAACCAATCATTTGTTATTATCTTTCCACTCACTCACCTCTTTCTAACCTGACCAGTCATCAGCTATTATCTTTTAACCCCTTTCTTTCTTTAAGTAGAATTCCCTTCAGCTTATACCATTGATTTAATTCACTCGGTGGTTATTCTAGTTTTCCTACTTCTTACGTTACTACTCTTTAGCATGGGCACCCAATCTTCTTTTGTCTCTAAATTCCCTAGAATTCTAACTGAAACTAATTCACGCCCAGATTAGTAAGCTTCTCTATAACCCCTTTAGTGACTTCTACTTCTACCCTAACATGTAAATTTTCCAATGGTACACACCTAATGCACTACCACTCGTAGGCCTTCTTTTGCCCTTCAATCTTTCCACTTCTTATCCCCCTCTACCATATTCCATACACCTTCGCTTGTAGATAAATCTCTATAAAAAACATAACTTAACATTACAGGCCAGCATGAAATCTATTTATAGATAGTCACCCGTCACCTGAACGAAACCCAAGAGGGAGGGGCCCTCGTAAGAAGTACTAAGCATGCCCCTTAATTACCTTTCTTCCTTACTCCCCTCGCGTCCTGTCTCAAAAATAACAAAGTTTATATGAGCATCACCAATTGCCCCTAGCTATGTATTCATTCGTGGGACAATTACCCAAAAAAACTTAAAGTGAAGAGATATATCTGTGGCATTCAGTTGTTAGGCTCTAGACTGCTCTTTTATAATTAATTTAGACCAGAAATAGAAAATAGTTGGATTACTGGATTTCATCACTTTACTTCTAGAATTCTCACTTCTATGTTTCTATTCTATTCTATTCTATTATTCCATACGGTGTCTAATCGCCATACATGACTTAGAAACCATCCTTAAAAAAAAAAGGATATCTCAATTTTCTCACTCCCCAAACAATAAGAAAAAAAGTCTAGACGACTATACTCAACCAGTGATGTCCAACTTATCCTCCGATCCTGAGTTGTCTTCCATTACTTCCTGATGTCCATATCTGCTCTTATTCAGAGCGAGCAGTCACGACTCACTCTCACAGCTGATGTTCGCTGTAGCGGTGTCTCGTACTGGCCGACTTGGTGTATTCTTCTGATTAACGACTATCTCCATATAGCCGTGTCAAGGAAGTTCACAACCAGAATTTCCTTTAGATGAAAGTCTGACACACCATTATGCCAGAACGCCTCTACCGCTGTCACCCATCCCAATCTCGTCTTCTCCCTTCTGCCTTTTCAACTTCTCTGTCTCGTGGTCAGGCACGTACTACTAACCGTCTTTCAGGTTCCGCACGTCTCCCTCGTCGATTCACCGTCGACGCATGCGCACCTCTCCTTTTCTGTAATTCAAATAAAATTCAGGGCAGTATCGATAATCATAAAAATGTTCAATATCGATTAGTTGCGGTCCCCCAACCCTTCCTTTGTTTAGGAACGGTCTCCTATCGTTGATTATGCACGTCGCTATTTGCGTCGTTACAACCGTAAATTTAAGCGTAATGACCAAACCTACCTACTGAAAGAACAAAGCTATGTCAATTAATTTTATGTCATTGTAGGTTATTCTTTTCAAATGCTAGTTACGGTACAGCTAGGTATAATATACTTTAATGCCCTAGCTAGATGAACAGTTAATCATTAACTCTGTGAAGAGAATTTATTAAACCTGCAAGCATTTTGCTGAATGTAGAAAGAGAAATTTCACAGTAATCCTCAGTGTGATAGTTTTACCTGGTACTGTATCTATTACCGGTAATTTGCTATTATCCACAGATATCTCAAGGGAAATTTGTGAACGGAATACATGATCAGTGCCTTATTATTTTAGGGGATATTTTCTCTTAAATATCTCTTTCACTTTAATGAAATATCACTGATAGGCTAAGCGGCAGGCATATTGAAAATAATATTTTCTGTTTTTAGTTGGCATGAAGGAGGGGTCCACGATTTACCGGCAACAATAGATTATATCTTGAAGAAGACAGGGGAGGAGAAGATCTTCTATATTGGCCATTCCATGGGAACCACTATGTTTTACGTAATGGCATCCGAAAGGCCAGAGTATAATGACAAGATCAAGCTTATGGTGAGCTTGGCCCCAGTTGCTTATATGTCGCATATAAAAAATAAACTGGTCAGAATGTTGTCTCCTGCAGCCTCAGAAATAGGGGTGAGTTAGTCTATTTGATTTCTAATAAGTGAAAAATCTTTACTAAGATATGAAAACTCTGCACTTTAAACTATGTTTTGGTAGTTAGAAAATTTTATTTATGCAAATATTATACAGGGCTATCACGTTCGAAGAATATAGCTGATAGTGTACTTTCAACATTGGTAAAATAATAGGCCCATGATAATGCGGCAGAGAAGCTTCCAGGAATTTGTCACAAACAATACAGACCTTCATATAGCGATATTTGTGGGCCCTAACAAATTATAGGCCTATTGTTGCATGAGAGTTATTGTTATATTGAGGGGCCGTTACAAACAACATATTAGGAAAATTGCAAGCAGAATAATAATTCAAGGAACATATTTACAAAGAAGCTAAACATAATGAAACCAAATCTTAAAAGACCGATAGATTTGTAGTTTAAAAACTTGTTCCGGGCTGTTGGGCCGTGGTCTTTGCTTAGCCCAACAGCCCAGAAGAAGTTTTTAAACTGCAAGACTCCGGCCGTGAAAGCCTTCGAAGTTATACTAATAAATTTGTTTCTAAATTTACTAACCTCCGTTGTGTGGTAACTATAGCTAAGGCTAAACTAAAAACACTTGCTCGAAAGGAAGTTTCAACTACACATGCTATGTATGTTGAGGTAGCATACGACTTCACTCATAAGGGTATGATTTTGCAGACGTAAGGAATTACTTTACCCTCAATAACTATATTTCACTCCCTGCTGTACTTTTCTTTTCTATAATGTCTAAGAAATGTAACAGTTGTCGGGACCCAGAAAACAATATTGGTGGCTGGGAAGGACACTAATCTGATACTGCTACCATCCACAGAGCTAAGCTACTGGTCCACAAAAGCTATTGAATCTCAAAATATTGTTATAGAAGGGTGTTTCTGAAATAGCTTCATCGTTATAGCGTGTTACATTTAAAATTATCAAGATAGAAAATTTTCCAACAAGAAAAAAGTATTGTTAATTGTGAGTTTATCGTTATATCGATCTACGTTATACAGAGGTTTTATCGTAGGCCTAGTGGATGCCACAAATGATGATCCGATGCCACGAGTGTGATACGTCGATATTCTTCTAGCTAAAACTGTCTTGTACTATTGTACCGATTGCCTGTCCATTACCAAGTGACTCACATAACGAAGAAAAGGCAACGGACAATTATTTGTTCCTTTGCCGTATTTCAGTGGGATAGAGGTTTTTCGAGTTTTAAAAATTCGAAAATTAGATGATTCTCTATTTTGTCTTAAGTTCACAACATAGCAATATTTTCCTTCTATTGTCTTGCACTGGGGTGTGAGCTTAGGTGCCGACTTAAAATATTACTGAGGGCAAGAATTATAATAGAAGAATGTCAGCAGTTAGACATTGGCTTAAAAAAAAATACAAGCTAATAAATAAATCTGAAGAAGTTTGCTTTAATTTTTGCTCATCCTAAGTTCTTTCTAACATATGGCATCAAGATTTTAAATATTGGGGGTGGAGAGGGCAGGCTCCTACCTCTAAATGTTGGGAAGGGAAGAAAGTACCTTCCCCTCCCCCCGAAAGTCGGCGCTTAGGGGTGTGAGTGAATTCCCTCATTGGAGAGCATGTCACTCATGAGGGTACACAGAGAGAGTGCAACATTTATTGCAGATCCATGATAAGTGCTGTGTAATTTAGAGCTGCTGTAATCAGTGAGACAAAGAGCTGATAAAGTTATCAAAACGAAGAAAGAAGCAAATGTGGTAAAAAGAAATCTCTACAGTCGCTACATTGATCGTGAGGTTGGGATATTCCATTGCCCAAGAATATGAATCAGTATAATATGAAGAAATTTTGGCAGATGAGAATTACACTTGAGCAAGTATTAAGGACAAATCAAATACAATATAGAGAAAGGTTCGAGCGTTAAACGGAACGAACGCAGTCATTGTGGTCAGCCAAGTTCGTTCGTCGTTTGCAGCACGTGAACGCTGGTTAATAAAACTGTAATTTTGTTTGCCAAGTTCAAACATTGACTGATGGCAATGTCTTAAGCACCAGTGTTATTAGTGGTACGGTTTAATTGCATCAACATTGCGCCAATGAACGGTTAATAAACGAAGATTAGATGGCACAATGGTGGAACAGCACGGAATTAGCACGATCTTTAAATATAATTATGTCGCATTTTACAGTTGATACAAATAGTAAACAGAGGCGAAGAGTGTATAAATTTAATATCCTTTTTAGGCAGTCGAAAGTAAAAGAAGCACTTTTATTGGTAGATGATATTAATTAAAAGGAGAAATTATGCCACCGAGTGGTATTAAGTTATAACACTCCATTTATTGTTTCACATGGAAAATAGTTTTTTAGTTATAAATATTTACATATGATTATTAAATAGAAATTGATAAAAATTGAAAATTTTAAAATTCACTACGCCTTTTTAAATGTGAAATCTCACACGATGATTGCAAATATCGTCATACTTGGTGGATGAAAAGCATTGTCCTTAAGTTGGCAGCCCTGTACCAGAAAATTAATAAGAACTGCCTGTACGCTTCAATATGGCTGGCTTCACGGTGCGTAATTCATTACAATACTTCTAACATTTACAATTATTTTACAAATTTTAACGACTATATAAAAATAGTGTATGATACACGCGGAAAAATTATTCTATTTTGCTCATAGGATTGTTACACTCGCCCTTAAGAGCTCGTTTCGCAAACATAACCTGCTTGCAAAATAAAATCTCGTTTTTATTACTTGGAGCATAAATAACTATTAAGTACTTTATAATGTACTGAGGGCATATTAGGCCTATTGGTAGCAGTCACGGCGGCTACGCGCCAGCGCGAAGGCTTACCATGACCAGGGATTCGAGTTCAAATCTAGGACCAGTATTCGTAAGTGTCCTCGGGGTTTCCTCTAGATTCTCTAGAATGAAATCATCCTTGCGGTAGTATTAAATTTAAAAAGTCAATGTTCATCATCTATGTACTTTCGCATTTAAAGCCAATTAAACATGGGATACATCGATCGTATATATTAATTAACTGAATTTAAATTTTATATATATATATATATATATATATATATATATATATATATATATATATATATATACATACACACACTCTCTCTAGATAAATGATATTATATCCGTCATTGTGTAAGCTGTTACTAGGGAAAGAGGATTGTAGGGGAGAAAAGAGGAATGTTCTAGTGACGCAATGTCATACGGCCAAAAATGCTTTTAAATTTCTCTAAGCTTCTAGACTTACATGGGAAGATTTTCTTCGGCGAGAGAAATCAGCCACCTTTGGCTGGGTAGAGCCATGGGACTTTTGAATACAGAATTCATCGACTTGATTGCCTCTATTAATAATAGTCTGCATGGTATGGAGCATATAACATAGGCCTATACTATCCATTTTTGTCCCGGATCAAAGAAGTTCGATTTAAAATCGAAGAAAATTTAATATAATATTCTTTATTCCTTTCTATTTGCTCCCTTTTTTTAGACATTCCCTAAACAATTCAATCGTAGTTAAAACGGCATAACTTTGAAGTATAGTACCACACAGTTTCTCACACGTACAGCGTAAGAAGGAATTATCTACTTACTACAGGACAGTTATCAAAACTGGATATTTGTCTTAGAATGAAATTTTGTAATTCCCTACAGAAAGAAGAAAAAATATGGAAAATACATGTATATTAGGCTACTGATCTAAGTTAATATATCAGACCGATAATTCTTTTATGTTTCTTTGCAGCATATTCTATATATTATTTAGCCTATATGATGAAAAACAGCATTCTTTGATTTATAGTTTTTGTCTTCCATGTCTCTTCTCCATCACAACATTAAACAACTTCTGGTAATTAATATTTCTGCCTTTTTCAGTGGCTGTTAAACCTTTTGGGAATATACGAATTTTTACCGAAGTCAGGATTACTCAAAGAGCTTGGCCAGTCTTTGTGCAGTGAAAAAGCCAAGTACAGGGAGCTCTGCGAAAACGTCGCATTCCTAATGATGGGTGCTGATGCTCAGAACCTTAATGTGGTAAGCATGTGGTAATTTGCATAGTTGTACAGAACCTTATCATTAAGAAAACTGATTTGTAAAATATGTAATTGATTATTACTATTGTTATTAACATTACTATTGTATACATAAATCTGACGAGTTGATTTATCACAGTTCGCAGTAAATCAAACGTAGTTCCATTAACAAGAAAATCGTTGTATTTCCAGAAATTTTAATTGAAACATAAATAATATTTGATCCAAAGATAATTCTGATGCAATTACATCTTAATTCTTAATGTTTCATTTGCAGTCCAAGATACCGTTCTTCTTGAATAACCTTCCTCAGGGATGCTCTACAAGAATGTTTGTGCATTATGGCCAAGAAGTGGAATCCGGTGAGTTCTACGTATTACTTTGCAATTAGCTTATTCTAGTAGTAAGGTGAATAATATGACTTCGTGTAGGACACAATAATTTGATTTAAATTTGTATTAAAATAACGGAAACTAACTCAAAACAAAATTAAAATAAATATAATATTTACATAATTGGGTACAAGTAATAAACTAGGAGCAAAACCATTGTGTTAATGGTAAAAAATGTTGACTATTGTATTATATGTACATAAGTATTTTATTTATTTATAGACCAGTAGCTTATACTACTTTTAAACAAGGTAAATGTCAAGGGATAAATTATGTTTTAAAATAGGTTAGATGTCTTAAAAAATTTTAATACATACTGAGCATAGGTGGAGTGTATATTAACATTATAAAAAAATAGTGCCCTTTACCGGGCTTGAAACCGTAGCCTTCTTACGGTTCACAAACAGCACACAATAATTAATCACAATCATGAACGACGGGTGACTAAAATTAAACTTCGATATATTCTGTTCAATCCGAATTACTGTAATATGACACCTGCAGCCTAGATACTAAGCCGACAGACCTTGGGTCTACCATGCAATCGGTTTATATTTTTGAATCTCTCTGGTCGCTTGCATATGGTTATTACCTACATATTGGAGGGTATTTAGGAAACAGTCATGTTACGTTGAACTTGGAGGCATCGCCATAAAAGTGGAAAGTGAAAATAACCCACAGTCAAACAGCAAGCTTAAGATAACATGAATATAAATGAGATATATAGGCTTTATTGTACACAATCCACTATGTAGTATTATTAAACTTCTGGCTTACTTATACATTTTGTTTAAGTTTACTAGTCTAGACTTTGCTGTTTTCCGCCCCTCTTATAAATACCGGTAATCTCCATTCAAATCTTCAATCCAAGACATATTTTTACCGTAATATGCAAACGAAGCACCCTTTAGCTGTTTTCTATTCCTATTACATATCTCTATACAAATATACATTACTTGATCGGTTTTTACCAACTACTGTATTGCACAAAGATCCTATAGAACCATGACAAGATTGAGACATAATTAATATCTATCCAAACCAATCAGACCTTTCGTGTTTTCAACCCTATTGTATAGGCCTATCTGTACAAATCTTTATTCTGTGACAGATTTTTACCATATATTACACACCGATCCTCTACAACTAGAAAAGATTATAGACAATACAAACATTCGGATAAACTCATTCTTTCATCCCCCTATACATATATAGCTTATACATATTTATACATTTGATCGATTTTACCAAATTGTGCACTCAGGCCCTCTTAAATCAGCAGAAAAATTAAATGCTGTCCCTTCCATCCTCTGTAATGTTATCTTCTCTACAACATTTACGTTTTTATCCATATTTACCAAATATTTTGCGTACAGACCAAAAATAAAATAAATATAAGTAACATTAAAATTCTGCTATACCAAGCCTGCGCTGATTTCTTCCCTCACTACTTATAAGAAAGGTTTCTGTATATATTTACCTCAAATTTAGACCAATACTTAAAATATTTTGTTTACTGTTATTTCTGAACTACAAGACAAAGGTAGACTACTTCTTGTTCGACCAAACGTCCTTTTGCTTCAAATTCGATCAAACGTCTTTCTAACGTTTCCATCCTCTACAAGTTATTTTTAAAAAATCTTCAATTTACAGATTTTCATGTTTTGGTCAACGTTTATCGTAAGACCTGTGCCTTAAGGAGAGATAAAATAGGCTGGCATCATTTTTCACCTATGCCCACCGTAAATTACGTTCCAGAGCTTGGGAAGCAAAGCGTGAAAGTGATAACTTCTTGAATTTATTTATGATTTCAGCTCCGAAACGGTTGTAGGCAATGAGTGTGGTAAAATAAAATATCCTTAAAGACAGTAAAATTTTATGTTAGGGTTATTTCTGTTTCTTCTTATTTCAATCCCTACCAATCTTATTTCTGTAGAAGCAATGGGCTGCAAAATCTCAAGTCCTCTATAAGTGTTAAAAAGCTATATTTAGTGTTTTCTGAGGGAATAAGTGTGATAAGGCGTTCTTCCTCGTTTCAAACTCCCAATAGTTATACAGGGACGAAGAGTTTGACAATTAAAAGTCCTCTAAAAGTTTACTATTAAGTACAAGCAAAATACAAAACTCGTACAAAGCTAGTATAAGTTGGTATAAAAACGACAGTAACAAAATCAATCAATCGAGCGATATGGAATGGATGTACAGAGAGATTATTTTTGCGATGTGCAGAGAACGCACGATCCGCGGGGCAGCCTGGAAGCAAGTCGTCTGCCGGCCGGCTGGCGCGCTCCAATCACACATCGCCAAAATAATGTCTCTGTAAATTATGTTAGGCTTAATTTGGGTAAAAAAAAAAATATATATATATATAACTTAAGTATAAATAATTGAGGATATTAATTACTTTATTTACGAATAATTTCCAGTCCTACGATGCTATTTTAAAAGTTTTGGGTTGTATGGAATTATATAACAGGTTATGCCTAGCATGTACTGATAAATAGATTGAATGCAAAAGACTATAACCGAATTTAACAGAACATGTGGGACTTTCCATAAGTCAAAGGCCTCTATGAATACCAACTGCTCTAAATTAAGATGGAAATGATCATAAATAGGCCTACCTGACAATATCTTAACGTATCCTTGTTGAATTTCTTCTTGCAGCTAAATTTCGGAGGTATGATCATGGATGGCTCGGCAATTTGGTGAAATATGGTTCCATCGCACCTCCTAACTACGCCACCAGCAAGATTTCGGCGCCAATAGCGTTGTTCTACGGAGATCATGACGACCTTTCAGACCCAGTTGTAAGTTTGTTCTGAAAATTATACAAGAGAAAAAATATTTACAATAATAATCTGTACTCGGACTTGATATGAAGTTAAGTGAACTGTACAGATTGTAAATTAAAAAAAGAAATAAAATAGAGAGTGAGAGTGGGAGAGAAAATAGTAACATTGCTAATGAGTTTGAATTGTAAGCAATTAAAACAAAAAACATTTTGCCTCCATTTATACTAAAAATACTCAGGTCCGTATTCATCAACACTCAAAACCTTTTATCTCGTGTCTGTTTACGGAATGTTTAGTGAGATGACTTCACAGTTCAGTTCATAAAGTACTTACACTACTGATTTCTTAATTGAAGAGGTTTTATTTTTGTAAACTAGTCGATCGCGTCATACTAAGAGGCGGGATTTAAACCACAGCTCCTGCGGTAAGGAGTAGTAAGCTTAATCGATCTGGCTTTCAGACTTCCTTGGGAATAAATAGTTAAGTACAGATACAGATGAATACTGAGTACACCTTTTGCTTCTTTCACTAAGACAATATTGGGTAGAATGGTATGATATTAGCATGCTTCGAAATTATTCGTTTAATAGCTTGTTCGTGCTTAGCTTGTGATGCACCATAGAACTTGATGATTGAGGCTGTTCACAATGCTATTTTACGCTGTCACCAAACCTCCTGAATGTTGATATGTACAGTAATAGGATCTGCTTTAATTCTTAGCAAACTCGATAACTTGGCTTTTCTCAGGGAATGGAGGCTCCTTTTATATAGGCCGATTCCGTGTACTTAACAGTTTTCAGTATCTTGGCAATGAAGGGGTCAAATAACTGGTTATAAGTATCTAATGCACAGGTAACAGAGTGGACATAGAAAAGGCAGATAACGAGTTCAGCGGTAAGGTAAACGCCTCTAACAACCCAGAAGAAGTAACTAACATCATTCACTCATGCATAAAGGCAGCATGTAACAAAGCATTCTATTTATCATCGGAAAAGGAACTTTCAAGAAAAGGGAAAACAGTACCGTGGTGGACTGACCAACTAACAATACTAAGGAAGAAAGTCAATGCACTAAGAAGAAGGTATCAGAGGACTACCAACAACATGGATCTTAGGCAAGAGAGAAAAATTTCATATATAGAAGGGAAACGACAATACCAAGCCCAGCTTCAACATGAAAAATTCAGTTCGTGGAAAAAGTACTGCACTCTTCCGGAAGGAGCAAATCCATGGAATGCAGCATACAAACTGGCTGCCGGAAAATTGAGAAGCCAAACAAGCTTAACAACGCATAAAAAAACCTGACGGGACTTACACCAGAGACATAGACGATACAGTCACACATATGCTCGATTACTTCACTCCTAAAGACGACAAAGACAGTGATAATGAACAAAATCAGAAAATTAGAAGGGAAATAAAGAGTCAATTACAAACACCAGACGACAAACTTTTTACACAAGAAGAAATATTGACCGTTTTGCAGAAATTTAATTCTGCAAAAGCACCGGGAGAGGATGGTATTACTAGCGACATCGTACTGAGGGTGTTCATGAAGTTCCCTAAAACATTAACCGCCATGTACAACTTATGCCTGAAACAAGGACATTTCTCAAACATCTGGAAACGATCTATAATAGTACCAATAGTAAAACCGGGAAAAGAAGATATTCAAGAAGTAACCAAATTCAGACCTATAAGCCTAATCAACATTGAAGGAAAAATCATAGAAAAACTTATGATAAACAGAATAAATCATCACATATACTCAAAAGATCTGCTAAACTCAAATCAGTATGGATTCATTCCGCAGAAAAATACTTTGGGTGCTGCCATGGCCGTTAAAAAAATTAATACAGGATAATCTTAATCAAAAGAAGACAATCATTGCAACGAGCCTAGATGTAAAGGGGGCATTTGACGCTGCATGGTGGCCGGCGATACTACACAATCTGAACACACTGCAATGTCCAAGAAATTTGTATAGTCACGTTACAAGCTACTTTAGCAATCGGAGAGCAATACTGTCCTTGAACCACAGCGCAGCAGAAAAACAAGTAACCAAGGGCTGCCCTCAGGGATCCTGCTGCGGGCCAGGTCTGTGGAACATATTATATAACACCCTGCTAAATTTAGAATACACGAAGCACACCCATGTCATAGCTTTTGCGGATGACCTGATAGTAATAACCATAGGTGTTAATCTGGAAGAAGCCGAAATGTATACCAAAACAGATATGAAGAAAATTGAAAAATGGTCAGCTCAAAATAAAATTCAATTCAATGAACTAAAGTCAAAAGTCATGCTTGTAACTAGGAAGTTCAGAGAACAAAATAGCCCTGTCAGAATATATTTAAATAACAAAACATTGGAACAAGTTCAGGAATTCAAGTATCTAGGAATAATATTTGACAACAAATTAATTTTCAATAAACACATTCAATATGTCAGTGACAGATGTGTTAAACTTATCAGCACCCTCGCAAAAACTGCAAAATTTAACTGGGGATTTGGACATCAAGCACTTAAAACAATTTATAAAGGGGTTATACTCCCAATGCTCTTGTATGGGGCACCAGTATGGCAAGAAATTATCTGGAAGCACAAAAACATTGCTAAATACAAAAGAGTACAGAGACTCATGAACATCTACATCTCCAAAGCCTATAGAACTATATCGTATGAAGCCTCGTGTGTAATAGCTGGTCTTACACCAATAGATATAATAATACAGGAGAAAATGGAAATCTACAAGACAATAATTAATGAGGGCGAAACACACTTACAACTTGAGACCCCCCAGACCTGAAAACTTGGAACCACCCAGCGGAAAGAGTAAGTATTAAAGAGGCGGAAGAAAACAAAGAATATCCGATAGAAATATATACGAATGGAAGCAAAATTGATGGGAAAGTAGGTGCGGCAGCGGTCTTCTTTCGAAATGGAAATGTACTTCACAAACTGAAATACAAACTACAAAATCATTGCTCAAATAACCAAGCTGAACAAATAGCCATTCTGCAAGCTCTACACACACTTCACGAAAATCCAGAAAACAGAATTACTGAAAGGAAAGGAATAGTATACACTGATAGCAAAATAACCATAGACCTCTTGAGAAACAGCCAACACCGAAATTTAATAATAGATGACATTAAACAAAAACACAAACAGCTTGAAGAAGAAAGATGGACGATTCACTTTAACTGGGTGAAGGCTCACACTGGAACTTATGGAAATGAGGTGGCAGACAGACTCGCTAAGGAAGCAGCAAAACAGGACGATCTACCTATTATATACAAGAAAATACCGAGAACGGAAGTAGAACGAAATATAAAATTAAAGAGCATAGAAAAGTGGCAAATACAAAGGGACCAGACAACAAAAGGAGCAGAGACCAAGCAGTTCTTCCCAATCATCAAAGACAGATTGAAAACAGTCCTCAGACCCACGCCAAATTTCACTGCAATGGTATCCGGACATGGCAAAACAAGATCATATCTCCACCGCTTCAAGATTGTGAACTCCCCAATGTGCCCCTGCGATAGCGGAAACCAAACAGTAGATCACATCCTTTATGAGTGTCCAATGTTATCGAATGAAAGAAATAAACTTGTGAACAGTGTTCTAAAACGGGAAAACTGGCCAGTGTCGAAAAACAGTTTGATAAAGAACCATAGAAACTCTTTCCTTTTATTTGTAAATTCAATAGACTTTGAGAAACTGAATGGTTGAAAGCGATAGGATATGTTAGTTTAGGCTGACTAATAACGAAGCTGGTGTTAATGGACAGTATGGTGTAGATTAATACCCAAAATAGGCCAAGGAGAATAGGTTAAGGACAATAGACTAAGGAAAATAGGCTAAGGGCAATAGGCTAAGGAAACAAGAAACAGGCTAAAATACCAATGTATAGTAGCCTATATAAGTACTAGGATTCAATGCAAAGTTTATAGGCATGTAGTGCTACCACTGTGTAACGGAGCATGCTGTTGATGATTTTAAAAAAAGTATTGCTAAAACAGACTGTGGAAGTTATGTGAGACAGTACTACACGAAATGTAAGCGTTTTCTTTGGTATTAATAATGAGGTTATATTTATAAATAGAGTAGGGCTATATTAAACACATGGTATATGAGTAATATAATCAATATTACATATATATTGTTTATCTACGGAATTATAAAACTAGTATCGTTTACTGTCAGAATCGTGCGATCCTATTCATCGATATGAAATAAAAATCTAAACTCCGTGGCGCTACACTCCTCAAGGAACTAGGCCTACCAACGGATCGGTGTCATCTACCATAGGCAGATGGAACGATTGGGGGCATGTGGCCAGCATGCCGTCACCCACGGCCGTTAACGGTGGTTTCCATGTCCGAACCCGATGAGACCATAGTTCATATTAATTTAATATTAACGTTGCAGTAATATGAATAATATATAAAGCGTGTGTAAATATATTATACATATATTAATAATATATAAAGAGTTCAATTTAATTTTATATGATACATAATGAAACTAGTAATAATTATTCTTCTATTTCAATTAATTTCAGGATGTAAAACAACTACATGAAGAACTGCCAAACAGCACCTTAATTCAAGTACCACAAGAAGGCTTCACTCATCTGGATTTTATCATTCACAACAATATACGAGAACTTCTGTACGATAAAATTTTACAACTTTTCGAACTACATCGGAGCAAATGAAGAATCCGGAATATATTACTCAATTATGGTGCTAAGGAAAATAAATTGATACATGTCTTCTTATATTTAGGATAGTCAAAATTACATATCTACACAAAAAAGAGGTTTATAACACAATGAATTCATATTTAAATGAGCTAATACAAATTTTAAAAGACGTTACCAGTTCATACTTTGATTAATTCTCATTTTGAGGACATGATCGTCCAAATAAAGTTCCTCTGTTGCTGCTATACTCTTTATTAATATTACTGGCTCTGGCCAGTTTGTTCAAACATTTGTGACCTAACAGACCATCACTTTCTAAAGAGTATATCTTTTTAAACATATGACATCATAATATACATTAATGAGGATTTTCAGCCTATGTACAGTACTAGTAAACTTACTACCACAATGACATCTAACCGAATATGAAATTAATAAGATAGATCATTTGTATGTTACATTGTAAAATAGTGTGATATGTATAGAATGTGCAATGTGTAATACTGTAAAGTTAATCACTTATAGAGGTAAGAAATTTTAAAGAACTTGCTTATTAAAGGACAGATTACAAAATCTGTAAAAATATTAAAATAAATTAATGGCTTATACTAAATTCCAAAATAAAATTTAGATATATTTTCCCCAATTCTTTCATATTCGGTTAGATGTCATTGTGGTAATAAGTTTACTAGTATATAGGCTGAAAATCCTCATTAATGTATATTATAGGCCTATATCTGTTCTACTTGATATAAATTAACAACTTCAATATGAAGTTTATTAATTTATCAATATGACATCACCACTTCCATTTCATTAAGCATAAAAATATCAACATAATAACCAGGGTTACGATTCTTAGGTGAGCATTTCTTTAGGAAAAATTAAAACTTCTGTGAAAGAAGTCACAGCGTGAAATGTTTAGGATGCAATTTTCCAGCAGCTTTTTTCCCTTCTAGGGCTTTTTTCATTTTTTCTCCACAATGTCCATAATCCCATTTCCTTATCTTTTTTTTTTTTTGTATTTCATTGCAGCATTTTAATAATTCCCTAAATTGCATTTAATAGTTTATAGCCTAGGACCTTTGGGTTTCATTGCCGTTTTACTATTATTATTTATAATTATGTTGATTTCGTTTCAACGTCTATGATTTTTAAGTAACTTCCATTGAACTTTTCATCAGCTTGCAGTGAACGTGAGAATAGTGAACCTATCTGCTTTCAGAAAACGCGGGACTGAAAGTACGCCTACAAAAATGAAATATAATTATTAAATATTTCTTTTCAATTTCACTGGAATTATTCAGTAGTCTGCTGTTTGTGAACGCTAGTGTGTTCAATTGCACCTTTTTGCCCCTTATTTTGCCTTATTTTAACAACTTTTCCCTTCCTTTTCCGTATGCAAATTACACCTAAAAATCCTAACCCTGTTTATAACGATCTGTTCTAATAAACCGTGCTTCACTTATGTTTAGTATTTGTTACGAGATGACTCTGGTTTCATTCTTCGTTCATTGGAAGAAGTAGCGCTAGATAGCGCTGAGAATGCCGGAGTTAAGATACAATTTAGAGCACGGCATGTGTGATGTACACATAGAGACATGTATGTTTTGCTTTGTATCAAAGATATATTAAATAAAATTTATTTTTAAAACTGTATAATAGCATTTTTTGTACTGCCTAAAATATAGTGTGTCCAAGAAACATGATCCGTTTGTTACAAATTCTCGATATAGAAAAATATTCTGCATAACTGGAATTTCGGAACCCTTACCATCCTTAATGGGGAGAATCCTCTTTCCTCGTGAAAGAAGCTAGAATAATCAGCCCAGACAGTATTTTGGAGATTACAGGATGTTTTAAACTATTCAAATGCTGGATGATAATGCCAAAGAAATCTGATGATAATGAAATCTGAGGCAAGATAATGATAATTACCAATAACGGTATTCATTAAAATTTATTAATTAAATTACTAGATAGCATTTGAAATGGAAGTCAGACAGTACTTTCAGTGATTTAATTCCTTTAATTTAAAAATCGGCAGGTTAATTATCTACAGCTGTTGTCTAATTAGAACAATAATATTAAAACTATTACATGATTATCTTTATATAACTTTTAAATTTTTCACAGCTCAATTCTCGCAAACAAGGATGTTTCATAAAGAATCGAATAAGTAACGTTAAAAGAAAATGTTACATGTTTCCTATCAATAAAACTGACAACGAAATATAAGGGCGTGTATTAAAGCTAATTGTCTGAATAGGAGCGACTGATCGACTTGCTAGTAAGTGACCTTTGTCGTATAACAAGACGTAATGTAAACATGCCCACTTCGTTGTATTCCGTTGGTCACCTGAAGTTCTTAAAATTAGAAATGTTGGGTCAAGAAATGTATTGAGAATACACTTCATTACAAATGTTAATCAATTTGAGGTTCTTTAGTTTTGGTTAACAGAAATGCTGTCAAACTGTCGTTTTAATAGACGCTGCATTTAGTGGAACTGTGCTATACATTTACATGTATCTCTTATATTTCTAGTACAATCAATCAACAGTAGAGAAAAATTACTTTAGTATGTAATTAGTAAGTGTATAGATTTTCAATAAAGACTATACTCGATTTTTGAACTTGCCGGGTTTGTGGCAGCTTGGCCATTGATTGGCTGTCTTCGAAAGCCAACAAAAATGTTTGGAGCTTCTATCATCGCAAAATATTATTTAAAAAGATTCGGTTGGAAGAGGCTCTCTACGGTTCCGGCCAGATGCCAGCACCTCGCTCCTACCTTTTCAAGAATATACTACAACAGCAGCATCTCACCACCAATTAAGTAGAAACAGGACATTCGGATGTGAAGTGGTGAAGCAAAATGCAACGATAAGGATGGAGACTACGTAAAAAATTGATAAATAATACTCCTTCCTGCTAATATAGGCTAATTTTTTTTATCTGGTCAATAAATCTTTTCCAAAAATGCAACGATAAGGATGGAGACTACGAAAAGAATTGATAAATAATACTCCTTCCTGCTAATATAGTTTTTTATCTGGTTAATAAATCTTTTCCAAGATGGGTACTAGAAAAACTTGTTTCCAACCATTCCTCGTAATTAAACTTATGTTAAAGTTCTGTGCTTTGTTAACAATAAATCAATTTCCTTCAACTAGTCTATTGTGTAACAGATAAAAAAGTTAATTGTATTACGCCCTTAAACTAAAAACGAAAACGAAGTTTTCACCGGAAGCATAGTTAAACACGTTCAAAGGTGACAATGACAAATTATTTCTTTTAACTGAAGCATAATCTCTTAATGATATAAGAGAAAGTCAAGGCATTTTTAATTCTGTTTGCGCAGTATAGAATAGCTTTAGCTTCCACAAAATAGGCCTAAGTCTCTAGTAATTTTATATAAATCATAGGCCTACATATTTTGTAAACATCCTCTTTGGCCATTCACCCCAGAAGACTTAATTACCACTTGCTTGAAGGGTAGGATTCTGAACATTGATTTTCTTAGAGTATTCATTCAGTATGTCATTAGAGCCAACACATTTATCGTTTTATTCTTAAATCATTTTCTATTTTTTTAGCATGCACTTTTAATACATCCTACATGACAGAAAATCTTCATGAAGTCTGAAGATATACACATTCTTTCCTATAAAAATAGGAAAGTCGATTTACGGTTTTTGTTATTTGTTCTAAGAAATAACTAAACCATAACTAAACATTTTATATTCCATTTTCTGTAAATCATTTCCAAAATAAACTTTAGAAGTTTTTATAACTGTCAAGTGAATCTTAAAAAAGTGATGTGGCATACCTTGAAATTTCTGGGAATAGCCTATGAACTTCTTAAAGATATTAGATTATAGAAATAAAATAAAAAATCAAGTATCTTAGGAACTTTCAGCATACTGCTCCAAATTTTATGTTGAGATTGGTACTACACAATGGCAATATGTGGTATGGTAAGGTGCATCTTTATTCTTATATACATATTAAATACATTATCCATAGAATAAATCCACCGCACGGGCCTAGACGGCCGTTCGTGCTTTTACTATGCACAGGACAAAGAAAAAATGTAACACTAATAATACAAAACAATATAATACGAAAACATATAATATAGTACTGATATACAAAAAGATCAAGAAAAGAAAGAAAGAAAAAACAATTGTACTAATGACAGAAAATATATGACAATAATAATACAATATAACACATAATAATACACAGAAAAAGATTACTCACTGTTTCAGACTTACTGAAGCTATAAGAATTGTATAATTTAGTAGTTTCACCTGACTAGGCAATTAATGAATTTTGTTTGACGTTCCGTCCTATTTTCAAAGAGCTTGATAGTAATAAAATGTGTTATGCAAACATATGATTCGGAAATCTAGACATGAAGGTCTTTAATCAGGCCTATTCGGTATTTTTTCTTTGAACGTTCAACGATATCAATGATCGCTTTAACTAATTTACCCTTGACTGAAAATAATCACTCTGGATATTCAAGCTATTTCATATGTACAATCTCAGGACCGATAGGGTTTTAAGTCGTGTAGAGATTAGACTGTATAATTTACACTTTATTGAGATTCTCAAATCGTTGCTTTCTTCATTTTTCCTGTAATGATTAACATATCACCGAAATAAGGAGGTCAATTCATCATCGTTACCAGCCGAAGAAAGGAATAGTAAGCAGAAAACAAAGAGACTGGTTACGCCTCTTCTTTTGTGTGCTTTTCTGAACAGCATGACATGCGCGATCGAAGAATACCTTATCTGTCGACACACATTGCTATCGGTGAACACAGGATATATTGGGGAAAGTCGAAGACAATTTTAAGACCACAAATCACGATGGCATGGATGCAGATAGGCGTTTCCGTAATAGCCATATGCATTTTTTCAGGCAGTTGTCAAGAGTCTATGAACACGACTGCACGAAAACTTCCTCCGAGAGATGATTCCGATGCAAAACTCTCGACTGTAAGTAAAATTATATAGAGGTTCATGCACGTTCTAGAACATTGCAGACGTTTACCAAAGTAGACAATTCATTAATCACGTATACAGTGGGTCTCATTTTTGTCGAGGACCTCAGAAGATCAAACGTCGTAGAACATTTCATGCCTCCAAATATAAATTTTTAGTGCTGTTATGCTCCTAAAGGTGATTTTTTATTAGCATTTTGATCCATAAGCATCGATCATCGCCGTATCAATATGCGTGGAATCACAAAAAAAAAGTTATCCTACATCTATTAATCCCTATTAGACCTAACTTACAGCGACATGGGTGGGACAAATATGCTTTTAAAGAGATGTAAATACCGGTAAATGTTCTAGATGACAAATATAAAATTAAATGGCAGTGATTAAAGTGAAAAAAGTGGGAATTAACATTAGGAACATTAGACCTATCAGAGTTTGAGAATGGCATAATTCGGGGAAACAGTCACCACCAGCTTGTATGGCGATGTTCGGTACGGATAAGCAATATTGTCATAAATATGGATGTGGCGATACAAACAGTTCGGTCACCTATAGTGATGTACAGGAAGAGGGAAAAAAATCGGACCGATTCTTGTAGCTGATGGGAGGATTTCCCCAAATATGAGGATATTTACAGATAATTGTGATGCTATAGCTCAAGTTACGACCCTCTTACATTACCTCTAATGGGTTTCGAAATGGTCTAAGTCAACAGTCGACACTAGAACAAATTTCAATACATTCCCTGCTATCCTGTGAATGCCGCTAGGCATGCGCAGTGGCTCTTATCGGCAACTTAGATATTTTAGTCGGTCCGCTTTTAATCCCCATACATACACCTACGGGTTTTTAACAGTCTGTTTCATCACTATTAGAAAGTTAGATGTGTGAGAGAAAGCCTCTGTTTGGAGAATTAGGGAAATCTAAGTGTTTTTTTTCCTAGTTAGATTTATGTCTTTCTATGATAATTTTCATTTTGCTAGGGGAGGGGGGTTACGATTGAGCATCTAAAATGTATACATAACAAAATATAGTTTTTACTTGTTTGAAATTTATTTTTGGGGGGATAATAATAATTGAAGTGTATGAAGTGAGCACGTATGGTCGATACCAACCCGTCTGCTGGTTAATGTTAATAATATGTAAATATTTTCTGATACATAAATATACACGCTACTCAATATACACACTACTTCCATGAGCAATAATAGAAAATCGAGTAATGGAGATCCAGTAACTGCACTGGGGAATATGCATATTTACTAATTGGTTATAGCAAGGAATCTCAACTTGAGATAACTTTAAAGTTGGACAAAAATGTTGATAATTTTAATTTCTTTCAGAACACTTTACAGGAACTGTACACGGTCTGTGTGTTGTCATACTGAAACATGTAACAGTTTTAACTTCATTGCGATTAATTTATTTTCTTCTACAGCCTGAGCTTATTGTGAAATATGGATACCCGGTGGAAAGTCACACGGTGGTGACAGAGGATGGATACATACTCAATTTGCACCGAATACCTCATGGGAGGAATCTGTCTCTAGATGAGAGTAGGCCACCTGTCCTACTGGAACATGGTCTAATGGGTAGTTCTGCCGCCTGGGTGATGATGGGGCCCGAAATATCATTAGGTAAAAAAATAGTTACATAACCTAATAAAAGGGACGGTAAAAAATACGGTATAAAATAATTATGAGGTCTTGTTCAGTGAATGTAAATAAGTTGAAGAGTCTTAACAAGGAGAAAGGAAGGACAAGTTAAACGAGACGTCTCAGACAATCAGCCTGAACATTTCATATTGCTTATTATGTGCAGGCTACTTACTTGCCGACGCCGGATATGATGTTTGGTTGAGTAATGCCAGAGGCAACACATACTCCAGAAATCATATAACTGTGGACCCTAACACCACCGAATTTTGGCAGTTTAGGTAAGAGTGAAAAACTTTCCTATTACAGGGGTTTCCAGCAGAAGAGTTTCTAAGTGCAGAACTGCGATTATACTAATTGAATATGGTGTACTGTAAACTAATTTACCCGCTTTTATGTCATATATAGATTGTCATATCCACCATCATAATTATTATATTGGACCTTCCTTATTTTTCCCCAACCAATCTCTTCTCCAGAATCATTCTTTTCTGTTTTGTTAAATATTTCATTTAATTACTGTTTATTTATCTAGCTTCATAATTTTGAATTCCTGGTAGCAATTTTAAAATAATGTCTTATGATTAGACCAACATTATTCTTCTTAAAAATTCTTGAATAGTATATAATGCAATGAGCCTATAAGTTAATGGCATTTGCTAAGATAAGAGTATATTTATGAAAAGAGCACAGCGAAATTATGCGAATTATGGAAAATATGAAACTCGCTTTGCTCGTTTCATAGACATGCCTTTTAGGCTCTTTGCATAATGCATATTATTTTACAGCTGGCACGAAAAGGGGAAGTATGACCTGCCCGCCGAAATAGATTACATATTGAACAAGAGAAATGTGGAAAAGTTATTTTACATTGGATATTCCGAGAGCACCACAACATTCTATGTGATGGCCTCAGAACTTCCCGAATATAACGACAAAATTCGCACCATGATCAGTTTAGCTCCCATCGCTTTCATGTCCAGCATGAAGAGTCCTCTGGTGCGATTAATAGCAACTATGGGAGGAAATCTGGATGTAAGTATAACCGCAGTTTTCTTTACCTATAAAGTGGTCATAAGATATAAAAATATAAAAATAGAATGGCTCACAGCAGTGTTATTAAACCGTATAATCAGAAAATCAACAGAGATATGAGATAGGACATTTCAAAGATAACACTGGACAACAAGGTTCGACTTGTTCTGTACATGAATGAAACCCCACTTTTCTTAAAGAAAGCACTGCGCTGAACACGAATATGACAACGAAAATGCTAGATTGGCTCTTAATAAATTAAGGATAATTAACAATAGTAATATTGTATAGGAAAATCTGCTTGATGCCATGTATTACATAATTGTGATAGCTTAATTTGTTTAAATACACTTTCTATTTCCTTCTCTCTTATAGTCAAATTCAGGAGCATCCCTGAAGACTGTCCAGCAGTAGTCAGCAAGTATTCTTGCATTCCACTTTCCCTGGCAATGTTATTCCATTAACGTAAAATGTTCGTGAAAACGTTCGTGAAAACGTTCGCCATATTCGTCGCTAACATACCCTCACTTTCAGGAAAACAATTTAGTTGGGAGTAAAAAAATTGAAACTTACGGGACATTTTTCATCCCATTTTGTGATTAGAGGAAATTTATAACAAGATCCTCATAGTTTCCATTTCGTTTGTTTCAAATTAATTATTATTTGCAATTTCTCTAAAAGAAATCCATGTTTTTTTTTCCCTAACACCATTTAAAGGATGTTCAAATATCTGTACCTCAGAGCCAAACGAACGTAACTGCCAAAAACTAAATTTTACAGGAGGAGCAAAAAACAAAATTATGAACAATAAAGGGGAATGGAGTTACTACTTTTGGGCTCTCAATATCTTTGTTTCTAATGAAGTTATGGATTTAATATTAATTGGTTCTATAGAGGTCAAGAAGTTAGTAAGGAATATGAAAAAAAAAAACAAAAAATATGAAATTTGGAGTTACGTTCCTTTGGCTCTGAGGTACAGATATATAATCTTGGTCAAGTTGATAAATCTGTGAACCAACAAAAACTCTTTCCTTGAAGTTTTCATCACAAATCCTTGGAAATTTTGTAACCATATATTTGAATCTCAGTCCATTTCGGTCAAACTTTTTAATAAAGATTTTGATTAGAAAAATTTGATATGAAGCGAAGGATTTAAAATCTCTAGTTTCATGAATAGCAGAATGTGTACTGAGATATACAATAGTCATTTTTTTTATATTCGACATTCCTTGGACAGGTGGAACCATACAAACATAACATTCGTCAATGTGATTTAAGGGCTCAATCAAATCTCAGGGATGGTAAAAGGCATCGAATGTCTTCTGAGATTCAATCAATGAAATCTTAATTAGATAAATTTACCAAAATAAAGACTGTAATCTTTTTACAATATGCATGATATTCCTCCACTGCACAGCAAACAGAACTTGCTGGTTTCAACTTCCAATGATCAGCAATGTGCCCTAGCCTGCTATAAAAATAAGAAACAACCGTCACACTTCAATAACATTTTCATGTTCAGGGGTGCACAATTAACTAAAAATTCTATACACCACTCATGTCGCAATTTTGCTGTTGACGAGTGTAATAAATAAAATCCTTAAACTGATGGAGCAAATTCGAAAAAGCTATTTAAGAGTCAATACAGAATACTTGTTTTATTCTAGAAATTTATTCTGAAACGCAAATAGTGTCCTAATAAATAGTGCAATTATTTAGGGGCTCTGTAGTATACCTTTTAATGCTCAGTCCTAGACTAGACTACAGCAACTATTCAAATATTTCGTTGTTTTTTTTAACGATACTTTCACTCTGCAGTGGCTGATGGATTTGATGGGAGGCTATGAGTTTTTGGCTCACGCAGAGCTCATGTCCATGATTGGAGGAAAGGCTTGTGATGACGAAGCTATGACAGATGACCTGTGCAGTAATGCCATATTTCTAATCTGTGGATTCGACTCTGAGCAGCTCGATGCTGTAAGTTTTGATTATTATTGTTAACGTAATTTTAGCTGTCTTAGACGTTATGGTATAAAATTCCTCTCTAAAATTATATTATTATTATTATTCAATATTATTTATTACCACAATTATTAGGCCTATGCTCTTGCTGCTTATCGGCCATCCGATCATAAGATTCGACATTTTGGTAATTAATTCTGTTACACTTATTTTGTTATAGGCTGTGAATTAAGTGGCAGGCCTATTTACAGAATGTATACACTCATTATTTTGAATACTTAATTATCATTGGTTTAAATTCTCCTTTTCTTACTGTATACGCTATTTTTTTATGCAGGATCTGCATAACCATATTTTGAAAGAAATGGTAGCATGTATTATACTAGGAGGTGCCCATGGCTTCGCCCACGATAATTCATTTAAAAATTAAAAATTAAGAGTATAATAATTATTAAAGCATTATATTTATTAACACTTGCATGCGAATCATTCATAAACTAAGCCATTAATAATATTAATGAAACAGCTAAAATTCCGGTTTCAGAATACATTCTAAAATTAGAAAGCGCCCCCTGGGAAAACTATATCAGAATCGATTATGCAGTTCCAAAGAAACCTGTGAACACATAATACGTATTGTTTCTCAAATGTTTATTGACATGAATATGATGTGAATTTTATTTGATCAATTCAGTGTATTTTTCAGAAATTATATAATGTTTCAAGGGAAGGAATGGTTTGTTTGAATTATTATCAGCGATATTTCAAGAGTTAAACCATCAATATTTTACAGCTGTTGCCCCCGGCTTCGCCCGCCATTATTCATTGACTCCAGGATTTTAAAGAAATTTACACTGGTAGATTATTAAAAATGTTTGTGGTTCAGAGCTATGAAAATTGTAAGTAAAAATAAAATTAGAATATTTGTTCATTGTGTTCATTTCACTTAGACCTTATATAATAGCGGTTTACCTAATTTTGTAGTCGTCATGAAAGTTTACACTGCGAGAGACGAACATCGCCGAGTATACCCGATGTCTCACGAAGCGGGCGAGCGAGCAAGCACGCTATTTAGGGCCGTTGAATTGTATAAGAGTAGATTCATTCAGTTATGTAATCATAATAAAATTGTGGCAAATCAGACACCGAACTCAGGTAAACATACATCCTCTATCATCCTGAATTTCTCGTCCCTAGTTATAGGTATCAATAGCAGTACACAACTTCCGTTAAAAAACCGGGTGTACATCAATTGAACGCGAACTGATTAAAAATGCATCAATTGAGCGCGGTGTCAGTTTTGGGTGTTCATCAATTGAGCGCGGTGGTTAGTTATGAAATGCGTCAATTGAGCGCGATTATAAAGTAATTCTTCTACATACTGTTGCCTCTTTTTATATGTAGGTTTGAAATGTTGTGTGCAAAGTGTGGCAACGCTGATCCTAGAGAATTTTTGTTTTAATCTAATTAGTGTATGGTAACATTTGTATGTAATTTGTCTTTGTTTCACATCTCCTCTTGTGTCATTTAACGGTTACCATTACTTGTAATTCGAACAGGGCTGTAATGGATAGTGACTGTGTACTACTACAGCATGTTGTAAGCGAGAAATCCTCTGATTTAATATTACTAAGTGAATATAAGTGAGCGTTGCGCTCAATAATTGATGCATTTCAAAATTGACCGCCGCGCTCAATTGATGCATTCAGTTCTGGTAAAATTTTCTCTTGCGCTCAATTGATGAACTCCGAAAAAACCGTAATATAAAAAAGATACACTCTATATTTTTAAAGCTCATTTAATCATTAAGTTAAGGCAAAATAGACGACAGTATATATGTAGCAACTGCCCAATTATTTTGGAATACTATTATACATAGGTCTACATTATAGTATGTTAATATTTTACAGGCAATGATGCCCACAATACAAGGGCATATTCCAGCAGGAACATCTACGATGGAATTTTTACACTATGCTCAAGAAGTTGATTCAGGTAGGATGAAGTGTTTAACAATTTCTTCAACATAATTTCGTAACAGAATAAACTGTTCTTTATGTAGTGAATATTTCATATATAATCCAACGAAAAAAAATAGATTTAACTTAAGTGACAATCCACTGCCTATTCTATAATCCAACAAGAAGGAAACTAGGTTAAAAAATATATTTAACAGCAGTTAATACAGCTTACTGACAACCCACATTACAGTAAACAGTGGATTTGCATTGATTGCCTATAGAAATACATGGGATAGTAAGAAGTTAGGAATACACTACATTTTCAATTAAGATCCTTTAAAAATAAAATTTATTACAGGAAAATTTTGTCAATATGACCGCGGAATGATAAAGAACATATGGTATTATGGTCACTTCTCACCGCCGGAATACAATCTGAGCAGAATCACAGCCCCAGTAGCTCTGTTCTACAGCGAGAATGACTGGTTGGCATCTATATCGGTAAATATACAACAAAGGCATTGTAATGCTTTAATGCGTAACTACAGGTAAACTATTATTGAGTAGTAAGAGGGAAGAAACTGTGAAAAAAAAGTCGTCCTGCAGGTTTGCAGTGAATAATTGCTCTACCGGTTGATTGGGAAAGAAAAGTTATGATCACATAAGAATCGAAGCTGTCAATGAATCAGGAGAGAAGTGAATGAAAAGTACCTTTAAATGCTTTGGCTACATACTTAGAAATAGAAAGTTGAAACTTAAAGATAATAAAATATTGATAAAAAAAACCTTTAACTTAGTGTATTTGGGTCCAGCATTTATAAAATAAAATATAACACATATATAAACACATTAAACAATGCTGCAACAACCATTAAAATAATCACATATTTTTGAAGTTGTTTTATGTAAGATATACTACGACTGATCCCAGAAGTATCATCATAGAAAAACAGAACTTACAGCATAGAGTTAACCCTCGATATAATGCCCCTCTTTACAGTGCCACCCTCGCACTGTGCCAACAAATGCAAGTGATCGGATCTTCTCCCATATGAAATACATAAGAAACCTCGTTATTGTGACAATTCCTTTAGTGCCAGTGAATATAAGACAAGATTTTTTACAAAATATAGTTTACAGCTATTTTTTTAAATTGCAGAATTCTTTTAAAAGTGGCATAAATGTTAGGAAGAGTATTCAAGAAACATACTGTACTGTATTTCTAAGAAGCGAGTGTTCACCTGCCAGTAACTATAAAAGTGTGGTGGAATGAGGAAGCTATGTTAAGAAGTTGGACAGACAGCTTGCGTGAGGGTGGAGCAGGTAGAAAGAGCCCTTTATACAATGAGGCATTCTAAACATTCACTTCTTTCAGTCCAGTGTCTATTCAGCTGTTAAACACTACACTACAGTTACTCGTAAGATTGTTAAAATGAAGAGAGCTGTTGTTACAGTTTAAGAGAACGAGAAGTTTGTGAATACAGTGAAAGATTTCCCAAGTCTAGAAAGCAGGTTTTTTCATTATAAAGGGGGGAACTGTTAAGTCAAACATTGTGAGAGAGAAAAATGGTTATTTGCCTTTTAAATCTATTTAATTTTTCTTTCAAAATACAGGACAATAAATTAATACGGCACTGTATAACGCCACTTTTATTTTTAAAACTAAGTTTTGTTTAGTGCCACCGTCGCTTTGTGCCACTGAAAGTTAGAGAACGGATAGTGGCATTATATCGAGGGTTGACTGTAGTTCCCCAATACCCCATTATGAAAAGTGAATGTAAAATGTGATTTGGGATCTTAGGTTCTTTGGTTGGCAGAGGTAAGTTACGTTAAAAAACTTCCCTTTTCTTTGAACATAAATCCGGCAGTTCGACTGACAACCAAATACAGAATATAATGCTAATTCATTGGTGATATTGGTAATATAGATATTAGTAATATTAAAACTATGTATCCTGTTGTTACAACAAAGTATTATTTCCCACGCTATTTGGTAATAGCTTAGCCACCAACCTTATACCGGTAGTTGTGTGGCTACTTGTGTTTTAAAATAATAATAATAATAATAATAATAATAATAATAATAATAACAACAACAATAATAATAAAAACAATAAAGAGCTAGTTTTTTTTTTAATTCCCAAAAATACAGAACCCTATTTTACCAGATGGCATATTAGGGTTATAGTTTAAACATATATACAGAGTATACAGTAAACTACATACGTATTACAATTTGGCAAAAACACTATTCATGAAACTTAAAACAACTTTGTAACTTTGCTTATTTAAGAAGAGACGATAGATCGGTGTAGTGAAGTCAAAATTAAAAAAAAAATATATAATATTAACTGATAACGTTCAAGCTTAAATAAAGGACAATGAAATAAGAGATGCCTAACAGATTGGCTTTCCTCTTTACATTTACAATTTGCAGAGGTAGAAATAAAGCGCTAGTTCAACCATAATTTATTATATCTTACGAAATGCTAAATTTTGATTACAGGATTTTGGTACTATAAGCCCCCCTTATAGATATTTTCCAATGAATATAACTACAGTCTAATGCCGTCCAAGCATAGGAACTGCATTTTCAACCATTAAACTTTGAAAATAATTATATGATTTGAACAGAAACAGAATCTTCCAAAAATCATTTTGTTATTATCTTATGAAAATGAAATGTAAAATTTCTGTTTTCAGGATGTTGAGCAGCTATTCGTCAATCTAGGCAACCCAATAGGAAAATTCAAAGTGCCTTTCTCTAAATTCAACCATTTAGACTTCATGTGGGCATTAGATGCACCTGAGTTAGTATACAAGGACGTAATTAAACTCATGAGTAGTTACTAATCCATCATATTTTTTCAACCAAAAACATAGGTTTTGATGACAATATACAAAAGAGGAATGTCGTTGATTTTATGAGTCACTTGTGCAAGTTTCTAAGAAAACAACAATGAAGATGTGGTGACAGAGAAAAAGAGTGAATATTAGTCGAAAACAAACATCTGTGAGGAAGAAAATAAATCCAACATTGTAGAAAAAAGCATGTTATTGATGGGATTGTTTCATTTTCTGGAATATTTCAATGTGCTATCACTTATGTTATTTCAAAACCCATGCAGTAATAAATTAGGGAGATACTGCAATAACAAGGTAAGTAAAGTAAAGTACAAAAAAAAACTCCAGTCGAATAAAATTTGATTAAAAATACTTTTGTTTTTGTGTGTGTGTGTGTTTTTTTTTTAAATCGGCTCTATTTACATTCCTTTCAGCTTCGAGGCTATATCAGCAGTTCAGGATCTGTGTCTGTTCAGTAGGCTATGAAACTATTGATTGTCAACTATTTTATGTGTATTTTATGGAGTAAAATTCAACCAATATAATTTAAAATGCTTTTGATATAGGATGAAATAGTGAGGATGATTCATGGTATCTAAATATCCAATTCGGCATTTGCCTTTACGACTTGGGAAACCATGAAAAAACGCTTGTCAGTCAAATTGGCAGTCCACGTTATTTGAGCCTGGGACCTCTCGAATGAGAGTTCAAGACGTTACCATCTCGCCCACCTTGCTCGGTACTTTCAATTTTTATTACTTTCCTGCATATACTTAGTACAGAGAAAGAATTGTGATCATTTCACGATTCCTAGAAATCGAAAAAGGGGTTTTTTGAATGTCGTCTGTCTGTCCATCTGTGGACAAGCACAGCGGGTATACGGCTCGTTCTATTTACTCCCTTTTTTAAATTAAGGATTTTTTAAATGTTATGGAATCGCCTATAATTTGGTTTTTATCACTGAAATATTAAAAAAAATTCATGATAATTTTTTATTTATTTTTAATAATGAAAAAATGGCTCTCACGATTTTAATAAAAATGTAAAATTAAAAATAGTCTATCTATGACTAATAAAACGGTTATATCCGTTTTCTGTGAAAATTACTTAGGGAGTACTCTACTGGATCCATTTTCGATTTTTCTAGGTTATCTCCATTATACTAGGCGATACATGAAAACTTGGCAAAGTAAAGTTGTAGAAAAAATTAAAATGAACATTTTTTGTAAAACAATTTTTTTTAATTAATAGATTTTAAGATAAAAACAAAATCAATGACTTAAATGCGAATGTCAGAACAAACATTTCTAAAATATGAATGGTATTGTTGTGTAGCCCACAGTAACAAAAAAAAAAAAAAAAAAAAAAAAAAAAAAAAAAAAAAAAAAAAAAAAAAAAAAAAAAAAAAAAAAAAAAAAAAAAACTATAATCTACGCTACTTATTGTTGTGAAATGCAGTCAGTATACCTCAGTTGTAATGAACACACCAAAACCAATCAGAGAGAGGTGGTTTGGCTAACAGGCAAGCGGTACTGGGTTCAAATCAAACCTCGTGGCCTTGTTGACTTTGGTTTTTCAAGGTCTTCATTCGCAAAGGCAAACGCCGGATTTCTAGGACTCGTTTACTTTCCATAACTCACCGCCGCTGTCACCGGATATTGTAATCGTTTAAACTGGGTATCAGAAAAGAAGCCATTACTGAACAATAGAAACATCCACACGTATGAATTATTACACGAGTCTACTGGTAGGCCTACACGCAAACATCATAAACATGTTATTTGACCTATACGCAGTTAAACCACGCAAAATAAGTTAAATAGTAATGGTAATAATAATAATAATAATAATAATAATAATAATATTAACAACGCTCATAGTACTGCTATTATAATAAAGGTAATAGTAAGCTTAAATGTAGATTACTATATTTTCTTGAACAAGCCTGAATAATTTAAAAACTAATGAAATAATTCAGATATTGTACAACATAGGTCCATAAAAAAAAAACTCCGCATGAAAATATAAATTAAAGCGAACGAAAGTCATATAATATTGATTTTGTTTAATCTGTATTCTCTTTTATTTTATATTTATTTTACCAAGGAAATCTATTGAATAGTCGGTGCAATTATTTATTCAGTTAACATATTTGATGCTTCAAGGATATGAAAAATTCGTAAGATTCTAAAATAGATTTAACCTGGAGGTTATACATTAATTCTTCAATGGTACATACTAACCTCAATAAAGTATTCTTAAAATGTATATGTGAGAAAGTTCGTGAAACATATTTTTCACCGTTTATTTTTATAGTGGCATGAATGCATTTTAAAATTTACGTGTATTTTTACTGGTGAATTAGCTTTAAACGTTTAATTTCTTAGTAGATTGTTATGGCCCGGGCGGCTTGGGCCGCTTAAATCCTAAAAGGGAAAGGTAAAACTAAGATAAAGAAAGAAAGTAGATTGTTATGTAAGTTAGCTTAAGCGATAAGGAGCAACACGAACCTTGATCTTGCACTCTACGGCAACAGTCACAGAGAGAAAGTAGGTTTATCGGCATACGGGAAGGTCAAAGTAATTAAGTAGGCTACATACATAATACTATATCATATACTTTTATAAAAACGTAATGGATCTTGTCTGTCTGTTTCTATTTGTCGCAAAAAGTACTACACTGATTGAGCTTAAATTCTACATGAACATAGTTTTTATACCGGAAAGGTTATAGGACTATAGTCGTTAATTCACTTTCGCTATTTCACCTAATATCATAGTCATTAAAATGCAATTTCAGTTAAAATGAACACAGGCTATGACAAAATAAAAATATGAACAAATGTTCACATACATTTAAGGGCCTACTGTAAGCCCAGAGATCCTAAAAATATAAAAGAATTTGTTTAGGAAAATGCAATATAAGGAGATAGGCCTACTTGGTAATAGCCTTTACACGACTATTGTATCGAAACATGCGTTAATTAATTAATTACATAATTACATAAATAATTACATAAATAATTACATAATTAATTACATAAATAATTACATAATTAATTGTTATATAATTATTAGCTCTTTAGTTATTATTATCATTATTATTATCATTATTATTATTATTATTATTATTATTATTATTATTATTATTATTATTATTGATTAGCTGGTTATCCGTCCGTACGGTCCAAAAAGTATTTTGCCGGTTTTTACCGTTGACGTTCTTCTGGAGTTTAGTACTATGCCTATCTGCATCTACCTTCTTGTGTAACGCTCTTCCGGTGTCTCGTTAGACCTTCGAGTAATATCTCTAATTTTAAACTCTGTAGCCGGGATAATCATACTCATTTTCTTGTACAGACGACATTGCTCTGGCTTTTGATCAAATGTAATGGAACATGGACTGTATGTTATGGCGAAATAAATGGCGTAGGTCAAATATTGAAAATAATTTTTCACAAATAAACAAATGAACTGGTTTTCATGGTGTTAAATGCAGACAGATGTGATTCTCAATTCCGGAAGAACGTCAGGCTCACGAGAAACGAAATACAGTTAGGCCTAATTTCTCGTAATTTTTCTCGGGTCAAGACTAAAAACCGAGAAAAATACTTGTCCACCCGTACGAAGGACATGTAACCACTTTTTATTATTATAAAATAAAATAAAATGGTTTTACTCCTTGCAAAAATTAACCCTGTCAAAAGAAAAACACTATAAGTTGCACAACTTTGAATTCGTAAGTATAATTGGTTTTCATACTGACAGATTGCTTGATTTAGTTAATATTATATGCATCCCATGAAAAAGTTATTTATCGCAATAAAACAGATTTACACACAAACAACAGATTTTCTATTCCTTAGTTCTTCAATATTAAAGGTTGACTTGAAACTAACGCCACGTAACGGGATATATAATTTATAAGAAAATGTCAACATTTAAGCAATGGTCCAGGGCATCGCAAGGCTTATAAAAACAAAATATGACGGACAAGGGTAAACTTTTTGGCAAGATGCGTGAAACAGTTATAAATTTTTCTTTAGAAAATTGTCTTAAATCTCTGAGGCAACTAATATTATCAAACATTCCATCGTTTCTACAATAAACTTAGTTTTAACTGTAAATGCTGATCCCGTCTTGTAGGCTACTATTCAGGAAAATGTAAAATGGATGTACAACAAACAACAGAAATAACGAACTTAACGGACAACAGACACAACAGAATCATTGTCAAACACCCAAGACTATCATAAAAGATATATGTCGCAGGCTAATTTATTGTAAATTCAATTTTTTTACAAAATGCTCAGATTTTTTACAAAGCGCCGGCAAAATTATTAATGACACATCCATTATGCAATTTGACTGGTTACCCTTCAGAGATTTAAAAAAAAACTCCGGAATGGAGTCACTCAGATTGCAGCAAATGTTACAGAAAAAACCGTTTCATGGTTAGAATTAATTGGAAGAAAATTGATTTATGCAAGCTACAGTGAAATGACTTGGTGATTATATTGTTGTCCATTGTAATATACTTGCAATACATGCAATATAACTTACACTTCTCAACTACATCTCCAGTAGACCTATATGGAGAACTACAAATTTGTAATTCAGTGCCTGTAAACCAACCTTTAATGATACAGACGGTAGTACCCAAGGCTTTTAAACAATTGTATAGTTTACTGATCTTGGGTAGTACCCACATGGTACACTACAGTTCTGCAATCCACCATTTTTACGAAAATATTTTGGTCCAGGATTAATCTTTGGAACAGGACAATTATTGCATTATATAATCTGGTTGGCTCCATTCCGGCTTTTTTTAAATGCCTGAAGAGTAACTAGTCAAATTGCAGAATGGATGTTTCATTAATAACCATATATTATTGTACTCGGGTCCCAATATTCTTGCTCTTTTATCACCACAGCTTGATTTCCTTGCAATGGCTCTGAATTTACTCTAGACAGAAATATACTAATCTATTTTTACTCGAGGGATAATTAATTGAAGTTTCTTGAACTATTGCTTTAGCTCTTTGATTAAGATTTATAACTTTTGGTTGAATTAATAATACAAAACATGTTTTGCCGAAAATAAATATAATTAGGCCTATAAAACTTAATGGCTTACTGTTTTACAAACCCTTGGCAATGAAATGTCAAATTTCTTCTTATGATAATCTGCATTGAGCAAATATTACTTAATAATGCATCTATGAAATTCTTTTTCAGTAGCTTAGGGAAGAAATTCAGCATCCTTCCTGATAATATAATAATAATCTCTTATATATATAAGGCTTTGTCCTGACTGACTGACTGACTTAATGACAGAGAATCAAGGTACAGCCTAAACTTAAATAAGTAGAGACTTGGAATTTTGAAAGTACCTTCGTTTCATAATGTAAGTGCTCACTATGAAAGGATTTTGCAAAATTTTGATTTTAAATGCCAAAATTCAAATGTTTTTGAGTATACTTAATCCATTTTTACACAGAATTATCAAATCGAAATCACAGTTCACATGACAACATATTGTTGCCGATGGTATCAGATGGGTTTGGAAATAAATGAAATGGGACTTTGAGAAATTAGAGAAGCTATCAATATAATTCATGTTATAAATATATATTAAAGAATGAAATCCACGAAAATAATGCAGTCACATAACTTTCTCTACCTAGGACATAGAGAAAACAATACGAGGTATGGTAATATGTATATTATTATATCGCAGGTTTTTGGGGATAGAAGTATGAAAGTGATATTGCATTTCTATTTAATTTCATCCCCAAAACGGTTTTATATAAATATTCCTCAAAGACAATACAATTTTATGTTACCGGAATTTCTGTTTCTTCTTATTTGAACCCCTACCAGGCTTACTGTGTACAAGCGATGGGATGCAGAATTCTACATCGTCTATGAGCCATAAAAAGCTATTGCAGTTCAGATACTTCGGTAAAAAGAAATAAACAAGATAACCAAATTAAGTATAATAAATGACAGATTAATTGCCCAAATTTATTCAAACTAAAATCATAAAATCTCATAGCCCGTGTTTGGTCTTAAAATGACCGTGAAGAGACGGAACATTCATTATAAATATTATTAACTAGAAAGAAGGCAAAGGTAAAAAGTTTAACAACATCATTTTAAATAACTATTAAAATGAGATTGCAGTGAATAGACGGAGAAGCTGGGAATTTCCCTAGCAGACCTAGCGGGTGCGAGATAAGGCAATGCAGTACTCAGGTACAATGTATCGGGAATCTCCCGAGATCTTATCACAAAGGGTACTGATCCACTTAAGTAATTCTAAGAAGTCGGCTATTGTGTTTAAGCCTTGCTTCTGATGTTGCTACTGATACAACACGCTGTCCGAACCTTCTTAGAAATCCGAGACGCTAAGTTGTGGGTTTTGAGAATAAGGGAAAATCCAATTGATTTCCGTGGGAAACTAACATATTATTATTGGTCGGGAGATTTGCCAATAAGAACTGGTCTATAGTACCACGTGCCGGGATTCACGAATAATAATTAAGAAGAGTAGGGATAAATGTTGGTCCAAGAAAGTTTTCTTTAGGCCTAACGTGGCACTGTAAAATCACACTACTTCAAGGCCCCGCGCCTATAACAGTCATATTCAACTCTACTTCAAGGCCCCGTGCCTAGAGCAGTCAACAGGACTCTACTTCAAGGCCCCGTGCCTAGAACAGTCAAAATCACTCTACGTCGAGGCCGCGTGCCTACATCAATCACTCTACTTATCTTTGAGGCCGCGTGCCCACAGAATTAATTGGACTTATAAAATTTTAGCTGTGGAATTAATCGACTTAGAAGGATTCTTACTTTCAATCGCGATTAGTCAAAATCATATACGGCAGCAATTGTATCACTAGTAACGATCTACCGAGAACTTGCAACAATACTAATTATTCACAAACAAATTTTGTAATTATTGTCAATGACTGGACTTGTATTTCCAACGTTTTGAATAAACAGAATATTCCTTCAGTGTTCAAAGAAACTGCATTATTATTCAAGCAATAATATTAAGGTGTTCTTCGCTTCCTACCCTGAAGCTAGAGGGAAGTGCTCAACGATCGACTGGCAGACCGGAGGCGGGTTCAACAAATCAGAAATATTCAGTATATGCATTATACTGTGGCGCCCAGGCAACCATCATTTTCCACCGAACCGCTGTACATGGCTATTTCCCAACGTGAGGCACGAGTGAAGCTGGACATCAAGGATCACCAACTTCAAAAATCATCCCAAAACGGAAGGAAGACACCGCAGAATTTCTAGAACGTCACCCGTAAAGGCACCGCTGGAATTCAAGATCGTGGTACATCAGTTCCGGAGACCGCCGCAGAAAACATCAAAAATCACCAACAGATAAGAACTTAAATATACATAGAGTTTCAGTAAAGTAAACAATTTTATTATCAATAATTTAAGAAACAGTAAATATTAATTAAATAAATTAGTAAGCCTGACATCAAATAATATTTTTTTTAAAAGTTTGCAATTTAAGATCAAAGTAAAATTAAACTGAAACTCACTAAGTAAATTAAAGAATAAATTCAAGTAAAATAAAATCTTTTTCAAATTAAAAGAACTCAGGCATATCGAATATTTATTGTGCAAGGGTATAATTATACATGTTATGCATTATATGTTGAACTTCTTAACCAAAGGTAAGGTAGATCGTAAGAGTGTATCAGTACCCTTATAATTTATGTATGTGGCTTAGAAACGGAAAAGTTACTAGGAATAAAATTAATATGGAAGGTGGAGAGGGGCACGACTTGCTTACTGGTGAGGAAATAAATAATTGTAGAATGGAGATTAACAATGAGAACAGTGTCGCGACAGGTGACGGGGTTTTGGAGCAGGGAGTTGATAATAGGCAGGAAAATATTGCAACAAATATTCAGCTGACCGAGAATGATAGTGTAACTGAACATAGGCCTAGGGAATTGAATCAAACTATAGACCCGAATTCTATTGCATATTTGATAGCTATGATGAGGGAATCTAAGGAAGCTATGATGAAGGGACTAGAAAAATCAAGTAACGATACTAGGGAAAGTATTAAGGGGTTAGAAAAATCTAGTAAGGAAACTAGGGAAAGTATCAATGAAACTAGGGAAAGTATCAATGAAACTAGGGAAAGTATCAATGAAACTAGGGAAAGTATAAAGGAACTAGAGAAAAATTCTAAGGAAAATATGAAGGAACTAGAGAAAAATACCGGGGAAAAGATAGAGAAACTGGGAGATAGGATAGACCAATCGGACCAAGAACATAGGCAGAATATAGATAGGCTTGAGAGGGAGCTTAATAATATAAAAGAGGTCCAATCTAACATATGCAACGAAATCAGGGGAGAACTCTGTAGGGAACTTAAAGAAAGTGAAAAAGCAATGAGGCAAGAAATTAGTGAAAGTCAAGGGGAAATTAGGTCTGAATTAGAGGCTAATATGGCATCGGTAGATAGAAAAATAGAAATGCAGGGCAAGAAATATGAAGAAAAATTATTCAATGAAAGGAAAATTTTGGAGAAGGAAATACAGAAATCGGAGTCTAGCTTGAAAAAGAATATGGAGACTCAGGTGGGAAAAGTAAAAGTAGGGTTAGGAGACAAAATCTCGGAAGTAAATGACAAGGTAGTGCATTTAGAAAATATATTAGCGGTTAAAATAGGGGAAATCTCTAAAGAAGTAAGCACGGTAGCTAAAGAGGTCGAAAATCGTAGGCCTGTAGCAAATAACTATGCTGTAAATTGTAGTGAGAGTATATGTAATGGAATAGGAAATACATATAGGCCTCCTAGTGTTGCAAATGAGTCCTGTAATACAGTACACGAGACGGTAGCCACCAGCGTGCCGGTAGTTAGCGATAATAGGATTAATATATGTAATTTAATAGGAAATGAGGTATCACTTCCCAGCTTCAATGAGAGCAACACGAGCCCTCAGAGCTTCTTGAAATCTGTTGAAGAATATTTTACTTTACGGTCTATTCCATCTCAGTACAAAATGTTGATCCTCGGTAGAGCCTTAAAAGGAAAAACAAAAGAGTGGTTTGAACTTACAGTACACCCGGAGTGCAACTATGAGGATTTTAAGCAGTTATTCTTAGCAAGATATTGGGGTGAGGCGAAGAGAGCTTTAGCTAGAAATGAGGTCTATAATGGGAGATATTCTCCTAGGGGCAACGTCTCTCTATCGGACCATTTCCTAAGAGTTATAGGCCTAATCAAGTTACTAGACCCCGGAATGCCAGAACGCGAGGCCATTCAGCTTGTGACGAGACATTTTCAGCCGGAAATATGTAACCTGCTTATAGTATCATGTCCCCAAACTTATAGCAAGGCTTTGGAGTTATTATCTAGTTTCGAAGTAGGAACTAACAGAGAAGAGCGTAGCGATAATAGGAGACAAAATGGACCGGATAATATGCAAATGAATCAAGATACGAGAGGAGGTCCAAATAATGACAGAGGTAGATGGAACCAAGGACATGCCAACAGAAATGCGGAATCGAACAGAGGACCCCCTAATAATAACTCATATAGAAATAATGGGAACCAAAACTGGAGGGGAAATAATCAAGAGAATAGGCCTCAAGACAGACAAGTAAATAATGTTCGATTTCATGGCAGGATGCAGAACGAAGTAGGAGAACGAATTCCAGAAAACCAGGGGGGCATTAACATAGAAGGTGAAAGGAATCAGGCGCATAGCACGGGAAACCACAATGATATTCAGGGAGACATTCGTCACAGAAATGACGAAAGGCATGTAGCGCAAGACAGGCCTTTAAACTACTAGGAGACGCATTTGGAGGTCGAAATGACGTCACACAGACCGAGGGATTAAAAGGATTAAAAAGACCTGATAATGAAAATAAAACACGAGAGAAGGGGTGCGTAGTAGGATGTGCAAATAGAGAGGGTATAACACCCACATATCCGCCATTAATAAGGGTAAAAATAGACCAATTTGAAGTCGATATGTTGGTGGACACTGGCTGTACTTTTTCTCTAATAAACGAAAAATTCTATGAAACGCTGAAAGCAGCTAGAGTGCGCGTTCAGGAATTGAAAGTACATGGCCTATACGCACAAACTGCAATTGGTGCCAAATCCCATAAAATTGAGCATCAGTGTATGTTGCCGTTGGAAATTGAGGGAAAGAAGTTAGAAGTCTACTTTTTGACAATAAAACATTTAGCACATAAATTAATTCTGGGTTGTGATTCTATGACAGATCAACTAATGAGAATAAATTTTGAAGAAAATTGGGTAGAAATGGAATTAGATGAGAAAGAAAAGTTACGTGTACCGTTTTTATCTAATGAGAATATAATTACTAAGGAGTTGGAGTGCCAAAATGAAGATGTATTATTACGCGAGCCTTTCGTGGTGGAATCAGTTGTAGTACAAGAGGGAAATAGTATCGACGAATATAGGCCTATGGGAATTAAACCGGCCGTATTTATATATGAAGGTGATAATGAGGCTGATTGTGACGAAAGTGTCGCAGAGTTACAGGGAATGGAATCTGATATTGTTTGGGAGGACGAAGAATATGATCATTTGTGCATTAAGGGTTCTAATAATTATGTAGATGAAAATGAATGTGAAACGGTACACGCGAATTTTACTAACATTAGTCAGAATGGAAGAAATGAAGAGGAAAATGTTGATATCGAATTAATTCTCAGGGAGAAAGTAGAAGAAATTGATGTGCTGTCAGATGGTCAAAAGTCGACTTTATATAACATGCTATATAAGAACAAATCAGTGTTCAGTTCAACTCCAGGCCTATTTCGGGGTTACCAACACAAATTTAAATTAAAACAAGAAATTCCTGAGCGTCGCTATAAGAGTAGGCCTGTACCAATTTCAATGATGGAAGAAGCCGGTAAGCAAATAAATCCGATTTGTGGTGTAGTGAAAGCACATGGAAAACTACGCTTAACCTTTGACTCTAGTTATCTTAAATTATTCATAGAAGCAGAAAATTTTTGGGCAGAACCAATAAAGGATATAAATCCGTAAAATGTATTCAGATGATCAGTGATTTTGTGTGACGTCATTTATCGACAATGTATTGTAAATATGAACAAATTAGAGGAAAGCAAGGAATAACCGAAAGGCATTGTACTGAGCTGGAATAATGTAGGCCTATAACCTGTAATGTATATTTTACGCGGTAAAATAGCTACTGGCATGATAGGTTATCAGTTCCACATAGGTTTAGGATTAGAGGAATGGGTATGAATGAGAGTAAAATATGCGTGTGTATTTTGCATTGCAATATATTGTATTGAAATTGCGGTGAGGGCTGAATGAGCGCCCTTGTCATAAAAAAAAGTGTTTTTATACATTCTTTATAACGTAGTGTAATAGTAGTGAGAACTGATTGATCGACCTTGTCATAGCCTCATGAAAAAGTGTTTTTATGCCTTCTTTATAATATAGTGTAGGTGTAGTGAGAACTGCTTGATCGACCTTGTCAAAGTCTCAATAATAAAAAAAAAAAAGTGTTTTTGTTTTTCTTTATGCATTCAATATATTTTATAAAATTTCAGTGAGAACTGCTTGAGCTTAATTTTCATGGTCTCACGAGGGTATATCGGTAAATTTATGGTGTTTACGTAAAATTTTGTTGTAATTTCTTGGTCGTGCAATAAACCAAGTAATACGTACAAGCAACGTAACACTACAGGAAACCGCAAGATGTATGAATGCATGAATGTGATAGGTTCAGAAAACTTGTACATGGGGGACAGGATTTAAGGTGAAGTCTCGTGTCAGGATAGGAATTAAATTAGTTATGTATTTGTGTAAGATAGTTGCAACACTGGAGGAAAATAAGGTATAATATTTTGTGGAGAGATGCAGTATATTCAGCCAGTAAGTCAATCATAGGCTATGATGATTCCTGTCTTAATAGACTGGGGCATATATTGCAGTTCAGATACTTCGGTAAAAAGAAATAAACAAGATAACCAAATTAAGTATAATAAATGACAGATTAATTGCCCAAATTTATTCAAACTAAAATCATAAAATCTCATAGCCCGTGTTTGGTCTTAAAATGACCGTGAAGAGACGGAACATTCATTATAAATATTATTAACTAGAAAGAAGGCAAAGGTAAAAAGTTTAACAACATCATTTTAAATAACTATTAAAATGAGATTGCAGTGAATAGACGGAGAAGCTGGGAATTTCCCTAGCAGACCTAGCGGGTGCGAGATAAGGCAATGCAGTACTCAGGTACAATGTATCGGGAATCTCCCGAGATCTTATCACAAAGGGTACTGATCCACTTAAGTAATTCTAAGAAGTCGGCTATTGTGTTTAAGCCTTGCTTCTGATGTTGCTACTGATACAACACGCTGTCCGAACCTTCTTAGAAATCCGAGACGCTAAGTTGTGGGTTTTGAGAATAAGGGAAAATCCAATTGATTTCCGTGGGAAACTAACATATTATTATTGGTCGGGAGATTTGCCAATAAGAACTGGTCTATAGTACCACGTGCCGGGATTCACGAATAATAATTAAGAAGAGTAGGGATAAATGTTGGTCCAAGAAAGTTTTCTTTAGGCCTAACGTGGCACTGTAAAATCACACTACTTCAAGGCCCCGCGCCTATAACAGTCATATTCAACTCTACTTCAAGGCCCCGTGCCTAGAGCAGTCAACAGGACTCTACTTCAAGGCCCCGTGCCTAGAACAGTCAAAATCACTCTACGTCGAGGCCGCGTGCCTACATCAATCACTCTACTTATCTTTGAGGCCGCGTGCCCACAGAATTAATTGGACTTATAAAATTTTAGCTGTGGAATTAATCGACTTAGAAGGATTCTTACTTTCAATCGCGATTAGTCAAAATCATATACGGCAGCAATTGTATCACTAGTAACGATCTACCGAGAACTTGCAACAATACTAATTATTCACAAACAAATTTTGTAATTATTGTCAATGACTGGACTTGTATTTCCAACGTTTTGAATAAACAGAATATTCCTTCAGTGTTCAAAGAAACTGCATTATTATTCAAGCAATAATATTAAGGTGTTCTTCGCTTCCTACCCTGAAGCTAGAGGGAAGTGCTCAACGATCGACTGGCAGACCGGAGGCGGGTTCAACAAATCAGAAATATTCAGTATATGCATTATACTGTGGCGCCCAGGCAACCATCATTTTCCACCGAACCGCTGTAAAGCTATATCAAGCGTTTTCTGAGGGAATAGTTTGAGAGTGATAAGTCGTTCTTCCTACTTCAAATTCTAAATACCTATATAAGGACCTATAATTTGAAAATCGAAAGTCCTTCAAAAGTTAATTTCCAATTACAAAATAAAAAACCCGGGCGACGCCGGGCCTTTTAAGCTAGTCTCTATATATATAAAAGGCTTTGTCCTGACTGACTGACTTAATGACAGAAAATCAACGTAGAGCCTAAACTATAATAGGTAGAGACTTGGAATTTTGCCAGTACCTTCGTTTCATAACGTAAGTGCTCACTAAGGATTTTGCAAAATTTTGATTTTATATGCCAAAAATCAAGTGTTTTTGAGAATACTTAATCCCTTTTTACACAGAATTATAAAATCAAATTCACAGTTCACATAACATATTGTTGCCAGTGGTCTCAGATGGGTTTGGAAATAAATGAAACAATCTACTCTTATACAATTCAACGGCCCTGAATAGCGTGCTTGCTCCCTCACTTCATGAGACGTATGCTCAGCGATGTTCGTCTCTCGCAGTCTAATCTTTCACGAAGAGTACAAAATTAGGAAATTAGTTTTTTTTATTATATAAGGCCTAAGTGAAATGAACACAATGAACAAATATTATAATTTTATTTTTACTTACAATTTTCATAGCTCTGAACCACAAACACTTTTAATAAACTGCCAGTGTAAATTTCTTAGAAATCCTGGAGTCAATTAATAATGGCGGGCACCAGCATTAATATATTGATAGTTTAACCCTGGAAGTAAAGCGGACAATAAAAATCCAAACAAACCACTCCTTCCCTTGGATAATTATACAATTTCTGAAAATTACACTGAATTTATCAAATAAAATTCACATCATATTCATCTGTCAACAAACAGTTGAGAAACAATACGTATTGTGTTCACAGGTAGCTTTGGAACTGCATAATCGAATCTGAGATCGTTTTCCCAGGTGGCGCTTTCTAATCGTGGAATGTAGCCTACTCTAAAGCTGGAATGTAGCCTACTCTAAAGCTGGAATTTTAGCTGTTTCATTAATTATTAATGGTTTAGTTTATTAATGATTCGCGTGCAAGTGTTAATAAATATAATGCTTTAATAATTATTATACTCTTAATTTTTAATTTTTAAATTAATTATCGTGGGCGAAGCCGCGGGCACCTGCTACAGTAGTATAACATGCCGATAAATTGCAAATTATTTTGGTTGTTGTAACACATCGCAACACACGTATAACTCTTCTGCCGACAACAAATAACAGCAAAAATAATAATAATAATAACAACATTATGAAAAGAGTTTTGCTTCAGTGGTTAGTATTTTACAGTGCACCATTTAAGATACTCAACTCACATTGAGCTGCAGTTAAAACATGCACTGCTGTGAACTTACTACCAAATATATTTTCTGAAACTAGAAAATATAATAGATGTCTTGAAGTGTATCACAAATCTGAACTCGTTATAGTTCTATTACGCGTATTTTATACACTCACTAGTCCATTGTGTTGCGAATAGTGCTTACATTAAAAAATCAAACCTATGTGAGTGTGCTGACCCCTCCACATGCAAGGGGCTAAAGAAGATTTGTCTATGAAAAATTTGGAAGAAATTTATGATAAAGTAGGCTATTGAACCAATCATAAACAATGGTGGAATACTTCAACCGTGATAACTCACGTTTAGGTTTATCACTTTTAACTACTTTGTATTTAAACAACGAAGAAACGCTTATCTCATAATTGCAAAAAGGTATCATTATTTTGTACGCATTACGAATTTAACAGCTATAAAGAAATCAACATTCATAACCTTTACACTATCTATTTTTTTAGACAGTCGAAGGTAAAAGAAACACTTTTAGCCGTAGATTATACTGACTAAAGAGAAAAAAGTATGCCACCGAGTGGCTCAAAATTATGGTAATCCAAGGTAAACAACTCTGATTGCTTCATATGGAAAATACTATGATTATGAAGTACTCAGGTTGATACAAATTCAAGATTCTAAAATTCAGTACGCCTTTTTACATGTGAAATTTCTTACGGAGATTGCAAAAATCGCCTTACTTCGTGGGTGAAAAGCGTTGTTCTTGGTAGCCCTGTGCCAGAAAATCAATAACAGCCGTCTGTGCGCACCAATATGGCTGGCTACATGGTGGATTGGAAGAGCAGGATCCATCGCCTGGCCACCCAAGTCACCCAATCTGACCACTCTGGACTTTTTTTCTGGGGCTGTTGTGAAGATTGTTGCGTTTCAAGAATAGAGACAACGTATTACAAGTGCAGAAGCATTAGTCACTACACAAATGCTAACAGAACATCTGGCGGGAGGTGGAATACCGTTTAAATGTCTGCAGGGTAATTGGAGGTGCACACATTGAGTTCCAATTGATCATTTATCGAAACTCGGCTAGTTTCTACTTCAAGTTATTAAAAATACATGTTAATGAATCATTGTTTATACTTCAAATTATCACTTATTTCTCGATCCCTCTAAGCGCTCCACCCTGTATTAATAAGTGATAAGTAATGGTATGCATATGTAGCCTACTGTTAATTATTGTTACATGCATAATTATGGGGCATTACATAATAACTAACACTTGTGCTGCATGTATAAATCTTGTTAACGTATCATGTTATTATGTATATTGTATAATATCCAGTGATTATGGAGTACTAACATATTTATCAAATTAAAAATAGCAAATAATTCTTAACATAAAAAGAATGCAGATTTAAAATATTATGGGCTAAACTTACAGTGTCAATTCAGATTGCAAGTTGATTACGGACTTAAAGTACTTCAGGGATATGGATGGGGAAGTAGATGAGTAGGGAAGAATTGGTGGGGAAGGCGTGGGAGGGAATGGGGAAGTGGGGAAGAAGAAAGAGAGTAAGGTATGAAGAAACTGAAACAAGGAAAGAAAAAAGAAACAAACAATCAATCAAAAACAAAGAAAAAAGGTAAAGATAGATGAAGACAGATATACAGAGACAACCAGAATCATTGCATATACGAGATGTAATATTCTTAAACAACTTGAACTCACTTTTTCAGTGATGAATTAAGTAATGCTGTAGTTTAAACAACTTTCATCAGAGTAAACAAAATCTTACATATAACCGTTTTCACTTAACACACTGGACGGTGAAAATAGTCATCTTATAGAGTGAAGATATAATCTCCATTTTCCGTGCAACTTGATAATGTAATTTAATTCAGTTGTCTAACTCAGAAAATAACCACGTATGGCCTTGAGAAGTTACACGAGTACGAAATTAATACAACTTACTTTGGTTTCGTCGTTATGGAGTAAATAACATAATTGCTACCGTAAAATAATTTTCAGCACAAACAGTATTAATCATCGTTTCCATTAGTTAAGCAAGAGAAGAGTAAGATACAGCTACCTGTATAGACTGCTTTTATCCATGCTTTACATTCCAAATCGTTACAAATCGTAAGTAGAGTGTCACTTGATTATTTAGCACAAAAAATAACTTGTTCTAGAAATCTAGCCTTGTGTATTATTTCCAAAGCTTGGTTCTTGTCCATAGCTACAAAGGTGCGGTGCTAGCAGATTAGGCTACTTTATTACGATCACAACCATCAAATATTAGAACCGGATAATTTAGTATAAATTTCTCGACTTTGCAGAGTCATTATGTATATTTGCTAAGGTGTACTACATATAAAACTGTACAGAATGTAAACTGCTGTACGAGACTGGTTTATACTACCTTAAAGTGAAAGTACGTGTAAAATATACGTAAAAAGAAGTTATGCCCTGAAATAATAGTTAATTTTTAACCTTATCTGTTCACGGTATTCTTTGTATTTGAAGCATCCTAAATGTCCTGTACTGCTTCATTAACGCGGTGTCAATTTTTTATGCGATTGCATTATGTTTATTAATGCAGCGAACCTAATTCCTGTTTTAACTCGACCGTCGGTTTGTAACCTTGCTTGTTACACTATCACTACCAAACACGTTGTTCGACTTTCTTCCAATTTTGCATGAATGTTCCTTTGAAGTCATTAAAAACGACGTATGTTTAATGGTTTTATTTTTTATTCTGTTTAAAAAAAAGTGTGCGTGGAACGCCACGCGACAGAAGTAACACTTGTTTTGATTTAAATTTTTTCAATTTTTGATATTGGATTTTTTCAATTTTGCAATATTGGACATTTTAATATTGGGTTTTGGACTTTTTTAATTTTGGATCTTTGAATTTTTAATTTTGGATTATTTAATTTTTGATCTTAGAATTTTTTATTTTTTAAATTTTGGATTTTTAAAATTTGGATTTTTTAATTTTTAATTTTGTTTTTTTAAATTTTGGAAATTTGGATTTTTTAATTTTTGATTTTTTTAATTTTGGACCTTTGAATTTTTTAAACTGTAAATGTGAGAACCTGAATCATTACAGCGACCGCGTCATTATTAGCATAGATATTTCACCCGATCGCTTGGGAGTTGGAGCTGTGTCAGCCGCGACGCAGAAACCCGCGTCATTGGCCAATTCTTGCGTGGGACTCACTGTACTATTCCCATTTGCAGGTCCACGTACTAGGTCTGAAAAATTTCCTAGTTGATTGATTGTTTGAGTTGATTGTTTTCTGTGCAGTCCGCTCCGAAACACGTTAGTAATTTCGTGACGGTTTTCAGCGTTACATTAATTTCGTTACGATTTTAGAGCGTTACACAACTTCCCGATTTACCCCTACCGCCACTAAAGAAGTTTTACTTCAAAAATATTTTAATGGTTTCGTTTCATCTAAGTTCAGTTTCATTCAACGATTCTACTCAAACGGTTTCCCTGCATTTATATATCAATTTTTAACAGTTTCTAAAAATAATTACCACATATAAATGGTAGTTGTGAACAGATTAATCAACTATATCATTCATTACACCTCTACCGCAAAGCAAACAGGTTTCTAATACTTTCACTAAAGTAAACTTGCAAACTAACTTCTAGCCAGTTCTCTCAGCACTCTTCAGTTGTAGATAAGGATTGAGCCATTAAAAGTGGAAGTGCTTTCATGTATAATATATTTTCAAACATTCCATGACAGTGTAGTGATAAAATGCATTTCTAAGTTCCGTCGTAATTTAATGGAAACAAATGTAAAACAGTGGTTATGTAGTTAATATTCTCAAGCAAGGAAGAAAAACTGCCTCCAGAATTTTCCATCCAATAACGTAAGTACAGTCGGTCAAATAAAAAACGTCGGGCGGTATTTGATTAAGTATCACGAACGAGCATATGCGCATGTACAGGAAGACTTAAGGTTAGGTTCACACACGCCTCTTGTCTATCCATGTATTTTCTTGATTATTTAGTCAGTTTTGTTCCAAAACAAACATGTATAGAAGGCTGTGGCTATATGCCTCAAATCCGCCATATTCTTGGTTGCAAATTTTTATAACATTATATTAATAGATTCGCGAGGAATATGTTTATTCAAGGAGCATTTTTTTAAAGATTTTATTTTATAATACCGGTACTTCTAGTGCAAAATCAATAACTTACGTCAACTTCTGCAACCAATCTTAGCATCGAAATACGCGTCCGGCCAGATCAACGTTTGCTATGAAAACTTCCGGTCGCATTATAGTAAAGTTCCCACCTCTTAGCTGCTCTTTCATAAATATGGAACCTTCTCGCTGCTTCAGAGACCGAAAAATGCAGGTCAATTACAGCCCTAACTACACTTTCTCTCACGTTAGCATTTGTATGTGGCGATGACACAAAGCAAAATGAATTATGACAATGCATTAAGTTGAATTACGTGTGTTGCGCTTTCCGCGTTGTTCATTTTTTCCATCCTTGTTCAAAATTTTCCCTCCTGCCGCATGGCCTCATATGTTCCGAAAATGACCTGTATTTTGTGTTTTTTATAGGAAACTTGTGAACTAATGCGTCAAAACTTTAATCTTAACAGGATACGAGTCCCGACGCTTTTTATTTGACCGACTGTACATCAAATTTTAGGTCGTCCTGACCACTTCCACATTTGCGGGCCTGTTTCTTAGAACTGGCTAATATTATTCTAGTCCAGTCACCAGGTACTGAAAATTGGGTTTGCCTGGAAAAAGGTCCGAAGTTAATGATTTTTTAGTATGTTGTATATGGGTATACTGAGGTGTAGAATCAAAGTTTTCCAATTCGAGAACCTTGTGCTAACTTCAGGGCAGCCGAAATACCCCGAAATTTTTGGCTTTTTTCAATGTTTTCCTTATAACTCCTAAACAGCGCGTTTTATCTGAAAATACTCTATTATAAAAATTAAAGGGCAATAAATTTGCTACAATTTTCACTTTTTAAACGTTTTTTAAGTCGAATACGTACCGAGATATGGAGCTTCGAAATTTCGAGTTATTTTTCAAAATATTGAAAAACCGCAAAAAATGCAGGATTTTCCCTAGTAAATTTCATCTCCCAACATTTCTATATGGATAATAATAGTAGTAATGGTAGGTGAATCTAAATTAATAAATTTAACATCATCATCCCCCTCCCTCCCCCCGTCAGGACGTTCTGTTGGGCGATTTCCTTGAAGGCCGTGGAACGGCTTATAGTCCAGTCACCAGGTACTTTTGCCTGGAAAAAGGTCCGAAGTTAATGATTTTTTAATATGTTGTCTGTGGATATTCTGTGGTTTGGAATCCAAGTTTTCCAATTCGAGAACCCTGTGCGAACAGCCGAAAAACCCCGAAATTTTGGGGCTTTTTTCAGTGTTTTCCTTATAATTCCTAAACAATGCATATTGGCCTAAAACACTCCATTACAAAAGTTAAAGGGCATGAAATTTCCTATTATTTGAACTGTTAAATGTTTTATAAAACCAAATATGTATATATGGCGCTTCAAAGTTTTGAAAAATTCTCAACATATCGAAAAACTGCGAAAACGGAGCATTTTTCCTAGTAACATTCATCTTTAAACATTTCTGTATGAATAACGTTCAATAACCTACACAATAGAAACCCCATTCTTAATGAGATGTTCATTTAAGAATAAAGTACACAATAATCGATACATAAAAATTTATTTTATAAAAATTTATACTACATATGATAATGTGGATATATTAACTAAGTAGAAAATATGTAAATTATTACAAATTTCCATTAATATTGATTGATAAAAGCATTGAACTCTTTGCTCCCGATTGGCAAATCGGCATCATCTCTCAGTAATTCCTCCTGAGCAATGATCTTATCGATGATGTCCTCCTTTGCTGCCATTTCAGCATTCACCCCTTACAGGATGAAGACCTTGGCAGCAGAAAATGTGTAGTAAGTAACTGTATAAGGTTGTATGGAGTAAGACTACATCACGCACGTTCGAGTCAGTGTGCAAGACCTACGTGGACTAGGTACAGAAACCCTTTGGGTATAATGCCATAGTAGTATTCATTGGATATCTTAGTGACATCGCTTATCAGAGCACCAAAGCAGCTGAACGATATCGCCGGGCTTTGCTGCAATCGTCCAGAAAATTTGTATTTTCGTTAACAACGGCCGTTACATTGTCGCAAGAAAAATGTTTGTCCAATGACACGAACAAGAGAATCTTTATTTCAATGCTGATGACTGAAATGGCAGCAAAGGGCATCGAAGTTAAGCAGGCAATAGAAGATGCTGATTTCATGATAGTGAAAACTGCAATATCTAAGGCTTCTGACTTCGATAGTGTCACTATCACAGGTGAAGACATCGATCTCTTAGTATTGCTGACTGCATTAGACTCTTCTCAAAAGAAAGTTTATTTCCAAAAGAGTGGGAGAGGTAATATCCCAGTGTTTTGTATTCGCCAGCTTCGTGCAAATACAATACTCAGGATATTCTTTTCCTTCATGCAGCAAGCGGGCGTGACACTACATCAAACTCATTTGGACAAGGAAAGAAGAAAGTTTTCACTATGTATGAAAAAAACCGTCCTCTGTCTGACATCGTTAGTGTTTTCAAAGATAACGAAGCAACACCATGCCAAATTTCGGAAGCAGGGGAAAAGTTTCTTGTGATACTGTACGGTGGTAACATGGACACAGATACTCTGGATGATCTTTGGTACCGAATATTTTCCAACTCCGTGTCAAAATCCATTCTTTTCGTACCTATCTGCAAGTGCAGACGTGGCTGGGCTACAAAAAGTGACCGTCAGTTTGGGGCTGGACTTTAACGAAACGAGGGCTGATCCCTATAACAAGGACCATGGATGCAGCTCCAGAAAAGTTGCTGTACATGATACAATGCAAGTGCACGATAGGGTATAGCACCGGGGCTTGCAGCTGAAAAAAAGCAGGACTCCGATGCTCAACCATCTGCAAGAATTGTGCAGGAAATGCTTGCGAGAATTCGCCTGAAACCGACATCAACGAGGAAGACACAGGCATTGAGTGCGACGAGGAGGATGACGTCATCGATGAGATCATTGCTCAGGAGGAAGAGGAATCACTGAGAGATGATGCCGACTTGCCATTGGGACCAAAGGGATCAAGGCTTTTATGAATTAACTAGCTTAAAAGGCCTGGCGTCTCCCAGGTTTTGTATTTTGTATTATGAAATTAACTTATGGAGGACTTTCGATGTTGAAACTCTAGGTCCTTATATAATATGTATGTAGAATTAGAAATGAGGAAGAACGACATATGACACTCAGACTATTCCCTCATAAAACGCCTGATATAGCTTTTTATGGCTCATAGAGGATGTCGAATGTTGCATTCCATTGCTTCTATGATCCATGCCTGGGAGGAGTGCAAATAAGAAGAAAATGAAATTCCGGTTACATAAGATTGTATTACCTAGACAGAAAATTGTATTTCTCACTCTCACATTACCATACAACCGTTTCGGGGCTGCAGTAAAAAAGAAATTCAGTAAGTTATCACTTTCATACTTTCCTTCCCAGAAATCTGGGACATAATAAACTGCGCGCGTAGGACTGAAAATGTTAGATCCCGTTTTGTCTTCTTTTAGATGCTTATAGCCTCTGATAAACGTCCCTAGGCCTATTTCTCAACTAATACAAAGCCTACAGCTATGAGTGACTATCAGTGGATAGGATTTGTTACCGACTTCCGATATAGCATACTAACTGGCACACTCTAAGTTGTCCCTGCAATACGACCGCTTATTCTACATCAAAATGTGAAGTGAGAAAATTATATTTTCCATGTCGAGGGCAGAGAAAGTTATGTGACTGCTTTATTTTCTTGGATTTTATTCGTCAAGAATTATTTTCACAATTATGTATTAAATACTCACGCAGAAATATTGTGTGTGGATTTTATTCTTCAGAATTATTTTCACAAATGTATTACTTACATCGATAGTATCAGCATTTGTTAAAGCCCAGTATTATACCCAGTAATATAGTATCCAAAGCCCCATGTAAACATCGTAAACAATACTTTCGTTATGTAAACAATTGACATCAGAACTCTCTAACTTTGCCACATTTCACATTTCCGACTTTTCCCGTGGATTTTCCAAAAAATTTCTTTCACACAAACCTTGTCGTGACAATTACGAACACAACAAAAAAAGAATAAGCCAAATCGGTCGAGCCGTTCTCAAGTGATGCGGCAACAACCCTTTTGTAAATTCATTTTTATTAATATAGATATGAATAACTAATTTGTAATAATTTACATATTTTGTATCGTACTTAATTAATATATCCACATGTCATTACATGTATTATACATTTTTATAAAATTCATTTTTATACATAGAGAATTGTGTTCTTTATTCTGAAAAGAACATCTCATTAAGGGTGGGGTTTCTATTGTGCAGGTTATTGGACGTTATTCATATAGCAATATTGAAAGATGAAAGTTACTAGGGAAAATCCTGCATTTTTTGCAGTTTTTCAATATTTTGAAAAATAACTCGAAATTTCGAAGCTCCATATCTCGGTACGTATTCGACTTAAGAAACGTTTAAAAAGTGCAAATTGTAGCAAATTTATTGCCCTTTAATTTTTTTTTAATAGAGTATTTTCAGATAAAACGCGTTGGTTAGGAGTTATAAGGAAAACATTGAAAAAAGCCCAAAAATGTCTGGGTTTTTCGGCTGCCCTGAAGTTAGCACAAGGTTCTCGAATTGGAAAACTTGGATTCTACGCCTCAGAATACCCATATACAACATACTAAAAAATCATTAACTTCGGACCTTTTTCCAGGCAAAAGTACCTGGTGACTGGACTATTCGTTGATATGATTATTTATTAGTTAACCAAATCTTGTTTCGGGTCTTCTTTAGCAATCTGCGTCCAATTCATCGGATGTTGCAGCGCAGTTATGCATAAAAATTCTCCCAAGATCGATTGTTTATGATCGATTATCTAATTTCGACTGAGACGTGCAATGCTGACAATAGCAGTAAGCGGAGCGGATACACCAGCCGTAGCGGAGTGCAAACACTTTTTTGGAGTTTAAGAAGCGGGAAGTCGTAGCAATAATACTTCTTAAGTGACAAATTTTGTTCAGATAGTCTAAAATATAATGTAAAATGCTATCCACATACACATTTTTTGTAGTATAATGAAGCATAAACTGAGTCAACAGAGATGTTTGAAGTTAAATGTTATTTCTCACAATGCTGTTCATTGAGTTCTCGTCTTGTTATGCAGCGTTATGCAGCGAGTGAACAGTGAAAATCACACAATTTTAGGTTATACAATTATGAATTTCTTCACGATTTTTTTTATATTTCGCGTATTTTTAGGAACCAAGTTTATACATGAATCTACAGGTTCTACAGAACATTATAAGCTCAAATGTGGTCGTTTTGGATGTTTCTAAAAAACGAAAAACAGAATGCAGAGTGCTAAAGAAAATCCTTGTTTCACATCTGTTCGCTAGTATTAGCCTACTAGTTCATTAGTCAGTTGACTCATTGGGAGGTTTTTGGTTTAAGTTTGCGGTTTGTCTGTTCTTATTTTTCTTTTCTCAACTGCTTCGAAGCAGCACGGCCTACATAATATACCTTTTTAGTACATGCTCTCTAAAACAACTTCTTGTCGGACTGGTAACACGCCGAAAAATTGCATTTTAGCAACCAAGGCCGCTAAAATTGCATTCAATATGCAGTTTTATCGGCCTAGTAAGCAAAAGACGTCATGGAAATCTATAAACAAAATCCAGATGGCATTGACCAGTCACACTAATTTTAAATGGATTTAAGCATATAACTTACTTGGCCATAAAACAACAAATTTAAGTCAACATGTTTCTTTACGATAATGAGAAACTTTAACAGAGTTTTTCGCAAAACACGGTAGCCTATTTCATCGTATAACAACAAATAGAAGCCACAACTTTTCGCATCTTTGTTTACAAGAGGAACATTGCTTACCATGAATGCACCAGCATTTATTTATAATAATATATTTCTTCTACTGCCGAGATTTTACTCACAGCAGTTCCAATTTCCTGGGGGGTTGTCACTAATATTTTCACAAGCTTTTCATAAATACTAGTTCGCATGCAATATTGTTTTAAAAAAAGCGACTCATTATAGGCCTATAATGCATCTAGACCGCATTTCGCGTTGGTACGGTTCATTGTTGTTCTACGATTCAGGTGACTGTGGGAATATGACGTTAACAAATGGCTGACTACCTTTCAGTTTAATTAATAAAATTATACGGTATTTCTATTCCATTTCATACAATTTAGAGAGCTTTTACTCGGCTTATGCCTCGGCCACTATACTAGATTCGTCGCTAAAGTGTTATTTTGCGTAATTGATACATAAATAGCTATTATGAATGTAATAAATCGCATTCACATATTTGGTGGCATCTATTTAGCGTACTTAATATAGCATTTTTTTCCTATTTGCTTTATCGATTATTTTTTTCTCACTGAAGTATAGGCTCAACTAGTTCTGAGAAATCAGTTAACCTATCAAGCACTTATTTAAGATAGTAGTAAGCATATATACTAAAATCTAACCTCGTATTTTAAAATCTCCTTGTGATTAAAATTCTTTCTACGGCAAATGTAAACTTTTCGTTATCGATAATTGAATCACAGTGATTTATTTCCACAATTTTAAGATCACGAAATCCGTAGCATGTGTATTTGATAAAAACTTATTAGTGCAAATATACTTAAAGAAAAACACTTAATATTAAAGAGTTCATTTTATTACCTTTGCAGTATAAGAAACAGTTTAATAATATTAAAACTAAACTACAATCCGTGGCGCTACAACTCTGGAGGGAGTTGGCCTACCACTCGACCGCTGCGTCATCTACCACAGACAGATGGCAGGATTTGGGGAATGTGGTCAGCATGCCGACATCCATGGCCGTTAATAGTGGTTTTCATGACCGGATGATAATAATAATAATAATAATAATAATAATAATAATAATAATAATAATAATAATAATAATAATAATAAGTAACATTTACTAACAATCTAGGAGCATGCACTCATTACTAATAATATAAGCCAATAGTCTATGCTTATGAAACAGAATGCTAATTGGCCTATGTATTAGCTAATGATAACATTTGCCTATAACACAAGGCCCACGAGTGAAATATGAGACTATCTTAAAAAATACAAGATGAGAACTCACAATTTCTAGTTGGCGACTACCGAAATATCAGTGGCCGTATTAATAACTTAGACCCACCGCAAATATTTTCCTTTGGATCTCCCCAAAAGGAATTTAAATATTGTTTACACATTTACAACATATTTGACTAACTGAATGTTTTGAGAGTCAACTGTACAATAATTGACAGTAGATAGCAGGGCCGTCGCGTGGTTTGTTGGCGCCCGGGGCAAGATTTCGTCAGGCGACCCCCCCCCCAACTCAATCCCACGTGCACCCACCCCACATTCCACCTATCTGTAAGGATTCAAGGATTTTAGGCAGCTTGCAGCTTCTGTAGGCCTATATTATTGTTATAACATGCATGTATTTTTTGATCTGACGTGTTCTATACAGGGCCGTCGCATGGGCAGGGCGACCGGGGCGATCGCCCCGGGCGCCGCGACTAGGGGGCGCCGTGGCAACGGCAAAAATAAAACAAAATTTGAAAAAAATAAGTTAGATGTACATAACGTATTTTTAGAGTTAGGTATAACTGAATTTTGAATATTACGCTGTATGTATTTATTGAACAAATAAATATTTGACACCAATAACTTTATATTTGCTAAGTTATCCAAAAATGAATATTTGCTCAAAATTGAGCAGCTGGATGTTAATAATAATACCCTAATAATGAACTCTACTGTGGGCCTTAAATCCTTGAATCCTACAGATAGGTGGAATGTCGGGTGGGTGCACGTGAGATTGAGTTTGGGGGGGGGCACCTGAGGAAATCTTGCCCCGGGCGCCATGAAAGCACGCGACGGCCCTGGTTCTATATCCTTGAGCCCCGCTCAACACAGGATCTACAGGACGAGATATCTACATCTACATCTACATCTACACAGCAGAGTTCATTATTAGGCTATTATTATTAACAGTATACAAGTAAATCCAGCTGCTCAATTTAGAGCAAATATTTATTTTTGGATAACTTAGCAAATATAAAGTTATTGGTGTGAAATATTTATTTGTTCAATGAATACATACTTACATACATACAATTACATAAGTACAACGTAATATTTAAAAAATTCAGTTATACCTAACTTGAAAAAATAAGTTATGTTCAACTAACTTATTTTTTCAAATTTTGTTGTTTTATTTTTGCCGTTGCCACGGCGCCCCCCTTGTCGCGGCGCCCGGGGCCGCCCCGGGCGCCCCGCCTACGCGACGGCCCTGGTAGATAGATTAATGTTTTCGTAAATAATTGTATAAAATAAATAAATTACTCCTTTGAAAAAAGAGTTCAAAGGTAAAAATATAATTTTTTAGCTAGATTTATTTTTATTTTATTTTTTTGACTGGTTAGAATTGTGTGCTGAAATTGAAACCATTCACATCAAAAATGTATTTTTTCGACTTATGCACAGTGGTCCAAAACGCGAATCTAGCGGGACAAAATTATATTATGTTTTGAAACTATACCCTTACATGTAACATACACATACAATGCCAAGAAACGCACTTAAACATATAAATTTGCTTTATAAATATATTAATATACATTTATACCTACATATACACGCACACATTACACGCTTATATAAAAACAAGAAACACACATACATACAAGCATACATACATAACTAAACGCCCACATATGTACATAATATAATGTTCATACAGTTTAAGTTCTCTTTTCAAAATTCTAGTCATCATCATCATTATTTTCTTCTTTATTTTGTACGTCTGGAGAATCTAACGGGACAGAATTATTTGCATCTTGAATATACATATACACATACACAGAACACAGAATGTACCACATTTGTACATACTAATTTATTATGCCAATTAGTGGACAGAAACTCAATTAGCTGTACGCAGACGGATCTTTACTTCCTCAGTTCCAGCAAACATTTGCCCTATGGCAGTTACAGCACAAAGAAACTGTTTGCGGATTAGGGAACAATGCTAATGTATTCGTTTGAAGAAAACGATGGTAAAGGAAAAATCATCTACTTTAGAGAAAAACACACATACACACATAGGCCTACATACATATATACATATGAATACAATGTGTTATGATACCATATTATAAGAATACAGTTCTGTTTTCAAAATTTTAATCGTAATCATCATCATCATCATCATCATTATCTTTTTCTTCGCCACTTTCTTCATAACCTTCATCACCACCTTCATATTCTTCTTCTTCTTCATCATCATCATCATGAACTTCTTCTAGAGGTGACGAAATTTTCTTCTGTTCATTTCTGTGGCTTTTGATTAGATATGGTTCTTTTAAGAGCTGTCGAACTTCCAAGGGTAGACTGTATTTCTTCTTCTGGGGCAAGGGGCGTATATTTGATATCAAAGGATCTGAAGTGATGACCAGTAGATTAAGAACACTACCTTCAGACAATAATTTTCTCGGTCTTCCAACATTTGATGAAGATGAAGCATTCAGTGAATGAAATTTCATAACACTTTCCGGGAATATTAGTTCAGAATTTAACCATTTTGTATATTTAACCACAAATCTATCATGCTTTCTACCACATTGTTTCCATCGTTTCCGGAAACCAGATTTAAACAATAATATCACTTTTTAAATTTCATTTAAGGCAACAGTATTGCAGTCCCGGAATTCATAAATTTTCTTTCATGTAATTACACAAATCTTGCGTAATGAATTTGTTCTTCCTGAATAATTGAATAACTCCATGCGGGTCATAATCCGTAATTTACTTCTAGTTTGTGACATTCTACTTTTTCCGATCCCTTGTTTTCCCTAAAATATAAAAATAAAGTATATCTAAAAAGACTGTAGAATATTTTCATAAGTTTTATGAATATTAACTAACTACATATTTTTTGGAATATTTTTAATTTGTTAAAATTAATTGAATACTTTTATTTATTTAAAATTACTCAAATAAATATCTTATTAACCTTTAGGTATTATTTATTGCTGGTTCTATTGATTCAGTGCAGCCTACTGATCGAAATCCCATATTTTACTAATAAACATATTCTGCAAGAAGCCATTTTATTTCTTGGATTCTTGGAAAGAAATAGATTTTTCAGAAAAAGGCGCAACTTGCGCACTTTGCGGTTCAAAGCAACTTATAGCCCATGAATTTAACTATGATCTGGTGAATTTTCAAGGTGCTATTCAGATATATATTTTTTATAAGTCAATTTAAAGTTTTTGGAAAATAAATAAATACACTTTTTTTATCTTTAAACAATACAAACTAATATGACGGACATACAAATATGTATATATGTATACTTTTTACACCAAAATGTTCCACATACCTTGGATTAAATTATCCAGTAGTAATAAATTCCTCCACTAGTTCACACTTGCTTCCAGCCACTAACAAACCTTACTGAGAAATAAACCGTCTGATGCCTGACGCAAAATCGGCAAACCTTCATTCAACTTTGGGGATGTGTCATGCTGTCATACATCAAAGTACCCTTATTTAAAGGTTCATTCCTGAGGAAGGGATATGTTTTCAGTATTATCAGACTGTTGTTGCATAATTTTACAAGGGTGACCAAAATGAGTTTTGTCCCGCTAGATTCGCGTTTTGGACCACTGTGTTATGGTTGGGTTTCCCGGGAAGGGTCGAATGTATGTGTAGGCCTATACACAACGAAATACCTTTCCTATAAGTCTACCTATAGTGTAAATCTGAACAACAACTTTATAAAACTTACAGTATTTTTCCACCTGTGCTTATCTCTATCCGTTTCTCCATTTTACCCTTTTGTGTATTTGTGGTTATATATGTCTCTTTCATATCAATAACACAATTAACTAAGGTGCGAAGATCAGACTAACAATTATAAAAAAGGAATGTCGCTCGAATTAATTTTATTGAACCCTCTGATCATAAAGAGTGATAAGAATCCTACGTCCGAAAGAAATAAGGTATTTTATTATTATTTTTTCAACTTGATAGGGAAAATCTTAAAATGTATTGTGAAAAGTGGATTCTTTATGTAATTTATAACACACAATCCTTATTCCCAGATATTCCGAGACAGTATTAAAAACAAGAAATGGGAAGAAAGTTACACAGTTTCACATGCGTGATATTCATCATTCTGAACTATCATCTTGTAAACAGCAGAAGTCCTCCTAGGGATGACAAAGACGCTCTCCTTTCGGTGGTAAGATTATAATTCATTGTTATTACCTCTGTATATAACATTATAACAATAGGAAACTTTATTCTGGTAAGGAACATATTCAACAGCACTTGAGAAAATAAATTATAATGAAGATGCTATTTTCTTTCGACATAATCATGAAGAATATCGTTATAAAAAGTACTGGTTCCATAATATATGAAGATAATTTCCCAGGGTTTAGTTTCCCACTATATTGGATTTCCACACGCGATGTTCGGCGATGGTATGCGGGCTCTGGCTTGCAGACCAACACTCCCATTGGCTGCCAATCTCTACATATAGCTAAATAATGCATAACACTAACCACATAGTTAAGTGCGCGAAGCGGAGGCGGGAGCCGTAGCGAAGCGCCCTTGCATTTTCGAATAATGTACGATACATTGTTTTTAGGTTTCGAAAATGTGGCATATTATATCTCCCGGAGGCTTGTCAGACCCTTATCATGTTGGCAGCCCTGATTCCAGCACCAAGTGACCCATCGGCTTCTTCCCAGCACGCAACTGTGCTGTCTCGAGCAGTGACTTTCTTCCCGAGCGCCATTTTAGGTTAGTTTTCTGTGAACTTCTTACCGATTTTACCTATACTGTAAGTTATTTAAAATATTCTTAGAAACAAAATGTGCATATATATGGATTCTAAAACTTCTGGAGAATAATATTACGTGAAATATGGCAGTTTCTCGTGTGTAGAAAAAATATTAATCAATCCAGTTCAGTGGGAAACTATCCCCATTTCCCATGTGTTTGTTATCGTCTGATAAACTTTATGATCTTACTGTTAACTATTTGAGTTTTTTTCTTAGAATTGAACAATTCTCTTTTATGTTCACAATTAGTCAAGACGTGATAATTTCCGATTTCTGGACTCGGAGTTACACTATCCGATCACGTACAACAATAATATTGAAGAATTCCAGCAAATGTTCAACAATATGAAAACTTCTCAGGAGTAAGAGAAAATTTCCTTTCCAATGTTAAATGTAAAATCTATGAGTCATGTTGTATATAATATCCAGTAATCAATCGAATTCCCGACATTGAGAAACTAATCTAGTGTTCGCCACCTGCTGATATAACATCAGACGTTGTCACATGTGACGACATGAGGTCACAAATTGGGTATGCGGGCGGAATGGTTAGGGCAAACTGTAAGATTAAGTCCAATATTATATTGCCTACACTTTCCCATTGCGCGCCCGCACATAGAACTCTGATCCAATTGCAATCTCACTCACCGGACAAGACTGCACCTTAAAATTACATCTCAGAGCATTCTGTTCGAGAACTTTGCAGCCATTCATAATTACGAATGGGACATTCTAGCAAATTTTGAAAACTATTTTTGTTTATTTCATATCATAAATAATAAACTAGAATTGGTTCTTCATATTCTGTAAAATTTACAAAGCCTTCTCCTCCACATTACATGCAAAGCATTTTAAAAAATTTACTTTAAATATTTAAAATATGTTTTTTAAAATCTATTACGGGTGGGACATAATTTGGACAATGATTTTAACGGTGCCCAAAAACAGTTCATTTGCTGTTCTTATATTAATGTTAGAGACTTAATATTATTATTAATGAAGGTACCAGGGATAAAATGCGAATTATAAACTGTTTCCATATTGTCACAACATTTATTTAATTCATCAATAATAATTTAATAAAACTATCACCATTACGGATGGGACATTACGGGTGGGGAAAAAAGTCACTGTTTGTTATTTTACATAGTAATTAACCACACATGCTTTTTGAAGTTAACCTTATACCAAATTGTACCTTAAGATGTATATTTTCTCAAATCAAAATGGACATAGCTGATTACTCTTGACGGCATGGTATTAAAGAGTGTTAAAATCATGCAGAAATGGCAAAAAAGTAACTACAATGCAATAAATAAGTAAATCGATAGATTTTACACATAAAACAACTTCAAATGCACTTAATTTCTTAATATTCAGTGAATTTGAGGTTTTAAACTTACATTTGACTACCCGACTACACTAGTTTTATAACATCTCTCTTTGAGGGAAAAATTCCCATATTTTATGAAATGGCTGTTTGGTCTAATCGATATAATATAGCGTTTGACGAAAATGGACGTGTTAAATGATTTTAATACATTCTTGTAGCCTCAGCTGATATTGAAGTATGGATACCCAATAGAGATACACACGGTAACAACAGAAGATGGTTACATCTTGACTGTGCATCGGATACCGTATGGAAAGAACTCGACAGGAAATGGTAGGAGAATCCCAGTCATCCTGCAACACGGGACCCTATCCAGTTCTGCTGATTGGGTTATTATGGGCCCGGAAATCGCTTTGGGTGAGTAACTAACTTAGAAATTCCGAACATATTAGGGCATCTTTTATTATCGCCAGATAAACACTTCAGATCCATGCTCTACGTTTTGCATTTCGGAAGATATGTTTTCTTGACCAGCTGATCCAAATTCTCTCTGGAAAATATAGTAATTTATATATATTCTCTCTGGAAAATATAGTAACATTTTAATTGAATTGACAACAAAACAACGAGTGAAATGTTATTGACCTATCTAATTACTTGTTTCTGTATAACTCTGATCTAAAGGCCGATACGCAGTGGTTGCTACACCTAGAAATATATATAGATTAGAGACTGATTTTTAACAAGAATTGAATTATATACTGTTGACTTTAAACAATGTTTATTAATTCTATATAAAAAGGGTATTAAAGTAGTAGTAAAAAAGTATAAACTAATCAGCGTAATACAGAAATAATACTGGAAAGATACTGAAGAATATGAAAACTGATTAAGTGACCTCCAAATGATCTGATTAAGAAAAACCCAAGTGTTAGGTAGTATTATATATCTCCCCGTAAGGAATTCTATAATCTGTCCTTTACGGAATAAAAAAAATATTGTGTTGAGCTCAGAATTTTCATGGATTGTAATTCCTAGGTAGTAGAATTCTGAAACGAAAAATGGTGCAAAGGGTTTCTGTGTTGAAATAGTTTGTACAGAATTGAGATAAAAAAAATTCTACTTTGCGCAGAGGTAGGCATGGCAAAAGTGGAACTAGTGATGTATGATCATATTGGTCACAGGTTTAGTAATCCTTTCAGGTTTTCTTTAACTCTTTAATGAATTCAGAAATCATAGTCTAATGGGAGAACACGAGAACAATTTTAATGGGAAATTTATTAAGAGGCATTAACGAAGAAAACAGTAAACTTATCAGTTCTTATCTATGTATAGGCATATGAACTTCCTTTAAAGTATATTAATATAAAAATATGTCATTCAACATAATTTCTGGAGTTCATTGGCTAAGCTGTACTAATCCTTAAATGCGTGAGACTCAATTTCTCACAAAATATACACACCCATGCCGGACTATAAAAAAATCAATTAGGCCTAACACAATTCTTGTTCTATAACTCTACAGGGCATTTAAATTAATTTTTATTTCGATTTCTTTTCCAACTTTTTATTACAAATTAAAGACCAACTACTGTATTCCAAAGGATACCCTATTATGAATCAATCGATACCGACATAAGACAAATGTGTATAAGTTGTTCGGGTGCTTCCGTAAGCTACGTTCGTTGTTGATGTATAGTAGGTATACATTAATTAAATTTACTGAACATTTTTTTCTGTCGAACATGTAATCATTCAATTAGTGTGCCTCATAATGCTGTACAAATTGTCTTTCAATGAGGTCGACCATTTAATCTATCATAGGAGAGAGATTCTATTTGACGCTATGAATCGAATTCTGCAGGCTCAGTTTGGAGACAACGATACGTAAAGCCGCAGATAATGGGTTCAAGTCCCAGTGTCAAAGGAAGTTTTCTTCTAAAATAATTCTCACATATGCTGGTTATCCTTTGGTTATCTTTTTGGAAGCAAGCTGTAATCTCAAGCAAACTAATTACTTTGCAAAACTTTATCTTTAGAGTATAACTCAAAACAATTATTTTATGCATTTAATTTTTATGTCAGAATTGATATCCAAGTGAACGCAGACACCGCTAGAAGCATTATACAGTGTATATTTTGCTTTAACTGTTCTCTGTATTTAATATAGCGTGATAACTAAACTAACTTCTAGACTGTTCTTAAATCGAGTCAGAGGAGTATGTTTTAAAAACAAGTGGTTTATCTGGCAATCATAAAACAAGCCGTTAAGAATTAAAATTAAAAGTCTTATTTAAATGATAATTGTATGTTATAATCTTTGGATGGAAATTTGTCCTCAGTTAAAAATGAACTCTTGACGACACATAAGGGGACCATAAAACTCAGCATATATCGTATTATGCGTTTTTAAAGTAGGCCTAATCGCTTTAAAATGGGATATAAAATAAAAAGGTATCCAGGAATTCAATCCAATTAACATGGTTTGTCTGCAATTAACAAAATATTATTGGATCTTTATGAAAGAAATCTGAAAATCTATGTTTTACATTCACAACTCGTAGATGAAGTCCTTCATTCTTTACATAACATGGCGTGCTTTCGTTTAATCGATGCTAATACCCGCACATATACTCAGGAAGTTTTTAATTTTTGTAATCGATCTCAGAATTAAGCTCCAGATCGATTCATTATTTTACTGTAGGCCTATTGTAGGTCATACTTAAAAATTATTCCTCTAGAATCACTAAGATTACTGTAATAAGTAGACTTCGGATTTTAGGTAAATACCTATTTTAATCCTTAAGTGATATATGGACGAAAACTTGTATATGCATGTTTCATTAAGTGACTATGCCTAAAACTGATACTTTTATAGGACCTAAAACAGCCTATTTTTACGTTAGAGCCTAATATTGCCTTTTTGAATGTTTTTCCTCTAAAGTTCAAAATAAGATATTTCTTGTTATAAATTCTAGCATTTATTTTCAGTTCGTACTAAATTTTTAGCTCGGAATGTGCACACATTTGTGACGTGGTTAAATAGTAAGGAATGTTTCGCCTTCAGTAGAAAAACTCCTTGGAATTCCAAAGAAAATGTAGTGTTTTTCTCCCGACTCCCACATCCAGTAACAAAAAAAAAGTAGGCCTAGTTCTTTGAATCACTGAGGGATACGAGGGGTTGAATATGCTAGCGTACGTAGCTTCTGGGCGCAGGGATTAGGTTTTCACTGTTATGGTAGTAATATAGGCCCTAGTAATAGGTCTATATAATTCTGTGTACCATAGGCCTATATCTGTGTTTTATCATGATTATTGATTAATGGTGACTTCAATAAACAATGTATTATGCATTGTAATTGAGATATTTCAGAAAATTGGCAACTTAACGATTTTATAAGAGACTATTTTACGATTTTTAGAACCTATTTTCCAATTTTTAGAGCCTATTTTAGGTACCTAAAACAGCATTTTTAGCGACCTAAAAGTCCGAAGTCTAGTAATAAGCACTGGCATGTAGACAATGAAAAAGAACGTTTGGAGGAATCAGGAATCATCTAGCTCCGATATAAGTATTTAATTAAGGGTATAAGTCCTACCAAAGATTTACAGCTTCGATATGAGATCCAGTTTTATCTTACTAGTGAAATTCACGAAAGCAAAGTTTCTACTGAGGCGATACTGGATTCAGGGACTGGAGCCATCTATTCTTCCATATCCTCTAAGTTCTCCTAAAAGGGGTGTAAAGGATTATTCGTATTAGACAGAATCATGGATGCATCTCACTGGTGAAATACAAGTGAAACAGGAGATCCCTGGATACAGGCCTACAGTACATGAAATATCTTGAGAAAAAAACATCATGACCGGAATTTTACATTAACTCAGTTATTTTCCTGACAATAACCTTATTTTACAGGGTATATTCTTGCAGATGCAGGGTTTGACGTCTGGCTGGGTAATAATAGAGGAAACACGTATTCTAGAAAACACGTATCCCTCAATCCCGATGGGAAGAAGTTTTGGCAATTCAGGTATGAACTTCGTTTCTATATTCTAATCACCAAGTTTTGAGAACTTTCAGAAAAATGTAACTCAAATGGATTTTCCAATAATATCTCATTTTTTATTTATTTTAAAATATGTAAAATAGATAAATATGAACAACTGCTGATTACAATTAAGACAATTGAATTTCAAACTATCATTAGAGATAGTGTTATAGTTTATCAGAAGTCAGGCAACAATGTAACAGCAATGTCTGTGTTCTTTAGTAGTTTCTACCTTTGTATTGTAAGAACGCACGTAGAATGTAATTACTAGAATAAATATTTATGTAAACTTTTTCCTGAGATGCTGGAAGATAAAATAAAACTACGTCACCTTTATTACAGCATAGCATATTATTATATTTTTATACAGTCTCTCAGATAAAATTATTACAATTATAATCCATTAGCAAAGGAGGAAAATTTCAAAGACGGCGTCCTCAGTGGAAAAGTAGTTAGCACAATTGTCTTTACACACACGATTCGAGGAATAAAGCCCATTGAGAGCTTAAAACCTCATTCGAAACTGAAGTAAAGACATTAGTCTCTTGTCAAAGAATGACTGCGCAATGAAGGACCTTCAGACTTTGAATCAAAGAGATCTCAGGAAGAATTAGGCCTGCCCTATTTTCATGCCCAATACGTTTGTTCTTTCCACTCATCCGTAGGCGATGGACCGATCCTAAATACTGCGGTCCTTGCCATAGAATCACATCGGAGAGGGTAAGAATTCTATCTTCTACATTTTTAAAGCTAAACATTCAACTCTTTGCTCAGCTACTCATGTTGTGAAGAAGTTTTTTTTTTCGTTAATTTACTACTTCTTGTGCAATTCAAAAATTTATGTTAAAAATTAAATAGGCTACATGGAAAAACTCATGCATCAGTTTTCCTATATCGTTATCACACAAGAATAAAATTTATATTCAATGAATATCTCACTTTTCAAAGATATGATTGATTAATAGAAAACCTAGGCACTTTTTGTCCCACATATCACATATGACTTGCAGTGTAAAATAAAGCCTTTTTGAATTAAATTCATAGAACCCATTTATTTCAAACATAGAAAAATGCAGTGAAAATAAAGTATGGGAGTTAAACTAAAAGTTTGCATACAGTTGAAATGAAAAATGAGTACAGATAGGGGAAAAAGCTATTTTTTCCATATCTGTACATACAAAATCTTGTACGTACATCATCTCAGAAGTATCTAGGCTTATAGCTCATAATTTTTTAATAAAAAAATTAACCATCTTCAGTATAATTGTTTCTTACTGACTATTCAACTCATACGCCGCGTGTTTGATATTGATCAATAACGTATTGCAATTCCTGGGATAAAGACCAATCACGGCCGCTTATCTTGCAATATTCTTGTAGGAATCGTGAGGATGGTATTTTATCGTCATAAAATCGTCTGCTCGTTACTGGAGACGCGAGTATCAGTGTGCAGTGATTAATAGTCAGATGTTGCCACTAAGAGGCAAGAAAACAGATTATTTTATACAACATAACTTGTTTGGACATCGAAATAATAAAAATGTATATTGATTAAGAACACAATTTCGATTCGGTGCAAGCCAGTTCGTGTACTTTTATTTTGTTCTGCTGTTAGCTTACCTGAATGAAGTTAATATGGCTTATATGCACCATTGGTAGCACTGATTTACACCATGGAAGCTCGAATCGATTCATGCATGGTTGTTGTTCTTTATTGTTTGTTGTTCTTTATTGCATCTTTCAGTCAAGAGGGTACATTGTATCCTCGGACATCAGAATTGTCAAAGTACAAATCTAACTTATACAAATAATTTTACATATTTACAAGTACTAAAATTTAGAACTATTACAAAAACTTAAAAGGAATAAATATACATAAATTAAAAATACAAAATGGACCTAACTAACCTACAACAAACAATATCACATATTTACAAAGCAAAAAAATAAGAAATACATAGATATGATAAATAATTAACAACCCTTAACAAAAAAATTTACATATTTACTAGTACAAAATGAAGAGCAAATACAAATCATTATCACTTAGTAATATATTATCAATCTGTATTTGAAAAGAATTCATCGAGAGAGTAAAAGCTTTTATTAATTAGATATTGTTTTAACTCTTTTTTGAATGTGTTAAGGTTAGGTAGATTTTTTATTTGGGATGGCAATTTGTTAAATAGTTTTATTCCCTGATAGTTTGTTCCTTTCTGATACAATATAGTACCATGCGAGTTGATATGGAAGTTACTACAGTGGCGAGTACTATGAGAATGGATATCTTTATTTAGAGGGTAGCATGACTTGTTTTTGAACATAAGGATTAATACTTCAAAAATATAGATGCTAGGTAAGGTCAATATTTTCAATTTAACAAAAAATTGTTTACAGCTGCTATCTTTCTCGATCCCCATTATAATTCTTATGATTTGCTTTTGTTTAATAAACAAGTGCCGACTATAATTATTACTGCCCCAGATGACGATACCATATTTCAAAATAGAGTGAACATATGCAAAATATAAGACCATTAATGTGTTGAAACTGACTATGTTTTTCAAAGCTCGAAATGCATAGCTAATTTGTGAAATTTTTTTAATAGCAAAATCAATGTGCTCTTTGAACTTAATATTATGGTCTACTTGTAAGCCTAGGAATTTAGTAAGTATTTGAGGAGTAAGAGTATGGTTGTTTAAAGTGAGTTGAGGATATACAGGGTCTGTCCGATTGCTATTTCTAAATGGGATGTACGCTGTTTTTTGAGCATTTATTACGAGTCTGTTAGAGTGGAACCATTTTTCAATGCTTTTAATAACTTGCAATGACTTAACCTTTAGTTCAAGATGGTTAGGGGCATTTATGAATATGCTGGTATCATCTGCAAACAACAAAACTTTTGCTGTGGGACAATTATCCGGAAAATCATTCATGTATAATAGAAACAAAAGAGGTCCAAGAATAGAACCTTGCGGTACACCTAGTGAAACCTCCTGTACATTTGAGTAGTATTTTCTTTCATAGTTGGTTTTTGGGTCTTCATGGGTGATTTCCACAATTTGCTTTCTCATAGATAAGTACGATTTAAACCATTCATTTGCCAAACCTCTAATTCCATATACATTTAATTTTTCAAGAAGAATTGTATGGTTTACACAATCGAAAGCTTTGGATAGGTCAATAAATAATCCCAATGCATATTCTTTTTTATCAAGAGATTCAATGACACTAGATATGTAATCATGCATGGCAGTTTCCGTTGATAACTTATTACGAAAACCATGTTGGCAAGCCGTTAATATTTTTTCTTTGTCCAGAAATTTTTTTAGTCTAATGTACATTACAAGTTCGAGTATTTTGGAGAACACAGAAAGAAGCGAGATCGGCCTGTAATTCTGTAAATTCGTTCTGCCACCTTTTTTAAACAGTGGCTTGATTTTGGCAGTTTTAAAGCTATTAGGGAAAATGCCTGATGTCATAGAAGCATTACATAAATGTGCTAATGGTGCCTCCACATAGTTAACAATTTGTTTAAGTAGCGTATCAGAAATTAGATCGAAACCCGTTGATTGTTTATTTTTTCTACTAATTATGATTTCCTTTATTTCATAGGCTGTTACAGGACTTAGGAAGATTGATTTTTGAACTTTAGAGTTAATGCTAGGATAGGCATCAGAATTTGATTTAAGATCGTTGGGGAATAGGTTACTTGTTGCATCTGTAAAGTAGTTGTTAAATTTGTTTGCAATAATTATGGGATCGGTAATAGTGAACTGGTTATCTTGGATACTGATATTTTCAGTTGGCCTGAGATTTTTCCTTAATTGACTTTTCACTAGTTTCCACATTGACTTGGATTTATTATCAGAGTTTACGATAAAATGGTCATTATGCAGTCTTTTGGCAGTTAATATAACATTCTGAAGTATTTGCTTATATTTAGTAAAATATTGTTTAAATTCTATTGAGTTATCATATTTGGCTATTAAAGACAAATTTTTCTGGTTCTCTATTGAGGTAGCTATGCCCTTAGTAATCCATTTTGGAGACTGGTGGCCTAGATTAATCTTTACTTTCTTTAATGGAAAGGCACAATTGAAATAATACTTTACAGATTCTATGAATCGTTCAAATTTAAGGTTCGTATCAGTTTCTTGATACACATCTGACCAATCTTCCTTACAAAGAAATTGTTTAAATTGCTGAACGGTAATGTTATTTATAAGGTGTTTATTTACAAATTTGAAGTATTGTTGTTTCTTTCTTAAGTTCATGGTCTTAATCTTGGCAAGTTGAGCATAATGATCGGATATTCCCGTGTTTATTACTTCTGTTGTAATTTCAAAAATGTCAGTGTTACAAATCATTTGATCTATAAGAGATTCACTATTTATTGTAACTCTTGTAGCAGATTTGATCAATGGTGATAGGTTATAAGATTTCAGTAGAGAATCTAAGTTGTTTCTCTCGCTGCTATGTTTCAGGAAGTTAATATTAAAATCTCCACATATTAATATATTAGCTTTTCTTTTGAAAAATAATTCGAGCACACTTTCTAACTTTTCTAGGAAGCTATTAAAGTTGCTACTAGGCGATCTATAAATACACAAGATAGTAATTCTAGGCGAGCATATGTCGACTGCTACACACTCAAAGACTTTATCTTCCTGATATATACTCACAGCATTTACAGGTTTGACACTAGTATTAGTTTTAGTAAAAATGCTAACTCCACCATTTTTCGACTCAGATCTACAGGAGATAGCAGAGCACACATAACCGGGTATGTTTATATATTCAACCTGATCCTGTTTGACCCAGTGTTCCGTAAAGCACAGAATATCTGGGAGTTTTAGATTAAATTTAGTCAAGTATTCAATATAGTGAAGTTTGTTAGCGATGCTTTGAATATTTTGGTGGAAGACAGTAAACATGTTCTTTTGACTAGGTCTATTTTGAGTGTGAGCTCGAGGTTCTTTAATAGGCAAGCCCAATTCTATGGTATTTACTAGTTCCGTACTAATAAAAGGTTTAGGGTATTCTTTATCTAGTTTTTTGGGTGATTGTTCTCATGATTACTGTGCATAGTTATGTTTAGATAAGTTTCATGAATCATTCTTGCTAATACATTTTTACCATGGTTATTAAAGTGCATACCATGCCTGGTGAACATACTACGTGGTGCAGAAGAGGCCTTAATTAATTCCACATGCTCAAATTTTCGGCTAAGTTCATGTAGATTTTCGTTAACCATGTTGATCGATTTATGTATATGAGAAATGTTACTAATGTCATGTCTTGTTGGAAGGTCGATAAGGATAACGTTAGTGTTTGTTAATTCAGGCAACATTCGTTCGAGGTGCGCACCAACTGACCCAGGACTTCCTCTATAAACATCATTCGTACCTGCTATGATCACAACACTGTCCTTTTTATCAAAATCACTAGCACTTTCCACGGTCGAATTAGTAACTTGGTCAATCATTGCATTTGATTCACAGTATGCCGTGTTTTTATACAACAAAGCACGAAAGTAATTATTATTTATATAATCCGTTACAAATTATTCATGGAATAGTCTTAATAAATCCAACTCGAGTTGACGAGTTGCATCAGATGAATTCGCTCCTGCTGCGCAGTCGCGAATCTATCGATAAACCCGTCAGCTCTCGTGGGATTACCTATGATAATCTTTTGAACGATTCATTATTTTTATAGCTACGATTTATACATTTAACGACTGCCGTCTCGATTATGTAATCACGGAGGAATATGTACCTCAGGACGCTGAAATTTAGCCATTTAAGCTACGCTGAGGTACCTAGTAATTTTTAATAAATATTGTAATTTTGTAATAAACAATGAACAATATTTAACCCCCCTAGCTTCTTAAATATGAGAGGCATACTGGAAACAGAACGATATAAGATCCCTTCACACGTTAGTTACTCAAGTTTATGGTATCATGGGAGTAGTATGAATTTTGTTTATTCTGATCAAGTGTATCTTCCTGCAGGGTTCTACAGATAACTTAACTGAACTCCACTATGTTACTGAAACTATATAAATGTTTATTCAAATCATTATAAGCTTTTCCGCCTATATACTAGTAGCCTACTTTTCATAAACACATTAACGAATTTAAGTCCGAATGTGCAAGATTTGGGATATATATATATATATTATCAATTTTTATTATAACTTTTTGTACATTTTTATATACATTGAGTTTTTTTCTTTATGCTTCTTTTCTATACCTGTAATTTATTTTTAACAATTATGCTCCAAATGTTTCATAACATTATTACATAATATTGAAGCTGAAAGATGAATTTAACAAAATAATATATAATGCTTGTATCTAACTTATTACATCTCTTATGCACTCAAATATGTAGCTTAAAATTCTTACTCCTATTAAGTTAGGTTCAAAGTTACAAATATATCTAGTATAATCGTGCGTATATACATTGATAAAAGTATATTATGCCACTCTTAAGTTCTTGTCTTTCAAAGACTTGTTAAATATTCAATTTAAAATTAATTTTAATTTTACAGCAATTTTAAATTTATAAACTGTATTACGTTAGGTTACAAGTTTCAAATATCTCCAGTATAATCGTGCCTATATACATTGGTGCAAATATATTAAGCCAATCTAATAGCTCTTGTCTTACACAAACTTGTTATACATTACACTTTAAATTGTTTACACCAAATCTAAGACAAGAGCTATTAGATTGGCGTAATATATTTGTACCAATGTATACAGGCACGAAGTTCTAATGAAAATTAATATCAACATCATTTAATCATCATCATCATCATCATCGTCGTCGTCGTCGTCGTCGTCGTCATCATCATCCAAACAAGTCATCCTGGGTCGAACTTTTTATTGGTTTATCTTGCAGTATTACCTGTCACGTTATTGACAGCTATAAGTTATCACTAGACTTCGGATTTTAGGTAAAAACCTATTTTAATCCTTAAGTGATATATGGACGAAAACTTGTATATGCATGTTTCAGAAGTGACTATGCCTAAAACTGATATTTTTATAGGACCTAAAACAGCCTATTTTTACGTTAGAGCCTAATATTGCCTTTTTTGCTTGTTTTTCCTCTTAAGTTCAAAATAAGTTATTTTTGTTATAAATTCTAGCATTTATTTTCAGTTCGTACTAAATTTTTAGCTCGGAATGTGCAGTAGATGAAAAATTTGTGTCCTGGTTAAATAGTAAGGAATGTTTCGTCTTCAGTAGAAAAATTCCTTGGAATCCCCAAGAAAATGTAGTGTTTTTCTGCCGACTCCCACGTCCAGTTATTAAAAAAAAAAAAAAAAAAAAAAAAAAAAGTAGTTCTCTGAATCACTTAGGGATGCTATGCGTGCGTAGCTTTTGAGTGCAGGGATTAGGTTTTCACTGTTATGGTAGTAATACAGGCCCTAGTAATAGGTCTATATAATTCTGTGTACCATAGGCCAATATCTGGCTTTTATCATGATTACTGATTAATGGTGACTTCAATAAATATAATATTCTGCATTGCAATTGAGATATTTCAGAAAATTGGCAACTTGACGATTTTATAAGAGACTGTTTTACGAATTTTAGAGCCTATTTTCCAATTTTTAGAGCCTATTTTAGGTACGTAAAGCAGCATTTTTAGCGACCTAAAAGTCCGAAGTCTAGTTATCACTTATGCAAGGTGTATTAATGAATTAGCTATACTTCCTGTGAAATTATTATTTATAATGTTGATGTTTGATTTCTTACAATGTATATAGTCTACGATACATAAATACGGTAGTTTTTCGTGAAAATCTGAGTACAGCACTTTTTTTTCAGTTGGCACGAGATGGGAGTGTACGATCTAACTGCCATGACAGATTATGTTCTCAAAGAAACAGGAGAGGAAAAACTGTTTTGTATTGGCTACTCACAGAGTACGAGAATTTCTTTTGTTATGTTATCGGAGCGACCTGAATATAATGATAAAGTTCATGCAGTTATCGCTATGGCTCCCACAGTCTTCATGTCCCATATGAAGAGTCCGTTGGTGAGGCTATTCGCTCATGTTGGCGCTGCAACCAGAGTGAGTCTTAGATTTCAACACAGGGCCGTCGCGTGATTTTTTGGCGCCCGGGGCAAGATTTCGTCAGGCGCCCCCCCCAAAAAAAACTTAATCCCACGTGCACCCACCCGACATTCCACCTATCTGTAAGGATTCAAACACAAACACACAGCGAGCGACGTGACGCGACACTATCAAATACATATAAATATAATGGGGTTAAACACGCATTATTATTAGGTTGTTATTATTAACAGTATACAAGCAAATCCAGCTGTTCAAATATTTATTTTGGGGTAACTTAGAAAATATAAAGTTATTGGTGTCAAATATTTATTTGTTCAATAAATACAAACAACGTAATATTCAAAATTCAGTTATACTTAACTTTAAAAAATACGTTATGTACATCTAACATATTATTTCAAATTTTGTTGTTTTATTTTTGCCGTTGCCACGGCGCCCCCCTGGTCGCGGCGCCCGGCCCTGCCCACGCGACGGCCCTGTTTCAACAGATGTGTATGTGTAACTTTGTAATTAGTTGATCCGTATTTATTTATTTATTTATTTATTTAGCGTATTAAGATATTAAAATTGTGCCCTCACGACTGTCAGTTCCTGCTAAAATTTCCAGGCTTTCCGACATGAATGCTACTAACGATCACTGATCACATTAAAATACACTGTTCAAATAATGACATATTAATAAGTACTTAGAGGCTGGATTTCTAAGCAAAATGCATACTTATCTTTAGACTTCTAAACATAAGCATAATAGTATACTGCGATACTAGTTCCGTAAGCGGTGCATACGGATCGAGGAAAGAGTTTTTTTTCAATATCCGAGATCTGTTATGCGCTTACGGAACGAGTATTGCATGCTATTTTTTGCACGATGATTATTTATATAAATTTAATTATATTAATTGAGATATTAGCTGCAAGTATTATGTATATACATTATTGAAGATAGATGTTATATTTCAGAAAGTGATTCGCATGTGTTGGTTGTTATGGGGACTGAATATTTGTCCTGTTCAAGTCGCCACAACCTGGGGGGCTTTGGTTCCGGTCTTCGATAAAGGCTTGTATTATGATAGTTTTACTTACGGCACGTGTGCTTTTTGTCATTTTTACAGCACTGAGATTTATTTTGTTTTCATAGCAACTAGATTGCGTGTGGGAATGTCAAGTTACGATCCACGGCAACAATATTCGTAAGTACCACTAATTAGTTACGTTAATATTTCGGAACGCACTCTACGACACAATGCTTATTTTGCTTATTCTGAGAGAAAGATGATTTTGCTTGCTTATTATATGATTTCAAATTGAAATATATGTTTTGCACTCCTTAACTAATTAGTGGTACTTACGAACGTTGTTGCCGTGGATCGTAAGTTGACATTCCTACCCAATCGTGTTGCTAAGGGCGTTGCGATGCGGTTAAATTACTTACGATCCTTGCGCCACGTCATAATTCATTACGATACACTTCATAATACAAGCCTTTATGAACAAGGCCCCCAGGACAAATATTCGGTTCCCATAACAACAAACACATGCGAATCACTTTCTGAAATAAACATCTCTCTTCAAGAATGTATACACATAATATTTTCAGGTAATATCACAATTAATATAATTAAATTGATATAAATAATCATCGTGCAAAAAATAGCATGCAATACACGTGCCGTAAGCGTATTACGGATCTCGGAAAATTGAAAACACTCGTCGCAAGCGCCTCGTGTTTTCAAACTATTTTCTCGATCCGTAATCATGCCTTACGGCACTTTTATCGCAATATACTATTACTTACAACTGTTATATTAAAAGTGCTTATTTCACTCCTAAACGTCATTATCTCTGGTTTCCTGTCCTTTATGAGCTAATTACTGAAAAATCCTAGTTATAAAACACTCTGGCAGTTTTCTAAAAGCTTTCCGGTGAAGATGCAGATATTGCAGAGGTTTATCGAAGAAGATCTGTGTTGTTTATCACATGCATCTGTGACGTCCTGCGACGCTGAAAGAACATTTTCACTTTACAAATCTTTTTCAATGACAGACGCGGGAACTTCACCAAAGAAAATCTGTGGATGACCTCCCTTGCAAACTACAACAGCCGTGAATAAGATAAGCTTCTATGAAGCTAATAATGTGTCTGATTTTCATGTAACTGTTTTCGCTTATCTTAGTGCTTATTTCTTACATTTTTCGTGCTTGTTTGCTTGCTAATTTTAAAGAAATAACGTGCTTGCTTATTAATAAAGAAAATCTAGTCTTTATGTAGACAGTAAACGGCAGTATCGCATGCAAAACGTAAAACTTTTAAGGTATGAGTACGTCCTGAAGGGTAAAATTCTATAATTTTTAAGTTACGGTCTTTAAAATATTTTCATGGTTCATTACCTCCTTATTAAGGGATTTTACTAAAAACAGTGCAAAATAAAAATAAATTGTTTAAACAAATAAATATTTTGTTAAAAAAAATTAAAGAAAAGAGAAACACTGTATCTCCTATACTAATGCAAATATTTTCAATTTTTTCCCCCTAGATTGTAGCAAAAACATTTCTCTAGTGCCTGAATTAATTTTTAATAAAATTTATTACTGCACAGCATCGGAGTATCAAATTAAATAAAGAAATATATATATAAATAAAAAATATATATATATACATTTTATTATTATGCAACTTTTCATAGTGTGCCCATTCATTATTTACTGTTAAACTGTATCAAATTTTAGTTTAATTCAGGCACTAGATTGTTTTAGCTTTTAAAAGAAACTAAAATCATGTCAATATCTTCATACCAAGCTGAAATATGATGTTTTTGCTGACAAAGAACATTGCAAAACTAAACTTACGGTAAATGGCCGTTGAAGTCTGAACTCTCGAAAAACCTCAAACATCATAGGTAACTCCCCCAGATTCTGTTTACTGATCCAACTTGAGCTTTTTCCTGCCTGTGATATACCTTCTTCTAGTGTTGGCTTCTGGTGTTTCTTGTTTCTTGGCCTTAATTTTTTGTTTCTTCTTGTTAGATTGAACTCCAGCTATTAGGCCTATATTAGTTCTTGGGTCGATTCCCATTCTCCTGTACGATTCTAATTCATTCTCAGGTCCAATATTCCAGTGACACACTGCATCCATAACACGTAAATTCAATGTTTTCTTTACTATATAAGTCTCTTTAGGGCACCGTTTCAATATTAAGCCATTGAAGGACTTGTTCACATCCTGAGTCTTGCCGTGAAGACGTTTCTCCAGCATCTTCTCTTCCGTAAGACTATTATACACTGGTTTTACCTCTCTAATTATTTCTATAGGTATGCAAGGACCTGTACGTTTTGCCTTGGCAACCTGATAGTCACACCAGCTGTTCTCTTGAGCATGAAGATATAGCTAATCAAACTTGACACAGAAAATAGTACTCTGACAGCTTGACTCTGGCATATAACTAGAAAATGTACAATATCAAAGTAACTACTAGTCATATTTAAAAAGTAAATATGTCAAATTAAAGAGGAGAAATTGCTGAATAAGATACACTTATTTTTAAAAAATCGACATTTTTGACCATTTCAGGGTGTACACATACCTTAAGCTTAAGTGCAAATAGATGGCGATAATTGTAGGTAATAACGCCACCAATTTAGGTCTTCTCGAGTGGCACTCTCAAAATTTATTTTAAGACTTTTTTGAAAAACAAACGGATACATTCAACAAGAAGGAGTCTGCAATGTGTATTCTTATATTGAAAAGTTCTAGTATAAAAAATAAAAATCTTAGATATGAAAAATGACGAAACTAATATATCAATCATCATTTCCGATGATTAGTAGAAAATAATATGATAAAATAGAGTAAAATATCATAACATCTATATTTATATTAATAAAAGGAAGTGACTGTCTTCCTTCTGTCTGTCTGTCTGTCTGTCTGTCTGTCCGCGATGCCCAGCGAAATCTACTCAACGCAGAGATCTAAAATTTTAAACATAGGTGGACTGAAGGGTCGGAAAATGCACCTCGGAGCCGGAATTTTAATTTTCGCTTTCGTTCGTGAGTTATGAGTGAAAAACGGGAAGAAAACGTGAATTTTTTGCGTTTTCGAAGCATCAGTTTTCAGTTATACATTTCAATGTCAAATTTATTACAGTTGGCTTTGGCTATTTTTGTCATACCTTGGAAATAAAACTTTCGCAATCGCTTGAATGTTGTAAGCCCTAAATATGGTCAAACGTTTTATTTGGACGAAACTCACTATACAGGGGTTTTCTGGGCCAAGGAACTCGAATCTGAGGTAGCTTTTACCAGGCGACGCTATCTAATCGTGGTATGTAGTCCACCTGATTTAGGTGTTAATAAATATAATGATTTAACTATTATTCTCTTAATTTTTAATTTTTGAAATAATTATCGCGGGCGATCGCTTGATTTTGTAAGTCCACCCTGGACGATTCATTTGTTTAGAATATCAAGGCCCGCAGACACATGAAATTTTCAACCTACACGGAAGAGGGATAATCAATAGAGGCCTAAATGTGGTTAAACAATGTTCGATTTGGATGAAATTCACTATACATGGGTTTTCTGGAACAAGGAACTTGAATCTGAGGTCGCCTTTACCAGGCGACGCTATCTAATCGTGATATGTAGTCCACGTGATTTAACTATTAGGCCTATGCTCTTAATTTTTAATTTTTTAAATAATTATCGCTGGCGAAGCCGCGGGAACATGCTAGTAATAATATATTTTAAACATATTTTTAAGGTTTCCATCGTAGTATTAATATACTGAAATTTAGGCTTAATTTGCAGGGCTTATCAGAACTTAGGGGATGCTCCGAAGTTTTGCCACATAGCACAATATTGTCTCGACTTGGATCTATTTTCTGTAATGAAAAAGCAGGGACAGCCCACTTGTGCAAGGATGCTCTCTTCGTGATTTTCGGGTTCGACCCTGATCAGCTCGACACGGTAGGTACGACAAAGAATAATAACTTAAACATATCTGTATTCTCAATTGTCCCGTTTAATTTGGAATTAGGGAATTACGATTTATTATATGTGTTTATATGTGTTTCTGTAGTCAATTTGTATTAAATCGCATCATAACGATGCGTTCTTTTAAATAATATAATTATGTTATAAATGTTTAGTATTAATTGATATTAATTGAGGAACAATATTCTGGTCGTATTCAGCAAACGCTGGCCAGTTCCTAGCAACTTAGTGGAGCAGTATGAACCAAAATAGTTTTACTTTTCTAACTGTTGACTGCACATTCCAAAATGAAATTGTTTGTATATTGTGACTTATGAGAGATTTACGAACAATTTCATATTGTTTTGCACTATTTTAACACTACCTTTAGTTCGATTCAAATTTAGAATTTCTTGTTATACATAAAATGTTATTTGATGCCACCAATATATAATTCCTAAGCCTTTCGGCAACCTTCTGTTATCTTCAATTGAAAGGCCCAGTCATAAAATATTGTTGAATTGCTGGTATTTATTTTATTGATCTAGCTCAACGGTTTTTCAACATGTGTTTTAAAACATTTGTTTATACAAGGTTCATTTATAAGCTCTGACTGATTGATGAGGATCGAAATACCTATATAATATTTTATTTCCAGGCAATGATGTCATCGATCCTAGGGCACATCCCAGCAGGGATCTCCTCCTGTCAGCTTCAACATAATGGCCAGCTAGTCGTTTCAGGTACTAATAATTTAATGCAGTAAAGCCTTAAATAATGGCATTGAAAATACACTCCGCTGTATTTCATGCTCCTTCACTGCAAGATAATGAGTCAAACCCCCCAAAAATACTATAGTTTCATATATTGTTCTAGGTAAATTCCGGCAGTTCGATTATGGGATAATTGAAAATATGATCAAATACAAACAGCCTACTCCTCCTGAATACAGCCTGGGTAATGTAACAACACCAGTTTTTCTGTTCCATAGTGACAATGACTGGTTGCTGGATGAAAGGGTAAGGATAAATACCTGTAAAAACTTTTAAGGTTATTAATATATTTGTCCTGCTATTCCACAACTATTGTAATGGGTGAATATTAAGATTTTTTCAGTAAAAAAATGGCCGCATAAACGTCCCTACCAAGAGAGTGGATAATGTGAGAGAAAGAAGAAGAATAAAAAAGTAAAAGTGACAAATACATTAAAAGTTTAATGTGCACAAAATGCGCAAGAATTTATATTATGATGATTCATTTGATATGAAGTTGACCATATAATATCAAAATGGAGGCTTGTTACTTATAATATAGGGGGTTTTGGTATATCGAAATGGAACAATGCTCGAGATATGAGAATAAACAACCCACTTGTCTGATAAGGATAACATTTTAATTCATATTTCTCTTGCAAAATGTTCATAAAACACATCAATAAGTATCTCCGCAGCTCTGGTTATATTCGCTACCCAGGCGAAGGTAGGTATTTCTCCATATCTTCCTTTCAGGCTCTTAGTAGGCCATTTAACTATTATTATTAAGTGCATCTGTTTTCTTTTGTAATGTGTTTAAAATTAGTGTTATTTTTGTAAATAAAGTATGGTTTTTAAGTTTTCTGCCAGAGTTTCATGTGCAATAACTGTGTAAAGAAATGCGTGTATACTTAAATACATAACAGATGTATGACTATCAGATATAAATGGCAAAATATAACCCTAATGTACCCAAGGGTAAAATAGTGTTTTTAGTTTTTTGGATTTTCAATAAATAATAACGTGTTTATAGCGTATGCTATTTTCAACTCATATTCAGTTTTAATTAATATGACACAGGATGAAATAACGGTGATGAGTAGACTTAGGATTTTAGGTAAAAACCTATTTTAATCCTTAAGTGATATATGGACGAAAACTTGTATATGCATGTTTCAGAAGTGACTATGCCTAAAACTGATATCTTTATAGGACCTAAAACAGCCTATTTTTACGTTAGAGCCTAAATATTGCCTTTTTTGCTTGTTTTTCCTCTAAAGGTCAAAATAAGTTATTTTTGTTATAAATTCTAGCATTTATTTTCAGTTCGTACTAAATTTTTAGCTCGGAATGTGCAGTACATGACACATTTGTGACCTGGTTAAATAGTAAGGAATGTTTCGTCATCAGTAGAAAAATTCCTTGAAATTCCCAAGAAAATGTAGTGTTTCTCTCCCGACTCCCATGTTCAGTTATTTATAAAAAAAATAAAAAAAATAAAAAAATAAAAAGTAGTTCTCTGAATCACTGAGGGATGCTATGCGTGCGTAGCTTTTGAGTGCAGAAATTAGGTTTTCACTGTTATGGTAGCAATACAGGCCCTAGTAATAGGTCTATATAATACTGTGTACCATAGGCCTATATCTGTCTTTTATCATGATTATTGATTAATGGTGACTTCAATAATATAATATTCTGCATTGCAATTGAGATATTTCAGGAAATTGGCAACTTGACGATTTTATAAGAGACTATTTTACGATTTTTAGAACCTATTTTCCAATTTTTAGAGCCTATTTTAGGTACCTAAAACAGCATTTTTAGCGACCTAAAAGTCCGAAGTCTAGTGATGAGTCATGGTAATTAAACAGGGTATTTTCCAGTAAACATTTTCAACAACTGCAGTAAGGTACTTATTTCCACCCATAAAAGGTAACCTTCTATGTTACTTATATTTCTTACGTCACAAATGCTTTCAGTAGAACAATATAATCATACGCTAGCACTGCCAAGAGAATTTCGTTTCTTGGCGATTCTCGCCTGCACACGTACTGCGGAGAGATTTCGTGATAGCATATTAAATACATAATGTCCAATCGGAATGACAAACCTCTCGATTAATATTTCACTTATAAGTATTGATGCAGTTTTCGCTTTGAAAAAGCAGGAACATAAATAATATATATATATATACATATATAAGCTTATATATATAAGTAATAATAAACCAATCTTAATATATTTGTCTTGTGTTTTCAGGATGTAAATGAGCTGTTTCAAAAGTTGAGAAACCCAATCGGAAAACACAAGGTATCCTATACCAAGTTCAACCACATAGACTACATGTGGGCACTTAATGCACCTGAGTATGTATACTATTTTATTGTAGATCTCATGAAGAAATATTAGAAATTATATAACTTAAATATTATTTCCAAATTTATTTAAAACCTTTTATTGTACATTTGTACAGACAGCACATTTGTTTGAAAGATAACTTCTGACTAAAAATGAAGTGTTGTCAATGTTTTGAACAACGTAAAAAATGGGATATTTTGATCAAGTAATTATTTTATTTCCAAATAGGCCTATCAAAGGTAAACTTGTATATATTTCTGCGAATATTATAATTTGATATTGCATTGCTGCATTGCGCATTCCTTAGTAATGTAATTTTTTTAAACATAAATGGGTCCACTAAAATGAAATCATCATATACTTTCCCAGGAACTCACATAACCATTTTTAGAACAATAATTATTTAATATCAGGTGCAATTCTTAATTAACCCTCAGTCGAAAGTGCTCAGTCGAAGTCGAATATTAATGGAATATTCTGCGGAAAGGATGGAGATAAGTCATTCTTCAGAAGGAAAAAAAATATCCATAAATGTTACTATAGTGCTTTCACATTCGCCAGAGGTTTCAAGGCCACAACTTCTCACGTCTAATATGCCCCAACTGATCAGTAACCAGCAGTCAACTGTATTCCCCTTTGCGCAGAGGAGCTGCGCTGTCGCACACACTCATACGACACCAAGGGGGAACTCCCTACTGGCTTGTCATGTGACTGGCATTGGAGTGGTATGATGTCATATGAGCACTGTAAGTGGGGGTATCATAAGCGTGCTACGTTTGGCCTTGAAACCTCTGGCGAATGTGAAAGGACTTTAGTCCAGTCTCAAGCATAATGAAGTGTAAAATGGTGTTTTTTATTATGTATGTATTGGATTGAGTGTTGGGTAGGGTGGACTATTGAACGGTGAGCATGCTCAAATAGATCTTATCAGCGCCACCTGTCATAAAATTGGTGCAGAAACCTCGAAAGTATTTTGTTCTGAATTTCGCGATTCATCGTTCTGTAACGATTTAGTTCCCACTGTAAAATCGAGTGGTTAAATTGATATTGAAAGAACACAAGATTATTATTAACCATCAGGGCTAGTTCTCTTAGTACATTCATGTTTTCTATCGCTTAGCTACTCATGCGCTACTTAATGCGTTTTGTTAAAATAGTGATAATTGTGGTGCCATGTTGGTAATTATCTGCTCCTTACCTGTCATGTAAGTTTATCTATAAGAAGCATAAGAATACATTTTGTTTACAAAGTCATTAACCATTTCGAAATATATCATAAGGATATTGTTTCTTCTTCCGACATTGACCTTATATTCCTTAGCGAAATTATTAATTTTATTTTCTTACGCAGGCCTGTTCTGAAAACACAACTAATATAAACAAAAAGCTTATTCCTTAAATATAAACAAGAAATAAAATCTTAATTTTGATCTAAAAATATTAGTATCGAGACGAAATTCAAATTACTTTATTTTACAGTATTAGTAACCCATGATCTAGGCAGTAGTTCCAAAAAGATCTAGTTATGAATAGCGATTACTAATCTCTGGATTACAATAATTACCGGCACAACATAAATTCCAATTATAGTGAAAAACAAGGCGGACAAAATCAATTATTGTTTTGAAAATGCGAAACGTTGGTATTTTGGGAAAATTAATTTAATTATGTAGAATGTTTTTATTTCCTAAAATATAATCTGATAGCATTGCCTCTTGACTTCAAAAAATAAATATGACTTACATATTGTCATCATTTCTAAGAGTTTGATGCATCTCATAGCATTTTTTCTTCTTCCTCGACGTGCAAACGTTGGTCGCTTAAACCTTATAGGCCTAGTTGGTTCAAAGTATTTCCCCACCTTCTTTTTGCAATTACTTACTTACTTACTTACTTACTTACTCAATGGCAATAGATAATTCCTCAGAAAGCTAAAGGAATATTATCTATTTTATGGAACCCGAAGGTCCATTGCCGCGTTTACCTAAGCCCACAATTCAACCCTAATCTGTGCTAACTCCATCCAATCATCCCTCGCAAATCCTACTTCCCTTAAATCTATCCTAATATTGTCCTCTCACCTACGTCTAGGTCTTCCAAGTGGTCTTTTCCCTTCGAGTTTCCCAGTCAATACCTATGAGATGTCTTTCCTCCCCCATGCGCGCAACATGTCCAGCCCACTTCATCATCCCTGATTTAATTGCCCTTACTATATCCGGTGAAGAGTACAGGTCATGAAGCTCGTCGTTATGTAGTTTTCTCCAGTCCCCATTTTCATCTGTCTTAAGCCCAAATATTTTCCTAAGCACCCTGTTTTCGAACACTCAGATTATGTTCTTCCCGAAGAATAAGCGACCATTATCTCACATCCATATAATTCAACCGGCAGGATAATAGTCTTATAAATAGTTATTTTTAGATTTCTGGACAGAAGACGAGAAGAAAAGAGTTTCTGAGCTGCATAAAAAAAGCATTTCCTGATTTGAGTCTACACTTAACTTCTGCCTTAATATTATTTTTGTCTGTAATTATTGCTCCCAGATATTTGAATTTTTTCACTTATTCGAACGATTTACCGGCTATTCTAATATTTTGTAGAACATTATTTTGACGTTTCGTGACCATATACTTAGTTTTTTCTGTATTAATTTCTAATCCAACATTCTTGCAGGCATCGAAAAGACTTTTCTGCATTTCTCTCGATTCTGTTTATGTCATATCCAAACAAGAAAACGTCATCTGCGTAAGCTAAAATCGGGTGTATGCTATTTAATTCTAGGCCTACCTTATTTTCCTGAACTTTCTTACTGGTGTATTACAAAGCGAAATTAATAAGTAAAGGCGATAGTGCATCTCCTTGCTTCAAACCGCTTCTAATGGCATCCCTATCTGAAATAAATTTCCCTACCTTGACTCTGCTATAGGCTTCATTTGGACACATTTTGATCAGCCTAACTAACTTCTTGGTATCCTAAACTCAATGAGAATATTGTACAATTTGTCTCGCCTAACTGAATAATATGCTTTTTTTTTTAAAATCTATGTACAGCTGGTGAATAGTCTTAATATATTCCTATTTTTCTCCAAGATTTGGCGAATACAAAATATATGATCAATGGTTGATCTATTTCGCCTAAATGCACATCGGTGATCTCCTATGATTTCGTCCTCATATGGGGTTGATTACAATTACAACAAAAAAAGGAATACTTTAGTTTAAAAAATAAATAACATAAAATGAAAATTTTGAGGTCTTTCTAACAAAAACGTGTGGTTCAAAAGACTATAGTTTCCGTAAATTATATGAAACTGTAATTTATCTTTTTTTAAACTGAAACTTCATGTATTTTGAGGACGTCGTTTCCCCCGTGTTTCCCCATAACTAAAGCCTTGCAGAAAATAAACAATAATGGCATGGTACTGAGAACTACGGCTTACCATTCTGGATCATAATACCGAAAGAAAACCTCTTAGTGAAACTCTGCTTCTTCAAGTCTTTGAAGAAATGGTGCACGTTTAGCCTAATTAATTCATTGCACGAAGCAAAACTAATGGATAACTACTTATAGAGAAAGTCTGTGAACAAATTAGTACAAGGCAACATTTCTCGCTGGAACTAAGAGAAGAGGATAATTATACAGGTCCCCGAGAATTAATAGTCTAGTGGTGGTACAATCCATAAACATTAAACATACGTCATGTTCATACAATTATACCGTTCTGTATTTTTTTCTCCCTTGTAACTCTTTCAGTCCACCGCTGTGGCGTAGGGGATGCGTTCGCTCCTGTCACGCAACGGGCCCGGGTTCGAATCCTGGTCGGGACAAGTTACCTAGGTGAGTTTTTCCTCGCCTGTGAGACAAATGTAGGGTAACTTTAAGCCCGTCATTATCATCTTCATCCCACCATCCTAGCCTTGTTTGGAGTGTGTGTGTGTGTGAATGGTGTGACTCGTCCTATGTGTTCGTGTTGTCTCGGAGATGGCCCCGGCATTGGGCTGAGCACTCATCCGGGTAGGCCCTACATGTCCATTGTCTGGTCAAAAAAGTTTGTATGAAAGAAAGAAAGAAAGAAAGAAACTCTTCAAGAATATTTTCATTTCCTTCTCGTTTAATATTAATTTGTGAATGACGCGGATAATCCTAAATTATAAGAAAACATTGAAGATATTACTAACAATTAACACAAAAGGGACTTTCTTGTACAAGTTAAAACAGCGAAGGTATCAGCTGTCTTCCCTTCGGTCTGTCGCACGTGTCGCTACAACGGCTGTTTACTTGTCACATTCAAAGCTCTGTGGGATGACATGTTTTTTAAAACATTATCTTCCTTTTAAGCACTGTATAGCACTTGTGTAATGGGATTTACCAGTACTTGCTTAGCAAATGACATATTATGGTCGACGGTGACCGGTTCAAGTTCGGTCGTTCAAGATAATATCTCAGCTTATACGTATTAACCAGGGGACAATAACCTAATATTCTGTACATACGAAGTTAAACAATTTTCATGAATTCATGCACATAAAACTTCTAGAACTGTGTAGATATGAATGGAAAATATTTAAGTGTTACTCATACAGTGTTCATCATGATCTTAATTAACTGCCACATGTCACCTTTTGCCGCCAAATTAACACATAAGAGTGATAATGAAGATGCCTATCTAATTACGGTAAGTAATTATCTTGATAGTGATAAACAGATATAATGTAAAAATACCGTCAACCGATGAGCATAGTTTTAATGAGACATAATTAACATTAACGACGATACTATTCTTTCAATCTGCTAAAGCAAGTAGTGAGAAGGGCCCCAGCTCGAAAAGGAAGAAGCTGGATTTGAATTTTACCGAACTTAGTCCACTAAAAATAATTTTTTGTTATCACATACGACAAGCCTTAATCATTTTACTACAGGAGATGGTGGGCCTAAAATTAAGGGGAATCGTAATCAAAGAAAACATTATCTGTCCTAGAGGGGGGAGGGGCTATAGACATTCACTAAAATCTTAAATACCATTAAAGCATCCGTACTTTAGTATTTAATACAAGATAGATGTTCTGGAGATCTTTTGTTTAAAATGGCATCGCTTGAAAGGACGTATTGGGCATAACTGCGAAATCTCTACCAACTCTTTATTATAAACTCTGTTTTTAACAAATCGCTTAGCATGATAAATGGCATAAAACGGCGTGTTTTTAGGCAAAAGATAGATTTATGCTGCACCCCAGCCAAGCTCTGCCGTTTTGTTAGGTTAGGAATGTTTATGTTAGTTTAGGAGCAATATACTGAATAGCACGAGGTTTATTATGTCTCACATTGAATTTCTTCTGTGACGAAACCCTAAACCCCACCTTCCCAGGCGGGCCTCATTAGAGAGGAGCATATGGTGCAGCATAAAACTATTTTTTCCCTGTTTTTATAACATTTTGAAGAAATGCATCGGCTATAACGTTCAATGTTGATATTTTTTATATTTTTAGGACAACTGAACAACACCTACCCATCCCACTATCTAAACATTTGCACGCTCGACTATATTTAGTAACTTTTATACTTAAAAACTTTGAAATTAATTAAAGGAATTTGACTGAGAAGTCTATTCTTTAGAATGCACGTCATACCACGTCCAATCTTATACTGTTAGAACAGAAACCATATGCCATAATATTGAAATTATGAAAAGACCACTTAAATTTTAAAGCAACCCAACAGTGCTCCTGATATTTTCTTCCACCAAGCCTCTATAAATTGATAAAGCAGCCAGGTAGACAAAATAAGCTTTTAACGACTCAAATGAGTGGATAAATTAGCCTACAACAATTTAACAGTCACAATGAAATAAAAGCTATTAAGTAGGCTACTAATGGGCATGTTCTTTTATGGATATTAACATACTGATACGTTAAATGGAAATGGCTTACATAGGCCTACATGAATTATGAGATTTAAAATAGAAAAAAAATCACATGTTCGCAAATGTTCCACGTTAAAACCTCCACAGGTAATGAGCGATGTTAAATTACATCTTTATTACAAAGCATGCTCTTAAAGTGGTGAGTGGCGATTGACGAGAGAGTGCTTCCATAGCCATGTTTTTATATAGAACCCTGTTCTGATGTGATGAATCATCTATCAAATCCGTACCTTATCTGTAGGAATCCTGTGTTGTTTCCAGAAACAGAAGCCTCATCTCGAAGCACACAACACTTATACTGCACTTACATACATTAATTACACTATAATACACTATTAATAAGTCACTTTGCACACCGCACGACAGTCAAACCACAAGACGAAACCGATACTAATTTGTTTCCGACTTCCGTAGTAGGGATCAGAGGTACCAACATAACCAGAAGACGGAGCACTGCAGTGCTGCTATGCAAGGAGCTACCGTAAATACACGGTGTTTCGAAAAGACTTAAACAAGGTATATTATGATGTACTGTGAAGGTTAACGTTACGTTCAGATTGAAGATTAAAATAATGTTTACAGTGCATACATGAAATACATTATTTATGTCCTCAGCTTGTTTGATCTGGTCTGGTCCATGGTACCAATCTTCACCAGCTGCGTTGTTGACTGACCATAATTACAATAACTTTTTTTCTCACATATACGTAGTATAGAGAAAGTATTGTGATCGAGACAAAAAATCGAAATCGAGATAACACCGGGAAACACGACGTCCGTCTATCTGTGTGTCCATCCGTGTACTTCTGTAGCGGGTAAACGGCTCATTGTATTTAATTCATTTTTTGAATTAAGAACTTTCTTTTTGGAATTCTTTCGGACCACCCAGACATTAGTTTCTATAAATTAAATACTAAGGACACTTTTTATATAAATATTTATTTTAAAAAATTGGCTCTAAAATTTTAATAAAAATGTAAATTTTGAGACATCTACTACTCATAATCTAGTTTCGTTGTTGAATAGCTGTAAAGCGAAAATAAGGATATTGTTGACATGCATAGTTGGATTATATCTTGGTCCAGTTCAATCATGATCGTTTGAAATTTTTACGTGTTACTCTGTCTGAAAGATATTTTTATGCTTTGAAAAGCGTAATGACATTTATGGGTTCAGAAAGAACACATTTCTGTCCTAAATATAGCCTACATAAGGAGAGCGCAGAAAAGTTGGATTTAGAATTTAATGCATGTTGTTTTTATTTCAGCTGTATTTATACTCCTTTTAGCTACAAAGCCATATCAGGAGTTCGGGATCTGTGTCTATACAGGAGGGTTGGCCATGGAACTATTGATTGTTAATTATTTTCTATTGTTAGTATTTTTATGGAGTAAATTTCAACTGATATTAATCTAAATGGATATGATAAAGGTTGAAATGGAGAGGATGATTCATGGTATGTAAATACCCAATTCAGCATTTGCCTGTAGGACTGGGTAAACCATAAAAAAGCCCTTTTCAAATTGGTCGGCGATTCCAATGCGACTCCAAGACGTTATCATCTCTGCCACCTCGCTCGATTAGTTCATGCTTGTGATTAACAAAACTCACAGGAAGGATATTTAATGGATAAAGCAAAACATTATGATCTAAGACACTTAAGAGTAGAGTATTAGACACTGGAGACTGGTTAAAAACAAGAAAATCAGAGCTGAACGAACATGTGGAAAGAACGTAAGCTATTAAGAAAGTTTTGTTAAATCAGCCAGAGACAATAAATCAGAGGGAAGAAGGAACTCGGATCTTCTACGATGGAGATGGTGTGATTAGGAAGAACAGGCTATTCGTCTCAGGAGAGAAGAAAATTATGATCTTGTGACGAATTTATTGGGAGAGCTCCAGCAAGGAGAAACACATTTTGCAACCCGCCGTGCTATGTAATTATGAGTACATGTGTGGTTTTGTTTTATTTTGTTTTATTTAATTTCATTTACGTAATGACCTACAACCCAAAATTTAAAGAAACTTTTTGAGCCCATCCAATGTTTTTCAGAAATTGACGCCACTGGTCTTCTACATTATCATAACTAGGGTTGGGATGTTTATAACATGTCATATTTTTACCCTGACCTCCATTCTCGCCGCAAACACAAATTAAACATGAATTGCACATTTGTTATCCCAAAAGGATCGTTTTTATTTTGCATATAAAGTCAAATTTTGGTCATTTTCATGGTCTTGGTCTTTTTCGGTCATATTTGTAATTTAACGTCATATTTCAGTTATAAATTTGGTAAAAGAGCACAATTGTGCAGTATGTGCATTTAATTTTTTCTGAAAAAGAGTCAGGGATATTTTGTTTTACTGTAACTGAAATGTGAAGGGTCAATCACAAGTAATAGCACAATTACCTCTTCCTCCTTGTTGTTAACAACATCCAATAGACATGTTTTAAAAATATTTTCTGATCACATTTGCAGAGGTATCTGAAAATATTAACAGATCAGAAGTTCTTTACAAGTAAAACTTAAAAACACCTGTAAAATAGTGAAAAAGAGATTACCTGATTGAATTCATGTGATATAAGAATTTAATGTCATTAAACGGTTTTAAATCGGAGCATTTATTTTTTGAAAATACGTTATTTTATTAGATCATATTTAGGATTTTTGGTTCAAATTTAGTCATTTTTAAGGGCATATTTGCAGTCATATTTTTCACATTTTTAGGTCATAACCCTAATCATAACATAATCTATGAAAGCTTAAGTAACTAAAGTGAAATACGCATATTATAAGCAGCTAATAGGTAGAGATTTTGCTACCAGACTGATACTGTACGTCTACAGGCGTCCAGTTCAGCATCAGCATTCTGATTTCTTCAGAGCTCGCTCACAAACACCACAACCAAATTCCCTCTCTTTACTTTATGTGGCAGACTGCCCAAGACTTGCCTCGGAAACTGAGGAACAACCTCGCAGCAAACGATCTGAGTGAGCATCAGCGGGGTTTCCCTCACTCTACCAGGTGATAGATCGGGGACACGTCCCCCGCGACAAAAGAAAGATGAACTAAAATAAAATAAAATAAATAAAATACCAAAGTAAATTCACCATACATTTTTCCTGGGTTCTATGATCAACAGAAGGTGACTCGACGACCTTATAACAAATTCAAATGTTTGTTATGACTCAGGTAATTCAGGGGTGGAAAGCGGGCCAAAAAAATGTAGCATTTATATGTGCGTAATATGTCGTAGTTAGGCTACGACTTCACTTTATACCCGTGAAAGCGGTTCATTGTACTGTACGAGTAGGCCTACATCAAATGTAGAAATGAGGATTTAAGGACTTTGTAGGACCAGAGGCCTAACTGAAAACAGTAATTTACAAGAAAATCAGTTCACGTTTTTCTATCCATTATAATATTCGAAATTCAAGTTTATGTCAGAACAATCAGAACTGTAGTTCGTAAATGATTTTGTGAAAATCACAACAACAAAAATCTTAGTAACAACGTGCCACGTGAAAGAATTAAGAAAATGAATTGCTCCTATGCAGTGTTATACTACTAATAAAAAATCCCTTTTTCGTTGTTCGGCAAGAGTATAGGCCTATTCAAGTACCACTAACATTTTGCTACGGCCATATAACTTAAAGAAACTTTCTTAAATTTTCCACCGGTATTTGTTTTACTAATTAAAAAGATGCGTGGTATAGACTTAATACTGAACGACAAACTATTTTTCTTTCATAATCTTCACACGATATTGAAGACACTGAAACATACTTGACTTATGTTTTATCATTTCCCCATTTCATGAAGCACTACTGAACTGGTTAATTGCTATTGTATTGGATATAACTCGTTGATCGGGACCAAGGACGCAAGGAAAACAATAACTTCGAAACACATAAATTATAACTCTGAACATTAGGAATGCCGCTGGGCTGCTGCCTATGTTTACGTCCGCATATAGACCCGGTCCTTGCAGGGAGTAAGAGGAGGAATGAAGATGCAAGTACTATCTGTGACAGAGTGTCAGTCACAGTAGTGTGCCATGTTTTATAAATATTTGTAGTATTGGCTACCTTTCAATCCTGAATTGGAACTACTGATCCCATGAGTTACGTATACTAACACTTAATGATACTATCCTTAGACACAATGACAACTCATCAGGTTATAGGCGACTGATATTTCGTACTGAGTGTCCTGCACAGTGCCATGATATCACTGTTGAGGAAGATAGTTCGTAAACACGACACCGGCAGACATATCTGTGGCTTGGTTCTAAAGAGGGCCAATGTCATAAAACTTGCTTTTGAGATAACTGACTTTGAAGCCTTTATAGAAGTAACAATTTTTGCTGAGAACTTCCGACATTGGCCTCTAAGGTTTCTGTATTATCTCTATTAATAGCATCAGACATTGGCATTTTCAGTATACGAAGATGAAGACTAACCGAGCTCAATAATGCATAGATCTCATTTTTGCAAGAAACTGACATTGGCCCTTTTAGAACCAAGCCACAGAATTATTTGTCCTGAGGTAAATTTTAAGTAATGCCTATGTACATACAGTAATGAAAAACAATATAAAGTTTATTTATTGTTTATTAAAGTTTCAAACTGAATTAAACTATTAACAGCGTAAAACATGTGCATTTTCATTAAACATAGGATTAAAAAAAGCATAATTTTCTTAATTTCATAAGTTTTTGTCGGTGCGATAATAGCTAAATATTATTTACGTCGGTTCAGCGTACCTGCCCGTACAGGATAACAATAGCTCTGAAAATAATAAATGATGAAGACATACAAGCTAAGTATATAGGCCTACAGGCAACCTCACTTTGTCGCACCTTAGTATCGCAGATACGCAATACCTTCTTACACCTCTCCTGCTCTCTCAGTCAGCAGGGTGATAATATCCAAACGCCCCTCTCACATAGTCTGGTGTTAGGGATTCCTGCTTCAAGAATAAGCCCACTCACAAACAACAACAGGGTCCATTTTATATTCCAAGTGTTTCATTTTGAGGAACATTTCAGCCAGAACTGATCGTAAAGTATGGATATCCAGCAGAAAGTCACACAGTCGTCACTGAAGACGGGTACATCCTAACGTTGCATCGGATACCTTATGGAAAGAATCAGACAGGAAATGAAAGAGGCTCGCCAGTTCTTGTGCAACACGGTGTATTCTGCAGCTCTGCAGACTGGATTTTAATGGGACCAGGCTTCGGACTGGGTGAGTAAATAGGATAAGTTAGCCACAAATGGTAAGTGCTACAAAATGTTAATTGACGGTCAATGTATTTTAGGATGTGTCTATATTCATTAAAAAAACACAGCAAATTTAATAATAACATTATAACAAATTATGCTAACAGAAATAGCAAACACTGGTTTCACATTCAAGAGGTCGCGAATTCGAATCCCATAGTCGTGCAATTTGAACCCTAGCAAAAGGGCGAATACTGGATTAGAATTTATATTCCATCTACCTTTAATTTTCCAGTCCATTGTCCTATGTTTTTGTGCTGTCAAAGGTTATATCGAGTTGGTTGCTGAACACGAAATCCCTCCACATTCTGTCTTGGTGCAAAGGCAAAGTATAGCTCGATCGGTAAGACCTGAGCCAAACAAACGGATGCGCAGTAGGCTACGATGACCTAGACCTGCATGACCTTCATATCACGTGATGTTCTCTGCCAGCTCATACTGTACAGACCGTGTAAAAACATCTTAGTTAGCCTCACAGCATTCAATAGTGAAGTGTAATTCGTTAATAAGAGCAATGGAAGGCGAATGCAGTTATTCTAGCAAAAAAGGTTGGTAGTAGTAAAGTGATTCACAGTCAGAGTAAGGAAATAGTGTGGAATGTATACAGGTTGGGGCTATTATGAACCGCATAGTTTGGAATGAATAGTACAATATATGCATTCTCTTCTGCCCCTACTTCATTGAAACTATCACATACCTGATTTTACTATCTGTGTAGTACGATTCTTATTGGCCTCTTTTAAACTTGTAAGCTATTCCATTGGCCAAGAGAAGTGCCAGGGAAATTGCCCTAGGTAATGTCACGAGTGACGTGGAAATAGCTCGATGAAGTCGCTCGGAAATTTATCTAGGGGAGTTTCCAGTCACGAGTTGCATGTATAATGACTACTTAAGGGTAATAAATAATTAATAAAATATATTGAAATTGCATTAGTTAAATAGCATTTTTGATTGACACAATTTATTATTAAAAGATATTCATGACATATATTAATCATTACTCTCCCATGAAAGATATTAGGCACACAGCAAGGGCTGATGTAAAATGCTGCCTGGATGAGTCTATTATAGAAAGTGCGGGAGATGATGGCTTGCTTCTGAATTCACCTCCCACCTCTGGAAAGACTTCCCATCAGCATAGGCCTACAACTATGCTGTTCAGGTTATGTATTTAAATTTTTTACAGGGGGCGAGTACAATTATTAAATGCCAACTGCACTATGGAATACATTTCCTGTAAAATATTATTATGCTGATTCCTGAACAGATTTAAGCGTAATATTAACTTTACTTCACAGTATCTTAATGTAACGCAAGAATGATGATGTTTAAGTCACTGCCTAGAGAGCCTATAATATAAGGAAATATATCGAAATATAAGGAAAATATAAGGAAATCGAAATATAAGGAAAAGAAGACGTGTTTCTATCACTTTTGTAGTAGATGATTAAACAAATTTTATAAAGAATGAGTGAATCAGGTCTGTGATTGGCTGATTTAAGAGTCATTCTCATATAAGTTACAATGTAGTAAATAAAGTCCATCCTTATACCACAAAGCTAACAAATCGCAGACATTTTTTATCTGATACAAGGTTGCTACCACTTTAATTCTTATATGTTCCTGGCCCAAATCGAAAAAAGACTAAAGAACTAAATACCGGTAGTCGGTATAGTTAGATACTTATTGTTCAATTTGTATCATTGGGTTTATTTTATAGACTTAGACAGTGCTGAGATTTATTATAAATTACATTTACAGAAAGATAAAAACAAGCTAAATTTTCAGTAACAACTTTATAATTAATATATATTTTCTTTTTGACTTCTTCTTTAAAGTCCGCATCAACAGAAAAACTTTCAGACCTCCAGCTGTTTACAAACAATGTAGATCGGAGGGCAAAGAACACAAATTGTCCTACAGTCCTAGTGGATGAAGGCCTTACACGATTGGATAAGATGGGACACATCACGTTCTTTGCTCTCCGATTTGCACTGTAAGTTAAATTAACTGCTGGAGATCTGGTTGTCTTGTTTTCAGTTAACGAGGGAATCGAACGGGCCTTGACAGTCAGCATTGCTGAAAGCTGATACTTGGTGCTGTAACCATATCAGGTAGAAAAAATGCGAAAAACATATTTTCAGTACTTTCCCCATCATCAAATCACTATCATATCATTTTCCAATGAAACCCACAATTCAAGCATAAGAGCAAGAGCAAAGGTACCTGTGTCAATTATTTTATGCAAGAACACTCCGACCCAACATGAAAGCACGGTGAACTTTTATATTTTTTTTCAGGATACATGTTAGCTGATGCAGGATACGACGTTTGGATGGGTAGTTTGAGAGGAAGCCGATACGCCAGAAGACACCTGACTTTGAATCCGAACAAGAGACCATTCTGGCAATTCAGGTAGAAATATACGTAGTTTCAAGTCATTCGGCTCACAATAGTGTAATAATAATCTTATCACAAGTATGCTTCAAACAACGAATAATTAACCATACTCAATACAGCGATCATTCCTACTCCTAAGAACTAAAAATCACCTTCTCATTCCGTTTCGACTTTAAAACACATATAAGAAAATCTTTTAATTTACGGTATTACAATATACCTATATTCTTCGTAGTTAAGTACTTCTATTTTTTGCTGATTAGAATGCCTGGCTATCTTATCAAAGTTTAGCACAGCATGTCATAGTTTGAAAAAAGAGTATTTAATACTAATTATATCAGACAATAGGCTAGTTGTAGTTCATTTCTATCATTACTATCATTATAGTAATATGCCTATCAGTAGGCCTAATATTCCGTATTAAATTCTTTTAATTATAATAATTTGTTATAAGCATATTTTGCTGTTGTAATTAACAGTAATTCTGATAATGTGGAAGATAAGCTTTAATAAATAAAAAAATAAAATCAGGAAAACTGATATAACAAAGTGCCAGAATACTTTTGTTTAATCAGTGATAATTGCAATTATGACGTGCAGTTATTTTTGTAATCGATTTCAGAGTTAAGCTCCAGATCGATTCATTAAGCAGGTCTTAACGGAAGAACCAAGGTCTAGTTTGATTATCATATGTGAAGGAATATATGGGTAGTGTTATTGATCAAAGCTAACTGTATTGCAACTTCCAAAACCGTATATGAACACAAAAAAAACAATATGTTGTCGTGAGAACTCATTTGCATTTGATAAGTTCTGTATTATTATTATATTACCATAAAATAGGCACTAAATTGGGCACTCTTCGGTACCTGTCAACCGATTTGGTTCAATATCAATAGATTTCTTCACATGGACGTTAGGAATGCGTATACCAAGTTTTATGGCAATCCGAAAAAGTGTATATTTGAGTTATCGCGCGTGCACACGGACAGACAAACGGACAAACATTTTCCCGTCCCCCACACAATCTCGTAAAATTAATAAAAATTTCTGCCTGTGAGGACTAGCCTTGTTGACGGCTTTGCAAGACTGGGTTCGATTCCCGGTAGGGTAGGTCTGGTATCGAACCCGTGACCTTTAGCACAGAAAGTAAGCGCTATACTGAGGGCGTTACCCTGGCCCACAAGACCTACTGCATACTTCAGAGCAAATAGGTACCTTCTGTCACTGGGAATGCCTACATAGTTTACAGAAGAAATTGAACTTGCTCTATCAACCGGTCTAACATGAATTTTGGATCTGACAGAAAGCCAATTATTAAAAATATTTCAATACCTTCAAATTAGTCTTGATTCACAATAATATGCAATAACATAATGAACTGTTTCAAGATTGGTTTATGATAAATGATAAATGATTGTCGATTGAGTGTAATGCATGATTGAAGGAAATGAAGAACAACTGACAGGCTTTGGACCATCGTGCTCCTTTTCGGTATGGAATTATTGTCAATCAAGAATAATTCTAAGGCATTGAATTATTTTTAATCATTGTCTTTCTGCCAGATCCAAAATTCATTTTACACCGGATGATAGAGCCAGCTCAATTTCTTCTGGTTATTGTGTAGGCATTCGTAGTGATAGAAGGCTTCTATTTGCTCTGAAGTATGCTGGATATCCAACCAATATCCAACAAAAGCTAGTTGAACTTTCTGTAATTCACCTTGTTTCTATAGATGTGCAGCCACTATTAAACTTCCAACCCTCGTATATTATACTTCACTACGCGTTACTACTTGTTTCCTTAGGATTTTCCATTGGATTCTGTCCTTGGCGATTCCTCTCCAGTCAACGCCGGCTGCTGTCTGGAACTCATCTGCCCATCTGCGCTTAAGACATCATTTATACCAGTTCGGACGACCCATTTTGATATAGGTATGAAATCCCCATTTTCTTTATTAAAATATTTTAGGGAACACTGCTAAATGGCATAATTAATAAATGCGATATAATTTTGCATTCCCAATATACTAGCACTCTTTGATACATACAGAACTCGTTTTGTGTTACTAATTCCTAGTCTTGTCTTTGACAATGGTTTTGAGACGGTCGCTACTTCATATTTTGACTTCGATATACCTATTACCAGAATGAAGGCAGATTATTAATAGTTTCAAATTGATCATGGAAAAAAACTAAAATACACTTGACACGCCAGTCTCATAATTTTAACATCAAAAGGGTGTTTTCTGTGGATGTTCGTTTGTCCTAGACATGTGGTATTTTTAAACTATGAAGATGAAAAATAAAAGATAAAACAGTGGTCATATCACAAACTTTATGCAAAATTATTTAATGAGTGCTTTATCCAATTATAAAAGTACAAAATATAGATAAATGTGGAAATGTGCGTTTTATTTTCTTTTTAGGCTTTATAAACTTCACTCCGCATCATCTTCAGATGTAGTTGGCCACTTCAAAATCAACTGGTAGACATTCTTTGCCTCCGCTTACATATTTCTGCACCCTTCTAGTCAGCAATCGGGGTTTGTGTCACGTTATCCTCTTATTTGCATTAAGCCAATGTTTTTGATACGTCGTCTCTGTTCTACTATCAAATCGACGGTAGTGATACGTTGTCTCTAATGAACCAGCAATCGGTGTTTGTAGTGCATAGTCTTCATATTTGCATTTAAGTAATGTTTTTTATTCGTCGTCTCTGTTTTACTATCAAACCAACGGTAGTGATACGTTGTCTCTAATGAACCAGCAATCGGTGTTTGTAGTGCATAGTCTTCTTATTTGCATTTATGCAATGTTTTTTATTCGTCGTCTCTGTTTTACTATCAAACCGATGGTAGTGATACGTTGTCGCTATTGAACCATCAATCGGTGTTTGTGACACCTTGTCTTCTTATTGGCGTTAAATCAATGCGTTTTATTCGTCGTCTCTGTTCTACTGTCAAACCGACGCTAGTGATACGTTGTCTCTATTGAACCACCAATCGGTGTTTGTGGTGCATAGTCTTCTTATTTGCATGTAAGCAATGTTTCTTTTATTCGTCGTCTCTGTTTTACTATCAAACCAACGGTAGTGATACGTTGTCTCTAAGGAACCAGCAATCGGTGTTTGTAGTGCATAGTCTTCTTATCTGCATGTAAGCAATGTTTCTTTTATTCATCGTCTCTGTTTTACTATCAAACCAACGGTAGTGATACGTTGTCTCTAAAGAACCAGCAATCGGTGTTTGTAGTGCATAGTCTTCTTATCTGCATTTAAGCAATGTTTCTTTTATTCGTCGTCTCTGTTTAACTATCAAACCAACGGTAGTGATACGTTGTCTCTAATGAACCAGCAATCGGTGTTTGTAGTGCATAGTCTTCTTATCTGCATTCAAGCAATGTTTCTTTTATTCGTCGTCTCTGTTTTACTATCAAACCAACGGTAGTGATACGTTGTCTCTAAAGAACCAGCAATCGGTGTTTGTAGTGCATAGTCTTCTTATCTGCATTTAAGCAATGTTTCTTTTATTCGTCGTCTCTGTTTTACTATCAGACCAACGGTAGTGATACGTTGTCTCTAATGAACCAGCAATCGGTGTTTGTAGTGCATAGTCTTCTTATTTGCATTTATGCAATGTTTTTTATTCGTCGTCTCTGTTTTACTATCAAACCGATGGTAGTGATACGTTGTCGCTATTGAACCATCAATCGGTGTTTGTGACACCTTGTCTTCTTATTGGCGTTAAATCAATGCGTTTTATTCGTCGTCTCTGTTCTACTGTCAAACCGACGCTAGTGATACGTTGTCTCTATTGAACCACCAATCGGTGTTTGTGGTGCATAGTCTTCTTATTTGCATGTAAGCAATGTTTCTTTTATTCGTCGTCTCTGTTTTACTATCAAACCAACGGTAGTGATACGTTGTCTCTAAAGAACCAGCAATCGGTGTTTGTAGTGCATAGTCTTCTTATTTGCATGTAAGCAATGTTTCTTTTATTCGTCGTCTCTGTTTTACTATCAAACCAACGGTAGTGATACGTTGTCTCTAAAGAACCAGCAATCGGTGTTTGTAGTGCATAGTCTTCTTATCTGCATTTAAGCAATGTTTCTTTTATTCGTCGTCTCTGTTTAACTATCAAACCAACGGTAGTGATACGTTGTCTCTAAAGAACCAGCAATCGGTGTTTGTAGTGCATAGTCTTCTTATCTGCATTTAAGCAATGTTTCTTTTATTCGTCATCTCTGTTTTACTATCAAACACCAACGGTAGTGATACGTTGTCTCTAATGAACCAGCAATCGGTGTTTGTAGTGCATAGTCTTCTTATCTGCATTCAAGCAATGTTTCTTTTATTCGTCGTCTCTGTTTTACTATCAAACCAACGGTAGTGATACGTTGTCTCTAAAGAACCAGCAATCGGTGTTTGTAGTGCATAGTCTTCTTATCTGCATTTAAGCAATGTTTCTTTTATTCGTCGTCTCTGTTTTACTATCAGACCAACGGTAGTGATACGTTGTCTCTAATGAACCAGCAATCGGTGTTTGTAGTGCATAGTCTTCTTATTTGCATTTATGCAATGTTTTTTATTCGTCGTCTCTGTTTTACTATCAAACCGATGGTATTGATACGTTGTCGCTATTGAACCATCAATCGGTGTTTGTGACACCTTGTCTTCTTATTGGCGTTAAATCAATGCGTTTTATTCGTCGTCTCTGTTCTACTGTCAAACCGACGCTAGTGATACGTTGTCTCTATTGAACCACCAATCGGTGTTTGTGGTGCATAGTCTTCTTATCTGCATTTAAGCAATGTTTCTTTTATTCATCGTCTCTGTTTTACTATCAAACCAACGGTAGTGATACGTTGTCTCTAAAGAACCAGCAATCGGTGTTTGTAGTGCATAGTCTTCTTATCTGCATTTAAGCAATGTTTCTTTTATTCGTCGTCTCTGTTTAACTATCAAACCAACGGTAGTGATACGTTGTCTCTAATGAACCAGCAATCGGTGTTTGTAGTGCATAGTCTTCTTATCTGCATTCAAGCAATGTTTCTTTTATTCGTCGTCTCTGTTTTACTATGAAACCAACGGTAGTGATACGTTGTCTCTAAAGAACCAGCAATCGGTGTTTGTAGTGCATAGTCTTCTTATCTGCATTTAAGCAATGTTTCTTTTATTCGTCGTCTCTGTTTTACTATGAGACCAACGGTAGTGATACGTTGTCTCTAATGAACCAGCAATCGGTGTTTGTAGTGCATAGTCTTCTTATTTGCATTTATGCAATGTTTTTTATTCGTTGTCTCTGTTTTACTATCAAACCGATGGTAGTGATACGTTGTCGCTATTGAACCATCAATCGGTGTTTGTGACACCTTGTCTTCTTATTGGCGTTAAATCAATGCGTTTTATTCGTCGTCTCTGTTCTACTGTCAAACCGACGCTAGTGATACGTTGTCTCTATTGAACCACCAATCGGTGTTTGTGGTGCATAGTCTTCTTATTTGCATGTAAGCAATGTTTCTTTTATTCGTCGTCTCTGTTTTACTATCAAACCAACGGTAGTGATACGTTGTCTCTAAAGAACCAGCAATCGGTGTTTGTAGTGCATAGTCTTCTTATTTGCATGTAAGCAATGTTTCTTTTATTCGTCGTCTCTGTTTTACTATCAAACCAACGGTAGTGATACGTTGTCTCTAAAGAACCAGCAATCGGTGTTTGTAGTGCATAGTCTTCTTATCTGCATTTAAGCAATGTTTCTTTTATTCGTCGTCTCTGTTTTACTATCAAACCAACGGTAGTGATACGTTGTCTCTAAAGAACCAGCAATCGGTGTTTGTAGTGCATAGTCTTCTTATCTGCATTTAAGCAATGTTTCTTTTATTCGTCATCTCTGTTTTACTATCAAACCAACGGTAGTGATACGTTGTCTCTAATGAACCAGCAATCGGTGTTTGTAGTGCATAGTCTTCTTATCTGCATTCAAGCAATGTTTCTTTTATTCGTCGTCTCTGTTTTACTATCAAACCAACGGTAGTGATACGTTGTCTCTAAAGAACCAGCAATCGGTGTTTGTAGTGCATAGTCTTCTTATCTGCATTTAAGCAATGTTTCTTTTATTCGTCGTCTCTGTTTTACTATCAGACCAACGGTAGTGATACGTTGTCTCTAATGAACCAGCAATCGGTGTTTGTAGTGCATAGTCTTCTTATTTGCATTTATGCAATGTTTTTTATTCGTCGTCTCTGTTTTACTATCAAACCGATGGTATTGATACGTTGTCGCTATTGAACCATCAATCGGTGTTTGTGACACCTTGTCTTCTTATTGGCGTTAAATCAATGCGTTTTATTCGTCGTCTCTGTTCTACTGTCAAACCGACGCTAGTGATACGTTGTCTCTATTGAACCACCAATCGGTGTTTGTGGTGCATAGTCTTCTTATCTGCATTTAAGCAATGTTTCTTTTATTCGTCGTCTCTGTTTTACTATCAAACCAACGGTAGTGATACGTTGTCTCTAAAGAACCAGCAATCGGTGTTTGTAGTGCATAGTCTTCTTATCTGCATTTAAGCAATGTTTCTTTTATTCGTCGTCTCTTTTTTACTATCAAACCAACGGTAGTGATACGTTGTCTCTAAAGAACCAGCAATCGGTGTTTGTAGTGCATAGTCTTCTTATCTGCATTTAAGCAATGTTTCTTTTATTCGTCGTCTCTGTTTTACTATCAAACCAACGGTAGTGATACGTTGTCTCTAATGAACCAGCAATCGGTGTTTGTAGTGCATAGTATTCTTATCTGCATTTAAGCAATGTTTCTTTTATTCGTCGTCTCTGTTTTACTATCAAACCAACGGTAGCGATACGTTGTCTCTAATGAACCAGCAATCGGTGTTTGTAGTGCATAGTCTTCTTATTTGCATTTAAGTAATGTTTTTTATTCGTCGTCTCTGTTATACTATCAAACCAACGGTAGTGATACGTTGTCTCTAATGAACCAGCAATCGGTGTTTGTAGTGCATAGTCTTCTTATTTGCATTTAAGTAATGTTTTTTATTCGTCGTCTCTGTTTTACTATGAAACCAACGGTAGTGATACGTTGTCTCTAAAGAACCAGCAATCGGTGTTTGTAGTGCATAGTCTTCTTATCTGCATTTAAGCAATGTTTCTTTTATTCGTCGTGTCTGTTTTACTATCAAACCAACGGTAGTGATACGTTGTCTCTAAAGAACCAGCAATCGGTGTTTGTAGTGCATAGTCTTCTTATCTGCATTTAAGCAATGTTTCTTTTATTCGTCGTCTCTGTTTTACTATCAAACCGACGGTAGTGATACGTTGTTTCTAATGTACAATCAATCGGTGTTTGGGACACTGTGTCTTCTTATTATCGTTAAATCAATGTTTTTATTCGTCGTCTCTGCTCTACAATCAAACCGACGGTAGTGTTACGTTGCCTCTATTGTACTATCAATCGACGTTTATGGTAAGTTATCCCTCTGCTTTTTCTTGTCTTCTTGTCTTTCGAGCCTTTTTGTGTTCCTCATACTGTAAAAGTTAATATTAAAGATAATACTGGCCAACAAAACCTTCTTTTCAGTTTTATCAACAGCTGTTACTAACAAATTTGTTGGTTGTGGTTTCAAACCTGAAGGTAGTTTTTTCTTCAGGCTATAGTCTTTTTTGAATCGACATAAATCAAAAGTTCGTTGTTTTATTTTTCTCATAGCGTATGTGGAAGGACATTTGAATCATTTCATTTAAGCGTAGCTGGGCCAATGCATGCAATACAGCTTTTATTTATTATCAGAACATAAACGGAAACAGTTTGTGTATCTATCTTATTACCTGTCAATCACATAATCATAAAAGACTTTATTAGCTAAGGTCAAATTGCATGCAAACAAGAGCATTGAGAAAAAACAGTTTTCAGATTTGAAATCAGCACCGTCAAAATGATTAAGAAACAGTGAGGAAAAAGAAAACTGTTGGCCAGTGTATTAACTTACATAGTTTTATTTTTAATTATATCACACGTTTTGTTTGCTCCGCAATATACTTCATTTCTTAAATTTAGCCAACATAAAGGTTCAACTATCTGAGTGGTCACAAAACACATATTTATTACTCTTACAAAATTTCCTTTGGCTGATGTCGGGCAATTCAATCATTGGAAAGGTAATGTCAGATTTAAAACTTCAATATCATAGGCGGGATATGAACCAGGATCTTCGGCACTCCAAGACGCTGCTCTTACCAAATAAGCTACCGTGGCAACGTACCGGCACAACATTAAATTCTCCAACTGACTCACATATCCCGGTGCGCCACCAGGCGTCTCATTATGAGATATCAACCCAGTGGCGGTTTAAAAACTTGTAAGTACATTGAGTCCCTGGCTTCATAGTAAAACCCTAATAGATCACAGTGGAATGATAAGTCACCAGAGCATACTCCACCGTCTCTACAGACGCCCTTATCACCATCGCAGGGGTAGTGCCAGCAGATCTGCTGCTAGACGAAAGGGTCGTGGCTTACGACCTAAAGAAAGGTATGCCTACACAAATAGGCCAGCTCCAGGTAACAGAAGCTACCTATAGAGACAGAACAAGCTCCCAGCTCAAAAGCCTCCTCAGATGGCAAACCATCAGCCAGTGGGAGCGCCGATGGCAGACCACTCCGAATGGGCCCCTCACAAAGAGCTTTTTCCCCAGCGTCAGGACGAGGATCCAGCAGAAGTGGATAACCCCAGACTTCGCGACTGCGCAGCTCTACACGGGCCATGGCCTCTTCCTGGCAAATTTGGCCAGGTTCAACCTGGCCGACGACAGTCTGTGTTGCTGCGAAGACTGTGAGGAGGACACAGCCTACCACGCGCTGTACACCTGCCCACGCCATAGGGAAGCCAGGCGCGAACTGATACGCATCGCCACGGCGGAAGGAGTACAATGGGCGCCGGAGCTGAGCTACTGGACTGGTAGAACGACCCACGAGGCCTTCAAGACTTTTGCTCGACGTGTCATCGAAGAGAGAAGAAATTCAGAAGAAGACTAACTCTGATTCCATAGTGAACATAAACATTTTGTTGTCTTCTCTTCAACTCGCTCACGATTTCACTCTTTTGTATATAAATTCTGTATAAGACTTTGACTTCCTGATTGCCATGTTACTGTGTTGTAAACATTCACCCTTCAGCAATTCATCATTCACCTCATTTTCCTCTAAGCATGTACAGACGGCCATTTTATTATGTTGTAAATATTCACCCTCCGCTAATTCATCACTCACCTCATCATCATCTTCTATATGTATATAGATTCCTCCCAGTTTATGTAATTCTAGTGTGTTGCAAATATTCGCCCTGCATTAACTCATCATTCACCTCATCGTCACCTTCTACATATGTACTGACTGCTTCTGATTTATTGCCATGTACCATGTTGTAAATATTCACCCTTCGCTAATTCATCACTCACATCATCATCATCTACACATACACCGAAGCCTTGAAACCAAGATAGCAAATTGTATGTAAATATTAGTCTATGTATTATCTGTATTCTCCCCAGTAGTGTAGCCTCCGGCTGTGGGACTCTGGGTCAACTATGGTCAAATAAAAAAAAAAAAAAAAAAAAAAAAATGGCCGTATGTAGGCTAAGGTGGAATTACCGGCTATGGCATTGAATTTTTCAGTCCGATTTCCAATGTTTGAATGGTCTGACTACTAGCACAATTTATTCAGTAAATCTAGTTTAGAAAGTCTCCGTGTTCTTCTAATCTTATAATGTTAGGCCTATACAGATCATTTTATTCTATTAGCCCCGATCCTCAGACCGTTACCCGGTATTGGTCACTCAGCGATGCTGGGAAGTCGGCGTACGTGTAGCGAGCACAAGAAAGGACTGAGTTCTTTTCAACTTCGGAGAATGTATTACCTATGAAGAGTGTGTTACTGCGCTTACTTTGGTTAAGGGGTGCAAAAAGTGATGTCATGACACCTTCTTAAAAAAATGCATTTAGGTCTATACGAACACGTTCTTATTCCATGAACCTTACCTGATTCCATTTTAATACCGTTCTAATATATCTCCTTTTTCATCCATATTGTCCCCAGTCAGCACGCATGGTTGTTTTCTTTGTTTATTGTTTATTTTTTTTACTTTTTATTCGATGCAGATCATGTTTACATACAGTTATTTACAAGTTTAGGCCTAATATAAATTACAAATTGTTAAGTTATTAAACATCCGAACGTGCAAGAGGGCAAATCAAGTAATTAACAAGGTTAAAATATAATTAAATGCAAGATAACTTATTTGAAATTCACAGAGTTAAGATAATTCAGTTAATGAATTCATATATGTTATGATTAGGGTTATTGAGCAATCATGTTTATAATTTCATTTGAAAAACATTTATGTGGAGCTCTCTTAATTCCTTCAGTAATTTGTTGTATAGCTGCTAAAAAACATAAAAATTCATATTTGTCTTTGAAGAGAACACCCAAATCGTACACATAAGTCTAATGTGTTCTTTGAAATATGTATTATAGTTTAATTTATTATTAATTACTGCTTATTACGTTGCCGAAATTATGACTTCTTCCTATCCATTAGGAATAACTATAAGTAAGATATAACAAAATTTCAAAATATTCTTCTAACATAAGTAAAACGTAATATTTGACAAAATGCATCGATCTATATCAATGAAGTAAAATAAAATGGATAATCAATACCATCAACTCAAACACTCTTATTTTATGTACAGGCTTTTCGACTTCAGCGTGCTTATAATGCTTGTGTTAGATTTATGTTTAATATCAGAAGATTTGAACATGTGAAGCCGTCTTTCCAGACTTTGTCATGGGTACGCCTCAAACAACGATGAATGATCCATTCTTATATTTTCCTTCACAATATATTATAAACTTCTCCTTCTTATTTACAATCTCTTTTTAATTCCATTTTGACACCACTAACGCATTTTCAAAACCTACTGTTCAGTTCCCGACAAAAAACATTATTCTATTCTTGATCTTTTAGTGTGTCTATCCCTCGCTTTTAAAATCCGTTACCCTGTCATATAGAAATATACCACAATTTATAAATAAATTTAGTAGTCATTTTACTGTCATTAGTTATGTAGAATCATTATTAGTTAAATTTAATTTCGTTTTAGTTTATCGAATTCTCAAATTAAATCTGTAGCGTGTTCATTTTTAAATTACTAGACATTTTTCAAATTTTGTATTATTTTTAATATGTATAGTCATCTTTTAGTGGGTATATCCCTCGCTCATAAAATCCGTTACCCTGTCATATCGAAATATACCACAATTTATAAATAAATTTAGTAGTCATTTTTATTAGTAATTAGTTATGTAGAATCATTATTAGTTAAATTTAATTTTGTTTTAGTTTATCAAATTTTCAAATTAAATCTGTAACGTGTTCATTTCTAAGTTACTAGACGTTTATCAAATTTTGTATTATTTGTAATATGTATAGCCTTACTGGTGATGTGAAAGAAAGCACCTTATGGTGTTACTTCGCCAGTATAAATAAAAAAAAAAAAACATTTGAGGGCTCCAATTGAGGTTCATTAATTGCCATTGCCATTTCTGTATGGGGAAAGAATGAAGTAATGTACTTTTATATCCTCATAGGTTGATATCATTAAGAAATATGATTTCTCAACGTTTAAATTGGGAGATCATTAAGTCTATTTTTTCTTTTAGGTGTGGACAGATTGATATTGCTGACTTACTGCCCAATAAATTGTTCTTAGGGGTACTCGGATTTCATTGCCGACCGCCTATTACAAGTAATATCATAAAATTAATTTATCGTCTGATTAATTTGCATTTTTTTTAGGTTTTCAAGTAGGCCTATATTGTCTGGACGTATTTTAAGGTATAATTTTACGCTAAGTTACAAATGAAATAAAAAAATAGTAATAAAACTGAAAGAGATATCCGGTGGTCTTCAATACTGCAATAGAGGATTACTATAATCCAAGTATATCATTTTCAGGACAGGCAAAAAGGAAAATTCACCATGGCAAATAAAATAATTCGGTGCATGTAAAACATCTTACCTTTAAATTTGGCACTGCAACTCACTAACATCCGGAGCTTTTTCTGGTTTGCCGCAGTGATTTTTCCGATACAAATGAGAAATTCCTTTCAATTTCTCCAATAAACATAATTAATCATTTTTATGATTACAACACTTTTGAATTATATGGTACAAACGGTACAAAGGTGAGTCAGTTGGAGAATTTAAGGTTGTACTGGCATCGTGCCATGATAGCTCAGTTGGCTATGGCATTTTTCAATCTGATTCCGGCTTTTCGTACGTATCTTGTTTCCTTTTAGGTTTTTATTTATCTTGGAACTCTTTCTTCGTTCATACCGCCGATACACTCTTTTCATTTTTCTCTATTTTTAACTTTTTGTCACTCTTATTGTAACTTAGCCTATATGATAAGCTCGGTACATAGGCCTATATCTTCATTTCGTATGAGAACTTCAGTTGTAAAGCCTTTAACCTTTGTAGAAATCGCTCGCATTTCTGCAGCTAGTAATTTGCTTTGGTCTTTCTTTTTCATTAAACATGTTCGCTGAAATTGTTTTATAAAATCTGATTTTCGTGTTTCTGCTTGTCTTATTTTGTAATGATTGAATAATAGTTTCACATATTTACAGAAATTGATTTTTCTTTATCTGTTTCTGTATAGAAACTTACGTAATATACCAAATAGTTAAAAAAATATTTCTTGTAACAGGATTTGATTTTCGAGCCTATTAAATACTGTAAGTTATGTGGCATTACTTGAGATTCTGATGATATTTTGAGATTGTAAAACTGTCCTCTTAATACATTTAATTACTATTCTGATCTTTGAAGGTATTGTGACTTCATCAATGTCAGTAAAATAGTTAAGTATTGTTTCGTATTAATCTGTATTCCTGTATTAGCTAAAACTTTGTATTTCTTTATAATATCATATGGGTTTCGTGTATTTGTATTTTCTAATAGATAAATAATTAAGCACATATTTACTGATGGTCGGGTAAAGCACATTGTACATTACCAATTTCGAAAGTAAATCTACACGACCCATCCACTTTTCGTATATGTATTCACTCACATTATCTATGAAGCGTCTTAAAATTAAGCACATTTCAAACTTTCAGGCGAGAAGTATGAATATACATTAGCGATAAAAAAAAATCGATGGCAACCCTTATGCAACATCTGTAGGTACCTCTAAAAGTGCAAAGAAATACTAGAATTACATTATAAAACATTTCAGAATGGTTGTTATAAGCCAGCTACCTCGGACAAGAGACGATGATTATAATGATAAATATATTTAACATTAACATTAACATTATTGATATGGGGAACGATTGAAATACAAAGTATTATAAAACCGGACCCTGACGAGAAAATAGATGTTTACTGTAGAGAAATTTATAAGGATATCTCACACCACTCAATTTTATGGTAATTCCAGAATTTTCACCCATACCCCTTAAAGGAAAAGGAGATTTTTTAATGTAACTTACATGATCCAGAATTGGGATGGTGCAATTTTTATTCAGTGTAGGCCTGCTAAAGGTCGCCAGCATCCTCTTGCTTATATTATATCCGTGTTTTACTCAAGAGGTTCCATATCCAAAAAAAAATTTCAATAGTTGTGTATTTCGGTAGATCCTTACTGACTGCTTATTGTAAATAATCTTGCCACTTCATCAAATCTCACATAATATGAAATTAAAACTTACAACATTACATGATTTTCGCATGGTCTTCCTAAGTTTTGTACGTTATTTCCACAGTAACGAGGAATATCTGTTGATCTCATCAGACAATTAAATGCATTATGTTTCTATAGTAACAGGCATAGATTGCTTTTCTGAACTTGTTAAATAGGGTAGAGTCTATCCTATATCCTATATTCCTATATATCCCCATTAAGGCCTCCAAGTAGAGGTTACTGACCGCGTGGTCTTGTGGTTAGCGTCGCTGACTACAGATCCGTCGGTCCGGGTTCGATCCCCGGTACCTCCTCGGATTTTTCTGAGGTAGGGAGGTCTGGCAGGGGTGCTCTCAGCCTCGTGATTAAAATTGAGGAGCTACTTGATAGAAAAGTAGCGGCTCCGGTCATGAAAACCACCATTAATGGCCGTGGGTGTCAGCATGCTGACCACATGCCCCCAATCCATCCGTCTGCCTATGGCAGATGACGCAGCGGTCGGGTGGTAGGCCTTGTCCCTTCTGGGATGTTAGCACCACAGAGTTAGTTAGTTAATGCACACTAGTGTAATATTTCATCAGTATTAGAGAAGGGAGGAAAACCTAAATAAGTTATGACCGAAAATGTTCTTATATTCCAGAAAAATCTATATAATATGCTCTATAACAGGGATTCCCAACCTGGGGGCGTTTAAATGTCCTTTGGGGGAGGGGGGTCGAACGATTTGGAATCAGTAAAAGTTTTGTCATACAAAGTCGAAACTGAAGTATGATTCAAATCAAAATATAATTTTAAAACATAACGTCTGAAGGGCTTTTGAATAAATCTTGCATTTTAACCTCAAATAGATTTGCGATGATTATTCTGTAATTTTCATACATATATTTATGTGATGAAAACAAAACAGCGTTATCGGCTAGTTGTTGCGATTGATCTCCATATGCATTCTCAAATTTTAATCCAACCATAAGAGGTCTAATCAATGCAAAACAGTGTCAACCGTCTCAGTGAATTAATTACAGTGACATAATTACTAAACTAGTTCGGAAACAATATGACCTAAATATAAAATCAGGTAAACTGATGTAACAAATTGCCAGTATGTATTTGTTTAATCAGTTATGATATCCAGAATACAAAAAAAAGTCAAATTGGCCGGTTTCGGGATTTGAACCATGGAACTCCTGAATGTGAGGCCAAGACGTTACCATCTCGGCCACGTGGGTCAGTTTAACGGTTTAGTTGGATAAGCGCATGTAAAGCAATAGTGTTATTTGTCATAGCTAACTGTATTTTAATTGCCAAAGAATTATAAGATCACAGTAAAACAATAAGCTATGTTGTCGAGATAACTGATTTGCATTTCATAAATTCTTTCCAATACTTATATTATCATAAAATAGGCACTAAATTGAGCATTACTCCGAAAAAGGTCAACCGAGTTTATCCAATATCAATAGAAGTCTTCCCATGGACATTATAAATGCGTATACGAAGTTTCATAAAAATCCGATAAAGCGTATTTGAGTTATTGCGCCTTTAAAATAGACACTAAATTGGGGTTTACTCCGGTACCGGTCTACCGATTTGGTCCAATATCAGTAGACGTCTTCCCATGTACATTATAAATGGGTATACAAAGTTTCAGGAAAATTCAATAAAGCATAGGCTATATTTGAGTTATCGCGACTTCTTATATATTAACATAAAGGCACTAAATTGGGCATTATTCCGGTACGGGCCAACCGATTTGGTCGAATAACAATATACGTCTTTCCATGGACATTATAAATGCGTATACGAAGTTTCATAAAAATCCGATAAAGCGTATTTGAGTTATTGCGCCTTTAAAATAGACACTAAATTGGGGTTTACTCCGGTACCGGTCAACAGATTAGGTTCATATTCAATAGGGTACTTTTCATGGGCGTCATAAATGCATATACCAAGTTTCATGGAAATCCGATACAGCGTATTTGAGCTATGGCGCCTTTCTAATATAATCTATTAAAATAGGCACTAAATTGGGCATTACTCCGGTACTGGTGAACCGATTTGGTTCAATATCAATAGGGTTCTTCCCATGGAGGTTATAAATGTGTTTTTCAAGTTTCATTAAAATCCGAAAAAGCGTATTTGAGTTATGGTGCGTACAGACATACGGATAGACGGACAGACAGACGGACAGACATTTTTTCGTCCCCCACACAATCTCATAAAGTACCATACTGGCACTTAATAAATAAAGTGCATTTTAAGTCTCCAGTTTATTGACATAAATGTGTCGAAAAAAATATGGCCAGCACAAACAAATAGCCAAAAATAATTTTTATAGTAATGTGTAACTAATATTTCTAACTGAATGCCAATACTAATTTCCTCCAAAATTTTAATTAAAAAAATAGACTATTGAAAAGAAGACTACTACAATTAATATAATCGAAAGAATCTAAATGGATCGCCTGCATGGTCTTGAGGTTAGCATCGCTGACTACAGATCGGTAGGCCAGAGTTCCATCCGCGGTACCTCCTCGGATTTTTCTGAGGTAGGGGGATCTGGAGCGGGGAGCACTCAGCCTCGTGATTCAAATTGAGGAGCTACTTGATAGAGAAGTAGCGGCTCCGGTCTTGGAAACAACCGTTAACGGCCGTAGGTGTCGCCGTGCTGACCACATGCTCCCCAATCCTGCCATCTCCCTATGGTAGATGACGCAGCGGTCGGGTGGTAGGCCTTGTCCCTTAAGGGATGTAGCGTCACGGAGTTTAGTTCAGAAAGAATCTGAATGATTCCTATGTAAAATGATATTAATATTTTGAAGAGGTTGCAGCAACAAAACTTTCATAATTGTTCTGAATCCAGACAACAAAATTTATACCTTGTCGACATAGGATTCATAAAGCTGCAAAAGGGGTAAAAGGGTCATAGTCCTCCACAAAACAAACATACATTGAAGGGAATAACCGCCCTAAATCCAAAGGGAGCAAAAAAAAAAAAAAAATTCAACTACTGTCTCTGTCTCAACAAAATGTGAGCCATTCTTTGGCAGCGAATTTTTTAGAGAAATAAATTTCAAGATAGTGATGTCCAGAGCCAGAAAGTTAGCTGACAAAACTTTGCATAAAAAGGATAAAAGTTACTCTCTTCACTGGCTATACCATGGCATCATCTCCTGAGGTGCTTATCTACACTCATGTTTTCAACAACATCGTAAACATTTTATCGAAAAGAGAGTATGTTCTTGATTGCTGTATTCTGATGTGTTGTTATAGCTTTACATTAAAAATCGCATATCTCCTCACCCGTTTCATGAAATTAAGTTATATATTATTGATTTGACTACGGATAAATACAGAAATACGGTATTGTTCAATGGCTCAAAAGAAGTTGAAAATACCACATAATATTAACCCAAATTCCATTTAGCAGTGGCATGTCAGGACGGACAGGTTTATTGTTATCTCATTAAACTATTTTCCGTTTATATAAAGTACCGGTACTGAATTACCCGTCATTAATAATAATATTTCGTTTGCAAACACGGACGATATCACATCTTTTCATTTTTATAAGACTACATTGCAGAAATTAATTATTATTTAAAGAGTTAATAATAATTGTTAATATCCCGCGCCAGATCAGCTGGGACAACAGTTTCAACAATAGCAAAATAATTAAACTCGAACCACTTTCGGAAATAATTAAATACAACCACTTTTAACCCAAATAAGACAGAAGAATAAAGTGCATACAAATACTTCGCTTTACCTTATTTTTAAAAGTGTTTGCGAATTTGCCAAGAAATACGATAGTACTATGGAACTTGGATAATTATAACTTTTTAAATTGGAAATTGTGTATAATTTGAACTTTTAGCAAGGTCCCTTGACATATCTATACGAAGCAATAAATTTTTCTAATTCCAAATCGTGATTAATTCGATTTTTTTCCGCTGGTCCCTTCGACTTCGAATTTTCCAAGTTCGACTGTTAACAACAACAACAACAACAATACTGATAATATTAATACACGGGAAATTATTTGGTGGGAAATAGTCCCACGCATGGGCCAATAATAAATTGGCGCCACTGATTGTAAACAGCGCTGTCTTGGTTAATTTCATAGGTTTGATGTTCAACCTTAATGATGTGCAAGTAGACAAAATAAGGAGGCAAGTCAAATAGACAAGATAAGAAAACAATTCCAGTAAAAAGAAAACTACCCTGATCTACTGTTTGTTTTCACTATTTAAAATGTATATTAACATTTTTAATAACGCATTACTTAAGCCTATACCTTGTCTATTGTAGTTTCCACGAAATGGGAGTGTACGATCTTCCAGCTATGATCGACTACATAACTAACCATACTGGATGGGAAAAACTGTACTATATTGGTCATTCCTCAGCAGCTGGAATGTTCTACGTCATGGGATCAGAACGTCCAGAATACAACAACAAAATTCGTACAATGACGGCTTTGGGTCCATTTGTATTCTCATCTCGAATACCCAGCGTACCACTGCGGTTGGTATATCTTATGTCGGAAAAATTAAATGTGAGTACCCATATTTACTTGGGAAGGCATCACATATTTTTCTTAGAGGCTATGTAGACTATCCAATTTGAAGTGAGGAAACTTTCTTAACTTACTTTGTTGTGGTTACAATAGTTGACATTTGGCGATTCTTAGCTCAAGATGTGAATTTAAAGTACACCTACCTACTAACCTACGTATGAATCAATAATAATTCATTTTAATCTATCCATGAATAAAATATTGACCTTTTTGTAGTACCACAAGTTATATAAGCTAATTATACTATATTTAAGCTACATTCAAAAACCGTAGAATAGCGTACCGAAATCACAACGGAGGACAATGGAAAACGCACACAAGAAACAGATGCCAAAATAAAGGAGAATCCAAACAATCTGAAAGTCTATATACTTCTAGAGGACTCCTGCCTCTAACGCCTTTGACGTGAACGGTAGATGTGAACCTTAGAAATCCCGGAAATGATATCCATGGAACTTCGCAAATTTTTTCTTTAATTTGTTATTTACTGATAATTATATGATAATTGCTGAGAATGCAGATGATGTTATTTTTTATATGATCAGGAAATTAATGAAGTACTGAGTGTTCTCTTTTAATCTATTGGAAACTAATTACTGAACTGTTCTCCCCCAACCATGAGCAATTGCTCTTTCGAGTTAACAGTTATAATTATAACTGACATATTATTACTTACATTTAATTTGTGTTTTGTAGGAATTAATATGTTTTTACACTGTATGTTCTGTTTGTGTATTTAATAAACTTAAAAAGTATATTTTGGGTCGATGGTAGGATGTAACGACAAAAGTAAATGAGGAATAGGGTAAAGACAAAGGGGTAGAAGAGTTGTTAGAATCTTGAAATATTGTGAAATAGGAACATTACTCCATATAACACAACATACAAGTAATTCATTTAAAAATGCTTTTCCGTATTGTTGACAAACTTGGACGATTAGTACGCAAACAACATTCAAATTGTTCTAAAGGGAATGGGCTTCTGAAGGTGTTGACGATACGGCTAGTTAAAAGGATGCTAGATGAAAGGATTCCTAGAAGAGCACTGGGAACCAAAGAAAAAAAAAGAAAAGGAGATCTGACGTATGCTTACATAATTATGTAGGCCTAAGTATATAAGATGGAACATGGTATGTCGAGGTTTGAACGAGGAAGATACAGCAAGAGATGCAAAATTGTATAACATGAGCGCATTTATCCATTGTATTATGGAATATTTCTACTAAAAGACTACACAAATACACAATACTGTATTTCATGTGAAAATTGCTACTGCAGGATTACTGTAGTTTTAAATTTCGTTTTTCAGATTTCTAAATTGGTGTATTTTTTTCTTAGTTCCTGACAAAATTACAGAGTTATCCGAAAATTTAACATAGTAAGATTTCAGAAAGTAAATTTGAAAATAGATGTAAAATACTATTGTACTTTAAACGGTTGAATGCCAAAACGAAATTATATAACTGAGATATGAAGAATTTAAAAAGAAGAGGAAGAAGAAGAGAATAACGTAATAAATGGCAAACAAAACTAAAAAGCTACCAGATACCAAATATTATGAACAAATTTAGGCTAAAAGGAAATTTTACGAATAAATTAAAGAAAAAATGTGTTATGGAAATTAAAACAAAATATCACCCTTATCGAAATTGAGAAGGTAATAATTGAAGCGCCGGAAGAAGTTTTAAAACATTTTCTTCAATATCAATGTTGAAAAAATGTTTTAAATATATATTTGAAATATATATGAGAAATATTGTTAGGTGTTGTATTATACAACATGTTTGTATATTAATTGCAGTGGCTATGGGAACTGACAGGCAGCAGAGACATTCTTCCAATATTCAGACAACTGTCTCTACTTGGGTCAGTTGTTTGCAAAAACAGAGTTTTTGCGGTTACATTATGCAACAACGCGCTCTTTCTGGCATTTGGATTCGACCCTGCACAACTGGATACGGTGAGAGTATTTCTGCACAATAGAGAATACATTTATCGTAAATGTTTTAAGTACTTTACCAATGGAAACCAAATATGTAGAATCTCATTGAATCAGAGGAAGCCTCTGAAACAATATAGGCATATACTTTTTATGTTGAAACACTAGCATCGGCAAATAACAAAGAACATCTCCAACATTGAACATAATAAACTACATATACCTACTGCAGAAAATGAAACGACATTTTTTTCTTTGATTAATTCTTTTGCTGGTTTAAAAAAATTATAATTTATCATAATTTTATTATAACTTCAATTTTTTTATAAGATTTCTGCAGCTTTTAATTTTAATTTTCTACTATCATGTCATATTAAATTCATGTATGCTATTACGCCATTTATAAGCCTTCAGTGAACTCTATTAGAACAAGTTTATTATGTTATAATTGTTTCATTGTCTTAAAGTACTACTTTTTAACTGTAAGGTCTAACACATGAAATTTTGCATTACAGAAGTAAATCATTGTTAGGCCTACATAATAGAGATACATAATGGGCATGCATTCCTTGAACAGTCAACTATGATATGATATGATATTTATTGTACTAAGAAAATTACAAAAGAGTTACCGGATTCGACGTTTGTCGTTTTACCGGTAGACAATCTTAAAACACAATTTACACATTTTTCGTGGAAGTGTGTGTGTAAGCATAAAGGGCTACTAAACAATATAACTGGATTCCATAAGGAAACTTCATAAATTCTTTTTAAGATAAAATAAAATGAAATAATTGGCGTAAGTTTCATCTGTGCTTTCCTTAAGCTAAGTTCGTATGTCTTTTTTCTGTTCACATCGTGTAACCATTTTATATTCTTGTTACTCTTGCCTAAGCCATAAAAAATCACTAAATAAATAATCTGCATTTTTATGGGATTCAAAAACAATGAACTGGTTTTCTAAATAAACCTTATCATACTGATAGCGTATATATTTGAAAATTAGCCTTTTTGTCAATACTCCGAGTCTTTAAGCATAGCGCACTGAATCGAGTTACCTTACATTACACACGATATTGGCATTAGCTAGCGCTTTTTTTATTATTATTTTTTCCGGGCTGTGCTCGCACTGCTTTAATTGCACTGAATGTTGTACACTGATCATTCCCCATTATTGAAACAGGACGTAGGCTATAATTATTTCTTTGTGATAATTTTGACTGCTTTTGTTGATCTCCCTGCTTATTGTCGATTAGTAACCAAGTTAAAAGACTGCAAACGTCGTCTGGTTCTCGTTCCAATGCCTGTTGAACAGTCAACTAATTTATCTGTGATAGTATTACATGGCTCTTAAAAATCCTCAAAACTTTAAATTTAACTGCGCAGACCATGTCCACAAGTTGCCCATTTGTAAAAGCTTATCTAGAGCCCTTCTACAACTTTGTAAAACGATAAATTTAATTTTGATACACCTGTATGGACGGAAAACTAATATGCCACAAGATCATATGATTATAATTTATATTTATTAATATTTAGGTAATATACTGTTATGACAATCCTTTCTTTTCTACTGACATTATTCGTCATTTTATTTCAGACAATGTTATCTGTGATTTATGGGCACCATCCTACAGAAGTTTCTAGCAAGTCGCTGACTCATTTTGGCCAGTCACTTTCAGGTAAGAATTTTTTCAATCTAGTATTACGTGCATCGTAAGCAGTAATTTAGTATAAGATGAAGTGGAACAGTCCACTTCACTTCTTCATTATGTTAATTGTGAAAACTAATAACAGATTTTAAGTCTTTAGTACATTTTTGGCATTTCTAAAACGGCATTTAATTTATACAAATAGAGAATTTATTTATTTCTTGGGAAATATTTCTAACAATTCAATCTAATCATAAATGTACGTTATTTACACATATCACTGGATACATTTGTGATGCATTTTTAAAATTTATTTATTTCAAATGGGAGAACTACCTTATATAACTAAATTTTCAGGCGTCCTTTCCAAACTCCGGGAGAACATCAGATACTCTGTAAAACGAAATACGGTTAGCCTTTCGAACGATGTTTCTCGTGTAAGACTAAAAATCGTGCAAAATACGTTTTCATTTATACGAAGGACGGGTAAAAAACTACTTCATAATAAAGTACAGCTCAACAACGCCCAAGCCAGTGAACAGTGAGGTTTGCTTCGAGACTATTGACCGCGACGTCCCGTGCTACCGAAAAACGAAAGAGGAACGATTCGCAGTGATGAAATTTCCCAGCTCAGGAGGAAATTCATATGGCACATACCGAAATGTACGCTATTCAGTAAGCTCCTGCTACTAATAATTGTAACGATTCCTAACATAACACTTTCGTAAGACGTTGCTACACTATTTAGTCTGGTGCCTTTGTTTCTAATAGGCTAGCCTCTAAATTCTACTAACGCTAATTTTATTGATTATCCTGCATTTACCATAATTTTATCAAAACGAAGTAACATACCGGAATTTCGTTTATAATCCGTATTCTTCTCTGCCATCTGCTAAGTTCAGTCCGCACTTAGTCAGTTGGCAACGTTATACACTTGGTACGAATCTGTACGGCCCGGCTGGCACGGCAGTCAAGGAATTCTCGAGTTTAGCGATGAAGTTAGTAGCAGTTGAATTCTTCTCTCTGGGTGAAGTGGATGTGTTTTCAGTAACAAACTATGATGATACCCTTCTTCCACCACAGTAAACTTGTTTATAATTCCACTCAATGATATTACTGTTAATAATCCTTTTGGTATTAAAATCTAATTCTTTCTAACTGAGCATGTTTTCCAAGCACCCACACTATATTGTGCCACTCTTCCAGTCCTATTGTGACCATATACTATGTATATTCCAGGAAAATTTCGCCAATATGATTATGGATGGTTCAAGAACAAGAAAAAATACGGCAGAATAACACCACCTGAGTACAGCCTGAGTAATAATACGGTACCTGTTGCTATGTTCTACGGGAAGAATGATTTGTCAGCTTCCGTGGAGGTAAAGCAACACTGATAAAATTTATTTAAATTAAGATGATTACGTTGTTAATTAGCAATTAAAAGGCGAAAAATTAGATCACTGTTATTCATTAAGGTAAGCAACTAAATTACTATAATTTATTTATCTGAAACGGAAGCTAATTGTTATTGGCTCGTGCTGGGTTGCTAATGACATATGCCTAATCCTAGTGCTCCCACAGGACAGTGAAGAGCCGTTCTCAGTACCGTAAATGCATGAATAAAAAGAGTTGGTAAATTATGAATGAAAAGAGAACAAAATTCAAGTGTTTCTAGTAACCTGTTTATAAGTAACAGAAACTTGCATAAATAATATAGAATTGTAGAAAATAAGCTTTAACCCTTTCAGAATAAATTTAGGGTAAACTTGGGTAATATGAGGTACATTTAAGAAATTCCCCGTATTTTACCAAATGATAGAAAGCTTGAGAGTTTGCTCTGCGATGTTGGCAATGCTGGAGTCTCGTGCTGCTGATTTGTAGTTAGATGGTGTCGTCTTGCGGTGCAAGTGAAGCTTACGGAAGCGAGTTTTAATGGAAGTAGGCCTACGAGTGCTTGCTACTTGAAATCATGCTATTTATTAGATTTAAGTTAACTTTCTTAAGGTATCACACGCAAAATTAGTTTGTATGTAAGGAAACAAGTCAATGGCAGAATTCATTAGTATAGGAAATTTGGGGGAAAGAAGACATGGTTGCGCTTTGCTTATTCCGCGGTAGTGCCAACTACTGAAAAGTACACTAGAGCATATTATGGGCAGTAACTTAAAGGGTATTATGGGTGTCTCCCAGTGTAAGTTTAATTTTACATGTTCATTGTTCATTTTCTATTAACAAGCATAGTACAGGGTGGACCGCTCGAATGTCCCTAATTTCAATTGTATGTGACGGGTGAACGATTGAAGATAGAAACTTACAACAACGTTTATATGAAAGAAAAACTCAACATGTTTTGATATCCACGTCACCACATCTCTATGTGAGCTCCAGAAGTCACTGTGACGATATCAAGCCGATGAACAATTTCTTGCCAAGTACGTTGGAGTATGTCTTCTGAAATGCTCTCAATAGCCTCTATGATGCGCTCCCGAATATCACGAAGGTCATTGACTGGGGTGGCGTAAACTTTATCTTTGACGTAGCCCCAGAGAAAGAAATCAAGCGGTGTTAGATCAGGAGATCTCGGGGGCCATGCGATCGGTCCTCCTCTACCAATCCAACGGCCAGGAAAAATGTTGTCCAAAGTCATACGAACTTCATTGAACCAGTGAGGAGGAGCGCCATCTTGTTGGAAAAGGATGTTAGGCTGCAGTTGTTCAATTTGTGGAAAGAAGAACTGCTCCAGCATATCAAGACATGTGGTACCACGGACATTTTTCTCGGCGAAGAAAAATGGTCCAATGACTTTATTCTGCGACAAACAGCACCAAACATTCAACTTGGGACTGTCACGAACGTGCTCTTGTGTGGCGTGAGGATTCTGCGATCACCAGATCCGCACATTATGCCGGTTTACCTTGCCTGATACATGGAAAGTGGCTTCATCCGAGAAGAAAATCTTGGACATGAAATCAGGATCAACGCCTAGACGGTTTAGCACCGTATTGGCGAATTCCACTCGTTTGGGCTTGTCATTCGGCTCAAGACGTTGCATTACCTGCACTTTGTATGCATACAGTTTGAGACGTTTGTGGACAATTCGTTGCAATGTGGATTTTGGTACCTGAAGTTCCCGCAAGCTCTTCTTAATGACTTCCGTGAGCTTCGCTCATATGCGGCTTGAACATTTGCAACCATTTCGTCGGATGCTCTGCGACCACCACCATGCTTCTTTAACACAGTTCCAGTAGTTAAAAATGTATCGTACCACTTCTTTATGCTTTTAGCAGTTGGAGCATCATGGATAAAGACTCGCCGAAACTCCCTCTGAACTCTAACAATTGATTTAAACTCCGCATACCACAAAACAGTTTGAGCTTTCATCTGCGGTGTCGCCATTTTGATAAACGATAAAATCTAAGAATGAAAACCGTATCATTGCACCATCTACCGACAGAATTCGAAACTTGTTGAGTTTTTCTTTCATATAAACGTTGTTTTAAGTTTCTATCTTCAATCGTTCACCCGTCACATACAATTGAAATTAGGGACATTCGAGCGGTCCACCCTGTATACTTTGTAATTTAGAAATCTTGAGTTTAAGAAATAAATTCGATAATAATAACTTCTTACAATTTTTATGACTCGTGGACTCGAACGCACGAAGTTTGTATAACTGCTCTATAGCTTTAGTTCTCACGGCCGCCAGAGCAAGTTCAAATGTACGACTTCAGATGAGCCTCTTGTAGGATTGCTTCGTTTAATAAAGCACAATAGTTTCGCTGCAGAAAATATAATAAAAATGACGTGTAATTTTAATTGAGGTAAATATATTTAGTTTAATTAATCAACATTATCTTAACGATGCCCTTAAAAGTTATAAGGAGAAGAAATAGTCCACAGTAAGCGAAGTTTGTAAACATGCACTACTGATACGAGGGATGTTCCAAAAGTAAGTTTCGTCGTTTTTTTAAAAAGTGAAGATGGTAAAGCAGATGAAGCAAACAACTGCCATAAGAATCGACACCTATTGCTGGTTCAACGACGGAAAGAGCGTCAGCAGAGGAGAAACGATGCATGAGTAGAGTCCCGAAGAAGAGAGAGTAGCAGTAGACTGGCGTGCCCGAGGTTATTTGAGTACAAATCACGATGGCAGATGGACGTGTACTGAAAACGTGGTCGACAATGGAAGTACATGCTGTTATCCGGTATGGATGGGCATGTAGGACTAGTGTGTCCATCATCCATGGACGCCTACAGACTGTGTATGGTGAAGAGGTCATGTCTCATCAAATTGTTGGTCGCTGGTGTTGCATGTTCAGTGAAGGAAGGCACCTGTTCCATGCAATGAAAGCCGCACTCTCGGGACGTCACTTCCAAAACAATGCTGAGGTGGAGAAGGCTGTGCGACAATTCCTTGCATAGCAGGGCACCGAGTTTTACCAGAGTGGTTTCTTCAAACCGATTGCAAGCTATGACAAATGTCTCAATGTCGGTGGAGACTATGTTGAAAAATAGTGCAAGGGGTATATTTCATGATTGCATGGTGTATTTGTTTTGGTAATAAAGTTTCCATGTGAAAAAAAAATGACGAAACTTACTTTCAGAACATCCCTCGTACAATCGCCATTATCATTGCTTTCTTTATGAAGAATCATTGAAAATGAGTGAAAAACTGAATTAATTAGTAGTAAAATTACAGAGCTTTTACTAAAAAATATTGTATGCACCACGTACACAAAAACATTAGCGGACTCATCCAGTATTTGAGCCGAGGCGTAGGCCGCAATACTAGATTCGTCCGCTAAAGCCTTACTTGATACATAAATAGCTATAAAAGTGTATTTGATTACATGCTAAATGTCCAGGCCGAAGTGTAGCTTCGCACAAATTTATTAGTTTATTTTATATAGTCGGCGCGTAGGCCTAAATGTTTCAGACAGTGGGATGGGTAGATAGTGTCCGGTTTATAACCAGACCTAAGCATAAAATTTGACTGTCTCTCTCTTAAGTAGATTAGAGTAATACGCTAGAGTGAGACAGGGCCAGTTTTAGGCTGGACAATATCTACCCGGCCCCGTCTAAAACTTGTGTGCGCTATCTGTTGCTATTTATAAACGGAAAGGGTATTTCTGGCTGAAACTGGTATTACTTGTTAGTAAATACTACAAATTATAGTGTAAGGATATTTCTTGTAGAGGTTCTTTCTCAATTAAGTATGTTATTTTAGAATTCACAAAATGTTACCTTTTGCAGGATGTGAAGGAGTTGTACCAGAAGTTGCCAAACAAAATTGGACTCTTTGAAATCAGTTATCCTAAATTTAATCACATTGATTTCATGTGGGGACTCAATGCTCCCGAAGTCTTATACAGCCACATCATTGAAGTAATGAGAAAATATTAGTTAAGTTTCTGGAGATAGTGATTCTGTAAAATAATAAATTATTTCAAAAGAATAAAGTGTGTTCTATCATTTAAAACAGCCTTAATAGCAGTGATATTCTTCATATTTTATAAACCAGTACACCAAAGAACATCAATTTTTTTTAGATAGGAGTGGAATGATTATTTAATAGATTACCTCATTCTGGATATTATTTTATAAGTTAGAATATGATTAATTAATCTTGCTTTTATTGTGCTAACATATCTCCTTAAGCTAAACAAAACCAAATAATAACGGTGGTATCCCTGCTGTAATGTCTTACTTTGAAAGGGCAACATTGTGGTGTGCCCGGCAGAAACATTATACACATACTTAGCGCGCTACGGGACACAATAATGTATTATGAAACTCATGCGACTTCTCAAGCGGCCTTATTGAGTCTAGACTTTCAAAAGGCATTTGATAGGATTAACCACGAGTATTTGTGGGCAGTTTTACGAAAATTTAATTTTCCAGACAAAATTATCTCAGTGATCAAGGCATTATATCTTAATGCATATTCTAAAGTGCAGGTTAACGGATGGTTTACCAAATCCATTCATATCCTCCAGTCCGTACGACAGGGTTGCCCCCTCTCCATGGTACTTTTCACATTATGTCTTGAACCATTAATGCGAATGACACACCGGGTTTTATCGGAAATTGAGCCACAGAACACACCTCTTTTCATTGCTACTGCTTATGCAGATGATGTCTCCATTTTACTGCAGACACGAGAACAAATAAATATGATGTTACCTGTGCTGACATTGTATGGTCGATCGACTGGAGCAATAATAAATTTTCACAAGAGCGGTCTACTGCCCTTAGCTGCCTGGCCACAAGACGTTACCCTTGTCAATATACCGATAGTGCGCAAGGTGAAAATATTGGGACTAGTCATGTACCGTACAGTAAAAGAAGTAATTTTTCACAACTGGAACACTATTGTCAATACCATCCGTTTTACGTTATCACGACAGATATGCAGACACCTCAACTTACTTCAAAAGGTGTGGCACATTAATCAGTTTGCCCTGAGTAAAATGTGGTATGCTGCCCAGGTAATTCCGATCTCGACAAAAGATGCCCAAAGCATTGAAAAGAATATTGGTCTGTATTTATGGCATGGCCATCTATATCGCATCTCCCGACAGCAACTGCGCATGAGCGCTTGCACTGGTGGCCTAGGACTCATAGACGTCGCGCGGAAATGTAAAGCCTTATTACTGAAAAATATTATGGGAAATTGGTATGGGGCTCCAGACAACCATCAGACCCCACCCCTCTTACGTGAGCTGCTCGATATAGGCCTATCCAAATGTCGGGTGGATACTAAGTTTTCAGACTTTCAACCTACTATTAATGTTATGAGATGTCTGACGGACGAGCTGAAAAACAATGTATCTGAGTGGACAACAAAGACACTGTATCAAAATATACAACAAGATAATTTTATTCCTCATATTATGATCAAATACCCGGTTTTCAAATGGAAAGTTATTTGGTGGGCCTTCGGGAGCCCACATATCCCTACAGCCTGGAAATCGACGGCGTATGTCTTTGTCAACGAAGCAATACCGACGGAAGCAAAGAAGTTTACACATGGAATGACAGGTTCTCCTCTATGTTCAGCTTGTGGCAACATTGATACACTACGTCATAGACTATCGTCATGTACGAAAGTGCGATCAGCGTGGGCTTGGATAACACAGCAGATGACAGGACTGGTTCCCGGTACTAACCCCAATAAAATACTGGCCATCCTATTACATTTCGAAACTAACCCGGCCCATAATCGATTCCTCCAGGCACTATTGGCATTTGGTTATGTTCACGCAATCCTGAAAGAACAACTGTATAACATTCCACAGTTGCAAAGTATGTACCGTAAACACGTGGCCAAGATTCAGAAGATCTTGACGGACACACAAAAACGAGCTATCTATCAACTGGATTTCTAGTAGAGAGTGGGGGAGAATCGGACTTGTTGGGTGCTGCATTGAAGAGTGTGAGAGAGAGAAAAAATCGATACTTATGAAGAGTGAGTAGTTTCCTGCCAGTGTATTATTCAGTGTTTAAGTTTGGACTCGGTTGACGAAACGGATATACAAGTTTGCTGTTTGCTTGATAGTTTATTTCAAGTGTGGCAACTTCTATTTTTCTTCTGGACACTTACCGCAACAAAACTTATAAAAGAATGAGTTATAAATAATTATACTATATTGTTATATGTAAATTATATTGACATATTGTTGCAATAAAATTTGTGAAAAAAAAAGAAAGAAAAAAAAAACTAAAAAAAAAAAAAAAATGCGGTAATAATATTTACAGTATTTCACAATGAGTAATACGACACGAAAACAACACAATCCTAGCAAGCTTACATTACAAAACATGACCCATGGAAGTAGCACTCAGGAATACATAAATTACTGAATAGAAACTTGATAGGTACATTTTACTACTACTTTAGATTAACTTAAGTAGCACTCCAAGGATTATACTCAAATTACTTGCTGACTTACTATCTTATTTCATTCCGAAAAACAAAATATCTACATTTCATTTATTCGCCTATACGTAGTATAGGTAAAATAATTGCGATCGTGTCGAAAAATTGAAATCGAGATAACACTGGCAAAACGTATTTCACGATGCCTAGAAACAAAAAAAGAAGGTTTTGACGTGTATCAGTCTGCCTGTCTGTGGACATCCGCAGTAAACGATTCACCGTATTGACTTATTTTTAAGATTATATACTTCGTTGAAATCTTATCGGACCCCTAGAATTTTGTTTTTATAACTAAAATATTAAAGATACTTTTCATGAAAACTTTTTTCAAAACTTTTATTTAAAAAATGTTCCAACAACTATCATTAAAATGTAGATTTCAATAATTTCATCCTTCGTTAATAAAATATTCATATTAGTTTTCGTGTAAAAATTACTTAGAGGGTAGTTTTCTCGTGTCTATTTTCGACGTTGCAGTAGAAAAGACAAAGTGGCAGAGTAAAGTTGTAGAGAAAATTAAAACGAACATTTTTGTCGTGCACATCTATCTATATAAATAAAAATTAATTGCCAAAATGTATGTTGCCGCATCACTTGAGAACGGCTCGACCTATTTGGCTGATTTTTTTTGTTCGTAATTGTCAGGACAAGGTTTGTATGAAAGAAAATTTTTGGAAAATCCACAGGAAAGTCGGAAATGTGAAATGAGGCACAATTTGAGAGTTCTGCTGTCACATGTTTTCATAACAAAATAGAAGTGTGACACAGGCCCAGTTAGAGAGTTCTGCTGTCACATGTTCTCGTAAAAAAAAAAAAAAAAAAAAAAAAAAAAAAAAAAAAAAAAAAAAAAAAAAAAAAAAAAAAAGTGTGAGTCTAGCAACCAAGCTATTACAATCCATAAAAAGAAATATCGGTCGGCGTACGCGCAACACAAGATAAATACATGGAATGATAATTCTTTCACACTGGCCGTGTGTAGGCTAAGATGGACACGTGAAGCCAGAATAAAAAATTCAATGCCATAGCCGGGATTTGAACCAGGATCTTCGGCTCTCCGTGCCGATGCTCTAAACAACTGAGCTACCATGGCAACGGCTATGGCATTGAATTTTTCATTCTGACTTCACGTGTCCAAGATAAATACATGATCGTCGAGTGAATGAGACCGATGAAAAGCGTAGACAGAGTTTGGAGGCAAATCGAATAAGAATTTCTCAAGCGCGATCAATGATGACAGTAAATGTCAGTTTATAAAAATACCATTGCATTAGTAACTCTACTGTAAATTGTAAAACTAAACTATCAATGGAAATTTACATAATATCTGAATCAAATAGTAGCCTAAATAGGTTAGGCTTGATAAATCTCTATCTTCTATATAAATAAAAATCAATTGCCACATGCATGTCGCAGTATCACTAGAGAACGGCTCGACAGATTTGGCTGACTTTTTTTCCCGTAATTGTCAGGGAAAGGTCTGTATGAAAGAAAATTGTTGGAAAACCCACGGAAAAAGTCGGAAATGTGAAATGAGGAACAGTTGAGAGTTCTGCTGAGACATGTTTACATTTTAAAAATCTACATTTCTTGACCAACTTGCACGAAATTTTGCACACGTACCCAGTTAAGCCCGGGAAGTAACGCGGTAAACATTAAAATTCAAACAAGCCACTCCTTCCTTTGGAAATTTATATAATAAGGATAACTTTTACAAACTCAAATAATTTAAAGGTAACAATCACATACACTTGTGGCGAGTTTCTAGATAAATGTCCTCTGGGTAAATATGAAAATGACAGAAAAAAATGTTCCTACAAACTCGGGCTGGATCTTTCCAAGGGTAAATCGTCGGGTTAATTTATTATTTCATGGATGGCTGGATAAAATTTAACCTCTCGTAGGATCAATATTAATTTAAACAATGAGAATCAAAGCCTTTGGATTAAATTAACTGTACACCTCCAAGGTCTTGCTCATTATATCATTGTGGGTGATTAGGAACTAATTAGCCCATGGATAATTCAACCATAGGTATTTCACGAGTTTATAGAAACCGGACATTAGTCGATTACACAGAACAAAGAAGGTTCTATAAAGCAATATGAAGTTCATAAATGTTTACCAACATTGCCTTTATCCTAACCATTATCGCTCGGCCAGTTTAAAAATTACCTATAGTGCCGTATCTTCCTAAAAATCAATTTCATCCGAGCTTGAATAAGAACTATAAAAAGCAAATACAATGTAACTTGTGTTGTAATATTTAAAACAATGTAATAAATAATAAATTCTCTTTCTTCTGAAGTCTTCAGATTGCGGTATCGTATTAAGACAAGGTATCTCATTACAAAAAATAGAGAAGAAACAAGAAGTAAACAAATATTTATGACCTTAAAATAGTATAGAAATGACAGAAAATTAAAAAAAAGAGAAATAACTTATACATTTTGGGGAAAAAACCAATGTATCCGAACTGGCTTGCATTTAAAATTGTCCCTAGCAAAAATGTGCCATTTAAAATAAAAATAAACAGAGAAATATATTTATTTGTTTATTGCTAGAACACAAATTGCGATAATTGTATACAATAAATTGGAACTGAAATTAAAGGTGAAAACTTCGAGATTCTTGAATGAAAACAATTGTCTATTGTCTGAAAATTACGAGCATTAACTCCACTGGAGGTTTTCTTGGAAATGTAGTAGGGTTCAAAATGCACACTCCTTAAAAATAGGGGTAGCAGTTATGTGTAAGTCGGATTTGTATTCTGAGGACGTTATTTACTTACAAAATTTTAACAGAGAAGCATCAAAAACTTAATAGCACCGGTAATGAAAAATTAAAAATATAACATAATCTAATACTTTATTAAAAATATGCCTAATCTTTAGAAAAATTGTAGCGATTCAACTCAATTCTTTGCGTTCAGTACGAGTGCTATGAAAAATCTGTATGGTGTAGATTTCTGATGTAGAACTGAAACTATTTCAGGAAGTAGAGCAAGATTATTTTTCTCCTGAACTTTAACTTTTGGTATCTAACAATTAATTAAACAAATAAAACAAATAAAATATTAAATACATTATTTACATGACTACTTCAATTTGTATTTTGTCATCTTTCTACGTCACCATAGGAAAACAGTATTAGTTTCAGAGTCATAAGATATATTAGTCTCTATGAAATACTGCTGTTTTCTCCATATAAATGTCAAAATATGATACATTCATACTAAATTATCATGCTTTTATGGCACTTTGGAAACACAATACTCATCTAATGAAGTAGACTAATGCACCAGTACAAGTTGTTACATCTGAGAACAACGGATAACAATAATTTAACTTTCCTAAATCGTGAGTAAATCTAAACTCCTTATAAACTACAACTTATAAACAATTAACAACAATTGAGTGAGAAATATTAAAGAAGTAGGGTATTCAGTACGTAAGTATCCCATTTTTGTTCACGTCCTTTCACAGAAACAACATTGCCAACACTGTCTCTTGTCACGGAGTGTGTTAAAGAAATAGTCTTTTAAACCTTGGTATATTAAACCTTAAATACCTTGGTATTATTATAGATCGTCATCTGAAATTCGACAAACACATCACATATTTATGTACCAGATTAAGAAAAACATTATACAAATTTGTCTGTCTAAAACAATATTTACCGACTGAAGTCTTAAGGACAGTCTACTTAGCTCTAATACAATCTGTCCTCCAATATGGTATCATTGGCTGGGGAGGAAGTGGCACATCTGTATTGACTCCTTTGATTCTAATATAGAAGAGAATTATAAAAATTTGTTTAAAAAAGCCTATAGAATATCCAACAGAATTGATATTTCCTGAATTGAATGTGATGACTGTAGAACAAATTTATAAGCTCACACTTTTAAAATACTTTCACAAATACCGCAACGTACATGTATCGGATCCTCATAATTACAATACTAGAAGAAATAAAACATTGCCTTTAATAGAACCAAAATACTTCACCTCTTTTGGCTCTAAACATAGCATTTATTATGGTCCAAGACTCTATAACTCTATAATTAGGTCACATCCAGAAATAGTACATATGAACAACAAAAAATTCAATAAGTTTATCAAAAATCTTATTTCATAGTTCAAAAGTTACTTCACTCTGTACTTAGTAGGCAATTAAGGAACTATTTTATTTGTAATAACTCAGGGTTTCAATTTTTGTTCTTACTACTTTTCCTTTTTTCTTTTTACTATTCTGTTCTTTCTTTTTTATTATTATTTTTTAGGTATTGATTTAATATTATATTTTCTTTATATATTTGTAATTTGTATTTTGTATTTTGTAACGTAAATGGCTGAACTGTGCCCGAGCACGAGCGCTTGCTCATTCGGGTGGTCTTGTTTTGTTTTGTATATTTGTATAAATTTGTATAAATAAAATAAATAAAAATAAAATAATTATTTACAAACAATTTTCAAATGGTTCATCTTTTCACCTATGAAATAAACGTGACAAAATAATTTTCATATGGCCTGTCTACTTCAAGGAGGGGAAAAGACTTGAACTGACAGTGTAGATCTTATATTTTTAAGGATATAACTTATAAGTTATCAGCTGCGAGAAACTGCTTCAAAATAATAAGAATATGTATAGTTATTTTAATATACCTGTATACAACATCAGATCAGAATTAAGAAAAGGGATGCAAATATTTAAATTTAATTTCTTCTTCACTCACATAAGTTTTTTGAAACACATTAATGTCAGCATTTTAAGAAAACCAAATGGGATTGAAAATAAATATCATATTAAAGCTTCAATACAAATTATGTTACACGTAGGTAATACCCTTCAGGTACAGAAGAAAAATAACAGAAGAATATAATTCCCATCTAATCTTTTTATAATCAATGGTCACGAATGTATGTACAACTTTTTAAAACATATTAAAATATAATGCGTAGGCCTGCATGAATATATTACTACACAATAAAATAAATACTACAAGTTTGTCAGGAGGTTTACAAAAGTCAGGCTTCCGGCCGTTGTGATCTCTGTAGTCTATATTAAGAAACGAATGTTAGAAGTAGATACAATTATAAGTGTTATACAGTAGAGCCTAGGTAATTCGAGCCCCGGTATTTCGAGGTTCCGTGTAATTCGAGCTGGTCTTAAGAAAATTAAAATTTTCCCTAAAACTAGAGTAAAATCCCATTTTTATACGGTGTAAGTGTAAGTTTTACGCACTTCCGAATGTGTTACATTTTGAGCTTTCTTTCAATTTTTCCATGTACAAAAATGCTGGTAAAACTGTCCCACTTAGGGTTTTTGTTCATAATACACAGAAATATCCTTGGCTTCAGACTGCTAATGCATTTCTATTACAGATTGACAGAAACCGTTTAGGTATGTAGGCCTACTATATTGCTTTATTTATTATTTAAAACATTATTGTGCTCACTAAACATTTATTTGCGATTTTCCCATTGATTTAGTGATATTTCCGTATAATCCGAGTTTTTGTAATTCGAGGTAGCCTCAGCCCCAAATAGCTCGAATTATCGGGGTTCTACTGTATATACAGTAGAGTCGCGATAATCCGAGCCTCGATAATCCGAGATTCCGTGCAATCCGAGATGGAAAAAAAAACGGGAAATTAAAAAGAACCTGGACAGTTTTTTAAAGTTGTAAATGCTTATAAAGAATTTTTCTTCTAACACTGTTAATTTATGGTATGTATCTGTAACATAGATGGAAAAAAAACGGGAAATTAAAAAGAACCTGGACAGTTTTTTAAAGTTGTAAATGCTTATAAAGAATTTTTCTTCTAACACTGTTAATTTATGGTATGTATCTGTAACTTTAATATCTACACAAATTTGACTTCGTTTTATGTACCTTACATACGTAAATTTATATGGTTGAAAATTCCGTTATTTTCCTTTTTTCCGTGTAATCCGAGGTATAATCAGCCCCAATTAACTCGGATTATCGCGATTCTACTGTAATACCTTATCGTATTGTTTGAGAAGTGTCAGTCAAACAAAGAAAAAATGACCATTTATAAAATATAATCCTCACACAGAAGAATAACTGAAGTGTTTATTCTAATAAAAGTGCCAAAACCATGATTTTTCAGCTGATAATTTTAAATAGATTTATGTACCCGGTTGCGTGCACATTGGCACACGTGCACATCGGCACAATCGCATTTTCGTGCACATTGGCATATTATTTTTATCTTGCAAAATCATCGTGCTCATCGCCACACACCCTTCGTAGGGGTGGACATAGAGACAAAGTTGGAATTACATTCTCGTGTTGAATGCAATGGAGTTCACAGTAACTGCTAGATAGACAGAAAGACAAACGATTCCTTTTATTATTATAGATACATACTGTGCACATTAATATTATAATTGTATTGTTTAGAAATCATTCATGAAGTATCTGCCTGCGATTGAATGAGACTTTGAATTAACCTAACCTAACCTAACCTAACCTAACCTAACCTAACCTAACCTAACCTAACCTAACCTAACCTAACCTAACCTAACCTAACCTAACCTGACAACCTATCTACGATATCTACAATCGGTTTCCTTAGCCGCGGTAGCTAAGGGGTGCTGCCTTGGAGCTGTGGTGAAGGAGGCTGTAGGTTTGAGTCTCTATGTCCACCCCTGCCCCCAACGTGGTGTGTGGCGATGAGCACGATAACCATTACAAGATAAGAATACTATGCCAATGTGCACGAAAATGCGACTGTGCCGATGTGCACGTGTGCCAATGTGCACGACACCATGTAACCAGACCAATCCATTTCAGAAGGGTCCAAGGTCCAGGGAAAGCCATGTTAGTAGCAATAAATTCCAAGATATAGTCCTGGGTCTATCTCCGGCACGTCTTTCTGTGAGTCTATATCTTGTTTTCTACACAATCATGATTTTGGCATTTAGGCCCTTATAAAAGTAAACGCTTCAATTATCAAACTGTCATTTTGTAATAACCAGACATATAGAATATTTTGAATCTTACCAAGTTTAGAAATTTGTGTTAAAGGAATTTCCAAAACAAATTAATTACATGATGCTCAGTTTGATATTTAATTTCATTACATATTCTAGCCTAAGTCAAGGGTAAATGAGTTCCAATCAGGCATTTGTCTCTACGAATGAGAAAAACTCCAGAAACCCTACTCGAATTGGCCGGCATTTGAACCTTCGGCACTCCAAACGAGAAGTTACGAGTATAATCCACGACGTTAGTTAACATGACATTGGATGAACGTCTTCAATGGTTGGGTAATATTATCTACCATTGTGACTGGAACCCGAAGATTTGTGACTGGAACCCGAAGAGAGTGAGTTTCCATCTGCAGCATTCCTTCCTTCCGGCTGGACGTAAAACTTTTAGTACCATGTCGTTGATTTATGTAGTACGGGGATAAATAATCCCGTACTTTCAAAAAATTCCTGGATAAAATTACCAGTCCTTTCACTGCCGACGTATTCTCCCTATCCTTTTTGGTAATTCCATAGGAATATCGTCATCTATCAGAATAAGCCTTGAATGATGTATTAACTGTAGAACTTGCTAGCCGGTTCTGTAAAAAACAGCGTCAGGAGTAAATTCCTATTCTCAGATAAATTAGGAAGATCATGGATGAACTCTTAGCTGGGCAAGTAACTTGAATGACAAACGGGGTCGTTTAGCCATTTTTGTCAAAAATATTAATTATTTTTAACAAAAAATTCAGCTTACCCTTAAGGGTTTAAAGCCGTTTAGGATTTTATACAAGAGTACGTTATTTTTTCACGCTTTGTCTTTATAAACGACATAAAATTTCATCAGTAAATTTGCAAAGCTAGTACGAAAGAATGCAATATAAAATTGATATTCATATCTTAATATCTTGTCAAAATCAATTATATCAATTAATTTATCAAATCTCATAAATAAATTGATATTTTAAACTGAAATTAGAAACTCACTTTCTTCTTAGGTTACCATAATTAAATAAATAACAAATAACTCAATAAAGATCCCTTGCTCAAGAGCATTTTACATCGTTATGATCGATCACCTAAGTCAGCAGAATACAAGGCATAAGCATTTTAGAAATTTGGTTATGAAAAGTCTCTTCAATTACTACAACCCATATTGCTAGGTCAAGATCCCCCCCATTTGTCCACCCCATGCACTATAAAATGCCCTACAACTGGATTATGTAAAGTACATGATTATAGATTTTGCATTAATAAAACACATCGTCTGTCTAATGAGTTCAGAATGCATTATTTTTCTTACTATAGCATTATTTCTAAGTATATTTACTTGGTGGTACACAAATGGGTCACTGTTTTGAAACTAAATTTTTTTCCTTTCACCTCTGCGGGCGTTTTACATGCGGAACATATGTCTTCCAGCCATAAATGATCCTGTAGAGCATAAAAAGGAAACCATATTTTAAACAAGTCTTGCTGTTGCAGTGGGAAAAGGATTAGATAATAACAGAAAATTTATCATAGCCAAGAAACGTATTCTAAGTTCGCGATCTCATGTGAATGCGGCGTGCACGATGCGGCAGAAGTTTTCAAAAACCATGGCGTAGAATCGAGAAGGCGATCATTTTTATTATCATGGCGCCCGTTCATATTGAAGGAAGAGAAATGTTTACTGCCTAGAGCGCCAAGTAACTAAATTTGCACTTATTTTTACATACGGAGAACAAATGGATTTTGTATAAAACCTAAAAATAACCATAATAATATTTCTAACATTCTTTCTATTATTTACAGTTGCAGGTATAATGCTTCCGTGGAAAGGGAAAACAGAACATCTCTATGGAAGAGTAGTGATAATAATAATAATTTTCACGACCACATGCCAGATTGATGCCATATTGAGTCCATATGCCGAAGACGCCACATTGCCAGTGGTCAGTATTGATACATTGTTGAAGGGGAGAAGAAAGGGATCATTTTCTTGGACCATTACAATTAAGAATAATTATTATGATACTATCTTCCCACTTCGCACAGAATGTAGTTTGAGATACTGACAAAATCAATTTCTTCCTGTGTGATTCATGTATTTATCATAAGTAATCCCACGCGAGTTGACGAGTTTATCGATAGATTTGCGACTGCGCCGCAGGAGCGATTTTATCTGATGTAACTTGTCAACTCGAAATGGATTTATTAAGACTATCAGGCCCGGGCCCGAAAGGGGGCCCGGCAGACCAGGTTTTATTTTTTATCTTCTAAATTTACTCTAAAATAAAATTGGTTATAAGTCAATTAGCAGCGTAAGTTATGTTTCATGTGTTTATTTTATCTGCATAGAATTTTCTGCCAAGCCTGTCAAGAACAAGTAAGTAAACATAGCTATCTTTCAATTTATCTACAAGACTTCTTCCTTCGGATTTCGAAATTTAAAATTCTTTTATTAACATGCATATGCGGTTCAAATGCAGTTGACATTTTTCATGAACACGTTATTATTCTTTGTTGTCATGTTCTTAGTGTTTGTTCGTTGCATTACATACCTTTAATTAAAATACTATAAAAAGAAAGAATGCCCGGGTGGCTTGGGTCGCTTAAATCCTAAAAGGGAGAGGTGAAACTACGATAAAGAAAGAAAGAATAATTGTATAATTATACATATAATTATAATTAAAGGATAAATATCTAAAATGTTTATGCAGTTTTTCGAGTGCCGATATAAGGAATAAGTTAGTTACTTGTTTATTTTCTAAAAAACTAGAATAACTGTGTCAAAATAATAATACAATTTTCGGTATTATTATTAATGGTTTATTAAGGCGGCAAAAATATTTTGTTTATAACCTAAAACGAGCTATTCCACGAAAATAAAAGGCTAAAATACCTTTTATAAAAGCCTAAAAAACCGGGCCCTATATTACCATAAAATATGCTCTAAATTGGGCTTTACTCCGGCATCATTCAACCGATGTGATCTAAAATCAATAGGCTTCGTACCATGGGCGTTATAAATGCGTATACCAAGTTTTATGAAAATCCTATAAAGCTTATTTGAGTTATCGCGCTTACAGACACACGGACAGACGGACAGATATTTTCCCGTCTACCACACAATCTCATAAAGTACCGATACCATTCTGGCACTTAATACTCGTATTTATATAATATCATTACATAATCTTTTTGTTGCACAAATTATAAAGGACGAGGTTGGGTTTCAGTGGTGAATTTAATATTTGAAGGGGGCCCGTGAAAATTTATCCCTGGGGCCCTTCCTTTGTCTCCACGGCCCTGAAGACTATTCCATGAATATAAATGTAACGGATTATACAAATAATAATTACTTTCGTGCTTTGTTATATAAAAACAAAACTAACAGCTGCAAGTTCACGGCATACTATGAATCAGCCATCCATGAATCGATTCGAGTTACCATGTCCTTGTTGGGACCAGTGCTACGATTCGAGTAACCATGTCCATGTGTCCAAAACTATTATATTGTACTTTATGTTTCGATCTGTTCCCTTCATTGCATAATTGTCATATTGTATGTGTTTCTTTTTTTTTAGTATTAGTTTAAATATTTTTGATGTTACTTTAAATATTAATTTAAATAGAATTTAAAATGTTAGTATAAGAGAATATTGTAATTGAGCATGAGCCATATTCTCAACATAATAAAATAAATAATTAAAACACAGGGATGCACAGAGACTAACTACGTCAGAAATGAAATTTATGAGGCGCACTGCAGGCTACTCAAGAACAGATCACAAAAGAAACTATGATATTATGAAAGAATTACAAGCAGAACCAATCATGGACTATATACAAAAATATAGAAACAACTGGATATCCCACGCAAGAAGAATGAGCCGAACAAGAATACCCCGTCAAATTCTAAATTACCAACCATCAGGCAAGAGATCATTGGGCAGACCCCTTAAACGATGGATTGAGACCGTAACGGGCCCCTCGGCCTAATACATGATAGGATGATGATGATGATGATAATTAAAACACGTTAGAACATAACATTCCTTAATGCCAGTACAGCGACAACCTTCTACAAAACTATCGGCACATAAATCTACAACTAAGCCTATACCGGCGACATGGGGATGTAGGCACTGGAAAAGAAAGCTTTAAAAATATTCACAACTATTCTGACAATGTCGGAGAAGGAAACAAAACGAAGATACGTTATCATGTTTATAAAGGCATAACATCGTTATAATGAGTTAACTTAGGCCTATTAATTTGTGTGGAATATACTTTATAAGGATTTTGTACCTAAGATATTTCTTTGCATGGTCTGCTACATATAAATCTAACTAGCTTACAATTCTTACACAGCCAGATTTATTACTGAAGTACGGGTACCCATGCGAGATTCACAAAGTGACTACTACGGATGGATACATTTTGACGATTCATCGGATTCCTCACGGGAAGAACCTGTCTCCTCATCTGAAGAGAAAACCTGTGTTGTTGTCTCATGGACTTACTCACAGTTCCGCTGATTACTTGACACAGGGACCTGGAGGTGCACTGGGTATGTAACAGTAATAGTATTTCCATGTACCAGGTTAGCAAAATTTTGCATATCGTCAGTTGCGAGTTGGAATGTACTAACTCCACTTTTTGAGAAAAGTGATATAACATTTGAGATATGACTATTTTGAACCCTTAGTTTACGTATACCGTGCAACCAGTTTTTCACTTCTACATAACAAAATAATATATAGTTCTAAGTAACGTTAGATATGAATTTTATCAGTATTCGTAGCTTCTTCCTTTGTTATCTCAATTCTTACCATGAAGAACATGGTGAACTCCAACACTCACGTGACGATTATATCACACATTTGACAGGAAATTCCATTTGAACGAGTACTTTTCTTTTAAGCCAAACAAGTCTTTAAAAATCTCCCGCATTACCAAGGACACATGAAATAATAAATTAAGTATAGTTATCTTTTTCCCATGTGAAGGTCCTTGTACGGCTTGCTCTGAAGAATTCTCCATCCTGTGAATTTGATACCTTCCCTGAATCCGTAAGATCTTATTAATCTGTACCGGATTATTACAAATTAAGTAGACAACTTTGAAGTCCTATGAAACAAAAACCATGTGTGATATTGAACATAATTTTTGCGGTGTTATGTTCGTACACTCTGAAAACTTGTATTGGTGGTGTTGTAGTTGGTAATCCTATGCGTGACTGTTGCTGCTGAAGCAGAATAGAGACAAAGCACATTGTGTGCTAGAATTTGTTTTCTGCTGTCCAGTGACATTTTAGAATGCGGTTCCAAAGGCCACCACTGACTAGATAATCGACCTGTGATTGGCATACAGACGTTAGGTTTTATCTGGATGAAATTCTACCATAGAGATTTAGGGATTTGTCAAAGATATTCAGGGATTTTTTCGTCCCTCCACTTCCACATGAATTAGATGAAATGAAAGAACACATCAGAACAGCTGTGCCAAGTATCGATGCAAATATGTTATATCGGGTTTGGAATGAACTTGATTATCGGCTTGATTTGTGTTTTTTGACGCAGGAATAACACACTGAACATTTGTGGGTTCACAAATTAAACTTCAAGACTTCCTCTAAAAAGCAATGCAAACAGATTTATTATACAGTTAATAGTTTTTAAATTACAGCAACTTTCAGGTGTCTATTTCTTTGGTAATAACCGTGTATATTCTTGTTCCTTTTCTATGATTTCCATTTTTTAAACCATTTTAGTATTACCATCGTTAGATTCCCTTGTTACCGTCAGAGACGGTGTCCTAAACAATTTATCATCCTTTTCAAAATGACACTCAACAGTTTTCTTTTTCTTCTACTCTTTCTAGAACCTTTTCATGTGTCACTTTAACATTCCAAGAAATCTTCCTGCATGCTCATATTTTGAACCATGTAACCTCTATTTTCCTATTTTCTATGTGTTCTGGAAAAAATAAAAGGATGCTCAAAACAAAACACTTTATTCTCTTCCTTCAGCCGCTATACAAAAAAAGTACCTTTTACAGATTTCCTTAACCAAGACAATTCTGCATTTTACCTCTCTTGATTACAGAGCGTATTATACTCTCCAGAAAAAGCTATGTAGATACTGTATTTAAAAAAGCTTTAAGTTGTTCAATTTCATCATTTGATAATTTATTATTATACAGAGAGTTTCAGAAAAATGTATACACACTTTGAACTGTTATAGAAAATTTATTTCCCGTTCTACAAGGTTAAATTTTTGGGAGATAGTAATGTTATATTTCTTCAACAGATGGCAGCAGAATAGATTCAACAATCGTCCAACAAACGTGCCATAATCATCCAACAATGAAAAGTACCAAACAATGCTTGCTCATTCCATATTCCCTGCCATTCGTGCATTATACGGTTTTATTACCAACAAGATGGCGCTCCACCGCACTGTCAAAGGACGTACGAGCATACTTGGACCAAAATTTGCCAAGGCAGTAGATAGGACGCAGGGAGACAATCGAGTTTCCAGTATGCTCTCCAGACCTAACGCCACTGGATTTCTTCTTATGGGGCCCAGTAAAAGATGTGTACAAACGTAACTTAGACATACTTTGGAATGAGATTCAAGCGGTGTGCGCAGAAATCTCATTGGACACTTTGGTACGATGTACGGAATCAGTGGTGACTCGTACTCAGAAATGCATTGATGCTGAAGACCACCATTTTGAACATTTGAAAAATCACATTTTCATTAGAAAGCAATTTATTTTTCAAATTGGACTTTAAGCTTTCCATTTCCAGAAATTTAACCTCGTAGAACGGAAAATAGATTTTCTATGACACTTCAAAGTGTGTATACATTTTTCTGAAGCACTCTGTATCAGTATATGTGGAGAATAACAAACTGTCGAACATCTTTTATTTAACTGTCCAGTGTTTGAAAGAGAAAGACACGTTTTAAAAGGACATCTAGATTATTGTAAACTTATTTACGCTAAACCATTATTTCATATACAGTGAAATCTCGATACAACGATTTCGCAGGGACCAGAAAAAAATATTGTTGTAGAGAGAGATATTGTTATATCGAGAATTTACAAAAAATGTTCAAATATTGGTAGTATATGTAGGAAACAACTTCAATAATTGAAATGCTTTAAGTATTTAAGGAAATAAAGAATTTTTACACAAAAACTGCTATACTGTACTGTATTCACTCCACCCTTAAATTATTACACTAACTTATGAGCAAACACATTGTCTTTTCAGGAAGAAGCTGGTAAAACATCCCAGTCTCGTCAGCATTATAAATATCTTCTGGCAAATATTTCTCAGTAATTTTTTTTAATTTCATTACTGCACCAGAGATTTGCGTCATTTGTTGGTGCAGATTTCTCTTCCCATTGAATTAACTTAAAAGTTATGCCATGGCGGTTTCTAAAGCGGACAAGCCACCCATTGCTTGAAGTCCTCCACACCAAGCATGGTAGCAAACTTCTTAGCTTGACTACAAATCAACGGTCCATTTATTGGAATGTTTAAAGTTCTTTTTTCATTGAAGCATTCCAAGGTTGCAGCATCCAAGTCAATAAATGTTGCCGTTTTCTTTCGTTTTCTAGTAGGATCCACGGCATTTGAATTGAGTTTTTCCTCGATCTCATTCCTTTTCTTTAAGAAAGTCGACACCGTAGATTCCGAAAGCCCGTACTTTTTCGATGTTGCAGTTTGTTTCATGCCTGCGTCAATGTCTTTAATTACAGCTAATTTCTGCTGCATACTAATTTGTTTGCGAGAAGCCATGCTGACAGAGAAGCACAACAATACGCGAACACCACCAAACAAACTTGCCGTGCAGTGCAGGCACTGACTGGCGACCAGGCAACTGGTTTACTCCATTGTGCACTTGAGCGAGGGTGAAGCACGATCAAGGTCAAGGAAGGCGATTCCACCCTTAAAACGAGGCGGGGGAGTTCATGATTTGGACTTTCACGATCTATTTTTATCGTTGTACCGAGGAAAATGTATTTACGGGGATTCTAAATGTAATCGTAGTGGGGAGGTTTATCGTTATTAAGAGTATCGTAAAACCGAGGGGAATTTTACATTATTTTAATGGAAAGTATGCCGGGACCAAAATATTTTAACGTTATAAAGAGTATTATCGTTATATCGGTAATCGTTGTACGGAGATTTCACTGTATTCCTAAGAAAATGCTGTTCTAGACAATTTTATTATTTTCTTTCTTAAGTGCATAAACGATTATAGTTTAAAGTTACCAGGGTAATTGGGTGTAATGCTCAGGACTGCTAGTTATAGAACGGAATGGTATAGGCCTATCATAGCCAAATAGAGAATGATAAATATGTAAATTACAAATTAAACTTGTTAAAACTGTAACCCTAATATACATTCGGGTAAAATAGGGTTCATAAAATTGTATATTCAATAAATAGATATTCAATAATAATTATTATATCATGGCGTGTTAAGTGTTTCTAGATTTATTCTTTCTTGTTTTTCTATAGGACTATTTTCTTCGACTTAATCTGCACTTAAGCAAATATATTTTGATCAAAGTTTACAATTCTCCTGGATATGCAGTCATATTCTTGGAATAATTTATATACCTTTCAATCTATTGGATCCCTTTGCACAGCTATGCTTGATATCCTTGTGTACTTCCTTTTTTATGACTTTAAAATATACTATGGATTCATAATACTTCCAGCTTCTCACTTCGTTCAAACCTTGACCCAATCCAAAATTCCTAACTATCTATCTCTCCCATTCTTCTATCGCCAACCACTACATCACGATCTCCCCAGTGAAGAAACATACATCTCTCTTCTCTTTACATAAAATTATTTTCTACTTTATCGTAAATAAATGTAGTCTCTTCACATAGCTATTTATTATAAGTTCGAAACCTTTCTAGCATTCTCCCAGGTTAATCATTAAATAACCGTGAATGCAATCTATCATAATCATTCACCTCAATTAATAACAATGATAATGGTAATGATGATAATAGTGATGACGGTAATAATTATAGACTAATAAGCTTAATAATAAAAAATGAGTTTACAGAAAATGTGACCTAATTTCATTATCAAGTAATAGAACAGAATTAAGACCTAAATGAGGGGTATCTTCCTATTAGTCATGGAGAAGGCAGGGTTAAGATAACCCTGGATTAAATTTTCAAAATGGACTAAAATAATGAAAGAAGAATGACTGACAAAATATTATTACAGTATAATACATCAACTTCTTCAGTCAAAAGGTAATGCAATTCATAGCTCTCTTAAAATTAATTTCAACGTTAATGCAAAATGGGAAAATTATACTGTCTAACTTTTCAGGATATATTCTTGCTGATGCAGGATACGATGTGTGGTTGTCTAATTCAAGAGGAACCAAATATTCCAGGGAGCATGTTTACCTCAAACCAAAGGATAAAGAATATTGGCAATTCAGGTAGACTCTAGAGTATATTATTTTTATGTTCAACGGTTATAAATAAATTTTAAATGTACCGTCTCTGCATAATATTTAGTGTACCTTTATAATCTGTAGGGACATTTGATCTTTGTCAGTGTCATTACCATACTCGCAGAACAGAGTTGATTTATATAGTTTTGTGACTGATTGTCTCAGCTGGGAAGCTTCCACGGCGAAAAGTTAGAAACTAAAACAGTGCATGGAGGAGGCTATAGAGTGTACAGGTAGGGGGGAAAAAAGCGGCTGATTCCAGAGCCTTTTGATTCGTAAATAAATGTAAGAGATGTAACGGAAACGTTTGTTTTCACAAGCAATGCAAATTACGAGAAATCGTTTCTCAATTCAAGCAATGTTCATTTCAATACATTCCCTGCTATCATGTGAATGCATGCGCATGCGCAGTGGCTTCTATCGGCAACTTCGATATTTTTTTGCACTCCTTAGCTAGTAAGTGTTACTTACGAAAGTTGTTTACATGGATCGTAAGTTGACATTCCCACACAATCGTGTTGCTAAGGGCGTTGCGATTAGGTTAAATTACTTACGGTCCTTGCGCTACGTCATAATTCATTACGATACACTTCATAATACATGCCTTTATGAACAAGGCCCCCAGGACAAATATTCGGTTCCCATAACAACAAACACATGCGAATCACTTTCTGAAGTAAACATCTCTCTTCAAGAATGTATACACATAATATTGTCAGGTAATATCACAATTAATATAATTAAATTGATATAAGTAACCGTCGTGCAAAAAATAGCATGCAACACACGGGCCGTAAAGGCATTTACGGGTCTCGAAAACTTAAAAAACCTCGGCTGCGCCTCGGGTTTTCAATCTGTTTCCTCGACCCGTAAACGTGCCTTACGGCACTTGTATCGCAATATACTATAGTCGGTCCGCTTTTTTCCTCCTACCGATATAGGAAAGATTCCGTGCACTCGACTGTACATCCATGAGACTGTCCGTTTGCAATGTACTGAGCATGCATGATAGTGACAGATCAGGTTCACATTTCCGCATGAAGCTTTATTGGCACGGAACTGCCGTCCATTCAGGAGACGAAACAAAAATGTGATGGATAGTGCTGTAATAATTATAATCTTAGTGTTGTTGATTGGTTTGCCGTATGTCATTTCGTACGACTTAAGTACACTTATGAGGTACGCCGTAGCGTCGTGGTTGAGGCGTTGCGCTACAAACCGGAAGTTCGCGAGTTCGATTCCCCATGAGGTCATTGGAGTTTTTAAATTGGCCTAATCCTTCTGGTGGCACTATGGCCCTGGGGTCGACTCAGCCTCTAACAGAATGAGTACAAGGAGCAATCCTGGGGGTAAAGGCGGCCGTTGCGTAAGGGTGACAACCTTACCACCTTCACGGGGCGAATATCCAAAATCTTGGAGCCTCAACCTCCTGGAACCCTCTGGGCCTCCATGGCCTGTATAGGGACCACTCACTTAAGTACACTTATAAATAAAACTCTCTTGTTCTAATGAAAGAGTGATCTATTTAAATTGAAAAGATTTATCTCTTATAAAGCAAGACTTTGATTCATGTAGCGCCATGTACACATTCTACTTCTAGTAGCGTACTGAAGGCCGAGCTAGGTTCTTCATACTAGTGTATAGCTCTATAAAATAATAATTGCCACGGTTAGGCACATCCGCTTATTTACGTCACTAGTATGTTCAGATCATGAATTCTCAGCTGATAAGGCCGACTATAAAACCCCGACATGGATAGCATGAAGGCGCGAACAGACTGCGGAGGATTTGCGCCTGGGAAGGAACGTTTATCTGCGCGGGATATTTACACTGACGGAGAGCTATAGCAAGTTTTCCCGTACTAAGAGCTCAGCTCGGCCTTCATTAATCTGCCGGATTATACTTGTTGCTAATAGCTATTTATATCCTACACAGTTGGCACGAGATGGGTGTGTATGACCTCCCTACTACGATCGACTACATCCTACAAAGAACTGATTTCAACTGCTTGTATTATATTGGTCATTCACAAGGCACAACGGCCTTTTTTGTGATGGCCTCAGAGCGTCCGGAATACAACAGCAAAATCCATGTCATAATAGCTATGGCACCTGCAGTCTTCCTGTCAAACACTAGAATTCCCATTTTGAAAAACGTGGACGAATTGCCTCAACATACAAGAATGCAAGTGAGTAAGAACTGAATTCCTAACAACACTTTTTTTTAATTTTCTTAGTTGTAATCAAATAAGACTTTATAATCACAAACTACCCATCCCAGCTAGCATTCTTCCAGGGGAATGGACTATACCGCTTACTTTTATTAAACCTCTAACAAGGGATAGCGTTAATGTTAATTGATTAACTCCACCGATAATTCAGAAACCCCTAATAGTACCGGTACAAATTTAGTATTTAAAACTTTTGTCCATAAATACTTCTGCAAACTCATATAATTTTTTTCTGCAGCACATTAATAAATAAGACATATTCCACAAGATACGGGGGATGTTGAAGTACTTGTTTAGAAAGTCCGATTCGGGGTGTAGTAAATTTTGCACTAATTTCCTCGTCAGACTTCTTCTGGTACTGGATGGGAAGAATTGTAATTGCAGTGTTGAAGTCATCTCCGGACTAGAGCTAGGATTATCCGGAGGTTAACTTGGTATATGTAATTAGACTATCAAACACCGGTATAGTTCAGTTATCCATTGCATGGCCAGGCGGTTTCCTTTTATTAGGAGGAAAAATTTGCCGACACCTCAACCCATGCTCTTTATTTTTACCGCACCAATCAGCTGGTTAGAGTTGGATTATTCCCACAAAGTCTCTGGCCTTGAAGACAAACCCAGCCAGCGAGCTTCTCGTTACGTCTCGATACCAAGATGCGCGAATTCGGTGCGCGTAAGATCAGTAAGCTACTGCTGGGCAGAGAGTGAACATCATGCAGCATGTCGCCAGTCGTAGAAAATACTATAATAGTTGAGTGGAGGGATAATGCCGCAACGAGAGAGACAGACAACACGTGGAGTGGGATAGGAGAGCTGAGCCAATCAGGGTGCAGCTACCTCCCCTAGCCAGGAACTGTACGAGAGGTGAGACTCGCTCCTAAGGTATATACGTAAAAACCCAGAGACGTTGTGGAGGTAATCCTACTCTACCTCAGTCAATCAAAATCTAAGAATGCCCTGTGATGGCTGTGACAGCTGCTCGTAAACACCGCGTAGAGTGAAATTCGGGATTGCAAGATCTAGTTACAGTAAACAATAACACGTGTGAATTGAAGCGAAGGAAGAACTGAGGTCAGTTAACAATGAGAGAATATTGCAACGTTGCTTGTGTTTTGGAAAGCGGAAACCAAGGCCGAATAGCCTATAGCAACACCGACATAATGGGTTATTCTTTTGAAACTGCCTAGGTATGTAATAAAAATCTCTACTATAGGCCTAGCTATGTCTGAAAATATTTCGTAATGTTTTTGAGTGGACGGATAAGCGTGTGCCCGCTTCTGGTGCCTGTGTCCATTTGACATACAAAACATGAGTGAATATCAAAATGGATTGCATTTTCTTCCAAGTATTTTTTGAGACTCTGACAAAAGTAAAGTAATTTACTAAATTCTGAACACGAAGACTGTAGTATTGGCAGAGCTCAACATTTAAAATTTATTGCTTCTTTTTTTAAATACAAAATGTCAACACAATACTAACTCAGACTTAACCATACTTTATCAAGGATTTCACTGCAGTCCAATAATTTAACAGATTAATAACACCCTAGCATACCAAAGTTACTGTATGTGTATTTTAAATTTTCATTTAGCAGTGCATTTATAACAAATGTTAAACTTGTCTTAACGTGGTCTTAAAATCATAAGCATGGATACCAAAATACAAGCTAAAGACAAAGTTCAACTTTTGACAGTAACTATTTGACAAAAGTTAAAGAAAATATTATTAAAGTACATTTACATCTAGAACTGTATTCTGGGACTTCCATGCTATAAAATAAATATCTACACTTGCTTTTTGTAACTTGAACATGATTTTTAATACCTAAAGTAATTCACTGTAGACTACTTTAAACATTAAAAACTTAAAAAAATATTAAGCAGGCAAGTTTTTTTATTCGGGGGCAAGTAGAGTGTCCGTGGAAAACGACATAAGTGCCAGAAAAAATTATCGTTTGTTTTTTCGTGGAAATTGGTGTATGTGCCATTGCCAACAAGACAGTAAAGGATATAAGAAGCGTTCATTAGGTGCCATCTAATGAATGATTTTTATATCCTTTACTGGGTTGTTGACAATGGCAAATACACCAATTTCTATGAAAAAACAACAAAAATTTGTCTGGCACTTATATCGTTTTCCACGGACACTCCACTATATTGACCCACATAGAGCCAGAGAGTAAATATTAACTATACAAAATTGTACGTTTAGGTTAATCGAGATAAAATCCAGATAACTGCAAATAAAATCCGATTAACTACCTGTCCAAATAACAGTTAAGTGTTCATTATCTGTGCAGTTAACCGTTTTGCAGTTATTTGATCCCAGCTCTAGTCTGGACAAGAAATTACTCTACACCGGCAATTCACCAGGTTAACCAGTTGTGGGGAGGTGTACTGATTTATTAATCACGAAAGAGCTGATGATTCATGCTTCTCCGAAAAGGCGAATACTGAATCCTTTCGCTCTATCTCACCGAAATTAAACCTGATCCTTCGGACAATATTGACATAATTTAACTCAATCATTATTGAGACATAAATAGTTTACTTCGGTCAAATCTATTGGGCAACATTTCAGACACCATGCGCCATGTCTTCTAAGTTAATTCAATCGGGATTTTGCATCCATATAACCTAAGTTCAATTTCGCAACTCCATGTCTATATTCTACTTCTATCCAATATAGTTTAGATAAATGTATTCTCCTCAGAAGTTCGTAGGCCTATTATTATTATCAAAGCCTGTTCAAAATAGTAAAGAGCAACAATTTGAATACGGCTCAATAACCGAGCTTTAGCACAGCTACAAATTTAATAACAACTGCACGTAACTGCATCACAGTGGTCAGATTTTGATCAACTGGCACACATAATATTTAGTAGAATGAAGAAAAAAGTTTTCGATTAAACAATGTATAGTATTAGAATTAATACAACTTTGCGAAATATAATGCTCCCAATAAGGTCCAATAGGAAAAAAAAAAGTTGACTATACACTTTTTAAGAATGATCATTCTAATACATTAGTACTATAGAATTTCTTGTAGGCCTACAAAAAAAAATCGCCCTGGGCTTTAGTTGCAGGTTCTGATTGGACAGACACCTGACTCCGAATTTTTCCCCGGGAGTGAACTATTGACTTCCACTGGTGCAGATTTATGTAACAATTTATTTCTGGCTCCTATATGTACCCTACTACACTCAGGTCATCCTAACGTGGTAAGTAGGGCTTATATTCTTTGTTATTTCTTTAGAGAAAGGTTTATATTTTTCTTGGTCAGAAATTAGTTAATTAGCACAGAAAAGTTATGTTCTTATTCATTTTCGTATCATAAATGTAATATGAAATCAGAATTCTGCGATTTTACTTGTTTCGTAAAGTAATTAGACATAATTACGATCGCATGGTTTCCTATTAGGCTACTATTATAAACTGGATTTATCACCAAGTAATGTGTTGAGTACTTCTAGTCGTCGGAACATTCATATAAGGAGCTAAATTGCCGAATGGAGCCATCTCAGCTGAGCACTTCTGAATACCAAGAAGTACAAAATGGCGAATACCGGTACTTATGAATGACAACCTGCTCACTGTTAGTTTAAGTCTTCACATGGAATATGAGAGGAAAACTCAATCTAATACGAAAACAAATAATGAACGTCTATTTGGTATGTCCTCTCCAGATAGGCTAGTGAATGCCTTTACTGGAAGAATAGTTTCGAGTAAAATGGTCCATGAATCCTATAGAGAAGGGAATTCAAAATTCAAAATATAAAGAGTAGCCTATATGATAACATTTTTGTTTTGCATTGAAGAGAAGATTTAAGAAAGAAAAGATGCATTAACAAATTCATCATAATAAGGCATAGGGAAGTTGAGGGACACAATTTATAAAACACAATAGATCACAATTTATAAAATATATTTTTAATGGCAGAAGGTGTACGTGTCTTAATTCAAGATCCACATAATCATCCGATAGTTTCGTTGGAATTTCTTTAATTAATCCAGTCCGTACTGATCATATTTCTTCTGGAAATTTTTCGAAATGTATAGGCACAATAATCTCGATATACTTGGATGTGACTTATGACAGTACTTTAGCTATATCGATTAATGGCAATAAAATTTGAGACTATTATACACCACTGTCAGTTCAGTTTATGAAAAGCTCTTGAATATCCTGCAAAAAAATTGAATGTTATCAATTCTTATGAATGACCGATGAGGTGTAATGTAGATTTAATGTTAACGTTTATAATTTGTAATGCATTTGTCTTCTTCGATTGCAAATTAAGTATAATTATAATTATTATTAATTCTTAGAATTTAACGAGAAAGATATAAATGTTTCATCATTATGCGTCACTCGGCAATTTCTTGGTAATTTCCAAAGGCCTCGTTTAACTTTCCATGATAATTTGTTTTAGTTGGCCTATTTAATATTCTGCTTCTAGAAAGAACAGTTATAAAGTGATGAAGAGATTTACAAATATAATAATAATTTTCAGATTTCGTATTAACTTCACTATAGCGAAGGCCCTCAGTGTTTTTCATCGGGGTCACCTCACATGGTTATTACAATTATTGTTATAATATGTTGGTGACCTTTTAGGATTATAGCCTGTGATCTAATATGATTTTCTTTCTGGAATATTTCTTCCTTTATGCTATGTAAGTGGTAAGATCTTCGATTACGGAATCTCTGTCAGAGCTTCTTTCCTCTACATACGAAATATATAGTTCATAAAGGCTCTCTCGCGTTGGCAAACCTTCATTCTGCATATTTCGCAGGACGTCTCCGATTGCCCTTCAATTTATGTGAAATTGTCCAAGTGAAATACTACTAAATAATGTATTGTAGCCTAGACTCTAAAATTTTATTGTCCTTTAATCTGGAAAACGCGTAAGATTACAAAATAATATACTGTAGCCTACATTTAAATTTACGGAATTTATCGTGTATTCACCACAACTGCCAGAACACTTTTAATGTCTACAGGGAGAATCAAGTTTAGATACATTTTACTTCAGGCTGTTTATCTTTATTTTTTTATTTTTTCAAATGCAGGAACATGTAGGTGCTGTTATAGGAAATGGTCTAGAAGGTAACTCCGTCCAGCAATTTGTGCACTATGCCCAGCTGATCTTCTCAGGTAGGCCTATAACGTGTGTTTTATTTTGTGTTATTTATTATAAGTAATACGGGTATAGTTTCATTTTTTTTTTAAATCAGCTCCATAAGTGCAATGAACTAAATTAAATATAAACCGTTTGCATTTGGTAAGTATTTAATTGAACAACAAAAACATTATTTTTAGATTTGCAATGAAGTACGTTACATCATGAATGCTTTCTTTCCAAGCCGTGTGTTTATCCTGACCTCAAGCTGGAGTAGTTATGCAAGGAAGAAGAGAAGATTATAACGTGTCACGCAGTCCCCATGTCTTGGCAAGTCGGCTACAAATGCCTTTATGGAAAACGGCTGCACAGAGTGAGAAGCTCCTAAAGAAAAGGTAGCTCATCACAGATCCCGCTTCTGAATTCATTCATTCGCCTACCTTCCCCAGACATAATTTAACTGTACGTCAAGGTCAAACCTGCGTGCAGATCCCTGTCTACTTTTCTGAAGAGGCCTAAGCCATTGACAAGGAATTCGATCATACAGTACCTCGATTTAAGGAACGAATCAATCTCCAAGAACATCAAACCTATTGGTTGACCAGTCTGCTTGGAAAACTACAATATGAAGCAGTGAATAGGTGAAAGGTGGTCCTCCACTACTCGAGTCATATCATCCCCATAATGAGGGATTACTATATTTAAGTACACTTGGTGCATATTGAATCAGTGCACCACGTTCATCTCCCTGCCCATAGCGTTGTTATCATCCGGATTATGGTATCGATCTAATTTAGTTCTAGTGGAAACCTATCTAGTAGTTCATCTCAGTTGCACCTAATAGAGAATGTCGTAAATCCGCGTACTAAAATAAGTATAACATTCTTTTCGCAGGAAAATTTGCACAATTTGACTATGGAGTGAAGAAGAACATGGACAAGTACGGTCAACCAAGTCCTCCGCTCTATAACCTTAGTGAGATTACTGCACCTGTAATTTTGTTGTATGGTGGAAAGGATATAATTATAGGTGTAAAGGTAAATAGTTAATATAATGTAATATATTTTAGTTAGGGCCTGTAAGAAGGCTACGACATAAAATTAATCGCTGGATGATTTACCTTTTAGATTGCGAATTTATCCAGAAATTTGGTTGGTAAAATATAAGACCTCACTTTTAATGCAATTGGAAAAGATTATTTATTTTAGCTTCCTCGATCGAATAGCCGTTGATTGGTTTTATGGACCTTTATCGACGGGGATGTACTGCAACTTAGGCTTGTGATTGTTGCCAGTGTGACAGAATAATATCCACTTGCAGAAGTTCTTTTACATGCCTGTAAATCAACAGACTTGAGCCTGTCACATTTATGCACACTTAAATGCCATCAGCCTGGGATCGAATAGGCCTTATCGAACTATGTTAATGAAAAGTGAGTCTGGTAAAAAAGGGATAATAAGGTTTCGTATTGCCAAATATCCCAAATGAATGGAGGTTATTCCCATTTATCTTTCACTGATTTGCATAGGGGTCTTAAAATTAAATTCACAAGATTCAGTTCCTGACGCATTCCAATATTGTAGCTATAAATGGTAGCCAGTACTTAGGTTTGAAGCAGTATGTTCTAATGCAAATTTATTAACTTATAAAACGATAAAGAGGCCTCTCCTACAGTATGCTAAGACACTAAATTGACATCCAAGACAGATATGTAAACAATATAGAAAAACGTCATCACCCACAAAATAATTATAAGAACATCCAGAAAGGAAAAAAAAAATTCACCTTTAATAACTTTACAGTTTTACAAAGGCTTTAACCACGTTCCGGGTATTAACACCAGCAAAATTTAAATGCCGTTCTGTTGATGTTACTAGTGTTTGTTTTGACTTTTCATAAGAAGTATATATTATATCATTGCGGTGGTGATGTGGTGGGATATACATTAGGCCTAGCAACAAAATAGGCCTACATTTCATATACCTCAATAATTATTTTTAAAAAGTTAAGTAATGTCACAGATGACGCCTATTAAGCCTAAATGAAATGTATTAAGTCCTAGAAGGGAGGTAATATATTGTTTTATAATGTTAATCAACATTTTCTTGGTCAGTATGCCTACTAATTGGTATAATTTATACTACCGATTATTAAAAGATATTGTTATAGAATATAGACCTAGAGTTGCAGGAAGAAAGAATCGGAATTTTTCACCTCGGGGGATCTCTATGTTATAAACAGATACGTGACTAAGCAAGGTCAATCTGTTTAACAGTAAGCATTTACTTATCTCTACGGAAAATGGTAAATAATCACAGCAATAAGAAATTTTGAATCCAAACATTTCGATTTCTTTGGACAACTAGCCTCCGGATGTTGTCTTCGAAAATATTTGTAAAAGTCTTTTGTTAATTTACTATATATCATATAGTAAAATGTGTTTCATAAATTAAACCTACCAATCTCCTTTATCAGAATACAATATGTACAATATATATATATATATATATATATATATATATATTATTTTTTTTAATAACTTGATCTTCAAAATGTCCAAATTGGTTAGATAAAAATATCAGTAAGATACCTTATGTCTTTGTGCACTTGGGAATTCGTGCTTATGCTTATCTAAATGTGCTATTAAACATTTTTCTCTTGTTATGCAGGATGTTAACAAGTTGTACGACAGATTGAGCAATTCATGTGTGAAGTGCAAAGTTGGATTCGACAATTTTACTCACATGGACTTCGTATTATCAGAGGATGCATACAGAACCGTTTACAGTTGCATTCTCAGCATATTGAGCAAAATAGAACGAACAGGGTTAACCAAATGTTTGTGTGACAGAGAAGAATGCAAGCGATAGAGTGGTCAGAATATTTTACAGAAACGATTGTGATGGACTCACCAATCATAAAAATACTGTACAACGATCTGTAGTTATTCTATAATGCAATAAAATATTAAACCTTACTCGCTGATATTTAGAGATTTTATCACTCTTATGCCCGGTTTCTATACACTCGTGAAATGCCTATGGGTAAATTATCCACGGGCAAATTAATTCCATTTCAACCACAATGATATGAGGAAGGCCTTGGAGTTGTACAGTTATTTAATTCAGAAGGCTTTGATTCTCATTGTTTAAATTATTATTGATCCTACAAGAGGTTACATTTTATCCAGCCATCCATGAAAGGATAAATTAACCCGACGATTTACCCCTGGAAAGATCTAGCCCGAGTTTATAGGAACATTTTTCTGTCATTTTCATATTTACCCAGAGGACATTTATCTAGAAACTCGCCACAAGTGTATGTGATTGTTACCTTTAAATTATTTGAGTTTGTAAAAGTTATTCTTGTGTAAATTCTGTCCATTGGATAATTTACCCATAGGTATTTTGCGAGTTATAGAAACCGGGCATTAGCAGTACAATTGACAGCAATAGATTACTTCTGGTAATCAAACACTTAAACAATTTCTGGAATTCTTCCCTGACTTTCCATGACAAAAAACGTACATTTCTCTGACTGCAAGAATAAATATTTTCAAGATTCTTCGTAAACGAAAAGAAAAAACCCAGCCTCCTCCATCCTCATAATAAAAATTAGAAATGATTAATACAAGTACAGAAAAAAAAATGCTTACATAGTCTGGGTTACAGTAGACTGAAACGAAACACATGTCCCTCTCATTTCGTTCACTAGGGCTAGTTATTTTCTCTGACTATTCCATATTTTTTCACAAATTTCCCTGACTTTTTCCTTTACTGAAGAAAATTCCCTGACTTTCCCTGACCAATTTCAATCTCCCCGACTTTCCAGAATGTTTACACCCTGTAGACACAAAGGAGTAAAAATTGAGGAAAACAGTAATTTAAATTTTATTGTGAAGCTGACAGATTCTAAGAGTTTGCGATTTTCCTCTGGTTCCCTTAGTTTCAAACAGTTTGTCACATCTACAAAAACTAGTGACTTGGAAACAGTTTGAATTTTACAAAGCCCCTGTCAGAACACGAGATTATCTCTGCTCATGCGCTTGACTCCTTTAGGCTGTTGGTAACCATTGCAGAAGAAAACCTTATAATCTGTCACAATGTACTACATCATGTTAGTATACATTCCTTTACGTTCATTCACTACTTGTTTACAGTTCCATGAATTGAGTTGCGCAATGACATTAATCAGACTGCGCATCATCAATAAAAACGATGGCACAGTGTAGCCTATGTCTCTATCAGCATCACGTTCTGTTTAGTGTTGATTAATCTGTGATGCCCACGTTCCGTAGAGAAGCGATAGTCAATTCCATGTTAATCACACAAAAATGTTTACTCCAATGTGAACTATAATTATTATAATAAATTCTCTTCATATCAGAATCCATTTCCTGAAATCCGGAAGTTAGGCAATAAAATTATTGTCTTGCTAATTGTTTGTTTTATCACGATTGGCATTTTCTTTAGTAACTTACAAAAAATTAAACATAAGAAACAACATAACTTAATCATCAAGGACTCAGCATACATAGATCTGCTGAAGGGCTAATACGCCCGAAACACATCATCCTTGTTTCCTTTAATGAACGTAAATATCTACTCTTTAACTGGCAACCACATAGTGGACAATGATTTTTTAAAATATCGAAGCATAAGTTAAAATTCACTTATACGAACATTTTATAATATAATTTGATTGCTTATCTTCAGAACACAAACTCAGCAAACGTTGCATAATTACTCCTTTGCTAAGCAAACTGGAAATAATTGAGTCATTGGTTGTTTTGATTCATATTGCATATCGCCTCATATTTTATCTAAAAGTAAAGTCACGTTCTGGATCAAAATGGTGACTACTAGAGTAGTCTGTGACTGTCTAGTAGTCACCATCTTTCCTCTAAACAGGTGCATGACGTAGGTCATTAATATTTGTGTAAATATTGGAAAAAGAATTACCTGAGGACGAAATGATTCCTTGAAGATGACATAAAAGTGTCAAAAGGCCTAGGCAGCATAAAATAAAGGTTGTTGAACTGGTGGTTTTAATTATAAATTTTATTTTATTTATGCCTATTTTGCCTAATATTTTAAGGTTTGAAAGACTAAAAGTATATATTTTGATAATTTACAGCAGTTACATAAATGAAAGGCAATTTTTTTTTTTTTTTTTTTTTTTTTTTTTTTTTTTTTTTTTTTTTTAGCTGCGAAGGAATCGTTGATATCTAATTATTCATATTTTAAAAGTACAACCAAAATAGAAATAAGAAGAAAAATCTCTTACGGAACGACATGTTCAAGCGGAACGTGCAGAAATGTAGATTAAATGTACTTCATAATATGAGTGACTGAAGATAGGATTGGTAATACTAGCTAGTTTCTGAAAGTCACTGAATGAATTATTTTAAAAAAATACCTACATTGCACATTATTATAACCTTGCTTTGAACTTTAACATGAATAATTAACATTTATTACATAATAGCATAGGAAGGACAGTAATTTAGCAAAAACTCTATTTTTAAAATAAATTATTTTAGGTGCAGAAATTAAGAAGAGAATAAAACTTTACTTCAAGTACGTAAAACTATACTGAGTCTATTTTGTTAGTTTTAGACCTATTTAATGTATTTAAATGCTGGTTTCAAGAGCCTAAAATAAAAGGTCTAGTAAGAATAGTCTATATTTAATAAATTAACGAATTGGGGATAAAAAATATATACTGCTAGAATGCTATACCTTTTACCGGGCAACATCGTGCACAAGTATTTTATCAAAGAAGGATTTTTATGCTGAAATAAATGGTGAGCTTGGGACACAATGTCTCGGAATATTGCTTACGGATTCGTTTCCACGAAACTAACTTGTCTGAAAACACTTGTACGTTCATGTCAATGTCAGAAGTCAAACACGGGTATAAACATTTAATGCTCTTGGCCAGAACTGCCGCTTCATTCATTCATTTATTTGCATCAATCCGTGATAGCTACGTGCTTAATCTAACTTCCTAGAACCTGCTGATCAGCAAATCGAAAATCCTGTAGGTCAGCAAAAATACAGCGGTATGAAGCTTCATCTGCAAAGTAACAGATCATTTATTTTGCTGATCAGCTAACGATCAGGTGATTGCTTATACGATGTGTAATAATTCTTAAAGTGAGATTTTAAGCTGCGGTACTGGGAACTTAAAGCTCTTCTTTAAAAGAAAAATGTAAAATGTAGCCTCCAATTGAGAACCACTTAGGACCTTTATCCCCTTTCCGCCCTTCTCTGCACATAAACCAGTTATCCTTTTACCCTAGTCTTTCATATTTTCTATGGTACAACCTTTTAACGTACTTACAGTGTCATTATTGGTTCAAATCCATAATATTTGTTTTATTTATTTATTAACCGTTAATTAACTCACTAGCTTACTGCAGATAAGAGAACAGTGAACCTTTTTCCTTTCGGTTAAGGCAGGTAAGTCATGGAAACTACCATTAACGGCCGTGTGTGTCGGCAAGCTGTCCACATGCCCCCAATCCTGCCGTCTGCTTATGGTAGATGACGCAGCGGTCGGGTGGTAGGCCTCGTCTCTTCTGGGATGTTAGCACCACGGAGGAAGGCACACAGGCACAAATTTTGGAATATGAATACATATTACATTTCAAATTATAATTTTCTACACTTATTTTGTTGCTTAACCTTTAATGTTCTGCTAAGTATATGCTCAGTGCTCAGTGTCAGTGTCACTGCTAATGCTCAGTTAATCTACAGGCAATACCGATGATATGAGAGTAGGCTATATGAAATATATGTCTAATTTTAAAGTAGGCCTACTTGATTTGACTTACACATAATAGCTAGAAAAGCATATGTTGAAATATCTCATGAAACAGCATCTTTACCCTTTTATCTAATTTTATCGCCTTCTTTCCCTCCTTTTTTTTTTGCATACAAATATGCTATAAAAGTCTAATCCAGGTCATATGGTGATAATTGTAAACAGCTTATTAGGTAAAAATTACGAGTTCGATTCCAGCCCAGTACAAATATTAGCCTACTCTGAAGATTGCAATAGTATAATCCTCTTCGGTGGCATAAAGCAAAAAGTTTGTGTCGTTTTCTGTGTACCAGCAAAGTCCTCACATGACTTAAAACTTTGATAATAAAAGTAGCATCGAATTTACATGCAACGACCACTTGCACAGTCTCATGGTTAGCGTCGCTGACTACGGATCTGCAGGCCCGGTTCGATCTCCGGTACCTCCTTGAATTTATTGGAGGTAGGGAGGTCTGGAACGGGATGCACTCAGTCACGTGATTCAAACTAAGGAACTATTTGATTACGAAGTAGCGGTTGCTCCAGTCAAGGAAACCATCATTAACGTCCTTGGAAGTTAGCATGTATGTACCAATCCTGCCATTAGCCAATGGTAGATGACGAGCGATCTGTTGGTAAGCCAAGTCCCATCAGGGATGTAGTGCCAAGGAGTTTTTTTTTTAGATAGATGTATTATCACATAATGGAGATATGATCTCGCTTTAGTGAAATCTGTAGAAGTCTAGAGGAAAATTTGGTACAGTTCTAGGATACTTCCTGGGTAAGCCTATACAATTAGTCTCAGCACACTATGAATAAAATCAGGTAAACTGATGTAAAAAAGAGCCAGTATGTTTTTTTTAATCAGTTATGACTGCAATTATGATATGCAGAATATGTTTTTTTAATTGATTTACAAGTTAAGCTCCAGATTTATTCATTAAGCAGGGCTTAGGGAAGAACAAAGGTCTAGTTTTCTTTTTAATCAGATTAAAATCTTCCAGCATCAGCTGAACTGTACAGATTTTTGATATCTTGACAATCGCACACTCACATAAAAATACGAAAAAGAAAGTGAAATTGGCTGGTTTCGGGATTTGAACCATGGAACTCCATAACGTGAGGCCAAAACGTTACCATCTCGGTCACCTGGGTCAGTTTAACGGTCTAGTTGTAAGTTATAAGCGCATGTAAAACAATAGTGTTTTTGGTCATAGCTATCTCTATTTTAATTTCCAAAGCCGTAAAATATCACAGTAAAACAATTGACTATGTTGTCATGATAAATGATTTGCTTTTTTTTATATAAATTCTTTCGAATACGTATATTATCATAAAATAGGCACCAAATTGAGCATTACTCCGAAACAGGTGAACCGATTTCATCCAGTATCAGTAGACCTCTTCCCATGAACACTATAAATGTGTATACCAAATTCCATAAAAATCCGGTAAAGCGTATTTGAGTTACCGCGTTTTTAAAATAGACACTAAATTGGGTTTTACTCCGGTACCGGACAACCGATTTGGTCCAATATCGGTAGACGTCTTCCCATGTACATTATAAATGGGTATACAAAGTTTCAGGAAAATCCAATAAAGCATATTTGAGTTATCGCGACTTCTCATATATTAACATAAAAGGCAATAAATTGGGCATTATTCCGGTACTGGCCAACCGATTTGGTTGAACATCAACAGACGTCTTTCCATGGATAGTATAAATGCGTATACGAAGTTTCATAAATATCCGATAAGGCGTATTTGAGCTATTGCGCCTTTAAAATATACACTAAATTGGGTTTTACTCCGGTGCCGGTCAACAGATTAGGTTCAAATTTAACAGAGTACTTTTCACGGATGTCATAAATGCGTATACCAAGTTTAATGGAAATCCGATACAGCGTATTTGAATTATGGCGCCTTTCTATTAGAAAGGCGCCATAATCTATTAAAATAGACACTAAATTGGGCATTACTCCGGTACCGGTGAACCGATTTCGTTCAATATCAATAGGGTTCTTCCCATTGACATTATAAATGTGTTTTCCAAGTTTCATGAAAATCCGAAAAAGCGTATTTGAGTTAGAGCGCGTACAGACACACGGACGGACGGACGGACAGACAGACAGACGGACAGACATTTTTCGTCCACCACACAATCTCATAAAGTACCATACTGGCACTTAATAAACCCGAGGGTTCATTTTCTATTTTAAAAATTCCCTAAAAGTTAATGGGAGATTTACCTTGAATTATTACGATCCTGAATGCAAGCGATAGAGTGGTCAGAATATTTTACAGAAACGATTGTGATGGACTCACCAATCATGAAAATACTGTACAACGTTCTGTAGTTATTGTATAATGCAATAAAATATTAAACCTTACTCGCTGATATTTAGAGATTTGCAGTACAATTGCAGTACAATTGACAGCAATAGATACTTCTGGTAATCAAATACTTAAACAATTTCTGGAATTCTTCCCTGACTTTCCATGACAAAAAACGTACATTTCCCTGACTTCCTCATAATAAAATTAGAAATGATTAACACAAGTACAGAAAAAAAATTGCTTACATAGTCTGGGTTACAGTAGTCTGAAGCGAAACACATGTCCCTTTCATTTCGTTCACTAGGGCTAGTTATTTTCCCTGACTATTCCATATTTTTTCACAAATTTCCCTGACTTTTTCCTTTACTGAAGAAAATTCCCTGATTTTCTCAGTTATTCTCAATGCAAATGGAAATGCAAGTAGTTCAAATATTAGGTGCAACCTACAATTCCACCTTTCTTACATCGAAACACGATTTAATTATTTGCATCAAGAGATAGTTAACTTCATTTACGTAAAATATATCTTACGATTATTAATAGAAGCTATTGGAACCTTCAATTTCGTTAATTATTTCTGTGGTAAACTAAGTTCAATTGAGATTGATGTAGTTCAGCACAATACTACTAAATTATGCATATCCCTATGCTAACAGTAGGAGTTTCGGGAAGGCACATACAAACTTAAGTTAACTATTCGTCATATAAGAAACGCAGTGTGGACAGCACCGCATTCTGATAATCTGTTTCAATGACAGTAGCCTTCCTTTGGTACTCATTTTATGAAAAGAAAAACGGAAGTTATGGACACAACACGAATAGTGAAATTAACTTATGCTGTACAATATCGAACCCAGGCCAACCAGTCCAAGGTTATCATCATTCAGCAACACTGATTCCTTTCATCAGTACTTTTGTACAAAAACAAAATTTATTTTGATAAAGTTATCTAAAGGGGAAGACAATTATGGCGATTTTTAAAAGTTCTTACAGTAAAGAGTTCCACAAAATCAAAAGGAGTTCGAATCGTTTCTGCCAAACAGGAAACAATATTGCCAACCACTCGTATTAATCAAACAATAGTTTGATAATGATAAAATAATACAAAATTACATCCACCAGCTAAAAAAATGAAATAGAGTAACATTACCAACATTATTACGTCAGTATAAAACTAAATGCTCTGATTTAATTTACGGTACTTATTTGAACCTAAAAATTTAACTGCCGCCTCCAATCATAATAGGTTTTGACCCTATGTTATATGCCTGTAATAGGATTATTAAAAAGTTTCCAGATGTTCAGAAATATTCATAAAATAAAAAATACAATTAAAAACATGGTCAAGAAAGTATCCCTGTAATTATAACAATTTATTATACTAAATTAAAATAAAATATTAAAGTAATTTGGTATCTAACATAACTAGTTACTTTAAAGTTAATTTGCTATTGTTAATTGGTAAACAACACGAAAGAGAAACATTGTATAAAATTGTATCAGTTATAACAACTTTTATAGTTGTTAACAAGGCTATTAGTCATTGTATGATGCAATTATAACTAAGACTTACATTGAGGAATCTACCCCTGAGTACGAGGATTCCTCTTTCAGTGGTGCTGCTACGTATAATTTAACTATTTTATTACTCTATAGGTATATAGTTTGCTAGCAATAAACTAACTATAAACTAATTAATAAAAAATAATTGAATCATTACAAAGACGTCGAGAATTCAGACCACAAAAATCTGGCTTATGTAATAATAATAATAATAATAATAATAAATATTTTATTGTCGTTAAGCCAGAAGCAATAGACAAAGTCAAAGTGCAAGAATATACAACAAATGCACTAAGTGAAGAAATCATGATAAATTATAAAAGATTTACATTAGAAATGCCCTAAACTTGTAAACAAGACCAAACATCCCATCACATGCTATTATAATATCAATAGAAAATTACAAAAATGTCTACAAAGAAAATAACATTAATGAACAGTAGTTTATAATGTACTGATATTAATTTAACGTAAGCAAGTTTACAATACAGAATGTGTGACATCATATTATGGGAAATAAGGATAGAGATATGTGTGATAGGAAATTAGAACTTTATATGTGATAGGAAATTAGAACTTTAGTCTACTGTCAATGTTGTGTCAAGAAAATCTTGCAACGAATAAAAAGATGTTGTAATCAGCAAGTTATATAATGCTTTTTTAAAAGAATTTAACGGTTTATTTGTTAAAGTTAATGGTAGTTTATTATATAATTTTAAACCTAAAATTTCATAGCTATTTGCAGATTTCGATAATCGATAGTGGGGCAAGTTTATGCATAAACTGCTTCTAGTGTTGTAGGAGTGGATATCATGCCTGTGTTGATAATTATCTAAGCAGTGGCTCAACCAATTAAATTGCTTACCCCTTTTCCTATTGTGTTTTTAATAGGTTGAAGGTCAAGAGCCAGGACCTGAGTTGTCACGAGTCACGGTATATTTTGCAGCCACGATTCACGAGCCAAGAACCAGCAGTTATGCCACGAACTCCATGACATTTTAAGATCCCCATTTAGGATTTAATCCTGGGGCCGTTCGCACCGGAGACTGGAGACATGAATGGTAGTGTTGAATCAGTCGAGGACCTACGAGTATAAAAAGGTCTGTGGTGTGACCAAATAATAAGTTGCAACATATAGGTCAAGAGTTTCTAAGTAGCTTATATATGTTGTGAACACAAAATATGTACATCAAGATACCTGATAGGCTTTGTTTCGTGGATATACTGAACATAAGGAAGTATAACTCTTTCCAAAACATTATTGTACACTATAGCTCATCGACCTAAGACGTGTACGTAACTCTTCAAGTTAGTTCACTTCAAAATATTAAGGAATGCAATAAATTTTTCAATGGCATTTTACTATAAACAGCTTGTAAGAAGTCGTGATTAAACACGATAACATAGTGCAATTAGAAATAACTTCATCACGATCCTATAAAACCATGCGTTCATTCCACGCTTTATCCTTATCCTCAGGCACATATAAGGTCAATTTTATTGTAGCGTCGAATTTAAATTGATCTTCATAACCATTATTGTAAGTTTGCACTAAGCTTTTAATAAGAAATACAACAAAGGAACATTAGTTTACCTTGGCTGCATCAAATTACGAAACATACTGTAACCGATTATTCAGTCATAACTAAAAATTGTGTACGTTAGACTTAGTGAGTATAAATAGTTTGTAGACAAATATATTGTTTAGTATTATTTTTACTTTTATTTATTTATTATTATTATTATTGGAAACCATGCATTCTTATTAAGCGTAAATTTACATACACATATTTAATATTTATGTTTCACATTCCCCAAGTGATTATTTAAATTATTTTATTCTTAATTAAATCACAATATACATAACTATATAGAAATAATACAATTAATAAATTGAATTAGAATAACCAGCAGAAGGAGCTGAATACATATTCGGAGAGAACTCACAGAATCAAAATAAAAATGTAATTAAACATACATTAAATTACAACAAATATAATATAAGTATGAATGAATGAATGAAGTACTTTTATTGTTATATAAGTAACAGAATATTAAGAATAAGAATATACCGTATTGGCAAGACGATCGGCTACCGACTGAACTGCTCGGGTTCGAACTTGGGAAATCGTTGCAGGTTGCAGGTTGTGTGATGTGTCCAGTACCAGCTAGAATGGGTTTCAGTTCTCGTCAAAATGATTAATTGGCAAAATATTTTTTTCATAGAAACACCCTCATAGCAAATAGCGGCCAAAGTGGAATGCTTCCCTTGAAATGCCAGACGACAAAGCCGACGGAAAGCTACTTCCATAGATTGCAAAGCATTAAAAACAAAATTGAATTGGCTTCCTGATAATATGCTTCGTTTAAATTTTCTTTTTTGTTTAAATTTGAAAATATTTACACAATTTTGTTATCTGACAAATGAACATTACTATTTCTATTAAATGGATGTATTGAAAGACCTGAACCCTTTATTTTGGTAACTTCGTGGAGTTATTCTTAAAATCGAACGGACTACATTAATGTCATTTCGTAATGAATCCGTGTGAATTATATTTGAAGCAATTATCTTTTTTGTATACTCATTTAAAATGTCTTTCCCAAGCAAGATAGAATAGTTTCTGCACTTTTGATTCAAAAAATTCTTAACAGGGCATGGGAAATTTGGTGAATATTTATATAGATTTAAATTTTCTACCTCTGCAAATAGTAAATGTAAAGAGGCATCTCTTATTTCATTGTCCATTATTTAGGCATGAACGTTATCAGTTAATATTATATTTACATTTTTTTAAAATTCAGACTTTACTACAACGATATATCGTCATTTCTTAAATAAGCAAATTTATAACGATTTTTCAAGTTTCATGAATAGTGTATTTACAAAATTGTAATATGTATATGTAGTGTATTTTATACTCTGTATATATGTTTAATCTACAACTTAATATGCCAGCGGGTAAAATAGGGTTCTGTATCTTCGGAAATTCAATAATAATAATAATAATAATAATAATAATAATAATAATAATAATAATAATAATAATGAAACCAATTAAACATACATATTTACGTATTTATTAACAAAGTATTATTTCATTCCTAATAACAACGCATGAAATAAAATAAAGTATTTCTGAAACGGTTAATTGCGATAAATTCCCACTGTAAAGACATATGCTTAAGAAGAAATCTCAGGCCTACCTCACATATAAACTACGATACTTGATACCTTCGGCTCTCACGAACACCAAAGAAGAACTAAAATATTCACCATTACTTTAAAACGATGACGAATTGTTAAATTGTCATTGCGGAAGTAGTGAATCTCCATTTAATATATCGAGAGCGATGATTCGCTACACTTGCACACATCCTGAAGGCCATGGATGACTACCATCGAAATGTTTAACGTTGAGGCACGTCTTTCTGTGCCATGGTTTATAAGAGGACGTATCCTTGGACACGAGTGCTGAAACATGGACCTAAGAATACTGCTAACACTGATATGTACCTTTATGTGTGTGTCGGCAACTCTGCCAAAGGAGAAGCCACCGTCTTGCCAAGAAAGATGTTACAGTGCGGTAAGTGAAATATTTTAGCTAGTAACTGCTACTGGGTACCTACAGAAGTCACATGGTGTCTAGTTTTAAAAATATGTTTCAACGCAAAAACATTTTAATGCTATATTGCTTTCTGTACGTCAACTTTATTAGTGCTTTATGGGACTATTTTTTGTGAAATGGAGGTAGGCATAATTATGACAAATAAAACATTATACATATTGTTAACGTAGGTCTTCTATAACATACGTCTCTTTACAACTTAAAAGATCATATATGCTCTGTTTAAGGTTAAGCCTTCCAATGTCATGAATTTCCTGTCTAAAATTATTTTTCCTTTTCTTGTTTATAAATACAAAGTGCTGGGGATTCTTTGCCTAAGATAATAAATTTTTAAGATAATAAATTTTTACTTAGATATTTACAAGAACCTAATAATCAACGTACCATTTTCATAATAATTTCTTAAATAAATTAAACATTACTGTTTGTGGAAGTATGAGGTTTTTGATAGTATTTATGAAAAAATACGAATTAATATTTTGAGTTAAAAATTGTGTGCAAGATTTTTGGCAGTGAATAGTACTATTATAATTAAAACATAATTATTTTGGGCCGTAAGGAACAATCTCTGTTAACCACACGCCTAAATGACAAACAAATACATAGCCCACATAAAGTAGACTGTCTCCAAATTGTTATCTATTTGGCCATTTTTTTATGTAGCCCTACCGCATGGTTCAGTAACGTTTCATGGTTGTGCCAGATTACAACATTGAAAATATTTTCATTAAAATTTATCAGTTTTAAGTAAAGTTCCCATTAAGTAAGCATTTTCAACAGTGTAAGATGGTAACTCTTAAATACAGATAATCAGAGAGAAAAAATAAACTCACCAGCAAGGAGACTGAACGAACTGAAGAACATACTGTGTTGATATCCTCATTTCTGACTCCAATAAGATAACTTGTATGTTGCCATTTGGGACAGAAGCTGCAAAATAAAGGTAACAAAATGCGTTACTTTATGAACATATCATCATGACATACTATTGTTGCTACTATTTTATTATTTATTGATTGAAGGAGTCAAGAACAGGATATAAATAACATGTTTTGAACATTTTTAAATTCCTTTTGGAATCATGCTCCACGCAACGTCGAATGAATTCATTTTGCTGTTGTTTAATGTGTACAGGCCTTTTCTGTAATGTATGTACTGCATTTTTAATAAGCTACGTACTAAGATAGAGTTACACTTTTATAAATTCACAAGATACCAATGGGCAGTCAATCATCTTATGAAAATTGCCTTAAGATTGTATTTGTTTGTTTTGGAATCGGCACGAAACTTCAATAGTGACATAATTATGCCTGTAAATTGCTTCTACTGTTTTACAAGCGGCAAGATCCACATTTATATCCTGGGCAGTAGGCTAATGGGTGTAGCAAAATTAACTTGAAGGGAAGTGGATTCGGGAATTTTAGGACGGGAAGGATGTTAGTAGGCCTAAGATGGACATATACAAAGAATAACGCGCTTATCATAAATTTCCAATTAAAATTATTAGAAACGACAACTTCACTTCAGGTCAGCGAGGTCAAATCAGCACTAACAGAGATGAGTATACCGAGTATAAACCTGTGGAAAAGGCGGTCGGGGCAGAAGACTTAAACTTTTATCTTTCATTTGTCAAATGTCTACAAAATCCGGGAGGCTCATCCTCTAGGACCCCTAAGGGCTTCCTTACGGCCCGTATAGTGAGCACATCAATATTCAATGGACGTGATTATTCTGTTACATTAAAATGAATGTGGGGTCTAAGTGACCGCTCAGAGTTAATGGGCTTTTAACAATGAAAAACTTACAAAATGTGAATTATAATTATTATTCAAGCAATTATTCTTAAATATTTAATTATCAAAGCATTACTTATTCTTATATATGGGGGATTTCAGGACACTGAACTAACGCATCACAAATGCAATGAAATGACAAATTTCAAAGGTAATATTTTACTGAAATAATTTCATCATAACTGTCATCACAAGGTCTGAAAACTCTCCGCCTAACAGATTTTATGGTTGCAGCCAATCACTCATTGTTATTCTCGAAAATAGTAAATTGGAAAAAAAAAACTTAGATAACCATGGGCATGAAGTCTTACAGACCGCTATAAAGTAAAATATTTTCTAGCACGGTCCCACCACCACTGACATATATAGGGTGATAAACGGTCTTCAGAAGGAAAGGTAGTGTAAATAACACACTTGTGAAGAGGATATCCAGATAAAAGCAATGGTTTATGTTTTACTGCGGTCATATAGACCTCACGTATATGAATAAGGGTTTATAAAACTCAAAGTGGAGTATTATATATTTAAATAGTGCTTTCTCCACACATTTAATGCCAGATTATTTGTTAATAAATATCTTTAGCAGTCCTTCTTAGCAGTACTCCATGTTAACTTTTAATTTTTTACATAGCTACGGAATTCAACTACAATGTGGAAATCTGAAGTACGTGAAGAATATTGCTTATGACGATTTAAAGCAAATAAAATACAGATGCATAGGCTGTAATAACATATTAGAATGAAATACATACATAAATATGAACTGAAGTCACATAATATAATGAAAAATATATCAAAGGATTTTTGAAACACCCACAATGTGATCATATAAGTGCTCTGAACATAATGAATTGTTTGGCATTTTATTGTAAATAAAAATACTAGTGATGTAATTTTGTAGTATGAACTTTTTATTCACTTATTCTTATGTCTTACAGGTGGACCTTATAGCCAACTTCGGGTGCAGTCCTGAGACTCATGACGTCATCACGGAAGATGGTTATGTTCTGCAAATGCACAGAATATTCCACTGCCATGGGGCACCCTATGTTAAAGCGAAGCCAGTGGTATTGATGTTACATGGAGTTTTCTCTTGTTCGAATGACTTCCTTGTTCAGGGCAATGCCTCAATAGGTATGACTTAGTAGCATATTTATTAAAACTTCCGGATGACTAAGTTCATGTAAGTAAATATATTGCAAGAACAAGTACGCATAAATATATTACACTTAAAAATTTGATTTAATTGCATGTACCGGTCAGACTTAAGAGATAACGCAGACAAAACTGATGGTCAAAAATGTTTTTAACTCATTCTTTCTTTAATAACGGACTGTCCATTTAATTTCCGTGAATACATTATCTAGATAAATCTAATAATTGAGTTATAGCTTTTAACTAGGGATGGGTCGATACCAGATTTTCTCGATACTCGACACTCGATACCGATACGTGATTTTTTCCTCGATACTCGATACCGTCAACATTTCCAGTTTCAATAAATAGAAACATTAAAAATTATAACTTGAGAGAACTGTGTAATACCAACTAAATTAATTAAGTGTGCATATTTAATTAGACAAAATTTAATATTATCAGTAACCTATAAGTATTTTTAAACTCTATATTAAAACTAAAATTAGTTTTTTAAAAATTCCACTTACAAGTTTTTGTTAAAAAATTACTATATTAGTAGACTGCTAAAAGCAGAAAGAGATACCGCATTTCCTTAAATTGAAGAATTACCAAAGTATCAAAAAAGTACCGAGCGAGTTTTCTGAAGTGTCGCTCGATGCCAACAGCATGCAAGTATAGAGAGTATCGAGGTATCGAAAGTATTTAGGACCCATCCCTACTTTTAACGTAAAAGAATATTTACTAGTGGTTCTGGGAACAGCAGACCTCGCGTTAAGACAGCCCTCCGTTTGCCGGTAAACGATTAGAGTTACGTAAGAAATGTACTGGAACAAAGTTGTAAAAAACTTACTCGAGAGTGTTAGCTGTCTTCAAATGTTATAGCTTGGACCGTTTGGCAAGAATAGTTGAAAGAAACTGAACAATACATAAGGCGGAATCATCAAAACGGCCACCACCATTTTGAAACATCAAAAAATAAAAATCATTATAGATTCGTTTTAATTACTCTAGGAAAATTAATGCCAAGTTGGAAAAAATCGAACAACGCGTTTGGTCATGACTGAGTAAGAAATAAATTTACAAACAGACGAAATGCCGAACGGTCGAGTTAAAACAGGCTCTCGCTTCGCTTGGTTAATTAGCTTCCCGCTTGTCGCAAGATGCTTAACTGCTACTTTTGAATCTTAAAATTTCTTACACATAATAGTAAAAAACAGAATTAAAATCAATATAATTAATAACTACGGAATCACAAACTACTGAAACTAAAAACAACAGACTGCAACCAATAAATGGTTATTCCTTCAACCAGTAGTTATTCGTCTAGAACAGCAGTTCCCAACAAGTGGGTCGCGGAAGGGTTACAGGTGGGTCGCGACTCGATCCTAAAACTATCAGAAACCATCGAATAAAACCATCAGAAAAGATAATAAAAATCGAAACAAATCAAATTGTGTTTTTATTGTTTTCTTGGTTCTTGATTTTTGGCATCCTAAAAAACAAATACAGAAATCAACTCAATGTTGAAAGCGACTTAAGATTAAAAACATCTTCGTTAAATCCTGACATTGACGTGTTAGTTCAATCGAAATAGTCCCAAAAATCTCATTGATATAGTATTCTTACTTAAAAAAAGCAATTTTGCCTGAAAAATTAAAATGTTCTTTGTGTACTTTTATAATTGTAGTTTTTATCTTCACCTAGGAACACTTGTTAGTGAGTATGAAACCACTTGTTGCATATATTGCAAACATATATCTATTGTTAAATAAATAACGGTTTTGCTATAAAGTGCTTATATTTTGTCAACCATTTTCAAATCAGAACACAAATTGTTTATCAATAATCAACCTGTATCTTCAAAAATGCATATATATGTTTATATACATATATTTGCAATATTTTATGGTAAATTATATATACATAAGGAAGGGATACGATACAAATAGCCTAAGGTTTTTTACTCCACCATGAACTGATGGACCGTGGAGGTTTTCCGATAAGGAAAGGTGGGTCGCCAGCTGAAAACGGCTGGGAACCACTGGTCTAGAATATTAAACAAATTAACTACCGTGCTTTTTCTCTCAAATTCTCGTTAATTAATCGTTAAAACAGAAACTGGAATTATATCCAATACAACTTACATCAATCAGTTCACTGAGTGAATGGTTCAATGGATAAATCCAAGGAACGTTCAGGCTGTTTATATTGATTTATGAGAGCACAAAATCCGCAGGAGGCTTCCGAAAGGAAGTAAAGCTGTCTATAGATACGGACCGTTCAAAAATTCTATACCCTCAAATAGGATTCTTTGAGCGAAATTCAGGTCTGCTGTAAATTCTTCTCCTTCCTATTCATTCCGTTGATGATGGGTCATCACTTCAGATCTTGAGAGAATATAAGAATTATACAATTAACTTTGTTACAGAGGTCTTGTTAGGAGCCTGCAGGAAATGGCATAAACATATATATTTTGTTGCTCAATCTTGAGTTTTCCTAATATCCAAATTTGCCTACTTTAGGTTGATTCTTGACTAGAAATCACGAGGCTCAGGAATATTGTTAATTTAATAAATAGGTGTCCTGTTGAGTGTGCGAGTGTGTAAGACAATGTGTGAATGAGCAAGGGGCTGGGTATTTACGTTTATCTATCTTCTAATCCACATAATTTTATATACAGGATACAGGCTGGCTGAACTGGGCTACGATGTGTGGATAGGAAATGTAAGAGGAAGTACATATTCTAGAAAACACAGACATCTTGATCCTGACATAGCAGCCTTCTGGGATTTCAGGTAACAATACCAAAACTATTGTTATTATTTCCATAAAAAATGTGTTACAAAGTTGGTAGTTTTAATTTCTCTACATGTAGTCTACCGTAGGTTCTCAGGTAAGAAGAAGTATACCAGAAGAATTCAATTTAGATTTTACAGTGTTAATGTACATTCTGAGACCCTTTCAGTCTTAAAGAAACATATTTTTCTCTTATTTGGAAAAAATATTTATACATTTATGTGCGTCTACCAGTGAGCAACATTGATAGAAAACAATACATTTTTATCAAAACGAAATATATTTGAGTTTGATATCTGTCGTTGATGTGATAAGATTATGAAAGGACTTTTCTAACTCTTACTTCCATTTTCCATTTAGTTTTTTGCTATTTAATAATAATAATAATAATAATAATAAATTAGCATGTCATCGTGCAAAAAAATGCTATTGACATTGTCCTAGTGTTAAAATTAGATCTGTATATCTACCGGTATATTTAAAAATCCGTTATTATACAAAGCCCTGTGAGTTAGCCAAGCAGAGATACGACTTCTTAATATTTTTCTATCCTATTGATAGACGTCGTTTGGAAACTTGTTGCATATCTTAGTGGCCACTGCTGAGAAATTGCTTAGTGATTCATTTAGCCTGCATCTTGGTGCCTCAAAGTGACTTTGGTGTCTAAGTTCATAAGTAAGAGACATAGTTCTGATCGGAATGGCAGCCAAATTATCCATTACGAACAAAACAGCATCTTAAATATATAGGCTAGTCAACGTCATTATTTTCTATTCTATGAATAATGGTCTGCAATGAGTTCTGGATGATGGATTTGTCCGGGAAACTCACCCAACGTTTTTGTTTTGTGTACTAACTGCTTGTAAGATCTAATATTGGTACAACAGTTTTTTTATAGAATTGTCTGAAGAGTACTTATAAGTAAGCTACCTCTTCCATCAATTAGATTAGATTAGAAAGGCTGCGGCAAATGAATGCTCACTCACATAGTGCGGCCAAGTAATAATAAGATGAAAAAAGTGACCCGTACCAAGTGCGCCTGAAGTAAGAAGTAAACAAGAAATAATATTTAAATTTTGACATCATAATTCAAACTGATACTAGGATATACTACTGCATCGACACAGTAGAAGCAAGCTCAGGAAAATTTTGTTGTATTTTTGCTTTCAGTAGCCTTAACAAATGCTATTTTCTTGCCCTGAAATATAAACTATATTATCATTGTTTTCTATTTCTTGAACTGTAATTAGACTTCATTATTATGTGAGCACTCCTGTGATTTTTGTAAAGTAATTACTAATTGCAATTATTTAAAAGTGTTGAAATCAAGCCTACGATTATTTGAAATTTCGAGCATGCTTTTTACTATTCCTTTGAAATAGACACCGTAGGTTTTGTGCTTCCTTATAAACATGCATAAATGTATGCATACAAAGATATAAAATAATTACATTATTTGTATACATGTATAGGCAGTGTATTTAATACACTTTGTTAGAAATATATATTATACAACTAACAAAGATTAAACTCCTTTTTAGGCCTGAGGAACATTCGTCTGAGGAAACTGAGTTGAATATATATTGATCTGAAAGGTTCGTTAGATTTGTTATTTAATGCTGTTCTCAGCGGTCTAGATTGCTATAATCAAATTTCTTTTATATTGGCTGTGTGGTCCCACAAATGAAGTTCACAGAAAAATAGGTTAACTACGAAAGCGACCAAGTCAGACATTTCTCAGACCTGCTAGGTAAACATTATCTTAATTTTCTGAGAGAGAGTTTTTCTTTTCCAGGAAAGAATTGGGCCCAATTAACGTACAAGTAAATTAAAATTTTTCAACATCGTATCTTGCACAGCAGAAATGCATATTTTGTTATTTAGATTCACTGAGCAAAAAACCTTTAACTGTTAATCTCTTTTAAACATTTCTGAAATGTTGAGATAATCCTTTTTTTAACTTAATTTAACTAATTTGCCATGAATAGCATTTTTATAAGCCCATGGTACATTCATATTAATGTGATTTTCAGTTGGCACGAGATGGGTTTATATGACCTACCCGCCATGATGGACTACATAACTGACATCACTGGTCAAGAAAGGATGGGGTTTGTTGGACACTCTCAAGGAACCACTTCACTTTTTGTAATGTGCTCGTTGATGAAAAAATACTGCAAGAGAATCAGAGTGGGAATAGCTATGTCTCCAGTTGGTTACATGGAGAATGTGAAGAACAAATTAGCAATTACCCTGGCCAAAATAGCAGGTCCCCTTTCGGTAATGTACACTTTAATTTTCTATGTAATTTGAAGAAGAGAGAAAGATATAGGTCAATATTATTATTTTGGTAACAACAGTTTTTTTAAATTATTTCCAACGTTGGCTCGTAGCTAAAATTAGTGGGGTGCTGTTCCAGAACATTATTAGCCTTTGTTTTAAAATTGTGTGAAAGGAAATATAAATATAATACTCGTAAAAAGAAAATTTATTCAGAAACTTTATAAAACCCTAAAAGAACAAGATAAAGATTTTTTTGCTTACTTTAATATAAATTGTTACAGTTCAAGCTTGATCTAGTCGTTTAAAAATGAAATTCATTCTTCTTGTTAGGATATCTACCGTTTATAAAACATTACCGAGTTTATAGGTAACGGATTAACTTAACTTTCAATTTCAGTGACTTCATATTCAATGAGAAATTTCATGTTAGCAAGACAGCAATCCAATTTATTATAAATTCACTAGGTCATTACTTGCACTAAAAACTGAAAGAAATTATGCACTCACTAGATTATCGCACGCGGAAATGAGAGCCATCTAGTAATAGTAGTAGTAAATGATTTATTTTGCCTGGCAGAGTTAAGGCCTTAGGGCCTTCTCTTCCACTCAACGAGGTTAAAAATATAAGTATACAACGTAGATTTACATTAAAAAACAAAGTAATGGATAAATGACTAATACTAATACTAAGGTTAAGGCTAGTCATAATAATTAATTAAGTAAAGTAAGTAAAGTGATCCCTATACAGGCCATGGAGGCCCAGAGGGTTCCAGGAGGTTGAGGCTCCCAGATTTTGGACATTCGGCACATGAAGGTGGTAAGGTTGTCAGCCTTACGCACCGGCCGCCTTTACCCCCAGGATTGCTCCTGGTACTCATTTATGTTGGAGGCTGAGTCGACCCCAGGGCCATAGTGCCACCAGAAGGATTAGGTCAATTGAAAAATCTCAACGACCTCATCGGGAATCGAACCCGCGACCTTCCGGTTTGTAGCGCAGCGAATAATTAATTAAGTAAAGAGTATAAGTTTCATAAAAAGCACATGTTTCATCAAAACTAAAAGTTAAAATATATATATTACAAGCAAAGCAAGGAAAATATCAAATTAAGTTATAATGAAACTTTAAGTTTGTGTAATAAAGTTGTAGGCAGTAATAAGAAGATTAAGTAATGCTATGTACAATGAGATCGAGTGACTACAAAGAGCTAGTTCTGTTCAGTGGGCAATAATTGTTTAGTGAGCGCAGTTTTGAAAGAGTTTAAGCGCCGACTACCCTACAGTGTAATAAAGTAAACTTTAGGTTTGACGTAAAAACAATTGTCATGATATATTGACAAATCTGTCAGACTTGACATAATATTGTCATACTTGTCACACCTGTAGAGTTTTGTGAATTAGGGCCATGGAAACTGATTTTCTGGATGTTCCGTAAGAATGGGCAGCTAATGTAATATTATAGCCTGAACATATTCCTTAACAAAACATGATCCTCTCTGTGTGACCTATTGTCCTATTTAACCCTGTATGCAGAGGTAGGCTATGTATATATATATATATATATATATATATATATATATATATATATATATATATTTGAATGTGGATATCTTTCCATGTGTAACTGTATACATAGTTACAGACACCTGATGATATCTCTGTTTTTATGTGATATTTTTATTTAATTTAAAGGAACTCATCGGTATGACTAGGGAAAAAGAAGTTTTCCCTCATTCTGACGCATATTCGGCACTGGCACTTAAAAAATGTTGCATCTCAGAGGACTTATGTCGGAAATTTTTCACTGCTACTTTGCTCATCAACACAGACAACATGGAACCTGTGAGTAGACGTTAAGACAAAACAAAATATATTATTTTTTATGAACAGATTATATAAATGCATATAATCGCAAAGCAGACAATATAATATACAATATTGCATGATCGTTTGATTTTGAAGAACCATAAGCTTCAAATTTTCTTCCGCAATACTTAAATATGGATATAAACACTAAGTACGATGTTAATCATATTAGTCAAACCAATTCCGATAAAAATGTAATTATTATTAGTATTATAACATTGTTATAAACAGAATGACATTATGCCAGCCTCACATTATGATCCTTCCTTCCAGAATCTTTGTGATAATTCGCCTGAAAACGTTTGGAAAACATACAGAAAACAGGACACATTACACTCATATCCTGTTATAAGTTTACCAAACTTGCAATATTAAAAAGTGTTTCAAATCATATTTATTTCAGAACATCTTGGCACAAATAATGTGTTACGACCCAACTGGAGCTTCACAGGGAAGTTTTGCCCATTACTTGCAACTGATAGATTCAGGTAAGTATGGAGATACCATGTTTTCAAAGATTATGACATTTGTGCACATTAAAAGATAATACAGTAGTTAGGAGAAAAATTCCTAAGAGAAAAATTCCTAAGACACTAGGACTCGAACCCAGAACATTCAGATGTTCGTTCTGTCGTTCTATCAACTGGGCAAGCCAAAGTTCGCGATGGAATAATTCGTACACAGCAGTAAATCATATCCTCAAAAATCTTGAAAGTTTCCAAACAAAACTCCGTAAAAATATTACTTCTCTCTCACCTCTCCCTCGTGTGTGTTTATGTGTGTACATTTATGTCTGTTCACTTATGTTATTGATATGATAGAAATTGATTCCATAAATATGTCTACGGAAGATGTAAACATAGAGATTTAGTTGGATTTTAAATATTATTATTATTATAAAATACTGTTAATGCCGTAGAAGATTCCCTCACACCAAGACATTTAAAGAAGTATGTATGTTGTCCTCGGGGAAGGCAAAATATGTAGTTATAAATTTACATTTTCAGGTAGATTCCAACACTATGACTGGGGACAGAAGAGAAATCTAGAAGTGTACGGCGCAGATGATCCTCCAGAGTATCCCCTCGAGAATGTTAATTGCCCCATTCTAATGATCGTCTCAGAGAAGGATGATCTCTCCACTTACACAGTAGGTATTTATTGTAGTCATGTGTGTGCATACCATAATAATAATAATAATAATAATAATAATAATAATAATTATGATGCATTTGAACTATTTTTAATTTTCTGTATTTCTGGGATACAAAATAGATAATAGCTTACATTATGTTGTATATCTATAATATAGATAAGTTAATAATTAAATAAAGTATATGAACTAAACGTAACAAAGAATTTCGGAAATTAGGCCCATATTAATCTAAGCTGATGATAACATAGCTTTGTTTCAAAGATAAAATTTGCAGTATGATCAGTCTATTGATGAATAAAAAACGCGTGAACATAAAATGGAAATTTTTAAATAAACGCAAGAATTTTGCAAACACTTAAAAATTGAAGATCAATGCTTATAAAATAAATATATACGGTAGATGCATTTATATATATAATTATGTATTTTATTTAGAAACAGTTTTTATTTTTAATTTTATACCTGATGTCCATTTCATCCTAATTTAAGCATACAAATTTATGTTATTCTGTAACAGGAAAAGCTCCTACAAAATTTTACTAGTTCATATTTCTAATTAGAAATATTTTACACAACGTAAAGATTTGGTATCAGGATTTTTTTAAAAGTCTTTAATGTGTTAATTGCTGATTTAGCGATTTATTTTTACTTTGGTTTGTTTTTATATTTTCGTTTATTATACCATATAAAATAACGCATTTATTCACTTATCATTTACCACCTTTACTTGTGGGACTGAAATCTATCTGATTCCAATCCCAACTCAATACGTTCCCTGTTTACATGCAAAGTTCTAGGAGTGTATTGAGTTTTGTTGTACTATTGCCTAACTTGTTTATGTATGGCTATTTGTGTGGCTAACCTGTGCAATCAATTGCCGTGATTATTCCGTGATTAAAAACATAAAAAATGTGTGATCTATTAATAATTTCTAGTTACCATAAACAAATTGTAGCTTAAAAGAGTAACATAATATTAATATTATAGTGTAAGTGAGGTTTATTATTATTATTATCATTATTATTATTAAATTGACGACCAGCTGACAGAACAAATGACGAACGCCGTACGGGTGTTTGCTCGCGCACCGGGATTGAGTTAGATAGCATTTACATAGAATTGAATACGACTTAAATCCGATTCGTTCCTCCATTTGCAGAGGACCGGATCGAAAATTCGTTCCGGACTGAGTCCGCGTTTACATGACGATCTCAATACAGGAAACCAACTCAGATCGACCTGAATCCTGCATGTAAACGTACTAATTAAGTTTGGTATTAAATGTACCGTCTGTTCTCATAATGATTACAAAATATCAGAAGTAGGGCTCTTTGTATTAATGTCGAAACTTGCCGCAGATCGCAGCATATGGGAACGTTATTGCTGCCATCTAGGAGGAAGTTAAGCACATTTACAGGTTACGGTTTCATATGGAAGTAAACCTATGTTTTCACTGCCTTTTTTTTATCAATTAAAATTTTGCATGGCTAAAATATATTATCTCGGTTTTAAGATATGTTAGAATGTAAGTAATAATCATAATCGTAAATATTTAGGTAGTGCAATAGTGTAACTGAATAGGTTTACATGATAATTTCCACATTATGAATATTTACTAATTATTTATTTTTATTTTTACTCTAAAATTCATATCAAGAATTTTATCTACAATTATTTGAGTACCGGTATCCAAATGATAACTTTCCTTTTTTTTAGTTTATTTTAAGAAATTTGAAATGTTGGTGTTTTAGAAGCATAATTTAGAAAATCTAAAATACCTGTACGTGATGGGAGAAAGATCGCAGGCCATACCGATGATCAATGTGAAATAGATGTGCCTTCAAAACCTCAGTACATAAGCTCAAATATTTATAGAAGTTAGGACGAATAGAAAGTTTAGAAAGTCAGATGACTGTGAACCTGAATTAAAATGTCGATGCACAAAGCGCAGGCTCTCACGATAAAGGACATAACTCTATAAGCATTAGAAATGCCTAAAATATTATCTTTTTCAGAGAAATGAAGGTTAAAGACCGTTTTTAAAGACGATATTAATTTCTTGAACATCAATGGTGTATGTTCCTCCTTAATTGGTTTTAGCTTTGTGTTAAATTATAAGAGGTTATCTGTTGTTAGGCTGCATTAAAAACAAAATAAAAAATAATAATAACAATAATAATAATGGTAATGATGACAATGATTATTATACTTATTATTAGTATTAGTAGTAGTAGTAGTAGTAACAGTGGCAGCAGTAGTAAAAGTAGCAGTAGTAATAACAGTATAGTGGTAGTATACATACGCACATCGTTGGACTACATAGCTATAATAATGTTCACATGTTTGTTTAAATGAATCCTGACACTAGAGTTGTAAAGTATCTTCTTCTTTCCCTACGTTTAACCTCTCCCTTGAAGGTTAATTTGTAAAGTATACAGATTGTACTATCCAAATAACTTTCTAATCAATTTATCGGTTATTTTTAAAGTGGGCATCTATGAAGAGAATGAAATAATCAGCAGACTGTTTGACTGTTTCAACGTTTCGAAACGGCGTCCGCGTGGAGTAGAGCATAAATAATATAAATAAATGATCTAGAAAGGGATTTTTTCTTGTACAAGTATATATATATTGTAAGGTGCTCGGATAGTATTTGTACTAAGAATTACGTTTATTGTATTGGCATTCGAAATATATCGTATTAATTTTTCGAATGAAATTTGTCATAACATTTTACATATAGGCATATTTATTTATTTTCAGGGCGCCAAGAAAACTTGTGAGCACATAGGTGACAACTGTGAGCTGTATTTGGTAACAGATGAAACCATAAACCACACAGATTTCTTATGGGCCAGACAGGCTTCCTATGAGATATACGACATGATTATCAAATACTTGGAAATATATTGTCCCGTACCGTATCTGCCTCTCAGCATGCTTTATGAAGGTAAGGTATTTGTATGGAAATAAATTAACTTTATGAGGCACATTTTAAATGAGTGAAGTATAAAACGCAAAACCTAAAATAAAAGGCAAATAATAGTTTCAAACTTATGAGAGTATTTCCTTAATAGCATTGAATTATAATTTAAACTTAAAAGGCAAAAGCGTTGAAAGTTCTCTTCCCTAATATGCTCCATGTCGCCTTGCTCATATTCTACAGAGAACTGGAGAAGACATAAGAGTTTAATGCCCAGCAGTAGAGTATATCATTTCAAACTCAAACATTATTCAAATCCTGATTTTTACAGAAAAGGGATCTGGAATTCCTCGGCCTCCACAGTCAGTTTTGACTGGATGGGGGACCTTGACTATAGCTGCTATATAAATATGACGCTAAAAATATCGAAAATATCCATAAAAGTAATTGAATGTTTACTAGAAAATTAAACTGCTTCAATCATGAGGTGAAGAAATTGCTTCATAGTTCACAACTCGGCAATGATCTTTCATTTTATATAGCGTGTTGTGGCCTGTTACCAGAGACAATAAATTACAAAGTTTGAAAAAAGGAGAAAAGATCTTGGGGTATCCATAAACTCATTTGGAATTAAGTATGTGGAAGTTAATGGAAGTTCCAGGAGAAGGGACAAGTGGATAGTTTAGTGAGTACAACAGTATTTGAAAACAAACAAATCTCTGTTATTTTTAAAGGTGAAAATTCTCTTGTTCTAACTTGTCGATCTACGATCGTATGTTTCATATATTATGCTCCTGCCATACTTGCCGAAGTAGAATTGGTAGGCTAAATAGGTAGCTTATACTATGAACTATTCGCTTAACTCAATCTATTTTTCCTGAAATATATCTTAAATTAAGGTGATCCACTTTGCTCAAACCTCAGTGAGCCTGACTTTCAATCGCATAACGCAGGGACAGGAGAGGGAATAAATAGCGTTCTGACCTAACTAACTCGTTGAGGCCTTTGTCCAAGATTCCTTCAACCGTTACGAAAAACGTCCGTTATTTCTCTGGCGCAGGAACCTCTTGGTCTCCTACTATCTATTACCCACTCACCTCGAGGAAGATAACTTGAAATCATTAACACACGAGCATACAAATTTAAGGTACTTGAATGTGTGTACATGGTGTGATTCCTAAAGAATTGCAGCTTAGATAGGTAAAACCCGAATGGAGGAGTGACTGAGTAATTCGAAAACATGCGTTACTATCGGATATCACCTATCCAGAGTCGTTGGTGGATTCAAACTTCCACAGTCTGCGAGCAGAAGGGGATGGCGACCCTGAGAAGGGTTGTGTGCCTTTACCAATTAACATATCCCCGGAAACTACGTAATTTCATCTCTTCTATATACCTCAGGTCTCAAGGTTTCCTGCAGGCGTCCTTCGATGCGTTGACGAGATATTCAGAGGCAGTTTTTAGAATTATTATGCGTTTCCACACGAGTGTGGATCCACTTTAGTGACTGGATTGTTCATTCACCAGGAAGCAAACAATTTAAGAAAATAAAGTTTCTTTGGTCTATGGGTGAACCTACTCTAATATTCGTCACTTTGTTCCAGGTTCCAAGCTCGATCATCATAGCAGCCATCTAAAAATTGGATGTAAAAGCAGAGAGAAAGAAAAAGAGCGACCATGTTATTAAAATTTGTATTTGACTGCGACTTGTATGCATTCACAGTTGTAGAATACCAAAGTACCTACAAGAGAGTACAGAAAGTCCAATAAGAACATTATCGTTATATCATTGTAGGTGACCCTGCCAGGGAACCCAAGTAAATAAACGGGGTTTCATGTAAAGGTAAGATGTAAGGTGTTGATTTTTAGATTCTGATGGCAACTATTGCTTTCATGTTTGAACAACGTTCCGTAACAGCGTATCAAACCATAGTACTTTCAATCACTATCAATCATAATTCGCATTGGAAATGTAATATGCTCCCTAAATTTTACTTTTTTGTGACAGAAGCACTAAGTAGGGGCAGCAGAAACACATTCTTTACTGAAGTTGAACATTCTGTTACTGTTTTAAAAAATTGGAGCAAGGTATCACCGTACTGTGAAACTGAAATTTAGAACATGGAAAAGTACCTTATACTTTTCCATGTTCTAAATTACACTGACAAATAAAGTTTTAAAGGCCATAAGAAACATCAATTTTTAGCTAAAGTCATTGTTTTTCAGAATTCTCAGAATTTTGTTCCGAAGTTGAATCCATTCAAATCAGACAGTGTATTTTTCCAACTTATGGTTGGGTTTTCCTGGCAGGGTCGCATATAGAAATAAAGGTATTTTTGTTATTCTTTATATTTATTTTAAAGTTTTATTTGTTACTGTATTATGTATAATATTAACTTTATTTCATAGATTCATGAATTCTAATGGTAATAATTTTCTTTTGCCTTCTCTTAGAAAAATTCCTTACATTACCTTCTAACTTTGAAGTAAGTGCCATTCTGTATACACCTTAAAATAGGTGGTAATCTCAAGAAAATTTTTTACATAACTCTCATAAATTTTTACCAGGAAGGATATTTTGTAACATATGACTTTTAAACCTATCGAGAAAAAAAAAAAAGAAGTCAATTCAACCCGTGTAGTCGTATAGGCGCAGCTGCTGTAGGTAAAGGCTATCAATGGCGTTCAATCAATGAAATTTCATTTGAAGTTAAAACGAAAAAAAAAATTAACATTACTTTAAGCAGTAATTAAACTAACAACATAATAAAGTTGACAATTTCGAACCATCATGCAAATCCATAGAGGATAGATCTTTTTCTCGGGTGGGTACCGACTGCGCGAAAGGGGTCACTTTTTGCCCAACTGGGTGCGAGTAATTGTTAACAGGTCAATTGTTGGCCAAATGTGACCCTCGTTTTATGTACTAGGTTTCAGATTTCATTTGCCATAAACTTAGTGAAGAAAAATCAAATTTTAGGGCCTTCTTCAGACTATAAATAAAACAGTACTAATATTGGTGGATGATTAGCTTTGTTCTCTTCCGAGGATGCCTTCGTAGAAGATTTAACTAGCACGAAAAACAATATGAATGCTTTGCAGATTATTAATAAAAATACTTTAATCGATTCTGAATCTGCTTTCTTCCAGAAATTTGGGCTTTAAACCAGAAAACAACTGCTTGTGAGGTAGCCTATTTCAAATTAGTTTTGGACTTGAACAGTGCACATCCACATATATACAATTTTTTTACGCTATCATTCAAATGCAGACAAGCACATGTAACTTATTAAAATGAATGTTATAGAGCACTTTAAAATCTAAATCTGCCTGAGAAAAGCGTAGACAGTAGGCCTACATACCAGGAATTGATTTTAAAATAACGGCAAGGAATATCTCACGGTCAATTTCCTAAAGAGAGTTTGTTATTATTACAAGCAAGCAATAATGTATACAGAGTAAGCTTATAGGGTATGTTCTAATTCGGGTATGCGTATTTTAGCTGACGAATGTACTATACTTTGGCATTTATACGACAATGCATTTTTAACCCTACCTATGGCTGGCAAAATTCACAGTCATAAGTAGCCTACCAAAAATAAGAAGGAAAAGTCAGGAATGTTCTCTGCGCGCAGTTGACCTATACGAAAAATTGACTGCCACGAGCATTCGGGCGCTTTAAAACAGGTAAAAATTTATCTTGTACTATAACGCTGAGCCCATGCAAAGATTTTTTCTGCTTACCTTGTATAAAATTCCCTTCTCATTAATATAACGGTTGTAAGTTGCAAGCAAGTTATTTGCAGAAATAACCCGTCGATCGTGTTTTGCTCAAACAAAACAGAAGACCTGGTCTGCATTTCGAAAATGTCTTAAATACCACACTAATATTCTGTTTATACATTTATCCCGTAGAAAAAGAATAACAAACCACATACTTTTAAACGTAACGATTGATACCAAGTGTTGAGCCCAATCGATGATAATCTCATCAAAATGGCACATTCAATCAACCATTTGTTGTTCTTAGGCCTATATGTCTCACGCTAGTTTGATCCTGTTAAAAACAAAGAGGAGGAGAACTTACAGAGAGTTCGTGGAAAATTCGCATAATATGACAAAACGTGATTGGTTAATGTCATTAGCATGCGCCATTACCAGGGTGTGGCTTGCTAATGGAGAAGGAGTGTTCGTAAGTTCATGCAACAATAATATCAACATTTACACGTGAAATAACAAACTCACTCATTATAGTATATCAATTAGCAAACAAAACATAAAGGATGCATTGTTCAAGATAGACAGGAAGTGAGTTGTACAGAGAATAAACAAACTACAATTATCACGGTGATGACATGCGTTCTCATGTGCGGAGCTGTACAACAGCTGCGACTATGACGGCCACATTTCTTTGTTTTGAACAGGATCAAATTTGCCTGAGACTTATTTTACTGCAAGATTACCTAAAAATATGACTATAAGTTCTATGCTTTATGAATTTGACTTTTGTTTGGGAACTCATAAAATTACACGCAGAAATTTCTAATGCACTTCCCTAGATACTAAGTATTTGTAAAATGTAATAGAAATGACCACCTTCTACCCTCATATGAAATAAAGATACCCTAGAAAGAGTAAAATGTTCTCGCGACTGCATCGCTTACACAATAGGCTTTTATCAATTTCAAATGCATATATTATCTATGATAGTAACATTGGTGGTGATTGTGGCATTAGAGCCAAATCTCAAAATTTCAGCATGTAACTATCGCGAGTACAGGCGTACGCAGCGATAGAAGGAAATAATGTGCAATATCATACCTACAAGAGATAAAATACTTGAATTTGATATGTTAATGGAGTCAAGTGTGTACAAGCAGCGAAGCTTCGTTTTTATAAACAACTTTGACAATGAACTACAAATTGAAGGACACCTAATCGCAAGTTAGGTTAATTATAACAATATTAATCATAAACGAAGTACGTAGAAATATTATTTTGGTATTGTTTTCTTTCTCATCTACGGATTGTTAAATGATAAGTCATTTTTCAGTAAAAATTACATATTTCGAAAGATTTATTGTGAACTAGCCTACTGCTTTAATTTTATATAATAGGCCTGCAATGCATTAGTTGCTTATTTCAGTGTAGTAGCACCCTACCTTATCATTACACTTCCAGTTTCTTCATCTGTCTGTTAACGTCATTGCTTTCACTTTCCTTGCATTAATTATTCTTGTAAGAGCTTATTCCGTTAAGCTACCGAACATAAGCTAGTGCCATTATAAGCCACGTCGTGATAATGCATTGTTTCCAATGGTTAATTCTGTCATTGATAATATGTTAGTATTTTGTAAGTTTCTGTCTCTAGATGCTGTAGCCTTCATTCCATCAAGTAATATTTTTCACAATATTTTAATGTGATATAGATTGCTTTAATATTTTCTTGTATTTCGCTCCTCTTAAAAAAAAGTCTACATTAATTAAATATTTTACCAGTGGGTATGCTTCATTTCTTACGGTAAAATGAAATAAAAAATATTTTTTTACCAAAATGGCTAAACCAACACTTCTAGTATCCCTTAAAATGAATAAATACAGTAAATATTTCACACTAAAGGTGCACAGAATTGTTGAACTGTGTCTTGCGAATGTAAAAAACAATTTAAAATTTGGCGAAGTCGAGGTCTTCCTAAAAATTTTGAACTTTAAATTACTACTTAAAAAAATAACGTTTTGAAATCTAAACTAAGTATGTTTCTTAACATCTTGAAAATAATTCCATGATTACACGATAAATTTTGAGTCAAAATTTTTATCCAACAGAAATGTTTACGCTTTGGAAGTGCCCAGTATGTCTAGTGGCGTCTTATTCGATAAAAATGGAAATTTTGAAAATATAAATGAAGATCTTGAAAAACTGTCCATCTGCCTTTTTATAACATATATAATTATAATATTGATACGGTTTTATAAGGTCCGCAAGGAGAGGTGAGGTATTAATTAGTACATTCAGCGAACTAGCATGTAATAAGCATATTTGAGTATGTTAAATATAAAAAGGATATATGTTAATAGATGGAGTTGTTTTCACTGTAGGAAGGCGGCATGTTGCGAATTTGAGGCAGTAGAGAGCCTTGGGTTCGTGATATTCTTTGAAGGGCTGTGTTTTCGAGCAGGCGGCTGTAAAAATTTCCGACACAACTTTCAAAAGGAGAGTTATTGCACCAGGCCGACGAAAATTGAGAGTTTAGCTAAAATTATGGAAGGGGGAGTGTTTTTCACTCAGAAGAGATTTCACCATCGTAAAGTTTTGTATAAGGCTTATTAAGCCGTATTTCTTACATGTGTCCTTATATCTCGACGGATGGAGTACGTTTCATGCCGGAATCGAGAGTTACTGTTCGCTTGTACCTTGACGGGGGAAGTACTGTATGTGCACTATTCGTCAAATAATACTGTTTGCTTGTATCTTGAAGTGACTACTAGTATGTGCTTGTGCAAAGGGACTCGTACTGATTATACTGTGCCCTGTTTAAGTAAAAATAAAGATGTGTGTTGTTTATCAGACTAAAGGGGTTTTTACTGGTATTTCTTGTGCTCTGTGGTTCACACCTTGGGAGGGAGTAAACAGACTGCTGGACACGACTGGCTGCCGGGGAAACAACGGATCTCTGTAAAGAAAATTTGGTGAGTTATCGATCCTTGGATCATTCCTCACCTGGCGCCCAATAAGAGACAAATTGCACCGCTCTTCACATGTGCTGCTTAATTAAAAAGGCATAGGCAGCGGAAGAGAGAGGGCGAATACAGTTGCACGTGGCTAACCAACGCTGGGGCTAAAGAAGAAATTGGCATTGAATATGAAAATGCAAGAAGAATGGAAGAGTACAGTGAGTCGTAGTCAGACTGGAGCCTAGAGAAGGAGATAAGTAGCATCCGCGTGGAGTAAGTTGGACCTTGACAGTCGTAGCCTGAAAGAAGGAACGGCGCAGACAGGAATTCTACGGCGAAGACGGATAACTACGGCCATTCTGAGAAAAAGAACGACGAGCGTACTCGAGAATCCAGGGGACGGCAGAGTACGGATGTTGAACAACGCACAGGGCAAGAGGACTTACAAGAAGGATGCGTGGTGAATCAACGATGCTACGAGGACTTCAAATAAACCAGATAAGATTTTTTATTTATTTTTTTAATGCTGATAGTAAACCATAAAGTCAGTGAAATAAATTTTAGAGTCATTAAAGTAACAAATAAATGAATTGGTAAAAAAAACTGAGATAAATACAGAGGAAGTATTAAATTTTGTTTTTTATTGCACCATAAAGGTAGCGAATAACATAAAAAAACTGAGATAAATACAGAGGAAGTATTAAATTTTGTTTTTTATTGCACCATAAAGGTAGCGAATAACACAAATTATTTAATTTAATTTGATTTTCAGCAGTGTTGAAATTCAGAACAACACTGATTTTTTTTTCTTGCGGTGCATGTTTATGTCAGCAATACAAGAAAAAAAAAATGTATAGCTATTATGAGAGATGATTTGTGTTTAGAATAGGCTTTTGTTTACTGTGGGTACACCAGTGTAGAAGGGGAAGTGAAGGTTATTGGTTGTCACATGAGTGTTTTTGCTGTTGTTGTTATTGTTGTTGTAGTGGGGATTGTTCAGTTGATAATTAAATGCGTTTACGGAACGGTAAAAGCGTAATTATGGAGGATCAAATTTCAGAATTTGGCCAGGGTGTACGGGCAACAGAGCTCTGGCAGACTGTAGCAAATATCCGTAGGGTGATTACACACTTCTTACGAAACGAAGACTTAACCTGGAAGACAGATTAATTACAGTTGCCCAATACATTTTTAAAAATTTGATAGAGATGGCACATAACAATTTATTACCACAATTGACAATACATAATTCATAATCAAATTATGCAGAACCGGATCACTTGGTCGAGATGAATGCTATTTAGAAGCACTATTAAGTTATGAACGTCACAGTTCTTGAAACAATAATAATTCCCTTAATTATTAAGGGTAAATAGTATCCTCGAGATGGCTAATTTAAAGTTAGTAACCACACGAAAACCCTATAAATGATGAGTTTATGTCTGAGTGATTCTCAGATGGTGTTGAATAATAAATAGACATACCTTTGTCTTGAGATATTATAATTACCAATCCTGAATGTTAAAGCTTCTGGCTTGGAGATCCTTGCGACGTCAAAACCAGATGAGAAGATTCATTGAACCACAAGACGTACGTTGGAAATATTGAGACTATTTTCAGTCATCAAAATATCAAGCATTTGAAGTTTAAACTTGTCTTGAAGAGTTGCCTTCTTTATAAATTGATAGTTGAAGCCATCAAACTTGGTAAATGGATAAATAGGCATTTGCAAGCCTAGAACTCATGTCTTTATGAGTATTTAATGATAAACAATTCCAATAGAATTGTAGAATGTAGAAGACATTTTTAAGAAGAATGAAGATAGGCATTTGCAAGCCTAGAACTCATGTCTTTATGAGTATTAAATGAATGACAATTCCAATAGAATTGTAGAACGTGGAAGATAATTTAAGAGTAATGAAGAAGAAGCCTTAATGGCTGTTAAAACAATGATAAAAGATTATTCAGTCTCTGATTGGACGAAATTACAATTAGCATAATTAGAAAGTACAATAGGAATAGCATAGTTAGAAAGTACAATAGGAATAAACAAATTAAATGATATTCAATTGTTTTATAAATAACAACCAAAGCCTAAAATTGAATTGAATGCATGACCTTCAAAGACATAACATAACGGAACACAGGGTCAAGATATCCTTAGCCAGGAATATTTGAATGAAAATGCAGAATGTAATATTTTAGGTAGGAAAGTGTTTTCAGCTGAGCAGACTTTTACGGAGAATAGTAAGGAACAGCAGGTGGGCGACTCTCAGCATGAGGTTGGCTCAGGGGAAAAAATTACTCAACCCGAAGTAATAGGAAAAGAACGGGAAACTATTCAAAACATACAAGTAATTCCGCAAAATATTGAAATATTATTGGGGAGTTTGTTAGGTGAACTCCGGAGTAACAGAGCTGAGATGAAATTAAATTATGAAAATCAAAACAAAGCTAACGAAGAAATAAGAAATGAGTTAAGATTAGGGACCGAGGCGGCTAAGAAAAGTAATAGTGATTTGAGGAACGAGTTATAGGTGGGATTAGATAGCTTGAGAGCAGAGTTAGGCGAAACGAATCGCAAAATGCAGGAGATTCAGAAAAAGGTTGAGGAACGGGTTAGTTGAAATTTCCAAAAGTGTTGACAGTAAAATTAAAGTTCAGGGTGAGAAGTGCGAGAAAAAATTGCATCATAAAATAAAGTCTATGGAAGACGAAATTGTCATGGTAGAGTCGAGAATAAACAATAATGCAGGGAGTAAAATAAATGACCTTAAGGGCGAAGGAAAAAAATGTTTGGATAGAGTGGAGGCAAAGATGAATAAAGTTCAGGCTGAAAATAAAGAATTAGGACAGAAAATTGAAATGTCTGATAAAGCCATTACTGAATGCCAGGCTAAGGTCAGTAAGTTGGAATCAAAAGCAAGCACAGGTATGCTAAGAAATTATAGGGAATTAAGGTGCTTAGCGCAAGAAGGCGGTAGTAGGCATTCTAGGGAAAGTAGCGATGGGAGTGAAATCAGTGCTGCTGTATTTGGTGAGAATAGGCAGTTAATAGCGAATGATGTATCAGTGAATACACGCCTGGACGTAGAGATTAATAGAAATGCCAACTTACAGTACACGGGTTCTGAACTGAGTCCCAGCGTGAAAGGATCTGACACTACGATCAATAGTCAGCAGTGTGGCAGTAATGTAAATTTTAATAACTTTGCATTACCGATTTATTCGGTGTGGCCCCTCAAGCGTTTCTCACCAGTTTAGATCAGGCAAGTACCTGAGCAGTATAAAATGATGATTTTACCTAGGGCTTTCCGTGGGTCAACAAAATCGTGGTTTGAGCTCGCTGTGGAGTCTAACTGTACTTACGGGCAGTTCAAGGCTATCTTCTTGGGCAGATTTTGGGCTGGCCCAGTACAGGACCAGATAAGATTATCTATTTACCGGGGAGAATACCAGGCAAAAAGTAATATGTCAATGAGCGGATACTTTGTATCGACAGCTTGTAAGGCGAGATCTTTAGGGGAGTTGGACGAAAAATCTATTATAAAGTTAATTAGCAGGCACTTTCCGCCTGAGGTGTATAATAGCTTAGTGGTTTCGGATCCCAAGAATTACAGACAAGTAATCGAACTGCTAGAAAGTTTCGATATACGAATGAAAAGGGAGAAGGCCGAAAATCAGGATGACGGCCCGAACTATGCAAATAGGCCTATGCGTCAATATGAAGATGACACAAACCGGGGTGGAAATAATGATTATACACGAAATCAGAATAGGAATCATAACAGGAACGAGGGAGCTCCTTACAGAGGAAATGGCGCGATGAGAGGAAGAAATGGCCCGACTTATGCAAATAGGCCTAATAATCAGGTAAATAACGTAGATTTTGAAGGTGATTTGCCCAGGAGGGGTGAGTACGGTTTTGTAGGTGATGGCAGACGTGGCCGTGTGGGTCCATTTAGGGGGAGCGGCAGAAACCAAGATGGCCGCCGTTTGTTGACAAACAATTCGGACAGAGGGAGAGATCAGAGCCCGCGTGGTATGGACCAAGGCCGTGACCGTGAAATAGCCAGTGGTACAGATGAGTTGAATGAAAGGGGTGATCCTTTAAACCTCAACGTGGCTTGCTAGCGAGTCGAGGGCAGGTCACTAAAAATGAAAATGTTAATACGCCGAAGGACTCAATAGTTGTGAGGGTTGCAGAGCAAAATGTTGGAAGGGACGGCACGTTTAAACGTGAAATAAATTATGTTAAAAGCAGTACCGATTTACCACCTATGATAAGTATCAGAGTGGGAGAAAGGGAGGAGAAAGCTTCGTTAGATACTGGTTCCACTTTTTCGATAATGGATTCTAAAGTATATGATGAGTTGAAGGCCCGCAAGGTTAAGATGCAAGATTTAGCAGTGCACGGAGTGTATTGCAGGGTTGCCATATCCACCAGAAGATTTAAGATAGAGCGGCAAGTCATGTTAAGCGTTTTTATGGAAGGACATGAATTTGAAATATATTTCTTGACCGTAAAACATTTGTCACAGCGCTTCATTATAGGCTGTGACACACTAAGCGAACAGCAATGCCATGTAAATTTCGAGAAGAATGAGGTGGAAATATTAGACAGAGACGGAGTGCTAGTCCATGTACCGTTTATAGCAGAGGAGGCGCCGATAAGGGGAAATTTAAAGCCTGAAGGAGAAAACGAACTCCTAGGCGAAGCATTTATCGTGGAAGGAGCCGAGCTGTTTGAAGACACTCGAGCGAATAAAATATGTTTCGGTAATGCAGTCATAGAACACATTAACCAAATGAAACAAAATTAGGGCTGTGAGACCGATGAGTTCACAAGTCTGGATGAAGATGACGTCGGTGATGTCATACACTATGTAATGGGGGAACTGAGAGTATTAGGAGTAGATCAGCTGACGAGATTATCCCTGGGCGATCCTCGAATCTAAAGGTGGTACATATAAATGGCATAGACGTTTGCAAAAATGAGAGCAAAAATAAAAGGATATGAGTGTAGAAGACACACTGTGTAATAACGTGGCAAATATAAAATTAATTTCGCAAAACTAGAAAGAGGCCTTGTTTGATGTTTTAATGAAACATAAGGATGTATTTAGTAGGGTGATTGGGTGTTAAAATAATTATGAACATAGTTTGGAAATGAAGGAACCAGTACCAGATTTTGTTTATAAGAGCAGGAAAATTCCTTTGCAGTTGTAAGAAAGTGCTGACAAATTGATTCAAGATATGTTACGAAGCGGTATAAATGAGCATTCTATATTTCTCCTATATTCTGGGTAGTAAAAAGAAAAAAATAATAATAATGATGAAAAATGGAAGCCTACGTTTAATTATAGACAGTAGATTTTGACTTCTGATATTGGCAGATACAATAAAGCTGCTTTTGAAATTAAAACATAGAATGGATTGCTAAGGACCCTCATACTCGTGTTTCCTGACGGTGTATTAATAAATTGATTGTAGAGATGTATGACTTAAGAAAGGTAAAGTAGCGGGGAGATTCAATTTGTCCCATATTAGGAAGTATATAAAGGAGAGTAAATAACAGGGGATTTGTTGTTTATAAATGGCTGTAGTGAATTGTAACTAAACCACTGCATAATAATTTACTCCACATCACATGACTATTGATCGCAGGTATCCGAAAAACAAATTAAGCAGTAATGTAAGATTTGAGGCTTTCCTGGCGAATCTTATGTAGAAAATCTTCTCGGGTTTGCAGCCAGGTGAGAAGTTTGTTGTGGTCCAACGTTTCCGAGGCTGACGCTGCCTCCATCCTCAGGGAATCTGAAGTGTCGAGTTTTGACATGTAGGGGAAATACATACCAACCCGAGTTGGGCGGAGTCGACCAATCAGGGAGCAGCTGTTCTGTTTTCGGTCCTTTTCCGGGCCAAAATGTTCCTTTTACCTTTCAGGTCCTGAATGCATTTGTTCCAGGCCTGGTTGATAGGAAAAGGACCGAAAACAGAACAGCTGCTCCCTGATTGGTCGACTCCGCCCAACTCGGGTTGGTATATATTTCCCCTACATGTCAAAACTCGACACTTCAGATTCCCTGAGGATGGAGGCAGCGTCAGCCTCGGAAACGTTGGACCACAACAAACTTCTCACCTGGCTGCAAACCCGAGAAGATTTTCTACAAATTAAGCAGTATGCATGCAAAAAGCTCATGTGAACAGTAGTATGTATTAGAACTGTATGGGTTATGAAATGTTTGTGGTGTAAAGATGGTAACGTTGGAACATTAGTACGACCTTTTACATGTGAATGTCATTTACTGGACACGATAACATTTTTCTAAATGAAAAAGATGGTGAGATAAGGCACATGGACGTTAGCACGATCTTTTGCGCGCATGTGATCCGATGTTACATATAAAATGCTCCAAAATAATGATGTGATGAATGGAAGAAGAGTGTAAAATATATATTAACGTAAGATGGGTATGTAGTGTTTGTTTGTGTTTTTCTTCTCTGTTATGTTATTGATATTGTGTGGTAAGAAGGTAACACAGCATTTAAGCAGATGTCGTTTTTGTGTTGTCTCCGCATAAGCTGTGGAATGTGTTTATTTTTGAGAATGAAGGGTTGTAACAAAAGAAAACAGCTTGAGGTCACCACCATCTATGGGGTGAGAGCTCGGCTGTAAGATGTTGGTGAATGATAACGATGGTACAGTGACCCGATGACCGTGTTTAAGGGGTTAAAGATTTAGTCAGAGGTGTCTACAGGTGAACGAATTTACCAGCTTCATATAAATTCACATAGCACTCTGGTAGTCATGAAAATTATATATGAACCAGGCAAATGACAGATGATACGGATTTATAAGGTCCGCAAGGAGAGGTGAGGTATTAATTAGTACATTCAGCGAACTAGCATGTAATAAGCATATTTCAGTATGTTAAATATAAAAAGGATATATGTTAATAGATGGAGAAAAGTTGTTTTCACTGTACGAAGGCGGCATGTTGCGAATTTGAGGCAGTAGAGAGCCTTGGGTTCGTGATATTCTTTGAAGGGCTGTGTTTTCGAGCAGGCGGCTGTAAAAATGTCCGACACAACTTTCAAAAGGAGAGCTATTGCACCAGGCCGAAGAAAATTGAGAGTTTAGCTAAAATTATGGAAGGGGGAGTGTTTCACTCAGAAGAGATTTCACCATCGTAAAGTTTTGTATAAGGCTTATTAAGCCGTATTTCTTACATGTCAATTAAATAAACCAATCACACATAAGGAAAGATGGTCAGATTATGGGGGAGTTGATATAATGCTTTTCAAGTAATCAAGTAAAATATATTATTGTGTCCTTATATCTCGACGGATGGAGTACGTTTCATGCCGGAATCGAGAGTAAAATTACTGTTCGCTTGTACCATGACGGGGGAAGTACTGTATGTGCACTATTCGTCAAATAATACTGTTCGCTTGTACCTTGACGGGGGAAGTACTGTATGTGCACTATTCGTAAAATAATACTGTTTGCTTGTATCTTGAAGTGACTACTAGTATGTGCTTGTGGAAAGGGACTCGTATTGATTATACTGTGCCCTGTTTAAGTAAAAATAAAGATGTGTGTTGTTTATCAGACTAAAGGGGTGTTTACTGGTATTTCTTGTGCTCTGTGGTTCACACCTTGGGAGGGAGTAAACAGACTGCTGGACACGACTGGCTGCCGGGGAAACAACGGGTCTCTGTAATGAAAATTTGGTGAGATATCGATCCTTGGATCATTCCTCACCTGGCGCCCAATAAGAGACAAATTGCACCGATCTTCACATGTGCTGCTTAATTAAAAAGGCAGAGGCAGCGGAAGAGAGAGGGCGAATACCGTTGCAATATTTTATTTATATTTAATCAAGAAAGATACTAACTGCAAGCGCATACAGCTATTACATCAAAGCTGTATGGGAATTTTGGCAAATTACACCCTGCATTATAGACTAGACTCTAAGAAGTTCATAAGCATGGAAATAATAATAATAGATCACTCGAAGTTTCATAATATCATTGCTAATATTGTTTATTATTATTATTATTATTATTATTATTATTATTATTGAAGTTGATAGGCAACTTATCAGTCTAACACCTGGCAGCATAAAATGATAATGAAAATATCGCATGTCACAAAAGATGGCATTCATTCCAATGTTGACTATCAGATTTTGCTGCTACTTCACTGTACACCTGTTTTTTTTAAGTGGACAAGCAAATAATTTTCATGTACTCAACGAGGAATAATATTGAAGTTACCCTAGGCTTATTTCCTGCAATATTAAATTTTGTTAATACAATAATTTAACACTTCATTCATTATTAATAGACTAACACTTTTTAACCATCTCATACAAACTTGACAGAAATTAGAAGACATTAATTAATAAAGGAAAACGTAATAAGATTATTACATATTTTTCGTTACATTTCCTACCGTCTTACATGAAACAAGGGAACAGTATTTATACTTTTTTGGAATATTTTCTTGGTTAGCGTGCAGTAATTAAACAAACTTTTGGTTTAAAATGTTTCAATCTCTCAGGGCAGATTTCTTCTGCAATCTCTGCTTCATGTGTTTTGTGAGTTCTACATTAACGCCTGCACGATTTGGAAGAGATTTCTGACTATAGGTCAACAGTTAAATATCTGCATATACCTATGTGTACCTATGTACATCAAAAGTTCTTGATTTGATTATTTATTGGATGAACAAAACGTTTCCTCTGAAGATCACGAAATTTATATTATCCATCATGATATGTACCTTTTATTTATGAAAATTTTGAGTAAAAAGTTCCTACTAAGATAAATTAACATAGGCTATATGGTAATCTATATGTACCAGTATTCGTATAAAGTTTGTCCTTTTTACAAATCTACATGCTTTGACCAGTTTGAACGAAATTTTGCACACGTACCCTATTCAACCAGGTACACATGACAGACAACATTAAAATTCAAACAACCCAGCCCTACTTTTTTTTACCCCCCCCCCATGAGCAATATTTTCTCTGCAAAAAATCTACATTATTTGACCAATGTTTTCAAACTTTTACAGATGTAGGCTACCCTACAGAACCGGGGGAGACAATAATATTCGTAAAAACTAACCCTCGTTAAATTTTCAATCCCCTATTATATGATCTCTGTATAAATCTACATTATTTGAACGATTTTTACACAACGAACCTGTAGAATCAAGGAAAATGTTTGGCAAAATTTATTTGGAGGAAACCATAAGTTACCTTAAATGTTTGAACCATTATAATATTTCAATCTACTTTCTTTTGCATTTCGGCATACCCTTCGGTGAATGAAACGAGGGACAACAATAATTTTCAAACTTTTTATTATCAAAGAGATTTTTGTGTTACTGTTGCATAAGCTAATTTTAGTTTTTAAGTTCTTGACCTCGTAATTTAATATAGGATATTTTTTACTACTGATTATTTCTCTTAGATGGTGGTACATAATGAAACTGTCTTTTTTGTTAAACCGGCGTACGTCATCAGTGTATTACCGGTATGTAATGTAAAGGTATATTGTAAATTTTATTACTCAAGACAGATTTTATGTACGAGGGTATAATGTATATGGGTGATTCTTCAAATACGGGAAAATTTGGAGTGTGTAAAATCCAATTTTTTTACTTTGTTTAAAAAATCTCAAAAAAATCACAAAAATACTTCAGGGGTTACTTGATTATAATATGGCACCAGCAGAGCTTAAATGTTTATATTTTTATTTATTTTAATTTCTTTATTTTTTTAAAGCCATGTGGATGACATCCGTGTACATGTGGATGGCAGAAGGCCACATTAATGACTAACTTTGGCAACAATCTGCTTTTCTTTATGTGATTTCATATTTTTCTCAGCATACTTCAGTTGATTTTGCATCAAATTTGCAAATTTGTGTGCACACTCCGGAATTAATGTAATTTTAACGAGATTGTGTTTTTATGGTTTTGGGGGAGGGGGAAATCAAGCAGAAATCAGTTTTAAGATCTTAAGTACAGGTCACAGACACCGCAAACACAATAGTATCCTACATTTATCATCTACATGACTTGGGAGTCATCCACATACCCCTTCATGAGACATGTGGATGACACAAAAATAAGGCATGTGGATGACAAAAAAGGAGTGTAAGTGGTCTCAGCAAGCCATTTCTAAACCTCTGTAGGCTCAACTTCAGTCAGGTACTTTGAATTGGAAGGTTTATCACAGTGCATAATCAAAATTAATTAATATTCACTTTCTGCCTACTTTCTAGAAGCCATGTTAATGACGGGGAATAAAAACGTTTTCCTTGAAAATTATACAAAGTCCTTTGTTAATCCCAAACTGTTTGTAAGCAAGCAAAATTCAACCTTACAATTCAACCACAAGCTGCCCTGTTGGCTTTCTAACACTGTTGCCAGTTTTACAAATTTCTCATTTCTGCAGAAAAAATTCCATTCTTTTCAGCCATGTGGATGACCAAAAACCCTTGGGACATTCTTTATGTTCATTAGGTGGGGTGACAATTTTATTTCATTTTATTTTTTAGGGGTTAATATTCTTCACCCATTCATACTCATTGACAGGAAAAAAGTTGAAAAGGAAATAACATTTTGTTTTGTGGAAAAATGCATTAGAATATACAAACCGAGGTTTGGGACAGGGCATGTGGATGACATTTCATTGAATTAAATTCGATTTTGGAATATCAGAATTTAAAGTTAGTGACATTTCAAACTGATAGTTGTAGTATGGAAGTAGTAGAAACAAGCTTTTATTTTAATTTTTTTTTTAAAGTTGAATTTGAAGGGAAATATCACTCCGGAACGCAAATTTTCCCGTATTTGAAGAATCACCCATATAATAACATTATTAGTACCAATCCTTTACTGCACTGAAGTTCATTAATGTTCAAGATGTTTGTACAGTGGAAAACCCTTAACCGATTTTTAATATGAATTTTTGTAGATTTAGCAAGAACATTCGTTTAAATAACCAACTGTAACTATTTCTCTCAGATGGTAGGCCTATAGTGAAACTGTCTTCTTCATTAAACCAGCGTACCCATAACACATGAACTTGATTTATCTACTTGTAATGAGCATTGATTAGGTGACCATGTCCACTTCAATAAATGAGATACCAGATATAAAAATCTTATCACGTAATTAATTTCTGCGAGCAGTTGTTATCTGAAAGTGAGCTATAAAAGGGCCTGTGCGTGCAGAATCCCGCAAGGAAAAGAAACATGGCTACGTTGCAGATGAGGTCATTTGTGGTAGTGTTATGCCTCATGGCGTGTAGCCTACCTTCAACTTTTGCCATGAGGATACCCCGTCAGGAGAAGAAGAATCCTGATGTGGACCTTAGTGTGGTAAGTGATAGTGCAGCCCAGTGAAAAGGAACAGTTGATTAATAATTGTACATACAAATTGTAAAAGTAAAACTTGTAGCTTATCTAGGGGTATAGCCTAAGGCTCAAGGACCATGGGTAAGTTCACGTTGGCTAATAATTTTAAAAAAGTTATATTGAATTAAGGAAACACTTTAGACTGAACATTATGATCAATTCATAACGCTTTCAAGAAGTGTCGCTCGTATCGTTAGGTTATATTAAAAGCAGAAATATCAAATAAAATGTTCGACTATACTACGAGGGGTATTCCGAAAGTAAGTTTCGTCAGTTTGTCACACGGACACTTTATTGACCCAAAAGCAATACAGCATGGCAGCATGACCTATACACCGTGCATTATTTTTCGACATAGTCGCCAGCGACATTGAGACATTTGTCGTAGCGTGCGATCAGTTTGAAGAACCCACTGTGGTAAAACTCGGTGCCCTGCGATGCAAGGAATTGGCGCACAGCCTGCTCCACCTCAGTTTCCTGACATTACTAAAGGTTCCATACAGACCATTTTGAGTGACAAATTGATGTTCCATAAGGTATTACCATCAACATTAAAACACCATAAGGTATGGCGGACGGTGCACCGAACTTTTCATGTGAGCTCCTGTCAAGTGAGTTGAATAAACTTAGTAAGAAAGCTATTATTGAGATCTTGGTAAGCAGGGTGGTGCCATCGGACTCGAGTGATGTTGTGAGACATTGTTTTCAAACTTTTTTCAGAAGTGAAGGTGAAAAATCAAAATGTACATGTGAAGTTAAATCACCTCCCTCGGTGGAAAGTGAGGTTAATGATTCGGATGGTGATTTCTTCGAGGCATTAACATCAATTAGTGACACTGATAAGAAGGTTGACATTCGTATATTTAAATACATTGTTAAACAGAAGGACATTATCATCAATGAGTTAAAAGAAAGGATTGTTGGTCAGAATCAACAGAAGTCTATTCAGTGTGACGTAAGTGAACATGGGCAGACTTCGGCCAGTAAGAAAAAGGGTTTCGTCCAAATGAATGAAGAATGCGATCAAGGGAAATTCCAAGATCAGCCCGTAATCTGTTCTGATATCAATAAATCTGTTATAGTTACCCAAAGTGCATCCACTGACTGTCCTTCTCTCAAATTTAGTGAGGTGGTTAGAATGACGTATCCTTCCTCGAATTCCGTGAACATGGAAGAGGATAAGGCCAATGACAAGGTCAATAATAGTGACAACCGTCCAATGGACTATGATTGGCAAAAGGTAACATATAAAAGTGATAAGAAGGTACAAAATAACAACCTGAGAATCGAATCTGAATCCAGAACCTTTACTAAAGAAAAAAGGCACCGTACTTTGGTTATTGGAAATCGCTCAGAAAGTGAATGTGAATCAATTAACATTAAGGGTGTAGAAAAATCAGTGTTTCTACATGTCTATCGTATTGATCCTAATACTACTGTGGATGATTTAAAAAAATACCTTTCAAAAAGTTTTCCTGAGGTGGAGTGTGAAGGCCTAAACTCTAGGCATCCTGAAGAATATTCTTCTTTCAAGGTGAAAATTTCTCAAAACAATTTTGATAGGGCTATGAATCCTGCAATGTGGCCGAAGAATGCTTGTGTGAAATATTTTTTACATCTCAAACCGAAAACAGCTCAGCAAGGATAATATATGAACCTGACATACTATTATTGAATATACAAAGTATAAATAATGAAAAAATTAATGATTTGGCTATTGACATTTCAAAATTGGACAAATTACGATTTATCTGCCTTACCGAAACGTGGTTCAACGATAATAGTGCTTTGAATTACATCATTCCGGGATTTTACCTTAGTACCTTTTACAAGCGAACTGTTTGTAAAGGCGGTGGTGTTGCTATATGGGTAAAGGATGGAACTATTGTGCTTCCATTGGACACTCAGAAATTTGGCTGTGACAAGCACTTTGAAATCTGTGGCATACAGTATGAGAACATTTTTAAAGAGAAACTAAATATCTTAACCATCTATCGATCTCCATCTGCAGACTTACAAACATTTTATGATAAATTATATGAAATCTTGGATTCTTTATTTCATCCTAATGTGAAGATTCTTGTTTGTGGTGATTTTAATATTGACGCGTACTCTGATAATCCAGACTATAATATTTTAACAAACATATTATCTGAGTATAACTTATGCAATAAGGTTCATTGGCCGACTAGAGTTACGAAATCCACCGTAACCACATTAGATCATGTTTACACAAATTTTAACTCTGGTATTTCCTGTGCTGTTGATAATATCGTATCCGACCATCGGACTGTTTTGTTTGATTCAACTCTTATTGACCCTAAAGTGATCAACGGTGTATCATCTTTTTCTAGGAGCTTCAATGAACAATCAATTCAACAGTTTGGTAATGATATATTCTTGGAAAACTGGAGTGAATTATACTCTATAACTGATATCGATAATGCTTTTAAATATTTTCATGAAGTAATTATGTATTATTACAATAAGCACTTTCCTCTTCGGAAACATTCAAAGAATATAAATTGCAAAAGCTGGGTCAACGATTCTATAAGAAGCTCAAGTAGGCAACTAAAAGACCTTTATATTTTATTTAAGAATCTTCCTGAATATAAAGAGGTGTATTTGAAAGCCAAGAAACAACATAGGATATTAGTTGATACCACTAAGAAACTATTTTATCAAAATAAAATATTAAATTCAGGTAATGCCAATATTAACCCAAACGACTTTTTCCTCTATCCATTCACAGAAGAGGAATTTTATGAATTAATGAAATTGAAACTGAAAAATAAGTATTCTTCGGGACCCGATGAGATACAGTGTTTTTTGTTGAGACGAATTTTAAATGTTATTGTGAAACCTGTCACATATTTAATTAATCTTTCCTTTTGCTCTGGAAAGTTTCCACAGATTCTGAAGTTAGGAAAGGTTGTTCCAATTTATAAGAAGGGAAGTCCTCTTGAGAAAACAAATTATCGGCCTGTAACTGTACCTTATTGCTTTTCCATTATGTTTGAATACTGTTTTCTTAACAGACTGGTTAGTTACCTTAATTCCAAAGGTATTTTATCTGACTATCAACATGGTTTTCGTACTAATAGATCTACATTATCTGCAATAAATTATTTTTATGACAAATTGATATCTTATATTGAGAATGGTGAATGCCCAATTGGTATATTCTGCGATCTTAGTAGAGCTTTTGATTGTGTAAAACATAATTTATTGTTGTCTAAATTGTCAGAATATAATATAAATGGTGTCCCACTTAAATGGATTCAATCCTACCTTTCTAATAGAAGTCAATATGTAAAACTGTTTCATTACAAGAATGGTTTGATGTCGTCTGTAATATCAAAAACTGTGAATGTTGACCTTGGAGTTCCTCAAGGCTCCGTTTTGGGCCCTTTATTATTTATTTTATACGTAAATGATATTTTTAAAGCTATTCCTCAACATATTTCATGTACTATGTATGCTGACGACTTTTCTTTAATTCTGTCACACAAATGTCAAAATTCTCTAACTGATATATGCAATAACTTATTAAATGATGTTTACAAGTGGTTTTGTACAAACTCACTGCATTTGAATCCAAGTAAGACGTTATTTATGCATTTTCATAATTCACAAAAAAAGTTAGAAGACATCAATTTATATTTAAACGGTAACTCCCTTCCAAACTCGAAGTCTGTTACATTTTTAGGGCTGATTATAGATGAAAATTTGAATTTTAAAAATCATTGTAAGTCAATAATATCGAAACTCCATTCTATAGTGTATATTTTCAGAAATGTGAGAAATGTACTAAATCAAATACAGCTTCTATCATTATATTATGCTCATGTTGAGAGTCGTATGAGGTATGGCATTGGTTTTTGGGGCTGGTCCACTTTAGCTCCTAATGTTTTTCAGGCACAAAAAAGAATCGTTAGATGTATGGCTCGTTTACACCCTACACAATCATGTAAAGAGTATTTTAAAAGTCTTAATATAATGACCATGCCTAGTCTGTTCATATATGAATTGTGTATGTATACATTTCATAAACGAAATGAATTTACATTGAATATGAGTTTACATAATTTTAATACAAGACACTGCAATGATTTTCATGTACCTTTTAGAAGGCTTAAATCAGGCTGTAAATCTCCGAATGTACTTGGTCCTAAACTATTTAACAACCTTCCAGTGGTTATTAGGAATGCAAATAATGTTTCAGTCTTTAAGAGGAATCTAAAAGAATTTCTGATTGAAAAATGTTTCTATTGTGTTGATGATTACTTAAACCTCCATTAATTAATTATAGACTAGGCTTATTGACTATTCCTATGCAATGTATATTGTCTATTGGAAAATAAACTGATTGATTGATTGATTGATTGAAGGTTTGTGCGAGATGGGTTCGTGGAGGCCGCACTTTGCGGGGACGGAAATCGGGAGATCAATTTCAAACAGCTCTATCTCGGACAATAAAAGGTTCAGCGGCTGCAGCAATGGCTCGTTTGAAAGAGGGGAGATAGCGGTACAAGGCAGTGGCGCCTAATCTCTCGTGCCATCGTGAGCGGTACACTAATACCCGCGGGCACGCCAGTCTGCTGCGACTCGCTCTTCTACGGCGCAATGCGCCTGCGTCATGCCTCCTCCGCTGACGCCACTTCCGTCGTGGAACCAGCCACGGGTGGGGATTCGTCTGGCGTTTGTTTGGTTCCCCTGGTGAACACGCCGCTCCTGCCATACATTGACGAAACTTACTTTCGGAATACCCCTCGTATATTCATACAGTTGCAATAACTTAGCTGCCATTCGCATTCTCTTTATACATAGCATATCAGTGTCTTTCGCTTAGTATAACTCGATCGGTAAGACCTGAGACAAACACGCGCAGGTAGCTTATTGTCCGCCGGTAGCAATGGAGTAAGGGCAGAGGAGAATCATATACTGTACTATTCATTCCAAACCATGCGGTTCACAATAGCCCGTAACTACTGAAAGTGAAATAAAGTGAATAAAGTATTTGTATTTTTAGCTATGAAATATTATTTAAGTAATGGTATGTAACTCACAGAATATCGCTGTTGAGTCTTCACTATTGAATGTGTGAGGCTAACTAAGATGTTTTTTACACGGTCTGTACATTATGAAATAGCATAGTACATCACGTGCTATAAAGGTCGGGCAAGGTCTAGATTACGTCATCGTAGACTACTGCGCAGCCATTCGTTTGACTCAGGTCTTACTGATCGAGTTATAGTGATTATATTTCTATCGACAGCCTTAAAAATTCAAATACTAGAACATTTTGGTAAATGCGACAAAAATCGAAATTTTAGAATGGATGAAATTGTGTTATTTTTCAAATAATTTAATTTATTTTTATGTTTAAACCTAGACAGTGGACTTGACTTAAAATAGGTTATTTTCATTTACTACTCTCATGTCACATCCCGTTTAAGATAAGTTATGGTTTCTACTTCTGGAATTTGTCTCAGAATATTATTTCACAAAAGGAAGTAATAGGATGCATAGTTGGTGTAGCCTACATTTAGCAGGTTCATGCAGAAAATATTTGACATTTCTTTATAAAAGATTTTTAGATGTGTTTTAATAATTTTAACGAATTTGTACGGAATAAAAATTTCATTGTCGGCACTTTAATACACGATATTGTAACAACTACTGCATATATTTCGGTACGAAAAGTTAACACAATATTACTGCATATACTCAAGCACAAATTATACAAAAATTTCCTGGGCATATTACGAATATAACTTAAATACGTTTTTATCTCAATCGTAAGTGTTTTATAGGGTACTGTAAATTCAAAATTGTTACCAATATTTTTACTGAGTATTACCAAAATAGCGTAATTGTCTAATGGGCTTGACTACACTAAATGAATGTAATTGTTAATTCCTATCACAATATCCTATCACTCGAGTTTACAAGTTCCAGCAGATAAATTCTAGCCTATCGATAAACTCGTAAATTCTCGTAGGATTACCTATGATAATACTGTTAATGAACTAATATTTTTTCGCTTAAATGTTAGCTATAAGGCTGTAATCGTTTACACCAACACAGACTTAGCCTATGTCATGCAAAACCTATCATTGGCATGAGACGGAACAAATTAATACTCAATCCCTCCCAACACTGCAGCTTATTCTATGAATCAGATATGGAAAGTTGTAGGCCCATGCTTAGGGCAGAGAAAGTTATAACTAGAGACCGGATTCTTAGGTTTTTACCTATTTTTTTTTCCTTACTTCCAAAACAAAAAGCGCTTATACACTTTTTCGAATCAAGTCCATAGGATTCACCCACATTAATTCTATATCACCTAAAAATACCTAAATGGGGTATAAAAACCTAAATAGGCCTACACCTAAACGGGATATAAAACCTAAAATATCTAATTTAGTTTACTTTTTTTGTCTTTTTTGTTTGTCAGTTGAGAAAACGATATTTTGCGAAGAGACAATAATCTTTGTCGGGTTGAATTTAATACCACCAGCGTTTCGTTCAAGCCATTGTCGTATAGGATGGACAGCATCAAGAGATGAAGTGTGTACCAGCGTATTCCTTTCAAAATATTCGTACGAACAACCATTGTTGCCGTGTATGAACAAGGATATAGATTTCTGTGTTAAATATAAATTGATGTCTTCTAACTTTTTTTGTGAATTATGAAAATGCATAAATAACGTCTTACTTGGATTCAAATGCAGTGAGTTTGTACAAAACCACTTGTAAACATCATTTAATAAGTTATTGCATATATCAGTTAGAGAATTTTGACATTTGTGTGACAGAATTAAAGAAAAGTCGTCAGCATACATAGTACATGAAATATGTTGAGGAATAGCTTTAAAAATATCATTTACGTATAAAATAAATAATAAAGGGCCCAAAACGGAGCCTTGAGGAACTCCAAGGTCAACATTCACAGTTTTTGATATTACAGACGACATCAAACCATTCTTGTAATGAAACAGTTTTACATATTGACTTCTATTAGAAAGGTAGGATTGAATCCATTTAAAGTCCTTGTTTGCCTTTATTCTGATCTGATCTGTATCCCTATGATCCCCAGGTGGGGCGAAGGGGCCTCCAAGTGGAGGTTTCAGTATATACTATACTAATTTTGATATGCTTATTTTCCGAGAGAGGGTAGAGGGACAGGTGGTAAGCCCATCGCCTCGCAACCCCTCTCTGGAAACTAAGTATTTCTTGGACGTGAAAGGGTCGAGAAATTTTGTCCAGAGGCTCTAATTTAGGCTTGGAGTTCTTTTACGTGCCGTAAATCTACGACACGGGACCCCCAGCTTAAAGTCCCTCCCGGAGGACTCCGTGCCCAGGATTTTTACGTCCTGAAAAACCATCGACCGCGGCCGGGTTTGATCCCGCGCCCTGCGGATCTAGAGGCGGGCACGCTACCTCTAGACCACCGAGGCCGTTGCCTTTATTACTGCCCTGTTATTCATATTTAGTGGTCACACTGCGAGTTGAAGACGTGTTAATTATGTCGAAACAAATGAAATCAAGTTTATTACGACAGTGGATTGGCGACGACCTGAATTTCACTACAGATTGGCAAAGTAATATTTTGTCAAGCCTGCCAGAAACACGTATTATTTACCTTTCTAGAAAAGGGAGACATTTTCGTCCCTAGTTGATCTGTTGTGCGGTTAGCATGCGTAACAACTGAAGAAAGGAAAATAATCGGTTTCACATTAACCACATCCAACCATAAAGTTATTTTACTTACTAAATTAGAAGCATCGGATTCGAATCCTGAGAAAGGTAGTGTCTACATACAGTATTAACTATTAACTAAGAGATAACAGGAAGAACTTCACAGTTTAAAATCTTGAAAGATATTTAGTGATATACTGTAACCAGGAAATGTGATGCAATCTTATTTTCACTGCTTCTTTTGATTGTTTATGCTTTCTTTCTTCAATTGTATAATATTGTCCTAAAGCAAGTTTGCACAAATTTAAGTCAATTTTGTTAAGTTAAACTTTACAAGTAGTATGTATTGAATCCTATGTAGCACATTCAAATTCATTAAACCAATTATTCTACCCGAAAACGATATTTTGGACAATAAACCTAAAAAAAACTATTTCACCTAATGGAAAAACTAAAACAGTGTTTTTAAAAACCTAAAAACCCGGTCCCTAGTTATAACACATCAGACTTTTCAATTCCGTAATAAGCGGGCGACACTTCACTTTACTATAATAGCCTAAGTCAGCTCTTTTTTTTTTCTCTAATAAATGTTCCGTATATTTTATCATAAACAGGTTCTACATAAGTACGGCCAGTAACAATAACATTGCACACTTAGTTTTATTCGGACGGAATGGCTATAAATGGCGATATAAGGATCTAGAATTTTAAAAGCAAAAAACCTCCGTAAACTTATTTCGAAGAAGGACAAACTCCAAAGCAAGGCCTGAGTACAATTTTAATTTAAAATGAATATCCACAGACTGTTGTTATTCTATGAACTTGGTAATCTAATCTTGAAGACATTTATCAATCTCATCCATCAGTGACTTATGCAAAATTAATCTAATGAGAGATGATGTGAATTGTCTCGAATTATCAGGAAGCCTTAAACATCCTAATATATTCACCCTTAACTAACATTATTAAAGGGACTACAGCTTTGAATTATTATCATGAAATTTACTTAGGGAGTTGAAAAAACGAGTTCCAATTATATGTGCTTTTTTCGGGTATCAAATGCAAATTGAAAAAGCCCGAAAGACACTGGCCTATAGAAAGTAGGAATAGTCTTTGCAGTAAACATGCTGTAATTGTCTGTTGTTCTTTCTTGTACGTAAAAGACCATAGCCGATGGCATAATATAATAGCTTACTCATTTTAATATAAAAATTATTATAGGCTAAATGCACTATATTCGAAATTCATATTAAGGCTGTCATGAATGTCAACTCTGGTTTGGTTCAAAGAGCTCTTAACTTATTGTTATTAAAAATGTTTAAACAATAGGCGCTTGAAGGCGCCTTAGATACCAGCTCCTGGTATTTATTTCTGGTAGAGGCTGAGTCGACCCAACGACCATAGTGCCACCAAAAGGATTAGGCCAATTGAAAAACTCAAAGACCTCATCGGGGATCGAACCTGCGGTTTTTAGCGCTATGCCTCAACCAACTATGCCACGGTGGCTTTTTCCGAGTTCTTATAGGTTACTGCTTCTAATCAATAGAGGACTTTGGGTGGAGTGTCAAATCTTTTTTCTTTTCTTTTTAATATCATAGATAATTTATATTTTATATTTTATTTTAGCCGGAATTGATAAGCAAGTACGGCTATCCTGTAGAAAGTCACACTGTTCAGACAGAGGATGGATATATTCTTACACTACACAGGATTCCTCATGGAAAAACTGCGACACAACGATCTGACAGACCTCCTGTTCTCCTGCAGCATGGTCTATTGTGCAGCTCGGCTGATTGGATAGTTATGGGTCCTGGAGAAGGACTAGGTAAATGTTATCTTCGTCTATCCTATTGTCTTTAACACTTATAAGTGTTACGAATAAATTCGTAGAGAGAAGTAATAGGGTGTCCCATTCATCTTGTGCACCTCAAATAACTTTTGTGTTTGCACTGATACTAAGACATATTTCTTGGAAGTTATTTTACAACAAGGGGCTAACGTAAGCATGGGGCTTTTTCCATGTGCCTGCATTATTGTACAAGATACAAGTGACATAAATGATTCAAATAACACTACAATATGTCCAATGAATTTAGTTTTCTAAAACGAGTTGAAAAATGTACTTAAATGTAGGTAATTGATTAATTTCATTCCGTTTTCGGTAATTTTTCACTTACTGAATGAAGAAGAATCAGAAAAAATCACTATTTTTACATGGGGTACTACAACTTGTGTAACATGTTGAAACTAATTTACATGTGTTGTCAAAGCAAAAAATATCAAACTTTATTTCCTGTATCACGATTCAAGGATTAATAGTAGGCTATATTGCGATACAAGGGCCGTAAGGCATGATTACGGATCGAGGAAATAGTTTGAAAACACGAGGCGCTCGCGCCGAGTGTTTTCAATTTTCCGAGATCCGTAATGCGCTTACGGCACGTGTATTGCATGCTATTTTTTGCACGATGATTATTTATATCCATTGAATTATATTAATTGTGATATTACCTGAAAATATTATGTATAGACTATACATTCTTGAAGATTGATGTTTATTTCAGAAAGTGATTCGCATTTGTTGTTGTTTATGGGAACCGAATATTTGTGCTGAGGGGGGCCTTGTCCATGAAGGCATGCATAATGAGGTGTGTCGTTATATTCATAACAGCACTGAAACGCTTACCGCACATAGCAACAAGATTGCGTGTGGGAATGTCAACTTACGATCCACGGCAACAACGTTCGTAAGTGCCACTAATTAGTTAAGGAGTGCAAAAAACATGTTATAGCATAATAATAATTACTAACCGACTATAATGAGACTTGAATTATTTTCCGCAAACATAGAATTAAAGTCACCACTCGAAATACAAGGGTTTGCGTCAAAGCGAGACAAGTCAAAATTCACTCCCGCAATGTACTGTACAGGTAGGGGGGAAAAAAGCGGACCTACTAACATAGGGGAAAAAAGCGGACCTACTAAAATATCTAAGTTGCCGATATAAGCCACTGCGCATGCTTAGAACCAGCTAGGCAAGCGCAGTGACTCATATCAACAACTTAGATATTTTAGTATGTCCGCTTTTTTCTCCCTACCTGTACATAACTTACTAGAGATAAAGTGACATCAGATTGTTACCATAGGGGAAGTATTGTGTTCCACTCTAGAATTTGCTGTTCAGTTTTAATATAAAGACAATTTTATTTTTAAAAACTAAAACTAATTAAATATATTTGTACTTTTCAACTTTATCAGTAATCAATAGTTTACAAAAAAAATTGTTATAAGACCTCTGTGCATGAACAGATCTGTTATTATTATACAAGTGCAATTATTATTCACATAATATATGCCTACAAGTATTCACGATCTACAATTTATAGCTCTTTTTTTTTAATCATGTGTTTAATCTTATCCACTTGATGTATTTGCGGTAACTAACGTCCTAGCATATAGGTCTGAAGACATGCATTTCTCCCAGGTCCTTTATTCCGAAATCCGAACTGAAAGGCAATCGTACCATCGAAAGGATGCGAAGAATTAGGGAAGAATGGAATACTTTTTCGAAGATATTATGTAATACAATCAGTAAGATAATATTATCATCAGATTTACCTTATATTTACTGAAATAAAACATCCACTTGTCATAGGTTTACTAGGCTATTAAAAGTACAAAACAATCTTCGATGAGAAATTTCAAAGCTATGATACGGTATTAGTTCCCTTGCTTTAAGATCAAGAAAATATTATTCAGGTGGGTATGAAACTGCACTTTTTGCGTTTAGTGGCTGCAAAACTTTTAACAAATTTACGCTGTAATGTTATCATCGTCTCGAAGAACGTCATGTCCCATGTATCTAAATGCCTGCGTGTAAGCCGCCTAGCATTATTATAAGGTATCGCCATTTACAGGTTTATTCTCTTTCGGAACTATAGGGCTTTGGTGAATGGACGTCATTCCTTTGCTATGAAGCACCGCCGTCTCGAGAATTACACGAGTAATACAGTTTAGAAGGCAGTGCTATGAAGCAATAATGAACTCCTGGCTTTCTTTTGTTAGCGATTATAAAGAAAAGAGCATCAAAGTATCAAACAAACTTTTCGGACATTTTCCAAATTTCCGGTGAAGAAATTCATTAAGATTTGTTTTCATTTATGGTTGTATAAACAAAATTCGAAGTATAATGGAGAAGAAAGTGTTAAGGTCAGTGATCGGGGCAATTTGCATTCTTAAGGAAAGAGATGGCTCCACTATTAATCAGATTGTGAAACTCCTTGAAAGGATTGAAGACAACATTGGCAAAAGACCAGCCACTATTAAATCAAGGGTCCACAAAGCTCTGAAGAAAGCGGAAAATGACGGCCTCGTCTATAAGAATGGTAGAAGATTTACTTTAGCCTTCTTAAGGAGACAGCAAAGAGAATGGAGTGATGAGGAAGATGGCTCAAAGAAACGAAAGATAAAAGAGAATGCACGCGTTAAGATGAGGAAGAATAGTGCGTCCAAGCAAAAGTGCAGGGAGACGGTTAGGAAGGGCTTTAAAACGAGGAAGCGCAGCTCTCAAAGGAAGAAGTCTAGTCACTTGAAGAAGAAGAAGAGGAATGCGAGCCAGCAGAAGTGCAGGGTGATGGTTAGGAAGGGCCTTAAAACGAGGAAGCGTAGCTCTCAAAGGAAGATGTCTAGTCACTTGAAGAAGAAGAGGACTGCGAGCCAGCAGAAGTGCAAACTGGTGGGTAAGAACAGCCTTAGAAAGAGGAAGCGCAGCAGTCAAAGGACATCTAGCTCCAAGAGGAAAGCGCGCCAGCAAAAGTGTAAGCTGAGGGACAACAAACTCGGTAAAAAGACGAAGAGAAGCAGTTCCAGACAACAGAAGGCCTATGCTAAGAATCGAAACAGACGCTATGATAAAAAGACGCAGACCTGCCCAGAGAGAAAGCGTTTCTAAACAAAAGCGTATTCCGGGGAGACAATCGATCGGTATGTCCAATAACATACAGAGCAAACCCAATCTTCTGAACAATAAAACACAAGGTATCCACTTGTTTTTCTACGTTTGTTCATTCATCATTATATCATCCGATTTCCAAAATTGGTTCTTGGAACTAGCGACAAAAATATATTTATTCCATAACAGAAGTAACATGATTGTTTAATAAACTGCAACGTATAAACCATATTTTCATTTTGTTTAATAAACTGAAAAGTATAAACTATATTTTCATTTAAAAAAATACACTAACAGGCAAAAAAAAAAAACCGATCACTTAAAGAAATTTTAAAAGTAAATTATGTAGTAGGCCTAGTGCTTGAAATAAAATTACTTCAATTGTATACGTTTTTAAGACTAAAATTTAATGACACATATCACACTTAATTCCCCATGTTGCCTCTTGCACCGTGGTCAATGGTGAGCCTAAGGTTTCAACGGCATAACGGAGGCTGCGTCCATCATCAATTAGAGCAACAGCTTTGGCAACGTCTTCAGGACTGAGAGGCATAATTTCAACTAAATTTATTGACAGAATCACTTCGATGCGAAGAGAGACAGTTTCCTTTCAGTTTGGAAGGAAATGACGCAATACTATAATGAAACACCTTGCAATATGTATGACAAGCTAGTGCACATAATCAGATCGGAAACGCCTTATTGCGATTTTTTTTGTTCGTGATAAAGTGAAGATATGAAGAAAGCAAATACGCTGTACCTATAGCTAATGGTCCAATAAAAATAATAATACATCCTCACCAACAACAATGTGTAAAAACATCCAATCAAAATTATGTTTAATCTTAAAATTAAAACAAATTTTACAGTGATCGGTTTTTTTTTTTTTTGCCTGTCAGTGTATGTATGGATATTATACGGGCTTTAAATCACTAACAGTATAAGTTCTGTGTGCTTGTTTCAGTTCACTTTAGGTACCATTTAGTAAGAAAAAAAAATATTCCAAAAAATTGTATGGATTACAAGGCGAGATTTCATTGCAATAATTCCTCCCTATAGCGTTTTTAAAAACAAAATTATAATACTATAGAGTTCCGACAAAATTGAACATTTGGAGTGCAGAAGGCCTTCTGCAGAAAGCCTAGAGATCCAAACTGTTACAAATATTATAGCTTTATCTGGAGGTCCGAATTAAGAATAGGCCTGTTGGTGTAAAGTATGTACTCGTACAGACATCGTATTATATCTCTGCCGGTCTGTCACGTGACTATTTCCTGGTAGGAGAAGAGAGATAGGCTCGATTCTACTAGCGTGCACAAAAACATTTCTTAAATTTACAGCGGGCAGCAGATGTGAACAGATTTGAGCTCTGACAAGTTATGACTAGAAAGGGAACTGGATGTCTTTTGTATTGGAATACACGGACTACCTGCTCTTGCACAAGCACTTGTAACAAAGTTCCAACGGTCGGCGAGAGGCACAGATATAAAACGACAGCTGTATTTACCATCCCAAATGCGTGAGCTTTCAGACCTATTCCTCTGACAGCCAATGTGAATGTTATTAGAGACCTAAAGATGATCGCAATCCATCGACGTTTCCAAGCCCTGGACGAAATTCTAACAGATTCATCATCTTCTGTACAGAGAAAGGGTTTGATGCTAAATTATTGTTTTTGTCTTCTCTGCTCATTCTAAAGCTTTATAGGGAGAGGAATTATTGTATTCGACCCACAAATTATAATCCCCTTAACTCCTGTAAAGAGAAAGGGTTTTTAATTGGGATGGGTCCTCGATAATTTCGATACTTACATGGTATCGGCATCGAACGATACTTCAGAAAACTCGCTCGATATTTTTTTCGATACTTTTGTAATTCTGCAATTCTGCAATTAAGTGAGAATGCTAGTATTTTTTAACAAAAACTTGTAAATGGACTGTTTAAAAAACTAATTTTAGTTTTAGTGTAAAGTTTAAATATAATTATAGGCTGCTGATGATATTAAATTTTGTCTCATTAAATGTGCAGACTTAATTAATTTAGTTGGTATTACACAGTTCTCTCAAATTTTAATTTTTAATGTATCTATTTATTGAAACCGGAAATGTTGAAGGTATCGAGTATCGAGGAAAAAATCATGTATCGGTATCGAGTATCGAGAAAATCTGGTATCGACCCATCCCTAGTTTTTAATCTTAATATTTTACTTCCTCTGCCCGTACCATAGGTACTATAGGCAGACCCGAACTTCGAAGTCGAGTTTTAAACATAAATACACGTTTTGAGGTAGGCCTACCCAGAATCCAAAAATACTATTTTCAGAAATATGTCTGCGTGTGTGTCTGTAAGTAGCGAGAACGAAAAATCTTATAGAAACTAAATTTTATTTTTGGTTTGGTACCTTCTGAGGATGTGACACGAAGATTGGCGGTGACTTGATCTTACTTTAAATGCGTTTTACGTGAAGAAACGTCAGTTTCTCGCGGTTTTATCGACAAAGGCACGAACGATTTTGTTTAGGTTTTGTATATGAGGTGTTTATACCAAGATCTAAAACATTTATTTGAAGCTTTTTTCGTGAAAATTCTCTGAAAGGTAGTTATAAGTCACTTGAACAGACTGAAACAACTGAAGATGATTACAATATGACCTTTTTTTGTATATCAGAATGTATAGAGCGAAAGTTATGTGAATGCATTACATCCGATTTTATTTCGATCGTGCATCCTTTGGAGATGCGAAACTAAACGTCATATCGGCTTCCTTTTTATTTGTTACGACTTCACCGTGAATATAATTGTAACGAATAGATTTTCGTTTTTTTGTGATTTTCTCGAAAACGGCTTTAGCGATCTGAATAAATTTTTTACATGAATTGTATAATATGCACAATGCATTACAGTATACGGTATAGCCTACTATGTATTTCAATATACTATGCTAACAGCTAAAACTTTTATTCAAAAAATCTTCCCAATAAATTATCTGAAAAACAGTTATAGGCCTAAGCTAGTATTTCACACACAAACTTGCCTCAGGAGTAATGCGACTTGGAGATAACTGAACGCGGTACTACCCCAATGCATTCGTGTGCTTTACTACATTGGGTAGAGAAAGATGTGTGTTCACAATAGTATATTGCGATGCAAGTGCCGTAAGCGGTGCATACAGATCGAGGAAAGAGTTTGAAAAAACGAGGCGCTTACGCAGAGTTTTTCTGATTTCCGAGATCCCTTATGCGCTTACGGCACGAGTATTGCATGCTATTTTTTGCACGATGATTATTTATATCAATTTAATTATATTAATTGAGATATTGGCCGAAGATATTATGTATATACATGATTGAAGATAGATATTTGTTTCAGAAAATGATTCACATGTGTTGGTTGTTATGAGGACTGAATATTTGTCCTGTTAAAATCGCCACAAACTAGGAGGCTTTGGTTCCGGTCTTCCATAAAAGCTTGTATTATGATGATTTTACTTACAGCATTTGTGCTTTTTGTAGTTTTTACCGCACGGAGATTTCTTTTCTTTTCATAGCAATCAGATTGCGTGCGGGAATGTCAAGTTACGATCTACGGCAACAATATTCGTAAGTACCACTAGGCCTAATTAGTTACGTCGTGCAAAAAATATTTTTTGCAGTCTCTTCTTGTACCAAAGGTATGCATGAAGAGGTTCAATTGTGTTCGACCTACAAATTCAACAGGCCTACTCTTGTGTGAACAAATGTTTTGTTAATCTTCAGAATGTATGAAACGACATTATTCAATTTTGTATTTGATTCATTTCTTCGTGGAAATTGCTTGGACGTTAGTTGCAAGCTAGCCCTCTTTCCACAAACTTGATTTGAACTTGAGTATACAGAGGCAGGAGAAAGGGTTGGGTGTCTTTCCTGTAAGAAGACGGAAGGCGGATGCGAAACATATATTCCATTTACATCCCATCATTTGCTGGTTTTCCACTATTTACATGTACATCATCATTACCAGGGATTATCACTAAAACAACACTAAGATCGCAAATTCACAACATCTAGTAATTTGCTAAGACTTACACTGGAAATGTTCGGAATATCGTAATAGTTGACATTAATAACGGAACAGCAGTTAATTACGCAGCATGGAGCAAAGAATTATGGGAAATAAACCAACCGTTTCCGATTTCAAGGCAAATCTCATTCCTTCCAATACATACCCAAAGGTGTGAAGCACTGACCCTAAAATAACATGGCTTTGCGTCAAACTGAGACAGCTGAATGCGCACTTTTGCAATGCGGTTATACACAACGAGAAGTTAGAAAATAGCAAGATGGACAAAATGGGGTTGGGGAAGGTTTTCTCGGAGTGCTCTTGTTTCCCCTTATATAATTATATCATTCCACCGTTGCTCCATTCATCATAGTATGGCCATTTAGTTGCAATAAGGAATTATAACTTTTATAGTTGGTGTGTTTGATAGCGTCAGTAAATTTCAACTGGCATGGTACAGGATGAAACAGAGAGGATGAGTCACGGTAAGTAAATATCCAATTCGGCATTTGCCTTGACGACGGAGGAAACAATGAAAAAATTCGTGTCAAATTGGCCGGTCAATAGGGATTTGAACCTAGGACCTCCCGAATTCAGACTGTTATGAAAGGAATCCACGTTTACAACATTTCTTTCAGATTTCCCTCGGGTCGAAAATCAGTGGAAATAAATGACATCATTCTTTCCCATAGGTTTGCACTATATTAAGACATCTGTTTGCTTTCTACTGCAAGAGTTTTCATGGACGATATACAGATATGTATTTCTATTTGCGTAAGTAAGGAGTGTTGTAAACTTGGTTTATTCTTGTATCTCAAAAAACACACTGCTGTATTAAAAAAGGTGCATATTCGATCTCATTTTCTACCAGATGGGATTTCAGCTTTTTGCACCAGACGTCTCAAATTAGTTTCGTTTGTATGCTATGATTTATTTAACAATGGTTGTGTAGGCCTGTACCGGACTTGACTGAGTCGGTAAGGGACTTGGCTGGAATTTATGCGGCCGGCTGTTCTGGTGTGAAATGGTCCAAGAGCTTACAGCTGAGCTGCAGTAATAACTTAACCCAAAATTATTTGTTTGATGTTGTAGGCTACATCCTAGCTGACGCAGGATACGATGTGTGGTTGGGAAATGCTCGGGGTAATACTTATTCCAGGCAGCATGCATCACTGAGCCCTTCAGATCACAAATTCTGGGACTTCAGGTAAGCTGAACATTCAAAATTTTCTAAGGGTTAAGTGTTAAGATCAAATCATCACCAGCATAACATAGGCACAACTCAGGTCTTCCTCGTCAATTACTTATTAAATTATTTGATTATTATTAATTTGCTAATAATACATCTTAAAATGAAAAATTAAGCTCGAATCTACATTGCATTCAAAGCCTAACTCTGAAATCTCAATTTTGGTTTACAAGACAATATTTTATTTAAATTATTAAAACTAATACAAAATAAATTAAATCATTTAAAGCAAAATAGATCCCAATAATTATATTGTTCATAAATTAAAGTCAATGCTGCTACCGTCTGGAGAAAAACATTTCAGCCAATTCAGGGAGGAATACAACAAACCCCAAGAGGGCAGTGGTAAGCGTTGGAAAAAGTTCAACATTTATGATAAATTGAAACTTTAAAAAAGTATGTTTCGTAAACTCAAATAGCAATTTCACAACATCTAGCAATTTGCTAAGACTTACATAATTAGAAACGTTCAGAATAACAAAAAAAGTTGCAGTTAATCATACAACATGGAACAGTGAATTACTTTGAACTTGTCTGTCCGTTTGTAAAATCTTAAGGAATCTCACACATACGTTCATAATTCATTTCCTATTGTCAAGCGGGTGTGGTTGTACTTTGTTTTACATTAGAATAAATAATATTTTTTCTCATTAAACAAATCACCTCCTATCCTAATGAAGACCTAATAAACACCTAATGAATATTGTGAATCAGTTATTGGAAGTGCTGTCAAAGCCAGTCACGTGATTAAATTTATTCCTGGAAATATTAAACTTAATAGCATTTAGAATTTTCATAATTCGTTTAAAAGTTTTTCCAACTTTTCCTACCGTATTTTTATACAGTTAAGCTTTTTATACCTCTTAACATTTAGTTAATAATAAAATATCTATTGTACTCAATCCTTACATTTGTTCATTGAAAGCTTCAGCCAAAAAGGATCTGGAATATGATATTTTGTAATTCGATGACTTGGTTCCAGATGTAGCTATCAGCAAAATTTTCAATTTTGGGATTTTTGCACAAACAGACTCACAATAAGATTATTGTAAGTTCCCAATGTTTCAAACTGATATGTTTAAAAATGGAGCCACTAACCAACCAAAGTTCCAAAGTAGTTATGTGAAAAATGTTGATTTGATATTTATTTCTGAACTTTATTTTGCTTGTACTGTAAAATTATGTTTATGCAGATTGGAACCAAGCCATCGGTATGACCTAGAAAGACCAACGCACAAAAGTTTATCGAAACAATATTTTATTAAAAATTTATTTTAAACTTCGATCGAAATATTTACACTGATGAAGGGAACTTCTAATGTTGCAGTTGGCACGAAATGGGTGTGTACGATCTTCCGGCTGTAATTGACCACATCCTAGATACTACTGGAGAGCAGAAGATTTTCTACGCCGGTCACTCCATGGGTACGACAATGTTTTATGTGATGGGTTCAGAACGTCCAGAGTATAATGAGAAGATTCGCGCCATGTTCAGTCTAGCACCAGTTGCATTTATGTCCCACCTCAAGAGTCCGTTCATCCAGTTAGCAGCCAAAGTTGGGGATGAACTTGCGGTAAAAGAGTTAATTTTAATTTTCATTCTTAATTACCAGAGCCCGGATTCTAATGACATGTCATCTTTTTATTGATGCTGCCTAGACATTGCCAACTTGTAGATAAATTCCAATCATGGCTCCTAGATTATAGAAATGCATTTTTATTAGGTCATTTTTGTCATTTTATGCTGTTTTATATTTTTAGGGCATTTATTTCAATTTTACGTCATTATTTTGTCATTTTCATGTCATTTGCTTCCTTATTTTGTCATTTTCATGCATTTACTTTAATTAAATTAGTAGGTTACTATAATGCAACATTTTTGTAGAATCTACTTTAAAAACAATTTTCTTACTTTTCCTCTCAAATGTTCCAATCAAGAACAAAGTTTTTAGACCTACATCATCCTTCCTACATTTACAGTTTTTACAAATATGTACATATTAGTTTATATCTTTGTGTGCACAGTAATACTTTTTATAAATAAAATATCAGTTTTTAGGCCATTCTTTGTAATTATTAAGTCATTTTCTTTAAAATTCAGGGTCATTTTATATGTCATTTTTCAAACAAATGTAAGTCATCAGAATCCGGGCCCTGTTTATTACATTTTATAGCCATAGTGTAAAGTAAAGTAAAGTAAAGTGATCCCTATACAGGCCTTGGAGGCCCAGTGGGTTCCATGAGGTTGAGGCTCCCAGATTTTGGACATTCGGGACTTGAAGGTGGTAAGGTTGTCAGCCTTACGCACCCTTTACCCCCAGGATTGCTCCTGGTACTCATTTCTGTTAGAGGCTGAGTCGACCCCAGGGCCATAGTGCCACCAGAAGGATTAGGCCCATTGACAAACTCCAACGACCTCAACGGGAATCGAACCCGCGACCTACAGACATAGTGTAGTTCAGGATTATAACAGGTAATATAACGAGAACTCCGGATTTTATCGATTTTACCGATATCTTGAGAGAAACCTAACCTAGAATTATGAAAATGAATAAAACAGACCGGTATTTGTATTAATGTAAGCGAGTTAGCCCATGGCGAGACAATCGATATATTGTAATGTATCGAACGTTGGCGATTTTATCGCTGCACCAACATTCTTCATCAGCTGTTTTATTCATTGTATTAAAACCCCTTGCTACTAGGTTACTAATAATATCCTATTATGAATATATTGTAATTAGTTATTATCAGATATTTATAATGCTTCACCACACATAAAACTATACATTATTTGCATTTATACAAGAAAAGTTTTAATTGAAATTCCTTTACTGAACTAAAATAAAGAATGTATAAATGAACCTGGAGGATAATATTATCTGATAATAAACGGCGAGTCATTACCTAAATCAAGGAAATAAGCATTCTTTACATACTACGCTAAAAGTCTCCTTCCCTGAACTCGGGGAAAAGGAGGAACGAGTGTTTTGTTAGGGAAGCCGAGCTTCTTATATTCAGGAGAATAAAAAAGTTTGAGAACATATTATATCATACATTTTTTTTTCCTACGACAGCATTAAATTGTCAATACATAAATATGTAAATATCAGTAAATAAATAAATGAATATAGACAAGTTCTAGAGTAACGATTTTATGGCAAACGGAACCTGCGAACAATTTCGTTTATTTAGGTTATAAAGTAACTATTTCGTGACCGTCTGAACTTACGATCAATTCCACTCATTTTTCTTTGGGTAAAATTAATAGCAGTACCTAAAGAGAGAGAAAGAGCTTGATTTCTTTGCATACTTGTGAGTGAAAAGCTCACCTTAGGCAGTAACAACAGATTGGCCAAAATGCAACTTGAGGCACAATCGTAGAAAAAAAATCCGTTCAAATTATCCTGAAAATACTTAATAATTTCTTAAGATACAGTTGAAACATTTAATATAATAATTTAGATGTCATATGCGAATGTCGCAGTTTACATTTCAATAATTCAACAGCACGTTAAGAATGAATATATTTACAGTATTACTACATTATGTCGATATTATTTTTCAGGCTCTCTTGAAACTCATTGGTATGTATGAGTTCATGCCACAGACAGAATTATTGTCTCTGATCGGTCAAGTATTCTGCAATGAACAAGCTATTACTCGAGAAATATGCAGCAATATCCTCTTCCTTATTGCAGGATACGACTCTGCGCAACTTAACAGGGTAAGTTTCCAAGTTAAGAAATAAGTTGTGTATATGTTAAATTTAAAACCTCGTCAATTTCACACACACAAAAAAACTGAAGATTGGGGAGGTTGAAGTATACGAAAATTTACGCTTGTTGCTCACATATTTTTTTTAGTTTTAGTATAAAACAGATTTAAGTGACATGTGAGGAGAAAATAAGTTAAGTGCATCAAAACATTCATCCAATGCTCTCCTTTGCTATAAAAATAATAGGCTTACAGCTGCACACCATTTTGTAATGTACAAAAGACAGATATCTACCATTCCTAGTATGAAAAAATTCCACTTGTCCCCATTTTACATATTGCTTCCATTAATCCTTGTTTGCTTCTAATAGTGTTTTATACGTAGTCGCCTTTTTACAAAACAGGGACGACTCTATGTGGATTCTTTACAATAAAAACTGCAGTACTGTTACCAGAAAGTTAAAATTTATCAGAAGCCTCTTCAAAAAGGTTCTGCAAATAAATGCAGCAAGTTATTACATAATCCACATTTGATATATGCATCACCATGGTACAAGATGTTAGAATTTGGATGTTGAACGTTTATACCACAGTGTCCCAAAGAGTTAAAAATTTACAGATTATATTATACAGTTATGATTTAAAGTTCTAATGAATAATGACGGTAAAACTAATCCTTTAGAGGAAATATATATTTGAATCCCTTGACTATGCGAACGCTTTTTTCTATTACTAATCCAGACAATGCTACCGGTTATCCTTGGTCACACGCCTGCAGGAGCAGCAACGAAGGAGATGGTACACTATGGACAAGGCGTCGAATCAGGTATGCCAGCACATAGACTAATACTTTTGTAGCTGATTTCCATAATACTCGAAGAGTCCTTCCTGGTTAGTCATGTGTTGAGTTATGACTAGGGTTCGGATGTTTATGACCTAAGAAAGTTGAAAATATGACTGCAAATATGACCTTAAATGACTAAATATGACCCAAAACTCCTAAATATAACGTCATAAAAACACATTGTAAAAATAAATTTTCCAATTAAAAATGTTTAATGACACTAAATTATTACATCACATAAATTCAATCAGATAATCACTTTTTAACAATTTTACAAGTGATTTACAGTTTTACTTGTAAATAAGTTATAATCTGTTAATGTTTCCAGATACCACTGCAAATGTGAACTTAAAATATTTTAAAAACATGTCTATTTGAAGTTTTTAACAACAAGGAGGAAGCGGTAATTGTACTATTACTTGTTATTGTCCGTTCACTCTCAGTTACAGTAAAACCAAAATATTCGTGAATATTTTTAGGGAAAAAAAATTAAATTCGACAATTTGGTGCACATACTGTACTGTAGGCTGTAACTATGCTCTTTTACCGAATTTATAACTGATATATGGCGTTAAATTACAAATATGGCCGAAATGTGATCAACACTATGAAAATGACCAAAATATGATTTTATATGCAAAATAAAAACGGTCCGATTATGATAACAAACGTGCAATTCGTGTTTGTGACGAGAATAAAGGTCAGGATAAAAATATAACATGTCATAAACATCCGAACCCTAGTTATAACTATCCAAATTTATGCGAAAACTGTTCCATCTACATACCTCCTTGGGACTTGTTTTTACAGTAATTTTTAGTAATTTCTCTCTTATTTCCAAATATAATTTACAGAAATTTATTATGTTATTATTGTGATTTGTATTATTTTTATTATTATTACTGATACTATTAATAAAACATAAATTGGATCGCATATTTTGTGCGTTCATTAAAGAGTGTCGGGGAAAAAATAAAGTAGGGAACTCCTCCCATAAACTAGAAGTAATATATATTAAAAACCTACATCAATGACCATAACGCATTTTTCAAGTATGTGTACTAAGTTTGAAACTAATTTTCTAACTAAGTTTCGTCTTAGTTTCCCTGAAACTAATTGATTACGTTAGTCACTATAATGTCCTTTCGTAACTTACGCAAAAACATTTTATCTCTGAACTTAGTATATTTTCTTACCTCCATATTAAATGACTGAAAGAACTATTTCAGGAAAATTCAGGCAGTATGACTATGGATGGATACAAAACCTTGTTAAGTATGGAAAGATCTCGCCACCAGAATATGACCTGAAAAAAGTCACGGCTCCAGTGGCGTTTCATTACAGCGACAATGACTGGTTGGCAGCTGTCTCGGTGAGTAAAATAATACTTCTTAATGATAGCTAAAACATATTTTGGTAGTACAAGTAGTATAAATATATTTTCTAAGGGTGAAGAAATAAATAACCCGATTTTAAATTCCGGTTAATAAATACAAGGGAGTACGCCGTAGCGTAGTGGTTGAGGCGCTGCGCTACAAACCGGAAGGTCGCGGGTTCGATCCCCGATGAAGTCGTTGGAGTTTTTCAATTGGCTTAATCCTTCTGGTGGCACTATGGCCCTGGGGTCGACTCAGCCTCTAACAGAAATGAGTACCAAGAGAAATATTGGGAGTAAAGGTGGCCGGTGCGTAAGGCTGAAAACCTAACCATCTTCAAATCTGATTGTCTAAAAATCTGGGGACCTCAACCTCCTGGAACCCTCTGGGCCTCCATGGCCTGTAATAGGGAACACTTTACTTTGATTTAATAAATACAAGACATAAAGAGTTTTGAATTGATAAATGCAATTTGGCATATTACTGAGAATGGAAAAAATGGTAATGGAAAAAATGGTTATGAAAGACATTATGAATTCTTCATTTTCGAGCTGGGTTACACCTAGCAACAAATAAATGAATTACGTAGGCTACATACAAATTACTTTATATGCAGTACAGATATAATATGGTCTGGAAGTTTGAAAATTTTAAATTAAAGTAGGAAAATTACCAAAAGAAAAATTTCTTCCTTATTTTTGTGTGATTTGATTTGGACATATCACAACAAACTAATATTAACTTTTTTTAACCGTTTTGAAAGGCACAGGTATTTCAAAAGTTATCGGTTTACTAAAAAAACAACAGGCTACATATATTAACAGTATTATATATACTTCAAGCCTTTACTTATTAAAGAAAGCATTTTAACAGTTATAAAAATGTACATCTTTACTTGTTTGCCACACAACAACAAAAATCTTGATTCTATTACTCTCAGATGATACAGTCATACCAGTAATAACCATCTTATAAAACAATCACATATAAGATTGACAAAATCTGAATATTGGTTATACACTATAGCCATTACAATGTTTAACAAATTACAATATGACTCTCATTATGTTCCTCTAAATAGGTGTTTTATATAAATGGCTCCCCAAAAAATTGTTATAGTATCAGTGACTTGAATTACCTAAATAGGTAATACTATTCTGATTTTTATGTATAATATCTTAAAGATTGTATACTTATTATTAATCTATGTTAATCTTGTATATTGTGTTTGTGTTGGGTTATTCTTTAATCTATATAATCTTTCACGATGTTCATGTCAAAAATAATGTAAATAAAAAAATAAGGATATGCATTTAACAACAATCATGTTTGACAACAACAAAAATTATATTTAATATACAATCGTCGTTCCAAATCTGAATATCTATGAGATCTCTTTTTCTAATTTTTCAGGACGTTGAACAACTACACAACAGCATCCCGAATAGTTTGGGATTATTCAAGGTTTCACTTGGAGCATTCAATCATCTGGATTATTTGTGGGCTGTCGACGCACCTACATTGGTGTATGAAAAAGTGATCAGTTCAATGAACAAATATTGATCTTAGTAATCACCCAAGGAAGAGTCTGCATTGTTCCAGTATTCATTTCAATTACCCTACACGAGAGTTTTGCATAAAGAACTTAGTTACTGTAAGCATGTTTTAATGTTTATTTTATGATTTTGAATATCTATTGGTTTTTAAACTAAAATAAGGAAAAGTTCGCACGTCTGAATTCGATAACAAAGGTTAATCAATATTTCAAAATGACTTTAAACTACAAAAATAGAAAAAAAAGAAAAAGAAAGGGGGGAAAAAACAAGTTTTCTATTAGGGATGGGATCGTCATTGCTCTTGTACCGTTCTTAATAAATTAATTTTTTCTTCATGTTTCAACTAAAGACTTCTTTCTTTCTTTGCTCTTTGGGTAATGTAACAAGTAACTAATTGGTTGATTACGATTAAACATATTCTGTAAAGATATGTTCTTTAAATGAAAACACAAACACCAAGCATTATTCTGTAATTATTTCCCTTTATAGGAAAATGCACTGAGTGAAAAGGCCGAGACGGTAACGCTGTGGGATATTGTTGTATTTATACTATAGGCCTATATATATATACTGATCATTTATACTACTCGTATTTCCAATTTTGGTGACTATGATGACATATGATGAAGCAGTGGCGATAAGTCATGGTAATTAAATATCCTAATCCGACATTTATCAGACGACTAGGTAAACCATGAAAAACCAAGTTAAATTGGCCGGCAAACGGGGGTTGAACCTCCCGAATGCGAGCGCCCAGACGCTATCACCTGAGCTATCCCTTTGGTAAATGTTATTTTGTCTGTATGTTTCTGCACAGCAAATGAAATTATAATTACTTTAATATTCGTGGAATAATATACGAGCTATGTGGCCCAGATAGTAGCCTAAAGTTTTGGACTCGCATTCGGGAGGTCCCAGTTTCAAATCCCGTAGCCGGAAATTTCAAATAGTTATTTTATTTTATTTCAATTTTTAAATTATTTCCTCAATCGTCAAGATAAATTCCGAATTGGATATTTACTTACCATAGCTCATCCTCGCAAATTAAGCCTGTATCATATTCATAGAAAGTAATATCAGTTGAAATTTACTGAAATCATAAAACACACAACAAATAGAAAAAATGCTGAGCATCAATAGTTCCATGGCCTACTGGTATAAACACAAATCGTAAACTCCTGATATTGCTTGGATGCTCAAAGGAGTATAAATCAAGCTGAATTTAATATAGCCAATATCAAGTACGCAAAATAACGCTTTAGCGGACGAATCTAGTATAGCGCCGAGGGTGAAATACTGGATGAGTCCGATAAAGTTTTTGCGTACGTGGTGCTTACAATATTTTTTAGTAAATGTTTTCTAAATTATATGAAATGAAATAACTTGTTGGCTTAAAATTGTTGTTTTATGACCAAGTATATGCATAAATCCATGTTAAGGTTGGTGTGACTGGTCAATGCCATCTGGATTTTGTTTATAGATTGCCATAACGATTTTAAAGTACAAGGCCGATAAAACTGCATTTTGAATGCAGTTTCAATGCCCTTTTATGCAACTTTAGCGACCTTGGTTGCTAAAAAATGCAATTTTTCGGCGTGTTACTAGTCCGACAAGCAGCTGTTTTAGAGAGCGGGTACTAAAAATAATATAATAATAATTTACAGTTATGTAAAAAACCAGTATATCATATTATCAAAGAAGTAACAAGGTTTACACTAAACATTTTCTACATTACAAGAGTTGTACCAGAATCTCAATAATAAATATAATCAAGCTCAATAAATTCCCTAACAAAAAGAAAAAGAAAGGACACTGTAAATGTACTAACGCCATAGGTTCGTATTCTGCAGCCAGATCAGTCTTAGAACCAGTGCCAAGCTGAACTCCTGTAGGAACCATGACATCCATCATAACTTTCTGAGAAATTCCAACCTCTACCAAACGTGTCATTAGTACGTTAAATCGAGAACTTATAAGAAGGTTCTTTGTCAGTTTGATACTAACGGGAACCACATGTTCGAATGTTAAAACACGATGAAAAGTAGGCAAATTCTGTTTGTTACATCGACGGAGGATGGCGTACGTGAACAAACTGGTAATAGTAAAAAGCGCTGTATTAGGCGTATGTACGAAATACATAAGAGCATTTTCTACGTTTCTGAAGACGTAATATCTATTTTCTAGATTGTATGCCAATAACATGTCAAAATTAGTGCCCAAACAATCGAAAGCGAATGTGTAATTTAAGTCATTAAGTTCTTGTAAGGAATTTATTTGATACTGACAACCTGGATCCACTAAAAATGTAGTCACGTGTGTTTGAAATAAGGCATTCAAACATAGGGAAAAAATAATCCATGAGACAAATAGTATTCTTAGTAGAAAATGAGGTGGGATTTGTTTTACTCCGATTCCCAGTAGGATTGACCAAGCATATGATTAGCTATTAGAATATTGAAAAGTACTTTTTACTTTAGCATTTAAATAATTTGACGCAATATTGATACAAACAGCTACAAGGGCAATAACGAAACATATACTAACCCAAGAGTTCCAATGAAAAACTCTTATCATACTTGCCCATCTTGGGAATGGTTTAGCATGTGGTACAAAAATAGAATAGGCCTACTTAATGAAAATGTAGTTTACTAGTTTATTAGTAGAGTCAATACCGGAAAGAGAAGACCTAGTATAATTGAATAAAATATATTCTTTTCTTATAATCTAATATCAATTTTATTAGTCTTGCATCTATTCCATCAATTTTCCCTCTAGCATACTTATGCTTGCGAATAGTGAAAATAAACGGAGGTGAACTGTAAGTCAACAAATTAGGTTTGCATCCGTCAAAATTCTGAGGTCTTTTATCAGGAGCTAAATCGTTGTTTCTTTCAAATTTCCAATTTCCATTTTCATACACGAACTTATCTAACTCTAAAATTCCATGGAAGTTACCACATAAACCTGTTGGTCTTTTAAATGGATACCAACTGTGAGATAATTAAGACTCCTGGCTTTTTATTCTTCATAACTAGAATAACATCTTCAAGACCGTAGTAGGCCGTAAGTTCCAACAAGTATTTTGCTAACTTTTCACTCCCTACATCTCCAGTAACCAAAATTAGAAATTTACTATTAGATCTTCTCAAAAGTTTGAGAGGAGCTAGTATATAAAGTTTCAATACGTCAAAAGGTAATTTCTTATTATAAATAATAATGCATATAAAATTCCGATATCTGAAAATTGTTCTTTTACCATAGTAAGCTCTGTTTATTAAAAATCGGCCACTGATGTAAATCGAACAACTTTTTCAGAATTTTACTTTGTACATCTACTACAGGTCCAGAATGAAATTTAGCTTCAACATTTATTTGAAACCTTAATCTATTAAGTATTTCCGGTACAGTATTCTTATTGTCTTTCAATAATTCTTTAGGATAGAACATTACCCAGTAAAAATTATTATCGATTTTAACAGGACATCTCTCATCGCTCTGAAATACTGATACGCGTTTGTATACCTTGTCTGACATATAATGACTAGGATTTCTAATAAAATGGAACCTTTGCAAAGGAAAGCTCAACACTATTGTCTGATCGTCATTGAAGTATTTCTTACTGATTTCTCGGAGGACAGTACTTAAAAAGTCATGATCTTCAGGTAAATAGATGTATTGAAGTTATACAGAGAATACACCATTCAATTTGCAATATCAGCATCTGTGAAATGGAAACATCGCCACGGAATATTAATAATTATTATGAAGCCAAGAAGATAGGGCCTATGTATATAATACCAAGGTAAACAACTTAAACTATGTTGTAAAATGCGTATTATAAAACAATTCCACCTATTCCCTCGAATTTTGTTTCTATAAAATGTCTTTGTTACACTATCAGCTTAATAACAATGCCATCTCTAAAACCTTTTGTCAATATTATAAAACATCAATGAATGAATCAAATTGAACTTCAAAAGGAAAAATATTAAAATATTCTAGGTCCAATATTCTGTAGAACGATATATTTCGGCTTTTTATTCCGCCATCTTCTGGTCCTTCAGGTCTGAAAAAAAGGACCTGAAGATGGTGATATTGTTTCAATTGGTTCATGCTGTTATTGCCTGAGTCAGCATTATACCAAATATGCGATTTTGACCTTCTATATTTACTACTCTTGTGTAATGCATCTTACCTAGACCGATGTAATGATGTAATGTAATGATAATTATAATTACTAACAGTTTTAGCGATACGGAGTAGAGTGTGCCCTCACTTGAGATCTGGGTCATTGACGATTGAGCAACCGAAACCTTCTGATGTAATGCAGCGTTTCGTCGTGAAGCAGCACATATCAGAATCATAAGTGCAGGGTATGTTGTCATAGTCCCAAGCTGTTCCATGTGGGCGCAGCACAGTCAGAGTTCAATATACCGGTTACCTCATCAAAAGATGATGTACCTTAGCTGTAAATTATAATATACTAGAATGACATAATTATCACATAATATAAAATTTTTCATTGAATGGATCGTTTAAAAATTGAGGACTCTGATATTTGCGAGATAAGGAAGGGCCAACAGCTGGAAATAAACAATAATTGGAAATATTTTTTTTTTCGAGGCAGTTATAAGCAGGCTACAATGCAATTTCTATTAAATTTTCTTAAATTTATATCATGCATCACACCTACATTATTAATGCCGATATGGCATAATACAGGGCTACATAATATCTCAGACGAACTCAGATTATCCTAAATAAACACTTTATAAGTATAAAACACCATTTACATATGGGGGGGGGGGAATGAAAGCATTAAGGCATTTTAAAGCTCTTATTGTGTTGTTGTGCTCAATAGATAAAATAATTATGTAATACTTTCATGTAAACTTTTTTATAATTAGTTTTTGCCTAGGCCTTTCAGTTACAGCTACCGGTATGTTCAGGGCTTGCACTGAAGTTGGCCTATGCCTAGGCAAAATAAAATATTCTGTTCAGTTGTTATTTGTAATGCCTCACCTTTCTCAAGTATATGCCTATTTTATTGTCTACTGTCCATAAGGTAAATTTAAATTAAATAACCAATTAGTAAACAAGTTAAAAATAACGTTAAAATATTCGTTATTTAATAACGTCAGGTAAAACATTAGGGTGCATAATAATACTTACATACTCAATGGTAGTACATAATTTCTAAGTAAGGTAAAGGAATATTACCTATTTTATGGAATCCGGAGCTTCATTGCCGCACTTACATGAGATCACCATTCAACCCTATTCTAACTCCATCCAACCAAATCCTACTTCCCTTAAATCTATTCTAACATTGTCCTCCCACCTACGACTATGTTTTCCAAGTGGTAACTTTCCTTCAGGTCTCCCAATCAATATTTTTGAGGTATGTCTTTCTTACCCCAACATCGCGCAACATGTCAAGCCCATTTCGACCTCCAAGATTTAATTGCCCTTATTATGTTCGGTGAAGAGTACAGACTACGAAGCTCATTATTATCCAGTTCTCCAGTCTCCAGTCTACTCTAACCACTTATTCTAATATAATATACATGCTTGACATCTTCTTTCATATTGCATAGTGGACATATTTCTTTCATTGTTTTCTCTAATGTTTGTTAGTTTGCAGGTACCTAATTTCCACCACGCCAAGCCCTCTCTGTTTCCTTCTCCTCTAAACTCCGTGGCGCTATATCCCTGAAGGGACAAGGCTTACCACCCGACCGCTGCATCATCAACCATAAGAAGATGGCAGGATTGGGTAGCATGTGGTCAGCATGCCGACACCCACGGCCGTATGGTGGTTTCCACGACCGGAGCCGCTACTTCTCTATCAAGTAGCTCCTCAATTTGAATCACGAGGCTGAGTGCACTCCATTCCAGACCTCCCTACCTCAGAAAAATCCGAGGAGGTACCCGGGCCGACGGATCTGTAGTTAGCGACACTAACCACAAGACCACGCCGGCGGTCATCTCTTTACTCCTACAGTTAAATAAGTTAATTTCTGTAATTCGTTGTACTTTTATTTCACTATAACACTCTAGCGATTTAAATGTTATTTCTCAAAAAAATTCTTGTCCAACAATATCATTGCAGCGGTTTTTTTTTTTTAAATTCACATAATAAATATTAAAATATTAATATTTATGGAACCCTTTCCCAACCAAAATAAATTGAAACCCATTTTATTAATTTCCTCTTCTTAATCTATATTTTTATTAAACTTCACTTTTATGAATAAACAAACACTTTTTTCTTTGATATGCTGTTTCACTTATTTTCCGTAATGTGATTAACAAATTTTATTTTCTTTACTAAAAGTAAACTTTTACTGCTGTGAATGCTGCAATATTGGCAGAGTTTCTGGCACTCGTAGAATTTTTTTTAACAGAAGATCTTGCCCTTACGTTAATTAAGTACAGCTTTCTCTCCCAATAGTTCCAGTGCATATAATATTACATGTAGAAAATGTAAAGAATAGTTGGAAGATGAGACAAAGGGAAAGCTGTTTTCTGCAATCAATTAAGCCAAATGCAAGATAATTTTGAGAAAGCGGGCGAGGTATGATCTGCTATTTGTCACAAATAATTCGAACACACAATAGGGACCCAGAAAACGGTGGTACATATGACAACAGCTGAAAACTATATCTCACATGGTAAAAGAAGTTTCAGATGTGTCAAAATATCAGATTTTAAAAATGTATTATTTTATTTAAAACTTTAATTTTCTTCAACTTCAAAATAAAACAAAATTCCTGATCTATTAAAAAAAAGTGAGAGAACTTTAATCATGAGACAAAATTTTAACTACAGTTTCTTGTAGAACAATTTTCCGGAGCCCTTCAAAGAAGGCAATTTGGAAAGAGAAATTAATTGACAGATGATACTAGGTAGGCCTACAACATTTTGAAAAGTTGCAGGAATATAATTATGTACCTTATCAAGATGACCGGTGCTTCCTACTAATAGTTAATCGACAATTTTAATGTTTAACGATTTTTACAAACTTGGTTAAAATTAAAAGGAACTGATTTCTTTCTACGAGAGCTTTCTCTGGTATGTAAAGAAATGCAGCAAGCAGATGCGTTATAAGATGAAGGGGAAAACAAATGTTCTGAAAGGAAAAGAAGGGATTTTACTTTGTTGTTATTACACTCATCCATATTCAACCTGGCTACACCTCGTTATTCAAAACTTTACGATCTAGAGGTTGTGCGTGAGCTGTCTGAAAGTCCACCCTCGCGCCTCCTCGTCTTCAGTTTAGAAAAAGGTGCGTAGGAATTTTAAATTGTGTGCGTGTACGCGTACGTGAGGTGAAGTTTCACACAACACCAAGTTTCTAAATCTCCCCTAGAAGTCAGGTTTTCCTCATCTTCTGGTAATGTTACTCCGGCTTGGACTAAAAGAGCTCATTTTCAAAATCGTGACGTTAGAAAAGGTAATAACTTATTACCCGGAAGTGAAGCAAAACGCCTTTCCTATTTGGGTAGATATATTAAAGAGTTAAATAGAGATAAACATGTTTTGCCTGTTTTGCCTACTTTGGCATCTGTTCCCTATTTTAAAGATTAAAGCCTTTTTTTATGTCTTTTGGATCGTTATGACTTTTTCTATGATTATTTATACATTTAAAAGAGAACATAAAGAATTTCAAAGTTTGAAAGTAAAAAAGGGTTGCACAATTAATGAGATGATACATTCACGTCACAAAAAGACTTATTAATATTAAATATACTCCAGTCACTTCCATGATGAAACACTTTCTCTCTGACAGGGGGCTGACTATGATAATTGACACCTTGAAAAAACATCTTATTGTTACTTGTAATAAAGAAAAATAAGAGTAGGCCTAAGAACTGTATGTGATAAATAAGTAATTACAAATTTCTTTACAAATTTCTTTATAAATCATGCGTGATTTTTAACGACAGTTCAAAACCTTCTTTACTGAGTAAATAACATTTCAATAAACTTTTTTAATAATGGTTACGGCTGTCTCTTTCCAAGAGGGTTTTTTTTTTCATTTAACTTGATTTTCTCCGCCTTCTTAATTGTTATGCATATAACATGCAGTATATTTTGTTTTAAAAACTGTAAGATAATGTATACATAAAATTGTCTATAATAAACCGATCTTGGTAGGCTGTTTCTTCTTGTAAAATCGGATAGGGCAGCTATAGTTATTATTTAACTCAATAATGAAGAGTGGGATTACTCTCTGTTTTGACTTTTAAAATGTGCCTACTTTAATTATAGTAATGCCTATTGTCGGTTTTTAACTGCCTTTTTGCTGCCTATTTTAACCAAAATAAATGCCTGAACTTTCGGGCTCTAGTAATAAGGAAATATTTTACAAATGCATTTTCACTCTTTTTGGGAGTTTATAGGAACGAGGTATTCTAACTGATGGCTATCTGTGAAGTTTATTTTCATGCTATCCGCATTAACATTTAAAAACATGTGATTTTGGTGGTGATAGATCTTTACTCTCTTGTTTATGGAAGCCTACAAAGATCGATTAAAATAAAGAGACATTTTGTTTAACGAAAATCTTTTAAAATCGAAAATTTCTTTATTTACAAATGTTTTATTACTTTATACTAAAGAAGGAATTATTCGCTCTTCGAAATATCCGTTTCCTGCTTAACATGTGGAATTCTGGGAGTGTATTTGATGTTTGAATAAACCAGAAGGGCGACGATTGAAATATGGAAAAATAATTATTTTAAATTTACGTTTATTTCTGTTTTGTTTAATTACATAAGTTTTAAAGGTTTACGACAATTTATTGGGATAGACATTACTAACGTCGAAGATCCTCTCTCTTTTAATTCCCGGCTTACTAACTTCTGAAGCAATTTCCTCTGACTTTCAGGAGAATTTCAGACGTTCAAAATGTGTAGGTTCATACATTTCCATAATATGCTTACAAAATATACTATAGGAAAAGCACACACGAGTATTTACAAAATAAAAACTCATAGTCCGTGCAGTCTATGTTGAATTTTCAAATGAAGTAAAACCAAGCATATTTTTTTGAAAATTTTTGGGCTTAATATTAAAATTCATAATACATTTTATTTCTAACTACATTATATCAAAGGTGTTCTTCCTTAGTTGGATGAAACATTTACTATGTTCGAGGGGACCTTATTATTGCCTTCTATGTTTTTTTTTAATGTTGCAACCAAATAAAATAGCACTTCCACAATTTTCACTTAAAATAGCAGGATTTACAAAATAACCTAAAATAATATATTATTTCGCTTATTTTTTCTTTATTATTATGATGATATTATCACGTTCATGGTACGCCTATTTATGTTGTAACTGCTGAATGGTAAGCACAGAGCACTAAAAGAAATGATGATGATGATGAGGATGATGATGAGTATAATAATAATAATAATAATAATAATAATAATAATAATAATAATAATAATAATAAAAGGAGAAGAAGAAGATAAGAGCAACGAGAATTAAAAGCAAACTTTGTCAACAACAGTAGTATGGCATTATGAAATGCGACAAAAATAATGGATAAATAAGTGAGAGAATGAAATATTTTGAATAATGCCGTTCTCTAAGTAAAATACTATCTGTGACAGGACTATTGGTTTTGATACTAAAAAAAGATGATAGACATTTAATTACAAGAACGCCCTGAAGATATTAAATGCTGTCCAAAACCAAAGGGTCAGAGCAGAAATAATCAATCTTTATTTGAGGTTTTATAAACATTTTCAAACAACATGTGAATTACCTTTTCTAGAATGTGATTCTGCTAGGAATAACATATTAGATTTTTGTATCGAGATTTTTAACGAAGAAAAAAGTTAATTCATTCCAGTAGGCAACTTTGCCCCTGGTAAAACTCTTCAGTGTAGTTAAAATCCTCCTCTCTCCCTCTGTCTACTCGCTTAGCCACGAGCTTGACAAATGAGAACGGATGTGCCTACAGGTCACATTATTCCCCTCTTGCTGGTTCAACCTTCCCTCCATTATCTAAGCCTCTTCTCCCGGCTCATTCTCATTTTTCGCTTCCCTTCGTTTCCAAAGATTATTTATTTTCTCTCCTCACTGGAATAATACAAATAATGAAAAAATCAGATGTGAAAGTCACATAACTTCCTCTGCTCAAATAAAAGTTAGCAGTATTCACACATCCTTGCACAGAATCGCAAGACACAATTTTACGCTAATTATGCTATAAATACCTTATAGCCCTTTCTTTTAATGTTGCAACTAAAAACGCAGGCTATGGACAAACAAAAAAAGAAGAAAAAGACAAGTGACTGCAAACGTTTATTGAACTTTCCGCCTTTAAGAATAATTTCCGAAATTTATCGAATATTCCCCTCAGATGTTTCTTTACTGTAAGCATGGTAACAATACATCTTTCTCATTTCACGTGCTTATCTTCTATCTTCTATATTAATAAAAGGAAGTGTCTGTCCTCCTTCGTCTGTCTGTCTGTCCTCCGTCTGTCTGTCCTCCGTCTGTCTGTCCTCCGTCTGTTTGTCCGCGATGCCCAGCGAAATCTACTCAACGCAGAGATCTGAAATTTTATACATAGGCGGACTAAAGGGTCGGAATGTGCACCTCGAAGCCGGAATTTTAATTTTCGCTTTCGTTCGTGAGTTATGAGTGAAAAACGGGCAGAAAACGTGTATTTATTGCGTTTTCGAAGCATGAGTTTTCAGTAATACAAATCAATTACACTAGGCTTTGGCTATTTTTGTCATTCCTTCGACATAAAAGCATCGCGATCTCTTGAATGTTGTAGCTCATGCTGGTCGATTCATTTGTTTTTAATGTCAAGGCACGCAAACATAATATGAAATTTTCAACCTACACCGAAGAGGATTATTATTATTATTATTATTATTGTTATTATTATTATTATTATTATTATTATTATTATTATTATTATTATTATTATAGGGATAATCAATATTAGCCTAAATGTGGTCAAACGTTGTTCGATTTGGACGAAACTCACTATACAGGGGTTTTCTGGGCCAAGGAACTCGAATCTGAGGTAGCTTTTACCAGGTGACGCTATCTAATCGTGATATGTAGTCCACATGATTTAGGTGTTAATATAATGATTTAACTATTATGCTCTTAATTTTTAATTTTTTAAATAATTATCGCGGGCGAAGCCGCGGGCACATGCTATCTTAAAATAATAAAAGGACGTGTTTGTCTGTCTGTCCATGATGCCCAGCAAAATCTACTGAACGCAGAGATCTGAAATTTTAAACATAGATGGGCTGAAAGGTGGGCGAATGCGCATCGAAGCCGGATTATTAATTTTAGCTTTCGTTCGCGAGTTGTGAGTGAAAAACTGACAGAAAATGTGATTTTAGCGCTGTCGAAGCATCAGATTTCAGTAATACATTTCAATGTTAAATCAATTGCAGTTGGCTATTTTTGTCATACCGTGGTAATAAAAGAATCTTGATCGCTAGAATGTTGTAAGCCCACGCCGGTCGATTCATTTGTTTAGAATGTCAAGGCCCGTGAAATTTTCAACCTACACGGAAGAGGGATAATCAACATAGACCTAAATATGGTTAAACATCGTTCGATTTGGACGAAACTCACTATACAGGGATTTTCTGGGCCAAGGAACTCGAATCTGAGATCGCTTTTACCAGGCGACGCCATCTAATCGTGACATGTAGTCCACGTGATTTAGGTGTTAATAAATATAATGATTTAACTATTATGCTCTTAATTTTTAATTCTTGAAATAAGTATTTATCGCGGGCGATCGCTTGATTTTGTAAGTCCATCCTGGATGATTCATTTGTTTAGGCCTAAAATATCAAGGCCCGAAGACATATGAAATTTTCAACCTACACGGAAGAGGGATAATCAACATAGACCTAAATATGGTTAAACATCGTTCGATTTGGACGAAGCTCTCTATACAGGGATTTTCTGGGCCAAGGAACTCGAATCTGAGATCGCTTTTACCAGGGGACGCTACCTAATCGTGGAATGCACTCCACGTGATTTAGGTGTTAATAATTATAATGATTTAACTATGCTCTTAATTTTTAGTTTTTAATTTTTGAAATAATTACCGCGGGGGAAGCCGCGGGAACATGCGGGCACATGCTGTTTGTCTATCTGTCCACGATGCCCATCGAAATCTACTGAACGCAGAGATCTGAAATTTTAAAAATAGATGGACTGAAAGGTGGGCGAATGCATCTCGAAGCCGAATTTTTAATTTTAGCTTTCGTTCGCGAGTTATGAGTGAAAAACTGGCAGAAAACGTGATTTTAGCGCTGTCGAAGCATCAGATTTCAGTAATACATTTCAATGTCAAATCAAATGCAGTTGGCTTTGGCTATTTTTGTCATACCGTCGAAATAAAAGCATCGCGATCGCTTGAATGTTGTAAGCCTACGCTGGTCGATTCAATTGTTTAGAATGTCAAGGCCCGTAGACATATGAAATTTTCAACCTACACGGAAGAGGGATAATCAATATAGGCCTAAATATGGTCATACATTGTTCGATTTGGACGAAACTCACTGTACAGGGGTATTCTGGGCCAAGGAACTCGAATCTGAGGTCGCTTTTACCAGGCGACGCTATCTAATCGTGGTATGTAGTCCACGTGATTTAGGTGTTAATAAATATAATGATTTAACTATTATGCTCTTAATTTTTAATTTTTGAAATAATTATCGGGGGCGAAGCCGCGGGCACATGCTAGTATAGAATAAGAGGCCGTAAATGTCTGCGTATTGAGTTGTCCACCAGGCAAGACAGAGTTCCCACAAACCCTTCAGAGATTTTTTTTTTTTTTAAGTTCAAGTTAAAGTTTTAGCTCTTGGTATAAGCACTCTATGTACAAAATTTAAAGGCACTCTGCATTTACAGTTTTTACAAATATGTATGAATAATCTATAACTTTATGTGTACAATAATAATTTTTATAAATAAAATATCAGTTTTAGGTATTTCTTTACAATTATTAAATCATTTTCTTTAATATTTAGGATAATTTTTCAAACAATTTTAGGTCATCAGAATCCGGGCCCAGATAATGACCCAGTCTTTGCTTTGAAAAGTGTAGTTCATCTACCGGGTTTGTGGCAGCTCGGTCGCTGACTGGCTATCCTCGTGGGATTATAAAATTACTTGGGGGCTTCGAACTTCGCAAAATATAATATAGATTTGAATACACAATCGTTAAATGCATAATGGTACCGTATCATATAAGTCACTGCCTAGAGATTCTGCGACCAGATTAGAATATAAAGAAAAGAAGAGGTGTCTTTATCACTTCTTTGCACGACTTAACTAATTAGTGATACTTACGAATGTTGTTGCCGTGGATCGTAAGTTGACATTCCCACACACAATCTTGTCTCTATGTGCGGTAAGAGTTTCCGTGCGGTAAGAATTTACTTACGGCACATCATAATACAAGCCTTTATGGACAAGGCCCTTCAGGACAAATATTCGGTTCCCATAACAACAAACACATGCGAATCACTTTCTGAAATAAACATCTATCTTCAAGAATGTATATACATAATATTTTCAGGTAATATCACAATTAATATAATTAAATTGACATAAATAATCATCGTGCAAAAAATAGCATGCAATACTCGTGCCGTAAGTGCATAACGGCACGAGGCGCTCGCGCCGAGTTTTTTCAAACTCTTTCCTCGATCCGTATGCATCGCTTACGGCACTTGTATCGCAATATGCTATAGTAGGTGATAAGGCAAATTTCGATAGACTGAGTGAACCAGGATGATTTCAGACTAATTCTTAAAGTTATTGGTCCAAATCGAAAGAAAAATATGAAGTAAATAGTAATTTCAAAAATGTGTCCTTTCCTTGTAAACAGTACAGACCATTAATCATGGAGCACACACCATTGCAGCATGCTGATCATATAATATGACCACCATGTATGGATTTAATGTTCACATGTACTAATTAATTGGTATTACCGATACAGCTTGGGACTAATAAGCCTCTTCTAATTAAATGGGCCGCCTAATTAAACAGCAAGAGCACAACCCTTCCACAATGTTATTATCACTGATTTATCACGTTCAGATACTGCAGCGAGGCTCAGCCCTGTCGCACAGCGCTTAGGCCCAGTTCATGATCTCGAGAATAACGCGAGAGAAAAAAGTTGATAAAGTATGGAGTTTTGCTACAAATTAAATACAGGCACATAGACTCCCCATCCGACTACTGCATCATCACCTCCATCTTTTGACTTCATTCGTAAATGGTAGGGTAGGGGATAGACAGGATGTGATCAGCATGCAGACTCTAAGGTCGATAGGGATGACTTCCTTGAACGACTTATCAAATTACTCTTTACCTCAGGAACGTTCTAAGAAGTATTGGGATCGAACCAGGCCCTCCAGGTTTGTAGAGATCTGTAATCAGTAACTGGACTATGGAGAGGGTCTATACCAAGAGTTCAAAAGTAAGAATTTCACAAACTTGTTCACTGTTTCTAAAAAAATTCCAGAACACTATGAGTTCTGGATGGTGAAAAATGAAGTCGACAATGTTTGATTTTAGTATACCAACAAAATTTCAAATAAAAATATGTTATTTTATGCTCTTTTCACAGTCTTCTGCATTCAGTTACTGTCCGTAAGTGGATGATATATTATCATGAAAATTTATTTGGTATTAAGTTATAGCTTCTCCTACAAAATCTTCCTTTAGTGGATTTTTAGAAGTTGTATAAGGAAAATGAACATTATAGTCTTTGGTTCGTGCGTCAAGGGAAAAAACTCCATAGCTTAATTTTGTGATAAATTAATTGTAATCTTCGTCTGAATATGTAAGATCGCGCATTGAAAGTAAATCTACTTTCGTTAGAGATACAATATTTGTAGGTGTTGTGAAATTATAGATTGCGTTTTTCCGAAGAAATGATTTGTTTATTATTAGTAATCTTTAAAATTAAACGAAGTATGTTATTTTTATCATAACTTACCTCAATAAGTACTCAAGTTTCATGAGAAAAACATAGTAGTAAATAGAGAGGTGTTTCATAAAACTTTAGTGCATAATGAGATAGGCTAAGTACAGGAAATGATTTTAACATCTCAGAGCGTAGGCCTACCTCTCTTTCCCCAATGAAATCAGTTTAAAAAAGATATCTCAATTACGGATGAACTTATACTTCTCTAAACAAAATGATTGAGGGAAAAATGGTTACCTCATAATACACTACAACATTACAAAATTACTACTGATAATACGAGATACCTCTCTAGACTCACCGATAGAGAATAAGTATTAGTGTTAGTATTACAGTAGTCCATAATGTCACCGAGGGGCACGGGCCTCTCTCCTGGGAGAGGTGGCTTGTGTCCGCAATCCCGGTTAGCCATTCCGGGAAGGATCTTCCTATTAATACTTATGCCTATAGTCTATCATTTATGGTCCGATATGTAGTCTATCATTTTTTTTTGTCCTATATATAATTCTAGCACTATATACTGTGGCTTTAGGTCTTCGCTTTTCGGTCGTGCACTTATTTCCTGCTCCTTGCTATTTACTGTCGTAATCCTGTGTTCTTGTTTTGGATTGCTGTCTTGACTAGAAGTTGTCATTTTCCTATGTCTTTAGCTGTGGTGGTCCATCTGTTGCCGAAAGTTGTCCTTAGTTCATCTGACCACCGTGCCCTCCGTCTTCCTACTTTCCGTCATTCAATATTTCAATTTTACACAATACTCGTATTTTACTTCCTCCCTATAAAAACGCATCCAAGAGACAAAATTAATTTATATAGGTCTATTGGTGGGATCCCGTTTGCTTATAGGAGACCGGCTAGCTAGAGTTGGATTATTCCCACAAAGTCTCTGGCCTTGAAGACAAACCCAGCCAGCGAGCTTCTCGTTACGTCTCGTTACCAAGATGCGCGAATTCGGTGCGCGTAAGATCAGTAAGCTACCGCTGGGCAGAGAGTGAACATCATGCCAGTCGTAGAAAATACTATAATAGTTGAGTGGAGGGTTAATGCCGCTGCGAGAGAGACAGACAACACGTGGAGTGGGATAGGAGAGCTGAGCCAATCAGGGTGCAGCTACCTCCCCATAGCCAGGAACTCTACGAGCGGTGAGACTCGCTCCTAAGGTATATACGTAAACACCCAGAGACGTTGTGGAGGTAATCCTACTCTACTATCCTAAAGGAAAGGATTATAGTACTCCACAAGAGTGCGGTGTCTAATGACCGCAATAAGAAGACGAAGAAATAATCATAATGATTTTAAAGTTTTTTGTATTATTGATATTTTCTCGCATTTATTTACTTTAAAGTACCGTACTTATCGTTAGACACTTGTTTGGAAAATATAGAATTAGACGGACTCCAAGTTTCCAAGTTCAGGCTTATGCATTTTATATCGCTACTCTTCAAAGCATTCAGTGTTCAAACGCCGTCCCTATAGCCTATATGGGACTATAAGCAGGCCGATTCAGTACGAAGTACCATATTATACTACCGACGATACCAGATACCTCTCTATACATATCAGTACAGAATAAATCCATTATCATTCCTGGCTACATATATCATTTTCCACAATTTCTCTTTACACAAGCACCCGAGAATTAAACATTGAGAGATAAAACTAATTTATATTGTTAGGATCACGCTGCATAACCTGTACTCTTCACCGAATATGGTAAGTTTAATTAAATCACGGAGGATGAAATGGACTGGACATGTTGCGCGCATGGGGGAGGAAAGACATATCTGAAAAATATTGACTTGTGACCAGAAGGGAAGAGACCACTTGGAAGACCTAGACGTAGGTGGGAGGACAATATTAGAATAGATTTAAAGGAAGTAATATTTGCAAGGGGTGGTTGGATGGAGTTAGCACAGAATAGGGTTGAATGGCAGGCTCATGCAAGCGCGGCAATGAACCTTCGGGTTCCATAAAACAGAAAATATTCCTTTAGCCTGCCCAGAAATTGTCTACTGCCATTGAGTAAGTGAGTAAATAAGCAAATAAGTAAGGATCTCGCTGTAGGAGATCGGCTAGCTACTATCCAAAGGAAAGGGTTATAGACTCATAGTACTCCTTAAGAGTGTATTGAAATAAAGAGGATCTAATGACTAGTAAGAGGAAGATGAAGAAACAATCGTCCTGATTTGAAATTTTTATAGTGGTGATATTATCTCATATTTATTTACTTTAAAGTTCTTATCCTTAGACTCTTGTTTTTTGAAAAGTATAGAATTAGAGGGACCCATAAATGCTTCCAAGTCGTGGCTTATGCATGTTATATCGCTACTCTTCAAAGCATTCGGTATTCAAACGACTATAAGCAGGCCGATCCAGAGCGAAACGCCATATTATACTCTGAATGGTGAGGACGACATTTTTCACGCCAAGGATCATCATTTGTGTGAAAAGACGGGAGAATATTGGAATGGGGAGGAAGTAATGGTTCTGAGCAAGGTTTTTGCCCCCCCCCCCCAATCTTTTAAACATTTTCGCTGACGATGTTCAGACCCTTCGAATACAGCACCCTTCTCCCATTCCAATACTTACACTAAATGAAGAAATATGATACCTAACAAAATTTTACAGCTAATATTGAGTACAGTCCAAATCTATGGAAGTTTATCAATAAATTCTGCCTACTATATGGACAAAACGTGGAGACGTTAAATATTCAACATTTTATCGCTCGGAAGCATTAGCATAAACTTTGAAATGGACTTTTTTCAGAATATTATGGGACACTGAGAACATATCTGTAAAGCCCTGTAACACAGTGGAATAAAATTTGTGGGTTGTTTCACCCACGAATGTTTTTCTCTTTCTCCTAGCCTATACTTTAGTCAAAGAAATAAACAGGAGAGTAGGCATATAATTTCTATTAGGGTGAGAAATTATTTTAAAATCCATTCGGTGGAATACAAAATTATCTGAAGAAAAGGTAAAGTATGGAACCGTTCTTCTAAGCAAACTGTGTGACCACACAACACGGGAAGAAAGAAATAAAGAAAAGATTAACGCAATAACACGCTTCTCATACAAATATATATAAATTATACCGGTAAACGAAAGTGAAAATCGCCTATCCATGTCTTTCCCTGTAATACCTATTGGGTAATCCCTGTATGATTCAATTATTTCACCGAAACCAACAGCAAAGATCTGCATGTTGGGGTGAATTTTTCCAAATGGAATGTTACTACCCATTTTGTATTAGGCTTTTTCAGTATAATTACGACACAAATTATGACAGAGAATATTGAACAAGGTTCTTGAACACGCTCACGGAGTTCAATTATTATTTTGCTAGCCTCAAAGTCCTATGCAAAAGTAAATGCTTCTTAAAAATCCCTATAATCTCGATTATGTCCCATATAAATAACGACTAAATTATCAAGGCATTTGTTCATCACCTTAATGTTGTCAATACCTCATCATTCCGCTCCCCCTATTGATTCTGACTTCTATCCTTGTTGACTCAAAGGTAGGCTATCAAAAGTGGGTTTCATAACTTTATTATTAATACCACCGTGGAAGTACTGAATTGAAGCACAGCATACTATTTGGAGAATAAAGGAAAAGTTTGTAGTGCTGTAGAGTTTAGGGGAAATATTTAGGTTTCCAGTCTTACGTTTGTAGGCCTACAATTATTCCTACTTAGTTATATTGTGTTGGGCATAAATATCACCCTTCAAGTTTAGACAACTAACAAGAATGAAACTTTTAAACGGTAGGATGGGCTGGTATTTTTTTTTTTTTTTTGTTTTTTCTTATAAACGGTCCTGAAGTAAGCAAAAGCAACTATGACCTTTCATTCTAGCACATTATTTCTTAAAAGTGAAACAGATTTTCTTGTTTTGGTTAGTTTAGCCTCAGTTCTAAGAGTCTCATCCCACTGTCTAAATATTTTCGCGCCGACCTTAAACAATCTTATTTTATAAATGTTAGTTGATTTTGCTTCGTGTTTTAAAATTCTTGTTACCACGTGACGCTCATAAGGTAAATCTACTCTACTACTTAACATCGCCAGTAGGCTGCCTAGTAAGCTGTTGGATAGACTAGGTCGTTATATTCTTAAATGGATTTTTTTTCTGTTTTCAGTAGGCATTACAAAAGTTATGCGATATCATGCAATGATGTAAATGATAATACGTATAATTACACAACACTGTTGCATCTCAAATCGGACTGCATCTCTTATCTCCCTAATTGAGAATAAAGATTTCATATTCAGCAAAATAAAGGCTTGATAGGTTTGACTTAATGATAAGACTCAAAATAAATATTGATTAATCTATATTAAAAATGGGTCAGTTCCAATGAAATTTGCAATTAATTGAAATGTGAGATATTATTTAATAAATTGTTTATGTTTGCCTATACATAAAATATAATGCATTCGCTGTTACTGCTATTAGCTAATGGTTCTGGACTAGATCGGGTGATGGGTCAACACTTTCTCACAAAAACTAAACCATTGTGTTGCCTTGGGGAGAACTTGTCCATGATACTCAGGAAAAGTATCCATCAAATGCATGTCAGGTTTATCAGGAAATGCACTTATCCTTCACATGGAAGGAATCCATCAAGGGAATTTCAAATCGCTTCAGTTTACTAAGAGGTATAAGGCGTCCATACATTGCTACTGTTAATGTATTCAGAGAAATTAGCATTCATAAGATTAGCAACCTCTAGTTGTTAGGATTAGGATCCACAAACTATACCCAGTAGGATTTATAAGTATACTGACTGTATACTGACTGACAGCTCATCAATCACTTAAGGATTTATCTATTTGGCTGCACTATGAACGATCTGCCGTAAAGTGAGATACCGGTACTGCTAGATCTATTCAGGAGTCCCATAAGCATGGCCATATAAAATCCTCCGCTTCTAGACATAACACCACCACATCTTAGAATTTTAAGATCCACATATAAGCTCCACGATGACTTACTTGTCTTGGATAATAAATAATCAGTGATCGATCAGTTATTTATATATAGGTCTAGTATCAAACGATTTGCCCTCCGTGAATGGGTAAAAATGTAAAATTCAATTATTACAAAGGTGAACTAAAGTGAACTTACAACATAACAAATCAACAGTAGCGAAGGAATAAACTAAACCGTGATTTATGGTGACAGATAAGTACGGGTTCACCAAGAAAAGTATAAGTTATAAAACGATCTTTCACAGTTTGAGAAATTACCTACTATACAGTATCTCTATATGTGTTCTAATTCACAATGGAAATGTAAGCTAAAGCATTGGAATCAAATGAGACTGTAGACTGAAATCAAGAACTATTAAATTAAATCTACAAACACGAGCCTGTGACATCCATGCACTCACAAAAGCCGGTTTTCAAACAAGAGCTAAGCTAAGTTGGCTTAGCTTAGCTGACATACTGTGCGGGATTTCATATGTAGTTGTGCCGACACAACTACATATGAAATCCAGCACAACTACATAACTTAGCTTAGCTCTTGGTCGACAGCCGGCTAAATGCTGTCGAGACTGAACCCCAGACCTTGGGCACAGAAACCCTACTTCATACAGACTTCATAAACACTAGGCCTATCAATAGACATTTACTTCTATGACTGCTTTCTCAGAAATGTCCTTAATTTTTTTATTATTCTAATGTTTCTTCAACAATGGAGAATGTCAAGACAACGAATGAAATTTAACCCTTTCAGAACTCAATTTATGTAGTGATATAAGTAATCATCAAATGAACTCATCACTTGTCTCTAAGTTTGAAATCTATGAGGAAATTTTCAGTGAAATAACTGATTTATTTCAATGATAAATCTAGCTCGTGGAACAAAACTCCTCACATTTTGTGTTAAGCAGGACTCAATTGATATTATATGTTACCTCTGATTTTGTACAATGCTTAAGGTGACGAATTTATACGTCATTAGCAGTGAAAAGATCAAGAACACAAAATATTTAATGAATAAATATTGTAATAATTTCGACATACCATTACGACATTTAATTCGGTAAAAAATGATAATCAATGAAGATAACTGCAAATAAAATTTAAGCCTGTATATGCAATATTAAGTTCACTACTATTATGGTAATTCGATATGTATAAATATTGTATAAAGGGCACAGGAAAGAACAGTAATGTCGATGGTCCTAGATTTTCTGACTTATTGGAAAATTTAAACCTAATTCCCTAAGAGAGAAGAGGGAGGGAAAGAGAGTGAGGGTCGAAGAGGAAGAGAAGAAGAGAGAGAGTAGTATCAGGAAATATTTCACACCCTGCCTGTGTCTTCTTTCCTGAAGTACTTCAGTTTCTAAAGTTCAGTAGACAATAAACCACCATTTCGTGTATGCCCTGGGTGGAGTAAAAGATCTGTAGAAATATCTGATTCAGAAAGGTCTTGTTGTAGACTTTGGAGAAGTCCGCCAACAATTTCCAACTTGGCCTATCTCATATTGAGCCTACTGTTGATGGCGAGTTTTTTTTTTTTGGGGGGGGAGAGATGTAAGAAAATGAACATCAGAGTAAGCAATATATTGCTAAGTAGACCAAAATAATATTCAGGAGCCACAAGGTAGTGGACAAAACTACAAAGTGACGAGATTAAATTTGTATGCGGATCACTACAATGTTAGTGCTACATGTCATATAGCATTAGTTATTAAATTACGCAGGATATTTAGCTATGAATCAATGACCAATCCAGTACAAAAATATATGTGGAATTTCAACCAATCTCAAGCGTCTATCGTCATAATTCTACAGTTTTATTTTTATTACTTTCATTTTATCGTGCCTACGTGCAATTGTTATTACGTAAATTCGCTGATCATTTAAACATCCTTTATTTAGTATACATTATAGATATATTACATATATATATTATATATAGATACATTCATTACTGACGACCGAATGAGAAAAAGCACATGAACAGAACAAGGTGTGGTGCCGACAGAGCATACAAGCCCTCGTCTCTCGCTGGAGGAAGATCATAGAACGGGACGGAGATTTCGTGGAAAGTAGGGAGTGTAGAAGAAACATCATTCTTTCTTGTGTGTAAGTTTCATTGTGTTCAATAAATAATTGCTGAAGAAAAAAAAAGTGGTGCATTACTATCTGGACGACCCTCGTATACAGGAAGGGAATGTCTTCAGGGAGACATTTTAGAGAGGTAGGTCTCCAGAAGAGCTGCAACAAATGCTTCACGAGCTAAACAAGATCGGCAATTCTGTCGGCCTCTCCATGAACCACAACAAGACTAAACTAATGACTAACGGACGCCAAGACGCGTGGAAATGCAAGGGACCGAGATACAGTACGTCGACGATTACATCTATCTGGGACAGCTAGTATCATTTAATCACAAAATGGACAATGAGATAAAGAGACGAATAGCTCAAGCGTGGAAGGCCTTATGGTCCATCAAATTCTTGGTTCTAGATAAATCTCTAAACAGGAAAGTGAGACTAGATGCACTCAACACTTGTGTCCTCCCTGGACTGCTATATGGATGCCAAACATGATCTCTTACAGACAGACAACAAAAAACCATTGAAGCATGCCAAAGAAGAATGGAGCGAAAAATACTGAACATATCACTGAATGACAGGATCTCCAACAAAAAACTACAAGCTATCACAGCCTCAGAAAACATCGGACAACGGGCTGCAGAGACAAAATGGAAATGGTGCGGACATGTGGCGAGATTCAGGGACAACAGATGGGCGCAGATAACCACTATGTGGGACCCCTACGCCGGAAAAAGGACACCAGGCAGACCAAGAAAAAGATGGGCAGACTACTTCAAAAAGAAAATTGGGGTGCATTGGTCCAGCGTCGCCCGAAACAGAAGTGCATGGAAAGAACTGGGACGACTAAAGAAGAGCAATGAACTGTAAAAATGACTATATCCTCAGTGAATTAACTCAAAGTACAGCCTCTCTCACGTGGAATAGCTCACCACGTGAGTTATTAGTATGAGCTTTCCCTCTTGTAGGAGGCCCTAGCCCTTTAGGGACACAGCAAGCTCATTCATTCATTCATTCATTCATTCATGTGAGAGATGTCTTCGGGGTGATATGTAGTCTTTGTGATGAGCAGCTTGTTTAAAATGCTAGAGTTGATTAGACATAGATATCTGAAACATTTATTAGTTCAATACAACAATAACTGACAATAGTAAAGGTTGAACATATCGGGTATTGTGACATTACCTCCTACAACTCATCTGATTTAATGCAGCGGAACCTTTCATTACGTTAAATTAATTTATCATTGTTTGTTGCTACAATATTCAGTTCTCTGGAAAAAGCTGCTTGGTGTTGCTCTCATATTTGGAAACGTATAAAATTAGCATGAAACTCACTATTAACTTAGCGAAGTTCCATTTGCACTTTAATTATCCACGGGAGATCATTAATTAGTATCTCATTATTCCTTCATTAAGAGGAAATTGCTTAATTATTACACCATTTCACGCGTCAGAAGGCAAGCAGCCTGTGTTCGAATGTATGAGGAGTGAATGGGGTTCGGATAGTAGCAAAGGAGAATAATCCAGCTGGTTTATAAATTCCAGATTTACGTAAGCTTTGACAGTGAGGAAGAAATCGAAAAGGTAAGAACTTGACATGACCTTTTGAATATATATTTTCCGCAAAACATTGAATTTGCCAATACAACTCTTTTATTCATGTTCAACTATCAATTCAGTTTAGAATTTATTAACTTCATCCTATCACAACCATCTATGACTACAATACTATCGAAAAACCTAGCTCGCTCTCTCTTTCTCAAGAATTTGAGTATGAATATGAAATTTACAATACTATTTCCTGGCCGATTAATTTTTTTAAATTTAAACCGGCCATAGGCCAATTTTTCTGAAACTTTTTCCTTGTGTACCGCTTGATTATCTTGTTTTTAATGTTATTATCACATGAACACCCATCCCGAGGTGGGACTCGAACACGCAGCCTCCTTCACCACGACTCCAAAGCAGAATACCTTAGCTACTGCGGCTAGGGAGACCGGCAAACCGGTTAGTAGAGTATATGGAACGTACTACAGGCTTACATTAAGAATATTTCAGGAATAAAATTAATGATTTATACTAACGTTAAGGTTCATGAGAACAGCGAATTAACTGATTGAGTGAATAGACAGGCAACATTCATGCATCGACTAAGATAATTGATATATTTTTAAAAGTAGCGAGTATATTGCAGAAGGCCTAGCTGGGTATGGATCTGTGAGATTTAGAAATTAAATATCGCACTTGGCAATTATATATATATATATATATATATATATATATATTAATAAATTTCATTTTCCACTAGTACTTATTGATTTTATGTATATGAGCAATTTTTCCACCTTGTGCACTAGTAATAGGAACGAGAGAATTAGATGAATGTTGAAAAGGAATCAATTATATAATCTTGATAGGCTATACGTATTGGAAATATATAATTACAATACATGCATAAGAATATAATGCAATATTACAGTTACGTTATTTTTAATATTGATATCAAACTAAGTTCTGAAAGACATGGTCTAAATTATACTATATACAGATATAAAATGAATTAAAAGAACTACGTACTGTTAGCATACAGCTCCTGAATTTGTAATATCGTCATGTAATAATAATAGTGAAGTTTTTTATGTAATTTGGGTGAATATGGTTACCTTGGGAGTTGATAATAATACAATAATTCTAGTTGGTTTATATGTAGATGTGATTTAATTTATATATATATATTAAAGGCATTCAGTGAATTTCGAATACTTTCTTTTGCTCATAATTTAATAAGAAAATCCTGTATAATTATTGAGTATTTATATTCAAACATTGGGAAGCAAGGAAGGTAATTGCTTTCTTATGACGTCTCCCAAAGATTTCATATTCTGCAAAAAATTAATTCTTGGATTTAATTCAAGAATTAAAACAAAATATATTTTTAAAAATCGTCTTCAAATAGAGTCCTAATTTTAAACTTAAATCTAAATCTGGAGTAGTTTTTATCTCTTTTGAAATTAATAGTAAATATGGAAATTTTGGTATAATATATGAACAAATGATCAAAGCCTGTACTAAAAATTAAGCTAAAACATCTATACATTAATTAATGCTCATGAATAGGAAAATGTTCTGGTTCATGGTTTTTCCATTTTTCTGAAAAATACAACCGTGATGGGTGATTTTGTCACAGGCGTTATTAATGAATTTTTTCCATTTTCCAAAAAAGTAACTGATTTCAGCAATGCTACATATATGTAGTTTACAACAAACTATTTATAAAGAGGAGCAAAGCAGTGAAAGAGTTTTAACATCGTGTAATCTCTGACATTTCTCTGATATTTTGAAAATTATATTTTTTTAATATAAAAAATAATTTTAGGGAACAAAAAACATAAAATTAAGTTTTAGACATAGAAGTATGATAGTTTTATGAGGTAGGTTGCCTGGTAAAAAGCTAAAAAAATGTGGTTACAATATTAGGAATTTGTCCTCAAATGTTAGGGCCTAATACATATCTTTAAAATGCGTGCTTAGGATCGTATTGTGAAAATTTCGTTAAAATCGGACAATATTTAAAATTGTCAAAAAGAACAGTACTGAAAGTTTTAATTTATGGACCAATTTTTTAAAAATTGACATACTGTAGAACAGCAGTAGAGAATGAATCAAGAGCAGCAACCGTAATTTTCTTTCTTCAAAAAGTGAAAATGGTCAACCCTGAGCCCTTAAAATGAGTCAATCGTAAATCAATACCTAACGGGAATAATCTACTGGAATTAATTTGTAAAAATAGGATGCCTATTTTCATAATTATATATCGGTATTTAAATTAAGTGAAAGTTTAAAGGTACTATTTAGCCTGTAATACTACGTTGTAATCAGAAGCAATTAAGCCCTACGTTTATAAATTAATGATTTTATACGTAGATAGGAAGTAAGAAAATTAGTTGAATATCCTGCACTAACAAACAGTTGTCTTCCTTTTATTCGATCGTAATACGTATAGGCCTATTCATAATTTCACATTCAAACAGGATTTCTGATAGTTGGTGATTCAATAGATATAATTTAGAATTAGGTAACTTCCTTACCTCATTGTTAAATACTGACGGAAGAATCTATGAACAAGTAATATCCACCAGTCGTCATATTACCGAGTACTGATATCTTAACTATTATTTATCAGCAGGCTTACACAAGAGTACAAACAGTATCAACAAGAAGTAACACGATACGCCTAGAGTAATGTGGTGACTAAAGCATACTTAAAAGAAGAGCATTTGTGAATGTGTTACAAAATGATATTTTCCCCTATAAATTAATGAATGTATAATTTAATTAATGAATCATGAATTAAACAGGTAGATCTATTAAAGCGTAACACGTTTGTAGGATTCCTATAGCCTATCTGAATAATACCAAGATATTAATTTATTCTTTGTGTAGGTTCTGAAACTTCTTATAGTAGGCTAGACATCTTGTTGATCGATCTCGAATTAATCGTCTAAACAATATATACTATTTATATACCCGTAGGTCTAATTCTCCTACCGGTCCTAATTCTCCTATGAATCTGGACTCATAATGACCAATTTAAGAGAGAGGCCACTGTACATTTTTGTTTGTTTATTTAGTTATTTATTTATATTTGTCATGATGCTATAGACTAACTACAGCACAACACTAACACAAACTACAAGATTAGTAGGCCTATTGACAAATAGTAAATAATAAACAACGTTTTATACGATATAAAACAGAAAACATCAGAATGATTTATCTATTACTGATAGTTCAATAAAGTCATACTATTATAAAAGGGATGTTTGGAGAATGAATATGGGAGTGATTCCCATGTTTGCCCATATCTACTACAACCTCACCTGTATAACCATATCAAGCAGACATAATTTACTACCGGTACCCAAATGAACTAGTGGTTGAGGCGTTGCGGTACAAGCCGGAAGGTCGCGGGTTCGATCCCCGATGAGGTCGTTGGATTTTTCTATTGGCCTCATCTTTCTGGTGGCACTATGGCCCTGGGGTCGACTAAGCATCTAACAGAAATGAGTACCAGGAGCAATCCTGGGGGTAAAGGCGGCCGGTGCGTAAGGCTGACAACCTTACCAACTTCACGTGCCAAATGTATAAAATCTGGGAGCCTCAACCTCCTGGAACCCTCTGGGCCTCCATGGCCTGTATAGGGAACACTTTACTTTACTTTTACCCAAATGAACACTTTTTACCGCAAGATGAATATTTCTATTCTAAGCCACACTTTTCTCAGGAATCCCTGAAAGCAGTAAAGGCATTTCCAAATAGATAATTGAGTTTAATATTTTAAGTGGAGCACTGCGTATTAATATTGTTGATATTCGTGTCAAAGGAATGCAATTGTCGAATCTTGGAAAAGAAAATTAAGTTTAAAATTTTAAGTGAAGTACAGGATTATTAATTGATATTTATGTCAAGATATGCATGCAACTGCAAAATCTTGGAAAACTAACTTTTATTAATATGAGATAAGGTCAAACGAGACATCAATATATGCGTGTTGTTTGCGAAACGTGGAGTTTTCGACAAACCTCACAGATGCCACTCACTTCAACCGGTCACGTGAGCTCACTGCCCTCATACTTCCTTAGTTTCCTCTTTCCCTGGTACAACGACGCTCATCTATTTCAACCTTCTATGAAAAAAATGAAAACAATTTCTTCCACTACAAGATAGGTGCGATAACGATCATATCATTAAACATTAAATTACATACCATGTGAAAATATTTATGGCAAAAAAAACATTCTTTTTGCTACTGCTTTCTTGTAATTATTGTTACTATATTTTAATAATTTTACTATATTAGGAAAGTTTAGGTAGGCCTAGAATTAAATGGCAGTCACCCGATTTTAGCCTTACGCAGATGATGTTTGATTGTTGTGCGATGACATAAACACAATCGAGAGAAATGCAGAAAGTATTTACGATGCCTGCAGGAATGTTGGATTGGAAATTAATACAGAAAAAACTAAGAACAGTAGGCCTATATGATCATGGAACGTCAAAATAATTCTCTACAAAATATTAGAATAGCCGGTAAATCGATTGAACAAGTGGAAAAATTCAAATATCTGGGAGCAATAATTACAGACACAAATAATGTTAAGGCAGAAGTTAAGTGTAGGCTCAAATCAGGAAATGCTTGTTTTTATGCAGTTCAGAAACTCTTTATCTTCTCGTCTTCTGTCCAGAAATCTAAAAATAAAGATTTATAAGACTACTGTATTATCCTGCCGGTTGTGTGTAATTAAATCACGGAGGATGAAAAGGGCTGGTCATATTGCGCGCATGGGGGAGGAAACACATACTTCAAAAGAATTGACTGGGAGACCGGAAGGGAAAAAGACCACCTGGAAGACCTAGACGTAAGTGGGAGGACAATATTAGGATAGATTTAAGGGAAGTAGGATTTGCGAGGGATGACTGGATGGAGTTAGCACAGAATAGGGTCGAATGGCAGGTAAGCTTGGCAATGAACCTTCGGGATCTATAAAATAGATAATATTCTTTTAGCTTGCTAAGAAATTTTTTATTGCCATTGAATAAGTAAATATATTTTAATAAAGAATAATTTAGTATTTTGCGTGTAATTCTTTGATTGTTTAACCAGTAAAACTGGATTGAATTTGAAGGCGTGATTGATAATACCATATCCACAAATGGGCGTGAGCGAACATCAGTAAATGCCTACTTTTGAAACAGGGTGGGATTAACGTATCCTGCCGCCCCAGGCAATAGCCTATACATCGCGAGACATTCCTACTCCCGTTCAACGCGTGCAATTTTGACAACCTCGAAATTTCTAATTTATGGATCAATTGTTGATAAGAATATAATTAGCAAATTATCAATGAGCTAAAAGCTGAAGTTTAGCTCTTAGAATAATATTTCATACATTATAGTATATTATGCAATTCGTGTAGCAAAAAATAAACAAAACCATTAGAGCCGATTTCGAGAAAATCGACAAAAATGACATTTTCTTCATGCAAATTGATTGTAAAAAGGAAGAGAAAGTTGTTCCATACTTCGAACTGCATCCCCAAAGGATATACAACCCAAATAAAATCTCATATAATTCACTCACATAAATTTCTTTGGTTAGGCATGGCCAATACACCGTTCTCACGTCACATTTTGATTTAGAAAGAGAGGCCGTATTGCTGTTCAGTTATGTTGTGATCTTTTTAGCTGTTAATATTTTTATTGCTAAATGTTTAATTTTATTATGATGGATGGTTGGTTTGATTTCTTTCTGCTTTTCGCCCGTTTTCAGGGGGCCTTGCATTCTCTTCATTATTTTTAAGGACAGTTGAATTTCTCTACAATATGTTTTTTATATTGTTAGCTTTCTTCTTTTCTTCTTGTTTCAAACATTCCTTCTTCGTCTTCGCCATTTTTAAATCCTCTTAAAGGATCATTGTCCATATCTGGACTTAACTAGCAGTGGTTTTTTAACGTCATAATTCCTTATTCTTCGCTTCCTGCAAGTTAAGGCTTCTTTATAATTGATATTAATTGCACAGAAGCAATTTTTCACATTTATTCGTCTCAGAAAAGGCTGGATTCGTTTAGTGCTTCCACCAGGCATTTCTACATGAATTGACTATCTTGATTATGACCTGATTTGGACTTCAGGACTATTTTTGAGGTAATATTAGCTACGAAAGGAATCTTATTACCTAGTGAGTGCATTAAAGCTCTAAAATTATTTCATACAGCTAATAATATTAAATTGATTTTATTGCAACGTAGCTGTATCTACTTTAACACGCAATATAAATTCATTAACATTATTATTGCGCATTATTTGGTGAATTAAAATATCACAAGATTGACTGTGAACCTTAATACGGCATATAATTGGTACATGTGTGTATTTCATTGTCATTCACATAATTTTATTTGGAATATTGACTCCAAAGGTCCTCCGGAATTGTTATTAAATATATTTTTAAATCAGCAAGCTCTTTCATTTACTGGCGGAATCAATCATCCCTGCTTATAAGAAGACTTCAAGACGTCGATGAAATTTCCAACGAGTGTTTGTGATTCAAGAAGATCAAAGTGTCAGTGTTATCTCACCTATGGTTTATTTAGCTTATAACCTTGTTATCGTTCATTCTAAGCGAAATGTATAGCGTGTGTACAATCTTTATCACCCTTAATTAATTTAATTGTTTTTACAGTCCACTGTCTACGCACGTTATACATTTTTTGGTACCTCCGAGGCCGGATAGAACCACAATATTGTAACACGCATTGTAAACCTACACTCGTTCTATTCCGCCCGTAGTAAACTTTATTGAGATAATTCAAGCTGTTGGTGTTCCGCAATTCATGCTGTTTGAACACAAATATCATTCAAGCAAATAATTGACTTATTTGAAGCACAATTGACATTCCTGACTTAAGTCAGTTTGAAGTTTCTTATTGAAAAGGTAATTTTAATCTCATATTAAGTGCTTCTGCCTCCGTGTTTTAATCTGCACGTGTGAGGCCTAACATTCAGACAACAGCTCTTCAAACTAATTTGTAAAAAGGGTCTGTTATTATTTACATAATTGCACTCACCTTTGTGAATCCATGTACACACACATTATTGTCCCATTTTGTCTAACCGCGGGCAACTAACTTTAGTGCTCAATAAGCTCTCAGTGAGTTCAATTTAAGTCATAAACAGTGAATCACGTTAAGTCGAATACTATTTGAACAATCAATTGTCAAATCATGACTGACGTAGAAGGCACCCTTAAGACTTTAAAGGCAAAAAGAACACCTATTAAGTCGAGAATCACTCGCAAAGTTAATTATATTCTAGACTGTGTTATCAATGAGGAAACCTCTCCTCAAGACCTTCTTGAGCTTAAGATTGATTTAAGCAAGCTTGAATCTGAATATAACAGAGTCCAGTCCGAGATCAATGAACTAGCCTTTTCTGAATCCGAAGATGCCTATATGGCAGAAATTGAGAAAACCATACAAAAGGCCATCTCCCATATTAGCAGGCAGATTAATGCTTTCAATAAGTCTCGAGCGGCTGAGGCCGAAGCTAAAGCGGCCGAAGCTGAAGCTAGAGCTATAGCTAAAGCTGAAGAAGCTGAAGCTATAGCTAGAGCTGAAGCGGCTGAAGCTAAAGCTAAGGCTGAAGAAGCTGAAGCTAGAGCTATAGCTAAAGCTGAAGAAGCTGAAGCTAGAGCCATGGCCAAAGCCGAAGCTATTTTTAATCTTCTAAAAAATCAATTCATGATTCAAATTCAAACAGTATCTGAATTTGAAATTCTGGACAAAATATCCTATCAAGAGGCCATTGTTCTTAAGTCGGTGCTAGAAGAATTGTTTAATAGGTATAAGGTTGAAAGTCTTCAGCATCGTAACATTTACGATGAAGAGGCTGAGTTTCAAGAGCGCCAGCTTCAGTCAGAATGTTCAAGGGCTTTAGCTTATATCAATTCTTCAATTGCAGATGCAAAACTGTTATATGAGCCGAATCAAGAGCAGAGCTCTAATCACAACTCTTCTTTGTCTGCACCTTTACCGAACTTACCTAAATTGCCTGAAATTAAGCTACCAAGTTTTTTAGGCGATCCTAGAGCTTGGCTTGAATTCAGGGATACATTTAACTCATTAATTGTTCAGCACAGTCATATATCCAACATGGATAAATTTCAATATCTAAAATCTTGTTTATCCCCGGAGGTAATGACTGTAATTCAAAATATCCCGGTCTCCAATGCTACCTTTGATGTAGCTTGGAAGACTTTAGCTGAAAGATTCGATAATGACAGGTTAATTGCCAACACGCATTTGGATAACCTTTTTTCTCCACCGCCCCTTAAAGGAGATTCTGCAAGCTCATTGCAACGATACTTAGATCATTTTACAAGTACGGTTCATGCATTGAACGTACTAAATACTGATGTTCCTCTGTCTGACTTAATTATTTCACGTATCATTGTGGATAAGCTCCCAGTAGAATTAATTAAAGAATGGGAATCTTCAATTAAGTTAGGAAAACTTCCCAAGTTGCAGGAATTATTCAGTTTTTTGGAGTCTAGGGTTAGGGTGCTGCAGATGACAGAATCGGTTCTGAAAGGTCAGTCCGTCAAGCCCTCATCTGCTCTTTCTGTCAAGGCTAACCTCTCCGCTCCTAGAGCGAAATGCAATTATTGTAGTAAATCGAATCACACTATCATTTATTGTGACGCCTTTAGATCGCTGAATTATTCATCCCGCGATCAATTCGTGAAAAATCACAAACTTTGTCGTGTTTGCCTTAGCTCAAATGGTCACACTTCGAGCTGTAACACTTTTAGATGTAGACAATGTCAAGGCAGGCACAGCAACTTATTGCATGACCCTTCACGGCCAAGCAATTCTCAAGCCATAAATACGGCCAATATCATGTCTGCCAGCCAGTCACGGCAGAAATGTCTTTTACCTACTGCTAGCGTGATAATTTTAAGTAACGATGGCAGTGCAGTACAGGCCACAGCTCTTCTTGATACTGGATCAGACTGTAATTTAATTACTGACAGATTATTCAAGCAGCTTGGTTTGTCGCCATTGTCTCAGCGTACTTCTCTCGCTGGTATCCTTTCTACCAATGCAAGCGTCTCAAGGCTTACAGAAGTCTCTATCAGATCTCAGGTTACGAATTGGCGCTATGATACAAAGGCCATTATAGTTCCTGAGATCTCTGCTTCTAATTTCCCTAAAAACTTTGTTAATACTAGAGGTTGGAACATTCCTCCTAACTTACCCTTAGCAGATCCCAGCTTTAATTCTCCTAAGCCTATTGATTTGCTATTGGGAGTTGAGATATGTTCTCAAATCTTGGTATCTGGACAGATATCTGCTCCCAATTTGCCTACTATTCAGAACTCCCAGCTAGGCTGGTACTTCTCCGGCAAGTTGCCTTCGTTCCCTCTTAAGCATCATAACATGCCTTCAATGCAGCGAAGGAAACGTTGTGAGTTGAATAGGTCTTCATCAAATAGACCCTTTAATTACGCTGAGTCTTCTGTGAATTGCTCAGCCTTCATTACGTCTGATGAGGGTATCAGTAATCAGCTTACTCATTCACCCACGACTTTGAAAACTCTTGTGGCCAATAGAGCCGCTGATATTCAGGAGATTACATCTATTGATTCTTGTTCTCATGTCGCCTCTAAGGAAAATCATGCAGATATTATTTCAAGAGGATCTTCTTCTTCAAATCTTTCTTCCTTGCAGAGACGTTCAAACTGGTTGAAGGCTATGCCTAATGTTACCATAGGTACGCCAGTTTTAATCATGGATGACAATATGCCTCCCTTAAAATGGGTTGTTGGCATCATTACTCAGACTCACCCAGGCCCAGACGGTCTTGTGAGGGTTGTCACGGTCAGGACTTCTACAAGTTATCTGAAACGACCTATCATTAAACTAGCCCCAATTCCCATATATGACTCTCACGACTAAAGCAGTCGTTATTTTGCTTGGTATCTTCAGACTTCAATGCATTTTCTTCGTTTAGTTATTCTTATTTTTCAACTTTTAGGATTTATTGGTGTTTTGGAAGATCCAACATAACTTCGCATTTCTGTTTGATTATTCCCTAGTGAATAATCGCGGGCAATATGTTCAGTTATGTTGTGATCTTTTTAGCTGTTAATATTTTTATTGCTAAATGTTTAATTTTATTATGATGGATGGTTGGTTTGATTTCTTTCTGCTTTTCGCCCGTTTTCAGGGGGCCTTGCATTCTCTTCATTATTTTTAAGGACAGTTGAATTTCTCTACAATATGTTTTTTATATTGTTAGCTTTCTTCTTTTCTTCTTGTTTCAAACATTCCTTCTTCGTCTTCGCCATTTTTAAATCCTCTTAAAGGATCATTGTCCATATCTGGACTTAACTAGCAGTGGTTTTTTAACGTCATAATTCCTTATTCTTCGCTTCCTGCAAGTTAAGGCTTCTTTATAATTGATATTAATTGCACAGAAGCAATTTTTCACATTTATTCGTCTCAGAAAAGGCTGGATTCGTTTAGTGCTTCCACCAGGCATTTCTACATGAATTGACTATCTTGATTATGACCTGATTTGGACTTCAGGACTATTTTTGAGGTAATATTAGCTACGAAAGGAATCTTATTACCTAGTGAGTGCATTAAAGCTCTAAAATTATTTCATACAGCTAATAATATTAAATTGATTTTATTGCAACGTAGCTGTATCTACTTTAACACGCAATATAAATTCATTAACATTATTATTGCGCATTATTTGGTGAATTAAAATATCACAAGATTGACTGTGAACCTTAATACGGCATATAATTGGTACATGTGTGTATTTCATTGTCATTCACATAATTTTATTTGGAATATTGACTCCAAAGGTCCTCCGGAATTGTTATTAAATATATTTTTAAATCAGCAAGCTCTTTCATTTACTGGCGGAATCAATCATCCCTGCTTATAAGAAGACTTCAAGACGTCGATGAAATTTCCAACGAGTGTTTGTGATTCAAGAAGATCAAAGTGTCAGTGTTATCTCACCTATGGTTTATTTAGCTTATAACCTTGTTATCGTTCATTCTAAGCGAAATGTATAGCGTGTGTACAATCTTTATCACCCTTAATTAATTTAATTGTTTTTACAGTCCACTGTCTACGCACGTTATACAATTGCAAGGAGTGGGTATTCAGTTGTTTCAACCTGATGCATAACTATATTGTTCACCAGGCTGGTGGCTGGAATATAACTATCTCTGATGGCCGGTTTCTATAAACTCGCGAATTACCTATGGGTAAATTATCCAATGGACAGAATTTACACAAAAATAACACCACACCAACACAAATAATTTAAAGATAGCAATCACATACACTTGTGGCGAGTTTCTAGATAAATGTCCTCTGGGTAAATATGAAAATGACAGAAAAAATGTTCCTACAAACTCGGGCTAGATCTTTCCAAGGGTAAATCTTCGGGTTAATTTATCCTTTCATGGATGGCTGGACAAAATTTAACCTTTCATAGGATCAATAGTAATATTTAAACAATGAGAATCAAAGCCTTCAGAATTAAATTAACTGTACAAATCCAAGGCCTTGCTCATTATATCATTGTAGGTTAAATGGAACTAATTTGTCCATGGATAATTTACCCATAGGTAATTCACTAGTTTGTAGAAACCGGCCATGAGAGAAATTTTCGAAAGAATGATTCAAATAAAAGTTTATGCTCTTAGTATAAGCCTCGTGTACAAAACGTGGTAAAATCGTTAGAGCCGTTCTACAGAAAATTGCGAATATTGACATTTTCTGTATGCATTGTGGCATTAAAAGTAAGCGATAATTGTTGTCATTCGTCAGGTCATATCCGCAGATGATATCTAATTCAAATATAAAATTTTGTTTTTACACGATATTCGTTCTTACAGTTACACATAATGTTACAGATATTTTTGTGAAAATCTATATTCTTGTTTTGTTTATTTATTCAGGTGACTTCACAATGCGACATTGAAGTTCGGGGTCGAACATAATATGTTAGTTCCTTTACCTATAGTAGGCTATGGGTAGTGGAAGTAAAAATTCGTTAATTGAAAGTATGTGCTTCGAAGATGATGGCTACTTTGATGACTATGATGAGTGGATACATTGCTGGCATTAATGATAAAGTAACTATATTAGTATTAGGGCCTATTGTACGATTATAAATAATTGAATTACAACATCATTTCAATTATACTTCTTTTTCTTTCTTTCTTTATCTTAGTTTCACCTCTCTCTTTTAGGATTTAAGCGACCCAAGCCGCCCGGGCCTTACAGGGCCGCGACCTATCGGGAGAGGGATTATCTTTGGATCACATACTTTTTTGACCATACAAGGACATGGAGGGCCTCCCCGGATAAGTGATCAGCCCAATGCCTGGGCCACCCCCGAGAAAACACAAACACATAGGACGAGACATACCATTCACACACACACACACACTCGCTCCAAACAAGGCGAGGATGGGATGAAGATGATATCGACGGCCAGATGATATCTGGGGACCTCAAGGGCCTAACGTTACCCGACATTTGTCTCAAAGGTAAGGAAAAATCCCAGAAAGAAAACCCTACCTAGGTAACTTGTCCCGACCAGGAATCGAACCCGGCCCCGCTGCGTGAGAGGAGTGAACGCATCATACTTCCTAAAAATAAAATTAAGCTAAATTTGTCTACCACGTTTGTTTTACCAAGTAGACCTGTTATAAAGTTCTATTAATTGTAGACTATTGTATGAACATTATTAAAAGAAATTATACAATAAAGAATAAACATATAGGCGAAGTAAAAAGTGGCATTGGAACTAAGATAATTTCTGCCGAGAAACATTTTCATTAATTCATTAGTCAGTTCCTCTTGCACTCCTCACATTGGATATTTAAGATTACCTATCCACAATTCCTTCCGTTTTAGTTAAGATTATTTTATTTATTTATTTATTTTATTTTTTATTTTTATTTTTATTTTAAAAGCTTCTTTACTGAATTGGGCTGGGCAGAGAGAGACACAGCGGACCAACTTTGTTTTTCAAATCTCCAAATCGGAGTTTAACGAAAGATGTCTCAAATCAAATAGGTGTAATGTTACTTTCTATTAAATGTTTCCAGTGGCGGTCGCAGAATTTTTTTTTTCGGGGGGGGGGGATTTCAATAGGTAGAAAAAATACTAAAAGAAATTAATTAACTTACTAGTTTATAAAACTGGCCACTTAGAACTTTTTTCAAATTTCGGGGGGGGGGGGATATATCCCCCCTATCCCCCCCCCTCTGCGTTAGACACTGAATGTTTCAATTGACATTTTCTAGAAACTTACTATTATTTTCAGGTAATGTGGTATTCAGATAAAATAAAGTATCGGCATACGAAAGGATTCTTGTCATATCCCCAAAAGACAAAAAGTCTAATAGCCTACAACGAAAACTGTTTCCTGGCAGCGTCAGTTTTTATATGTACGCTGTTCACACACAGACAGACACTGGTCTTAGTTGGCAAGTCGCGTGTTTCATTTATCTGTCTTGTACTTCGGCTTGCGACCTCCTTTACTTGCTGCTATCCTGGTTACGTTCAGATGAATTGAGAAGCGTTTCATTTTCGCCTGCTGTGTTTTCCTCTGAGGTATCGAAACAACTCGTTTTATTCTAGTAACTTCATATACTGATGAGTGAAGACCAGGGCCAGGATTCTGATGACCTAACATTGTTTGAAAAATGACCTTAAATTTTAAAGAAAATGACTTAACTATTACAAACAATGAACTAAAAATATTTTATTCAGAAAAATTATTACTGTGCACACACAGATATGGACTAATTTGTACATAATTGTAAAAACTGTAAATGTAGGAAGGATGATGTAGGTCTAAAAACATTGTTCTTGATTGGAACATTTGGGAAGAAAAGTAAGAAAATTGTTTTAAAAGTAGATTCTACAAAAATGTTGCATTATAGTACTAACCTAGTCATTTATTTAAAGTAAATGCATGAAAATGACAAAATAAGGAAGCAAATGACACGAAAATGACAAAATAATGATGTAAAATTGAAATAAATGCCCTAAAAATATAAAATTGCATAAAAATGACAAAAAAATTACCTAATAAAAATGCATATCTATAATCTAGAGGTCATGATTAGGAATTATCTATAAGTTGGCAATGCCTAGGCAGCATCAATAAAAAGTTGACATGTCATTAGAATCCGGGCCCTGGTGATGACAGACGAAATCTTTATTTAAAACAAAAATAAAACAAAAACAAAACAAAAAAAAAAAACAAAAAAAAAACAAAAAAAAAACAAAAACAAAAAAATCGTAAGTGGATTATTTAAACCGGAATGAAAAATCTTTCAATATTAACAACGAACTCGTAAGTATTGATGCAATAGGCTATTCACTTTTAAAAAAAGTGTATAATGACAACAGAAATAATACAAAATATGAATATTAGAAGCTGTTCCACGTTATTAATATAATAATTTAACAAAATAAAGTATCATGCCATTCTACAGCCCACAATGGCGACAGTCAAATTCTGAAACGGAGTAAATTTTGTACGTGAAGTACTAATGATTAAGGGCTAACACTTTTATTTGAAACTTTTTTCGCAATAATTCTCTGAAGGGTAGTTATAAGTTAAGCCAGCCACCGTTTGTCAAAATTTTATCTTGTCCGGTGAATAATAAATCTTTGCATTAAGTTGAAACAACAGAACACGCACTCCATACAATACGGGCCTCGTATTCTATAACAAAATGTGAAGTGAAAAATTTGTATTGTCCATGCAAAAAAAAGTGCGTGAATGGATAATGTCAAATTTTATTTGGGTTGTGTATCATTCAAGGATGAAATTCGAAACTATTTTCTCTTCATTTTACAACCACTTAACATGAAGGGAATGTCATTTTTGTCGATTTTCTCGAAAACGGCTCTTACGATTTTGTTTAAGGGGGTCGGAACGGTCTATCTCGCCAATGTTAAAATGAGACTTTTCGGGTACGCTCATCTCAAAAACCACTGCACACAAAAATTTCAATTTTTTATTGGTTGCTCTACAACACTTTTGCAATGCATTAAATATAAGATATCTTTTTGAGTTATCAATAGGCATATATGATTTTTTAAATAGGCCTATATGTCTTAAATTTACTAAAAAAATCAATGTTTATATTTAAGAAATTCAATTTTTCACATAACTTACTGGAAGTGACTTTAACAAACAGTTTTAATACTGTTTTAATTCCACACAAAAAATTAGACCTGTAGCTAAATTAGGTTTTGAGAAGAGCGTACCAAAAGTTAAAAAAAAAATAGAACTGAGAAAAACAGCTTTAAAGTTTTACAATATTGGAACCATACTTTAGAACTTCCAGCTCCAAAGCATGGAAGAATAACTTCAAAAGAGGTTATCTGGAGCAAGGAGAAAGCACACAGGGTTACCAATAGCAAAAATAAGGTTTTCCCTCCATAACTATAGCTCAAAACTCAAATATAGCCCCAATGACTCTAGGCCTAACACAGCAGCAAAGGGGTTCAGAGGGGGCGTGGTATTGCGCAGCCTTTTAAAAAGTGGCCTAATTAGAGCCTTTAAAAAACCGGGACAGGAGAATAAAGACTGTCATTTGATTGTACAAACGTCAGGGGACATTAATCTGACAATATCTCATTTTGTGAAATTTCAGCCCAGAATACCATTTCGACTCCCCTTAAATTTCCTACATGAATTCCATAATATGCATAATATATGCTAAATTATGTATCATGCAATATTACACTAAGAGCCAAAACTTTTATCTGGGTAGAGGAAGTTACTATGTTTCACATTAGATTTTTCGATTACGCGAGTCTACTAGGGGTAGGTCGTGCCTACTGAGCCCAATGGTTAATTCGGAATAATAATAATGACGGCAAAAACAATAATAATAATAATTATTGTTATTGTCATCATTATCATTCATTATGATTAATTGCAAGCGGTTACAGTGTTGTCACATTTGGTATAATCGTGCGTCCTGGTTGGTAGATGTTGTACGCGTAACGAGAATGGGGAGACGACCTGCTACACAATTGCGGGTAAACCGCAAACAAACTGGCCCTGTCACATCGGCAGATGGTCCCCATGAATTGCTGGTCCCCTCTGATTGGTTAATGTCTGGAGTGCACTCCAACAGTTTGCCAACTTGTAACGCCGTCATGTCTTCTCATTATCATGTGCGTCACTTGCATTCGCGTCTGGAAAAATGCAAAAGCATTAAGTCCCTAAAGTCATAAAGTATTCAATAAATATACACGCCCAGGTGATGAGTTGAGTTACTTACGTTTGCTTTTTTATATCTTTATTATTATATTTTTATATCTTCTAAATATATAATTTTCGCAACAGGTTATTTTATAAATTATAAAATAGTTATAGCATATTAATAGGGCTGGGTCGATACCAGATTTTCTCGATACTCGATACCGATACATGATTTATTTCCCTCGACACTCGATACTTTGATACTCGATACTGTCAACGTTTCCAGTTTCAGTAAATAGGTACCGGTATATTAGAAATTAAAAGTTGAGAGAACTGTTTAATACCAGCTCAATTAATTAAGTGTGCATATTTAATGAGACAAAATTATATATCATCATTATCCTATAATTATTTTTAAACTCTACATTAAAACTAAAATTAGTTTTTGAAACAGTCCACTTACAAGGTTTTGTTCAAAAATACTAGCATTCTCACTTAATTGCAGAATTACAGAATTAACAAAGTATCGAGAAAGTACCGAGCGAGTTTTCTGAAGTATAGCTCCATGCCGATACCATGCAAGTATCGAGAGTATCGAGGTATCAAAAGTATCGAGGACCCATCCCTACATATTAACTTATATGATTCGGAAAAATATAGGCTAAGGGATTATCTGTCGAATATTTGAAATTCATCCTTTTTGTGGCATTCTTATAAAGTATAGAATTCTGAACAATTCAGTACCAAAATCGTATAAATAACTTACTGTTAAAATTAAGAGGAGTTATAACAGCATATAATACGTTTGAATATAACATACGGAAAAGTGGGATTTTCAGGAGAAAAAAAAAGGTTAAAGATTATTGGCACTTTTTACTAACTAGGACACACCTTCAGAAATACTGATTTATAACTATGCCAAGGGCTGATTTTGGCTTTTTAAACATGTTTTTAAGGTCAAAGAGAGCTATTTTAATAAAAATTCACACACACACACATATATGCAGTAGCCTACACAGAAAATTGTTCAACACTGACCTTGGTCACTTTTTAGTCTCTCCTGTAAAAATGTCTCCCAATAAATGGTCCTTTTCAGTTTGCTGCATCACATAATATACTCATTTAGGTAAAAGTTAAAAGGGTTTCACATAAATCTAGGACGAATGGAGTGGGTGTACAATTGTACATCCTGGGTGTGCTCGAAATAACTAAAACTTATTTTATTCACAAATATTTCAGTACAGTAGAGGCCCGCTAATCCGGACTAGATGGGAATGGACCCTGTGCGGATCATCGAAAGTCCCGACTAAACTGTATGTGCCTTAAAATGCACGTTCTCTACTGTAATACAAGTTTTAAAAGGGTAAAACTATAAAAATCAATTTATTTCATAAATATAACTTTTCCTACAACTTAATTTTAGTTTTAATAACTTACTACTGTAGGCCTATACGTAGAATTAAGTTTTTAACATGTGAATTGATATAGGATTAATAGAACAAAACTTCTGATGAAAATTGATAATTTACTGACGTCGAAAATTAGTAAAACCTGACTTTTTCATTTTCTAAAAATCTCGTTCGGAATAGACGGATGTTCAGACGACCGGGGTCCGGATTAACGGGACTCTACTGTAATTCAAACTTCATTAAGTTAATTGGCCTTGTGTTTGTTCTTAATTTTCAAACTGTGTTGCTGAGTTTTACTTTCTTAACGTAGAATCAACACATGATTTCATAGATAAAACTACTCGGTATGAAGCTTAAAAATGTTTTAGATGTAAAATCCCGTAAAAACCCTCTACAATACAAGACGGTCCTTCCTCTACCCCTACCCTATGGATAATGTTAGGTACCTTGCTCTGTAATTAAGGCGTAACCCTACAAGGGGGAGTGTGTAATTAATTTGTAGTAATGAAGTCCAATACACAAAGGCTCGAATACTTAATTCTCTCTCCGGTACGTGTCAACAACCAGTGTTGATCTTCAAAAGATAATTTCACCATGTAAATGAGCTTGGATGATCTTCCTAGATACCTGCGTAACTAGCTGTCGTAATCAAAAATATAAGGCATTGATTGTTAATGCAATAGAACAAATTACACAGCATCCTGCAAGGTCAGTAAAGTCGGAATAAAATTCTACATCTATAGAATGAATTAATTGTGCAGGTTTTCGGGGTCATTGACCACGTTGTATAATAATAATAATAATAATAATAATAATAATAATAATAATAATAACAATAATAATAATAAATAAATAACGATAACGATCTAATACCATAATTATCCGTGAAATAATTAAGGTTTTCGCAGAAAAATAGTTTTACAATGTTTGCTACCAATTATTGAATAAGCGCCATATAGATAATTCTGGTTATTTAAATTTACATTTTAAACGCTAGCAAGAAATGATAGGCTATGTCAGTTTACAGATTACACTGTACAACAAATTTGAGCTGTTTTCGTGTCCTTTATATAAAACTATGTGATTACGTATAAACAAAAGGTTCTTGATTCATATATCAAAACCAAAATGCTCCATCACGTACCGTTTTTGTAGGAGACACAATTCTCATATTTACGTAAAAAGCAAAAATGTGGATTTTTGGAAAATGGTGCGTGGTAAAGATAAAATAATTACAGATTCGTTATTTTCAGCAAAAAATATACAAGAAACACATATTTTTATCTAAAGGACGTTTCTCATAGGCTATTGTCCAGTGTTATGACTTTTGTGTAAGTTCACAAATGTTATGCTACTTAATGTGTGAAATATTTAATTATTTTTTTTGTACATTAGTTGCGATTATAACAAACATTTTGCCATAATGCAACGTATCAGTTACTCTCTCTGCTCAAGTCTGTGTTTGCTTTCGTTTTATATTTTTATATAATTACCTACATTATTATATCTACATTATAAGAATATTATTATTATTATTATTATTATTATTATTATTATTATTATTTGGTATGCCGGCGTGGTCTTGTGGTGACTACAGATCCGTCGGCCCGGGTTCGATCCCCGGTACCTCCTCGGATTTTATGAGGTAGGGAGGTCTGGCAGGGGTGCACTCAGCCTCGTGATTCCAATTGAGGAGCTACTTGATAGAGAAGTAGCGGCTCCGGTCATGAAAGCCACCATTAACGGCCGTGGGTGTCGGCATGTTGACCACATGCCCCCAATCCTGCCATCTGCCTGTGGTAGATGACGCAGCTGTTGGGTGGTAGGCCAAGTCCCTCCAGGGATGAATCGCCACGGAGGAGGATTATTTGGTATGATTATTAAGAAGTCAACTTTAGTACAATGACGTTAAATTATTAAAAAAATTATTTATTTTCGAGGTAAAAAGTCATGCAAAGTGTATAAAGTCGACAGTTTGTTGTCAAAGGAATTACTGCATTACTGAATATTTTGCAAGTTGGGAGCATCTATTTGTAAACGTTGAAATCTAAGTTACGATTTTGTTACTTTTGTATTTTGTCGTTTCATTCTACCGTAACACGCGAACACAGGCTCAATTTCTAAATTACGTCAGAGGGTATAAAGCTGACATTTAGTTGTAGGGACGTTATACACGACGCTGTGGAGAGAGAACGAGGAAGCGTGTGTAACGGAGTGTAGCGTTCTGCGATGCCTATTGCCGGTCCGGCGTTACGCTCCGTCTACGACCAACGTTATGCTTTATTTGTACTGCTTTATTATAATATACAGCGCACTTGTTCTACAAACTTGGGGAACGAGGTAATAATGGCATGGAAAAGAACAAAGAGGACGACTTTATGTTCTATGTTTAGTGCATTCATTGTAAATACACTCGTATATCCCCCACTCCACGATCCTTTTTATTTTTAAATACGCTGCTTCATATCCTATTAGTGACCACTGTTGTTATGTACTTGGAAACAACACTGGGAAAGATAGAAAGAAATGCTGTATTATGGAAATTATTCCAATTTATGTGAAGTCGTTATAAAAACTAACTTAAATTTGCTCGAGGTTTGTATAGTATTGCAGCAAAGATAAAAGTATTTATTTTATTTTTGTAGTTTTGTATAGCTGTCTAATTCCAGCATAGCAGCATAACATTAAACCATATTTTGTTAATACTCGTTTTTAAAACAAGTATGGGCCTACTGGATAAAACATTCACATGGGTGAAAAATATTTCTGACTTGAATATGATCTGTTCTGAAGGGAAGGGCATCGACTTTCTAAATCAGAATATTTTTTTGCTCTCGATGATGTAAAATTCGTAGCGTATATCTGTTCATATAGGATTGGGCTATATGTTATTAAGAATGTCACACTTGAGTAGATATAGGCTACCTACAATAGGCACAATCCAAATTATTTTATTTAGTTATCACGATTCTGATTAGAATTTTAAAATACACCGTGAGTCAGAAAGGACTTTACAACTTTGAAATCTTATAGACATTTATTGATTAGACTTACAGAATCAGTAACGGTGTCATTTTGTAGCAAAACACTTCAAGTTTGATTCACGTAGTCTTGCAGTACCAAACTGCGCCACTGCTAGCGCCAGCAGCATTGTTGTTAAAATGGCTACTTTCCCTGGTGCGGAACGTGCTCGCTGTGTGTTATTGTTTCATGAAACAAACTCTGCAACTAGTGTGCAGCGTAGATTTCGCAACGAATTCGGAAAAGACCCTCCAAGCAGGCCTACTATTTACAGTTGGTACAATAATTTTGTTGAGACTGGTTGTTCTGTTCGTCATGCAAAATCGCCAGGTCGCCCGAGCGTGTGTGATGCTGTTGTCGAACAGGTTAGGGAAAGCTTTGCCCGTAGCCCGAAAAAATCTACGCGGCGTGCTTCTCGAGAGATTGGAATTCCACAAAATACTGTTTGGCGAGTGCTACGAAAACGCTTACACTTAAAACCATATAGATTTACATTGGTACAACACATTACTGACCAAGATAAAGTTGCTCGTTTAGAGTTCTGTGCTGAAATGCTGAATAGGATAGAGGAAGATGAAACATTCTTAAACTCAACAATTTTCAGCGATGAGTCGACATTTCAAATTAGTGGCAAGGTAAACACCCATAATTGCAGAATCTGGGGGTCTGAAAACCCAAGAGAAACCCTTGAACACGTTCGTGATAGTCCGAAAGTGAATGTGTTTTGTGCAATTAGTAAATTTAAAGTTTACGGGCCATTTTTCTTCATGGAGAGAAATGTTAATGGTGTTATTTATCTTGATATGTTGGAGAACTTTTTGATTCCTCAATTAGATGAGGATGAATAACAAGCTGTGCCTTTCTACTACCAACAAGACGGGGCACCACCTCATTTCCTCACAGAAGTTCGGGATTTCCTAGATGGTCGCAGGGCCAATTGCATGGCCACCTCGCTCCCCCGACTTGACGCCTATGGACTTATTCCTCTGGGGTTTCATTAAAGATAAAGTGTACATTCCACCCCTACCACAGTGTCTTCACAATCTTAGAAACAGAATCTCTGCTGCAGTTCATGAAGTTACGCCCGATTTGTTAGAACGAGTGTGGCAAGAAATTGATTTTCGGTGGGATGTTTGCCGAATCACAAATGGCAGTCACATCGAACGAAAATGAGAACTTTACAATAAACGTGAATCAAACTTGATGACACCGTTACTGAGTCTGTAAGTCTAATCAATAAATTTCTATAAGATTTCAAAGTTGTAAAGTCCTTTTTGACTCACCCTGTATTGTGAAGCGATCCAGTCTCGAACAAAATTGAAGGCGAAAAGCAGCGTCTTAATTAAATGTGACACACGTACCAAGAAAAGAGTTTGAAGCCAAAGGCACTTATATCGTTTAACAAAATAAAAATGTACCGGTATTATACATTTGATACCCTGCACAGATTCCGGAGAGTAGGCAAACATAACATTTTGAACTTGGGCTTTATTCTTTATAGCCTAATGTACAATTAGAATTATTTATTCACTTATTAATGTTTATTACTGATATTCATGTAGGCTACGGTATTAGGATACGGTATGAACTATGTTCAAGAAGACATTAAAATTACCTATTTAAATATGAAATACACAGGCCTACTGTACCGCACCCCTAACGGTTATAAAGATCGGAAATCAATCTATTTTATCTCTTTAAAGAAATCAAAAGGATTATTTTACATTAACATTCACGGTTTTGTGGTATCGATAACCGAGATGTTTTCTCGGTTGTCATAGACTCTAGGTAGAAAAGGAGAGAAGGTTACTGGGAGAATTAAGGGGGAATTGAAACATTAACAACTATGATTTTAAATAATATTTTCGGTCAAATTTATAAATTTACATCATAGGCCTGTAGGATGCGTATTTCATGATTACTCACATACTTCGCACAATCCAACAAATTCTTGACATTTCATGGACCTACTTTTGTTAATACTGGTATTTTAAGCATTTATACAGTTAAATATAGCTAACAAAAGTTATTTTGCAAAATTTCGCTTATAGGTTGTTGCCATAACAGATACAGGCTACATATAATTCGAAATATATATACAAATACAAATTAAGAGTCATATAAAGATAGAAAATCTGCAAAGATCGGATTCTGAGAGAAAACAGAACAAAAAAGAAAATGAAAAATGAATTGGATACAATTTATAATATTCGAATTTTAAATGTCAGTAATCTAAGTAGTGTTATAAAAATGGATCCAAAGTACGAATTAAATTTTTCCTTTACAATAATTACTAACACAGTGAGTTCTTGATTCTGCTTCACGTATTCTTTGGAGTTCCCTAAGGGATCACAAAATTTTATTGTAGCAATCTGTTCAGCAGTTTAGGATTAAAATAGATATGAATTAAATTAAGATCCACATGTGATGGTCCTTTAAATATTATTAATTCGTGAAAAAATTGGCGGCCTATTTGAATGCGAAAGACATGCCAAGGTAGGCTGCTAGTAAGGGGTTGGAAGTTCACACGTTTTAGTAGGAATAAAAAACTGGTGGTGGTGCCACATGTAGAGAAGTGACGGAAAGAGAGAGTGAGAGTGTAAAGCTTGTTAAGCAAAGGAAGCTGAGTGCATGTGAATTATTCATTTCACGCTATTCGCTTGCTGCAACCGGCATCACATTGCCTTGGCGTGGTCACATTATGCAGATTGTTGCCCAGCGACAAAACTAATACAGCATCTCGCACCATGCGTCAAGTTTTCGCACTTACTAAGGCTGTGTATTTATACATAGACTCGAATCTATACACCGAGAACTCTGACATAGGACAACCACATGCGTATACAAACTAATGTAAAATTTATTAACTCGGTGCCGATTAACTCACTGCGTATGTAGAGAAGTTGGAAGCCTCGCATAGAGACTCTTGTCACTGTTACCTATATCGTATCAAGGAACCAAGGGAAGCAGTTATTTTCCCCGCCTTGTGGATAATGCTAAGTAAAAATCACAGTGGAAAGCTGTATATCTTCGTTTAAAGAAATTAATATCATGCACCATTAAATATATTTGCGTTTTACAGTATCTTACAAGTCAAGAAGAATCTGGAGAACTTGACATATGGAGAAGAGATGCATTATTCTAATAGAAGATGCATGTCAGATATAAACTTACCCAAAAGTCGTTTTAATAATACTTGTAATACCTGCTTCTTTTAAATGGTATTAATTTACTTAACGAACTACTTCTAAGTGTTGGTAATATACCTATAAACAAGTTAACAATTATATATATATAATATATTATATATATACACACAGACACAGAATATATAGGGATCAATACTAATTTTAGCTTTACCATTTTTAATACTTAACTTATATATTATTAGATTTAGTATTTTTTTCCTAGCTCTTAAGTTTTTTATATTTTTTACTAGCTTAAAAGGCCCGGCGTCGCTCGGATTTTGTATTTTGTAAATGCGAAAATAACTTATGAAGGACTTTCGATTTTCAAACTCTAGGTCTTTAAGGTCTTTATATAGGTATTAAGAATTTGAAATGGGGAAGAACGACTTATCACACAAAAACTATTCCCTCAGAAAACGCAAGATAGGCTATAGCTTATTATAGCTTATAGCAGATCCTCACGGCGTCTCCCAAGATAATTAATCGAAAGATTAACAATTAAGAGCAAAATAATTAAAATATTATATTTTGCACGCGAAACATTCATAGGTGTAAACTAAACGATTGATAGGCCTAATTAATGAAAAAGCTATAAATCCGGCTTTGAAGTGAATTTCACGATTAGAAAATAAATGGAAAAATGCAGTATTCGAAAGATTATGAGAATTGAAATCGATTAAACTCACGATAAAAAAGTGCGTAAATGTATTTGACAGACAGACATAGTAGGCCTACATTAGTTTTTATTTATATAGGTGAAGAATGGAATAAGCCTACTGAGGCCGTGATTTCTATATTCATTTGTCCAGACTTATAATTCCCTTACATTTCAGGCAGATTTAACGACCCTACATAAGATATTTTAATTACGATTACATATAAAAACGTTGTAGCCAAGACCCCGAACTAAGCAACATCCCCGGAATTTTCTGTAAACTATATTCCATGTCAAATAAAATATGTTTAACATTACCTTATCGACATCTCTAGCTTTTATAATAACATGAGATATTGCCTTCCATAGCGATCGCGACGATATTATTTCCAAGGTATGACAAAAATAGACAAAGCTTTCTGCAATTGATTTGACAACTGAAATGAATAACTGAAAACTGATGCTTCGAAAGCGTAAAAAATGCACGTTTTCTTGCCGTTTTTCACTCATAACTCGCGAACGAAGGCTAAAATTAAAAATGTAGTATGACAGAAACCTTCCCGGGAATGTACTCAACAACATACCAAAGTTTCATGGCGATCGGATGAATGGTGTAGTAATGCATAAAGGACAGACACACACACACACACATACATTCATTTTTATTATATAGATATGTAATCTTTTGGCACGTCCACTTCATTCTCCCAATTTTCACTGTATTTAACATCCTCCTCCGATCACGAGCATTGCTCATTCGGAGGCAATAATAATTATAATAATTACTTAATAAATTGTTGTATTTGATTGTATTTATGTGTTTTGTATAGATGTATAGAAACTGAAATTGTAAGATATTGTATCAGTGAAATTGAATAAACTGAGAATATATACAGGGTGTTATAGAATAACACCGAAATATTTTACCTGTATAGCCAATAGCGGGGACAAACTTTTATTAGGAGATTTTTACTCTATGGATTCAATTTTTCCTATTACAGCATAACATCTCTCAGGGGATGGCCGCCACTGACTTCTAACATTTGAGAAAATTCAAAACGAAGGAACTTAGTTGTTAACACTTGAGGTATGAATAAATAAACTAATGCAGTGACGGCCAGTCATGTGATTAGCCTGTAAATTTTGCAGATTATGAAAACACAAAATTATGATACAACTGTCGATGAATGATTATGAATCAGGTTTTTATCGATCACTAAGAAGTAGGGCTGAAAATCGATTAAAATTTTTAATCGAGTTAACGCTTGACTTGAATCGATTAATCGACTGATTAATCGACAAACAGGTCGGCATATTAAACGAAACCAAAGTGTACATTTAATATTGTTTTACACGTTTAATAACTACTATACTATAGATAATCAGAAGAAATCCTGAATTAATGAATACCATTATTAGTTAACTAATGAAAAAATATATATATAATTACATTTCCGGTTACTTTTTCAGCCAAGACTTGAGACACACGAGTTTGTTGACATTTGAATGTTCAAGACACGATCGTAGCTTGTTTACAATAATACCGGCTGCACTAAAACTCTCTCACTCGGCACTGAAAAAGGAGTTCAGTCATTTGACCCATTTCTCGAAAAACATTTTTCAGAATTCGACTAAACCGATTAATCGGAAAATGTAATTGATCGACAATAAAATATTTAATCGATTAATCGAGCCGATTAATCGGTACAGCCCTACTAAGAAGGCATAAAGTCAATTTAATGAACATTTTAACCCTCTTTTGCTTAATTATTGACCTATGAGGACCAAATTGTAATGACTTTAATGCCCTGTAGCATACAGATTTTATGACATAGAGCAAAAAAGTTGCTTGTCTATGTCCCCTCTATACATAGGTAAAATATTTCGGCGTTATTCGTTAACACTCTGTATATATATATATATATATATATATATATATATATATATATATATATATATATATACAGGGTGTTTCAAAAATACTTTTACACATTCCGGCCATGGGTTCCTTGCACCAAAAGAAGGAAAAAAGTTCAAATGAACATATGTTCCATAATCCTTGTTTTCTCGTTATTTATTTATTAATGAAAGTTTGCGTTCAACGACCCTCGAGGTCCGACTTTCGCAACTTCATTTCTCATGCACTCATTCATAGAAGGCTTTGACTCATTGTATCTGATGTACTGTCTGACTGTGAGCTGAAGGCCGAGCTGGTGGCAGAGTGGGGGTAAGACACAGACAGTAAATGCAAGCACATGGTAAGGTAGTGGGGGGACGCTAGCTCGGCCTTCAGCTCGCCGCCGGACAGTACTGTACAGCAGATGGCGACGTGTAGCCATGGAGACTTGTTTACATTTGTCATTAGTCTGTCTTCAACGCTTTAATTGTGTACATGTAGTGAGTTAACTGCACGTGTTTCGTTCAACCATGGCAGGATATTCATTTCGTGAGCAGGCAGACATGATTTTTATGAATGGTCGCGCGAATGGTAATGGACGCGAGGCTTCACGGTTTATCAGTTGGCGTTTCTAGACCGAAGACAACCGAGTCATCCAGCCTTTGTTGCTGTTTATCGTCGCATTGCTGAGACAGGAACCGTTGCACCACAAACTATCGATCGAGGAAGACCAAGAGTTGTTCATACGCCGGGCCACGAAGAACAAATTTTACAGCATGTCGAAGACGATCCAAGTATCAGTACAAGACAATCGGCTGTGACATTTGGTACATCTCACAATACAGCATGGAGGGAACTTCACGAGCAGCTCCTGTATCCGTATCATATTTAACGTGTGCAGGGCCTTTCGCCTGCCGATTATCCAACCACGGGAGAACTTTTGGCGATGGTTTTTAGCACAAACAGCCAATCCATTGTTTGTCTCGTCAGTTTTCTTTACAGACGAAGCAACGTTTGGGAGAGATGCAATTACAAATTTCCACAACGAACACGTATGGGCAGTTCATAATCCTCGTGCTGTAGATTAGGCTAGACATCAGCAACTGTTTAGGATTAATGTTTGGGCTGGAATTGTAGGTGACTCTCTGGTATGTCCATACGTTTTACCAGCACGTCTTACAGGTGCTGTCTACAGGGACTTTATCCTGACTACTCTTCCAGAATTACTTCACGAAGATGTGCCCCTGCAAATAAGACAAAACATGTGATTTATGCATGATGGAGCTCAGGCACATTTTAGTCTCATTGTTCTAGATGCACCATGACAGATGGATAAGCAGAGGAGGACTTTGGATTTTTATCTCTGGAGGCACCTTAAACTATTGGTTTATGGAGCAGACATCCCGGATGAAGAAACTTTTCATCAACGTGTCAAGGAAGCCTGCGAAACCATTCGACACCATCCCGGAGTATTTGAAAGGGTGCGACAGTCCATGATTCGACGAGTGCATGCATGTCTAGAAGCAAGAGGAGGACGCTTCGAGCATTTGTTGTGAGTTTTGTGTGTTGACGTGTGTACCAATCTGTTGAACAGTTCCTAACGAGAAAACAAAGGATTATGGGACCTACATTCTTATGAACTTTTTCCTTCTTTTTGTGTAAGAAATCCATGCCCGAAGTTGTAAACGTATACATATATATATATATATGATATGTATATATATATATATATATATATATATATATATATATATATATATATGTAAGTTTTAGAAAAATAACACCGCCAAGTTAATAACATCACCAAAATATTTAAACTTTGAAACGAATTTTACCTTAAAATAAAACCATTTCACGGACCTCTAAATTTATGGCAAAATGATGGGCCAAAGTCAAGCATAAAAATTCTGATCTGACTATCCAATGTCAGTAACTTAACAAGATGATTATATTAATTGAAATGTTTTTGGATGTGGCTTAGGTTTCACACGTAAGGTATAAGTAAATATATTAATGTGTCAAAAGCTTCTGACGTTTGTCATTTTCTTTACTTTCCTGAAACGGAGATGTAAGCGGAATTCCATCACCAGATTTGGTAGAGTAAAATATTAAAGAAAAAGGCATGTTCCATTATTCACCCCCTCCTTCACCCACCATCTCAATACCACCACCCCATTACAAACACTGTCGTCAATCGATTCACTTCTATTCTAACCCAGACAATAGTCCCTTCCATTATTCCACTGACAACTTTCAACATTTACTCTGCGTTACAGGATATATGATAGACAGCTACATTTTGACGCTCGGTACAGCAACTGTCTTCCAAATAGGGACCTCTCTCCAACCTAAGGAAATTTGAAATTCATTTTGACAGGACAAACAATTAGGCTATATAGCCTATACAATTTTTTTAAATAAAATACTCACATAACTACATAACTCTTAAAATATCTCAGCATAGAGTAAACAACTGATTTGCAGTAATGCGCAATCCGTTGTCTCAGCCTCATTCAAAGCAGTGGCGGATCCAGGGAAGGGGCTATGGCCCCCTTGGGTTTTATTTTTCATTTATTTATTTTTATTCGTCGAAAGTAACTACTTAATAAAATAACATTCAAATTTAATTAAATACAATATACAATAAAAGCATTTATGAAATCACCCTATTTCAACAAGAGGTTTGTAAAACTCAAGTAAAATAGTAGTTATATTCCAGACGCCCTGTATAAAATGCGTAGATTAGCCGTGACAACCCACAAGACAATAGTTGTTTGAGTTCCTTATCTTTAGTAGTTATGACATAAATGATTAATTTATTTCTTGTGGATTATTTCAGATCAGCACTTACCTTAAATTAAAGGAAAAAATGTTGATATTTGATTATAATTTTTATGTAATATATAAAACTGACAAATTTCTTTAAGCAAAAAACATGTCTGCTGAGAAATTTGGAAGATTCACGCTCATCATTTTTCCAATGTATTCCCGGACTCCTCTTTTTTTTTGGGTGGATATTCCATACCCCCACAACCCCAGTAATTGCAATCTTTCATTTATGTCGTCTCCTCCCTTCAATAAGTTTTGAATCCTCCCCTGTTTTCAAAGTTGCGAAATTTATTTATGAAATGACTGGCATATAACTATCCTTCAGAAAATTTATCAGGAAAACGTATAGCTTTTAGTACAATATAATATATATTTTAGTATATTATTATATCCTGTTAATTATGAAATTCGTTTACAACATTTGCACAAACTCGTTAGAGCCATTTAAAAAAATAGGGAAAATGGCATTCTCTTCATCGAAGTGGTTGTAAAAATAAAGAAAAAGTTAAGGATACACAACCCAAATAAGATAGGTCTACAATGTAATGCAATCATGTAATCGTCTTTACCCGATACAACTAAATTCTGATATAGAATATAAGTATAGTATCATATGGAGTCCATATTAAATTGTCTCATTCTCAGTCTGGATTGTTCTCTATGCAACTCTTAAAGCATCAGCTTCTATGAACGATGGCTGCCATACAACTACTCTTCAAATGATTTTCCTAAAAAAAATTAATTCAAATAAAATTTTAGCTCTTGGTAAAAGCACCTAGTGTACAAAATTTTAACAAAATCGTTAGAACCGTTTTCGAGAAAATTGCGAAACATTATATTTTCTTCATTTAAAGTGGCATTAAAAGAAACGGATGGTCATCGTCAATCTTGCTATCAGATCACCAAAAGATCTACGCCAAATATAAAGTTTTATAAAAAATAAATATTTATATCTAGGATTCTCGAGCTACGATGATCCCAGACACAAACGGACGTACATTCATAAACACAAGAATATAGCCTACACACGACCCCTCATACTGGAAAATTTATTCAAGTCCTTCTGCTTCCTTGAATTGCAGGATTCCTTTATGATTAATTTTCCTCATATCCTCTGGTCTCAGTCTATCCGAGCCCAAAAGGAAATATCTGATTATGAACAGAGGTTCACAATAATATAAAATGCAGAGAGAAGACTCTGCCACATTTCTACATGTGGGATACTCCCAGTCCCATCACATGTGGTATGGTATGGTATGGTAAGGTGCATCTTTATTCTTACAAACATATTAAATACATTATCCATAGAATAAATCCAACGCACGGGCCTAGACGGCCGTTCGTGCTTTAACTATGCACATTTTTGGACAAAGAAAAAGAAAAAGTTACACTAATAATACAAAACAATATACAGTAAAACTTGTTCAAAGCGGCACGTGTATAATCCGGAAATCTGTCCAAAGCGTACAAATATTTCGGTCCCGACGCACGCAATACATTTTTAAATGTCAATATTTTGTATAAAACGGAACGTGCTTAACGCGGAAACGGAATGCAGATTTTAAGATTTAAGTAGCAATTTATTCTATAATGCGGAAAAGTAGCATTACAATATAATATATTTTGTTATTTAAGTCTGTGTGAACACGTTACTTCTTAGCACGAATATTGTACAGCCCTGAGAGTTCCGTTAGAGTAGGCTAAACACGGCGGTGTCTTTTGTTTCGGCCAACAGTGGAATTTACCCAATTGTCAAGAAATCTGCTACCTGCTTTGTTTTCTATTTTCCGCCAGGCTTCAATTTCAGTTGGCTTGTACTGCTTGTAGCATCATGTCGAACAAAAAGTACGTATCGCTCATGCTCAACGAAAAGATGAAGGTGATTGAGGCGAGTGAGAGAGACAAACTTTCTGTGCGCGAAATAATTTTGCGTTTCAAATGCGGTAAAACACAAATTTACGAAACTTTAAAGAACAAAGATAAGATAAGGGAGGAGTGGATCAAGGGGAACGAACAAATGAAGAGAAAAACAAAGAAGACGGGAAATGAAGAAATTAATGAAATAGTGTGGGAATGGTTTGTAAATGCGCAGGCTAAAAACTTGTCTTTGTCCGGGCCCATGTCCCGATATGTGGCGACACAAGTGAAATAAACCTAGGGATAATGAGGCAAGAAAACAGTTAGCCTACAGTAATTGCATAATTATTATGTGTTAGTGTTATTAATAATAGCGTGGTATTTTACTGTAGGCCTATATAAAAATAAAGTGAAGAATATCTGCTGTACAGGAATTAAGGTTTGTAATTAATTACAGTATTACAAATTCACATTTGTGGCGCATGGTACAGTAATTGATAACATTTATGTAGTCTAGTGTATTTTGTGTAATCCGGAAACTTGTCCAATTTGGAAAATTCTTTTGGTCCCATTCGATTCCGCTTTGAACAAGTTTTACTGTAATACGAAAACTTATAATATAGTAATGCTATACAAAAAGATTGAGAAAAGAGAAAGAAAGAAAAAAATTGTAGCAATGACAGAAAAGATATGTCAATAATAATACAATATAATACATAATAATACACAGACAAAGATTACTCCCCGTGCCCCTCCCTCCCATCCTTTTCTACCCTGAGCTGTCGGACTTTAGACATGAATTTCCCCACTCCTTCGGAGCCCATCACATGTACAGTACATGGTTCTTTAGGATGTTATAAGCTTATCAGGTTATAGATCTGCATGCAGTTAAGGGATCACATTAAATTATCTTACCGGCTTTCCTGCTAGGCCCCTCGATCATGGTTTGAGCCTGCCACTCACCAAATCCTAAGACAACGAATAGCCATAGTTTTTCAACGAGAGAACGCGGTGGACATCATGGGCACCTTACCGCAAAATCGTTTCCTTGAGAGCCTATATTATTTTTAATTCACATTTATCACATTAATTGAAGTTTACAGATACAATAAGATTAATAAATTTATAAAATATATTTGGAACTTTAATATCAGGGCATTCTTATTATTAAAGTGCAGTATCAAAAGATACACTTGTGCACACCCGTGAAGTAAAATTAATAATCAAAAGACAATTAATAAATCTTCTCTGAAATACAGTTTTATCTTTCTGTCAAGATCATCAGAACCTTTAAAGATTTCACACAACAGTATTACTGCGAGCTTCTTTAAAGAAAGAAAGTAAACTGGTGCTTTTAGAAATAAACGAACTAAAGGAAAAAATGTCAGCCTGCATAAGGAACATAGATAAAATTCTGAACTTTTGAAAGCTACAAACTAAATTCGAATTACGAAACAATAAATCTTGACACCGTGCACGTGCCAGACAAGCAGCAGACATAAGCATTCTTGATATTACACATTGCATATTTCACCCTTCGAAGCCATATGTAGGAGAACAGGGATTAAATATTCCACATTTATTACTTTCACGACTGTCTCGTACCCAGCAAGCTGTTCAATACGTTCTTTACTGCACTGGTACCAGAATCATGGAAACAACCCCGACGCCTATTGCTCCCTACAGCTGTGGCACCCTGTCGTCCTCTAAGTACACTAGGGTCTGAATCTCATTCCTATCACACAGTGGTTGCACAAGGGGGAAAAGGGTCTCTAGAGGCTGTAACAGCGTCCATATCCTCGGCTATTCTACACAGTCCTTTCCTCGTTTGCTCAAGTAGTTTGCATACGCCCCATGACACAATAAGGCTTACGATTTCCTGGTAAATTGACTATATTTAGGGAAAAATAGCATCATTTACATCACGTAAAAGAAATCGGACTAGAGTGTATCTTCTCAAAATTATGCATTAAATGTATACTTATTACCTATTTATGGAAGTTTTGTACAAGATATCTCCTTATGTAACCCCAACGTATGCTTTTATCTCTGGATAGAGAAACAAGCAGTTGATTTTGTGGGATATATTCGATATTATTCATAGAGTACAGAAGCTTGTATTTAACTCATGGAATAAGGGACTGACATATTCTTAGGATGCATTAATTACGGTACATAAAAAGTATGGTTAGGCCTATATCGGTGAAATTTCATTAAACCTTTCAGAAAAAAAGGAATGTGTCCTCTTTGCAAGTCGAAGGAAAATGCAAGACATGTCCTGCTTGGATATGTAGAAACAAAGGAATGGAGAAAAGTGTTATTGACCATAAATTATTAAAATTTAAAAATAAAATCAGGTAAACTGATATAACCAAGTGCCAGTATTTATGTTATTGACCATAAATTATTAAAATTTAAAAATAAAATCAGGTAAACTGATATAACCAAGTGCCAGTATTTTTTTTTTAAATCAGTGATACACGCAATTATGATAGGCCCATGCATAAAAGTTAACTCCAAAAACAAAATGTGCCGGCAATAATAATAATGATGCAATAGACCTACGATTCGCTGATATCTCTGTTTCAATTTAAAGCAGCCTTAAAGGTTATGAATGAATAATAAGCATATGAAATCTATCTGTCAGGAATTATATTAGATTGCTGCACAGGAACGAATAAGAAAAATACTCACAGTAAAATATAGCCTAATCTAAATATCGGTAGTCTACATAACCATAGAATACACATTATAATATCAATATTCAACGGCTAGTTGTTATAAATCGTTTATTTAAATTATTATTTAGCCACACTGACATCATTATGAAGAAACAAATCAATGAAGGTTGCTAACAATATGAATAAACGATTGGCAATTTGTTAAGTTTTTTAATACATTGTGGGCCTTGAAAGAATATTGATTACAAAATTAATATTGATATACTCGTTACTTCGGTACCGGTCAACCGATTTGGCCCTAATTCAATAGGCTTGTACCCAAGAACGTAATAAATTCGTACACCAAGTTTCAAGAAAATCCGATAAAGCGTATGTGAGTTATCCACGCCTTAGTGATATATTACCATAAAAAGGCACTAAATTGGGCATTATTCCGGTACCGCCCAACCGATCTGGTCCAATATCAATAGACTTCTTCCAAGGGACATTATAAATTCGTATACCAAGTTTCATGAAAATCCGATAAAGCGTATTTGAGTTATTGCGCCTTTAAAATATACACTAAATTGGGTTTTACTCCGGTACCGGTGAACCGATTTGGTCCAATATCAATAGGGTTCTTCCCATGGACATTATAAACGTGTATACCAAGTTTCATTAAAATTCGACAAAGCTTATTTGAGATATCGCGCGTACAGGCACACGGACGGACGGCCGGACGGACGGACGGACGGACGGACAGACATTTTTCGTCCCCCACACAATCTCATAAAATACCATACTGGCACTTAATAACGTAGCATGTAAAAAAATAAGAAGTTTGAAAAAATTACTAAAATGTTATTTTTTAGGAGAAAACAATGGATAGAAAAAAGTAGAGGAGATAAGTTAATCGTTAATAGTTAAATTAGTAATGTTTTATAAGATTAGTTGTTTGTCTGTCTATATGTTGTTTGTTTGATCTTTGTATTTGTAGCTGTTTTTTCTCACACATAAGTGGATTTTTCCCTACCTCAGAAAAATCCAAGGAGGTACCGGGAATCGAACCCGGGCCGACGGACCTGTAGTCAGCAATGCTAACCACAAGACCAAGCCGGCGGTCATAATTATGACCTATGCTTCCTGAAAATCTGCACATTTATTTATCTTCCATCCTGTATAATAAACACTGCAAAGCATATTTATATAAAAGCAGTTAAAAGACAGCGTGCATAATATTATGTTTTCATTATAAACGAATTTTATAGGAGACATAACAGCAATGGGAGGAGGATTTCCTTGTGCTTTAATTAGAAAGCGAGAAGGAAGACTGACAACAAGACTTAGAAACCCGGAAACAGTTTTGAAATTAGAAACGTCTTAAAATTGTTGTGAGGTGGGGGCGTGTTTCAATCAAGAAGGGGCCAGTCTGTAATCTTGAGACGCTACTTTATCATCCCTCATCATCACCCACATTATCACCCTCCCACCTGGTAGCTCACAACTCTACGCTGCTTATGTAAGAGAGTCAAGCATGATGGCTGTGTGAGGAGTTAAATCGAACTTCAACCCTAACGCCAGTCTGGATTATTCCCACAGATACATTATGGGATACTACTGATAAGTTTTGAAAAGGAAGATTCTTAGGAGGGTGTACAGCAAGATCGAAAGTGTCACGAAAACCATATTGGATACAGTACATTCAACTGCGTAAGGCTATACTGCTTTACTAAAGGTATTAAAAGAAGAAGATGCGTTGTGTTCAACTCTCAAATTCGATGTCACATTTGCAGCACTAGTACATTCTTTGAGGTGCCTGAATCTAAAATTAAAATTTTCAGAAAATTTCTTTATAATTATTCACAGGCCTCAGCCTATTTAGGCTACTTTGACACATTCAAGTGACCACCTATAAAGCGTGTTACATACTCAAGCGTTCACAGAGATCATTACTTAACCAATTTAATTACTTCATTAATTTGAAAGTGGTATGATCACTAATTCAAATGAGACCACCCTGTGGAAACATATCTCGGAAACGCACTTTTCTATAAAAAATCACAATTTATATTCGAATTAGTATTTCCAGGGATACGACACTAAGCATCGCGACGGTAATCTCTTATTCCAGATGATAGATTCCTATTAATGAAGATATGTATGAATCATTTAGCTAGGGTATAGAATTCAATTTATAGCAGGACCAGCTGATATTATACTGTACAGGACTAAAAAGCTGAGATTAGTGTAAGTAATACGTGAAGGAAACTGTGGAAGTATAGGCCTACTAGTAATGTCATTGTATTGACTATTTTTTCACCACAGTGTGTTACTTGTGAATAAATTTCACAATGAAATTATTGTTCTTAAAATTGTTTAATATAGTTTCCTAGTATGTGTAGGCTACAATATTATGAAAATATCTGCAGGATAAATTAATGTGTTGAGATACAAGAATAGTAGGTGCGTATTGGAGAATCGGAGAAAATCGGAGAATCGAAAAAAGGAGCCGAAAGCGAGTCATTTTAACTATCGAAAACTCTCCAGCATATTTGCGCATGAGTATTGAGCACTAGTTTTTCTACGATAGCGATTTCGCGTATAATAAAAATGAAAATAATTAATTTCTGAGAACAGCTGTTCTGAAGCTGCAAGGGATACCAACGTTAAAATCTAGTACTATTTTCATCATGGTGACGATCGATACATCGATTACTTATGCGCAGGTGCGATAAGTAGCATTATAACTTAGCTGCTGGGAATGAAATAGTTATACTTTGTTCAGAGTCTTTTGAGACAGTGAAACGAGTAGGTATTTTCCGCTCTAAAGCTGGCCCTTAAAAAAAAAAGCAAGTCTGTCTCACTTTTAAGTAGATACGAGTAATGTACTAGAGACAGATAACTTACTTTTTTTTTTTTTTTTTTTTTTTTTTTTTTAACTATAGGGCCGATTCCAGGGAAGATAATATCTACCCAATCCACTGTCTCAAAAGACTCGTACCAAAGTATAATTCAATATTAAGAAATAAAATGGAAGCAAAGTCACAGGTAGGTAAAAAAAAACGGACCGACTCTTGTAGCTGAATATAATATAATTTGTGTTAGTATTTTATAATAATATTAATAATTAATTAATTCAGTTATAACACAATACGATTAGAAACCATATTCTGGGTTTTGAAATGGGCTAAGTCAACAGTCGACACTAGAACAAATTTCAATACATTGCCCGTTATCCTGTGAATGCCGCTAGTCATGCGCAGTGGCAACTTAGATATTTTAGTCGGTTCACTTTTTCCCCCTACCTGTACATTGTGAAATTCAACTATCAATATGATAAATTTCATACCTGGAAAAGTAAATAAATAAAAAAGTAGAGGTTTTGATATAAATGATGCACAGTATCCAAAAGACACCAGTAGGTTAGGTACCGGCACTTAGAGCAGGAAGTTAGTTTTTCCGACATGATAGCAAGAACGGGAAAACACTATCGTAGAAGAAATGTGTTTAAATCTATTAGATGCATATGAGTATCGCTTTGATTGAGAAAGATTGCATATTTATTACATTCACTCACGATCTTGTACATATACTTCCTTTATCTATATTCCTCTCACCTTGTAATCAATTTGTTACTCCGAAAGATTCAATCTTCTCTCTTTCCATCTTATATCTTTACTTTTCATCCTCCCCATGCTTTACCCTCATTCTTAACCCTAAGACGACCCTCTTTTCCCCTTTCTCAAAGCTTTGGCTCACCCTTCTCCTTCTTTTGCCAGTGTTTTTCGTTTATTCAATTCATTCTTATCGATTGAATTTCTCAGCGCCTTGAAGGCTCCCATTTCTTTCCCTTCTGCGCCACTTACTTGCTTTCTTTGTACCTTTGTCCCTTTTCTTCCGAGCTCCATCCCGTTTTGATTCATACTTTGTTCCCATGTATTTCATCAGATGGTTGAAGAAGCAACCGTCATGAAGGGAATGGGGTACCCTTGTTTACCCTTAATGTGTTTTCATGTGTTTATTTAGAAGGAGACGCAGTATCTGTTTTTATTCACTTAATAAACAAGATAACATACATTTGAAATCACTTACACCACAATTAGCTTCATCTGTTAAAATGCTCCGACAGATCTATTAACGAAGATTCAAACAGTAAGCGAGACGATAAAATAACTGTTACACTTGCACTGATGTTTATATTTTATTTTATAGTGAACAAAAAGTCAACAGGTTTTAGCATAGTAGAGGAAGTAGAGTACACTTTCATGCGCCAGGCTCCCGTACCTTGGTTCATGGGGCGAAAGAATATTTTACACTGACTGTGGTGGTGCATATTAAGTCGGTGCACATTCAAAATGGTTTCTTCTATTTGCGCAATGGTTAGAGAGATAAATATTGTTTAATGTTTATTATAATAAAACAATAATGAATAATTTTGGACGTATCAGTTTATCATGTATTATTAAAAAAAGAATGTAAAATTGGCAATAGGACTTAAAGTCATGGCAAATTACAGAATAATGTAGCATGGGCCTAATCGTTAACTGTAATCTTTTCAGCAGACACCATTTCTGTTTTATAAAACAGTGTCAGAAAACGAGTCTCACAAAGTTAAGGATTATTTATGTAATTTCTTCATAAGCAATAGGCCTAATAACTGCTAAACGTTGACACGTGCCTATATAGTATCTAATGACAATGAATGATACTATTATTTCATCAAATAATAAAAGCAAAAAGACTGCATCTAGTATTCACATCCCTGTTCCAAGAAGAGCGATGACTAAGTAGATATTTCACAAGATTTCGTTATAAAAATGCCTCCGGAAAATTGATACGCAGAAGCAAAAAAATGGAAGGAAACAAGGAAAATAAATCAAATTGCTTGGGCGAGATACCCCCTTTTTACTTGCGATAGTTCTTTGACAGAAAGTGACAAAGCAGAAAAGACGTCTGTGGCGCCAGCCGCCGTAACTATGGAAGCGAATCCTGTGTAGGAAACTGCTATCTAACTTTCAAGAACAATACTCTTCAGTTTCGTCATCCATATAACATACCTTGCATTCACATAAGTCATTGTCATGAGAAGGAACAAAATTACACGCACGAGCGGATGGGTAAGAGAGGATTATATTGATGGCGTAAAACTAGTGGGGAAATATTATTTTTATATTTGTTCCCAATATAAATACTGTGTGGTGAAATAGTAGGCAGGCCTATATTTATAGAGAAGGAATTACTATGTCTTATGGAATGAAAATTCGATGACACCTTTAATAGGTTGTATAACTCACTGATATGTGTTGCTCTTTAGGACGGTATTAGCCATAACGTGGAAACGAATTACTCTATAATAATGACATTTTCATTCAAGGCGAGCATTGTAGACGAATACGACAAGAATCATGTCGACGACTTTTTGCTGTCTCAAATACCAGTAGATTCCCGCTAATCCGGACTTTTCGGTGATCCGGACAGGATCCGGTCTCATCTAGTCAGCCTTAACCTGCCTAACTAACCTATTGTAGCCTACTGTAATAGGCTACACGTTTTAGACGGGTAAATCTATAAATATAGGTTTATCCCCATAATTAAAACTTTTCTACAACCTAATTTTAGTTGTTATACTACCGTATTCTTAAATTTATCATTGAATTTGTATAATTCATTTTCCAAGTAATGTGAAAATAGAGTTAGAAATAATATTAAAATGTATAATATAGTGCTAATGAAACATAGCCTAAGTAAAATGTAATATGTTAAAAATGATGTAATATTCATATTATTGTACATGTATTGAATATTTGTATGTAAATGATTAATTTGTAAATGTATATGTGTTAAACTTTTAAAAAATGTAGTTTATAAGTATATGTAAACTTATAGGTATAGGATAATGAAAAACACTGTACTGTGTAAGAAAATAAACTAACTAACTAACTAACCTATTGTAGCCTACTGTAATACACGTTTTAGACGGGTAAATCTATAAATATAGGTTTTTCCCCATAATTAAAACTTTTCTACAACCTAATTTTAGTTGTTATACTACCGTATACGTAGACGTAAGTTTTAAACGTACAAACTGATGTAGGATTAAATAAACAACAATTCTTTGTGAATAAATTCCAAAATTTATTTATTATTCGGATTAACCGGAGTTTCTGCCAAGAAGACAATGAATAAACGCAGGGGCCTATTGTGCAACTCTTTAACGACTACGACCCGCTATCTAAAATAAGAGACGTGGAAAGTTGTCTGAAAAGGTGTTTTTGATTCACGACAACACCCTGCCTCGTTCGGTTGCTCAAACATAGGCACAACTTCAGAAGAAATATGACATGGTAATGTGAAAATAGAGTTAGAAATAATATTAAAATGTATAATATAGTGCTAATGAAACATAGCCTAAGTAAAATGTAATATGTTAAAAATGATGTAATATTCATATTATTGTACATGTATTGAATATTTGTATGTAAATGATTAATTTGTAAATGTATATGTGTTAAACTTTTAAAAAATGTAGTTTATAAGTATATGTAAACTTATAGGTATAGGATAATGAAAAACACTGTACTGTGTAAGAAAATAAACTAACTAACTAACTAACCTATTGTAGCCTACTGTAATACACGTTTTAGACGGGTAAATCTATAAATATAGGTTTTTCCCCATAATTAAAACTTTTCTACAACCTAATTTTAGTTGTTATACTACCGTATACGTAGACGTAAGTTTTAAACGTACAAACTGATGTAGGATTAAATAAACAACAATTCTTTGTGAATAAATTCCAAAATTTATTTATTATTCGGATTAACCGGAGTTTCTGCCAAGAAGACAATGAATAAACGCAGGGGCCTATTGTGCAACTCTTTAACGACTACGACCCGCTATCTAAAATAAGAGACGTGGAAAGTTGTCTGAAAAGGTGTTTTTGATTCACGACAACACCCTGCCTCGTTCGGTTGCTCAAACATAGGCACAACTTCAGAAGAAATATGACATGGTAAACAATTTTTTCAACCTTATACCACAAAGTATATTAAAATTCAGAAATTATTTGATAACTATCTTACAGTAGAAGAGAGAGAAATACGTATCAAATGTCAATAGTTAAATACACAATTGTTATATTAAAATTCACCGTTGTTGGGTGTATTGTCATGCGGTGGAGTTATATGGATAAGTAAATTATATCCTTAAGTTTGCAGGTTATGATACAAGGCAGATTGCTTTCTTTCTTTATAAAATTGATGGCAAAAATATTCGTTATCAACTGCTTTAAAAGACAGATTAAAAATAACACATTCAACTTAAAATTAATATTACCCTTAGCCAATAGGTTGCTATTATAGGGCCTCGTCATTTACAGGTATTCACTGGTTACACATTTGTTCATATGTACAATGTTGAATACTGAGGATAAACTTGTAGGTACACCACTCGTAGTTTTAACTTTTCTAACATATGGAGTAGTTCATCCACGAATCAAATTGGATTTCTGCAATTGTAGTTGTTACTGGATATGCATTTCGCCATTGCTATTTATGCCATCTTCAGTCCTTCTTAAATTTCGTTTGGTGTACTTGAAAACATCCAGCATCAGTGAGTACTGGTTTGATATAAAGTGGAAAAAGTTGTTTACCATAGCTTACCTCACCACAAATGGTATTAAATTCATTAATTATTCAGAACAAATGTTTAAGTGGGAAATGTTTGGACATCCTCCTTACAGCCCAGACCTAGCACCCAGCGATTTTTACTTGTTTCCGAAACTAAAGGACTTTTTGGGTGGCAAAGAGTTCCCTCAAAGCGGCAGTGACATCCTGGCTCAAGTATTCCGCGGTGGAAGAGTATAACATCGGCATTGAAAAACTGGTACCACGTTACAATAAATGCCTTGACAGCAATGGCGACTAGATTGAGAAACAGAGTAAGGTAGGCCTACTGTGCCATTGTAAATAAAGTTTTGTGTTGATATCTTTCGTTATTATTTAGTTATGCCAAATCGTTCTTTACTTTCTGGACGACCCTCGTATAAAGACTTACTAGACAACTACAACTTTACTGTGTTCGCTTTGGAGACTGTATATGGTTGTACAGATGCGAAGATACTGGTGTCAGAAGTAGCAAGACATCTGGAGGCTCTGGCTGGAGATTCGCAGCCTACAGAATTCATTCGGGAGAAGATTAGTCTTGAAATTCAAAGAGGAAACGCTGCTGGTATTTTGGGGACATTTCCTCACACACAGGCGCTGGACGAGATTTTCTATACTTTTTACTTACTTGTTTACTTTTGTGGGCTTCTCCACTCTTCAGCGGTTACCCTTAATTCCCTCTTTCCACTTTTCTCGATCTTGCCATTCATTTTCCTGTATTCGTCTGTCCCTCATCATTTGTCTTACACCAGCTCTCCATGTTTTTCTTGGCCGAGCACGCTTCCTTCTTCCACGCGGTGACCATTCCAGAAGAATCTTTGGCCATCTTTCTTCTGCCATTCTTTTCACATGTCCATACCACTGCAAGATTCTTTGTTCAATTCTCTCTATCACAGGTTCTTCCATTTCCATTATTTTCCTTATCTCCTCATTCCTTTTCCTTTCCCATCTTGATACTCTAGCACTTCTTCTTATTCCATCCATTTCCACCGCTTGTATTTTACGTTTCTGGCTTTCAACAAGCGTCCAACCCTCTGCCCCATAAGTTAGTATAGATTCTACTACAGTTTGAAGAATCCTTTTCTTTATCTGTTTAGAGATTGTCCTACTCCACAAAACTCCATTCAACATTTTTGTAGCCCTTCTCGCTTGCTGTATTCTATAGTCCAGGTCCGCTTCACATGCCCCTGTTTCCTGGATAACAGAACGATACCTCAGTACAAAAGTGTTACAACTCAAAAAACTTCGATTTTGAGTTATGACCACTACTAAATGAGGAAATATTTGTTCTATGCACTGTTAGAGTGTTACACCTTAAAATTGAACCCTTAATTTTTTAATTGGGATGTTTCAGTTTGACACTGACAACATCTTGAGTACCTGCTCCATGCAACACTGTATCATTTTAAGTTGTAACACTTACGCTCTGTATGATATTAACTGGAACTGTTATATTTTGAGTTGCAACAGGTTTGCAACAGTATTCAGTGAGAATGTTCCTTGTGAGGTGTTGGTAAAACTGTAATATTTTATATCAATATGCCTTTTTTCTGCTTTGTCAGAGTTCTTATGCATACATTATTATATTGTGAATCATAATACAGTAATGTCCAAAAGGTCTAAACGTATTGTAGAGTTATGTCTTATGGAAGAAGAAAACATACCCTTAAACTCAGCTGAAATTAGATTGGTAAGTACTGTTTTGTATTTTATACTTGCAGTATTTAATTTAATAATATTTTGCTGATACTTTGATAAAACTGTAAGGTGTTCTCTTTGCGTTGTAGTCTGCTGCAAGTATCTCTAAAAACCCCAATTGGGATTATTCTTCCCCATCTGGACATGGACAACACAAGCAATACACAGCCCTACTACCTATGATTCCAATTGATGAGGAAAAGGAAGTACCCGTTTTAGGAATTTAATCTATTATTTCTATGATAATGACGTAATGCTACGAGTTTTCAAAACGATGTTCTTAGCAATACTTAGGGTGGCGTGCACCATCCAGGAGTAAATCTTACTATAACTTTACCAAATGTACAAAGAGAAATGCATAGCTGAAGGAAAGTCTGCTGCAAAGCTTCACTAGTACTCACATATTTTCAATTTCAACTTCAATTTGAATTTTTCTTTCCAAAAATAGATCAATGCAATTTTTGTTCAAATTGCAAACAAAGAACTTCTGAAGAAAGAAGAGAGATTCAAGACAAGAACGAAAGACACATATTACAAAAAGAAAATGTAGAGAAGAGAAAACTTCAGACATTGGCATGTAAAAGAAGTGATGGAAAAAGTGGCGTTTTTGCATTTGACTTACAAGCAGTTCTTCCGACACCATGCAGTAAAGTGCAGGAAGCTCTCCTGTTATAATTTCACAGGCTTCAACTTAGTAAGCACTGAAGCCACATGATTCGTCTGGCACGAAGGGATAGCTAAACGGGAATCCAATGAAACTGCTTGTTTCCTTCTTAAATTTTTAGAAAAGTGAGAGATGCTGGAGTTGCCAATAATTGTATGTCAGAATAAAAACAGACATCTAACATCCCTCTTTCTGAATGCAATCAGGTTGATAGAAGGCATCAACACTATCCCTGTGAAATATTTTGTCGTTGGACATTCACAGAACGAAAACGACTCCGTGCATGCTACAATTTCCAGAGAAGAAGAGAGTATTGAAAGCAAACAGAGAAACAGATACACCAATTGCACATCCTCACCTTTGGATTACGCTTATCAGAATGGCAAAGAAAAATGGAAAGCCATATTCTGTCAATGAGATTGACACCAAAGATATACACAACTTCAAATCACAACTTCGTATCGACGAGGAAGGGCAGACTGTAGTTTGGACGAACATAAAAGTTCTCCATATTTCTAAGAATCAACCATTCACATTTTTGTACAAAAACAGTTAGGCCTATTCTGCAGAGGCACTTAATATAAGAATTAGACAGCGAGGAAACCCGATCCTCTCTCTTGCACCAGCATATTTTGAATTTCCACAAATCGACGCCATGACGATGCGTGATGTCTGAATGATATAAAATCAAGAAAGTATCTATTGAAGTTTAAATTTAGCAAATGCAGTGTCTTTTTACACATTTTATCACTTTTACAAATTTCACTTATTTAAGAAAATATTAATAATAACTTACAAGCATTGTAGAATACTCGAGTAACAAGTAAAACGGAGAATAAATGGAGAAAGACTAAAAATATAATTAGTTAAATAGTTATAAGTCAGAATAGGAAAGCTTCTATTTGACATTAAAATGTTACAACTCTAAAAAAGCAGTCACAACTAGAAGTTTTCTACCTTTGATTCAGTGGAACACTGTTGCAACTCAGAAATTTGTTAATTTTTTCTAACCAATCAAGTTCTGGATTTTATCTCTTAGCGTTATTGAAAGAGGCCTATGAGATGCAATAAATCCCAAGATAACAAGTTCATAGCAGCTATTTGTGACCAAGGAGAAGATGTTAAAGAAACAAGAATCTTGTTCTTTCTCTCTCCTGAACATTTACTGATTTTGAGTTGTAACAGTCTAATTCTGTCATAAAATAAATAAATAAAAATTAATTTAATATTTCTGATGAATCCTTTCAAAATATTTCCCATGGAATAATATTTTTTGTATCAACCACTTTTTCAATCACTATTTATTATTTTTATTTATCTCGCTTTCTTCCTCTTTTACTTTTTTGTTTTATTCGCTTGACGAAAAGAGAAGAGATAAACAACATGAGCAATCAGAAAGAATATGGAGACATATCCTGCCTTTTCTCAACCATCCCGCACAACATGTCAGAACTTCATAACTTCCCATCCGAATCTACTTCCCGCAGTTTCATCCAACTTAGGTTCTTTTTCTTTTTATCTTTTGTATTTCCTCTCGCTCTTGCGTCTTTCTAAAATTGATTTCCATTTCTTACATTAATCTCTCACCCCTTTCTGTGACATATCGCCTATATAATCCAAACAGTAAACGGCAAAGTGAAAAGTTCGTTGAAGCGTAAGATTCGGTAATTCTCCAGCACTAGACTAGACCATCTCTTTCCACAACACTGCCTTTAATTGTTATTGCACTGACAGAGGTTTTAGAGGAGGGTTTGAAGGAAACGATCAGAAATGTGCATGAGATACTAGGGGTAAGACTAGTTGCGCTAGCTTTAAGGCTATGAGAAGAAGATGCGATTCAATGTTACGTTATACCTTGCGATCTACCCCTCACTTGCGGGAGTTAAGTGACTAGAAATGTCAAGATCTTGATGGTGGCGCCTAAGATTCTCTTATAGGATGCTATAAACTGAATTATAGGAAATGGAAAGAGACTTTATTCTTCGAGATGATTTGATGACCTATGGCTTGAAACCCATTCCGAGGTAAGAGATGGAACAATTTGTTGTGACTTTCTTACTTTTGTTCTCGTGAAACCAGATGAAAATGGAATTATAACGATAATGCAGTATATGGCATCAAATTTAGTTTCCAGATCATAAAGAAGAGATGGTGGTTTCTCTGAAAAGTAAAATTTCACCGCTACTGACAAAAAAAAAATTGTCATCTCAAAACACTGTACAAAATCAGATGTATAAAATAATTAATAGTATAAAGATTAAAATAAAACATGAGGATGTTTATGAACGTGTTACAAGTGTAATTTTGTGGAGACCCGCTGTCTATTGATATATATATTTTTTACATTATTATTACACATTTAATACAAGATTTCAAACGTTGAACAAACTAATGATTCCAGTAGACGATTTTTTATATTGATTTATGAATTCAGATTTTAAGGATTAAGTGACTGAGTAACAAATTATTGTGACTGTACGGAATGTATTGTTTGGAATGAGAACTATCATAATTTTTAAAATGCGATATAATGTCGATTACATAATTATTTTGTTTTAACATTATCTTTAATGTGTAGTTTTGAAGCTGGCATCTCATGACTAATTTTGACAAATTTTGTCATTCTCCAAAAACTTTACACTAAAACTATTAACATTAAATTGACAACCTGATAAGTAGGAACAGTTTGTCTGTTGCAAATCTAATGCAATTCTTAAAATGCTTTATAAAACAAAAAGTAAGGAATATTCTGTACCTCATTAATTAATGATGCAAAGAAGTAAACGTTGAAAGGATATGTGAAAAGTATAGATTTTCTCAATTTGATTCGATAGAATACTGAAACAAAAGAATAAGTATGAGGGAGAATAAAATGAAAACCGCAAATAATTTTTTCCACTATTTTATTGCAGGAAGAATGCTTGCTTTCACATTATTTTTCCACATAGTCCCCTCCCAGTTCAATGTACTTACGCCATCTGATAGGAAGTGCTTCGAAACCGCGTGAGAAAAATTATTTTGGTTGACACTGTAGCCACTCGTGCACTGCCGATTGGACGGTCTTCATCAGACTTGAGCTTATGCCACCAAGCTGCTCCTTTAATGGACAGAGGATGGGGAAGTCTGATGGTGTCAATGCGAAGGGGATTGCTGAGTGCAGGTGTTTTGTTTCAACATGATAACGCCCGTCCTTATTCTGCTCGTGCAACCATGAAAACCATAAATGACATTCGCTTCAAGTGCCTTACACATCCGCCATACTCGCCAGATTTATCACCATCAGATTTTCACACCTTATGGAGCATTAAGTGGCATTATCACCAACCAGCAGGATTAAAACTGAACACAATTTAAATTTAAGCATTGTAATGATTTGATCTTGTAATTATTATAATTCCTACTTTAATAGTAAAACTAAACCATTCGTTAAAATGCGAGCAATAAACATTTCATAACATATATATATATAATATAGTTTTACGAACAGATTTACATATATATATATATATATATATATATATATATATATATGGTATATATATATATATATATAATATAGTTTTACGAACAGATTTACATAGGCGGATGATTTAGGCGAAAACAAAAAATAATAGCCAGCCCTAAACATGTCTTATCTACGTTCATTTAACAAGTTCGAACTTAAAATAATACTAAAAGTTTATCAAATTATCGCTAGGATCGCCTCTACAACAACCAAGTAGGCCTACACTGTGCCTTTCCCACACCGTATTAGTCGTGTTCAAAGACACCACTGGAATGAAATCGAAACGCGTAGCCTGAAACTGCATTACAATGTGCAGGTTTTTCACCCAACGACCTAAAACAGTAGAATTAGTGTTTCCTTCCAATCAGTGAACCTGAAAAAAACACCCGAACATTTACAATTTGCGGGGCAATCATTGGGGCATAGAGACAAGTGTTTGACTTGTAAAGTAGCTTGTTGTGATGCAAGGATCGCTAATTCGGCTTGAGCTTCATTGCCGATACAAGCTCGTAGCCTATTCTAATTCCTCCTTGATACGTGTAGCTGTGAGACAGGCATTTTAAAATTTAAATTGCGTTCACCATTCCAACCACAACTGTCAATGACTTAAGTTCGATTTCTGTTATCTTCGTACTGTAGGCGAGGAAAGCATTGTGTCTGATAGATTTTTCAATAAGGTATGAATTATTAGTATCGTTCGAGTATGTTCACAAATTAATTATTTATTGAGTAACCCATTCTACTCTAAAATACATATTACACAAAAAAACATTTCAGCATTACAATCATCATGATCCACAACATGCAAAGTGTTTATAATGTTGTATATGTACTGTAGGTATGCTATTTATAAATTTCTGTTATCCATTTTTACAATAAGGTTAGTCTAAACAAGTTCTAGCAGGTGTTATTATTTAATTAATACAGGGTAGAAGTAAAATAACTGTGCATATTTTTAGTCGACATTGGTCACATTGTACAAACTGTAGCATAGTTACAGACATTAACTGACTAAATTCTATAGGCTAAACGGTAATTGAAATACGCTCTCTTATCATTTTCTTTATTTAAATAATTTCTTTTTAAATGTTCCTTCATTTCTAATTTCTATGTAAAGATCTGTTCCCATTATTACGTAATTTTTATATTGTGTGTGTTTCTTCTGTATTTATCATTAGTAGGCTTTAGTATTAGTTTAATTTTTAATACTAGTGTCGTAAGAACGTTATGTTCTCAAGACCAATAAATAAATAAAACCAGAATTGCAGTTCCATTCAGTGAGAAATATAAAGTCTAAGTTATTTCACAAAATTCTTTAGTAAAGTTTCCTCAATAAAGTGCATTCAATGCAATTCTGATTCTTTGCCGAGGTCATTACAGAAGCAGACTCAACCGATGCCATCGTGGGTCCTACAATTAGAATGGAAGAAGGGCACCAACAACCCAAGAACTGGACACCGAAAAGAAGCGTATATGAGGCCACGATACCTTACTTCCAAGGTAAGTATTTTTTAAGAGCATAGAAGTTGTAAGTCTCTTGATTAGAACATCGAGAGCTTTAGGAAGAAGGATGGCCATCTTGCTAGCCTGAAGGATGAATTACCAACTGTTTTAAATGAAAACTTATCAGATTTGATCTAGTCATGTAATTAATTCAGAGATGTTTAATTGTATGTGATTTTTTTAAAACTATTTAAGATCTTGATAATGGTGAAATTTTATATAAGCATCCTGAGTTCGTAAGGACTACATCCAATGAGCGGCGATTTTTTAAATTAATAAAGAAACCATTTATGTCTTCATTATTTAAAAAGTTATTTAAATTAATATACAGAATAACACATTTGAAGATGAGTGAATTACGATTATTTTCGTTCTTTATTTATAGGCCAACAAAGTTATAATAGTCTACACAACTCACATTACTGTAAAACTGTTAAGACATATATCATATTTTATTGTCTTTCCTAACGCCTTTGAAATTTTGAATTTATGAAAAGTAGTATTTGAATAAATAGTCTATCTCCTTTAAAGAAAACATATGCTGAAAAATTCTTCGTGGGAGCTATTAGTCCTAAATCAAGAGATGAGTATTCAATTTTTCATTACAGATAATGACAACATTTTGCCCTTTTCCCCGCCATGGAAATCGGACTCACAGTTGGGAAGCAAGATAAGACTCCTCGCCCTTCATTTCCTTACAATTCCAGTTTAGAGCATATTTCTCTCGCTAAAATATTCTTTCCGAAGGTTTATGCCAGAAGGATTGGAATATTATGTATATTGTGCATAATGTAACATGTACTGTAAGGTATTTTAACACTTTATTTATCTAGGCCTTAGATAATACTTTGTACAGGGTATAAGGTTGCAAATTTCAATCCATTTTAATGTTGTAAGTAGGTTTAAAAGAAGACAACATTGTTTTTAATTAAGTTTAGTAGTTATTCCCACCTAAGATGAATTCTTTAAATCATATCAGTTAATTAAATACTTCAATTTTATTCTAAGTTTTAGTAGGCCCAGAGTATTAACCACTTCTAAGACACCGATATAACTGTAATTACTTGTATGAAGAGTAAAAATGATGAGATAATTTACTTGGTGAGATAAAATTTATTGGTAAGCGTATTTTCGAAAGTATGCAATTTTAAGTTACATTACGCTACGTAACCTTGTGAACTGGATAATTAAACTTTGCTCAGCTTAGAATGAATACGTAAATACATGCAAAAATGTAATAGTCTGAATATGTTGATGCTGAATATTCTGATCGAAATTCTTAGTTAATATTTTAATCTGAGACACTTTATCGAACTGCCCTTGACGCATTTTAACCGCAAAAGCAGGTTATTATAGCTAAAAGATTTGAATAAGCTAACGAGGCAACGAAAGTGGATGCATTATATACTTGTAAGCCCCCTCTAGTACCTAGCAATTTATGAATCCACAAATCAGAATAATAGTCACTATTCCAACATTTCCAGCGTGCATTATCCCAATATTCCCATCATGCATTAAGGAAAGTGAAGAGGCTTGAGACAGGAAATATACAGGGGGCTTGAAAAGAATGACAAGTGGTTATTTTTTGTACACGTTGTGCACTTGTCCGAAACTTGGCATTGTTGTAGACTGATGATAAGACATTTATTAATCTGAGTAAGTGACGTAGTAGGAGGGCTCAATCGAGATCCTGTCATTGGCAACTGACGCGAAAACGGGGAGATGAAAGAAGGAAGTGTCTTCTTCTAATTGACTCGTTCATCCATGACATATATCATGACACATATCTCGCAATGTCCGAGAGGAATGTTACATCTTTGGCCTGCGTGAGATGTGTTGGAATTTGTCTTATATTATTTACTTTTTCTTCTTTCAAGTAGCACAGGCTTGAAGGGTTCTCGGAGGCAAGATGTTTCAGCTGAATTCTCCAAAGTATGATTCCTGGAATGTCATTCAGCGTGCTACTCCTAAAAATTTCGCGATATTGTAAAATTTTGCTTGTAGCTTCTCTTGCTAACCAACTTTTTACCAGAAATTTGTTCCAATTAAAGAATATAGCAGTTCTCATAAGATTTTTTATTGGCTTTAAGGCTAACATATGCGCTTTTTCTAAATCTGCAAAATATTTTGATGACTTATTGACGCTGAAGTTTACTTGATCTTAAAATCACAAAAAATTCGTTATCACGCAGAAAAGCTAATTAGTATTAATGAACGTTAATTTTCGATTAGCTTATTAATAAGAAATTAAATTCGTAGAAAATAATTGACATGGCCGATGACCCAACAGTTGCGACATCTACCATGAAATTCCGACTTCACCAACAGACAGAATTGCGATAATATGGTTGACATCTTGCATCCCCACAGCCCTAATAAAATTGTTTTGGAATTTCTTATTTCTTTATTCCCATCTTAGAAAAGTCTGGTAAGTGACTGGGACCGAACCAGAAGCCGTTTGCCACAACTGTAATCTTGAGACCACGCAGTTCGAAGTAGTGTAATTTTTCACTAAAAAAAAAACTAAACTCCGTGGCGCTACATCCCTGGAGGGACTTGGCCTACCACCCGACCGCTGCGTCATCTCCCGTAGGCAGATGGCAGGATTGGGGGGCATGTGGTCAGCATGCCGACACCCACGGCCGTTAATGGTGGTTTTCTTGACCGGAGCCGCCACTTCTCAATCAAGTAGCTCCTCAATTCGGAATCACGAGGCTGAGTGCACCCCTACCAGACCTCCCTACCTCAGAAAAATCCGAGGAGGTACCGGGAATCAAACCCGGGCCGACGGATCTGTAGTCAGCGACGCTAACCACAAGACCACGCCGGCGGACGTAATTTTTCACTATGTGTCGGAAATTGAAACAGAATGTACCGAACCGTATGTACAGTACCGAATGTACCGAACCGTACCGAATGTTCTTTATGCATGTAAGTATTCGATGTAATTATATTCAATTCATCTCGAGAAATACTAAAATTACTTTTCCTTACGCTACTGCACATTTATTTTAATTTTGCATTGACATTCATAGTCGTTATCATACAGCGTAAAATGCTATGCTTGCCCATTTCGGAATTGTATTTGTTTAGTAACAAGTATTTTATACTCCATATTTATAGAGGGTGTTCAAAAATGCAATGACTAAATTGCTAGAGGAGACTAAATAAAATATGTATTATTTACGAACCATTGGTCGGGAACTCATTTCAATTAGGCTTAAGTTGCCTACTGAAGATTTACAAGTAATAAGAGATGACAGAAAATTATCGGGTGTGAATGAGAATAAATCGATGTGACATGTTTTTTATTACTTTCACTGATAAATTTCATTTCCTTTGAGGTCTATTAATGTATAAGTTTTGTAGATTTTAATGTAAGATACCATGTAGATATTAAAAAATATTAATTGTGATACCACAATAGTGTTATAATGAAATTCTGTATCATAATGGATATCATTACGTCACATAACGTGATAAGAACACTATAGTATGATCAAACAAACATGCAATTCATTCTCACACTCCTCAGCAGATTTTCTTGCGCATTGGACAGTAAGATGATTAATAAACGCTTAAAGATCTGAATTTGTAGAAAAGGTTACTTTTATTAATAGATCTGTCTTACAACAGGGATATCCTTTCAGCAGTAAAAAGACTATTCAAAATATTTTGTAATGCAACTAAAATAATATGAATTGTATAGCTTAAAAACACTAAAGCTTTATGAAGTTGCTTCTGAACAATTCACTTCGTTCTAAAGTATTTAAAGGAATTTTTTTTTTGGGGGGGGGGGCTTGATGAGCAATCCTGTCCTCTTATTTTTTTACTTTCTATCAGGAATTATTTTCCACGCTCTCCTTCATTAAAGTAATTATTTATTCATTACTGCATGTCTAAAATTTCAAATTTCTTTGAAGAATCAGGAAAACCATCTGCCCGTATTACTTTTAATTAAAACTTTTCAATACTTTTAAAAGTACATAATTCATTTCAACCATTCTTTTAAAAGCTTTTTAAAACACCAGTAATCTTGAAGAGAGAGTTGGACTATCACTGCTTCTTCGTCGTCACATCTCAACCCACATTTCAATTACGATGCATTTTGAAACTGTAAACCGCTCTCTTTTTTAGAGTTCTCCCCGCTGTGCAATTTCCTGCCTTACAATTAGATTGTACAGCAGCAGTAGCAGCATGCGAAGACAGAAGTCGGAGAAGACAAGAGGTCATCAAGGTTCTACGTCTATTCGCATCATAATAGGCCAAGTTGTCGACCGCTTTACTCAGAGAGTTTCTGCGGTGCTTCTTTTAATTACTATGAACCGTAATTACATCGCAACCTCCGCAGTCCCCTACCCCACTGCTCATGTAGGCCGCCATGAGGTTATCTAACTGGGCGTAATCTTTCTGAAGCCTTGAAATAGCTTAGGTCACCCATCTCTCATCGTCTCCTTCTCGTCGGTTGCACAAGGCTCTAATGTTTGAATTAACCATATTCAGGTCCTTTTTTCTTCATATGGAACATACTCAGTTAAATTAAAAAGGTACGCTATTAATTATAAATCCATCAATGTGTTCAGAAGGAATTGAAAATAAATCTTGTCACTATAAATGCAGACATGATTTACATTAAAGTTACATGAGGATAGCATTTAGAGCTTCACTTCGAGAACGCTAGCTAATTCTAGTTCAAATGCCATTTGCAGTTATGCTATCTGTAATTACGTGAAATTCCTAAAAATGTCATGTGGAAACTACAAAAATAAAACCATTCCTCATTAAGGTTAATGAACAGTAAGAGCATTTTCAAAACCATAGGTTTATAGCTACCGTATAGAAAATATTTAAAGTTTTTTCAAAGCACACAGAATCTCATATTCTGAAGAAGTTATTGCTGAACGCATACAATGCACTCGGGCGACTGATGTAGGGAAATTAGTAAAATCGCCAAGAAAGTTTTAAATAGCTAAAATTACATTAGTACTTGTAACACCAATACAAACTTTTTCTATTTATTTATTTATTTTATATAATAGGCTAGGGCCTGTATGTCTCTGAAATGGATAATTACTTCTCACCTACTGGGAATGTTAAATTAGCCTACGTAAATATTTCATTCAATTTTTTATAGTTTAACAAAAAAACTGCTTAGAAAAGTGTTGAGAGTTTCGTCTACATAGGCCTACTGTGCTGGGAGAATCAATAATCGAAAAGTTAACAGGAAGAAACTTGTCACAGCCATGTCTACTAATCTTCTTAATTTACCTTCTAATTTTTACTTTTATGGAGAACCTACGGTGAATCATTAATTTTTTACAGGAAAACGGTAATATATTAGATATTATAGTTTTGTTCATGTAAGTTATGGCAGTTGTCAGGGAGGAATGATATAATAATAATAATAATAATAATAATAATGTTTTATTTTGCCTGGCAGACTTAAGGCCATAGGGCCTTATCTTCCACTCAACCAGGATAAAGACAAAATACATTAAAAGGAATTTACAAAAAACAAATACAATAGATATCATACATAATACAAAATGCTAAAAATAAAATAATAATACAATATTGAAGTACCTATATTAAAACATAAGACAAAAATGCGTCCAATAATATGCCGAGAAAACAAAATTAATTAAGGAATTATATTATAATTGGATGTGTGTATAATTATAATATTATACTATAATATACACTAAAATTGATATAGGCCTACATATTTAAAACTTTAGTTCTCGTAGTGAATCTATTAGGCATTCCCTTGAAATTTATATAGCTCTAATGTAAAATGTAATGGTAAAATCGCAAATCGCACTTTTATTGAAGTAATGAGAAAACTACGTCAATTAAACCTAAAAGCTATGCAGGATACTAGCTAGTAGACTAAACTTATTTAATTTCCAAGCGAAATTATTTAAACTTCTTGGTTATTCGCAAAGTTGGTAAATTCAGTTGTACAATTCGTAAAAGGCATAGTTACATCTATATGGCTATTACAATGTCCTATAAAGTTCTATTCTTGTTCTAATTATAAAATTCCTTCCAATACGATTTATTTTAAGAGAACTGTGCCTTGGTCCAATGCAAATCCCCTCATCTCCTCAGAGGCATTACACATTCCGGAACCATTCTTAGTGTGAATTGAACCAGAAGTTAAGTGAGGGTGACGAACATAACCCCCTTCCCCCATGCCCTATGCCTCACGTAGCATATTGAAATTGTTCTACGATTTCACGCCTTGATTTTACACCAAGACGAGTGTATGAGCGGACGATTAGTTACATTCAATATATTGGCTGTTGAGGTTCCTCGCGTGTGGTTTTACAACTTCGACTCTGAAAGCAGAGATTTTCTTGAGGAAGTCACTAAGTAATCGGAATAGTTTCAAGCGGACGCATCAAAGTGCTGCAGTATTCCAATTACTTCAGAGGTTCTAAAATTTAATATAGAAAGTTTCTAACTTACAGATTAATGTAAAGAGTACTCCAAGTGTCAAAGACAAATAACCCAATCTCAAGAAATGATTAACAAGCGCCTCCGCGAAGAGAATTGTTATTCTCACCACAAACTAGAAAAAAAAAGTTTTAATTACTCGCATAAAGGCTTACGTAGTTATAGATAATTTGTATTGTTATCGTGACAAAAATCTAAATCGAGATAACACAGGGAAAACATGATTCACGATGCCTAGATCCCGGACGTCCGTCTGTGCAGCTCGTTGCGGGTAAACGTTACACTGCATTTGCTTCTCTTTTGGATTGTGATATTTGTTTGACTCTTATTGCCGTTTGGTTTCTATAACTAAAATATTAAGGGTACTCTCCTTCGAAACGTTTTTGAAAATCTGGATATAAAAAATTGTTTTAACGAGTTTAAGGAATATACATTTCAATACTTATAATAAAATGGCAATATTCGTTTTCTGTAAAAATGACTTAGGACTTGGTATACTCATGTTCCTCCTTAAAATAGTCCAAGCTATCTTAACTACGGTAGAAGATACGTGAAAAGAAGATGCAAAATAAAGAAATGCTTTTGTTTTGTTTAAAAACATTTCTCTTTCAAATTAACAGGGTAGATAAAGATTAACGATTTACTATCCTTTATTTTACGTCAATGTAAAAATGCGAGCACTCACTGAAAACAATTAAAAGTCGGCTTCTAAGAATCAGAGTAATGATAAAAGTCAATCGAGCATAACATGCTCCAAGAGATCTGATGCACATTATAACACTTTAAATTTATTTGAAAACTGTGATAAATTATTGAAAATTCATTGGTGCTTTCGCTATAAACAGCCACTAATATTATGAACCAAACTTTACTTACACACCTGGTAAAATCAAGAAACCAACTTTCCCACAATAGAGATAAAGAAATCATCATAATTCCTAGAGTCTCTCTCCTTTACCGATTATATATGTATATAAGTTTACTTTGAGTTTCATTAATGTAATGCGAGCAGGAGTGCCATAAACACAACATTGTAGTGACATTCCATAAGGATACTTCTTTGCCGTGAATAACGGCAGAAAAAGAAGCTAGAAAGAAATTAGTGGTACAATTTCGAGTTAATTGCCCCCATGTGTGCCATCCAGAGAATGAAAAGGAAGACGTGAGAGAATAATTTTGGCCTCAAAGAGGTGTTTAGCCAAAGTACTTCAGGGAATAATAATACATGCAATATTATACATTTCTAGCAAATTTATGATGATTTTTTTTTATCACTTTTTCATTGGAGAATAGCCGGCTAGTTGAGGAAACAATTGATTATAATTCTCGAGGTGTATGTTTTATATGACTGCATATAATTTCTTATATTTATATAGCATTCATTATAATACGGAACTGACGTAGCAGATTCTCGAACTATTGAAATAGTCTGATAATACACAGTTTGTGAAAATAATTTCTTTACAAAATAGTATTTACCATGTAGCCTACACCTCCTTAATCTCTTAAAAAGGATTCACCATCCCGAATTGGAAAGCAAACTTTATTTAGAATTATAATAAATAGAGGCCTACCTGTATAAAGAACTTAATTTCATTGCCTAATAATTTTATATAACTTAATATATCTATAGTTATTTCTGTACATGCCCCCCAATCCTGCCATCTGCCTACGGGAGATGACGCAGCGGTCGGGTGGTAGGCCAAGTCCCTCCAGGGATGTAGCGCCACGGAGTTTAGTTTAGTTTATTTCTGTAATTGTTAAGAAATTATTTTCTTTTTCATAGTAGGCCTATATATTTACTAGTCCATAACTTACATTCTTATTTCTCCCTTTATTTAGTTTATTTTTCCCAAACTGTAAGCTACACGAACCGTGAGTCATATCCTTATGATGCTTAATTTATATTTTGAGCATTTTTCTTCTTCTAATATTGCGTTTTGCATTGGAATTTATGTATTTTTTTAAAACTTACAGTATATTGTTATGTGTTATATGAAGACTTGTAAGTAAGTTGAGACTTGACTCGAGTTAAAGGAAAATTGTAATTACAATTAAATAAACAAATAGCGTAAATAGTTATGTTATTATAAGCGTATTACTGAAAAGGTACATTTCCAATATTCCTCACTTACTTTTGAAGGATCAATTTCACGATCTCAGATTGTAATAAACGTCGTTTGTGGAAAACGACATATTTTTTATATATACATCCACTCTACACCAAGAGTAAATATTTAAAATGTTTCGTAATGTGTCGATGTGGTTTCAGAGTTTCTGTTCAATTTGATTTATTTTTCTGCATTATTTTTTAGACCAATGTAAACAGATTATTTTCTAATAGAGCATCATTTTTCAAAATTAAAACTCTCCACTAAAGTGCAGATTATTACTTTAAAATATCTGATTTCGGATGGAATGTCCCAAAATAATTCCCAAATAAGGCATAACTAATTGCGATTAGCAGTAATTCAAAAGTTCTTTTCTTTACATTTATCCACAGGTTTGATCCGGGTTGCCCATGATTCTTTTAAAAATTCCTACGCGCAAAAATAGACATCTTTTGATATATTTTTCTTTTAACTTCATAATATAACAAAATAGTATGTTTCCCATTCACCATTTTCACACCAAATATTCACAAATAGTCTAAAAGAACTTACATTTGACGTCTCACACACGGCTTGCAGCATCTGAAAATTAAAAAAAATGAATTAGGTCTATTAATCTGCCTTCTACAGACTAGAATCGTTAATAATAATTATAAACCTATAATGTAAATCTCACATCTTAATAACATTCCGTTTCGCAGCAGTCATGCAAGGGTAACTTGAGTAGCTCACAATTAAGACATACGGCAGGAATGATTACCTAGGTGAGGCTATCAACTGGAAATTACCTGCCCACCTCAAGATAAATGCTTCGTAGTTTTCACGATGAAAAAGAACCGACACTGCAAAATCCAAATATAACTAGAGAAAATTAAAAATATCGATTGAAAACTATGTAAGCTAGTTTATCCAAAGTTGGATTCTCACTGCGCCTACTGAGCATAATAGTGACTACTATTGACAGAAAATTATGTCTGTGCACCCCAACGATAATTTTTGTTCACTTCAACCAAATTAAGGAATTAAACAGTAACAATATTCATATAATCAAATAATATAATATGTGTTTAATTTTTAAATATTTTACTGCAGCGTAATAAACGTGAAAATTCGTGTGGGTTAGGAGTGGAAAACGTTAAACCTATAAGCTACTTATATGAGTGTCATGATAGTTTGTGTTGAACACAAGCATTTAGGATACACAGAGTGGACTTTTTAAGATGGTATTGTTAAGTATCTCCTGAACTAAGCAAATAAAATATTTGTATTTGAAAAATGTTTTCAGTGTCATTTGGGATTCTGTTTTTAGTTGTTACGCTTACACTCCATACAGAAGGGAATAAGTTCTTTAAACTTTCTGCTTAGTTCCATAGATATTTGTGTCTATATCTTAATGAAAGAAATTCATATTTCTAAGTTTTCTGTAGAAAGCAATCAACGTTATTACTTATGGACTTCTGACTATTTCTCGTAAATGCACAATGTGATTCCCGCCTATTTAATGCAGTTTCCAAATATTGGAGAAAAGATTGCATTCTCAATATTTTCACGGGGATTTCTTAAAAGATCCTGGATGCTTTCTAGGGGCCCATAGCACATTCCTGAGAAACCCTATACGAAAAACCCTGGGGTGCAAGGCCTGGTGATCGAACTGGCTAATGTACTGCACTTCTGCGTCCTAACCAACAATCACTGAACTTCGCGTTCTAGACCGCTCTGGTAGTACGTGCATAATAAACAGGGCATTCATCAAGATGAAACCACATAGGTTTTCCTCAACTTTTATGTCCTAAATATCTGTGAAAGAAAACAGGAAATTGAAAACATATACAGAAGTTCTTTGGTTTTTAAGGGGAATAAGAATAAAAATGAGTGTGAGTTTCCATTTACGAAAATTAGGTTCACCGTTGAAAATATTTTCCAAATAAAACTCACATAATGAAATTCACATCTCTACTTCGAGTCACTTCACTTTCATAAGAAATATTTATTTGTAGAATGTTTACTTCATGAGCTATTTAATGGCATCAGTTTGAATTATCCACTCTGCACTTAAATATCATAATAAACGCAGCAGGTAACAAAACTAGATAGACTATAATACATATTTCTCTTCAAAAGATTTACACCACATAAATTTACTAAATGTTATAGTTTCATGGCACACGCGGATTATAATAATGCTACGAACATATTCATAATGGCTCATACACTCCAAACATCATTCTACGGCTTGCTTTGCTGATAGTCTCACTTCGAAATATTATAATATATTATAGCGTTAATTGCAAAAAAAAATAAATAGGCCTACATTCAAATAGCGATATGACATAAACTAAAATCTGGTACCAGTTATTATAATACGCTTAGGCCTATTACATGTATCATAATGTACAGAATTTCATTATAACTCTGTTGTGGTATCAATTAATATCGAAATCGAAAAAATCTTGAAGACCTGAGAGCAGGAAATCAAACTGCAGAATAAACAACTTGTTTTTAAAATGAAACAAATTCTGTTCGTGTTAATTTTAATATTATACTAAAAGGAGTTCACTTCATGTTTTAAAGTCCGTTGGTTTGTGGTTAATGCGCCAAGATAAGCTTCGAGTTCCCAGCACGCCATCAGCTGCCATCTTTCGCAAAAGATGAGAACTTACTAACAACTGTTCGCCGAGGTCAACCGTCTCGTTTGTTTTATGAGTCTAAAAACACAAAACTTAAACATTTAATACGGTCGAACAAAAACAGTCTTATGCAAGTTGCCTATGATGGTAATTAAGACACTCGTATGTAATTATGAAACGAGTGAAGGGACACACTCTTGTTTAATAAATGTCATTGTAGACGCAATGTATAACCTACTATTATCGTTTTGAAGTAAGGTCTAATAGAAATTTCTTGATTGTAGGCTATATTATGGAACCGTCCACCATCCACCATGGAATCTACAGCTCCTCACCCTCCCGATATTCGCTCCAAGTACCGCAACAAATGGCGTGTAGTAGTCCCCTGCAGGTGATTCTACATAAATAACGATGACATGAACATGAATGATTAATGACGACGTGTGTTGAAGCCCATGTCTTGTGCGCTCGGGAGTCGAACTAGCACCAGCTGGACCGTGGGGGATGGGAAACCGCAGGACTTGAACTAGTAGACTGACTGCACCAGCATTTTATGAAAGTCTTGATTAATTGCCTAATATTACAATGTTCCAGTTTCTGTGCGTTTTAGTTACTTCATAAATACTGGAGGGACTATTGAATTTATATCGATTTTCTATTTAATATATTTTTAAAATAACTAATTTAAATCGAAATTTAAAATACTTTACAGTAGGTTTGCAAGCATATTACATCGCCAATTTCTTTTAATGCAATATATCTTTATAATCTGGTACAGTTACATGAGAAATAATCAAATTTGGTTTCATGGCAAAAGCGTGTCATATTTCCTTATTTTCGGGAGCGTCGTAATATCATTTTCTATTGTTTTATCGCTAAAGGGAAAAACTTATAAACCTAAATTATCGGATACGCAGGGCTGATAATGTTGTTACTTTACCAAGACTATTGCTGCTCATATTAATTTTTTGCCTAACAAAATTTTTAATACAACTTGAGTTTACTTACAAACAAAATCGTCTCACTGTTAATATAACAAGCTTATCCAGAACTTTTCTTTCAACTTGTAACCAATCTAGCAAACAGACAAAAAACGTTCATTCTGCTACTTGCCTAATAATTTTCTTCACAGAAACAATCTGTTTATAATAAGCAGATAATAAGCGATTATATCGCCGAAAAAGTAAATAATCGCTCGTAGATGATTAATCGTATTACTGGTTCAATCAATATTTACATACCATCTACTATATTTTAGGAATAGGCTATTCCAAATATATAATTTTTGTCTCACACCCTATCAAACCTTTCACGCTACAATCCGAATTATTCCAACAGTATGCAGAGGCTTTATGTAACAATAGGTTTAGGTATGAGGATTAATATTTACCTTTTAAGAGCACACGGCTAGAAGAGAACTGTACAAAGTAGTAACGACTGTTGCATAAGTTAAATGTTTTGGGACTAAATATTTGTTCATTAACTGAGAATACATCTCCTAGAGCAGGCATGTCAAACTCAACTTTTACTAAGGTCCAACACTACTCAACAAATTGAAGCCCAAGGGCCGCATGCCGAAATGAAGATACAGCCTTTGTTCTTATAAAATTTAAGCATCTTTTAAATTTTAACACGCCTTAGAATAAAACACTACATATCATTCTTGCCATTTTATCCTATGTGTAGGCTACGTAGAAAATGTGTGGATAACCAAAATAAAAGGATTTTAACACAAAATTACTTGCAGCTTTTAAGCTTATACTCATTATTCATTAATCAACTGTTTTATGTTTGAAACATAACAACTTTAGTCAGAAGCAACGTGGGATTCTTGAAAATCCTGGTAGGTAGGAAAATTAGTTAAGCTGCCGCTTACCAATTGCCCTTCCGAAGGCCTGAACTTATTATATTATAACGAAATTACAAACTGATCTTTCCATTGTTGTTTTTATATATAGTAATTTAAATGTCCTGCAACATCTACCATGAATATCTAACCCTATGCTGCATACAATCTATCTCCATAAGTGTGTACATAATCACTGTAACATATGTATCTACTCAAATGGGAGTCAAATAGCTGAAGCACTTATTCTCTGAAAACAACTCACAATGGTGGAACAGTTATACTCACGTTTAACAATTTTGAAATTCCTGGACTTACACCAGTTGTGTTCTGAGTGCCTCGTAGGCCTATATATTACATTACTGACGCACGAATGAATTAGTTAATTATCTAAATCTATATTTATATAAATATAAGAAAGAGAAAATAGTACAAGTGGTACCATAAGCTAATACTGCACGAGGAATATAGGACCCCTGCGTACGAAATTACTGAGGAATTCCTATTTCTGATCTACCCTGTCCAACACCTCTATAACAGACAATGCATTCATAGAGCGGAAAATGGAATCACTGTTATTGGAATCCAGATAGACATTCTACCTCATCTGACCTGGGGTTACGTGGAAGTGATATCTATTATGTTGTTAAGCCGGAATACTTAGAAATGGATGTATTGTGTTGCTAGGAGTAATATTAAACCGATAGATGGCGAGAGCATATGAGAAATGTGTTCAATAAGCTACCTTCATTGGACAATTATTTTCATAATACTCTCAGTGGAGAATATTTCACAATACCATGAACTTCTAATTCTCATTTCTTGAAATAAAGTATTAGCGCTTAAAATGACCAATATTAACAAGCATTATAAACATTAACTCTTCCAGAGCTGAATTTGTATACTCGTATAAGAAATCTAGTGAAATCACTAGTGGGCAGCTTAAAAATGAAGAGGAAAATTTCAGTGGAACCAGCTGATATCCATGAATAATAATCATAAGAAGAGGAAAAAATCCTCATATTTTTCATAAGACTAAAGTATATTATATCTTTTTATAAAATATTTTTATGTGACGAATTTATACGTCTGTAGTAGCGAAAAGGTCAAATTCCTAAAATACGTTATTTTTCTAAAGTTAATTATGACATACAGTATACCATTAGTCTCAACAAATAGGTCTATTAAATGTTCGGGGCGTTTGTAAACTTCTTAAATCTGTCTATATACGTGACAATCTACAGGGTGGGCCAAAAGTCACGCACCATAGGGATTATATTACTTTGTGATTATGTTTTCAATATGAGAACATTTCAAATCAAAACAAGTGTGTAAACGGTCACCCATGTTCCGTAGAACATTGGACACCAAGTTTGGCGTGACAGCACGGCACTCAACTACAATTCGCTCTCGATGATGGTTTTCATCCCTGATCTTCACCTCCTACACTTTTGCCTTCAGGTACCCCCTTATAGCAAAATCCATTGGATTTAAATCAGAGGATCGAGGAGCCCACCCTACTCGTCAAATTATATCCCTGTACATACGTGTCTATGAATCACAGAACAAAATTGAGGCATGAATATAATATTCCAGGTTTCGGCATTCAAATTTTATGTAAAAAGTGTGTACTTCAGAGGTCAAATTATATATACCTTCATTTTACATGCTGTTTCAAAATAAACCTATAAATTAGTATATATTAGGCCTAATCCTAGGTAAGAAGCATTATACCTGTCACTTTCCACTTACAATTCAGTGCTTTAAGTGTTTTATAAAATAAAATTAAGAAAGAGTACATATACCGATAAAATGAGCTCATTTAGGAGACTGTTCGTTTGTTATAGTTATTTAACGACGGTAGTATACTGCCTCTTAGGCACTTTTCCCCAGTAGGAAGTCTGTTACGTGCCTGTAAATATACAGACACCGTATTGTCGTATTACACACTCAATTTCCACCGATGAGAATAGGAATCTATTCGGTGAACTTAGGAATAGAAAATCAGTGCCTTATATACCAACCATTTCCATTGTGATTTTATTGCCCAAGTGACTTTTCTTCATGAAATCAAAATTTCCAAAAAAGAGGAATTTAAAGTAAAGTAAAAGATAATAGATTTTAATTCTATCTTTTTCGTTGTTGCATAGAACATTGGGAGTTGTGAAATACAGAAATTACAGAACTAGTAGAACTGAGATCATGTTACTAGGATTTAAGAAATTTCACAAACCTGTCCGATACATGTACGGTCTTACTAATAATCAATTTATACCAGGAATATACACAGCTGAGGGGAAAATGTACTAATAATCCTTGCATAAGGCTGAATGTGTGCAACGCTTTACACAGCCTAACACCCTTGTATAAGCTTTACGTAAATAATCGAGATGGTCGATATCTGTAACAGCCAGTCGTTTCGTAGATGTCTGAGATTGAATTTTGAAGTTATGTATTCATTCTTAAGGTAATTTATTAGGAAACATTCTAAGCTGCTTTTGTGAAATTATAAACATTGTACCTTGTTTGCGGGACATATTTCCATAATTTTACCCATGATTACATCTTTCTGAAAACAATATAATGAAGTACTGAAACTAGATACACTGCTTTACTGCCAGGACAGATGGCGACATTGGCGTTCTGCAGTCCTTCATAGCCGCGGGCTAGTAACAACATCAGCAGCGTGACGCGTTTGATGAAGATTCACATTCAAACCAGGGCCCTATTTCATAAAAGTTACAATTTTACAGGTGACAGGTGACATAAAATTGTCTTACAGGTTTACATTTTGACAATTGTGTTTTTCATAAAAGCTGACAACTTTACATAAATGTCATGACAATTTTGTAGATTTGTATGACAATTTTACATACTGTTGTTTCTCAAAACTTTTGAGTTTACAGGTAAAAGTCTGACAAATATGTCAAATCTTAGGATACCTATCATTTATGAAACATTAATTTTTTATGACATATTTACAAATTTACAAAAAAATGTAGAATTGTCATTACAGAAGTGACAGGCAATCTTTCATATGTAGGCCAACAGAGTAGGTTGGCAAACTTTCTTGCGATTTAAACTTTGTTAATAAACTTGCTAAATTATCTTGTTAATAATGAACACTAGTAGTAGTGATATTGGTAGTAGTGAAAGTGGTGAAGAAATAGACATGAAACTACCCAGTGTTTTTAGGAAATGGATTAACCTAACTTTCAATTTCAGTGACTTTGTATTAAAAGAGAAATATAATTCAATTATTTTCGATAGTAATAATCGATTGCTTAGGTATCATATTCGATGTTGAGACACGTATGTGAGAGCCATCTACAGTGTACTAAAGTAATCTTTAGGTTTGACATAAAATTGTAGTGTTTATGAAATGGATAGTTTTAGTCTGACAATTTACATTAATTTGCCTGTAATTTAAGGAAAAGTTGTAATATTTGTGAAAAATACAATTGTCGTGACATATTGACAAATTTGTCAGACTTGACATAATTGTCGTATTTGTCACACCTGTAAAGTTTTATGAAATAGGGCCCTGGTGTAACCCTTGGCAGTTATGCTTGGGTTATTAGTTACACGGCTTATGTAGAACTTGCGCGGTGATCAACCCAACAACCGTTCAACACAAAGTTAAACAGCTTTTATTAGTAATGCTGACACTGCATTAAATTAAGAACGCAATCTAAATATCGATAAAGATTAGGCTATGGGTAGGGATCCTATTTTATCGTGAATAATAATATTAAATTTCGGTACAAGGTTTGGGTTAATTTCGTTGTTACCTCGCATAACAAAACAGAATTTCTGCGTTATTTCGCATTAAAGCAAAGAGATTTTGGCTCAATCGGTGCAAAATATTGCAAATTCAACAAAACATATTCACTCAAAGCAACAAGCAGACTGGAACTCCAAACTGGCCACACAGGTGCATAATTCGCTTCATTGATGATATCAAGAAAACGGAAAGATGAGTTTGAAATAAATCGTACTACTGTATACGACCACAGCATTCATGTATGTCTTTCCACTCCTCTTAAGGTGTAGCCTACTAAATGAATATAACTCATATTATTTATGGCTATACTTTGTATATTTTCCAAAATAGTATTATCTTGTATCGAATAATTTTACTATTTTGTTTTGTTTGTTTTTAGTTTTAGTTTAGCCTTAGTTTTGTTTGATTGTTTTCAGTTTAGTTTTAGTTTAGTTTTGGCATATTTTAATTTATATATTTAACTAGCTGACCCATCAATGCTTCGCATTGTTAGATTTATGTATATATAGGTTAAGTGAACACAATTTAAAGTCGATTAGATGCATTTCTATAAATCATCAGCCGTCCAGCCAACGCGGTGAACGTATTTACCCATATATTCCACATACTCCTTCACCCGTAGCTTGCTCTGATTATGTAAAAAATTTAATCGTTCTGTTTCAATTTTGGCATACATGCAGTAAACAGCTGGGCGTAGGGGATGCGTTCGCTCCTGTCACGCAGCGGGCTCCGGTTCGAATACTGGTCGGGACAAGTTACCTAGGTAGGGTTTTTTTCCGGCATTTTTCCTCACCTGTGAGACAAAGGTCTGGTAATTTTAGGCCCTAGTGATCTCCGGATATCATCATCATCCCATCCTCGCCTTGTTCAGAGTGAGTGCGTGAATGACGTATCTCGTCCTATATGTTTGTGTTGTCTCGGAGGTGGCCCCGGCATTTGGCTGATCACTCATCCGGGAGGCCCTCCATGTCCTTGTCTGGTCAAAAAAGTATGTATGTGATCCATAGATAATCCCTCTCCCGACAGGTCGCGGCCCTGTAAGGCCCGGGCAACGTGGGTCGCTTAAATGACCCCAAAGGGAGGGGTAAAAACTAAGGTAAATATAGAGAGATAATATGGTAAATAGAAATTAATCAGGAAATTATATCTATTGATATTCTATGAACTACCTGGGGGTAAAGGCGGCCGGTGCGTAAGGCTGACAACCTTACCACCTTCACGTCCCGATTGCCTGAAAATCCTGGAGCCTCAACTTCTTACAACCGTTCCGATTGTCTAAAAATCCGGGAGCCTCAACTTATTGGAACCCTCTGGGCCTCCATGGCCTGTAATAGGGAACACTTTACTTACTATCTTTCGCAACGCAGTCCTAGGCTAGCTATAAGAAAAGAGTTCAACTCTTAAGAATAGAACCCAGGACCTTCTAAATTTACTTATGTCAAAACATAGTTGATAATCATTTATAGGAATTCTATTGATAGCCTTTCTCATAATGTTATATCTATTAGGTCTACATGAAATCACAGTGTCATGCCAAGCCACCTGTGTAGTTTTAAAAAAATAATGTTGTCATGGGGATTGTGTACATGCAGTATGAATTCCTTCTGGTGAATTTCATAACTTTACAATCCTATTTTGGCCCTTAGAGGCCCTTAGAAGCCAAAGATTTTGAAATCCTTTCTTAGTACGCCTCTAGAGTCTATGCGCAATATGTGTACCAAGTTTCACGTTCCTAGGCTGTATAGTTTTTGAGAAACTGTGATCAGTCAGTGAGTGAGTGAGTGAGTGGGTTTTGGCTTTTATATATAGAGATGTATATGTAGCTACTGTAATTGGAGTATTGCTCTGTTGTATCACTAAATAAATAAATAAAACATAAACAGTTTTTACTGTCATACTGGTGCCAGGGATACCAACCGTACCATGGTTGGTTGGTTTCTTTTAAGGTTACTAAATAACGGGAATGTACTGCAACTTAGGCCTGTGATCGTTGCCAGTGTGCCGGAATTTTGTCATCTCAGGGTGAGCGCACCATGCCCTCAGGAAATTATGATGATGTATCGCGGATCGGTGCTCAGCCGTCAGATCCATAATCAGCTATGTTAGACACTGATCCACGGAGGTGAACTATTCCTATCTCTCTAGTTTAAAAATTATAAAATCTAGCAGATTGAGTTAAGCATTAGTCATATCATTTGGCTTTTGCATTAAACGAACCAGATTTATAATTCTATATAAACGTGATTTAGTGCTATAGGAAAATATCTTGACAGATTTATCTTTTAAAAAAAAGCATTGTGATTCTAAGATTTATGAGAACTGCAGAATTTTAAGTTTCAAAGTTAAATGATTTAAAATACATAATGATAACACATAAGTTTATATGTGTATCGCAAATTTATCACTAAGTTTCTAGAGAGTATAAAACAGGAATATTAACTATACAGTAAGTTCCAGATATCATGTGCTCAGAAAATACTAGGGTCCTTTGCAATAATGGAGAAATTGCAATCATTTTCAGAGTCAAGAGAAACATTAACATTTTTAAATTCAAATCCAATCAATAAAAATAACATAAATCTATTCAATTAAAAAGCAAAACAATGCTCTAAGTTGTCTTGTGTTTCCATAATATAATATTCAACAGTATTAACAACAAATGGATGTAATATTTAAGCTACGATACTACACAACACCTGATTAGTGTAGTGTTGTCATTTTAACATCAAGCTACTCTTTCCCTAGAGGGAAAATGAAGAAAAAAAAGAGGGGTTTCGGTAACGCCTTGGGCAGAACTTGACGTAAACGTCTGAAATGGATGTGTTAATGTACCAAGAAACTTCATCAATACTGCTAGATTGGCTTCATTTTGTAAGACTTTTTCCTTCACATGGGGGAAGGGAAGTGATTCTGGTGATGGTGTCAGTCATTGAAACGAAGCAAGAGAGACTATCTCGTGATTAGTCCCTCAGGCGTCAACCATAGAAGACAGATGTGTAAGAGTCGAATTCAAAACCAATCTATCATTCATACGGGTAAATCAGCTAGTTTACAGGAGGGGAAGGATTCCTATCTTGGTAGGAAGAAAGTAGAAATTGTTTTGAGAAAGCGGCTTTGGTTTTAATGGATTCAAGTATTCGTATGCCAATTTCATATCGTGAATTAAATGTATGTATACCATAATATAGGCCTACATGCCATATGTATATATGACCTAATAAGCTACAATTATAATTTTTCAACCTCTCCATGCAGTTATCTAGACTGAAGCACACATAACTCTTGACAAATTGCTCTTTCAGAATGTTGTTATTATTGTTCTTATAATTAACCTAAAAAAAATGTTTTTCTATAATTTTGCAGCAACCTCTCTATAATTTTAGTTCATACGTATATAAGCCTATACCGTTGGTAGTGGTGTTGAAAGAATTCAGAACAAAACCCTTTATGAAATTTTCAACACAAGCGAACAAATATCCTGTGCTCTTAAAATCAACGCAATCCAGCAGAATTTACTTCAAAATACATCAAAACGATTTATCGCAAGTCTTTCGTATTATGATTTGTATATTGTATTTATTGAAGGTGTACAAACTATGCATTTTGTATTCAATGTGATTGAGTTGAAGAATAGATACTATGGCCTGAACTCTGCAAGGCAAAATAATAAATTTATTATTATTTCTGTGTTATTATTATTATTATTATTATTATTACACATATAAATTTTAATGTCAAAGTCTCTCACTAAATTCTTCTCTTTCACTATTTTTCTTCCTTTCTTACTTATATTTCTTTATTTTTCTGTCTCTCTTCGTGTGAGTCTTTCATTCATGAATCTTTTACTCTTTTCTTCATTTATTTGTTCTTCATCAAAGTATTATAGATGATCAAAATAGAGCATATTAAAAATGACATTCATGCCTTTAGCAAAATGTCGTAATCTGTTAATGTAGCACTAAGAAATTGGTTGAATAATCATTCCATCGCTGTAAATCCGGTTATAAAATGTAGTTAAGCAGATTTAATGTTGCTCTCTACTCTTTTATAAAAAAAAAATATAATTTATTCCATAATTGATACTCTAGAAGGAAATATTAAATTTGTCGATTATGATAATTTCCAGTTATGTGACCTGAATTTAGGAATGCCTTTTTTAAATGATAAATAATGGAATATAAAGACTGTTAGATATACTGTGTATTGGTTGTTTGTATTATTGACAATAGTGTAGGCCTATTGCTATGCTCCTACAATTTCTTTAGCTTACATTCCTTTCTAAAGGCATGGGACTGTCGTATAAATGCCACCAACCTGGACCGAGACCGAATCGACGAACTGACTTCCTCTTAGACCGTCATACGTTATATTTATAATACGAGAATAATATTATTGTTACTGAGAAGATTGTGAATATTGAATACATTCTTATAGTACAACATTTTTAATGTAAATAAGTAAAAATAAAAATTTAGGAACAGATTATGTCCATTTCCTAAAGCCTATCAACCTTAGGCGACCTTGTCCACTATTTTAGCTGTTTATGAATAAATACACAACTCACATACACAGATATAGACATAGTATAATTACTAGACCTGAGATTTTAAGGCAAATGCCTATTTTGTTCCTTATTAAATAACATCAAAATTTGTAAATATGTTGACATTTCATGATAAATCAGTTATATTTATAGAGTTTTATAGTGCCCTAAAATGTCTATTTGGACATTTGGAGCCTACTTTTACTATTTTAGTGCCAAAAATTCCTATTTTGTAAATTTAAAATAAAATTCAACTTCTGTAACTTTTACAATCATTTAATGGACATCCTGAATGAAGAGCAGAACAGCAAAGGGTGGGGTTTTCACAGAAACTTGATTTTCCCACATATATGTCGCCAAAGGAATGCTGGCTGACTGGGGAGGATTAGCTCCAAACAACAAGTAGCAAGTATATATTGTAGTAAGAAGGGACATACTGTGTCAATTTTTCATATAATCCAAAACTGTTTTTGATAAATGTATTTTTAATTCTGTCTTAATTTTGCAATTATTTCTGTTGAATAGGTATACCACGTTTCTTACAGTAAAAAAAAAGATCACGTTACAGTTTAAGCGCATATTTAGTAATTTAAAGTCTATTTTCTGTCTATTTACAAATTTTTAAAGCATGTTTTAAGTGCCTAAAACTAATTTTTTAGAGCCTAAAATCCCAGGTCTACATATCCCACGTCTCATGACAAACATACGTAATAGGTGCATATGACGTGCATGTGGAATAAGCTTGGAAATTTTAGCCACTCTTTCGACTAAATCACTTATATAGGCCTAATCATTACTGTAGATTTGCAGTTTCTTCCCATTACCACTGGTAAATAGTGGTCATGAACTGGTAATAGTAGTCACACGAACATGAAAAAAATCGACACATTAAGACTGCAATGGAGTTTGTCTTTCATTTTGGCTTTTTTCATATTTGATGTCCTAAAATTCAGTTTACATACACTATATATAGAATTATAACTCAGCAACACCTGAAAATTATCTACATCTAAAATGTATTGGAACAAGAAATAGACTACAGTCAAAGATATGCTATATATGTAAAGAAGTAGGCAATCGTGTTTTTATGTTTCTCTAGAAAGTTCAAAACGGTAGGCCTAACGCAAAAATCTATAAGGTAGCCTACATTTCATCGACGTCGTAGAAGAATACAGATTGGCTGGATTATGGTTTCATTTTTGGGTTATTTCAATAGCATATGTTTGTATAATATTTAAAATAAGTAAAGTAAAGTATTCTCTATATAGGCCATGGAGACCCAGAGAGTTCCAGGAGGTTGAGGCTCCACGGATTTTTACATATTCGGAACGTTGTAGGTGGTAAGGTTGTCAGCCTCAGGCACCGGCCGCTTTTACCCCCAGGATTGATCCCAGTACTCATTTCTGTTAGAGGCTGAGTCGACCCCAGGGCCATAGTGCTACCAGAAAGATTAGGCCAATTGAAAAACTCCAACGATCTCATCGGGAATCGAACCGGCGGCCTTCCTGTTTGTAGCTCAGCGTCTCAATCATTCCGCTACGGGCGTACCCCTGCTATAATTTATATTACATAAAAGTCGTCCAACGTTGTGCATCAATCAATGTCTTACTGAGAATTATTAAAATTAGTCCGTCAAGTTTTTCTGAGATCTATTACATTTGTTCTGTAAAGTTTTATTTACTTCTGTGTTTATAGGCCTATATTGGTGAACTATTAATTGAGGGGGTTAAAGCCAAAGTGGTGTAAGTAATGTTTTATGCATTTAGAGAAACAGAAGGTCTTTTAGGTGCATTATAATAATCTCTCCTAATATTGTCCTCCCACCTAGGTATACATACATACATATATATATATATATATATATATACACACACACACACTCACACATATAGTGTATGAACATAATGGGACTTACATGACTCTACCTGCTAACATATCTATACCGCAACTTGCATTGCAATACTTAGGTTAAAATTTTTTATATGACTTACACCACTTTGACTTTAACGCCCTCAATTGTGAAAATGTTATATTTCCTGAAATTTTCTGTAAATTGTTTATTTTCTGAAATGCTCTACACTTGTTGAAGTAAGCCTACAACTATCAGTAAGCACATACATAATGGAAGTAAGGATTACAAGCAAGATCAATGGTGTGATTCCATTATAAAAAAAACTGTATTTCAGTAGGTCTATGTGAACTAAAAATCCCCTTGTTTGAATTTTGTTTTGAAGAACAAGGAGCTGGTAAATTCTTTCCCCTATGGATTTTTTTGCAACTACTTTAAGATTAAAGCCAGTACGATATGAAAGAAGTGTAGTTAACAAGGAATAATTGTTCTTTATTTCTGTTTTTTAATTAGTTTGTTTCCTCCACTTGTGTCTTAGGGGGGAAGTAATCGTATTCTAAGTTAGCTGTGCTACTTTGAAGTCTGTGAATTTTTAAAAAGCGTTGCTTCACTCCCTACTTCCCCCTGTGAATAGTCTCTTCGGATTAATTTGTTTTCATATAGACCTACGACGGATATTGTTTTTATTCGACGTTGCCAGTGCACTTTACGGTATGCATTCTATTCAGAAATAGAGGGTGTTGCATGTAAATATTTTTGTTTGAGCTTAAGTTACTATAGGCTAATACATATCACATGTAATACATATTACCAGTGTCGTAACAGTATTTTAATGACATACTTTAAGGTACAGCCTGTCTTTAAATTAGAGTTGTTATTCAAACTATTAGCTGGAACAATCTTCAAGCTTTTAAAGCAGCAACTGCAATTCAAACTGCTCAATCAACATTCTCTACTTAAAATAAAATCAATTTTGCCTATGTTAATTTTAATAATGTAATAGGCCTACAGCGTTTTTCAACCCGTGTGCCGTGAGAAAATTTTAATAAAGTTATCAATCCTTAATTAACCACGTAAATCCTCAATAAAACACACAATATAAGCGACAAGTTCAATAACAGTGATAGCACCTTAATAGTGATTTGTTTGTTGTTTATTGTTGCAATTACCATTCCCAATATGAAAATGATACGAAAGAGTTCACTTAATAGTATTTTTTTTTTATTTAGGGAGAAACGTTTACTCTGGGTAGACAGAATTAAAAGTTATAAAAATTGCGAGATGTTTGAGCTTACAAAGCACTGAAAAAATTACAGAAATCTCTCAACACTTATTTCAGACACTTTGTCTTCGTTGTATACAAATGTTCAAAATATTATATTAGGCTCCAGTAGGCTTCTTTCGAGTGGGGGAGGGATCCCTTTGCCCCTTCTGGTCTTAAGTCAGAAGAATTAAATGTCTATGAAGAAAATGAATTGGTAGAGGTGAGGAATGACCAAGGTTTCAATCTCCAGCATCAACGCAGGACATGGTATCATTCTGGATTTCTCTTCGGAAAGAATAGCCAACTATTTCTACAAAGGCTGTGAAAGATCTTCTTCCTTCTTCTACATCATATTTAAGCCAAGCAGGATTTTCTGCAATGAGCACAGCGAAGTGTAATTTCAGGTCACGACTGTTAACTCTGGAAGCCAATATGAGGCCACAATAAGTAAGCTTTCGAAAGCACACCAAGCTCAAGTTTAATATTAATTTTGCTTCTTTGCGCCAATTTGTTTGAATTATTAATAAAAATTCGTAACATGACTTGATTCTTGTAATAATATTATTGGAAAACTGTAACATATGTTACTCACATAAGCAAATTCCAAAATGTGAATCATTATGCTTATGTAAAAGTCTTCTCTTATGAAAATACATTTACATCATAATTTGGGAAACCTGCTGTAATACAATGAGATCATTTTATGTGTTTTAATGTGCGTTCCTCTGAGTTTAAAATGTCGAAGCGGAGATCTGATCCCTTAAAAACACTTACTTCGCTTATTGATGGTGATTAACAGCTACATACCTGTAAAATAATCACAAGGTACCTTCTTTCCGTGCCATCTATACTTTGCCAACGCTGGGAGCTGGCGCCGGTAGGTCGGAGATTTTGCTATTCTTCAGACTGTGGTCTTTGTAATGAATAACATATTGTACACAAGAATAATTATAAGTTATGTTATGCGCCGCTCATGAAATAGGACTGCAGTAACAAAGACTAAGAATTTGCATTTTGGACCACTTCCATTCCACTCTACTATGCGCAGCATTTAATGGTGCGTGGTGGACAAGAATTAACAGCCACTGGAATGACCCTATGTCTATGTGAATTTCTTTGAACTAAAATGTATAGTTCAGACTGGAAATAATATAATTTACTGTATTCGTTACTCAATGTTTTGTGACTTACATGCAACTGGTTTAATAGTAGGTTCATTTTTAAAAATCATTTCAGAATGACAAGCTTTGTTCTTCTCTGTAAGAAATGTTCATAGCAACCACAGGTTAAGACTTCTGGTGTAAAAGCAACACGTGTCGAGACGATAATAGAAGTTTCGCATTTATATATTTCATATGGACATGTCATTCAGCATAAGACTGAGTAGGAACACCTACTGTAATTAATTTTCATTAAGGCATGATATAATAATAGACTACATAGTACGGTACAAGAGACATAAGGTGGCATAATCGACTGTCTTTTAACTGTAGAGTGGCATGAAGGATTGAACGAGATAAAATCCATTACATACTTATTCGGTTTGAATTTAATTTAATCTTTTATGGGAATAGAAGACCATGTAGAGCTTATATTACATTATGAATGGGATGCATGTAAATTTTTACCACGAGTGGAAAGCTTAGAACTCAAGGCGACATAGGAACGGAGAATGATGATTTTTACAACAGAATATTCACTCTTGGATATCTTACAATACTCTTATCCATTACCAATATGCAATGTAAATTCATGTTTAATTAATTTTATATTATTATTATTATTATTATTATTATTATTATTATCATCATCATCATCACCAGTGAATATCATGTACGTATAAGAGTATAAAATATAGAACAGAACGAAATTTACTGAGGTTATGCAACAAAACTGAGTGAGGACGTAGTTTATTTTCAAAAATTTATAATAAATTGTAAACATATGCAGATTAAGTCCACATTTCTGCATTACTTTTTATTTTTAATTTTTATAAGTAAAAGAAAAACATCCTAACATTTTGAATGACATAGTATTATATTCTTTTGCTGCTATATTATTTTGTTTTATAACAGATTAGAAATTTCAATATTAACTTCTGCAAGTGATATTATCCTTTAATACGCCTTAAAAATATATTAAATTATGCTCTACTTCATAGCAACAGTAGTTTAAACATTATTATTAAATTGTCATGTATATCCTATGTGTAAAAGTAGTAACACCCTTGAAAAAGAATAAATTTTCAAAATAACAGTTGTTGAACTAAGAAATGTCGACAATCACTGGTGTATGACTGAAGAATGAGTAAAAATCACAATTTTTTAATGCATAAGATAAATTCTCTGCATGTTAAAAAACACTGCGTGTGTCCCCATTCATAACTTCGAATTTTTCCTGTAAAACAACACTGATTCACGAGGATTGTATAATTTCGTTTGGAGGCTCCCTGAATCTAAAAATACATTTTTTAGACATATCTGCGTATATGTGCCTGTGTGTGTAGCTCGAGAACGAAAACTCGTATAAAAATAGACATATTATATTTGGGTTGGATATATTCTGGGGATGTGACTCGAAAATTTGAGACGACTTTCTCTTAGTTTTACTAAAGCCTTACAAAAAAAAAAATAATAATTTTTTTAGGCCTACTTAAAATAAACTGTTTTAACGATTTTGTTTAAATTGTGTACACGAACTAAAGAACTAAAACTTTCTTGAAACAGTGCTTACAGATATTCTCTGAAGGGTCATTAGAAGCCAGTCATTTTATATAGAAGCACAAGCTCTAAGTCTTGCATGGTGAACAATTTTTCTTTGCATAAGAGTGAAACAACTGAATACGCACTCTTTGCAATATGGTATCTTATTCTATAACAGAATTCTAAGTGAGAAAATTGCACTGTCTCTGATTAAGGTAGAGAAATTTACGTAACACATCTTTTTTCTTTGCGTGGAAAGAGACGAGTCAATGAAGAAGAATCAGCAGCTTATTTTTTTTATATATATAAAAGAAACAAGTAAACACTGTGAAGTATAAACTTGATGAGTTTAAGTTGATGGTATTCTATGAATAGATGCCAGCAAAATTCGCGAGTATTTCTTGGATGAATATGCTTAAAATTCTTGAGTAAAAAGGAAAATCTTTTGAGAAAGTTATTTGCCATAAATAAAATAACCACAAAATCTACATAGGATTGGATTAGCCTTCTTTATTGCACACTGAAACTAGAATAAATCAGGGATTTGGGTAAACTGTATTACCACGACTAATGTAATACAGTAATATACATTTTAATGAACTGTAAAAAAATAATAATAATACAAGTCGTTATAAGCAAAGATAAAAACGAAGAATATCTCAATTTTGTTAGTCTATACATACATCCGAATAGTTCATCAGTCTACAACTTTCAACTTAAATGAAAGATGGCAAGGATGGAAATATATGGTTAGCATGGTGACTCCCACAGTTACTAATAATACGGCTTCCTTAACCGGAGCCGCAATTCTTTTACTCAATTGGTTCCTCCTTTGTTCTCGATCTTCTTACTTCAGAAAAGTTCGAAAAGGTACTGGGAATTGAAGTCAGGCATGTAGATTAGTAGTCAGTAGCACTCAGGCACTAGAACACACAGGCTGTCAATTCATAGGCGTAACCAGGTCGACCATGTGGGGGGAGGGGGTTATAACATCCAGGAGTATTCCATATCCCCCAGGGAGAGGGGGGAGAGGGGGTTCTCCCCTGGAAAATTTTAAAAATTAAGATGCACAATAACGAGTTTTAAGCTTCCCACGCTTTAAACTCATATTAAGTAATTTATAAGCAGATTTTTTAAAAAGGTGATATATCACAATAATGAAATAAATTGTACAATTTTCCTTTTTTAAATCAATGGGGGAGGGGTTCAAACCCCCAAAACCCCGCTCGTTACGCCTCTGTGTCAATTTCTGTGGGAATTAAGCTTTAACCCAAAGAATATAAACTCCATATTATGGTAAAGCACTTAATAATAATCTGTGCAGTATTCATATTCAACGCAGCAAACTTCAGCGAGTGACTTTAGTTTTCAGTTAGCATTGCTTCAGAAATTAATATCTGCAACATACTGTGTATAATAACACGAGTGCCATCACCACCCACAGTCCTCATCTCTGTTTCTATTACTAAACTTGCAACAGAAACCTGCCAAATTGTATTGGACATTTCACTGTGACAAGATAACTTCAGTCAACTGTCGTTGGCATCACGATGTCATTAACAATCCCAGAAACTTGTGCGTCCGGACGTTAGTTTCACATGGCTAGCGATGTCATAGAAACAACACGGTATTCTCGTGCCAGTTCCGGTGTGTGATGTTTAGTACCAACTCTTATACTTGCCATTAGAAGTTTCTTCCTTCAGCAAACGAACATTATTATTCTTTTAACAAGGCTAAACTGAGTTTATGCCGTCTCTTAACATCATTAGTAGATCGTATGTTTGAATGTGCTGTATTCCTGTTATCTTGAGTGAAGTTAGAGTGAAAATCGAGCAATTTTGACAAACAGTTCGGTTTGTCACGTTTGAGATCTCCTTCGTACGGAGGAGAAATCACATTACCTCTTCCACAAATTCTACATCACTTAAAGGTCTTTTTAAAATAAGTCATATTAGACTTTTTTATTTTAGCTGTGTTTAAACTATTTTCAGCTTCGAGGCTATATCAGGATTTCGGGATCTGTTTCTGTACAGTATGGTAAGCCAAGGAACTATTGCTTGTCAATTGTTTCTATTGTCTGTGTATTTAATGGAATAAATGTCAACTGATATAATTTAAAAGATATGATACAGGACGAAATGGTGAGGATGATTCATGGTATGTAAATATCCAATCCGGCATTTGCCTTTACGACGGAAAAAAACAAATTTAAGTCGCACCTTGGGATGAATGTTCCCGCCCACCGCACCCTCGCGATGCACTTTCTTTTATACAACGATCTAGCGAATTCTTCTGTCCTCATATTACGAAGAAACTCGTGATTGGACGTTGATGGTGTGACGTCATACCGCTAAACAAAAGGTGACAGGCTGAAAAATCTCTGGGAGATATAATATGCCACATTTCGAAACCTACAAACAGTGTATGGGGAAACCATGAAAACCATGAAAAAACCCATGTCAAACTGGCCGGCCACGGGATTTGAACCTGGGACCTCCTGAATGCGAGTACAAGACTTTACCATCTCGACGAATATTAAATTTGTTATTCCTATTCTTTAGCTAAAATTCTTTCCTTTTCAGGAATGATTTTGTGACTGGCTCGAGCTTGCTTTGTGATTTAATTTGTCATTATTTTGCCTTCGCTCCTAATATCAGGCTATTTGTGCAAGCTTCAACAGTCCATATCGGTAAACCAAGCATTGGATACAAATTTCTGGTTACCTCAGACTCATATATTGTCTTCTCAAAATGTCTTCCCGTATACTGCTACGCGAAAGTAATATGTAATGTCCACCATTTAATTATATTTTAAATTTGTTTTCCACAACTCTTTTCGTCCCTTTTTTCATTTCCTACTTGAAACAGTTATTCGTTTAACTTTTATGTACTAGTTACACTATAAAACCCAGCGAATGAAAAATTACCTGACATTTGTTTTACGGTTGAGGGAAAGACCCCAGCAGAAAACCTTCTGGAGGTTTTAAATCCAGGGACCTCGTAGGCTATTCCATGAGTCAGATGCTTAATTTCTTTAGCCACAAGTTGACCAAACTTTTCAGTAGGCCTATAAGAGGAAAGAGGAAATAGAAAATCTTCCACCCAATGTGGCTTATATGATAGCTGTCATTACTTATAAAATAAAATAGTTCAGCACTATTAGGCTACGATGAATAAGGTTCAAATTGAGTCTGAGATATTTTTTGCCGCAGGTGGCAGTTTTCTGGTCAAACATGCAATTTTTTAGCTCACCCGTGTCATTATAATGTACCCTTTTCTCTGAAGTTTTTAATTTGGCTCTACATGCATCATCTTGTTATTAATTAACTGTTGTCACTGTTTTGACTGGCACCTGTCTATGCTGTTCTAATTGAGTTCCTGTTTCAGCAGCCTCCCTCATCCTGTGACCCATCAGCACTTGTTTTTATCTTCTGGCTGCCGATAATTGAACAGTAATTGCATCATGGCTTCTGATTTTAATTAAGATAATGAAAAATATCTTCAACTCGAATAACAAGCCATGTCATTGTAATTAACTAACGTATTCCGGTCATTACTTACATCTCTGAACTTTATTCACATTGCACAGGCTGTTAAAGTCTATATTCTATATTGCTTTATAACTAATGATAGTTAATTATTAATGAATTTCATTTTCCGTTTGTGGAGCTAAAGACTATTTATATAATGAAAGGTCCACCTATACCACAAATATAGAAAGTTATTCTTCAAAGTTCAATTTGGTATAACGTTTACTAGGCTATACAATATTTAATACAATTACCTACATATGATACACCTTTATAAAATTATCATATATTACATTGTCTTCACCAATGCACCAGTTATCAATAGCGCTGATAAATCATATAAGTAAATATATTTAAATTTTATCACTGAATAGAAAATAGCTGTATTATATTATCGTATCACAGTGTCGTCATTCATACAACAAAATTAATAAATATTAGCATATAATAGCTTAAAATCATTAAAATTATAACATAATCAGATTATCAAGACGCATAAACACTTTATCAGTTGGATTAAAAGTTGTATAATTTAACACTATTGCCTGTTGTAGCTGTAATATAGCTAAAATTGCTGTTTTTATCGGAACACAATGTCATATAATATAAAATAGTATGTAAGTCTATATGATGTCGAGTGGACGTAGATCAGTTTAACAATTCTGGTGATGGTTCATAGTAGCAATACGTTATATCAGTTAAGTATATAGCGTACATCTATCTAAAAGGAGCATAATACTTCACAAAAGTCTCATTTTATCAATGGAAAACGCCAATTACTTGATGATACTATGAACATTTTCTGAAATTATATAAAATATTTGCACAATAATCATGTGATTATCATGATATCCATACCATAGGTACATAAGAGGAAATATTTATTCGACCTTGAAATTCGATGTCCAATTTTTAGAAATGATTCACTTTCTTAGGGCCCCTAGTCCAAACATATTATTTCCGGAAGAAATGGCTGTGAAAAAACGAAAAATCTATTCCAAAACGAAAGATTATAACATCTGGGTTAAGTAGGCTAGTAGTAGTAGTAGTAGTAGTAAATGATTTATTTTCCCTGGCAGAGTTAAGGCCATAAGGCCTTCTCTTCCACTCAACCAGGTTTCAGAAAATATATACAATGTAGGTTTACATAAATAGCAAATTAGTGAATAAGAGACTTATGACTAATACTAAGACTAAGGTTAAGGCTAATCATAATAATAAATTAAATAAGTAAAAAGCATAGGTTTCGTAAAAAGCATAGGCTTCATAGAGAGCGTAAGTAGCGTAGGCTACTGGTGGTTTTGTGACAAAAAAGAACAAATAGTTGTATAGTATACTAAGAGTATATTCAAACCCTAAAAACTTTTATTTGGAAGTGGATTCGTATAAATTCTCTGAAAAGTAGGTACAAGCTTGTCATCTCTTTTAGAAAGTCAAGCTTCATACGAGGGTGGATCGAAAAGTAACGCACAATAATTTCTTTTTTACAAAAAGTTTAATAGGTACAATTACAAACAAATGCACACATGAAGGGGCTTCTTTTGTCTATTTTTCTAAACGCTTTTCGTCATATGCAGAAGTGAAAACAGCAGTCCGCAGATGGCTAAACTCCAACCGAACGGACTTCTATGAACAGGGTATTTTGAAACTGGTATCACGATGGGAGAAATTTGTTGATAAACTTGGCGATTATATGGCAAAATAGACAAAAGCTGTCCCTTCATGTGTGCATTTGTTTGTAATTGTAACTATTAAACTTTTTGTAAAAAAATGGTGTGTTACTTTTCGTTCCACCCTCCTATCTCGCAATACTACTATGCGTAAGGCTGAGACCCTCGAATACTGCCACTTACTCTATGTGGGAATATGAATTGAAAGAATAGCATTTTTACGGCAGAGTAAATTATACAAATGTATCACATCCGTTTTTCTGCTATAATCTTCATATATCTGAATGGAATTCTAAGAGGGAATTAAGCAGATATTAATGAAATATATAGATCTATGCATAACAAACCAAACAGAAGTAAAGTGTGTTTTCTTAGTGTTACTGTTTATGGTCTCATTATTTTGGTAAATTACTCCAAGCTGGAAATATTTACGAGGTTCCAAACTTCAAGAGAAGCAACAGAATATATTCGTAAGGCAGGATTATGGGATTTATGTATCAAGATAATTACGAAAAGTAATCGAACAAGGAATTCTAGTGCGTGTTTCATCACGAAATATGAACAGGAAGATGTAAAAAAAAAATGATTGTGATGATTATAATAAAAATATAATAATAATAATAACAAGAACAATATACTCTGTAGTTGTGTGCTAGAAATTAGTCAACAGAACTTTTGGGGGAGGGAACTCCAGGGTGACAAAAATAAACCGGTTCTTGATAATTTATTAATTTAGAATTCTCGCGGAAGTCGAGTCAGTCTTTAGTAGTTCTCGGATACCGGCTGTAGTTCTCATATGTCGCATCGTGAGTTCTCGGATCCTGCATTCATCCGAGAACATTTTTATTCGAATGATCACTCGATTCATTATATTACTCGAGAACAGATTACTCAATTCTTAAGATCATTCGAATCTGCCCATCACTTATTTTAAGGGTGTCTCTTTCTTCCCTGCATGTTTTTCCCAATATCGTGAGTTGCGTCAATTTTCGCTTTTTTGTCGCCATTGCCCAAGACCTATAATGATGATGATAGTAATAATAACAATAATAATAATAACAAAATAATAGTGACAATAATAATGGTAAATAATAACACGCTTATGTTTCTCATAAAAATCTAGCTACAATGACTATTTTCGAAATTCATATATTAACATACAACCTATTATTATTATTACCGGTACAATTATTATTATTATTATTATTATTATTATTATTATTATTATTATTATTATTATTATTAATATTATTTTCAGCGGTATGTGTGTGCAATATGTCTCTAGAAACTGTTTTAACAAAATGTTATTGTAAACACAATTTATTTTCATGCAATTTAAACTTAAAAAAGCTTTAAATGAATAATAACAAAATTCTGGATCTTTTAACTTCAGAATGTTTTACCCTTACTTCCAATGGCAGAAAGTGTATAACATTGAGGTATTTTAAGTCAGGATGATAAAATTAATATTCCTACATAATAAAATTGTATAACACATTTTTCTTCTGATATATCACGATTAAGTTATTTTGTCAAAGGAGAACTCCATAATGAAAGTGACAAAAGTTCTCGGTTATGTCTTCTTTCATAGAAATACTGGATAAATCCTAGCACAGCCTATGTAAAATTTAAATCATGAAAATTTCGCGTGTCTTGCATTCTCCGTGTAAGGCCTTGTTATGCGTCTTTAGTCCCGCTTCCCTTGTGATGCTTGGTTTAATAGAATTTAGATTAATTTAGCCACGGGTGCGTTAATGAAGGATCTCCCTCCCTCTCCTCCCCAATTTCCTTGTCGTATCTCTTCCTCACACACACCCTTCCGTCAGTTTTTTAAAGTCACACGCTGCTACAATACACTGAAGAATTTTTTGTAGGCTCCATCCTGAGGCACGAGATATTTAGTAGGGCTATGGTTCAAGCTCAGTAATGACTGATTCTGTGATCAATACTTTAAAACTTGAATAATATTTTGCTACTTATAAAATTTAAATTGGCATAGGCTACACTTTGAAGCAATAACAAACTATTTTTTAATTACCAAGTTAACAGGAAAATTTTATAAGTATTTTAAAAATTTCAATTTTATAATGCTGTCTCATTCGCACTTTACAGCATTGAAGACTAGTTGATCGATCTGGATACTCAAGTATCTTGGGTAAATTTTTTTGTCGAAAAACTCCACCGGAGGTAGCAATCAAAGTATATGCCTCATTTTCCCTGGATTGATAAAGAAATTGGCCTCTTCTCACATATAGGCTACAAACAAAAGTTAATTCAAGAGAAAGTTTTCGTGTCTCCAATTTACAGCAATCATTAAGATGACTGTGAAAGTATTTTACAATTTCTAGATTACAAGTTTCCTGCAGTTCCCTAGAATCTCAGTGAGAGTACAGTCATACTCACATCTCGGGATGTTTCCAAGTGATTTTTCCAGTTCCTTGTAGGCATATAAAATTTCGCTAACATTCGTTACTCTCCTATCCTCTCCCATTTCATTTCACTCCATGTCAGAAAACTTCATCTGGCTGGCAACCGTCTCGTCTCAATTCGAATCGTCTTCAACCTACTTATGTTCTAGAATATTTAATATTAATATTAATATTTAATTCTTATATCACAACACAAAAACATAAATTTAATTAAAGGATATGTTAAAATGTTTTTTTTTGTAAACTATTTTTATAATATAAACGACCAAAAACGTAAAAGTGTATATGTCTTTTTAAAACATATCATTTCAATTGAATTTTATATTAGCAAGAGTGAGTTATAAGTAATTAACCTAATTACTGGTCAGTTTTTCAAGTACAGTAAAAATGTAAATTTCAAATATTCAAATATATAGTGTTATAAGTTTGTAAGATGTAGCGTGTTTAAAATATCGTGATATTGATTGTAGATTGCATGTTTTTTATTTAAAGGGTAAATTAGTAAATTTAAATGTATTAAATTTTAAGACATTTTTACAAGTATATGTTACAGAATAAATGTATGTGTAAGTATATTGAAAAAAACTGTACCGTGTGAGTAAATAAACTTACCAAAACTCTAACTAACCAAATGTGTCATTTGATATGACTGGTAGATATGCACACATCCACCTTTCTCATGGAGTCTTTATTTCAGGGGAGAAATTAGTTATTAACACCTTGTGTGACAGAATTAAGGCTTTCAAAATGCAGAGTTCATTATTTAATGATCAACTTAAAGCCTGAAATTTTGAAAATCTTCCTTCATTAAAATCATTAAATTTGTCTATTTACGAAAACTTTGGAGAGTATCAGCCGTCGTTATAGAATTTTCACGATGAATTCAATGCCCATTCAAAGAAATTAATTATATGACACCTCAACTTGAAATATTTATGACGAGATATTTGTTTTGAAAATCATGTTTCCAAACAGAGGTGATAAAGGTAGCCTACAGGTACAACCACCACACCGGCCATTTACTTTCATTTTACAAAGGTATTCATCCACAGGAATTTCCCAAACTTCACGCACTTGCCTTAGATTTACGTCAGTGTTCGGACAGGCATGCGGACAGATATTTTGAATTATGAATTTAAATAAAAGTAAGACCAGGACGTATCTGTTTGATGTTGCCTTAGAGGCCGTACTTAGAATTTCCATTAACTAATCGATTGTACCCGATACTGGTAAATTAGTTGCGGCAAAACGATGTTAACAATCTACTGAAATTCTAAATGTACAAAAAGGCCAATACAAATTATGCAGAGAATTAATTTGAGCGCATGAAACTTCTAAGTCCCAAAACGATGATAAGGATTGATTCCGTGCCCTTCCATTGCCATTATGAGAAAAGTAAGTAACTTCGGCTGAGCACAAAAATTATTCTGAACATAATAAAAAGTAGCCTACAGTAAAATCCCACTTAGACGAATAGAATGCCATAATATGGCAGATATTATTTGATATTAAGGTCTCATTCAAGACTTCTGAAAGTAGTCCTAGCTAGTCAAGGCTACTGCTCATGCTAGAAACTAGAAACGTTGCAATAGTCAAATAATAAGAGAAACAAACGAGAGATCTACAACTCAGAGAAGACTAGGCCAGATCCGCATTGGGAAAAACTGGAGTTCAGATCTGAGCTTCGGTGATGCGAAACTAGTCAGACAGCTAGAACTGTGGCCAGAAATCCTGCTGCTACAAATAATTGCATTCTGAAATATAATTATTTTCAGAATGGTGTACACAATTATTTTCCGAAATATAATTATTTTCAGAATGCTGTACACAAATGTGTTTTCATTAATTTCAGTTTGATTTAAAATAATTACATTAGGCTATCTTTTCGTAAGTTAAACCTGTCTTTCACCAAGTAATTGAAACATCAATTTATCTATTACTCAAGTAGTGTTTTTTTTTTCAGCGGAGAATTCAATTCCTGGGACGTTGCATTATTTTCTTGGATGCTTCCGTTTATATCTTCAAGCTTACTGTACTTCATGAGAAATATTTAAGAGACGAGAATTAACCTCCCTTCCTTTCACGTGTGTCTGTTAAGTGAATTTGTGAAAGTCTCCAAGGAATATTTTTATAACCACCTACTTCTTCCCTCTGTGTTTTAGGAAACATACAAATGATATTAAATCTTTCATAAAAACAAGCTCTTCCCTTAGTTTTCAGTCTTGTCTATGTCTTACACTTGCCCTCTCCCCTTCTTTATGTCCGTTTTAAGGATTAAGGGAGCTGGAAACTACATAAAGGAAAAGGAGTACGTACAAAAAGACCAGTGGTGCAGTTCAGGAATATTCATCTGGGAGAAAAATCTTGAAAGAACAACTATGACGTCACGTTCAAAGTTCTAAGATGTTCTTTTGTTCTTCGTCGTCTGTTGACGTTGTCTTAGTAGTCCTGAACCGGGTCTTGTTCATTCTGAGGGTCTCCAGATGAAGACCATACACATTGCTTCCCTGAGAGATTTTCTGGATGTACCAGGAAGAGGGGAGAACAAACTTTTAAAAAGACAATAGTCGTAAATTTGCTTCACATCTCTCTTCCTCCATTCGGAGTCTTCCCGAGCAGGACTGTGAGGGTAATGCAAAACTGAGTATAAACTTTTGTCCCTCGGGATGAAAGGAGCTGATGAACTCCTCTCTCTCCCCACACTAACCTTAGTGTCCCCTGCCATTCAACTGGTACCCATGGTTTATGTAGGTAAGGGCTAACCACTGTACCTGGAATAGATTAAATGTCAGTCCAGAAAATAGACTTCACCAGAAAGTATTATCCAACCATAGTATCCATTATCTTAATGATTTTCTTATCCCATGACAATGAAACTATTACGGTCATCATTGTCCTATTCACAGGCAAGAACAACAAATTCAGAATCACATTTATGATAGTCATTAATTTTTTCAGAAGAGTCATCGCTAGGATTCGGATGTTTATGAAAATAATAACCGTGTCATATTTTTATCCTGACCTCCATTCTATCCGCAAACAAAAATTAAACATGAATTGCACGTTTGTTGTCCTAATAGAACCGTTTTTATTTTGCATATAAAGTCATATTTTGGTCATTTTCATGGTCTTAGTCATATTTCGGTCATATTTGTAATTTAACAACATATTTCAGTTATAAATTCGGTAAAAAAGCACAATTATGCAGTATGTGCACTAAATTGTCGTCTTAAATTTTTTCCGATAAAGAGTCACGGATATTTTGGCTTTACTGTACCTGAAATATGAATGGACAATAACAAGTATAGCACAATAACCTGTTCCTTCTTGTTGTTAACAACTTCCAACAGACATGATTAAAAATATGTTCACATTTGCAGTGGTATCTGGAAACATTAACAGATTAGAAGATCTTTGCAAATAAAACTGTAAAACACCCATAAAATTGTTAAAAATTGCTTATCTAATTGAATTAATGTGATGTAAAAATTTAGCGTCATTAGCCGTTTTAAATTTGAACATTTATTTTTAGAGAATACGTTCCTTTATAGGTCATATTTATGATTTTTTTGGTCTTATTTAGTCATTTTTAAGGTCATATTTGCAGTCATATTTTCCATTTTTTTTAGGTCATAAAACATCCGAACCCTAGTCATTACCATTAAAATATAGGCTTCTCAATTCGTCCAAGAAGAAACTACAATCTGCTGAAGCGACATTTTCGTAAACATTATTTACCACTGTCATTAATGCATTGTTAACCCTGTCGTTATCAACTTGTTTGTTCATTACTACAACTTATTTACTGGCAAATGTGCGCAAGGCTTCAGTTCCGTCATATTTCGATTGACAAGTCTAGAACCAAATAACCCTAAGGAAAGATTTCAAGAGAAAAATTACCGAGCGTCTTACATCCGACCTATGTCTTTCTCTCTGACCACCTGGAAAAAACTTTGGATGGGCCTTTATGCTTTGGAATTTGAAGGTAACAAAAGAGAGGTATAATAGTGTAATGATAAAAATACGAAGACAAAAATAATATAAACACAGGAGGAAAATAATATGATAAGACAATTAGATATTAAAGGATACTTTTACTTCCTAGGGAAGTTCCACAAATTATATAGCAGCTCAAAAATAATGCCTTAGTCATGACCCGCACATCCCTGTTCTCTTTCGGATTCAAGCTAATTGATTAAGCATGTCTGACTAGATCACAGAAAATAAAGACGGTAGGATGTTATTGTGTCATTGTTAGGGCCCCAATTAATTTGAACTTGTGCGAAACGTGGTCACCCCCCATGAATTAAATAACGTATTATTTGTAAATAGTGGAGGAACCAGCAAAGTAACTCTAAAATGTGTGTATTTCTGTGGGATAATCCATTAAAACGAACATAATATGATTAATTCATTTTAAAAGTCTCGTGAACTCTGGTATTATTTGTAAATAGTGGAGGAACCAGCAAAGTAACTCTAAAATGTGTGTATTTCTGTGGGATAATCCCTTAAAACGAACATAATATGATTAATTCATTTTACAAGTCTCGTAAACTCTGGTATTAAATCGCTTCAGTCATAATAATTTCAAGATCTACTCATCCTGCTTAGCAATTCAAGAACCACTGGACTGTAAAATGAGTGGATAGGCTACTCCTCAAGAATTGCCGAAAAGAACATTTCTCAGATCGTTATTCATAACAGCAATGACATTTCTCTTGCATATTCGTACATTCACGTTAATCACAATGACACTAACGAATTCCCCTCCTGGAACAACATTGAAGATGAAATGAATGTTTAATCTGAGTAGCCTATTCTTTTAACACTCCTTACTTATTCACGTATCACTATTTATGCATTCGCTGACGGATTGCTTACAGATTGTAGGTGATTTCCTTGTAATTTTCTCCTAACCTGTATGGCCGTGCTAAAGCTATAGTTCCAAGTGCATTCTGTAAAATCGACATAGTATACTTTAAGCGCTCCTTATGTGATTAAAAATGACTGTATACTGGTGAATGTAATTAATTACTTAGTTAACTTCCAGTTTTCCAGGCATTTGTCAAAAGGGGGAATTGCGAAAGTTTCGCACGGGTTTGCTAGTAAAAATAATTAGTTAAAGGACGCAGATGAATACATTTTCTTCAGATGTGTGTATTCAGTTATCGGAAACTATTAACTTAAAATAAATTACAATAATTATTATACTGTAGAAGTTACAGGGGTAACGACGATGAGTTACCTAATTGTTTATTATTATTGTTTTAAATCTATATATATAAAAATGAATGTATGTGTGTGTGTGTGTGTGTGTGTCCTTTATGCATTACTACACCATTCATCCGATCGCCATGAAACTTTGGGAAGTTGTTGGGTACATTCCCGGGAAGGTTTCTGTCATACTACATTTTTAATTTTAGCTTCCGTTCGCGAGTTATGAGTGAAAAACGTGCAGAAAACGTGTATTTTTTGCGTTTTCGAAGCATCGGTTTTCAGTAATACATTTCAATGCCAAATCAATTACGGTAGGCTTTGGCTATTTTTGTCATACCTTGGAAATTAAACTTTCGCGATCGCTTGAATGTTGTAGCTCACGCTGGTCGATTCATTTGTTTATAATGTCAAGGCCGCAGACATATGAAATTTTCAACCTACACCGAAGAGGATTATTATTATTATTATTACTAGAGGGATAGTCAAGATAGGCCTAAATATGGTCAAACGTTGTTCGATTTGGACGAAACTCACTATACAGGGGTTTTCTGGGCCAAGGATCTCGAATCTGAGGTCGCTTTTACCAGGCGACGCTATCTAATCGAGGTATGTAATTCACGTGATTTAGGTGTTATTAAATATAATGATTAAACTATTATGCTCCTAATTTTTAATTTTTTAAATAATTATCGCGTGCGAAGCAGCGGGCACACGCTAGTAATTTATAAATGTACCAACAACAATAAATAGAGAACGGGTGTATGTAATCTGCGCCACGGTTGACACCGAATTTGAAATGGAATAAAAATTAGATATGCAAACTGCGCCACACAGATATGCAAACTGCGGCACACATATGTAAACTGCGCCACGGAGATATGTAGATGCACTTCTCCAGTTCCAAACAAGTGCCTACGTAAAACTGAGAAGTACTGAACAAGGGATACCTGTAAGAAGAACAGATAAAATAAATGACAAGTATTCTCGTCTACTCAAATGGGGAGAACAATATATAAACAATGAAATATCCCGTTTTGATTTTATTAAGAAGGCGTCATATGAGAACAAAGTGCTCATTCAAAAAATCTGGGTAGTGTTTTTAACAATTTTATAAGTGACGAAGCGTTCATGCAAAAAAAAATTAGGGTATTGTATTTAACATTTTTTAAAATGACAAAGCTACCACACCTATGCAATTTCATAGCCAGTCCTAAGTCTGGAGAAGTGGGAAGGAAAATGTTAGTGCGTAAGTATGACGGTGACGCCATTTAAATGTCGGTGGTGCAGTTTACATATGTTGGTGGCGCAGTTTACATATGTCGGTGACGCAGTTTACATCATGTAGGTTGGGAGAAATGGTAGAAGTGGCGCAGATTACCTTTTCCCATAGAAGAGAACATGAACACATTTTATTTACATAATCTCTCTCTCTGTCTGTCTCTTTCTTTCTTTCTTTCTCTCTCTCTCTCTCTCTCTCTCTCTCTCTCTCTCTCTCTCTCTCTATATATATATATATATATATATATATAGGTAAAGGTAAAGTGATCCCTATACAGGCCATGGAGGCCCAGAGGGTTCCAGGAGGTTGAGGCTCCTAGATTTTGGACATTCGGCACTTGAAGGTGGTAAGGTTGTCAGCCTTACGCACCGGCCGCCTTTACCCCCAGGATTGCTCCTGGTACTCATTTCTGTTAGAGGCTGAGTCGACCCCAGGGCCATAGTGCCACCAGAAGGATTAGGCCAATTGAAAAACTCCAACGACCTCATCGGGAATCGAACCCGCGACCTTCCGGTCTGTAGCGCAGCGCCTCGACCACTACGCTACGGTGTACCCCACTATATATATATATATATATATATATATATATATATATATATATATATTAAAATAATAGAGGGTTGTAAATTAATAACTAGCTCCAGTTCATCATAATTCAGTATAGGCCTATGGTGTTAAACAGAACCTCCGATTTTTACAGTTCCTCAAGAAAACAAGCTGCGGAGTCATCCGAGGGATATTTGGACTCTGGTTTCCAACTGCAATGAGAATTTACTACCCTTGTTTCCCACAAAGTTACCAAATTACCTGAATTAAATTCTGCCAATCAAGACTCTAACTAAAGTGTAATTTTTTTTTTCAAAACTTAACCGTTTAGTGTTTTCTAATAATAAATGACTTTTCATTACATTGGTGATTTCGTGCCTCCTATGTACTTTTAAATTAATATGCACATACATCAATATGCATACTGAATGCTAATGGTAAGTATAACACAAACATATACTAAATGAAAGTTAATATGGTTTACGGAAGAATACGAATCAACATTTATTACAAAACTGATTATAGATTAGAGTTATCATGGAAAAATAAACATAAAAATTAAACTTAGCAATGTTGAAAAATACATTAACAAATTATAACAGCCATATTACCAAATGCTTGATTTCATTTCGCTCTAGTAACATGGAAAATGTTATTGCTATGTCTCACATTTGAGGTCGATATTTAGGACAATAGGTTCGAATAATTAGGGTAGCGTAATTCTAATAGCCTACTATAGGAGTCAATTACAAGCTCCAGATTATATATTACAGGGCTTATATTAATAAAGGGAAGTAACTAGATAGGTTTACACCCAAAAAGAAGAGCCTTCATTATTTCGTGATAATAAAATTAGCAAATAATAAACACAAGCAGTGAAATTTATTATTATTTTGAAGACAAACAATTATTAGCATAAGCTACTGTGAACTCTTAAGAACTTTTACGTCGTAAAATAAATTTTATCTGTACTGTATTGGTATCACGGATTTAGACCAACTTCTATGTGCTAAATTAAAAAATATATAGAAACAACAGTTGTTTAGGTAAGTTGCTGGGTACTATAGTTTGTTCACGAACTGCTTCATGTGTACAAAATAGATAGCGATATTATTCCTGATATATTTTCTTCTTTCTCTTAATTGTTGAGGAAGGTGTATCCTGTATTCAAACCGGATTGGTCCTTCGGGAGTACCGGGAATTTTCCCGGCGGGCCGGGACTATAAGGGGTCGCTCTTTTAAAATATCATCCTCTGTAGTCAAGTAATTACATTTTATATTATGTGTCAGAAGCGAACATACAGCACAGTATCCATAGGATATTATATTTACGAGCAAGTGTGTGTTGGTGTGCTTCATAGCTCACAGTACTGCACGTTCCTATAACAACTGGTCCTGAAATGCATGGTCTTTTAATGTTAAGTTGCTTTTTCTTCAAGCCTCATCCAATACAGTTCGACTTCTTGTACAATGTACAATGTACAATGTACACTAGTACTACTGTATACAAAACGTACAACAGCTTTAATATACGGAAAAGTACCAAAAATAATGCACACACTTATCCTGATACATATATAACGGTTTAGGAAGCGTGTGCTGAGAAAGCCTATTTGGGTCGGGTTTTGTGGACTTGTTTCAGTAAAACGGACAATGAGAATCCCTTATGCTACCTAGAATAATCTAACATGACATATAGGTCACCTATCATTATAGGAAATTGTATGTAAATTGGATCAATGATCCTCAGACAGATAGGAAAGCAGATCTTGTAATTTAAGGACGAACCATTCCTTTTACATAGTAAATTAGGATAAGAAGAATCATTATAACGTCCATTAATGAATGGACGCTAGTAAATATGAAAGCAATCACTTTTTATTATAATTACCGTTGTTGTTGTTATTATTATTATTATTATTATTACTATTATTATTATTATTATTATTATTATTATTATTATTATCATCATCATCATCATCATCATCATCAATGGTGTTGTATTGTGTTTGTGTATTATTTCAATTCCCGGACCGATTTTTATTGCCAATCGATCCTTGATTTAAACTTATTTCACATAAATTCACAAGCAAATGGAGAGAATTTTTAAATGAATGCTACAATTGCACGAACTGTGGGAAATTCGCAGCATATGAGTTAGTTCCAAATTCCGTCACTAAACGGCGAGTCACCTTGTAAAGGGAAGTAAAGTAAAATAAAGTAAAGTGATCCTTATACAAGCCATGGAGGGCCAGAGGGTTCCAGGAATAGAGGCTCCCAGATTTTGGACATTCGGCACGTGAAGGTGGTGAGGTTGTCAGCCTTAAGCACCGGCCGCCTTTACCTCCAGGATTTCTCCTCCTTCTCATTTCTGTTAGGGGCTGAGTCGACCCCAGGGCCATAGTGCCACCAGAAGGATTAGGTCAATTGAAAAACACCAACGACCTCATCGGGAATCGAACCCGCAACCTTCCGGTTTGTACCGCAGCGCCTCAACCACTAGGGTACGGCCTTGTAAAGGGAATGCCCAATTAAATTGTGACTACATGACATAGATTATAATTTTCTTCCAGTTGCTTATTCAAGGGGCTAAGTCTGTATTTTGCTTGTTTTGGCTTCGAGAATGAGTCAGAACTTGGATTATTTCGAAATTCTTTTACAAATCAACGATGCAATAGAATGTTTCCAGATTTTTTCTGAAGCTGATTCCTGTAACAATTTACTTTATGGAAAAGGAAAAAAGAAGATAACGTTTCTAATATTTAGAGGTATGTGGAAGAGGTTTTATTTTTAAGGAAAATTCTATTTACAATTTTAGTACTCGTATTTCGGTATTGTGAATTTGGCGGTGTTTTGTTTTGTAACTTCATAATGAATGCTGCCTGCAAGAACTTAGGAACAGGCACTAATTGAAATTTTAGTTTTTGTTGTTGGCGATCTTGATGAATTTAAAATTTCAATTGAATTTACATTTTTATCTTATACATGAAAAAGATTAGCATTTACAAAGAGCTTAGGATCATGGAGCAGACTATGATACTGCCAGAATGCACTTGGTGTTCTTTGAGTCTTCGGTTGATCCTAAATTACTTACTTTTTGGCTTTCTCAGTGAGCTATTTGAACATAAACATTATTGCTCTACCTTACCATGTGAAATATTCTTTTGTAGTTCTATGTCTTCATGACCGATGCGTTCATTTGCTGTTAACATATCGAGGAAATCACATAAACTAAGAAAATATCGTTTACTAATGGAGTAATTGTATGGTTTCATCCAAATTAAACAATTTTTCCTGAAATTCGTTTAAAAACTGGGTTTATATTTGCTTTTCGCGTTTCAGAAGTGCTGTTTTGGGGATTATAGGAGGGAGTAAAATTAAATTCTGCAAATATTTGTCGTATTGAGAACATCTCGCGCTATCGTACCTACCTCGCGATTTTCACGGACCTCCACTAATGCTTCATACAAAAATGCGGGGGAAAAAAATTATATAACAACGTTTGCCTCGTGTCTGAAAGGGCTAGGTTTGAAGGCAAAAGGTACAAATGATTATTTTACCATTTTCGCAGATCCTCTTTAATTGATCGAAGCAGCAGAAGCAGAAGGCAGTACAAGGTCTTTGGGCGTAGCTACAAATTTATACGAGGGAATCACCACGAACTCTAACTTATGTCATCTTGAGTCAGTGCCGCTTTTAATTTTAACAGCACTGAAGAAGGATCTAAGCTCAAAAGTGAAGCGAATGGGGGGGGGGGGGGTTAACTTCGGGCCGTACTCCCCCAATTATTCACTCAACTACAAAGCGGCATCTTCAATTTGCCTTGTAACTCGTTTTAATCTTTGTAACTTTCTATAATCCAGTTATTCCACACCATAAGCTCAAGATTCATTGCAAGGGGAAAACAATTACTTAAGCCTTTGAACTTGGTAGAATTGCTTCTATCTGACTCCTAGTTATTTGTTGACTTTCTGGAAGCATGGTTTCATACCAAATTAAATATCTTAACTTATTGTACATTCAATATGGTATAACAGCATAGTTTATCATTGGCATCAAAGAAAATCTGATAAATGTGGTAGATCAATAATGCTAAAATAATTAATGGAAGGGAAACAAAAAAGTTACGGACTCTTGAATTAAAATTTTATTCAATACTCATTCGTCTAAACATTAAAGGCAGGAATGCGAAACAGGTTAGAGGAATATCTTAATTATCAGGTTATCAGGATATGGTACCCGAGTTGAGCTAAGAAAGAAACCTGAAGTAAACAAAAACCAGTATGTCTGTTGCATTCTTAGGTCATACTAGTATTGTGCTAGAGTGAGACAGATATACAGAGTGGTTTTTGTTTACTTCAGGGTTCCTTCTTAGAACGGTCAGACTTTAGATGTTTGTCTGCTCATTATTACAAAAAATTATTACAATACAGAATATATTTCGTCCAGCCCTTCATTCCAGCCTCCAATTAAAAGACTAATGACTATGCTACCTTTGTACGTAAATGTTAAAATATTGATATTAAAGCGAATCATGCTCGCGAATGGCAACCTACCTAAAACTTCCAAAAAAGCCAATGATCTTATCGCCTTTCAGCCACTACAGTAGTTACTAATAGTAGGAATATCTTTCTGAAATAATATTTCTCTCTTTCTTTTATTGATACTCAGCCTTAAAAGCGTCATCGCTCTAATCCCTAAGACTATGAATGATATTGAATATTCAGTCTAATATTTATAGGTGACATGAATACTGCATGTCCAGTATAATTGTACAGGATGAGGGCATAAAAGGAAGAAAATACTATTAATCCTTCATTAAAAATAGTCTATCAATCTTCAATCGCGCACTTTTTTGTATTATTGACTACAATTTAGAAAATATAAATGTAGACTTTGGATATTGCGCCAATTGAATATTTACATTTTACATTTGAAATGTGGATCTTTGACACGACGTTTGCAAATCAAGCAAAACAAATCTGTGTAGCCTTAAGATTAAGAATTTATTTCTAGCAGCACATTTTCTTCAAAACTTTGCTGTGAGTTGTAGATAAGTTAATGTAGTGAAAAGTAGTTAACAACCTGAAATTGAGCCACTTAACTCTCTTTCGGTGCAACAAACAGGACTCAAGTTACCTATTAATATTTTTGAAACAGGTTTTGAAAAACTTCAGACTTTATGAGAATATCTCCATATTTAGGTTAATTTTTGTTTGTATCTTTAAACCAGCTTTTTAAAACTTGTGTGAAGCATTAAATTCTTTAAAATAAGAACTCTTGTTGCATTTAGATACATTACCGTGACAGAGTTTGTCACTGACTTCATGCCTAGGTAAGATAATTATACAGTGCCCAAGACAGTGTAAAACATTTTTTAAAGTACGTGATTTCATACTTTGGTCGCACCCATGGATGAGGGGCCTTGCCTTCTACCGCTGGGACCTCAAATCTCGATGGATCCACATGGAATTTGTTGTGGACAAAATGGGGTCGGGGCAGGTTTTCTCGGCCTGCTCATATTTCCCCTACTATTTATCATTTCACCGTTGTTCCATTCATCATAGTATGAACATTTGGTTGCAATAAAGGAATTATAATGTTATATTTTGCCAAAATTGTCCCGCATTTTATACCATGTCTAGGTATTAGTATAATTTATTTATTATTAATTTAACTTGGCGGAGTTAAGGTCATAAGGCCTTCTCCATAACTTCCCGGTAACATACATAACTTACATACACACATTGCATAATCGAAGGTACAACTTCTAGAAATTCAGTTAGATTAAGGAAAAATAATTTCTGGTAACATCCACCCATCATGTGCAGAATATACTGAGACACACCGACGCGAATCGTCGGACATTCGGATAGAACACTGGTAGTAGAATGCAATTAAATTGCATATTTACTCAGTGGGTGTCACTGTTGGAGATAGGAAATAATTAAAAAAATGTAGAGCGTGTTACAAATCCTTTGTTATAATTTTACAAGCCGAGATACCGAGATATTTGTAAAGCGCTGGTCCATATAAGTGCAGAGATGTGTGTTCTTTTGTTTAAACTGTGGACAGGATTTCATCGTCGAGTGTTTAAAACTCGTCCGAACGCACAGAAAAAGGGAAGGAAGCGTTGCGAGGGAGACGCCAGAGCCGAACAAAGTGACAAATTAATTATTTTGATTGTCCGGCGGGACGCATTTAGATTGAGCTATGGTCCGCAGGGAGTGTTTTGGGGATAGAAGGGAGGGAAATCAACCAACTCTTATTCGACCGAGAGCTAGAGAATCTGATCATGATAACTGAAAAGTTTTTAGTATAATCATCAGAGTATTACACGTGGACAAATTCATTTGCATAGGTACTAAAGCAGACCTGTAAATAATTGTGCGAGTTTTAGAACACACAATCGTACGTTTTCTCTTAACACTACAAAGCAGGATTTTAGTTGAACAAAGCGGGATTTTGCCATGACTTCTTAGTTTATAGGCGATTCCAAGTATACGACGTTATAGATTCAAGACAATATACTTGGCGGACTTTTCTTAGGTCCCATAACTAGAGGTATTGAAGTTATAATGGAAAATTATTATTAAGGAATTTTATATTTCGACAAAAAAGATAAAAAGCAAGTAGGCCTAAGTCCTCATAACTAAAAAAAAAAAAAGAAACTACGTTACGCTACATCCTTGAAGGTATTACGCCTACCACCCGACCACTGCGTCATGTACCATAGACAGATGACAGGATTGGGGGCATGTGGTCAGCATGACGACACCCATGGCCGTTAATGGTGGTTTCCATGGTCGGAGCCGCTACTTCTTTATCAAGTAGCTCCTCAATTTGAATCACAAGGCTGAGTGCACCCCATTCCAGACCTCCCTACTTTAGAAAAAATCCGAGGAAGTATCGGGGATCGAATCCGGGCCGACAGATCTGTGGTCAGCAATGCTAACCACAAGACCACGCCGCCAGTTAAGTACGTCCTAATACTTCCACAAAATATCACTTCAGGCTACGTGCATCACGTTTCCAAATATAGGAGCGGATCTACAAGGGAATTTCGTCATACTTCATGATGGTCCGAATCACACTTCGGTCTGTACTGACTCACACGTCACGTCAGGTCGTGTAGACGCATTTAGAGAAAATATAGTGATCGTCACAAAAATCGAGTTACAGAAGCTAAAAATAGCTACTTACGAGTATGTATCAAGTACGCAAAATTAGGCTTTAGCGGACGAATCTAGTATTGCAGCCGAGGCTTAAGATCTGTAATTTTACAATTAATGAGCTCAGTTTTTCACTCATTTCCAATGATTTTGCGTAGAGAAAGCAAAGATAATGGCGATTGTATCGGTAATGCATGTTTAAAAACTTAGCTTACTGTGGATTGTTTCTTTTCCTTAAAAAATTATTAAAGGCATCGTTAAGATAATAATGTTGATTAATTAAACTAAATATATTTACCTCAATTTAAATTACACGTCATTTTTATCATATTTTCTGCAACGAAACTTATTATGCCTTGTTAAACGAAGCAATCGTACAAGAGGCTCATCTGAACTCGCTTCCTTTAACTGGCATTCGTAGCGTAGGGGACTAAACCTATGACTTCGTGCGTTCAAGTCCACCCTAAATCATAAAAAATTATCGAATTTATTTCTTAATTTCAAGATGTATAAATGACAAGGTTTACTGTACTTGTTAAGAGACAATGAATAACAAAACCCTTAACTTATAAAATTGAACATACACTGGGAGACACTGTAGAAGCATCTAGGAGCCACAGTTAGAATTATGTCCACTTGGGTTACCATGGTAACTTTACCGGCCTAGTACAGTAAAGTGATACTTTCCGGCGTGTTAGCGGTCCAAGAAACAGTCACTTTGCGGAGCGTATACTTAAAAAGTGTTTTCGGAATGTCTGTCTGTGCAAGCCTGTTGCCGGTAAAGGGTGCATTGTGTGAGGGTATATTTTCGGACTATGAACTTTGTGTATTATAACTCTACTCTCTAGAATTTGGTTCCTATTTCTAAGATATTAAGGGTAATTCTCACAAAAATCTTTTTCAAAACATTGACTTCAAAATATTTACAACTGTTTTGATCTAAACTTCGAAATTTCTAACTTGGTATAATAAAAGACTATATTCATTTCCTATAAAATTATTTAATGGTAGTTTACACTTGTTTGTTTTTACTTTTTCTTGGCTATCTCAATTATGGAAGGAGAAACATGAAAAGTTTGCAAAATAAAATTATAGAGACATAATATAAGCATTTATCAAACCCATTTTATTCACAGAACTAACATTTATTGAGATAACTTCATAATTATGGCTTCAATGCCCAGTATCATATGAAATTAACGCTTTTCTTTTGCTTACTTATCAAGAGAGCTAGTTGTGAAATGTGATATACCCATGTTGTAATGCACACAATAAACCACGGGTGGGTTTCGAGACTTGCCATATAATTATGTCGCTTTTGCCCTAAACTGTAGAGCAAAAAAAATCTACTTGATTGACCTCTGAGCCCCTTTCATGTTATTTCTACATTGCTACTAGTTCTACTGGAATTTGCACACATACTATATATATATAACAAAACTTTCACCACTGTTTCATGACAATAAAAGAGTAAAAATAGATCGAATAACTGCTAGCCCGAGGTGTTCAAGATGGAGTCTACGACTTTCAAACTGAAACATTTGCTACTTGGTAGTAAAGTCAGACTTCACACTGTTCTGTTACATCACAATCAAATTCAATTTGCACGTAATACTGTCACTCTACAAAACACGGACCCCCTGTAAGAGCCAAGTACGTGCACAGATACTTAAACTTCGCTGATGCAATCTCAGAGCATTATAAAAATACAAGGAACGTTCCATCTAACCATTATTCAAAGAGTCAACTCTTCTCTGCCGTCTGCCGAAACATCCGTGCTGATGAGACTAACAGACTCACAGAAATTAATTTAACTCTTAAAAGCAGCGTAAAGTTCTACACTTTGCGAACAGTGACTTAGAAGTGCTACGAATATGAAAATCTGCTTGAGGTCTCAATTTTATTGCGCAGGTATTGAATTTAAAATAGCGGAAATAGCCTAGTTCCTAAAAACATTACGACCATTTCTTGATAGGAGATGAAATTTTCCAAATTTTACACTACCATTAGAAAACCTTGTAAACTCTTAGTTGAGTATCCATATCTATCTCGAAAGGTTAAGATTTGAGATATACAGTAGATTAACAACAGGCATAATTGTTTATAATAATTCCAGGATTTATACTATTATCAGTAATCTTTGACACCTTATCTCTAAATATGTAACCTATTAAAAATTAATAGGGTCTCTCTGTCTTAAAAGGTAAAGATGTGACAACTAGATTATTAACAGACATCTTAGTTTTATAATATTTCCAGGTTTTACACAAACATTAGTAATCTTTGTAAAATTTTCGTTATTATGTTAATTGTGTAAACTATTCAAATTCATATCTCCTTTAAAGGTTAAGAATTGACATGTAGATTAATACCAAACATAGTGACCTTATAAAATTAAATTCTCTTACAGAAAATTCAGTAAATTTTATATACGCTTTATTGTGTTTATTGGGTTTATTTTTTTATTTAATATTTTTTCCACTCTTACAAAAGTGATAAGATCATAGTTTTAAAATAAAAATATGTACCTGGTCTTTTAAAATTCTATTTTATTTTTTGAAAATGAAATATAAAAATAATGATTTTACTTATTTCGTCAAGATTTGTTCTGTACAGGCGAAAGATATACAATATTTAGGTAAAAAAATTACCTGGTATGTGTTTATTAATTGAAAGTTTGTTATCTCCCATTAGTTTTATATATTAACCCTTACTAAACTGATGGTAGGCCTATTAGTATTGATGTAACACCGAATGCTTATTATAATTAACAATTTACAAAAATAGTCTACTATTAGTATTAGTGTGGTATCGGCCTAATTGTATAGTATGATTTCGAAAAGTTCTGAAATGCAATGTTATGCGTCTTTATATTGATTTTTCAAAAGCAGTTCCAACAATATTAGTTAATTATAAAAATATAATTCTGAACTTAATTAATACATAAAACTTCTAAAGTGAAAGGAGGTAAATTTAAGGTTAAGATATAAAAAAAGTGAGTGTTTATATTAAACAGACATGTTCATAAAGTTTGGATGACCTCCCCCATCCAGCACGCAACACACAGATTTGTCACGCTATAAAATTCGCATTTGATTCCACCCCAATGTTGGGCTATATATCAATCACTGTCTTGTAGCCGTGCAAATTTTTGGTCAGCAGCCAGGCAGCAAGGGAACCCGCCCCGCCCTATCATACACTACACTCATTTTACTTGCATGCAGGCAAGCGATGCTCTCGAAAACAAACTGCATATTACCTAACCTCTTGGACGGCATAATAATTGAAAACTTTGGTTATTTGTAGACCTGGGATTTTAGGCTCTAAAAAACTTGGTTTTAGGCACCTAAAATAGGCTTTTAAAACAAGTAAATTGGCTTTTAAACTAGAAAATAGGCACTTAAAATATGCTTCAAAAATGTGTAAATGGACAGAAAATAGACTTTACAATATTACAACATACACTTAAACTGTAACGTGATCTTTTTTTTACTGTAAGATACGTGGTATACTTATTCTTAACAGAACTAATTGCAAAATTAAGACAATTAAAAATACTTGTATCAAAAACAGTTTTGGATTATATGAAAAATTGACACAGTATTCCCTTCTTACTATACACCTGCTACTTGTTGTTTTGAGCTAATCCTCCCCGTCAGTCAGCATTCCTTTGGCAACAATTGTTTGGAAAAATCAAGTTTCTGTTAAAAACCGACCCTTTGCTGTTCTACTTTTCATTCAAGGATGTCCATGACTGTAAAAATTACAGTAGTTTAATATCATTCTAAATGTAAAAAATAAGAATTTTAGGCCCTAAAATAGTAACATAGGCTCTAAAGGTTCAAATAGGCATTTTAGGGCACTATAAAACTCTATGAATGTAAGTGATTTATTACGAAGCATCAACATATTTTTTAAAATTCATGTTATTTCATAAGGAACAAAATAGGCATTTGCCTTAAAATCCCAGGTCTAGTTATTTGTTAAGAGATAAGAAAGAATGGTACTTATTGTTATGGACTTCTAAGTTTTAAATAAAGCTCATTATTAGTAAAATTTATTATTTACAAACACGGTACATGTAATTCAAAATACTTATTACTTCCTGGAAAATACAATTTAAATGTATAATACGTCATAACTGTGAACCGAAAGAGCAATAAATTATTGTTTGTGTATGGGGGAACAGTTCAGTAATTAGTATGGAAGAGAACACTCAATACAGTTACAAAGTCAACACAGATATTTAGAATAATGGTAATAATATACTGAAGGTGTCTTATGGTTTGGTATGTAGCATATGAAATTACATACACGAATAAAAAAAATACACTAAGAAAATGAAAATATTACTTTTTTAATATATCCTATTCTATAATAATTGCTCCTGTGCTGTCTAAAAATGTGTCTAAAAATGTGATAAAAACATTACTCACATAGAAGCTCTCTAAATTTAAAAGGATAGCCTACAAAGATTTTGGGAATACAGCACTGCCCCAAAAGTAGATATTTCAGGTAGAGAAAGTTTTATGTTCGCTCCTAACCCTAAAATCCGATGTTGATTTTCAGCATTAATATACGTCTCGATACAAAAATACAATTTTCTGGAGTAAGAATGTATGTCTGTCTGCCTGTCTATGTTGTATATGAACATCACAATGTCAATAACGAAGATGTACTATTTGTCAAAATGTTCTACTTGGATTAAGTGTATACCAGGAATATGACATGACTACCATTTTACATAGACTATTCCACTCATACGCCGCGTGTTTGATATTGACCAATAACGTTTAGCAAATCCTCGGATATAGACCAATCACGGCCGTTTATCTTACAATATTCTTGTATGAATCGCGAGGATGCCGTTTTATCGGAAGAAACGTCTACTCGTTACTGGACACGTAAGCATTAGCGTGCAGTGATTAATACGTCACATGCTGCCATAAAGAAGCACAAAAACAGACATTTTTACACTGTATAACATAACTTGTTTGGAAATTGAAATAATAGAAATATACATTGATTAAAAACACAATTTTGATTCGATGCAAGCCAGTTGGCGTGCTTTTATTCTGTTCTGCTGTTAGCTTACCTGGATGAAATTAACTAACTCTTATATGCACCATTGGTAGCACTGGTCACAATATGTTAACTCGAATCGATTCCTGGATGGTTGATTCATAGTATGCCGTGATCTTGCAGCTGTTAGTTTTCTTTTTGTAGGTTACAACAAAGCACGAAAGTAATTATTATTTGTATAATCCGTTACGTTGTTATTAATTAAATAGTCTTAATAAATCCATCAGATAAATTCGCTCCTTCCGCGCAGTCACGAATCTACCGATAAACTCGTCAACTCTCGTGGGATTTCCTATGATAAAACTTTATTATTTACCGTTTTCTCGAAAATAGTCGTACGATTTTTTTTACACAAATTGGATTATTAAGAGGTAAAAAAAAACTTGTTTGTACAAATTCCCTGAAATTAGCCTTTAAGCTACCATCTCGTCAACACAATTAGCATTTAAAGATCGTTACCTCACGAATGTTGCTTTCAGTGAGGCTTAGACAATTGAATGCGCTCTCCTTCAATGCGGATACTTATTCTATGTTGCAGTAGGAAGGACAAAGAAGATGTCAGTGTTTCAAGTAAGATAAAAAAATATATATACAATTATATATCTATATATATTTAAAATCTTATCTATTATTTCTTCCATCGATATTCTTCTGAATAAAGCCTATGAGCAAGTTAGATTGCGTAATTTATGATAAGTGGTTAAGTTTAGACTTTATGCCTATGGAATTTTCTTACATTCTTTCAGTCTCTAATTAAGTCGATAGCCAACCATAAATATTATCTTATGTATACTATTATTGAAGAGTATACGATTTCACAGAAGTAGGCCTAATATTAAGCTGGTTTCATGTTAGCTTCTAAATATTGTGTTAGTATTAGCAGCAAAAGGAACCAACAGATTTGGTTATGTACCAATTATACATTATAATATAAGGGGAAACGTCTATCACATATTAAAATTTATCGATAAATGTGAACCTGCAAGAATATTATTAATCCGTTAAAGCGAAACACTCAGCAAGAAATCAAGGGTTAAAATGTTATTTCTTATGAGAATTGAGAATTTAATATTTAAAATTTCATTTGAAAAAGGCTACTGCAAAAAAGGAAGGGGACTACGAAAGATATAGCAACAGATAAGATGTTCAAATACGCTAAATTTAAATACAAAATAAAATTTCGACTTGCATGAAGACTGTTTCCATGAGCATGGAGCTTCCGGTAGAATGGCACTCGTGCAAGCCTCTGTTAAAACAGAAGTGTTATACAGAGTTATACAGTTAGAATAATTCAAGAACCAAATAATGAAATGGATCATCCCGCTAGGAGAAGAAGAAATAGAAAGGGCATGGCCCAGCAGGTAACTTGTCCAAAGACCCTATCATTCGAGATGTGGGGTTCTTGTACCTCAGCTCGAACGCTCGGAAGGATTAAGTTATTCCATGCAACAGAAATGTTTCGAAAGTTCAATGCATCCAGCGTTTTCCTAGAATTTCTAGAATATTCTCGATAAGGATGAATGAAAATGAACTTGACATTGACTCGGAACAGATAGGTTGGTACTAAAATGTGCCTCTTGCAGACACTCCCATGAAAATAACATAGGCCCTATCCAAGGATTAAACGCTTTTATTCGTCCCTGGCACTAAAGGTTTTACTTATGAAAAAGTTTGTTTTGGCAATAGGCTACTTAAAAGATTTACAACAATTTTGAATGGACTTAATAGGATCTGCTAAGGGAGAAAAGACATTTTGTTATGAAACCTCATTTTGTTTACCCCATGCAATTATGGTTGGTCGTAACAAACATTGTTTGACGCGAAAGTTTTAGAGAAAATTTAGAAGGTTTATATTACTTTGAACGAATTTGTTACTGTGCTTACTAGGGGAGTTGCGAATTTGTCTTTCTTCAAACCCTATTTTTTATCCCTTGAGCTAAAGATTGGTATTAACAAAAAGCCTTTAAAACAAATGCTTTGGTACACCCTTGGTAGGTAGAATAATTTTAAATAGATGCAATATTTTTTCATTTTAAGGGAGTTATAATGATTTTTCAGTTTTTCAAAAACCTATCCCATTTCTAACTTGGTCCGATTTTGCCTATTAGCAAACGTTATCATCACCTGTATATTTACAATGTGGAAGTAAATTATGCAAAATTACTGCCGTTAACAAGTACCGGTACATAAAAAGTTATATGTACGTTTTATACTGTATATGTATTATAAGTATATATTATATAGGCTACATATTTGTTGATTCCATGGAGGTTTTTGAGTCTAGGGGACATGAAACAAAAATAGATATGTCGCATCACGAGTTTCTTCGAAATCTACTTTAAAGAAATGGTTTCGAGGACCGAACCTATGCCTCCAGATGTGTAGTCAGCAATCACAGAGTCGGTCAAGCTTATAGCAAGGTGGGAATAATTTTAAGAAGCCGAAGTCGTACACGCTACTAAAGTCTGGGTATAAGTACGTGATTTTCTCAAGATTATTTAATTCTATTATTGTTGATGCCTAAACGAAAACCGTATATTGCTTACTACTGTAATACTCAGAGAAAAGTTGTGGTTATTTTTTGAAAAAATGAGAGATAACTTTTTGGTACATGAATGTTGAACATAACTATATTAAAGAGACTACCTCCCACCCACCCACAGCGGTCTGAAAATCAATAGAAATAAATCCACGCAGATTACATACTTTGTTTCATCCCATGCGCCAAGTTGCTATACATGTGATTGGATTGAGTTAAACTGGAAATGGCCGGAATTACTGTTTTTTTTTTTTTTTTTTTTTTTTTTTTTTTTTACAAAATTAATTCCCTGTGGTATTTCAGTAAACTCATTTCGTGCTACAGTTTTTATATATAAAAGAGCACAAATCCGAACGATTATAATACACGCTGCATAACATAAACATTCCGTGGAGATGGGATGATTTAAACAAGCTGGATTTTAACTAGAACAACTCCAAATACGATGAAACCGAAATGAGACGTTTCATATTCGTATACTATGAGGATCACGAACATGTAATCAGAAATGTTAATTTAACTTTGCATGAACCTATTTACAAGTCTGCAGTAGGCCTAATATTACTTTAAGGGTGGTAATGAAATTTATTATTAGGAACCTACTTTTGGTATTACTTGAACCTAAGGACACACACACCCAGTCCTGAACCCGGGAACGGAATTTATCACTACTGAAAAATCTCCAACCCTGGCCGCCGGAGTGGAAGGCAGGCGCGCTACCCACTCACCCACGGCAAATAGTCTAATAAAAATAAAAATAATCTAAGAGGTCATTTAACTATATCCTCAACTAAGGTAGGATTTACTTTTTAAAATTAAATTATGTTACAGTACCATTAATAAATGAAAAATATTGTTTTGCAAGGTTCTGTAGGCATCGTTTTCAGCAGCGTTTGTTTCTTTACATTAATAGATTAATTCATTCGGAATGAAGCATTATGAGTCCTTCACTACAATTCAAAATTAGGGGAATATTCAATATTCCTGAAAATTTGTTCCTCTTTTCCGTAACACTAAGGAAACTATTTTTCATACACTTTAATTAATAGAACTCTAGGGATTAATTTGATATCGTGTTTTAATTACATTTTGATTACAGACATAAAAAATCTGCGTAACATTGAAGCGTCTTTTCCCAGTATAAGTGAAGCAATTATTTTGTTATCAGTAGGTAGTGTGAAGGGGATAAACGGCGACAGCATATCTTCATAATTTGAATATGAATTTTGCTCATCAAATCTTCGTTAAAGGGAGGAAGTTGAAGCATTTTCCATGTTAAGGTAATGGGGTAAAAAGGTGAATATCATATGCCGCCTCACTGAAGTGTTAGCTGAGTTTCCTTCCTTCATGTATGGTTTCGTAAGACTATCCTATAAAACATCACCTATTGACAATTTATGTGTGTGAGAGATTGATTTGATTGATTGATGTTATTTTAAGGATTGTAAGCGTAGAACTTAAAACTTCCTTTTAGGCATAAAATCCGATCACAATGACAGAAAAAATTACAAATAACGAATTACAAATAATAGAGACATTAATACAAATACTGAAAATAAAATATAAACCTTAACCTAATGTGATGAAGTAATAGCCAATACATATGATAAGAGTAAACTCTTGTAGAAGTTAATGGGAAATTAGGATTCATAAGCGGTAAAGAGGTGATTAAGAGTTTTTTTTTTGTCGTAGAAAGAGAATAACTTTGATAATAATGATACAGGTCGAGTTTATTGTATAATCGAGAGGCCGTGCATATAAAATGTTTATTAAATTTAGAGATAGAGAGAGAGGGGGGGAGAGAGATAGAAAGAGAGAAAGAGAGAGGGAAAGGGGAAGAGAGAGAGGAAGAGAAAGAGGGAGATAGAGAACAAGAAAGAGATGAGAGAGAGCCATTAAAATAGAGCGTGAAGCTATGCCCAAATAGAAATTGCATAATCAACAGATAGACCTATATGCATTTTGGACTAGGTGACAGCAGACGCTGTAGGCATGCTTTTTCCTTTAGGGTTGTATCGGGACCTAAAATTCCTTTATTCCTTTAACGTCCACGGGTCTCTATAGTAACACGTTAGAAGAGGCACAATTTGGGCGTGAAATGCGCTATAATTTTTATCTTGGGTTTGTTTTCTCAATGTATAGGTTTATTTGTTGAGCCGTAGGTTTTACTTCCCCTCGTAATGAATCGGTAACCGTTGTTCATGTATGTGTTTACATTTTACAAATCAATGATTTTCATGAAGCTAAGCACGCTGAATATTCTATAGTTAAATTCTCGATTAACAGGTTTAAGATTATAATATTTTTAACCCTGTCATGTGGTTATTCAGTCATCGGCTATTATACCATATAGCCTAGTACCATCCAGTACGTAAATGAATATTTTCAAAGAAATTTGGAACTACCGGTACTGAAATAATAAATTAGAATACATAATGTGGAAACTTATTCCTTCAATCATATAATAAGTTATACACATATAATATATATAAATATACATATATATATATTATATTATTTGTTCACAAATTAGCGTCCTTCTTGTTATATATGCCACAAAGGTTAAAAACCCGTATATGCACTAAAATATTATATTATAATGCCATTATATGTAAATAAACATCACTGTCTATATGTAAATCAAATTATGTGAAAATTAAAAATATTTACTAACTATCACAGGCCCTAAATGTACATTCAGAACAAACATTCACATACACATTGTTCACTTGTAAGTTCAGATGTGATGTAATAAAAAATACTAGTTAAAATAATAAAATCTTGTTAAGCTAAGATAGGTCCTTCTTCTATGTGTTCTTGAAATGTCTTTCGGCATTTAAAATACCTCCTTCAGTCTGTTGACATGAAGACGGAAAACATCCTGTTTCTTTCATCACAAGTGACGTACTGTAATATGTAATAGCATAATGCCTCGATGGAAGAGGGAAAGTTTCTTTAGGTACACTTACTGCTTGAAATCTAAGCTAAATCAGATACAACTGATCGAAATTTGTATACAGATGGAGATATAATGAGTTATTTATTTTGAGAAGTACAATTTGGTTATGAAACTTCTACAAATAGGTCTATTCATAAAAAATATAAATTTCCAGCGATGATTAACGACATACAGCTTTTGCTTCCATGTATGGGATAAACATTTCATTTAATATTCATAGGCCTGTATATTTTATGGAATTCGCTAGCATCATTTTAGAAACCTCTCATTTGATATCACATGAGCGAAGGTATCTAGAAGCAATCAAATTAATGGAGTAGTAACCCACAGAATCCAGCAACAGAGAGACTGTGCAATTGCTTTCTAATTAGAGAAGTTCTTAGATCTAAAACGAATTTATCGAACATGTCATTACTACTTATTGCATACACGAGCATATCGTGCTAGCAAAAACTTAGCTGAATTCCTAATGCTGTATCATTATTTTTTTCTTAATGATTTTCCATGTGCATGTACTCAGACACAAAACTATGACACAAATGATATTGCATTTTGTTGGCAAAAAGTGCTTTATTTAAATTTCATTTACAAACATGAGTCAATATAATTGTATTCATAGTAGCTATAACAGTAACACTGTTTCTCAGTGTAAGATTGTTTTTGGAGTGAAATTAGTACATATCAGCGCAATACATAGAACAGCCCCCATAGTCAATATAGCTTTCTTGTTCTTAACCTTAATTCATACAAATTCGGTTTGCACTCTGTTTTACAGCTTGTAAAAAATATGTCCGAATGCTCATTTGGCCAGTACGACTCTGGAAAAGACTATACTGAAAATATTTTATTAGTTCTAGAGTTCCATAATAAATTGAAGTTTTATTAAACAGTATATCTATACGTATGAAAGAATGAAAATACTGAATTCCATAACTAAAAAGGATGGAGCATAATTATCCTTATCTATAAAGGAGAAACACCACAGTGACGCAGATTTAAATAACATGATTTCACCTGTATATTCCCAAGTTGGACGAGGTAATATATCGATCATGGAAAAGATTTTGACTGCTGGTCACATCCATCCGTGGGTTTCCAGTGGGTGGATCGATGTCTGACAGAGTTGAACTTTTTTATGTTACCGTACTTCGTTACACCGTTATCGCCTCCAAGAGATAGCGTGTTTCTAGTCAAAATGTCAGCCACCAAGTAAAACGGAGAAGGCTTAATATCCGGAACATGAGAGATCCATCATCTGATTTCGCTATCACCGCCTATACATATAAATCGCCACTTCAATATGATAGCGCTTTAATATACGCTCTTGGCACAAAACGTTTAACATTCTGAAAACTGTACGTGTCTGCATTATTATAATAAATTACAATAAGTTATTAATTGTTATAACAGCTCAAATAAATCAGGAAATTGAATGTACTTACCACTAATAGAATTCTAGGCTGAATACAGAGATTAGGGGATTTACAATTATTATACAGCGAAAGATACTTCAGATACTGCTCTACAAATTGGATGGTAGCGGCTTAGATCGTGGGTGTCGGCATGCTGAACACATGCCCCCCAATCCTGCCATCTGCCTACGGGAGATGACGCAGCGGTCGGGTGGTAGGCCAAGTCCCTCCTGCGATGTAGCGCCATGGAGTTTAGTTTTAGTTTTAGCGGCTTAGATACGCGATTAACGCATCTTGGTTTTCCCGTGAACGATGTTGTCATGCGTGTGTGGGTGTTTCTTTGATTGATAAACTGTTATAAAAACAGATAACCATTAAAGAGTATGTTACGCAACGAGCCTTTAATAGCATTTATTGAAACAGGAGCAGGATTTTAAGAAACGAGCGATATAATATTTTCATACAAGTATCTTAATTACCATTAAAAGCAAGTTGAACACGATTGTTTTTATTAGACTATAATTGATTTTTTTTAGAATACCTCGTAAATGATTAAGCAATCGACTCTCGGACAACAGCTGTTAGAGTCCTGGTCTTTCCCGATAGATTGCTGTCTACAAGGTATGCAGGCCGCAGGGCTTCTCTTGATGATTTAACATCAAACAACTCATATTAAAATATAGGAAATAAACTCAATTAAAATTAAAACGAACAGAATCGATTTTATTTTAAAAACAGGTTGTTTAATTACTCAGTTTCATTAGCTGCTCGGAAGGTTTCAAGATAATTCTGTGTTCGATAATAATCGATACCACATCTATGTTAAAATGAAAATCTGTTTCGAAAGGAATATCATTATGATACTGTTACGTCACGTATAATTTTCATATTGGTCCTTTGATGGCAAATTTATGTTAGCAAGTTCAAAATTACAGCCTTATTCCCTCAATAAGTCAGCTTTAGAATTACATGAGAATGATATGAAGATATTTCAAAGACGTTTATATCCTGTATTTAGTTAATAAAACAGATTGATATTATATCGTATTATAGTTTGGTCGAACAGAAACGAAATTATTACCCAGTTATTACTTTGAAGACATTTAACTTCAAATATTCTTTCGGTGATAGTTTAGAAGAGATAGCAAACACATATTAGAAATTACTTTCAATAAAGTAAGTTAGCACTAGGTAACTTGTTCAATATTCTGAACAAAAAACACATTATGTCGTTTTAGAATGAAATCACCAAGTAGCCAGGCCACAGGACATCACACTGCTTCTGAGAGAATGAAGAACAGTTTTTTTTTTTAAACAATACTACTTCATTAAACCCACCAGGATGTACCCACCAGGCTAGCAGTGTTTGTTCAGTGAACGGTTAGGTTTACTAAGCATGCACTATAGGAAGAGGCTGGTTGATTTTGTCATGGTATGGCATCAAGAATGCGCAGAGTTATAATCGGATGGAAATAAAAGTTAGTACATTTATTACTGCTGTTATATTAAAACCATGGCCAAATAAATTATCATTTTATATTCTACACATAAAAAAGCCAATGAAGTTTTTTAACAAAAATAAATTGTACTCTTATCATATTCATGTAAACTACAGTAGATGCACTCCGTTTATGTTGTGAAGTGACTGTCCGTACGCAGTGATGTCACATCACGATATGCTAAACTTGTCTTCAATCCCTGTACAAGCACTATAAGCCTAGTAAACACCACGTTTTCATCCTTTTCATCTCCTACATTGAGATTGTTCCAATCCGAGAATTATGCTACTTTTTCTCCGCTTCTTGGGTTTCCAGAAAGTAGTTTTAACTTCTTATAATAATAATAATAATAATAGTTTATTATTAATCTTTTGCAAAATATGAAGGAATGACGATTGAATTGAAGGAAGAGCATAGTTTTGAGAAATCTTGATGTTTTTAAACAATGTTACCACTCACAAGCACATGTCTTTTCTTATGACTGAGCAGAGGTTTAAGGCACAAGTATAAATTGTTCACTGAGTATTTAAGAGATATGAGAAGGTATAAATGTTAAGAGCTCAAAATTAAAGACGTGCCTTACGCCCTTATGGAACTAGCCCCTTGAATTATATTAATTTTATTATTGTGTTCTATATTGATCACCAGGCTTTAAAACTTAGTGCCAGAACCCACAGAGGGAGATAATTCCGGTTACCAACAACCTGAGTATAGGGGGTGGGGTTGATTGCGTAGGCTGATAAGACAGTCATTGATAGTAGTACTGAGAAGTCAATGCGCTGGTAGTACGGTGCCTCTCAAATTGGTCAACAGTGTACCTTGTCATTATGCGTGTTTATAAATGTATAATACGTGTTCGGAATACCGAAAGTAAAGTGTTCTAAAACGCAAACATATATTGAAACATTTGGGAGGGACTATTACACAAAAACAGGAGAACGTATCGTTTTGCATGCTTGAAATGTGAGTTTAGAGAATGAGAAGTTATTTTGTGGTCTTCCTATACCTGTAACCCGGTTTGTTTACTATCACGTGAACTAGCATATGGTAGCTAGCGCATACGCCGAGCAAAGTCTGTACAGTACAGTTGCTGTTAACATATTCGATCGGGCACTAAGTTTTAAAGCCTGTTGATCACACAACTTTATTATTTACAGTATTATAACTGTAAGAAAATATCGATATTCGATAATATCGAAAGTTTTACTAATTTAATAGGTTTGTTCCTAGATCACTCAGAAACCGTTAACACATAGTTCACGCATACGCACATTGACAGTTTCGCTACGCGATGTATGGAAACTGACAATGTGCGCATGCATGAACTATGTGTTCATGTTTTCGGAGTGCGCTAGGAACAAACCTACTGTCGTTTTATGCGAATTTGTACCCTATATCAATTTAAGAAATGGTTAGCATCACTGCTTGTTGTTACTTCTATGAGTAAGAGAAACTGAGTGCAAAACTAAAATTGACGACCACAAATGCTGAAAATAAGTGTAATTAAACGTTGATTGCCGTCAATTCAATATGATATACTTAGGTTTCAATGTTAATACATTTTAACCTGATATTGGCTAAAACGTTAATTTTTTTCCATTATTATAAATTAATATGTTATAATAGTGTAATATTTGTCCCTCTCTTGTCCTTAATTTTACTCTTTTTTTCTCTAATTGAGAAAAACTATATTTTCGAAGAGCAATATCGTTACCATGATATTATCGGAATTGAAATATCGATGCCAAAATATCGGATAACGAAACCGAAATATCGACATTCGATAATGCCGATATCGATATCCGATCCCTACCAGAAACACGAATGAATTAATGTTATACGATCTCACATCTGACACCACACAAATTTTACAATTTCTTGTTCTCGTGACATTTGTTTATAAGCTTGGAGAAATCTGAACAATTTTCAATTCCATTCTACACTAGACATTTCTATGATCCGGTTTACACATAGAACAGGTGTTCTTTAACCCGCAAAATTAAATTACAGACAGCAGGAATGCACACCATCGTGCTGTAGTAAACTTAGAGAGAAGGCCAGACATACAGACCGACGAATGTTGACGTTAGCGAGGATTCATGTGGGACAAATGGTGGTCGGTGGATGGGAAGTAGTATAAACGGAATTAATTACAGCGTTCATCAGAACTTGTCCACCACTGCCATCGCGTCGGGTTGTAATGTAAATAATGCCGGGACTGTATCAGTATTTTTGTTGAGCGCACACCAGTCTGTGGCCATAGTCATGCAATGTGTTTGTGCTGCGACTTGTTTTCAATTGGATGCCCTCTAGGGATGTACATGTAAACAGACATTGTGGATCTATACATGAAGGCACAGTCCATATCACGGTGAAAAGGGAGTGATGAAGGTTGTGTAGAAACACCGTGCCGGGCCATTGGCCATGCTTCGCCTTTGTTATCAATAGCATGCAACCCGCATTTCGTCAATCCAATCCAGATTATTAAACTTTAATATCTAATACTCCTATTTTTTTACTCTCCCAATGTACTCAATTGAATTTTTAGTTCCAAAAATATCGGTACTAGATTGTTTAGGTAGGCTTACTCTAAAGGTTTCAGGGTCCGTAAGAGATAAAATATCTTATGTATTAAGCCTATTGTATATTTTATGATACAGTTGACCTATTCTGCTGTACCACTGCTCTACCACTGCTCTATTTACGTCTAGGTCTTCAAAGTGGTCTCTTTCCTTCGGGTCTCCCAGTCAATATTTTTTAGATTCGTCTTTTGTTCATCATGCGTGCAACAAGTGCAGCCCATTAATTACCGTACCCTTGCTATATCCGGTAAAGGTTATGGAACTCGTCGTTATGCAGCTTTCTCCAGTCCCCGTTTTCATTTCTCTTAGTTACCTAAGCACCCTGTTTTCGAACAGTCTCAGATTATGTTCTTGTCAAAGAGTAAGGGACTATGCCTCACATCCATAAAGTACAACCGACTGGAAACTTGTCTTAGGCCTACAATTTTTGTTTGTTTTCAGATTTCTGGACAGAAGACGAGAAGATAAAAGTGTCTGAATTGCATAAAACAAGCATTTCTTGATTTTAGTCGCACTTAACTTCTGCCTTAATATTATGTGTCTGTAATTATTGCTCCCAGATATTTTAATTTCTCTACTTGTTCGAATGCTTTATCGGCTATTTTAATATTTTGAAGGGCATTATTTTGACTTTCATGATCATACAGGTATACTTAGTTTTTTTCTGTATTGTTTTCCAATAGAACATTCCTCCTGGCTTCAAAAAGACTTTCCGCATTTTTCCCCATTGTGATGGTACAGGAAAGTATTTTGATGTTTTGATATTGTATATTACTCAGAACTCTTCACCACAAATATGTACTAATAAACATTTATTGCATGATCTATGGTGAGGCATCTTAACTTACCGTAGTGCACAATTAATTTTAACATGAAAATGGAAGAGTTAGATTTTCTTAAAATCAGAAAAGTAATTTTTAATGTTACCGTGAAAACCCGTACTAAAAAGGATCTTGGCTAGGGTACAGGCAGAACAGGGATTTTCAATTACAGCACCTATTTAGCTTAAGTAGCGTTAATATTGATCACACTCCTTTTTCAGCCTTCCCACACCAATGCCTCACCTTTACAGATTTAGATACGCAGGACAGCAATAAATTGATGAGCTGGGGTCAGCCAACTTAGGGACTTCTGTTCCCCCCTTCGTTATCTCTGAGTTGACAGCTTTGGAGAGTTAATCTGGGGCCAGCTTCGAGTTCGAGTCCGCAACGATATAGTACTTTGCCTATTCCCACACCACCAGAGAAGGGGTGAGAAAATTTATTGTGGATAATCACTCCGTTAGAATTCCAAGCGCAAGGAGTGCCTTAATTGAGGCCCTTAGAATAGCATAGGCGTATGCGCCAAACGCTACTTCTGAGAAAAACGCGATTAAAGTTTCGCAAATTATTACACAGGGGCGTATGCGCCAAAAGCTAGTATCACACTGAAAAACATCTACTTACACATTAATATGTTCGATAAAAATATTGTACAATATTAAAAAGTGAGCCATCAGGCATTAGTACTGTAAATTGTGATGATAATTGTGATTTTACAGATATTCTAGACTTCTTAACACTAATTTTACATACAACGCTTTTAAGTGTAAAGCTGCTTTTTGCGTGTTATACCCGAAACTGTTTTCTTACATAATGGAAATATATAAATTTATTAACTGATATTAATTAAGAGTAAATCAATACGAATAGATAAGTAAATAATTAAACAAAAAATATATAAATTTTAGCTCACCCAAGAGAATGCAAAGCGCTGGTTTAGGTTGGGCTGTGCTGTGCTGTGAGAGTCTAGGAGTATGTCAATAATTTAAAAGATCATCATCCACTGCTGCTTCTTCTCCCTCTGTTGTTTGATCCACATTATCTTGGCCAGAAAATATATTATTGAAGTATGCATGGTGAGTTGCAGGAATGAAAGGCAGAAGTGAGCGAAGATCTGCAAGTTTTTCTGGCGAAATAACTACAGGTTTATTGTACTTATTCGGTAAACTAATTAACGAAAGATTGAAATGATGATCGTAACTCTTCCCACGTCCTTTTTGCAGATTTACTTCATAAGGTTCTCCAGTGTAAGTAGGTTTAATGCCAAATCCCATTTTGTGGTTACTGGAGAAAACAAAAACTCTTCCTTCTGAAAACCTGGTGCCCTGAACTTGCCGCTTCGTTATGTGTTTTTGAAGGACTCCTACATCTTTAAACTGGTCTCTCTTTACTAAAATAACATCGAAAGGGTTCTTCTTTCTGCAAATTCTAATTTGTTGGCCATACTGAATAGTAGTAAACACTTCTCTTCTCCGAAGATATAATTCTATGTTCCCAAAATCACGATCACAAGGAAGATACGAGTGGCCGGGTACCATGAATGTGTGTTCAATTTTTGAGAAACGGTTTGCATGAATGTACCTGAGACAGGTCAAAACCAGGTTCAGATTTTTATTTTGCCCACTGCAATTATCGCTGAATATGTGTAATGTCTTCACTTCTGGTGGTATTTTATTTTCAATATAGTGCATGATGCAACTAGAAATTTCAACAGAGCCTCGTTTGCCAGTGCTTTCATCCCAAAGGTACATTGAAGCAGTTCTGTCCTTAATATTGTGGATTCCAAAATTATAAGTCCACAGCTTTCTCTTGTAAAATTGGATACCGGAATTTATTTTTGGTGTTGGAAGTGTCTGTTGCATATCTATGGCAATGGCAGCAACTGTAGGATCCTTGTTATCAGCTATCTGCTTTATCACTGTATGTGCCATCTTGGCTCTACATTCATGCAAACTCATTTCTTGTTTTAATTTTTTTATCTCTTCAGAATCTGTATCTTCTCTCATCGTCTCCAGTTGTCGTTGTGTTTTGTCACAATAGTTACAGGTATCTGACTTCGGAGGTGAAAATCCAAGATTAAATTCAGAGTTGAAAATGTGGCGGTAGAAAGATTCAGAAACCGGGCGATCTTCAAATCCAGTCACAATAAGCTTCGTACATTTTGGAGATATTTAAATCAGAGGCCAAGTATTTCCTGTGTGGACTTTTAGCTCTGCTATAATGACTGGTCAAAGCAGGGAAACTGTTAACATGTACGATTACTTTTTCTCTGTCTGAATCAGGCACTCTTCTAGTCTGTTCTTGATGACCACGATTATCTTTATCAATGGTCCCTGTTCCTTTAACTTTGTCACGAACAGTACGCAGTCTTTTTTCACTCAATCCATGCATGTTCCGAAAAGCTACTGCGCAAACATTGTATTCATTATTTTCATGAATAACTTTATAAACTACTGTGCGCAATCTGCGAGAAGGCCGATCAGTTACACGCGATCTTTTCACATCCACACTTGTCATAAGTTTATTTAAATAGCTGTTCTGTAGGTTGTAATCCCCTATTTCCCAAAATTCTCTAAATATTTCGTCAATTTTATCTCGACCCACTTTCTCAAAACAACCACACCGACACGGAAGCCCTACTTCTTTCCTCTTGACAACATTTTTTGTTTTTACACTGACATATTCTTCACCTGTATTTCTCTTCTTCCTGGCTACATTTGTTTTCCATTTGTCTTTCTGAATACTGCGTTTTCTAGGACGACTTACATGATGAGAAGTAGAGTCACTGTCTGTATCACTCATTGTTTGTGATTAATATACTAAAGCGAAAAATCTAAACTACGAATTTGATTTCTGTCATTGATATGGTTAAAACACTAATTTTAAAACTCAGTAAATAAAAATTACTGCGAGCACTGCAAGACACTGAGAATGCGTGTTATCACTATCTTTTAAAGCAAAAGACTGAACGAAAAGCTACACTTTTAAACAGACAGGAAAGATTCAAATCCAGACAAAAACTAATAACAAGAAAAATCCATTAAAATTGCTAAGTAAATTATGAGGGTTGAAGGATATAAAACAAACAGCACCCCTTTTAAGGGATGATACATTTGTTGCTCCATACTGTTCAAGAGCTGCATGTCTTAGCATAGCGACCGGCCGGCCGGCGCGGCGCGGAAGGCTGGCTCATACGCCTTTGCTATTCTCGAGATTTAGCTGGAGCACGGAAGGTTGAAAATCATGTTATATTCAAATGGAAATTTCGTTCGTTTCCAAGGCGTATCAACCATTTACACTAAGCAGACATGAAAGAGTATAAGTCATACTATATGTTGCAAGAAAAAACAAAAAAACGAACTTTGGCGCATACGCCTCTGCTATTCTAAGGGCCTCAATTATAATAAACACGCTATATTCGTTATTGAGGATTAAGTCGGCCATTACCAAACAGCAGAAGGCAACGGTATTCCTGTCCTAAAACGCTGGAGTGTTAGCCTACTGTTAATATCAGTCCGTGGAGGGGAGAAGAAATGCTACCTCACCGGGATAAGTCATCGGGGTTTCTCGCTACTATTTCTCTTTCATATTAAGGATTGCTGTTATTTCTAAAGTATTATTACTCACAGTCACTTATTTAGTGTAGGGTATGGTAGTCAGATTTCTTTAATATACTTTCTCTCGTTATTAGAATACTGGATAGTTAGAATATGATAGATAACATAACGAAAAGTCAGGATTTTATGGATAAGTTATGTTGAGAGAAACCAAACTTCCAGTAATATTTATTGTTGCTATTTATCAAATAATCACAGAAGTAAACATATAATGAATAACTGAAACTACGAAAATCAATAAAAAACATCGCTATTTATGTTATTGTAAGCAAGATAGACTTTGGTGAGACAATCGATTGATTGAAATTCCACATATTTTTAGACTTTGGCGGGACAATCGATTGATTGAAATTCCACAGATTTTTAGACTTTGGCGAGACAATCGATTGATTGAAATTCCACATATTTTTAGACTTTGGCGAGACAATCAATTGATTGAAATTCTACATATTTTTATACTGGATTGGTCACCGATTCATTAGCTAAACAGTCAGAGTTATATTCTTTTACAAACGCTACCGCTACCCTGTTGGTTTTTTTTTTTTTTTTTTTTTTTTTTTTTTTTTTTTTTTTTAATATTCCTTATGGCTTGGCGGAAGTGTAGGCCCATTCATCCAACTCGGACACCTATTACACGAGGCTACGTTATCCTGACCGATATGAGGACAAGGGATGATTAATAAAACGTAGTATTGACAGTGATATTTACTGTAGGCCTATTAGGAAAAGAGTCTACCGGTTCTGATGCTGATCATTTTCCCAGTAGACATCTTAAAATGCAAACACACAAATTAGTAAAAACAGGGAAGAAGCTGCTGAAAAATACATATATTGCATTACATTCTACATTCAATAATAAAAAGAAAATTAATAATAATTAAAAAAATAAAATAAAAATAGGTTTCTTCTCGGTTTCCAGCTCGTCAACATTATTAGTTCATATGCCTTTTTTCAGTTCCAATCACATCAAAATTATTTTGTTCTACCCTTTCCATATGAGAATCATTCAACAGACAGCTGTACTTAAAAGAAAAGGACCCTTCAATTCGATTTTTCCTTAAAACTTCTTCCTTTAGAATGTATATCACTGTTGTCTTTGCTGAAATTGCTTACAGATTAGGGTGTAGTGAGCCCTGATATTTATATCCAATTAAATGTTTCCTAGGTTTAATATATCTTGCTTTCCTTGTGTTGCCTGCCCCAGTACTTCCAGATTTAATACAATGTAATAGCAAGCAGGTTCGTTAATTCTAATCCTTTAAAAGCAGGCCATGTTAGCCAGGGCTATCTATCTATGGAAGATAAGTTCCCCATTGGCCGGACCGGGAATCGAACCCAAATCATCATGATTAATAGATCTGCCACTAGATCACGAAGCCTACGAGCTGGGCGAAAACAGAAGTCACGCTCCAAACAATTACCAGGGGATCGGAGAAGATACCATAACCTTAGTGAGTTCTTTACCTGAGCAAAAGTGAAATGAGATAATTATATGATTTCATAATTTATACAATAGGCTATACATAAAAATTTGCACAACAATCATTCATATAAATTAGAGCTACTATATTATTTTTATTTTATAAATAGCTATATTAATATCACAATCGTTATCAACATTGATTGGCTGACACTTCCCAACTCATGTGTCCAAAGCGAACCGAGACTTCGATATCTCGATACTTAATTCCTGAAGAGATTATAGTAGGCGAATGCTTAGTTATTCTACACAAACTTAATTTAGTTATAGGGTGTGGAACCATTCTTACCAATCAGAGCCGAGGAAGCTTCATTTTTTATAGGGTAAATAGCGCAAAGAAAAAGTCAACCTTTTTACTTCCCTAAATTCAATCTGTAGCCTATGTAGAAGGACCCAATCTTCAGAACGTCATAACGTAATAAATAAAGCAAGTAATAAATTCTAGCAAGTTTAAGAGGCAATCACCTGATATTTGAAAAATCTAGTACTATTTTGCTATGCTTTTGTACAGTAATATCTGATTTTATCTTTTTACAAAAATGTCTTAAAATTTTCTGGCTCTTCTTCTGGGTAAAGCTCCAGAAATCAATGTGGTAAATTCTCTGGAACATTACTGGAAATATTGAGTTAATGTTATTCAATTAAGCTGCTTTACACTGCTAGAGGCACATATAGTGAATGGATTAGTTTACCTTCCACTTTCAAAATAATATCTTTATTTGTTCTGTCTGCGCAAAGTTGTTAACATATCTTTGTTATAACTAACATTCCTTTCTACTTTACTTTTCTCTTTTCTATATTCCACAAATTTAGACTCATTTAAAGCGTTATGGTAGAGTGTCTAACATCTTGTCCCTAATCCTCCTAGGCAGCCGGTTAATAGTCTGTTGAATATTCCAAAGATACTGTTTATAATATTCATCCTTTTATGTCTGGAAAGTTCTGTCATTTTAATTTGCATACCCAAGCTTTTGTTTCATACTCTTTCATTTATGTGACCTCGTTATGATATTTCGTTCTTTTACAGTTCAAATGAAAATGTTATTTCATTAGTATGATTGTAGTTCTATGTAATTTTTTGTGTATGTACTTTTGAAAATATTTTTTATGTCATTTTAAGATGATACTGAAGTTTTATTTTCAATTCATTGTTTTTATGCTCTCGTTTGTTTTCTTACAGAGTTAGAGCAAGATAAATATTATGCATGGAATTGGGCTGCATCTCTTCCATTTACTCTGTATAATACATATGAGGTTTATTTCAATATCGATAGTATAAAATTATAAAATCAAAATCAAAGTACAGTTACTTTCCTGAAAGGTTAGGGTGCTTAGATTTTTATAATTTGGGTGTCTGAATATAGGTAATATATTGTAATACGAGGGATGGGAAATAAGTCATGGCAACCATTTTCTATTTTGAAAATAAGGGCCTATTTAAAATGTTTGAAATGAACACACAAAAGCAACACAGTATGTGAAGGACCTCCAGTAAAGGTTTGTCGAAGTGAATCCGTCAAGTTACAAAATTTAAGGTTAGCAGCTAAATCACTGCACTGATAAAAAAGTTTATGGAAAAAATGCATATGAAAAAAAGGAAAAGTCTGTGCTTGGGCTTTATTTGGTTTATTAAAAAGCTAAATATTTAATCTTCTTCTTTGCACATGATGGATAAACGGTAGTTCTGTGATTGAAACTCTATGATGTGTAGCACAACTTTTTTTCCCACAATTAATTATGGATTAAGATCATGACTGTTTTTACAGTTTAATCAAGCAGATATAAAAATGCAAGTTGCATGATACCGCTCAGCATGAAAGCGTGTTTTTATCATTTTGTTATTTTTTATGGTTACGTTTTCTACTATCTGAGTATCTTTATCAGAGCACCTTGAAGTTTGGAGTTGAAGATATTTCTTTTAAACGTACAGTACTTTTAATAAAAATTAGATTTTAGGACGTCTTGATAATTTTTAAAGTTCAAATGGACTACATTACTTTTAATAAAAATTAGATTTCAAAAAGGAAGGTACTCCTCTGGGTCGCGAGCGACCCCTGGGGATCCCGTAAGGGGATATTCACAGCGGATTTGTTACCGGGGTGCGCCAGTCCCCTACCTACTTAAACCTAAGGACACATACACACACCCAGTCCTGAACCCGGGAAAGAAATTTTTCACTACTGAAAAATCCCCAACCCGGCCGGGAATCGAACCCGGGCCGCCGGAGTGGAAGGCAGGAGCGCTACCGACTCACCCACGGCGGCGGACAGATTTCAAAACGTCTTGATAATTTTTACTCTTTACTATGTAAATAACAAGTTAAGCAAAATAGGCTTTCAATTATATGAGTTTATTAAATACAGAGAGGAGAAAATATTTTAAAATAAATATACTATGGCCTTTCACTTTATAATATACATAAGAAATGTTATAACGTAGGTAATCAAGGAGGGTGTACATTACTTAAATATTAAAATGTTCAAGAAATATGTCATGTGTTTGGAATTTTCAGTATCCGAAAGGACACATAGTTATAGAGAGTATAGGCCTATCAGTGATTTACCATGTTAGATATACAATTGGGCTAGATTGCATGTAAGGTCAGTTTACGACACGTTATCCTTATTTATAAAATATATTATTCTGAGAATTTTCGATGAATTACGGGCAGGAAAATAAAAGTAAACGGAAATGTAGTTCTCTCACTCATACTAGGCCTTAGTTTAATGTCCCTTTACTTACGTTAGACTATTAAAATAAACTGTTAAATTAATTCTCCCCACAAAATATTTTAGAAAGCAAAAATTAATCTGACCCATTTCAGAATAAATAAATAATAAAAAAAAGGTAGAATTATCGTCCTCTAAATACTTAATAGGAACTAGCTAAATGCTGAGATACCTTAATGGTAAGAAAGCGTCAGGAATTCTCGTACGGAGTAGCAACATTGAAAAATAAATAAATAAATAAAATGAATGATCAGACTAACGTCATTTATAATTCAGTCTACATTTAGCAAAGAGGACATTACTATAAAGTGCAAATGAAAATTTTCTAAGGATTATAATAATCGACAGTTAAATTCATTTCTTCACGTATGATTTTTATAATAATAATAATAATAATAATAATAGTACTATCGTTATAATATAATTATGCAACATTTCTCGAATAAAAACAAATCTGTAACCCACAAAGTTTAAACTAAGTAATATTTCCTCCTTACTATTTAAGTATTTCAAAGACATGGAATCATTCTATTTTATTGCATTCTGTATTTTCAACCGTTTTTATGACTAAGTACTTGCTAATATATTCAAAATCTTTCAGTAAGTTTGTAAAACGGTTTGCGAAAATGATGGTTCAGTACTTAATCAAGCACATGTTGTTCGAACTCTAGTCATTCAGAGCTTCGGCTTCTTCTGCACGGAAGCTCTCTCTATTTTATTTTCCTAGATGAGAGAAAGCGAGGAAGAAAAGAAGGGATGCTTCAAAGAGACAAGCAGATGAATTGGAGACGTTATTAAAGACGATGGAGGAATAAACCATGTGTTACAGAATAAAAGTCTATCAGGCGAAGATCAAAGAGGTTTAGCGTTTTTTCTGTCTATTGCGTCCTCTTTTATAAGGGTAGGGATGGTATATTTTACATGTCGTGCATTTTGAATTCAATGTGTTCTTATATTTTTACAGGAAGTGATTATACTTCCTTTCTCGCGTAATACTCATATAAACACTCCATATATAACGGAATTTAATAAAAGAATATATTGGTGCTACTTTACCATGTTTTTTAACATTATTCTGAAAATTGTTTAAAAATAACCCACGAAATAAAACATTTTAGTGTCGTACTGAAAACCCTAATCTTTTCAAAAATAAACGGGCACAAAATAAAATAAAATGCAAAAGTATAAAATTTAGTAAACTAATATTTAATAAAACAAAATAAAATAATGTAAAACGATACACAAAATGTTTACAAGAATTAAAAATAAACGTTCTCAAATCAAACTAAATGAGATATAATAAATGCAAATATTATCGTAAATTAACCTAATTACAATGTATTCTTTAAAACCTTTTAGCTCCAGAGGATCTTTCAAAGGGACCCGAGAGAAGAATATTCTTCATCAGGGATGAATCCAAACAAGTGAGGGAAATCGAATTTCTTTCATTAGTGATAGATTTTATGAATGAAAATCAGTTAAACATCTCAGAAAGCCTATTGGGTTATATTTGAGCACATATAATAACTATATGCGATTCCTTTGACCTGTGTATTCAAGATAACGAGAAAAAAGGAGAAAAACCTAAAGGAATAGGCAATGGTTGAATCCATTCAGCGTTACTACTGAACCTGCCACCCCCGATCGACCAATATTAAGCCACCGACATAAAATGCACTTTTAAAAACCAAACAACTTCTTAAGTTTGGTTAAAATTTTAACAATTAGTTCAATAAAATTGTTTCTTCTTATCTTTGCAACCATCTACCACTGCGATTCTGAATCCTCTAAATATTTCCATTATGCTGTCACTAAAACCAGATGAAGCCGGTATTCATCTGCAGGTAAACACGGTTCATTTAAACGGCAGCATACTGTCAATTTGAGAACTATTAACAGGTCATTTCTTATTTAATTTATATTTCAATAGTCTTTTGAGCGTCATACGGAAGGTCCCGAGTTTAAACCCGTGGCCGGGTAATTTGAATTCATTATTTTTCATGGGTTCCACAAAGGCAAACAACGAATTGGAAATCTACTTACTTGAAATATTGCTATTTCATCCTGTATCATGTCCATTAAAATTGAATATGCTCTCAGTTGAAATTAAAACGCCACAAAACTTCAACAATAGCAAACAGATGCTCATCAGTAGTTGTATGGTCTACTCGGGTATACCTTTTGTGTGTGTTTTTTACTGCTTATATTATCTTGAGATCAATAGTTTCTAATCTACTTTATTAAATGGTTCGCTGTCCGTCGCCGTTCTTGACTTCTAGCCAGTAACTCTCATTACCCCTGGTTCCTTTCACTTTCATTAGCTTCTATATTACTTCATATTTCTATTTGAGCTTTTCTTTCATCGTATTATTTCAATTTTTTATTACTTCCCTTTTCTGTATGTTAAAAAATTATTCCACTGTTTGTAATGCATTTCTCTTTCGCCGTATTATTTATTTCAGTGGTTATAGGAATAGCAAATATTTCTCCTGTATTGCTTTAAATAATTTCAGCTCAATTTAGGTTAAAGTTCTTCACTCTGGGCCATGAACAGTAAATTCCTCAAAAAGAGGAATCTTTGAGATATTAAAACCTTTTAATATTATTATTAAAAATCAATTTAAGAATATCCACAGAATTACTGTTGAAAAATGTTTTGCCCTTGGAACGTTCTTAGTTATAAAACGGGACATAGAATACGCTAGAGATACGTATTAAGCCTTTGAACACTATTTCTGTGGCAAAGAATGTCCTTTTATTTGCAGATAACGCTACCTTATTTTTTAGAATCCTAATTGGCAAGTATGTGCAAAAGCCATAAAATATATCTCGTGTACAAATTTATCCCTGCTATGAATGATGAAGGGCACATCAAACATCAATCGCAGCATTAAATGCACCGTTCAATGCTTTGCTACATTTCAGCGGATTAATGGCTGTAAATGTTGATTCACTTGCACACATTTTCAGATAAATGAGCATATATATTATTTACTAGGTCAAAACTAGCATTGCACATCGGTTTCAAACAAAAATTATCACTGGTCTGAAATTTAGCATTTTGTGGCGATTTATAATATTAAATGAGGTTGATAAATGGTTGGGTTAATCGTGAATCAAATTATTTTTATTACAAACACTATCTTAATGGCGTATAAATAGAACCAAATGCAGAAATCTCTCTGGTTCAGTTATAAGGTACACAACATAGTTTTAATCGAATCTACGCGTACGGGTATATGAATATATCCTGCAGAAATATTCGAAAAAAAAAATTATGGAAAGTAACATTTTAAATTTTTGTAAGCCGACCAAATTAATTTCAAGTTCATTGTGTAAGTTTAGCTTAACTAAATATTGCATTATAATTAGGTGTTTCATTTTTCATTGGTAATAATAATAATAATAATAATAATAATAATAATATATTTGTCACCATTAGGAAATACAAGATTACAATAGGTTTAGTCAAATAGTAAAAAATTAAAAATCACAATTCAAATATTCAACCGTGTAAAAGTTCTTTGAAAGAAGGATGTTCCTTACTTTATTCTTAAAAATTCTCATATTGTTTGTATTTCTAACGTCAATGGGGACTTTATTAAAAGTTTGATACCTAAAACAACATGGCTGTCACAGGTTCTTGTTAGCCTAGATTTTGGAACAATTATCTAAACATGATTTCGAGTATCATGTGAGTGAACTGCGCTGACAGGAACAAATTAATCTTGATGCTCAAATACATACATAATGTTTGTCAATACATACAATGAAGCAACAGTCAGCACTTTAAATTCTGTAAAAATAGGTCTGCAATTAAGACGCATACATACTAGGCCTAAGCTTTGGTACCTTGAAAACAAGAAAGACCGCCTGCATGGTCAAGCGGTTAGCGTTGCTGACGGATCCGTAGGTCTGGGTTCGATCCCTGGTACCTCCTCGGAATTTTATGAGATAGGGAGGTCTGGCCCGGGGTGCACTCAGCCTCGTGACACAAACTGGAAAGTTCCTTGATTAAAAAGAAAAACAGTTGCTCCGGTTCAGTAAGCCATCAATAACTGCCGTGAGAGTCGTCATGCATACCACATGCCCCCCAATCCTGCCATCTGCCAACGATAGGCAGGCCTAGTCCCTCAAAGGGATGTAACGCCACGGAGTTTGAGTTTAGCTGTACAGTAGAGCCTCTATTCTCCGGGCTAATTGGGACCGGAGGGGATACGAATTAACGAAAAAGCTGGATTAAAAAAATAATGGGAAAACTGTCATTGTACAGTATAATTTTGAAACTTACCATATCAAACAGTTTAAAGATGAGATACTACACATAATGAATATTGTAAACAGATTATATTGTTAGGTCTATTCAAAATAATGCACTCGGTACTGTATTTGAATTACTTATTAATAATCACTTTAACATGAAATTTAAACATGTTATTTGTTAACATTTTTGCTCAATCTACTCTGGACTCTCGAGGAATCCGAAATAAAGGGGGCGAACAAAAGAGATTCTACAGTAATTAAGAAAACAAGAATAAATACAAATTTATTCCGGGACAGGTTTATAAATTGTGTTAGGAATTGAATCTCGCTCATTTAAGGGATAGCAAATCAATGGCGTTTCTTAATAATATAAACAAAATATTTTAAAGAACACATTGCACTGGAAGTAGTAAAAAAATGTAATGATAAATATTTAAGCCTGAACACTTTAATAAGATAACGTAGCTTTAGAAGTCTACTCTTTCTTACTAGTGTGATCATGTTACGTCCCCTGATGAAGTCTGGGTGAATTCTCAAAGGACGCTCTGTCTCGTGTGCTGACTGTAAATCAAGACACAAACTGTCTCCAAGCATGCTCTGAACACGTTGTCTAGCAAGAGGAGAATTACCTGGGAGTGGGTATACTAGATTTCTTAAGGAAAAATAAGTTTATCTGTATATCTCTATGCAGACTGCTTGAAATAGGTAGCGGAAAATAACAAGAAAACAAAATTTTAATTTCAAGGTTAAAAAAAACAAAGAGGTATCTGAAATATAATTCTATTATTTCCTCGGAAGCTGAAAGAAAGGTAGACCTACATAAAGTCCCTAGCAATTGTAGACACCAGTAAAAAATACTGTGTTATTCGGGTCATCGGCATGGATCAAGTGGTATAATAAAGTATCATTTATTTATTTATTTATTTTATTTTATACTTTAATAGTTATTGGCCCCTGTCCTGGATTCCTATCAAAGGAATCTATATGCACTGTACAATTTTCAACTTACTAATTTATAAGTACATAGGTTATCTAAACTATTTATAACTCAATAACGAATATATAGAAAAAAGTTTAACAATTTAAGAAGAAAAACAAAACACTGACACAGTAATCGGACGTCAGACGCGAATACGGCAAATTCCATGCACCGGCCCACACATGGAAAACACGTCTGGTTGCTTCAATTACTAAAACTGAACCAGCATTACTGGACTGTAGCCTGGCTCTCAAAATATATATTCAGTATCGGTACTTGAAAGAAGCATGACGTTGATGAGACGTTTAAGAGCAGGCCATCCGACCAGTAATCATCCGAGACCAGAAATCATAAACCAGAATTACTGATAGATTTTTAATAGTAGTTGAGTAAATGTACAAAAGTGATTGAGTGTAATCGAACAAACATATCCACCAGTGCACAATATTTTAATGCCGGAAGTGTAATTTAATGGTTTCCCCGTTTCGTTTTGTATGGTTTATGAAATTCACCCCTCCCAGGATTGAATCCAGATCTCTAGCACTGTATGCGTGGACGGTAAGATTGAGCTCACGGAAGTCCCAAAAGTCAATTCGGTGCAATATTCTTTTGTTTTACCTATTATTAATATATTTTTGTTACAAATCTGTATTTCCTCGGCTGAAATAATTCCTATAATTCTCATTTATTCAGATTTTACAATGTGCACTTCACAAGTAAAACGATTATGAACTAACGTTTCCTTTAGTAATCATTTTCAGAAACCACTTCTTAAAATAGTGTATTTTAACGCTAGATATAGTTGTAAAAATAAGACCCAGAGGCCATAGCTATAGGAGTGCCCATATCCCGCCGACCCTCAAACTATCTTTTCCGCAATGCTCATAGCAATGCCATCTTTCTTCATTCAGTTCATTTATTCACTTATTGGTATTCCAAGTGTAGAAGATATTCAAGTTGCAAAGAACTTCTTACATAAGAAAAGCATTGAAAATCTATACTTCGAAGAGCTAAAAATAAGATCGCCTTTGAGGATTGTTATAGAGTTAGAAGCAGTATGCACTTTTGCAACTAGTACATCAGAATTTGAATTGAGTTTCTCTTCCTAAAAGAATTAACAGGCTTCAAAAAATTACCACGGCTCACTGACGAATAGCTAATTTAGTGTATTTAAAATCTGAGAAGAGCAGAAAAAAGGACATGAAAATGCAAAAGGTTCTAAGAAAATTAAACCTTGTGGAGGATGGTAACAACACCTGTACTAGAAGAAGTTTTGGATATGGGAATATTATTTTAAATAAAACTTAATGGCACTTTTTCCTTGTTCACTTTTGACAATTTTAGTGCTTTTATTGAAGTACTCTCCACGGTACCTTTGTGTGTGCCACAGGACAAACAACTTTTAGTTAACATTGTCCATAATATTATTCAGTTTATGATTTATATACCACATCAGTGAATATTATTCTTTAACGTAAAACCAGTTTATCTTCAGAAACATTTTGCCCACCATGGTGTTGAATTCTGGCAAAAATGACAAAAATGCATAACATTATTATGATTTTGATTAAGCTAGCTTGCGAGAAGTACTTTTAATGTCATTAAACTTAAACTTAATGTCATTTACATTTAACATCAAGTTTTGCACTATAGCTGACGGAAGCCTTGGCAACTAAAGCCTTTGCAATTGAACAATGCAGTATTATAAAAGTGTTTTTTTTACATCATTCAATAAATTATTTATATAATGTATCATACAATGACATGAATTCCAAATAATTACTCATTCCTTATCGTTGTACTGTAACTTTTAATTCTTCTGGATATCTTTTATGTTCTGAAAACCATACTCTAAGCACAATAAAATATATGAATGTAATCTATATAATAGGACGGAAGTAAATACCAATATTGTTCAAAAGTAACATCCTTAAATAACCATGAGCAAGTTGGATGTAAACCCCATGAATTTTAATTTAAAAACCTATTGAATGTCTATAGAATATTGGTAATTACGTCTACTAATAACAACGTACACATACGCTAGGCAGCGCGTTATTTTTTAGTTCAATTCATCCTGAAATTAATTCCAAAATCCTTTCAGGTTGGAATCCTGACGAATTGCATTAATGTCAAAATATAAGCCAATGTTTCATTTATTTCAATATGCAGATTTGTAGAAGTAATTTCAGATGAAATGTATTAAACCGTAATGACAGATAGGACACATTCATGAATTTTATTTCATGTTATCAAAACAGAATCATAAAAAATGGAAATGTTGATGTATAGTGATTTATACACAACGACGATATAATTGCTTCATCGTACTAATCATACAGAGTATTTAGTTCTAGAAATTACCAAACATATTGTACACATCGAATATATATTTTTAATTTGTGCGTTGCAAAAAGCTTAACCACTCAGCTGTTAAATTATACTTTTAGAACCAGAATATTTCAACATACAAGAAACAAAACTAATTCCACTAATTCTATCCATTACTGCTAGGAACCCTACCTGAAGATAATAGCAATATTGGCGAAAATTTTAGTATTTTTAAAGTAATGATCCATTTGCAATGACGATACTGACGAAACAAAACTTTGTGATTAAAGTTTTTAAAAATTATATATATATTTAATAATAATAATAATAATAATAATAATAATAATAATAATATTACAGGTAAAAACCCCAATTACAATGTTCATGCCAAAAATACAATTCATACATACATAATAATAAAAACAAAAGATACAAAAGAGAAGAATACACAAAAAATAAGAATACACAGAAGATACATTACAGCAATTTAATAAAAAGAAAAATAAATTCCTAGCCACTTCAGGGTTCCCGCAGTTGCCAGGTTTCTTCTCTAAACACAGTACATATATGTAATAAATACAATATAAATATTATATATATAATGTGTTCTTATGTACTATTAATTTTGAGTCGCATAAAACTGAGGTTCTTAATTTATATTATTCATACAATGCCAAAACATAAACTGCATAAATAACGATGCTATTTTCTACTCTCAACGACATTTTTATTCTCTTCGTATGCTTCGTTCCCAGAGCATATGAAAAGGGAATCCGCTTGTGTTTGGAATATAGGTCGAGATTCCGTAAAGCCGCGTGACTTACCGGCTATATTTTCAATTTGGTGTGGGTAAAAAGAGTCTTAGTTGCATGAATGTGCTTATTTCTGCATGCGTTGCTGGCTTCGTTGGTAAAAGAAGAAAACTTTATCCTTAATATTATTGCCTCCTTTCATAAGCATGGAATTTGCAAAATTATTCTATAAAAGCGGTTGGAAATAGACTTCGAGAATTATCCTGATGACTTAAAAAGTAAGATCTTCGAGGGTGAAACGAGGTTATAACCATTTTATAAAAAATCTCAATTTTGGTCGTGTTTTAGTTTCCACCACTATAAACTCTTTATAGCCCAGAGTTTCAATTACATTCCCCAACTGGGGAATCAGGGAAAGAGAAAATTAGTTGGGAATGTAGACAGTAAGAAGCAGTATTTTTATAGCAATATAGAACTCTGAATAATTTTCCCTTCTTGCAAAAAAAAGTGCTAATATAGCAGAAAATGTTATCCCTTGCAAGGTCTTAGAGGGAAACGGGAGAGAGTATGGGGAATTCCGTAGGCTGTGTTAAAAATGAAGCCATATTATAACATTGCACAAAGTGGAGTTTATAAGCAAACGAAGCAAGAAGCATATCTACATGCTCCAAAATAGTTCGCGAGTCAAGATGGCAGGAAAACACGACAGAACATGCATGTATGTTTAATTATAATTATATTTTACAAAGGAATTAACGGATATTTTAAATTTAATAGTTTTATGTGCGCTATGCGTACATAGCGTCCGATAAGACGGGCACGAATTAAATATCATTTAGTGGAATTAAGAACAAGAACATTTGTTTTATATTCACCGCGTTATTTGTTAAGCATAAATCATCTAATTTAATCTCCTTAAAATCTGAAGTCAATGTCAAAGAGGCATTTATTTTCCCCAAAAAGGAGTAAAAAAGAAAGTAAAATAATCCCTATACGGGCCATGGAGGCCCAGAGGGTTCTAGGAGGTTGAGGCTCCCAGAACTTTAGACATTCGGCACGTGGAAGTGGTAAGGTTGGCAGCCTTATACAACCGCCGCCATTATCCCCAGGAATGCTCCTGGTACTCATTTCTGTTAGAGGCTGAGTCGATCCCAGGGCCATAGTGGCACCAGAAGGATTAGGCCAATTGAAAAACTCCAACGACCTCATCGGGGATCGAACCGGCGACCTTCCGATATGTAGCGCAGCTCCTCAACCACTTCGCTACATCGTGCCCCCAAAAGAGGAGTGAATTAAATTTTTTAATGTCAGTGAATGAAACTAAATTCTATAATGGTATGGCAGTGTGTATATCCTTAACTTTATAATGGCGTATGTCGTTTATGTTCATAGCACTGTTCATAGTAATTAATTTATTTCTACGTCCGATATAATTCAGAGACTGTAAATACTTATTACTTCTAAGAAGTTGCAACAGCTGCATAGGCAACGTAGCTACTAACTGTGGTAATAGGCTATTGTTTCAATGTAGATAACCGAAATGAAATAAGTACCATCTCACAACCTAAGTACATATTTTGCCTCATCCAACAGATGATTGGGGGCGTCGATCTGGCGGGTAAACTTGTAGCCTCATATAGATCAGAAATGAGAAGTGGAAATGGTGGTCGTTAACATTTGCCTATTTCCTGGATGTCAGCTTACCACTGACATCGTCTCTTCTCTATGAGCATTACGGTAATTATATATACCTATTAACACGATTAATACTTATACAGAAGTGTATATGATTAATTATATGTGTATATAATTTATAACTGTATATTTTAATTGTTTGTTTACCTATATTAAACAAGCTATGAACATTGTAATATAATTAATATTGGTGTAATGTTTGTAAATGTGAAATAAAAACATAAATTATTACATGACAGAGAAAATGGGAGTACCTTGAAGTAACTTGTATACGACCTAGTTTGGTGCCACAGATTCTACATGGACTTGAACCACGACTCAATGATGAAAGAAGATCGGTCTAACCGCTGGCCATAGAGCAGAAAGGGCATCATATTACGTTATTTTACATATGTTTGGTGACGAATGGCATCCTCTCACTCCACAGATGTGTCCTGGACTTTTACGTATGAAAAATCCATTGCGGCCATGTCGGAAAATATGATTATCGCATCCCCCACCGTGGCCAACAGCTTACATATACCAAACAATGGTTCACGTATTTGATTTAAAAAAAAGGTTAAGGCAATCTGAACCATGTGGATGGAATTCCATCCTATTTTTAGCTGCCGCCTGATCTTCATACTCTATAATTGAAAGAGGCCCTATGCGCTTTTGTGTGTTTACAATGAATTTTTATGTAATACTGCCCATGTATATAGGCTCACATCAACACACAATATCCCCAACCCGGAACTGAACGATGCGTAGTGTTGATTTTACTCTTCTCGTTTATTCAGAATTATATATGCATTACTCTGTTTAATTCACAGATATTAATTACCAAACTGTAATATACCACGTTGATACATTGCCAATATGCGGTACAACAAAATAACTCTCTCTTTTCAAATCGATGTCAGCTTTTGTGCAGCAATGGTAGGAATATTACTGTCATATTCCCTTTTTTGAGTATTTCATAAACGACGAAACAAGATAAAATTATTCGTACAATATACTGTACCTACCGTAAGTTTAGCAGTGAACGGTTTGTAGAAATTATTTACTTTATGTTAATAATTTAGTTGATTACTCCAATAGGTTTTCAAAAATATTATCGGTATCTAAAATACCTTCTTTAAAAAAATTAGCTAAATACAATTGTATCCTATTTTAAATTCGCGACCTTTAAGAAAATTGGTTAAAATCATTTTCGAGAAAACTTGTAAACCTAAAGTAAGAAATTTCCTCCTTGGATCCTCCTTGGATGCCTAGTAGCAATATAAATATTTCGTGTCAAGTTACTTGTATAATAAAATTTTGTATAATATTTTCGGAGGATTAGAGACTTATGATAAAGTTTCCAGAGTACAAAAAAGAGTACTAGGAATAATCTTTAATATTCCAAGGTCCGATACCTGTAATAATACTTCAAGAAGTTACCATGTTGACAAAAATAAGCCTGGTCATGGCATACTCACGCTGTGAGAGCTGCCAATTCTTATTCAATAGTGTCAGGAAAGAAATTCCCAAACTTCAAGAGCAAATCCACCCCCCTTATTTCTTTCAGTTTTTCTTCCAATGCAATAAACATTTACCATAGCCTACTGACATCCAGGAAATAGGCATATGTTAACCACCACTACGTCATTGTGCACGTAAAATTATTCATTAATATAAAAGTAAAAGTAATCCCTTTACAGGCCATGGAGGCCCAGAGGGTGCCAGGAGATTGAGGCTCCCAGATTTTGAACATTCGGCACATGAAGGTGGTGAGGTTGTCAGCCTTACGCACCGGCCGCCTTTACCCTCAGGATTGTTCCAGGTACTCATTTCTGTTAAAGGCTGAGTCGACCCCAGGGTCATAGTGCCACCAGAAAGATTAGGCCAATTGAAAAACTCCAACGACCTCATCGGGAATCGAACCCGCGCAGCCTCAACCACTACGCTACGGCGTACCCCCATTCATTAAAATATTCAAACAAATTCAGTAGTTACTTACTTACTCAATGGAAATAGACAATCCCTAAGCAAGCTAAAGGAATATTATCTAGCATGCAGTAGATAATGCAACTTTAAATCGATGAACGCGGAGGTTGATTACCGCGCTTACATGAGCCAGCCATTCAACACTATTCTGTGCTAACTGTATCCACGCACCCCTGGCAAATCATATTTCCCTTAAATGTAGCCTAATATTGTCCTCCCACCTACGTCTAGGTCTTCCATGTGGTCTCTTATCTTCAGGTCTCCCAGTCAATGTTTTCTTAGATACGTCTTTCCTGCCCCATGCGCGCAACTGTAGGTTAAGAAGCTCGTTATTATGGAGTTTTTTTTTTTCCAGTCCCCGTTTTCATCTCTCTTAGGACCGAATAGTTTCTTAAGCACTCGGTTCATAAACATTCTCAGATTATGTTCTTTCTGAAGAGTAAGCGACCATGCCTCACATTCATATAATACAACCGGCAGGGTAATTGTCTTATAAATTTGTATTTTTAGAAAAGGTCAAATTTTCTGAATTGCTTAAAAAATTATTTTTTAGTCGACACTTAATTTCTGCCCTAATATTATTTGTGTAAGTACTTATTGCTCCCAGATATTTGAATTTCTCCACCAATTGCTCGAATCTTTTATCGGCTATTCTAATCTTTTGTGGCGCATTATTTTGAATTTCCTTGACTTTTGCTTAGTTTTTTCTGTATTAATTTCCTATTAAACATTCCTGCAGGCATCGAAAAGACTTTCTGAACTTCTCTCAACTTTATGTTATCACCCAACAGACAAACATTATCTGCATAAGTTTCACCGATCATTTCCTTAATATTTCTGATATGTTGTTATGAAATATAACATATTTAGTTCCGAGAATTATAGAGCGAGAAGGTTCAATTACGATTTCAAGGCATGCAATTTAATAGGTTTTTATAACTCTGCCTCTCTTTTTCTCTGGACTAACAATCAACGGTCCCTCTATAAGGCACAATAACATTGTATTAATGGCAGAAGGTCTGTAGAAAATGTTAGGGGCACTAATAAATACAACGAATAGCGTTTGTTTAAATTGTTCCCAACTAAATCCGCTGCACTAATGAAGGTTAAGATTAAGAAAAGTCAACGTTTTACGAGTGTAGATTGTGACTTTATACTTCGTGTTTTATTATAGATTTTTGTTTTAGGAGAACTTAGCAATTTGAACTACCGCATAATTTGCAGTCTTAAGCTTTATAACAGCTGGAAAGTATTCTTTTTGGCGCACAGTAAATCCCCATCCATTCGCTGTGAATTTTTACTGGTTCTTGTCTCAGACAACGTAATTTGTAAGTTATCCTAACTTTCCATTTACATAATAATCCGCTCTATTCCATTGAGATATTAAGCATTAAGCTCTTTTTATCTCCAGAAGTCAACAGTAAAAACAAAACCCATTTAATTATACAAGAAAGTTAAATTCTAGCACAATGTCTTACCCTTAAAAATGTAACAAAATTAACTTGTAGCGACTCTTGAGGGATTTTACTGTCCCATCCAGCTAAGTAGATAGCTTTTATGAAATATCAATATGCCAAAACGCCATACCTTTTTGCTTAAATTTTATGTTATAGAACATAAAACCTACAATAATTATACAGGACTACATTTTGATTTTATTATAATTTGTCTAGTATGCAGACTACGTGTTCTCAATCCTGCCAAAGCCGAAGGGTGGAGGTAGGGATGACGTTGGGTGTAAGCCTGCCCCGCTATAGGATGTACCACCATAGAGATGGTTATTTGTAGAATTATAATTTGTAAACTGTAGCAGACGGCAGGATTTGATAGTTCAGATAATTCTCCTTTCGCAGAATTTGTAACTGATATAGCCTTACAGACCTACAGTGTTCGTGTCGCCCGTGTCATGGCTGCCGGCAAGATCAGTCATTTTTTTAAACTTAATAAATACACTTTTTACTAGAAAATAATTAAATAGAATATTAAATTTTTACAAATCAAATTTGAACACCAACCGAAAAAGCCAAGCTCGTGCTCTGAGCAGTTCAGTTCAATACACAGAAATACACTAAAAGAATGATTTACAGTAATAAATGAAATAAAAATAAAAAAATTCAAACACAGAAAAGCATGAGTGAATAATATTTACAGTAAGATCAGAACATTTTATAATTACAACAATCGAAATGGACGAGTTAATAATACAATAATAATTTATTTAATGTCAAGGTAAATTAATTTTAAGGTAAAGTAATTATATTTATATTTTAAAATTTAATATAGAAAATGTTAAAATCATGGCAGAAGTAAGGAAATGATTTAAGAAGTAATTTTCTAATTTTAGACTTGAATTGTTTGTTCTTTATCTCAGATATTTCAGGATGGTTGCTAATAAATTGTCTTGGGGCAAAACGTGAACAGTGCCTAACTCCAGCAGTTGTAATTTTGTTTGTCCAGTTAATAAATTAAATCGATTCCTTCGCGTGTTATATTCATAAGCTTCTTACATAGATTTTCCACGAGTATTATGAAAATAGCCCTGTAGGACGAACTTGCAAATTTGGTCTATGTTGAATAGGCCCTACGTTAAATTCAGAAAATGATAATTTGGAAGAATAGTCAGGAGGCTTTGATAAACGGAATTTTTATTATCCGTTTTTGAAGACAAATCAACGGGATTAAGGGTCGTTTTTGCACTCCTTCCCACCCAATTATATTCAAATATAAAACGGCAGCTCCAGGGAACAACGACACAACATCCGTTACCGACTCAAGTTTCCGCCGTGATACCGGTCATCATGGCCGCTGAACGCACTATACTTTACTTACAAGATGCTCGAATTCTTATAAATATGTGTCTCTTGAGTTTCGACATTTATTTAAGAATAGTTAGAGTTGTAAAAATAATAATTATACGCTGATATTTTACACTGTTTTCAACTCGCATAGCCTGTTAGACAAAGTATTACTATCCTACCCAAGGGTTAATCTTTCTGTTATGTTATTTAAGGACGGATGAATATTGCTAATTAAGCCTGTAAACGCAGCCAGTTCAAACGTCCAGTGTCGTAGGATTTCTTTTATCTGCTTGTAAATCTATTGAGATACGGCTGTTATATTTATTCACACATAAATGAAATCAACCTTTCAAGGGCTTGAACCCTCGACCTTGGGATCAGAAAGCTAGTTCCGACTGATTCATCTACTGTGATCTCGCATGCACCTATAAAAGAAACTACAAATGATTAATTTTCTCAAATCCCTATAGATTTTTCAGCACTGAAGTAAAATTATAGAACAATACAACTTGCTTTACATTACAACTTTCTAAATACATTCATTGTTCAAATTTATTTATACTAAAAAGTACCGTAATTTAATTTATTTACTCCATACACACAATGCATTTAAATCATGTTGAAGTTCTACACGGCCAATGTTATTAATAAACTTAAAAATTGCAACATCACCAGCAAATAATATTTCAGAATGTTTTAAATAATTTGTATGATTGTATAAATAAAGCTAAATTTTTAAAAAAAGTCAAGGAAGGACTTACGTTTTAGCCTTCCGTTGCACCTGAAATTGCAATAAAATTATTCGATTATAGTCTTTAGAACGAAGTATTGGATTTCTCAGCGTTAAATATTTTAATTAGGTTGATGAAAAACTACATTTTGATCATTTTAAAATTAAACAGCCTTGGTCAATTTAGTAAAAAGTCTTTTGGATGTCAATTTAAATTGCGTTAACCTGTAAATGTTTATCAAGCTCAGCTGTAAATTTGTAAAATTAAGTAGGTTAGTAACTGAGTAACCTCTTAGGAAAAACCCGCGTTGAAGTGATATTTCCCATTTATATATTAAACTAGCTTAAAAGGCCCGGCGTCGCCAGGGTTTTGTATTTTGTATTATGAAATTAACTTATGGAGGACTTTCGATGTTGAAACTCTAGGTCCTTATATAATATGTATGTAGAATTAGAAATGAGGAAGAACGACATATGACACTCAGAAAACGCTAGATATAGCTTTTTATGGCTCATAGAGGATGTCGAATGTTGCATTCCATTGCTTCTACACACCATGCTTGGGAGAAGTGCAAATAAGAAGAAAAAGAAATTCCGGTTACATAAGATTGTATTGTCTTGACAGAAAACTGTATTTCTCACTCTCATATTACCATACAACCGTTTCGGGGCTGAAGTAAAAAAGAAATTCAATATCACTTTCATACTTTCCTTCCCAAAAACCTGTAATATACTGCACGCATAGGACTGAAAACGTTCCATCCCGTTTTGTCTTCTTTTAGATGCTTAGGGCCTCTGATAAACATCCCTTGTTATATTTCTAAACTAATACAAAGCCTACAGCTATGAGTGACGTATCAGTGGATTGGATTTGTTACCGACTTCCGATATAGCATACTCACTGGCACACACTTAAGTTGTCCCTGCAATACGACCGCTTATTCTACACCAAAATGTGAAGTAAGAAAATATTTTCCATGTCGAGGGTAGATAAAGTTATGTGACTGCTTTATTTTTGTGGATTTTATTCTTCAAGAATTATTTTCATAAATGTATTAATTACATCGATAGTATCGGAATTTGTTAAAGCCCAGTATTATAATATAGTTTCCAAAGCCCTATGTGAACACCGTAAACAACACGTTCGTTATGTAAACAATTGACAGCAGAACTCTCTAACTTGCCTCATTTCATCACATTTCAGACTTTTCCCGTGGATTTTCCAAAAATTTTCTTTCATACAAACCTTGTCCTGAGAAATACGAACACAATAAACAAAAAATCAGCCAAATCGATCGAGCCGTTCTCAAGTGATGCTCCGTCATACATTTTGGAAATTCATTTTTATTAATATAAGATCTATTAATACTTGCTTACACATTAATTCTGTCGTTACGTCTATTAGCATCCTTAGACCGTTTACTGAACTGAACTAAAGCACGGTATGTAAATATATTCCTAGTAGCCGAATAAAATAATAAATAATGATCTTAGCTATTTATGTATTAATTTATTAGGCATAATGTGATACATTTAAAATAGACTAAACCTGGAGAACTGGATGCACATAAAATATGTACAGAAATCAAAACTCATTTCTATATACATCTATTTATAACTTGATTAAAACACTATTAAATGCATTCTTTATTTAATGGTTACAATATTGATCTCACAGAGCATAGGACGTAAACCCACAAAATTCGCTTAAGTGGACTGAATCTAGTTTTCTTTTTTTCTTGGTGAAGAAAAATATAATTTCAGTGAGTGGACTACTTGTCAGGAGTCACAAGTGAGTCATAAGTCACAAGTTATACCCTATGAAAATTATTAGACTAATTGGCGAAATGAAGGATCAAAATGAAGATTCCAGGTAAGACTCATCACAAAATCAATTATCCTCATCATGACCGGAGCGGCATTTGAACCCGGGCAATACGAATGATTTGTTTGCGCCTAACTGGAGTGCTGAGAACTTTTTCATGTTCAATTTTTTGGGAAAAATTAATTTGAGGGAGATTTATTGGCTTTATTAATATGTGGAGTATACAGGCAGAGGGCAGCTTTGTGGAGTTAGTGGTTATGACCTAGTTCAGGGTATCAAACTCATGTTTGCCTAAAGGGATTCAAGATGACCGCATACAGTTTCGATCACCATAGCTGAGGTGTATTCGATGATTATTGCATAACCCATGAGAAGTTGGTCTTATCAGTACTACTACTGCTTACTATTTGTGCTATAATCAAACTAAGTAGGCCTAGTCCAATAAGAATATATGAAGTTATATAGAATTATTTGTCCTGTTTGCATGTTATTAATAAAGTCTGATCATTTTATATTAATAATATTATTTGGAACAGATAACCTGCAAAGCAGATAGTAATTATTAGGCCTACTAATCTGATTTTTACGTAATATTCTCAGATTTTTATTATTACAAAAAATGTCATCTTAATCCATCAATATACTGACAATTATAGACAAAGCATACCGCATGACTAACATTGTAGAAAACACTGAGATACAAAATAAATAAATAGGCGCCGACTTTCCATGTGGGACAAGTAGTCTATCTCATAAAAACTGTAGTCCTGTCTCTTAATAATAGACTATAAATAATATTAATAAAAATAAGATAATGTCAAAATACATTTAAATCAAAATTCTATTTAAATAAAGCATAATTAGACATTACAATTATACTGCATTACTTAAACCGGAATGTATGTACGGGTATACAGCAGAAGCATCAGCTAGCAAAGAACTTTTGAAAATATAAAAGAAAGGACATTTTTAAGGGGCCCAAAGGGAACCACCGAGTTTTTACTTTTTCGCTTAAGACAATCATGATTTGTACGAAAAGTATGAGAGCATACACATCAAAAAAAGGAACCGGACATATTAGCAAATACGAGCCTCACTTATCTGGAGAAAAGGACGACATGTATAAAGGATATTCAGAAACCTATAAGAAAATGTGGAATTAGGAACGAAGATACAGGAAACCGAGAAATTTTAAGGAAGTAAGTTGCTGAAGTGAACGATCTGTTTGAAGAGAAACAAAGAAGAACAACACAAAAGGGTATTTTCTGAAGAAGAACGTGCTAAAATGGGTCAGAAAATGAAGGATCGACATATTCGTGCGAGCAAGCGTTCTCTTGCATGAATATAATTAAAAGTAAAGTAAGAAGCCAACTAACAAATGAAAATGTAGAGTCGTGTTTGAAACTTAAAACAACAAATTATGAGCCAAATTTATCCAAACTTTCTAAAACCATGCAATGCCAACGCTCCCATTGAATTTATTTGCTCAAATGTATGTTATTGTTTTTTTAAATTTTAAGTACAAGTTACATTGTTTAGTAAAGTTTAAATTGTCTGCTTGAATAACCATGCAAAGCCATCGCTCCCATTGAATTTGTTTGTTCAATTGTTTGTTATTGAAGTACAAGTTACTCAGGGGTGCCCACCCCCCCCCCAAACTTCATGACTCACCCCCCCAACTTCATTGCTCACCCCCCCCCAAACTTCATTGCTCATCCCCCCAACCTGATTGGCTATCGACAAGGGCGCCCATATGATATTTTCTAGGGGGGGTTATTTTTTAATTTGTTTATTTTTTGTTGCTTTAACTTCTTGGGCCACTTTGTAACATTATATTAATAATATAATATAATAAGTGCAAAATTGACGTATCCAGAAAATAATTGCAGGGAGGGTCAAAAGTGCCGTGGGTTGGGGGTCCATCCCCAGAAAATTTTTAAATATTGAACTAATGAAAATAACATTTTACGCTATTTTAGCACAGAAAAACTAGTTAGGAAAATTGTTTACCATACTCTAAGACATGCCAATGTAAATAAGAAATCATTACCTAAGTAGGGGGCCACCCCTGGAAAATTTTTAAATATTGAACTAATGAAAATCACATTTTATGCTATTTTAGCACTCAAAAACTAGTTAGGAAATTTGTTTATCATACTCTAAGACATGCCAATGTAAACAAGAAATTGTTTCCTAAGTCGGGTGTCCACCCCGGGAAATTTTTTAATATTGAACTAACGAAAATCACATTTTAGTCTATTTTAGCACTAAAAAACTAGTTGGGAAATTTGTTTTCCATACTCTAAGACATGCCAATGTAAATAAGAAATCATTACCTAAGTGGGGGCTCCACCCCCGGAAAATTTTTAAATATTGAACTAATGAAAATCACATTTTATGCTATTTTAGCACTCAAAAACTAGTTAGGAAATCTGTTTATCATACTCTAAGACATGCCAATGTAAACAATAAAATGTTACCTAAGTCAGGTGTCCACCCTCGGGAAATTTTTAAATGTTGAACTAATGAAAATCACATTTTGTGCTATTTTAGCACTAAAAATCTAGTTAGCAAACTTGTTTACTATACTCTAAGACATGGCAACTTAAACAAGAAATTGTTACTTAAGTTATAATACTTATTACTATTTATAAGAAAAGTTGAATAACACATGGAAATAATAGGCCTACTCATGTTATGAAAAGAAAGTAACTGCTATATCATATTTGACACACAAACAAATCTTGTTTAATTAAATAAATATTTTTTTTAAATACAAATATAGAATTTTAGGTTTTGACTTTTGGGGGTCCAAACCACCTGGACCCCCCTTTCCTAATCCACTGTTAGAAGAGACCTTTTGAAGTTATAAAACTTGACTGTTTTTATTTTTAACATATAAAACGCTAATTTTGCAACAATTTTCAACCCCCCCCCCAGAAAATTCATAAAATGATAATATTTTGCCCCCCCCAGAAATTTCAATGACGCAGTCTGCGTCTTAACCCCCCCCCTGTGGGCACCCCTGAGTTACTGTTGTAAGTAAATGTTTAATTGTTTTAATTTTTTACTTAAATAATAAGTAATTATCTAATAATGCCATATATATGTTATCTAATTTGTTGGGAAAACACTACTTATAGGCTATATGAATAAATATATTTTTTTTTCTTATGAATAAATAGATTAGTTTTTTTATCAAAAGACTTTATTTATGCGAGTACTATTTATTGTTGGCAAGAAAAGCATTTGTGGCTCTTTAGAAACTTTAAAATTTTGTAAATTGTAATTTTTTACTCTTCCGACTCAAAAGGTTGCCGACCCCTGGCCTAGACCTAGGCGGAAAGAATCTCAGAAAGTGTAGAAGTTGTGTTATCGTAGATGGCTCAATCGAGTGTTAAAAATGAAATAAAATATAATAATAATAATAATAATAAAATCAGGTAAACTGATGTAACAAAGTGCCAGTACGTTTTTTTTAATCAGTTACGACTGCAATTATGATATGCAGAATGTGTTTTTTTTTTAAATTGATTTCCAAGTTAAGCTCCAGATTTATTCATTAAGCAGGGCTTACGGAAGAAGAAAGGTCTACCATCTCGGCCACCTGGGTCATTTTAACGGTCTAGTTGGATAAGCGCATGTAAATCAATATGTTTTTTGTCATAGCTATCTGTATTTTAATTTCCAAGGCCTTATACGATCACAGTAAAACAATAGGCTATGTTGTCAAGATAACTGATTTTCATTTTTTTTATAAATTCTTTCGAATACGTATATTACCATAAAATAGACACTAAATTGAGCATTACTCCGAAACAGGTCAACCGATTTTATCCATTATGAATAGACGTCTTCCCATGGACATTATAAATGTGTATACCAAGTTTCATAAAAATCCGGTAAAGCGTATTTGAGTTACCGCGTCTTTAAAATATACACTAAATTGGGTTTTACTACGGTACCGGTTAACAGATTAGGTTCAAATTCAATAAGGCACTTCTTATGGACGTCATAAATGGGTATACCAAGTTTCATGGAAATCCGATACAGCGTATTTGAGTGATGGCGCCTTTCTATTAGAAAGGCGCCATAATCTATTAAAATAGGCACTAAATTGGGCATTACTCCGGTACCGGTGAACCGATTTGGTTCAATATCAATAGGGTTCTTCCCATGGACATTATAAATGTGTTTTCCAAGTTTCATGAAAATCCGAAAAAGCGTATTTGAGTTATGGTGCGTACAGACACACGGACAGACGGACAGACGGACAGACAGACGGACAGACATTTTTCGTCCACCACACAATCTCATAAAGTACCATACTGGCACTTATTAACAATAATAGAACTGGTAAATATCGGTATTTCGTATGGGGCGATTCAATTCATATGGCGAACGGGCAACTTGCGTCTTCGGCACCTATGCGTCTTACAGAATATTGATATTGGTAAACAGTGTTAGCCTATTAGGTAAAGTGATCCCTATACAGGCCATGGAGGCCCAGAGGGTTCCAGGACGTAGAGGCTCCCAGATTTTAGACATTGGGCACGTCAAGGTAGTAAGGTCAGCCTTACGCACCGGCCGCCTTTACCCCCAGGATTGCTCCTGGTACTCATTTCTGTTTGAGGCTGAGTCGACCCCAGAGCCATAGTGCCACCAAAAGGATTAGGCCAATTGAAAAACTCCAACGACCTCATCGGGAATCGAACCCGCGACTTTCCAGTTTGTAGCACAGCGCCTCAACCACTACGCTACGGCGTACCCCCAGTATTATTAGGCCTACATGTTATTTTTCCTCAAAGATATAAAAAAGTAGGTCTACAGAACCTGAAATTTGAGTTTTGTGCGTTTTGTAGGTACAAAGAAACACGAAACCTCATTACATCGCAAAAATGACAGAAGGCTGAGCTATCGCATTCGGCATTTATTTTCAATTATAAAATAAATAAAAAAGCTACGGTTGTCGATGGTAGCAGTATCACGTTTTAGACATAACGTGCAACAAAGAACTTTTAACTGAAGTATACATTTCCCATTCGTCATTCATTACTGCAGTCACGGAATTCTTTCTGAAAGTATCTTCGTAAAATATATTTCACTCTCGGTCTCTTTCGCACCCTCGCTCTCTCTTACACTGAGCCGACAAGATGTATTTAATTGGTTACATGATATCTTTCCTCTCTACTGAATTAATTAAAAGTAATATACAGCACAGGACGTCACCGAAAGATAGCAAAACATCACAACAATGTGACAGCAGCTAAAACAAATGTAAATTTCGCGCGGGTAAGAGATGAAAAATGGTGCTTTGATGTGTAGACCTACTTGGATTTACTTGACATGTGAAAATTAACTGAGGGAATATCCAGCACCCGGTCGATGACACGTGACATCACGTGATAGGGAGTCCAATTCTTTCCGCTATGTTGAGATTGGCTTTCTAAAAAAAAAAAAAAAAAATAGCGTGCAGCGTGTTAAGCCGTTAAATCTTGCCGATTTCTTCCACGTGAATGATTTCTCTTTCTATGTGAAACAGTAGTAATTCCGTCAGAAAGTAATTTTTTTCTTTTTCTTCTTGAGAATTTACGCTGGTATATATTGGAAGATAAAAATCTTCCATTTCGCTGTGAAGTTACATAAATAAAAGAAATCAATTGCAACTTTTGTCATCATAAATTCTATATAACCGCCTGTGGTCTCACGTTAAACCTCTCGATTCGTTAGTTTCGAAACATCGATGAAATACTATAAGACTTTCACTGAACTTACAAGCATTTAACTTTACTGGAAAATCTCACATATAAGGCTATTACTTTTCAGTATGGTACTTCAGAAGTAACTAAAGAAATATACAGCTAAAGGAAGATACGAAATAAAACTACTTTAAAATAAGTGTATGTGTAAATATCAATTCTTCCACCTGTTCTCAATTATAATATATTAATTATACAACCTATTTTTATATAATCACTGTAACATTAACTTTTATTAACATTAACTTTATTAAAAACCAATAATTAATATTACTTAAAAGTACTAACATTCGGTACTAGCAGCAGAATGACAAGTATATAAGTCACGACACGATACAGTAACTCCACCCCAAAAGAAGTCTGCCTGAAGATGGCGGATTATCACCAAAACGCGTCGCAGGAAACGAAAAAAACACAGAATACAGTCACAATTTTAACTTAGAATAGGCAATTTTATGAAAATTATAACCAAATTCCCGTTTCTTAACCTTTTACGGATAGTAATTCCGTCAGAAAGTAATTTTTTTCTTCTTGAGAATTTACGGGGGTATATATTGGAAGATAAAAATCTTCACTAAAAGTAGGCTACCACAATAATCACAACTGTTTTATATAAGAAATCCGTACCTGGCTGTCTGTGTATATGGCCATCGTTCTGTATTGTTCTTCTATAATGTTTATTTTACCTATTTTTTTCGGTAGCTTTCAAGATCGATAGCTGCTCTGCTTGATTGTTGGAAAATTCTTCATCTAATCCTGTGGTTGCCAACCGGTGTCCGAGAGAGCCTCGGTAGTGGTCCGCGGGAGGGTCCGGCAGCACGTATAAAAACGTTGCCAATAAATATGGATTTTGAAAGCGATGTGCGATGGGGTGAATACATCCGTGCCGATGATTATCAGCTGTTGTATTAAAATCTCCTTAATTATTTTCTTGGAAAAAATTAATTAGAATGTTATGTTACGAAATACTTAACACTTATGCTGTCATAACTTATGTATAAATTTGGCATATGAACTCTCACAACACTAAACAACTAGAAAGACTCTGGGCTGACAGAGTAACTAACTGCGGTGTCCGAGAGAGCCTCGGTAGTGGTCCGCGGGAGGGTCCGGCAGCACGTATAAAAACGTTGCCAATAAATATGGATTTTGAAAGCGATGTGCGATGGGGTGAATACATCCGTGCCGATGATTATCAGCTGTTGTATTAAAATCTCTTTAATTATTTTCTTGGAAAAAATTAATTAGAATGTTATGTTACGAAATACTTAACACTTATGCTGTCCTAACTTATGTATAAATTTGGCATATGAACTCTCACAACACTAAACAACTAGAAAGACTCTGGGCTGACAGAGTAACTAACTGACAGTAACTTCAAGGACTTTTTTGAATCTGGTTTCAATCTAGAAGAGTTGTGACAAGCATCTTTACGGTATCTCATGGTATTTTCGAGATTTCGACAACATTTCTGTGTTAGCAGGGATTCCCGACTTTATTGTTGATTAAAAACAAAGAAATCGGCTACGTACAAGCAGTGATTTAAGATTAAGTCTAAGCAAGAGCATTTACTCCTAGAATTTCTCAGCTTGTCAAACCAATTAGTGCACAAAAGTCACAATGAGAAAAATAATGAGGTTAAAAAATTGTTTAACGTCCTTTTCAAAGAAAATTGTTGTGTCAACATAAATTTGTAATCGAAACTTTTTATATTATGTACAGGTAGGGGAAAAAATCGGACCGACTCTTGTAGCTGATTTCAGAGCCTTGTGATACGTAAATAAATGTAAGAGATGTAACGGAAACGTTTGTTTTCACAAGCAATGCATATTACGTGAAATTATTTCTCAATTCAAACAATTTATCGGCTGTACAGTAGAACAAATTTCAATACATTCCCTGCTATCCTGTGAATGCCGCTAGGCATGCGCAGTGGCTCATATCGGCAACTTAGATATTTTAGTCGGTCCGCTTTTTTTCCCCTACCTGTACTTATTATGGAATGGATATACATTATAAAAAATTAATTAAATTTGTTATATAATTTGTAATTAAGTTGAACCGTACCGGTACACTAATTAATAGTAATAATAAATAATATGTTCTAAAAAAACTGTTTTACTTAATCAACTTTGAATTTAGTTACGGGGAAGGCGCTGAGGAAGGGTTAAAACTGATAGGGGGTACGGCGAGTGGTGGGGGTGATTCGTACACGATTCAATCAATTTAAGGCAGAGTGGTCCGCAGCCTTCGACGGGTTGGGAACCAGATCTAATCTACATCTTAGGTTTATCATTTGTTCGCTATCGAAAAATGCAAAAAGTGCGTGACGGTTTATGAAACTGAAATAATAAGGATATTGCGGCATTGGGTACACTTAACTTTTAAGTTACGTACGACTGGACTATAAGCCTAGGCAGTTTTGTTACCTTGTGATTTCTTACAGGACTCAGATCATTCTGTACAGTAACGACAATCTCTGTCCTTTTTTTACTTTAGAGTTAAACTACTTTGGAACAAAACAGCAGTATTCCAGTCATATTTAGAACATTTCCACGATTTTCTATTAAGTCTATCTATTCTGATAATTTTCATCGCTTTTTTAGAGTGTAGACAATTTACAACATTTTATAGAAGCATATGATAAAGTTACATAATACACAAGACAGGAATATTTTTCTCGATTGTATGGTAAATCTGCAAAACATAAACTGCACTACTGCGATGTAGTATAACCCTTTAATATGTGCGTATTGATCGCCTAGTCCAATCCCATGCTGCATGTTACCCCACACATGTCTTCATTAAAGTACCATCATGCGTATCAAACAAATAGCAATCTCATTTTACGATAAACAAATATTCAAACCAATAAGCAACAAAATATGATACTAATATTAAACCAAAATTACAGCAAAAAACATATTATCTATAACACAGACAGAGGTTGCATGTATTATTTTTTCCACAGTTTTTCGCATATTTTGTAATGAATAATGGCAGACGCATGTCTGACGAGAAAACTGTATTATTTTACCAGTTTTCAGTATAGTTTAATTCTCCAATGCCTATGGTTACCTGATCGGCTGTAAATAGTTTTGTATTGCAAATATCCAAAAAGTTTCAGTTGCACCTGTGTTTTATCTCTCACGGGCTTTTACATGGTTTAATAGCGATTGGGGCATAAATGTTCAGGTTGAGTACATTTTTCTTATCGGAGTTTCCGGAAACTAGTTATGTTCTAAAATATTTAAATCGCTCCTCTCTCATCCCACATTACAAAAACATAAATTTTATTAAAGTACATACTAAAATATTTTCTCCTAGAAAACTTTATTATGAGCAATGTTTATTCTTTGAAATGTTCTATATTTCTTTAATAAATTTATCATTTATATTGAATTTTATATTTATATGTACAAAAATAATAAAATATTCAATAAAGTATAAGGCTTTAAAAATATAGCATATTTAAAATATAAGAAACTTATGTTGAGGTATTAGGTCTAATTACACATTGCACATTTTTATTTAAAGACTAATTTAGTAAGTTTAAATTTTTATTTTATTTTATTTTATTTATTCCACCTGTGTAAAACACAATAGAATCATTACGGTGCCCGAATGAGGAAAAGCTCGTGCTCGGGCACAGTTCAGATCAGTAACAGAATGTATAACGAAAACTGGAACAACAAACAAAAAATTTAGAGGAAAATCACTCTACATGCAATGCAAACCTCACACACACATACACGCCAACAAGGCAAACAGTGCATGTTATAAAGCAAGAGCAAAATAAACATATTAAACATCACGCATTTGTAAGATAAATGATACACGTGAACAGCGAAAATGAAAAAAAAACACTAGTACAATGTAAAATGAGTCACACACTAGGCTGTATAAAGTTTATAAATTTGTTTCTTGAAGCTGCGTAAATTTGGCTCATTTAGTTCAGGATGAGCTCTTATTAGTGAGTTGTAAATGAGTTAAAAGTATATGAAATGTTCATAATTATACGTAACAAACATGACTAGGCCTAATATTGAAAAGACTCTAGGGTAATACATAAAATTAACTAACTAAGGAACTAACCAATTCAACTAACAGCACTTTATAAAAAAGAAGAGTAGCTTCATTGAAAAGGTAAGAAAAAAGTTGATAACATTTTAAAGTTATTGCAACATTATTATCCAGTGTAGATAATTCGCGAACTCCTGATAGGCCTACTTGTTTCCTTCATTCCACTCTTACTAGTTTGCGAATTAATATCTTTTTACTCTTATCTGTAGTCATAAATTACAAAGTTCTGTTATTCTGCACTTTCGTTTAATGTTATCTTCCGGTCTGTAGTACTAACTGTGCAAACAGATACATTCCATTGTGAATTCTAAACACAGAGGTCATATGTCTTTCTCGTGGTCGCTGACAATGCATTCCCTAGATTATTTCCATCACGTAACATAGATAAGGCAATGTAATGAAGTTTAGTATCTCCTTGTGAATTCCAAGTGCAGATCGTGACAAATTACATGTTCATAGCAATTGCATCACAAACTTGAGTGTGCTGTATCTAAAAGAAACCGAGATCTATTAGAGAAATGTGGAAGTATTTTTATAGGAAAATTAGGTCTTACATTTCCCTGATAGGAATAATGTATTTTTAAGTTAACCGTTTTCGAAGCCTGCTGTATACTGGAGCAGGGATAGCCCTGGGATAGTAATACTCTATATTTTAACTCCAAACGATGATTGTTCATGAAATAGGCAATGAAGATCATCTTGTCCTTAGAATAATTTAAAAAAGAAACCTAATTCTTGCCTCGGCCAGTTGCGTTTTTAGCCTCTCTTTTGAAGACTGCCTAGTATCCTAATATGTGTCCTGAGTGTGAAGTATGTTAATGAAAAAAAAAAAAAAAACATCGAAACTGAACCTACAGATACGGCTTTTCATCTCTTCTCTTCTTTACGTATATAAAAGGCTTTGTCCTGACTGACTGACAGACAGAGATTCAACGTAGAGCCTAAACTATAATAGATAAAGACTTGGAATTTTGACAGTACCTTCGTTTCATAATGCAAGTGCTCACTAAGAAAGGGTTTTGAAAAAAAAAAATGGGTTTAAATGCCAAAGAAAACACATTTTTTTTAGAGGAAACATAATAAATTTGTTGTATATTATCATAAGTGCTTTGTACCCACTGACCATGTAGGCCTATACTGTCGCAAGTGCCTTGTACCCACCTCATATCTCCCGCGAGGTTTGTCAGCCTGTCACCAGTCGTCTAGCGGTATAACGTCACACCTCCAACGTCCAATCACGAGTTTCTTCATAATACGAGGTCAGAAGAATTCGCTAGATCGTGGTATAAAAGAAAGTGCACCATTTTGGGTGGGGTGGGCAGGATACCTCCATCCGAAGGTGCGCCCTGTTTTTGGATTTTCCCCACATTTGCTACTTAAAAGCATATGATCTTTACTTCGGTAAAGTTCAAACGAATTTGTCCAAAATCAATAGGATTCTTCCTATGGAATTAATTTGTGAGTATAATAAGTTTCATGAAAATCTGATAAAACGTATTCGAGTTATCGCGTGTACAGAAACACGGAAAACGGACGAAAAGACAATTTTCTTGTGGAAAGTGCCAATTAGTGAACTAAATGGATATATATGCATTCATTAACGACAGATTATTGTCTCTGTTGGACATTACATAAGAACATAATAGGAGAAAAAAATGTCTGATACTGGGATTCGAACCAAGGATCCTTGGCTATCCTTGTCATTGCTCTACCAACTGAGCTAAGCCAAAGTTCGCTTCACAGCGCCAGATGGAACCTCTCTCCTATGACTAATTACCTTAATGCTCTACCTCACAGACAAGTTATGTCATATGTAGTAGCCTACTGTGAGGTACGCTAATTAGTGATTTTTGTGACCGGGCTTCCACTGTTATTGTACAGTAACATTCAAGACGGATATATATATATATATATATGCATTCATGAACCACAGAATATTATGTAACTATATAGTGAACTAAATGTCGGAAATGCGATTCTGGCACTTTTAAACTAGGGTTAACAGAATATTAAAAAGAAATAACATATTGCAAATCAATGGACATAGTTCGATTCAGTGTGATTTTCAGAGACGGTGGACAAAATATTTAAATTTTGTCTATAAAGTTAAACCTATAGTTAAATTCCATATAAATATAAATATGATTAGCCTATTTTAATGATTTCTTTAAAGATGCGGAAATTTATTTCTTTGTACAATATTAGCGAAATATATGTTAACTTTATCATCAGTTTGTATGACATTTGTCAAGTGTGACCAAATTGTATTTATAACTTATGGGCTTTGATAATCTCGTTTCATTTACTCAGAATTGCAATCTGGAACAGTATGCAATGATGGCCACAGGTTATATAAATCTATTGTCTTGGAATTCTTAGTTTGGGAACTTTAAATTTACGTTCTTGGTTTAGGTAGGCCTAAAACCTGTTTCAAAACGCTCTGCACTTCCCTTTAGGAAGAGAGTGAAGAAAGTAAGAGATTCGCCTCCTAAGGATCATTCATTTCTTATCACAAACGTAACGTTAATAAGTCAGTCTTAAAACAGATGAGAGAGCAGAATGAAATAATAATCGCGGGAGAAACCGGTTATCGAATAACACATGAACAGCAGCTGGGTGGAATATGATCAGATTGTATATACAGTACTGACTTGAACTAAATGCTGGAAATAGTGAGATGTCAGCGCTGGCGGAAGAATCTAAAGAGAATGAGGCGAGAGTATATGGAGAGAAGAAATGAGAGAGACAGAAAGTGCTGGGAAATGGAATTTGAAATTTGTTTCTGCTCATTGGAATGGGATATAACCCTAGGGAAATTGCGCACGCGTCAGCACACCAAACTTAGGACTCAAATTTTCGCGAGAGCTAAACTAAATGCCAGTCTAACAGACAGAGATGGCGGGAAAACAACACACACAAGTTAGGATGATGCGAATAACTTAACTCTCTAGTTTATAGCTACAGCCCTAGACTATTTTCCATATTTATGAAAACCTGAAAATATCACCTTAAGTTAAACATGGCGAGACTGTACCCATAATATGATGAGGAAGTCCCTCGAGACTTGGCTTATTCAACCACATTCTAGATATTTTTGTGACAGACCAGTAATATAGGTAACTTGCTGACGCAATAAAATACTACTCCCACATTGGTCTCATTTTTAGTAATAGGCCTATGGTTATTTTTATCAAGGTTACTAATTAAGCCTACTTAGCGACGGCTATGCACTGCTCAAGAAGCCTAAGGTGACTTTCATTTAAGTAAAGTATTATTAAGTTCAGAAATGGCTGATAGCAGACTGTGGAAAAGCTGGTTTAACCCTATTATAGCTGGGTTAGTAGCCTATAATTAAATAAGCACTCATCTAGTGAAATTACAATGGGCTATATAAGCTTAGAATTAATGAGGGCAATTTTAATAAACGAGCTGTTATCCATGAACGATAATATTGTAATAAGAGAGAAAAATCCTATTTTACATCAAACAATAGTCCAGTAATCTTATTTTTTAAGCTTTTATTCAATATTTCTAAATGAATTTATTCGGCTGTACCAGTGAAAGGATTAAGTTATTTGCACGTGATCTTGTATCCAGTGAGCAATAGTTTGATTTTAAAAAGATATTTAAAAGTAGTTGTATTAATTAATAGCTGAACATATAAATAGTTTCTCTTCTAATAATAATTAATTGATCATAACTAATTTTTATGGAAGTCAACTATTCAAGTAGGGTCTATCACTATTCGACCATGTGAAATCAGTACTCACAGAAGAAATTTAAAGGAAGTGTTGATTGCTATCTGGAAATCTAATGATGCCCGTGCATAGTGGAACATCAGAAACAATATAGCCTAGTGTGTAACTGTCAGATATGCATTAGTGACAATTTGTGGTGGTAACATTGTTCTGTCCTCGGGTATTAACATCACCAGAGAAGGACGTGATTAGTAATTTATAATGACTACTTATCTCTTAATACTGAATGTATTCATTAGGAGTCGAAATGTACATAGTCTTATAATAATTATAGAAGATAGTGCAAAAATGTATTTTCATTTTCATCAATGTTCCATATAATCACAAGGTCTATGAATAAATGCATTGCTTTACAATAATTGTTATAAAATTTAAATATCCTTAGATCGAAAAATATTATATACTGAATTTACATACTCCCTAGACAAACAATTATAAATTAAGTATGAAAATACTTCCTACCATCGATCGCTGAGTCATCTGCCTCTGTCCTAGGTAGCATTTATAGACCCAATTTTTATTATTACTCAAGATGACGCCCATGCCCATTACTGAAGGTTTACTTGAATAAGTCGCTACTACTTTTAAAAACTAGATCTTCTTGGGCCTCCATATTCGTAGTGAGTAATGCTAAAAACTGGACCATGGCGAGGTCCAATTATTTATTAAGTCTAGCCTATAGTTATTACGCTACCTTGATTTAGAGTTTTAATATAAAAGTTTGGAATTTTTGTTAGAAAAATCCACACATTACCCACAAGCTTAAAGTACACAGGAGCGAAAAATAGAGCAATAGAACACAAGCGTCGGAGTACGGCCTGTGATCGAGAATTCCGGGGGCGGTGGAGGGCCCAAAAAAGAAACAGAAATCTTACCTATGGGCCAAATTCCATGCATCTAAATACAAAGAACATACTCTACTGGTATTTATGTTTCTGGTTTCTATGTTTCAGTGGTATCTTCCCAGCCAATGGTTATAAATAATGTATTAAGTTTCCTCAAGTGGGTTGGCACACAATCTAGGCTTCAACCAGTAATTAGAACTCCTGCTGGTTCATAGTATCCCCAAACACTAGGGTAACTGGCGGGGTTTCTTAAAATTTCCAACGGATATCGTTACTGTCGATGCCTAGCTGTTTGTAGATACGGTTGTTCCTGATTTTTCTGTTTCCAGTATACTACACAGCAAATTTACTCAAATTTTATTAGAAAAACATTATCGGAAATAAACACATATCTAGATTATACATCTTTAATGTATTTACTTCCGATTATTTCTAGCCGGAAGTAACTGTTAGTTCTCATATTTCCTCCTGACTATAGTTTCTTCAGAACTGACCCCGATCACTGCTCATTCGGGCATTTAAACGAAAATTAGTCAATTGTAATTCAATAAGATCGAATGAGACTCGGAATCGAATTAAGTTGAATAAGATACATTATTATTATTAATCAGTAGATTCATTTCAACACAAGCCTTAAATATTGCCATGGTACAAACTCGTTATATTTGAGAGCAGAAGCTGTATAGTAGAAGAAGATGTTGTTTGTCATTGTCATAACGAGAGAAGCAGATGAAAACGAGAGATGGCTGCGTTTGCCTCTTCTAATCAACTGAGCGATGTCATTACGTCAAGACGCTGCTAAGATGCTCCACACGCTGCCGACGCTGCGATTAATTAGTTTAAACACAATTCCCTCCCGGAGTAATTCGCAAATTTGGGTTAGTCGTGTCTTAACTTATACAAATTCTTATTCCCATGAGCACGCAGTATATTAAATGACAAGAGGAGAGCACGTAAACTGTGTGTGAAGTTAAGAAATTGGTGTCATAGGTAATTTGCATAAAAAGTATTAAATTGTTAACTACATGAGCCTACTCTTTAATCATTATCAAAAAGAGAAAATGAGTCTACTATATAATCATTATCCAATGAGAAAAAACCATTCCAGTGAATTTATTTCTGATCTGATAAACACTTCAGAACTACACGAAACAGATATATGCTCCTTCATAATTATGCTTTTTAACCATTCTAATAGGCTACTGTACTCATGAATTCTGTGAATTTTGCGCTCTCAAGTAAGTGATTGCTGTTACACCAATGTTTATGTCTGTAGGTGTGGCGTGTATGTGTGCATTTGTGTGTAAGAGAGAGGGAGAGAGAGAGGCGGGAGGAGAGAAAGAGAGCTTGAGTGTGTTAATAACAATCGGAACCAAAGGTAGCAGCGACTCTAACCTGCCTAAACGCTTATAGGAGATGCCTCAAGTTATGGGTTAGGTGAATGAAGCTCTTTATCCAAAAAAGACTTCCCAAATTTTTCAGTCAACATATTGCAAATATGGGCAATATTTCTCTCCAATTATACTCAAGATATTCAATATGTGCACTCAGAGAATATCATTACTAAATTGGTTATCGAGAAACGCCTTTGTTGGACAATCAGATTGAAGAGGACACAAATTTGACACATAGAATGTCGTCATAAAATGAACTTACCTGTATGTGGAAAAGATGTTCTACTTTGGGGCTATATAGATGTAATTCCGAAAGATTTACAACAAATTTCTAAATGAGATACATTTTATCGCATGTGGGAATTCTAAAATTAAAACCGTTAGCTCGATAAGTATGGTGGCTCAACATCGATAATGATATTGAATTAACAGTAAAAAGTTACGAAAATTGTGCTAAATTTAAGAAAATATGCTCCAAAGGCAACACTTATTTCCTGGGAATGGTCTCGAAACCCATGGCAAACGATTCACGTTGATTACCTTAGCCCTTTGCCCTTTGACCTTTATGGGATCGTTACATTTTTTAATAACTGATAATTCAAAATGGATGAAGGCTTTCCTAATGAGATCAATTAATATGTTAAGACAAGTAGGCCTATTTTTTAGTTTTAGACTTCCTGAAACATAATCATCAGATGATTTCTCTTCATTTAATTGTAAGAAATTAAAAAAATGGTTCTGAAATGTGTAATTTACGAGTTAAAGAAATTATATTAGTCAAGCAGATTTTATTGTCAACTCGTGCCGCGGAAGCCTACGGTTATATATTAAATAACGTAGTCTGTAAATTGTATATATTACATATTATAAAACTATAACATTTTGGTTTTCCCCTCAGCTATCTTTGTTACTTGTAAAGATACAGCAGAACATGGAAGTATATTTTACGAAAATTTTAATGCAGATAACACATTTTAATCCAAAAGGTCACTTGGCCCCATTTTACAAGAGAGGCGAAAATCTACACGGATATTAAACCATTGAATTAAATATGACACTTTTCTTTCCTTTAAATTATTCTTGTTTACCCCATTAAGCTATTCTCAAATCACGTTGGAGTAGTTAAGAGGTATATATATATATATTTATATTTATTCATTTATTTATTTTTTTGCTGAGTAATTGTTAAATATAAATGACATATTTTATTAAGAGTAGAATGTTGACATCAATTTCTCATATCTTCAGTGAGGGCTGTTTTAAGGGGAGAAGTTATCTTCTATCTACGCCATGTTAAATTTGTCAATTTCAATATATCTTTTCTCAAGAACTGTATATAGTAGACAAATTAATTTTTTTCCACTTATAATTACACTCCTTAGCAATAAAATGACATTTTAGAGAGGTTTCTTAAAAATGTAGTATCTAGATCTTTTTAATAATCACCGTTATTTCTGCAATTTTTTTAAACGAGGAATCTTATCATTGGCCAGAGAGTTCAAAATGTCAAATTGTGCTCAAATAACATATAAATAGACTGTGCAATCTTTTAATTTATTGGAATGAATAGTTCAAGAGAAAAGGTAGGCTACATAAGGCTAGGAAAAATAAAAATTACGGGAAAAGGAATTTAAAGTTTTAGGTTAATGTTCGTTGATCCACCATTCACCACAGGACATGTATTACCTAATCTATATTGGGTTTAATTCTATTCAATTTAATATTACGTCAATTTGTCTTGAGTTACATAAGAAGAAATATAAAAGTACATAAAACACAAAACAGGCCTATAATATAAGATATAAGAAGATTATCGACCTGTAAATAATCTGTCATACAAACTGTCATTTATCACCTTTAAACAGGCTTGTGGTTCAAAACACATGCACATTTTCATAAAGCACATTTCAAACTTTGAAATTAAGCAATAAAATAAATATTGGTACTTATAATTTCAAGGTACCTTCTCCCATTAAGAAAAATAGTAAAACAGTAATAAACGTGTGCTATGTTGGAATAATCGGCCTGTATACCAAGGGTGCCGACCCCTTCAGCTTCATGACTGACCCCCCCCAAAAAAAAAAATTCATTAAAATTATCCCCAATTTCTTATCATCCCAACCTCATGAAAAATACTCTTTTTTACAAATAGTGGGATGACAGAAGAGGTTTTTTTATTACCCTCTGGAGTTATAAAACTTAATTTTTATTTTTTACATCTGCGTTTTAACCCCATCTCATGGGTTGATTTTACCAATGATGATAATGTAAAAACAGTTTTTCATTCTTCATAGAAATTAACTTCTAGATGAATATTCACTGATTACAAATAATCCAAAACTTCCTTCCAATCTAAGAATACGAAATGGAAAATGACTTGATTTCAAAATGAGATAATAGCATGCCAAAAATTTCCCCCAGCTGAAGCAATGAGAATAAAAAGGGTAGTTGAAGATCGGCAAACGTTTGCAGGTTCAATGAAGCCTGAATATTTAATCGAGCTCCAAGTTTTATGTTAATCGTTTTGAAGAGAAGTTTGCCCACATTAAGAATTCTGTGTATACCTTTATTTGGTTATGATTTGCTTATGAATATTTAACTTTCGTACCCCTCCAATGGAACGAATCTTCCAATACTTCATTTTCTCTCTTCTCTCGATTGCTAATAACGTCACGTCGATGACATTTTGTACGCTTGGCTGTACGTTTTATTCAGAATCACCAGTAGACATTTTCATCCACCAGTGTTGATTTTAGAAACATTTCTTTTTACTTTGAAAAATTACTTTAGGAACTTTCATGGAATATAAAGAGAGTGATGTAAATGAGAATAAAACAGCCCATTCTATCAGCCATCAGTATTACTACCCATTATCATTATATTTCATGACAATCAAGAAAGCAAGATTGGACATTCTGCAGAAAGGAACCAACCCTCAAATTTTTAAAAACCGGAGTAGAGGCTACATTTTTGCTACTGAACTATATATTTACGTTGTGCAAACTAACCAACCCTCTTCATCCATTTATATGTCATCTATGAAGCAAACAAAATACACTGGAAAGATCTAGGTGGCTTTTTATTTAACTTTAAATGCCTGTTTTTTTAGCTTAAAAATAATGTGGGTTGGTTCCTTTCTACAGAATGTCGTCCAATTGGCAATACGTTAACTTCAATTCACTATTTCTTCCTGAATATGTCCTTATGGGGAATACAATATATACAGAAGTTAAGTGTTAAAATTTTTAGCATTGTTGCAGCCGAAAAATACAACTGAAACGCAAAATTTTATATTCTTTTATAATGAAAATTACCTCAGTAAGTGCACAGTTTTGAAAACCAAATTCTGGGCTGTGGTCGATTATAGCATATTCTGAACCGATATAGCCCCTCAAGACAGTGAAAATGTTAAATAGTAAATCCAATTGTCTATCTTTAAGCCGGAGCAAACCAACATGAGGACATGACTAAGGGAAAGGACATTTTTGATTCAAGTATTCATTTCTGTAAAAGGCCTTATAAACTAAAGGATAGTCGGGTCCAGGGGTAAAATACCAACTTTTCAAACTCTGCAAGTAATTTTAGCTCTCTAATAAGCTAATGAATGACATGGCTCTGATTACTATGATGTCTACAGTATTTTAAATACTAATCTTAGCTGAAGAGATTCAAATTGAATATAATTCACATTTTAAAACAAATACAGTCAAACATTTGTATATTGATATTATCAAGGTATATTAATGTAACTTTTTCAACTTTTGTAGAATTTTATATGTAGCTAAACTTTGATGTAATGCAGCCCCTAAAAAGAACAAGTTTAAATTCATGAAAATACTTTTAAGTAAATTAACTATTTTAATTAAATGAAGTTTAGATTTAGTTTTATATAGTTTACCTGTCAAAATGAACTAGCATTTTATATCTTTGATGAGTAGGAAATGGTTTCTTGTTTCGCTCTTGTGAATTACACGACTTTGGAATATTAAAGTTTAAAATGTTATAAAAGTATACACTTTTCCAAGAATTTTCTATAGCATTTGGATTTAACTTATTATTATTATTTTTTTTTTGTGCAAGAAAAAATCTGCTGGCTGAATGATATCGAAATCCTCAAGCGCAATACCTTCAATTATTCGGACTTGCAATCAGTGTAGCACGTCGCAACAAATTTTAATTCATGCTAGTCCTCAATCATAAAATTTCACCTAAAATAAATAGTATTTCTGTACTTAAGTGACATTATTTTTATTAAGTTAGTATAAACTTTCATTAGTTTAAAGCGTTGTGCAGCAAGAAAAATGTAGTGTCCCCCGTTATAGATAAGAGTAGGTTGTGAAACAATAGGCCTATGATTTTTAGGCACTAACACATATTATATTCAAGTATATATTATTCACTTGTTCAGCGGGCAAACGATTTCCTCGCGTAATTTAATGTATTTAAGAATTAAGGTCTTTATCTCAAGCATAGAAAATACGATATTAGGAACTCTGATGACCGGGAAAACGTTGAGGGTTATCTATGGTACTACAGTGAACTCAAGAACAGAAACCATGAAAATTTATTGTTATTTGAATGGCATGGACGTAAAGTAGCTTGAAAGCAAACATAATATTCTATTTTACTGTTAACACCAAATTGTCTTGCGGTTCCTTTACTGCTAAAGATCTAGATATCATGTATGCAGAATACGTAGTTTGAAGTCTCTTCAGAACTAATATTGCTTGATCCAAGTACAGAACAATGTGCTTTCACAATTAAGATCGTAAGGATAGCAATTTCCCGGGACAGCATATAGCTTGACAACTAACCATATCTAACTTAATGTGCTTAACAAGAATGCTTCTTGGCTACGCTATGCATTACGAACACAGCTGTGAAGTCGGGAGGTTTACATTGTAATATTAACAAAACAGTGGATTCTCTTTACTTTAAACTTCTCTAGGTTGCATATATCTATTTTCATAGCTTCGTATCGTAAGAAAACCGTTTAATCGTAATTTAAAACGTGTTAAGTTTGGAGTTTTTAAAATTTTCAAGTATTAAAGATTGCATCTTTCTTAGTGATTTAGTGATCATAGCCAATGCGTCAAAACAATCAGAATAATATTCAATATGGAAAGCAAAGCACCACTGTAAACCTTTATTTAAGAAATTTAAAATACTTGTGGTAATTTCATTATACAGTCAAACCTCCGTACAGCGATATTTGTGGGTCCTAGCATATTGTATTGTTACACGGGGGTTATTGTTATCATGAGGGGTTGTGATTACAACATATTAGAAATTCGAATGCATGCAGAAATCTTTTAATCTACAGGATAACTCGTGAAACGGACGTACGGAGAAGTGGAAAATAATTAATCACAAATCCATATCTTAAAACACCACTATTTTCTTAAATTTACTGATTTCCGTTGAGTTTTAATCATACGTTATACCCGCGGTTTAATATCACAGGTCACACCACAGTTTGGATCTAGGCATATGCCAGAAATGTCAAACTCGTAGATGGTAGGAAGAGAGAAGAAAAACAGCATTACCGCATAACCAAGACAAAACTAAAACAGTTGCTCCTTATGGTACTTTAATTGCACATACTGGGGATGATTAAGTAGCATCCGAACTCACTTTATGACTGTGGATTCATAAGGGATGATTTTAGCTTCAGTGTTCCTATTTCCCACCCCTAATAAACCTTCCTTTACTGGAATTTCTAAGAGATTATCATGCCTCCAGAAAACAATGATTGGTGACTGGGAAGAACACTAATCTGATACCACGCCAAGTTACTGGTTTGAAGTAATAATAATATTGTTATAAATAGGTATTCCTAAAATAGCTTCATCGTTGTAGGGAGTTACACTTAACATTATTAAAATAGGAAAGATAGGACCAAAGAAAAATATTATAATATGAAGGTTTATCGTTAAATCGATCTTCGTTTTAGAGAGGTTTGATTGTACATCATTGAAGGTTTGGACTATGATATGTTTTACTAAATAAATTAACAAATGAGTATAATACCAGAAATACGGATAATCTGTAGTTAAGATATCAAAATCTTGAAGTTATTTTAAGTCAATATCCATAGTATAGTTGGTGTTCTACCAAATTATTCTTGTGGGGCCTTATTGGAATTGTACATAGGTATTCATGCATATATGCGCATTTCGGTAATATACCATCATCAGTCCTTAAAAAAGAAAATAATAAATGGAGATAAGTAGATTGAAAAACAGTATGAACACACCAGTTTTACGTAAAAAGAACGAGTGTTTGATGGATAGTACTTACATTTAGAATTTAAATTGATCCAGAAACACCTTAACCAAAAAATAGCTTCAATGAGTCAGGTTTTAAAGTTATGTAATGTATTGCCAAAAATATTACAAATTCAGGAACCAAACAATACAAAGTTTAATACATAATCTTAATTAATGAATAATTATAATCTCTCTTTATACGACATCAATGAATATTTCGATTCATTTAAATGTTAAGTCTTTATTCTCTAGAGTTAATGTTATCAAATTTTAGCAATTTTCATAAAAAGTTTGACCAAGTTTTTCTTCTACTTATTAATTTCTACTGTCAATGTTTCTCTTCACCTTTCAGAGTTGTATATTTTTATATAGACTATGCAATCTTCATTTTTATTTCTCAATAGAATTGTAAATGATTTAGCTTATTTTATTTTTTTACCAAATTTTATGTACAGTATGCTTTGTATTTGTGTGCAATTTTATATGCCCCATTTCATATGATCAGTTGGACTTGATATACGTAAATAAACAAATAAATATAACGAGTATCCTAATTTTAAGACCGTCAATAACGTACAACAGACAGCATATCTCTAGGGAATTTATAAAGTACAACTTGAATTTATAACGGATATGTCTCTAATAAAATGCAAATAAATGAAGCACAAAACATTAGAATAGTATTATGTAAATTCTTACACTGATCAACAGTTGTCGTTTCTGAACACGAATTGTTGAAATAATTTAAAATTATATTTAATGAATAGGCCTTTAAGAAAATTCAAGTAGGCCCACATTAATCAAAATATAGACTAACACAATACCTGAACAATGTTCAAACAATTTTTAAGTTTACCGATACACGTTATTGGTTCAAATTTAAAGAATGTCCTTTGATTTAAATAATCAAATTAAGCAGGCCCGAAACTAAATATTTTATTGTATTGCCTTTTGGCCTACATTATTAAAATAAACTGCTGTCAAGAAAAATTTAGAGAAGAACCACTGCTTAGCAGAGTAAAAGTAACAAGGCCTCAGATTTAATGAAATTAATCACCTGTCCGTAAAGGATTAGACGCATTTATGTGGAAAATAAATTATGTAACATTGAATCTGACCGAAAAAGGAAAACATAGGTTAAATGCAAATAAAAAGTTGCTAAATAATCTTTTCAAAGATAAAGACGTTCCCTTTAAATATTATAACGATAAGCTTATTACGCTAGCATGAAGAAGTAAGATCATTGTGACTATGTCCGTGTGTGTGAGTTTTTTTATGGAAAGCTCGGAAATGAGAACTGTAAAAGCCTTAATTTTGGATAATATTCCTACCATAACATTTTGAATATAGGCCTATATTCCTACATAATATTACATAATATTTACTGCAAACTTAAAATACCAAAATTTTTATTTTAAACGTTATCGCAAATTATCTTGAAGGGAGATATGAAGATGGCTCAATATATTCTGCCGGTCCCTAAATCCACAAATCTCGGTGTCAAGCTAGGTCTACTAATTGGTGAAATAACAGGCATTGGATTTTAGATTTATTTCGGTTACCGGTACATTGTTAGTTCGTTCTTAAACTTTAGGCAAACATATTGCGGAATTTGTTATCACAATAAACTAAGGAAAAAGGAAGACTATGCATTATATATTGAATTGCATCTAATAGGCGGTCAATGTAACGAATCAACTGTGAGCAGGACATGAATAACTGGGTTGTAAATAAGACTGACCAGCATCTCAAGAACCATGCTTTCATAAACCCATCTTCATGTATAAGGAAGAAGCCATTTATCTAATTCCAGACGAAGGACACTTCTTAGGACACTTAAGCTATAATGAGCGTAGTAGTAATAATATTCAACATAAGGGTATACAATTAATTCTTTAGGCCTTTTAAAATGTTAAATTTCTCATGGTGGTCGCAAAAATAATCATACTCCATCCCTTATGTTGGCAGCCATGCACGAGAAAATCAATAACATCCGTCTGCGCATGTGCAAACTAGATGGCAGGTCAGCTCACGGACAGCTGGAAACTCCCAAAATGGTAAAATCATTATTTCGCAAATATTAACGGCTGACTAAAAAATATTGTACGATACACGTGGTAAAATTGTTATTTTGACCTTACGGGCTCGTTTCGAAAACATACCTACTAGCAAAATACAATCTCGTTTTTACAGCTTATTTCATAAATAAATATTATAGAGCCCTTTCATTCACTCTTTTCATTAAAAGACAGAGGTCCACGGTTCTGCCATGAGTTTTATTACTTTTTCGGTAGCTTTTATTCAATACTGGAATTAGCTTGTTTCACAAATAGCCGCATGGACCATAATCCTGTACGTAATGAGTTTACAAGTCGGAGGATAAGTTATTCTACAGAGATTTCAGCTTGAAGCCATTAACCACGCTGGATAACACTAATGTTCCTAATTCGACATCTAACCAAGAACACGTTTACAGTTTGCACAATAAGATTACACAGACTGCTATAAAGGGATTGCACGTAGGGTCGGATGTTATCAAGGTATACGGGCAAGTGCTTTCACATGTGATCGTTAAAACATTTTGCATTCATGGGTAATGATTATGAGAATATGGAAAGATATCGATTAACAGATTAGAGGAAGTGACAGCATAAAAAATGAGCACCCAAAGGGCTTTATTAATTTCTTTATTTTGCTCTAAATGCCCCCATCTCAAAACTGTAAGGCGCCAACTTGTAATAACAGTTAAGTGGTAGACCATGTCACCATAGTAGCCTATATAAAAGGGTATAGAAAATACTGAAAAATAATAAAAGTAAGATGTTTCCTATGCAGGCGTTAAAGGGATCTTAAGGTTTCGGAAAGTTGATAATAAAGTATTTTAATATATTTGGCACAAGAATTTTGTTAGATTCAACTGTGCGTCATCAACCTTTACTCCTGTAGAATCGTACCATCGTACATAGTTTCTGTCTATTCATAAAATGAAGAAAATAATTTCTCGGATTGGAATAATTTGGAGTTTTCATTATCCATACAACATGATGACTTCGATTATGATTCTGGATGCCCCCTCTGAGATTACAGCAGGGATTCTGAATGAATCCAGTCCTCTAGTTTACTAAAGAGAAAAGGTCAGAATTGAATGCAGTAATCACGACCCAAATTCCGCATCGAGATTATTTTTAAGTCGTTGATCAGACTTGTTAAGGGTGACCAGTTTATAGTAAATCCTGAAGTTTAATAATCTGTCAATTATTATAGGCTACGAATGGCATCCTTTAATGGCGCAAACAAGTGGAAGTCTGAGGGAGTTAGGTCAGGTCGCGGAAGACATTTTGAGGATGACGAAGAGGTGATTCGCACAGTGCAGAAATGGCTTCGTGACCAGAACAAGGGTGGTACCGACAGGACATACACGCCCTTGTGTCTCGCTGGAGGAAGGCCATAGAACGGGACGGAGATTACGTGGAAAAATAGGGAGTGTAGAAGAAACATCATACTTTCTTGTGTGTAAGTTTCATTGTGTTCAATAAATAATTGTTGAAGAAAAAAATGTGGTGCATTACTTTCTGGGCGACCCTCGTAGGTTATCTTCCTAGAGTGCCATATCTTTAGAGGACATTAAGGAAGGAAGATACTTGCAATGGTTTCCGGTTTCTTTCCTCGTGGTGAATGAATGATAAAGGCGAGGTTAGGGTGAATAAATCCTAGATCAGAAATGTATAAAATTATTTAATATTTTTCCTGATCAGGTCTTAATAAAAGACAGAAGACTACGGGAATTCAACTTCGGATAATTTTAGTTACCATCTATTTGAGAGAATCTTCATGGATAGACAACTGATACTTCTCATTACTTTTCATAACTGGTTTTAGAATATATATACATATATATATATTTTAATTTAAGCCTAAAATTTTCTCTGAGATTACTTTGTACATCACGACATGTTAAAGAGTAAATGCTTTCTTGTTAGGTTATTATGACTTACTATGAAAGTGACCATTTTAAATGTTTCTAAACACAACCTTACTCTGCAAACTTTTCATATATGATTTATTATAGTCCATATTACAAAGAAAATTTTAAAATGGCCACCATAAAACTGCGGTAGAAGCAATTTTTATGAAAACCAACGTTTTAAATCAGAGTTTAAATTATTCTTCACAAAAACTGCCAGTAATTTTTCATGATAGGAACGCATTATGATGGTGCAAAAAAGAGTCAAACGAACACAAATCAAATTGAATTCAACTCATCGTTTATTTGCAACAAACCTGCACAGACAGACAAAGGGATACATGGACGGATGGACATACAGATATAGTTCCAAAGACACTGCTTTTTCTGGCTGTTTGGCAACATGAAACACGGGTTTCTACCGTTATACAGATTTCTATTTTTTCACCATAACTATGGTTTCTCTACAGGGCTACTAAGAACCGTATACCGAGAAACTACCTGTAACTGGTTCCTTATCCGGTTCATCATCGTATCAATTAAATCAATATCAGGTGAAAATTGTTTCGATCATTTAATTAAATGATCAACAGAAAAGCATCAGTTCAAGAAATGAAAAAAATGCAAAAGCTAATATGAGTGTTTTTACAACTTTCGTGTAACTAATATCATTTATAGCTAAATCTGTCTGGCTGAAAGCATTCTATACTTTTAATAGAATTCCAGAACCACGGAGTATATAACATATTTTGCCATAGAAAGGGTTTATTTTATTGTGTTTAATTGTATCAACTTGAATTTACTTCGAGCTGAATACGGTGTACGTTAGCAGTATTAACCGGAGGACAATGGGTGAAGTTGTCTAATTTTACTAACTTAGTGATGCACCCGCTGCCTGGTGGAACAAAACAAGCCGGCGTGTGGGATATAATTACAGCAGATTACCTACAGAAATCATCCACCGTGCAGAGTAGTTTTGTTTAGTGTTAATTCCTCATATAAATTATTCCGCTACCGCTCCCACAAAAGAACTAAGTTGTGCCGTATTGTTTAACAGGATTTTAATTATTTTTAATTTTAACTTACAGCATGTAACAGAGATATTAGGCTAGTTTAGTTTCCTTTTAAACAGAACTAGGTCTCTATAACAATGGCATGAATGTTGAATATTATAATTAATTATTGTTATATTGTATAACAATGTACAATATAAAATGCAACATTAAGAAAATTTAATTTGTTGAAAACATTGAAATAATTGCTTTATATAAATATGAAGATAAAATAAATTCATTACTGTGTCTACCAGAACTAATTACTTCTTGAGTAAATAAATTAATATAATCTACCTGCAGCTTATCATTAAGTAATGATATTTTATACACAGGCTATACTGACAAAACCAGTTTTAAATTAGACCTAATGAAGTATGTCAATAATCCACGCAAAATCATAGTTACTAGAATAGATGTTAAAGAAATATATTATAGTGTTTACATTTTAATTTTAATTGTAATTATTTTATCTTAATTCTTGACTTAAGTTACTTATAATTTTTATTTTCATTTATTGCTATGTTTTGTAGAGACAGTATAGTGGTCATGACTAAACACAAAAATCTAGATAATTCCGTAGAAAACATATTTCATAATGTCTAGAAGCCGAAAAGAGTTTTTTTGCAATTATGTCTGTCTGTGCAGGTCAGTAACAGGTAAACGTTGCATTGCACTTCAGTTTTTGGATTATGGAGTTCGTTGGATTCTTATTGCCACCCCTAGAATTTGGTTTCTTTACTGAAATATTAAAGGTAGTTTTCACGAAAACTTTTTTCCTAATTATAATTTTAAAAAAGTTTATGATTTTGATACACATGTAAATTTCAGTACTTCTATCAATGATTCGTTTTTCTGTGAAAAGGAATTAGGGGATAGTTTACTTGTGCCCAGGCTATCTAAACTACGGTAGAAGAAAGGCAAAGTTGACAGACAAAAATTAACTGAACATTGTTTCTGACCAAAGGCACCCTATACTGATTGGCTGATAGTCCACTCCAGTGGTCTCAAACTTTTTTCGCCGGGCATCTTTGTCGTGCTAAAATAAATTTCGCGGCACTCATTTTGCACGATTCCGGCAGTTGCATATCTTAGAAAAAATCATATTTTTAAAAGTTGTTTCTACCACCAATAAAAAATTTTAAAAAGTGCACTATGTAGTTTCTAGCAAATAATTGATTTCATCTGAGATTGTGCAAACAATGATAGCATCACGTACCTGTTGGTCTGAGAACAAATCTTCTAAAAATTTTTGTAGAGAATTTAGCAGCTTAATTTTGTATAACCTGTTTTAGCCGAAATGTTATTTATAAAAACTAATTTACTGCGGAAAAAAACTATTCCGGCACAACTCAAAAAGGCACAATTTTTATGTTGTTTCTACAGTCGGCACAAAATCAGGAAAGAGAATAAAAATTTGACCCCACGCAAATTAAGGAAATAGACTGATTTTTTCACTGTTGCGCCTGGACTATTTTCTTTCCGTTCTTCATTGAAAAATTATTTAGTTACCCCATGTTGTCAGCATTTTATTAAACACACACAATATTTAACAAATCATAAATCATTTATACAACAATTCGTAAAAAGAATTCAGAACCAGCACGAAAAAAGCGCAATACACTGCCAAAAAATATATTTCGTGTTCGAAGCGGCCATTTTTATAATTTAACATTAAGCTGGAGTAGAAACGCTTTGAATGTTTGGGCAAACGGACGAATGGCGTAAAGCTGGCACTAAAAAGTTCATGATAACACAAAAATAGTAACAAAAGATTGCATTACCTATAAATATAAGTACTTGCTTGATCAGGCATACAGCTACTGCTGTACAAACCAAATTTTCAGTCAAAATTTAACCACAACTTTGTGGACTGCACCTTAACGAATGCAGGAAAAGGATACAAGGACAATAATTATTCTTAGCATCTTTCGGTTGGCATTTTATGCAATGTGAAACATATATGAGTATGAAACAAAAATAAACTCTTTTCGCCAGTGGCGAAGGAAGACAACTTACATTTTAATTTTTAAGTATCTTCATGCTTTCTTTAATAATTTCAGAATTTTTAGCCGATCTTTCTTCATTATTATTGACGCAGAACCCCTGGCATACCCGAGGCACTTTTAAAAAAAAAATTTACAAATCAAGGAATGCGTGTTTCCAAAGAGAGAAAACAACTTATAGTTTATAATATAGTAAACAATATCCACCTTATACTACAAAGTATATTAAATTTCAGAAATCTTTTGATACAAGGTTAACTACTATCGTAAATATAAAAGAGAAGAAAACATCCAAATGCAGATTAGCTTGTACTACAAGAATTCAGAGTACAATAATTACTACGCTAAAAACTTCACCTTAGGCATTATGCACTGGTATAGTCAAGAATATATAAATACTTATTGCACCCAGTTGTAAGTATATATTATAATAGTCGTTGAGTGTATCGTTATGATGTAACACAATGTGGATATGTAAAATGTATCCCTATTTAGGCTTATGATACAAAACTATTATATGTCTTCACATATAAATTAATGGTAATTGTATATCATGTTACCAACTGTTAAAAAGCGAGATAAAATTATAAAATCAGAAACTTGAGTCTTGGCCAATATATTGTTTATAGGCCTATCGTCATATACAAGCAACACTGGTTATACATTGTTCGTACTTACAAAATATTAAGAAAACAAACTTGCAGGCACAAATTCTCGCACTTGTAATTTTTCCAATATATGTAGTAGTTCTTCCTTGTATTTCCAGGAGGTTGAAGCTCCCAGATTTTAGACATTCGGAACGTAGAGGTGGTAAGTTTGTCAGCCTTACGCACCGGCCGCCTTTACCCCTAGGATTGCTCCTGGCACTCATTTCTGTTAGAGGCTGAGTCGACCCCAGGACCATAGCGCCACCAGAAGGATTAGGCCAACTAGTTTGGTATTTTTATATATTCATGATTATACCAGTGCATAATGCATAAGGTGAAGTTTTTAGTGTAATAATTATTGTACTCTGAATTCTTGATACATCTTGTAATACAAGCTAATTTCCATTTGGATGTTTTTCTCTCTCATATATTTACGATAGTAGTTAATCAACAAATTTCTGCAATTTAGTATACTTTGTGGTATAAGGTGGATATTGTTTACTATATTATATTTCACCACAAACGGTATGAAGTTCATCAATTACGACTTATAGTATAGCCTTGAATATTATAGTGTGCCTACAAGATCAATCGAGCTTACGGAGCATTTCAGGGAACTGTTTTCAGAAACAAATATTCAGTAGGTCTATTTCCATTTAATCTTTCGCGCTTCTAAGACTTGCTCTTTCATTTTCCTTCTAATGTACTAATGAAAGCAAATTACGTGTCTTATATAGTACTCTCGAGCCTAGAAACTAACTGCACCTTCAAATTCCCAAATTCCTTACTACTTATTTGGGTGATGAAATAAGTTCTCTTTTTGATTGTTGACTTAGATTGTCTATACGCTAGAAGTCTACAATTTGTTGGTTATTAATTTTCAACTGTAAAATTAATTAAATGCTTAATAGACTTTTATGACAGAGACGAAGAAATTAAATTCATGAAGTAAGAAGGAGAAAATTTGACGAAAAGAAAAGGAGAAGGAGATGGAACTTGGATCATTTTATAAAAGCTCCCTAAGGCAGTCCACGATTAAGTTTGCTCCCTCTTGAAAAGTTAAATATGAGCTATATACTGTCTTAGAGAAGGGGAGTTTGTTCGTGTCACAAGTTTCAGTTTCTCAACAACAAAGGGAAGGAGAATCTAACACACAAGAAGTGTAACCATCAAGGGAAGGATATATTATAATAAGCAATACTTCATTTCTCAAACTTAATAAAGATCGCTGTAGCGTGGCGGGTGCCAGATATTGTATAAAAGCAAAGAAAGGTACAATGAATACATAGTATAATCGTCATTGTTTGCTCCCTGGGGAAAAAGGGATGGCGTACAACTCTCACGCATTAAAGTCTCAGACAAGTTAAGTCTATTGTTTTATAACATAGATTAATAAGAAAGCCGTAGATCTGTCGCTACATGTTTCAATATCTGAAGATAATGTTTCCAAGCACAAAGTGAAATAGGAGTTTGATGTAGTGTTTGTAGGTCTGGTATTAAAAAGGATCCTCATTTATATCCGAGGAACTATTGTATCCTGCAATAATTATAATTTCAATTGTAATTTATTCTTGTATCGTATAATTATACACCCCTGGTGTTACAACTAGTATTTCACCATACTGAACTATATTCAACATTTAGCTCGTTAACGTTTTTGTTAATTATAACTTTCGTACTTATCTCAGACACATTGTCTTGCTGCAAGAGTATACATCCTAATGTACTAACTACATAGCTGCACTATTCTTCTTCTCACATTACTTTGTTTTTACCATTTCATTTTGGCTAAATGTAAAAAAAATTCCACATTTCTTTCAATGTTTTTATGTTTTTCATTGTTTTAATTTCTTAAATATGCTACTTGTATATTTATTTCTATGATTTTTATTCAAATATATACATGCAATCATTTGAGCTTCTGGACATTATAAAAACATGTAATTGAATTTGATATTACATTCGTATTAAACTTCATCTCTGATACCCGGAGTTCAAAAAATGAATGATTAAAAAATACGTGGGCTTATCTGTCTATGACTCCTGTGAAAGGGGTAAAGAAATTCTAATATTTTTTTTTCGGTTACCGGTGCTGAATTCTTTAAATTTTGGTACTAAAATAACTTATTCCGCGTTTTTTTTAAACTTACCATGCTTTAAGACTTTATCTTCCAGTCTCGGTCTAAGGTACACTAGTCAAGATAGGTAAGAACATCCGGACCAGTGCTTTGTATAGGTTGAGGTGAATAAGATAGAGAGTGCCTCAACATATAAACATTCAGTCATAGTAGGGCACTAAATAATTGTTCATATTTACAGTCACAAATATATGCATTACCTTTATAGTTAGGAAATGAATTGCTTAGCATTATTTGTTTAAATTTACGTTATAATCTACATGTTTTAATAATCTGAAATAATTGTTGACTCCTGAGCAAAAAGGGAATATAGGCTATATACAACCCATATTTTCTGGTCTTGCACCGCTATTCTAATCAGATTCAGTGATCGTCATAAGAAGGTCTTAAGGAATGTTTTTCTTAGGGTCGACTTCCGGGGAAACGTTTTAGCCATATATTTTTCAAGAAACTCTTTATAATATTTATTTTCGGCCTCTTTGAAAGTGATGTTAGTATATAGGCCTACCAAAATTATATGTAGGCCTAAATGTCTATAACGTTCGGTTTTATCTTCATTGTCTGATTTTGATATTGAAGGTCTGCACTGAATGTGTAATTTAATATTTCATATGTGCCTTTTGCTATCACAGTGTTTTTCAAGCAATCTTGTTCTGTCTGTCCATATAACTTTTGTGCGCAATTTGTAAAATCAAGTGTTTCCTTTCACATCCGAATCTCTCTAAGATCCTTCTTAAAAGAACGCTTCGTGCTCTCAATTTTCGGCATGTTTCTCAGTACTATGAATTCCAAAAGAGCAGAACTGACACCAATATGAATCCTGAAATAATATATTATTAAATAAGATGCAATGGATACTTTGCTTACAGGATTGCACATATAGTATACCGGTATATCGACCCAAGCTAAACAGCAATGAGAAAGTAATGAACTTTCTTATAAAACATACTGCACTTTCTCACGCCACGAGCCACGATATCATTTAAACTCCGTGCATTCCAAACTTCAGTCTCTATACTTTGTGACCCTACGCCGAGCCCTATTCACATCAACCAACTTCGTTTATGAGTGGGAGTTTACAGCTTATGCCATTTCCTGCAGCATGATTCTATAGTTCCTCATATCCACAAGCTCTCTAGTAACGAGAGGACCTCTTGGCCTACAAAATGACAAGGAACATGTTAGGGGTGACACGGTTAGTAATTTTGCCCAGGGACACTTTAAGAACATGAAGTTCTTTAACATGAGACACATTTACTGTTCAGGCCTTCAGAGCTACACTTCCGTTTCGTAGGAAAGAAATCAGCTGGTTTTTACATCAAAAAGTTTACACCTTATGCCATTTCCTGCAGTATGATTTTATAGTTCCTCATACCCACAAGCTCTGTAGTAACGAGAGGACCTCTTGGCCTACAAAATGACAAGGAACATGTTAGGCGTGAAACGGTTAGTTATTTTGCCCAGGGACACTTTAAGAACATTAAGTTCTTTAACATGAGATACATTTACTGTTCAGGCCTTCAGAGTTTCACTTCCGTTCCGAAGGAAAGAAATCAGCCGGTTTTTACATCTAAAAAGTAGTCAGGTTCAGTCTTGGTTCTGCCTAATGGCAAAAATACTGAGCACTCGTTCACAAAAGACACTAGCCATCCGATTTTAGGTTCAACACAACATCCTAATACAGCTCGTCTTATTGCTTCACGAATTTGTTCTGTGAACAGTTCCTTGTATTACTTTTCGCATGTTTGCTACTCATTCGTATTAAATAGGGCCGTCTTTTATTCATGACTTTTTGTTTGTTTTTCCCGTTGATTTTGCGCCCTGGGCCATGGTCGGCCTGCCCATCCTTATTCTAGATTATTTGCCATTAATTGTGGAACTTTAAACTACAGTAACAATTTGTATGAATCCGGTTAATTCCTTTTAAAGTGATTGAATATTTAATTACTGTCTCATCAACCTGCAGATGAATGAATTCGTAGTACCGACAGCCTACATTAGCGAGAGGGGCACTCATGCAATATGAATCATGCTTACAATTTTAAAAAAGTTCATTCTTTATTAGACCTACATTATTATGGCTACAACCCACCATGGCACGGGGTGGGAAAGATCTGTTCTGGTCTCATATTTCGAATAAAAATATAACGAGGGATTTGTTCACATGACGTGGCTTGTGGCGTGTTTTGTACCCCAGAAAAGAACTGTGTTATGAAACCTCAACAAACTTGGAAATTTATATTACACCGCAATACGGTAGCTGCATATAACTTCTCTAAGATCTTTTTCTCTGTACAGGACCGGTAGCCAAAGCACTAAACCAATGGATCAAATCTTTTAGTTAAATGAAAATATAATTAAATTTGACACACATTACCCATTATTTTTATCTTGTCGTAAAATAAGTGAGTCATTCCTTATAGCCTAAGAGCTTCATTATTGTTAAACTTATACCAAATAGGTATTGAGTCAGGTATATTGGGATCATATACATAAAGTACTTTACATTATACGCCTGACCTTAGGAGTTGCAGATGTAAGTTATTTAAAATTTAAAAAAAGTTTCAGTTAAAGCAAATAAATTAACGGTCATAAAACAATTATGTAAAGCTTCATACATAAATCATCACACAAAGCCATTCTAAAGGCATTAGCTATTATTTTTACACGTAAGATGGCACGTAATGTGTTTCTGATCCTTTGGCATAAAGGAACATACTGTTCTTTGTTAAGAGTCAAGATAATTATTTTAAATGCTCATTTCACTTACTGTTTGCTGATAGTTTGGTGTCCCGACGAACCTGAAAACAATAAGAAATAGCTTTAAGTAATTATTACAAGGGTCGGCAAGAACATGCAAGGTTTAAGCTTTTTATTTTAGAAGAAAGTAATTTTCTTTCAGCTTTCCCGACAAGTGGGACTGCCATAAAGAACAAAGCATAACGATACAACATTAATATTGAAGAAAGGGAAAAGCAATATAAATATCTACTTCACATACAACTCAAGATGAACAGAACACAATTGGTATTATAGAAATTGAATATCTTCAGTGCACTGAATGTTCATAGTTAATTGCATGTAAGTGTTTTTTTTTTAAATATGGATAGTAGCCTAAACCTTTAATTGCAGTGAGGGAGATGTCATGGATAAGGTTATTCTTCAAGCCAAACTTCCTACAAAAGTTCAATAAAAATTAATTATTTTTTCATAAAATACTACTTACAGGTTAAATTATTCGAATAATTATTATAAAAAAATATAATTGCAAATTCCATTAGTCCCTTTCATAGGCGTCGACTTTGTGGGGCAGGGTACTTTCTGCACCCAACATTTAACTTTTCATCTTATAGCCTAAGGCCTATGTATAACTACTAAAAATTCAATTCTTGCCCACGCCAACAACTTTTCCAACTTTATTTCCTTTCACAAATAATCTAAAATAAAATGACCTTCCAAAAGCGTATATAATCGCTATAATTAAAAAGAACAACGTATTTAAACTTAAATGAGGAGTACGGTACTCAAACCACTTCTACGATGGTGAGAACTAGAATGTTGACCAACGCCTACGTCTTTGCCATTCATGTGAAATGAAGAATATAGGAGGTCCACTTAGGTTCGGATACTATGTTAACCTATAGGTGGGGCTATTAGTCCAGATTCAGTAGTCCACCACAACTGTGAGACCTATAGGCTATCCAAAGAAACAAAGTTAGCTAATCCCCTATGATCATTTGTAAAATGGCTCATAGCTAGTCTGTCTTGTAAAAATGGTGAAGTAAGCCGAAGCTTTATAGGCCTGTTAGAGGAGGAATAAGAATATAATTTATCAAAACATTTATTCCTTAACTAAGCAGAGAGCATACATAATACGCAATCGGTAACCAATTGCATCACTATAGCCAAACAAGGAATAAACTTCATATTTGCATCTTACAAAATAATTTTGTATTTGCTTTATAGTTGCTTAAGTGGATTTCGATACGTTAAATAAGTAGTTATTCATGTTATAAATTAAAGTAATTTAGCTCGTTCCAGAAAGGAATATTGGTAGGCCTAAACGGTAATGTTACCAAATTTATTTTCCGTGCTAATTTTAAAGTTTTATTTTGCATACAAATCCTGGCTCTAATATCAACAATGTAATAATGATAATTAATAGCAATCTATCTACATCAATAAAAGGAAGTGTTTGCCTTTCTGTCTGTCTGTCTGTCTGTGCGCGATGCCCAGTGAAATTTACTGTACACAGAGGTCTGAAATTTTAAACATAGATGGACGATGGGTGGGCGAATGCACCTCGAAGCCGGATTTTTTATTTTCGCTTTCGTTCGCGAGTTATGAGTGAAAAGCTGGCAGAAAACGTGACTTTTTTTTGCGCTATCGAAGGCTGAGTTTTTGGTACACATATTTTCAATTGCCAAATCAATTGCAGGTGGCTTCGCCTTTTTTTTGGTCATACTTTGGAAAAAAAAAAAAAACATCGATTATTCAATATATCGCATGGAATTATCGATCGTTTCGATTCTGTGAGCTCACCCTGGTCGATTCGTTTGTTTATAATGTCAAATACAATAGAGACGCTTTGTGATAGTAGACTTCACTCCAAAGACGGATTCGTGGGTAAGTGTTAATAAATATGTTTTAATTATTTTGCTCTTAAGTTTTAATCTTCGAATTAATTATCGTGGGTGAAGCCGCGGGCACCTGCTAGTAATAAAATAAAGATAGCACATTTTCATTCTGAACCGCCACATCAGAAGAGCTTAGTAATTAACAGCATAATGGTCATATTTGACGTAACCTTCGTCTCCTCGCGAAGGACTGTGACCGTTCACATTTGTATGCAGACGGTAGGCGTTTATGTGTTTTTTCTATGAGTTTGTTACGCCTCCCAGATGTGCCAGGCGATTTGATTTTTTGTTTCCAATTACGGTAAAGGTTAAATGTCAATCATATAATAAATCAGACAAGTTTGTTATTGATACTGGATAACAAATTAGGTGTCTTATTTATATATTGTAAAATATAAATCAAAGTGATTAAACTGGTGAATCTAATTACTCATTTTATCTTGATCTACTAGTATAAATATAATTTACAAAAAAATACTTTTTTTATATGACGTATTGATATAAATCAGATTTTTTCCTCAATGTGTGATATTGACAGTAAGTAATCGCTTATGATTCATTACCGAGAACAACCAGGATATCGGTTGCGTAGCAGGTAATATTTATAGTTCCAATAAGTTTCAGAGTTTACAGTTTCAACCATCACTTCATCAAAGGAGTAAATTGGAGCGATTTCTTGAACCATTTGTTGTGCGTAACGTCTGGCATATTAACTTCTGTGAAGACGAAGTGTTGGAGGGGAAGAGGTCTTATCGACTCACTGGACAGTCTCACATCTTGACGTGAGGAATTAGTTCGGGTGCGTTTCAGGGAGCCGAAGTAATGAATCACCCCGAATCACATCAAGATAGGATCGAAGCTAACAAACTTTCCGTCCCTTATATCTTCCATCCTTCTAATAAAACATACTCCGCACGCTTGAAGGTTCTTTTTTAAGAATCTGTCATTTACTGCAGTTGACCAATTCCAACGACGACTGCTTTGCATTTTCAGTAACCCCAAAATAATTAATCGGGGTGCTCGGCATCCCCAGTAGTATTTATACCCTATACGGGTACATACTTTGCACATCACAGATTTTCAGGCTTTTTTACTCCATCGGAAAGAAGCTTTACTTCGTGACATGCTACCAGATCTTAAGTTCATTAGGCTAGTTCTTACAATATTACTATCTACCTGTAGGCCTACTGCTAAGCGATCATTCTCTCTCTGTAGACTTAATTCCTACACTAGGTCTACAATGGGTCAACAGCAAATGAATGGTGTGAACATTCATAACACAGAGAAGCTATGCGTAATGATTTGGATAAAAAAGCAAATGAGTTCGTCATCGGAAATGAAATTCGCTGGCAAACATTTGCAATGGAAATACAATTTGCGAAAAGGCCACCATTGTGTGACACAACATGTTAAGATTTTACTAATCCTAAAAAAGTGATAGTTTTGTTAATAATGCAATAATTATAATGAAGGATTCATGAGACTTTTGAGTGTTTATGTTATCAAATAACGATGTTGTTTGTTGTAACGATGAAGGACTTTAATGAACTCGAATGTGATTTTGCTGGCATACTGCTACTGTGACCGCAGCCGGGGTGACGAAATTTTGTCTCGAAAGAATTCTTTTACATGCCTGTAATTTTGCAGACAAATGCTTTCACATTTATGCACACATAAATATAGACCAACCTGTATGGTTTCATTTTTACTATATTATTATGTTTACTATGTTGGCAAATCAGAACTAGTCTATAGTTCATTAGTAGAGGGATGGCAGTGGTTCTCAATTTTTTTTTTTTGCCCATGGTACTGATGGCACACTAACGTGTAACCTGAAGCAGACTGCCTCGCGTATTTACGAGGTACACCTTAACACTTCATTGATTGCTGCTTTCTATACTCTACATTAAGATTAAATGCCCGTATGAATGGCACGTGTTGTTCACAATAATGTGTCTGTTTCTTTTTCAATTAAACCTGAGTGCAGATAAGTTTCTGAAAAAGAAGAGGAAGGTTGAAGAAAACTCAGCAATAGACTACTTCATAGTTGTCTGAAGTAGGTTTTTCGACGCCGATGACAATAAATCTAAGAAACTTCTCCCGGTTAATAAAAAATGCGTATGTGCTTGTCATCAATCCCAACACGAATTGAACTACCGTATTATGTAAAAAAACGACAAGCTTACATCTCTCATTAATTACTAGCCTATAGCCCGTTCTCTCTAAGGACCAAACCAAAAGTAAACAAAAAAACAGTATGTCAGTCTCACTCTTGCACGTTACTAGTATTGTTTACCCAAAGAGTGAGACATGCGTATTGGTTTTTGTTTACTTTATCTAGAGTTGGATTTTAGAATGGACGGACAATAATGACCATTTTTGAACATTTCTGGAAAATAACAGTTTCTTGTTCCCCTTTTCAAATTTTCATTTAATTATAAAATTTGTACTTATTTACACCTTCATTGTCACACTACCTCAAAATTCTCGGCACACCGCATAATGGGTTTTCTTACTTTATTTAGGGTTGGTTCTTAGAATGGATGGAATAAAGTATCCATTCTGGAATACCTCTGGAAAATAATAACATTTTCTAGTTCCTTTTTAAAAATTTAGATTGATTTAGCCTATATTATTTTTATTTATTTACATTTTCATTGACAAATTGCCTCGAAAGATTCGCGGCAGATACAACGAAGCTCGCGGCACGACGTTGTGCCGCGGCACATAGGCTAAGTTGGGAACCACTGCCAAATACGGTGTTAAAATTCTTTATTCGTAATTCCAGCTATTTATGAATCTGTGCCCAAGCAATTTTGAACACATTCCGAGAAATTATGTAGAAGCAGAGTACAATTCAATTGACGTATAACTTACTGGAATGGTTTTCATTATCTTGTTATGATGCGAATATACTCGCATAGTTAAAAGGAAACGGTGTAGATAATTGCGTACATAAACTGAATTGAAATTCATCGAGGAGACCTCACAGAATCTTGAACGTATTATTCTAGTCGGATTACTTCATTTTGTTGAAGCATGGTATGCACTCCGGTCTATTAAATTAAATTAATTCTAATTCAGACGTCAAATATTTGCTTATCAAATGCTATGAAACTTCACATTGAATTCGCTTGCCCTGACCGCTAGCATATCCCGGCCTTGTGAATCTCACTCAGTTCATCTCAGCACTGCCTGATGTGGTCTGCCGACTTATGAATGTCTCAGAATTATTCATAACTAAGGCAGATAGTAGGGAGATCCCATGCGGACAAGAATTCCTGCGAACTGTTGGATGCGAAATTAGCTGAGTAATTCTACGAGTTTAAACTGTCTGGGGCCTAACATGAATGACATGTAAGCTCCATGCGCAAGGAAATATGTGTGTTCAGTTGGAAGTTTTAAATGTTTCTCGAAAATGAAAATCCATGTAACTCAAATAAACCTACGCCAAACGTAAAAGTGCTTTACCAAATATACAAAAACCTTGTTGGGAGTGGAATATATTAGTACACATTCCTAGAAAGTATCTCGGAAGGAATAGGAAAACGTATGCTATGTACTATAGGCCTAACAGTGTGTCTAACTGATTTCCAGTGAATCAAATTTATGACTTAAACTGCCTCTTTAGTTAAATTCACGACCTATTAACAGTGTGAGTGGTAAAACGACAAGGAATTTTTTTATAACGGACCTGCTACCTGAAAGCCAGTTATCATGTGAATGTTAAAAAAAACTCCACAAGAAAAAAAATACGAAGGATAACCAAATGAAAACCACAATTAACTTTTTTCCTCACTATTTTATTGCCATAAGAATAATTGCTTGTACATTATTTTTCTACATAGTCTCCTCCCAGAAAATGAATTTACGGCATCGGATAGGAAGTGCTTCGATTCCGCTAAAAAAAATTATTTCGGTTGACGCTGTAGCCACTCGTGTACCGCCGATTGGACGTATTCATCAGAATTGAACTTCTGTCCTCCAAGTTGTTCCTTTAATGAACCAAAGATGCGGAAATCTGATGGTGCCCAAAGCGAAGGAGATTGCTAAGTGCAGGTGTTTTCTTCAACATGGTAATGCTGCTCGAGCAACCATGAAAATCATCGACGGCATACGCTTCAAGTGTCTCCCACGTCCGCCATATTCGTTAGATTTGCACCATCAGATTTCCACATCTTTGGTCCATTAAAGGAGCACCTTGGAGGGTAGAATTTAAAGTCTGATTTAGACGTCCAATAGACGGTGCACGAGAGACTACAGCATCAACCAGAAGAATTTGTCTCACGCGGTATTGAAGCACTTCCTATCCGATGGTGTAAGTGCATTGAACCGGGAGGGGCCTATGTAGAAAAATATGTACAAGCATACATTCTTCCTGCAGTAAAACAGTGGAAATATATATTCTTTCATTCATTTGATTTTCCCTCGTATGATGTGACAATCGCCATTTTAATACTCTATGATGACCAACAGAAACCACTTGTATGAAATAAGTCTTAAAATGTAAGGTAATGGGACGGGAAAATGTTAAGTAATGAAATATGGATACACATTGTTTACGGAAATTTGTAAACATTTATTTTATTTTAGAAAATATCTTATAATTATGCTACTAGCATCCTGAAAAATTCTCATTTGCATTTTAGTCTCATTATTGTGAGTCTATTTTGCATAGCATATTCAAAATGAATATGATGTATAATTTAATTTAATTTACATAATTTTGTATAATTAACTTAATATTACGATTTTGTTACAAATTTAGACCTATCTTCACCGATATGAAAAGCACAAATTTCTTTCTAGAAATACCTAAAGAATACCCCGTCAACTTTACGAGCTGTTCTTAAAACTTTTTTCTATACTTGAAGTAGGCAGGCCTATCAAATTTAGCCTTTGCAAGAAGATCCTATTAACTCCTTACTTGCTCCCTTGCGATCTTCATTCCTTCCCCACATCCTTTCTATGCCTTGTTCATTCAATTTCTACCCTTTTCTTACTCGTGTCTACTAATTTTCTCCACCGTCTAGAGCACCTGTCCTGGCGCATCTTTTCCAACTACTTATCTTACTGATTCGGCTTGCTTTAAGATTAAGTCTGTAAATTGTGCCTGATCTTATCCGTGAAACAGACGTTGTCAGCAACGCACATCTTCTACTTTCTGCTCAAATTTTTAAAGGCTTCCCTATAGCAGTGTATTGATAGCGAAGGGTTAAACTCTGTTAAGTGGCTACTGAAGATTATGCTCTACTTCAAGCTTTTTTTGGAGTTCGAGACTATAAGGAAGAGTAGAAGGAAAAAAGTTTGTACCGCACACTTTAAAAAGTTTAACCCTCTTGAAGCTCTGCCACGAGCCTCGACTTTTCCCTCCAACACTCTTTTTTCACTCCACCCCATCCTCCCACTACCCATTTAGCAAGTAGCAGCTGCGTCTCCTTCTGGAATCGATCAGGGGATATCAACAGCTGGCTTGTAGACCTCGTCTGCTCATCTCATTAGGTTCGTCGCTCTTTCTCCGATTCTCAACCCCTTCTTTGCCTCTTCTCCCTTCTAGAAGGAATGTATTGGCAGGAAGATACACGGAAGTTCGCGGTGGAAAGGAGATGGGAAGAAGATAAAGTGGAAAACAAGTAGTGAGCGAAGGAGATGGCAGCTTACAGATGTCGATATAACGAGAGCAACCTTACTGCTTCAACCCTCCCTCATCACAAGCAGCGAGAATCGTTGCCAAGCCGATTCGTTAACACTTCTCATGCACAACCTCCATGATAAGTGAAATCTTTGAAAAAATGATTCTAAATATCATTTGTGAATCATTCAATTCCTAACTTCAGGTAGTAATTAGTTATTATTTCCATACTAATAATGCAAGTAATGCTAAAATATAGCTCCAAAGCAGTTTAAATAGGATGGCACGTACACTAGAGTGCACGGGGATCATTCCGATATAAAGCCCAGTGATAATGTTATTCTAAACCGCCTACCCCATGCCCATTCCCTACCCTTGAGCCTCCTTTCTCTTTCGCGATGGCGGAGACGACTAAAAGCCTACACCTTCCAGCCACTCAAATGAAATGTATCCATACTCCACCCCATTTCACCGCTCACCTAGGCCTGAGCGCAGTTCATAGGCTAATGCATGTGATCAGACTCGAACTCAAACCAAACCAGGGCTGGTGTAGAACACAAAAGATAAGGATATTCAATGCCAAATTTATATAAAGAAAACACTAGAAGAAGCCAGAATCATCGGAAAATTTCCGAGCTATGCTAAGCTAAGCTACATTTCGCAGATATCGAATGAGACGATTTTTCGCATATGCGTATTAGTTGATTTCCTCGGCATTTACCGATAGTAAACTATGGTACTCTCTATAGGCATTTGGCATAGGAGAGGCGTTCCTAGAGTTAGCCTTCCAAAATTTCCAGATAACAAGATAATGTGGTAAGCTTGTGTGCTATTTATAACAACGTTCTTCAATATACTATCAGAACCGTTTGGCAACAAAAATGGGTCATTTCCCAATGCGGTCGTATTACACGGGACTTCTTCCCAACAGTACATAACAGGTTAAAGATATATTGGATAAAATTAGATCATTACGTCACTCAATTCTTAACTGGCCACGGTAATTTTGCCGCCAACTTAGTGCGTTTTAACCTTACAGATGAACTATGCGCCTGTGAGGACAGCGAGCCTGACACAATGTACCACATGATAAACACCTGCCCTCGTTATCACGAAGCCAGACTCCACCCACGCGAAGCTGCTAGGGAGCAAGACGAATCTACAGTTCTGGACTCTCAAAAACACCTTCTCAGCTTTAAAATCTTTTTCAAAAGCTGCACTATTCGAAAAAGAAAACTTAGAATAACACATTCATGGCGGATGGCCAATTGGCTACTACCCCATTCCAAGCGAGGTTTTTGAGGGGTTTGAGCGAATGCCGGATTGGATAATAATTTCCTCACATAGAAATACTGCAACACACACTAGAAAAACCTCCACACGAAACAATCAACATACCGAGAAAGCTAAAACTGACATTACTGCGAGAAAGTCAAACTTGCGCCACTTAAATCTGAAACAAGTACACGCCTGTAACATGTCATAAACACCATATATCCCATAAGGATGAAAAATGGGCAACACAAGGTACACACGTCAAACAAATGGTTACCAAAATTTGGTTTGACCGGAGGTAATCAACTTCATTGTTGGGCACTCCGGGGGTAAGGGTGGACACAAACAGTGGTGATATTCAAACAGTTTAACAACCGGTTCTCATCAGGGTATTTGATCATTGATGTTAACTCAAAATAGCCTAATATGCTATTTTGTCTTTTCATACTCATACTAAACTTACTCAGCTTCCTTGAAACATAACCTTACACAACAAAAGAAGACCACAGTCCGTTTTATAATCGAACATCGAAAGCAAAAGGAGCGAGTGTCGAGACGATCAGCCGTGCGCAAGTAAGAGAGTCTGCCAACTTACCGCACGCCCGCTACCTATGGTGGTAGTCCACCGCTAGCGAACATAAATGGCGTGTTATGGTTCTAGCAAATTCATATATGTATTATCACTGTTGTGGATTGGCGTGAATCTGATCTTGGAAAAAGGCAATCACTCATTGTGAAGCTACCGGTTCGGAGAACCTACAAGATATTTAACAACCGGTTCTCGCGAACCGGTGCGAACCGGCTGAATATCACCACTGGACACAACACAATATACTATTAAACTACCCGGATGTCCCGGAATTGTATCCACCATGCCTGTAAATCTACAGATATGAGACTACCGCATTTACGAACACAGCTTAGGCCAGTGGTAGGCAAGCCTCTATGGGAGCGGCTACATGACAGAAACATTTCACAAGGTGGGCCGAAATAATTTATTAAAATGCTGAAATGATGCAATTTTCATAACTATTTTTCTGTTATTTATCATGAAATTGTTTCAAGAAGGTGGAAGGAAATACCATTTTTGAACATCATTTTATTTGAGAATGATGTTTTCTTTGGAAAATTCCTTTTTGGGGGAATGAAACCATGCTTTTACTTTACAGTCGCAGATGCTTTTACCGTACTGCTATTACGTAGATTAGAGAAAAAAGAGGACTACCTATTAATTTATAAAAGTGTAAGTATTACCTATTACAGATGTTTTATTTGACATTAATAAAGGGGAAATAGCACTATAAAACGTACGAGAAAAAAAGAAAATTAAACTCATTATTTACTCCGCTCATTGCAACTACACAAAAGAACTTCTGTGCAAAAAACATAAAGCAGGTAGTAATAAACGTCTGTAGTAAGAAGAACTTAAGAGAAAGCAGGGGGAGGATGATTGTAATTTGCAGCATCAAAGAAAGTGTATTCCTGGTGTAAGATTGCTTTCCATTTGTTGGAGATGGCTTGTAAGAGAGGTTTTAATGAGAGTTTCGGGTTGTGTCAAAGTGGCGCTTCTTGTCTCTCCTCATCATCTCATTCTTTCTAGCTTCGGCGGGATCAAGAAGAGCAAGATCGTGGGCAAACACTCGTGCGACCTGTGTCAATGTTTACACTTGTCTGTCAAGTCGTGCATCTCAATGCTCCGACGCCTTAACGCAAGGCGACACGAAACCCAATATCCCATCTTCTTTCCAAGATTCTTCTCAAATTATTATTATTATTATTATTATAAAAAACTATAATAAAAAATCCATTTATTTTTAATTGACTTAATATAAATAATTATTTGTTTATAAATAGTAAGGTTGTGTTTAATAAGCATTTTTCAGCAGCGGAAGTATTTATTATAATAATAATTAGGGTTCGGATGTTTATGACATGTCATATTTTTATCCTGACCTCCGTTCTCACCGCAAACACAAATTAAACACGAATTGCACGCTTGTTATCCTAATCGGACCGTTTTTATTTTGCATATAAAGTCATATTTTGGGCTTTTTTTGTGGTCTTGGTCATATTTTAACCATATTTGTAATTTAATGTCATATTTCAATTATAACTTTGGTAAAAGATCACAATTATACACTGTATGTACTACATGGGCAAGTTAAATTTGAAATTTATTTCATTGCTTTAATATTTATGCCAATTTAAAAATTAATGCAGTTGTTCATATTCTATAGGGACACGCAAGGTCTAAAAAATATTACGAATATTTGGAGCTGATAACGCGAGCAAACAGAAGCAAATTCTTTAAAAATAGAAGTTCATTAAAAGTATAACTGTAAATAACCAAAATTGTTAAAAAATGATTATCTGATTGAATTCATGTGATATGAGAATTTAGTGTCTTTAAACGTTTTAAATGTGAACATTTATTTTCTGAAAATACGTTATTTTGTTAGGTCATATTTAGGATTTTTGTGTCTTTTTGGCATTTTTAAGGGAATATTTTCAGTCATATATTCCACTTTTTTAAGACATAAACATACGAACCCTAATAATAATAATAATAATAATAATAATAATAATAATAATAATAATAATAATAATAATAATAATAATAATTTCAATTTCAATTATTTATTTATAGAAGCTACAGACAATTTTTACAAATTTTAAACAGTAGGCTTCTACTTAATATTAGAATGAATTATGATAAAGGAATGGCAGTGGTGAATTATGATGATGATGATATATTATTTACAATAATAAAAGAATTACATATACAACAGGAATTACAAGATAACACATAATTAGACATCTGACTACCTAACTGTCAAGTCTGCAGTTTTAACATGATTGATTGTGCGGTCAGCAGAGCTTTGTCAATAGCATGAACTTCGTTACGTCAGCACATTCTTTACTTATAATTCAATGCAGACACTAGTTTATATGTTTATATTTGAGGAAAGCAGGTCGCATTCTTTAATTAAAGATTGTGTCATTACATTTCTTGTTAAACTTGTAGAGCATATGGCCGTTTTATCAAAATAATGAATGAGTCCTTGTCAGTCTTGTGTGTATATAATAATAATAATAATAATAATAATAATAATAGTAATAATAATAATAATAATAGTAATAATAATAATAACAGTAATAATAATCACTGCTTGTGGAATATATCAGAATTTTTAAATAGGGCATTGCAAGCAATAGCCATTCTGTTAGAAGGTATCACATATGGCTGTTGAACAGCAAAAATTGTTCGATTTCTTGTTCCTCGTGCATATGGGACAGAGAGCCCTATGCTATCTAAAATTGATTTGCAATGTATTTCCCCACGAAAGACTTTAACTATGAAATTAGCATCTGCAGAAACACGCCTATTATATAATGTTTCCAAATTTAATAACTTAAGTATATCATCATAGTCCAAATTTCTGTTAAACTTATTACGTATAAGGGAAACAAATTTTCTTTGTATTCGTTCCAGCTTATTACTGTCAGATATTGTAATGCTGTTATAAGCAACACTACAATATTCTAAGCCACTGCGAATTAAAAATTTGTAAAGAGTAAGTAATGACTCTATGCTTTTTAAATTTTGAGAAATTAAACGAACTAATCCAAGAGTTTTTAAAGCCTGTGTGAAAATATGGTCAATATGGACATGAAAATATAATTTTGAGTCAAGATAAACTCCAAGGTATTTTATATTTTCTGAACGTGCTATTATGTTTTGGCCAAGACGATAATTGTATATTATTTGGTTAGTTTTTCTACTAAATATCATGCTCTGGGTCTTACTGGTGTTAATTATCATTAAATTTGATTTACACCACTGGTGTATGTAATCGATATTCCTTTGCAGTAATTTGCAGTCCGAAGCCGTAGATATTTTATTCCATATACATAGGTCGTCTGCGTATGCTATTTTCTTACATGTTAGCATATTAGATATGTCGTTAATAAAAACTAAGAACAAGAAAGGACCCAACACTGACCCCTGGGGTACACCATCTGGTATGTAAAAAGGCTCTGAAAAATAGTTAGATATTCTAACTCGAGCAGATCTGTTTCTTAAATAACTTGAAAACCAATTGACATACTTGTTATGTAGACCTAAATTACTCAATTTTTTAACAAGAAGATCGTGATTTACTACATCAAATGCTCTGCTCAGGTCAAAAAATATGGCATCTGATTGCGATTGTGAGCAATTTTCTTTAAGTATGTCATTGAGAAAAGTGATAATATTGGTTGCTGTGGACATGTCCTTGGTAAAACCATGCTGGAAATCATTTAATTTATTTTTACTGAAAAATGAAATATGTTTATGAATGATGGTTTCAAACATTTTTGAAAATGTATTTAATATGGCTATGGGCCTAAAATTTGCCAATTCTTTGCTTTTGCCTTTCTTGTGTACCGGTCTGATAGCAGAAATTTTCCAAATTGAAGGAAAAGTTTCTGTTTCCAGCGAAAGGTTATACACATATGTAAGTACAGGTGTCAGTATTGGGGCACACCCCTTAACAATAAAGCTTGGTATCTGGTCGAGTCCCGAACTCTTAGATGGTTTCAAGTGTCGAATAGCTACCAAGACATCGGAATCTACGATAGTTGGAACATGTAGGCATTCAGATGTGACAGTTTGAGCATAGGGCCCAGGTACTTCATTAGTGGGCGTATTTATAATCTGAAAATGCTCTGCGAAAATATTCACTAGCTTTGATGGTTCTGAAACAATGGTATTGTTAATTTTAACATGCAATACGGGATCGTTTTTATTTCGTAACTTCGAAACATAACTCCAAAATTTAGCAGGGTTTGACTTTAAATCTTGATCGATTGATTTGTACCATTTTTGCCTATCAATTTTAATAGTTACTTTTACCAATCTTCGGTAATCTGAGAAACATTGATAATACAAATCAGTCGAGTGTTTTTTAAAAAGTCGATGATAATGTTTCTTTTTCCTTATATATAATTTAAGCTCTCTTGAAAACCAAGCCGGATATTTTGGTTTAACAGCAAATGTTTTAGGGATTGACTTATTAATTGCATCACTAACTAAATATGCAAGATTTTCAACAGCAGTGTCAGGTGATTTTTGATTATACACTGCGGACCAGTCAGATGAAGCTAATGTGTTGTATAGTTTATAATAGTCACCTTTGTGATAGCATAAACTTTCTGTTGGGAACTGAGTACCTTCACTCACTTGGCTAATTAAATTCATAACAATAGGGGGATGATAGTTATCAATAGGGTCCGAACTTTTATACACTGATCGCTGCATGAAGGCGATCGCAAGATACCTGCGACTTGTGCATAGCGTGACGTCATTGCCTAAGTATAGTCATAGTACAGCAAAACAGAACAGGTCGCAATGCCAGCAGTACATAGTGTGTCTCGCAACTGTGATGAGCTGATGACTAGTTATGCCTCCAACACGAAAATCGAAATATTCACGTATAACTGAACTTACAGAAGAATTTGGGAGTGAATATTTTACAGCAAGTGGTGACAGGATTAAATGTAAGTTATGCAAAATAGAGATAAAAAGTATTGTTAGACGAGTAATTCAAGATCACTGCAATAGTAAAAAGCACGTTCGACATATGAAGCTTTTGTCCATTAAAGAGCATCCAAGAGACACATTTCTGTCACATAGGCAGTCTGAATTTTATAAAGATCTGTGTAACATGATGATCAAATCTAATATTCCACTGAACAAAGTAAACAACACTTACTTCAAAGCATTTCTGGAAAAATACACACACAAAGAAATTCCCTCAGACACCATACTTCGTAAGTGTTATTTATGGAATTGCTATGAACAAGTATTACGTACCATACGAGAAAATGTGGCGGATGAAATGATTTGGGTTTCAATAGACGAAACTACAGATGTATCACAGAGATGTGTAGCAAACGTAATTATTGGTACACTGTCTCCTGAGTGCCCCAGTAAAAAATATCTGTTCACATGTGAGCAGTTAGAATCTGTAAATCATTCAACGCTTACACGTCTGTTTAATCAAGCCATGTCACTTCTATGGCCACAAGGCATATTGCATGAAAAAGTGCTTCTTTTCGTGACAGATGCTGCCCCTTATATGGTTAAAGCTGCAAAACATATTAAGGTGTCGTATCCTAGAATGATTCATGGAACGTGTCTGGCCCATGGACTACACAGAGTGGCCGAAGAAATCAGATCCAATTTTGACAGTGTGGACAGTTTCGTATCTAATATGAAAAAGGTATTTTTAAAATCACCTTCGAGAATACAGACATTTCGTACGATCGCAAGAGGAATTCCTTTACCTCCACAACCTGTCATCACTCGATGGGGGACCTGGCTCGATGCAGTCTTGTATTATGCAAATAATTATGAATCCATTGTAAACGTAATTAATGCATTGGATACCAATGATAGTACTGCAATTGCGAAAGCACAATCTCTCCTTTCAGATGACTTATTTTGCGACCTACAATATATAACACAAAACTTCCATTGTGTTGCAAAAGCGATAAAACTCTTAGAGTCTTCAGACTTGAAAATGTATGATGCCGTCGACCTGGTAGAAGAAACATTTAAAACAGTAAGTGAGGTACCAGAAAACCCATATGCAGAGAACATCAAAACAAAATTCAAGACTGTGCTTCGAAAAAACAGCGGATATGAATTTTTGTGTCAAGTGAGAGGTATTTTGCTAGAAAATGAAAGCATAACAAACAGTGATAGTAACTACAAAGACTGCAAGTATTTTATGTTTGCACCTATCACCTCAACAGACGTGGAAAGAAGCTTTTCCAGGTATAAGCTTTGTTTAAGTGATAATAGAAGGGGAATAAAGTTTGCTACATTGCGAATGTATATTGTCGTCCATTGTAACCAATGTGTTGACTAAATTGAATGTAGTGCTTTACATTCACAAATGGTAATGTGTTCAAATGTAAATTATAATAACAATGTTGCCACACTTTCTCATTTTTGTTCATTGTATAAAATTAATACCATACCGTACGTACACAATATGACCACTTTTACCTTCCCCCGATTATACCTCTCCTCTTCCTTGTTGTCATCACATGATGACCTCACCTCTCCGTCTTGCTATAGTCCATACTCCGACAACTTTACGTTCCCTGTATGAAAGTTCGGGCCCTAGTAATGAGTATTATAACTTAGGTTTGTTTAAGTTCTCATGTCTTAGAGTATCGTAAACAGACACCATACTTCGTAAGTGTTATTTAGGGAATTGCTATGAACAAGTATTACGTACCATACGAGAAAATGTGGCGGATGAAATGATTTGGGTTTCAATAGACGAAACTACAGATGTATCACAGAGATGTGTAGCAAACGTAATTATTGGTACACTGTCTCCTGAGTGCCCCATTAAAAAATATCTGTTCACATGTGAGCAGTTAGAATCTGTAAATCATTCAACGCTTACACGTCTGTTTAATCAAGCCATGTCACTTCTATGGCCACAAGGCATATTGCATGAAAAAGTGCTTCTTTTCGTGACAGATGCTGCCCCTTATATGGTTAAAGCTGCAAAACATATTAAGGTGTCGTATCCTAGAATGATTCATGGAACGTGTCTGGCCCATGGACTACACAGAGTGGCCGAAGAAATCAGATCCAATTTTGACAGTGTGGACAGTTTCGTATCTAATATGAAAAAGGTATTTTTAAAATCACCTTCGAGAATACAGACATTTCGTACGATCGCAAGAGGAATTCCTTTACCTCCACAACCTGTCATCACTCGATGGGGGACCTGGCTCGATGCAGTCTTGTATTATGCAAATAATTATGAATCCATTGTAAACGTAATTAATGCATTGGATACCAATGATAGTACTGCAATTGCGAAAGCACAATCTCTCCTTTCAGATGACTTATTTTGCGACCTACAATATATAACACAAAACTTCCATTGTGTTGCAAAAGCGATAAAACTCTTAGAGTCTTCAGACTTGAAAATGTATGATGCCGTCGACCTGGTAGAAGAAACATTTAAAACAGTAAGTGAGGTACCAGAAAACCCATATGCAGAGAACATCAAAACAAAATTCAAGACTGTGCTTCGAAAAAACAGCGGATATGAATTTTTGTGTCAAGTGAGAGGTATTTTGCTAGAAAATGAAAGCATAACAAACAGTGATAGTAACTACAAAGACTGCAAGTATTTTATGTTTGCACCTATCACCTCAACAGACGTGGAAAGAAGCTTTTCCAGGTATAAGCTTTGTTTAAGTGATAATAGAAGGGGAATAAAGTTTGCTACATTGCGAATGTATATTGTCGTCCATTGTAACCAATGTGTTGACTAAATTGAATGTAGTGCTTTACATTCACAAATGGTAATGTGTTCAAATGTAAATTATAATAACAATGTTGCCACACTTTCTCATTTTTGTTCATTGTATAAAATTAATACCATACCGTACGTACACAATATGACCACTTTTACCTTCCCCCGATTATACCTCTCCTCTTCCTTGTTGTCATCACATGATGACCTCACCTCTCCGTCTTGCTATAGTCCATACTCCGACAACTTTACGTTCCCTGTATGAAAGTTCGGGCCCTAGTAATGAGTATTATAACTTAGGTTTGTTTAAGTTCTCATGTCTTAGAGTATCGTAAACAGACACCATACTTCGTAAGTGTTATTTAGGGAATTGCTATGAACAAGTATTACGTACCATACGAGAAAATGTGGCGGATGAAATGATTTGGGTTTCAATAGACGAAACTACAGATGTATCACAGAGATGTGTAGCAAACGTAATTATTGGTACACTGTCTCCTGAGTGCCCCATTAAAAAATATCTGTTCACATGTGAGCAGTTAGAATCTGTAAATCATTCAACGCTTACACGTCTGTTTAATCAAGCCATGTCACTTCTATGGCCACAAGGCATATTGCATGAAAAAGTGCTTCTTTTCGTGACAGATGCTGCCCCTTATATGGTTAAAGCTGCAAAACATATTAAGGTGTCGTATCCTAGAATGATTCATGGAACGTGTCTGGCCCATGGACTACACAGAGTGGCCGAAGAAATCAGATCCAATTTTGACAGTGTGGACAGTTTCGTATCTAATATGAAAAAGGTATTTTTAAAATCACCTTCGAGAATACAGACATTTCGTACGATCGCAAGAGGAATTCCTTTACCTCCACAACCTGTCATCACTCGATGGGGGACCTGGCTCGATGCAGTCTTGTATTATGCAAATAATTATGAATCCATTGTAAACGTAATTAATGCATTGGATACCAATGATAGTACTGCAATTGCGAAAGCACAATCTCTCCTTTCAGATGACTTATTTTGCGACCTACAATATATAACACAAAACTTCCATTGTGTTGCAAAAGCGATAAAACTCTTAGAGTCTTCAGACTTGAAAATGTATGATGCCGTCGACCTGGTAGAAGAAACATTTAAAACAGTAAGTGAGGTACCAGAAAACCCATATGCAGAGAACATCAAAACAAAATTCAAGACTGTGCTTCGAAAAAACAGCGGATATGAATTTTTGTGTCAAGTGAGAGGTATTTTGCTAGAAAATGAAAGCATAACAAACAGTGATAGTAACTACAAAGACTGCAAGTATTTTATGTTTGCACCTATCACCTCAACAGACGTGGAAAGAAGCTTTTCCAGGTATAAGCTTTGTTTAAGTGATAATAGAAGGGGAATAAAGTTTGCTACATTGCGAATGTATATTGTCGTCCATTGTAACCAATGTGTTGACTAAATTGAATGTAGTGCTTTACATTCACAAATGGTAATGTGTTCAAATGTAAATTATAATAACAATGTTGCCACACTTTCTCATTTTTGTTCATTGTATAAAATTAATACCATACCGTACGTACACAATATGACCACTTTTACCTTCCCCCGATTATACCTCTCCTCTTCCTTGTTGTCATCACATGATGACCTCACCTCTCCGTCTTGCTATAGTCCATACTCCGACAACTTTACGTTCCCTGTATGAAAGTTCGGGCCCTAGTAATGAGTATTATAACTTAGGTTTGTTTAAGTTCTCATGTCTTAGAGTATCGTAAACAGACACCATACTTCGTAAGTGTTATTTAGGGAATTGCTATGAACAAGTATTACGTACCATACGAGAAAATGTGGCGGATGAAATGATTTGGGTTTCAATAGACGAAACTACAGATGTATCACAGAGATGTGTAGCAAACGTAATTATTGGTACACTGTCTCCTGAGTGCCCCAGTAAAAAATATCTGTTCACATGTGAGCAGTTAGAATCTGTAAATCATTCAACGCTTACACGTCTGTTTAATCAAGCCATGTCACTTCTATGGCCACAAGGCATATTGCATGAAAAAGTGCTTCTTTTCGTGACAGATGCTGTCCCTTATATGGTTAAAGCTGCAAAACATATTAAGGTGTCGTATCCTAGAATGATTCATGGAACGTGTCTGGCCCATGGACTACACAGAGTGGCCGAAGAAATCAGATCCAATTTTGACAGTGTGGACAGTTTCGTATCTAATATGAAAAAGGTATTTTAAAATCACCTTCGAGAATACAGACATTTCGTACGATCGCAAGAGGAATTCCTTTACCTCCACAACCTGTCATCACTCGATGGGGGACCTGGCTCGATGCAGTCTTGTATTATGCAAATAATTATGAATCCATTGTAAACGTAATTAATGCATTGGATACCAATGATAGTACTGCAATTGCGAAAGCACAATCTCTCCTTTCAGATGACTTATTTTGCGACCTACAATATATAACACAAAACTTCCATTGTGTTGCAAAAGCGATAAAACTCTTAAGAGTCTTCAGACTTGAAAATGTATGATGCCGTCGACCTGGTAGAAGAAACATTTAAAACAGTAAGTGAGGTACCAGAAAACCCATATGCAGAGAACATCAAAACAAAATTCAAGACTGTGCTTCGAAAAAACAGCGGATATGAATTTTTGTGTCAAGTGAGAGGTATTTTGCTAGAAAATGAAAGCATAACAAACAGTGATAGTAACTACAAAGACTGCAAGTATTTTATGTTTGCACCTATCACCTCAACAGACGTGGAAAGAAGCTTTTCCAGGTATAAGCTTTGTTTAAGTGATAATAGAAGGGGAATAAAGTTTGCTACATTGCGAATGTATATTGTCGTCCATTGTAACCAATGTGTTGACTAAATTGAATGTAGTGCTTTACATTCACAAATGGTAATGTGTTCAAATGTAAATTATAATAACAATGTTGCCACACTTTCTCATTTTTGTTCATTGTATAAAATTAATACCATACCGTACGTACACAATATGACCACTTTTACCTTCCCCCGATTATACCTCTCCTCTTCCTTGTTGTCATCACATGATGACCTCACCTCTCCGTCTTGCTATAGTCCATACTCCGACAACTTTACGTTCCCTGTATGAAAGTTCGGGCCCTAGTTATCAATATTCACCAGTGCATAATCCGGTATTGATACAGTGATCTCATCCAGACTTGTAAAAACTAAGTCTAATAAATTTTTACTAGGGACAGTGTTATTGATTTGAGACAAATTTAGGAAAGAGCATGTTTGGTGTACAATTTCACCTTTAATTTTATGATAGTGATATAAGTTAGGTGCAACACCTGCCAGCCAATTGAAACCAGGGATATTAAAATCACCGAGTAAAATGACCTGAAAGTTGTTACAATCTAAATTATTTTCGAGAAAATTAAAATACTGCTGAAATGCAGCAATACTCGTATTGGGCGCAAAATAATGGCATCCAATTAAAATAGGCTGAGCATTTTTGAGAGTTAACTCAATCCACACACATTCATCTGTCTGTTCTAATTCAGGTCTACGTTTATGCCTGACACTGTTGCTGATGGCAATTAAAGACCCTCCTCCCCGAGTTTGGCTAACTAGTGTATATTTTCTGTCAGATCTGTACACCTGATATATTTCAGGAAAATAATTGTGATCATAATGGTCATCATTTAACCATGTTTCAGTAAGACAAATGATGATGGGTTCATTTGTGTTAATATTGTCGAAAAGGTCCGTGGATTTAGTTCTTAAACCACGAACATTTTGGTAATAAATTTCAGTGCCTAAATTGCTGTTACTAAACATAGACTGATCCATATGATCACAACTATTTGCCATTTAGGGTTAAGGAGAGCCCCCTCCAAGGCTGCTTTTAGAAGATGTCCTGGCTAGCAGTGTATCCATAATCTTCCTAGGGGAAGATCTACTGGATTTTTCAGGAGTTTTTTCAGGAGGTTTACCCTGCGACTTCGTTGTAGGGCTACATACAACTGGGTCAGGACTGGTGGGCGCGATTTGTTCCTTTTGTAGGCGGCCACGGAATGGAAAAAACAGCACCCCTGTAGGCCAGATATCTACATTATTAATAAGAGGGAAATCTTCCTCACAAACAGAAATATGAAAACTGGCATAAGAATTAAATTTAGTTTTCAGCTTTGTTACTGCAAATGTTTTGAGATTTACCTGGGTACGTAAGGATTCTGCAATATCTTCCGCGTTTACAGTGTTACCATAGCGTGACACGAATAAGGCTTTACCTCTAGTTGGTTTGGCAACTACTGGTAGTGAGGAAGAATTCCTAACTCCTATTAGCGGGGCCTTCTTAACCCTAGGTTTTTTAGATACAACTGTGAAGCCGTCATTGGTGTCACCTCTATCGGATTCTGGGGCACTGAGTGCAGTGGGCACTGCGAGATTAGAATTAATGGCACTAGACACACTGGCACTGGAACTGGCACTTGTAGTGGCCCGATTGGGCACTGGCAGTTTGACACTGCGGCTTGAGGAAGCTGAAACACCACCTGAACCATTACTGGTATAGGTAGGATTTCCACTGTTGGCAGAGGTAGTTTCTCTATTGATGGCAGCCACCACTTCAGAGTATTTAGCCGGTTGGATGATATTTGCAACTTTCTTGCTAGGCTGCTGGGGAATATTGGTACCACTTGAACTAGCTCCTTGTTGGACTCGTGGTGAAGATTCGTTTAGGAGATCTCGGAGGCCATAGATCTCTTTCCGTAGATTTTTGTTTTCCTCTCTTAGGTCAGAGACCTCAGAGAGGATTTTTGTCAGCAGTTCAGTAATAGCTGACACTGCTACTGATGAAGATTTATTAGCCTCAATAATGGCTTCAAGTTTGCTATCCAAGGTGTTACACCTCCCTGGGTGAATATGAGCTGCAGATATACTCTCATCAGGAACTGAATTAGATCTAGATCTAACAGGAGTATCATCATTCCTGAGGGCTTTCCTTAATTGAGTGCACTTATCACAAACGTAGGTGCTCTCACCATCCTTGTGGTAGAGGGTAGCCTCTATATCAGTTATATTTAGACAAACTAAATGAAAGCGGGCCTTACAGTTCCCACTACAGTATAAATGTTTTTGCCTACCTTGAAATCCCTTGTTACACAAAGGGCATAGGTCGGCACTAGGCGCCATTGAAAAATCGAAGCACTGTCAATGAAATAGTAAGTAGGTCACCACTATAGCAGAGAGAACACACAACACGTCCACTCACGGTGGAGTCTCATACTATACTATATATATTATATAATAATAATAATAAATAAATAAAATACATTATTTTTACCAGTTATGAAATCTTTTAGCTAAAATCAACCTTACATCTATTCTCGTCAGTACAGTAAGCGATGTTGCACGACCACCATTCCTCAAATCGACAGTTCTTTTCCACTCTACTTCCCACCATCGTATTTCTTGTTTTTTCTTGCTTTTGCATACTAGTACACCTTAATACCCTAATACCCATTATTTGTTTGTTTTTTGTTCGTACTTTCAATTGAAATTCCTTTTGCTGAATACCTTGATGATGATAATCCGAGACATAATAGTTTAGCTTATTCGCTGTAAAATGTGAAAAGAGAAATGATATTACTACATAAATTCCAATACTCTGCCCACAAATATTATGTCCATATTGAGAACTATAACTCATGCCATTGGACAAAATTCGAAAGCTAGAGCTACACGAGAACAAAACAGCGTCCGTAGCAGAAGCTTCAAACTCCATCTTGGTGAAAGCTCAACATCCCAGCCCCAATACCAACGCAGAAAAAAAATATTGTGCGTTAATTTTTTATCCATCCTCGTATTTACTAAGTCTAACAATATAATTAAAAATAAAATTATGTCATTCATACAGTTTATATATAAACGATGTCAGTATTAATAAAAATGCTTTAATTATTTTAAAATAATATATGTTTAATTATTTTTCTATTAAATTAATAGACTAACATAATAATTATGTCATTCATACAGTTTATATATAAACGATGTCAGTATTAATAAAAATGCTTTAATTATTTTAAAATAATATATGTTTAATTATTTTTCTATTAAATTAATAGACTAACATAATAAGAATGTAGCTGTAAATTAGTAAACGCGGTCGAATCCGCAGATACATTCTAGTTTTAATATATTTTAAAATACTCAAGGTGGCACAACTGGTACCAAGATGCATTCATTTGCTACAAATATACTGAAGAACGAAAATTTCAGCTTTAAAAATTAGATACTTTTCGAAAATAGCGACAGGCATGGCTAATAAGTCAATGTAGCGCAATCAATCATTTTATTATGGGGATATAAGAAAGTTCTGTGTATGAGTGTACGGCAATACATAATAGTCGAATGGAACCCAGTCCAAAATAGGTTATGGGTATAAGGCAGACCATCTACAGTACATTTTAATTTCTTACAGTTATGTTTGGTTCTGATTAAGTTTCCACATTTTAAATCAGTAAAATAACATACTCATTACTTGTAGGCAATGATTATATAGACACAAATAGGCGTAACTAGAACTATTTATTTGGATATGACAATAGTAAACTTAATGCGTTGGAAGAAAAAAGAAATACCGGTATCGACCACTTCGTTAGCCTTTATTACAATGGCAGGCATCTTCACCAAGATTCACTACAAAACGATCCATTTTATTGCAACGTTGATTAATTTAACTTTAGTTCCCAATACAGAACAGAAAACACTTCTTATTTTTACAAGTCTTGAAAATCGTGAACGAGTGGCGAATCGTAAATGAGTCTACCATAATGAACGAAACATTGTACTGAACGAACTAATTATTATTCTGTTAAATAAATGAAAGATTTCTTTGTGAATAAATTATGAAAGCCGGGATTCGGTTCAAGAAATGAATCGAAACCTCTGTGAATTAAAAGTCTTATCAACTCTCGAACATGCTAACCTGATATTTTTTTTTCGGTATTCTGAATCACGGTAAACTCCTTTCAACAATTAAAACAAGGGTGCTAACGGGAACGAGTGTAACGCTCGCAGTGGTGTTTACAGCAACTCAAAACATTATTAATTTCGGTAAGTGATTTTTGTTTTTTTGAAGTTAAACTAAGATCACTATTTGGAGCGATAGGGAATAGCCTACACGCGCATTGCAAACTGTTCTTACTTCGATTGCTTTAAGGTTTAATTTGCAATTATTTCAATAAGTTTTGTTCAGAACCGGTACTCCCCGTAGCTCCGGCAATGTATACAAATACAAATGTGTAATATACAGGGTGTTAATGAATAACACCGAAATAGTTTACTTGTGTATAGATGGGATATAGCCTAGACAAGCAACTTTTATTAGGAAATTTTTGCTCTATGATGTAACATGTGTATGCTATAGGACATTAAAGTCATTAAAAATTGGTGCTCCTAAGTCAATAGTGAAGCGAAATATGGTTAAAATTTTCATTAAACTGACTTCATACCTTCTTAGTGATCGGTAAAAACCTGAATTTTAATCATTCATCAACAGTTATATCATAATTTAGAGTTTTCATAATCTGCAAAATTTACAGACTAATCACATGACTGGTCGCCACTGCATCAGTTTTTTTAAATTCATAACTATAGTATTAACTACGAAGTTCCTTTGTTTTGGATTTTTTTCCAAATTTTAGAAGTCACTGGCGGCTAGGCACTGGGAGATTTTATGCCTTAACAGGAAACATTCAATCCACAGAGCAAAAAATCTTCTAATTAAAGTTGCTTGTCTATGTCCCCTCTACATACAGGTAAAATATTTCGGTGTTATTCTTTAAAACTCTGTATAATAACACGGCTACATACACACACATATGTCCACATGCTATTAAAAATATTAATATTTTTATGAAGTATTTAAATAGATACGGTATGTAAGATATTAGTTTTTGGTGAATTGTTTCCAAGCATGCGCCAGTTTCAGGTTCCAAAAGCTCAATCTTACTGTACTGTAAAGATCTCGCACGAAATCTGTGCCGATGAGACCGTTACTCTCTAGAGAGAGACATGCTATTGTGCGAGAGAGAGGTAGCTTGGCCTTTACAAATAGAAAGGGAGGCACTGTTGTGCGAGAGAGATAGCTAGAAGGCCAATCGACGCTACAGTCCCCACGAAAACGTAATGCAATGACTTAGGCAATCGGCACAGATTTCGTGCGCGATCTTTAGTAACCTTGGGTTCAATAGTACCCACCCAGCCCGAGCAGGGTTTTAGAGAGGTTTCCCCTGCTCACAGGCAAATGCCGGGCTGGACCAAAATCCCCTCACACAATAACACAGCACAACAACTTAGATCCTAACATAAACACACGCAGCACACTACCCAAAACAGCACTAAAAGCCGATCAGCGCAAGGCAAACACTAACTCAAAATAAAGACACTTGTACAAGCACACAGCCCAAAACGACATAACCTCAATCATCCCACATGGATGCACACAAGGGCACTATAGGAACACACAGCACAAATGGTCACCAAAATTTGGTTTGACCGGAGTTTTTGGCTTCATTGCTAGGCACTCCGGGGGAAAGGGTGGGCACACAAAAAAAAAAAAAAAGTACTATTCTACATTCATTCAGTATTAAAATTGTTCTTAATGACCCTTGTACCATCTTAGGAAGTTTGTGCCATACCCACGCAAATAATGGGTACCGTATAAACTTATTCGTGTTATTAAAGGCCTAATAGAACTTGAAACACAGATATGTATAAAATCGTTAACTGTAACAACTCTTGAAATACGACAAAACCAATATAACTTTGTTCTTTTTTTCCCACTGCAACACCACTTGCGTTGCGTTTACCACATACATTGGGAAGTCCTTTACTTTTTTCCTTGTATCTTCTTTCCTTCATCTCAGTCCATTGAACAATGGCTTTCTCATCTTACTTCGTTTTCGGAGTTCCACTTTGCTGCAGGAAGAGCGTCCTCGTTGTGGTCCATTATGGGTTGTGCACAGTCTCCATTAGCCCAACATCTGCTTCTGTTGATACTGTAAGGTTAGACCGCGCTCTTCGTTACTTCCCATCGCTGATGGTAAATCTTGATAGCATCGAAGCTTGTTTTCTCTTTCACTCTTTTGCTGACGTAGGAATTCGCGTCAAGTTTTCTAAATGCAAACTTTCCAAGATTTATAGACATATTTTCAACAAGGATCCTTGTTTTCAACATAATTAACAGCCCAGAAAATATGTAGGTAGAAGAAGAGAGTAGACTTCGTGAAGATAAATGAGTTTATGTGCGAAGTTATAAAATGAGCAAGACAAATTGCTGTAGTTTGTATTTAGCATATTAAGCAGAATAAATCACGGTATTCGTTTATCTTTTATAGTAATTTAATTTACCATTATTAGAAACATAATTATGAAAAGTTATACAATAAAATATTGTTTCATTAGTTGAATTTCGATATAATACGAACTGCGGTAGTTTTCTAAGATGCAACAAATAAACAGTACACATTTACTATCATCCTAGATGATTTATGGAAATAAGCAAAGAGTCTATCTGTACCAGATAATTTAAGCATCTACATCGAAGGGTTTTCTCTCTTTTTCCCTGAATCTTAATAATTTCTTTCCTATGTTTCATATGTCATTATGCAAAAGGGAGACAAATTAATTACTGATAAATATTTAGAATAAACGCGATGCTGGGACCTTTTGATAAGGGATCAGTTTGTGGTTTCTTCTAGTTTTTCTTCATTTAAAGTCGGCATTAAATATTATCATTTGTGTTCCACACAAGCCCTTGGGCAGGTCAATCTCTTATTGGTTTGAATTCAAGTTCGAACACCCACATTAGCCTATAAACAACGCTCAGGCCTAGGTGATCGGTGAAATGGGAGTGGAGTACGGAAACACTTCAGCCGAGTGGCTAGAAGGCGTCCCTTACAACGAACGCCCAGCCTTTGAATGGATCTGACTCGTGTTGGTTTGCTGTCAAAAGTTTGGCACTCAAACATTAACATACGAACACAGGTCGGTTTCAGGTTCAGGAGAGAAGGAGTGAGGGGAATAATGCAAGTATTAAGTGGAGTGTTAATCTCTGCTGAGTATCCGCCAATACGATAAAAGGATAGGCCTATGTGCAGGGGTGGTGAGTGGGGTTGGCGGAGCCGGTTATGTATTCCCTTATCACGATAAATCACTATGCATTATATCGGAAAGATTCCGTGCACGCGACTGTATAATATTAATGGATGTGGAACGTTTCAATATACAGGAAGAGAGCCCCAATGTAGCACCGCAAATGAAAAATTCCCAACTCCTAACCTTCATTATGCTGTCCCCACGAGTCCTTCTAATTGTGAGTCTCAAAGTAATCTTAACATGTATGACCTACACCACCCGGGAATTGCAGGATTGCAACCTGTCAGGGGAGGGAGTTTCTGTGGATCACAAACCGGTACATAATTTTTACCAGACAAGGAGATGGAGGGCCTCCCCGGATGAATAACCACCCCAATGCCGGGGCCACCTCCGAGACAACACGACCACATAGGACGATACTTGTCAGTCGTACACACATTCATACCGAACAAGGCGCGGATGGGATGAAGGTGACAATGACGGCCAGATGATACCCATGGACAAAGAGGGCCATTAACAGATGAGGAAAATCATACCACCAGCACTGTATCGTGACGAGTTATGGACATAAAGGCGGGACACTGATTCTATTCTGCTGCGTAAAGCAATGACGCCATCGCTGTTTATTGAGAGTTCCGACTCGGAAATTTTGCATGTATGAAAAATAATTCCTTTGGAGAATAAAAATAAATTTAAAAAAGAACACTTCGGAAAAGGGGACATGTAAACGTTAAGGAATTAAATAAATGGTGCAAAATATGTTTCACAAAATTTCTCGCATATACGTGTTAAAAGGTAGCACAGAAAAAACGAAATTATAGAGACAATTAAATTGTATTTATTACTTTTTCATAAAACTAACAAGTGTCTAAAACGAAAAGCATCAGGGCCGATATTTATGTTCAATGTTTATTTACCGTGAAATAATAATAATAACAATAATAATAATCAATGGCAGAGGATAGTGTGGGTGTACACACCAGTCGAAATATTTTCTTTTCTAAGTAAATGATGCTTTGACAAAATTTATTACCTGCCCATATCGAAAGAACTCTTTTTGAGCAAACAATGCACGTAAGAAAATCTTGAATATTTTGATTATGTTAATATCCCTCAACAGATATCTCTGAAACAGGTAGGCTAGTGTGAAATCGTCTGACATGACCAAGATCATCAACTTTTCTTATTATTATTATTATTATTATTATTATTATTATTATTATTATTATTATTATCTTTTATTCATTTATAAATCTCAGCTTTTAAGACTGGCACTAAGTGAGGTACGGGTCAACCAAGCACACTCACTTGCCCAAGAACTTCCTAACAATACGGGCGGTATTAATAAGCACCGCTTTTTGCATTTTAATGTAAATATTTTTATCTAGATCTAACTTCTTGATATTACTATGAAGGGATACAGGGATAACTCCTGTAGTTGATATTACAATTGGAACTATGTCAACATTAGTCAAAGACCACAGTCTCATCAACTCAAATCTCAACTCCGAATATTTATAGAATTTCTCTTGATTAGCTCTCTGTAGATTGTGGGTATTTGGGATTGTAATGTCTATGATATAAGCTGTATTGGCTTGCTTGTTCTGAAGAACTATGTCTGGTCTATTATTGGGTATAGTTCGATCGGTGATTATTGACCGATCATAATATATTTTATATTCCGTTGATTCAAGCACCGGACTAGGTTCATATTTGTAATATGGGACAGTTGTCTCTGCTAGTTTGCATTTGAAGGCGAGCGCCTGATGTACTATCCTTGCCACCTGGTTATGGCGGTGAAGGTACTCAAACTGGGTGAGAGAGCTACAAGCCCCAGTTATATGCTGTATAGTCTCCGGAGCAGCTCTACACCTTCTACACTCGTCATCAATCACAGCCCTATTTTTCATTATATACTTTTGATAGTTTTTTGTGCTAATAACCTGATCCTGTATGGCGATAATGAATCCCTCAGTCTCAGGGAAGAGTTCCCCATGCCGGAGCCAAGCGTTCGACGCCTCTTTGTCGACTTCAAGGCTACTAAGGTCATTAGGGTGTCGACCATGTAGGCTCATAGCCTTCCACTGGTCTATCCTCTCTTGGACCGAAACAATTCTTTCTGCTTGCTGATCAAGCCTATTTGAGAGGTTTAGTGGCGTGTGATTGTTATCAGTATAGCATAATGCTATGATGTAGGGCAGAACTCTCCATCCTTTGGTGGAAATATTATTATTATTATTATTATTATTATTATTATTATTATTATTATTATTATTATTATTATTATTATTATTCTGTTTATTTATTCTGGCAGAGCTAAAGCCATTTGGCCTTCTCTTCCGCTCTACCAGTAAAAAAAACTACATTACTATTACATAACACAAATACATAATATTACAGATAATTAATTAATACTTAATACTTAAATACCAAGAACTAAACATAGTTATAATTTATAAACTAGAGTGCTATAAAACATTATATTACAAAAGAAAATTACATAATTAAATTACAAAATATAAAAATACTAAAGAAAATAATTAGGATTATAGCCTAAGATATTTAAAATTATACTAACTAATACTAAAGAGAAAAACGTATAGTTACAAGAAGTTAGGCTACGGGTTACAAATATCAAAAAGAGCTCCAATTAAGATTTCTAGTTACTACGCTGAAAAACAAAACTAAATTACATGGTTTAAAATTAATATGTTAACTTCTCTCTGAAATTTACCAAGAGTTCGACAGCCTCTGACCGTGCGGGGGATGGAATTCCATTGGCGAGCTACTGATACAGAGAATGAGGATGAATAGGATGAAGAGCGATGGAGAGGAATAGAGAGTACATGACTATGTTCTGATCTTGTATTTAGGGTGTGATGAGAAGACAGGTTAAGGAAGCGGCTAGATAAATATGATGGTGATGAAGTATGAAGAATTTTGAAGAGGAGACAAAGACAGTGAAACCTTCTTCGGTCATTCAGACGGAGCCATGACATCATTTCGAAGGAGGGCGATACATTTATTATTGACATCAATATTATTATACAACGTTTCGCTACGGCTGCCGCCTCCACTCCGCGTGCTTAACTATGTGGACAGTATTATGCATTATTTAGATATTCTGTACAAAATGTGTTATTTAAGAAAGTGAGTTGTAGAATTAATTTTAACATGACACCTCCCATTGTGATAAAAGCCTCAGTCAATATGACAGTGCAGTATAACAGTGAGCTTGCATTGCCGGCATGGCGGACGAATAATGATGTTGGTAGCATCGTACGATCGTTCGTAGGCAACCGACAAACCGCATAACCACACGAAACAGCAATTGCAAAACCGCAGATTGTTGTTATTACTATTATTACTTCTTAGGTTATATTGCACGCTTTAACTGCATATAGGTCATATCACCTGTTTAGAATGTTTGCATAAACCAGTATTCTATTGTAACAACTCATTAGCGTCATCTGTGTCTATTGTTCAGTCATGTCTTCTTTTGTGATATTCGGTTTAAACAATTATAAAATCCAGTGATATAACGGCGAAGAGTTATGGAAAATAAACAAGTCCTACAAACCCGGCGTTTGCCTTTATGAATGAGGAAACCAACGAAAAACCCAAGTTAATTTGGGCGGCCACGAGGTTTTATTTGAGTGAGAATGCTGTGTCTCGTTCTATATGTTCGTGTTGTCTCGGAGGTGACCCTGGCATAGAGCCGAGCCCTCGCCCGGGGAGGCCCTCCGTGTCCATGTCTGGTCATGAAAGTATGTATGTGTGATCAATAGATAAACTCTCTCCCGGCAGGTAGCTGTCCTGCATAGGGATGCGAAATTCCTAAAAGGGGAGGGGTAAAACTACGCGAAAAAAATGGAAACTTGTGCAATTAGTCCTAAAGTTTTTTTTTTTTTTTTGTCGGTTAATTCTTATACATTCAATTATTTTATAAAATAACTTGCTTGATTATTCATTTATTTAATTATTTATTTTCTTGCAGTGCAAGTGGGTCAACAACCCGGTGGCAGTGGTGCAATAAATACCAGCCATACGTATATACAAAAATTACACTACATATTAAATATCACAATAAATACATATACGAGTACATTACACATTAAGTAAATACCAGCCATACATATATACAAAAATGACACACTATACATACAGTTACACATTAAATATCACAACAGCTATCCACATACCTGATAATTTAAAAAAAAAAAACAATCTCTTTCCATTTAAAACTATAACATATAAAAATTGCATACTGAGAATACTGTAGAAAAAAAAATATAGTCCTATTATACATTAGCATATACCCTATTCAATATATTTTTAAAAGTTTTGGCATTAGCAGGAAACATTTCGAAGATTTTTGCAGGTTAAAAAGAATGACACAAATTGATAGATTGCTTTGTATAATCAAATAAAATTTTAAGCATGGTTTTCTGTTCATCCTGAAACATTTACAGTAGATAGATAATACAATTGAATATTTGCGAGAACAGCAAAGTGAGCAAAGCAACAAATAATCTGCATTCTGTATATCCTGCTACTGAAGTGTGCAAGTGAAGAGCGTTACTAGGAAAGGCAACGCGAAGAGAGTGTATGTGAAGCATGCATAATGTTGGTTCAGTAATACGTGCATCTTATACAAATGCCGCTTTACAAATCGCTGGAGTCAGCTTCTCAAGAACAGTTTTCTAAATAAGAGAACATTCTGCATGTACCGGTTTATAAATACTAGCAATCGTTAAGACATTCCTGTTCTTTACGTGACGTCACTGTAGAAACAACGCAATGAACGGACTACAAAACACTGTTATTAGGATAAGCAACTATTTTGAGCTAATGCACTTATTAAAATTGCAGTCGTGTAAGCGTTTCGTAAATATAAGCAAATCACCAAGTCTCTAATCTTTGTGTTATAATAAGGAACTTCACTAAACGTGTGAATATATTTCTCCTACTTGTAGTGATAATTAACATACGTGCTTTACATTTCAATTTTAAATACTGGGTTCAAATTAGCATTCTAGGTTACTGTACTCGCTTCTTTACTATACAACCTAACGCTGATAAATGGATTGTGATTAACAACGTAATTTCATTTAAAACTGAAACAAGCAGTAACGTACAGTAAGCTGTTTTAATATTATGTACACTGCAATAGCATTATAAATAAGTTCTGCAAAACATATTGCACACACTCTCTCACATATATGAGTTGGGATTTGAATTATATAATATTATTTTCATTTTTAGATAGGGTCACAACTCACTATAGTCAGGCGGAAATATTTATCCCACTCCTCGGAGTAACTCTGACGTCAAGTATCCGAGCTTTGCACGAAGCTGAATTGCTTTTGTTGATGCTTATTATATAAATTTGGTAAAAGTGTTCTTTAGGAAACTCTTATGTGTATGCTACATTATTTGACTATGTGGAATGAAGCTCGAAAATTCCAATGTCATAGCCGGGATTGGAACCATAGACATTCGGCTCTCCGTGCCGCTGATCTGCCACTTGAGCTACCAGGCAACTTGCCAGTACTGTGGTCTTCATCAGAGGTGGCAGTCAGATGCGCGTGAGAGGGGTGACGCATGTAGGAGGAATCATGGGGAGGGGTAAGAAGTTGAGCTGCACTTCCGGGAGAGGAGAAGCGATTGTAACAAGGTCTCTTGTTTCTTCACTGCATTATACGATGTTACCGCTCTGAAAGCAACGACACAACTAGCCCATACACCCCTCCATGCAGTACGAATGTTTGTTGGACTCGTCTGCATCTACTGAGCATCCATGCTTGGACTGCCACGTCTGATGAATACCACTGTACATTAAATTATCCAAGTGACTCACATATCCCGGTATACCACCAAGCGTTCTCAATATGAGATAACCCAGTGGTGACTTACAAATTCGTATTTTAAAACCCGGGGTTTGTAACTTATAGTAAACCACTATTAGGTCAGTGGAATTATAATTACTTCACATCTGCCGTGAAAGTTGCCATGGTAGCTGAAGGGACGGAGCAGCGGCACGGAGAGCAGAAGACCTGAGTTTCAAATCCCAGCTATGGCATTGAATTTTTCCTTCTGACTATCTTTCCAGCTTAGCCTACTCTCAGCAAGCGTGAAAGAATTATTCTATGTGGAAGTGAACTTGACTCACCATGATTATTCATTACTACCGTAATGACAATGGCGCCCTTTGACCTTTTCCACCGCCCTCTTGAGGTCTCCAGTCCAAGCCTGTATATGACCAAGATAGCTGTTTACTGATTAACATCATGGCGGTCTTCAGTCATGCGCACTAGAAATTGGAATATGGAGTCTACCGCTATTTTCTTTCTTTATGCTTCTTATTCTGTGATGTTGATGGACCTTCTTTACCCGAATAATGCCCATGTACTTCTGTTTGTCGAGTACTAAATGAGGTTATACTACAAAATTTCAATGATATGTAATTTTGAAGACCAGCCACTTTCGTCACATTAAATATAGGCTAGACCAACACGAAGAAGATGGCATCTGTCAATTAATTTTGGTCTGAGTTTTTCAGTATGGCAGTAGGTACCGCGTTTCGGTAAATATTGTATTTAGTATTAAAAGGAGGTAGAAGTAATTTAATCGAGATTATTATTTCCTTTTCTAATCTGCCTGTATCAGCACCAAATTAATACAAATTCCATACAATAAAACGAAATATGCTCTCAGCTCTCTCATTTCAAACAGGTAGTTTATACAGTAATATTATATAAGTTAGTAATAGGCCTAGTTCATATTACTTGAACTCATCTGCGAGATCTAGTCGTTATAAATGAAACCGAAGATAGCGATTATTGTATATCTCTGAATGAATTTCTTCACAGTTACATTTCTTGGCAAAATAATACTTTACATTCCCTACGATAAAGCACGCCGATAACAAATATTTTCACCTCAGTTGATATACTGACATTTTTTATGTTTAAAGACATCTTCTCGTCAAAGTATCTTCCAGCTGTCAATCATAGTGTACATTTCACTTCCGTAATGTGACGTGGTAGCGGTTAGCGACTGATTGAGAGTAAATTGGATTGGGGCTTCGACCGGAAATCGCAACGTCATTAAAACGAACACGTCCATCTAGCAGTCTCCACCCACGAATCAACAAGGGATGAGACAAAAGGGGGAATACAAAGAGGGTAAAACGTTCAAGCTTCTGAAGGAAGGGAGAGGATGATTTCAAGGAAGAGAACTAAGACATCATTGTAGCGAATGTTGTTGACACATGCATTCTCATACACACTTGGACTTACAAGTACCTAAGTGCTTTTTCAATTCCAAACACTTGCGCTTTCTTCCCTCTATTGCCGAAACTGTACATTTATTGCAGACAACTTACGCATTGAGAACTACATTATTCTGAAGGAAAAAAAGGTCTTTAATTTTAAGTACCGTATTTTTCGGACTATAAGACGCACATTGGTTTTAGGATGGAAATTTAAGAAAAAAAATGTGATTCTAAACGAAAAGTTTTAAAGGGAATAATATTATTCATTGCATATACATATCATGACTTTCTACAATGGATTCAGTGCTCAATGTCAGGCTGTTTAGAGGTCATTGCCTTCATTTAGACCACCCCATAGAGACAACTCCTTCTGTATGAAAGAACTCAACATTCCTTTCTTATAACATTGTATACCTGGCTTCCAGCTACTCTCATTTTACTGATTCTGACAAGCGCATTGATTCTGACAAGCGTCCTAAACTATCCTTAGGCCTACAAATTATCCTTACAACAACTTCTTAATGATTATGGTATTACTAGCAATATTTACCGCAATTTTATTATTATTTTTTTTTACTTCGGACCATTAGATGCACCTAACTTTCAAGGCTCTGTTTGCAAGGAAAAAAAGTTCATCTTACGGTCCGAAAAATACAGTATTTCCTTGAAGAAAAATATAAATTTACTCGTTCTGCACAATCTAATTTTCTAAACTTATGTGCATTCTTATTTTGTGTATTGAATTTTGGAAGGATATTCTTCCATACGTTTTCCTTATGTTATATCCCTTAGGACATCTAATACACATTCGCAACCAATTTCAAGATGTTATACCGTGCTATAGGCCTACGTATAAGTACTACAGACAACTGCCGCGGCGTACCCGACACGAAAGAACGGTAAGGAGTCAAAAGCCGGGCATTTAAAACAGATTACCTCCCGTTAAGGATATGGTGTAATGTGCTTGATAAGGGCCTTTAAAAATTATATTTAGTTGGCAGAGATTATTATTTGCCATACTGCGCTTCTATGAATAACTAGTCTATATATTGATCTTGTAGGCCTATGCCCCATTTTTATGTAAGAAGCGCGGCTAGATTTCGGTAGTGAAAAAACGCTCATTCAGGCTTCATGACTAATCAAAGAGTCCACAGATGATTTATATCATTTTTTATCTATTTCCATTGCATTTTCAGAATTATAAAGTTTAATGTATACACACAATCAATGATATTAGAAGAGAACCGTTATAACTTAAATGTAGGAAGACTTTGCAAGACCATGCGAAAAAAATATAGATATATTTTTATCGAAGGTCACAAAATAGATTCCTGAATTTTCAGAAATATGGTTTATTGGAAAAGGCACAAGTAGCTGCCAGTTTATTTGACCTTTGAGTAATATTATGGTGAAACCAGAGAAAGTGGGAAAGTGGGAACATTTACTTCCTATATGCCGATATGCCTAAGGAGGACCAGAAGGGACATGTGACGGAGCATTTCCCACAGTGCTTTGCTCTCTCTACACACACCATTCACATAGTCTATTCATATTCATTAGTCGGTGGATAATGTTAAAAATAAAAATAAAATAACTTACAGTAGATTAACAACATCCAGTGATTTAATAAAAATCATATCATATGCATTATTTAGTGAAAATTATTCTCGTTCGTTCCAAATGTACACAATATAATTAACAATTAATATTCATTGCTGAAACTTTAATTAATAATGACACATAGATAGAAAAATGAACTGTTGTATAAACGCAGACGAACTCTACATCATATCGTTTCCCGAATTCATAATAAAGGTATGGATGTAATCGTTCTGTCTAAACGATACATGGGCATTTACTGGTTCGCGAACCACTTGTGGTTCTTGACCTTCCCGCATAAGACACAAGATGGCATTGCGGACATTCGGTGTACGTGGTGGATTATTCCCATGCATGAGCCGTATCTCTTTCCAAGCAGTGACGGGTTGCGACACAGTTCCGATTGGAAAGGCGTTATGGCACATTCTAAGCCTTTGTATGATGAATAATTGCACACGCAAAAGAATAATTGAAAATACAAAATTGTTTGTATTATTTGTATATTACAGTGTATACTATAAAGTGAAATTAGTGTTTCCCAAAGAATGAGCAACCACCACTGCACTTATTGTCTGTTTGTGTCTCCATCTACCCGTTCTTTTCGAACTATGTGTAAGTTGACCAAGTTTGCGGGTTGCGTGTCAATGGAAAGGGGTTTGCCCATGATTGGTCTAAACCTTGTAAATTAAACAATGAAGCACTGGTTGTAGTTTCTTACTGTAAATAAAGTAACATTTTGATTCTAAACTATATCATGACTTAATTCTTAACAGGGCATGGGGAATTTGGTGAATACATACTTAGGTTTATAATTTCTTCTGTGCAAATAATAAATATAAAAATTAAAGCTAGTTTGATAGACATCTCTTATTTCATTGTCCATTATTTTTGCATGAACGTTACCAGCTATTATTATTATTATTATTATTTTAATTTTTGATTTGACTACACCGATTTATCGTATTTTCTTAAACAAGCAAAGTTATAAAGATTTTTCAAGTTCCATTAACAGTGTTTTTGGCAAATTATAATATATAGTGCATTGTATGTTCTGTATATAAGTTTAATCTATAACCCTAATATGCCAGTTGGTAAAATAGGGTTCTCTACATTTATAAATTCAATAATAATTAAATCTAAAAATCCAATGTGAAATGCCCAAATAAAAGTTTTGCGTCTTAATAGGATATAATGTATTAACAACATTCAATAATAATATATTATGTATGTCTTTCTCTTCATGTAAATTGGTTGTAATAATGAAGGGAATATCCTTACTACATCACATCCCCGAAGGTTACACAACACAAATAAAATCTGATTTATGCACTCACAAAACTTTCTTTACCGTAAGCAAGGACATTACACCTTTCTCACATGACATTCTGATATAGAATAAGAAGCCATATTGCAAGAGCACGTATTAAGTTGTTTCAACCTGTTGTAATGCTTTATTGTTCATCAGATAATACCGAGTTTCTACAAACAATGGGTGGCTTACAACTACCTTTCCTAGTTTTATTTCTGCGAAAAACTAAATTTCAAATAAAATTATTTGCTCTTAGTATAAGCACATCACGTACAAAATTTAAACAATATCGTTAGAACCGGTTTCGAGATAATCACGAAAAATTAAATATTATTCATGTAAAGTGATTAAAAGTAAGAGAAAGCCGCCGCCAATCTTCGTATCACATCCCCAGAAGGTAGACCTACCTATCACAAATACATTTTTTCATACGAATTTTCCTTCTGGAGGTAGGCTGTTCTCACACACACAGAGTGAAGCACACAAGCACAAAGACAAGTTTTTGAAAATAATAATTCCTCTACCTACAGTACCAATGGTACGGGCAGAGGAAGTATTTAAAGCCAAAATTAGTTGTAGAACATTACTATCCTGGTTAGTGTACAGCGCCAAATGCTTTGCGCCAAACAGCAAGTTACTCGGAAAATCCATTATTTCTTCAAAATTTAATAGATTCTTTGAATAAGGGATGTTTTCTTTTTTGGTTCAGGACAAACCTAGAAAACTTTTTCCTTAATTCACATAACCTCTGTATTACCTACGACCATTCTGCAACTCACCATCTTCCCATCACAAAAGGCAATGGGCGCCTGTATGACTTATCATTCTACATAGGACTATATATCATAATTATGCTATTGTTGGTAAGGTAGAATTTCTTTGATGGCCAGAAAAATTGGGAACTGAAAGCCCATGATCTGTCCAGGCGATCACATCCTGATTAGTAAGGAGCAATAGGCGAACGAAAGGACCCTGACAAAAATTTAATAAATCTGAATCTCAGCAAAGAATAGAAGGAAAATTCGGCAACAAGCAATCAGAAATTGGCCAGGAAGGTGACAACAAGGAACACATGGGCTCACAACAAAGAAACATTTTTCGGATGTAGCGTGTCCGATGAAGATGACTTGGATGCATCCGGATTACTCAATGACTGAATTTTTTTTACGGGTTATGGGAATTTTGGAGTGAACCTGGTGAGATTCTAGCTGAGGACTCTTATTTGCTGCTGCGAAGACGGTAAGGAAGAGAATATGTTCTGTGCACTCTATACTTGTGCCATACACAGAGAGACGAGAAAGATCTTGAAGGATGAACTGAAATGGTAGGTGAACTTTGGGCCCCGGAACTCGCTTTCTGTACTCAGATAGACCCCTACAAGGCATTTACGAAGTACACCCAGAGAGTAATTTCAGGAAGAAAACAGCAAGGTGAAGGCCATCAATGACGGTTCCAATGGAAATACATGGTAAAATAACGAGAGCTAGTAAATGGCAGAGTCAGACTCTTCTGAAAATATAGGACGTTTAAAAATAGGACGTTTAATCATGTTAATGAATGAAAATTAAAGTAAATGTTAATGTATGAGCAGGGGTTTAGCCACTGGTCCAAGAATCCTGAGTATAATAAATAGGCAAATAAATATCAGTTCATATCTCTCATGAAATTGATAGCTACTTTTTAATAGCATTCCGGACGGAGCAGACTAATAAGGAATCTGAATTATACGATATTCTTCATTCAGGAATTCTGCAGTATATAAATAATTACTTCGAATCAATCCACAACACAACAGAATTCACTCCTTCTAACAAAAGCCTATCCTACACCCAAAGCTTTTGAATGCAATTTCTCCAACCTCCCAATTGCTTTCCTGATGGTAAATATTGGCCTTAAGTTCTACCCTCCCTTTCCTGACGAACAAAGCGGCTTAAGCCTTGTAGTCTTGTAGCTACTAGAAACATTCCGAAAACACATCACTTGTCACAGATGATAAACACTCGAACAGCAAAAGAAAAATAAGTGCTGCTTACTGGTAAAGTTACAATTATATCACATCAGTTTAAGACAATACTTTCCATTACAACTCGAACCTATTCCCTTCCCCCTTCTTTATATTCCCATTTCAGTAGTTCTGTTTACATATCAACTTTTCAAAGGAAACCACTTCCGAAGCTGTTCGTGTGGGGAAGAAGACAGCGAGAATCATCAATTAAACACGAAAGTAGGAATTGAATTGCTCTATGCAATAATGTCTTAAGTTTATACTGATTAAATTCAATAAGAACAGAAACTTCATTGAATGCATTCATGGAATAAATATGAGGGAGAAAGCATTTCAGTAACAAGAGTAAGAATAAAAAGTAACGATCACAAAGAAAGCAAAACAACAGATTTGCAAAAGAGGGAAAACATAACATAACTGTAAATATAATGGCACCAGTAATATATATTATATTTTCTAAATGATTTAGAATCTGACTATCAGAATTTTCTCAGAAAAATGTTTCATATTATTGGTAAATACCTAGGCCTACATCCTAATTTTCAGGAAATATTCTAATTTCTAATTATAAAATAAAATCTTCATATCATAGAAAGAAGAAGCTCATAGCTGTGTACTTTCTTAAGATCAGTACAATATTCCCACATAAACTCTCTATAGCTTTTTCATTTAATGACGCAATTTTGACTACTCTAGTGAGGGTAATTATTTTAAATAATTGCCCCGAGTGCTCACCGGTCAGGTTAGTAGCCTGGATTGTAGGACTTCCCTATCGGACAATCACAATGTAAAAATCAAAAGTTAATACAGGGTGTCTCAAAAAATGTACTAACACTTTGAATGAGTATAAAAACATTATTTATGAACATAGAGACAAGTTAAAAGGTTTGAATTACAGAAGAAAAGTGTAATTAAAGAATCATGTTCGCAAATGTTCAAATTGATGACCGCCATTGTCCAGACAAAGCTGATAACGTGAACCAATGGATTCGCAAACGTCACGACACAGTTCACTTGGAATTTTGCGACATTGTCTTTCAATTTCCAATTTCAATGCATCAATTGTTCTTGGTTTTGTGCGATAAACTGTCCTTGAGGTATCCCCATAAAAAGAAGTCCATTGGCGTTAGGTCTGGGGAACGTGCAGGGTATTCAATGCTACCCCTTCGTCCAATCCATGTGTTTGGATAAGCTGCATGGAGGTGAGCTCTTACATCTCGATGGTAGTGTAATCTGTAATCTGTACATCGGTAATTCAAGCTTTTAAACTTGTCTCTATGTTCATAAATAATGTTTTTATACCCATTCAAAGTGTTAGTACATGTTTTGAGACACCCTGTATATTGTAGGCATACATTTAATTTGTCGAATTTAGTTTATAATAGGGCCTAGTTATAAAAGGGATAAGACCTGTACGTTAATATTGTGTTAAGTCGTTTAATTGTTGTTGGAAAGTGCTTTGCACTTTATATTGTGTACATAATAAAAAACTGCAACTAAATGAACTATAGTATGTATTAATGTACGAGGGTGGATCGAAAAGTAACGCACATTTTATTTATTTATTTATTTTAAAGTTTAATAGGTACAATTACAAACAAATGCACACATGAAGGAAAATCTTTTGTCTATTTTTCTATATAGTTGCCAAGTTTCTCAACACATCTCTCCCATCGTGATACCAGTTTCAAAATACCCTCTTCATAGAAGTCCGTTCGGTTGGGATAGCCATCTGCGGACTGCAGTTTTCACTTCTGCATCTGATGCAAAGCGTTTACCGGCCAGGAATTTCTTCAGCGAGGTGTAGTGCGATATTTATGGGCTAAAGGGCATAACCCGAGAGAAATTGACAGGGACATGCGTGGCGTGTACGGGGACGACTGTATGGACCGTAGCAATGTCTCCAGGTGGTGCATTCTTCGAAGAATGCCGTGATAACCTTTCATTTGTCTGGTCCCATGAAGAAATTCCTGGCTGGTAAACGCTTTGCGTCAGATGCAGAAGTGAAAACAGCAGTCCGCAGATGGCCATCCCAACCGAACGGACTTCTATGAACAGGGTATTTTGAAACTGATATCACGATGGGAGAAATGTGTTGAGAAACTTGGCGGCTACATAGAAAAGTAGACTAAGAATGTCATTTCATGTTAGTAATTGTACCTATTAAACTTAAAAAGAAAATTGTGCGTTACTTTCGATCCACCCGCGTACGAGTATTAACTTACATGTAAATAAATAAATAATACTTTAACAAAATAAATAATTGATGTATCTTAATCTTTTATATTTTGCAATATCTAGAATGAAATATGTATCTAGAATTAATAATAAAAACATATCTTTTGTAATATAAAATATAATTTATTGTTCTCCTTCAACTGTAAGCAAACCACGAATTCCCACATCCTGAAAGCGGCACTGTATTTTCTCCTGGAAAGATTATCGATAACTGTTCTACGTGATTTTATAATGTTATTCATCTGTTAATAATTGCTGCAGTTTTTCAGATCGTGTGGGAGAGTTCTAATGACATTTGTTACAGAGCATTCTGTCGAAACGAAATGAGAGTATTGTTAAGCAGAACGTGTTCTAAAATGCTTGTCGAGAGAAGATTTCAACGCCATTCGCCAGCAAATAAAGATCAGTGTATCGAAATTAATGCTAGAGCAGCTATATAGCTTTGTCAGTTTCAGTAATTGAAACTTTTAATTTGTATTTAACAATAAGTTTAGTTCCAACAGGGGGAACACAAAATAAGGCAAAGCCTATAGCAATTATGCATTGAAATTACATTTCTTTTATAATATACCCCGCTTTTAACACACAAGTGATGTCATAATGAAAGTTCAGTTCACTGTAAATAATATAATTAAGAAAGTACTAATTTTCAATTCAGAATCTTGACTGTACATTATTCTTCTTCTTTTTCTTATTTCAATTTCACCTCTCCCGTTGTAGGAACTGTTTATGCGGCCCACATTGCCAGAACCTTATAGGACCGCAACCTATGGGGAGATCACTTATATATTTTTGTTGATCAGACAAGGGTATTGAGGGCCTCCCCGGATAAGTGATCAGCCCGATGCTAGGGCCACCTCCGGGACAACACGAACACAGAGAACAAAACACACCAGTTGCTTACACATTCACTCTGAAAAATGCGGATGTGGTGAAATTGATAATGACGGTCAGATGATATCCGGGGACCACAGACCTGAAATTTCCTGACATAGACTACGCTTTATACGCGAAGGATAGTTGTCAGGTAGATTGAATGTTGAACAGTCCTTGTGGACAACGGTATTTACAAAGAAAACATGCACTAATTCGCAAGCGTTTTACTTATCAGATCTTAAATAACAAAAATTGAAAAATACATAACAGTTCTTCTAAACAGCTGGCAATGACTTCAGTTAGTTATGACTCATGAAAGAAGAGTTGATTTAGCCATTTTGGCAACAACAAAAAATGTGATTTTTGTATTTCAGTGTAAAAAAAATTAAGCATAGGCCTACCCTAAAGTTTAACTGTGCGAAATTTTATGCTGTTTAGGCTCATCTGACAGGTGCTGCCGACTCCTTTTTTAAATTTGCGTGCGCTTCAAACGTTCAGTGCATGTTAACTTTAATCGTCTGTTTTTTCAGTTTCAATTTGCATGTTACTTTGTCATATTCAAAATCTATCTTCTCCCATAAAAATAGAGATGCAAGTAGGACAATCTTTTCACAATGTGTGTTATAACATTACTAAACAGATTTTCTGTATAGGCCTTAGTAAATTAAAAATATAGTTTGTATTATCAACGTCAGTTTTTTAACTTTTCGTTTCTCGGGGTAAAATATTTATTAAAAAAAAACAAAATATAAATACCATCAAAAATCCTCAATAAATTTTTAGAACAAGCATAACAAAATCGCACATAAACAATTTAGGTTCGCGTTTTTAAAGATAGATTTCAAATTTTATTTTAAAAAAGTATATTGAATTAACTAATATCTCAAAAACAAATTGAACGTGGCCCTAAGAACGTAAGTTAGTTTGAAAGATTCAACAACGATCACTTGGCCTATATGTATATTGAAAAGAGAAAAAGTTCATCAACTATAAATTACAGTAGAAAAAAAAGTTATGTGTTGATTGCAAATGCAAAAGACATGAAATACTGCAGGGGTTCTGAAGGTAAATCCATACTGGCATTACCGACTTAAGTTTGTAATACAATTTGCAAATAAAACTACGATTGTATTATATTATACCAGCGTTTTCAACCTATGGTCCGCGGACCACCAGTGGTGCAGATGGTCCGCAGACATAATTTAAAAATATCATAAAGCAAGTAAAGAAGTAAAAATTTTTCACATAAAATGGACACTAAGATGTCAAAGCTTTTAAAATCTTCGAAAATACAGGTCCTATTGCAAGTTTCCTTACTTTTGCAGTTACGAACCACAGTTTGAAACTCCTGATACACGGACGTCTATGGTTCCCTCTTTCATTCAAAACTCTGAAAAATAAGACTTTGTCGCAATTTGTTATTAGAGGCGCTCTCTTAACAAGGGTTTTATTGTTGGAGGTGCCCGAGTGTCTGATACCCGTAAACCTGTGTTATAATTCCTAATTATATTATCAAATTGGTAATAAATATTAAAGTCCGTTCAAAATATAATTTTACTGTCAATAGTTTACTTAAAATTCAATAACTGTGTTTCCGTCGAATTAAAAAAATGTACTTAGAATTATTTCGTTATAATGACCTATAATTAATACCCCAAATATTAAGAATTTAGGCCTACATATAGCCTACTTTTAAAAATTGGATGTAAAATTAGGGGTCCATAAAAAATTTAGACATTTTAGAGATCCTTGGGTTCATAAAGGTTGAGAAACGCTGTATTATACAATTCATAGGCCTATGAAGTGTGTTCAGCGTTTTAGAATTAACGCACAATTTGTCTTTTTAAACGGATGAAAGATTCAGGAGTACCAAAGAAACTACCAGACGCAGATTGTAGGATTGGGGGACATTCGGTCAGCATGCCGACACCCACGGCCGTTAATGATGGTTTTCGTGACCGATTTAGAGTACAGGAGACTGAAATAATAAACAGTGGCAATCTAAGCGACTTTTTAACGCTTATTATAGTTTAACATATTTAAATTGGATTTCCAGTTGCATCTAAATCAATTATAATGATTGTCATTAGGGTACATGCCGAAGTGCATAAAATAATACACTAATAAGCTAAGCAGAAAATAGCAGGCATAACCTTTAAGTTTTTATATGCAAATTTATTTTAATTGAAGTTCTTATATAAAAGGTGAGATAAATAATAGGCTACTATTAGTAGGTTGCTGTTTACGTTATACTATTTTAATAAAAAACTTTTCACATTTTTTAATGGGAAAATTATAGCAACCTTTTGTTTCTTTTTTGAACTTGCATAACATAATTCGAGTAAACGAGCATTATTATTTCCTTTAACACTAGCAAAGGTTTTTTTTTCAATATCCAATAACGCATTATATACTCTGAAAACGCCCAGAACTGCAATAAGGATCTTAAGCGCGAAAGCGATCTTTTCTTGGCATTGACGCGTATGGGAAGCAATAAATTTATAGGTTACATTTTGTTTCCCCAGAGCCAACTTTATTGTCTTACCGAATTGGTCTTTGATGTCCAGTTTCTTTTATGTGCAAAGTATGTAATAGGCTTAGTTCAGATCTCGCTACATTTCGACTTGGACTTAACCTTGAACCCTGCCATTATTTCAAGACAATTCGTGGATTCGAGAGGAATTTACGAAAGGAGAAACATACAGAGTTTCAGAGCAATCCTTGAAATTGACCAAAAGACTTTCTGGTAGTTCGCTTCTACCCTTGCACCCCACCCTTTCTCCAATTTCCGTCCCATTGTCCAGTAGGATCGAAGGGATTTTCCCGGAGGGACTAGTCGAGAATGTAGAAAAAGAACAAGGAGTAGAGGAAGAAATAAGAAGAACGAATTGTATTAAAAAGTTTCACAAGGAGCACCTCGTACTTTCTTCTTCCCAAGAAAGGCGATGACAGAGAAGGGATACCACTTAAGTGAAATGGATACGACAGTCTTCGATTTTAGTCAATAAGATTTGTATAATTAATTAATAATCACATTTCTACTTAATTTCAAAATAGTACAAAAACTCAGCATAAGAATATAAAAAAAATATATTATGAGGTAGTAAAGTTCTACGCATATGTAAATGTTAATTTAATCTTCAAATTTTCTCACAGACAAGATAATAATCTCGAACTTTCCTTATAATTAGTACAACTACAATATAAATTCTATCAATTTAAAAAATAAAATGTTTAAAGTTACTTGTCACTTGATAGTATATGCATTTTTGTATAACTCTCCCAATCACAAACTTTGCTCATTGGGGATAAAACTAATTCTCTAATCTAGTTATTACCAATTTAACCTAATGTGTAATCTAAATTGTAATTGGATTAACAGGAAAATAAATAATATATGATTGCCACTAGGTACCAGCAAATTTCTCTAATTTATATACTTATTTATCACCAGTCAGAATCTTGGTTTCATTCTAGAATATGTTAGAAGTATCCCTTGCAACAAGTTTACAATGACATGATAGAGACTATACAGTGTTGTTAAAAATCAAACTCTATAAAGTGAAATACTTGTGATGATATACTAGGTATTTAAACTGTTCAAGAATCTCCTCAGTCCTCGTATTATCCGAATTACTATAAATTAGTGATAATACTAAAAAATCCACACTTTTAAATGGAGTCAAGTATTTATAAAATAAGATTTTCCTTCCCCCGTAAGGTGCTTCTGTTGATCAACATTTCAAGTTAAAGGTTTCTTTTTATACCTAAGACGGTGAGGTTAAAGGTAATTGATAGCAGAAGTCGCAGCCATAAATTTATCATTTATCTTCGTCATATTATGATTGCAAATGGATATTCCATTAGGAATATATTCAATAATGGGAATGATCGACGATAGGGATTTTCCCCATAGATGATAATGTACAGTACAGTATCAGTTAAATCTCGGTCTATTTTATTAATTCCATATACACTATGATTCAGCTTCTTAGGTTTTAAAGTATAGTGGTTGCGGATATCCACAATAGGCGTACAGAGGCAAGTGAACTATTTCCAATATTCGATTAAGATGCTCTGAAATATCTCTGATAACATTCTAGAATCTCCACGGAAAATATAGGGGAGAAAATATTAACTTATTTCTACAATTTCACTTCCACTGTTACAGCTGAACATATTACATTATGCGAACCAATATGTATATTTATGGAAAGAAGACTCCAGATTGGGACGAGGATAAAGAAATATGAAGGGGTGGAACCGAGATGAATAAGCGAGAGTAGGTGTGGAGGGGAATATACGAGATAACTTGCAGGATGGACCGAGGCAAACAGATGAGAACAACGAGGGGTCTGGAAAATGAAAGAAAAGTGAAATATGACTAAAAGAAAGGGCGTTCTAGAGGGAAAATACAATGTCATGTGCTGCACTTGATGCAAGAAGGATTCAGTTCTCTTAAGATAATTATAATATCTAGAACGTGACGATTAACTTAATTATTCAAATGATTCAGAAAACCAAAACACAATGTAGCTTATTTATCTAGCTATTTAAAAAAATAAAAAAAATTCTTTACACAAGTCAGAGTGATAAAATATGCTGTAATGCTATGCGAACGTTTACTCATTACGAGGATAACTCAGTAAGTATCCGCACTTTTTGTTTAATTATTTATATGTTGGCTGTCCCGCTTTGTGCTCGCGCACATCAACATTTTCATTTGTCTCCGATAGTGGAATGTTTGACCGTTATGACTCCACTGTGTTTTGCGCTGTTGCACATTAACATGGCTGCACCGCTCAGCGTTTGCACCAAAAAAAGAACTGCGTGCAGTGATTAGTTTTTTGTCGTCAGAAGGTGTACAAGAAACCGAAATCCATCGAAGACTTTCGCACAATATGGGGCAACGTTTTACCACGGCGAAGCGTGCACAAATGGATTGAAAATTTCAAAAATGGTAAGACAAGTGTGAAGGATGAGGAAAGAACAGGAAGTCCATCCACATCCACTAGTGACGCCAACATTGAGCATGTGTATATCATGATTCAGACAAACCGAAGAGTGACTGTCGATGAAGTGCCAAACCATATGCAAATTACCATGGTTCTGCATATGGCATTATTCATAACAGGCTTGACTTTCATAAAATCTGTGCAAGGTGGGTCCCAAAACAGCTCACTCGACAGCACAAGCACAATCATGTGCCTATCTGCCAATGCTTACTGGACCGCCATTCTAACGAAGGTGAAGCGTTTTTGAAACGAATAGTCACTAGAGACGAAACGTGGATCCATCACTTTGAGTTTGAAAACAAACTTCTAAGCATGGAATGGAAACACCCTGCATCTCCAGTCAAAAAGAAACTCAATAGTAAACCCTCTACAGGAAAAGTGATGCTCACACTCTTCTGGGACTCAAAGGGGTCAATACTGCAACATAACTTGGAGAAGGGCTCAACAGTAAATAGTGCACGTTAAGTGAGATGTTGAACAACGAGCTAAAGCCTGCAATTCGAACCATACGTTGAGGCCTATTGTCGAAAGGAATTGTTTTGATGCATGACAATGCGCGCCCACATACTGCAGCCAACACTACTCTAACTATTACGAAACAGGATTTTGAGGTGTTAGATCATCTTGAATACAGCCTGCGCCAATATTTTATTTTTAATCAGTTTTTTAATCACTTGGCGCACGGAATTGATTAAAATAAATTTTGGAGAAGAAATCATTATGTAGGAGACTTTGTTCTTCCACTTGTTATATTGTAAACATATTATAGTCGGCCCTGAACTTGCCAATTGTTAACGCACTGTGTTGCTGTGTTGCTGTGTCAGCTAGTTTTGGTATAATGCAGTCAGCCACGAACTGACAAATTGTTGTCGCTTCTGTTACGTAATTTTCTATTGTTATTTGTGCTATAGGGAGACTTTGGTTCTCCCGAGATGGTGGAGTGTTTTCTGATTGTTAACTAGTCATGACGTAACAAAAGCTTGGTAATGTATAAAAGATCGAGGGCAATGGTGCCACGTTCTTACTCGTTCTTGGATTCTCTCGCTGGCTAGTTCTGATTCTCATTCTGACCCTCAGTCTATAAGGATCCTTCGGACAATGGACATCGACCGGCTACTCTTTGGTTCAGTGGGATATAACTTCAGTGTTGGTTAGGATCTTGTATTTGAGAGGTATGTACTTGTATTTGATATTTGTTATCGGGTTTTATGAAGTGTGCTAAGTTTGAATTAAGCCTTCCAGGCCTATACGTAAAATTGGCTAGGCAGTGTTTCCTATACTTGATTCGTCTTCATGCCTGTACGTCTTTGAGATTATTATGGCTTTAATTATGATCTCAATCGGTAGCCTTCAGCTTGTGTACCTCTGATTTTCTTGTGTAGTTTATTATTCCTGAACTTAGTGTCCATGTCCATTGCACGAGGAGAGTGAGCCTTCTTCAACCACAACTCCGTGGATGGAGAAGCTGTTTTTGGTTATTTCTATAATGTAAGCCAGTAGTGTTTATAATGTAAAATTTCATGTTAAATAGAATCGCAACTCATCGACTTGGATATTTATGATCACATTTGTTATTCCTAAAATGTTATATTTTTCTATCATGAAATTGTCTGTGTAACATCTTTGCAGGAACTAATACTTGATGAATTATGTTTTATTCAAAAGGGTTATTCTTAATTTTGAGTTTTATATAATGTATGTATTTTTGGCCTTCAGCCGATTTGTAAAATAAACCCTTTCTCTTTTAAAATGCTTCCACTTATGTTTTCTGACTAGTTTAGAGAACATATTAAATGCGAAAGGCATTGAAACTTGTTTCGAAGCCTTTCGTTAAATATGTTGCCTCTTTCTCCGGTCTTCCTTTTGTCACCCTTATTTAGATCCTCTGGGAATGGACCTGGTAGCGGTAGCAGAGAAAAGAAGTCCAGGTAAATATTCGACTTTGTGACTCGACCGGAGGGGTGGTGCAAGCTCCGATCTCGCCCCGTCAGATTTTGATATTTTTGGCCCACTTAAAGATGCCTTAAGAGACCGTGATTCACCACAGACCAAGAACTGAAGGAAGCGGTGCATACGTGGCTTGCTACTCAGCCGAAAAAATCTGAGGGCATCAGGAAGCATGCACCAAGTGCATTGAGAAGCAAGGGGACTATGTTGAAAAATGAGGTAATAGAAAGTTTTTATTGTTGTTGCAATACATTAAAAAAAGAGAGTGTGGATAGCTATTGACTTACCCTCATATATCCGATAGGCGAACTGGGATTTGGGTTGTCACTTTTCATATTTCACTTCTCGTGGTGTAAGTTTGTGACGTTCCACGAAGGTGATCAATGATTAAACTGGGTTCGATTCATTTCCCGAAAAACAATACAGTTCTAATGTCATTTGAATCTAATGTTTTCAACTCTCGTGTTCATGAAGAACAAGGAAAAACAGACTTTATGTTGAGTGAGATTTACGACTTAGTATTCCAATGTGACAAATGCCAAGGCAGATTCAATTAAAGAGAAACTATAACATTAAATAGTTTAACACGTATATTATTTATATTTTATGAATAGGATTTTAAGCATATAAAATACGTCTTCGAATGTTATAAATTATTCTTAAAAATCATTAATATAATATAGGCTTTACATATCTCAAGCAATATTTAGTAGCCTAAGTCGCTAAATTATGGGGAACCATCCAAAACGAAATCAATCTTTCAAAGGAGCCGCCGTTTTAGGCTATTACATTTACATTTGCTGCATCCCTCTTGATATTTATAGTTTTATTTGAAGGTGTTCTAATGTATCTACAACACCAATAGGCCTACTCAATATTTCGCTATATCAGATAAGGACTCGTTTAATGAGGGTCATTTTTTGTCAAAATTCAGTCAAGACTGGAGATTTACTAGCTTAAAAACGCTGAAATATAGCCTATAACTGTTAGTACTATGATTAATCAATAGTATTGTACTGATATTTGATGCGGAATGTGATATGTTAAATGGTATTTTAATATTTTATATTGAATTTTGATTATGGTGTGCCGATACTTTTTATTAATGACTTAGCATTTTCATTGCTCTCGTCCATAGAAGTGAAAAGATACAAATACACAGCCCAGAAGATGCGTTACAAAGAAACATACTGGAACAAGAATTTCTGTTTATTATTATTTATAGCACTGAAATTGATTATTTTAGGATGCGGATTATAACACGAAATTTGGTAAAGAAAATATTATTAAAAATACTATAAATAGTATGGAACTTAACACAGTGAAGTGAATCAATATTTTTTAATATGGGTTGATTAACACACTTGAACTTCACTTACCAAATGTTTAAGTGAAGTTCAAGTGTGTTAATCAACTCATATTAATAAAAAATACAATAGATTACTTTGACTGAATGATATGTTGCAATCCGCGAATGACAATTATCATTGGTAATTTCTTTTAAATGTCATAATATTTAAAAGTCTGATTTACTTTACATAAGTTAAATCATCGTTTCATTTAGTTAAGTACCGGTACTTCATATCTACTTGAAAAGTCACTCAAGAGTGGAAAAGGGCTAAGAGGAAGTGTCACAAAGAATACATTTAAGACACTAGACAAATATACGCACACGTTCTCTTCCACGTAAACTTCATCTTTTCCGTCCTGTTGTTTGGTTTTCAACCCCTACTATCACCGTGCCAGGCTTCATCCTATTGTTACGTCTCGGAGCACCATTATGCATTTCGAGACAATGCTGTTATTTTTAGTTTTCGCTACCACACCAGGAAATTACACGTAGAGCACGTTTCAATTTGTCAAATGTACTGACATTATTCTATACACACAGGGAATTTCTCGGGATTGACTCATCTGGAGCTGTGGTGTGCAGCGGAGAAGAAGATGTGATACGCGTTTCTAACTCGTGCCAGGTAGACTGAGGTAGCTACACTCTACACCAGCGTTTCTCAACCTATGGTCCGCGAAGACGGTGCAGATGGTCCGCAGACATAATTTAAAAATATCATAAAGTAAGTGGAAAGCAAAGAAGTAAATTTTTTTCACATATTACGTTATAATGACCTATAATTAATACCCCAAATATTAAGAATATAGGCTTTCTTTCAAAAATGGGACGTAAAATTAGGTGTCCGTACAATTTTTTAGACATTTCAGAGGTCCTCGGGTTCAAAAAGGTTGAGAAACACTGCTCTACACAGAACAGTCACAAGTTCAATGACATGTAAATGATTTATAAAAAAATTAATTACAACAGTTTAGTAAAAATTCCCCACGATGTCATAATAAATTTAGCTTCTTCTTCTTCTTCTATTCCGAGTTTTACCTCTGGTTCGTTTGAATGATCGCAGAATAATTCACGAACTTCCGGTCCTTTTTCAAAATTCTTCATATATCTTTACCATCATACTTATCATGTCGCTTTACACACTTGTTTTCCCATCACAACCTAAACATACGTCCAGAATATAGTAATGAACTTTCTATCCCTTTACACCGATCATCATCTAATTCATCATCTTTCACCGTATCAGATACTCGCATCTGAAATTCCATCCCACGAAATGTCAGAGGCTGTCAAGCGGTAGGAAAATTTAATAGAATAATCAATCAATTAATTAATTAAGGATAATGTCATTTAGATGTCTGTTTTAGTTCAACAACCCAGTTCCTTATATTTCCTTAGTATGTAATGTAGAAAATTATCAATGTAATTTAAGTTTTTTAGAAATTATATTTAGTTTTAGATAATTTAATTTCGTTTACTGTTTTAGTTCTAATCAGTAATTTTAATTATAGACCTAATTGTTTGATTGGTAGAGCTCTGCCAGGACAGATAGATATATAAATAAATAAATAAATAAATAAATAAAAGGTACGTTTAAGTGGCCCACATCGTCTGGGCCTTACAGGGCCTACATGAAATTTGGTGTCAAACCTAAAGGGTTATTCTGGCTACGATCATATGTGAAGTCCAAACCTGAAAGAGAGATGTAAAACATGAAGATGACAGAATGGAAGAAAGAAAGAAAGAGGAATTAATTAAAGAAAGAGACAGAAATAAATATAAAATAAAAAGCAAGGAAGGAAAGAAAAGAGAGAAAAATAAAAACTGAAAGTAAGAAATATGGAAGAAAGAAAGAAAGATTGTTAGAGGGATTAGGGAAATAAAAATGAATGATAAAACGCAGATAGAATAATGCACTGTATGATAAAGAAGCAAAAATACTTGACATTGTATACTATTATTATTGTTTGTTTCTTCCTGCTCACCGATGTGCATCAGCGGTCAATTCAGTGATCACTCATTGAAGGTCAAAAACCATTGAGTGCACTTGGAGTTTCAGGTATCCATCATGAACTGCCTGATGTATTTAGCATTGTACTGTAACATTACAAATTGCTACTCGATGCGTGAATGGCTGTTGAATGCTGGACTTCAATTACCATCACGTTTCACAGACAGAAATATGATATTATTAGAACAATGAGAAACGATGTGCTCACCCGGATGGATATATCAACATAGAGAGTTCGTAATATGCGAGAGTCATTTGCGTTACTGTGTAAACACACATGCGAACATCAATAAATTAATGATAGGATTGATTTTGATGGGTAAGTCAGCTTGAGATTTAACAATGTCATACGGGGATAGAACGTACCATTTTGATTCCTTCCCTGGCACACTATACAATAGGCCTACAGAGCAGTATGGGGGTGGTGCTTAAGTCAAGAGTATGAATTTTGAAACAAATTTCGATTTTCTCGTAAAACTAGAGTTTTGTCCTTTCTGGCTGTATCCTACTTAGATTATGAAGTGTCATATCTCATTCAAGTTTTAAAATCAGGATGATTCTAAAAGACTTCATGTTAGGAACATGACTGCTTAGTGTAAATACCGGTAGGTCAGTAAATAATAATGTAGGCATAATTTCAATAAAAATTGCAGGAATATTTGGAAATAATAGCCATAATAGTAATCCAGCTGCTAGTACTAAAGTTAAATATTGAGAGAAAGCTATGTAAATGTCCCCGCGCGTCAAGTTGTTGGAATTAAATTATTTTTGTGTGGCAAATATAATGTACAATATAATAATAAAGAGCTATTTGATAGCTAGCTGACTTCAATGACAGACATAGTTATTGTTTTATACAAATGATTGAGTTTGTCTATAAAATTGAAGGCCAGATTCTCAGAAATATCATAAGCACATTTTCTGCACAGTAACTAACGATAATTTCTATTCATGAACACTGTGCAACATGAAAATAGAAGATCTGCCTCAACGGGTAAGTGACGATCACTACAGGAAGATCCGTCTTATCGACGGCTGGCTAAGGGAAGGTCATTCTAATAAATTCCATCTCATCGACGGCCAGGTAAGACAATGCGTCAATAAATTCCAGATATGTGATCATCATGATATAGAAGTATTTCAGATCCTATTAGCCTGAACTTAATTCTAGTGTTACGAATTTAAGATATAGTTTTTATTTTGTGTGTAGTGCGGTAATACATTTAGGCTAACAACTAATAAGTTTTGGTAAAATAAATGGGCGCTTGTATTCAAATATGCATTGTAAGAATCTCTGTTAACATAAGGACAAGAAGACTGGGATGTAGTTACTTTGAACTAACATATTCCTGTGCTGTTGCAAAACAAAAAATCTTTAAAATTAGTGGAAGAAATAGGGAAACGAAGACAACTGTATTTTGTGGCTGGATTACATAATAAGAGTGCAAAATCATCATTTTTTTCCAACTCACTCTCCCTCGCCTAGCCCACTTGGTACCCTCTCAGCGAAAACAGTGATTCAGTAAAATCGCAATCTTCGTCTGAACGACCTATCAAGTATTATTTAGGGCCCTAAAAAACAAAACAAGTATTTCCAAAGGGCCGCAATACTTAACAGGTTAGTCCGCTGTATTATATGTTATCTCATTTTCACCTCTTGGCCACCCAGACAGACTAATTGCGCAAGCTTTTAGTCACTATTTCACATTAGTGACTTTGTACAAACACTTTACATACCACATAACATTTATAACGCGTTTAGAAAAAAATCACATAGAAAATGCTGCCACCATATATGTAGCACCACCATTAAAGCCACACGTTATGCAATTCACTTCCCTTTTTGAGTCATTTAACTTTCAACAGAAATATTTCTTTACAGATCGCTTAGTTTATGAGACATTTAGCATTACCAATTTAAGTAGTTTACTCTGGGCAAAGTAATAGATATGCAATATGGGGAATTTAAGGAACATAATCCGGATAAATGCTCGAGTTAATCGATAATATGCCATTTTTTCATAATTAATGATATACACTGTTCAAATATTTAAGAATGCCGCTCTCTTCTAAAAAACAAGAAATAGGCCTATATTAATGAAATAAACCACATCATGCAATTTCTTGACGAGAGAAATCTATCGAAAAATTTCAGCACTAGGCCTAGCATTCAGTTCACTTCAAGACTGAACACAGTAAGAAAGATAAGACAAAAGAAAAAAATAATTATGCAATTTTACTTGAAATTTAATTAACTTCCCCTTGAGAAATAAAGAAGAGAGGTAAGGGAAAAGTAGCCATTACACACCGATCCTGCAAGTGCTCTGGGGATGTTGCATGAGGGAGCCGGTTTTCAAAGTTACAGACTACAGGTGTAAGGCCAAGACCATGAAATTAAATGAGCACATTACACGTCTATAATTGCGTTATTTTCCTAGTTACTCTGTGTTTGTTTTCTGAGCCCTCCCTTTTCACCCTTCAAGCTACCCTATATTTCTCAGTCATACACCCCACATAACGATCCCTCCTTAACATCTTCATGTACCTGGATTCATAGTGAAGTCAGGAATTTGATAGTAGAATTATCCAATTTTTTTTCTTAAGATGACAATTCTCCATTCGAAAAAATGGCGCTAGCCGGCTTCCTAAAGAATATAAAAGAAAACACTTTCAAGTTTTTATTAGTACCAGATTGGTAGGCCTACTCTCCCTGAGATTGCAAGGTGGACGGGAAGATGTCTGTCCGTCCATCTCGAATACGCTTCATCAGATTTTCATGAAACTTGGTATGGAACATCCATGGAACGAAGCCTATTGATTTTGGTCCAAATCGGTTGATCATTGCCGGAGTAACGCCCAATTACGGGCAGAATTTCTGAAAATGTTACAAGGAATTCATGCCTAAAATGCAATTCAGTTCAAATGACAACAATATTGTTTGCAGTGTTCATACAAGTTTGGACGTTGCAATACACTGGGCTTTGAAAAACAACACTACCTAGCATGGCGTATGCAACTTTAAGATCTTTGTAGACTTTCTTGGAGATTTATAGTAGCTAAACGATAAGTAGATTGCAACAGCAGTAGCGGATTTTGAGAAATCTACAAGTTTGGCCCTATGATTTTTTGACGTATCTCTATCGGTTACACCTTAGATTGAGTTACATTTGTTTTATTATTTCAAGTAAATTTTGTATATTTTTATCATATTATGTACTTTTTTTTTACACACATAGGACAGATATAATATTAAAATTTAGTAGGAATATTGGTACATACAACATCCATAAGTGAGCAAAATTTGGTGTTTCTAGCTTCCCCATAAATATGGAAAAATTGGCTGGATAGCCGAGACGTCATTCACATCTACGGCAATCTAATCATCTACTTATCAACATTGCTTACTCACTTCCAGATGAGCTAGGAACTTGAAATTTGGCAAATTTATAGCTTTCAGCCTATAAACGATGTTAAAAATTCCAGAAAGTTCTAATTTTTTATTTTGCCCCTCCAAAATAAACTTCTAAATGTTTTGAATTTTTTTCACTGCGTATTTGTTTTGACAAAAATAAAGAAATAGGTCTATTGTTGACGTGAGGAATTTGCTGTAAATTCGTTCTGTTAATATTCTAGTTATTCCACATATTCCTTCACATACGCTTATAAAACTTTCTCAAGAAACCATGGCCTAAAACTCAATAGTTTCTTCTTTTTAATATTATGGCCTATTAACTCCCTCTGACACTTTGTTATATCAGTTTACGTGATTTTATTTTATATTGTTCTGACAGCCTAAAAAACTTAAGCAAATATTATTAAATCTAAAATATTATGTATTATTATTTGTCTTAAAGCAACCTTACAAGTTGAGAAAGACTAACCTAACGAAACTAATAAATAAATAAAACCGCTATATACTATTTTAGAATGGCTTCCAAGTACCAATAATTGTAATATTTACGTATATATGAGGGATTTTATAACACAATTGGGCATTACAATATATTTAAGACTGATTTTACGCATTGACATCTAACGACATCTAAAGTAAAGTGACTTCTTGTTATCAATGTCCCACGCATAGGCTACTGAGAGCACAATTACGACTGAGTTCTACTTCCCAAATTAAACATAAGGGAGCTGTGTTTGGACCAGCTTGGAAGGCTAAAGAAAGATGAGAAATTTGGAAGTGTGTTTAGAAGTGATAGGAGTACGAAGTGTTTAGTTCAGTTGTCTAAGTAACACTTCAAACAATTCGCATTATGCTATGAGAACTGTATGCCTTTAAACCCAGCTGAAATTACAGGCATTGTAGTTAAACCTTTAGAAGTATGCTAAAGTGAGGCGACTACAACAACATCCTTACCACAACATCGCTGGCAGGAAACCTTCAAAGAACATAGCTCTGACCATTATGGTCCTTATTTAAATGTCTTTGACATACTCTTATTTACATATCAAGCGTCTCATTTTCTTATAGTAACATGGTCTCCAGGAGGTCTTAGGACAGAAGAGATAGGCGGTCTTAATTGTCATGGCTCTGAACTTTCCCTTAGAGTGAAGATCTAGTAAATTCGTTTGCCAAAATATGTCTTCCTGAGAAAGTTGAGACAATAAATAGTCGAAAATAGCATACAGTACACTATAGTCTAACGGTAACAACATCTATATTATATTTTCCAATGTTCGGTGTCCCGAGGCAATTTGATTGGCTTTCGAGGACATAGGTTAACATTCATTATGACAGAAGGCTATAGTTACTGCTATGACTCGAAATTATGTCAGTATATCTTTATAATGTATAATGTAAATTATATTAGTACATCTTTATATGTAATGTCCGAATTAAATGTATACAACTTAAAAAGTAAGTCTATGACAATGTACTAATATTAGTGAAAATTAAAGTATTCTGTTAAGAAATCATGACCTTAAAGAAGGTTTTGTATACAGTCCTTTAAAATGCAGGTAATGAAATGTTGTTCATTCGTGGAGAAGACTATTGTACAATTTAACGCTATCGTTACAAAACTATTTTGTGTTATACTATATTATTTGCCAAGCTGTCACCCGAAACTCCATGGAATTAGGCAGGAAAAGATGTTTCCTAATTCAGATAATGTTTTTGTTTACAACAGTGCTTTTATAAATTTTTGTGAAAATGTACTTATTAATTGCATACTTAAGTGATGTGTCTCTACTGTTGTTCGATTTCTTCAAACGAAATCAATGGCATGACTTCCCTACAGATATGCATTCGATTACGAGTACACGTTTGCTGTTCTATAAAAGAAAGATTTATGTAATGTATACTAATTTTTAAGAGAAATGTAAATAAAATATTTTATGCCAACAAAAAACGATATCATTCGTGTGTACTGTAGCTGAGTAAACACACTACGGTACATCCCATAGTGGAAAATCATATCAACTTTATGAATCTAGCTAAATTTTAGCTAACGCGGATTGCTGTATTTATTATAATATAATATCATTTTAGCTAATGCGAATTGCTAGTAATTATAATAATATAATTTAATTACGCATTAAGGCTTTATGTTTGTAGACCTATATAACTTATTTTATGTAAACCTATGCTTAAGTCACAATTCTGTTTTCGTTAACCTCTCAAGAAATGAATTTGTAACAAACCATTAAATTTTATACGTAAAACCCTTTATAAATTTACTTGGTATTCTCGTCAACCTGAGTGAAATAGTCACTAGTTTAAAGCACTGGTGTTCGTCCCCTTGCTCGCGTATACGATCCCGGCTCAAGATGGTGGCAATTGTGTAAGCATAAGCGGGAGTCATGTATGTAGATTTACATGCATGTAAGAGAACTTTTGCTGAACAAAATCTGGCACAGCGGCAATTGGTTCAGACCTTCTGTAGAGTTCCGAAAGCAAGTTCTATGGTAACAGCGCAAAATAACAGAAACAAGCTGAGCACGAATAAGACATTAAACGAATAAATCATCTCGCGGTGCCAATTTAATACCTTATGCTCAATATTGCCATTTTAAGCGAAGCTATCTAGCTAGAAAGAAATGAACTGATAGTCTGATACTAGCGCTAACATGTGGAGTCACAGTACAGGCCCTGCCTCTTTATGTGGCATTGGCCATACAAATATATTTCATTAAATAACCGCAAAAAATCATACAAAAACAATTCCTGTTCTCATAAGAACGGATACAAACTGATACGGAGAATTTTAGGTTAAATAAATATACATTTTATCACCAAAAAGATGTACTTAATTGAACAAACGTAGTCTACCGTTCAACGCTGCATATTTATCCTAGGTTATGCAATTAATTCAGCTGCACTACAAACCGGAAGGTCACAGGTTCGATCCCCGATGAGGTCATTGGAGATTTTCAATTGGCTTAATCCTTCTGGTGGCACTATGACCCTGGGGTTGACTCAACCTCTAACAGAAATGAGTACCAGGAGCAATCCTGGGAGTAAAGGCGGCCGGTGCGTAAAGCTGACAACCTTACCACCTTCACGAGTCGAATGTCTAAACTCTGGGAGCCTCAAACTCCTGGAACCCTCTGGGCCTCCATGGCCTGTATAGGGAACACTATGTAATTAATTTACATATTGAGTCTGCTCTTAAACTGAGTACGTTGCTCTTCCAGACCTTACACCATGTAAGTAATGGGAATGGGGGATGTAGAAAAGATCTGCAGAAAGTCATAAAATGTAATTCCTTATGAAAGAAATTTTCTCGAGGTATGGTAAATTGCAATCAGTTATAATTTGGAGTCAGATTTTTTTGGTGAAATAAAATGGCTTATTTCGGTGTTAACTTCCTTAAATTTAGTGGGATATTTGGCGAAATAAATTATTTTATATTCTTCTACGTGTTGATATTGAAAAACGTTATTCCTTTATGTAGGCCTACATTAATATTCAAATAAAGCGGTGAGGAAATACAATTAAATTATAAAACATTACTTGGCAATGAAAATAAGTTTTAGCTTCAGTGTTGAAAGATAAAACACAATTAAATGCAATATGCCTAGTAGAGACATTAGCTTCTAGATTATACAGTATATTGTATTTTTGATATTTCGATTTTCGTTTTAAACAAAATTCTATTGTTTGAATCACTTAGTTCATGTGGCAACCTCTAATGAGGAAGTTTTAAAATTGAAAATAACCATTTGAAAACAGAAGTGTCAACCACATTCCATAAAACATGGAATCTGTTGAATTCCGCATACCAACTACTGCTTAAATCGATCGTACTGTATAACTTCTCGGCAGTCATAGAGACAGCACAAAAGAAGTGCATGCTACTAAGAGAATGAAAACGAGATTTCAACCACTAACAATTACAAAATCGTATTTTCGTAAACATTTCTTAATATTAGTCTTGGAGGGGGCATATTTCGCATTTACTCGTACTTACAATTCCTGAAATCCTACAAGTTTCGCGATATTTCGTCGACATAATGTGCTTCATCGTTACAATTAGCTGTTTTGTAAAATTTCGTTCTTACAACTGGCACCAAAGAATACGATCTCTAAAAGTCTGGCCGTTCTAAGGAGACCTGATGCAAAAAAAAAAAAAAAAAAAAAAAAAAGTACATCTCTCTCACTCAAGCACATTACTTCGTATGACTTAAGAGTGAGACGGACATACCAGTTTCAGTTTACTTCAGGTTTCTTTCTTAGCGTGTATCGGGTTTATAGTTATCAACAGCATTTTGGCTAAGAATGCTTGAATTCTCAGAAGATCTGAGTTACAGAAATATAGTTTTTTATGATTGGGAGAAAAGATTTGAAAAGGACGACTTGATAAACATTTACAATTTTTAATTCGCTATTAGACCTAGGCCTACATTAAAAACTTCCGTTTCTGTGCCAGGTATCTGAACTGTCATATTACATGAAAATATTTTTTGGTAATGGGATAATCCTTATTCGTGTAGTATACGTAAGCATGAGCGTTTTTCAATAGATGATTTATAAGCCTACAGATAAGTTGAAAATGGTGAGATCTATTTGTTTGTAACTGTCCTGTTAAAAAAATTAAATAAATAATAAAAGTCATAAATAAGACCCTTAAAATAAGGTAATATTTCAAATACGGCAAACGATATCTCAACCTCAAAACGCTTGTCTTTGCAGCTAAGATCGTTTCATATAAATTTGCAATAAAGTATTAAATCATTTGTCCATAGTTATTGGATCTATAAAAGGAATAATCACTATAATTATGTTCTATTTTATTACAAACTAAACAAATGAATAATGTTGTTCAAAATATACGATTCTAATTATTAATTATTAATAAGAAAAATATGTAACATTTATTGACTTCATTCTCACTCGTCGAGTAATTTTCGCTGCTTCTGTTTTTATTTCTTTAATATACAAATCTAATATTTCCCCAAAAAAAAGCTTTAGAAAAATAAAGGCATAGGAAAGAATCAATTTATCATAACGTATACTGTTTGGTTGGTATTCAATAGATTCACAAGGTAGTTTTAAAATAAAATTAAAAATTACTGGATTATCCAGACGCTTAATAAATATAGCCATGGATTAATGAGCAAGTGATATTTTAAATAATATTTTCTACTTTAGCTACTTTTAAAAATACGGACGAAATTTGTAACGTTCATGTTAAGACCACTAGTAAAAGCATAACCTATTTTACTCAGCCCCCTCGGAGTAAGCACCAGAAGCCATTTCTGCAGTCCGTTACTTCAGCAGACGGGAAATCGACGTGTCTTTTACGATTTATGGTGGCGTTACCGGCGACTTTGAGACCCCCTGCAAACAGAAGGCATCGAAGTAAAAAGAAGAGGAAAAAAAGTTTCAAACCACAGCAAGAAGCGTCAGAGATCCTGACTGACGATCTCAAGCAAAGGATTGCTTACAAACAACAACTAAAAAGAGTCGATGCTGTACTTTATCCTAACCCTCTCCATTTGTGGACCGTGTTTATCATAGTTATTGCTCTTAGTCGGCAATAAATTTGCATATGAAGATATAGTAGACTTCGCGTTGAGGGGTGGAATTTTGGGAAGTAGGTGTTGAATACTACTAGGATAGTTCACTCATGGGGTGAATAAATGACCTAACCCCCCTTGGCGACTGCCTGTTCTGTAACAAGGGCTGAGGTGTGATTTAGTGTGCAGAATCATAGTCAAATACACTTCCCGCACGTGGAACTGAAATCAGGTCCATGTTTATGGCACTAATTACATAACCTAATTCATAGTACTCAGCATGTGTCCATGTAAGATGCTAGCTCAAAAATTTAACATGGCCGTTATAACTACGGTACTTCTTAAAACGTCCACGAATATACACAACATAAAATTTACTTTATAATATAGCTTAATAAGATTAATCTGTACGGGAGGAGTGTTGTATACTTTATGGAAAAGTTGCAGTTTTAAGTTTTATAGTCCATCCTGGTACTCGAAAACTTATTTCGCGAACTTGCCGTACAGTAGGATCCCGATTATCTAAGCCTTGATTAACCGAATATCCTTATTATTCCAGATATATAGTAATTAATTATCTGGTAGTTATGTCTCGGATGTATCTAAAATTATTTTCAAAAACGTTTTACGAGATACAGTACGTTTTAGAAACGCAATGTTTTTGAAGACTTGTTTAATTGAGGGGTCAGCACAACAGTAGTCTAAGTAACTTTTCAGAGTTTAGAGGAAAAGCAAGTTAAAGTTTTACACGTGTGGTTTTTCATACAATTTGAAAAATCCAGTTTGGTTTGGTTAGGTCATATGGTATACTGTTCAATACGATAAGATATTATATTATCATTTTTATAAGACCCGCACTAAGACACTTTTTCTCGGTTAGATCACTGTTGCACACGTTCTTATTTCTACTTTAGAACTATTCTTTTACTTATTATGAACTACTTGAGACATGATCCCTCTTCGGAAGAACATAATCTGAGTGTGTACGAAAACAGGTCCAAATATTTTCCTAATCACCCTAAGCACCCTAAAAATGACGAGCTTTATAACATCTACTCTCCCCCGAATATAGTAAGGCTAATAATTAAATAACGGAGGATGAAATCGGCTGGCCATGCGGCACGCGCGGAAGAGGAAAGACATCTCAAACATATTGACTGAGAGAAAAGGGAAAAAGACCACTTGAAGGACAGTATTAGGATAGATTTAAGGGAAGTAGGATTTGTTAGGGTTGGTTGGAAGGAGTTAGCACAGAATAGGGTTGAATGGCGGGCTCATGTAAGCGCGGCAATGAACCTCCGGGTTCCATAAAGTACCTGTAGCTAGCTTAGAAATTGTCTATTGCTATTGAGTATGTTAATAAGTAAGTAAGTTATTATGAAGCACTATTTAATAGCAACAGTTGCAAATTATTATTTTTTTCATAAGTTCTAATGATAGCTCAGTTCTACACATAATATAATAATAAAATAATTTCGGTGTTTAAGTATTAAACTAACGAAAATCACATTTTACGCTATTTTAGCACTGAAAAACTAGTTACCAAATTTGTTTACTATAGGCCTACTCTAAGTAAGACATGCCAACTTAAACAAGAAATCCTTACCTAAGTTATATTACTTATTACTATTTATAAGAAAAGTTAAATAACACATGGAACAATAGAAATATTAGGCCTACATTTACAAGTTCAGTATTATTATTAAATGAAATAATAAAATATTTGACAAAATAGAGCTTAAATTACTTAAAAGAATTTTAGATTATGATTTCGGGATAGGTCCGGAACCCTTGGACCCCGCTTCCCTACGCCACTGTCTCTTATGATTCAAGTTCCATAGCTTTTTATCCGTGGAGGGACGATTACAGCTTCATCAAGAAATGTCTGTTTGTTACAATGACTTTTTTTTTTAGACAAATCCTGAAAGTTCTCCAAGTAGCTTGAAATCTATAAATTAGGGTACATTCTGAGGTTTGGTATGCATATACTTGTTTCATCACCAGGCTTTAAAACTTAGTGCCAGAACCCACAGAGGGAGTTGATCCGGTTACCAACAACCTGAGTATAGGGGGTGGAGGGTGATTGCGTAGGCTGATAAGACAGTCATTGATAGTAGTACGGTGCCTCTCAAATTGGTCAACAGTGTACCTTGTCATTGTGCGTGTTTAAATTTATAATACGTGTTCGGCATGCCGAAAGTAAAGTGTTCTAAAACGCAAACATATATTGAAACATTTGGGAGGGACTATTATACACAAACAGGAGAAAGTATCGTTTTGCATGCTTGTAATGTGAGTTTAGATAATGAGAAGTTATTTTGTGGTCTTCCTATATCTGTATTCCGGTTTGTTTACTATCACGTGAACTAGCATATGGTAGCCAAGGCATACGCCGAGCAAATCTGTACAGTACGGTTGCTGTTAACATATTCGATCGGGCACTAAGTTATAAAGCCTGTTCATCACACAGGAGTGGGTTATATTAAATAACCCAAATATAAATGCATACTTAAGTTATTATGGGTTACAGGTCAGTTCTTAATATATGCAAATAATGACTACTACTTGTAGTCTGTTTATGAACTTTGCTGCAGTGAAGGAAGTTAGAAAGATAGAGGAACCCCACAAGTACGCAGTAATGATGTGCCACGCCACTGTATCGGGTAAATAACCATATAACTACAGGCTGCAGTAGCTTACGATAATGTAACTTACATGTGAGTGCGTGCTATAGCGTAAAGGTCAGTCCGTCTGCAGACATACTTCGGATTTCCGCTGGAGCTAGTCCAGAATTGGCTTCACGCAGTTTACAAGTGTTAGTATCAACAATATATAAACACATAAATTTATTTCTAAAACTAGTATAGAAAATTTTGGCAGAGAAAACGCTCCTATTGTGGAGAAAATATTAACCCGTTTCTTTTCCTTTGTTTTGAGTTTCTTTAGTTTCTTTTTTCAAAGGCTGGCGAGCGTAAGAAATATGTTATATGATGTTTACTGGTGTGCATCGGCGGAGACTACTTTATGTGAATGATAGCGCAATTTCAAGAATATTATTCTCTACCATTACAAATAAATATCTACAGTTCTTTCCTGTCCATAAAGAAAACTGTTACAGCGCTTCGCAGTGAGCAACGAGGAAAGTAGATTTAAGAGCAAAGTAAAGAAAATTCTGGCATTTTTCTTTCAGTTCATGCCACATAATAATGCTGGAGTTCATCGAGTGTCATTATAAAATTATTTAGGAGGATCTACTGAACTTTATTTTGGTAACAAAGGAAATATATTTAAGAACATAGTAATCAAATTCTATTGGTAAGTTTCTTTCAATTCCAGCCATATGATAATGCTGTAATCTTTATAATAAATATTTATGACGAAAGTGGTAAAAAGAGGGATTTTACCATTTCGATCATACACTATTTTTTAGACAGCCGTTAAAACTCGTGAGATAATAATGAATATTATATATCTTAATATTTAATTCAGCTTTATTTGTACTTGTTTGAATTTCAAGGTTATAATCAGGAGTCACGTTAGGCTTATCTGTGTATATCAATAGGCCATATTCATGTACCTATTGACACTCCACTTTTTTCTATTGTTGATGTGTTTAAGGCGTGTGTTAATTTCAACTGAGAGTAAATTTTTCATGAACATGATACAGGATGAAATAGCGGATATAAGCCTTAGTAAGTAAATAAGTTATCCAATTCGGCATTTCGACAGAACTTGGTTTCATTTTAAAGTATGAGGTAAGAAAGATTGGATATGCAATCAGTTGCATGTTATTCATGCTTCGCAGTTAACGAATCTATCGATCAACTCGTAATCTCACGTGGGATTAACTATGATAATCCATGTCTTCATGGCGTGTAATCGTGTTATTAGGCCTATTCCATCTAATTATTTAAATCGTCAGTATTAATAAAAATTCGGATTAAACAATTTCAAAATGAAGGACGTTGTCATCACGTCCCTGTGAGGGGGACCTGTATTTCTGTATCGCCATAATTTATATAATCGCTCTGTATAAAAGGCAATGTTCGTACGTGTATCTGTTATACATTTAGGCCTATGCGTTTTTTTTCCAAAACGAACCGCGCTGTCCGGAAAAGGTTTAAAGATATATAATTCTCGATGTCACCAGTAGAAAGAAAGTTAGGGCCTAATTTCTGAAAATATTACATTGAATGCTCAAATGCAATTCAGTTCTCATGGCAACAATATTGTTTGCAGTATTCACATAGGGCTTTGGAAGTTGCAATGCACTGGGCTACAGTTTGAAATCCACGTAAATAAATATCAGGTGTGATGCATCAGACTTTCTCGATCCTGGGCATGGACATTATCATTTTCTCACATCACATTTTCTTTTAGAATAAGAGGTGATGTTGCGGGGGAGAGCGTTTACAAGTTGTCCAGCCTGAGTTTGTGCCAACGATGGGTAGCGAGTATGCTATGTCAGAGAGAAGTCGGTAACAAAAATCCTATCAACTGAAAAGTTATTCATCGCTGTAGGCTTTGTATCAGTTGACAAATAGGGATGTTTACTGTAAGCGTTAATCATGCAAAAAGAGATACAACAGGATGGAACATTTTTATTCCTATGTGCGCAGTAAATTATTGTGTCGAGATTTTTGGGCAAGAATATGTGAAAGTGATATTGATTTTCTTTTGATTTTAGAACCCGAAATGGTTATATGGCAACATGAAAGTGGGAAATTAAATATCCCACAAAGACATTAAAATGTTGTGTGACTTGAACTTCTGTTTCTTCTTATTTCAACCCCTACCAGGCGAGGCGTGTGAAAGCAATGGTTGCAAAATTCTAAATTCTATATGAATCATAAAGGCCAAATTTCGAGTTTTCTGGATTGCACACAAAATGCTTAATCCGGGCGACGACGGGCCTTTTAAGCTAGTAAATAATAAAAATAACCAATAATTTTATTCTTCGTCACCTTAAAGAACTGTGTTTCAACTGTTTGATTTTTCGACCTCGCCCTTGCTTTCTTTGTTTTTGTCATTCATATTCACTGGTCTACACTATTTCTTAATTAAAACTTTTTTAAAATTCAGATTCTGTGTTACCTCTGTCTGCTCTGTCAATAGTTGACAGCCCGGATATACGGAGATCCGTTAATGTATTATGTCTTCATAATTTTCAGCAATAAGAAATTAATAATTAGTTAATACTTCAATCGATAAACCGCCTATCCTTCGCGGTGAATACTAAGGTTTACTAAGGAATAAGGCAAACTTTTCAAAGTTAATAAGACCTAAGATATGTATCAGAATAATTCCAAATTTCTATATGAAATTTTATCGGGTTATATTGGTTTTGCGGAAGACTGTAATCTTGCATTATAGCGGATAGCTTCTGAAATATCTGCCTTAGGGGGATTGGCGAAACATAACATCGGAGATTAGAATAGAAAAGTGTACCAAGAATGTAATACAATTTTGAAGTTTGTGTATAAACTTAAAAGGACGGAATGTTAAGGGGTCTTATCAATTATTTGGCGTAATGCCTGTGGTGTACAAGGCCGTTGCATTCTTTATAACAATAGCAGTAGCTTGGTAGTATGTTTGGGGACTCCATTTGAGAATTCTCCTTCCTCATCTAGCAGCAAGATCAGTAGCAACTGCCTCAGGGGACCGAATCCTAGACTTCTTCCTGCTTCTACGTAATATCAAGTGCAGATGCTGAAACTAACCCCTACCACTGCTGCCACTACACCCAGTTCATTTCAACCCACTAACCCACCCCTCCCGAATCCAACCGAACACCCCCCAGAGGCGGAATTCTCCCAGCACACAGATATTAAATGTCAAGATCTAGTCTAACTCTGCTCCTCCTGAGCCAGATATTAAAAAAAGCAAGAATCGATTATATCTTTTGTTGCAAGTTTATTGGGAAGCAAATAATATCCTGCAGTGTACCCAGCGGAAAAAAAAGAAAGAAATATGAAGGAAGAGAAATGGAATAAAGCGAGTATTGTCCTTTGCGAGAAAGAAAGGAAACGCAGTCTGAGAAACTGAACTTTGATTTTGTAACTTCTCAGCTCCCGAGTTAATGAAAGGTACCGGCGAAGTAATTTTTTTATAGGATGAAAAAGATAAATTATATAGGAATTGAGGAGTTATTACGTACAAGGGGCGTATGTCAGAAAACCATGTTTTGAGAAAATCACAATAGTAATGTTTACAGGTCATTGAAAACTTTTGTTAATGATTTATTTTTTAAATATATAATAAAGATGGCAATAGCACTAATAGCAATAACAATAGCATTAACGGAATGAAACCCTTTACAATGGGTGTAAGTGTTGTTTTATCCAGTAAATATGTATTATAAAATATGTTCTTAAACGCCCTTTTTACATTTGTGTCTGATGTGAATATGTTATATGATGTTCATAGTAAAATTATGTGACTGTGCATGAATAAAGCAGCCTACACGTAAACGTAATGGACTAATGAAACAAAAGTACGTCGGTATCCAATGGGTGTATTGGTAAGCAAGTTAGGCCCGCATTACCAATTGGAACACCGTGAAAAAACCCAGATATGAGCTATAGTAAACCTGAAACCAGTATGTAGCCTACCTGTTAAAAATAATCAATACACCGCCACCATATAATGATCATATTACGTGATTAGGTTTACCAATAGTCTATTGTAATAATTCATTCGTGTGCATCTGTTTTTATTGGTTGGTGATGTCTTCTTTACCGATATTCCATTTAAAAGATTATAATATTGAGTGACATAGCAGAGATGAGTGATGGAAAGTAAACAAGTCCTACTAGTCCGGCGTTTTACTTTGCGAATGAAGAAGCCATGAAAAATCCAAGTCAAATTGGCTGGCCATAAATTTTAAGATTTGAACCGAGGAGTTCTTACCTCTGTGACCTCACTCGGATTGGTTTTATTGTGTTCTTTACGACTCAGGTATACTGCATTTCACATATCTAATATATAAAATCGAAAGTGTAAGTGGTATGTATGTTCCTTATAGGCCTACAAATCTACATTTCTTGAGCAATTTTTACGAAATTTGGCACACATACCCAGTTCACCCCGGAAAGTAACGCCTGTCAACATTAAAATTAAAACAAAATTAACCCTTCCCTTGAAAAATTATATAATTTCTGAAAATATTACAAAGGATTCATCAAATGCAAATCAAATTGCATGTACAGTTCTCATGCCAACAGTGTGCTGTTTACAGCTTTCACATGTAGTTTTGAAAGTGAATGATACTGAGCTTTGACAAATTAGAGAAGCTATCGATATAATTCATTGGTGTAAATAAATAACGAAGAATGAAATCCATGAATATAATGCACAAAGCGATGCAGTCACATAACTTTCTCTACCTTGGACATGGAGAATATAGTTTTTTCACTTCACATTTTGATTATTTGAGGTCGTATGGCGAAGACAGTGTAGTATATCTAGTTGTCTCAGCCTGAGTGTGTGCCAACGAGTAGGTCTATGTTATATCAGAAGTTGGTAAAAAATTCGATCCACTGATACGTTATTCATAGCTGTAGGCTTTGTATTAGTTGAGAAATGTGGATGTTTATCACAAGCCTTTAAGTATGTAAATGGATATAAAATAGGATGAAACATTTTAGTCCTATGCGCGCAATAAATTGAAAGTGATATTGAATTTCATTTTAATTCAGCCCCTAAACGGTTGTATAATAACACAAAAGTGAGAAATAAAATATTCCGTAAAGGCAGCACATTTTTGTGTTAGCGGAATTTTTGTTTATTCATATTTCAGCCCCTCTAAGGCATGGTGTGTAGAAGCAATGGGATGCAAAATTCTAAATCCTCTATGAGCCATAATGCTCTATCAAGCGTTCTCTGATACCTACATACCTACATAAATACCTAGAGTTTCAAAGTCAGAGGTCCTTCATAAGATAATTTCGAATTACAAAATATAAAACCCGGACGACGCTGGACCTTTTAAGCTAGTCTAATATAATATTTTAACTCGTGTTTCCCTGTACACCCAATGCCACCTATTAACACGGCCGTATTAAATTGTGAAATTAATTGAAGGTGGTCTTCATTTATTTACGACTCGCAGCGACCTGATTCTTTTTACATAGGTGGACAGAAGTGAACCATGAATGCATGACTATATAGGAAAACATTTTTGTCTCCTATAATATTTTCATGTATTGTCCAACAGAGACAATAATATGTGGTTCACTAAGCATATTAAATCCATATTGAATGATTCACCATACGGGTTTTTTTGCGCTACTGAACTCGAATCTGAGGTAAACTTTTCCCTGGGCGGCGCACTATAATAGTGAAATGCAAATCGAAGCCGGGTTTTTAGTTTTTTTAATTATCAATCGTTATAATGAAATTGTTTAGGCATGATTTGGGTAAGATTAATGAATCTATGGTTCATTTTAATCGTTTCATTTCGAATCTGTATCCCATAGCCTACATGCCAGCACAAGACTAGTTCTGTTCGTTTAATTAATTATATTTACTACGTAAAAAAAATAAAGAATAAAATTACGTCATTCCCGTAGGCCTAATTTATGTAAAAACAATGTCATTGTTAATTAATAAATATTTTACTTATTTTTATGTTAAATAAATAATTTAAATCAAGCATTTAGCAGTTGAGTAAATAATCGCGGTCGAAGCCGCGGGCACCTGCTAGTCAACATTTTAATTGATGTTCTGATATTCTGCATTTAAGTAATATTTTTTTTAAATTTTACCTATTAATGTCATAAAGAAATGTGTTATGACAAAAAATGTTCACTTCATCTTCCTCTGCAACTTTACTGTGCTAAGTTTTCATGTATAGCCTGCTCTAATTAAGATAATCTAGAAAAATAAAAAGTGGACACGAGTAAAGTAGGTTATTCCTTAAGTCATTTTTTACAGTAAACCAACGCAGTCATTTTATTATCCAGAAATAGATGTTACGAAATTTACATTTTTATTAAAATAGTTGAAACCATTTTTTTTAATTCAAATTTTTTGAAAAATTCTCATAAAAAGCTCAATTCATATTTCAGTTATACCTAAGTACCCAAATTCTTTCCGATTCATTAAAACTAAAAAAGTCCTTAATTTAAAACAAATTAAACACAATGAACTGTTTAGCAGCTACGCTTGTATACAGACAGATGGACAGGCAGACAGACGATCATTCCAAAAACGCTTTTTCGGTATCTAAGCATAATGGAACATGTTTTCCCAGTATTTCCTCGATTTCTATTATTTTTCATTATCACAATGCTTTTCTATACGATAAAGTACAAGTCATCTGCTAAATAAAGGGGGTTTGCCACTAATGACTTGTTCCCTTGGGCATTAGTTGCAAGAAGCTGACCACCATTGTGCATATTAATAATAGGCCTATTTGTTCAGTCCTGATGAAGTGATTCTGCGAATTCACGATGGATTTTAAAAACATGGTTGGCATTAAACTTACTTCTAAAATTTTCGAAAGGCCTATAGCAAAGATGTCTTTGGTAGAATGTAGCGCATACGAATGGTTACATATTACTTAGATCTGGGCAACTCTGCATTAAACACAAATATCTGAACTAATAAAGAGCGAGTGGTAGTGAATGACCGTAGAAATACGTTTCAAGATGTTGCAGAAATAACTTAATCAAAAAATACTAAAAGAAGGTATTAGGTAGAAAAGGCTCTTCAAATAAAGACAATTAATTGCCACAATTATGATAGGCCTATGAGACATATCCTAGATTTCATTTTCCGTTTACAAGTAGCAGAAATTTTATGTTGGCCTAGACTATGTAAAGAGAATCTGAAACATCGTCATATGAGAACAATAGAGTGGCGTGTTTGTTATTAGTTTAAGTAAAGCATTAAAGACAATAGTTTATGCCAACTATTAAAAACTCGTCACTTGATTTCAATAAAAACACTCTTTCATTCAATTTTTATAGGATTCACTTCAATACGATAGTTCTATGGAATCGCTCAAAAATATACTATACATCCCAGTATTAATATTTAATATTTTTATATATATAATACAGCCCTAAAGAGCAAAGCTCATGCGAGGGGTGACATACAAACATTGGTTCATAGGAAAAAAATATAATACGTACTACAATTATCTTAAGACTATAACAAATTCACTAGTGACAAACATATTACAAACCACAAAAAACTTGAAATATACTAATCAATTTTGAAATATGCATTTTTTTGTACGACTTCACAGAAATATATTATAACTATCCTACTGACTAAAGTACACATCTAAAAAATATGATAATACATTAAGTGACAAAGATAACGAACCGTAGCATTTATTTACTGTAAAAAACAGAAAAGGTAAACGCCGTTCCCACTGTCCCTTTATTACAGCTGTTGTCCATTTTTCACGTTTAACAGAAGAACGAATAGAGCAGTAATTCAGAGAGTATAGTCGAAAACATTTGAGGCAATTTACTCTTGTATTTCTTACCTTCTTATTTCAGTTTTCTTTTCGTCTCTCACTTTTCGTTGTCAGCAAGAATGGGACACATAAGAAGTAAAGGCGACGGGGAAAAATTGTAGGCTGTAAGTAGAGAGACAGACAGAGTGTTGTCAGTGGTGGTAGTAGCCAGGAACAAGACGCATCGGGTAGCGAGATCGATGGTGTGCTGGGTGCAGAATAAGGGAGGAGAGAAATAATGGCACGGATGAACGAACAAACAACGGGTCTGTACAGGAGGATGGGAATGACGGATAACAGCAACAGACAAGGTGGGAGGGGATGGGATAAAATGGATGGAATGAAATTGCTGCAACTATCACTGGTAACTATATAATCAACGGAATGTTGTTTACTGTCGAAAAGATTTTTCACTTCAGGAGGTATACATGCGGTATCTTTTGTCCTTGTTTATTTACAGAATTTTTTTTACATAAATAAAGTAAATCATAATAAGTAGAAGGCATTTTAAAATGCAAATCCTCATTTTAACTCCAGTAAAATCACGTAAACTGATTTAACAAAGTGGCAGATTAATTTAATAGACCATATTATAGAAACTTTTGAGTTTTAGACTAGGGTTTCTTGAGGAAGTTCGATTAGCATATGTGAAGAAATCTACGGGATAACTAGAATATTAACAGAATGAATTCACAGCAAATTTATCACGTCAACAATAGACATATTCCTTAATTTTTGTCAAAACAGTTGAAACCATACAAATACGCAGTGAATAAACTATTTTAAAAATTCAAAGTTCATTTTGGAGGGGAAAAATTAAAAATTTGAACATTTTAGAATTTTCCCATCGGTTATAGTCTATAGGCTATAAGTCCCCAAAAATTTCAAGTTCCTAGATCATCTGGAAGGAAGTAAACATCAATGTATAAAAATAAAATCAATCTCTATATATAATAGGCTTTGTCCTGACTGACTGACTTAATGAATGACTGACAGAGAATCAACGTAGAGCCAAAACTATAATAGGTAGAGACTTGGAATTTTCATAGTACCTTCGTTTCATAATGTAAGTGCTCACTAAGAAAGGATTTTGAAAAAATTTGATTTTAAATGCAAAAAATCAAATGTTTTTGAGAATACTTAATCCCTTTTTACACAGAATTATCAAATCCAAATCACAGTTCACATGACAAAATATTGTTGGCATTGGTCTCAGGTAGGTTTGGAAATAAATGAAACGGGACTTTGACAAATAGAGAAGCTATCGATATAATCCATTGCTGTAAATAAATATTGAAGATTAAATCCACAAAAATAATGCACAATGTGACGCAGTTACGTAGGTAATTTTCTCTACCCTGGACATAGAGAATAATCCCAGGTTTTTGGGGAGGGAAGTATGAAAGTGATACTGAATTTATTTTTAATTTCATCCCCGTAACGGTTGTATGGTAACATGAGAGTGAGAAATAAAATATTCCGCAAAGACAATACAATTTTATGTTTCTTCTTATTTCAACTCTTACCAGGCTTGGTGGATAGAAGCGATGAGATGCAAAATTCGATATCCTCTAAAGCCATAAAAAGCTATATCAAGTGTTTTCTGAGCGAATAGTTTGAATGTGATAAGTCGTTCTTCTTCATTTAAAATTCTAAATACCTATATAAGGACCTATAATTTGAAAATTTAAAGTCTTTAATAAATTAATTTCCAATTACAAAATACAATACCCGGGCGAAGCCGGGCCTTTTGAGCGAGAGCAGTGGTTCCCAACCTTTTTCAGCTGGCGACCCACCTTTCCTTATCGGAATACCTCCACGGTCCATCGGTCCATGGTGGAGTAAAAACGTTATTTGTATCGTATCCCTTATGTATATATAATTTACCATCAAATTTTGCAAATATAATAAGCTTATTATATATATATATATATATACATTGTGTGCAAGTGATTTCATACTCACTAACAAGTGTTCCTAGGTGAAGACAAAAACTATAATTATAAAAGTACACAGAGGCCATTTTAATTTTTCAGGCAAAATTGCTGTTTTTAAGTAAGAATACAATATTAATGAGATTTTTGGGGCTGTTTCGATTGAACTAACACGTCAACGTGAGGATTGAATGAAGATGTTTTTAATCCTAAGTCACTTTCAACAATGAGTTGATTTCTGTATTTGTTTTTTAGGAACCAAGAAAACAATCAAAACACATGAATGGAAGAGTCTGCAGAATATCCGCACTTCGAATTATATTTATTGTGACTATTAAGCGGTTAAAAGGGTGAAATCGCTAGAAAATTAGAAGCTAAGTGGGTGTATTAAACGAATCGCGGAAAGAGAGAGACTGAGAGTGAAAAGGAGAGAGAAGGAAATGGATACACAAAGGAGAAAAGATTAGACGGAAGAAATACGGGAAAAGAAAAGAACAAATATAAGCCAAGTGTGAGGTATGATACAGTAGGAAGAAGAAATTAGGAGAAAGAGCAGTTGAGAAGTTGAGAGGTTTGGAGGAAGAAAATCAAAAAGAAAAAAGGAAACAGAATATGATAAATTAAAAAGAGAGGATAAGAAATATGACTAAAAGGAGAATGCGAAATAGTGGAACTTGGAAGAGCGAGAGAGAGAAAAGCTTCAGATGAAGAGTGGATCAGAGCACTTGCTAAAATTGCTTTTCCGCCAGCTACACATGTTGCTAGAGCTGGCGAAGTCGATTATTCTTTACAAATGGTTGAACGTGTGAACCGGCGATCAAGAGTTAATGGCAGATCCGTGTACTGTCAGCAATTTTTGTTATTTTCTTGAAAAGATACTTTTCTGTGATAAGAACGTATACTTTATTGTTCAGAACTCATTTCTAATATTTTGGAAACATTTCCTTAGATCAGTGGTTCCCAAACTTTTCAGTCCGCGGACCCCTTGAAAAAAAATTAAAATTTCGCGGACCCCTTGAAAAAAATTAAAATTTCGCGGACCCCCACTGGGTTTTGAAACAAAAAACTGAATAAATACTTTGATTCAAATGTATTAAATTCAATAGACAAAATTACAATATCAACGGTAACAAACAGTTTACTTCTTAATGTGAACAGTGAAGTTGCTTTTGAATAATTAGCTCTGCAATGTTAGGTTTAATGTCTGATAATTTCAATATTAAGTCACTTTCAACTTCATGTTTATTTCTCAACTTTGATTTCAAGTACGTGAGGTGGGAGAGTGCTGTTTCACTTAGATAAGTAGTGGGGAACACAGTTAAGCACTTAAAAAATACGGGATATCCTATTTCTTCTTAAACCGCCTGCGGACCCCAGAAACACCATCGCGGACCCCCAGGGGTCCTGCAAGTTTTAACTGATGTCAAGCTGATGTTAAAAATATCTGATTTTAGATGCATTTCATGCCATCTTTACTCTCGGTAATTACCATACGTAATCCGACGAGAGATTACGAGTATATCCAAAGATTCGCGAATACGCAGAACGAGCGAATTTATTTAATGACACTCATAATCACGAGTTTTATTTATTAAGACTATTTCATGAATAAAATGTAACGGATGATATAAATAACAACTACTTTCACAGTTTGTTATACAAAAACAAATCTCTCAGCTGCGAGATCATGGCATACTGTGAATCAACAATCGATGAATCGATTCGAGTTACAAGATTGTAACCAGTTCTACCAATGGTGCATATAAGATATAGTTAACCTAATTCGGACAAGCTAACATCAGAACAGGCTAAAAGCACATGAACTGGCTTGAACCGAAATTATTTTTAATCAATTTACATTTATATTATTTAAATTTCCAAGCAAGTTATATTGTTTAAAGTAATGTATTTTTATTCTGTTCGCTGGCAGCACGTTACTTAAGAATCCTTGCAAATTGAAACCTACATTTCCAGTAACTACCTGACGTTTTATCAGATAAAATTGCATCTTTGTGTTCCTAGCAAACATATTATAAGACGTACGATCTTGATTGCTCTATATCAGAGGAATTGGTAAACGTTAATGGTCAACATCCAACACGTGGCGTGAATGCCACAAACGACTAAGGCACATTAGCCCTCTAAAAAAGAATAACGTCTAAACAATTAAAAGCGAGATACCAGTAAGTAACTTAAAAAAAAACCCACATATAAGCCTAAAGTCAGGAAGTTTGAGTGGCATGTTTACTATAACTTAACCAAAACTGAAACACACAACATAAGGCAAATCGTTATTTGAGTCAATCGGTTTTTTTTTGGGGGGGGGGGGGGCTTAATTTTCGTAAGGTCATTTTCAGATATATTGTTCTACAGATTATATGTAGACGTTGTTTATAATTTTTCACTTTTGTGTCATTTTGTTCGTATTTTAAAATGTTCCCTACAAAAGCCACAGAGGCAATTAGATTTAAGGTCATTTAGATATCTGACATACGTAAGCGGTAAGGTTGTCAATCTTACACACTGGCTACTTTCATCTCAGAATGATTTCATTTAATTTAATTTTGTTAGAGGCTGAGTCGATCCCAGGTCAATAATGCCACTAGAATGATTAAACGAATTAGAAAATGCCATATTACTTCGTTGTGGGATTAAACTCGCACCCAGCCCAGTGCTTCAACCAACAACTTTACGGAGTACTCAAGAATTTGTTTATATTTACTACACGAAATTATAATAATAATTAAGGAATCGCGCACAATGTGCATTATATTAAGATTTGTGTTATAAAACTTGAATTAAATTAATTACCTACAGGCATTAAATAATTTTGCTGCGATAAAGTGTCTTAACAATGTTATCTGATAAATTTAAATATTTCACTTCTCGAAAAAAGCTGAATTTTAAATAAATAATATCCTCATTTTGCAATCAAAAATAATTTTTTTCTTTTTAACTATTTTACAACGCTAAAAATACGTAGTTTACCATACATTGAATGAGTGTGTACAATGAAATAATTTCATGAGCTTTGTTTGATGGTTTACAATGTAGGCTTACTCGTTTGTTGTAAATTAATAGCCAAATTAGCCTACTTATTTTATATGTGTAATTATTAAAATTCAAATTTTATAACAATTCTTTGTTATTCGACGGAGGATATTAGTCTAGGTAGAACTATTTGTACAAGTAGGCCTAGATTTCCATTATTATTTAATAGGCCATACTTATATCTTATAATATTTTAGTCCAGACTATTAGAAAAAGAAAGTGAACAATCAGTTAACCACATATTATTCTCCTGTCCGATCCACACATTAGAAAGATTTGCACTCATCTCTTACCTGAACCAACTGAACATTCAGTACACTATCCCCCTTCATAACATACTCTTTAATAAAGCAGGATACAAATTTTTCACATCTTTTGTTAATAGTATATATTCAAAAATATGACTTACATTCACTGCTTTCACTTTTATATTATTGTTATGCTTGTTATCTCCCACCCTATTTTCTTTCAAATCACTTCTGTTTTAATGTATAGACTAATAATTTATGTTAATCATTATTATTGAATTTCTTTGAAGACAGTGCTCAGATTAAGACTGTATACGTATATTGTAAACCTGTAAGTGTATCATATCTCTAACCCTAATATACCTTCGGGTGAAATAGGGTTTATTTCAATTTGGATATTCAATAAATAAATAAATAGTCCAGACTATTGTCCAGAATTGATGTCTTGATACTAAGACATATATAATATTTTAATAGTAAGAACGAAATGAGTACGGATGAGTCTAGGTAGCTGGATGGTATCAGCGTCGGAGTTCAAGCTGAAGTCCCCTGTCCAATTCTGACTAAGGAAAAATTTACTTCTAAAGAGAGAATTCATACTTCTTGTTATAATACAGCGATTTTGTTAGCTGAACATATTTATTTCACGTCATAAGTTATTAATAAACACATAATATAACGTATATAATATGAACACAGCTCTTTTTTAATAAATTTCATCTTGTATACGAGGGTATCTTAGAATAGAAAGATTGTAAGGAATTTTTAGCCTGTACCCTCAGTAAAAAAGTTAACCAACTAACGAAGCGAAAGACAATATAAAGAATCGTGTGATACTTATAAGATATAAAATTGATATAATTAAAATACTATTATAGAAAAATTGAAATATTAACGTAATAAATATTAATCTGCTTGATATTGTAATTGTCATGTACTATTAAGAGAGATTAGGTTAGAATAACCAAGTAGCAAATAAGATTTAAAAGTATGAAAATATATAATTACGTCTAAACGTTAAAATAAGTGAAATTATGCATATGCAACAGTATAATATACAAAATAATCCCATTAGATATTAGAATCAACCGTTCTTTAAACTCTATTATAGGATTTCTTAAGCGCAAATAACTACGGAATAAGATCGAACTTTAACAAAGAAGAACTCGCTCAGCTGTTTAAAATTCGATAAATATAGTTGTAGAGTACATTCGAGACTCAATAGAATTACCAGTGCAGACTTCTTGTTCGGATATTCCCCTTGGGATACTCTGCAATATCGAACCCATGTCCAACAAATTGGTTTCTGTCCATCCAGACAAGCAGCGAGGATTTAAAACTACAGATTCCCAAGTTTGTTTTCTTTTTATGCTTTCCTTTAAGCCGTTTCAGCATACACAGGAAATCTAAAGCAAATTCTATTACAAAATAACGACTGCCAAGAGACGACGGAAATTCTCAATTCTCAATGCAGTGACGTACAGGAAAAATCACGTATTGAATGAAACTATCAAAGAACACAGTTTGTGACTGCATTTCAAGAGAAAGGTAATAGGGATTTATCACGAAGTTTTCTATAAATGTTATGATGGCTTGCTGATACGTTTCATTCAATTAAGACTCCTACCCAAAATGGTAGTATCAATATTACTTTCGGGATCGGGCTTATTTGCAAAAGTATTTAACGAAAATGTGCACATGATATAGGCCTAACAAAACACTGCCTTTAAAATTCCTACACAAACTTCTAAACATCAAATACACTCTAAAGATCACAAATTTTTAATAATCTCTGTAAAAATGTTCCAAATTTCATATAAACCAAAATCGGGGAGTGAGTACAAACTGTGGTATTGACTCTTCAGCTTTTGCATTTAGAGTAACTTATCTGAATTTAGCAAGCATTTTGAAGGTCACATATTAGTTCAATTTAGCTCTTAATTTTTATTGATAGACCTAATAGGCTATAAGATTGTATTTTCTTTAACCAGTGTGCATTGCGAGAGACCTGGCCCGATTGTCACCGAAGGTGCCATAGATCTAAAAATGTAAGTCAAAAATATGAAAACTGCCGTATTGAGAAAGAAATTATATAAAAAAATACCACATAATCTGAGTAATCGATCCGTAAAATAATGGCACTAAAAACAGGTTGCTCTGGGAAATATTCGAACCAAAGAGAGATGAAAACGGAGACTGGAGAAAACTACATAATTAAGAGATTCATAACCTATAACCTTCACCGAATATTGTAAGGGTAATTAAACCACGGAGGATGAAATGGGCTGGACATGTTACGCGCATAGGGGAGGAAAGTCATATCTAAAAATTATTGACTGGGAGACCCGAAGGGAATATACCACTAGGAAGACCTAGACGTAGGTGGGAGGACAATATTAGAATAGATTCAAGGGAAGTAGGGTTTGCGAGGGATGGTTAGATGGAGTTAGAACAGAATAAGGTTGAATGGCGGGCTCATTTAAGTGCGGCAATAATCTTTAGCTTCCTTAGCTTCCTTAGGAATTGTGCATTGGCATTAAGTAAATAAGTAAACAATCTAATACTCGAAGTATACGCGGTAGCTGAGATTTCTGAATAGAGTCCTTTTCATGTGAGTGACAATTACATAAAGGGTATCAATATGAATAATCATCATGAAAAAAGATACGTCATACTTCATACTAAGACAGATAAAATTACTGTAGGAAACAAGTAACTTCATACCGGGTTCAGTTGATAAGCAAAGGGCTTATGAATGTAGCGCTCATGTTATTAGAGGTAAATGATTCTAACGTTACAAGCATTGGAAATACTAATAGAACATTTGTCAATAAGAACATAAGTACTGTACATATCTATACAAACATTCCCTAGCTATCACGAAAAAGATAAGAAAGAGAATTACCCGTTAATGCTCGTTTTATCTGAAGTGGCTTGTGCCTCCTTGAAAGTAGACTGGCTGCTAAATCAACTAATTGAGATCAGGTTAGGTTAGGTCAGCTACCATTAGTTGCAATGAACGAGAACAGAGCGCGACAGTCTCTCTCCAGTGAACCAGAAACTGAACCAATCACGTAACAGGTCTTCCTCTCACAGTCCTGTAAACAGGGACATTTAAATGACCGTATTCCGATGTCAATTTCACTCACTTATGGGAATTTCTTCACAAACAAACTCAAGATATTCTACCTGCTATTTATTACATCTACAGAACAGTTTTAGAATGATAATAAATTACTCCATTATTCCATTCTGCTAAGGAGAAAATTTAATAGAATGCATTCCACAATTCGAGGATGCATTTCCCAAGTGACATATCTCCATTTTGTAAAGATTCTGAGTTTTGTTAAAATGCATTAGAAATATTATTCTTCTACAGATAATGAATGTTTTAATTATGTTAATCTAATGTTGAAGAACCATTAAAAGTTATGTCATTTTAAAATTCATAAAAATTCGAGGTGCTACTTGAAAAATATATAGAACCTTGTAGAACTGAGATCTCATTGTTAGGATTTAATTCAATCTGATCATATACCTCGCGTATACAATCAATTCAGTTAAAATTATATATTTAATTCAGCCTAAGTTTAACACATTCGTGCTACTGACGCATAAATTCGGCACCCAAAAAAACTGTATAAAATAGAATTTTAAAATTAATAGATTATATAATGAAATATCTACATCTTACGGCTTTCGCTTATGAATATTATACATTCTATTGAAATTTTCCCCATCAATTATAAATATATATGAGTAATGAACTGGTGATGAGTGCATATGTTAAAGCAATATATAAATTAAGTTTTTAAGGAGTTAAACAACATGTTTGTTTAATATCATAATTACATCCTAGTCAAGTATTTTTTCTATTATTTACATGGTTCTTTAACAATAATGGGTGTATAAATTTATAAATCTTGAATGGATAAACAAACTGCCAAAAATTGACATTCCATTTTAAATTCCACTGAGTTACTTCGATTTATTCTTTTGAGAACATTTTGATTTCATGGGGAAAACTCACTTTGGAGACAAGCCTTTTATTTGTATTCAGGGATACGTATTTGAGCGATTTCAATTTTATAAACGCTTTAATTCCAAGATTTTGCCCCAGACAAGCCTACATGGACATAAATTGCTTAACTTGAAAACATGAACAACAGGCAGTAATCTGATCAAAAGTTTAGGACCTTATAAACAGTATAAAAAACTCAGAATAAGGAGACCAGCGATAGTTGTTGGCTTCTGACTCAGAACCGAGTAGATTACCTGTACATCATAGGAACCAACAAAACTGTTGGTAAAGGTTTTACATAACCGAATTCCAACTGCCTAAACATCAATTCTGCGATTTATTGATAAACTAGAAAGGCAAAGGTAGATGATGTATAGTAGTATAGTTTTGAGTTCTGATGTGTGGAAGCGCGACGTAAGACAAAGCTTAATCTTTATTTTTTCCGTTGGAACTGTAAATGTTAGTACAGTCTATATTAATGAGTGAGAGTTGTAGAGATAAAGAAAGATTGAGTATAAATAAATAATCATGAAGAAAGAAACAAGAACGAAAGATAGGAAATCTATATACTCAAATAGAGAAAAATGAGGAAAAGACCTGTATTTCAAATCTGTAAAAATTATAGGATTTTGTTTATGTTTGTGGTTTAGTGTGTGTGCATGAATGAGTAAGGATTTATTTTGAAGCATAATATGATTAGTAATTCTGAAATATATAGGCCTATAGCCTATTCTTTTTTTATGAAATGTGGCCAAATGGCAAAATTGCTTTAGTTTTCATGAATAAATGACGTCTCAATGTTGTATAATATTAGGTCCCCAGTTAGCGCTTGTGCTTCCGTTACAATAGGTCTTGGGTTCAAATCTTGGTGGACACCTCTTTTCGCGGAAGACAATGGAAAGCAACCGCGGCATCACCTCGGTTAAAGTCCGTGGCGGGATGGGTCTTACAAGCCAGGCTTCGGTCTGTAGCCTATTGGATTAGTGATGACTTAAAATATTGACAATTCTATGATTAATGAGAATGTACACTTCTGAAACTCTAATGACTCATTTATATCAACACTTCTTTCTTTCTTTCTTTCTTTCTTTCTTTTTTTCTTTTTTTCTTTCTTTCTTTCTTTCTTTCTTTCTTTTTTTCTTTCTTTCTTTCTATCTTTCTTTCTTTCTCGTAGTTTAACCTCTCCCTTTTAGAATTTAAGCGACCTTACAGGGCCGCGACCTGTCGGGAGAGGGATTATCTTTGGATCACATACATACTTTTTTGACCAGACAAGGACATGGAGGGCCTCGCCGGATGAGTGATCAGCCCAATGCCGGGGCCACCTCCGAGACAACACGAACACATAGGACGAGACACACCATTCACACACACACTCACTCCAAACAAGGCGAGGATGGATGAAGATGATAATGACGGCCAGATGATATCCGGGGACCACAAGGGCCTTAAGTTACCCGACATTTGTCTCATGGGTGAGGAAAAACCCCAGAAAAACCCCACCTAGGTAACTTGTCCCGCATCCCCTGAGCCACAGCGGTGGACATCAATACTTCTTAAAAATATAAATCTTTTAAATTAATACTTTCAATATATTAAATTTATGACGAAAACTTGCAGTAATAATCTTTTGATATGCATTACTATCCTTAATTGATTCGACACAACTTTTAATGCTTTTTTTCCCTCTGGACAATTTTTCCTTAAAAGTATAAAATACATTTACCCCCTGTAACAGAGTATTAAAAAAATCAAGTATAACCACACTAAAAGCATAATATTAAATACAGAGACTGAGTTATATGAACAGTATGTGACGTTATTTCTCTCTGTGGGCTTGTGAATGAACCATTTGCATCAGTAAGATCAACTAAATAATGTATCACAAGGGATTCCCCGGTTTTAAAATACTGCAATGTTTGTTATTGGAATGATGGCAGATTTAAGCCTCCACTACAGTTCGGTGTATGCTTCCTGATAAAGCTGTAAAACAATACATTCAGATATTTCATAGCCTATCGAGATTTTAAAGATAATGATTTTTTTGGCAGTTTTCACGAATTTGAAGCTCTTTGTTGTTCTAAAAGTGATACATGCTGAAGGTTTGTGTTAGCGGTAGGCTAGCCTACTCACAGTTTTATATATTGGACACACAACACCGCCTTAACGTAAGGCAATTATAAAGGCGTGAAAACAGGCCCAAGGCAAATAATTGAGGCCGCTAATAATATATTCATACAATTTAACGGCTAAAACAACAAACCATAATCATAATGCAATATAATCCATATAGTTAGTATAAATTCCAGTTCAGTGACTGCAATACAACAATAAGAAAACATCAGTTCAGTTAATACACAAAATTTAATTAGTTAATGTTAAGTTTCATTTAATGAGCACATTTAGGTAGGCTACTTCGTATTGTGCTTCAATTAAAGAATTACATACACCTTCCATGAAAAACGTGTAATTTTCTCCATAATTCTAAGTCTGCTACTATTAAATTTCATATGCCTAAGGATTTAGACTTTCTTCACGCTGGAAGAGAAGGAAAAATCATATCTTATGAACATTTTTAAACTTGAATTTTCAAAATTTACATTGTCAGATATGTATCAAAATGCTGGCTGGTTTGAAAATTTCATCACCGTAATTTTTAAATATATTTGATTATTTCTTTCTCATGAAGGTAATAATCAGAACATGATGTAGCAGATCTGCTTATGTAGGCCTACACTTCAAGCAGAATAAAACAATTTTTTGGATACTTCAGTTCTACAAAAGTTCCCCATACACTATTTCTTATCTATCTACATTAGGGATAGGGTATAAATGAAGGAACACTTTGTTGATCCTCCATAATGAAAAGCCTTGCAACATTTAATGTAATTATTGTTTCTAAATTGTGGTATTTAAGATTTAAACAGTTCTGTGAATAGCACATCCCTATCTATGATTAAGAGCAATAAATTTGTTTTATATTTGAACACATGCTAACTTAGAAAATTCCTGATTTCTTAATGCAATACGTTCCAGAAGCGGGTTGTAGAAACTGTATGTGACTCATGTATTATTATTCCCCCCATATTTTCCTTATTAGGGCATATTTAAGCATATTAAATGCATAGTTGCATGCATATTTGGAGGATTTTAATGTATAATGTTCCAAGACGTACTCATCATTATGGCCCCTAGGGAGAAGCAAACTATAGAATCACTTTTTTCTATAGAGGTTTCATAGATGATGGCAGGGAATATCTTAAGCATGCCGCTAATAAACATATACGTACACTGTATTCATATAACTTGAAACTTCCATTCATTAAGTATTTGTCATTTATTTTCTGAATTTAATATATACAATATAGTCCGAATTTGCAAGTTAGTTATGTCTTAAAGGGCTTTTTTTATTAAATTCTTTGAAAATATAGGTCAGAATTTCATTAATATAGTAGGCAAAGGAAACACCTTAACAAATTAAGGGGAACAGTTTAGCCAGTTAAATGAACTTAACAATATTGCAACTTATGGAGTTAAGCGTAAGTTTAAGTTTCGGCTCAAGGCATTTGAATTCATTTATTAGCAACCATCCTGAATTAACTGGATTAAAAATATACAACTTAAGTCTAAAATTAGAAAACTGATATGATTACTTCTTCAATAATTTATTTCCTTACTTTTTTGTTATTAATGTGATAACATTTTCTATATTATATGTAAAACATACATATATACCTAGGTAATTGCGTTCAGCTTCCTCCCCAAAAATAATTTTCATTAACATTTTATAATTTAGTATTTTAAATATTGACTTGTACATTTTTATGATTGGAATGAAACCATATTATAACTAATATTAATATTAATAACTCGTACACTTTTTTTTTATTGAATTAAAACAGCATGTTCCATTGCTTCAGTGTTGCAATACTACATGCTATGTCTCTTTCTTCCTTTCTTTCTTTTTCGTAGTTTTACCTCTCCCTTTTTTTTAGGATTTAAGCGACCCAAGCCGCCCGGGCATGCTATGTCTCATTACAAAAATTAATTATATACAAGTATCTACAATGTTAGGTACATTAAATCATTAAGTTAATAGTTTCTTAGCAAATTCTAATAAATTACATTTTTATTATAAAATTCTATCATTGTACATCTGTGTTATCTAAACCTGTATTATTATTATCTATAATGAACTGAAGTCTATTGCGTACACTTCTATGTTTATAATTTCACTTTGTAAACATTTTACTGAAAACTAATGTATTGCACAGAACCGCCCAAAGCACAAGCTTAGCTTCTTCGGGTGGCGTTAGACTAACTACATTTTGTATTCTAATTTTTAGTAAAAAATGTATATTTTACTATCATTACTGTTATTATGAGCTGCGACTTCATGTTGTCAAAGTAAAGCTGAACAATAAATTTGAAATGTGTTTAAAACTCGTTGCATAAGTTTTATAACACTTTATAATATCCCCGAAGACGTTATCAGATATAGCCTAATGTACATTCAATTTCTAAGGCAGAACAAATCCAACAATTTGTAAGAAGCAGAATTTCCAGTTCTGTGTGATTAAGTTATAAGGCGGTCACCAGGTGGTGCTGACACCATCAAAAGTAGTTCCTCTGGGGTTGAGGTTGACATTGCAGGGGTTGCGCGAGGGTAAAATTGCCTTCTTTGCGCGTGTGTTGGAAAGAAGGGGAAAGGGGAGTTCAGAGGTAAGCACAGAAATGTGCCTCTTTTTAGAGAGTCGGGTTTACGATAACGCTTTCATGGGTCGAGGCCGAATCGTATCACCCCCTAATGCCAATATATTGGGAAGTATACAGCTTACCCTTCACATGCGGTTTCAGAATAGAGGAGGGAGGTGTAGCATATGTTACGTGTAATATTTTTGTTTAGTGGTTACGTTTGGCATCAGAGGTCATTCAAAATGGAGGACCAGCCTTGGGGATATACTTTTATGTGGCTCGTATGTCGCAATATAGTAAATGTGGAGATTCTGATAAGTTTGTTTCCTTATGTAATTCTTACTTTGTTTTATTTGTTATTTTATTTATCTAGATTTATATGTATACTAGCTTAAAAGACCCGGCGTCGCCCGGGTTTTGTATTTTGTAATTGGAAATTAGCTTATGAAGGATTTTCAATTTTAAATTCTAGGTCCTTATATAGGCATTTATAATTTGAAATAGGAAGTTATTATACTCAAACTATTCCCTCAGAAAACGCTTGATATAGTTTTTTATGGCTCATAGAGGATCTAGAATTTTGCATCCCATCGCTTGTACACAGCAAGCCTGGTAGAGGTTTAAATAAGAAGAAACAGAAATTCCTGTAACATAAAATTGTAATATCGAGGAGGGAAATTTCCCACTCTTATGTTACCATAAAGCCGTTTTGGAGATGAAATTAAACAGAAAGCATTATCACTTTCATACTTTTCTCTCCAAAAACCTGCGATATAATATAATAATATACACATTACCATACCTCGTTTTGTTTTCTCTATGTCCAGGGTAGAGAAAGTTATGTGATTCCATTATTTTAGTGGATTTCATTCTGTAATATTTATTTATAACATGAATTATTTTGATAACTTCTCTTATTTGTCAAAAGTGCATTTCAATTGTTTTTTCCAAGGCCACCTGATACCATTTGGCAACAATATATTCTGTGATTTGGAATTGATAATTCTATGTAAAAAGGGATTAAGTATTTTAAAAAAAAATAATTTTTCGCATTTAGAATCAGAATTTTTCAAAATCCTTTCTTAGTGAGCACCTACATTATGAAACGAAGGTACTGTCAAAATTCCAAGTCTCTACCTGTTATAGTTTAGGCTGTACGTTGATTCCTGTCATTCAGTCAATCAGTCAGTCAGTCATTCATTCAGTCAGTCAGGACAAAGCCTTTTATATAAATAGAGATTAATATTCAAAACAGTAACCAGAGTGATATGAAATAACCTGCATGCACATTGTTGTATACAACGTGGCCAAAGAATATTCAAAATTAGCTCAGTTATTAAGTGCCAGTATGGTACTTTATGAGATTGTGTGGGGGACGAAAAATGTCTGTCCGTCTGTCCGTCCGTCAGTCCGTCCGTCCGTCCGTCCGTCCGTCCGTGTGTCTGTACGCGCGATAACTCAAATAAGCTTTGTCGAATTTTAATGAAACTTGGTATACACGTTTACAATGTCCATGGGAAGAACCCTATTGATATTGGACCAAATCGGTTCACCGGTACCGGAGTAAAACCCAATTTAGTGTATAATTTAAAGGCGCAATAACTCAAATACGCTTTATAGGATTTTCATGAAACTTGGTATACGAATTTATAATGTCCCTTGGAAGAATTCTATTGATATTGGACCAGATCGGTTGGGCGGTACCGGAATAATGCCCAATTTAGTGCCTTTTTATGGTAATATATCACTAAGGCGTGGATAACTCAAATACGCTTTATCGGATTTTCTTGAAACTTGGTATACGAATTTATGACGTTCTTGGGTACAAGCCTATTGAATTAGGGCCTAATCGGTTGACCGGTACCGAAGTAACGAGTATATCAATATTAATTTTGTAATCAATATTCTTTCAAGGCCCATAATGTATTAAAAAACTTAACAAATTGCCAATCGTTTATTCATATTGTTAGCAACCTTGATTGATTTGTTTCTTCATAATGATGTCAGTGTGGCTAAATAATAATTTAAATAAACGATTTATAACAACTAGCCGTTGAATATTGATATTATAATGTGTATTCTATGGTTATGTAGACTACCGATATTTAGATTAGGCTATATTTTACTGTGAGTATTTTTCTTATTCGTTCCTGTGCAGCAATATACCTAATATAATTCCTGACAGATAGATTTCATATGCTTATTATTCATTCATAACCTTTAAGGCTGCATTAAATTGAAACAGAGATATCAGCGAATCGTAGGTCTATTGCATCATTATTATTATTGCCGGCACATTTTGTTTTTGGAGTTAACTTTTATGCATGGGCCTATCACAATTGCGTGTATCACTGATTAAAAAAAAATACTGGCACTTGGTTATATCAGTTTACCTGATTTTATTAAGTGCCAGTATGGTACTTTATGAGATTGTGTGTGGGGACGAAAAATGTCTGTCCGTCTGTCTGTCTGTCCGTCCGTGTGTCTGTACGCGCCATAACTCAAATACGCTTTTTCGGATTTTCATGAAACTTGGAAAACACATTTGTAATGTCCATGGGAAGAACCCTATTGATATTGAACCAAATCGGTTCACCGGTACCGGAGTAATGCCCAATTTAGTGCCTATTTTAATAGATTATGGCACCTTTCTAATAGAAAGGCGCCATAACTCAAATACGCTGTATCGGATTTCCATTAAACTTGGTATACTCATTTATGACGTTTATGAGAAGTGTCCTATTGAATTTGAACCTAATCTGTTGACCGGTACCGGAGTAAACCCCAATTTAGTGTCTACTTTAAAGGCGCAATAACTCAAATACGCTTTATCGTATATTTATGAAACTTCGTATACGCATTTATAATGTCCTTGGGAAGACGTCTATTTATAATGGATAAAACCGGTTGACCTGTTTCGGAGTAATGCTCAATTTAGTGCCTATTTTATGGTAATATACGTATTCAAAAGAATGTATATCTTGACAACACTGCCTATTGTTTTCCTGTGATCTTATAAGGCCTTGGAAATTAAAATACAGGTAGCTATGACAAAAAACACGATTGATTTACATGCGCTTATCCAACTAGACCGTTAAAATGACCCCGGTGGCCGAGATGGTAACGCTTTGGCCTCACATTCTGGAGTCCATGGTTCAAAACCCGAAACCGGCCAATTTGAATTTTTTTGGTATTTTTATGTGAGTGTGCGATTGTCATGATATCACAAATCTGTACAGTTCAGGTGATGCTGGAAGATTTTAATCTCATTAAAAAAAACTAGACCTTTGTTCTTCCGTAAGCCCTGCTTAATGAATAAATCTGGAGCTTAACTTGGAAATCAATTTAAAAAAAACATATTCTGCATATCATAATTGCAGTCATAACTGATTAAACAAAAACATACTGGCACTTTGTTACATCAGTTTACCTGATTTTATTTTACTTCCACTCTGTATATGCTTTCTGTTTTAAATATGTTTTGCTTTATAAGAGGGATCTTAAGATGGTCACATAGGCATACACCTTCTACCATAAGAAATATATAATGTATATAAGGTTATATTATTTCACTTAGCGTACGTAAGTCCTAATATGATGAAATTTTAGATGCCTCAAGTTGAAACTCGCTTTCCAATCTAAGAAAAAATATGTTATCAATTATCATACTTAATAACAATTTTAATTTTCTATTTAAGAAAAGTATTGGGAGGATTGTGGCTGAATGTTGTTTAACAATGTATTCGCAAGCCTTTAAATATGTTTTTGTTCGATCTTACTACAATACGCTTAATACGTATCTTATTATGTATCTTAATCACATCAATTGAAATACAGATATGCATTAAAACACTGGGGTGCTATAGATTATTATCGAACACGGAACGATCTTGAAACCTTCAGAGCATCATATGCAACTTCGTAATAAACTGCATTTAAAATAAAATCAATTTCCTGTTAATTTCAATAAGTAAGTTGCCTATAATGGTAATTAGGATACTCGTTTGAAAATCATGAAACTATCTTTGTTTGTTTCATAAATATACTCGTACTTTAAAAAATGTCATTATAAACTCGTTGCATAATATACCATTTAATAATCATTTTTAATTTAATGATTATTTTTCATAAATTTTTCATAAAGGTGATATTTAAATTAACAAGCTTTAGCAGTTTAATTGGTAAAATATCTCCACTGTAAGAGGAAGAATTTTTTCGATGCTTAAATCTAAAACTATATCAATTGTTTTTATTTATTACCGGTAATGTTAAAAATATAATTAAAATATAGCTACTACAGTTAGTTAATCAGGCGAAAGAAAAAGCTTTAAGGAAAATTTAATGGGATTTTCATTTAAATTGTGGAAATTATGATTTAAACAAATTTCAGAAAATGAACGATAAACGTAAAGATTCGTGACATTGTTGTTGCACCTCTAAAAGTCATTTTGTTGCATTTTCAGTTTTATAAGTATTTTAGAAATCATTTTACGCAAAAAAACCATACAGTATTAACATAACGGGAAAAATATAAAAACAAAACAAGACTCCTCATGTAACTCCTTAAGGGAAAACATTAAAATGTATCATAATCGAAGAGTGATATGACTGATAATATTAATTATATAAATGAAAATATGTCTTCTTAAGGACGTGAAACTTATTTGAATATGCATCAGAGCACTGACCAGAACGTAAGGCTTTATATTAATTCTTACCACTTTGTTCAAAGGACACAGATTCCAGTACATTCAGTACATTCATACATGGGTTTCAGATTTTTTTCGAATAACAAATATAATATTGCAGTATTAGCTGAGTAGCTATGTGATGCATCATACAGTTTTCACAATTTATTCTTCTTTTGCTTTAAGAGGGTTCGGAAGTTATTTCCCATTTTTATCCTGAAGCACCGCTTCCCCTTATCGTGATATTTTTTCCTTCTCGATGGCTACACTAAAATAACCATCAGTGAAGTGGAGCCTATAATTCATAGCTGACCAGTTTGATGTATTGCCATATCTGGTCTCCATACACTTTCACACTTTTTTGTATATTGAGAAACGAGAACTTTGATAAATTGGCAAGTCCAAAATCCCCTCTTTTTTTAATCTTTGTTATTCCCTCTATAAGTTACTATATTTGAATCCCCTAAGAGTGGACGAATCGGACAATGTTTTAAACATTCAATGAAAATATTGTAATATATGTTTCATAGCTTTACATAACGGATTCGTAACTGCATTCTATGAGTCTTCTCGCATAGTCTAAGTGTGCTGATGAATATTTATTGTTTTTCACAATACCGGCCCCACTTGTTTGAAATTGAGATCGTAGGAAATTCATGGCTCTTTATTATTATTATTATTATTATTATTATTATTATTATTATTATTATTATTATTATCATCATCAACATCAATAATAATAATAAGAATAATTATTAGATGACGATATATTCCATACAATTATCTATTCACAATAACCGAAGCGCAGTCACATTTTCCTTGAACACAGATCGGATTATGAGCAGTTCTTCCTTTAATTTTTTACAGAAATTTCTTATTCATGTATTCCAACACTATTTATTAAGTTCCAAAATTGTACTTTATGAGATTGTGTGGGGGACGGGAAAATGTCTATCCGTCTATCTGTCCATGTGTCTGTACGCGTGATAACTCATATAAGCTTTATCGGATTTTCATGAAACTTCTTGGTATACGCATTTATAACGACGTCCTTGGAAAAACACCTATTGATATTAGACCAAATTCGGTTGACCGGAACCGGAGTAATGCCCAACAGTACTTATTTCGTGGAAATTATTAGAAGGAATTGCAAATCAGTTCTCGTGGCAACATATTCTTCTACAGTGTTCACTTTGGAAGATGCAATACAGGTAGCTTTGACAAATAACACTACCCACATATTCCTTCGCATGTGTTTATCAAACTACATCTTTTTTCTTCCGTAAGCCCTGCTTAATGAATCGATTTGGAGCTTGGATAATTCTGCATATCAAAATTGCAATTATAACTGATTAAACAAAACCATTCTGGCACTTTGTTACATCAGTTTACCTGATTTTATTAGGTAGGCCTATAGCGTATTATCAATAAATTCCTTGACATAGCTACTTTATGTGAAATTTGTGCTCATAAATCCTTGCAAAAACATATTTGCATAATGTATGGACATTGTACAATTGTATATTAATGACAAAATTCTGATACAATATACTGAAATGAAAAGCTTAAATTTACTTCAGAACACATATCTGCTTTCGATAAGTCTTATATTTTCATGAAAAATGTAATATTTTGAAAGGACATGATGATAAATCTGTGTCAAAAGTTAAAAGAAAACTATGGTGAATCCCGCGTGACAGACTCCATATTACGAAAATAGAGTTTTTTACATTAATTTTAAAAAATATATGTTATGTTTAGTATTATTTTAGTATTCACACATCCAAGATAGGGCGTATAGTGTTTATCGTTTAAAACATAATGCATGTTGTCTTAAGCTTATCCTGTGTGCACTTACAATTAAATCCAGGTTCTTGGAACTAATAGCAGTTGGAAAAGCCATAGTTTGATCAATATTCTTGAGAACTGGAGTATAGAATTTACGAGAACTCTATTCTTACCCAGGAAGTACTGTTATACCAAAAGAGAACCAGGTTGTTGAGTACAAAGTTGGGAATGATTCGGGTTCTACGTTATTTGACCTACAAGGCCTTACAAAAATTTCTTTCTATCTCTAACAGATATGAAAGTAGGATATTCGGTAAAATGTTCATTAGAAGGTAGAACTCCTTAACATCTATAGCCCCCATATACTATATAAGATACATCAGGTTTCGGATTTTTTTCTCGCTCTCTAAACGAGTCAAAGAAGGCCGGTAGTATTATAATTATTAGATTACATTTTGCAATGCATGCTCATATTATTTCTATCTCTGTATGCTATGTATAGATGAATTTTAAAAAGTTTAAAATATTTAATACACACCCGAAATTTCTAGTTTTCTAATTAAAAGATGTTACGCATATTTACTAGGGCTGTTATCATTTCTCATAAATTTATCGCTTTCTACTGGTCAAGTTCCCGAAAACCTAAAAATTGCTAAAATAAAAGCTCTGTCTAAGAAAGGCGCTAAGGATGAATTAGGAAACTATCGTCCTATAGCAATACTCTCCACATTTTCAAAAATTCTTGAAAGAGCTGTTTATAACAGAATAATTACTTTTTTTAATAAGTACGAAATTTTAACGAATAGTCAAAATGGTTTCCCTAAGGGTAAATCCACTGATACAGCATTAGAACAATTTTTAGAAGAAATATACAGAAAATTAGACAGTAAGAAAGTTTGCATTGGCTTATTCTTGGATTTATCTAAAGCCTTTGATTTAGTAAATCATGACATTTTGTTATCAAAATTAAATTCTTGTGGTATCAGGGGAATTGCAAATAAATGGTTTGAATCTTATCTCAAAAATAGAAAGCAGATAGTTGAATGGAATGACGTGGACACAACAATGAAGGAATCATAACCCATATATTCTCAAGTAAAAGATGTTCATTGTGGTGTCCCACAGGGCTCCATATTGGGACCACTTTTATTCTTAATATATATAAATGATTTAGATAAAACTATCGAAAATTGTAATGATATCAAATTAACAATGTTTGCTGATGATACAAATCTTTTAATTTCAGGAAGGGATATAAATGAAGTAAATCTAAATCTAGAGAAATTAAAAGAGAGATTCATACCCTGGTTTCATGAAAATGGTCTTATTATAAATATCGATAAAACAGTTTCAATTGGTGTCCATCATAAAGTAAACAAAAGTTTAATTTTCCCTGATTTTATTTTAACTGATACGAAGATTTCTTACAAACATCACACAACATTTTTAGGTGTATGGATTGATGAAAATTTAAATTGGAAAGTCCATGTAGATAACTTGACGAAACAACTTAGTAAACTTTGCTTTGCCTTTAAAACGTTAAAGAATTCGGTTCATATGAATATTATTAGAACAGCGTATTTTGCTTATTTTCATTGCCTATTAAAACAGGGTATAATGTTTTTGGGGGGAATGAAGATTTCCAATAGAGTTTTCAGGGTACAAAAAAGAGTAGTACGAATAATCTGTAATATTCCAAGATTCGAAAGCTGTAAACAATATTTCAAAAAGTTAAGCATTATGACGTTACCATGTATGTACATGTTCTATGTTATTTTGCACGTAAAATCGTTCATTAATAAATTCACAACAAATTCAGCAATACATTCTCATAATACAAGAGGAAAATCGAATTTAGACTTAATCAGTCACAATACAAAATTATTTGAAAATTCTCTCACACATAATGGAATACAACTTTTCAATAAATTACCTACCAGAATTAAAGAAATTGAAAATTTTACCAAATTCAAGACTCAATTATCTGCTTTCTTATGTAATGAATCGTGCTATTCTGTAGATGAATATTTGTGTTATTAGATGGGTAAATTGTATATGTATTCATTATATTCATAAGTTAAATTATTCTATGACTATTATTATTGTATTATTATTGTGTTATTATTTTATGATTATTATTGTATGACGTGTCCCATATCATGTAATGATATATTGGACGAATAAAACAATTCAATTAAAAAACCCGAAGCATTGATAAAGCATTAAAAACTCCTAGAACCCCTCAAAATAAAATAAAATTTTAATCTCTTGAATATCCGTGTTGTTTTGGTCCTTAATCCACAGAATAAAATTGACAGCTGTCTAAATCTCATTTTAAATCCCCCCAAAAAGCTCTACACTCTCAATTTCATTGAATAACAAATTTATTATATTCGACCCATAGAAACTCATTAAGCACAACAATATAAATACAACTCTCCTAATTTTATCTCGTGGCTTACGTGGCTTAAGAGGTTACCTTTATAGAAACATTGACATTATTATCAGTGACCATGGCCTTACAAATATTAATGAGAGGTTTCTTCCTAAGAAAACTCTCCTATCCTGACAATACAGGTTGTCAAGTTACAAGCCCTCCTTAGTGCTAGATAACACGCAATAACTGGGACTAGGAGAAGTTGCCATATGAAGAAGGCGAACAAACGAATGTATGGACATTGTACAATAGTATATTAATAACATATTCTGATACAATATACTGAAATGAAAAGTTTAAATTTACTTCAGAACACATAACTGCTTCAACAGATATTGATGAATTAGAATGTTTCATGACTTTTGCAATAAACGATGTAACAGAATAGGCTACGTTTAATAAGTCTTAAGTAGCGCACTCCAACTTGCGAAATCCTGCTAGGTTAAATACATTTTTTCCATTTTCTGTGAAGTATTTTGTGATCTACTGTAGAAAACAATCGAGGGTTCATCTATGTTCTCATACTTTATAATATGTAAGTAGTTAATATTTTGCAGTCAAAAACATAGTTCGTAAAATTTGACCCTTAATAATTTAATGAAATCGAAATACATTCCTTCCCCAAAAATGACTGAACTGAAAAGGCAACTAAAATAGTTTGCTACAAATACGCAATTTACACATTAATTCACATAAGTGACTACAGTTAAAACATAATACAATATATCCACTTTTAAGATAAAATCGATAATTTTACAAATGTATTGCAATAGTTTTTATACAGGTATTAAAATTGGTATAATATTTGTAATTTAAACCATCACTGAAATGTGCTATAATATGCATATCAAATAATTTTAAATTGATTTAAGAGTCTATGCAACACGTAACATTTCTTTCAATATTGATACCTAATTATATGTGAAGTGAGGTATCACTGCAAAGGCATAAGCTGCATTTTTCCGTGGAACCCTAGAGAATATTAGAAGAGACTGGTTGAATAGCCAGTTTAAAAAATCAGTTCTCGGAACTAATTGCAGCAGATTCTTGATAGGCTTTGTTTGAAAGCAGAGAAGAAACTTTACTCTTCCCCATACCAATTTATTCTACTCACCACTAATTTTACAAATTGCATTGTGGATATAATTTTATAATAACAGGAGTACCAATAACTTAATTATCAAGCTGAGAGTTAGAATAGTATTTAGTTAATTTCTAAGCAAGCGTGTTAAAAAAAAACACGACGGGAAGTAAATGAGATTATTGTTTCTTATTACCATACATATTCGGATAGGAATGTTAATGTTTCAATAGTTGCCTAACTTGCAAAGAAATGGGTTTTACATGAAATTTCAAGAGAATAGTGAACGATAACATAACCAACGACGAAAGAAAGAAGGAATGATATAATGAAAAATATAAATTTAATGAGAAAAATCACTGTATATTAACTATACAAAGGAACATTACTAAATTCATTACTACCTTTCAGATGATTTTTGCGAGGAAAATGTTTCCAATAAAATTTTTTGCATATGATGCATAATTTATTAAATATTTAGTAGTTTAAATTATATATTATGTCGACCGCGGTGGTGTAGAGGTAGCCCCTAAGATCCCAGGCCGTGTGAGATTTATTATTTTTTTTTTACATAAAAAGCGGAGTGTTCCGGGAGGTGCGTTGTAGATTTACGGCACGCTAAAGATCTCTAGGCCTAAATTAGAGCCTCTGGATAAAATTCCTCTGTCTTTTCACGTCCAAGTAATACCATGGTTTCCGGAGGCGAAGAGCTTACCACCTGTCCCTTTGCGCTCGTTCGGAAATTAAGTGTAACCAAATTAGTCCTGGTACTAAAACTTTAGCTTGGGGTCTACAAGGACGTACGAATACGAATACTATGTAGGTCTATCATGATGTTAAGTCTTTTAATTTAAGCAATTTTCCCAATTAACTCTCCCAAGGGTAGTTCAAAGCTATAATCTTGCCTCGCGAATAATGCTACTTGGAACCAGGCTGGGACAACTGAATGAGTACTTCTGCAATACAGCGCTACAAACCGGAAGGTCGCGGGTTCGATCCCCGATGAGATCGTTGGGATTATTCGCAAACCTAATCCTTCTAGTGGAACTATGGCCTTGGGGTCGATAAACAGAAATGAGTAACAGGGTCAGTCCTGGAGGTAGGCGGCCTGTGAGTAAGGCTGACCACCTTATTCCCTAATTCCGAATGTCTAAAAATTTGGGAACCTTAACCTCCTGGAACCCTAAGTGTTCCCTATTCATGAGTAGGGAATATTTTACTACTGCTATGAATATAGCATAATGTCCTCATAAGTTAATATGGTTGTCATACCTTGTTGAATCATACTGTATAGGCCTAATCTAATACACTAACGCCATTCTTTCTGCTTAAGATTATGTCATGTCTGGATGTGGTCCCTGATGGCACATTTCTCTTAGAATGTTTGAATATACTTCCGTCACAATTGTAATTTTTTGTATGCTTTGTCCCACATGTGAGGGAAAGAAAAAATATCGCACACTAAACGTAAATGCTTGTGCTCACTGTATGAATCATGTATCCTCCCCCTTTTGTAATATTTTTGAGTGACATATTATGTTTCGTCTGGAGTGTTTTTGCGTGTCCTAGACGCTTCGTGTCCTTCCGACAGCCATAAGCCAGTGCAGTTGTAGCGTGGATGTATGGACATCAGTGGAAGTCTCCTCCTTTATGGGCTTTATGCTTAGGCCAGGAGAACCGGCAGAAATAGGCGGAACTACACGTTTCTGCTACATTATATACTAGGCTTATAATTCACTGCAGCTGTAAGGGGTGCCCCACGTGCGTTCAGAGAGTGGAATCTTCAAATGGCTTTCTTCAAGTTGACTCTCTAGTGTAACTCACTCAAATATTGAAACGCTCTGGGTTGTGGGTCTTAGTAATCTAGTAGAGTAGAAAGAGCATTTGGCTCCTGCTGCTATATTCTTGCCAAGACTTGGCTTCTAGAAATGTAAGTGGCACAGCAAATCCCATCTCTTTTGATTAACTTAAAAAAAAGGAAAGACTAAGTAGAAGAAGCTTTTTGTGGTTAAAGAAACGCCTTTTAAATTAGACGCGTCTTTGCCTCAAAATGAAGTGGATCTTTATAACATTAAGGCTTTAGAGGAATTATTCATAGAACCGTATTCTCTAGGAAAACCAAGGCTAGTCACTTTAATGTAGATCTAATTCCACGACATCCGACAGGACTAGTTTCAGAGAACATTACTCAAGAGAGATTTATCTAGCGAGAACCTAGACGCAATTAATGTCATTGTTAATACTTATAACTGAAAATGCTACGAAAGGAAATGAAGTTATATCGCATATTTTAACATCGTGTAGGCCTATTACATGTAGTAGGCTAATCTATCTAGAACATAATAGGAAATTTAAACTAATTACAAGGAGGGTACTTTTTATTAAAAGCATTTTACAAGTTTAATCTTTACAATTATTACAAATCTGGATATTTTATAGCTATAAAAATCTAATTCGTATGCGGAAAGAATCAATAATTGTAAATAAATTCAATATCGAAACTTATCTGACTTACCCCTGTTTGAGTCTTGTACTCTAATAAACAGTGACGCCCATCTTCTAACCAATTAATCCTGCTGAGCTTAGCCGAGCTAGATTGTTGCATAGCCTAATTAATTATTAATTAATTAATTAAAATATAATTATTGATTAGGCGAAAAAGTCCAAAGCAACATTCTCGTAACCTACTTGTACTCTAGTTTATCAACGCTCAGTTAGGCCTATATTTCGTTTTGATTCTAAGAATTTCATGCACAATTTCTGAATATTGCGCATTCATCTTCCTTCTCAAAGGCACTTATTAATTAATCGTAAGATGCCTTGTCACAGTTATGTTAATTACGGTATTGCAAATTGGAAATTCTAACCGGAAGAGTTTATTTTTAAAACTTTTTTTGAACGGGAATGTTACCTGTTAAAAAGGTATTTTATACACTGAATAAAGTTAAACTCAATTTTATTTTATTTTGGGAATGCTGTGAAATAGTGTATAGTACGAACGAACTGTTCCCTAAGCATACATTACACTCCGAGAGATGAGGCTTCAATACTCACGAGGCAATAAAATCACGCAAGTAGCCTATTGTGCACAGTCCTTCATTAGGTAGGGACGTTCTACTGCTGTTGGTACAGAAGTTGCTTAATGTAGTCTATCAATACTGTGTATGTGTATATAATGACGAAAGTAATGTTTTTATCACTTCAATCAATATTTACTATGATGTGTGAACTAATCTTCAATTAAAGGTGTACGGTAGTTTATTACTGAACATTTATTTTTAAAATATCAAAATGCAAATTTAAACTAACCTGCTGTGTTAGGGAAATATTGCATTCTTTCTTTTGAACTTCCATAACGTACAGCCCTATTAGATAGGCATGACTGAACTTATTGGAAACATAAAGTTATTTGCATGCCATGCTGTAATAATTAGTGTTGACAAAATTTTCCTGGTCTCAAAAATTTAGCCTGTTTCTTTCTTTTCGCCTCACATTTTAAATTTAGATTCCTTTCAGGATTAGGTCTACCTTAATAAATTGTGCAAAACGTGTTCCATAATCCATAAACGTTCTCGTATAAGTGTTAAGATTTATATGGCATGAAGTTTAGGATATCAAAAGATCTGTAGGCCTACATATGTTTTGTTATGACTATTTCCTTATTACCTAATATAAAAATGTAGTCAGATTTAGATAAAAGGATAGTAATTCTCCTTAAAATTGCATACATAACTAGATATAATTGGGAAGTTACCTGAGGCCAATAAATTAAATAATAGAAGAACGCAAATTTAGCAAAATATGTATGGAAAGTATAATTTAATTTGTGTGTAGGCCTAGATTAATTTTATAGACTTATGTAGTACCGAGTCTTTCACTTTGTCTAATAAAATTTAGCAAAATATGTATGGAAAGTATAATTTAATTTGTGTGTAGGCCTAGATTAATTTTATAGACTTATGTAGTACCGAGTCTTTCACTTTGTCTAATAAAATTTGTCCAATAAAATGTCGATATTTTGGCCTACTATTTTGTTCGCATGGATTATATATGCATTAAGATACGGGAATAAAACATATTTTAAAAATTAGGCTATTCTAATCTTCTTGTTACTGTGAATTCATAAACTAAATAATAGCATTATTAATTATTTATTTATTTACTAATCTCGATAACTCTGAGTTTATGATTAAATGTGTATTTATTGGCTCGACAAAATTACTAATTCAACATTTCATGCATCCTCTACCATAGTAAAGACAGGCCTAACTCAGAAAAATCGAAAATTGGCTAGAGGCAAGTTCCCTTAAGGCATTTGTCTTTGTTATTACTTTGGGCCCCAGCAAACAAAATAGGAATACATTAAAAGCCTGATTCTCAAAGTAGTGTATTAATAAATTCATTATCCACTATGATCAGTTATTTTTTCTGACTAGTCTGATTTTCATTACTAGCCTGATTCTCAAAGTAGTCTATTAATACATTCATTATCACTACGATCAGTTATATTTTCCCCCGCGGCGCGACGCGACCCGGCGAACCATATAGTGCCTGCCCTAGGATATGAATGAATTCAGCACATCCATACAAGGGAAACGGAAGACAACATTAGACGCTATAGTAGACCTATCAAAATTGCCGTGCTGAGGAAAAAGACAGCGATCTACTTACAAAGCATCGACATAAGGTTTCTACGAGGTCTGTTAGATAAGTATCCGACCTTATTTTTTTTTCGAAAACCCGAAGGATTTAAATCAAGCGCGCTTGCATGAGCCGACCTTGAACCTTCATGCACATGCATGAATTTTTTCCCGCCTTTAGATATCGTCTGTTGCTGGCAATCAGCATTTGAGTGATGTAGTGTTTAGTGCTCTCGTCGTTTTCTCATTGTTAGGAAAATGACGGAACGTCTGGAGCAGCGCTATTGCATAAAAATTTTGCCTGCAACTGGGCGATAGCCAGGTGGAAACCATTCGTAAAATTCAGGTGGCTTTCGGTGACGATGCTATGGGCATCACACAGATTAAGGAGTGGTACAACCGGTTTAAAGACGGACGCACATCAGTGGAGAGCGAGCCACGCTCCGGTCCGCCATCAACATGCCGAAATGACCAGATCATTGCCAAAGTGAACGCTGTAGTGATGCGGGAAGTATCCGAGGAATTGCGGAAGAGGTAGGCATCATCACTTTTTCGGCCCATTCAGTTATGACCGAAGATTTGGCCATGAAGAGAGTGGCGGCGAAATTCAATGCCGATGCTGCTGACGGCGGAGCAAAAACAACATCGTGCTGAAGTCTCACATGACATGCTTGACTCCACAAACAGTTACCCCGACTTCATGAACACCTTAATGAGTGGTGACGACGAGTCCTGGTGTACGGGTACGACCCGGAAACCAAATTCCAGTCGTTACAATCATTATTTTCCTAGCAACGACGAGAGCACTAGACACTACCTCACTCAAATGCTGCTTGCCAGCAACAGACGCTACCGACAGGCGGGAAAAAATTCAGACATGCGCACGAAGGTTTCAGGTCGGCTCATGCAAGCGGGCTTGATTCAAATCCGTCAGGTTTCCGAGAAAAAGAATAAGGTCGGATACTTATCTAACAGACCTCGTAATTCACTTAAAACTTTTAGGAATCATTGCCAGCAACACCTTAACAATTTGCTTCAAAATATGAATTCATACTCGCCAAAGGACAATCAGGAATCGATTTGAAAGATTTTGAACGGACTGTAGATCCATTTTGACTCACGTAAAACCCAATGGCAGCATATTCGAGGTTCTAATAGATTTAGTCTCGGACAGGAATAATTTAAAAGCGTTTCCCGAATAGTCTATACGGCTCAGTTAGGGGAAGATCTCTGGATATTAAGTTCAGAAGCTGAATTGCTCTTATTGCCTTCTGGTAATATGTAGGCCTAACTCTGTGAAACAGCCTTTTCGAGGTACACGACTACAAAACTAAAACATCGAGCTGACGCCTGTTCAACTGACATGTGATAATTTTCCACATCTAAAGCCTTAAAATAAATTCAGTCCATATTCAGGCTACTGAGTTAAAAAAATGAAGTCATAAACATTTTACAGAATACTGTTCTTTTTAAATAGTTCTCTCAGGATAGAAAAGCAAATAATTTTTAAATATCTAAGTTTTAGTTGCCGCGCAAACTACAGCACCATAGACCACATACACACAATAAACCAAGTGATTGAAAAAACACACGAGTTTAACCAAAGATTATATGTTGCATTCATCGATTATAGAAAGGCGTTTGATTCAATAGAACATAACTTCATGCTGAAAGCACTAGAAAATATAGGCATAAACCCAAAGTACATAAGGATCTTGTATGGAATATACAGGAACAGCAAAGCGATAGTAAAGACAGAAATCGAGGGAGAAACGTTTAGAGTAAAAAAAGGAGTCAAACAGGGAGATCCTATTTCGCCCAAGCTCTTCACATGCACACTAGAGGCGATTTTCAGAGGACTGAGCTGGAACAAAAAAATGAAAGGGATAAACATCAACGGAAGGCTACTGTCAAACTTAAGATTTGCTGATGACATAGTGTTGTTCGCAAAATCCGCCACAGAGCTACAGGAAATGCTAGCAGAACTGAGTACTAAAAGCGCAATAGCGGGACTACAAATGAACCCTACAAAGACCAAAGCAATGACAAATCACATAGAGACACCAATAATAATTGATGGTACACCAATCCATTACTGTAGCGAGTACATATATCTAGGCCAAGCAGTCAGTCTGACAGAAAATGGGGACAATGAGATCGAAAGAAGAATAAGGCAAGCATGGGGGAAATTCTGGGGACTCAAATTCTTACTCTTAGACAAAGACATTAACAGAGAACTAAGATTGGAAACACTACAGACCTGCATCATACCGACACTAACATATGGAAGTCAAACCTGGACGCTGACTAAACAACAAGAACTGAAGATACAAAGATGCCAGCGCAGAATGGAGAGAAAAATCTTAGACATTAAACTAGTAGACAAAGTAAGAAACGAAGAACTGAGGCTAAGAAGTGGTATCGAAGAGGCACATAAACAGGCAAGAGAGCTCAAATGGAGGTGGGGAGGACATGTGGCCAGACTACCTGCAGACAGATGGGCCTATGCCACCACGATCTGGGACCCAAGAAGAGGGAAAAGAAGAAGAGGAAGACCGAGAAGGAGATGGGCTCAGGACTTCATAGAAGTGATAGGACCTCAATGGTCACGAATAGCAAGGGATAGGAGGGAGTGGAAAATCACAATTTTAGGTTTAGAATAAAATGTTGACATAATTTAGAAATTAAAAGTGAAGTGAAGTGAATTAGGGGAAAGTACAGGACACTCATTCTAGACTCAAAATGGAACACAAGCTACACACAGTAACTAACAGTTAAAGTAAAAGCTCAAATCCGAGCATGCACACAGGAAATAGCTCACCCCGTGTGTACAAACTGAGCTAGCCCTACCGAGAGTAGGAGGCCCTTGCCTGAAAAGGATTCAGTGGCTTTTTCTAATTTCTAAATTTCTAAGTTTTAACCGATGTACGCCACATCTCAGCAAACATTATACGTAAACATTTGTGTTCAGTTACCACTTTATACTGTAACTTGCAACAGTTACAATGTGCCGAAATTAGCAGAACAATGTTCCAAATTTTTCTTCAAGCTCCCAGTAAAATTTGGATGTGCCTGTCGCCTAAGCCATTAAATCCTAACTAGGTGAGATTCGTCGCTGCAATGTTTTGGCAATGTAAATAATATTTAATTGCATAATTATGGTGACACTCGCTGGTGTGCCAGAATTTTATCCCGCAACAGATATTTTATATGCATGTAAATCTAAAGACAAGAGATTGATCACATTTATCTACACATAAATGTTATTCCGGGATCGAACCCGCAACCCTGTACGCAGAAAGGCAGTGCCATACAGACTACACCCGACTAATTTTATATTCAGTTAGAAATAACTACGTATGTTTACATATTTGTATATTTTTTAGTAAACCGCTGCACATAAATCCTTTCCTTCATGATAATAGCCTAACCAGAAGACAATAGGACATTGACCATAAATAAAAATCGGCCCTGATACTATTTCGGAATGTCCCCCCGTCCCGGAAGACCTTTAGACTCATACGATATCTTCCCCGTGCCATAACAGGAGGAATGGAGATTTTCAACAATTTAACGTTATTTATCTTATTTAATTTAATTTTCTATTTAATTAAGATATGATCTTAACACATAAAAAAAACATGTGCCGGTTGTACTGTAGCCTATGGATGTGAGACAGTATATGACTGGATGATAAATAACCCCTACTATAGTATTGATTAATTTTATACATGTAATATCAATACTGTATGAGCTTCGCCATGGTGTGTACACATTTTTCTTTTACTTGGGTTTTATGTATTATTTATAGGGCTAGCTGGGACGTAATTATATATCTGGACAATTTTTTATGCTGGTGCTTAACCTGATATATTTATATACTTTGACGTTGTCCATAGCTAAATGTTTTTAGCTCTATGACAATAAAATTGTTTATTATTATTATTATTATTATTATTATTACTCTTCAACAAAATAATGTGCGAGTGTGCGAAAACAGGGTGCTTAGGAAAATATTCGGACCTAAGAGAGATAAAGACGGGGACTAAAGAAAACTGCACAATGACGAGCTCCACCGAATATAATAAGGGTAAGTAAATCACGGAGGATGAAATGGGCTGGACATGTTGCGCGCAAGGGGGCGGAAAAAATTACCTAAAAAATATTGACTGAAAGATCCGAAGGTAAAATACAATTTAGGAGACTAGACGTAGACGGGAAGGCAATATTAGACAGGGTTTAAGGGAAGCAGGATTTGCGAGGGATGGTTGGAGTCAGCACAGAATAGGCTTAAATGGCGGGCTCATGCAAGCGCGGCAATTAACCTCCGAGTTCCATAAAATAAATAATATTTCTTTAACTTGCTTAGGAATTGTCTACTGCCATTGAGTAAGTAAGTAATGATTTAATTTATTTAATTGTTTAAGTTTTAGGTAATAAAGTTGCCACTGGTCTAATCCTTTAACTTCAGTGCAAAATAGGAAAACATCCTGTCGTCAATTCAAATACCTATAATTGCCGCTTGTTCTGAGTATAGCCTACAGGAACTCCATCTCTCCCAGCCGTCTTGTGGTACAAACATTTCATGAAAATGTCAGACAGTTTGAAATTGTGAAGACGGTGTACTGGTAATCCTTGCTACAAAGCTATCTGTCAATTTACCGCGTGTGAAACTCTTGGATTTTCAGTACATGTATCCCCCTCAAAGAATTGAATACCGATGTAGGCCTATAACATCCATATTAACTTTAAGTTCATTTTGTAGTGCCAGGACTGGAACACCCCTATAGCGCAAGAAATGGAACATTCCGCCACAATATGACATAAGCATGCCGAGCTGGGGTAGGGATGTTTAGAAACAATAACCGGTACATCATGTCTTATAAACCGTATATTCGTACCTGTAACTAGCACATCCTCCTATTTATAAATACCCTATTCCCTGTACCATAACACTGAACAAGATAACGGAGACTATGAACCATTCAAATTGACAGAAACACACAAGCTTTCCCGTACTTACCGTGAGAACGCCATTTCCTCTGCCTGGAGAAGCGACATAACCAAACAGAAGTTCTCGTGACATTCGCCGCTTAAAAATCACAAGCAAAGTTTCCATCGCAGTAATCTAACATTCGAAATAAAAAGTGGATTCAGTATATAACATTTCACACTATTCGTTTAGTCACTAAACACTCAGATTCACGTTACATTTTTTGACGAAACACGAGACATCAACGAGCTGTAAGATCACTTACACCCGCACACGCCATACAGGAAGGAAACTTCCAGTTCCCAGAATGCAACACATGTTTCATAGGGCTGCCGGTAGATGGGTTGACATGAATTGTGAGTGCAGGTGTTGTGTCTAATCAAATGTGAACGTAAAAACTACGATTTTTCAAGTGATTAAAGCAAGGTAAGCTAATTTCTTTATTAATTAGGAGTAACATGAATGCATCTGTAGCATAATTGCTTATTTTAAAAAATCTTGGTAGTATGCTTAGCCCCTAACAGGTCTCAATTTCTTGATGCTACTGTTATGGAGTCTTCGCGCCAAGGACAAATACAGATTTAACCCAGTCAAGCATGACCAGCGAAACTTACAGCTCCCACTAGTTTAAAATTTTACTTACGTCCTCAGCGAGATAAGACTGAAAATATTCTAATCTATAGGAATAATGAAGACTGTCTGGGCAGATACTTTCGTTAACAATAACTAGGCCTATACATTTTTAAAGCTTTTTATGAAGGCACACGAAGTTAGGGTACTGTATGCGGTTGTTTCAAGTAATATATTTTGCACTACCATTTTCAATACTTCTTTCCCTGAGTTTTACTTCCCCCGTAGTATATATAATTACGCGGTCCACGCTGCCCGGGCCTTACAGGATCGCGACTCTTCGGGGGAAGGAATTTCTATGGATCACATTCACACTTTTTTGACCAGACAAGGACATGGGGCTCCCCGGATATCAGCACAATGCCGAGACCACCTCTGAAACAACACGAACACATAGGACCAGAAAACGAGACACACACTCATTCCAAACAAGGAGAGGATGGGATGGGATGATGGGATCACTGGCAGATGAAATCCGGGAACCACGAGGGCCTAAATCTTCCTGACATTCGTCTCACAGGTGAGGAAAACCCCCACCTAGGAAACAAACCAGGGCTTGCTGCGTAAAAGCGAACGAATCCCCTACGCCACAGCAGTGGAAAAGGGTGTAGATGTAGATGTAGATATCTCGTCCTGTAGATCCTGTGTTGAGCGGGGCTCAAGGATATAGGACACGTCAGATCAAAAAATACATGGATGTTATAACAATAATATAGGCCTACAGAAACTGTAAGCTGCCAAATTTATCCAAGCTGGAAATATTCCTCCAAATTGTAGAAGGTGTGAGTTATTAAAAATTCCTTGACAGCTGTTTTGAAAGGTTTGCTCTTTCTTTGAATACATAATAATTTAATGTTGTTTGGAAGCTTGTTATATATCTGTACTGCAGAATAATAAGCACCCTTCTGAAAGAGTTTTAACGAGTTATTCGGTCTGTGTAGATCATTCATGTTTCTGGTAGTACGTCCGTGTACACTAAAATTAGTTTGAAATTTATCAATATTATTCACTACATAACACATAACAGAGTATATATACTCCCCTGTAAGAGTGAGGACTTTTAATTTTTCAAATAGCGGTTTACAAGATTCCCTTTTTTTCTTTCCACATATTATTCTTATTGCCCGCTTTTGTAATCTAAATATTTTCTCCCTATGGGAAGAGTTGCCCCAGAATATGATCCCGTACCTCATTACCGAGTGAAAATATGCAAAATATACCATAAGTAATGCATCCTGTTTTAATATATTATTCAAAATTCTTAAAGCAAAGCACGCTGAACTCAGTTTTGGACCTATCATTTCTATGTGTGTCTTCCAGTCAAGATTTTGGTCAATTTGCAGTCCTAAAAATTTTACATTGCTAATTTCTTGTATGATTTGTGTTCCATAATTAATTTCAAGATTTGAGATACATCTGTTTTTTGTTCTAAATTGTATAAAATGGGTCTTATCAATATTAAGTGTCATTTTATTAGCTAGAAACCATGTGTTTAACTCGTGAAAAGCTTTTGTAGCTATTCTTGATAAATGTTCTTGTGACGTTACTGTTACAAGTACACTAGTATCATCTGCGAAGAGCAATACCTTTGATTCGTCACTTAAGTTATAGGGCAAGTCATTAATGAAAATTAAAAAGAGCAAAGGTCCTAGTATTGATCCCTGAGGTACCCCATTCTTAACAACCCCTAAGTTAGATTCATTTCCATTTATTATTACCTTTTGAGTTCTATCAGAAAGATATGATTTGAACCACTTAAGTGTTAAATTATCGAACCCATAATGATCCAATTTTTGAAGTAATATTTCATGATTTATACAGTCAAATGCTTTAGCTAAGTCGCAGAAAATTCCCAGAGCATATTTCTTTTTATCTAACGCTTCCAGTATTTCTGTAGTAAGTTGAAATGTAGCATTCTCAGTGGACATGCCACTTCTAAATCCAAACTGAGATGAAGTAAGAATGTCATTCAAATTAAGATAGTGTATTATGCGTTTGTACATGACTTTTTCAAAAACTTTTGAAAATGAGGTTAAGAGCGATATAGGTCTATAATTTGATGGTAGATTTTTGTCACCTTTTTTAAAGAGGGGCTTAACAATAGCATGCTTCAGTCTTTCTGGAAATATTCCATTTTCTAATGAACAATTGCATATGTGACTAAGAGGTTTACTGAGTTCCGATGAGCAACTTTTTAATAACCTACCACTTATCTCATCCCATCCAGACGAGCTTTTACTTTTGAGAGACTTGATTATATTTTCAATTTCTTTGTGAGAAGTCAGGTTCAATTGAAATCTATGGTTCCAAACTGTAGATTTTGTTAGTAGGTCTACTGCCTTAATGTTAATATTATTTATAGGAATACATTTCTCTGCAATATTTATAAAGTGACTATTAAAAGCATTTGTAATGTCTGATAAATTATCTAGTTTTATGTCTTGGTATATTAATGATGTACAATCATTGTTTCCCTTTGTTCTCCCTGTTTCGTTTTTTATTATATTCCATAAAGTCTTAACTTTATTATTTGATTTATCAATTGCTTGTGAAAAATGCCTACTTTTTGCTTCTTTGATTACTTTCTTCAGTATGTTGCAATACTTTTTATAGTATTCCTTATGAGTTTGGTTGTTACTGGTTCTATATTTTAGGTAGAGCTCTCTTTTGTTTGCACATGATATTTTAATGTCAGCAGTTAACCAGTTAATTACAGTACAGAATAATATAATACAAAATAACTTTTCGCAAGCTAAATAAGTTAATCACTATTAATACATAGGCCTATTTAGAACTTAAATTTATAGTTAAAATTTGATTTACCATGATAACAGAACTCCAATATTTACTTACTGTGCAAGTGTTATGTGTGTAAATATTTTATATTGAGTATTATCAGTTATCACATTGATTAATTAAAGGTTATAATAATAAATACACAATTGAAAATACATTCATCCACACATTTCCTACGATTTTGCGGGTAAAACCTATGCACACATGAATCCGAGCGAAGTGGAAAGGTAAGAGATATCAGGTTCAAAACTAAAACCCCGTGGCCGGCCAATTTCACTTCGGTTTTTTATGGTTTCCTCATTCACGAAAGTAAACGAGGGGACTTGTAGGCTGTGTTTACTTTCCATAATTCATCCAGTATCATAATCATTTAAACTGAGTATCGGTCAAGAATACATCACACAACAATAGAAAAAGATGACACGAATAAGTAATTATTACACGAACCTACTAGTAATCTCAAAGATCCAGAACACCAAGAGACGTTATATGACCTACCAAGAACTGTAGAATCCTTTACAGTTTGCGGTTAATACATTAGGCCTACATCTTCCAACAGGCTACTTGAAAAAAGTAAATTATCAAAATCAAATTCCTAAATTTTCCAGTAGACTAGATTAATTAATTCAAATATTCCATGGCTTGGTTTCTATGTTATTTGTTTTCATATAGGGATTTAGTCTTAATGTTTAGTAGTTAGAAACTCACAATTTTAAAAATAAGTGATACTGATATTAAAGGAAATGCTCGGATTGGTTTTAGGGTGTACATGTGGGTGCCAGTATACTGAATTTAATTACAATGAATTAATCGTAGCTTTCTTCTTATTACAGTAAAGAAAAGAACTTCATTATTCACAACTTAATTAAGATGTGTTCTATTACTGTCGTGGGTGTCGACATGCTGACCACTTGCCTATGGTAGATGACGCAGTGGCCGGGTGGTAGGCCTTGTCCCTGTAGGGATGTAGCGCCAGGGAGAGTTCTATTACTGTGCATTGAAGTCATACTTAGTCCGTTTCTTTCTCGATACCAATAAATTTTCACAATAAATGTTTATGACAAAACAATAACTTTAATATTATGTTGTTAATGTAAGCCTACTAGATTTTCATGTGTAAAAATAAAAATACTAATTAAAACCATTACAGCCATATACTAGAAATCAAAATTTGAAAAGAACATTTTTTCAAGAAAACTCCCCATAATACTTTAGTTGCAAAAACGAAATTCTAGACTTGGCAATAAGAGCTCAACAAGTCAAAACAGAAGTTAACTCAACGAACCGTTTGCCCACAACAGGGCCTATACAGATACACAGACACCATTCCAAACACAAATTTTTCGGATTCTAAATATCGTGAAATATGTATTCTCGGTCTTAACTAGTTTCCAATATTTGTCACGATTATATTACTATACTCTGTCCTACGTAGGCTATATGCGAGAGTGAGAGGGACGTCGGCAAATTTTATGAAAATGGATTATGTCCCGGAACGAGGTCATCCCGTCGATTTGTGGGGGTAGGGGCGAAATTGCTGCGATAATAATGTGACAAATTCAATGCCCTGTAAGAATAACTTATTTTCTGCCAACTCTGACTTCTTCATGCTAATGTGAGTGATATTCCGTTAAATATTTAAAACAATGGGAAAACTGCTTATAATAATTATGGTAATAATAAACTATTTACTTAATGCACAAAATGTAGACTGTACAATAGTAATAATTAGAAACAGTATTTTCTGTTGGTTTTATTTGTTTTAACTTGTAGCCTACTAAATGTGAAATAATGTAATGTGATAAATAATAATGTAATAATTAGGAAATTAGGTTATGCATAAAAATAAATTATTTGGATAGATATATACGCATTCATGAGCCACAGAATATTTTCTCTGTTGGACGTTACATGAGAATATTATAGGAGAAAAATTCCTCCGACACTGGGACTTGAACCTTTGGCTATTCGCGTCAATGCTCTACCAACTGACCTAAGTCGGAGTTCAATTCACAGCGCCAGATGGAACCTCTCTCCTATGACTAATTGCCCTAATGGTCTACCTCAAGGTCTACCTTGACATAACTTGTCTGTCCGTGAGGTAGACCATTAGGGCAATTAGTCATAGGAGAGAGGTTCCATCTGGCGCTGTGAATTGAACTCCGGCTTAGCTCAAAGGTCCTGGGTTCAAGTCCCAGTGTCGGAGGAATTTTTCTCCTATAATATTCTCAAATTATTTGGAGTTAAAATTAAAAAAAAAAGATTCGTTCGACAGTGATTGGCCCGCCTGCTCCAGTCATAATGTAATGTAATGTAATTATAGCCTCATTTACATCCAGAAACGTCGGCCTGAGGGTAACATTCGTTAGGTGCTGGCTTTCTCTTCGTAAGTCCGTGGGTTTGATGCCGGCCCAGGTTGATATATTTTATGTGAGCGTAAATTCACAAATAGGCCTATATATAGATTTACAGGCATGTAAAAGAATTCCACTGGGACAAAATTTTGGCACTTTGGCGACGGTTAAATGTCTAGGTAACAGTACTCAACGTTTTGAAATAACTATGACCAGGGTTGAGCGAGTAATTTTTGTAAAATATGTGTAAAATACGTAATGCAAAATGAGTTATTATATTATTGAAAGTTAGCTCAAAATACTTGGAAGAATTATCTTGCGGAAAGTGTTCCATCGGAAATTATTTCAACTTGTTATATGTATCTAACACTTTCCACTATAAAAACTCAGCGACAGTGCACAAGTATAAAAATAGATTGAATAACTTTTGAAATATTTATGTGAAAGCATCTCGTAATATTTTGATTTCAGTACTCATTCGTTCTAGAGATAAGCCTATAAATAGAATTCAACCATTATGACAGAAATTCAGGCAATCCCCAAGAAATTCCACTCACCTAAACTTAGGGCATACAATCGAAAATTTTATTTTCAGAAAGTAATAAAAACGGGGAGACTGCAAAAGTAATAAAGCATAAAATACTGCGGTTTCATCCCCTAGCACTCTGAATTATTCAGAATACAATAACAATTTGATGTTAACAGTTGATGGCATAGTATAACTTTCCTGGATCAGCTATATGGGACTTTCGGAAGAACGACTCAAGACGAACTACTATTAATATCGTTTTCATACGTCTAACCTTTTCTCCTGTTCATATTAGCGGAAAGTGTAGTTGTACCTAGTTATAGTTTACTACCGAAGTCTTTAAATACCTATGTATAATGAGCTTCAATGTTCTTTTTTTAATCACCGATCATCAAGAAATTAAATAGACTTGAATATGCGTAAAATATAGTTACTGCCACAAATAATTTCTACTGGTTGTGTATTGAAACGCTTAAGAGAATCACATTATTTCTCAGAATAAGATAGAATAGAGGTTTTTTTGAGTGGGTCTGATATCATAGAGTTGTCTCTTGCTGGATTATCTTCCTTCATATCTAAAGAACACTTCCCATAACACAGTTTATTTTCTAACATTGTTAGAAATAAAATGATTTTTTTATTAGTTTTGAAAATATATCACCTTCTAAAACAAAATTGTTATACCTATTCGCAAAATAAAATCATTTTACCATGTGTATTATACACTATTTTTTGATAAACGTTAACATTTGTTAGATTTATTATAATGAATTACGCACCGCGCAGACAGCTGTTACTGATTTTCCGGTACAGGGCTGCGAAGTTAAGGACAACGCTTTTCACCCACCAAGTATGATGATTTTTGCAATCACCGTGCGATATTTCACATTTAAAAAGGAATAGTGAATTTTAAAATTTCAAATTTTTATCAAACTGAGTCTAATTAATGGTCATATGCAAATAGTATTTTTCATATGAAGCAGAGTTGATAACCCTGGAGTGTTATAATTATATAACACTCATGCCTGGTCTCATCGACAGGGGTTAAATATAATATAACTCCGAGTTTAACTTCGGGCTAAAATTTTGTTTCGTCCTTGTGACTCGCACGTTTCACCATGCTTTTTTGGCAGAGAATTAACTAACACTATTTTAACACTCACAAGAAATAGGAACAGTAGCAAACTAGAAGTGGTTAAAAATTCGTTTTTATGAATGCACTTCATTACGCATTTTTTTTTTTTATGGAAGATATTAAGAATGAGAAAACGATGGACAAACTTATCAATATTTGAAAAAAAAGTCTCTACTAATTCCGATTGTGACGAAGTACAAGTCAACGATGAGTGCAAAAAAACAATAGAAGAGAAGGATGATGTTCAGGAGAAAATTACGAAGGAGTTTAATAGCATTAACATGGCCGTGCATTTGATTAACGTTTTCTTTAATTTATTAATTTATTTGTATGTAATAATTACAGTACATAGTAAATGACATCATTAATCTGTTTTCACATATTATTCTTTATTTTGTCTTCCTCTTTCAATCTTGTCTTTTATATATCGGAGATGTATATTTGCACTTGCAAACTACAGACACCAAGTTCGATATTACCAGCTGTTTTACCTCGAAGGTCATTGAACTCTTTCTGGCAAAAAATCAATATTTTCTTTTGTGATTTCTGTTTCCTTACAGTAGGTCAGCCGTGGTAACGATAATGAAACTCATTGGAAAGAAATATGCGTATGAAATAAGTTATAATTAATTTTTAGGTAGATTTTCGAAGAAAATTCTACCTATTGCAATGGATACCACTTTATGATTTTCGAAAAATTCTTTCATATCTTTACGTTTCATGCTCCCCTAAGTACGAAACCACCGCCCGTTCAAAAAAAAATTTTGTGATATTTATATATATATATATTTATATATATATATATTTATATATATATATATTTATATATATATATATATATATATATATATATATATATATATTTATATATATATATATATATATCTTTACACGATAGCGGCCGTAATTTTGAAGATATTTGAACCAAATTTTATTATGTTATTTCTAGGCCCAATAGTTCGGACAAGTTCGTTAATGGGCAAAATTGGCCCAAGGGGGTGGTCGGGGGAGGGGGTTGAAATTTTTAAAAATGTATATCTCGGCCCCTATGAAGTATAGAGGGAAACTTTGTTTGAATAAATTAGAGTACTCCCTATGGAGTTCACAGTGACACCAACGATTCGGGGGTTCGAGTGAGGGTGGGGGTGGAGGTGGGGGTGGGGGATGAAAATTCGAAACTTTTGAAACCACGTCTTGTGGGGTATCGTTGAAAAGCTCTTGATGAGTACTCTACAAATCAATAAATAGTTTCTTGATAGCTCTCATATTACGCGAGATTTTAATGTTTGAAAATAATAACACTTAAAAGAATTATTATAATATCATAATTTTGTCTTGTTTAGCGGCTTTGCTAATTTTATTCATTGCTGATCTTGCACACGGCCTCCCAGAATATTATATCCTATTCTTGTTGTCAAAACAAATGATTGTAGGCTCTTCCTCTTTACCGAATTCAGTTCTTTATACTGTAGGTTTACCATGCCAAGGCTAAAGAAGACTATGCTACTACTAAAGAAGGCTATGCAGCGACAATAAATTAAACCAAAAGCACTTCGAAATCTACCTCCGCCTGTAGGCCTGCCTAAAGGGATTTTTTAAAAATGAAACAGGAAATTGAAAATCTTAATCAGGAAACTGTTCGTGAAAAATACGCTATTACAGGAGGAAATTAAATTAGCATGACAATTTAGAGAAAACAGAATATTTGTTTAATAGCAAGCTTGTATTGGCATACATGTAGCCGGGAGTACAAAGGAATGGATTAGTTTAATTTCGAAAAATAGCATTAGGACCTACAGTATTCCGGACAGAATCATTGTATGCCTATGCAAACTTTTAATTCATTTTAAGGAAATAAGTTAAGTGTTAATAAATACCAAATAAATCATTCAGGCATGCTTTCTGAGAATTTTGTTGACAGAGGAGAGATTAGAACAGCATCAAAATGGAATTAGGTAGGATTCACGCAAAAGAAATGTATTCGTGTAGGCTTAAATTCATTGCGGAGCATACGGGCGACTAGTATCCCGAATCGTTGCATGACTTGCCGAGAAAAGGGGCTCATGACACTCGGTGAAAATAATACATTGGTTTAGTTTATTATCATTATTAATATTTGTAATATTATTATTGATAAGACAATGTTATTAAATTCACTGGTCAACATGATTTTTGTCTCACAAGTACCAATAGATGTACTTAATGCAGTTTTTTTAATCCTGTTTTCAAATATGCATTCGGAATTTCTCCATCACAAACAGTTTTTTTATTTTTATTTTTAAAAATATTTTAAAACTTTGTCCACTTGTCCATTATCAAGTAAAAGAACCTAGAGCATTGTAAATATGACGGAACCCAATGAACTTTAATTTGGGTGTAAAATGGGGGACCAAACAAAGCACTCGGCCCCAAATATCTGTTGTTTATAATGTTCTAGGCTTCTCACTGAATGGAAAAATGGCATACGACAAATGCCATTTGCCATCCTTATCTATTGGAGGAAACCTAAAGATCACTCTTGCTGACCGTTATTTCTGCTTAACAAACATTAAAGGGATTACGTCAAAATCAGCACATACAGATGTGTACCCTAACTGCAATCTGCAATGAGACCAGTTCCATATTGCGAAGAATTGCCATACCAAAGCTTCCAGAATATGTGACATAGATGAAGAGACCTCATACTCTGATGGAAGTAAAGAAGAAAAAGAAAAAGAAAAAGATTCTGGTGGTACAACTTTTGAACAAAGATGTCCATCTGAACCTCATTTTTTGACTCAAAAGATCTTAACAATCCCATAGAGTCTGAAAAGCTTGCTTCCCGGCTAAAAGGATGGAATCTTCTTCAAAAGAAAACAAATATATGTACTTAATTGTCATTCTGAATTTTTCTGTAGAAAAAGCCTCGTGCTTTGTAATGACATTTCTTCTCTTATGGAGACACTTGGTAATGAACATAACCCAGCAGAATGGTGCTTGTTCATTGATTCCTCTAAAGTTAGTTTAAAAGCTGTGCTTTTGCATAGTGGAAGTAAGTTTCCATCAGTACCTGCGGCTCACTCTGCTTGTGTGAAAGAAACAATGAAAACTTGAATTTTATATTGGAATATGCAGTGTATGAATGGAGTATTTGTAGTGATTTGAAGTTAATTGCACTTATTCTTGGTCTGCAGCTTAGTTACACAAAGTACTGTTGTTTCTGGTGTGAATGGGACAGTAGGGACAGAAAAAAAACTTTTCATTAGAAAAGAATGGTCCACACGCGAATCACTCATTCCTAACAGAAAAATGTGAAACATGACCCATTGTGTAATCCTAAAATTGTGTATCTAAGTCCGTTACATATCAAACTAGGATTAAGAATGAAGAATTTCGTCCAAGCCATGGACAATACTCCTGGTTTCATGTACTTAACACAGAAGTTTCCTAAAATTAGTGATGCAAAAATTAAAGAAGGCATATTTGTGGATCCACAAATACGATTACTAATGCATGATGAAAAGTTTTAAAAACTACTGAATCCACTGGAGAAAGCATCTTGGCAAGCATTCAAAAATGTTACCGTACTCGAGAGTTTTTTGGGAAATCGAAAGGAGGAAAATATTGTCATCAATCTTATAACGTCGTACAAAAATCTTGGTTGTAACATGTCCTTAAAAAGTAGGCCTTCTCATCCTGCACTCGTACCTAGATTTCTTCTCAGAAAATCTTGGCGCAATGAGCGATAAGCACAAGAAACACTTTCATCAGTAGATTTCAGCTATGGAAAAGAGGTATCAAGGCAAATGGAATCCTATTAAGCTGGCCGGTTATATATCCAGAGGGATGCTTCAAAGGTGAAATACTTTCTAGGTGAGTTACAATGTTTGAATGTTGTGTAGAAAGTATTAAAATGCTTGAAACTATAAATGCCTCTCTCTCGAAAAACCTAGCGCGATGGAGAAATACAGAAATCATATTTGAATTCAGGAGAAAAAATACTATGAGAATTGCATCTTTTCCTTTTGAGAGAGAGAAAAAAAAAACACTATTTTTTGTTTATCAGTGATTATTAAACTCATGATTTCTTTCCGGTTCGCTAAGAAAATATAGCAATTCTACACCAAATGTTTGATTTTCAGCAGCCATTTTAGCCCCTAGTTTAGGCTTTTAACTTAAGGGAAAGTAGCAGTTAACTTAAACCCAAGAATAATCCTATATACATTAGAACTAGGCCTTGTCGATTAAACAAAATTTTCATCAAGTCAAGAGTGTGGAACCTGTAAGTCGAGGTTAATTCTTAATCTTAGCCCCTGTGAATGAAACCGGGCGTCAATGGTATACTTTTCTCCTCTTTATTAATATTATATACCGTTAAAAGTGCGTCTTTTACTTTCGACTGTCTAAATTAATTTTCAACAAACACCATATCAATGAAATGTTGCAATATAAACCAGAACAAATTTCGATTATAAGAACTAAATCCTATCCTCCTCTGCTGGGTTTGAACCAGAGAATCTTCTTTAGTGAACAAGAGCAAATTCTTCTGTATAATGTGCGAATAATTCCATTCCTTGAACTTTGAGATTTATTAGAAAAACTCTCATTTAGTAGGAATGAAATGAATTAATAAATAAAATGTTATCTGTGGGGTGTAGGCTCCCTTCAGGTCGCTTAAACATTATCGCAATTCAGTTGCATTTTTCTCTTTGAATTGCTTCGATGGTTTATATTATTAATGCAAAACAGCATTTGATGAAGACCCTCTTATATACTGCTGCTCCCATGAGCACCCTTAATACTATCTCTTGGAAAGAAATGTGAACTCTCCCTACCCAATGAAGAGCCAATTAACAACGTATTCTACCACATATACACACGCACAAAAGCAACGTGATATTGATAGACCAATAATTTAAGGGATCAGTGGGAGCGGGAAATAGCCCTACGTGTGACAAGGCACAAACAACCCGTAAAATGGAGGGTGTAGGAAATACAGCTCCAAGACGTCACAGTAATGGTCACCTTCTAAAGCCTCTACTTCGAAATATGATGCGGTTCTACACAGAATACATGTTTGCTATTGTCGAGAGGGTGAAGAGGAAACTTCCAACCCAGCATCTCCTTCACCCCATCCTCTATTTAAAGATCTTCTCGTGTTGTGTATCAGCTCTGCAGAATATAGAAGGGTCTCAAAGAGAGAGAAAAAAGATGAGATTCTCTTGAATTTGAAATAGAACTGGACTGGTGGATTATTTTATAATATTTTTGTTCGACCATACTATAATTATATATCAAATAATATAATTATTAGGGCAAGGCATTTAATGACCATAAAATAGTGAACAAATGCAAAATAAAAAATGCATTTATGACCTAAAAATAGTGAAAAATGACGCAAAATTTAAAAAAAAACAATAAATTTACCATTTTTACTTGTAGGCCTCATTAGTTTTTTTTTTCAAGTAATGAATTGCTAAAAGCAATTTAATGGAAATGGTTGACATAGCGTTATGTAAGAATTTACAATATAAAACATACTTATTTTGTTACTAAAGAAGTAAGTAAATTTATACTACAGTATCTTAGTTGGACACCCTTAAAGAAAAATAAATTCTTTCTGAACTGGCAAGCCCTCCAAATTGTCCCTAGCAAATATGTGCCATTTAAAAAGAAAGAAAAAAATCTTTATTGCTACAAGACGAACTGCTATGGGGTTTACAATAAACCTGAATTAAAATGAACTATGAACACTTGGCGGAGATTCTCAAATAAAAACGATTGTCTGTTGTCTGAAAGTAATGATTTGTACTTGGAAAAGCTCCTCTCTACCTTCACTGAAACATGACCTAAATTTCCGAAAATTACCTAAACATTGCCAAAAAGTGACCTATCTCTTAAAAATTACAAAAAATCCAAAATAAAGCAAAAAAATGCAAAAAATTGCCCTTTTTTAATCAATTATTTTATGAAACACATTTATATAATTCGAGCTATCTTTTAACCTTCATATAAAAAGGATGCAAAATCATCAAATGCCTTGCCTAATTATTATACATGACATAACAGTAACTTAATGACATCCAGTAGAGTAGGCTACACTGGTGACGTATCGTTTAATATTGAACACGGAACAGTCTTCAAGCTTTAGAGCAGCAAAGGCTAATGCGTAATAAACAACCTATATTTAAAATAAAATCAATATTTTGTTCGTTTGAGTTTATTTCTTACCTTCAAATTTAAGGTCCGTTGGTCTCGGGTTAAAACGGCCAAGAGAAGCTTCGACTTGACTTCACGCCATCAGCTGTCATTTATCGCAGATGAGAACAACGATAACTTACTATCAGCTGATTGCAGAGGTCAACCATCTCCGTTTGTTTGATGAATCTAAAATCTAAGAACTTAAACATTTAATTATGTTCGAACAGAAACTGTCGTATGCAACCTGTCTATAATAGTAATTGAGACACTTCTAGGAAAATTATGAAACTCGCTTCGATTGTTTCATAAACATACTCTTGTCTTAATAAATTCCATTTTAGGCAAGTTTTATAATCCCGTCTTGAATTTTAATAGGATTGGCTATACATAATGGCGTCCCGCAAGAGAGGAGTTCCCCATGGATCAGTTCTCGGTCCTTTATTATTTTCGTTACATGTTCACGACATTTCAACAGTGCTTCGACACAGTAGACATCATCTCTATGCAGACGATCTGCAGATTTACATTCATAATAGAACCGAAACATTACATGATGCACTGATTCAACTAATTGACGATCTCAATGCTGTATCTATCTATATCTAATTGGTGTAAATTTGGTATAAAATTAAACCCAGATAAATCCAAGACCCAGGTCTGTAGCCTGGGGTGGGTTAGAGGGTGCACTGCCCCCTAAAATGTTTTCTCCCCTGTAGATTTTTAGCATTTAAAATCATAAAAATCTATTCAAGCAGTACTTCAGAAATGTTCTTTAAATAGCTTTCCAAATGAAAAGTATATCGGTTTTTATGTGTGATATTGTTTTCTGACTACGACGATAACTACAAAATAAGCAGATATATTCATAAGAACATTGAGACCACTGACTATAACATGTATAAAAATATCTTTGATGTGGATCAGTGTGTATTACAGTTTGCAAAATTAAAGTTAAGAAAGTTAGCTTTATGAGTATTACACTTGTCTATTCATAATTTTCACTTCATTTCATTTCATAAGTATTCAATCGTTTCCACATTTCTTTTAAAAGTAGATAGTTTGTTGTAATTTTCTATATCTTAATTTCAGTGCGTGTTATTTTGAATAGTAAATTATCTGGTGGAGTGGTTATCTCCTTACTTACGATTAAGTTCATTTTGTTTTGGGGTGGTGATACATACAAAAGAAACATACTAAATCTGATGGCCCCTCTATAAATTGATTAGTCCCTCAAAAACTTGTCATGGCCATTATTATAAGTCATCAAAGATTACTCTCAAAATTAGATTGTAAAGGTGCGTATACATCTGCGCTCCTTCTGCGCTCCACTGCGTAACTAAATTAGTCTTCGGTAATTAAATCAATATTCGGAGATCCTCGACCCCGGTTTGGAGGGTGACAGGATGTCATCTTTCAATCCATAAATAATAATAATCTTAATAATAATAATCATAGTTTTTGGTGGAGGTACATAATATTACTTCTTCTTCTTCTTCCACTTCCCTAGTGTACCACTATCGTGGTGTTAGGGGATTGCCTCGGACCCACTTTTTGAACTTAGCTCTTTCCTTCGCCAGTCCTTTAAGCTGAACCATTGTCTTCCCTCTACTAGCAGCTACTTGCTGAACAACCTCTTCCCATATCTTCCTTGGTCTGCCGACTGGTCTCTGTCCTTGTGGTTTAGCCTCCATATATATTACGCCAGTTGATTTTACACCACCTATGGTGATTTTAAGGTAAAATATATTTAGGTTAGTAACAAACAGATACACATGATTTAATGCCACAATGAACACTTCCCCTGCCAGCACACTTCTGTTTACTTTAGTAAACGAACATAGTAGACTTTATTTTAGTGCTTGTATCAGTTAGGATAGGGAAGTTGTTAGTGAGGGTACAGACCGTGATAAAGGTTTCCTGATAGTGGGTTGTTTTAAATACTGATGTCTAAACTTATTTAGACGGATGAATAAGATGATATATACCTGCCAGTCTGTAATCTGGATGAAGTGGGACGCCAATTTTTTGGCGCAAAATCAAGCACCCGTGTCGATGTACATTCATTGACCAGTAAACCGAACTAATAATAAATATGTTTTTGAATAACATGTCCACTATCACATTCAAGCAAGCTTGGTATTAAAAATTGTATAAGCATAAATAATATCCCTTACGTTCAACATATCAAAGCTAACGTAATATGAACTAGTAACCATACTGCAGTAAAATATATTTCATGCACACATTTCAGGTAATGTTGTATAAAAGGCAATAATTTCGAAGATAATTCTGAAGGCTTAAACGCTAACAACTTGTAGTGGACAACATGTTCAAATATATATAAGTTATTAGCGTCCATCATGTTTTTAAAAAATGCATGACTATTAGATTGCATTTTATATGTTATACATTGTAGTGGTTGTGAGAGTTCGGCTTTATTTAGGATTACATCGATTTCTGCCGACATAGAAACGCATTATATCTGCCGGACTCTAAAATCACCTAGTCCGCTTACATTAAGCACCTAACTGGGAGCATTTGGCGTTAATTTTAGAATAAAAAACTGCCGTATAAATATTGAATGAAATTCAGAACGCGGAATGGAATACATAAGTACCACTGCATATATCATTAATACTATAATCTTTCACTAGAACAGTGACTATCGAGAGAAGTATGAAAAGATGATGAATCCACAGCATTACGGAGAAATGTGCAGTTGCAAAGTAAATCCCTTTTATGTTATTTTGAATCGTAAACATCTCTCCGTCTATGTAAAGCTGGCTGTAAAAAAAAAAAAAAAAAAAAAAAAAAAAAGGAAGCCCGTTAAGAGTAAAGAAAAACGTATTAGCACGTTATAGAGGTTATTGAGAACATCACCAGATGTCAATGTTAAAATAAATAACTATCCATCTCCTTCGTTTTAGCAACAACAAGTACTATTAGGCCTATTCCTACTATTATTCATTTATTGAATATACAGTTTTATGAACTGTATATAGTTTTAACAAATTTAATTTATAATTTACATATTTATATTTCTCTATTTGGCTATGATATACCATTCCGTTCTATAATTATCAGTGCTGAGCATTACACCCAATCACCCTGGTAACTTTAAACTATAATCGATTAAGTACATAAGAAAGAAAATAATAAAATTGTCTAGAACACCTTTTTCTTATAAATATATGAAATAATGGGGCCAAGTGAATAAACATGTAGTAATTGCTTTTACTTGAAAATAACAGAATAAGCTTCAAAATATGTGATTAATAATATAGAATATGCTTGTGCTAATTAACAAAAGAAAGTTGTTGTAGCAAATGCTGAATTTCCCAGCACTTGCTTAAAAAGGTGTGAATAAAACCAAGACTCTGCTTTGACTTCATAGCAAATGCTGCAAATTTTTCAAGTGTGGGTATACCCATGCTAGTTTTAATTTTATTGGAAGTGTAAATGATGAAATGGCTGCTTTTATGCAAGTGAAAACTCCTAAATATCGCAGACGTGTTCGGACTCTTGAAAGTGATTATCATTCTTCAGAATATGAACAAATTGTAACTGTTTATCACTTTCATCACTGGTCATAAAAATTTCAAGACTCAGAAGATGACTTTTGATATCGATAACAATTAAAAAACACTCACATGTTTCCTACTATTTCCATGACCTGCTAGATTGATGTGTATTTTTAATTATCTAGGGGGCCGTGATCCACAGAAAAGGCTAAATTTTTCCAGCATTTACTAGCTAGCACTAGTAAAAGATTATTCACACAAAACTGAGCTAATGCTAGTGCTATTACTTAATGCTAGATAGCAAATGCTTTTGCTTACACTTAATTCTAAAAGCAAGTGCTTGCTTTTTATTCACTTGACCCATGGTTTAACGTAAAGAAGTTTATAATAATCTAGATATCCTTTTAAAACGTGTCTTTCTCTTTCAAACACTGGACAGTTAAATGAAAGATGTTCGACAGTTTGTTGTTCGCCACATATACACAGGTATCCATTTTCTCTTATCACTTTGAATCTTTCGAAATAGGAGCCAAAATTCCCATGTCCAGACAGAAATTGGGTCACTATAAAGTCGGATTTAACAACACTACTACTATTATCGTGTATCTATTAATTATTAAATTCAAAATAGCATAAATAACTATTTCAGTTTTGATGATTTGGTCCAAATTCTATCACTGAAATAATAAAAAAATTAAGCAACGTCTCGTTAATTTATTCCACGCTTAACGTAGGCCTAATTTAGAAGTCGTAAGATTTGATTTTAAACCTCTACTCAACAGTATCACTAGGTAACTAAATTTCGAAATCTTAGTCTTACAAGTTAGTCTATCTCTAAAAATGGCTTTCAGATGAGTTAATTTTTCCACTATACAACGCATACAACGCTATGTCAGATAAATTCAACCTCTAAAAATCGAAAAATCGAAATGAGTTCCTAGCTATTAACGAGGCAATCTATTTGTAGAAAACTTAAAACAATGGCCAGTAGGGAAGATAATTATACAACTCACCACGACGGTTGGTGGGCTATTTGTCCGAACATAGCCAATAGCTATCCGCCATGGACTGTCTTTTGAACATTAACTACTATGCTCATAGATATTTTTCATGGAAGACCTGATAAATTCGCGTTCTTTGGAGCTACTGAATTTATACCTCCCTCCCACATTCTAATGTCCTAGGATTGACTTCGTACGTGTATTAACCGCAGTAAATAAATATTTACTTCCATTGCGATTAGAGACCGGCCAAGAACGTAAAAAAGAGGCCTTTATAAGCTATCCTTAAAATTACTTATAATTTGGAACATAATTAATGCCGGTTGTCGACCAAGAGCTAAGCTAACTTCATGTAGTTTTGTCGACACAACTAAGTATGAAATCCCGCACTGTATTTGAGCTAAGCTAAACTAACTTAGCTTAGCTCTTGGTCGACAACCGGCATCAATGCTGTGGAAACTGTTTCACCTCTAATCAGCATGCATGAAGTGGGAAAGCCATTATTCGTACTTTAAGATTACGGGGTACACATTATACTATTTTAAAACTGCACGGAAATCAACTAAAAAATAACTGCAATTCATTTAAGAAATCACCGATCCTTAAATGTGTCCTATCTGAGAGGGTCAATCAACATAAATGGGGTAAGGTGTATGGAGCAGTTCCTAAACGAATTCGGAAGATCTGACCCACAAAAACATTAGGTAAGTGGATATATAAGCATTCATGAACCACAGATTATTGTCTCTTTTGGGCATTACATGAGAATATTATAAGAGAAAAATTCCTTCGACACTGGGAATTGAACCCAGGACCTTTGGCTATTCGCGCCAATGCTCTACCAACTGAGCTAAGCCGGAGTTCATTTCACAGCGCAAGATGGACCTCTCTCATATGACTAATTGCCCTAATGGTCTACCTCACAGATAGACAAATTATGTCATATGCAGTACAGTGAGGCACACTAATTAGTGATTTTTGTGACCGGGCCCCCACTTTTATTGTACAGTTAACATTCAAGATAGAACATAAGCATTCATGAACCACAGATTATTGTCTCTGTTGGACATTACATATAGGAGAAAAAATCCTCCGATACTGGAACTTGAACCCAGGACCATTGGCTAATCGCACCAATGCTTTACCAACTGAGCTAAGCCGGAGTTCAATTCACAGCGCAAGATGGAACCTCTCTCCTATGACTAATTGCCCTTATGGTCTACCTCACAGACAGACAAGTTCAAGTCCCAGTGTCGGAGGAATTTTTCTCCTATAATAGGGCTCATTTGGTAAGTGGTTATTATCCACTTGAATAGTTGATTGCAATCGATTACAGAAAATAACACGTATTATTTATCGTAGAATCTCGGGGAACCAAAGCTCTATGAATAGCGGGATTTCATTTTTGGAAGAGTATCTTCGGTTTAAAACATTAACAAGATAGATACGAGTAGAGAACACTGCAACACTAACTATAACAGAAGACGATTTAGCGTCTAATCATGATTGAGTGGTCTTGTAGATGGTACTGGTCCTGTGTAATATTTAATAACACAATGCTTTTGCGCTCTGTAATTACTCGTGCAGTCATAAATGTCATCATATATCTTGAGCTCATAAAGAGTTGCGGATGGTCAACCGAAGGCAATGAAGCCACAACCTGACTCATAGTCCCTGTGCGACGTATTTATTTTGCAGGCTGACCTCTACTCCTGCCCTCTTGGGGCAAAGATTATAACTTTCCATTTCTCATTTATTTATTTCATTTTCTGAACATTGATAATGAAGTATTCATGTTTAGAAACACGTACACAAAAAATACGGCGTTATTTATCAATCTCTACTTCTAAATAACACAGTTTGTAAATCAGTAAGTGATAGGTATGGGTGGATACGCTACTTAGCATAGCTGCTTTGACTATTTTGCACATAAAGTGTGAAAGATAAATACGACCAAATGTTGAAAACAAAGTAAACCTACATATACGAGGGCAGTCCACAAATTAAGTTTCCCTAGTGTCGTTTTCACAAACAAACCAAAAGTCATGGAAACATTTATTGCAACATATATAGCAAGTGTTCAGCTATTTATCAACATATTCGCCACAGGAATTGAGACATTTGTCATACCGTGGGGTCAACTTTTGAACACTTGTGTCGTAGAAATCTGCCACCTGAGATTTGAACCATTGTGTGATAACCTCCGTTTCTCCGCCAATCTCTACCATTCTCTGTCATTCTCTGTCATTCACCGTCATTTCTTTAGTGGTAGGAAAAGATGAAAATCTCTGGTTGCGCAGTCTGAGCTGTAGGGTGGAGACTTCAACATATCCCTACAAGTCTCCTGCAAAAGTTCTGCTAGGAGATGTTTCAAAATCCATCCTACAGCCCGGACCTCGCTCCCAGTGATTTTCATCTTTTTCTTTGTTTTGTTTATGTAAACGGTCCTAGGGAAACTCACTTTGTCGACGGCCCTCGTACATTAAGCAGCTCATGGAGGCCCTTAGAGATCTAGGAGGTTGAGAATCCCAGATTATTAGTTATTAGAATATGAAAGTGACAAAGTTTTCAACCTTACGGACCGACTGCCTTTGCCCCTAGGATTACTTCTGGTACCATAGTTCCACTGGTCAATTGCACAGTGCCATTGTTCAATTTTAAAAGTCTCAATGACTTCAAAGGTGATCAAACCTTCAGTTTGTAGCACAATTGCACCAATATCGAAAATAAATTATACCGATTAATGGAACTCAAGGCGAGATTTTATTAAAACATATTCATTTCATACTCATTTCTGTGTTATAATTTGCAACATAATTATAATAGGTAAATACTCATAATAGATATATAAGCTTTCATGAACCACAGATTATTGTCTCTGTTGGACATTACATGAGAACATTATAGGAGAAAAATTCCTCCGACACTGGGACTTGAACCCAGGACCTTTGGCTATTCGCGCCAATGCTCTACCAACTGAGCTAAGCCGGAGTTCAATTCACAGCGCCGGATGGAACCTCTCTCCTATGACTGATTGCCCTAATGGTCTACCTCACAGACAGACAAGTTATGTCATATGCAGTACTGTGAGGCACACTAATTAGTGATTTTTGTGACCGGGCTCCCACTGTTATTGTACAGTTGACATTCAAGATAGATATATAAGCTTTCATGAACCACAGATTATTGTCTCTGTTGGACATTACATGAGAACATTATAGGAGAAAAATTCCTCCGACACTGGGACTTGAACCCAGGACCTTTGGCTATTCGCGCCAATGCTCTACCAACTGAGCTAAGCCGGAGTTCAATTCACAGCGCCGGATGGAACCTCTCTCCTATGACTGATTGCCCTAATGGTCTACCTCACAGACAGACAAGTTATGTCATATGCAGTACTGTGAGGCACACTAATTAGTGATTTTTGTGACCAACAAAATGTCCAACAGAGACAATAATCTGTGGTTCATGAAAGCTTATATATCTATCTTGAATGTCAACTGTACAATAACAGTGGGAGCCCGGTCACAAAAATCACTAATTAGTGTGCCTCACAGTACTGCATATGACATAACTTGTCTGTCTGTGAGGTAGACCATTAGGGCAATCAGTCATAGGAGAGAGGTTCCATCCGGCGCTGTGAATTGAACTCCGGCTTAGCTCAGTTGGTAGAGCATTGGCGCGAATAGCCAAAGGTCCTGGGTTCAAGTCCCAGTGTCGGAGGAATTTTTCTCCTATAATGTTCTCATGTAATGTCCAACAGAGACAATAATCTGTGGTTCATGAAAGCTTATATATCTATCTTGAATGTCAACTGTACAATAACAGTGGGAGCCCGGTCACAAAAATCACTAATTAGTGTGCCTCACAGTACTGCATATGACATAACTTGTCTGTCTGTGAGGTAGACCATTAGGGCAATCAGTCATAGGAGAGAGGTTCCATCCGGCGCTGTGAATTGAACTCCGGCTTAGCTCAGTTGGTAGAGCATTGGCGCGAATAGCCAAAGGTCCTGGGTTCAAGTCCCAGTGTCGGAGGAATTTTTCTCCTATAATGTTCTCATGTAATGTCCAACAGAGACAATAATCTGTGGTTCATGAAAGCTTATATATCTATCTTGAATGTCAACTGTACAATAACAGTGGGAGCCCGGTCACAAAAATCACTAATTAGTGTGCCTCACAGTACTGCATATGACATAACTTGTCTGTCTGTGAGGTAGACCATTAGGGCAATCAGTCATAGGAGAGAGGTTCCATCCGGCGCTGTGAATTGAACTCCGGCTTAGCTCAGTTGGTAGAGCATTGGCGCGAATAGCCAAAGGTCCTGGGTTCAAGTCCCAGTGTCGGAGGAATTTTTCTCCTATAATGTTCTAATACTCATAAGTTAACAACCAGAAATGAGGAGAAATAAGATCAAAACGTTGAGTTTGTTATTACACAAAAATAAGAATTTTAAACATTTGGTATAGGTGAGTGATCAGCTAGCGCTGAACGCTGTGTTTTGCCCCCCTTAGATACACCAAAAGCTGCAGATTAAGTTGTAATATTCCTGAGAACCTACTTAATTCTCATTTAAACTCATTTGGTCATTAAAATGTGCGAAATATAACCATGAAGAAGTAAAATGATGTATATTATGCATCACGGACCGACAGTTAACACAATGACAACGGTTCACGTAGCATGATGTCAAAATACCTTGCAAGTGCATAGCACAGAACGACCAACATAAGGAAAAAACGTGCTATTCAATATGGTTCAGGCACACATTGCTGCTGTACTGCACTGTTTATGTTCACCTAATTGCCATTACCCTAAGGTTATCACTAGCTACAGATAAATAGCGGGAAATTTTTTAACATCTCTGCTCGTCAAGTTGAACCACAATTTGAATGATATGTAAAAAACCCCATGTCACAGAAGTTAAAATGACTGGAGATTGGTCAGAAACTTTTTAGATAACATTTGTTTTGGAGCTACAATAAAGCAGGGTGGAAGCAAAAATATACAGAATTAAAAGTGCATTTAAGCTCAGATTTTATCAAACATTTAATACTTCAATTATTAAATTTGCGTTTTGTGGTCGCTTACTGCTGGCTGTAAATATAAGAACGACTTTGTGGTTTAGCTTTTTGCCCATAGCGCGCAAAATTGAATAGATGCAGTTTGGATGCTTTATCATAGGAATGGCCCATATAGCTTTGAAATTACACCATTTTTAGATTTTTGAGGGTTGGTCACTTCCTGTATATCACCATTCAATTGGTACATGGTATTATTGCTTAACTTAAATGCTAACGAATTTTCTGTTTCGTTTTCTAAAATCTACACGTTCTAGTTCACTGTATAGGTTCCGAGATATGATTTCCAAATTAATAACTAGAAATACAGTTTCAGAATAAAAAATGAATTTCAAAACTCTGTGTTTGTATCATATGATAAACTAGCTTAAAAGACCCGGCATCGCCCGGGTTTTATTTCGCGTGCACTTCGAAGTAAACTTATGGAGTACTTATTTTTAAAGTCTAGGCTCATATACAGTCTTTCGTCTTTTGGCTTTCGGCGACATTTCAATAATTTAGAAAGAAAAATAAGTTTCGAGAACGGAGATAAAGAGGGAAAGGACCAGTAGGCTAAAATTTCGAGATTAGATATATATAGGCTATATATATATATATATACAAGAAAAGGTGAAGTGATCTTCATTCTGGCCAAGGAAGCCCTTATAATTCCGGGAGGTTCAGAATCCCAGATTTTGTGGCATATTAATTTTAATGTGGCATTTATTATCAATAATCGTCTGACCATATTAAACCATTACAAAGTTGAGTATGACATATGCCTGCACTAAGGCATTACCTTGCCTAATAATACATTGTACGAGATGTGACTTTCTTTCCATGTTTCCGCACGTGGTTCCTGATGTAGGCTTCGGCCTATATGGTTTTAAAGATTCGTATGATATATTGCATTAAATGGCTGTATAGTGTAGTGGGTGACCACTTACTCCCATGGTAGATGACGCAGTGACCAGTTGTTAGGTCTAGACCCTCCAGGGATGTGGCGCCATGGATTCTAGTTTAGTTTAGTTTAGTTTAGTTTAGTTTAGTTTAGTTTAGTTTAGTTTAGAGTTTAGTTTAGTTTAGTTTAGTTTAGTTTAGTTTAGTTAGTTTAGTTTAGTGTGAATATTAACTTGTATTCAGGCATTAGTTTCTTTATCGACAACGCACAAATCAATACACTAGTCTTTGGAGAAAAAAAAATTACCATAAAGTTTGTTTTCAGAGTGGAAAATATGGAATCTGGTATAGTTAGTTTTCCATCGTTTGTATCTAATTAATTTAAAAATGAACTCGCTTGTCAATAATAACAAAGTTAAGCAATTAATGTACTGTACATAAATTCAGTCGACACGGCTATCAAACAGTATATCGTTGTAATTATCGGTTGAAAATTGTTATATTTTTTCCAGATCATAAAACATGCATAACGAGACAAAAATAATATAGGCCTATCAATATCATTCGTTACAATAAATAAACCTGATTTCATTAAGCAGTCAAATAATATTACTACAAAATGATGTACCGTCACATACTAGATTTTAATCCATGTCAATTCAAATAAACTGAATTTTTTATAAACACTTAGCTTCAATGAGATTTGTAAACTGTGGCTGTCGAACGAAGCATCTGATTGACAACAGTAAATATTTTGCCACTAATATATTATTTTATATTAGGGATTTAAGAAAAGATGCAATCATGCAACACTTAATGACAATTGAACAGCACAGCTTAAAATACATAATATACCTAAGTATATTTTATAGGCCTATTTTAAATATTTTAAAAAGGATAATATAGGCCTACTAGGTAGTTTAGTTTAATTTGAAACTTTCCGCCCTGCTCGACTCTTATTAATCTAATCTCTTCTATTTCTAAGAAGCGTTAGACTTTTCAGGGGGGGGGGTTACAATTTTAACTCCTTGATTGTTATTCAACATCTTACATGTCGAAGTAAGATGAAAAGCGAATAGGCTTATAATGTCCACTAATCCATTAGTTTAATTTATAACACTAATATGCCAGTTGGTAAAATAGGGTTCTGTATTTTTGGAAATTCAATAGTAATAATAATAATAATAATAATAATAATAATAATAATAATAATAATAATAATGAAATTTCCATTAGTATTCATATCCAAACCCCTAGATATATAACATTTTATCGCAAACAAAGGAAGTAAAATAATTTTTTTACAACCCCATTAGGCCTAAACAATGAATATTACCCTTATATCATTTTAAGTCATGAAGTTTTTATTGAAAAGGTATTATATTATACTAGCTTAAAAGACCCGGCATCGCCCGGGTTTTATATTTTGTAATTGGAAATTAACTTATGAAGGATTTTAGATTTTTAAATTCTAGGTCCTTATATATGCATTTATAATTTGAAATAGGAAGAACGACTTATTACAGTCAAACTATTCCCTCAGAAAACGCTTGATATAGTTTTTTATGGCTCATAGATGATGTAGAATTTTGCATCCCATCGCTTGTACAGTGCACAGCAAGCCTGGTAGAGGTTCAAATAAGAAGAAACAGAAATTCCTGTAACATAAAATTGTAATATCGAGGCGGGAAATTTTATTTCCCACTCTCATGTTACCATAAAACTGTTTTGGGGATGAAATTAAACAGAAAGCATTATCACTATCATACTTCTTTCTCCAAAAACCTGCGATATATTATAATAATATACACATTACCATACCTCGTTTTGTTTTCTCTATGTCCAGGGTAGAGAAAGTTATGTGATTCCATTATTTTCGTGGATTTAATTCTGTAATATTCCTTTATAACATGAATTATTTTGATAACTTCTCTTATTTGTCAAAAGTGCATGTCATTTATTTTTTCCAAACCCATCTGATACCATTTGGCAACAATATATTCTGTGATTTGGAATTGATAATTCTGTGTAAAAAGGGATTAAGTATTTTTCAAAAACATTTAATTTTTGGCATTTAAAATCAACATTTTGCCAAATCCTTTCTTAGTGAGCACCTACATTATGAAACGAAGGTACTGTCAAAATTCCAAGTCTCTACCTGTTATAGTTTAGGCTGTACGTTGATTCCTGTCAGTCAGTCAGTCATTCATTCAGTCAGTCAGTCAGTCAGTCAGGACAAAGCCTTTTATATATATAGAGATATTTATTGTCGAAGACATATAAATGCATGGACAGTGTCAAGGTTTCATCCAATATTAATATAAATACTAATATCAATATCAGTAAATTAAAATTAAGTGCATTGCTTAAAATTTATATGTTTTTGAAAGGCAAACGCGTGCATCATCCAAACTGAAGGGCCATATTTGTATTAAAATATTATTAACATGCTTTCTAAATTGTAAGATAGTTGTGTAATTGAATTTACAACAAATTATTCTTAAATTTTTCTCGGAAAGTTTTCCATCTATTCCCTTCCTTGCATAATGGACGGAATAACAAAGAGAACTAGGCTATGCTGTTGTTAAATTAATCGATTACTTGACTTTACCTCATTATTTTTTGTGTTAGGCTATTCTGTGTGGATACTGTGCGTTCAGTGCTGATATCATCAACTAATAAGAGTACAACTTAATTACGACGCAATGTCACCATACACAACGTAAGCAGAGCATAATATATTTATCAAGCTCTTACTACTGACATATAAATCGATTTATATTAAGGGAAAATGTGGGCTAATGTAATAACTAGGGACCGGATTCTTAGGTTTTTACCTATTTTTTTCCTTACTTCCAAAACAAAAAGCACTCATACACTTTTTCGTATCATGCCCATAGGATTCACCCACATTAATTCTGTGGTACCTAAAAATACCTAAATGGGGTATAAAAACCTAAATATACCTAAACGGGATATAAAACTTAAAATGTCTAACTTAGGCTACTTTGTTGTCTTTTTTTGTTTGACAGTTGAGAAATCGATATTTTGCGGAGAGACAATTTTTGTCTGGTTGAAATTAATACCACCAGCGTTTCGTCCAACCCATTGCCGTCCAGGATGGACAGTATCAAGAGAGGAAGTGTAAGAGTACCGGCGTATTCCTTTAAAAATATTCGTACGAACAACTATTGTTGATGTGTATGAACAAGGATATAGATTTCTGTGTTTTAAAGCGCTTGTTTGCCTTTGGTACTTCCCTGTTATTCATACTGAGTGGTCACACAGTGAGTTTTAAGAAGACATGTTAATTATGCCGAAACAAATGAAATGAAGTTTATTACGGCAGTGGATTGGCGATGACATGAATTTCTTCTTCTTCTCCTTCTTCTTCTTCTTCTTCTGAGGTTATTTTATGACGTTGCACCCCGCGTTTTTCTACCTCTGCCCTGTTGTTTTCCAAGTTACTCCTGCTGTATATGACACACGTTGTCATTCAATACAACTCACAGTTGAAAATCTTGAAAGATATTTAGTGATATACTGTAACCAGGAAATGTGAGGCAATCTTATTTTCACTGCTTCTTTTGATTGTTTATGCTTTCTTTCTTCAATTGTGTAATATTGTCCTAAAGCAAGTTTACATAAATTTAAGTCAATTTTGTTAAGCTAAACTTTACACGTATTATGTATTGAATCCTATATAGCACATTCATATTCATTAAACCAATTATTCTTCCCGAAAACGATATTTTGGACAAATCACCTAAAAAAAACTATTTCACCTAATGGAAAACCTAAAACAGTGTTTTTAAAAACCTAAAAATCCGGTCCCTAGTAATAACGGTTTAATGTTCGTTCCTAAACAAAAGTGGTAGCTTTTTTAATCCTTTGGTTGAATTTATATTACTGTAACTTATGAGCAATCATCAAGTAAAGTCATCAGTGGGTTGTAAGTTTGAAATCGATGAGGACAATTTTAATGGAATAGTTATTTTTTATAAAGGACAAATCATAACAAGTGTATAAAAATTCTTACATATAAAATAAAGTATTTCTCTATTGGCTTTTTATTTATGCTTTTATTCAGTTTTTTCAGGTGACGCATTTATACGTCAGTAGAAGTGAAAAGGTTAAGTTTTACTCTAAGTAGGAATTAATTTATTTTAGTACCTCTTTTTATTCCAGATGTAGAAGATGTGTTAAACTCATTCCTTCCACATGTACCTCTTTCAGTATTCTTTAGGACACGGAATATTTGACAGCTATTTCGAAAGATTCCATACACAAGCAGAAGGTATTAATTATATTGTTAGTGTGGTGACTGTTCTATAACTATATTTGTGTGAGGCTGAAGTTCTTATATCGGTCGAACATTGTACGACCTTTTATGTTATTTTGGATCTTAAATTTTAAAAGGAAAATAATTTCAGTTAGCTTGTGCTTTTTTGTTGTAATTTCGTATGTAGCAGAATTCAGGTTCTTTTGGTTGGCAACAATTTGTTCGGAAACAAATGACATAATTATGAGAACAAATAGCTTCTACATTTGCTGAAAATACTATATCGTGATCCATTCGTATAGAAATGTATTTATAATATTTACCTTCAAGTTATAGAATAGGCAAATAAAGAACTAATCTGAAAAATTCCTGGAACTGCAGACTTTGACTGAACGGGGGACTAGGAATATGTTCAATAGGTTTGCAACTTGTGGCAAATAGGTTGCGATACATGTCCCCGGACACATATCCTTGCAACAAATTCCTCAGTGTGTAACGTAGCATCGTATTAATTTAAAAATTCCTTAACAAAGTTAAAAAACGGAACGATAAAACTACAAGCACTTCAAACCTCAAAGGATATCGCTACTGTTATTAATGGCGTTCGGGATATAAAACGCTCACCTGAAAAAAACACATACACTCGTCATAAACGTAATATGTACAGCAAAGTACATAAAAAAAATTCCTGGAATCTGTAAACTAGGTCACCACTTTGTAGAGGTAATGTGGTTAAATTTTGAGGTTAAAGCGGAGTGCTATATAACTATGTGGTGTTCAGTGGCTTCAACAGTGAAATCACAAATGGGTGGAGTATATTGATCTTTTACACAATGGGCTGCTATAATTTCAAACTAACGAACGTCATACATTGATGACGGCGCATATAAAACACAGCGCTGCATAGAGGTTTGCAATGAATATGTGAGAAATTCAATAGCCCTCGGAATGTAAAATTACTATTGGCTATTTGAACGTGTTTCAGAGTCTCGTTTATCTAGTAAAATATTGATTTCTCGAATTGGCACAGTTCCTGATCCGTTTAGTTTACCCATAACAATGTGAGAGTAGGTATTGTATCAACCTAAGACATGAGCTTAGGGGCAGACAAAATATTAAATGAATGCATCTACTATGATGTGAGTGCAATATGTTTTTATTCCATTGAGAAATATCCAGGACTGAAATTTCATACATGTAAACATGGCAATTATCATTACATCTTGACAATAAAATTTAAGTTCAATCCTTCCAAATAAAACCGTAGTAATGTCGATTTAGATATGATTGGTGATATAATATTTAGTTTTAGAAAACCTATGACAAAATTCTAAATAAATAGAAATAAGTTACATGTTTGGTCTTGTTCACAAAATTAGACCTTTTGCATTGTGAAGCTTTCAAAGTCTATATTATTTCGTCCGACTTTGAAAAGTCTTTATTTTTCTTATAGTCTGTTGTGAGTATATATTTGTTTGCACCTTTTTTCATTTTGCAGTAAGTTACTGAGTTAATTTACTTATTTTAGTTGAATTGATGAATTTCATGTTCGTTATCTCAATCCAGAATATATATATGTACGCCATAAACATCGCTCAAGATCGAACCTCGGCATTTAGCTTAAGAGAAAAGCCTAATAATTTAAAAAAGAATAGACTAACAATTATTGCATTTAACCTGCTACTGAAATTCCATAGTCTATAATAATTTTAGGAAACTACATTATACATGATATAGTTTTAATAATAAAACTAAATTTAACAGTTATCAACAATTTAAAGTTTCATTTAATTGTAGGGAAACGAACGCGAGTGGTCTTGGAGATGGATAAGAATCTGAAAATCAGGGTTGGATCCCCGCCCGAGAAAATGTTTCTTGTACAGAATATAATACAAAACTCTTCATTGAAATGAAAGTGAATAATTGTTAGTGAAGTCTTGGTTAAACTTTAAATTCTGTGACTTATTAACAGCAGAATTTATGTGAATTGTTAAAGGATTTGTCTATATACCACTGATTCTTTAATATGCCTATAATTTATAAGTTTGAAGTATTTTGCTGAAAACTGAAGTTGAGTAGTAGTTGAAAATGGTCTGCGTTGTCTGGATATGGGTTTAAAGCTATTGAAATCCTCGATGTAACCAACAGAAAGAATGTTAAGGGTCTAAATGTTTTATTTAAATATTACACTGATTTTCATCAGATGCAATTCATTTCTCGTGACAATAATATTAAACAGTGTTCACATAGGACTTTGGCAGTTGCATTTTACTGGGCTTTGACAAATAACATAGTTAGAGAGGCTATCGATATAATTCATTTTTGTGAATTAATGATGGCGTAAATAAATATCGGGTGTAATGCATCAAATAGCTTTCTCTACCCTGGACAGTATAATATACCCACACATTTTCATTTAGAATAAAAGGGTATTGTGGGGAGAGTGTTTTCACTTATGTTTTTAGCTTATGTCAACGATGGGTAGCAAGTATGCTAGGCATATATCAGAAGTCTGTAAAAAATGCTGTCCACTGATACGTCATTCATTGCTCTAGGTTTTGTATTAGTTGAGAAATAGGGATGTTTATTGTAAGCATTTGTTAATATCACATAATGAACGTATATAATATTATTAATTTTCATAACATATTTGCTTCCACATTTTCATTTCACTTCTGTAAATTTTCTAAGTGAGAATGTGTATGCTTTAGGTAGGAAATATTTGAGAGACTGAGTGTTGTTTTAGATAGGCCTATAATAGCTTGTGTTCTTTTAGTTATACTTTTTATGATCATTAAGTTTCGATCTTATTGATTGTTTTTATTGTATTTCTAATAGTATAATTATTGTAAATAATTATCCTGGTTGAATCAAACAGAATGTCTACTGGCTTCAAATCCATTGGGTAAAATAAATCTATTATATTATTCTACTTTCTTTCATTCTTTGCAGAACCATATAGTACCGAACGTTTGAGAGGCTAAATTATTTGGACTGAACGACTGACTACTAATCTGGTATTTTGATTACTAGTAAATTGAAAAAAATGCTTTAATTCTGTCGCTTTTTATTAAATGTCTATGTGTAAATTAGGCAAATTCAATATCTTTAACTCACACAAAGATGTTTATATAGACCTAGTGTATCTCTTCTAATAATAGACGTACAAATGAATGGCGAGAAATTAATGGATGTAAAGCAGTAACTTTTCTTGGTGTCCTTTAATGTGTTTTGGTATCATCAATCCTCTTCGCAAGTCAGAATTGTAATCACCTATGAATTGTTCCATTTCTTGTTACATGATGATGGATTAACGTTCGAATCATACATATGGCATTTAGTTTACACGATAACATCATATGATAAGTGTATATTCATCACTCATGCAATAACGTAAACAATGGAATGGCTTGGTATCTGCGTGACCTTCGTGAAATGGCCTAAATAGCATTGACATATAATACAATAACTTCATTAGTATTTCATAAGTAAATGTCAACTATATGCCTTTTTTGTGAACTTTAAGTACCGGTACTCTCTCTTGATAATTCCGCCCACAAATCCCGCTATTTCCTATTGTTAGAGATCCGTGAAAATGGTTTTGTTGTTTAGGGAAATTCGTTTAAAAATAGCAATACTTAGGTGTTAGACTATTATTAATTTGGCGGTATTATTTCAAAATGTCGGCTGCGGTGGTCTAGAGGTAGCGTGTCCGCCACTAGATCCGAAGGTCGCGGAATCAAACCCGGCCGCAGTCGATGGGTTTTTCAGGACGTAAAAATCCTGGGCACGGAGTCCTCCGGGAGGGACTTTAAGCTGGGGGCCCGTGTCGTAGATTTACGGCACGTAAAAGAACTCCAAGCCTAAATTAGAGCCTCTGGACAAAATTTCTCGGCCCTTTCACGTCCAAGTAATACCTTAGTTTCCGGAGAGGGGTTAAGGGGCGATGGGCTTACCACCTGTCCCTCTGCCCTCTCTAGGAAAATAAGCGTAACAAAATTCCCATAGGTACAGAAACCTCCGCTTGGAGGCCCTACGCCCCAACAAGGGGGCACAGGAGAGAGAGAGAGATTATTTCAAAATACTATCTATACTTGCAAGATTTATAGTGCACTCAAAATCATTATATTATTATGTACTGTCGTATTTAAAATAATTTGATTTATTATCACCTTAATTGAAACTTCCAGTCACTTGTATTTTCGTTTTTGTAGGAATTATTGATTTATTTCGAAGTTTTCCTAAGGCCATAGTATATTACTGTAATTTTACCGCCTGTTTATATCTGCAAGAATTTAGAAAATAAACATTTCTTAAAAATTGAGTTGAAATTATAACTTCACCATACCAAACAACTAAGAAAATAGGTAGTCATAGAACTTATAAAGTTAGCAGACAAAGGTAGTTTGCATTCTAAATGTGCCGGACCATACGTTGTGTCGCAGGTCGGTCCTGAGTTCTTCCTCCTCACCTGCACATTAGCAGTGAGAACTTAGTTTTGGAGCGAAAATTGCACCAAGAAGAAATATCTCTCTATGGCAACATGACCATGGGGGCTCGTGGTGAAGTCTGTTGACTGGGGGACCTTCGGGCATGCACGTCATTCCGTCTCCAAGGGGGTGCAGAATGAGCCCACCCATGCGGCCTGCGTGCGCGAGCCCATAACGGCTCAGCCCCTGAGCCGCAATCCACGAGGGAAAACATCGTAAGAATGAATGATATTAAGATTTCATCCAAGTAAAACAAACTTGGCTAGAATTCATTTAAAAGGAATAATGTTTAATTTTCACGTTATTATAGGAATTTGCATTATTTCACGATTCCAACGTAGGTCTATGTCTTTTGGGGTTGTAGTAGGTAAAAGAAAGATTTGCAAACATTTGTCATATTGAGAATAATTTGTGTTTTCGCGTGTACACGCTACATAGCTTATTTCACTTATTGTATGAGTAGTGAATTGACAATGTCTATCTTAGTTTACGTTTTATGAATCTCTGCAGTTTTGTTGCTGTAAATGCAGAAAAATGAGAAGCAGAGGGAAACAGGAGAAAAAAGTGATGCCAAGTAATTGATAGAACCAGAGTTCGCTTGACTAGGAAGCCGTCTTAAGGTCAAGAGCTGTCTCACTGACGGATGATTTATTGCACCTCATGTAAGACGACGATGAAAATGTGTGCGCCAACTCTAGATTAAATTGCATCAAAGTCGAGAGTTCAAGAAATGTCCTTTCTTTCGTTTTTAATTATTAATTTCTAATAGCTTATGCTTATAATGCTCTCGAATATACTTTTAATCTTGCTCTTAAAAAATTCAATAATTGTACTTTTAAATGAATGTAAAATAATTATGAATGTTTCTCGTTTTAAGCTAGACAGGGAATTCTTGGGGTATAATATTGACACGGACGTTGAGATTAACATACCAGTGTACGCCACTGACGTAAGGTTCATGGCTTATTTGATCGAGGAAAGAGGAGGGAGGAGCGGAGTAAAGCAATCACAAAATCTTCACCGAAGTTTTTAATCAGGTCAGAAAGCTACAGCTCACATATACTGTATACTAGGATGGTGTGCTTCGCTGACTTTTTCCAATCATCCGAACGGAGGGGGCTGGAGTTCTAAAAAGTTCAGAAAGGAACGAGGGAAAAAAACTATAGATAGAAGAAGACAGAAATATAGTAATCCTTGCAAGACAAGTTTTTGGGTTAACTTACTTTCCTACCATATCTACTTGCTCCTCTACTTACTCAAGAGATGACTTGGCTAAATTAATAGTCCGAAGGTCTGATAGGGCACCGCCACTACTACAGTTCATACCATGGACGAGTAAGCTTCAATCAAGTGAAACGACGCCATAAATCCTATTCTTTCTCCTCCAATAAACACCCGGATACTTTTCTTTCTTCTCGTGTAGAATTGGACGTGCGGCGTGCTTCAATTGGAGCTGACTACCAACTTAACACTCCCTTTCCTTTTTCTGATTCATTGATATTCAAGTGATCCAGGAAACCCTGTACGCGACAAACTGGATGATCAACAGTTCAACATAGAATTCTCCTGCAAAGGTCCCGTGTAGTAACTACCAGTTTTTATATAAATGAGAAATCCATCTTGAAAAGGGAAATCTGTACCTTCAGAAAAATAATCTCTTGAAAATAATTTCCATTGGAATAATACGATATCCAATGATAATTTTTCGACACTCGAAGGTCAAAAGAAAATTATTTCATGTTTGAGAAAAACATCACTAATCTATGATATGTGGTCTATTATTTATTAATCAGTGGCGAAGCGGGATCATAATAATAATAATAATAATAATAATAATAATAATAATAATAATAATAATATATTTTATGAAAGCTGAGTAGAGAGAAAGAGTCCACAAGAGATAGCTGCCCCAATTATTAAGGAAACCCTGAGGGTTCACTTTACCAATAAACGTAGAAGACAATTTATGAACAATAAATTCTTTCTTTAGCATTAACGAAAAAGAAAAGAAAATCTAGTATCAGTTCAAAATCAATCAGTAGCCTATTGGGAAAGCTATCCCAAAGATGAACTACTTTTTTTTCACATGACGCCGTACAAGTGGTTACGTACAATTTTACGGTTAGAGTTCATTAATCACCATTAGAAATAGTATTGCACCATAAATTATAGGTCTAATGGTAATAATAGTAATAATAACTAACAATAACTATGGATCTGGTTACTTATAAGACCATACAGATCATTCTAACTCAAAATGAACGCTCGAAATTAAACGTGTCATACGAGTCTCCATGCTACAAGTTTTTTCATTATAACCGTCGGGGATATCAAACTTGCCCGCAATCTTCTAGGAATGCTGAAGACATTGTGCAGTAGGGCCTACTCCGCAGCTCCTCGCATAATGAGTTTCGTTGCGAAAATATAATAAAGGGACGTATATTTTCAATTTAATTAAATACATTTTGTTTAATTAATCACAATTTTATCTCAACGGTTTTCAAAGTATTTTTAAGAAAAATAAACAAATCCATAGTAGGCCAATTTTTTAACATGCGCTATTGGTGTAAAAAAAAACACTATAGCTATTTGTTTTCTTTATGCATGGCCATTGGAAATGAGTGAAAAACTGAGCTCATTAGTATAAAATTAGAGAACTTTTATTAAAAATATTGTATGCACCACGTAAAAAAAAAAATTAGATGACTCATCCTTACTCGGCTTCGCTTCGTCCGCTAAAAACTTTATTTGAGTACTTAATACATAAATAGCTATAAAAATAGATACAATTGAAATAATTCATTCTTGGCTTCAAAACTATATCCTGATGTATTAGGCCTCCTCTTCCTAAGTTCAACAGGAAGATCGACATTTGTATAACAGAGGCTTGCAGACCATTCAGCTATAATTGTGATGTACTGCAATGCTAAAAGTCTATAAAAAGAACAATAAACGCTAAAGCGAATATATGACAATACATTTTAATCATACTTGTGGAGCTACAATAGTTTAACTGTTGCGATATCTGAATTGTTTTTTCCCCGATGGAGACTGAATGCTTTGCGCAACTAAACTAATGGAGTAGAAATAGTCCTGATGAAAGAACTTCGTTACTTACTGGAAGGAGAAGTATGAGGGACTCATCTAAAATATTCTGTAAGTTTCTGTCTCTGCTACATTTTTCTCCCTTCCTCCCATGCTTCTTCGTACTGTCTGCCATACGACTGATAGTCGGTTTCCCTTGTAAATCAAATCACTCCAGGGCCATTAAATAGGGTTGCAAGGGAGAGACGCCGCTGTCGGCGAGAAATGAACCGGAAAAATGGTGAATAAGGGACATCGCTGAACGCTAAGAAAATAAAAATATGTAACTCCTTTTACAACTGCAGTAACTTCTTTTATGTATTCAGTCCTGTTAATCCATTCTTATAGCCTTTTATACCCAACACATAAACCTATTTGCTGTCCGCTACACAAACAATCGGATGTTATTTTATACGTATTAAAAGTTATTATACATTTTGCGTTCATCGTTTCATGCCTCAAAGTTTGCTTTTTTGTCCCATTTGATTTTTTCTCAGAATACTGTAAAAGTGGATTTTCAGCTTGCAACATATAACTTAAGCCTAAAGACCTAGATTTGTGTGAACCTGTATCTGTCTTCACTGGTATTTGCATTTTTGTCACATAAAAATAGATCCGTTTTCGAACACCAAATATGTGTGTGTGGATCATCCTTATTTCTTTTCAAAGCTTTTCACATGCCGAATAAAATGCTTCAATTCTATTAAAAAGTCTTATGTGAAACACATAACTTCCTCTGCCAAATAAAAGTTTTGTGTCTGAGCATACTAATTCAAAATGATGTTTTCATATGATTTTTCGTTCCAGAGCTAGCATGTTCACAGTCACACACATATACATGTTTCTGAAAATAGTACTCTTGGATTCATGGGACCTCAGAACGTGTGCAGAGGAAGTAATAAATGTTTTAAAGTAATATTTTTCATGCATCTAAAACAATGGACCTCATAGGAAACATTTTGAGTTGTTTTTCCCCCAAGACCTTTCTTCCTCAGTCAAGGAAATTTATTTAATACTATGATTTCATATAAACATGCATCATTTCATATAAAAGTACATAGTAGGAACGGTCGTTCGGTACATTCTAGGTATAGGTGAGATTTGAATTCAGAATAACTTATATAACATTCAAATTCACTAAAGAGCACTGACAAACAGAAAACGCAACCCAGAAAGCGCAATAAAACCGAAAGAGTTTTTTACATAAGTTTACATAGCAGGAACGGTTATTTAGTAGATTGTAGATGGAATATGCAACAAATGATATAGAGGAAACTATGAGATAGGGAATTCAATGTAACATTCAACTTCACTGACAGATAGAAAACGCAACCCAGAATGCACACAAATAAACTGAAGGAGCATATCTATTAGGCGTTCGTAAACATACCATTCAACTACTTACTCTATGAAACTAAAGTACCTAAAATTTTCCACTTATAGTTCAAATAGCAGACCGCCGGCGTGGTCTTGTGGTTAGCGTCGCTGACTACAGATCGAACGGCCCGGGTTCGATCCCCGATAGAGTAGGATTACTTCCACAAAGTTTCTGGGTTTTTACGTATATACCTTAGGAGCGAGTCTCACCGTTCGTAGAGTTCCTGCCTAGGGGAGGTAGCTGCACTCTGATTGGCTATCCCACTCCACGTGTTGTCTGTCTCTGTCTCTGCGGCATTATCCCTCCACTCAACTATTACAGTATTTTCTACCACTGGCAACGTGCAGCATGATATTTACTCTGTGCTCAACAGTAGCTCACTGATCTTACGCGCAGCGAATCCGCGCATCTTGGTAACGAGACGTAACGAGAAGCTCGCTGGCTGGGTTAGTCATCAAGGCCAGAGACTTTGTGGAAGTAATCCTACTCTGAGGTAGGGAGGTCTGGCAGGGGTGCACCCATCCTCGTGATTCAAATTGAGGAGTTACTTGATAGAGAAGTAGCGGCTCCGGTCATGAAAACCACCATTAACGGCTGTGGGTGGCGGCATGCTGACCACATGCCCCCAATTCTGCCATCTGCATGTGGTAAATGACGCAGCGGTCGTATGGTAGGCCAAATCTCTCCAGGGATGTAGCGCCACGGAGTTTAGTTAGTTTTAGTTTGGTTCAAGTAGCATGTCATTTGACTTCACTCCTGCCGCTCATCTCGTTCCAGTTGCAATCATACTATGAAATCCTATCAAAAATACGGTCGCAGTTCCACTGATCTTACACGTCTCCATATATATATATATATATATATTCTGTTACTTATATATATAAGACAAAACAGTTCTGAAAATTGCATCGTTTAAACATTTCAATAAACTATTTCTGCCCGCCTTGTGATGGTCTCATTTGGCCCGTTCCCATAATGGTTTGCCTATCACTGCCAAAACTGAATTGCCTACTTCTGAATAGCCTAACAAAACATAAGTGAGTTAACGGCGTGTTTAAAAGACGTACGATGTGTCATTAAATGATAGCCGAATTGCCACGAAACCACTTTAGAGTACAGTGTTTGGATCTGCTTGTTTAATATTTCGAGTCCTTGGTTCGATCCCCGAAAGTCAAGACTTACTGCAATAGAGAGGTTTACGATAAGTGTCATACAATCAGTATCGTAAGAAGAAATGAGGAGCTGTTGAATCAAAGCTGCTCTTACGAAGAAAACATGACAAAGGTTTTTATAAAATTACACTTTTCGTAGTAACTCAGAAACATGTCTAATTTCGTATTTGTTTTTTTATGTTAAATGCAGCCATTTTTAAACATATTTCTAGGGCAATTTTTTAAAATGTTTATTTCTGGCATTTCTTATTAATTTCGCCCATAAGTGACCAATAATTATATATTTTTTGGTTGTAATTTTCTTAGTTTCTTTCAATATTCTCAGTACACATTTAAACCGTTCTTTTCTACGCTTTAGAATTTTCATTTTAACTTCCATCCCTATGTAATACACCAGTCCAGCTACCCTTTTAATGTAGTTTCGTCCGGCTAAAACTCACACAAAAACTGTTTATTGTATACTGCAATTCAAAGTAAAACTGAAAACCATTGACAAGAAGGACTACCGATAATCAACGAGTACTTTTAGAGACAACAAAATTTATGTACAATGTTTAGAAGAATATTATACAAAATGAAATAAAATACAGAATACTGTACTTTACAATCGTAAATGTTGGCATGGAATCCAATAATGCAAATATTAGGCCTAATTTAAATTAGCACTCTTTTTAATTACAGAATGTTCAAACCATCTTTTCCCACATATTTTTAAAATAATTTCGTTCTTTGTTGAAATTTATTGATCACTAGTATCTGAATCCTGACGCCAACCAGTGATGAAGATAGAGGTAGATAATATAGTGGTTTGATTTTCTACCTTTAGATTTAGTGCTACGGGTAGAGAAAAACAGGAAGAGGAGAAAGAAAGAACAATTGCTGCATAAAGAACAGGAGAAGTAAATTTCAAATAAAAACGCCTTTGTTATGGAATACTGTTGACGACCCTCTCGAGGTTGGTGCTCTTTCTATCGTTTTTAATGTTTCACAACTCTAAGTTTCCACTATCTTTTCTTTACATTCTTCTCTTGGTGTTTTCAATATAATTATCATTATCGTCTTCCATAAAGTAATGTTCACACTTTTAAGTGCGAAGAGCCCTCTGGTTATATAGGAACGTTATCAGACTTGCCTCGCTAGCGCCTTTGTCGTATAAAAACCACAAGAACGGCTCTGTACGTGAAACAGCACATAAAAACGATAGAGTGTTCCACAAGAAACTGGGTTTGTGTGCGCCCTTCCATGGACGTGTCTGGTTTCCATTTCCCAGACACACAGTCACTTAGGCTTTGAGGTCAAGACTGCTCCAGTCTGTGCCGAAGCTAATGGTTCATTGTTTTCATTATGTTTATGTCTAAAATATATTTTTAGTACATGCTCTCTAAAACAGTTGCTTGTCGGACTGGTACTACACGCCGAAAAATTGCATTTTAGCAACATAGGCCGCTAAAATTGCATTCAAACTGCATTCAAAATGCAATTTTATCGGCCTAGTCCTTTAAAGTCGTCATGGCAATCTATAAACAAAATCCAGGTGGCATTGACCAGTCACACCAACAATAACATGGATTTAAGCATATAATTGGTCATAAAACAACAAATTTAAGCCAACATGTTTCTTTATAATAATCATATTACAACAGATATAAGCCAACAACTTTTCATGGACGTGTTAATTACGGTAACTGTATTACATAAATTTAAGGAAAGATAGATGTGCATTATGAATTTCCATGTAACGGCATAAAATGGAGACCAGAATATTACAGCAGTATAAAGCAGGACCCTGCAATTAAATTGATCTGTTTGATGTTCAACCTCTGTTTTTTTCCCACTTGCATAAAGGATTACGTCACACAGGGAGAATTATTGTAAACACTACTTTAAAGCTATAAAATAGTAAAATATACCCTAGATATTGAATGCACCACAGATACTGAGAAATAAATTCGTAACTACAAAAATGTACGGAAACAGAATTATTGTTATACAAGGGAGAATCAAATGAAAAGAGCAATTAATTTTTGCTCACTATTTTACTGCAGGAAGAATGTTTGCTTTACATTATTTTTCTACTTAGTCCCCTCCTAGTTCAACGCACTTAAGCCATCCGATAGGAAGAGCTTCGATATTGAGTGAGAAAAATTATTTTGGTTGATGCTGTAGCCACTCGTGCACCGTCGATTGAACGTCTTTATCAGACTTGAATTTCTGCCCTCCAAGGTGATCTTTTAATGGACCAAAGATGTGTAAATCCAATAGGGCCAAAGCGAAGGAGATTGCTGAGTGTAGGTGTTTTGCTTCAACATGATGACGCCCGTCCTCATGCTCCTCGTGCAACAATGAAAACCGTGGACGACATCCACCATAATCGCCAGATTTTGGACTATCAGATTTCCACATCTTTGGTTCATTAAAGGATCGCCTTGGAGGGCAGAAATTCAAGTATGATGAAGATGTCCAATCGGCGGTGCACGAGTGGTTACAGAGTCAACCAAAATAATTTTTCTCACGCGGTATCGAAGCACTTCCTATCCGATGGCTTAAGTGCGTTGAACTAGGAGGGGGCTAAGTAGAAAAATAATGTACAAGCAAACATTCTTCCTGCAGGAAAATAGTGAGAAAAAATTAATTGCTGTTTTCATTTGATTCTCCCACGTATTAATAAAGTAATTAAAAGTAATTATTTACGTTAGAATATGGGGATTTTTAAATCACGTGTTACGGTTGTCATTCATGGAAACTAGCTACTTTATTACACTAAAATTATTTGTATTGATTTCAAATTTATAATCCACGACTTCACTTGAATGCTTATATCAACACGTAAATTTATTATTATAATAATTTTTGCTTTAAAATATACTCTTCAGATTGCCACATAAGAGTTCCAAATTATTTTTTTTTAACGTTAACAATATTTATCATAATTATAATGTTCATTCTGAACAAGTGATTTAACTTTATTTTAAAATCATGAACCGATTTATTATGCTTTAATTGTTGCTTTTAAATATAATTTTGAGTTGGCCCCATATAAGTGCCATATCCTTTACCAACTTAGCAATGTTCATTAATATTATAATGTTAATTTTGTACAATCAATATAACTTGGTTTTTAAAAACGTTAATTGGCTCGGATTTTTGTTTTTATGGTTGGGCTGAAAACTGACTAGTTTATTTTTCTCTATTTTCCCTGTGGTATCTACACCCACCAATGAGGTGTATATTTTTGTTCAAGTGCCAAATAACATTAAACGTATTTGGAGGGTAATGTCCCTCACATATTTCCCATAGGCACGCTTATTCTACCTGAAGATATTGACAAGGGAGAGAATTGGGTGTCGAGACTAGGAAGGAATCTCTTCTCTTTTCTCCACTTCGCGCTGTACCAGAAGGACGGTTCTCCCTGAATACTGTGTGTAGAGTATCTCGAACAGAAATCGGCCCTATTGTTGGCATAACAATGGACGACATCATGTTCTTCTATACCTCCTCCTACTTTACATACATCTCTCTACTCTCTCCACTATTCCTATATCTAACGTCATCTTCACCTTATATTATGTGACTGCTGCAACGTTCAGCCCATATTGCGGTATTTCTACTACCAATTTTAAATATATTGCTTCAAATTGACGTGTATGTAGCAAATGGAATATTACTTCTATCAAAAGTGACCTTATTCAAACAACTGTTGAATTTTCACATTGAAATTGAACTGATTTCAGTCAGAATCGTAAGAATAATAGTTACTTTACTGTTTGAATGTAAGTACCTATTTTAATTGAAAAATTTAACCTACTGGATAATTAAGCCCGTTACATGGGCTGGGAAAATAATAATTTTGCTCTTAAGTGAAAATATTGACAAAACACTGAGCTCTGCAAGTAAATACACTCATTTTCTGTAAATAATAGCACAGCACGGAGGTACCGAAACAGGAATGATCGATGCGCTCACAACTCTACAATTTAGCATTACCACTGCTTGAGTACGTTGTATGCAATCTATACCGTAACCACAAGAGTAAGTTGTATGCAGTCCATACCACGACTGTACATACCTTAACCAAATTAAAAATGGAATTTTGACCGAAATGAGCAAGCCATCAGGATTAAATTTTATATAGACACTCCCCATGTCATCGGGAACGTAAGGTAAAAATTTAAGACCTCTAGGTCAAAGGATCTCAGAGGATTAAGTGAACATACACATCTTAGGGGGAAACGTAGTAAGAATAGATAGATTTCAATGGAAGCATTTTCCGGTGCCGTCATAGAACATTACTATAAAGTATTCGCGAAAAGGAAGGGGAGTTTGAATTTCCATGGTAACGTAATATTGGATAAAAACAAAAGCATGATACTAAAGCAACCTTCCCAATCAGAAATAGACACATAAAATATGTACAGTCCGTTAAAAATTCATCTTACCGTAATATGTTAGGCATAATTTTCTAGGTCATTTTTAATTGTTTTCGGGTTAAATCCATATTTAGCCACATAGGTCTAACATTTTCGTTTCTTATTTTGCATGTCCCCTATTCACATTCCGTAATTTATGCAAATATTACCATAAAAATTATGCAGGCCTTTGCCCTAAAATATTGCAAGCCGTGTAGAAGTTCAGAATGCAAACCATAATTTAAGTGCACCCAATTTGACGTGACTGTAAAAGTGACTGACAGACAGACAGACTAAAATGGATAATCACTATACATATGTAAAATGAGTGAAGGCTTAAACACCTTATGGTTAATATACCCAGGGTATATGGTGCGTGGCCCTGGCATGCAAGCGGTCCCGGGTTCAAATCGCGAGGCAGGCGGGCGTGCCACTCGTGGTGGCCGAAGCTGTGACTTTGGGGGGTTTTCTCGGGGGTCCTCCCGTTTCCCCTTTCATTCATTCCACCAATACTCTCCACTTCACCTTCCTTTCCCACCTCATTATCATCCCGTTCCCCTTTACTGGTTTTCGGGCCGGCTCCTGCTGCAGACTCTGCTACGGGCCTCCCCCGCCCTTCCACGTTCCTAGTGGTCCGAGAGTTGCGGGTGGTGTACCGTCCCTCTGGGGCTTCTGATTAGAGGGACCCAGGGTATGTGGCGCACATGCGGGTGTGCGCGACCCTCGGGCTCTTGTGAAGAGGTGCACGTGGTAATGGTACTTGGTACTTGTTGGATGAAGGGGAGCTCTGTGGGGATTGTGGTGGAGTCTGTTGACAGGGGGGCCTTAGGGCATGCACATCATTCCACCAATCACTATTCTAGGGGATGTACAATGGGCCCATCTATGCGGCCTACGTGCGCGAGTCCGTAAGGACTCAGCCCCATAGCCGATAAGATAAGAATATATATGAATACATACAGTATTTTGTACATATTTTTAATTATTCAGGTTATTCTAAACAGGTGTCTAGATTAGCTAATCGCTTATGACCTCTAATTTTCAATTAAATATTCAAATGTAGCTTTTTAATTTTTATTATATGCATATTACACATCAGAGCTTGATAACTGACCACTATTGTTAATTTACATGTAATAATGACATTTAGGATTTCAATAGAGAAATTTAAAATACACCATAATTTCCTGCTAATAGCTAATGTATCGAAGCTGCAACTTAATGAAAATCTCTTCCAGATCAATGCTGATATTGTTCGAAATAACTCAATGTCTATCCTGGACATTTTACCGAAATTCTAATTAGTTCACAAGTTATTGAATCCTATAGCTTATGGCATATTATTATGACTCTACTATCTTCCATTGCGCCCTCATAAAAAAATGATTAATTTCATCCCAATCTATTTAGAAAATTAAATTAATTTTATTACAGAAGATGTTGTGCCAGAAGTGAGTTAAAAACTCAGGGTTTTTCCCATCCCGGATAAATTTTCTATAACATCTTCGTTTCTAACTTCGGCTATAATATGAGTTAACTACAATTCGTACAAACATAAGCTCACCAATTTTATATAGCGTAGACAATTACTATGTTAAAATCCAAAATTCTGAATAATAAATACACTTTATTCTCCACTTACATCACTTTTAATAACACAGGACTAGTTTCAAGAGCCTTATTCGCTCCCATCATCGGCTGGTGGTCGACTGTTATTCTGGTTGCCATGTTGGTTTGTATACATGCATTGTTCTGTGCTGCCCTCTCGTGCCGTTTTTGTAAGTCGCACTACATCGTCTATAGGTGGGATTTCAAAGTTCATAACCTTGTCTTCTTTCTTAGTGATGAATATGTTCTCCCATACGTTCAGTTCGGATGGTTTCTTAACGTGTTTTAATAGTTTGATCTCCTTTTTAACACTGTGATTTTTTGTCCAGCAATGGTATGCAACTGCTGATCTTTCGGTCTGCATTAGTTTTATGTTTCTTAAGTGTTCCTTCATTCTTATTTCCAAACTCCTCCTGGTTTGTCCAATGTAGATCTGATCACAATCTGCGCATTCTATTTGGTATACACCTGATAGTTTGGTTTTTGGTGTACTATTCTTCAGTGGGTGGTTGAGCAAGTTCCTAATGGTATAATTATTCTTTGGTGCCAATTTTATATTGTATTGTATTTTATATTTTATCTTAATTACTATGTTACTTATTTGTATTGAGTGAATAAATATTTTATCCCCTTCAGAAACATAAAATGGCAGTGATATACAATGTTGTTCGAGGTTTATATTTTGTAGACATTTCGGACAGAAGTCCATCAAAATCCTTTCCTCTCCTTCCAAATATTGGAAACGTACAACGTGCAGCGAAAGTCCAAATAGCAAGGGCTGGGGGTGAAGAGAAATAACGGGGGAGAGGAGAATCCGTGGCTGTTATCATAACAGAAGGAAGGAGGAGGAAGCTCTTTTATCATGGCTCTCAAGAAATAGCGTAGCACGTGTTCGGGTTCCTCAACTCCTGGGAATATGAAGAGGAGCTTAATAGCCTAGACGCCAAGTGCTATGACCGCCATAGCCTCTCGTTAGACCATGAATATATAGCAACCACCTCTACGAATTGGATGGTCAGCACCATAAGGAAAATCCCATTATAATCAACAATATTTTTATATAAAGATTTTCTGCTCTTCTCTTCTTTTTTGCACAATAGTCGTATTCCGCTGTAAACTAGCTGTAGACTAGCAATTCGTGTTAACTAAAATTTAGCTACATTCATAATGTTGTTATGATTCTTATTTTTTTAAAATGATTTTCCATTGTGGGATGTAGTACATCTACTCAGACACAATGATATTGCAATTTTGTTTAAATTACATTTACAAGCGTGTGTAAAAATTATATTCATTGTAGCTCAATATAAATTAGCTGTTTTAGGACTAAAATTAGTACATATCAGCGCGTTGCACAGAACAGCTCACATAGTTAATATAGCTATGCTTCTACTTAACCTTAATTCATATACACTCGTGTACACTGAAAAAAGAAATTCTTAACGTATGTGAAGATTTCACAAAATGCACTGGCAATAATATTAATTATGTATGTGTAGGCCCACGATTCGCCGACATATTGGCTAAAGGTTTAAAGCAGCCGTCTGTATAGGTTATGGATGAATTAAATTCATTCTAAAATAATCTGTCAGGAATTACATTAGGTCTATTATTCGCACATAAGTGAGGAAAGTTTAAACTGAAAAATACTCATATTAAAATATAATCCGGATTTTGGTAGGCGTACATTTCGAAAGAATGCACAATACTATAACAACAGCAGCTGCGTCCAATTACTCAACGGCTAGATATTTGTTTAAATCTTTTATTAGTATTTCTTTACACTCACATCGTTATAAAGAAATGATTAATTCAAGACAGGCTAACAATATCAAAGCGATCGACAATTTGACACGTTATATTTAGGATAGGGTGGGCCATGCAATATTATTGTAGCTCATTATAATAAGACGTATTAATGAATGTTTATATGCTGTCAAGTGGACAAATAAAAACAATTATGTAAAGTACCATCTGTATAGAACTTCTGGAAATGAAAGCATACCTTTAGTATATAATTTCTACTGCCAGGAATAATACATCTGAGCTTGCCTTGTTTACCTTAGTTATTATACGAATCCTGATGTTTGTAGCGGCTGGGCCACTGATTGGCTGCCCTCTAGAGCAGCGTTTCTCAACCTTTTTGAACCCGAGGACCTCTAAAATATCTAAAAAAATGTACGGACCCCTAATTTTACATCCCATTTTTAAAAGAAGGCCTATATTCTTAATATTCGGGGTATTAATTATAGGTTATTATAACGAAATAGTCTATGTGAAAAATTTTACTTCTTTACTTTCCACTTGCTTTTTGATATTTTTTAATTATGTCTGCAGACCATCTGCACCATCTTCCCGGACCAGTGGTCCGCGGACCATAGGTTGAGAAACGCTGTTCTACGGTATTCATATACGGCTTTGAAAATTGCAATTTAATTAGCTATGACAAATAAAACCATTATTTAAATATGCTTATCAAACTCAGCTATAAAACTGAGCGAGGTGGCCGATAGGCTAATATCTTGGACTCGCATTCTGGAAGTCACTGGTTCAAATCCCATAGCCGGCCAGTTTGACATTTTTTGTGTGTATGTTTATGTGAGTGTGCGATTGTCAGGATGTCGGAGGCGAAGCACTAAAATTAGCTTGAATATGAAAGATGTAGTATTATTTATTACACTCAAACTGACCTTAATAGCCAGGAGAAGAACAATGTGCTTCAATTGTCAATTATATTGTTATAAATAGTGCTCAAACAGCAATACCTGGAGCACCAACAGCTTGATAGAAATGAACTTATATTCAATAAGTCCGGGCGGAATGAAAAAATAGTGTCGGTTTACAATAAGTGTGTTTACAATAGAGGTTCCATCCGGCCCGGATATAGGATCAAAAGATGTGACGTGCTCAGCGGACTGTATCTCCTTGGTAATAATTATATAGGCGCTAAATTAAGCGTAAGCACATCACATCCCGAGGGAATGAACGATACATGGGAAATTATAAATAATAAACCCTTGAAATAACACTGACACTAATTTTCTTGAAGAATCACTGACACTCGATGAAGCTGGACTGATGTCTTGCTTTAGAATGGAGTGATGAACAATTCCGCCGTAAATAAAGAGCTTGTTGGGTTTTAACACAGCTTTATTAACAAATCCGGAGGACCATTCGACCTTATTAGCGTCGAAGACTAATGTGAATATTAGTTACAAAATATAAGCAGCAACTGTATGCTGTGATTGTAATTTAAGGTTAATCCTGTGAAGCTTGCATTCACAATTCACAAGGCGCAAAAACAATGTCATTCAATTGCTTGCGTGCAAATAAATCAAGGTAATGTAAACCTATAAACACTCACAGTTATAATGAATCCTTTTCGAGGTGAATATCACATAAAGGAATAATCCTGTAGTTGAAACAGGCTACAATAAACCTGGTAGAAATCTAGCAGCAGCAAGAAGAAAAATTTCAACATTTAGCGATGAAATAATATGTTAAGTCTGCTTCTATGCAGTAAAAATCACTCAAGACGAATCTTTGTATCGCTGAGGACGAAATAATGTGCTTAAGGTAGAATAACCACTGCTGATTGAGTCTAAAAAAGGATTATAAATCCACTAGAAGGATTATACTAGTGATGACGATGCAAGACGAAGAAGGAATGAATAAATTTGAATAATAATGCTACGTAATAATATTAGTAAAAGCAATCCCATTGGACGAAGATTACGAGCAATTGAGCGATTATATTAATAAGAGAAAAAGATTGTGAAGCAATCATAGACAGTAAAAGCAGAATGAATAAAATATATTTATAGTTAATGACTGCTAGAAAAATAATAAATATATAGTTGAAAATAAAGGTTAATTTGACATCTATAAGAAAAGAATTTGAAGATCAATTGTTTTTGACAATAAAAACAATAATTACTAGGCGGCAGTGAAATTAGCATTGAATAAAAAATATTACCAAAGCCGCAAGAAGACAAGAATAAAATATTATAGGATTATTAAGGATAGCCATGATAATAAAAACTCTATCAAGGCTCAAGGTATCAAACATAACTGAACATTAGTTTAATCAGTTATAATTCCAATTATGATATGCAGAAAATTAAGTTTTTTAACAAGTCTGCTTAGTTAAAAATTATAGTATTGTGCCTTTCGACTACATTATTATTGTACTCGTGTGGTCAACAGGTACTTTTCTTCTGTTTATCCCATGAGACTGCGTACTTCACAGTATTTGTTTCTGCCTGGGTGGCATCCTTTGTGTTTGGTATCGATGACCCTCTAGACCGATAGGGGGGGGAATTTCGCTAACGGCTTTAAAATCTATCATTACAGGTCAAAATTACGCCGGATATATTTTAACTTTTGTCGCTTATTGGTGAGTAGATACTATCCAAAGAATGTTGTTTTTTGCCGTAAAATGTGTAGCCAATGATTCTTCTTATAATTTAACTGAAAAATTTCTTCTTAATTCTTCCGAAATAACCAAAATGTTGTGGATTTAAAAAAAATTAAACCTCTTTCTCCACCATAAATTTTGTATTCCCATAGTAACACGGACTTCTTCTTCCTCATTTTTGTTCTGACGTAACAACTCAACAATAGCTATGCGTTATTGGAGCAGCACCGTCTAAAGTGTGCATTAATTAAATGTTTAAGCCTACTCTTTATCTCCAATTGAATGCTCGCGCTTCTGCCGGCGAATATGATATAACTTTCAAAATCTAATAAAAAGATAGTATTATTTAGCCCTAATTCATTCTATTATTCAATATGGCATAATTGGGTGGGGAGGAGTTGCAAAAACGATCCTCAGCCCTTTGCTTTGTCTTCAAAAACGCATAATAAAGATTTGTTTATTTAAGCCTCCTGACTATTCTTCCAAATTATTATTTTCTGAATTTAACGTTTTCACCATAGACCAAATTTACAAGTACGTCATACTGGATTATTTTCATAAACATCGTGACAATTACAAGTCAGAATCTCACGTATATAACACGCGAAGGAATCAATTTAATTTATTACTTGAACCGAAAAATGTTACAACTGCTGGAGCTAAGCACTGTTCAAGTTTTGGCCCAAGACTATTCAATTCATTTATTACCAACCATCCTGATCTAAATAGCTTAAACAACAAACAATTTAGGTCTAAAATTAGAAAATTTATATAATTATTACTTCTGTTATCGACTATTACTGTTATAACATTTTTCATATTAAACTTTAAAATTTGGATAGAACTTAATTTCTTTGTTTTTACTAAAATTTGAACAAATAAATAGTTATGTATTATTGTTGTATTGCTTCGTACTTTTGTATTGTAAATAGAACATGTTCTAACCTTTCATACATAACATTTTGTCATACTTCTCCAAATTATGCATTTTTTTTAAAGTAATTGTTTAGTACAAGTATTTCTAATATATAACTGAACCACCCCCGAACACAAGCTCTGCTTCTTCGGGGGGTGTATCAACTTTTGTATATATTTTTCGTGTACTTTGGAGTAATAAATTGTAATTGTAATTGTAAATTGTAAATTGTTGGTTAAAATAAATTATTAGTGCCTTACTTTTTTTTTTTTTTTTTTTTAAGTTTTCATGGAAACGTATCCATTGAATTATGTTGGGTTGTATACTTTTGCATGCTATTTTCTGGCTATCCATTTTCGTACGTATAAATTGTTCCTTGAGTATCAAATTTTGAGACAAGAATATTTCAGTATTCAGACTTAATCCCCTTAATAAAATAGGTATTTTGCCTAACGTCCTTCTATAATCTTATAGCAGCAATCATTATAATTTGTAAATTGCTCTTATTAGTTAAAACAGTTTTAAAATTTCGTTAAACTACTTTCTTCTGTAAATTCCTTAAAGTTTTCACAGATATGCTATTAGACAGATAGCACCAGAAGCCCGGTCACAAAAATCACTAATTATTGTGCCCCACAGTATTGCATATGACACAATTTGTCTGTCAGGGAGGTACACTATTAAGGGCAATCAGTCATAGGAGAGAGGTTCCATCTGGCGTTGTGAAGTGAACTCTGGCTTAGCTCAGTTGGTAGAGCAGTGGCACGGATAGACAAAGGTTCTGGGTTCAAATCCCAGTGTTGGAGGAATTTTTCCCTTATAATATTCTCATTATTTTATGTAGTTATATGAACGTCAATAATAGCTGTTCGATTCAAGTATGATATTAAAATTGGCCCAATGTAGATAAATCCATAGGCGTATTATACACTACTAGCTAGCTTAAAAGACCCGGCGTCGCCAGGGTTTTTTATTTTGTAATTGGAAATGAACTTATGAAGGACTTTCGATTTTTAAATTCTAGGTCCTTACATAGGTATTTATAATCTGAAATAGGAAGAACGACTTATTACACTAAAACTATTCCCTCAGAAAACGCTTGATATAGTTTTTTATGGCTCATAGAGGATGTAGAATTCTGCATCGCATCGCTTGTACACAGCAAGCCTGGTAAGGGTTCAAATAAGAAGAAACAGAAATTCCTGTAACATAAAATTGTAATACCGAGGCGGAAAATTTTATTTCTCCCTCTCATGTTACCATAAAACTGTTTTGGGGATGAAATTAAACAGAAAGCAATATCACTTTCATACTTCTCTCTCCAAAAACCTGCGATATAATAATATACGACATTACCATACCTCGTATTGTTTTCTCTATGTCCAGGGTAGAGAAAAGTTATGTGACTGCATTATTTTCGTGGATTACATTCTTTAATATTTATAACATGAATATATAAATTGATACCTTCTCTTATTTTTCAAACTTGCATTTCTTTTCTTTTACCTTTTTTTTTTCCAAAACCATCTGATACCATTAGCAACAATATGTTCTGTGATTGGGGTTTTATAATTCTGTGTAAAAAGGGATTAAGTTTTCTCAAAAACATTTAATTGTTGGCATTTACAATCAAAATTTTGTAAATTCCTTTCTTAGTGAGCACCTACATTATGAAACGAAGGTACTGTCAAAATTCCAAGTCTCTACCTGTTATAGTTTAGGCTCTACGTTGATTCCTGTCAGTCAGTCAGGGCAAAGCCTTTTATATATATACTAGCATGTGCCCGCGGCTTCGCCTGCGATAATTATTTCAAAAATTAAAAATTAAGAGCATAATAGTTAAATCATTATATTTATTAACACCTAAATCACCTTGACTACATACCACGATTGGATAGCATCGCCTGGTAAAAGCGACATCAGATTCGAGTTCCTTGGTCCACAAAACCCCTGTATAGTGAGTTTCGTCCAAATAAAACAATGTTTGACCATATTAGGACTTACAACATTCAAGCGATCGCGAAAGTTTAATTTCCAAGGTATGACAAAAATAGCCAAAGCCAACTGTAATTGTCAAACTTCCATTTAATTTAATTCCAAACCCATCTGAAAGCCACTGGCAACAATATGTTTTAATGTCAAATGTGATTCGGATTCGATAATTCTGTGTAAAAAGGGATTGAGTATTCTCAAAAACACTTTATTTTTGGCATTTAAAATCAGAATTTTTCAAAATCCTTTCTTAGTGAGCACCTACATTATGAAACGAAGGTACTGTCAAAATTCCAAGTCTCTACCTGTTATAGTTTAGGCTCTACGTTGATTCCTGTCAGTCAGGACAAAGCCTTTTATATATATATATATATATATATATATATATATATATAGATTAAAATCATTTGCATAATTTTTACAGTATTACTCGTTTTATAAAAGAAAAATGTAACTTGGAGCAGTATAGATATATGAATAGATATATTTTAGTACCACCTTATACCCTCAATTTCGATTACCATTAATAGATGTTCCAGGAAAAATATATTCTGCCAATATCAGTTACATGTATGTTTATTAAATATAAAATGAAAGATTAGGTTTACTTAAAGCATATAATTCTTCTGGTATAATTTTGTCAGTGAGCAAAAGAGTTAAAAATGATTAGCATTAATGTACGTAGTGTAAAATAGCTTGTCTTAAAATATGCTAAATGTGATAGTGTCAGCTTATATAAGTTAGAATAGCTAACATCAATAACTTATATATAGTTTATATTTATATGTGCTAAGTCACAGTATTAACCTAAAAAATAGGTTCGTCCTTGTATTAAAAACATTCACTGAAAAATAGGTTCGTTCTTGTATTAAAAAGATTCACTAAAACACACTGAAGAGATATAGATATTGAAACGGTTCGCTGTGTGGTTTTTAGCCCTTACTTTTAACTATCCAGGATGTGTCTGGGAACCACAAAACGACCGACCACGGTAGCTCAGTGGATGCAACAGAGTGTCTCTATCTTATCTGCGGGGGATCTAGGGTTATTTGTCCAATATATATACTAGTAATAATGTCAAAAAGATTACTGGTATGATTAGGTTTTATTTCTGTTCAATAATGTTTTCAGCAATTAATCACTTGAAAATTGGGTGAAGAGTTCGGAATGTCTGGACGATAGAACGCTCGTAATATTGAAGTTACTATCGAGGATTTTATGTAGTAATGACGTACAATGGTTACGTGTTAATACTGTCTGTATTTAGCTTCGTCGAACACAAGTACTTACGTGTCACTGAATTTACTTTGGTAGTAACTGTAATTTAGTTCTACCGCAATTCCTAGTACAAACTGTTCTTATTGATGATTATTTATTGGTACCGTATCAGGATCCTCCTGATATGATACTATGACTTTATAAAATATAATGTGCTTCACTTGGCACTTTGAAGCCAAGAAGCGAGGAAAATGTCCTGCACCGACTATCTCGGTGAAGGACTCTAGTAGAAGTAATCGTCTCTCACGTGCGTTCCAGCGTCCTCCGTTCCTTAAGTCATCTTTCCCCACTTATTTCTACAACCAATAATAACTACTATTAGAGCATTTTACCCTGTTTTGCAATGAGAGATGTACTCTCATTGGTTACCTTCACTTGAGCGTCTAAATGCTGCTCCGAGTAGGAAGTATTGCTTCCCAGCTCAGTCAGTTCCCGTTATCGTTCAAGGATTCTTGGAACATCTATACAAAATATTATTCCCACTCCAAATTCTTAGTACCTTCTTTTGACTGTTCCTGAGTTCTATTCTGTAAGTTTTTGCCACAATACAAGTGCACTTTTCTACAATGAGTGTCTCTTGTATCATGCTGTGGTTGAATAGCAGGATGTATTTCCCTCACTGTTTTTCCTTGAATTCCGTCTGAGTTATAATGTGAAGTTTTGCTAACTTGAAATTTAACTTACTGCAATGTTACTACAATATTATTTATTTATTTAATTACTGGATTTATTATCATTTAATATCTATTTCTTATAACCTTTAATTGTAGTACTATCAATGCTTTGATGTGTCTAATCTTATTTAATATGTTCAATAACGTATGTTATCTGTTCTGATTATAAACATGTTTAATCCATGGTTATGATCCTATCATACTGCCCAAAATTATTATTGTGAAAAGTGTATTTTGTAGCAAAATTCATTTTTAACAGGAATACTTTTTTGCTCCTGAATTATTGTTACTCTTCTTACATAACAATGCTCATGTTTACCTTTCCAGTACAGTGACCTATCTATTGCCTAGCAGAGCTTCAGGGTACTGTCATTCATTTCAACCTTTATTTGGTTCACTGACCAGTTATGAAGTATTGGCATTCCTTGTACCTGGTACGGGTTTCTCAGGCTGCATACCATACTACAATCTTATCTCGCATCCATACACCACCCTTCGCACATTTGTAGGCTTTGTTCCGCTATGACGTCATATACTTACATCACATTACTGGCAAGATTAATTATTATGAATTTTACACAAAACATCACAAATTTAAACAACACATATGAAAATAAAATAATAGCAAAAATTATTAATTAATATACTTAAACTAGATATATATTCGCCAGTAGATTTATTGCTGCTCGTCTTTATGATATATATTCGCCAGTAGATTTATTACTGCTCGTCTTTAAGATATATATTCGCCAGTAGATTTATTACTGCTCGTCTTTAAGATATATATTCGCCAGTAGATTTATTACTGCTCGTCTTTAAGATATATACACATTTGATTCCACTGTAAGCCTACATCACACGTAGTATTCGCGATCATGTACTCTTACAATGTAAAATCACACTTGACCCTTGTACCTGTTTATTACGAAATGACGCAAGCCTGTTGTCATACTGTTATACCCTTATTTCTTATTCTTTATAAGGCCTAACAAAAGACAAATTGTATCGCCCAATAATCTTCCCAGTTTTGATGTCAGCTACTTCAAAACACACCCCATTAAATACATTAGTGACGATATAAGGTCCCCTATAAAGGAGCTCTAAGCGTGACATTCTTTTGTTTAGTGCTTGTGATAGGTTTTTCCTTCTAACCAAAAGTTTGTCTCCTATTACTGGGTTCCAAACCCGCTTGTGCCTTTTGGCCTTTTCTTTTCTCTTCGCCACATTCTTCCGAATATTTTCTATCGCTATCCGGCAATAGTCAGTCAATTTCTTATTTACTCCGTCATGTGGGATGGCTATTGGTAGGCCTCTTATTAGGGTTTTTGGTTCGTCGCCAACCATAAGTCGTACGGGTTCGACTCCTACAATGGGATTTATTGTGTGATTCAAAATGTCCTCTATTGGTTGGATATATCTCACCCAGGCATTGTGCCTTTTGTGACAGAGTGCTCGCAAGTATAGCGATAAATCACGCAGTCCCCGTTCTGATGTGTTGACTTGAGGATGGTATTTAGACACATGATAACACTTTATTCCTAGTTCCGACATCTTGTCTTTAAACTTCTTACTAGTGAATGGCGTTCCATTGTCCGACAGAACTGCAGTGATGGGCTGGTATTTAGGAATGTAATCTGAGACAAGTTTTCTTAATACTGCAGTGGTAGTTGCTGTGCGCGTAGTGTACAGTTTAACAAAATGTGAGAAAACGTCGTAACAGATCAAAATATATCTCATGCCATACGCCCCTGCAACTAATGGTCCGTGAAAGTCCAAGGCTACCAATTCCCCTTTTCTCTCTCTAGATACGGTCATTGGTATTCTATCGTATCTGACATTCATCGGTTTCGCTTTCTGGCATAAGTCACAGCAGCTGACATATTTTCTGATTTTTCTCCCCAAATTCTTAATATACATTTTGTCCTGAATGTACAGCAACATTCTATTCGTTCCTGAATGGCCTAGCTTTTCATGGACGATAGAAATTATTTTAGTTTCTAATTCCTCCGGAATGTACACTTTCCATTCTTTCTTGTCCTTCCCACATAGCTTATATATTACATTGTTTACCATTTGGTACTTTATCTCACTACTGTTATCATTTTGATCCTGATTAAGTTCCTCCAGCCCTAACCTTATCAGTTCGATCTCGGGGTCATTGCGTTGAAATCTTTCTATGTTCCGGAAATCGCGCTGCAAGGTCAGCTCACTGAACATCTTTATTTGCATAATCTGAATTTGATTCCCGTCGCTTCCTGTTGCTTCCGGTAATTCAGCTTTATTGCGAGAAAGATAGTCACACAGGACGTTATCCTTTCCAGCCACGTGCCTAATTTCCAGGTCAAATTGACTCAGTTCGTGAACATAGCGTGACAATTTACTATTGCCTAGCTTCATTTTATTTAGAAAGGTAAAACTAATGTGGTCAGTGTACACTACGATTTTCTTATTGAATACGTACTGTCGGAACTTCGTCAAAGCATGATACATCCCAATTATCTCCAAGCAAGTCACTGAACCTTTACTTTCAATCGGGGTTAGCCCGCGTGACGTAGTTGCTATAAGGTGTTTACTACCATCCTCATGCTCTTGCATTAAAATTCCCCCTACAGCTAGGCAAGATGCGTCCACGTAAATAATATATCCCAAGTCATTCCTAGGCCTTTCTAATAGTACTGCCTTTTTGAAAGATTCTTTGATTTTCTGGAAAGCTTCCTCTTCTACATGAGTCCACTTAAACTTGTTTTGCTTTCGTAATAACTTTCTAAGCGGTACGGCATATTCAGCGTATCCGGGAATGAATCTATCCTGATAATTAAAAATCCCTAGGACTTTTCTGACTTGCCTGACTGTCTTGGGTCTGCTAATGTTCATTATGGCTTTTATTCTTTCAGGGTCAGCTGACACTCCATCCTTTGAAATAATATACCCTACGAATTTCACTTCATTACAAAATAAACTGAGTTTCTGGGGATTTATAGTCATTCCGCTTTCCAAGAATGTATTTAGTACAAGGCCAAGTTTCTCTATATGGGTATCAAAATCAGTCGTGTGAATTAAATAGTCATCCACGTATGCTGTTATGTTTGGTCCAGTACCTTCCGGGAACATAACCTGGAGTGCACGTAAAAGCGCGCTCCCGGAGGTCCTCATTCCAAACGGGGTCCTACAAAACGAAAATACGGATCCTTGGTGCACAAACGAACAGTACTTCCTGTCTTCTTTTCTCAGAGGAATCTGCCAAAAACTGGACGTAAGGTCGATACTTGTAAAATATTTAGCATCGCCCATCTTAGCTAAGAGGTGATCGATTGGTTCTGTTTTTACTCTATCAGGTTTCATATACAAGTTTGCGGTCCTCAGATCCAATGTCATTCGTAATGTCTTATTAGCCTTATAAACCCAACATATAGGACTGACGTAAGGGGAATCGGATCTCTCTATAATTCCGTCCTGTAACATTTTTGTAATCACTTTATTGGCCTCCTCTCTAATAGACAGCGGTAATGGTCTGCTTTTATGATTAAATATAGGCGGATTATCCATGCTAATAGAATGTTCATAAACTAAACAGCATCCAGGGGAATTACTGTACACGCCCATATTGTTGGTTAGCACCTTAAATAGCTTATCTTTTTGAGGTTCCGTTATTGATGTTATATTATCTACTTTATTTCTCAAGATTTCAAGGATTTCAGATTCAGTCAACCTATCGTTATATTCCCTTCCATTTTCATTATTGCAATGTTCCTGCTCATTTCTGCTTGTTCCGCACATATTTATTTCGCAATTAAGTCCGACCTCATAAATCTCCTCTAAATAAGCGTTATTAAATTCGTCGATTTCAACATTCAGATTGGATCGAGTTAGTGACCCTGTATTTGGTGCCTCGATAATATTCCCTGTGTTGCCTCGACCTTCATTTTGACTACTTGCTTGGTTCTCATGACCTTTAGTGTCAAATAAAATTTCGCTTATTATTTCCCCCTCTTCATTTTGATCTTGCCATTCAGATAGGCTTTCAATAATGAAGCATTCGTCCTGAATTGCGAGTTCATTATTGGAACAATTAGAGCTGTCATAAACATTACTTTTAAGAAATGGAACTTCAATAACGTCATTTTCGTCTTTTATTTTCAAACAATTTTCCTCAAAGCTTAAAATCCCTTGATATTCCTGTAAAGTATCACAACCTAAAATATACGGATGCGCTAAATTTCTGACCACAAGCATATATATTTCAGTGTGCCAAGATCCTATGCTTAAAGGTACCATTATTTGCTTGTCTACTTTATATTTAGTTTTATTAATGGCCGTCGTACAATAAAGTCCTGGGACGTCTAATTCCTGCAGTTTAATTTTATTTTCTTTTAACTCTAGATAAGCCTTTTCATTTATCACAGACATTGAGCTACCAGAATCCAATAAAATCTGAATTTTTAAGTTCCCAATATTAGCCTCTATTTGTGGTGGATTTAGTATTTGCTGGTTAGTTTTATTTACATTGTAGGACATTTCTAAGTTATGTACAGTATTGTTGAGTCTATCCTCGGAAGGCCTGGTACCATCAACAGACGTAATATGACTCGCTATCACATCTCTGTTCCGTTTAAATCTCCGTTCTGTGGGCAATCATTCTGAGAATCAGTTACGTGATTTTGCGTGCGGTGAAATTCATTTGCATTAGGGTTCAGAGACTGTCGTGTTTCTGGCACACGTCCACAATTACTACCTTCATTATCTCTAAATCGCACATATCTTCCGTCTCTTAACTCCCCATATCTGGCATTCCTATCAACATTCACTACCTCAGTTTCTTGGAACGCAATATGATTGACAGATACATTTTGCGGTCTTGACCCAGTTCTGTCACCGTGATTATTATTGCGCTGACCTTGTTGACTGTAACTTCCTCTGTTATTATTAGTTCCATTGCCTCGGTCATTTCTCTCCCGTGAATAATTATTGTTTTGATTATTCCTCCCATTGTTTCCGGGTCGATTCTCCCGATTATCATTAAAATCTTGCCTAGGCCTTGCTGCGTTATCAAAGTGGCTAACATTATTCCTGTTATTTGCATAAGAATATGCCCCATTGTCACCCTGCTTTAGACCTTTATTTCCTTGGTCATATCGCGCATAATTTTCCTGTCTTCCTCCGCTACGATTGCCTTCTTCAAATTCAGCTAATAGGCTCAACATTTCTGCGTAGGAATTTGGTTTGGCTACCGCTAATAATTTATGAATTTCGGGCCCAAAGTGCTTCATAGAAAGTTGAAGTACGTCCTGTTCAGAAAACATAGTTAGCAATGATTTCGCAATCCTGATTAGTCTTAAGAAATATTCGGTTAGTGTCAAATGACCTTTATCATTGTAGCTTCCCGCATATAATTCAGTACGTGCCTTCATTTGCCTACTTGGACTCCAATATTTTTCCATAAACAATTTTCGGAATTCTTGGTAACTTACTCCCTCAGCTAATACAAATTGACACCAATCCTTGCATTTACCTATCAAACCCTTTTGAACTAATATCATTTTGTATTCCTCTGGGATCCCCTTCAATTTAAAGTACGTTTCCATTTCCGATATAAATTGATGTGGATTAGACAAATTTTCATCATTATACCGCGGTAACGCCCATTCAATTCCAAGAATATTAGTTAAGTGTACATGACTTTGACTAGCATTGGGGTGAACAACATGATTACTAAGGCTTACGTCACTTCGCGTAGTGTCGGAATCTTGGCTAATGCTCGGAGCTAATGGTTCTCCATTATTACGTTCATTACCGTGCAAAATATTTGCACTTGCAAAATTTATAGGTGGAGTACAAACTCCTCCGCCATCTGCCTCGATTCTCGTACAAGAAATGCCATTACTCATTTGGTTAACCTTATCAGAAAAGTTATTTATTTCCTTGGTAATGCTATTTTGTACCCCTACTACTTTCTGAATTTCTTTCGTCAATTTCACTTCTATCTCCTTAACTTGTCCCTGGAATCTATCATTTAATTCTCCGATATCAGCTGAGAATGATTTTACCAAATTATTTTCTACGCTTTTAGTCTGGTCCCTAATCTCATTTCGCAAAATACTATTATTTGTTCCTATCTTTTTATCAACAGTATCAATAGTATTGGCAAGTTTCTGCTCTACTTCCCTATCTTTGTTTACAAACTTAACCGTTATTTCTTTCTTATTCTGATCAATTTCATTTTGTACTTTATCAATTCTACCATCTAACCTAGCATTGTTCACAGTACATTCCTCCCTTAATTTGTCAATCTTTTCATCATTTTTCTTTAGATCCCCAGAAAGTTTATCAACTGACCTTTTAAGTTCATTTTTCAATTCTTCAGCTAATGTCCTATTCTGTTCTTTAGTCTCACTAGCTAACTTCCTATTCTGCTCTGCATTTTCCTTGGAATTTTTATCTATTTTATTAGCTAATTCCCTGTTTTGTTCTGCTAATTTCTCGTTTTGTTCAGTCATTAATCTCCTATTTTGTTCCATCAATGACCCTAACCAAGACGGCATACCTACGTCTATATTTACCTGGCTTGTCATTGTAGTCTCTATATTTTCTTCATCTATTTGAGCTGATGGCTCGTCTCTGTTTGCCCGCTCCTGATTACTTTCGTTTATCTCTATTTCCTCATGGCTACTTATAACTTCCCCCTGTTCGTTATTTATTACTTCCATTTCACTATTAGTGAGCAAATCCTGACTGTCCTGATCTACTGAGTTTTCCATTTTAGGCTTTATTATTTTCCCGTTACGTAGTGTTAACATAACCTGGCCCTAACCTTATTCACTGCACTGGAATTCACTGAGTAAAAAATCATGCTCTCTTACCTTTGTACATACATATATCAGCAACATAACACTGCATGCAAATACATATAAACACTCTTATTTCTAATGACATAAACAATACCCTCTTATTAACTAAAATTACAAAAATTTTCTTGTTTTTCCGCGGTCTTCTCTCTTGTTCTGCCCGCTCCTAAATTTCTTTGTTCCGGTTGAATTCTCCTCTTGTTTAAAGTTAGGCTGACTTTATTTGAATACTGTTCCGTTGCAGCACTAGTATGAATCACTTACTGGATATTTGGTGTACTTTAAGTCTATCTTTTTGGACCCTTAAGATGGCGTTAAGTATGAAGCACTCGCTGAATATCTTGGTGTAATTTACTGTTGTTTTAACCTATATCTGTCTCTCTTTTTTAGCCCCTTACGATGGCGCGCCAAGTATGAAGCACTCGCTGAATATCTTGGCGTAATTTACTGGTATTTTAACCTTACTATTTAGCTGGTATTACTGTTTTTTCGAAGCCCCTTAAGTTGCGGCGCCAAGTATGAAACGGTTCGCTGTGTGGTTTTTAGCCCTTACTTTTAACTATCCAGGATGTGTCTGGGAACCACAAAACGACCGACCACGGTAGCTCAGTGGATGCAACAGAGTGTCTCTATCTTATCTGCGGGGGATCTAGGGTTATTTGTCCAATATATATACTAGTAATAATGTCAAAAAGATTACTGGTATGATTAGGTTTTATTTCTGTTCAATAATGTTTTCAGCAATTAATCACTTGAAAATTGGGTGAAGAGTTCGGAATGTCTGGACGATAGAACGCTCGTAATATTGAAGTTACTATCGAGGATTTTATGTAGTAATGACGTACAATGGTTACGTGTTAATACTGTCTGTATTTAGCTTCGTCGAACACAAGTACTTACGTGTCACTGAATTTACTTTGGTAGTAACTGTAATTTAGTTCTACCGCAATTCCTAGTACAAACTGTTCTTATTGATGATTATTTATTGGTACCGTATCAGGATCCTCCTGATATGATACTATGACTTTATAAAATATAATGTGCTTCACTTGGCACTTTGAAGCCAAGAAGCGAGGAAAATGTCCTGCACCGACTATCTCGGTGAAGGACTCTAGTAGAAGTAATCGTCTCTCACGTGCGTTCCAGCGTCCTCCGTTCCTTAAGTCATCTTTCCCCACTTATTTCTACAACCAATAATAACTACTATTAGAGCATTTTACCCTGTTTTGCAATGAGAGATGTACTCTCATTGGTTACCTTCACTTGAGCGTCTAAATGCTGCTCCGAGTAGGAAGTATTGCTTCCCAGCTCAGTCAGTTCCCGTTATCGTTCAAGGATTCTTGGAACATCTATACAAAATATTATTCCCACTCCAAATTCTTAGTACCTTCTTTTGACTGTTCCTGAGTTCTATTCTGTAAGTTTTTGCCACAATACAAGTGCACTTTTCTACAATGAGTGTCTCTTGTATCATGCTGTGGTTGAATAGCAGGATGTATTTCCCTCACTGTTTTTCCTTGAATTCCGTCTGAGTTATAATGTGAAGTTTTGCTAACTTGAAATTTAACTTACTGCAATGTTACTACAATATTATTTATTTATTTAATTACTGGATTTATTATCATTTAATATCTATTTCTTATAACCTTTAATTGTAGTACTATCAATGCTTTGATGTGTCTAATCTTATTTAATATGTTCAATAACGTATGTTATCTGTTCTGATTATAAACATGTTTAATCCATGGTTATGATCCTATCATACATGAAGTTTATCAACCCGAAATACGGTTATTTCTGCTCGTGATATTTCTCAAGCAAAATACTTGTTAACCCCCTACAGATGTCGGGTAATCATAATATTCATATGTTTAAAAACTTCATTTTCCTATCAGGGGGACTATTTTGGACGTGATAAATATTCCACCTTAAACCCTTATACACTTACAGATCACTGGATATACGAATGCTTTGACCATTAAAAGTATGCTATAATTAATATTACAGAAATATTTTGATATATTCTGTTGACAGCATATAGTACAAACAGATTTTTTACATCATATTATAAAAACAAATAGACTAAAATAAAATTATAAATTGTGATTTGGCCAGTTTGACAGTTTTTTTTAAATATGAGACAACAATATCTCAAGTCTATGATGATTTTTTTTTTTAAGTAAAACTTCTTTAGTGGCGGTAGAGAGTAAATCGGGAAAATCAGTCACACTAAAACCGTCACGAAATCAGTCACAATCAGTCACACTAAAACCGTCACGAAATCAGTCACACTCAAAACCGAACGAAATGACTTACTTGTTTCGGTGCGGACTGCACAGAAAATAATCAACTCAATGATTAGGAGTAATCAAAGGAAATTTTTCAGACCTTACTTCCTCAATGGCAATAGACCAGCGTTTCTCAACCTTTTTGAACCCGAGGACCTCTAAAATCTCTAAAAACGTTTACGGACCCCTAATTTTGCATCCCATTTTTAAAAGAAGGCCTATATTCTTAATATTTGGGGTATTAATTATACGTCATTATAACGAAATATGTGACAAAATTTTACTTCTTTACTTTCCACTTGCTTTATGATATTTTTAAATTATATCTGCGGACCATCTGCACCATCTTCGCGGACCACAGGTTGAGAAACGCTGCTCTAGAGCCAATCAAAATGCATCGGGGCCCGGAAATCGCACTTTATATAATAGGTCCCTGGCAGTCTGAATTTTTCTTTTTCAGATATTACCCAAAATATTTACAAATTATTATATTCCAACTACCATCAACCAATAACACTTCTCAAAACTGATGTCTAAATCGGATTCCCACCAAGTGTATTATATAGGTTGTAAAGAACAAGAAATATGAATTAAAAATTCTATGGCCACACCACAACGAACGGAGTGCTTTTGTTTTATTCATTAGAAGTGAATGCACTGATTGCCAATTTACAGCTAATTTCTATATTTGTTCATTTATTTTCTTTATTCATGTGTTACGAGAAAATAGCCCTTTCGACTTACGAGTGGCCATGAGTTTTAAATAAGGAAATTTAAAGTTACATGTTAAACAAAAAGAATTTCCTATAACTAAACTGATGGGGCAGTTCTAAAGAAGTATAGATTCTTTTTCCTAAAGTTTACTTTTACTCATTGACTCTTTTGGCCAATATGAAAAGGAATAACGCATTGAATAGGAATGCAGATGATCAATTTCATGTTTGAAATCCATGAGGGTAAATTATATGTTGAAAATTTCAAAGTTATGTTATCACCCTATTCCCTCACATCACTTGAAGTTGAGTGACAAGTACGGTGTTTATGTCATTAACTTAATAAATATAGCACATGGTTTATAAGAGAGCTACATATAAGAATGTAGTGATTGGTGCAAAGTATATTTTTAAAAATGTTTTGCGGAATTTTCTATTTCCTCACTCATTATGCAAAAAATTACAATAAACGCGTGGTACAAGCTGTAAAATCAGTTATTGAAATAAGTTATGCATATCTATAAGAAACTCTTTATTTTAACAGACAAATAAATATAAGTTAAATCTCAAGATCATAACAACATTACAATCATAATAATAATTTAAACTGGAAAATCAAAGAAAAGAACTTTAAAGAAAAGAATATTCGTAACTCCAGGTATAACTAATCAATCCAGCTTCCCAGTCTGTTCAAGTTTAAACAACACAATTAATTTGGAACTTTCATTTAACAGATTCTCCAGAGGATTCAGCAACTTATCGATTAAATAGTAATCGCGAAGTTATAAGGCTTATTCAGTGCCTGAAAATAATTAACTTCCTCATGCTTCTGCTTCCTTTGTACTTTAATTATATTTCTTCTTCTCTACCTCTTTTTTTCCAGTTCAGTTCTTTTTTACCTCATTGTGTAATATGCAGTAAGATTTCAAGTCTTCTTCATATATTCTTTAACATAAAAATGGAATATCGCTTTAAAACTTAATGATGAAAAGTGTACCTTACACAGATGATGCCGCAAGAAGTGCTAGAAGGCACTTAAGAACAAACACAGCGTATAAAAAGCTGTCCTAGATTTTATATTTTTTCCCTTGCTAAAGCGTCATTTCATGAAATTTTAATATCAACCCTTTCTCCCTTTTTAAACTTTAATAAAGTCCCCATAAAAATATAAAGCAGTAATAAATGAACAATTATTTTCAAGAAAATTAAATAAAGCACTTCAAGAAAACGACATATCAACATCACTAAATCTTACATCTCCGTGCTAAGCTAACATTATATCTTAGATGTCTGGGGAAATTTTGGTCTACGAACTATTGTAGATTGCAAATATGCTTTGTCCAGTTTGAACATTACATATGATACGATGTTTTGTTATAGATCTATCTTGATGTACTTATTGACCATTCTATAAATATGAGGAAGGGCAGGTAACTTATTCTCAGGGTGTTGCCGTTTCCCCTACCCTGTGTAAATCGACCGTTTGCTCTATGTTAATCTAATAATAACATTTGAGCTGGTGTTTCCATGTAGACCGTGTCCAATTGTGAACTTAATTGAAGGTGGCCATGCTCGGTAGCCATAAAAGTTTTGTTTGCTTGTTTGTGTTTTTGTTTTTACATTATGTGGACAGAAGGGGAATCATAAATGCAGGCTTATATGGGAAAACATCCAATGATTTGGACGAAACTTACTATATTTATGTTTTTGGGCTAGGGAATTTGAATCTGGGGTATTTTTTCTCGGGTGGCACACTTTAATCATGAAATGCACCTCAGTATTTAAATTAACTATTAGTATTTACTAGTATTTAAATTAACTATCAATCGTGTTAATTGTTTATGCATGATCTGTGTGTAAAGGTAAGGTTCATGAATCTCTTGTCCATTTTAATTGTTTCATTTTGAATGAGTATGCCCATATGTCAGCATAAGGTTAGTTTTATTTGTTTTAATTATTTATATTTACTACGTCAAAGAGTAGGGCTGTAATTAAATATAAAATTATGTAATTCATGGAAGTTATGTAAAAATAAATATACTTGTTAATAAATATAATTTTCTAATTATTTATCTGTTAAATAAATTATTTAAATAAAACATTCAGCAGCGGAGCAAATAATCGCGCGTGAAGTCATGGGTGGACACCTGCTAGTTTATTAATATTGTTACTGGATGTAATTCTAAGGAATAGTTCATTGTTTTGGTTCAACTCTTGACCACGTGCACGGTTAGGATATCAACTTTTATATATAAGTGAGTTTAAGCACACCAGTACTACTCGTAAATATGCGATTAGCTAATTCAATACGCTGAGAACCAAGCTTGCATTATTTCCACCATCTAACAATCTGCTGTCGGCACGGACCAGTAGTGGTTGTAAAGATCGTACTTCTTATATTATTATGTAATGGTGGAATTTTCCAATGAAAAACATATTTTCATTATTGAAACTTATCATTTGAAAAAATCTGTTATCACAAATTTTAAAGAAATCATCGTAGAAATAACGTGCCATCCAAATCGTAAACTATAGACCTAACACTGTTTAGAAAGTGGCGACAAAATGAGCCGGTTTCAAATAAGAAGCAATCATATCGGAAAAAAATACCTTATTCAAGAAAATCTTCACGACATTCGTGCGAGAATTGAAGTGAGTCCTAAAAAGTCTAGCCCTCATTTAACTTAGGAAGTTGGGATTTCACAAATATTAGTGTTAAGAGAACTTAAGTTTGATGTTTTGCCCATACGAAGTTTGTGCTATTTATAGATTACAACCTTTTGATTCTGATGCCTAGTTTTCATTAAGTGGAGGCATACAAACACACAATTCAAGAATTTGGGATACCACACTATTCACAAAGCCCCTTTATATGATGAAAAAGTAGGGGTGTGGTGTTTGGTGTGTGGTTAGTGCTCATTGAATCATAGGTTAAATAGGCTATTTCTATACCGATATCCGAAGTAGACCTTCAAAGAGTGTTCCACAATTTTGTAGGTCGTTGCCAGGTTTGTATAGAACACAGGAGACGTTGTTTTCAGTACCCTATGTACTTTAAAAAAGGTGAGTGACATACTGAACTGCCTTTTCATTTGGTTATTCTTTTATTCCAATCTTCGGCAAGAGTAGAAAGTAGTGGCGAGAGCTAATAACTCTCTCGGTGATCGACCGGTAATGGCCGCAAGCTATTGACGGTAGAACTCCGACGGCTTCATCTGAGCTTCACACTATTGACTTCAGCGTTTCACTAAACTGAATTCTGAGTTTATAACTTCAATTCATTGGCGGCACTGGCGGATTGCTTTCATATATTATCTTCCTGCAATGCCGCGGGCGAGAAACCGCTTCCAGAGTACAACGTCTCTATTACCGCGTTTATACTCGGCCATTGCCACTGCTCCTCGCGCTGCTGTATTCACTATTAAAATCTTCTGTGGCAGCATCGCCGTTTGCCGTTTCATATTCCTTCTCATTTGACCTTGGACAATGAAATTGGTGGCAGCTGCGAAACTCTGACTGGCGCAAAAAACTGCCAACTTAGTGAGCATAGGGCAGCAACAATGGCAATAGCAGGAGCAAAACGAGGTGTTTACATGGTCGCGCTGCCCACTTGCCTGCTCACTGCCCTTCAAGCTGCCACGGAAGAAGGCTGAATGTAAACGAGGTATATAACTTTTTGATGCTGTTTCTTACGCAGAGAGGTGTAAATTTTACCAGCGAATTGAAAATTAAGGGAAAAAAATGTTTATTTGACGCTAATAAATATAAATATTATTATGAGTTCAACACAACGGAAAGAAGAGTAAAAAATTCCAGAAAGGAAAAGTACAATAACAATGAGTTGATTTTCCAAAGGTCACACAATCAGTTTCAAATGAAAGAAAATTAATAAAATGTTCACTTTCCTCACTTATATAATTTTATCTAGCGTTCTAGCAGGTTCGATGAATCCCCTCCAGATTCCATGATACAGAAGAAAACCTGGGAACCCTAGGGTTTACATGGGTACATTTTGCAGTATTGGAGCAGCAACATTGTAGCGTCTTAAATTTATGAATTCCCCTTGGAGTTTTTATGTCACGGAAAGTAAACTGAAAGAAAGAAATGGAGACTGAAATTTTAATCATAGTTGAGCGGGCGTAGAAATTAAAAATTCTGAAGCGTCACATCACACAAAGACGAATAAAGCAAATAAAAGGTCTAAGCGAAAGGAAATGTAACAAGAAAGAAACCTGTTTGAACGAGTCTTGGATTTCTAAGACTTCGGCATAATAAAACCCGACTACGTTTTCTTCAAATACTAAGGAATAAGAAGAACTCTTTTTCAAAGCGAAAGTTTTATTAAAATCGTAGGGCCGCTTTATGTAATTAATTTGACATTATCTAAGGTTGTTCTTTGTAAAAACTCATTGCAAGTTTGTCATAGCAGAGTTTCGTACTAGGCCTAAGTCCATACTTATCAATTATATAAAACATTAGGCCTATATAGAGCTGAGTGGATAAATAGTGAGAAGAAAGGCGACTAGCATGCGAGATTCTGCGACCAATGGACACGAATAATTTCAATTTCATCGATTAATGTAAACATTTCCCTCTTGCATTTTCTGTAAAAAAAATGAATTTTTCACTAAATTATATGCCCATATTTTTAATTGTCATGACTTGCACATCTTCACAAAGGTAATTTTGAAAGAGGGCACACGGGAGGTCAAAAACTCCATTATTTCGATATCGTAAAATATAACAGAAATGCATTTTGAGATCAATTAAAAGACTTATATCAAATAATCTTAAGATTGGATTTAACAGCTAAATAATACTCCATTCATGAAAGAGATAATTTTTAACTGAACTTAAATTTTACTATTTCAAACTTCAGATTTTTAATATCAAAAACTTTCTTTAGGGACTGTTTCCTTTGACATCAGAATTTTAAAGAGGGCGACAAATTAATGTGAATAACGACTGTTAAACAACTAATCATTTTTTTAATTTTGCAAACTCATTATGAAGTATTTGTTCATGTAAGCTATTTTTAAAGACAAACTCGAACTCGTTCTATTGCCTGGCCGAATAATACTTAAAGCATTTGTTTAAATATAGCAATTATGATCATTCGTTTCGAAAACATTCTCTAGCCACATCATATAGTAACTTCAAGGCAACGCTACACATGGATGTCTACAAAATGGTAGTAGTAGTAGTCCTTCGAGTCTGGGAGTAGACTCCTGGTGATCCTTATTTGGATTTACTAGGCATTATGTTTAATACAGGAGTGGTTTGCCATTGCCTTCTCCCGTGGTAGTCTTCATTTATCGGACACAATTTTCAAAATAAACAAAAACTAATGGAAGAACTGTACATGAAAATTATTGTTGTAAGAAATATGATAATTAAACTTTGCATTACAGTGATGTTTATTATGTTTATATGCATTTCAAAATCGTCAGATTATTCTGCCGGTCCCTGTATAAAGATGTCACGTCAGAACTTGAATAATTATATGTTTCCTAGTTTTAAAAATCGTTGTTTAATTTAAAGATCTATTCTTTAGGTCAATTATTATAAATCATGCAAGTTTAAATGGATTGTTAGTAGACTTATTCCTCGTGGGTTACCCCCAATGGAGTTGTGTAGCGTAACAGGTTCAAAATGTTAGGTTGCATGAAGTTCTTGGTCATATTAAAAATAGCTACTTTGTCTTGGTCACAACCTAAATGCACTACATAAGATTCAACAGCTTAATCCTTCTTGTGTGCCAGATCTGCCTTGCTTGGTCTGTTGGAATGCGAAGTATGAAAACTGAAAAATCGAGTTTAGGGGAGAGCAAGCGATGTTAATTGCGTAACACAATTTTTTGTATAACCCATATTTTATTGAAGTTATTACTTGCAACTCTCGTTGACAGTTTAAATCAGCACACAGAATATCCTTAAAATGCGTCCGCGAATTTTGAAAACTTAAAACCTACTAACTATCGTTCTTCACAAATGCGTTTAAAATTGTTAGAATCGATGATATTGTGAACGAGGATCGAGAGAGAGGGAAAGAAAAAAAAGCAATTTATACGTTCATCTCATGGAACAGTCTTACGAATGTTCTAATTGAAGAAAAGCTGCTTTTCTTCGAAATATGACGTCCTCCTCTGAGCATTTTGTCCTATCTTACTTATGTCGGGTTCTCTCCCGAGACTTGAGATGTAGCGTTTTCTTGTCTGCAGGGCTTGTAAGGTCAAGTGGCGCGTACTTTAAGACCTGATGGCTAAATCGCTGTCTCGGGAGGCACCAGACATGGGAGCTGACAACGGTAAAAAGCTTATTTCCTTCATTGTTTGTTTATCCACATCAAGACTTGTGGCATACAAGTCAACAGTAAGAAGACAGGCGGTGTGACGTTTTCTTTGCAAGACGGCAAAGTTTCAGAGGAAAACACAACCCGTAATTCTATTTTCTACAAACAATATTATCGTGAGCGATGAAACTAGAAAACGTTTGACCAAAGGGATCAATTTATTGTTATCTTTTTACTAAGGAAGATCGTGCTTTACGGTGAGCTCAACGTCGAGTTTTCAGTTTAATACTTTTAGACCCTTTGAATTCAAAATTAGCATTTTTCTGTGAACTATGGTTCAAAAACGAAACGTAGTATGTTATAGAAAAAATATACGTCGATTCTCTGATATTTTGAAGCTCGAATACGACTTTCTCTAACTATTACTTTATACGAAGATATTTTTACGATTTCTTCGAAAAGTCTCCAGCTATTTAATGTAAATTTTATGCAGTCAATGGATGTATTTAGTGCTCAGTTTTTTATTCGTAACCTTTTTTAGTAGGTACGTATGTGTCAATAGTAATCTCGATTCACGAATGAACTTCCATAGGAACCCTTAGCAAGTTAAGAGTGATATTAATATGTAAATTTATTTATAATTTTTCAACACTTGCAGTCAACATTACATTAATTTTTCTTTTAATTTTATGTATTATTTATTTTTTCTTTTGTAGCCTATTTCAGGTCAATTTTATTCTCTATTATAATTAGTTGCATAATTATTGTATTTCATGCACTCTTCTTGTTGGTTGAGAGGTAGAGAAGGCCTTATAATCTTAACTCCGCCAGGTTAAATAAATAAATGAATAAATAAATAATGCAGCTCTGAATACACACTGAATAGACAACTGAATACACACTGTAGCAATGAAGTCGCATATTCTATGTTGCAATATGAAGGACAGAAAAAGTAATGTGAGTGTTTCACATTAGAGTTTTTTGTGCAGCATACGTTTAAGGTACTTAGGCCTAATAGATTATCGGAAAATATATCCCAAAATATTATCACAAAAATAGATATGTGCCTATTCGTGTGTGAGTGTGTATGTGAACTACATAAATAAAAAACGAAACATCACATCGACATGAAATGTTGTATTCGAATTGGACACCTGCCAGTGATGTGAGACGAAACATGATGACGACTTTTTCTTACTTCTCCTATCACCTTTACGAACATTTTGATTTTAGCAATTTTCTCGAAATTATCCTTCTTATACTTATAAGTATAAATTATCCACCAATTACCTAGATTATTTCAAGTTTAGTGATGCTTTATTTGTTTAACATAATATGTTTCTTGATGAGAAAGAGATTCACAATTGTTATGTTCTTCGTATAGCAGTACAAAATAACTGGTATTATAAAACACAAGTCACAAATTTTTTCAGTGAACTACACGGAAATTAAGTATTTAAACAATCACCCATTTGAGTTCTAGATGTAGACCTTTCATTTATTTTCTTAGTGTGACGACATACTTCGAACTCATCTAAATGTTTAAAAAATGAAACAAAATTCTAAATTACTATGTGTGCATTAATGATGGTGTTATAACCTTGTAAATGGTATAGTCAAATGTATTTTTAGCACCAATAACCTTATTTACCTTAACGGTAATAGCCTATATTTATTATAGGTTATGTGCACTTTAAAACAAACTTCCTTTTTATACTGTTTCAGCATCATTAAAATTTATGTCCCTTCCTTGCAATTGCAGCCACACAGAATCTCTTAAATTCCCATATTTCAAAGTTATGACAAGTTTTTCTCATTCTTTCTATTTAATGTACAATTCCGTAATTTCCCTGCTTCTTCAGAAGCCCTTCATTTCTGCATTTCATTTGCTAGCTCTTACATTAAAATCTTATTCACCCTTATGCATATTTCCCTACATTACAACTAGCCCTTATTGGAATATGCCCGGTTCAATTAATATCAGTGTTACGTTTACTGCTTATAGATATGACAGTTCGTCCATTTCTGAGATGTGGTGTTGGATGTTACTCAATGTCAACCATTTACTCCTGTTGAAAATATCAGATATAACGGGATATTTTATCTTGATAGAAATCATCCTCTCATATGTATTATTTGAATGTTCGAGTTGTCCTTAACCGTATGTTTTCCTTAGTTCAATGTATTTTTTACGAACGAAATCAGGAGTTCCCCTCTCCAAGCTGACAGTTTCTAAGAGGATACCTTCTATGTTTTTGTAAATTAATATTGTAACCAAACCTTCTTAGTCTCTCTTCAGTCAGGATAAGTCCATAACAGTTCACAACGAAGGGACTCCAAATTTAAGAAGCTTACAGATACAATTTCCAACCATAATTTAGTTTTCTGCATTTAAAACACATTCTTACGTCTTTTTAATCAAATTAACAACAAATGTATATAATCAATCTATTTAAACCAATTCCCTTTGTCGATACATAAAACAACAACTAGCTCTACTTATAGCTTAACTTATAGTTCCTGAGATTTTCAAACACACGACGCCTTTAAGAGAGTAAAGATATTGTTATTATTGTTTAAAGCCCCGATTTTTAGATTTTTATAAACTCTATATTAATTTTTAATTATACTATACTTTGGAAAACACATAAAATACTACACAAAGAGTACATGATGCAGTAAAAATTATTGTTTTGAGAGTGTTTTGAGATGATACTGTATTAAAGAAATTCACTAGATCCATAATATTCTGGTGACGAATAACTGGATATTTCTTCCAGTCCGTTGTAAAACTGATATTGATAGCAATGGTTGAATTAAAATCAGACCTCTTTAAGTACAATTCCGTAAAACTTTTATCTTAAAATAAGTCACCTAAGAAGAAAATCGGTGAGCCCAGACCTAAATTCAATAGGTCTGTGGCAGTGCCTTAATATGCATTTTAGTGAGTCATTATTCTACATTAAGAGCCGACGCAGCTGGCAACAATAGGCCTATAGATTTACTCGTTTGTTTCTGTAGTATCAGCGTTTTCTGCACCGAGACGACCATTCCAGCAACAAGTTTACAGCTTAACTGTTGTAGAAAGCAATATTGGGTGCCAAGTTAAGCCAATTGAATGAGCGTTTTGAACAAATAGTATCTCGAAGTTACTTGTTCCAACTGTACTCCGTCTTACTTTACAAGTAAATAAGAATAGAGAATGCTTGTGAAGTTCGATTCAATCTACAAAGCACTCTAAGTTCATACAGAAGAGGATGTATTTCCTATTCTTTTCTTTGATGTAAGTCTACTGTCATGATCTATTATGTTACATCCTTTTGATATCTAATAAACTAAGTTGGAGTATTTCTCAATTGTATTTTATCAGTTTTGTCGGAAGTAGGTTAAGATTTACGCTTGCATGCTAAAAAAAAAAAAAAATTCTTAAAACGTAATTAAATAAAACTATCTGGATCGTGCCAATTAACACAAAGTCTCTTCAGATTCTATATAATCCTGTATTTTTATCTGATATTTCATTCGCTTAAGTATATAATTTTTACTCGCGATAATTGTATATTTTATACTTTGAAGAACCTTTTACGTATACAATTAATAACGCTTTTACAATTTCTTAGTATGAATTTCAAGTTGCATCTTCTTTTCGATGAGCGTATGAGCAATAATTGAAGGGAATTAACATACCTAAAGAAATATAATAAATGTAATTAAAGATGACAATTTTTGTTCAGGAAATGAACAATAGTTCTTATTAAATTTAAGCTTATATTGCTTAGCTCCATGCTACACAGAAATGTTGAAACACTTGACAATATATTACTTTCACTAAAATATGAAGTAGCCTATACAAGAATGCCCTAAGTTATTTGATCTGTAACGTAAATTGCAGAGCCATTGATGTTATTTGCTATAAATAAATAGTAAAAATGGAAAAATGATGTAAATCCTCGGAAAATAACGTTACTTCCTCATTTACCTTATTTTCCATAATAAAGAGTGTTAATGAATAACACCGAAATATTTTACCTGTGCAAAGAAGGAACATAGGCAATCAACTTTTATTAGGAGATTTTTGCTCAATGGATTACATTTTTCCTGTAGGCCTATAGCATAAAATCTCCCAGGGCATGGTCACCACTGACTTCTAACCTTTGAAAAAATGCAAAACAAAGGAACTTCGTTGTTATCACTGGAGTTATGAATAAAAGAAGTAATGTGATTATTCTGTAAATTTTGCAGATTATGGAAACACTAAAATATGAAATAGCTATTGATGAATGATCAAGAATCAGGTTTTGTCCACCACTAAAAAGGCATGAAGATAAAATTGAACATTTTAATCCTATCTCGCTTGATTATTTATTTGTGAGCATCAAATTGTAATAACTTTAATACCCTGTAGCATACACATTTTACGTCAAAGAGCAAAGATTTCCTAATAAAAATTGCTTGTCTATGTCCCCTCTATACAGGCAAAATATTTAGGTGTTATTCATTAACACTCTGTATATACATTTATATTATCGGTATACATTTATAAGTTATTATACATATTATTAAAAGTATCGATAGACCTAATACTCAAGATTATTTAATGATGATTTGAATTTTCAATACAGATGTAGCCTACCTATTTATAGTATTAAGTTTTTGGGGAAAAGCCCTTGTTGCACAGAAGGCCCAATTCAGCTGGAGAGCATTATAGTCCCCGTCCTGTGTGATAACAACAATACGTTGAATGGAAGGATATCGGTATAATGGTAGAGTACGTTACAAGAGATCTACACGTGAAATTGTTCATCGATTAACATGCATAACAGTGATGGGTTCCAATTGCGCTGAAGCAAGTAGACAATTACTTTACGTGGTACATAGCAAAGCAAATGTTTGCTCATTGGTAGCTCTCCGATCAGTAGTGGTACACGTGTATGCGTATCCATTCACACATCAAAGATATGAGCAGGCATTCTGTAAATATTTCCTAATACTAAAAGTAAACATGTTAGGCAGTCTAGCTATGTACGTAATATTTGAAGGTCTTTCGTCTCTATCAGCGTGTATTTGGAAATGTGCTTAAAAATGGAGTTCAAAGGCAGTATGAACAGTTTATGTGTTCTTGTTGAGTATTATTCATTTTCACCTGATTGAACTGCTTTACATGCATAATATGCATATTATGTAACATAATAATATACGAACAGACGTAGGCCTATTAGCCTAAAAGCACCATGCTCACACGTCTAATAAAGAATTTTCTTTACCTTAAAATTACCAATTCAACGTCCATATAATATTATAAGAAATCCACCAAAAATATTGACTGTTAAGAATGACCTTGATTTGGTTTGTAAATGGTTATTTAACGACGAGGATGTACTGCAACTTAGGAATGTGACCGTCGCTGTTGTACCGGAATTTAGTCCCGCAGGAAGGAGTTCTTTTACATGCCAGTAAATCTACTGACATGGGCCTGTCACATTTATGCAGACATAAATACCATCGAGCTGGGCCGGGATCGAACCCGCAACCTTTGGCACAGAAAGCCAGCGCGATACTGACTGCGCCACCCAGGCCGACAAGACTGACTTTGAGAAGTAAACATGTTAGTAATAAAGAAAATCGTTTGTTGAAAGTATGTGTACCAAATTTTTCTTATCACCCAAAGCCATAATAAAACCTCATGTTAAGTATTTTCTTCATATATGCTATCTTACGTTCTTTTTCGTTTTCATGTATCTCATGTTCTTTCTACTGTTAGTTGTGCTTTTGGAACTGAAAGAGTATACCAAGTCAGTATGAACAAGCTGTGTCTCCTGATTGGTTTTCGTACAATTTTCTTGACAAAAAAATCAGTAAACCTGTTTCAAGATCTGCACAACATATTACAATTATATTATTTATAATCCTGCTAGTATTTGAAAATGAAACTATACAATAAATAAATTCTTAAATGCTTTTAATATTTTAACCCAATTTACACAACACAGCATTCATTGCTTTCATCTCCACCCATTCATTTTATATGTATAGCGAACAAAATATAATTGGAGAAGAATAGAGATTCTTCGTTCCTATGACTAGGAATTTGTAATTAAATGGAGTAAAATCTAGCATGTCCATCTTGTGCGCCCTGGCCAGTACTGCTATTATCGGATTTACGAAAAAAATCACTTCAATCCACGATAACTCTACTTGATAGGCCAACCTCAAGAGGCATAATATAGGCCTAGAGCTATGGTAAAAAGATCTCAAATTGTCTCAGACTAAGATTTAATGTTTGCTCTGGCTATCTCATACTTAACTCGTTGATTAATATTCATTACCTTATTTATGTATTAAACACTCTCATCCATTTATAGTAACGGCTAAAAAATACAAGTTAAAAATGTAAAAACGAATGCATGACAAAATGGTATGTATTGATCGATAGTGAATCTAATTCACTTTATAGACTACAATTTTTCTCGGGTCCCTTGTTTTGCTTGCATATCTAACATGAAATATTATAATCAATATATAGGGTAAATGTCGAAATATCGCTCAATTTAATTTTAAGTGTAAGAAAAAAAATAAAATAAAAACACGTCCCTGAAAGAGGTCACTAGTGACCTACACTATTTGTCCAACGAAATATAACACTAGTGTATTATTAAAAATATAATGCACTAGGTTAATAAGATGTGAGCAGACCCAGATAAATTACCGGAAAAGGTCGAAATTATTAACTAGAAAGTGAAATACTTGTTAAATAACTTTCGGTATAAACTTTTGGTTAATCTGCAATAAAATATGTTTCGATCAAATTCTACTTTTCTATACCAGAATTACAATATCAAATCAATGCAGTAATCTTAGTAGTGGCATAGAGCAATAGTATACTTACGTTTCCTCGATCCAGTGGGAAACTGCATGCAGAATTGCCAACTGTACTCTTGCATCGACGAAACTACTCACTGCACCCTGAAAAAATAATACTTTAAGAATAAAGATGAAGATAGGCCCAGAATATTAACAAAATAATCGTAACTCAGACTTAACTTTTCACTGCTACTGACGTATAAATTCGTCACCTCAGAAATTGTATAAAATCATAATTATTATATTCATTTAGTAAAAATGTATGGACAAAATGTTTTAATTTTTATTCATATGCTACCAGTTTATTCATGGAAACGAGCCATTTACACTGAAATTTATCGTATTGATTTCAAACTTATAATCCAAAGATGATTTTACTTGGTTGTATCAATATGAAAATTCAGCTCTGAAAGCTGTATTAAAATCTGGTCTGGCGTGCACAGCGTACAGTCAGAACTTAAGTGTGAGTTTAAAAATAAAATTATGGGTTGCAGTAAGATATTCAAACAGTTGGTGTTAATATGTATACATTTCATGTCACTTTTACTACTTTAAGCTTCGTTTGCCTGATTTAACAATTTCCATTAAAGAACAAACGAGTTTATGAGCGAATAATAATAATAATAATAATAATAATAATAATTCTACCGCGTAATATCTGAAGCTTAATTATCAAACTAAATATACAGGGTGTCTCAAAAAAATGTACTAACACTTTGAATGAGTATAAAAACATTATTTATGAACATAGAGACAAATTTAAATTACAGAAGAATTACAGAAGAAATTACAGAAGAAACTTGTAATTAAAGAATCGTGTTTGCAAATGTTCAAATTGGTGACCATCATTGTCCAGACAAAGCTGATAACGCAAACGTCACGACGAAGTTCATTTGGAATTTCGCGACATAGTCTTTCAATTTCCAATTTCACTGCATCAATTTTTCTTGGTTTTGTGCGATAAACTCTGTCCTTGAGGTATCCCCTTAAAAAGAAGTCCATTGGCGTGAGGTCTGGGGAACGTGCAGGGTATTCAATGCTACCCCTTCGTCCAATTCATGTGTTTGGATAAGCTGCATGGAGGTGAACTCTTACATATCGATGGTAGTGTAATCTGTAATCTGTACATCTGTAATTCAAGCCTTTAAACTTGTCTCTATGTTCATAAATAATGTTTTTATACTCATTCAAAGTATTATTACATTTTTTTGAGACACCCTGTATAAAGAAAAACACAATTAGGTTCTTGTAATTCTGAATCAACCATTGTAATAATGGAATAAAAAGCAACTGAGGAGAAGGAACCACTTTTGACACCTAAACGAATGTTGTTCTCTTTTGATAACTGTCAAATGTTTTGACATATTTTCTCTATAGGGTTTATGTCGTAAAATATCTGCAACTTTAAACTCATAATGGAGTATAAAAGGAGAGTTACAAAATGTTTTAAATTTTCTGCTCATTTAGTTTCTATTTAACAATAGTAAACTAAAACAATATAATGGTGAGTTCATAATACAAGAGAAAGATAGGCCTATATTATTCCTTGTGCATAACGGGCTCAGGCGGAGTGGGGCAAAATGTCCCTAAAAGGGAGAGGTAAAACTAAGGGAAACAAAGAAAGTACGGTACATAACAGACGCTAAAACACTTATTGTGGCAATTATTTTGCATAGATCCAGGTAGCGAAGGTAGGCCTATATAGAGCATATTATGTATCTGTATGCATGAAAGTAAAGATCCCGCACGAAATCTGTGCCGATTGCCTACGTCATTGCATTATGTTTTCGTGGGGACTGTAGCGTCGATTGGCCAGCTACCTCGCACAACAGTACCTTCCTTTTTTATTTGTAAAGGCCAAACTGCCTCTCTCTCTCGCACAATAGCATGCCTATCTCTAGCGAGTAACTGTCTCATCGGCACAGATATCGTGCGAGATCTTTATACACGTATGCCTTTAAATGTAATTATGTATGCACAAATGTAGTTATGTGTTATTCATATGTGTGTATATAAGTGTGTACGTACGTATTGTATGTATATAAATTCTGAGGTCAAAATACGAAGATACATGACGTAGCAGTTGGACGGCAAGCTTTATTAACCATAGGATGTTGAGTCCTGGGTTCAGAATGTTCAAAAAGGTAAGATATTTCTGTTTACAATCATTTATATCAGGCTTATTACAGACTGATAGTAGAAATGTACATGCCTAATGAATTGGATTATCGAAATATAATACTAACGGTATTCGAATCCAGATGCAACTCAGCTGTTGGAATACTGTTACGGTTTGCCCGCAAGTGGACCTATGAAATGTCATGTCGATAGTAGCCTACACAAAGCGATGCTACTGTTATGTTATAATATACTCTAGTAGCAGATTCAAATTCAAAGGATTTGCAATGATAATGGTGTCACTGACGAATGAAACTTCTGCGAACCTCTTCCAGTACGAGGCATGCTCTATACAAAACCCCATTATTTTTCCATATACAAAATAATATGTCTTATACGACGATAATGAAAATATTCTCAATTTAAAAATTGAATTATAATTTATGATTAATGGGATTTGGTTAATAAAGGAAATTTGATAATGCTCGAATGTTTTAGAAAATATGAAATCGTCGTTATTAGTTTAACAATTCATTTCCCATTAGGAGTTTGGGTATTTACAGATTCCTGCTCATTTATTGACACTACTTACTTCCTCAACTAAGCAAGATAAAGGATTAGTATCTATTTTATGGAACCCGGAGGTTCAATGCAGCGCTTACATGAGCCCGGCATTCGACCCTATTTTGTGCTAACTCCATCCAACCATCCCTCGCAAATCCAACTTCCTTTAAATTTATTATAATATTATCCTTCCACCTATGTCTTGGTCATCCAAGTGGTTTATCCCTCCGGGTCTCCCAATCAACATTTTTTTAGATACGTCTTTCTCTCCTTGCGTGCAACATATTAAGCCCATTTCATCCTCTGTTATTTGAATACCCTTATTTTATTCGGTGAAGAGTACAGGTTATGAAGCTCGACATTATGCAGTTTTCTTCAGTCCCCGTTTTCATCTCTCTTAGGTCTCTTAGGTCTCTTAGGTCTCTTAGGTGTGTGAGTTACGAGATACTTACTGTATCACATACGGAACTGTTCACTTTCTGATTAAAATAAAATTTAAAAAGATATTTCTGAATGTCATATTTATTAATAATTAGAAGTAATTTGTGGGGTTTTTTAACTAAAAAAGGCATAAAAAAAGTTTCGGTATTTTACGGAGCTTAGAATGACTCTATTTATTGTAATATTCAATTAACTGTTAAAGGAGAGTTTCGTACAGTCTGAAACATTGGTTTCAATACTTGAAGGTTGTTGAAAAATATCGTCCTTTTTTAGGTTGGATGAATAAGCATATGGCTGACTGCTTCTGGCGCCTGTGTTTGTGATGTTTCCATGTGGAACCAGAGACATAGGCCTACACACAGGGCTGGTTTAAGCAATTTAGGGCTCCTGCAAGATTTACAGTTGGGGCAACGTCACGTTTATCGCAGATTTATCAAGACTAACCTATTTACTATGTGATGCAGATATGCAAATTTCCATTGATAGTTTAGTTTTCCATACTACATTAGAGGTACTAACGCAATGCAATTTTATAAAATGACATTACTAGACTTCGGACTTTTAGGTCGCTAAAAATGCTGTTTTAGGTACCTAAAATAGGCTCTAAAAATTGGAAAATAGGTTCTAAAAATCGTAAAATAGTCTCTTATAAAATTATTAACTTGCCAATTTTCTGAAATATCTCAATTGCAATGCAGAATATTATATTTATTGAAGTCACCAATATTCAATAATCATGATATAGCACAGATATAGGCCTATAGTGCACAGAATGATATAGACCTATTAGGGCACTAGGGCCTGTATTACTACCATAACAGTGAAAACCTAATACCTACTCCCAGAAGCTACGCATATCATACTAGCATATTCAACCCCTTGTATCCCTCAGTGATTCAGAGAACTACGTTTTTTTAAATATATTATTATTATTTTTATTTTATTTTATTTTTTTATTTTTTACTGGATGTGAGAGTTGGGAGAAAAACACTACATTTTCTTGGGAATTCCAAGGATTTTTTCTACTGAAGACGAAACATTCCTTACTACTTAACCACGTCACAAATGTGTCATGTACTGCACATTCCGAGCTAAACATTTAGTACGAACTGAAAATAAATGCTAGAATTTATAACAAAAAATGACTTTTTTTGAACTTTAGAGGAAAAACAAGCAAAAAAGGCAATATTAGGCTCTAACGTAAAAATAGGCTGTTTTAGGTCCTATAAAAGTATCAGTTTTAGGCACAGTCACTTATGAAACATGCATATACAAGTTTTCGTCCATATATCACTTAAGGATTAAAATAGGTTTTTACCTAAAATCCGAAGTCCAGACATTACTATACTGGCGTGGATTTACCCTCCAAAACAAAATGCAAAAAAATAAAAATAAAAATTAATTGATTGTTTCCTTGGATTTAAAGTACATAATTTTTACAAAACAAACCTCAAAAGTCTAGCCTATTCTTACTAAAACAATGGTTTAAAACAATTTTAGCACGAAGAATTTGAAGGCTGAACCATACAGAGTATAAGTCCCATTTAGCGACATTGTGTTGTTAGTTCTGAAATACGAAATATAACCTTATTTTAATTATTTTATAAAAGTTAACTGCCACAAACTTCAAACGTTGTACTTTTCTTTCGTAACTTCTTCGGAAAAAAACACAGTGCTGCCTATCGACAGATATTACGGATAGACCTCTGTCGCTCTTCACTCATGGTAGTTATCAAATAATTTTCTATTGTCTTCAGCTTAGAAAAGCTTCATTCGGCAGACGTCAATGACATGGGCATGTACAAATATTCGTAATGCTACTGACACGTTTAGTATTGAAAGGCAGTTGGTCGAATTTTCTGGAAACATTTGAATAATACTTCTAATTCATAATCAAGGTCTGATGCACTTACATTCTGACTTCTGCTTTGTATCCGTTAGAGCATCAGCACGCTTCGTACAGTCGTTATTACGATTTTCCTTGTTATTTGTTAAATTCTTGATGTCACAAATAATACTGTTGGTCGAATTTTCTGGAAACATTTGAATAATACTTCTAATTCATTATCAAAATCTGATGCACTTACATTTTCTGACTTCTGCTTTGTTCCGTTAGAGCATCAGCAAGCTTCGTACAGTTGTTATTACGATTTTCCTTGTTATTTGTTAAATTCTTAATGTCACAAATAATACTAAACACATCAAAATACTGACGCAACAGTTAAAAATCTCCTTCCAATGACATGGTAGCTGTGTTCATCACAAAATTTAATAAAGTTTATTCGCAGATGATTTTCATCTCCTAAGATGGGCTCATCCCTGCTTTCATAGGCAAATCGTATTGTTACAGTTTCAGATCTGGTACATTTATACTGGATAACGCAAGTTACTGTAATAATAACAATGACTAACAGGGCAGCAATTGAACCCGTATATTTAAATGATAACAAATTCAACAGAAAATTCAACCATTTTAATTTGATTTGTACCAATTTTTTTCTTTTGCAAGAGGAGAGGGCGAAGAAGGGGTCCCTTGAGCTCGGGGATCCCCTACAGCTGCAGTTGTCCTGCGGGCCCTTACAATTAAACCTTAACTAAAATTAATATTGTCCACCTGTGGTTAACTAACATAGGAATCCAGATAACTGAAAATAATATCCAATTAACTGTGTGTTTAAGAAAACAGTTATTTCCTCTGCAGTTATTTGTCTGTTGGTTAACCGTTATTCAGTTATTTGTCGAAACACTACTTGCAAATCGATTATTAAGTGCCAGTATGGTACTTTATGAGATTGTGTGGGGGACGAAAAAATGTCTGTCCGTCTGTCTGTCTGTCTGTCTGTCTGTCTGTACGCACCATAACTCAAGAGCGCTTTTTCGGATTTTCATGAAACTTGGTATAAACATTCATAATGTCGATGGGAAGAACCCTATTGATATTGAACCAAATCGGTTGAACCTAATCTGTTGACCGGTACCAGAGTAAAACCCAATTTAGTGTATATTTTAAAGACGCGGTAATTCAAATACGCTTTACCGGATTTTTATGAAACTTGGTATACACATTTACAATGTCCATGGGAAGACGTCTATTCATAATGGATAAAATCGGTTGATCTGATTCGGAGTAATGCTCAATTTAGTGCCTATTTTATGGCAATATACGTATTCGAAAGAATTTATAAAAAAAATGAAAATCAGTTATCTTGACAACATAGCCTATTGTTTTACTGTGATCTTATAAGGCCTTGGAAATTAAAATACAGGTAGCTATGACAAAAAACACTATTGTTTTACATGCGCTTATCCAACTAGACCGTTAAAATGACCCAGGTGGCCGAGATGGTAGACCTTTCTTCTTCCGTAAGCCCTGCTTAATGAATAAATCTGGAACTTAACTTGGAAATCAATTAAAAAAAAAACATATTCTGCATATCATAATTGCAGTCATAACTGATTAAACAAAAACATACTGGCACTTTTTTACATCAGTTTACCTGATTTTATTAAATCTTGCAGTTACTCATCCACTTTAAATGCTGTGTGAACGAGTGGATAAAATCTTTATTGCACAATGTTGTACACAAACCCTCGAAATTATATTTAACGATCCTCTTCTACGTTGATTCAAATGTTGGTTTCAAAATCTAATGCCATCACATGTATTATATGTCAATTATAAGTGACTGGAGATAACACGCGACCACAGGATTTATCTAATGGATGACTGCATTCCCTTGGCCATCCCGCCCGTTTAGCATCAGCTCTTAGCAAAACCTTCCAAATTATCAACTCAATTACGATTAATCAAGACTTAAATGAAGTTCACAAATTAGTGGCAGGATTGAACTGCATTTAGTCTTCGCTGTAGTTAATAGGCTCATTAAACATCATTACGCCTTCTAGGCTTGATTCAAGCTTAATGGCTTGGTTCTTAAGGCTTGACTTCGCCAGTTCAATCCCAGCTTAACCATTTTGAATGCAGGAAAGCATAGAGTTACAATTGTAGCAATAGCCAGAAATAGTGAATGGGGAGAGATGAAAGAGAGGTAGGGGGAAGGAAAAGAGTCAGAGAGATGGACTGAGAGGGTTAGATAGAGTGAAAGAGTCGGAGAGAGAGGAATGGTGAACTAATAAACATAATATGTAGAATCCAAGAATGAGTAGTGACTCACAAGACAAGAAGGGATATAGAAGTGATAATAGATTTATTTTGCGTTAACGCAGGAATCGTAGTTCTGCTGAGATCTTTTTAAATTATAAGCAATATTATTTCATTACAGTAAATGTAAAACATTTTTGTGTATGTTTATTGAGATTTGATTTGAAAGTCATATTTTAAACAGTTAATAATAATCCTATGGTACTCCCATTTATGTTTTAGGAACTTGATTCTTCAGTTTATTGCATATTAAGGCAGTTGTTGATTTTTTAATGGAAAATCTTGTACAGATGATTAGCATGGTACGAGATGTGTTTTTAAAGTAACACCGACTTTTTTTTAAATAACAGAACATTATTTTCCAAATACTTTAATATCATTCATTACTCTACACCTTAAACTACTTCTCCAACTAGTCACCGCCGTTATGGCACTTTCGTAACGGGAAACCAGGTTTTGTATGCTACCGTCAAAGAATGACTCCGCCTGTGATGAAAGCCAAAGTCTGCACTTCGTGTTTCACATCATCATCATCATCATCATCGTTATCGTTATCGTTGAAATGTTTTCCACCAAGAAAATTTTTCAGATGAAGAAACAGATGAAAATCGCTTGGTGCCAAATCCGGATTGTAGGGAGGGTAATCGAATTTTTCCTAACCAAATGATGAGATCAGAAATTGCACATTTTCGTGACCTTCATTAAACTGTCTAACCCACATCCTCACCATTCCATCACTCATTACTGTTTCCCAATAAACTTAACACAATTGGCGATGAATGTTTGCTGGCGTAATATTTCTCGCATTCAAAAAACGAATTACTGATCTCACTTCACAGTCGGCGGGTCTTTCGATTGTTTTGAAATGCCTTAACAATAGGAAAACATAGCGACGATAGCTCAGACCTGCGTCTGGCTTCCTAATGAATGGACATGATCGCGCATGCTCAAAATCACAACTGCAACGCTGCAGCGGCAAAATGTTTAAACGGTAGGCCTACTTACTTTAAAAACACGCCCCGTAATACTTAATTATCTTTTTGCAGGTCTAGAATCCGTGAACCAAGTTGTGCTGGTCGAGTAATCCTGGCAGTGTCGGTTACCCGTTCACCTAGAGAAGAGGTACGACCCTACTATTACAGGTAAGTGACTTATGAACCTGGTTATTTGGATAACAGAGTTTTAAAAAAATTGTCTGGAATCGAAACCATGGTAATTTTGTTGACTTGACTATGTGAAATTCGCTTGGGATTCGTTCCCAGTGTCTTAAGACGGGAGTAAGACACCTTGTCTATTAGAGCATTCGGGCCACAGTATGTTATTTGTATTTTGACTATTTCCTCTTTTTTCTGTTAAAATTTCCCTTAAATAAAAACCATAATCAAACTTCATCCTTACTCCAAATGATATGACATACATAAACTCTATAAACCCTTATGGAAATTTCTCACACTCAACTTTCCCTTCCTATCGGTTGGTTGGTATATGGTTATTTAACGACGGGGATGTACTGCAACTTAGGCCTGTGACCGTCGCCGGAGTGCCGGAATTTTGTTCCGCAGGAGATCTTTGACATGCCAGTAAATCTACTGACATGGGCCTGTCACATTTATGAACACATAAATGCCATCGACCTGAACCGGGATCGAAACCGCAAACTTGGGCATAGAAAGCCAGCGCGATACTAACTGCGCCACCCAGGCCGACCCCTTCCTGTCCTTCACGTAAGAAAATTAATTGCTTTTTTGGGGGGGTATTGAAGTTAGATATCAAGTGAAGAGTATAGGCCTGCACATAATATCAAAAGAGACTTTATTAATGAAAATGATTTTGCAATTTACAATGATACAATATTTAATGTGAAAATACAGACTCCTGAAAGGCTTCATAAAGATATAAGGTCTCAACATATGGTTGAAAAAATGATACTGTCTATGCCCAAGGCAGAGATTTAGAGAAAGTTATGTGAGTGCATCACATCGGGGTTTTCTTTACGCAAGTTTCATCCACTATTATTGATTTATAGGAACGAATTCTTTCGAGATAAATTGTTCACGGGCTGAATAGAAGTTTAGCTTCCGGACTCCAGCTTTGAGTCTAATTGGGATCTGATTGGGAAGACTGACTAGATATTGCAGTACCGTATGCCTGCACATATAGCCTATAGGTCGGAGCAGTTGGTGGGTGCCAGCCAATAAAACTTCGACGGGCTAATACTTATCAATAGTATTCGCAGAGGAAATTTTAAATAATTCATAATTCTTTCGAGACCTCTAATTTTATCGATTGCTTCAAATCCCAGTATCATGCCAACTTCCGATGCAACTATAGTATGAAACAGACTTCACAAATGATGCGTTACCATGAGAAAATCAGTTTTCATTCAGGAATATCTTACTATATCCGCAGCCAGAGCGTTAGATTTAACCTATTTATTTATTTATTTACTTGTTTCGGGAACGAATTTTAATTTTCCAGCACATAGCCTATTTATAATTTATTACAATACTTTTGTTTGCACAATTCAAACTATACAATTGCAATGTTACTCTTCTTCATCTTTACATTCTAATAAAGAGCAATAAAATGACTGTTACCTACTCAATGTATGAATACTCTAGTGAGATACTGTAAACTGTAATACACAGCACTCGCTGTTCATGCCCAAGAGGACAGATTCGGTTGAAAGTGATTTCACATAAACATTTATGTTTGGACAAAAAATTTGATCGCCTGAAGCACTAGTGCAGATTTCGAGAGAAATGTAATGTAGTTTGAATTGTAAGTTATCTGTTCAGCTTTATTTCATCTGGCAGATTTCCTTTCTCTTTATAGTCGAATCTAAATGCAATGTCCATTTTGGAGCCCAGAACAATGAAACTGGGAAGCAGTGGTTGGTCATAAACTCACATTTCTTTTCATTTACGCATGTAGTAACACAGCCATTTCTTTTATCATTTGTGTATCAGGCGCACGAGAATTGTTATGACAATTCGCGTTAACACAGACGAGTTTTTACGTCTTTTTTGTGTGTTAGTATTGCTGATTATATCCCCAGAGCTGCAATATTGCAATACCATAATTTTATTGGTAGGAACGATGTTAAATATCGGTTCTTACTAAAAAATTATCCTATTTCCAATTTGTAAGAATAACGTTTTCACTGCTATTGTTGTTTAAATTCGTCACCTCAAAAATTTGTATAAAAGCAGAGATGCAAGATTAATGGATTAATACTTTATGTAAAATGAGAGGATATATTTCGTCTTGTTATAAAAGTCATTCTTGGACACCAGCTACGCTACTAAAATTTTCCTCAATAATTTTAAGCTTATAACTCACTGAGGGTTTCACTTGATGACTGCTTATATTTATCTAAAAATTAAGCTCTGCAATGGTTAATGCTGTTTATTTTTATTTTTATTTTACTTAGTAGTTACATTACAGTTGAATTACACTTGTAAAAATCTGATGTGAAAGCCACATAACTTCCTCTGCCCCAAAAAAAGTTAGCAGTATTCACATATCCTTTTACAGAATCGCAAGACACAATTTTACGCTAATTATCCTATAAATACCTCTTCTTTCAATGATGCGACTAAAAGCGCAGGCTATATAACAAACTTAAAAAAAAAGGAACAAGTGACTGCAGACGTTTATTGAACTTTCCGCCTTAAAGAATAATTTCCGAAATACAGTATATCGAATATTTCCCTCAGATACTTCTTTACTCCATACCTGGCCAACAATACATCTTTCTCACTTCACATTCTTATATAGTATTCAGTTGTTCATCACACAAGTCAAAATTTCTACAAACAGTGGGTGAACAGTGGGTGGCTTGTAACTACCCTCAGAGAATTTTTTCGAAAAAAAAGTTTCAAATAAAAGTTTTAGCTCTCAGTAAAAGGAACACATGTGCAAATTTTATAGAAAATCGTTAGAGCCGTTTTCGAGAAAATCGCGAAAAACGAAAATTTCTTCATGTAAAGTCCCCTTAAAAATAAGGGAAATTTGTCGCCAATCTTCGAATCACATCTTCGGAAGGTACCTGACCCAAATACGAAATTTTGTTTTCATACGATTCTCCGTTTCGGAGCTAGCCTGTTCACAAACTTCCACACAGACAGACAGACACACACACAGACATGTTTCCAAAAATAGTATTTTTGGATTCAGGGGGCCTTGAAACGTGTATATATGCTAAAAACTCAACTTCGAATTTTAGGGTCGAAAACAATACTTCCTCTACCTATAGTACCTATGGTACGAGCAGAGGAAGTAAAATCTAATTAAATTAATAAATTAGTAAATTAATCTAAGAAAATCATGTGGATCATTTACATAGCTTCAAAATTAGTTCTGAGGGAGTAAAAAATTTATTACAAAATTGATTCCTCTGAAAACAGCAGATTTAATCTATATTCATTGCCATTGATGTATATATGCGTCACCGGAGAAATTTATTGTTTATGTCAAAATATGAAGATTTTATCTACATTTGGAAATATAAATTTTCCTCGTCCACTTGAAACCTATGACCCACTACTAAATGTATTTCATGAATGCATATAAAAAAATCTGATGTGAAACTTCCTCTGCCCAAATAAAAGTTAGCAGTATTCACATATCCTTTTACGGAATCGCAAGACACAATTTTACGCTAATTATCCTATAAATATCTCTTCTTTCAATGATGCGACTAAAAGCGCAAGGCTATATAACAAACTTAAAAAAAAAAGAACAAGTGACTGCAGACTTTCCGCCGTAAAGAATAATTTCCGAAATTTATCGAATATTTCCCTCAGATACTTCTTTACTCTATGCATGGCCAACAATACATCTTTCTCACTTCACATTGTTATATAGAATAAGAGGCCGTGAAAGAGCGCTATTCAGTTGTTCATCACACAAGACAAAATTTCTACAAATAGTGGGTGAACAGTGGATGGCTTGTAACTACCCTCAGAGAATTTTTTCGAAAAAAAGTTTCAAATAAAAGTTTTAGCTCTCAGTAAAAGGAACATATGTGCAAATTTTAAAGAAAATCGTTAGAGCCGTTTTCGAGAAAATCGCGAAAAACGAAAATTTCTTCATGTAAAGTCCCCTTAAAAATAAGAGAAAATAGTCGCCAATCTTATCCTCACATCTTCAGAAGGTACCTGACCCAAATACGAAATTTTGTTTTCATACGATTTTCCGTTTTGGAGCTAGCTTGTTCACAGATATTCCACACAGACACACACACACACAGACACACAGACACACAGACACACTGACACACAGACATGTTTCCAAAAATAGTATTTTTGGATTCAGGGAGCCTTGAAACGTGTATATAAGCTAAAAACTCAACTTCGAATTTTGGGGTCGAAAACAATACTTCCTCTACCTATAGTACCTATGGTACGGGCAGAGGAAGTAATAAATTCAGCACTGAAACAATTAAAGAGTTATCCTGAGTCTATGTCCTCACTTCAGTTTTTTCAAAATATTTTAATTCCTAAAATATTAGTCATATTTACATGAAAAAGAAGGAAAAATTAGAGCATGAGATAATTTCTATAAAAATCAAAACTGGCCATATTTTACTTATGCTTGTGTCGAGACGGGTTTTGTTTGTATGTTTTTCATACCAACCATTTATATATCTCAAGTAAGTTTGATCCTGTTCATACTTACTGTCATAGTCCGTGGCTGTCATAGTCCGCACGTGAGAACGCATGTCATCACCGTGATACTGGTAGTTTGTTTATTCTCAGTACAACTCACTTCCTCTCTATCTTGAACAAATAAACATGAGAGGGAAATACAAGTACGGAGAGAGAGGAGTAAGATATGCGTGGGTGTCCTCTAGGGTCGTCGTGAACAATGAATCCTTTATGTTTTGTTTGCTAATTGATATACCGGTACTACATATAATGATGACTAGGGTTCGGATGTTTATGACCTAAAAAACTGGAAAATATGACCTTAAATATGCCCTTAAAAATGACTAAATATGACCCAAAAAATCGTAAATATGACCTAATAAAAGAAAGTATTTTCTAATAATAAATGTTCCACTTTTAAACGTTTAAAGAAACTAAATTACTACATCGCATGAATGCAATCAGGATCGTGTTTTTAAGAATTTTACATATTATTCACAGTTTTGCTTGTAATGGACATCTAATTATAAAGCATTTGCTTCTGTGTGATTGCTTCACCACTTCAATATAATATTTTGTAGTCCATGCGTGTCCCTATAAAACATGAAAAATTGCATTAATTTAAAAAATTAAATTACCTATTAATTGGGCATAAACATTAAATTAATGAAATAAATTTCAAAGTAGGCTATTACGTACCAGTTTTCAGTCTCCATTTTTGTCTGCATTACACTATACAACCACGTGCATTTTAAGATTATCGAATAGAAATCTTCTCCTGTTGTCATTTAATATCGCCTTAAACCGCGAGATGCTCCTTTCGACGTTACAGGATGTCACAGGTGCATATTTGAAGAACGTCATTAAATCGTTTTGCAGCCGTCACTTTAATTTCACACACTTTGCAATACAAAATTTTCCCGTCGGTGCAGAAGTGGTTTTCTCCAAACTCTTTAACAAAACTTTTTAGTTTTACACTTTCAGAACACTTATTAGTCGGCATTTTGATGTTTCCCGATACCACTGCAAGTGTGAACTGAAAATCTTTTAAAACTGTCTCTATTGAAAGTTGTTAACAAGGAGGAAGGAGGTACAATCCCGTGCATTGTGCTCCAACTACCTGCACTTGTTATTGTCCCTTCACATTCCAGTTACAGTCAAACCAAAATATTAGTAACTCTTTCTCAAAAAAAATTTTTCTCTACGATTTGGTACCTACAGTATACTGTGCAATTGTGGTCTTTTACCAAATTTATTACTGAAATATGACGTACAATTAAAAAATCTGATGTGAAAGTCACATAACTTCCTCTGCCCAAATAAAAGTTAGCAGTATTCACATATCCTTGTACAGAATCGCAAGACACAATTTTACGCTAATTATCCTATAAATACCTCTTCTTTCAATGATGCGACTAAAAGCGCAGTCTATATAACAAACTTTAAAAAAAAAAAAAAAAAAAATGACTGCAGACGTTTATTGAACTTTCTGCCGTAAAATATAATTTCCGAAATTTATCGAATATTTCCCTCAGATACATCTTTACTCTATGCATGGCCAACAATACATCTTTCTCACTTCACATTCTTATATAAAATAAGAGGCCGTGAAAGAGCGCGAATTCAGTTGTTCATCACGTAAGACAAACTTTCTACAAACAGTGGGTGAACAGTGGGTGGCTTGTAACTACCCTCAGAGAATTTTCTCGAAAAAATGTTTCAAATAAAAGTTTTAGCTCTTAGTATAAGCAACCTATGTGAAAAATTTAAAGAAAATCGTTAGAACCGTTTTCGAGAAAATCGCGAAAAACGAAAATTTCTTCATGTAAAGTCCCCTTAAAAATAAGAGAAAATAGTCGCCAATCTTATCCTCACATCTTCAGAAGGTACCTGACCCAAATACGAAATTTTGTTTTCATACGATTTTCCGTTTTGGAGCTAGCTTGTTCACAGATATTTTCCACACAGACACACACACACACAGACACACAGACACACAGACATGTTTCCAAAAATAGTATTTTTGGATTCAGGGGGCCTTGAAACGTGTATATATGCTAAAAACTCAACTTCGAATTTTGGGGTCGAAAACAATACTTCCTCTACCTATAGTACCTATGGTACGGGCAGAGGAAGTAAAAATGACCGAATATGACCAAAACTATAAAAATGTCCAAAATATGACCTGTGCAATTGTGCTCTTTTACCGAATTTATGACTTAAATATGACGTTAAATTAAAAAATGACCGAAATATGACCTGAACTATAAAAATGTCCAAAATATGACTTTATATGCAAAATAAAAACGGTCCAATTAGGATAACAAAAGTGCAATTCGTGTTTAATTTCAGTTTGCGGCAAGATTAGAGGTCAGGATAAAAATATGATATGTCATGAACATCCGAACCCTAATGATGACGATGCCAGTGAGAGTTTGTTATTTCACGTGTAAATGTTGATATGAACTTATGAACACTACTTCTCCACTAGCAAGCCACACCCTGGTAATGGCGCATGCTAATGACATTAACCAATCTCTGTGAGTTCTCCTCCCCTTTGTTTTGAACAAACTTACTTGAGACAGAGAATAGTTTACGTTTCAATATTTTATACATCATAATATTGTATATTATTTTCTTCAAGATCCCTAGTATTGAAGTTGTGAATCTATATGCTTTACAACCACTACAGTCAATTCAAAGGTTTGTACAGACATTGCCTTTCTTGAAACATTCAGAAATTAATGTTGAATTGTTAGTAAGTGATCTGGAATATTCTGGAATTCCCTGAAAATCATGATTGGCATCCATGCACTTTGTGATGGTGGTCTGACCGACATTATTGATGCGTTCTGTTAGTCGCGAAGACAAGAGAGCGTAAACACTGAAGGGAGAGGATTACATGATAAATATTCAGCATGAGGAACACGGAGCAGAGATTTACAACATTGCATTCTGTACGCCCGGATCGAGGTCTATAATTAAAAACTTTTTTGCCCCCTTTGACAGCTCTTCGTAACGAACTTAATGCGCCAGTGACACACGAGCGTTTTCCTTTGTTACTCGATCGCACATTCCCTATCCCATGCATTTCAACACATTCATAAACATTCCGAGCGAATTCGTTTGTCAGCTACTTCTCAATGTTATTCATCTCATACCGTCAACTGTACATCGTTTATTCCGACATTGTAAATCTTGTACTGGTGTTATAAAAATTCACACACTGAAATATTAGTTAACATTAAAATATTTATAATATAACATTCCATACTATTGCACAGCACAATCCATAGATGTCTTGTCTCAAGCATTTCCTAGCAATTATTATTATTATTATTTAGGGATGGGTCCTCGATACTTTCGATACCTCGATACTCTCGATACTTGCATGGTATCGGCATCGAACGATACTTCAGAAAACTCGCTCGATACTTTTTCGATACTTTTGTAATTCTGCAATTCTGCAATTAAGTGAGAATGCTAGTATTTTTAAACAAAAACTTGTAAGTGGACTGTTTAAAAAACTAATTTTACTTTTATTGTAGAGTTTAAAAATAATTATAGGCTACTGATGATCTTAAATTTTGTCTCATTAAATATGCAGACTTAATTAATTTAGTTCGTATTACACAGTTCTCTCAAATTTTAATTTTTAATGTACCTATTTATTGAAACTGGAAATGTTGAAGGTATCGAGTATCGAAGTATCGAGTATCGAGGAAAAAATCATGTATCGGTATCGAGTATAGAGTATTGAGAAAATCTGGTATCGACCTATCCCTATTATTATTATTGTTATTATTATTATTATTGTTATTGTTATTATTATTGTTATTATTATTATTATTGTTATTATTATTATTATCATTATTATTATTTGTCTCCATTTCTTAAACATCTATATAGATGTCTTACTATCCTATGAGAATGTTAACAGAGCGACTATATTTTCTGGATCACTTGCTTTTTTGCGGATGATCAGGACCTAATTACACAAGATACAGATGATGCCTCATGACAAAGACATTAGTAGAAGAATGTAAGAATTGAGTCGAAAATATTAAACTAAAGAAATGAATATTTTACTCTTAAGATGGATGATAACGAAAAGCTGAAGACAGAATAGGAAATACAAGAACACCTAAAGCCGTATATAGAGCTGGAATGGAGGGAAGAATATAGACCAAGAAATAGGTAGACTGATGAAGTGGAGGCGGACTTTAGAACCATGAACATACGAACCAGGAGGTCTTTTTTTTAAATTTATTAACTGCATGCCCCATTACAATGTAATATTACATGCATTAACTTACAGTCTTACATTTGAATTCATATTTACATTTGAGTTAGATACGAATCATTCCTGATGGCTTTAAATATTTAAACATCCTATTTTATATTAACTAGCTGATTTTTACAATATATCAGTATAATACATTATGTAAGTTACGTAGGGTCTATGTATGTTCTCATTGTCTTAACTTAATTAACTTAACTTAATTGTCGTTTATAAATTAATTGAGTGAATATATTTACAAAATGCTTTCAAGTGATTATGTACAAGATTCTGATTTGTCACTGGCCACTTTCCACCATTTTTCTGTATTTCTTCTATTAATGTACGCCTTTGTTGCCGTATGTCTCTGCATTCATATTTAAGATGTTTCATTGTTTGTTGTCCGTTATTAAGTGCCAGTATGGTACTTTATGAGATTGTGTGGTGGACGAAAAAATGTCTGTCCGTCTGTCTGTCCGTCTGTCCGTCTGTCCGTCTGTCTGTCCGTCTGTCTGTCCGTGTGTCTGTACGCACGATAACTCAAATACGCTTTTTCGGATTTTCATGAAACTTATAAAACACATTTATAATGTCCATGGGAAGAACCCTATTGATATTGAACCAAATCGGTTCACCGGTACCGGAGTAATGCCCAATTTAGTGCCTATTTTAATAGATTATGGCGCCTTTCTCCTTTCTAATAGAAAGGCGCCATCACTCAAATACGCTGTATCGGATTTCCATGCAACTTGGTATACCCATTTATGACGTCCATGAGAAGTGCCCTATTGAAGTTGAACCTAATCTGTTGACCGGTACCGGAGTAAAACCCAATTTAGTGTCTACTTTAAAGGAGCAATAACTCGAATACGCTTTATCGGATATTTATGAAACTTCGTATACGCATTTATAATGTCCATGGGAAGACGTTTATTGATATTGGACCAAATCGGTTGGCCAGTACCGGAATAATGCCCAATTTAGTGTTTTTATGTTAATATATAAGAAGTCGCGATAACTCAAATATGCTTTATTGGATTTTCCTGAAATTTTGTATACCTATTTATAATGTACGTGGAAAGACGTCTACTGATATTGGACCAAATCGGTAGACCGGTACCGGAGTAAAACCCAATTTAGTGTATATTTTAAAGACGCGGTAACTCAAATACGCTTTACCGGATTTTTATGAAACTTGGTATACACATTTATAATGTCCATGGGAAGACGTCTATTCATAATGGATAAAATCGGTTGACCTGTTTCGGAGTAATGCTCAATTTAGTGCCTATTTTATGGTAATATACGTATTCGAAAGAATTTATATAAAAAAAATGAAAATCAGTTATCTTGACAACATACCCTATTGTTTTACTGTGATGTTATAAGGCCTTGGAATTTAAAATACAGGTAGCTATGACAAAAAACATATTGATTTACATGCGCTTATCCAACTAGACCGTTAAAATGACCCAGGTGGCCGAGATGGTAGACCTTTCTTCTTCCGTAAGCCCTGCTTAATGAATAAATCTGGAGCTTAACTTGAAAATCAATTAAAAAAAACATATTCTGCATATCATAATTGCAGTCATAACTGATTAAACAAAAACATACTGGCACTTTGTTACATCAGTTTACCTGATTTTATTACATGTGCATTGAGGATCGTCTGTGAGGTGAAACCTATGTAAATAAGCTTTGGTTTTTCCGTGTCCTGAAACTTGTTACCCAGGATTGAGACCGATAGAAAGCTGTTGTTAGAGAGGCTGAAGTTCACCCCAGGCTGTAGTGCCAGATGAAGAAGAAGAAATAATTTAACTACTGAAATGGACTTTTGGAGGGGAGCAGCGAGAGTATCAATATGGGAAAAAAATCGTAAATTAAAACATTAGAGAAGTAATGAAGATGGAAAAATTATAGAAACAATAACTGAAGAAAGAAAGTTCAGCAGGTTTGGATATGTGAGAAGGATGAAGGATGGATGACATGGACTGCAGAGGGAAGGAAGAAAAAAGGTAGGACTAACCCCTTGAACATTGAACGGATGGAGTCAGAAGTGTGATGGTGAGAGAACCCTTTTATATATATAGGCCTATACATATATCTATTTTGTTGTTGGTATTTTGTTTTCTCTTAGAAATTCTGAATCCTTAAAATTTCCGGTATTCACCTAGTACATTATCATTTTTCGTTCTCTTCTATTTTCTTCTAAATGAATCGACTCATTTTCTTATTATCGCGAGATCATCAGTCCACCGTGGTACTAATTTGTTTGTTGCCAAATTTTCTTAAAAGTTGAGTCCATACCTCAAGACAGTTGTAGATTCGTGACATCGCTTAATATACTTAATAAATTAGAAAAATGAAATTCTTTTGTAATGTTGTCACTATAGCATTATTATAAAACAATTACTGTGGGTAAACAGACTTAACCATCTCAAAATGATTTTATACAATAATCCTTAACTTCTTAAATAATGTTTCAAATTGTAGTTTAGATGTCCAGTTCTGTTCCAGTGTTTCTGATTCCTTTTCAAAACTTGCTACTTCAGAGAGATGCCAAGATTGTAAAATGAATGAAGATCGTAAATTATGTAAAACAAGATGTTGCTCCATAAAATGCAAGAGACCAATATGCAGCATATAGAGAGAAGACACAGTACTTGTGAAATGTTTCGAAAACCCAGGGCAAGAAAAAACATTAAATTAATAATATGTTTTCCTTTAATTAAATTCAGTGCTTTAGTTGGAAAATATTTTATGGGGGTACTCACCTTCCATAGAACGCATATCTATTGCGAATTTAATAGTGTTTGTCATTATTAACAAATACACTCTCGTGAATTGGACATTTAATAAGTATTTTACGACAATATCGTTCCTGTACTGCCAGTACGACGTACCGGAGCACATATTTTTCCCGGTATGGTAGAAGGAAAATAATTTTATACCGGTACGCAGTACCGGTGCGTACCGGCCCAACTAAAGCACTGATTAAATTGTAGATTAAATTGAACATATTGTTACAAAGGTATGAACAATTTTGATAGCAACACAATTTGATGTTTTTACTCTTTATTCTGACAAAATTAATTAACCGTGTTGTTTGTTTTATTAACTATATGTCTTAAAGTATTAGTAATAAGTAGATTAAATACAGACAATGAAGTGAAAATATTCCTGGGGTATTCTTTATACCCTCTTAGTAACATAAGGATATTGAAGATCTTATTATTGAGAAGATTATTCTTAGTGTAGGCCTACAGTTGGCCTAGTTTGAAACGTACGGCAATACGAGAGAATAAAATATCCTTACGATAATATTTGTTACGAGGCGAGCTTTTAAAGTAAGTACCGACATTTTTTTCTTAAATAACAGAATATTATTTTCCAAATTTTTATTATCATTCGTTACCTTACACCTTAAACTACTTCTCCACATAGCCGCCGCCGTTATTCAGGCACTTGTAAAGGGAAACCAGTTTTTGTATGCCTTCGTCAAAGAATGATGCAGCCTGTGATGAAAGCCAACCCTACACTTCTTGTTTCACACATCATCGTCGTTGAAATGTTTTCCACCAAAGAATTTATTCAGATGAAGAAACAGATGAAAATCACTTGGCTGTGTGTGGCCGTGCATTGTCATGAACCAAAAGGATTCCACGCGAAAGCATTTCACGCTTAAACAAACTCAAGATCTGACTGCATCATTTGGTTAATAACAATTCGAGCATCTTCCCTACAGTCCGGATTTGTCACCATGCGATGTTCATCTGTTTCTTCATCTGAATAAATTCCTTAGTGGAAAACATTTCAACGACGAAGATGTTGTGAAACAAGAAGTGCAGACTTGGCTTTCATCACAGGCTGCATCATTCTTTGACGAAGGCATATAAAAACTGGTTTTCTGTTTATAACGAGTGCCTGAATAACGGCGGTAGCTATGTGGAGAACTAGTGTAAGGTTTTGAATGAAATTAAAGTATTTGTAAAATAATGTTCTCTTATTTTTTTAAAGAATTATCGGTGCTTACTTTAAAAATACGCCTCGTACATTCCATTATTTCCGTCCACCAAAAACTTGGCTTAACCTAGTAACACCCCAAAATTTAATGCTTGCTTAAATTTCGCACTTTATATCTTACGCCTCTTTCCAATTCCGAAAAACACAACTAGGGTAAAACAATTACTTATACTGTTCTTGTACGGACAATTAACGAATGGTTCTAAGCATGTACATAATACAAGATCCGTCAAGTTGTCTCACGCCTTCCGAATTTGTATGGACGCCAGGGCTTGCAGCTCCCAGCATAGGACGGCAGACCATTAGTTGTTCTCTGACAAACGATCCACCGTTGAACAGCCACGCTTCGATATCGAACACTTTTAAATTTAGGAGCGTTTTGCGACGCACCCTATGAGAGAGAGAGAGAGAGAGAGAGAGAGAGAGAGAGAGAGAGAGAGAGAGAGAAAGAGAGAGAACGAGAGAGAACGAGAGAGAGAGAGAGAGAGAGAGAGAGGGGGGGTCATTTGCTTTGCCTTGCTCCAGCTCCCTTTTTAGGGCTCGTTTATGTTTCTGTCCTGTATGGTATACGATAGATGTGAGTAATTACGAAATAGACACCCACTCGAGCCGAGTGAAATGTAGGTGCGCCACAGTAATTGGCATTTTGTCCACGGGAGCGGTAAGTTCGAAATTCTGTATTCCTATGTCTGAGACAGGTTATTTATTACGCTTTTATTTTTTATTTTTTGTTCATTTGCAACTCGGAAGAGAATTTTGATTTTAATCTATCGAACATTAGTAAAAAATTTAGTAAAAGTTAGTAAAAAATGAATCTTGAGATGTAGTAATTTAATATACCGTATTTTGCGGACTATAAGGCTTTTAGGATGGAAATTTAAAGGAAAAGAAATCTAATTTTATTCTAAACGAAAAATTTTAAAGGAGATAATGTACTTCATTGCATAAACAAATTATAACCATGTACAATGAAATCAGTGTAAATTACTTCTAACTTAAAACTTGCGTTGTACGAAAATCTCTTCTGTAAGGTGGAATCGCGTAAATTGAGCAATTGAACTGATTTCTCATGAAATATTGAAAATACCTTTATACCCACTAACCGTCAATTCAGCATACGGTTAGTATATGGGACAATGCTATTTGGAGGCCTTGCCCTTCATTTAAACCACCCGGTGGAGACAACTCCTTTCGTATAAAAGAACTCAACATTACTTTCTTTTCGCATTGTACAACTGGCTTCCAGCTACCCTCATTTTACGATTGTGACAAGTGTAATGATGTACAGTCTGTGCCAATTTGTTTATAATTATGGTGTTCCGGCAATATTTACAATTATTTTAATTTTTTTATTGTACTTCGGACCATTAGACGCACCCAAATTTCATGGCTCTGTTTTCAAAGTAAAAAAGTGCATCTTATGGTCCGTAAAATACGGTAATTATACTCATAATATATTAAACTAAAAGTGTATTATATGGCTTGCAGAACCTTAATCAGCAAGTCAACTCACATAAACTAGATAATACAATGATAAGATAATACACTATTATATAAGGTAAGTTATTGTATTCGACGAAGGAAATCTTAATTTAACGAAGGTTCTATATATATAACAATCAATATTATTTATTATATTGCGTCATATTAAGCCCTAAAATATGCTATTACGTTACATTAAGTAGGCCTACAATGTTAAAGCCTAGAATAATGTAGTTTCTCTAACAATATTATCGTGAAAGCTACTAAAAGGTTATTCATGAGATATTACATTATAATACACAATTAGTCTATCTCTATACTATACATTATATTTACTAAAAGCATATTATATACCAATATGGCCTCTTGGCCTGCACATCCTTGTATATATCTATAATATTACGTTATTTTAATTACATGTTAAATAATGTAAGTTAATAACTTATTATTGTATACTTATGTACCACGAAGGGAATTTTAATTTGAGAAATCTTCTTCTTTCCCTTAGTTTAACTCTCCCGTTATAAGGATGTTTAAGCAGCCCACGCCGCTGGGGCCTTACTGGACCGCGACCTTCGGAAGAGAGATTATCTTCGGGTCACAGATATAGCCCAATGTCAAGGGCCAGAGCTGAACAAGACGGGGATGGAATAAAGGTGATAAGACGACCAGATGGTATCCGGGGACCACAAGGGCCAAAAGTTACCCGAAATTCGACTTACAGGCGAGGAAAATCCCGAAAAATCCCGGAAAATCCACCTAGATAATTTGTCCCGACCAGGAAACTAACTAGGCCCGTGCGTGAGAGAAGCGATCGCATTCCCTACGCCACAGCAGTGGACAGAAACGTTCTACATATAAGAAATTATTACATTTTGTAGTAATTAATTTTATGTATTACATTGTGTCATAATAAAATATAATGTTATGTTAGGGTAAATACAATGTTAGGGGTCCAGTAATAACATTACAATTAACCTAAGAAATAATTCTTAATCGGAAAATCATCCTTTTAGATTAATAATAATTTTGTGTTGTCTTTTGAGGGATTAGATGGTTAGACCTTAGATCATCGGTATAATATTTTGTCCACCTTAAACCCTTATACCGGTATCCTTTTAGACCTTAATCTCACCATTAAATGGTCATTTACAACTTGAACTACTAATAATACGACACTTATAACTAAGCTTTGTGTAGAAATATCACATGAAGATAGGCTATATGGTACCGTCTGACCATCTGATGAACTTTTGTTTTAGTTGGCATGATTGTATTGATGGGGATAAATACCTGAGGTTTATAAAGCAAGATTCACAAGAGTTTAAAAATTTGTACCGGAACAAAACATTTTCATTAAATGAGTTCCCAGTTATAATATTAGGCCTTAGTTAAGATAATGGGAATTTACTGTGACTGATTATTCGTTCATTAGTTCGCGATGTAGGCTGTAAATTAATATTCTACAAAGTTCAAAAAGAGGAAAATAAAGTCAGATTTTCTGATTTTCCCTTTTTGCCATACTATAAATTGACCAAGTGTTTGGATTTGTCTTTTCTATTGTAATTCATACTTGTTTACACTCGTTCAAACCTCGAGATCATATCAAGAGTCAGATTATATATATATATATATATATATATATATATATATATATATATGTACTAGTAGGTCATGTAACTATTGATGTTCATCTGTTTACTATTGTTGATGTGTTATGGCTTCTATTAATTTCAAACTGATATTAAATTTATATGACTGTGATACATGATGAAAAAACGGCGATTAGGAAGGATTGGTAGGGAAATACTCAATTCGACATTTACATTCAAGACTTGGAAAACCATGAAAATTCCCAGGTTAGTTTGGCCGGCCATTGGATTTAACCCGGGATCTCCCAAATGCGAATCTTAGATGATTTACCTTTATCTTGTAATATAATCACTTAATAAAATAATGGTAAGATAGGTAGTCGTAACATAGTTTTCACTCCGATAAATTCGAGAAATGTCTTCATTATTATATCGAATATTTTGTTGGTAAAATAGGACTATATTGACTTATAGTTGAGTTTAAAATGCAGCAACTCCGCCATTTCAATATAAAATGTTGTAAAACGTTAATAGGTCAAATATATTTCGACCAACTTGTGGCTATCTTCATGGAATAACTTATATAAAGATTTAAATAAAGCCACGTCAAACCAACATCTTATGTGGCCATTCAGTTATGTTGGCCGGCTCTTAACTGAGGCTTAACTAGTTAACAAGTTAATCGAAATTCATAGATCTTTTAACATTTTACAACATTTTACCGCATTTTAAACTATCGAAAAATGTTCGTTGGTTAGCTAATGTTTGGAGTTTTCTGTATGAGCTACTATAAAATAATATTTACAGCGTGTGCTAGGTAGGCTACAGGCTTATCGTATGGACACAGTTCTCGTATTCACATGTGAGTGTACATGTTAAAAAAAGAAATACGTGGTTGTGTATATTCGTTTATATTTCTGATTGGTGTGTATTCGTTCCGTGTATTTGACAATATTTACCAACAACTTTTGATGTTATAAACAGTTTCGATATCATGGTTTCCATACAAAAACATGACATTCATATTAACTGCAAAGAGGAAAGCTAACCACACAGTGAAGTGTCAGCTATATTAGCGTTCTAGCAAGGCCAAATATATGGGATTTCTGCGACATTTCCCTCCGATTTCGCGACCCCCAAATTATCTATCCTATGTGACATTGTCATGTATGTCGTTAATCTCTCCTCATACGTTATCCATCATAGGTCGTGTAGCACACACCACAAGCACAAACCTCCCTAGTTACAACATTCAGATTCTCTGAGTTCATCACACATTGTGTGGAATAAGCATGACTCCACAGTCTTGTCCATGGCTTTATATATATATATATATATATGATGGTCCGATGGTCATCATATTTGTAAAACTCGTGAACACTAAAATTCTAGAGCCATTGAGGGAACAAGGTACTCTGGCTATTTTATTTATTCTATTTATGAATCTCACAATTTTACATGTTAATCTGGATACGGTCCGAATTGATAGTGAATTCGCTAGTTAAAATTTAAAAAATTCCTTTGGGCAGGCCTTCAGGTTGAGCTAGATTTCGAAGTGCTTTTGGTTTAATTATTGTCGCTGCGCAGCACTCTTCTTCTTTAGCCTTGGCATGACAAACCCGAAATAATAACTGCAAAAAAGAGGAAAGAGCACTTTCACAAACGTTAAAATCTCGTCTTATATGAGAGCTATCGAGAAACTAGTTATTGATTTGTAGAGTACTCATCAAGAGCTTTTCAATGATACCCCACAAGACGTGGTTTCAAACATTTCAAATTTCCAACCCCCCAACCCCCACTCGTACCTCCAAAAACCCCGAATCGTTGGTGTCACTGTGAACTCCATAGGGAGTAGCCTACTCTAATTTATTGAAACAAAATTTCTTCTATACTTCATAGGGGCCGAGGTATAAATTTTTCAAAATTTCAACCTTCTCCTCTGACCCCCCCCCCTTGAGCCAATTTTGCTCATTAAACGAACTTTTCCGAACTATTGGGCCTAGAAAAAACATAATAAAATTTTGTTCTATTATCTTCAAAATTACGGCCGCTAGCGTGTAAAGATATAATATATATATATTTAAAAAAAAATTGAACGGTTTGTGGTTACACAGGGAGGCATGAAACGTAAAGATATGAAAGAATTTTTCGAAAGTCATGACATGGTATCGATTGCATTAGGTCGATTTTTCTTCGAAATCTACCTGAAAATATATATACAAAAAAGGAAGAACATGTAAAAAGTAATGGGCAAGTTCGTGTACCATGATTTCTGAAACTACTTTAAACTAATGTGCTCCTGCAATGCGGCTTCTTATTCTATATCGTAATTATTTGGAGTAAGAAAGTTGTATCGTCCATGCTTTAGGGTAGATAAATTTATGTGAGTGTATATCTTCACATTTTTCTATGAAGCATCACTGTAATTGACTAACACCTATTAGGCTATTATGTTTAATATCGATGAAAACAAATATGCTCAGAATGAAGGAACTAGTCTCCGCTTTTATTAACTAATTTTCTCATGAATGTTACCAGCACAAGAAAAGAGTCGATGATTACTTGTGGGAAATTTCTTAGGAGATCCTCTTTGAGTGTTAAACAAAATCCATGAACTTAAACAAATACGGACTACCAAATTCGTTCACTTCTTTATACTCATTCCTTTCTCTGTTCTAGAATAATCTAGTATCTCGGCAAACATTAGGTTTATTACAGTAGAAGTTGGAAATGCTCTGCTGTTTCGCTAAGGATTAAGGGGACGGAATCTCCACGCAGCAGAGTCCAGTAACTCTAATCCTGTCGCCAGTCCTTGCTTCACAGTTGAAGGAATTGGCTAAGAGCTGTGTAACATGTATTATACATGGTCCCGTGCTTTTTTATAGAAATGAAATTATGTAGCCTCCAGGTGCGCTGTTTCGCTAAGTTGATATTATTTTAAAAAAATGAAACCGTGCGTAGAAAAGAGCCTTTAAAAAAACGAATACTCTATTACACAGGGCCTTTCATAAGTAAGTGGTCACTCGAAATCTTTATGAACTGTTATGAATTTTGGATAAGTTATACATGCAGGAAAACAATAACACATTCTGATGCCGTGTAATCGATCTAGTAACAAATGAGTCCACCAGAAAGCGTCTCTTTTTCCCCATGTGTATTTGCATTGGTATAACAAATGAGAGGCCTAGAGAGGCCTACATGTTTTCATCTTTATTTATACTCTTTTGATCATCACGGTATTATTAGAAGTGTCAGGTTCTGTAATACAATATTACAATACAATATAAATTATAAATATTAGTTAAGACATTCCGCTAAACCTTGATACTTTTTGAACGCTACTGATCTTTAGTAAATACGGAAAAGACTAAAACATTGATCTGGAAAGAGAATGCGTGCACTTATTGATAGTAGCCTGTTATTATTTGGTTGCACAAGAATCTCTGTTGCTGGTAATCACTTAGATAATACTCTGATCTCTGTATATCTATCAGTATGAGCATAGTATGTTATGAAAATAAATATATGGGGTTTTAAAAAAAAGTAATATAAAAAATTAATTGCCTCTTCACTCCGATTTTGACTTTCAAATTTTTACTTAAAAGCCGAGCTAGTTTAACCTTGTACTTCACTTGAGGTTAAGAGTGTATTATTATTATTATTATTATTATTATTATTATTATTATTATTATTATTATTATTATTATTATTAATATTATTATTATTATTATTCCATACATTTCTGGGTTTAGTAGTATAGTCTGATATCCTATCAAAGGACTTTTCTCTTAGATTGAAAATCATCTAATGCCTAATCGCGACAGTATTATCACAGTCTGCTGGTCAGGGTCTGAAGCTAGAGCCTATGGCCTACATTTCGTCACTGGTGTGGTGAATTAAATCGAAGAAAAGTAGAAAATATTTTCTGATGCACAAGAAGCGTAGATACAAAATCTTAAAATAGTAATTTCATCTTTGCTTTATCCAGGTCTTTTCTCTAAACTCGTAAAGGTCTCTGCTATTTGTTTGAAGCTATTCTAGAAGATGAGAATATGTAGTCGGACTTCGTGCTTTTGAACCTGGTGCTGGAAGCTAGAATTGTATTTCCCATTTCATACCATTCAACTGTAAGAATGGATATTTGAAGTTGTGTAGAGCAGAGATTTCTGTAAAGAACCAGACTTTACAGTATCCTTTGAAGGAGTTGGCCAACAATATGAAAGCTAGATTCAATGGAAAATTGGCAATGTCCGCGCGCAAGAAACTATTTTTCTCCCTAAAGGCTAACACGAATGGACTTCAAAGAGATTGAAATAGAAGGTTTGCTCCGTAAAAAAGTGGGTAAAGCAGATAGCCTTTTTAGAGTAGCAAATGCAGTAAAAAGAAAGAACACTGGAATACAACAAGCTGATGTTGAAAAGAGCTTCGATATCTCTGATTAGAGGCTATTCAAGGCAATAATACAAACGATGCCGATAAATGGGAATTATTTGGAAACAATAGGTTTGTTCGCAAAGCAAATCCATGACTGCTTGAGAATTGATTGTACTGCGCATGTCCAGTCTGTAACTTACCCGTGATTTGCACTTTGCGAACGGTTAGAAGAATTTGGAATCGATAGTTTCTGCGTTTAATCGATATGATATGCAAATAAAAAATATATTTCCCTTTAACATGTTATACATGCAATATACATCGGCAATATAAACTATATTTTGGGAAACTTTTAATTATCTTCCATTATTCATACATATAAGTAGCCTATGCTTATAAATCTGGAGCAAGGATTTGGAGGGAGGAGTCAGGCGCGTGAAAATAGGTTACTGCGCATGTCTCTGATAACAATTCATGGTAGAGCCTGCAAATTTTTCTTGTAGTACAGAAACTGTCCGTGAGAGCTTTGCGAACAGAAGATTGAAATCAGAATCACGGATTCTCGCTTTGCGAACGCGTGTGGAGAAAGAGCGCATGCGCGAACGATTTGTTCCTGGTTTCTGACTGCTTTGCGAACAAACCTAATATAAGTGTTGAAAGAATCTACTGACTCATTATTAGTCTATAGCGAGTAGTACTTAATTATTATAGCCTATCTGTATTATATCTGTATCTATAAAAATAAACTGTCTAAAGTTCGAGTGTCTGCTTATTAAATTTAGTTTTGAAGTTAGGCCTGTTAGATATTCATTAGTCAAGAAGGAATTAAAGTAATCTATACTCAGTGGCGCTGGATTCCTAAAGGAACTAGGCCTACAACCCGACCGGTGTTCTATCATAGCGAGATGGCAGAATTGGGAGCATGTGGTCAGCATACCGAACCCACGGCCGTTAATGATGGCTTCCGTGACCAGAGCTGTTATTTCTTAACCAAGTAGCTCCTCTGATTGAGTCACGAGACTGGGTATACCCTCAGAACTCCTCTCCCTATCTCAGAAATGTCCGAGAACGTACCTACCAGGGTTCGAACCCAAGCATGCGGTTTCATAGCGAGCGACGCTATCCAAGAAAACACACAAATTGGTCTAAGAAAGAATAATAAAGTTGAAATTTTCAACTTTTAATACTGTACATCTGCCAAAACTCCTGGATATGAATAAACGAAAAGGGTGGTCTGAATAACTCTTATGAAGGTGTTGAACTGTAGAGTTTATAAAAGACAGTGGACAAAAATACTGTAATATAAAATACTCACAAAATGCCAATTTCATAAAAATTATACACAAAAAGTACTTGGCAAATTGTGTTTGCTTGTTAGTTGTGGTTATTTAACAGTGAACTACTATACTATTTAAGCCTGTAACAGTAGCCGATGTGCCGGAACTTCTGAAATGTAGGAGTCATTTTACATGCCTGTAAATCTATAGATATGGAACAGGCGCATTTACACACTCGTAGTGCCATCAACCTGCTGCGAAATCGAGCCTGTGGACTCTGCCTACCTATAGATTCATGCAACCATACTTCTTAACGTAATTTGTACTTGATCACCTTTATAATCCCTTTGTCCGATCTGAATCAATTATATATGAATAAATTAATATAGTAAGGAAATGTAGGTTAAGGACAATGCATTATGATTTTAAAACTTGTAATTCCTTAGCCTAAATTATATATACTTTCATAAGAAATATGGCACAAATATTTTAAGGAAGTAAACAGAATCGGACCAATTACTTAAATATCATAACATAATGCAACCATATGCAACCATAACATAATGCAACCATATGCAACCATAACATAATGCACCATGCAATAATATTCTTATGTTGATTTTCAACACCTTTTGCCTACATTAATATAATTTTTGATCGACCACACTCTTATATGCTTATTACATAGCCTATGGCAGTTATTCTTATATAAAATTATCAATGGTAAAATTGATAGTAATGAACTTTTAAAACGTATTAAATTTAATGTAGTGCAATTAAATTTAAGGAACAGGGAATTGTTATATATTCCTGTCATTAGGTCAAAAATAATAGAATGTTCATCTTTCATTCAAATGTGTAAACGATATAATTCTCTATCATTTCAAAATGCTCTTCTGGATTTTGACTTGTCATTGAATCAGTACATAGGACTTCTTCATAAACTGTTATATGTTCCATATGATTTGGCTTAATTTTTAAATTGTCTTGTTAAATTAATTGTAGTTATTGTAAATCATTTATGTATTTTCTTCTTTATCCTCACACATTCATTCATTTATTATATTGTATTTTTGTATTGTACAACATGTACTGGCGAAACTACGCCAACTGTAATTGGGATTTATTCCTGTAGTTGGCAGAATAAATAAATAAATATTCAGTAACAAAATGATATCCATTACGATAATAATTTTCATCGTAACATAGGTGTGGATTCGACTATTATCGAACGCGGAAACCTTGAGAGTAGCAAATGATACTGCGTTATTAAACAATCTGTATTTAAAATAAGTCAGTTCTGTTTGCCTTAACTTTATTGTTATACTGAATTGAGTTTATTTCGTCTTGTAAAAATCCGTTCGTTTTAAGAAAATTGCCAAGAACAATTTTTTTTTTTTCACATACTTCATTTTATTGATTAAAGTTCCAAAACAAAAGTGTTTTATGCCTTTACATAAATGTGGATGAAAATAATGAGTAGAACAAGCTTCGACTTGAAATATGCCATCAGCTGCCATCTATCACAGAAGATATGAACTACGAGAACTTGCTAACAGCTGATTGCCGCGGTCAGACGATTTATTATTTTGTATGAACCTCAAAACTTTTATTATTTAATTTAATAATAAACTATGGTCGAACAAAAACAGTTGAATGCAACTTGCCTATAGCCTAGTGGTAATTAGATATTCGTATGAAAATGATGCTCGTTTCGTAATCATGCTCGAATCTTAATAAATGCCATTATAGGCTCGCTGCATAATGTGCTATTTTGATAGATTTTATTTTTAGAACAAATATTCCTACAGTTAGTGCTGAAACCATGATTGAAATATATTTTGATTATCTGTGGTAGTTAACTGTAAGCAAATACAATTTGATCAAATATAATGTAGTAACTTACATAATAGTAACTTATCTCGCGAAATATCCATTGAAATAGAAGGAACTTTAATATATAAATCAATCATTTAATTTAACAAAAAATATAATTATAGCATATAGCCTAGGTTCTGCCTCCAAATTTTCAAGTTTTTGCTTGAATGCTTTGACTTTCCTTGTAAGATGTATTACAAATTGGGATTTTTACTGTCATGTAGGCTACCTGGTGTGTTTATCTTTATCGTTGGTAAACCCTAATACTACTATAAGTTATATCTGGTAGAAATGGTCAGTTACAAATAGAGGCATAGGCTATGAAGGGGAGGGGACTCCAAGTCATAGAGGTATCAGGATGAGATTCCCCCATGGAGAGATTTTCCTGGCTGCGGTAACACCAAGCGATCATATCGTAAAACAGATAAAAACAGCGTAAATTTGGTATTCAATGGAAGAGGGACATATCTGAAGGGGATATTTCGGAATCGGGTGACCACAAACCCCTACGCGTTTTCACTGCATAGAGATTGCGGAAACGCTGAAAGCGCAATCAATTTTCATGGATCCTGTATTTATAAATCAACCACTCTTTGGTCTATCTCATAAATTTGTCTACACAGCGCCGCTTCCCCGCCTTCTACCTACGAAGCCAATTGAAAATACCGTAGAATGGGGAGTAACGTATCTAGAAAGTTAAATTTATTATTATCCTGTAGATTAAAACTGGGGTATAGGCAATGCTGGCAATAACCTACATGTACTCCATTTTTTAAATGTCAGTAGGCTACGTAACCTAAAGAAGGCACCTATTATAAACCCAAGCATCATTTTTTTAATTTGTTTTATTTGATCAAAGCTAAATTATTTTAATTTTCAGATGTAGGCCTAAGGTAACATTTATTGTTGTTATTAACCAGTAAAGTAAAGTATTCCCTATAGGCTACAGGCCATGGAGGCCCAGAGGGTTCCAGGAGGTTGAGGCATCCAGATTTTAGACATTCGACACATGAAGGTGGTAAGGTTGTCAGTCTTACATACCGGCCGCCTTTACCCCCAGCATTGTTCCTGGTACTCATTTCTATTAGAGGCTGAGTCATACTGCCACCAGAAGGATTAGACCAATTGAAACACTATTAACCAGTAGTTATTATTATTATATTGCTGTTTCCATTAGCTATTCCATTGGGTTGTAGGCAGGAAAAAGTTGAATATCAAGTATCCTAACAAAAGTGTAATCTAGAAATATATTTACAGTTATCTTCTTTCCTCTCTTTTTCTTGGTTTAACCTCTCCCATTATAGGGACGTTTATGTGGTCCACACCACCCAGACCACGACATGTTCGGAGAGGGATTATTGTTGGATCACATAATTATATAACTTACGTTTTTTACCAGATAAGGACAAGGACGATCTCCTTGTAGCCCAATGCTGGAACCATCTCCGAGACAACACGTACACACAAGATGAGGTAGGCTACCAGTTGCACATATACTTATGCCGAACAATTCGCGGATGGAATGAAGATGATGTTGACGATCAGTTGATGTGCTGAGACCACAAGGACCTAAAGATTCCCAATCACAGGCGAAGAAAAACCCCGGTAAACCCCAACCTAGAAAACTTGTCACGATCAGGAACTAAACCAGGACTCACTCCGTGTGAAAAGCGAACGCATCCCCAACGCCACAGCGGTGGATCATTGATAAATATTGAAACCATAAATACTTATATTTAAATCACAGTGATGGAGATTTCAAACCATGAATATGGTAATAAGATAAAGAAAGTAGACGTAGGCAATACACAATTCCACATACTCGCACAAAAGCACATACGCATAAGCATACAGACATAAACATAGGCCTATAACACAGACTCACAGAAACGTGTTCAAATATGGATGATTTGTAGATCTAGATAAAGACACTTCAGTGGTTTAAGGCTACCGTCTAGAGCACTTTGGAATTTCGCATTATTACTAATTTAATCTCCAATGAAACCGAGATACTTAGAATTCAATGAGAGATTGGCAATGGTCCGGGAAGCGAATCCTGTAGATTGAGCTCATTTGTGTTTCGGAACAGAGTCCATAGATGTAAGGCCTGGAAGGCAGAAGCGCCTGAATGATTTAAGCAACGAAGTATGTATTTGTTCGGGAGACTCACTCGTGAGAGCTCTTGCGTCCCAGCGCTGGGACTCGTCATTGTTTATAAGACAGGGTTTCAAGGAGATAACAGGGCAGGTTTTGAGATGAAGCAGTGTACATTAGACGCAATATATTCGTCGTATGAAGTAAGTGCCTCTATTACTTCAACATAAATCAGCGACCAGGCAAATACCGGACGCTACCCCTGTCGTGAGCGCGACGACCGACCAGCATTCGAGCGGGCTACTCACGTCCGTATTTTTTCCGCCAAAAGTGGCGAGCATGTATAGATCCCGCACGAAATCTGTGCCGATTGCCTATGTCATTGCATTATGTTTTCGTGGGGACTGTAGCGTCGACTGGCCTGCTATCTATCTCTCTCGCACAACAGAACCTCCCTTTCTATTTGTAAAGGCTTACCTCTCTCTCTCTCCCCCCCGCACAAGAGCATGTCTCTCTCTAGCGAGTAACGGTCGTCATCGGCACAGATTTCGTGCGAGATCTTTACATGGTGTTGCCATTCTCTAAATTGAACACATTGTGCAGCATACTGGCCGGATGAGCGTCCAATTCCGCAAATTCCACTGCATGTCTTTCTTTCTACTTTTTTACTCGTAGTTTTACTTCTCCCCTTTTAGGAATTACGCACCCATATACAGGGCAACAACCTGTCGGGAGAGGACATCCTTTTTTGTCCGGTCAAGGACATGGAGGGCCTCCACGGTGAGGATCGGCTCTGCGCCTGGATTGCCTCCGAGACAACACGAACGCATCGGACGAAAGACATTCTCACTCACATTCAATCTAAACAAGGTGAGGATGGGATGAAGAGGATAATGACGGCCATATGATATACGCGGACTAGAAGAGCCTAAAGTTACCCGACAGCTGTCTGATAGGTGAGGAAAACCCTGGAAAATCCCCTTTTAGGTGATTTGTCCCGACCAGGATTCAAATCCAGGCCCCTGCGTGAAAGGAGCGGACGCATCCCCTGCTCCACAGAGGTGGACCCAGTGCACTTGAAGCAATTAATTGCTTGCTTTGTGGTCTACTGTGTTTAGGACTCACTTGTCAACATTACTTATTGTTAATATTATTATTATATTATACACGAAATTTGCCTGCTTTAGATTTATAGTAATAAAGTATTTTAACATTTTCCTTATACGATTCAAAATTTTAAATAGGCCTATATCTTATGCTTTTGTTTGTAATATCTTTATCTGTATAATTTTGCTCGAACTTTTCTGAAGAACTTAATTAGCCTCTACGTAATGCTGCTATACTGTATCTATAACCTCTTCCTAGGCCTAGGTCTATACGTATTGTAATATGCTTTAAATAAAAATGTTAATACTCCATAGGTAATGTGTCTGTGTTATGAATATCAGTGTAGCAATATTTATGTACTATAGGCTTACCACCTGTCCCTCTGCCCTCTCTCGGAAAATAAGTGTAACAAAATTCACATAGGGAACCGAAATCTCTACTTGGTAGCTCTTCGCCCCAACATAGGGGATATATGAAACCAGTTACAGAATATTTATGTATGATATACATTTACCTTCGGTGACTTCCTAATATAGGCCTATTTTCAATTCGGAAACAATAGTGGATCAAGTGCGACACATTCAGACAATTATTGCTAATTAAGTGCGATTATTTTCTTCAGCACTACGTAAATGGCAGATTGCTGCAATTTGTTGAAATTAAACTCAAATAATGATTAATACATTATTGCAGTTCAGATACTTCGGTAAAAAGAAATAAACAAGATAACCAAATCAAGTATAATAAATGACAGATTAATTGCCCAAATTTATTCAAACTAAAATCATAAAATCTCATAGCCCGTGTTTGGTCTTAAAATGACCGTGAAAAGACGGAACATTCATTATAAATATTATTAACTAGAAAGAAGGCAAAGGTAAAAAGTTTAACAACATCATTTTAAATAACTATTAAAATGAGATTGCAGTGGATAGACAGAGATAGCTGGGAATTTCCCTAGCAGACCTAGCGGGTGCGAGATAATGCAATGCAGTACTCAGGTACAATGTATCGGGAATCTCCCAAGATATAATCAAAGGGTACTGATCCACTTAAGTAATTCTAAGAAGTCGGCTATTGAGTTCAAGCCTTGCTTCTGATGTTGCTACTGATACAACACGCTGTCCGAACCTTCTTAGAAATCCGAGACGCTAAGTTGTGGGTTTTGAGAATAAGGGAAAATCCAATTGATTTCCGTGGGAAACTAACATATTATTATTGGTCGGGAGATTTGCCAATAAGAACTGGTCTATAGTACCACGTGCCGGGATTCACGAATAATAATTAAGAAGAGTAGGGATAAATGTTTGTCCAAGAAAGTTTTCTTTAGGCCTAACGTGGCACTGTAAAATCACTCTACTTCAAGGCCCCGCGCCTATAACAGTCATATTCAACTCTACTTCAAGGCCCCGTGCCTAGAGCAGTCAACAGGACTCTACTTCAAGGCCCCGTGCCTAGAACAGTCAAAATCACTCTACGTCGAGGCCGCGTGCCTACATCAATCACTCTACTTATCTTTGAGGCCGCGTGCCCACAGAATTAATTGGACTTATAAAATTTTAGCTGTGGAATTAATCGACTTAGAAGGATTCTTACTTTCAATCGCGATTAGTCAAAATCATATACGGCAGCAATTGTATCACTAGTAACGATCTACCGAGAACTTGCAACAATATTAATTATTCACAAACAAATTTTGTAATTATTGTCAATGACTGGACTTGTATTTCCAACGTTTTGAATAAACAGAATATTCCTTCAGTGTTCAAAGAAACTGCATTATTATTCAAGCAATAATATTAAGGTGTTCTTCGCTTCCTACCCTGAAGCTAGAGGGAAGTGCTCAACGATCGACTGGCAGACCGGAGGCGGGTTCAACAAATCAGAAATATTCAGTATATGCATTATACTGTGGCGCCCAGGCAACCATCTTTTCCACCGAACCGCTGTACATGGCTATTTCCCAACGTGAGGCACGAGTGAAGCTGGACATCAAGGATCACCAACTTCAAAAATCATCCCAAAACGGAAGGAAGACACCGCAGAATTTCTAGAACGTCACCCGTAAAGGCACCGCTGGAATTCAAGATCGTGGTACATCAGTTCCGGAGACCGTCGCAGAAAACATCAAAAATCACCAACAGATAAGAACTTAAATATACATAGAGTTTCAGTACAGTAAACAATTTTATTATCAATAATTTATGAAACAGTAAATATTAATTAAATAAATTAGTAAGCCTGACATCAAATAATATTTATTTTAAAGTTTGCAACTTAAGATCAAAGTAAAATTAAACTGAAACTCACTAAGAAAATTAAAGAATAAATTCAAGTAAAATAAAATCTTTTTCAAATTAAAAGAACTCAGGCATATCGAATATTTATTGTGCAAGGGTATAATTATACATGTTATGCATTATATGTTGAACTTCTTAACCAAAGGTAAGGTAGATCGTAAGAGTGTATCAGTACCCTTATAATTTATGTATGTGGCTTAGAAACGGAAAAAAAATTACTAGGAATAAAATTAATATGGAAGGTGGAGAGGGGCACGACTTGCTTAATGGTGAGGAAATAAATAATTGTAGAATGGAAATTAACAATGAGAACAGTGTCGCGACAGGTGACGGGGTTTTGGAGCAGGGAGTTGATAATAGGCAGGAAAATAATGCAACGAATATCCAGCTAACTGAAAATGATAGTGTAACTGAACATAGGCCTAGGGAATTGAATCAAACTATAGACCCGAATTCTATTGCATATTTGATAGCTATGATGAGGGAATCTAAGGAAGCTATGATAAAGGGGTTAGAAAAATCGAGTAATGAAGCTGGGGAAAAGATAGAGAAACTGGGAGATAGGATAGAACAATCGAGCCAAGAAAATAGACAGAATATAAATAGGCTTGAGAAGGAACTAAATAATATAAAAGAGGTCCAATCTAACTTATGCAACGAAATCAGGGGAGAATTCTGTAGGGAACTTCAAGAAAGTGAAAAAGCAATGAGGCAAGAAATTAGTGAAAGTCAAGGGGAAATTAGGTCTGAATTAGAGGCTAATATGGCATCGGTAGATCGGAAAATAGAGATTCAGGGCAAGAAATATGAAGAAAAATTATTCAATGAAAGGAAAATTTTGGAGAAGGAAATACAGAAATCGGAGTCTAGCTTGAAAAAGAATATGGAGACTCAGGTGGGAAAAGTAAAAGTAGGGTTAGGAGATAAAATCTCGGAAGTAAATGACAAGGTAGTGCATTTAGAAAATATATTAGCGGTTAAAATAGGGGAAATCTCTAAAGAAGTAAGCACGGTAGCTAAAGAGGTCGAAAATCGTAGGCCTGTAGCAAATAACTATGCTGTAAATTGTAGTGAGAGTATATGTAATGGAATAGGAAATACATATAGGCCTCCTAGTGTTGCAAATGAGTCCTGTAATACAGTACACGAGACGGTAGCCACCAGCGTGCCGGTAGTTAGCGATAATAGGATTAATATATGTAATTTAATAGGAAATGAGGTATCACTTCCCAGCTTCAATGAGAGCAACACGAGCCCTCAGAGCTTCTTGAAATCTGTTGAAGAATATTTTACTTTACGGTCTATTCCATCTCAGTACAAAATGTTGATCCTCGGTAGAGCCTTAAAAGGAAAAACAAAAGAGTGGTTTGAACTTACAGTACACCCGGAGTGCAACTATGAGGATTTTAAGCAGTTATTCTTAGCAAGATATTGGGGTGAGGCGAAGAGAGCTTTAGCTAGAAATGAGGTCTATAATGGGAGATATTCTCCTAGGGGCAACGTCTCTCTATCGGACCATTTCCTAAGAGTTATAGGCCTAATCAAGTTACTAGACCCCGGAATGCCAGAACGCGAGGCCATTCAGCTTGTGACGAGACATTTTCAGCCGGAAATATGTAACCTGCTTATAGTATCATGTCCCCAAACTTATAGCAAGGCTTTGGAGTTATTATCTAGTTTCGAAGTAGGAACTAACAGAGAAGAGCGTAGCGATAATAGGAGACAAAATGGACCGGATAATATGCAAATGAATCAAGATACGAGAGGAGGTCCAAATAATGACAGAGGTAGATGGAACCAAGGACATGCCAACAGAAATGCGGAATCGAACAGAGGACCCCCTAATAATAACTCATATAGAAATAATGGGAACCAAAACTGGAGGGGAAATAATCAAGAGAATAGGCCTCAAGACAGACAAGTAAATAATGTTCGATTTCATGGCAGGATGCAGAACGAAGTAGGAGAACGAATCCCAGAAAACCAGGGGGACATTAACATAGAAGGTGAAAGGAATCAGGCGCATAGCACGGGAAATCACAATGATACTCAGGGAGACATTCGTCACAGAAATGACGAAAGGCATGTAGCGCAAGACAGGCCTTTAAACTACTAGGAGACGCATTTGGAGGTCGAAATGACGTCACACAGACCGAGGGATTAAAAGGATTAAAAAGACCTGATAATGAAAATAAAACACGAGAGAAGGGGTGCGTAGTAGGATGTGCAAATAGAGAGGGTATAACACCCACATATCCGCCATTAATAAGGGTAAAAATAGACCAATTTGAAGTCGATATGTTGGTGGACACTGGCTGTACTTTTTCTCTAATAAACGAAAAATTCTATGAAACGCTGAAAGCAGCAAGAGTGCGCGTTCAGGAATTGAAAGTACATGGCCTATACGCACAAACTGCAATTGGTGCCAAATCCCATAAAATTGAGCATCAGTGTATGTTGCCGTTGGAAATTGAGGGAAAGAAGTTAGAAGTCTACTTTTTGACAATAAAACATTTAGCACATAAATTAATTCTGGGTTGTGATTCTATGACAGATCAACTAATGAGAATAAATTTTGAAGAAAATTGGGTAGAAATGGAATTAGATGAGAAAGAAAAGTTACGTGTACCGTTTTTATCTAATGAGAATATAATTACTAAGGAGTTGGAGTGCCAAAATGAAGATGTATTATTACGCGAGCCTTTCGTGGTGGAATCAGTTGTAGTACAAGAGGGAAATAGTATCGACGAATATAGGCCTATGGGAATTAAACCGGCCGTATTTATATATGAAGGTGATAATGAGGCTGATTGTGACGAAAGTGTCGCAGAGTTACAGGGAATGGAATCTGATATTGTTTGGGAGGACGAAGAATATGATCATTTGTGCATTAAGGGTTCTAATAATTATGTAGATGAAAATGAATGTGAAACGGTACACGCGAATTTTACTAACATTAGTCAGAATGGAGGAAATGAAGAGGAAAATGTTGATATCGAATTAATTCTCAGAGAGAAAGTAGAAGAAATTGATGTGCTATCAGATGGTCAAAAGTCGACTTTATATAACATGCTATATAAGAACAAATCAGTGTTCAGTTCAACTCCAGGCCTATTTCGGGGTTACCAACGCAAATTGAAATTAAAACAAGATATTCCTGAGCGTCGCTATAAGAGTAGGCCTGTACCAATTTCAATGATGGAAGAAGCCTGTAAGCAAATAAATCCGATTTGTGGTGTAGTGAAAGCACATGGAAAACTACGCTTAACCTTTGACTCTAGTTATCTTAAATTATTCATAGAAGCAGAAAATTTTTGGGCAGAACCAATAAAGGATATAAATCCGTAAAATGTATTCAGATGATCAGTGATTTTTGTGTGACGTCATTTATCGACAATGTATTGTAAATATGAACAAATTAGAGGAAAGGGCAGAATAACCGAAAGGCATTGTACTGAGTTGGAATAATGTAGGCCTATAACCTGCAATGTATATTTTACGCGGTAAAATAGCTACTGGCATGATAGGTTATCAGTTCCACATAGGTTTAGGATTAGAGGAATGTGTATAAATGAGAGTAAAATATACGTGTGTGTATTGCATTCTTTATAATATAGTGCAAGTGTAATGAGAACTGCTTGATCGACCTTGTCAAAGTCTCATGGTAAAAGAGTGTTTCTTTGCATTCTTTATAATATAGTGCAAGTGTAGTGAGAACTGCTTGATCGACCTTGTCAAAGTCTCAATATAAAAAAAAAAAGTGTTTTTGTTTTTCTTTATGCATTCAATATATTTTATAAAATTTCAGTGAGAACTGCTTGAGCTTAATTTTCATGGTCTCACGAGGGTATATCGGTAAATTTATGGTGTTTACGTAAAATTTTGTTGTAATGTCTTGGTCGTGCAATAAACCAAGTAATACGTACAAACAACGTAACACTACAGAAAACCGCAAGATGTATGAAGGCATGAATGTGATAGGTTCAGAAAACTTGTACATGTGGGACGGGATTTAAGGTGAAGTCTCGTGTCAGGATAGGAATTAAATTACTTATGTATTTGTGTAAGATAGTTGCAACACTGGAGGAAAATAAGGTATAATATTTTGTGGAGAGATGCAGTATATTCAGCCAGTAAGTCAATCATAGGCTATGATGATTCCTGTCTTAATAGACTGGGGCATATATTGCAGTTCAGATACTTCGGTAAAAAGAAATAAACAAGATAACCAAATCAAGTATAATAAATGACAGATTAATTGCCCAAATTTATTCAAACTAAAATCATAAAATCTCATAGCCCGTGTTTGGTCTTAAAATGACCGTGAAAAGACGGAACATTCATTATAAATATTATTAACTAGAAAGAAGGCAAAGGTAAAAAGTTTAACAACATCATTTTAAATAACTATTAAAATGAGATTGCAGTGGATAGACAGAGATAGCTGGGAATTTCCCTAGCAGACCTAGCGGGTGCGAGATAATGCAATGCAGTACTCAGGTACAATGTATCGGGAATCTCCCAAGATATAATCAAAGGGTACTGATCCACTTAAGTAATTCTAAGAAGTCGGCTATTGAGTTCAAGCCTTGCTTCTGATGTTGCTACTGATACAACACGCTGTCCGAACCTTCTTAGAAATCCGAGACGCTAAGTTGTGGGTTTTGAGAATAAGGGAAAATCCAATTGATTTCCGTGGGAAACTAACATATTATTATTGGTCGGGAGATTTGCCAATAAGAACTGGTCTATAGTACCACGTGCCGGGATTCACGAATAATAATTAAGAAGAGTAGGGATAAATGTTTGTCCAAGAAAGTTTTCTTTAGGCCTAACGTGGCACTGTAAAATCACTCTACTTCAAGGCCCCGCGCCTATAACAGTCATATTCAACTCTACTTCAAGGCCCCGTGCCTAGAGCAGTCAACAGGACTCTACTTCAAGGCCCCGTGCCTAGAACAGTCAAAATCACTCTACGTCGAGGCCGCGTGCCTACATCAATCACTCTACTTATCTTTGAGGCCGCGTGCCCACAGAATTAATTGGACTTATAAAATTTTAGCTGTGGAATTAATCGACTTAGAAGGATTCTTACTTTCAATCGCGATTAGTCAAAATCATATACGGCAGCAATTGTATCACTAGTAACGATCTACCGAGAACTTGCAACAATATTAATTATTCACAAACAAATTTTGTAATTATTGTCAATGACTGGACTTGTATTTCCAACGTTTTGAATAAACAGAATATTCCTTCAGTGTTCAAAGAAACTGCATTATTATTCAAGCAATAATATTAAGGTGTTCTTCGCTTCCTACCCTGAAGCTAGAGGGAAGTGCTCAACGATCGACTGGCAGACCGGAGGCGGGTTCAACAAATCAGAAATATTCAGTATATGCATTATACTGTGGCGCCCAGGCAACCATCTTTTCCACCGAACCGCTGTAACATGAACTGAATAGTAATATCAAAAAATCCCTTTAGGCAGTCCTACAGGCTGAGGTAGATTTAGAAGTGCTTTTGGTTTAATTTATTGTCGCTGCGCAGCACTCTTCTTCTTTAGCCTTGGCATGACAAACCTGCAATAATAACTGCAAAAGAGAGGAAAGAGCACTTTTTCAAACATTGAAATCTCGCCTTATATGAGAGCTATCGAGAAACTAGTTATTGATTTGTAGAGTACTCATCAAGAGCTTTTCAACGATACCCCACAAGACCTGTTTTCAAATATTTCAAATTTCCATCCCCCATCCCCACTCGTACCCCCAAAACCCCCGAATCGTTGGTGTCACTGTGAACACCATAGGGAGTACTCTAATTAATTCAATCAAAGTTTCCCTCTATACTTCATAGGGGCCGAGATATAAATTTTTCAAAATTTCAACCTCCCAATTTTGCTCATTAACGAACTTGTCCGAACTATTGGGCCAAGGAATAACACAATGAAATTTGGTTCAAATATCTTCAAAATTACGGCCGCTAGCGTGTAAAGATATATATATATATATAACTTATATATAGATACATACAAAAAAAATTGAACGGGCGGTGGTTTCGTACTTAGGGAGGCCTGAAACGTAAAGATATGAAATAATTTTTCGAAAGTCATGAATGGTATCGATCCCAATAGGTAGATTTTTCTAAAAATAGTCCGTAAACAAACTTCGAAAAATTATAGCATGTGTGAATTGATTGTTGACAGCAATATGAGTATTACTGTTTACAGTAAAGCTTCGGTAAAAACTTATGTCCTATCTGGGTGACGAGTATTATGCATGAATTTCACATAAGACAGCTTTTATCACCTTTTCTATTTGAAGTTCGACTTCGCTTAGTTTTCTGAAAACATACAGCCAATAAATAATTCTTTCTGCCGTCGTTCTCTTCTACCTTCTGTTTTTACTCCCGCTTAATATCTAGTTGTTAATATTTTATCATAAACTCAGTCTCTTGACTCTTTTTTTAAACTCTCTAAAAGGAAAAGGGGAGAATCTTTCATCTGTAGGCAAAGTAAATTTCGCGAGTATTTTTACACGCCGATGAGCACGTGAGTACGCTAAATATTAAACTCTGCGCACTTTGCAGGAATAAACATTGATATTTTTATATAAAGCTTTCGCAGGGAGTATTGCAGTTCATTTACCTTATGTACATAGACGGTTATTTCCGGGCTGCCTAATTTTGTACTGCGGTGAAATTTGAAGAGAGAATAATCATGTTTACCTAAGAGGCTATTCATCCGGCCGTTGTGGGTTTGCTTGCAGTCAATACAGCTGTATCACAAAGTCGAATATTTCCCAGTAGAATCGCTGTACGGTTATAATATGCCTCAGATATCTAACAAGAGATAGGATGTTGGTACCACTGATTATACTTAACTAGTAAGTCAAGTGGATACATAAAAGAGTTTATCGAAACACTTTTTGAAGCAAGTTCATTCCAAAGATTTTTGCTAGACTTTTGATCTATCATATCTATTCCACGAATCTAATAAATCTTAATACATTTTATAATGAATCGTCTTTTATCTCTACACAGTAAACATATCAAGGTATGATAATATTACATGAGAAAAATACCTCCGACACTGGGACTTGAACCCAGGACCATTGGCTATTCGCGCCAATACTCTACCAACTGAGCTAAGCCGAAGTCCAATTCACAGCACCAGAGGGAACCTGGGTTCAAGTCCCAGTGTCGGAGGAATTTTTCTCCTATAATACTCTCATGTAATGTCCAAGAGAGACAATGATCTGTGGTTCATGAATACTTATATATATATATATATATATATCAAGGTATATAAGCTTACTCTTAAACAGTGGCTCCCGTATTTTCAAGTGTCACTGTCCCCTTCAAGCAATCCTCTTGTCTAGAAGGACCCCAGTTTTATTTCTCTCAAAATTTAGGACATCTAGGCCTAATTTATTAACCATTGATTTACACAATATGATGGTAATATTAGGTTAATGTTTGTACTTTAACGCACTCCTGAAAGCCATACACTTACATGGCATAAATCTTATTTCTAAAAAATAATAAAAGTATGTTTCATATAACTTACCTGAAGCAGTCAATGTTATGTTTCTGTATGTCTTAAAACTGACAATTAGTAAAAATTTGCTCAACACTGAATTGAGTGTTAAATCTGATTCATTATTGAGTGTTTTCCTACATTCCTTCAAGAACACGACTGCTGAAAATGTGGATTTGCCCAAGGTTGCGGATGCAAATGGAGTTTATTAGGTAAGATTAGAAATGACTGGAACCTAATTTTATCCATTGTTCAGAAATACTATAAGAAGTATTGAAACGAAAGCATGCCTGCCTTGGATAGACATCACTCCTCTATGCCCATGGTCAGATAACGGTATTTATTCTATAGTGCTGGTAACATTATCATAAAATTTATGAAAACCTACGAAACTCTGAGAATAACGGAAGCTTATTAACACTTCTTCGCGGACCCCTTTGATGTTATTCCACGGGTGCGCGGGTCACAGGCTGAGAACCGCTGCACTAACTATCTTGTCCGTTTAAGAAAAATAATTGTCCTTGACACTTCGCTTTTGGTTAGTTCTAAGGTACGTAAAACTTGACACTTTCTTGGCGCTGATTATCAATAATGGTTTTACGGGCTGTAAGCCGAGTAAAAGGATATTACAACATCCAAGCTTTCGGTCGCTGACATCTCTGTGGTCTTCCTCAGGGAGGATGATGTCAGAGATGTCAGCGACCGAAAGGTTGGATGTTGTATAACCATTTAATTGGATTATAGCCCGAAACCATTAATAATAGTTCTAAGGTAATTTGTTATTTCCTTATGTATGAAAATTTATTATTAGAGATTGGGCAATGAGAATCATCAAAAAAGGCTGGCAAAAAGGCAAAATCTTGAAAACTGTCCTTCTTATAGACATTGTATTTTTTATTTTATCTCGAATCTTTCATATAAATATGTATATTTTATAAACAACTTGATACCGTAACATTAAATAATACTTTAACTCATAATGACAACATGGCGAGAACTGCAGTAAACAAAAATAACACATTAAAAGCTGAGACAGTGACATCACTCTCATGATGTATCAGTATTCATTAATGGGTTAGCGAACTGAGGGGCCTAGCTAAAAGTGGTCCTTCTTACGTTCGAGTTATCCACAGTCCAACATTCCCATGTTTGTAGTCGAATAAAAGAAAGTGTTGGAAACTGGCGAAGAGAATTGGAGAAAACAGCAGTTTATATTTCACCGTGTTGGTTACGAAGGTGGAAAGTCAATGTTTTAAACTTGTCTGGAAAATATTGATTTTTTGACACTCCTTTTTCTATACCCTTCTTATTAACGGTTGTCTAAAAATAGTGTATGATACACATGGTATATTCTTTTGTTCCTAGTATTCCTATACTTGCCCTTTCGGGCTCGTTTTCCAAACATACCTATTCCCAATGTAAAATATATTTTTTATCACTTGCATCATAAATAACCAGTAAAGACATCTGTAACGATAAAAATAGGAATTTATAAGGTTTTATTAAGTCTTTTGCGGTTTGCAATTGTTTGCTCAAGAAACTAAATTAACTTTGGGAAGGAGGTTGCAAGGGTTGGAATTGCGGTAAGATACACGGACATCACGTAAGTATTGAATTGGTCTGAGGTTGGTTGTTCGCTGCGTCCATAATAGCAAATAGTTGGCAATTTAACTGGGTTCACACCTTGTAGAGTCTGCTATTGACAGGTTATGTAATAGGTCTGGAGGTCCGCTCCTCATTCGAGAGGGGTTCTCAGGAAATTGAACTTGGAGCGTATTCTCATTCTCTTCATCTTACTCTCTCTACCTATCTCTTTCTACTTTTCTATATGTATTTCTGTCTTTTTCTGTGTCCCCTTCTCTTCTCATTCTATGCTACACTTTTACCGTTCTCTGTCTCTCTTTCGTTTGGCCACCCTATCTTTCCGTCGCTCTTACGCATTTGCGCACAATCACACGCACAGGCTTACAGTGTCACGTTTCACAGAAAAAGTCTCTCCATCCTCTTCCTTTTCTTATTCAAACCCTAAATTCAAACTTACGCCAAGGATATGCTTTTTGCAGTTCCCGAGTACTTGAGAAAACATAGCATGGATACCGTGTGGAGAGTTTGAAAATAGTTATCTCACCTTCATTGGATGGGAGGGGGGTTTCTATTCTGCTCTCGAAATAAAAATAGCTTATTGCAAAGTGTATCTTCGAAAAAGATGGATCCAATAAATATGTAAATGAGTTTGAATAAAACTCAAGCCCCTGAGTGGCACATGATATTGGCAGCAGATCACTACAACAGTCTATACATTGTAAGGGTACTCATCAGATATCGTTCCCCTTGCGGAGAAATATAAATGTATTAAGGAGTGTGCTGAATTCTGTATTCATGTGAAATTGAATCATAACATTGGTAAAATTAGTAAAAGTTAATACTTATTGATGAATATATTTCATTAATTAGGTTGACTAGATGTACCGGCATCTAGCATGTTGTCCCCGAGTCCCGAGAAAGGTTTTTCGGGATAGTCTACTTAAATGTACCGGTTTTTATGCATATTTAGCACTTTTATATTTTTTTCCGTTAGATAGTGACACTATTTGCAATGAGTGTCAATTATCTACCACATATATTCGATAATTTGTTGCTGCCATGGATTACGTTGACATCTGATCGAAAGTAATATCCTTTCTACCAGTTTATGCTATAATGGCTTAATGCTGACTTGCGCTGCCCATTTTACTTTGCGCATCGTACTGCCTACTAGTTTTATTTATTATTATTATTATTATTATTATTATTATTATTATTATTATTATTATTATTATTATTATTATTATTATTATTATTGTTGTTGTTATTACTATTATTATTTTTTTTTAAGTTTATGCTGGAGTTTAGCTTGATTGTTTCCAATTTTCATTGAAGATTCAATGAAATTGTATACAGTGAAGCACTCAAGAAATATTTTATTTTTATAACAGAAACTAAGGAAAGAAAAATCAAACTCTCCAAAAGCAAAGTTATAAAATAGGCAAAAAAGAGTAATGACCTTACTTTGCGTAATTAATGTTCATGTTGATTCATAGTTATTCTAATTGTAGGAAATCGGAAGCTTTATTAGTAAATAACAAAAACTTGTTGAAAAAGAACACAATGAAAAATTAGAATATGGTATTATTCGGTAAGGTTTCCTGGCTTTTTCTTTTACAATTTGATCTTTATTTTAGTCTTTCCCTGAAGTAAGAACCGGATAAATACAAGAATGCTTAATCACATAATGCGATCAATGAGACTCACCTGGTTTAGATTTAGTTTGCAGTAACTGCATGAACAATACACTACTTTATGCCCAAATATTTTAGAAAGAGTAGCTTCCATTAGTTCCTTATATAAAGAAGAATATCTTTCAAAATATTTGACATCTCCAGCAAAGAAATTTAAGATATTATGTGTATCTTTTTTATAGAAAAGAAATCTCTAGCTTAGCTTTCCTCATTTAGAATTTCAATGCATACAAAGCTTACTATATTTTATCAATTAACCTACTAAATTTTCTTCAAATTAGGAAGTGATCATATAACAGCAGAAGCTTCGTTTTATTCGTTTAATTATTTATATTTACTACGTGAAACAATATAATTAAGAATGAAATTACGTAATTCATGCAATTTATTTTAAAACGATGTCAGTGTTAATAATGAATATAATGTTTAAATTATTGTTATGTTAAAGAAATGATTAAAATAAAACATCAGCAGTTGAGAAATAATCGCGGGCAAAGCCGCGGGCACCTGCTAGTATTACATAATTTATATACCGTAATACTTAAATGCGAAATTGCTTGGTGTTGTCTTACTTATTTTAAATAAGGCGGGTGTGAGATTTTTAAGCGAGTTATATTGATCACCTAATTATAGGCCTATGTCTGCCCCTCACAATAATGACAAATGGCGAGCAGGGTTATCGATGTTTAATGCAATATTTATTTTTGAAATCAAACTAGATACATATAAAACTGGCTGACTGTATTAAAAATAACGCAGAGGATTCGATGAGTTATGATTTTAAAGAGAGAGAGTCCATTTATAAACCAAGCTATTGTTTCCAATTATGACAATTGAAATGAGCTGTCTGTCAATTTCTCTGTAGGTTATATGATTGACGTACACTCGCCAAACAAGCGAGTAAAAACATTTACACTAATGATAACAATTTTCAATACCCTGTGCCACATTATACAATACAAATTGACAGGAGATGTTAACGTCAATAACCACGTAGATGACCACGATAACATGAACGAAACGACATAACATGTAGGTCTATAGTATTTTCTCGTTAAACAGGATTTTATTAGTTATTTGTATGCTCAATGCTCATACGAGTAAGTTAGAATTCAATTTTTAAAAAAATGTACTTCAAGAAAGCGTTTAATAGTTTCAAAACTTGTAACAATTTAATACGAGCCTGTTGATCATGAAAGTAGTTATAAAACCTAGTATCATCATATAAACTAGCCTTTAGTCTGTAAACTTAAAATATGCTTCCAGTTTCTTCCGTTATCTTATGGGTATCATTTATTAAAAATAGTTCTGTGCACAACATATTTTCATCAATAAATCATTTCAGATCCATTGCTTTAGGAGTAATTTAAAATGCGTCATAACTCTAAACTTTTTAAAACAATGTGTAAAAAAGTAAAAACAAAGTATATAGGCCTATATAAATATAAATACAGGCATAAATAAATATACACAAACACAAGGCTAAACGTATGTAACTTAGTTATACAGTTCCTACAGCCTATATTTGTATTATTTTATACCATAAATAATAGTATCGACCTGTGTGTAGGAATCAGTTAGGCACTGCTATTCTGTGCCTAAGTTTGGGTTCGATCCCGGCCAGGTCGACGGCACTATATGTGCGTAAATACGATAGTTTTATACCAGTAGATTTACAGGCATGTAGAAGATCTCCGACGAAATTATGGCAAACCGGCGATGTTTAGAAGCCTAAATATCAATACGAAAAAATCGTTAAATAATATAGCAAAACAAACAAATAAACAACCAAACTAATAAGTGGTGAAACTAGCACATTCTTTGACAGTGAAAAGCCTAGTTTTATATGCGTTAAAGAAGTACCTTTTTTCAGTCATATATGAAAAACGAGATCTTTAGAAATTCGCACGAATGTGGAGCTAAATTCTGAATTGCCATATCAATCCAGTGTTGAGCTGTCGTCTCCAGTTGGTAAAACACAATGCAGTTGATAATGACCCAGCCTGTCAAGTGAGAATTAAATCGACTCCAATTCTAGATCGCTGCATGAAAACGGGACTTGCTGCTATCACCCTAGCTGCTCACTAAAGCTATAATAAAAACAATTTGCGATCAATTTTGTTTATCTTTAATTTAGTAATGTTCATTATATTCAAACAACTTGGATAGAATGTAGTAAAACTTCTGTGAACCGTAGAACTCGCTTCAAAAGGAAAAGTCTAAAATCTGCTCTTCATCTTGAAAAGGAATAAAAAATAAAACTTTTTACACATCGTCCTTTTTAATTACTTCAAAAAACAATTATGCCAAATTGGAAGAAAATAGAAACCGTACGTTTGGTCGTCACTGAGTTCGACCATCATATCTAAAATTGGAGTTTATAAAATAACTTGTCTTATAGTTCATCAAACAAATGACTCGGTTGATGTAGGCGGTCAGCTGTTATTAAGTTCTCGGTTTTACGATAGATGACAGTTGACGGCTTGCAGGGAACTTAAAGCCTCTCTTGCCGACTCAACATCAAAGCAACGCAAATTAAAACACATGAAATGAACTCAGTTTGGTATAATATTAAAATTAACATGAACAGGATATTATTAATTTATTTTAAATACAGGTTATTTGTTACGTAGTTTGAATTTCTGCTTTCTGGGCTTGAAGTTATTCAGAATAACGTCACACAATATATATCTAGCAAAGGAAATAAATCATTTTCAATTTTCTTTAAACTGTCATCTTAACATCATTACAGTATTTCATATAGACCTATCTTCGCTACAAACATTTTGACCTAAAAACCACAATTAATTCCACGTTGTGTGTATGGATGCACAAACATATGTCCTTATATACAAGATGATTTATTTGACTCAATGAACGATTTCCATGAAATAAGAATTCTACAAGTCTTTTTCCCCTAAATGTTAATAATTAAAGTTAATGTACCCGAAGTTTAAAAGCTAACTTCTTAGTTTCACTTTGATTATCATATCTTTTCATTAGAGTTAATTGTATCAGTATGCATTTTTATGTAAACTACTTTTCTTAATTAGTTAATCCTCTACTCTTCCTTTAGTTCGCAAAGGCGCATATTATGACGAATGAAGAATTACGCAAAACTTAGGCTGAATGACAACTTTATTTTAATGTATGTACCTTTGCTTTCAACTAGCCTTACGATGGCATCTTGTAATTATGAATATTCAAAGTGTACTGAGGAAAACGTTAAATGAAATTCTGAATTTCCTGACTTCATAACTACGCAGAGGCAAATGAAACAATGCATGAAATGAGAGAAGAAATACCTTGACCTGAAGAGTAGTGACTGATTAATGAAAAAATTACCAAGAAAAACATGTTGCTAATAGCATTATGGTAATAGGCAAGCGATTCTTCAGGCATATTGAATTAATTAGGTCAGAAAATATAATTACGGTATATTTATTCCTAGTAGATATATAGGTGCGAAAGGTCCAAGGTGTTAAGTGCTCAAATTCTTCTTAATACGCCTACTTAATAAACGTCTATTAGTAGAAATTAAGGATTTCAAACATTTTCCATCATAGTGAGTGCTATTTATTTACTTTCAAACTATGCCAAGTCTGAAAACTGGTACAATTCAATTGGCATTGAAGTTGATTGAGTGGAAGATACGGCCTTACGGCCTTAACTCTGCCAGGTAAAATAAAGAAAATATTATTATTATTATTATTGTATTTAATTTGTTGCCTCAGAAGTGTCTTGTTAGGGTTTTTGATCAAAGGTATTTAATCAAAGATGTCTTTTAGTTAAATAGCCTAATTCTGTACTCGTCTTTGGAGAGAAATGAAGGATTCGTCGCCAGTCGGCCATGAACTGCTTTGCTTTTCCATTCCTTGATATAGGGTCAATGGGGATGATTTCGATGACCACGCACTATGTTTATTCACATAAAAACAGTTGATGTTCCCGCTCCCACGGTAGCTCACAGGCGAAATAGGGACACGGGGAAATCTCTCCGGTTTGAAGGATGCTACACTAAGTCAAGTTTAAATACATTTATTGAGCCCCTTGAAAGATACAAAGAGCACAATGGACAAAATGATAAATAGACCCTTTAAAATACAAGATGGAATTTTGTATCTTGCTTTACAAATAAATTCCTCTTCCTAGCGGTGCCGAAGAAGATGAAATGTTGATGAAGTCAAGGGGAGACGACTTAGTAAGCTCCTTCTGGAAAATAAGGCATGCTTGCCTTATAAGACTGATGAATAGCTCGGAGGACCAGAGCAGAGCAATTTTTATAGTCGCGCTTGCTCGGACGACTGAGAAAGAATTTCACTATTCTTGAAGTGAATGCGCACTATCAGCAAATTATTTTAAGGTCGACTTGCTGCTTCGACCGAAAAGAAGAACCTTTAGATGTTGCTTCGACACTGCAACTAAAATTAAGCACTCTGAAATATTCACTTCACAGCAGTACTTACAGTCAATCCTTTTACTTAATGAGTTACGCATTCAAGTCCATACGGTTTGATCAGGGAAGTAAAAAACTTGGCTTCACACATTTGTAATTAAATCACAAATAAATTACTTTGATGAATGTACTAAATTGCGTCTCTGCAATAACTAGGGCTGGGAAACTTCAAATTCCCAGCTCGACAATAAAAACTAGATTCAGAATTCTGAACTGAAAACTAGCCTGGCGAAAGCTTCGAACGAGAGAATAAGAATGAATAGCAAGAATGACAGACGTCACGACATGTGACGTAAAGCAAGAATCCCATTGGCCAAGAAAAACAATAAATAATTAATCTTGGAAATAAATCAATTAAGTTACATTAAAATACTAAAACATAAATAAGAGAATTAATAGCATTACTTCAAAACTGAATTGTTTCTTTAAAAACACAAAATTATGAATAAAATATACTAAAAAATAATCAGACTGAAACTTTGGGTTGGAGATTATAACATGACTATCCAAAAAATGAAAGATGCGACAGTCAAATGTTATTTCTTATGAGAATTGATGGGAGAAAGAACAAACAGATAAGTAAACATATTTAAAATTATATTGAAGACACAACAAGAAAAATAAAACAAACGAAGACACAAGCCTGTTGCCATAGCAACACGGCGAATGACCTCGCGAAACCAGCTAATGCCTCAAATCCGGCCAGACACGAATGCTGGACGGAACATATTGCCCGCGATAATTTCGCTCGTGAAATTATCTAACAGAATGTGACGTCAAGCAAATTCGTGAATGCAAGGATTCGAGGCCAAAACAACTATCAAGTCGCAATAAAGTCAAAATCGGTGGAGTGGGATGCGTCCGGCATCAGCACTCTGAATGAAAGCAGGTGTCACTGTCCCTCTTCACTGACAGGCAGAGGAGCCAACTTGATGAGGGGCCTCTTATAAGTGCCTGAGACAGTGCGCACAGTGACAACTCTGACAAGGCCGTCTGGGCCTGGGTGTACTTGGTGCACCAGACCAAGCACCCACCTATGAGGAGGTACATTGTCCTCGAGAACCAATACAGGGGTACCCAAAGGAACGTCTGGCAGTACCTTATGCCACCTTGCACGACGCTGTAGCGTGTGGAGATAATCCACGGACCACTTCTTCCAAATACAAGTGACCATCTGCTGAAGATGGTTCCAACGGGAACGCAGGCTGTACCCACCAGAGAGGTCAGGACTGGGCACCGACACAATGGGCTTGCCAATAAGAAAGTGGCCGGGAGACAAATATCCAAAGTCATCCACGTCCTCAGATAACGACATCAAAGGACGTGAATTCAAGAATGACTCAATTTGTGTGAGAACAGTAGACATCTCCTCGTAAGTGTACTTACAGGACGAGGACATCCTCTTCAAGTGGAACTTCAAAGAGCGTACTGCCGCCTCATGAAGTCCTCCCATGTGTGGAGAGTGAGGAGGCAAGAAACGCCAATGAATGTTCAAATGCGCAGTGGCGTCTTGCACTGCGGAGTGATGTTCTGATGACATCAAAAGCCTAGAGAGGTTCTGCAGGTCGGCGTGAGCTCCGACAAAGTTTCTACCATTATCACAAGTGATTGAACTTGGAATTCCACGACGACTTGTGAACCTTGACAATGCCGCCAGGAAGGCACGTGAGGTGAGCGAAGTCACTAGCTCAACGTGTACGGCCTTCGTGGACATGCAGACAAAAATAGCAACGTAGGCTTTAGTAGTCACTTTGGACCGCGGGCCACCAAACTTGAGAGAGAATGGACCGGCGTAGTCCACACTAGAGTTTGTGAAAGGAGGGAGAGGATTTACTCTCTCAGGAGGCAGATCAGCCATCTTTTGCTGATAAGCCTGAGCCTCAAAGCGGAAGCAAACACTACAGCGCCTCCGTACACTGCGAACCAGCTTGCGAATGCAAGGGATCCAATACGACTCTCGCAAGTGTGAGATGACTAGCTGAGGTCCTGCATGACCTAGATGCAAGTGCACATGGAGAACTAACTGCCTGGTGAAAGCATGCTCTGCAGGAAGTAATATCTGATGCTTGTTGTCAAAAGGTAGGTTGGACCGACTTAGACGTCCACCTACACGCAGGATGTTATCCTGAATAAAGGGGCATAGTTGCCGGATCTTACTAGAAGAAGGCAAATCTTGCGAGGAAGACAATGCTTGAATTTCCTTTCTGAAAGCATTCCTTTGAATGATTCTAATGCAAGAATGCAAAGCTTCAGTAAGCTCTGACGGCAACAAAGGGCCATTGATAGGTGACTTGAGTTTCAAGTAATTATTAATGAAACGTCGCACATAAGCCATGACCCTGATTGTTTTCAAGTGTGAAAACTTAGTCAGCCATGGGCTTAAGCTAGAGGTTTCGATGGTGACTAGCGCTGCTATCTTCACCTCTGGGAGAGACGAAGACTCGAGCTCAGTGGGCAAACTGGGCCACTGAGTGGAGTCGGCAGTAAGCCAAGAAGGGCCTGACCACCACAGAGAGTTGTTAAGTAGATCAGAAGGGGTGGCTCCCCTAGAGATGAGATCAGCGGGATTGTCCTTAGATGACACATGCGACCAAGATTCAATGGCGGTGAATTCTTGGACGTCCGCGACTCTGTTAGCCACGAAAGTCTTAAGTTTAGAAGGTGAATGGTTTAAGTCTGCAGTTAGGAAGGCTGAGTAATTGGAAGACATAGCCTCCGAGCATTCAGGCTCATTGGGGCTTGCGTCAAGATAACGCTTAGCCGTGGATCGGCGTCGATGACCATTGGAAGTATGGCAACGCTGTGAAGGGAAAGGCGCAGAGGGCAGTTTCCCGGCGAAGTACCAACCAAGGTGCGAGTTCTGAATCGTAGGTAACTCACCGGTGGAAATTTGCCCTGGACACACCACTTGGGCGCAAATCTCCACTCCAAGAAGTAGATCGACACACTTAGGACGACTAAAAAATGGGTCAGCCAAGGGAAGATTCGGAGGAATGTTCCAATCTTTGGTCTCAATGAAAGAGTTCGGGAACCTTTTCTCCGAAATCTCCGGAACGACAATGGCCTGTGCATTGTAGCGCCATGAAGTCACTCGCGACTGAATCGCGATGCTGGTTAGCTTATGTGTGCTAACATTAGTGGACAAAATTCCCGCTAGCGTAGTCCGCTGCGCATGAGGAGCTAGTCCAAGACGCCTAAACAGCCTGTTGCTAATAAGATTGCAGTCTGAACCGCTATCCAGGAGGGCTGTGGCCTCAACAGGCGAGCCGTCTGAGTCCAGGATGCGGACAGTAGCAGTAGGAAGCAAGCAGCGCTGCTGGGTCTGACTAGAAGCCATAACACCTGCAGTGTTGGCAGCCTGGTGACTATCGCTAGTCGGGTCGTGGAGGAATGTGCTATGTCTCCCAGCACATCTCCTGCACTGAAAAGTCCTACAATTGTTGGCATGCCCTTGACTAAACAGGCATACGCGACACAGTTTGCGGTCTCTAACAAACTGGTCTCTTTGAGCGAAAGTCATGCTCCTGAAGTCGCTGCATGAAAACAGGTCATGCACAGCAGTACGACAACAGAGACATTTAGGCCTCGAAGAAGAAGACTTTGACTTGGAAGGAGCCGGAGAGCTCGGAACTGACTTAGCAGCCTGACCTTTCGTGGCAGCATCAGTCATCTGCAGTATGCGAACTCGGCTTTCCAAGAAGACAAATAACTCCTTGAGAGTAGGGAGCTTCCCTATTTTGACAGATGACTCCCATTCTCTGATGAGGTTCATCGGAAGCTTGTCGATGATAATTCTGGTAATAATCAGATCTGACAACTCCACTTCTGTATTAAGGGAATTAAGTGCATGTACCGTGCTTATAAAATGATCCAGGTATTTCTGCAGGGATTCTGCAGAATACCTCTCAATCTGAGGGGGAGAGAAGAGATTGTCCAGATGGGTGTTGGCGATTAGCCGGTCGTTATCAAACCTATCAATCAAAGTCTGCCACGCCACCTGGAAAGTCGCAGCAGAGACAGGAATATTCTGAATGACCGTACTAACCTCTGATGACAGGCAAGACTTCAAGTACTGATACTTGTCCATGTCCGAAATGTGCCTGTGTTGAATTACCAACGACGAGAAAGTGTCACGAAACTCGATCCACTCAGAGGGGTTCCCATTGAACTGAGGAAGACGGATTTCGGGGAGTTTCGGTAACAACGGCGTGACAGGGTCGAGCGAGGAGCGCTGACTGGCAGTCTGCGCCTGCTCGGGTTCATATAGCTGTTTCTTTTCAGCTATCATGGAGTCAAAGAAACTGATGACTTTATAATAATCAGATTCCACTGCGTGAAAGTCGAATTCATGATCCTGGTAGGCCTCGTCAATGGCCACCTGAGCATAATCTGACTTATAGGCCTTGAAGATCTCTACAAATTCAGAGCGGCGAATGCGCGCCTCATGAAGCGTAGTGAGATCTTCGATTTCGTACTCTCGCATAATCTGCATTTGACGCAGAAATTGCGATTGCAAGTACTCGAAGCGTCTTATTTTAGCCTTTTGGGCAGCTTCGGCCTGGGCGTGGGCTTCGGCTCTCTTAGCCTCAGCTTCCTCACGGGCCAGGGCGAGCTGGGCCTGGGCTTGCCTTTCTGCAAGGGCCTGCTGGGCCAGGGCCTCCGCTCTCTTAGTTTCGGCTTCCTCACGGGCCAGGGCGAGCTGGGCCTGAGCCTGCCTTTCTGCAAGGGCCTGCTGGGCCAGGGCCTCCGCTCTCTTAGCTTCGGCTTCCTCACGGGCCAGGGCGAGCTGGGCCTGAGCCTGCCTTTCTGCAAGGGCCTGCTGGGCCAGGACCTCCTTGTCAGATAAGGCCTGAAGAAATTTACACAACTGAGAGTTGCCTCTGGAAATGACGGCGTCGACTTCTGCCCTATAGGCTTCTTCAGCATCAGAATAATCCACACCGTCGATTTCAGTCTGCACATGGTCGAACTTAGCTGCAAGTTCGTCTAACTTAGACTCATACTTTTTGAGTTCAGGATATGTGACATCCTCAATGGCTAAATTACTAATGACATTAACCTGCCGCGTAATCTGGGCCTTAATGGGAACTCGCTTGGCTTTAAGAGCCGTCAAACCGTCTGGACTCGACATAGCGACTTGCTTATACAAATGTCTGAATTAAATAGGTTGCCCGCCTAGAGCCGGTGCAACAATGACAAATTAAGGTTTGTTTATAAGAATGGAGTGAGTTGCCCGCATAGGAGCATACGAGTAGACAAAGAAATAGTGTGTAGCTGTACAGGTGTAAGTACACAAATGTAAATGTTTACACTTTACAAGAAAGTACCAAAAACTTAATTGAAATCTGTCAGAGACCTCCCTCAAACGCAATGCGGAGGAGAACCACAGATACTTATAGCAACTGACTTTAAACTACTTATTACTGATGGCTACTGATGGTAGCGTCTCACACCGGCGGCAAACTATACCGGGAGAACAAGATTGATATATAAGAATGACTAGAATTGTGGCTAATCACTGAGGTCTCTGTAATAAGTGACCAAGACAAATTCAAACTGTTAATTGAATAGTTACTCTACGTTAATTATAGGTCACTAACTATCAATGCATCTTCAACCATAGGCCTCTGGGTCATATCCGGCCCGGAGGACCACAAAGAGATGTTCCCGCTCCCACGGTAGCTCACAGGCGAAATAGGGACACGGGGAAATCTCTCCGGTTTGAAGGATGCTACACTAAGTCAAGTTTAAATACATTTATTGAGCCCCTTGAAAGATACAAAGAGCACAATGGACAAAATGATAAATAGACCCTTTAAAATACAAGATGGAATTTTGTATCTTGCTTTACAAATAAATTCCTCTTCCTAGCGGTGCCGAAGAAGATGAAATGTTGATGAAGTCAAGGGGAGACGACTTAGTAAGCTCCTTCTGGAAAATAAGGCATGCTTGCCTTATAAGACTGATGAATAGCTCGGAGGACCAGAGCAGAGCAATTTTTATAGTCGCGCTTGCTCGGACGACTGAGAAAGAATTTCACTATTCTTGAAGTGAATGCGCACTATCAGCAAATTATTTTAAGGTCGACTTGCTGCTTCGACCGAAAAGAAGAACCTTTAGATGTTGCTTCGACACTGCAACTAAAATTAAGCACTCTGAAATATTCACTTCACAGCAGTACTTACAGTCAATCCTTTTACTTAATGAGTTACGCATTCAAGTCCATACGGTTTGATCAGGGAAGTAAAAAACTTGGCTTCACACATTTGTAATTAAATCACAAATAAATTACTTTGATGAATGTACTAAATTGCGTCTCTGCAATAACTAGGGCTGGGAAACTTCAAATTCCCAGCTCGACAATAAAAACTAGATTCAGAATTCTGAACTGAAAACTAGCCTGGCGAAAGCTTCGAACGAGAGAATAAGAATGAATAGCAAGAATGACAGACGTCACGACATGTGACGTAAAGCAAGAATCCCATTGGCCAAGAAAAACAATAAATAATTAATCTTGGAAATAAATCAATTAAGTTACATTAAAATACTAAAACATAAATAAGAGAATTAATAGCATTACTTCAAAACTGAATTGTTTCTTTAAAAACACAAAATTATGAATAAAATATACTAAAAAATAATCAGACTGAAACTTTGGGTTGGAGATTATAACATGACTATCCAAAAAATGAAAGATGCGACAGTCAAATGTTATTTCTTATGAGAATTGATGGGAGAAAGAACAAACAGATAAGTAAACATATTTAAAATTATATTGAAGACACAACAAGAAAAATAAAACAAACGAAGACACAAGCCTGTTGCCATAGCAACACGGCGAATGACCTCGCGAAACCAGCTAATGCCTCAAATCCGGCCAGACACGAATGCTGGACGGAACAGTTGAAAATACGTTATTTTTAGCTTGTTATGTTCTTCATAAAGCATTGAAACCATATGGTATTTTACTTTTCGAGGAAGGTGTCCGAAACACTGGGAAAACGAGAGTAAAGATGTCGCTCTTCTAAACTATAAAAAAATTACAATCTGTGAACATAAAATATCTGCTGGAAGGCAAGAATTACGACTAACAGTGAGTTGCGCATTGGTCACATAATCCAGAAACAAGGATGTGAACTTGAGAGTGATCAACACTAATGTCACTGTTCTTAACCAACTGCCACCAACCTATCTCTACATGTCACAACACTAATAATGCCTAAAGTAACTCCCACTTCCTAGAATCGCGGGTGAACAGCGTCCCATTTGCCTCTAGCGTGAAAAACGTGTGCTTTGAATCTCGGCACAAAAAATGCAGTGGCAGCGCTGATAACGGGAAACCAATGAGATGCCGAATCAATGTCAGCCAATGAAAGTCATTTACCGAAAGCATAGCGCTTCGACGCATCTTGTATGTAGTGCGGAGTGAAATGTGTAATGAATGAAACTAGACCCCTTATTATTTTATGGCTTGAGGTCCAAGCATCACTTCTCTTCTCAAGGAAGCCGCATTCCATTCATGTAAAAGAATGGCTTCCCTATCGCAATAGACATAATATTTCGGACATAACATTCAGCAGGCACTTGTCAAGAAATATTAACTCATAAGAGTATATCTAGAATATATGAAGTCAGTGGCGGATCGTGGGTGTAGAAACAGGGTGTTGCACTATTGTGCAAGAATTAAATATATACAAATACATGCTGATAATATACAAATACTCGCTTCGCTCGTTCGGGGGTCTGCCTCTGTGGTTTTCATAAAAATTGTTTAGCCATACTTAACGTTTTTAAAAAGTGTAGAACGACTTTAAGATTTTTCTGGGGTAAAAATTTAAATTTTTTAATGTTTTGTAATTTTCTCGTCGGTTACACGCTAAAAGCTACAAGTCTGTCAAATTTCAGGTTTCTAGCTCATCTGGAAGTGAATCAACATTAGTGAACATTTTCAAAATTTGGGGGGTAAAAAGTTAAGATTTCGAACTTTCTGGAATTTTCCCGTCGATTATAGGATAAATGCTTATAAGGCTACCAAATGTCAAGTTTTTAGCTCATGGAAAAGTGGGTAACATTAATGTCAGTGAATGGGTGATTTAAACTGTGCTAGATGTGAATGGCGTTACTCTAAACAGTCAGTTTTTCCACACTTGTAGGGCAGCTAGAATCACCAAAATTTGGCATAATTATGAAAGTTGGATGTACCAATATTTCTGCCACATTTTATGACTCTAGCTGTTCAATAAGTTGTATAGAAAATGTACACAATTTAGTTAAAATAAAAATATCAAACTCTATCTAAGGCATAACCGATGGAGATACTTCAAAAAGACATAGGAGCAACTTGTAGAGCTCCCAAAACCCATTACTGGAAGTGCAATCGGTTTTATGATAAGACTTACCGTTTACCTACTAGGCCTATAAGTTTCCCAAAAAAAAAAAAGGTCTGCAGCGGCATTAAAGCTTCACCCGCCATTTTGAAGGTTTTTGAGGGGCATAAAATAAAATAAAATAAGTGTTTGGAATTTTACCAATGTTTTAAGGCTAAAAGCTGTAAGTGTGCTAAATTTCAAGTTCCTATCTCATCTGGAAGCGAGTAAACATTGTCAGTAAGTCAACCATGTGACTTTAACTATAGTGTGCTTGGGATACTATAGTGTGCTTGGTCTCGTGGTTAGCGTCGCTGGCCATGGATCCACAGGTTGGGTTCGATCCCCAGTACCTACTCGAACTTTTCTGAGGTAAGGAGGTCTCTAACGGGGTGTACCAGCCTCGTGATACAAATTGAGGAGCGACTTGATTGAGAAGTAGTGGGACTTCATATCTCGCGCTCTTGGTAAAAAGGAAATCTCATGCAGCCGACGCGTAGAGAAGCCCGTGTGCTTCAGAGCGCTCTAGCGGTGAAGACAAGAATCACGCTTTTTTGTTGCACCTTCCCCTGCAACGCCCAAGCCCTGAAAGTACGGGAGATTTACCAGGCAGTCAAGCCTCTCGCACACGGGTAGCACACGCTGCTCGCCCACAGAATGAGGCAGGAAGGTGTTGCAAACCCAATGCAACGGCCAACCCGAATTTACACGTTTAAATGATTTAAAATTGCAAAATATCTTGTGAAGCATGTTTTTGGTCAATAAGAACCTATCACAAAGACGATTTCGAAGTAGTTTAATAGTATAAAGTAATAAAAAATCTAAATATTCTTTACATTAAAAACTGGTCGTTGTGCAACACTGCAACATGATCAGAGGCCGCCACTGTATGAAGTCAATTTTGTAAAATGTTTCTGAACGTCAGGTGTAATTTTACTATAAAATAGTCATTTACAACTGAGAAGGTAATGTGTATGCTCGTTTAGTCTTAAGTTACTACATTTGCGTTCAACGGTTTTATTAGCAGTAAAATATATTAAGTGAAAATGTTTTCTGAGCGAACAATTTTACACAATTCTTAAGTGCAAAGCCCGTTGAGTTAACTTCCTCCTACTTTTATTCGTGTTATAAAAACTCCATTAAGTGAAGCGTGAGTTTCCCATATAACCTATATCTAAGAGTTGGATAAACTTTTAAAACCTTAATGAGCCTTTAAAAAATTCATACATTTTTACAAGAGTCATATGAAGTTTGGCAAACATAAGAACATAACCAAAATAGAAATAGGCCAGCATTTATCTTGAAATTTTAAAGCTTTACCAAATCATATAGGATCGATCTGAATCTTCACGAACGATGGTTCTTCCTCATACGAGGCTGTTATACAAAACTATGGTGAATTCTGGCACAAAAGTAAGTAGCTGGTATTGATGGGAACATAATGGCGTAAGTTCCGAAAAATATAGGGTACTCCTAGGTGGAGATGAAATGAAGTGCTAGCTTATATTATGTTCTTGTGGGATTTGTTTAAACATCTTTTGTTGATACGAGGGTAGATCAAAAAGAATGTGAAATGTAGTGAGATTTTTATGGGCTAAAGGGCATAACCAGAGTGAAATTCACAGGGACATGCGTGGCGTGTATGGGGACGATTGTATGGACCGTAGCAATGTCTCCAGGTGGTGTGCATTCTTCGAAGATGGCTGTGATAGCCTTTCATTTGTTTGGTCCCATGAATAAATTCCAGGCCGGTAAACACTTTGCGCAAGATGCAGAAGTGAAAACAGTAGTCCGCAGATGGCTATACTCCAACCGAACGGACTTTTATGAACAGGGTATTTTGAAACTAGTATCACGATGGAAGAAATGTGTTGAGAAACTTGACGACTATATAGAAAAATAGACAAAGTATGTTCCTTCATTTGTGCATTTGTTTGTAATAGTACCTATTATACCTTTTGTAAAAAAATATTGTGCGTTACCCTCATACAGTATATTACGAAATGAAGTGGAACTGCAGAGATATACCCTTTCTCATGTTGAAGGATTTTACTTAACATTAATTTGCTTTTATTAAAATGTGGCAGAATATTTCATTTTTAGTGAATGAATACAATCCCAGAATGAAGTTAATGTAGTAAGTGTTTAAAAAATTATTTGAATAATGTGGATGGAATTCGAAGTGGTGGAAGTTTAAAGTCCAAGACTAATTTGAAAGTTTTTAAAAGGGCTTCAATAGACCTACTGTTAGAGTGACATTTGTATAGCGATATTTCTCCTAACTGGCGACATCCATTTTCTTACCATTGCAATATTTAACCATAATAACAAAAAAGTGTGTTGTTCAATCCAGTTCAGTCACCAAATGCCTATTCTTGGGGTAAAACATAATCTGAGAACGTTAGAAATCAGGGTGCTTAGGAAAATATTTGTATCTAAGAGAAATTGGGACTGGAAAAAACTGGATAATATAATCTTCATAACCTTTACTCTTCACCAAAAATATTGTTGGGCCTAAGGGTAATTAGATAACGGAGGATGAAATGGGCTGGATAGGATGCCTGCATGGAGAAAGAAAGACATATCCCAAAAATATATACTGGGAGAACCGAAAGGAAAAGACCACCACTTGGAAGACCTAGGCGTTGGTGGGAGGACAATATTACAATAGATAAGGGAAATATGATTTGCGACGGACGGTTGTATGGAGTTAGCAAATAATGGGGTTGAATGGTGGGCTCATGTAAGCGCGGCAATTGAATCTTCGGGTCCCATAAAATAAACACCATTCCTTTAGCTTGCTTAGGAATTGTCTATTGCCGTTGAGTAAGTAAATATAGGCTTATTCATGGAATCTTCACATAGAAGCAGTTTTCTTATAATTAAAATAAAGAGATCCCTATACAGAATGTGAAGGCCCGCACGGTTCCAGAAGGTTAGGGCTCCAAGGTTTTTAAGACACTCGATACATTAAGATGGTAAGATTGTCAATCTTAAGCGACCACAGGGTCATAGTGCCATCAGTAGGAATAGGTCAATTGAAAAATCTTAGCGACCTCGTTGGGAATAGAACCCAACAACTGCGCCATGACGTACTCTTTTATTACGCCTATAATTACACTTTCTGTATATAATACTTAAAAAAAAAAACTTGAAGATTTCTAACGCGGTCGAGTCCCCAGGTAAAATACCATTACAAAAATTACATTAAGCCTATCCTATATATCATACAATTAATTGTATTTCATATTGTATGTAGCTTTGTAAACTTCAAAACTAGAAGTGAATACATTCATATTTGTCCTAAGCTCATAATCCAATGTTATTCATGAGAAAAAAAAAGTGTCATCCTTCATTGAAAACTCTTAAATCAGTAAAGGACGGTCGTTAATATTTCATTGAGCATAACTTATTTGCACCTGCCAAAGCATTTATTCAAACTCATCCTCAAGCGCCATTTAAATATTCTAGGTAGAATTTTTTAATATATCTGTCACCTAGATAAAAAAAAAAGAGGAAGGCAATGCTGCGCTTTAGTAAATGGATTATATAGCTATTTCCAAAGCGGCTCATACCCTATAAACATAAAACGACAATACGAGGTTCGCAGAATAAAAATGCCCACTTTCTTTACCTAGCATTAGCATGTATCTGGGCGCCTGGCGCCAACAGACCGCCATGTCGGGCGCCAACATCCGACCACCACCGTCCGGGGATGACGTGATAGGGATGAGTGAACTTGGTCACCACCAGCACCACTTTGTCTCGTGACAAACCACGTGTGACTTGACTTTACATCAAACTATCCATTTCGGAGTGCACCAAGCATGCAAATAACACTACATCGTACTTCCCAATCTTTGGGAAAACCCAAAGTTACCACCCACTTGTTCTAGAGGAGAGAGAAACAAATGACTAAATGAGATAGGTATATGGATAGTAATCTTGCTAGAAATTCCTATCCATGTTTCAATGAAAATAGCTTCTGAAATTTCCTGAAATTATGACTTAGAAAATTTCTTATTATGTCGTGTATAAATTGTAATGGATTAACCAACATAATAAGATCACCTGGATAAAGAAAAAGGACCTGAAGATGGCTGAATTGCCGAAATATATTGTCCACAATATACTAAAATGTTCTTATAAAATTGACAGCTATAATTTTTAATTATGTTTTATAATATTGACAAATACAAATTTTAGATTTGACAAAGCTATGAGCTGATATTTTAACAAAAACATTTTATACGAGGGAATAGGTAGAATTATTTTATACACGACATACAAATCCCTCGTAGGAGATAAACAACATGAAATTTATCAACACAAATGTCTTATTAGTTATTATAAGTAAGTTTTATCCTGTTCGAAACAAAGAGGCGTGGCTGTCATAGTCCGCACTTATGGCAAGACTTATAATTAGACTATGTTATGCGAAATATAAAGCACATATAATACTTATTACATTTAGTATATTATATTATACTAATGGCTAAAGCTTTCATTGTGTGCAGGAAGTTGTGTATCACATCAGATTTTGTTCAAAACAAACACAGACAAAACACACATGTACTTTCGTAAACTCATACATAAAGACACCGAGCCATATATTCTGGAATGGAAATTTTAACAGACTAACGCATTTCTAAGAATGGTTTATTTTTTTCCATAAGGGCTGTTATATTACAGTTGACAGTTTTTAATTTTAAACTTCAATGTTATGTGGATGAAATACATTACCGTACACAGAGCAACTGATACGATTAAACAAACTCACAGCCAGGGAGCCTGTAGTCATTCGCATTTACGATATTGCAAAGCTTCTGGGAGTAGATTCGCACCGATTTACATGAGCATAGAGTGATCGAACATGCTTTTCCAGTAATTAGCTCTGATTACTGTGGCTGTATCGGAAAGCCGGCGGCCAGTATTTGAAATACAATTTATTATTAAATACTGGTCGTTGTGAACTACATGTAAGCTGTCAACTTAGAATTCCCAATAGAGTACAGACCAGTCACAATATTTAGAAACAACGGTTAAAATTTATAGTTATATTTACCATGGAACTAACAAACCAAAAAATAACAGTAACAATTTGTGTATGTGCTTCTGACACTACAAAATTATCAAGCATTCCATTTAACTTAGTTAAGTAATAATTAGATAGTGAGGTCAATTCCGAGTTCCACACACGTTACAACAAACACAACGTAATCATGTCCCGTTATGAACTAAATTCTTCTTATTACTATTTCCGTTATTTAACCTCTCCCGTTGTAGTGACTTATGCGGCCCTTGCCGTTGGTATAATTAAAAAAATAATAAGATGACGGAAGAAATTGGAAGCATATTTTAGGTTTACAGAATAAAGGCTCGTTTATATGATGATATTAGGTTTTATAAATAAATAAATAAATCTTTATTTAATCTGGCAGAGTTAAGGCCTTGAGGCCTTCTCTTACACTCAGTCAGAGACAGAAAAAGAGGAACAAACAAATATACACTAACATAGTTCTATAAGAGGTAGTAAGAATACATTAATTATATACATATGCAGTAGATAACTGAGTCTATGTTACATGAAATAAAACTATTTTAGCAAAGTGTGTTACACTATAAAAAGAAGTAACGTAACTTAGATCTACAATATACAAGAAACATTAAAAACGCAAATGCTTTATACCTAAAAAAAATTAGCGTTTTTGGAGAGATATTCGTTTAGCCTAGTTTTGTATGTTGACAGCGTACAACAGACCCTGATGCTGGAGGGAAGAAGATTCCAGGAACGTGCAGAAGTTACAGTAAAAGACCGGGAATATATGGTTGTTCTATGGATAGGTATTGAAAGCAGAGAGTCATGTTATGATCTAGTATTTAGTAAGTGATTTGAAGATAAATAATGAATACGATTAGCCAGGTAATGGGGAGTTTCATGAAAGTGATTTCGCGAAATTAATTGCATCCATTTCCTTCCAAATACATTCCAATACAGCCGCACTTCTTACCAAATTTCGTGCGGAAATATGGATTACATTACGTTATTTTCATTCAGATAGTCAACTTGCTATCTGTCAGCTACACAAACTCGACCAAACTTTGTGGTTCAGATTTACTTCGCCTCTCTCTCTTTCTCTGGTATCTGTGACTCAGGGGTCAGGCAGTGGTATTCAAGTTATGCTTATCACCACACAGTTTCTGAGTGGTTTTGTATTTACCAAGTTCCTCTCACTCCAGGGCATACTAGTTTGTATAAGCCTTGAGTGTCAGAATCGCAGTATTTGTGAGCAAGCCTAACTTTATTTAGATATTCAGACCGACGTGTCACAAAAGTAGGCTACTGGTTTTTGTAATTTAGCAATGGTTTAATTAATTAATATCATACGTTTCTTCGAGCATGCACAGACCTCAGGTACCATACCAGGAGAAAATACGGTATTCAAGCCTGAAAATCTAAGAACTTTCACTAGATAGACCTTACTGATTATAAACTGATTTGAGTATAGGTACTGTAAATATTCCAGTGTACTTTAAAATTACGCTAGCAATACCAAACCATTTTTGGTTACTACTTTAACACAAACAATTAGTTAATTATTCAAATTGTTACTATTCTTATGGTCTTGTAATTACAGTAAAGCCTTTTGTGGCAATTTAACAAATATCACTTGGAAAATAACATATATAGGCCTGTTATGTATGTTAACCATAAATAAAAAAAATCACATGAAAGTTAGTAATAGAAGAGATTACCAACTAGAAATGCAATGGTAGACTTCAATTCCACTCACTCTCCCCTCACCGATGCCAGACCTCTTCCTAGTTGGACGCTCCCTACCACTGACGATAAAATCACTGAAACGTTTTACATCATTCGACAATAGAATAAAAATGTATTATAAATAATAATGAAAGATAACTTGTTCATGTCCATATTATGTGCAAGTATAGGCCTATACCGAATTTGTACATTTTAGCTCACTGAAAACATTTACAGCTGTAGACTACCCTTGCTCTAGGTATAAGCTAACGTGTCCTCTTGCAGATTTCCATTGCCGAAGGAAGTAGGAAATCATGACGATTAATATCTTTTTCCCATTAAAATAATTTTTTTATCTGCAGTACTACGGACTCCAGCAAATAATTCTCGGAAAAACAAACCCTTCTTTTTTTTCTGAAGAGTAACGGCTGATTGATATATAGACACAATTTCCTATGCGTCATTCCGCTACTTTTCAGAACGGGGGGGGGGAGAAAGGAAATGTACATATAAAAAAGAAAGTATTGCAGCTTGCTTTCTAGAATTGAGGTACAGAAACAAAAGCAGGGGTCTAAATCCTGAAGAATGTTTCAACTTAGTTGGGGAGACAGTTTGAGTGCCCTGCGGTTTACTTAGCTGACAGATAAATATACGAGTGGCGATCTGGGCCCGTGGAGCATTATGACCTACACAGACTTTGCCACCCTTTCCTGTACCAAGATTAAGATGAAACTTAATTTGACATCGAGCCAAGACTGGTTCTTTCCTTGTAGTCGATTGTCTCAACCACTGTTAAGTATCAACCCTAGCAAGATCGAGGAACTACTTAGTTCACCAGCTATAAAGAGGATAAACGTAATTATTTTCATTAGAGTTTAATACATAGAAATAAAGGGCTGCTTAGATTAGAAAGTTAAATCGCTAGAAGTTGTCATTTAGCAAATTATTTACAGTTTGTTTTCTATTTATGAACATTGATGATCCCAATGAGCCAACTGCTCCCATTAAGGGACTGTATTACGAAAAGTGAAAATGAGAGGCATTGAAATTAGCCTGTAATAGAGTCGTTACAATAGTTTACAAGAATTGAATTACAACCGTATTACTTAGTGTTCTGAGGTATTTATCCAAAATCAAAAAAATTCTAGAGTGATAGGGAAAAAGCGAATAAGTCAAAATACAAAAGTTTTAGGTGAGACAAATAACGATTTATTTTCACAGGACTTTTACAATATTTAGATCAGTCCACCCAGATATGTTTACATAGTATAAGAAACTATGTAAAAATATCTGGTGGACTGAACTACAGTGTTTTGCAGATGACAAGCCGTTTGTTCATTATCCTGCTTAGATACGCGGTCCAATCAGAGATGGCGAGACGGAGGGAAGACTCTTCCTGCTAGCGGAGCTTCTTTAGCTCGTACACGTGATTGGCGGTGAAGGAAATGGCTTCTCATTTGAAAAATACTTTAAATAGTGTAACAATGCTGTGGAAATATTTTTTTTTCCCCATTCCTGAAACTTCGGAATTTTGACTTATTTGCTTTTTCCCTATCACTCAAGAATTTATTTACAGCATTAATTCAACAGAAATATCTTCAACTTTTAAAATGTATTTATATTCTTCACATTTCTAATTCTTGTGGAATTTCATTACAAATCTTTACCAAATAATTCTTAAAACATCTTAGTCCAAAAGTAACTAATTGTGAATGAGTTACAAAAATATTTGATTTATGCTTTCTTTTATAAATATAACGGGCCATAGGCCAATTTTTCCAGAATTATTTATCTTGTTTACTGTCTTCTTTTCGTTATTTTCCTTTTTTCCTAATTACACACAAACACCCATGCCCGAGGCAGGAGTCGAACCCACAGCCCCCTTCACCATGGCTCCAAGGCCAGTTTAAGGAGATGTCTTGTTCTACAGGAATACACATGTTCACGAAAGCACAATCATTTATATTCTGGAATTTTGAATAAACAGAAAAGGTATCCTTCAATAATAATAATAATAATAATAATTACTTTATAAAAGCATGTAATATATAAATCTAGAAAGTTATGTTAAAAATTACAACTTAAAAACATTCTAGTTCTTAATAATTATTTTATTTGGCTGTATACAATGGCACCTTTAATATAGGGTAAGGATTCCCCACCCCAATATTATTATGGATACGTTGTTTGCTGCACTAAATTTTGTAACCTACTTATATTAAGAACGAACAAGGAAATAATAATGAGATCACGGAATTTATTATTTATCGATAATAGTGTCCAAACATTTTATTAACTAACTATTGAAACTGTGCAACCTTTAGACTACTTCCAATAAATGCAGTTAACCAAATTTAGAGACTTAAATTCAGTTCAATTTTAAGTATCAATACTGAAAATTAGCTTGCTTGCAAATTTGTATTTATTAAAATAATTAAAGGTCTGTACTGTATGTTGCAATATAATAGTAATTAAATAAAAGTTTCTATGGAAGGCAACTGTGTGTCTCAATTGTTGAAATAAGCAGTACATTTGAAAGGATTTTCACAGGAGGGGACAAGAAATGTTTGAAAAAACGAAGAGATAAATGGAGAAGATAAAATGACTCATGTAAACTATAAACAACGAAAAGTTAAGAGGGAATCTATTCATACTCAATGGGCCATTATGAGCAACAAGTTCGTCTAGTTTAGTCCATTTCGCATTTTCCATTTGAAAATATCTGTTTTTTAGACAGTCGTAGGTAAAAGACGCACTTTTAACGGTAGATAATATTAATTAAAAGAAGAAAATTATGCCACTGTTGTTATATAAAATTATAAAACTCCAGGGTGACCAACTCTAATTGCTTCGCATGGAAAATACTCTTTTAGTTAAAAATAATTGCATATGATTATTAAATATACTCAGTATATTATAAATTGAAAATGTTAAAATTCATTATGCCTGTTTGAACGCTAAGTTTCTCACGGTGGTCGCAAACATGTCATACTTGTTGGCTGAAAAGCGTTGTCCATTCCCTCTTTTACATTGGCAGCCATGTACGAGAAATCAATAACCTATGTCTGCGCAAGTGCATACTATTTTAGGTAGCAGGACAGTTCACGAATAGTTGTAAAGCTCCCAAAATGGCTGCAGTGTACGTATTAAAAATTATTATTTCAAAAATATTAATGCCTGTCTAAGAAAAATGTATGATACACGTAGTAATATGATATTATTTTGCTCGTAGGATTGATTCACTTGCTCTTACGGGGTCGTTCCGCAAATATATCTGCTCACAATATAAAATCCTTCTTTTAGCCCTTGTATCATTATAAATCAATAAAAGAGTAATTAATACATATTAGGTACATGGTTTAACAGAAAACACTTTTTTGTACAAAAAGTACAGCACCTTTTACCAAGAAAAGGGTGGAAGATACGTTACTGAAATGCATTTATATTCACATATCGATAAAAGTATTTTTGCTTTAATGGGGAGGCTTATATTTCCGTGCTATACAGTAGATATTATGTTAATACATGTCTCTATTAAATCACGTCGACTAACCCAATGCATGTCCGTCTGTCGAGCACAGGTTTCACCAGCCGTACAACAATGCCATGCTGACCGCTGGCCAGTCGTAAGAGCTCATCATCTATACAATACTCGGTGGAACTAACTGACGTATACCATGACAAAAGATGTCACTTCGGCGTTCAATATTAGGATAATTTAGCATACAGTACTGACCTGCCTATATCCAGTTTCTTGGTAAGGCTACTCGAATAAACAAATTTACTGATACTGTGCAAATAATCCAGTTCAATTGGCATCTAATTCAAGGAATAAGTACTTATCTATAAATGACAATTAAACGCCTACGGTATCTAAATAAGCAAGATCAAATGCAATTTGAAGTTAATCGTAAAATCAATGAATTAATGATATTTCTTAAGAACTACAGATTATAAAAATAGAACAGAGAGTGCCAGGATATTTAACAAAAATAAGCACTATGGTACAATTTATATGTTCCAAAAATAGATATATAAAAAAACTTGGATTATAGTGACTTCTTATACTAAGAATACAGGGAGTGTTGAATATTTTTTTAGTGAAATATATTTTATAATATTATTTTTAAATATATATACATAGTTATAAAGTATTTTAAAACAATCTGACTGAAGAATTGCATGATCTAATGTAAAAACTCTTTTCAAACTTTGCATAGTTTTTAGGACTGATTTATTTGGTTCAATTTTTTACATAATTCTTTCTTATAATGCTACTTTTTTATGAAAATATCGATAGAACTAGCCTATAAAAAACGTTGTGGTAACAAAAAATGTACTAAGTTGATGAATTTCATGTTTTCCTATGGGAGCGAATATTATGTAGTAGGTTTTTGTTCTACTTATTTCCCCAGATAGTAATATTTATAGGTACTTAAGTCTTGTAAAAATTTCAATAACATAGTACTGAGATCATCACAGGCGAAATTATTATACTTGAATGATTATTATATATATAATTTTATGTAAATTAATTTTATAAGGTTCAGAGGTTAACCAATGTGATATACACTTCGCAATAATTTTATCAACAGACTTTATGTAGGTCAGCTATATTTAAATGAATGTAAACTAGTTTATGCTGTATGTCGTATGCTGTGTGCAAATATATATATATATATATAATCATTACATCTTTTTTTTTTAGGAAACTATTACATTATATTCTCAGAGAAAACCCCGTGTGTTGTTCCATTTTGGGTTCAGCTATTTTCCTATTTTATAAATACCGGTACTGGCGGAAATGGAAAGACAAATACCTAGCAATGGCCTATGTATTGTACTGAATTAAATGAAACACACTATTTCACTTCTAAGTGTAACTGATGGAGAAAAATACATATAAAAAAATGTCAGAAACTTAAAATTCAGGTGAAAGCCCTTAGATCCACTAAATTAATATAATAATTACTAAAAGGTAAATATTGAGAAAAGCTTATCTTTAACGTATCTAATATAGTATTTTGATGATCATATTTACAAATTAAAATTATCTCCAGGCAAGTAGTTCTGCTTTTAAATAAAATGCAATAACACTGTAGTTTAAGATCGGGATAACTTTGTGTAATAGTTATGCTACAGGGAAAGTCTTAAATTCAGGTATTATAAGAAGTATAGTACATAGGAGTTGTATAAAATTTCGGACAGTTGTAGGTAAAGTATAAAATTTAGTACTTTCTCAAAATTGCGTTTTACATTTTTCCTTGGCATTGAATATATCACCTAGGCATAAAATACAATCTCAAACTATGTCACGGTAATGTACCTAAATGCAATAAGAAATCTAATTTTAAATACGAATATTTAATATTTGTAATTTTAAAATGCTGTTTTAAAGAGACAAACAATAATTAAATATGGGTAAATCTTCAAAATGTCTTTAATTTGTCAATTTTGACAAAAATTTCCGCTTTTAAGCGGATTTGTAAATAATAATATGCTAGAGTCCTTTTGAGTCCTTTTCGTTGCAACAAGGGACAGTTGCAAAATTTATTTAAGAGGTCGGAAATTTTGCAGAAACTGTTCTAAAAATACGTATACTTAACATGCAAAATATTCTTTTAAGGGAATGAAAAGCATAAAATAATATTTTGCCTGCTATGGTTGTGTAATTCTATAGAACGCCTAGGAAACGTGTAAAATAATTTATATGTCACACTTATCTATTAATTTTCTGCATTATATACAGCGTCTTGTCATTTAAAAAATACCTTATTTTAAACATTGCCGGTGAGACATACAGTACTTAAGAAACTCAAAATGAAAATAATCACATAAGCTTACTGAATGATAAATTCAGTCATGAGTAAAAGCTATTTCTCTATTTTAAATGTGTAGCACGAGGCAAATTTAATCGCCTTTACCATTCCATGCATGTAACTTATCTCAAATGGCTAAGTAAACAGAAAAAAATTAAAGTGAAAAATATTAATTTCTCCACGTTAATGCGTTGCAGTACCGTGCATATCGCACGGTTCTCCTAATCTGTAAGTTATAAGAGTTTATTTTAATTCCACACTTAAATCTTTGAGGGTCTAAAACTGCAATTTGTAAATTATTTCTTTGTAGAATTCACTTTCCATGAAATAGTAATGGGAACGTGCAGGATAGTGTAGTATAGTGCCCGGAACCTGAGTTTTCGGTTCACATGTGATCCTGCAAAATGAATTATTGGAGGCTTCAGAACAAAACAACTTCGAAACTGCCTTAACGCTGAAGAAACAGTTATACTAACGTTTAACAATTTTGAAATTCCTGAACTTACACCACTTGTATCCTGAGTACCCTAATTATTCTAGGTGCACATATTCAGATACGTAGGCTAATACACCTTTACTCCCCTCAACCCTATTCTGATCGGAGTATCTTATGCATTAATCTCGCATTTTTCAAGCAGTCGGTTTTCTGTTTTGAAAGTTACATTTTAATTATTGGCATAGCAGTGTATGTAAGTTTCATAGTTTAGATTTGTGTTAAGTGAAGAGTAGTCACGCCAGGAACTGAACCTCTCAAAGTTCATGCTTAGTGATTAGAACTCCGGTTCCAATCGGAATGCCTGAACTGTTTTCAGATGTACCTCCCTCGCCGAAAAGCCTAACGTCGGGCTCAAACTTAAAATATTATTTACATTATATAAGAGTTAGATTGAAATGAAAATAGGCAGTTAAGATATTAAGAAGGTTATAAGTTTTAAATGATAATGATAATAATAATAATAATAATAATAATAATAATAATAATAATAATAATAATAATAATAATAATAATAATAATCCTACTGTGCAATGGATCATCAAAATTAGAAATTGACTGAAGGATATGCCAACAGAAAAGTGCTATTGGAATATAAAATTCAGTACTGTAGAGCAGTAATATTTAGAAAAAACAAACAAACACAGGAAATAATATACTGTATAGGCCTAAGGGAACAGTGGACAGTATAATTAGGCTATATATGAAACAGAATCGTGGACGGTAAGTAGAAGTCAAAGAGAAAGATTAAAAATTACAGAAATGGGTTATTGGAGTCAAGCGGCCAAGAAGAGAAAGGACATAAAACGTGGAAATAAAAGAGATGATTAACATAAGGAAGGTGATAATATGAAAAATACATCAAAATTACAATGATATGGGCATGTGAGTAGGATGAAAGATGGAAGATATCTAACGAAGTAATGCGATGGGTACCAGTGGGAAGAAACAGGAAAGGAAGACCAAATGAAAATTGGATGAACGGATGAAATGTTTATGGAACTGAAAGGACTACAAGCAGAAGATATTTTACATAGGGATTTATGGAGAGAAAACAATAATTAAAAAATGATGTTTAATTTATGTAAATATTTTTAGTAGGGACCGTATTTTTTGTTAAAATAGCTAATCTCAGTGTTAACTTCTATTTCGGTGGGTATTTCGTGAAATAAAAATACTTGCAGTATTTACACAAACATACCCTTTGCGCCGTCTAATAGATACTGTATACATAAAATCCCTCATTTCTGTATTCTTGTGCTCTTTTATGAATCGTCGTAACTTTTGATTTTGGCATGATTTATGTACAAATATATTGATAAATATAATCGAAATTACAAACTAGCCATTTTCAAACAGAAGTGCCAACTACTATGGATAAAATAAGAAATCTGTTGAGTGTTTGCCACATTTGATAATACATTCATAGGCATCCCAAACTCGGCACAGAAATAGAAGAAAAGAAATGTACTGGGATCTCTGAATAGCGAAATGTTCCTCAGTCTTTGCTGTAATCGATCACATGTATCGATAACTTCACGGCAGAAGAATTATCAGAAAAGAACAAATGAAATTAAAACATATAAATATTATATTTTAAATCAAATATTTGTGCATATTTCTCAATTTACGTATGAAAGGGCGTAGCCTATTTCGCGCTTATTTAGACATCTTTCACAATAGAACAAAATTTTGCGATATTTCGTGCATTCAGTTTGCTTGAAGGTGGTATTTTACGCATCTTAAGCTAAATATAGCTAAGGAAAGCTGTTTTGTAAAATTTCGCGCTTATCGCTGATATTAAAAATTCAGTAACTAGTAGGTCTATTTAGATATGTATAGTGTATATTCTGGTTTGAAGAAACCAGAACATTGTAGGATATCCTATAAAAATTAAATAAGGTTCATTAAAGCTTGGAAACTGTTGGATTGAAATAAAGACCTGCTCCTGTAATTTTTTTTTCGGAAGTCTTTAATTTACTTAAATTATGGAGTGAAAGCTTATTTTGATAAAATTTTTGTAGTATTGATAAGAGTGACATGACTGTATATACAGCACGGGCAGAATATAATCAATCAAGTCCGTGTGTGAAATGTTCGTGATACACGCACATATGAGCACACACACGCACGTTCACAACGAGGGCAGATTCACCTCGATTGGGTGGGCCGGCCATTACCGCCTTGTTAGGCACTATTCATTGCGCTTATGTGCCTCCACTCATACGTATGTATGGCATGTCAGTGCATTAGTTCGGTGAGAGGAGGGAACCTATGAAGCAATGCCCTAAATATTAAATTACGTAAGTTGCATTTTGCTGCTAATAGCAAAGCAAATATTGATCTACAGTAGTATTTTAATACAGGCTACGAATTTTTTGTATTAAGTATCTATTAACTGATTAAGTAAACAGCCATCAACAGCTCGAGAATTCAGGGAAACAACAAACGTTCTTCAACTGTACCTGTTCGTAATTTCTTCTATAAAACTAAACTTCATTGCGCTACATCCCATAAGGGACCTGCCATCCGACCGCTGCTTCATCATTGGCAGATGGCAGGATTGAGGGGAATGTTGTCAGCAACGACTCCCAAAGCCGTCATCGATGACAAGTTGCGTCGGATCCGCTACTTCCTTATCAAGTAGCTCCTCAAAATTTATCACGAGGCTGAGTGCATCCCGTTCCCGACCTCCCTACTTCAGAAAAATCCGAGGAGGTATCGGGATTGAAACCAGATCTGCAGATTCGTAGTCAGCAACTATACCCACTAGACCACGCAGGCGGTCAATCTCTTCTATTTAAGTTGTTACCCTAATTTCATTCCGATTTCTTTAAGGCTATGAGAAATTGCCTGCATTTTCATATGTAATCTCACGAGAGATTACGAGTGTATCGATAGGCCTATATAGATTCGATAGCGCTTAGCGCTTACGTATTTATCTCATGACACTCGTAATCTCGAGTGGGATTTATTAAGACTAGTAGACTACTCCGTGAATAAAATAATAACATTCTTACTTGTGTTCTTTAAAATCACATAACCATTGTATCAGCTGTCAGATCATGGCATGTTAGAAGAATGAATAAACCAGATACTAACCAAAGTTGACAACATAGGGAATAAGAAATAGTAAACCTAATTAAGATAAGCTAATAGCAGAAAAAATAAAAACGCACAAACTGGCTTGCACCGAATCAAAATTGTGTTTTTAATCAATGCACATTTAAATTACTTTAATTTCCAAATAAACACTGTTGTATAAAATAAAGTGCCTGTTCTCTGGCAGAATTACAGATATGTGTCATATTAATCACTGCATTAATAACCTTGACGTATCCAGTAACGAGCTGACGTTTGATCGGGTAAAATTTTATTACATCCTTGCACTCTTGAAACTTATTGTAAGAAAAGCCGTAATTAGTCGATATCCGAAAGATTGCAAAACGTTATTGGTCGATATGAAATACGCGTCATATGAATGGATTACTCAATGTAAAATTGCGTAGTTAATGTTTAGGTATATTTTTGTTCTTAATTGTTTAGAATATAAGATAATCATTTCCAGAATAAATTCTATAGGGCTATTATGAAATAAAAATAATTAGAATTCTAGAAATAAACGTTATTTACACGCCATTAATGCACAACACAATTGCAATACATTTTGTTGTACCGGTAATGGACGAAATACACATAAATTTTGAAGACAAAATAAAATACTGCTTGAATAAATGCATATAATTTAAACTTGAAGAAACAATAAAATTTATCTTTAGAATATTTTTCAGCCACAAAGACTGATTTAGTGCAGATAGAGTCTCGGGCAGGATGGATGTTAAAAAAAGATCAGAAAAAAGAACTTCGAACGACTAAAATGGACATCTTAAAATTGTTGCCGAAAAGACGAAGGAGTAAAAAATGTACAAAACAATAAATACTCAAAACAAATTTATTATAGTCTACATAAAATTCTCTATTAAATTTATATTTGAACCTAATTATTGAAACTGAACGGTAAATCCATAGCCCCTACGGAGATGTTAGTGAATCATGAACCAAAGACTTTACAAACTACTTGCAATGGATATTAGGATAGACAAATAATATTTTACTTTTTATCTGAAAATCAAAAAAATGGAGCATAAACGAAAGAACCAAATCTGATTTATTTTCAATAGATATATTCCTAAACGATAACTTATTAACATTTTTGAAAAATTACAGCAACAGGGCTTCAAATAATAATAAAAACTATTTTAATTCTAGAAATTTATTTATTTATTTATTTATTAAATTTCCAAGTACAAGAGACCGATTTTACCTAGGTATGTTAGTTCTATGGTTACAGCATAAGTATGTTATAATTATGATATGCAGAAAATTTATAAAAATAGCAGTAAACAATAAAGAAAAGTGAACATAAACACAAAACATTAAAAAGTTACTTTTAAAAAATTCATAGAAATTGTTGTGAGAATTGATCACAGCGTCTTAACATAATTGTTGACAAATATTTTGATTTCTGTGTAACAGCATTGGTTTTTTAAAAAGTCAATCATTGGATAACCCAAGGAATTTAATAGCTATTGAAATAAACAGTGTTTAACAAATGTAACATATGACCAGTAGGCCTACTCAGTTCACCCAAGTGGGCTTTCAAATAAGACGTTTAAAAACATTACAATATACACATGGGTAATCTTCCAGTGTCCAATTAAGGGTTGCTTTATTAAAAATCACTGGTCGTCAAAGGTCAAAGCGAGAGATCAAATCAATGATCAGGGATGAAGGATCTCTTTGTATGATGTACTTCTATAATTTAAATCTCTTGTGAAGGATTAGATTCGTTCTAACGAAACTCATGCTTTCCAATATTAAAATGGGCATATTCGACTTTTGACAACTGTGTGGAAACGTTTAACAATAAGCTTTTATACCAATTTTCACAAATACCACTTATATCTCCATTCTCTATGAAGTCGGAAAGGAAAAAGTTTTAATGGCTTCGAAAGCTCTCTAATTTGCGGACCGTAAAACAAAGCAAGAAGAGCTGGTATACTACTAACAAAGGGTTTTAAGGGACTAAAGCAGAAGGATTCATGAGTAATTAATGCATATAATGAATACGCGTACGTCAAATGGTCAAAGCTCTGAAAATTTCAACGTTTTTCTCCAGCATGACCTTTTATCACGTAAATCCTTTCATAATCCTCGTTTGACAGGGAAAATGTGTCTCTATTCCATGTCTGTCTACACGGAAAGAAAGGAAAACTTGGTACACGACTTGACGATAACTGGTAACATTCAGAAAAAAAAATTCAGGAATAAAATAATTGTGAATTTTCAAAAACAAATCACATTTATATCAATAGTAGCCTACTTTTTAAGGAAACATAAAATACAAATACCTTAATGTATGTTGTTTCAAACACCTCCCATTACTGTACACCATATCATAACTGAAATCTGGCGAAAGAATCTGTCTGCGATGTTGGTCCTATCCGTTTGGTGGGATTGTATTCAGTTCATAGTGTGATCTGCAGATGAAGCCTACTAATTAACGATAAATCTGAGTTACTGTAAGATCTCGAGGAGGGATAAACTGGCCAAATGAGGCAAATAAATGCGTCAACACCTGCAGGGAAACTTACCCCTCCTAGGTAGCTCTAGAACTCCGATTTCTCGAGGTGCCCCTGAGTTTCTTGTAGAGTTGGAAACACTTCCGCCGTCCATCGATGCTTTAACGTGGTAGAAGGAACGGGTCTTCTACGCCCCTATAATATGCTCCCATATGGAGTTAGATGCAGAGATGAGTAATTCCTAAACCCCGAGAGAACGTCAGGCGCCCATAAAATCAAGTAGGCTACTTCCTCGTGATGCTTTTCGGTTAAGGATAATAACAGTCCAAAATCCTTTTTTTACCCCACGAAGGATGTCAATAATAATAACTAGGGCTAGGATTTTTATGACCTAGAAACCTTCAAAATATGCCAAATAAAATATGCACTTATGACCTAAAAATTACAGAAATATGCTTCATAAAAAAACAAATATGACCTAAAAATATTACAGTAATTACTAAAATAAGTAATAATTTCAATTATAAAATAAACAAGTAGATCAGCTGACAATCATTTATTTAAGAATAAAATGCACACATGAGAAACAAGCTAAGAAAGACAATTTGATATTATTACGCTTCTTTCTTCATTCACTTTATGAGCCCAGAGTTGCAATGTGCAACGAATACCTTGTGGAAATTAAATTTTAAAAAAATCCTAATCTCAGAAAATAAAGCCTTCTTTCAACTTCAACTGAACCAGAATGGTGAATAAGATTGGTGGATCTCCCCTAGAAGCATTTGCTGTTGTGTTTTTCCATCTTCAATTTGTTGTATACCACGTTTGTGATTTGCTGTTGCCACATGCTGCTGGACATTCAAAAATTTCTGTGCGGTTACTCTTAAGTCGCACAGTTTACAATACAGTATTTTTCCATCAATCGAAAACACTTCTCACCATATTGAGATACGTACTGTATTAATTTAACTTGAACACTTTCCTTCACTTTAGGCATTTTACCTGAACTCTCCTACACACTTCGACTTCAACAAGATTCAATAACACAATGGCTGAGACACCTTCAGAAACATGCTATATCATAAAAATCCTAGCCCTAATAATAACACAAGAGCAGATAATTATGACAAAGACCACATTGCTCTATAATAAATAGTTTTATAATGACGTAATAATAGTCGTATAAAGAGCTTGACCTAGTTGGCCTAGGCCTATCAAATTCTATTGCATGCTCCAAAACAATACATGTTAAATTTTTAGGATCTTTGGGTTTACCAGTACGCAGGGAAATGTTGATGTGCATCTATTTATATTGTTATGGCTTATGTTCACTGTAACTGACGCTGAATTTTAATGATCATGATTTTAAAAGAAATAGCGAAGGTGGGTCAACGATTATTGTATTACGTACTTTCCGGGTACCTACGTTCATGCATAATCTCGACTCTATCGATTTAGTGGTTTTTGTGACATATCGAAACAGAGAGAAACCACTATACCTTATATATATATGATTTTATAGAGTAGGCCTGTACTATATTATAGTCATAATATTTAGGAAAATCTGTGTGGGTTGAAATCGTACTTAACTCTCTGCCAGGAGTACCAAGAACTTTCAAATCCTCATCCGAACTTACAACTTACAGTATAACTTACTGAATGTAGTTAGGTAACAGAATTGTAATAAGACATAAATACTTTCTGCTTTCATTGCAGATATTTTCGTCTAGAGAAAGTTAAATATTAGAGGAGGTAGATGTAGAAAGAAAGAAATAAAGGAAGATATAAGGAAGGAAAGAAAGAAAAAAGAGGAAAGAGGGGAAGAGAAAATGAAAAGGAAGAATAATAATAAGGGGAAGAGAAAGGGAAACAGAAAGGAAAATGGAAAGGGAAAAAGAATGGGAAAGATAACGAGAATGAGAGAGATACGGGAAAAGGGAAATAGAAAGAGAAGGAACTGGGAAAGAGAACAAGAAATAAAATAAATATAAAGAAAAAGGGTATAAGATGCGGAATGAAATTTAAACAACAAGCGAATGACACAGAGAAAGAAAATAAAGATAAGAATAAGAAAGAGAAATAGTACTGGTATATGGGGAAGAAAGGGAAAGAAAGATAAATACAAAGAGAAGAGGAATAAAAGCAGGAGTAAATCAAGAGAAACAGAACGAAAAGAGAGAGAAAGCGAAAGAGATGAGGTTTAAGAAGTAAATAGAATTGAAATATGAAAGAAAAACAGAAAAGAGCAGGAGAAAGCGAAATATACAGGGAAGTCAAATATAAAAACGAGAAAATAGATATAACTAAAGCACATAGATTAGAAAATAAGCTAGTGAGGGAAAGAGATGAGGAGACACAGAAGGAAAAGGAAACAGCAAACGAGGAATGAAAAGAGGAAAGAGAGAAAAATAAAGTTCAAAATGAGGAAGAGAAAGAGAGAAAACAATATACAGGTAAGGAGAAGTAAAGCGAGAAAGAGACAAAATGATAATTACGTTAATCATTATGATAACATAGAGAGATATGCAAATAAAATGTAAAAGTCGAGAAACAGATACGAGAAAGAGAGAGGTATTCTTTTGTAAGTGCATGTGATAAAGAAAGATAAATAATGATTGTCGGTTGTCGGAAAGGGAGGAAAAACAAAATAAAATTATCTAATCTATTTTCTTGGTTTACCGTTGCTTTTAGTAGTAACACTCAGATAATAGGCCTACTCTTAAAGTTCCGGTGCTGTAATTTCTACAACTCTTTCGATAGATATTACTACACATATATCCTAAAATTTGACTGTGTAAGTGTTTTTAGTTGGCAATTAATGCTCTCTGAAATTGCCTAACAGCTCATACGGAAAACAGAACGTCAAAGCAACAGCAGTGAGCAATAACAGTGAGTGCGTGTTTGTAGTTTATTTTCAACTGGCGTGTTTTCCGCAATTTTTATATTTCATTAACATGCTGGTTTAACTTTGATCGTTCATTGCCAAAAATAGCTTTTTCCGCTACTTTGACTCTGGAATTTCTACCCATCCCTCCGTTGAAACATGTGATTTTATTGGAATACTTCTTTTCTCTTTTGCACAAAACACAACCCGAGACATTTATTTAATATTCCGAATGAGCAGACGAAAATAAAAGTTCATTGTTTTTGTATTTTATTACAGATCTATGCTCTTTGCAACGATTTGTACTGAATTAATGTTTGTATTTAGAATACATACAGAGGGAACTAAATGAGTTCGGTTTTATTTTTAATACTCTTTTTTTTTCATTTATATTCCAGTTTTTCAGCTGGGCAGTATTTTATCCAACGCTCAACTTTTCCATTTCCTGTACGCTGAATGTTTCGAGAGAGGGAGGTCTCTACAGTTGTTGCCTCGAGCTCTCTAAAAGTATTTCAAGCTCCGTAAATTTTGATATCGCAATTATTGAAGAACTATAAACTTTAAAGGTATTAAAACACAGGATATTTGCCCTATCTCGTATCAGAGAAACACATTCAGCCTCAAAAGCCAGTATTCAAAGGCTATGTAAATACGAAAAAGTGAAACTCTATTAAGTCCTCGTAAGCTATCTCTTCGTTGAATTCAATAGAACTCTTTACGAATTAAAAATAAAGCAATTTACTATAATAAACAATAAAAGCTTAATAACACTGTGGTTTCATAACAACAATTTTAGCCTATATACATAGGTATAGCGTTTGGTTTTACAAGGAAAGAGAAAAAGCTTTCATGTCCAAACCCATCTCGAGTTTGATTTCAAAAATATTTAGTGACTATAACCCGGATATTTAAAGCAAAACGCATATTTATTTTCAGCCCCTAAACATAAGCAGAAATGTTATATTTCGTAAAGACATGCCTCTGAAGATGCCGCCGCAGCAACGGACGAAAAGTTAGATTTTTATCTAAGTTGCAGGCACTGCGAAAGCAATGAGAAACTTCCTGACCCTGAAAGAGAAAATCCATTGTTACAATTTTGGATACTTTTTGGGAGATAGTGGTCTTACATAGGCTTAAGTAAAATGATGGATATTTTTTTTATTTTTCAAATAGATGCATTTCGATTTTTGCCCTATACGGGTAGCTTCCACAGTCGTAACATACTTACCAAAAATATTCTTCCTTTTAACCTCATCTGTTATAATATTTTCGTTGACAATGTTTCAGTTAACAAAAACGAGTGAAGTGTGGATGACAGACTCTCTGAAGTGTTCCGTTAAAATAATACCAATCCAATCCTCATTGATCATGACTCAGTGACCATTACTATTCATAATATGTAAAATTTCAACCAATAACCGCTAACTAACGGCTTATTATTGTTTATTTTTATTTCATCACGTTCAATTGCTTTTGTAGTGAATTTAGTCAGCGTACTGAATATCTTTACATCTTCCTTGACCCAAATAATTAATCGTTAGCATAATAGCAACATCAAATCATCATCTTTCAAATCCCACACATGCATTATATCTAGAGAAGAGGGACTTCCATCATTATTTCATTTCGAATATTTCATTCATACGCCGCGTGTTTGATATTGACCAATAACATTTAGTCATTCCAAGGATATAGACCAATCACGATTTTTATCCTCTGGCCGCAAGGATGCAATTTTATCTGATAAAACGTCAGATCGTCACTGGACACGTAAGGCATTAACGTGCTGTGATTAATACGTCACATGCTGCCGCTGAGAGAAGGAAAACAAATAAATAAATACAACATAACTCGTTTGTAAATTGAATTAATATAAATGTCCACTGATTATAAACACAATTTTGATTAGGTGCAAACCAGTTTGTGTGCTTTTATAGCTTTTTCATGGAAACGACTACCACGACGCCCTCAATCTTGTGATGCGCACTATTGGTAGCAATGGGAACTCAGGTCGATTCATCGAATCGATTCGTAGACTGTTCATTCATCTAGTATGCCGTGATCTTACAGCTGACAGAATATTGACAAAAACGTAAGAATATTATTATTATTATTTACAAAATCCGTTACATTTTATTCATGGAATAGTCTTAATAAATTCTACTCGAGATTAAGAGTTTCATCAGAAAAATTTGCTCGAACTTCGTTCTCGCAAATATATTGATAAACTCGTAATCTCTCGTGGGATTGCCTATGATAAACTTGTGTTTTCAATAATAATTGTTCATTCAATTCGTAAGGTCTTAACTTTCTACTTTTTCCAACCTATTAGTAGGCTAGTGGCAAAGAGTTAATCTAGAAATAAAACAGCTGATTTATCTAAAGAAAAAGTCTATTGCTTGGAGCATGACCACATGTATACATCGATTGACTCAACTTCGGCTATCCATATTAAATCGATGGTCTAGCTTACATTGACACAAATAGCGAAAGCCGATATTTTATATATTTTGTGCTTTCACTTAATTACTCATTACATGCTTAACTCTATAAGTATTCGTTGCTCGTGAATTAATCGAGAAAATCCGGATCTCTAGTCATATTACCAGTGATAAAAATACTGTTGATGACAATTTTACTTTATGTAAAAGCAATCATCTGCAAAATTATGTTATAACTATAGGAAAACTGTTTGAAATAGAACAGGACACTTCATTTTTTATGAGAGGGTTTAAAAGTTAACATTGTTGATCCTCAAAGCTTAAGATATGTATGTACTGATTGTAAGAGTGTAATATTAATAATTAACACGTAAAAAATCGTTACAAAATGACAAAAGTAATAGTTTGTTGAATGCTTTTTACAAATATCTTCATTAGGCCTATTCCTAACAAAATGAAGGATAATTAGGCCTACAGTAAGCGTATAATGACACAAGGTCTTTTACCTGTCTGTCCATAGGATATAAAAAAATTTAAGAACTTTAATTATCTTTCTTGCTGTTGCATTCCTTTAGCATCATTACAGTCGTAATATTATATTATTATAATAATTTACTTTGGATTACCTACCAACTACCAGAAAATTAATTTAATCAATGGTGCGTCATGACTAGTACCCGGATTTTTAAGCTTTTATAAGAAGTATTTTAGCTTTTTATTTTCGTGGAATAGCCCTTTTTAGGTTTTAAACAAACCATTACACCCATCTTAATAAAACAGTAATATTAAAACCGAAAATTGTATTATAATTTTGACAAAGTTATTTTTTTTATTTTTTTTAAAGAAAATAAACAAGAAACTATTCCTTATATTGGTACTCGAAAAATAGCATAAACAATTGAGATATTTACCCTTTAATGATACAATTAATTTTTCTTTATATAGTATTTTAATGAAAAGTCTGTAATTCAACGAAGGAACACTAAAAAGATGGCAATAATTAAAAATAATAATAGCATCATATCTATTCTTAACACTAATTGTTGTAGTTAAAATTACAAACATCTTTAAGGTCGTGTTCATGAAAAATGTCAACTTCATTTGAACCGCATATGCAAGTTAGTAAAAGTATTTTAAATTTCGATTTCAAAATCCGAAGGAAGAAGTCTGGTAGACAAAATGAAATATAGCTATGTTTATTTACTTGTTTTTGACAGGCTTGTCAGAAAATTACTCGACCGTCAGTTGTGAAACTGGGGTCTTCCTCAATCCACTGCCGGAAAATACCTATTTTTTAAGATCTCTGTTTAGGAATATCAAACTATCTTAAGCACAATAAGGGTCATTACACCACGTAACTTTACTTCCGACCTATAAAAATAAATAGACTGGAGTGTCACGAAATTGTTCCTTTAAAACACTTTTCTGTCGTCGGTCGGCAACTTGTTATTTGGAAGTTGAAACGACAATGGATTAGTTGCAGATTTCAAAGTATTCCAGATGGCTCAAGTGGTGGCGAGGTGGAACATTTTCGAGTTACTAAGACAAGGGACAAAGTGACATATACATTGTTAATTTCAGGGCGTTCTATAGATTTGTTTTTATTGTGTATTTTCTTAAAATGCACAAATTCCCATATTTATTTTCCTTTGCATTAATTGGAAAATCTATTTCAAAACGTATTCTATTGCCCTAGCACCTAGTTTTTCAGCAAAAATCCTCCTTAGTCCCTAGTTTTTTTTTCAGAAAAAGTCCTCCTTATCCTCTTTTAGGTCCTTCTGTACGATTTAGCCCTTTTTAGGTTCTATAAGATTCGGATATTCAGCAGCAAGGGGGATGAAACGGAAAAATACGTTAAAAATGTTCTAATTAGGAAGCTGGGGAAAAAAATATGTTAAAACCTTCAAATCCGGGGCCCTAGTCATGACAAACAATTATGTATTTCAATACCCATTTTAACATTATTAACTCGTAAACGTATATATAGTTAGTTTATTTTATCGCTATACACAGTCCTGTATTGTTTATTATGTAGCCTAACTTATTACAAGAGACGGGCAGATAATCGCCGTTGCCGCAGAAGATATAATTCAATTTCACTTTTACACATAATTTTTTTTTTATAAGAAAGCTTTCTGAAAATTTTTGATGAGAATATAAGGCTGTTTGTATGTTTTAATAAACGGATGTGTCAGATCAGCTCAAAAATTATCTTCACTGTTCCCTGTACGAGATGTGGAGGGGATCGAACCAGCAACCTTCATTAATAATAATATTAATAATAATAATATGAATAATAACGTAAATGTCCCTAACAATAAAATAGCATTAATTTAGAAATTTCTAATAAAATATGGACATGGATATAGCCTATAGTAAGCTTTAGTAAATAGTTTCTTTATTTTTATCAATATCGGGATAAAAATTACTATTTCGTTTAACTGATATTAGGATACTGTGTTTTCTATAAGAACCTATATTTTTTGTATTTCTTTGTGTAACACTTTATTATTTCTTGACTGGTATACTGTATTGCCTCATAAAAGTGTTGTTACTAAAAAGCGCATGGTCTCCGAACTGCCAAGACCAAGAAACTCTATGTATACTCCTGCCACTATAAAATGACGACCATTGTTAAGTTAGATGGACGGAAACAGATATGAAGGCTATAGAAAAAAATCTACAGGAAAATAGAAAACACAGAAAGAAAGATACATATAGGCCTATAGAGCCCGGGAAATATAAGAAATACGAGCGGGGAAAGAGAGAAAAAAGAAAAGTAATGAGAGAGAACATAGCATAAACTGTTTGCAAAAAATAGTTGGTTTGAGGCCAACATTTTCATATCTGTTAACGTTTAAACACAGCTTTGAAATGAACCATTCGGGCAAGTCTGCAGGCTGGAACGAAGGATTAAGAGAATGGATTTCGTACTAGCAAATACTGTTGAACGAGATATTATACATTCAGTTATAAATCTCTTATTAGGACTGAAACCAGAATCATCCTCGCATACCATCGACATTATCCCAGCAGACGATGCTAATTCCGTTTTGCTATGGAATCTTAAGACCAGACATGCATTTACTGCTCTTGATAGTACTGTGTCTGGTCTCCGAGATGAAAGTGGTTTAATCTCGGTCACAGAACGTAAAAGAAAAAGGTTCTGTTCATGCTACATCAAAGATTCAGCATAGCCGAGAATTTTATAGCACTCTCCTTCAAAGTGACAAAATCAAACCAGAATTCTTAGAACTACGCTAGAAGTCAACTTGGATGTAATGTCTTTGATTAGATAACGATGAACTGCTAATTGGTGAGTTTATTCATAGGTATTTATCGAACATTGTGTATGTGATTTTGAACGTACATTTTTGTGCTTAAACTAATATTATATTATATTATATTACGTCCACCGCTGTGGCGTAGGGGATGCGTTCACTCCTCTCAAGCAGCGGGTAGAAAAGGGTTGTATGGCGGGCTTGTGTAAGCGCGGCAATGAACCTACGGGTTCCGTAAAATAGATATTATTCCTTTAGCTTGCTTAGGAATTCTCTATTGGTAATTTTTTTTCTTCATGGTAATTTATTTGTTGGAGATCAACTGTATCATCTAATTTTTTTGGGTCTACTTTACAATTAATGGCCCTTTCGAAGCCTTGACACACCCGAGGGGCCCGAGCCCCTCCCGAAATGAAAAAATAATTACGAAAATACTATTGAATATGGTAAAGAATTAAGTTTTGAAATAGGTATGCTATTTTGAATAATTATACAGTGTGCAGAAAAACCATCAACATTACAATTTAACAATGTAAAGTGTGTCGATTTCTAACCTAGCTATGAAATGGTTTCCTAGTCGGCTTTCAGCGTTGGTGTTAAAATCTACCATTAGTTGAGTTCATTATCTAAGTTATTTTCTTAAATATGCACATTTCACCAAAGTTACTTGTTTTAATTGTATAATCTTAGTTTAAACATTTTTTACCATTTCGTATAAGACTATTTTAGATAAGTAAATATTTAGAAAGTGTTAAAACTTGTCTTATACTATGAATATAGACATACTGTTTTACTTTGAAATAAAGTATTACTCGTGCTTAAGCTAAATGTATAATAATACTTACCACTTTTAATTTCACTGCATCAAAATTGAATTCTCATTTGTATCCTTAAATAAAGTGTTTTATATTAGACTACATTATTATTTTAACAATAACATTAGGCATTCAAGCATAAATTTTATTGAAAAGAAAGTCTACTCTTCTCCCGAACCAAAATTCTGGCTACGTCCCTGTGCAAAACTCAACTTCTGCTCAACTCAAGAAACTGAGTTTAGCGGAGATGATATAAAGTTATTTCTGTTTTCTCTACTCTTTAAGTTCAATACAGTTCTGTTTCCACATTCACAGATACTAATATTCGATTATTGAATAAAGTAAATTATTTCAGACTTAATTTAATTGATATTCAGAAATATTAGCCGATTACTTTATACAATTTTGTGGTTGTATTCTGCGACATAAAAAAATGAAACTCAGAACCGCAGTACTAATGAATCATTAACCACATAGCATCCATTCAACTGGAAAAAACCGATGGTGAAGTGAAACGAGTGAATTTTTAGCCCAGCCTACGGGGGTGTGAAAAACGTACCGAACTCAATTTTCGCATGGAGTTGGCGTTGCGGTTCCACCAATGCAGCCTCACCATCAAGCCTCTGCTGCCTTCACTCATCCCAGTGATGCCAACATAAAATCCTTCACGCTACACGCTACTAATAGCGAACAAGCAGTAACAGAGAGTAAACTAACATCTGCATTTCATACATTCCACGTGCTTCATAGTTCATAGATATAGTATGGCTTTAAAATAACCTCTGTTTCTAACTTTAATTAGTTACTACAACTGTCTTCTTTGACATTTTTGTTTACACCGTAATTTGCAACGGGCTTGTCCCACCGAAGTCTGTTCCGATTACATCAGTTGCTATTGTGGCTAGTGCAGCTTTCGCGGCCGATTTCCAGCTGACGTGTATGACGTCACAACTTGGAAATGTTCCAGACAGAATGACCAACATAAGGAAAATTGCGCGAGATTAATATGGCACATAAGGTACCGGGTGCGATTTAATGAGCACTATTGCGTACCCCTAACTAGAATCTGTCAATACAGATAACGTAGGGAAGGTACAAGGATCATAGCTGCTCATTCTGCTTAGCAATACCTAGCGTGTTTATCCACCGAGGGATGTAAAGCTTCAAATTCAGTCTAAGAACTAGTCAAGTCTGAATGAAGTGTCAGGGGAAGATGCTGAAAGTGTAATTTGTCATTTTAAATAAATTAAATTCAAACTTCAAAATATACAAAAGAGATATAATCCGGACATCTCGTTTCATACCTATGAATAAACATGCAATAACTTATATAGTAAAGACCCTTTTTTATTCACCCATTTTTCACCGTATCCTTTGGCATTTTGAAAATATTAAAAATTCATTAATGTCTGTGCTTCGATACATATTGATGATTGATTTTTTCTGTTACCCTCTAAGGTGGGGCGTATGGCCTCCAAGTGAAGGTTTCTGATATCTAGATTAATTTTGTTACGCCTATTTTCCGAGAGAGAGAGAGAGAGAGAGAGAGAGAGAGAGAGAGAACCGAGGGATAGGTGGTAAGCCCATCGCCTCATAAAAATACCCTAACTAAGACTCATATTACTCGGACGTGAAAGAGCCAAGGAATTTTGTCCAGAGTAGACTTGGAGTTGTTCTACGTGCCGTAAATCTACGACACGCCCGCCCTTCCGGCTTGAATTCCCTCCCGGAGGACTCCGTTCCCAGGATGTTCACGTCTTGAAAAATCCACTGAACGAGGGTGGGTTTGATCCCGCGACCTTTGGATCTAGAAGCGGGCACAACCGCAGTCAACTTTCGCTACATGTATAAAAGATTCAAATTTACTCTCGTATATGTATCTTATTCCCGTAAAATCCACCTGCCCAAATAAATTTTCAAAATAGTAGCCTAATAGTAATTTGTTACATCATCTAACTGAGAAACAGTTACAACGAAGAATTTTGATACAAGAAATTTCTAACCGGTGATAAGGAGAATAAACGTTATCTTTCTCAAATGTAAGAGAGGAAATTAACCTGTCAGAAGTCATTCACTTAAAGAGGAGATTTAATAATTTAAGTGCTTTCCGCAGGAGCAGGAAATTGAGAGCTTCCCTATCATTGGCCACGGTTTGTCACGACAGTTCCGCGTATTAGTTACATACTGGATTTTTTCAGGAGGTGGCTTATATTCAAACCAATGGCAATGTAACGAATGACATGATTAATAACTCATTATTTGTCCATACACTTTAAACTGTAGGTGTTTTATACACACTCGTTTTGTACTTCAGTAAGTTTCATTGTTCCGATTGGATGACAGAAGTGTTGATTCAGTCATTTTGGGAAAAAATGTACTTTTTTTATTTTAGTATAAAAAATCAAGCACATCCTAAAGTGTACCCGTACAAAATTTTATGCCGTTTGGACGCAGGGAATAGGTGCTGCTGACGCCATTTTTAAACCACCGTACATTTTTTTATTATAAATTTAGTCAGTCACAGGCCATTTTTTCTGAATTGTTTGTCTTGTTATACAATTTGCTTTTCCATTTGTTTATCGTGTTTTCCTCACATACAAACACCCACAGCCTCCTTCACCACGGCTCCAAGTCAGCATGCCTTAGCTACCGCGGCTAAGGAGACAGGCCGCTTCAGACTGCCATTATTTGCAAACCTTAATTGTTTGTTTTCTTGCTTTCAATTTGCATATTATTTTGCCACATTTAAAATCAAACTTCTCCCATAAGCATTGCAAATTTTCACAATGTACTTTGCAATATGTGCAATAAAATTTCTAATCAGATTTTCTGTATAGGCCTTAGTTAATTAAAAAAGTGTATATTTAGCATTATTTTGTCAACTTTTTAAAACTTGTAATTCTTCTGGGTATTTTTTTATAAAGAAAGCGTAAAAATCCATCAGTAAATCTTTAAAACAAGTAATCAGGTTAATATTTTATTATCTGATGGAGGAGATATATTTCAATTTTGATTTTAAACAATCAATAAAAATTTCAAAATGAAATTGAGATATGAAAATGAAATTTTAAACTTTAATTTCGGATTAAATTTTAATTAATTGTGCAAAATATCAAGTTTCTAGGGTAAATAGTTTAGAGAAACCACTTTCAAACACTTCTGTCATCCCTTAGTCTAAGTAGGTGTAAAATGCCAAGTAACCACCAATACCACAGTCATTATTCAGTTTAATGAAAAATGTTAATTGTCAAAACTATGTATTTTAATCTAATATATTCATGTAAAGTTCAACAGAAACAATACTCTAAAATTTCATGAATATAATATCCACACTTAGGCCTCAATGTTAATTATAATAACAGTGGAAATCCAGTCTCAAACTCATTTACTGTGCTTCACAATACTGTATAATTATGATATAAATGTCTTTCAGTGAGGTGGATCACTAAGGGTAATCACAGGAGACAGATTACATCTGGCGAATCGAACTCTGACTAACTTTGTTGGGAGACCATCAGCACGGAAAGCCGAAAGTCGCGGATTTGAATCCTGGTTTCAGAGGATTTTTCTCCTAAAATATTATCTTTTAAAGTTCAACTGAAACAATATTATGTACTGTAGTTTGAAAAATATGTATGTTTGTTAACATTAAAAGTCACAATTAATGCATTATATTGTTCGTACACAATAACGTGACTCCTTTTTTCCCGTACATAATTACTTTTTTGATCAGACAAGGATATGGAGAGCCTCTCCGGGTGAGGGATCGGCTCTACTCCTGGGCCACCTCCGAGACAACACGAACACATAGGACAATAAACAACATTCTCAAACACGTTCAAGCAGAACAAGAAGAGAATCTGATGAAGATTGATAATTACGGCTAGATGATATCCAGGTATCATAAGGGCTTAAAATTTTTCTCGTATGTGAGGAAAAACCCCGGAAATGTCCCCACCTAGGTAACTTGTCCCTAGCAGGAATTGAACCCGGGCTCGTTGCATGAGAGGAGCGAACGCATCCCTTGCTCCACAGCGGTGGACATAATGTGAATCACAAAAGTAAAATACAAATAAAATAAAATCAGGAAGACCGATTTAACAAGAGACCAGATGAAGTTAATAGGACATATTTTAGAAACTATTGAGCTTTAGACCACGGTTTCTTGAAAAAGTTTGATGAGCATATATGAAGGAATAAATGGGACAACTATAATATTAACAGAACGAATTTACAACAAATAGGCTACCTCACGTTAACAACAGGCTTATTCCTTTATTTTTGTCAAAACATCGGAAGCCGTACAAATACGCAATAAAAAAACTCAACAAATTCAAAGTTTGTTTTGGAGGGGAAAAATTAAAAATTGAAACTATTTTGAATATTTCCGTCAGTTACAGGCATGAAAATTTTCAAATTTATGACTCATCCAAAACATCTGAAAGTGGGCAAACAATTACATCAGTGAGTGACATTGCATTATCTTTCGAATGACTTATGCGTTAAAAATAAGACTTGTTTATTTGTTTATTTCGTTGTTCAAGTTGAAATGAGTACTACATGAATACTGTTTTAAACAGAAGGCATGTTACTGTGAAATAAGTAGGCCTACGTACATTAATCGGAGTTCTTTGGCTGTGGTGTAACACCAAAATCAAAATCATCTGACACTGGCTTGACTTCCATAATATCGGAACCAGCATCCGAACTTTCACGTAAATCGATTATTAGTCTGTTGACTTCACACGTAATCAAAACGTAATCACACGTAATCTTATTTTCCTCCGTCACTATAAGCTTAATTTCGAATAGCACTTTTTATAAAGTTAATCACGGTTATCTAAAATAAGGCGTGGCTTTAGAACCATTCTTAGAGGAAACCTCACTGTAATAGAGGCTCTGTACTCACTACGCACTTTCCAGATAGGCCTACTTCTAGTAGATAAGCCGATGTATTCCGATGTCAGCTTCCTCAATTTAAAGTGCAATTCTTTAAAACATTCAGTATTGTTTCCAACTTCCAAAGCCTTATATGAACACTGAAAATAATGTTGTTGTCAAGAGAAATGAATTGCGTTTGACTAATTAATGACGTAATATTTTCAGAAATTAGACCCCGGGCATTATTCCGGTACCGGTCAACCGATTTGGTCCAAAATCAATAGGATTCGTTCCATGGACGTTGTATGTGCTTATACCAAGTTTCATGGAAATATGATAAAGCGTATTGGATTTATCGCGCGTACAGACACATGTACAGACTGACAGACGGGCATGCATTTTTTTCCCTTCCACCATAGCCTACACTCTTAGAAAGTACCATTCTGACATTTAATAAAAATAAAAAAGAAGAATACAACACAAGTGCCAAGAAATTTAAACATTTCATTTTCATTATTGCTTGACTTTTTTTATAATTCCATTTATTCATCCGAAGTAATGTGCGAAATAAAGGGATGGTACTAATAGCCTTGATATATCTCGTGTGAGGCAATCAATATTATCTTTAAATTATGCAAACTGCCATTATTGCTTGACTTTATTCCATAATGAAAGCAACAAAATTATACACACGTATACCCAGCCATCGCTATCAGAAGACATTTACTTTATATTATTAATTAAATCCATTCTGACAGAGGGGTTACTTTGCAATTCTCGACAGAGATAATAATGAGGTTGGGTTTCCAGTTCACGTAGAAATAAACGTCTAGGCTTTAGTTTTCAAAAAAATCGTCTTTCGTAACTCCGTTGTGAATAGTTTATTAATCCGAAGTAACACAGAACATAAAGTGATAATTATTTCCCTCTTGGGAGGGATGAAAAATTCTGCAAAAATCTCATAAATTATGCAAAAGGCCATTAATGCTCGACTTCATGTACATTGAAAATAACCAAATCAAAAACACGTATTCCACGCAAAACGCAAGTAGAAACGAGTTTACTTTACAAAGAACACTTAAAAATTATTATTTTATGTCTCAAAATAATGTCTTTTACCTTCTGGAACGCAGAACTTGAAGTACAACGAAGATGGTTGTAAATACGATATTAAAACATCGTAAGATCATTACACACATAGACTCAAAATGAGAAACTGAGTTTAAACAACGTCTGAGGTGACTTGCATGATCGCCGTGGAGTTGGATAACCCAACTTTCACATCTGTACAGGGGGAAAGATTCAGTAGGCGGAAAAATCTGATAATTCCTGTTACGAAAGTTTGAAGAGTGGTCCGAATCAGAGAGGTTACCGTATTTCGTGTTCCTTGAATTATTATTTTCTTTATCCAGTACTTCCTACCATTATAAAATTCGAACATGCCAACCAGCATGAGTATTAAACTCTACCCGACTTAAATTAATCATGATTTTTAGTTAGTATAAATGTCTCTTAAGCTAATACGTGCTTCCCTATATCTCGCGCATGTATAGAGGGCGTGGTACATTGCATCACACCAACAGTCTTCACAGTAGCAGAGGTAATTGTACTTGTCATTGTCATCATCACCATTACTATCATCATTATCATCATCATCATCTTTCTTATCAGGGCCCTATTACAAATTCAACAGTTGTCGCTCTTCAAAGAAGGTTTAAATATTATACATTATAAAGTTAAAATTAATTTGGAGACTTCCCTGGGAATCAGTGACACATTGTCATTGTTAGTCTGACAGGAAAGTACAGTGTTATCGGAAATATAATTTAATGCTTGATGCATGGTGGAGGTGGTTACAGGAACGCAAAGACTTGTAAGCCCGGGGCTTTCGATGATTCCCCGGGTTTCAGTTATTTATTTGGAAAATGCTCTCATGTCGTGTGGCCCCTAGGGCAGAACGTTAACATGTTTACTAAATTAGAATATAACACTGAAACTGTTTACATGTAAAAACCAGCCAGCATTTTCTCTTAATACTGATCACGATACCCGAACTCGGGCTAACATCAACCATTTCTGTAGATTATTTTCAACTATATACGGTACTTAATAATTAATTCGTTAACGGAACCCGGAAGGTGAAAAATATAGAAAACATAGACTACATTTTTGCTTTTTGTACTATTACATAAGTATATTATTTCCTTTTCCAAATGACATAATTATCTCGTCTGTAGCTTGCTTATAAAATATATCTGTAAATATTTTTAAAAGTATATGCTTTGCGCTTCAATTCCTGTAAGTTAATTTTTTCCTCGTAACAGGAACATGTTTTCTAAAGTATAACTTGTTAAAAATTGCCATTTTACACTTCCAAACATGTAGTCATTTTCATGTTTCATTAATTAAAAGTACAACATTGCAAAATATAGCCTAACGAACTGAAAAAAAAATTCACTTGAAAAATAACTTTATTGAAAATATAAGTAGGCCTACCCTAAAATTTCAATAATACGAGGAGTCAAAAACATGTAACAACAAACAGTAAAAAATAAATATTCTAGCTCAAGTTAAATATTCTAGTTCTATTAAATAATTATTCACTCAGAACTTTGAACAATGCTTCCCGGAAGTATATATAAGGAACATTTTATTCTTAACTATAAGAGCCAAAGACCAAGTTTTCAGGGCTTCTATGTAATACCAAGTTACGCCTCATAACCTTTTTTCTATTTCTCATTAATTAAATATTTTGGGTTGCGCAATACAGTGGAAAAATTGCAAATTATTCTTCAGCTAGAATGAATATATATGTATAATTTTTCTAAACTGCAAGAACTAGATATGTCAAATTTTCATATGCCTTTTTACACTTTGAAACATGCAATTATTTTAATATTTCATTGCTTAAAAGTAAACATCGCAAGATATAGCCCACCAGAATAAAAATAAATAAATAAAAATAAAAATATTACACTTGAAAATAATCACTTTATGAAAAAAATATAAGTAGCCTACACTAAAATCCCAACGGTACAAGGAGTAAGAACATGCAATAACAAACAGTAAAAAAAAAAAAATGTTCTTGTTCTAATAGTTTAGGGAAAATGTTCAGGGTTCGAGTAAATATGCACTCAGAACTTTGAACCTCGCATCCCATAAGTTTATTTTTTTGTTTTTGCTACATAAGGAACATTTTCTTCTGAACTATAAGAGCTAGAGAATTTAAATAGTCAGGGTTTTATACAGTACCAAGATAAACTTGTTATCATATCCTTTTGTCATGTCTCATTAATAAAATCTTTTAGGTTGCACAATACAATGAAAAAAATGTAAAATATTCTTCAGTTACAAATATATTTAAGTAAAGTAAAAGCACGCAAAAATCACTAAGGTAAAATGTGATAGAAACATGTTGCATTAACATACAGTAAGAATTCAGTTCCCAAGTTCTAATAGTGTAAAAGAAAATGTTTCTATCATTAACATTAGGTATAGGACATTAGAGGACATTTCGGGTGCTCAGATGAAGTACATAATTATTTAAATTACCGAAAATTTGTATCCTACTGGTACAAGGCTCAACAATTTCCTTATAGAGAAAATCATATTTTAGCACTGAATTCCTTACTGTAAGCGAGAATAAAATTACGAAGTGGATATAATATTATTATAGGCCTAGAGTAAATTATGTGTGCTTTTCACAATCCCATTGCAGATATATGTACTTTAATCGGGAAGTGGATGTCATTATTATATATAATTATTACACATAATTATTATATATAATTATATATATATATATATATATAAGTACTTTCATCGAGAATGTTTCTGAAATGACTTAACTGTTATAGTTTTGCCGTTTAGCGGGTACTACTTGGACAGATGATCGCTACTTTCACTCCTAACGTATCATGTTAACTGAAGCGTATGATCGTAATGTTTTTACTGTAATTTTCTTGATTTTTCCTTCAAAAATATTGATACACTGACAAGCAGTAAGTTGCACCTGATTTAACCATATATAAATAGTAGTATATAAGTAGTAAAGGGATACGCCGTAGCGTAGTGGTTGAGGCGCTGCGCCCAAACCCGAATGTCGCGGGTTCGATTCCCGATGAGGTCGTTGAGATTTTTCAATTGACCTAATCCTTCTGGTGGCACTATGGCCCTGGGGTCGACTCAGCCTCTAACAGAAATGAGTACCAGGAGCAATTCTGGGGGTAAAGGCGGCCGGTGCTTAAGACTGACAACCTTACCACCTTCATGTGCCGAATGTCCAATATCTGGGAGCCTCAACCTCCTGGAACCCTCTGGGCCTCCATGCCCTGTATAGAGATCACATATAAGTAGGAAGGATTACGTTCTCTATCCGGATATATATATATATATATATTTATTTATTTCGTACTAATTTCAAACGAATTTACATGTTACTTGCGCAAATGTTAAGTGACGCCGGACTCTATAGTCAAGAATACAGTTACAGAACTTATAAAAAAAAAATAGAGATCTGATTCTTGTGAAAGAACACTGAAACTATAGTAACGTGACATAATATCAGTAACATAATCTTTTTAAGTGTTGGATATCTACGAGAACCTAATACAACATTCGTGATTGCTTGATTTTCTAGGTATCCATGATTGATGGATTTCGATTAACCCGAATTCCAGTTAGGGTCTATAGAGTGCATTGGATATGCTCTGTGTTCTATCTAGAGACATGTTCCATTAAAACCTTAGTGCTATTCAACTTCAATGTAACGTTGATTACGAGAGCATACCATTAACAACTTCGTCACAGGGTTTCTTAGAATGTGTGAACAATACTCTGACTTCCAGGTATGCTCTTCCGATTATTGCGCCATCTGTGGAATTCTATTTCTGATCTCTCTCTCTCTCTCTCTCTCTCTTCCTCTCTTCGCCTTTTTAAACATGTTGTGCGTAAAATTATGTTTTTGTATTTTATCACGTTTAACTAATCAATTTATTTATTGATCTTCCAAAAAGTAAATCAATTATGTACATAATGTATGCTAGGGTTACAGTAGAAATACAAATACATAAAACTTATAATGAAGCCTGAATATTACCATAATTATAACAATCTGAACAAATGGAAAATTACATGCAAAAGCAAAGCAAACAAAAAATTAGCAAACATAAAATATCAAATAGAGAACACTTCCACAACATTGGAAAAAAATAAACTATATAACGATATAAATATTTATTAAAATTTCCAGTAGGCCTACATAGATTACTATTTGAAAGATGTCCTAGATAGGCTACATGGGCATGAAAGTATAAAATCATTTGTCAGAAGAAACAATTGAATGATAAACAATTTGAATAAAACCTTAAAAAAAAACATTTTTTTTGGAGGAAGCATGCTATTCAATAAGTGAATTTTCTTTCAGGACAAAAATGTATAATTTATATGGTTATTTAAAAAGAAGTTTCGTCTCATATTTTACATTTTTCAAAATGTGTATTTATATATATATAGTATATATAGTACTAGTATTATACCATTGCATTTTTTTCTTCATTTCCTCTTTTTGACGAGTCACCAGTAACAGCTTTTAAGCTATTTTGTAAATGTTTGTGACAATAAATTACTTACTTTTTTTACTTACTTATAGCCTATCTACACAGAGTTAGTTAAAAGTCCCACACCTAAATAACTTTTGAAGCATATGGTTCAGTGACATGAAACTCGGTGTGTTGGGATAGCCGTATAATATGGAGAACTAAAAAAGTTATGACCGAATTTTGGGGATTTCCGGTTTAACCGTAAGTAACAACAACTCTATTATTTTAAATGGAACACCCAATATAGTTTTAGATTTTCGAATGGTGCCCATTGAGTGCTTTTCAGAAAATACCAACACGAGATATTTCTGTGCAAATTTATTGTTGCTAAATCAAGAAAACAGAAAGCCAAAAATGTTAAGGAAGATAGATTTTAACATGAAAACAAAAAATTCTTTTTCACCTTCTTACATGCGAATTTAAACTCAGCTGTGGTCTTACCGCGAGAAAAATTCTCTTAAATGAGCCCGCAAAGAGCTTTATGTTTTAAAAAAATGCAGATTATTATTCCGACAGTTAAATCTCAGTAAACAAAAAGAAGCGTTTTACTGGTATTTTTGAATTAGGAATGTCATCTTGAATCAAACATTGGTTAATTCTACTCATATTTGATGACACACCATCTAAACAACGATCGGTGCGTAAAGCTGACAACCTTCATGGCCCAAATGTCTAAAATCTGGGAGCCTCAACCTCCTGGAACAGTTAGGGCCTCAAGGCCTGCAAAGGGATTACTTTACTTTACTTCACCATCTAAACAAAAGTAGCCTATGATCGCGGGGAAAAGATTTTTCTCAGACAAGACTGAAACAGCCATGAACATTGAATTGAGTATTGCAGAGAAGTGAAATATATTACTACATGTACTGGACAAAACAGAGTGTACTAGAGACGCTTAGTTTTTCTTGTAAAAAAATTACCATTAGCGATTTCTCATGGGCTTATAGATATTCCAGTTTCTAATTATGTAAAATTAGAACAACAAGAACAGAAACTACGTGAACAGCAATCAAGGTTTTGGAAGTTTGAAGAATGCTTGGAAGAATATCTTTTTGTTTAAGTCGGAAGAAATGCTCTAATGCACAGAGAAGATTGCCTCGCTTTATTTATTCCAAGTTGAGTTATTGACAAACGACTTGAAAGAGATCCAACTTATCAATGAGTTATATACAACTTTATTCTCCATAAATAAAGACGCTGAATGTATCTGAATGGAAGATGCGACCTTAATATTCCTTAGGCCTACAGTATTAAACAGCGTATCGTTACAGTATTTTGTAATACAGATCTAGGCGCCTGAATGTGATAACCTATCGCCGAAAGGCAAACACTAAATTATAAATCTATTTTTGTGATTTTAAGAAAACTAACAAAATATGCGATCATTAAAATCTAATTTCAAACAAATTTCTTGACTTTTAAGAAATCTAACCAAACAGGCGACGATTGAAAACTAATTTTTAACAAATTTCAAATATAACAAGACATGCAATGACTAAAATAAACTTGTACTGCTTATTAATGACCATAACTCAAACAGTTAAAAACTGGCACGTGCTAGTTTAGAAAATAAAATACAAATGTGCGTTTATAATTTGTTTTCTTAACTAGAGCATGTGCTTATTTTATTTAGTTTGATTACAATTTTATACAGTAGGCCTATTCCAAGTTATGGAGGTGAATCTTTTTTCTGCGTTGTTCTAATTATACAATTTTCTAATATTCTGAATTGAGAGTATTCTCTCGACAGTTCCAAAGAGCCCCTTTTCTCTTTTTATCATTATGAAAAAAGCAAAGTACTCTAATTTTTTACGTCTGATGTAAAGAATAATAAAGACAGCTCTAGTTGTTAAGTGGAAACAACAAATCTGGATGCGACAGATTTACATTTTTGGTTCCATGAATCCATTAGCAGTATTTACGCGTGCTACTGACAGGAAAGAATACGACTGTGTTTACACTTTGCTTGTGAAATGTATTCGACATCCAGTCAAACAAACTGTATGGACATTCCCATCTTTTCACACCACTGATACGTGTATAATTTAACACATCAAAATGTATTAAAAGAAGAGGGAGGGTAACGTTAAATTAATTTCTGTCTAGGTAATGTGTGTATATCTATAAGTCTGTATGTTGTCTCTGAACAGCTTATATCGACAAAAAATCATCACGATGTAATTTTTTAAATTAAAAAATATATTTTTCTAGGCTATGACATGAAATATATTGTACACTGTCTCTTAATTTTAGGCCTACTGTTACTTAGCTAGCAGAGAATAGCTAGGCCTACTTTCTTCCGCAAGCGACCACTATTCGTTCTTATTATAGTTGTATGAAGTTATAAATTAAAATAGTGCATATATTATCATGTAGTGAATTACTTAATAATTAATTAATAATTCTTAGGAATTTTAGTATGTTATTTTATTATTTATTATTTTCCAGGTATGTCGAAACATAATAGCAACATACGAGTACTTCCTGCATGATCAATACGAGAAAAGTAAGTTATTGCATGCACACAAAAAAATCAAATATTTCTGAAGATTTGGAGTAAATAAAAATCAACCTCTATATTTGAGACTATTGTGTATATAAGGCTCATAATATTGTTTCTAGTCCTGTATCAATAATCATGATAAAATCCTAGACAAGTTCCTCTTTTTAAGCTATGGGCAGAGAGTGGAGATGCAACTATATTATAGATTAAAATAATTGTAAATCCGATTTACAGTCAGTATATTAGGTATGTTGGGGGTACGCCGTAGCGTAGTGGTTGAGGCGCTGCGCTACAAACCGGAAGGTCGCGGGTTCGATTTCCGATGAGGTCATTGGAGTTTTTCCATTGACCTAATCCTTCTGGTGGCACTATGAACCTGGAGTCGACTCAGCCTCTAACAGGAAATGAGTACCAGGAGCAATCCTGGGGGTAAAGGCGGCCGGTGCGTAAGGCTGACAACCTTACCATCTTCACGTGCCGAATGTCCAAAATCTGGGAGCCTCAACCTCCTGGAACCCTCTGGGCCTCCTATGGCCTGTATAGGGATCACTTTACCTTATATTAGGTATGTTATATCCAGCTCGTTACTCATTAATACAGAATTGTTTGAATATGTTTTAATGGAGAAATACCTCAGACGTTTCTAAAAAGTGCGAAGGAAAGTTATGGTAGCATTTTCAAAGCATTGAGATCCTTATTTACTCCAAAACTTCAGGTTATCACTATTTGAACGACACAACTATCGCATAACTTATAGTATTTTACATTCAAGTAGTTGCTTTACTCTTTGTAGCTGTTTTTTTTCCTTTCTTTCTTTTAAGAATCACATAAATTATTCGGATTATTTTAAAATATGATTGGTAAAAATTGTTTGAAGTCTGGAAGGAGCTAGTCACCCATGCCATTACATTCTCCTGGGCCCTGTTTCATAGAACTTGCTAATAATATCAGTTAATAATATTAGAACCCATAATATTATTTAATAGTTAACAAAATCTTGTTTCATAGAGATATGTACACTACTCACAAAATCTCTTCACTAATATTATTAGTTCATTAGTCAGCTGATTGATTTGGAGGTTATATCTGGATTGCTGTTTCTGTTTTTTCCCTTCTTAGTCTTTTTGCCATTACTATTTCAAAACTTGACGGCAAACATACATCTTCATAATGAATAAATCTGCCAGACCCTTATTAAAGGTAGCAGTAGCCTTATGTACTAAAATGTAACCTCAAATTCTAAAAACTTGTTATAACGAAAATTCTTTGGTAGTGTATGTAAGCTTTTCCTAAATTGGTAATTAAATTATAGTGATTCATTTTCCACAAATTTAAGATCACGAAATCTGAATTACATGGGTTTGAGAATAAGTAATTGGTCCAAAAACACTTATACAAAAATACCTAATATTATCAATAAATTTTATTAGTTCTGCAGTCTATGAAACAATTTAATAATAATATTAGCAATATTTACTAATAATTCAGTGTCATGCACTCATAACTAATATTGATAATTAATATTCTTATGAAACAGATGACTAATAATATCTGATATTATTATGTATTTGGGAATAATATGAGTGTAAAAGTTCATTGAAACAGGGCCCTGGACACAGACTATAATGATTTTCTCACTTCACACTTAGGTATAGAATAAGAGGCCGTATTGCGGAGAGTGCATATTTAGCTGTTTGAGCCTCGCGCAAACGCAGAATTTGTGCTAACGAGTAGGCCTATGCTGTGTCAGAAATCGTTAAAAATTCTACCCACTGATACACTGAGTAAGTCTATGAAGTACCAAAAATCGGTAAATAAAATATATGATTATTATCCTTTTCATCAGTAGCGATGATAAGAAATGGAGTCATGAGTATAATTCTCTGGTGCAAGGCCATTCTGTAAAGGTCAGTGAGGAATAGAATGGAACGCAAGGAAACGGAAATGGAATTTATGACCTAACATACAATTCCTCCAGTTAACGTTGATATATGGAAGCAATTAAAACCAAGAACTTGACATTGACCTTCATAAAACACGCCAAATTTATTAAGACCTGCATTTTATGCGAATTCAAAGAAATGACATATTTTTTAGGTTGGGATTTCTGTGGTCACTTTCCTTGTGTTACGCATCGCCTTAGTGGCTTGGGTGAATAATGAGTTTCATTTTCTTTATGGATACAACGAGAGAGAAGTATATTATAGTCACATAAAACGAGTGAAACTTTATCTTCTAAGTGAATTATTACCTGGTGGCTTCGCAATTTTCGTGACATCAAGCGGAAACTAAAGCCTGAAGAATGTGTGTGTAAAAGGTGTGCGGTAGCTTCTTTTGAAGTCAAAGCATTGTGGGTGTCATCTCACTGTTCTTTGTTATGGTGTTGTAAGTACTTACAGAAAATTTTGTTACGTATGGATCAATTCATTTGACAAAACTGGAGCGAAGCAGTATCGATCACCATGAAAATAGATGTAAGTTACAGAATAGCATTTTACCGAGTCGAAATGTTTGTAGACTGTTGCAATGAAACACAGTTTAAATTATTATTATACTGTATACAGTATTATACAATAGTTTTGCTATCAGTATCCTGATTTGGATAATAATTGATTATTAAATATTGAATTAAATGCTCTTTTTTAGAATCTACAGTTTAGAATTTCAATTATTATTGTTGTCTAATTATTGTTGCTTATTAACTCCTAATCCCTGTCGTACTTGAAAATTAGGCTAATAGACCTATACAAAACCTTTGCGTTCTAACTCTTCTGTAAAATAATATTATTTGATTGAATTTAACCCTTTTATATTAATTTAATTCAATTTAATTCAATTTACAATTGACCTCATTTCTCTTCTTAACAGTATTATGGTTATCAATATATTTTTACGTAGGCCTATATACATGTTATTCATATGGGGGATCGTTTATATTTTTCTCGAATAATTGTTATAGCATTTCCTCTTTAATACTTTCTAATATATATATTGTGTTTTGTGTTGTGTTTGTGTTTGTGTTTGAATCGTTCGAACAAGTGGAAAAATTCAAATAAATGGGAGAAATAATTTCAGATACAATTAATATTAAAGAAGAAGTTAAGTGTCAATTTTAATCTGGAAATTCTTGTTTTTATGCAGTCTTCTGTCCAGAAATCTAAAAATTAATTTTTTAAAGACAGATTGAATGGAAGTATACTTCTAGTATAAGACACACGAAGTAAAAGTTGCATATTATCGCACTGGTACTATAAAATTTTTATGCCATTCCATTGGTCCCAACTTTGGTATCTATCACATGGAAAAAACTCATTTATTGTAAAATATTTGCATATGATTATTAAATTATAAAAATGGACAAAATTTAATTTCACTAGGTCTTTTTAAATGTGAATTTTTCAAAGTAATTGCAAAAGTCGTTTTATTTGGTGAGTGAAAAGCGTTTTCGTGTTGGCAGCAGTGTAAGAGAAAGTCAATATCACATGTCTGACCGCTGCATGTTAACGGCTGTCTAAAAAAAAGTATACAATACACGTCGTGTACGGGCAAGCTGAGAGCAAACGGACTGTATTACAAGATTCATAGGACGTAGCACTTCTTGAGATAGAGACTTAAACTATAAACAGATAAGCCAAACTTGCCCAAATACATTTTAGATAATTTTATCTGGTATGTAACAATTTATTGTCACAACAACAATACATAAATCATGCTCAGTTCATAAATTCTGGATTCCTTGGACGTCTATAATATTATTATTCATAAACACTGATGAAATTGTAGATATCACAATGTTTAATACAAATTCCTTAGTTAAAGGTCGTAAATATCCTTGAGATGGCTTAATCAGTTTGATCAAAACCACACATATATTAGTTCAATGATGAAATTACGTCCAAATTGTTCCTCAAATAAATTAGGTAGTAAATGACGTACCTTTGAATTGATTAAATACCACCTTTTGATAGTTGTTAAAGATGTTAGCCTGAGATCTTGCAACGCCAACACCGAAATGAAGAAGACCCGATGAATCACACGATGGGTGATAATAGTCCTTAGATCATTAGTAATCTTCAGAATCAATAAGGCATATGAAACCTTAATGTGAATCGAAGAGCTGATTGCTTCAGCTATTGAAAGTAAACCACCAGATCTATCTGATAGGTAAAGATTGGCATTGATAAGCCAAGAAGAAAACTCATGTCCTTATGAGTAGTAATTGAATTGATTATGACGAAGAATAGGCATTTAAAGCCTAGAAAAACTAATGTCTTTATGAGACACAGTTGACTTGAATCGATGAAGGAAAAAGAATGAAGCTAAAGATAAACCTTATTGGCTATCAAAACAATATAATAAAATGTCCAGTCTCTGATTGGATGCAAGACACAAAAAGAATAATTTTGATATTACAATACCCATAAATAACAACTATTTGAAATTCATTTGTTCAATTATAAATAAAAAAACAAGATAGCAAGCAAGGCCTGCTAAAAACGAATTACAGAAGCATGACCTACTAAACTAAAACATAACGGAACATATTGCCCGCAAATTATGACACTTGTGGCATAATTTAAAATTACATGTGGAGTTATGTTTTAAAAAATAAATTAAAGAAGAGAGAAAAAAGAATAAAAATAAAACAAACATGAGAACAAATAATTAAAATGAATTGAAAAATATGAATGCAGAGAATGACTGAATCATTCGTCATTTTCTGAAATCGGCAATGGTGCCAAATTGACAATTGGTTGCACATAAAGATTCGTGGCAGTACGAACCTTTGCAACTTGAACCAGACTGACCCCGCCAGGGTGAATTTGTCATGGTGTTTGAAGTCCTTAACGCTGGGTGGTAAGTTTTGATGTAGTCGGAATTCTCGTTGGAAACCTGACCAACGGAGTCCATATGTCCCAATTTCAAGTGTTTGGACATAGAATTCCTGTAAGCTTTAGCTAATACAGGATTAGAAAGAGAACGTCTCTTAAGAGACGTCAATCTTGAACTCGCTTGGCGAGATGCATTAGAAACTCTTTGCAGGTTTGAATTTACTAAGGCTGAATAATGCATATCTAAGGTATTAGATTGGCAGGATAAATCATTAGGAAGTCCATTGCTAAGATCCTTAGATTTATGAAGTGTAAGTTTGTTGGACCTACGAACAGACAACCTAGGAGAAGAAGGTTGGGGCAGCTTGCCCGCAAAGTACCAACCCAGTTGAGAGTTATGAATGATGGGTAGGTTAGGAGCAGAAATGTTACCCACACAATCGATTTGCGAGAAAACCTCAACACCCAACACCAAATCTACAGAGTTAGGTGTGTTGAAGTCGGGATTGGCTAGTTGAAGGTTAGGCGGAATGTTCCAGTTAGTGATATTAATTGGAGATCTTGGAAGTTTCGATTCTGAAATCTCCGGAACAACAAGAGCAACAGTATTACAAAACCATCGAGTTGTTCGAGACCTGATTTCTATAGAAGCAAGCTTATGGGTGCTTACTTTAGACGATAGTATTCCAGTCAGCCTTGTTTGCTGCTGACAAAGAGATAGTTTTAAATGTTTAAACAGCCTTTCACTGATTAAGTTACAATCAGAGCCGCTATCTAAGAGGGCAGTGGCCTCTACGGGTTGACCATACTTGTTTATCACAAACACATTTGCAGTAGGAAGTAAGCAGCCTTGATGATTATGAGAGGCTGACATAATCCCTGCAGTATTAGATATTTGTGACTCGTTCTGAGCACTATAATCGTGAAGAAGAGTACTATGTTTCTCTCCGCACACTCTGCAAGAGAACGAGCTGCAAGCCTTGGTATGCCCTCTTGAAGAGTAACATACACGACATAAATGGTTAGTTCTAACAAAATTGCTACGGCTTGCAAGACTCATTGCTTTGAAAACATCACATTGGTAGACTTGATGTGAATCCTTTTTGCAACAAATACATTTGTTGACAAACTGAGCTGATTTGCTCTTAGCCGATATAGGTTGCGAATTCTGTGAAGTTGAAGGCTGATTTTTTAGAGCTGAATCCGTCTCTAGTCTCCAGGAACTTAAGTAGTTCCTTGAGTTCAGGCAGTCTGTCAGACTTCAGCGATGATTCCCATTCTCTAATAATATGAACTGGGAGTTTGTCTAAGATCATTTTAGAAATAATTAAGTCGGATAAATCGACATTAGTATTTAAGGAGTGCAATGCATGCACCGTGCTTATGAAATGATCTATAAATCTTTGCAGAGAGTCTGCAGAATTCTTTTCAAGAGAGGGTGGTGAAAATAATTTGTCAATGTGACTATTAGCAATCAGACGATTGTTGTCAAATCTTTCTGACAACGTTTCCCAGGCTACATCAAATGTAGCTGAGGATACAGGAATATTCTGTATTACAGTCATGACTTCTGGCGATAAGCATGATTTTAAATATTGGAACTTGTCCATGTTAGAAATATGCTTATGTTGAATGACAAGGGAATAGAATGTATCCCTGAACTCAATCCACAAGGCAGGATCGCCTGTGAATTGAGGAAGACGGATCTCAGGAAGTTTTGGGAGTGAAGGGGTCAATTCTCTAGATGACTGCTGGACTACAGAAGCTGAGACCTGATCAGGGTCATAGAACTGTTTATTTTTAGCAATAGCACCATTTAGTAGACCTATTGCTTCATGAAAACTCGCTTCAACTTCTCGTCTTTGAAGCTTAATGACTTCCGTCACTTCCTTAAGACTGAGTTGAGCATATGTACTCTTATATTCACTAAATATGGTTTCAAATGCATTACGCATACTGAGAGCCTTGAAATATGAAGCTTCATCTCGTATAACTAACGTTTGAATAGCTTCAACGAAATCAATGAACTGAATTCTTGCAAAATCAATGGAATCTAGTTTAGCTACAGATTCAGCTTGAGCAGCTCTTTGCTCTGCTTCTGCCCTTTCTTGTCTGACCCTAGCTTCTGATTCTGCCTTTTCTTGTCTGGCCCTAGCTTCTGATTCTGCCTTTTCTTGTCTGGCCCTAGCTTCTGATTCTGCTAATTCTAATTTAGTCCTAGCTTCTATTTCTGCTAATTCTAGTCTAGTCCTAGCTTCTGCTTCTGCAGCTTCTTGCCTAGCCCTAGCTTCTGTCTCTGCAATTTCTAGTCTTGTCCTAGCTTCTGCTTCTGCAATTTCTTGTCTAAGTTTAGCTTCTGCTTCTGCAGTTTCTTGTCTAATCTTAGCATCTGCTTCTTGTTTAAGTTTAGCCTCATAGGCTACAATTAAGGAGTCAATATGAGATATGGCTGAAAAGACAGATTGCTCAATATCTTCTCTATAATCTGCTTCAGCTTCTGAATACTCGACTTGGTCAATCAGAGACTGAATATCTTCGTATTTGATCAGAACTTCATTAAACTTAGCCTTACGGGCTATAATTTCTTTATGCGATTTATCATCAAGATCAGTGAATGATAGAAAGGTATTGACGTGGCGAGTGATCTGAGCCTTTATAGGAGTTCTCTTGGCTTTAAGAGCATTAATGTTCAACTCCTGATTAGCCATCTCTTCAGATTTACAGCTCAGAATACAATGAATATCAATAATTGCCCGCTCTTAGGGCCAAAATGACTATAAATACAATGCCCGATTACGGGTTAAGACAAATCAGTACATAAACGTCCAATGCAATGGACGTTGAAACAATACAATATCAGGTGTGATATGTGTACTAGTGTAAGTGTTGCTGTCTGTGTAAGTTTTACAATACATGTAAACTTATAACACTAGTTTAACAATAGATCCTCCAGCCTTCACCTCAAACATGCAGAAGACATGGAGGTAGTAACAATGTCAATTATTGTTTAGTTATTGTTATGATGAGAACAATTCTGGTATATATTACAGTTCAATTCACCAGATAACAGTCCAGATATGATTCAACATCCGGCAATAGGAGGACCATTAAAATGGTCCGGAAATGATTCAATTATCCGGCAATAGGAGGACCATTAAAATGTACGGGCAAGCTGAGAGCAAACGGACTGTATTACAAGATTCATAGGACGTAGCACTTCTTGAGATAGAGACTTAAACTATAAATAGATAAGCCAAACTTGCCCAAATACATTTTAGATAATTTTCTCTGGTATGTAACAATTTATTGTCACAACAACAATACATAAATCATGCTCAGTTCATAAATTCTGGATTCCTTGGACGTCTATAATATTATTATTCATAAACACTGATGAAATTGTAGATATCACAATGTTTAATACAAATTCCTTAGTTAAAGGTCGTAAATATCCTTGAGATGGCTTAATCAGTTTGATCAAAACCACACATATATTAGTTCAATGATGAAATTACGTCCAAATTGTTCCTCAAATAAATTAGGTAGTAAATGACGTACCTTTGAATTGATTAAATACCACCTTTTGATAGTTGTTAAAGATGTTAGCCTGAGATCTTGCAACGCCAACACCGAAATGAAGAAGACCCGATGAATCACACGATGGGTGATAATAGTCCTTAGATCATTAGTAATCTTCAGAATCAATAAGGCATATGAAACCTTAATGTGAATCGAAGAGCTGATTGCTTCAGCTATTGAAAGTAAACCACCAGATCTATCTGATAGGTAAAGATTGGCATTGATAAGCCAAGAAGAAAACTCATGTCCTTATGAGTAGTAATTGAATTGATTATGACGAAGAATAGGCATTTAAAGCCTAGAAAAACTAATGTCTTTATGAGACACAGTTGACTTGAATCGATGAAGGAAAAAGAATGAAGCTAAAGATAAACCTTATTGGCTATCAAAACAATATAATAAAATGTCCAGTCTCTGATTGGATGCAAGACACAAAGAGATTAATTTTGATATTACAATACCCATAAATAACAACTATTTGAAATTCATTTGTTCAATTATAAATAAAAAAAACAAGATAGCAAGCAAGGCCTGCTAAAAACGAATTACAGAAGCATGACCTACTAAACTAAAACATAACGGAACACGTCGTAAAACGATTTTGTTTTGCTCGTAGGACTGCTTCATTCGCCCTTAAGGGCTTGTTCCGCAAACATAGCTGTTCGCTAAACAAAATCCTTCTTTTAGTCCTTGTATCATAAATAACTATGATAAGACCGTTGAATTGCCGGTTGAATTATATGGATGTGAAGCATGATCGCTTACTCTTGAGGAAGAAAATAATCTGATAGTGTTCGAAAACAGGGTGCTTAGGAAAATATTTGGGCCTAAGGCCTAAGAGTGATAAAAATGGGGACTGGAGAAAACTGAATAGCAAAGAGCTTCGTAACCTGTAGTCGTCACCGAATGTAGTAAGGGAATAATGAATTACAATTACAATTACAATTACAATTTATTACTCCAAAGTACACGAAAAATATATACAAAAGTTGATACACCCCCCGAAGAAGCAGAGCTTGTGTTCGGGGGTGGTTCAGTTATATATTAGAAATACTTATACTAAACAATTACTTTAAAAAAATGCATAATTTGGAGAAGTATGACAAAATGTTATGTATGAAAGGTTAGAACATGTTCTATTTACAATACAAAGGTACGAAGCAATACAACAATAATACATAACAATGTATTGTAAGTTTGTAAATGAAAAGTAAGTATGTAAGTTGTAGAATGTAAAGTAAGTTTGAAAATTTATGTACGTAATTAATTTCAGTGAGAAAAAAATTGTACTTGAAATATATAATGTGACTTGAGTTACAACAAAAACTGCTATAACTGTAGTCAGAAAAATTATAGATAAAAAGATACAATTAATCTGAAAACATAATCTCTTTATGGAAAGAAGAATTTTCGAAATAGCAAATAACAGTTATAAGTTAACATATTAGCAGTAGCTAACAGTGTCAAAATATTTCCAATTGCGAAAAAGTAAAATATTACAAAATGCTTGATTTCCTGCCATAATATGCTATGCACTCCTAATATAAAATAATCCCTTTATTGTTTGCACATAAAATGATAGTCAATAATATCATATTCCACAAAATGATTTTCGTGGTATTCTCAGTAGCTCAACGAAACATCATAACAATGAATTTATATTTTTCGTGAGTTTAATTTAACCTTAAGTTTATATGTTAAAATGTTAGATAAAAATATTATTTATTATATAATAAAATGTATAGACTTAATTCTTATATTTAAGGACTGATGTTCAAAAGTCCGCCAATTTGACGATTTTTACTTTTTATAGTAGACTAGCATGTGCCCGCGGCTTCGCCCGCGATAATTATTTAAAAAATTAAAAATTAAAAGCATAACCCTAATAGTTAAATCATTATATTTATTAACACCTAAATCACGTGGACTACATATCACGATTAGATAGCGTCACCTGGTAAAGGCGCCCGCGGTTTCCCCCGCGATAATTAATCCAAAAATTAAAAACTAAAAATTAAGAGCATAATAGTTAAATCATTATATTTATTAACACCTAAATCACGTGAATTACATACCACGATTAGATAGCGTCGCCTGGTAAAAGCGATCTCAGATTCGAGTTCCTTGGCCCAGAAAATCCCTGTATAGTGAGTTTCGTCCAAATCGAACGATGTTTAACCATATTTAGGTCTATGTTGATTATCCCTCTTCCTTGTAGGTTGAAAATGTCATATGTCTACGGGCCTTGACATTCTAAACAAATGAATCGACCAGCGTGGGCTTACAACATTCAAGCGATCGCGATGCTTTTATTTCCACGGTATGACAAAAATAGCCAAAGCCAACTGCAATTGATTTGACATTGAAATGTATTACTGAAATCTGATGCTTCGACAGCGCTAAAATCACGTTTTCTGCCAGTTTTTCACTCATAACTCGCGAACGAAAGCTAAAATTAAAAATTCGGCTTCGAGGTGCATTCTCCCACCTTTCAGTCCATTTATCTTAAAAATTTCAGATCTCTGCGTTCAGTAGATTTCGATGGGCATCGTGGACAGACAGACAAACAGCATGTGCCAGCGGCTTCCCCCTCGATAATTGTTTGAGAAATTAAAAACTAAAAATTAAGAGCATAGTTAAATCATTATAATTATTAACACCTAAATCACGTGGAGTGCATTCCACGATTAGGTAGCGTCCCCTGGTAAAAGCGACCTCAGATTCGAGTTCCTTGGCCCAGAAAACCCCTGTATAGTGAGTTTCGTTCAAATCGAACAATGTTTGACCATATTTAGGGTTGATTATTATCCTTCTTCCGTGTGGGTTGAAAATGTCATATGTCTGTGGGCCTTGACACTCTAAACAAATGAATCGTCTAGGATGGACTAACAAAATCAAGCGATCGCGTTGCTTTTATTTCCAAGGTATGAGGTATGTTGACAAAAATAGCCAAAGCCATCTGTAAGTGATTTGATATTGAAATTTATTACTGAAACTGATGCTTCTAAAACGCAAAAAAATGAACGTTTTCTGCCAGTTTTTCACTCATAACTCACGAACGAAAGCGAAAATTAAAATTCCGGCTTCGAGGTGCACATTCCGACCCTTTAGTCCGCCTATGTATAAAATTCAGATCTCTGCGTTCAGTAGATTTCGCTGGGCATCGTGGACAGACAGACAGACAGACAGACACTTCCTTTTATTAATATAGACTATGGACTTACTGATAAATGTGGCCTACATTAGTAGGTACAAAAGTATTAATCCTTATAAATCTTAGCGAAAATTAATTTAAAATTGTCGAGAAAATTCAAACAAGTTAAAAAGTAAAGTACCAATAAAAGATTGATTTTGATAGATGGTAATTCATAGAAAAGTTTGCCTACTAAACAATTCCTAAACTACACAAGATTAAATTTTGCATGACATTTATAATCTCAATTGTCAAAGTGACTAAAAATAAACTTATATAAAAAAAATTCTTATGAAAGTGGTACTTTGTGTGAGTTTCACATCATAACAATTTATTATTATTATTATTATTATTTATAATAATATTGCTGCTACTATACTGAACCTTATTGATGAACACAGAGGTAAAAGCAGTATTTTAAAAAAATAAGTGTCATAAAATACCGCTAAAAGAACTTAGATGAAATAATTATTGTGCTTCAAGGGTACCTTGTAGTATGAATTTGGAGATTTTTAGCTTAATAAATTGAATTACTGTAAATTCTATTCAGAAAACAATGTCGATAATGTCATTATATAACTAAGTCTAATACAGGCGAGGACAGAAGGTTGCTCTGTGACGTCAATGCAGTCGGCTCTTGTTTCACGCGTTCAAAAGTTCTGCGAGGAGTATTTGAAAAGCATGCACCTTTGAACAGGGGACATTAGTTTTTGCGGCAGGGGAGCGCTCTTGCCTGACGTCACACTCAGTGACAAACGTCATCACGGAGCGAAGCTGTCTTCCACTGGACTCTAATACATAGCCTACCAGGTCTATTAAATATTGACGACAATAAAGACAGTAAAGAAGAATTAATAATGTTCCTACCTATTAATGAACAGACTCTGGATTTGAGTATGTGGATAAGAAATTGCCCTCATTTAGTTGAATGGCTATTTCCCTTTTTCTTCAAAGCACAATTAAATCCCAATAAACGCTTAAAATAGATATAGATATAGTTTATTCTTGTGTCGTAATATTAACACCCTTGGCGTTACAAAGGTTTTTTCGCCATAGGATGTACCTCCTACCATTACACACTAATATTAACATAAAAGCCTTGAGTTCCTACAAATTATGGGCTTGCTGTATTTGGCTTACTTGTGAACAAAGCAAAAAGGATTAACACACTTGCTCACTTATTTCTAGGATTCGTTTTTCCCCATTTTCTTTTAACAATGTTTAAAAAGTTCCCTATTTCCTTCAAAGTTTTCATATTCTTTGTCGTTGTTAATTTCTTATATGCTATTTCTACATTAATTCCTAGGAATTTTCTATTAAAAAATAGTTGTCTGATCGTTTCCGTTTCTGGACATTTTAAATTTGTGTGTTCAGCGTCTTCTCTATTTAGACATAGAGGACATCGCCCCTTCTTAGTAAACGCTTAATATACTACAAGCGGATTTACGAATTAGCGATAAAAACATACTTCTCTTATAAGCTATTAAACTTGCAGCTTTTTAACACTTTTATGTCCTTTTCTCTCTTCCCTTTCCATTAACACTATCACTTGTTGTGGTTTGACGTTCCGACGTGTAAATTTGAAAATAACTCAGAGATGAACTGACCCATGCCTGATGAAATTTATCTCCTTCCGGTGAGTAAAATGGGTTATGAAGTGGCCACACATGGGAGCTCATAATTTTATTACACCTCTGCTGCTTAGGGTACATGGGAGGGGGAGAGCATACGAATCTCAGACAGAGAATCCGAGATGGAAAATGAGAAAGGAGGAGGGTTTTCAGTTTCTTCTTGAGTGTCAGAAATGTGTCACATTCATCACAAGGGCCCCACGCAAGTAGGAGGGCCACAACAGAGATTAATGATGGATGAAGAAATATCCAAGCAAGCCATTCCCCCTACACTGGTATTGTTTGCTTGAGTAGTTTCAACATTGTATTCCGCACAGAGAAGATAGGGCGCAAACCAAGCAGAGAATATAAGGCATGACTGCGTCGACAAGCAGCTACGAAAACCCGTTAATATTATTATGTTTCTAGAGATTCCCCACATTTCTTTTTCCACTTGAAAACTGTCTTGTAGAACATTTCTTTAAATGTTGTAGCTTGGAAAGTGACCAAGAGCTGGACTTAAATGTGTGGCCAAAATAATTCCTTTTCTTCTATTTATTCGCACGATAAGATAAAATATACAGAAATATATTCATAAGACGTTAGAAATGCGCATTTCAGTAGAATAAAATTATTAATCTTGACATTTTAGCATCCAGCATAGTAGGGAAAAACAAAACCACTATGCAGTAAACATTAATCACATGAAAAAGCGAGGGCTATAACTTGTGTACAAAAGTCTAAAAAAAAAAAATCTTAGCGAAACATGCGCCTCATACCACTACACATTAATATTAACGATTCTGCAGTCATTGTTTTAGAAATAGAATGTAGCTTATAACGATCCAGAAAGATCTTTACTGTTATATACATACAGAGTGTTTTCGAATCGCCGTCCACTTCTTGAGCCTTCTTATGTCGAAGTCCAACTGTGCTTGCCGTGCCGGTATCGTTGGTTTCATGTTACCTAGGATTCAGGTTGATACAAATTATACTGTAGTCTCTTGCATGTTGTGATACTTTAAGAGTGGCGTTTGATCGTCACAATAGGTTGTGATGATCCTTAAAGGAAGAATTAATAATGAAATGAATTCTCGTTGCCTTACTTACACGTATGACGAGCTGGTACGAAAGGATCAGCGTTTTATACCCAAAGTACAAGGTGACACAAAACAACGGGAATTTTTTAACATCCCATTATAAAACCAAGAATGATAGAAGAAAACATTTTATTCATAGTAATTTAAACCTTAAAACTTGCCATTTAAGAAACATTAATGGAATTTAAGATTTTTTTAAATTACGTCCTGTAGATGGCGTCCTCCTGTACTAATGCATTCTTGAAACCTGCTGTTGAGATTCCTCATTGACTGCTGCAACATCGCAGCTGGGATACTGTGAATTTAATCAAGAATTCTCTGTTTTAACTCATCCAGAGTTCTTGATCGAGTCGTGTACCGTACACTTTACTCTTGAAATAGCCCCACAAGAAAATATCACAAACAGACAAATCGGGCGATCTAAGAGGCCAGGGAACGTTACAGCACAATCTCTTCAAAGTTCTTATCCAACTTTTTATCGCGTGTTTTAACAGAACAGCACCGTGACGTCCTAACTTGTAAAAACGTAGGAACTCCCTCTGCACAGCTTTCAAACTATCATTTTTTTTATAAAATATTTTATGGCTAACGCACGCTGTTGCCCGTTCTACTGATCCATGGTTACTAAAATGGCGGACTTTTACTTGCTCAAGGTCATTGCTCCGCAGTGCTGCCACCTGCTCATGGCTGCCACTACACATTTCAGAAGTTCCCGTTTTTTTTTTGTGTCACCTTGTAAATATTTTGGAGACGTATTTCGTATAGACTAATAAAATAATCTTTTTTCAAAATGCCTCGTAGGCTGATAGATACAGAAACTATAGATAAACTGCAGACGGGAGCGGGATTCGAACTCGAAACTTCTTTGGTAAAAACCTCTCCAAAACCTATCATTAAAACCCGACCGTTTCTCAGAAAATGGGACCGGCCGAAAAATTTACAAATATTCTGACCAGCCGCAAACGCGTCGGCTGCACTTGCAACGCTACGATTTAAAATAATAATCACTGGATTTGTAGTTATTAACTGTCACGTATCATAATTTATATTCTGAAAAATATTTTCCACTCGGAAATACAATTACCTCTTCTCAGGTACCGTATATTAATACAGAATCGTCAGTTAATTTAGAATACGTAAGAGATTTCGAAGTTTGGAATGTTGACCTGAGTGTGGTTCTTGGTGGAGTAGACTTTTTTTTTTCTATAAACAAGTAAACTTAATTAATTTTCTAACATTAATCCATTCCGTCTGACTAGTGCAGGCTTCCTCCCACACCCCTCTTCCTGTCTTGAACGAAGTTTCGGTGCTTCACCCCTACACCTGTAAGACTTTTCATATTTACTCGGAAAATTATGGAAGTTAATTGAACTCGAGGGTTCAAACTCTACAAAGTTACACGGAGATTGTAACACAAGTTCCAAAAACGTACAATTCACAGTATAAAATTAAAAGAGGGTAGAGATTTTGCAGTTTGTTTGAAAACAGTAATTAATGTTTCTGCTGCCCATTCAAGATTAAATTAGACTGCTGTAAACCGTAATGTTTTAGTCTTGCATAATATCAGTACAATAGGCGTATACTTCATGTACTCCGAAATAGCAAATAACATTTAAAATAGAAATGAAAACGTATGATTTAAATATCTCCTAGGTATTTATGTTTTGTATTTCTGTTAAGTCTTTATTTTAAAATTTTGTCGTAATTTACATAACTTACATCACATTTTTTCTTTTCTCATTATTTTTTCTCTTTTCTTAGCTCTGCTCTTTGTCTCTCCTCCTTTTTCACTCTGCTCTCTTTTGGACTTGCACCAAAGCACGAGCAATCTTGCTCATTCGGGTGTATTTTCTGAATATATTTATAATATATTACATAACAAGAATTTTTAATATTTGATGTGTAAATTTGTTATTTAAAATTAAAATAATTGTTTTTGTATCTTTGATATGAATAAATAAGTAAAATAATATAAAAAATAGAATAATAATTATTAAAGAATAACTATAAAATTAATATTTTGAGTACTCTAGTGGTAATCCCTAAGTTCTAGAGGTTCAATCCCAATCGAAAAACTTTCTTTTCGGGTGTAAAAAGTTGTAAGTCGTATTTTGAAACAGTAAAGCAGATTATCTGTGTCGTAGATTTACAAACCTTAAAAGATTCATGGCGTTCATCTCAATCCGATCCACCCTACTTTTTAAGCGAATTTACCTTGAGACTCAAATCAATCTGAATCCCCGTTTTCATGACAATTTCAATCCGGTAAGTTATTCATAACGATTCGAATTCTCCAAGAAAACGTAGTAGATGTTATTACTGATGTACTGGCTGGAACTAGCCCTCAAAGAAGGATAACGTTTAATAATAGGCCTACAGCTAATGCAGTATAAGCTCAACTTAAATTCGATGTCCCACGATCAAAATGTTTTGATTAAAACGTTGTATGAAGTAGCATTTCTATACAATTAATTCTGGTTGTGCACTCGAGAGTGCGTCCAATATACTGTCAATTTTTCGCTCTAAATGCAAACTGATAGCTACTACGATGGACATAGCGGTCGAAATGTAAACACTGGTAACATTTTCTGCCGAATTTTTTTGATGATTTCTAAAGCACCTCCAGGCTTATGGCGGTTGTAATAAACGTATAGTCAGTATTGTTGTGACTTCAATTATTCTTTACTTTAATATTTAATTTCATCTTCAGGGGTAAATCACTTTTATGGGATGCTACCTGTGTCGATACATTAGCTTCATCACATTTACCGGGCACCTGCAAAAATCCAGGCTCTGCTGCGATTTCTGCTGTATCTCTGAAATTGAAAAAGTACTGTCACATAGTTGACCAGTACCATTTTATTGTTTTCGCTGTCGACACACTTGGTACATGGTGTGCAGAAGCCAAGAAGTTAACTTCAGAGATAGGCAGAAGACTTGCTGTTGCAACAGGGGATCCTAGGGCTGGCGAATATTTGAGGCAACGTTTCAGCATTGCCATACAAAGGGGGAATGCCACTAGTGTCATGGGAACCTTTCCTTCGTCTTCAGCCCTGGATGAAGTGTTTTTCTTTTAATTACAATTATTGTATTATAATTCAGTACCTATAGTATATGTGCTAGATCTAACACGATATTATATCCTGTACTATTGCATAATAAATCTTCTTGATTAATGTTCGCTGATCGTTCATTCTCAACTGGGTTTATGATTGTAAGTTCGATAGTTTATTTACAATATATTTCTATACCCCTTCTTTTTTTATACACCGTGTAGGGCTATATGAATTATTTAGGTTCTATAGTCCAATCCCATTTTTAATTTGGACTGTTTTTAGTATTACAAAGAAAATTGATCCATTGAAAGAATTGTTTATAACCCCTTAGGCCTATCCATTAAATTAAAATTAAAATTTAATGCACATAACCTCTTCGTAAATAGAGTCTACTGTACTATACTCATTATTTACTTCCTTAACTATGTTTTATGTTTAATCTACAACTTGTTCCATTCCTCTCTCTATATAAAAAAAATTGACAAGAAAAAGTTGATTCGGTTAAGGAGGTGCACTCAACTTCAGCACACGGAGATGGCTCCAACGACACGTTACGTTCCACGACACACACGTTTTTTCACCGTTCCCTCTGTCGTGCACGAACTTTAAACAACTTCCTGCATTGCATGTATCTGCTACCGACATAGCAGAGTACATTCAGTAATTGCTACAAAATTATGGTCAATACCCGCTGTGTCACGAAACGATTAAAAGAATAAAGAAACAAAAAAATAAGTATTAAATCATGACACAAGATGTATATGGTGTTCAGGGCGCCCATATGGGCGCCGATGCCGTTGCCCATGGGTCGGGCGATGCAGCACATGAGCAAAAGATGTGATTAGTAGACCAAATTTTTAATAATACCCGCCAATGAACAATCCTGAATGCTTTAAGTGAATGATTAAAATTTTTGAAGTTATGAGTTAGTACTTACTGTTCAAGATTAGCATGATTTATACTGTAGTTATTTTGAATTTAAATATCTTTTAAAATATAAATGCAAGCATTAAATGCCCATATAAAACTGAAAACCAATGTAAAAATTATAGGCTTGTTTTATTGAAGATTCGTCGGTTCATTTCTGTATTTTTTATTCATTTAAGTTACAAGAAAAGTTCCCTTATTTATTTGATAACAACCGTTTTTCATTAACAGAGAGAATTCAAATTTTAAGGAAAGAGTCACGAATTTGAGGGAAATTATAATGCGTCCCTCTTTCATAAACCTGCATGGAGAATGTTTAACGAATAAACTGTAACAACTGCTTCAAAATTCAAAATATCTCTGCTCAATTATAAACAGTTATGTACAATAATGATGTCAATGCGGAAAAATGTTCCCGCAAAGAATATTTTTATTATGAGGGGCTAGCAGCTAACAACGGGGCCAGATTGATGTGAGGGCCTAATGGTGTTGAGGTATCTTACTGTACTCTTTATGACTTTGCGCTCTACCTATATTATTTCCAATAAACATTTACTGTATGCTTTGTTAATTCTTACTCTAAGAGACGTGTGGTGTTCAGTTACTCCAGTGCGTTAGGCCTACCTCGTGCGTAATTAATGATTCTCCTCAGATTAATGATTCTAATATTTCTAAAGAAAAGATTCTTTATGAATAAAAGAAAATATTAAATAACACCAGGAAAATGTAATACTAAGCTCTGAATTTGTTAAAATATGTGATTCTTCTTTTTATAAATCAAAACTGGAAGGAATAAATGTATGATTTTAAAAATCTATATTTGATAGGAATCAAGCAGAAATAGGCCCATATAGCTCTAAATAATTAAATGGCCTCTGACTAGACAAATAAGGATTATCCCATAGTCTATAAACTTTTTCAAGAAAAAAAAACGTGATTTAGAAAAAAGAGTAATATAAAATCATGCCCCAAGAACTGCATGGTGCTAAGTTACTGGTCACTTATTTATGGGAGATTTGCATGCTTGATATACTAAATCATGCTAGAATGAATGTATGGGGCAAGGGTATTTTGTTAATTGTTTTTACATTATAGCTAACAATTTTTAAGAAAAATGTGTACGCCTGATTTTAAGGGAGATTAATGCATGCTAGAAAAAGTATGACGTTAAGTTACTTCATTGCGCTCTGACTTATGAATTAATTGTGTGAATCCGTTGGAATTATAATTACCTAAATTATTGTACAAATTTCTGTGTGACTATTGAATCTCGCCACGAAAACAAATATTTAGTGCCCTTATTGTGTTATAAGATAGGCCTAATTGGTAATGTTGTGATATTCTTATATGCCAAATTTTTATTTAAAAAAGTTCACTACTTACATTACTTGCTGCGAATCAGATGAGGTAGTTCCAGTAGAAAGTAAGCCTATGTCTGAGATGTTCAAATATCCCTATAAACAAAGAAACAAAGATGATTTTGCAGATTAATTTTATACTAAATTATTTTTCTTTAATTTTCGAACTTTCATGTGTTCTATAATATACTAGCATGTGACGGCGGCTTCGCCCGCGATAATTATTTAAAAAATTAAAAATTAAGATCATAATAGTTAAATCATTATATTTATTAACACCTAAATCACGTGGACTGCATACCACGATTAGATACCATCGCTGGTAAAAGTTACCTCAGATTCGAGTTCCTTGGTCCAGAAAACCCCTGAATAGTGAGTTTCGTCCAAATAAAACAATGTTTGACCATATTAGGGCTTACAACATTCAAGCGATCGCGAAAGTTTAATTTCCAAGGTATGACAAAAATAGACAAAGCCAACTGTAATTGTCAAACTTCCATTTAATTTATTTCCAAACCCATCTGAAACCCACTGGCAACAATATGTTTTAATGCCATATGTGATTCGGATCCGATAATTCTGTGTAAAAAGGGATTAAGTATTCTCAAAAACATTTGATTTTTGGCATTTTAAATCAGAATTTTCCAAAATCCTTTCTTAGTGAGCACCTACATTATGAAACGAAGGTACTGTCAAAATTCCAAGTCTCTACCTGTTATAGTTTAGTCTCTACGTTGATTCCTGTCAGTCAGGACAAAGCCTTTTATATATATAGAGAAGAGATTTCAATAAGAAATAACCTAAATATTTTGATATAGAAAAGATTAAGATGACGTAATACTTTTCAAATATTTTACTTCACCTCTTGAGCCACGCAATACAATGCTTGTAGGGTACGGGGAAAATCTATCGATAACACACACACACAGACACACGAGCTTTATACATATTTATAAGTTATTTTATTATATATAATGTTTGTTTATGGTCCCTATATGAGTGAAATGTCTCCTACGATTGGGCACTCCTCCTGCTGACAGATTTTTATGTCTTAACTTAAACAGTGTGAGGTACGCCGTAGCGTAGTGGTTGAGGCGCTGCGCTATAAACCGGAAGGTCGCGGGTTCGATCCCCGATGAGGTCGTTGTAGTCTTTCAATTTGCCTAATCCTTCTGATGGCACTATGGCCCTGGGGTCGACTCAGTCTCTAACAGAAATGAGTACCAGGAGCAATCCTGGGGGTAAAGGCGGCCGTTGCATAAGGCTGACAATCATACCATCTTCACGTGCCGAATGTCTAAAATCTGAGAGCTTCAACCTCCTGGAACCCTCTGGACCTCCATGGCCTGTATAGGGAACACTTTACTTACTTTATTTTACTTAAATAGTATAGAAATAATGATAAATTCAACTCTCGATTAGAACATTCTCAGATACGAACACGGACAGCTGTTCGACAGTTCTAAAGCTTGCTTTACCTTCTGAGTACGGAAAGAAGTTGGATTACAAGACGTAATGTATAACACGATTGGTTTGCAGAAATGTACTCTAAAAATTCCTTAACTTGAAAAAAGACAATGTTTTATGTACATTTCAAAATAAAAATCTATTGTTCAAAATTTAAAATATAATATATAATTCAAAATAAAACCTTCCTGATTCATGGAAGCTCTTGATTCTTAAACTTTGTCATCGTTCTTAATTTACGTATTTTATAGTTTTACGAAAAAACTAGCCATTGACATTCTTATGGCAAAGCTACTTAGGTAATTGTACTTTCTGTTCAGTATCATAAAAACCAGTAGGTGAGGGAGGCAAAGCACAAAAGATATGTAGCCTAATTATTAAGGGCAGTGTACGTGCGGATGTAGGGTTACATAGCTGCTTGATTTTTCTAGAGTTTTGTTGTAAGTAATTCCATGATAGATTACGATTTATCGATTGGTATGCGAGTGTGTAACAGATTATATAAATAATAGTTAGGCCTACTTTCTGACTTGTCCTCTTTTTAAATCACCATTGTGTCAGCTGTCGGACCACGGCATACAAAATTAATGAACAATCGAATGCGTTACGGAATACTAACCAATGCTAACAACAGTGGTAATGAGAAAATAGTTATCATAAAATTAAGAAATTCTAAAATCATAAAAATACATTTTTAAGAACATAATTTATTTGTAAACTGACACTATTTGAATGTGAACTGATTAAAACACTATTTTTAAAGTTTAAAGTTGAAAAAATTCGAAATCATATGAAAATGCCATTTGAAACCTAAAATCTACAGAATATGCTCTTAGTATTAATAAATATAAATAATATATAATTTGATATAATATATATATATTTATTAATTTACACACTTATACACCTTCCAACTTCCAACTTCGTTTTCACACAAAGACATTTAAAAATCTTTCTTACAACTGTAAAAATACAAATTTTTGTTGGACGAGATAATGTGATACAAACATATTAAAATGAGCTATACAGAATTATTTTTATAACCGAAACGAAATTATAATTAAAGTCGCCAATGAATGTATTTAAAATACTTGGAGAGGTAAACATATATGTACAAAAGTCATGTGCTGATACATTAATGTTCTTATTAGAAAGTCTAGCAACTACACATATATCTGCTAATGATTTTCAGTTGAGTGCAGATTGCAGCAGTTCCATTGATTTGCATACTGAAATACCATGAATATTAATAAGACATTAAATTATTCAGTATCCCTTATACGCAATGCGTAATGCTTCACTTGGCTTAGGTAAATAGAACATACCCTTAATCATATAAACAGTGGTATTGGACACGGCTCAAGAATGAGACCACTTAGCCTACTGCGGCGTACTTGTATTAACTATTGTCTCATCATGAAGCATGATAGTGATATTCTATAAAATGAATATTGTGACAAAACAAACATGTTTAAACAAAAAGTGATTACCTGACTCATCTTATATACAAGGAATTCAATGTGCAATAAATAAAACAAATTTATAAATACACCTTATTTAAATTTTTTAGCAAAAATTATATTTAAAAAACTACGAAACCAATGACCATGGTTTTTCTACAAAAAGACGCATTATTTCTTGCTCACTTCTTCAAACTGGATGTAATATTGAAACAAGTCCAAATCATTCCTCTAATTCTGGCCTGTGATTGTAAGGTATAATAGCTTAATTAAAGAAAACCCCAAATTGCATCGTTAAATAATAAATTATTTTAAAAAAGTTTATAAAATTATTACAAACCCATAGTATACTCCATGAACTTGTAAAACAAAATTTAAAAAATATAATAATGTACCCTATATAAATGTAAAAATTCAAAATAAAGTTTTTTAATACAAATATATAAAATTATTTTTTTAAACTAAACTACCGGCCGTAAGCCGTAGCTTATTCGGGAATCTCTCTTGTAAAATTGTAAATTTTAAATGTAAAATAAATAAATAAATAAATTAGAAAAATACACCATTAACAGGTCTACACTTTAATTTCACTGAAGAAATCTGTATTAAATATGGTAGAGAAAAATTTGTCCTGAGCGCGAATCGAGCCAGATAATTAAGTTTTTGTATGCTGAGGTCAAATCACTTGACTTCCCGAGACTGTGATTATGCCAAGAAACGAGTAGTTCTGAATTTAATTATTAAATCTACAAATAAAACGGAGTTCTTTTATTCTAATTTAGTATATATCCCAAAACAGGGATTGGTTTATAACTATCGACGCAGATGTTCCCTGACCGGGGTTCTTTATAACAAATGGATGCCTTTCCCTTTCTTCATCATCGCTAAAAACGTTTGAGACTTCATCATGAAAACTGTCTTTACCGCTGCGCGGAATTGCTCTGATTTCGAAATGCAAGCCTTTCTCGCGTTACTAACCTCCTCGGTTCCACCCCTAAAACCCCCTAGAACACCCTAAAATAATCAAAATTTGATCTTAGGGCTGAGGAGGCTAAATGAAACGCTCGATACGTCTGGAGGCGTTGCTTTATAATATACTATACCAAGCAATAACGAAACAAGTACAGGGACAATCTGATTCCATAGGACCGTGAAGAGTTCATGACATCTAGAAGTAACATGTAACTGACTTGCAATTACGTTCATTCATACGCCAACACATATCCGGGGTATCTCACAATGAACTCGATATTATTCAATACCGTTTGAAATTCGAGTAGGTGTTAGAACACCCAAGAGTGACGATACTTTTATTAGCGTCGTATTTTGAAATCAGAACGAATTCAATTACTGTTATTCATTACTTTGACCACACCTTTTAATTTGCGCTTATTCTTTATTTGTCTTTCATGAAAAAAGTTCATTACGACAGGTCACCTTCCTTTCTATGAGAAGTGAAGACTTAAATTTAATGCCATATTCATAATATTAAGAATTTCAGGAATGGCCTCCTTCAGAAATGTGATCATATTATGAAAAATTATATATATAGATATATGTAGGCTATATATTTGTTCCAAGAGATATGATCGTCCACCGCTGTGGCTCAGGGGAGGCGTCCAATCCTCTCACGCAGCGGGCCCGGGTTCGATTCCTGGTCGGGACAAGTTACCTAGGTGAGGTTTTTTCCGAGTCCATGCGTCCAATCCTCTCACGCAGCGGGCCCGGGTTCGATTCCTGGTCGGGACAAGTTACCTAGGTGAGGTTTTTTCCGGGGTTTTCCCTCACCTATGAGACAAATGTCAGGTAACTTGAGGCCCTTGATATCATCTGGCCGTCATTATCATCCTCATCCTCATCCTCATCCTCATCCTCATCCTCATCCTCATCCTCATCCTCATCCTCATCCTCGCCTCGTTCTGAGTGAGTGTGTGTGTGTGAATGGTGTGTATCGTCCTATGTGTTCGTGTTGTCTCGGAGGTGGCTCCGGCATTGGGCTGATCACTCATCCGGGGAGGCCCTCCATGTCCTTGTCTGGTCAAAAAAGTATGTATGTGATCCAAAGGTAATCCCTCTCCCGACAGGTCGCGGCCCTGTAAGGCCCGGGCGGCTTGGGTCGCTTAAATCCTAAAAAAGGGAGAGGTAAAACTACGAAAAAGAGATATGATCGTGATCAACTATCACATTAATCAGGATTATCACGCAGATTGTAGTTTCAGGATCACCAGCTTATCACCCAGTAGAAAACAGTACAGAAGTAGGCGAGGATGCAAAATTAAGTAAGTTTAATGTTATTTTTAATAAGAAAAAATAATCGCTGGGGTATTAACAAATCTTCAGTACAAAATATTTAATTATTCTACTTTTTATCTTCAAAATTATGGATGATTAGCTTTCTTAATATAGGCCTATTCACATTTGTAAATATACAGATTGGAAGTACCTAGTGTAACTATGCTGATTAAAAGGAAAAGACAACAATATTAAAACAAATGTAAAAAGTGTTCTGTGGTTAACTTCAGGGTTTATGAGGTAATAAAATTACTAGTCTCTGCTGATTGGCAACAGCGCAAAGTCAGATCGCTATTTAGGTGGCAATGATCTGTTACTAGTATGAAAAGAAACCCACTGAGTGACGAATAGGCCTACGCCTGTCCAACCTTGCCATGTTACATGGACTCTGTCGTCAATTTTTGTATCCACCTTTGTATTTAATTTACACGAAATTATCGAAAAACCACAAAAGGAAATTTCATTCTTTATTCGTTCCTCTGCTGACAAAAAAAAATAACAGTACCCATAATGTTTATCATAAATACTCCCACTTTTGTACTTTGTCAAAACCCTTTTAGTTTATGAACCAAATTCTCAAAGCTGAAACAGTTATTTATGTTATTTTGATACAAGATAATAGTATTAGGCATAATAGTATTTGTAGTGGTTAAAATGAAGGAAATGGATAATTATTTATTTGTACGAAAGAGAAGAGACGACAGTGACATCTGGTGATACCATCAAAAATAGCTATAACTTGCTTTAACCATTTTTTTTACCTTTAATGGGCTTGCACTTTTTAAATATGTTTCTGTTAAAAAATATTATTAACATCATCAGAATAAATATTTAAAACGTAATTTCAGAACTTTTGATCGGTTCTTTTACTAACGTATCTAAGTTTAATACAATAAGCATTGCAGGATATCTTGTAATTCCTGCCTTATAAATCTCTCTAATATAATTTTAGGGTAAATACGTAAGATATGTTTAGAATAACGCTGGCATGATGTATGAACATTAAATCTAGTCAGTACTATTTGCACATGAGGTACGCGGAAACCAGCTTGCTCACTAATTATCTCCGAACAACAAGCGCTCCATTTAACACGACGAATTTCTGCAGTACAAGACACTGCACCAGATGTCATGTAATGTGAAACAACACGGGCAAACAACTACACACCATTGCTTGTAATAGCATACAGATAGAAAGTACAGACCATATATAACCCCATGGAGGTGTTATTTCCATCTATTGTGTTTTCTCACACGATTTTATTTATACCTACTTTTCCTCTTTCATTTTACCATTTGGTTTCCATACCAAACAATTCTTGTTCCCTATACGAGTTTATGTAAATATTTACGAAAGAAGTAGAGTGTCAGTATTTTACAGAATTTTTTACGTACTTAAAAAAATAATTTTATTATTTATTACATCAAAATTATAAAAACATTTAAAAATATTACAAAACCTTAGGTACTTTCTTTGAAAGACTCCAGATGAGCAAAGCTCGTGGTTGGGGGCTTCAATTATCATGTGTAGTAATAAAATAGAAAAGAGGAATGTACAAATATATACAACGAATTAATATACAGGGTGTTAATGAATAACACCGAAATATTTTACCAGTGTATAGAGGGGACATAGACAAGCAACTTTTATTAGGAGATTTTTGCTCTATGGATTCAATTTTTCCTGTTACAGCATGAAATCTCCCAGGGCATGGCCGCCACTGACTTCTAACATTAGAAAAAAAATTAAAAACAAAGGAACTTCGTTCTTAACACTGTAGTGAGTAGTTATGAATAAAAAAAAAGGCTAATGCAGTGGCGACCAGTCATGTGATTAGTCTGTAAATTTTGCAGATTATGTAAACACTAAATTATGATATAGCTGTTGACGTTTGATTATGAGTCAGGTTTTTATCGATCACTAGGAAGGCATGAAGTCAATTTAATGAACATTTTAACCCTATTTCGCGTAATTATTGATTTATGAGCACCAAATTATAATGACTTTAATGCCCTTTAGCATACACATTTTACGTCATAGAGCAAAAATCTTCTAATAAAAGTTGCTTGTCTAAGTCCCCTCTATACACAGGTAAAATATTTCGGTGTTATTTATTAACACCCTGTATAAACTAAACCAGTTAAACCATTTGTACAAAATATATTTAAATAGGAAGATAAAGCATTAATGTAGGCTATTGTGCTTGTATCTCACCCTTTATGCAAGTTTTGCGGCAATAGCAGTCTTATAGGCCTATAGTAGTCTTATTGGTGAACTTACAAGTTTAGTCATTAAAATAGAAAACATTTGAACTTCTTAATAACAGGCACAGAATGCACAACTAAAATGCAATTCGATGTGAAAAGCACGCATTTATTTGCAATAATCCCACATATTCTGAATTTTCCTAACCTAATAGGCTACACTTCAAAGTTACGCACTTGTTTCATTTCCCTGGTATTACAGAATGTTGATACAAGTTGTATTAGATCATTTAAATATACAATATAATGTTTAATGTATCTTTGATATGTTTACTTTCAAGAAGATATACAGGGTTTTAATGAATAACATCGAAATATATTACCTGTATATAGAGGGGACATAGACAAGTATATTTTAATAGGAGATTTTTGCTCTGTGGTGTAAAATGTGTATATTACAGGGCATTAAAGTCATTACAATTTGGTCTCATAAGTCAATAATGACGCGAAATCGGGTTAAAATTTTCATTAAATTGACTTCACGCCTTCTTAGTGATCGATAAAATCCTGATTCTTAATCATTCATCAACAGCTATATCATAGAGTTTTCATAATCTTCAATTTACAGACTAATCACATGACTGGCCACCACTGTATTAGTCTTTTTTTTATTCATAACTACTGACTACAGTGTTAACAACGAAGTTCCTTTGTTTTCCATTTGTTTTCAAATGCTAGAAGTCAGTGGCGGCCATGCCCTGGGAGATTTTATGCTGTAACAGGAAAAATTGAATCCATTGAGCAAAAATCTCCTAATAAAATTTGCTTGTCTATGTCCCTTCTATACACAGGTAATATATTTCGGTGTTATTCATTAACACCCTATATTTGATGAAGAAATTATAATAAAATGCTTTTCTAATTAACTGTTTAGCGTAAGGCTAAGAAGCAAGACTTTGGGAGCCACAATCTCTGCTGGAACCCTATGGGTTTTCGCAGGCTGTAAAGATAACATTTTACTTCACTGATTATCTACTTTCTAAATACCTATTAAATGGAATAAGCATGGGTGAAAGTACTGACACTCGTTGCAGACATATGTATCAGAGGATTCTTTGCAGCATGTCTAACCTCCAATTTTTAATTTATTGTGAACATTTTGTGTCAATTTGTTACGAGTTTACAGCTTCTAACCTCAAAGTACGTACTTTAAAGTCCTGTTATATTAAACTTTTATGAACAACGTTCTAACGTGACATGTTCAAACTATATGTTCCGGTATTTCCGCAGAAGGAGGAAAGGATCGAGAAATAAAGACATAAAATAAGGACATAAAACAGTTCTTGGATATTTTTATTGCTTATCTCCCGCTGTTTTGTTTGGAGGAAAATTAACTTAAAAGATATATACAGACTCGGCACTCTATAATAGCAATGGGTTGATGTATTTTTTCAGATCATATATTATAAGAATGGTTTACCCATGACGTTACGTACACCCTATCTCATATTTTGAACTTGGTCAAACAATTGCTGACAACTTTGCGGGCATAAAAATGTAAAGTAGATCTTTACTGATAGGCTCACCACATATCGAATAGTCGCTAAATTTTTTATCAATTCTGTACTGAACTTGCACAAGCACAAATAACGTTTACATGAACCATGTTGCCATTGAGCCTGAAATTGATGTATAGACTAGTTCAAACGATAAATTGCGTAGGTAAATTTTGTAGGGACTTAATGAACATAATAACGAACACTAACAACCGGGATTAAAAATAATTTTTCATCCCGGTTTCTATCAACACCAGAGATCAATACTTTCTCCTTCTTCATCATTGAGGGGAAAATCCAAGCATCCCAGGGAACCCAGTAGACAGGGAGAAACCCCTATCCCTACAGTGTTAAATTTTCCTGTATAAAAGGAACATTTTCTTAGAAACTATGTATGAAGATGTGTTTTTAACATTTATTTCATACTGAATGAAGGATGTTTCTCTTTAATAATTTTTAATGAAAATATAATTTTTATATTCAATTTTTTCCTTTAAATTTTTAAAAAATTTAAACAAATCTGAACAAGTTGAGGTATTACAAAATGCTGCAATCTGAACGTGAATCTTCGTGGAGATATGAAACCCTGAAAATTTTAACATTCTAACTGTAACAGTTTAGTAATAAATGTTCCTAATATATAAGACAACGGTCATGGAAACCACCATTAACGGCCGCAGGTGTCGGCATGCTGACCACATGCCCCCAATCCTGCCGTCTGCCTATGGTAGATGACGCAACGGACTGGTGGTAGGCCTTTTCCCTTCTGGAAGGTTAGCGCCTCGGAGTTAGTTATATATAAGACAACTTAACATTATAGAGATAGGGTTTTCCCATGTCTACTAGGTTCCCTTAATACCATATGTAAAGTGGTTACGCTAATTTGTCAAAATTCAGAAGCTGTACAGCCAGAAATTGCAATACTTGAACCAGCTAACAAGATGCAACCAGAGAAGCCAATATAAGTAAAGTTGGAGGATCAGAATCTTTAGACTACTGAGATCTGTCATTTGCTTCATTAACTATGTACCTAAACTATCTCTTAGGTCCTCCAAAGAGATAGCAATAGCAAACTTAATGCAAGGGTGCCCCATTTTTCCTTTTAAGAGTATATGTACCTATTTTGAAATAAGTATTTGTCTACCATAAATATTCCGCTGGGATTTTCCCAGTCCTTGATATACAGATTATGTAGGTTTAATTTCATTCTGTCAATAAACTGGATACGTTAACAGGCTATGCTGCCATACCCTTACCACATCCTCGTACTGAATTTCGTACTGAATTTATTATACTGCAACTAGAATCGATATACATTAGCAGGGTAGAAACTTGGCAAACCAAAACTTACCTCAATCAAAAATCTTGCCTAGGAAAAAAGTTATGAACATTTGAGAGGCATTCACAGATGTTCTAACACAGCACAGGTCAGCTTAAAAATGAACTGCCTACTTTAAATTAAACTTTTCCGAAAGTTATTATTTTACACACTTATCATTCCATAATTCCACAACCATTAGAGACAGTTGGCTGAACTTTCGTTCACTATATTACATGTATTTAAGAAAAAAACAATAGTAATACAAATACAGCCACCATATCTTTGAAAATAATAAAAAAGAAATATGCAAAACAGCCTTTCAATTTTAATATTTTGTGCAGAAATTAATTCCATTAAAATTAATAACTTTAAATATCTAAAAATGAACTTTTTGGTAGAGAAATGTGTTTAATAATTGTAGTATGAAAATCAATCAGATCAATGAGATCAGAGAAATCCAAGTCAATTTTATGCCTTTTCAAAGTTATAATAGCATAAAAATATTATTTTCACGTCCTGACCAAAATGGTCCTAAATATTTGGATGAAAATTTTGTTACAACTACGTAAGCTATTTAAGTTGCAGGAAGCTTTGCTCCAAAATCGTATAATATTTGTTCGATTCTCATTCTCCTGTAAAAATGTAATGCTAAGAAAATTATATTGTATGATTTTTTGTGTGTTGTTCCTTGTTCACATATTTAATGCTCTAGATTGGAAGTATGCTGGGCTAGGAGATAGGCTAATGACAAGATGAGTACTATGACCTGATTTCTTAAAACAATCCAGCCTTTTCCTTGGAGTGAATTGAAAAATCCAAAATTCATCAACATGACTTTACAAAAAACTCCGTGGCGCGACATCCCCAAAGGGACAGAGCGAGAGAGAGAGATTCAGAGTGAGTTCCCTGGTAGGGATATCCACCTGTCGAGGCCGCCTCGCGATTACGCATAGCCCATGTGACACGGAAAATGAGGAAAGGGCATTTTGGGGAGGGTAGGAACCGTTCGGTGGACCCAGCACCACCTAGGCCTCCCCGCCCTCTAGGTCGGGAGCATCGCCGTAGTAACGCCACCGACGTCCAATCAGGGCAGGGATCGTTGGACTATGCCTCCCCCTGCTATGGTACCGGTCACGCACACACGACGACCCCCCTCCTCGTACCCCGAGTACGGGAACCACTGCCACGTCGAATCCAACACCAAGCACGGTAAAATCCGGGCCCCGGTCGGGCGCCTCCGAAGAGGACGACCCCTAAGGGAACCCAGACCGGCTCAATACCGTCCCGACTACTGTTTCAGCAACAGTCGACTAGGCCAGAGCTCCGTCTGCAAAAACGGGGAAACACCACTTGTAGGTAGAGATGACCCTTTGACGGCCAGAGGCTAAGTGGCGACGCAACCTGCCCGCCATAACATCGCTTAGCACGCCCATCCGAATCCTAGATGCCCCAGTACGCACCACCCTCACTGGTACTTCAGTCTACAAAGGGGGTCCCGCCCGTTACCCCGAAACCGGGGATAAGGCTAAAGTACACCCCTCCAACACCATGTCCCTGAAGTACGACACATGGCGCCCCTAACTGTCCGGGGAGGAGTATTCACGTAAACGCTTATTCCTCCTCCCCCCACACCATCACAGTGTGGGGCCTGCATTCGCAACTTACAGGACCCGCCCGATAGCCTAAGAGGAGGCGACTCTGTGTCATCCCAGAGCTTTGGTCACCGGTGCTCCCAGCCCCCGGGTCATCCCAGCACGGGATCCCCAAAGGGACAAGGCCTACCACCCGACCGCTGCGTCATCTACCTGTAGGCAGATGGCAGGATTGGGGAGCATGTGGTCAGCATGCCGACACCCACGGCCGTTAATGGTGGTTCTACTTCTCTATCAAGTAGCTCTTCAATTTGAATCACGAGGCTGAGTGCACCCCTACCAGACCTCCCTACTCAGAAAAATCCGAGGAGGTACTGGGAATCGAACCCGGGCCGACAGATCCGTAGTCAGCGACGCTAACCACAAGACCACGCGGTCCAACATGACTTTGGTAACTTAAAATTTCACATTCCAAACGCAAACCTATCTTACCACGAATAAATTATTAGCAGGATATAATATTCCTTAGGCCTAGGTTTCATTCGGAAATAAAAGAGTATTTCAGAGGTTGAACTTCTTCCTAGTATAGTCTTTCATAAATTATACTACCCACATTAAAATACGTGCTTATGCGAGTCTGTGAGTACGTGTGCCTGAGAACAATGTAAGTTATAATATTTTACTGGGAGTACAATTATAATTCCCAACGACAATTCCCGTATAACGGGAAGAGCGTTATTTTGCAGTCACTGCAAAAACCTCTTATCCTTCGCATTGTGTGCAATGAAGATTAAAGTGCCTGCCCTTGTTACACTGCAGAAGGGTGTCAAAATTCATTAATTCTAAACTCATGCTATAGTTTTATAATCTGTACACGAGAGTTTGAGAGCAGATATGTCTGATCCCTTCAAGTAATGACTAAGCACGTGTTAGGGCTTACAGAATTATTGTAGCGTTAAAATATAAGATTGTATCTATAAACCATAATGCTTGCAATATGCTTACGATATTAGCAGTTCTACAAGGGGTAAAGTACTGAAAGTAAAATAGTTTCAAAAATTTTCAGCAGAACATTAGTCATCATTAGGGTTCGGATGTTTATGACCTAAAACAGTGGAAAATATGACTACAAATATGCCCTTAAAAATGACCAAATATGACTAAAAGATCGTTAATATGACTAATAAAAGAAAGTACTTTCTAATAATAAATGTTCCTATTTAAAGCGTTTAATGACACTAAATTATTACATCACATGAATTCAATCAGATAATCACCTTTTAACAATTTTACAGGTGATTTACAGTTTTACTTCCAATGAACATATATTTTTAAAAGAATTTGCTCCTCTTTGCTCGCTTCATCAACCCAAAATAATATTCTGTAGACCATATAAAATAAATTTCCCTATAAAATAAATTTCAAATCTAACTCGACCACTAATAATAAAAGCATTTTTTTTGTGCTAAGGAAAATAAAGTCCATTTATTTATTTCAGCTTATTTTTAGGAAGATTAATTACCATAATACCATTTATTAACAATTAACGGGAAGCTAACTCATAACCTTCAGAGAAGTACGAGCTGAAATATGTAAGTTCGCTTTTTCAAAACAAATCCAGTGTGCTTCTATTGGGGTTCAACCCCAGTCTCTTACGTGAGAACCGACAGCGAAAGCCGTTTAAGATTATATTTCTGCATCGATAGCACATTCAGTTATATTTTAAAGCCAAGATAATTAAATATTCTCTCTCATCGAGCATTTATCTTCAAAAGGAAAACGTTTAAAATTAATGTCTTAAATTAGAAAACACAATTGATTATCTTTGATTTATTATTATTACCATTTTAGTTAAATTTACAATACCTGTTTAATTATAATTATGGCTACTTCTTTGTTGGTAAAGACAGTTTACTACTGTACACAATTATGTATATATATATATATATATATATATATATATATATAATACCATTAATACATATATTTTTTATAAATGAGAATTTGTACGCCACCCGAAAAAGCAAAGCTTAGACTCAGGTGCGGTTCAGTTCAATACAGTGAAATGCATTAAAATAATTGTTAATTAAAACTTTAAAGGCAAAACATGATATGATAAAATAGGAATTATACGAGTTAATAATACAATAATAATGTCCAAAATTTTAAATTAAATTAATTTTAATGTAGCGTAATTATATCTATATTCCAAATTTAATATAGAAAATATTGTAATAATAAGAGAAGTAAGAAAATAATTTCAGAAGTTATTACATAAACTTTCTAATTTTAGACTTAAATTGTTTTTGTTTAATAAAGTTAATTCAGAATGGTTGCTATTAAAGGAACTGAATAATCTTGTGCTGAAATTTGAACAGTACCTAATTCCAGCAGTTTTAATTTTTTGGTTCAGTTATTAGAAAATGTATTTATGACCTTCTGACCTATATTTGTCAATTCTTTTTGCAAATAGCCGAATAGGACGTATTTGTTTATTTGGTATAGGCCTATGTTGAATGTTAAATTCAGAAAGATAATAATTTGGAAGGTGCCATATTTTTTTTCTTTCTCTTATACATTATGCTTCCTCCTTTGTGTAACAAGTAATAATGATGGCCATTCAGTCTCGTGTCTGACTTTTTTGTGTTCTCAGAATTTAACCTTGGTTCAATGATCCGTACACTGTAGGATATGTTGAACGCTTTTTCTTAATGTCACATTGAATGTCATGCAAGAATAGAGGATCACGTCTTTATAGCAACATGAAATCACTTTTATGTATTAAACGCTTAAGGACTGCTTAAGTGCATGTCCCATATTAACCTTAATTTTGGAGACCATTGTACCATTTGAATAAAAACACTATCTCCTCTAATATCCTGAATATTGTTCCGAAAGGAGGACAACAGAAGTTTTAGAATGTAACATAACCATAGTGCCCTTCTAAGTACATGTTGGCTGTAACCCAAATCTAAATCCACTTTATGTACGTTGCTAAACTGTGTTCATGAGGCAGAAAATTAAGCCTGACATAGATGAGAGCATAGTCTCCAGATTAAAACCATAATTATCAAAATTACTATAACAATTGATATTAATCATTTTAAAAATATAGGCTTGAAGCGCTTTACAAGAACACCTTATAGCAGGCTTGTCCAACTATCGGCCCGAAGGTTGGACGCGGCCCTTAAAAAACAAAAAGGAAGAAAACTGTTTAAATATTATAGTATCAATGTGAAACAGCACTCGTTACCTTAGAAGTTGCCGATCTGTTAATGCCAAATTCAGAAGAAAAAAAAATCAACAGATGTCAAATAAAATAGAAGATGTAAATTTAATTTGTTTTTTCGAGGATTTTGGAGTGATTATTCCCGGAATTTTCTTAAGATTTTCAAAATTTTTAAACATAAAGGATAAACCTTCCCCTCTTCAACGAGCCCTTGAAAGTGAACATCGAGCATCATATACGAAGGTGGGTCGAAAAGTAACGCACAATATATATATATATATATATATATATGTTTAATTGGTACAATTACAAACAAATGCACACATGAAGGGACACCTTTTGTCTATTTTTCTATATAGTCGCCAAGTTTCTCAACACATTTCTCCCATCGTAATACCGGTTTCAAAATACCCTGTTCATAGAAGTTCGTTCGGTTGGAGTATAGCCATCTGCGGACTGCTGTTATCACTTCTGTATCTGACGCAAAGCGTTTACCGGCCAGGAATTTATTAATGGGACCAAAAACAGAGATATCGACGGTGCCAGGTCTGGACTGTATGGGGGTGCCGGAGCACCTCCCCCAAAAAATTGTTGATTTTCTCATCTTTGAAGAATGCACACCACCTGGAGACATTGCTGCGGTCCGTACAGTCGTCCTCATACACGCCACGCATGTCCTTGTGAATTTCACTCGGATTATGCCCTTTAGCTCTTAAAAATCGCACTACTTCTCATGGCTCTTGACAAGTGGACGACATTAACATGCGCGCCATCTTTATTGCATAGTTCACGCTTCTCGCCCTAGAACTACACATGAGAACAAAATAGCGTCCATAGCGGAAGCTTCAAATTTCATCTTGGTGAAAGTTCAACGCAATACTAACGCAGAAAAAAAAAATTATTGTGCGTACTTTTCGATCCACCCTCGTATCAGTTTTTCAACTTCAAATATTTTTATACTCAAACCTATTCATTTCTTCAATTCCAGAACAGAAAATGGAATACGGTAGAGCCCTCCTAATCCAAATGAGATGGGACTGGACCCTGTCCGGATCACCGAAAATCCGGATTAAACGGAATTTGCCTTCAAATGCACGTACTATACTCTAATACAAGTTTAAGAAGGGTGAGATTATAAAAATTAATGTTCTTTTCACCATAAATATAAATTTTCCTACAACTTAATTTTACTGAGTTTTTAACCTATGAACTAATGTAGAAGTAAGGAAACAAAGCCTGAAGGTTTCCCCAGCTGAGGGATTTTGCTCTTCAGGTATGTGTTTGGAAGCACACACCTTAGTCAATGTTCATTTTGGAATGTGCAATTCATAAAAAAAATAAGTAGACTTGCCTAAATAACTGCCCTCTTACTGAGTTTATAGAAACTTCTCGTAGAACAGCTGATTTTTTCTCAGTAAATTATATTACCCTTATTTTCATCAAAAACTGGTCTGACCAAAGCTAAAATTTATAAAAACAAACGTTTCCTTTATCTGTCATATTATCTAAAAATATTTTCTAACATTTACGAATGAATCAGTGATAACTATAATAGCCTTCATGGATCTTATTTCCAGGTGATAATCCAACTGGTTAAGTTAATAAGAATCAAAATTAGACGACTTGTCTAAATAAATTTGGTTCACAGTTCCTATAAAATTGGACAGGTATGCTTTACAGTATCATCATTGGTTGATTATTGTTGTTAAACACGCCAATATTAATTTACTTATTAAATTGTTTAAGTTCCGTGCTTAATGACTGTAGCCTAATGTTATTTTCCTTCTTGTGAAGATTCTTTGAAAGAAAGTGTCAGAATTTTATTTCCCTAAAGTAAATTTAATTTTTTGTGACAAAGTCTTAGAAATAGCTTTCTGTTCAGACAGCAAGGTACTGAAATCGAAGCCAAAATTCAGAGCGACACAATGGTAACAGCATAGCTGTACAATCTTGCCACAATATTTGGTGGGTGGTGAATCTAATACTTTATTTGCGTTATTGCTAAAACAAAGAGGATGTTCAATTTAACAATGTTCAGTAATGCAATTTTTCAATCAATTATATGCATTATTTTTTTAAAAATAGTTGGGAATAGGCAGTTAATTTCTTACATAAAAAATTGAAAAATTTACAATTTAAAATTGAAAAAAGTTTCTGTCGTAAGATTTCTAACGAATGTTTGGGCGTGTAAAGTCCAGAAGAAGGTGTAGTTCTTCATAACTCCCAAAAGGCTGTAATAGTATACCACAGGTAACAATAATTACCACTAAAATTCTTTAGATTTCAGTGACAAGCAATACACTTCAGACCCTAAATTAATTCCAAGGTAAATAACATAATTAATCACATTAATAACAGTCATCATGATTCATTCAATTTTATATATGTTAAGTCGGTAAATGTGTAGACCTCCTGTGTTATTTTAAATTTAAATTTAATGAAGCCATATAGACGTTTCTTTTATGACGATCGTCAACTTACGTCAATTTTTAAGAACCTTAAGAAGCTGTAAATAGAATCTCCATCCCCTGTTACTTGCCCAAACCTCTAAATCCATTTAATTGTGTTTCCAAGGAACGTTTTACAGTCTCCATTAAGTTTAATGCTCTGAATTACACTTACTTAAATTCACTAGACCAAAATGCATTAAAAGCAGTAATATGTGCATTCGATGTCGTTTTGCTTTACACATTGCGGATTGCTGACCTTTATAGCTTGGTAAAGGAGGAAGGGGACGGTCCGTAAACGTATCTAACGGCTTCGTACCATCTTACCACATTGTATAGCTATTGTATGGTAAATTTGGAGTCTAGCCACTTGTGTGTGGGTTTGTGTATGTGTTTGCGCGCGCGCGCGCGCGTGTATATGTGTGTGTGTGAAATGTTACATATGCTTACTCCGCGTGACCGTCCTGGCCTATTTGGTTGCTCATGAACCGTACGTATGGATGGGTGTAGACTCACGATCCCCCAGGGGCTAGGTCTCTATGCATGGTTGATCCCACCCCAATCGCAGTGTGGCAACGTTTGGAAATGCCAATGGTGGTGTATTGAGGAAGGGAAGAGGTGAAAGAGAGTACAGGTCGCAGTAATGGGATTGTTGGTTTTTATATTTATGGAAAAGGGGTTACAGCTTCATCGACACATGCTTGAGGGGGTGCTATCCAATGCAGCATTCCCATAATAAACTAGTAAAACAAAATCATGACACTTTTAACGTGAGTAAAGCGTAAGTTCTGATTACGGTATTATTTCGAAATAAATAAGCAAAATGATTGGGTTAAGACTGGCTTATACTGTATGTAAAAAAAAAAAAAAATTAAATTGTACCATGAAACATTAATTACTATAATAACAATAATGGTACCTAGTAATAAAGAATAAAGAGAGACAATGGTGTTACTTTCATTCATACAACTGAGTTATTCTTACACACAATTTACCTCTCAACCCATAAACAACATAAAGTCTTACTAATAATCCATATGTAACATTTATACCAGGAATATACACAGACGAGGAGAAAAATATTACTAATAATCCCTGCGTAAACGACTGAATGTGTGCAACATTTTACACAGACTAACATTCTTGTATAAACTTGACGTAAATAATAAAGATTGCAGATATCTTTAACAGCCGGTCGTTTGGTAGATGTCTGAAATTGAATTCTGATGTTAGACTACGCATCCATTCTTAAGGCAATTCGTTATGAAACATTTTCAACTGCTTTTACGGAATTTTTAACAATGTTCTTGTTTGTGGGTAATATTTTCTTAATTTTATCCATGCTTAAAACTTCTGGAATAAATTTATTTCATAATACTGAAACTTGATTATCACGGCAGACGACATTCTGCTATTTTTTCACTACTTAAATAAATGGCGACACTGGCTGAATGCAGCCACATGCTTCTACTATAGCCGCGGGCGAGAAACGTCATCACAGCATGACGTGTTTGATGACGTTTCACCTTCAAACTCGGTGTTACCCCTAGTAGTTAGAGAGGGGTTATTAATGACACGGCTTATGTTGAACTTGCGCGATGATAAACCAAACAACCGTTCAACGCATATATAACCAACTTTTATTTGTAAGGCTGTTAATGTTTTTAGTTATTGTATAATGATATCCGTGCAAAATTTTGCACATTCAAACTAACCTCCCCGCTTCCCCCCCCCCCCCCAAAAAAAATTGATGTTTTGTTTGGTTGTTGAAATTTAATACTCACCGAAGTCCTTCCTGGGCACAAACACCATAATTTTCTTACTCCGTTTGATATAAGTTAGAATAAGTGGCCGTAATGCGGGAAGTGTATATTCAATTGTTTCAGTCCCTCGCAAAGAGCAGGAGTTAAAGACTGAGTTTTTGCAAACGATTCTGTATGCTATGTCAGAAATCGGTAAAAAATGTAACACTGATAGCTTATTCATCGCCATAGGCTTCGTATTGCTTGGGAAAAAAGGATGTCAACAGAAATTATATTATATTCTAAAATTTTAAACAAAGAATCCGTTTTAACGTATACTATGTCAGATGTAGATAAAAAATTCCTATCCACTGATACTTTATTAATTACTTTAGGCTTTATATTAGTTGAGAATGAGGGTTGTTGACAACATAATAATATATAGGCTACGTATAATATTCGTAAAATAATTATAATTATATACACGTGTATATAGGTACATATGCTTCCATTACTGCCGCGGGCGAGAAATGTCATCCCCAGCATGACATGTTTGATGACGTTTCACATTCAAACTAGGTTCTTACCCCTAGCATTTATACCTCTATGTGTATATATATATATATATATATATATATATATATATATATATATATATATGTGTGTGTGTGTGTGTTATTACAGTATTCTTGCATAGAATTTCCATTTTTTGGTAACAAATGTAAGAGAAACATATAATATGAACGTGAAATAAAATAATGCCTCAATACTTTTTAAGAGAATGCCTAAGTAATAAAAAAATCAATTCATATGTGACCATATTATCATCCTTTCCCCAAACCGGCAGAGGAGGAATGCAGAAAATTAAGGTCTATTAGGATAAACAACAGTCCTAAAGCTCGAATAAACAAGGTGAAAATCCTGAGTACAGTCAAATTACTAATTTGACTACAAGTAGTTAAGGTTTAAGATAAAACAGAATTGTTGGTACTTGCAGTCTAGACACTATTATTTGCAAATATAGACGTCTAAGTCTCTTCCTGGAATCGTTACAACACTCAGACACCCGTGAAACAGCACAATCATCACCCCTCAACAAAAACATGATGCAGTTAGGTACTGTTATTTCCGATATCTAGTTGATAATGTTTCTGCAGTGGGTGTAAATTGCGCCCGTAACATTTAGCTCTCTGGCGTGATGGTGAAATGAACTCCAGTCTATTGGCACCCTAATAAAGCTTGTAGAGATAGGATATAAAAGCACTGAATTGTGCAATACTCCAATGGATTTTACCGTAAGTGTATGTAATTGTTTCATTAAACAGATATTATCCTAGTATGTACAAACTATGTATGATTCGGGGTGAAATTCTTGGTGAAAATTCTTTTAATACCACGAACGATCCTAAAATTTGATGTAATCGTGTACATCACACAAGTCAAAGTACGAGAACTTCTGAATAAGGGGAATATGTACTTAACGCTAACAAAAAGACAGGGAACATGGTGTGTATTTAGAAGCCATAATTCATGTGTTAACAGTCAGATTTTTGTAAAATTATTTTGCTTCGCATATGCACTCTGCAGTTTAAATTAAGTAAATAATTGTTGTTCTAGAGCGTACTGTTTGGTAGGAATTAATTTTTTTAACACGTAGGGGATAATTTCGTTTTACCGCTGCTTGTCTTCATATAGATGCACTTTATTCCATTCCTAGTGCTTAGATTTCTATAAATTTGGGGAACTTACAGTACTAACAACAGGTACGAATTTTACCCTACCACAATCAATGTAATATGTACAATACTAGGCCTACTGTCAAAAGCAGCACAAAAACTTCATGAGTAAAAATAGCAATAATTTTTCTATAAAAATAATAAAAATTTTGCATATTCAAGAATTATTGATTAACTCTGCAAAGGGAGACTTTTCATTCACCTTTAAATCAATCCTGAAAATTTCATTCTTCTAGATAGAACAGTTTTGAGAAAATGGCACCTGAAATATAAAAAAAATGTAATTTTAGAGGAGAGCGAAAAGAAAATTGGGGGAACTTACTATCAACACAGTGCGGCATTTAAATAAAATATTAATTACTTGAAAACTAAGCGTCCAATTTTTTTTAATCAAGCACTAATATGTTAAGCAAAGATACAGGCATACAATGGAACTAAAATTAAAATTTTGAATTTTTGGGCCCTATTAATGACCATCCATAGGCGTAACCAGGCCGACCATATGGGGGGTTAAAACATCCGGGGGATCTGGGGGGTATTCCATACCCCCCAGGGAGAGGGGGCTCGGGGTCCTCCCCCGGAAAATTAAAAAAAATAAGATGCACAGTAACGAGTTTTAAGCTTCCCACGCTTTATACTCGTATTAAGTAATTTATAAGCAGACTTTAAAAAAATTGTACAATTCTCCTTTTTTAACCAATGGGGGGGGGGGGTTCAAACCCCCCCAAAAAACCCTCGTTTCGCCTCTGTGACCATCTCCCGTAAGTATGAAATTACGATTCTGATTTCCTGTTTTGATACATATGTAAGACCTATAAGAAAAAAAATTAAATATTTTCGTTTAGAATTTTTAAAACACCTTTTAATTAATCAAACAAACGACTCTGTCACGGCGATCAGCTGTCAGTAAGTTCTTGTGTTTTGAGATAGATGGCAGGTGACAAAAGCGCGCAGGGAGCAGGGCCTCTCTTGGAATTTTTATCTCAAAGCAACGCACATTAAAACACACAAAATGAACTCAACATAATATAATATTAAAATTAGCATGCACAGAATTGACTTTATTTTAAGTACAGGCTGTTTAATGCGCAGCTTCAAGATCAATCTGCGTTCGATATTAATCGAGAGTTGGACAACAGTGTTATAAATCAATTCTGTACTTTAAAGTGTGTAATTAAGATACTCTTGTACTATATTTTTATAAAAATTTAGAGCCGTTTCCGGGAAAATCGTGATAATCGAAATTTTCTTCATGTAAAATGTTATTAAAAGTAAGAGAAAGTCGCCACCAATCTTAGTGTCACATCCTCAGAAGATAGCAAAGCTTAATACAAAATATTATTTTCATACAATTTTTCGTTTTACAGCTCACACACACACATACACATACACACACACAAGCGCGCGCGTATTTCTGGACATAGCAATTCAGGTGACTTCAAAACGTGTAATCATGTAAAAAACTCATCTTCGAATATCGGGGTTGAGCACAATACCTCCTCTACCTATATATTGATAGTCCATTATTGGTAGGTAGTCCATTGGTACCTTAGGAATATAAGGTACGCATAGTACCTATGGTACGGGCAGAGGAAGCAAAAATCACAAAAGATGTTCCGTTTTAGCAGTCTGATTATGAAACTATGACCTCGTAAACAGAGGTATAAACTGTTGCAATAATTGTAAAGCATTTACAGGAACAAAAAGAACTAGACTGCACATTAAATGTGTTTCATCGTTTTATTACACATAAAACTGCTTTAAATAATAAAACACTGACAGAAACTATTACATTATTTAAGAGAAAATAATGAACGTGTGTGAACTAAGCACCTCGTACTGTTTTGCGTTAAACCAGTCTCGCGTTAATGTAATTAACCCTCTTGGATTTAACTTTATAGCAGGTCATATATAACTACAGAGAATTCTATACCCCACGATATGAGGTTTTATAAGCCTCTTCCGTATATTCAGTGGATGTGAAACTCCTTCCATGCAATGGATCACGTTCGTATAATCCCCACAGAGCTGTATAGCCGTTGTGTATTTTTAAGTTTTAGCGTAATCCATCAAGTCGGCAGGCAGGCGTCCATTACAGTGTATTGTACAGAGGTTGTATATATATAATTAGTGATATAGTCATGCAAGTAGCGACTGTTTGTCTTTTTAAACAGAAGCATGACATGGCCATGTTGTGTATGCATGCACTTAGAACACACGGCAGTTCTTGTAGTTTCCTCTCACGGATGTATTTTGTAGACTTGTGTCACCATCGCTCAGATTGAAAGTTAAGTTACTTCATTTAAGCGTAGCAAACTCATGAAAAACATAATATATCAGAATTCTTTCATTTAATTATTATAAATAAGGTAAATGTCAACTGGTTCTTAAAGGAGGCAAGAACATAATATCATCAGTGTTATAAATTATTACGAATCAGGTTTAGTATCAACTGGGTTCTTAATGGGGCAAGAACAGTTTAAAGCAAAAAAACAATAACCACATTCAACTCGCATTGAGACAAACTTCAAATTTTTAACACTTAAGTAATTTTTTGAATAAATGACAACCATTTGCTAAAAAAGAATTTAAAATTTCCTTCCTAACCTAACCATTTATTTATTTATTTATTTATGTTCCTACATTTTCGTTCATTTTTTCAGTTCTGAAGCTTAAAGATAATCTACATTTGCGGAAATGACCACCGCCAAGATTATAGTTAAAAAGATCGTATTTTAAATTTGTATTTAAATTTATACAACTGATTTTCAAGGTATATTAACCATTATTTTTATGAGCGCAGTATTTGAAAGAATTCCGATCACTTTAGTAGCGTGTAGGCTAATTGACAATATAGAAATATACAGAATAGAAGGAATATATCTGCCCATATTCAACAGTGCACATCACAATAAATATAAAACCTATTTTGAGTTTTGTGATTATGTTTATGTTTCGGATAATTTGGTTTCGAGTTATCGCAGAATTGCAACAACGCACTGTCTCATAGCTTGTACTGCATGGCAACAACCATTGTCACGCGTACATAAACAAAGCGTGAGGCACGCCTACTTTAGCTCCGATGTTGCATATGTCACATATTTATATAGTCCATGTAATAATCTCTCTATTGATGTAAATCTATAGAAGAAAGTTTGTAATGAACGCGAATCGAACATGACAGCTTTGTACGCTGACGCCTAGACCACTAGGTTTCCACAGGGCTTATCCAGACCCAATTCAAATCCTACTCTAGACTGCTATTAACCTTGCTATAGATTCTGGTTCAAATTCCATCTATAGATTGTATAGATTGTGTGTTTTCAGTGAAGTAGATTGAAAGCCTGTCATTAATCTTTCTACTTAATTTGCACGAAAACAGCGAACTGTATTGAATAAATGTAAAGGAAAACTTTAATCCTTATTCTTTCCTCTGCTGATGTGAAAATATAGAACAGTATTGATAATATTTAATAAGTAAAGCACGGTTATAAAATAGAATATCAAACTAAGGTGTAATATAGGGAATCTCCTTATTAAATAAATATGATTACTATAGTAACTGCAAGTTAATTCAAAATTTTTCTTAGCAAAAAAAAAAAACAAACAAACAAACAAACAAAACAAAAAACAAACAAAAAACAGGACCATCACTGTAACAGTTAGTTCAGCTAATAAAATTATCATACAAAATTATGTAAACATTTAAATGATAGAACAATGAAGCATTAAATTTACAGGGTGCGGCATTTATCGTTTCCCATTTTCAAAATCGTGTAACACATTTATTTAACAAAGAAATAAGCTTAATTAAACATTTTTAAATGTCTTACAATCTTGGATTTGCAATTCTGGCCTTACTTTTTGAATATGGTGTCCTTGAGATGCCCTCCATTAACTTCAACACATTGCTGCAATCTCCCTCGTACACTGGCCATTACACATTGGGTGGTGTCTTGCGTAACATTTGCGATTTCCTGCATATCCACGCATAATCCACAAGCGCCCACTTCACAGTCCTAAGGTCATGGTGTGGTGTGCCATTGCAGCACAGGGTATTATTGGCCCTTATTTCTTTGAGAGCGATAATGGTGCTTCGGTGACTGTCAACTCTGAACGTTACAATCACATGCTGCAAATTTTCTTTCTACCAGAATTTACACATCGTAACTTGGATATTGAGAGATTGTGGTTTCAACAGGATGGTGTTGTAGCACATACTGAAATTCTTTCAATGGACACCCTTCGTGCTGCTTTCCCTGGCCGAATTCTTTCCAGTTTGGTGATATCCAATGGCCCTCCAAATCTCCCGACCTAACTGCACCAGATTTTTTTTTTCTGTGGGACTATCTGAAGTCTAAAGTTTTCGCTCATGCCCTCCCTGACATTAACAGTCTTAAAAATGCAATTCAGCAGGAAATTGCAAAAGTTACGCAAGAAACCACACACCGCGTAATGGCCAGTGTACGAGGGAGATTGCAGCAATGTGTTAAAGTTAATAGAGGGCACCTCAAGGAAATCATATTCAAAAAGTAAGACCAGAATTGTAAATCCAAGACTGTAAGACATTTAAAAATGTGCAATGAATCTTATTTATTTGTTAAATAAATGTGTTACATGGTATTGAAAATGGGAAACTTTAAAAGCCGCACCCTGTATAAGTCGAAGAGTTAGGAAAGGCTATTAAAAATTAGCACATATGGTATTTATTCCAAAACTGAATAATTTATAATCTTATTTTTCGTAGGTTGTTTGAACATTTCTGTCAACGTAATTTTTTTATAAATATGTCTTTGCCATGGATACTAAAATTTAGAGAACTCATCTACATACATCTACTCATGACATACTTTGTCATGTAAATTAAGCTTCAAATATGTGACTGCTAAAATTACTTATACCGAGTATTCAGAGAAAATTATGTTCTAAGTTAGGATGTGAACTGGGGGATCTCTGACACAGATGCAAATGAAATGGACCACCTAATGAATCCTTTATGGGCTTATAGAAGTGTGTGTTCATTGATAGATGTGTTAATATTCACCCTTTTAGCTTCCTCATAATGGTCGTGCCAACATCATTCAAAACCTATTCAACAGATTTCGAGAATTCAGATTTAGGAATGTCTGTGAATTCGGGAACCACAGGAGCGTAATCAAGATAAACGCTGAACAGTATTAATTAGAGTAGTTAATTATAATTATGGTATCGAGATTAATTTCTATAAGAGTACAGACTATTAGCATTGGTGAGGTAGCAGGTATCATTACCTTAATGGAAGTATCATGTGATGTATTGGAATTGCCATTACTGAAGCTTCCTATTTAGACGGACACTGCGGTGTACGTATATATGCGAATGAATTAATGTAAGCGTCTATATTCCAGAGAAAGCTGAACCCCTCCACACCCCGATATACCATGTAATACATAGCTCACAGATATATTACATTCATGCTCAGCAAATCATGTCAAAGTGTAGAATAATGGTTAAAACTTAAAATTCAATCTATTTGGCTACACTACATCTTTTCGTGAGCTTTCCGAAGTTATTGTAACGAAAATAATTTGTATCTAGAAATTCTCCATTTGTATTTGTAAGCTTTTTTTTAATACATGTATAAAATAATTTATTTATAATACGTGATATACGGGATCGTAAACAAGGAAGCTAGTATTCAAGGCTGTTCGGTAATAAAATAATAAAAATTTCATTTCAGAGATTAATTAAAAAAACTAAATGATATAAGTTAGAATTAGATGTAGCTATCATCACCAAGCACTTCCAATCGTATAATCATAAACTAAAGAATATAGTTCTTCCAGCTCTGAAAGGATTCCTCCTTATTTTACAGAAACCAAGGTTATAACCTGACGTAATTCTTCAACATTCTGCTAACTTCTGATATATATTTCAATATTTATGAAATTTCTGTATTCAGTAATAGGTCTATGCTTTCGTTACTGCTGTTGTTTGTAGAATTTTAAGATTTTAATAATTAATTTACAGATAAGAGAAATATAAAGAAATTATACTTTGTCTCTTGGCAGCCTATAGTGGTAGGAAGTATTTAAAATTAAAAAAAAAATTATCAAGCAATTGTTTGACTTTTCTCTTGATTTGAGCAATAGCCCAAATTTGAGCATTGTTTTAGTCCAGTAGTAGTATAGTATTTTGTTTCACGTAGAAGATTGAAATTATTTCATCTTTTGTTACAACCATGTGAGTCAGTTCTAAATTTAATTTCGTTTTAATGAGCATACGTTAATAACCTATGTTTGTAAATTTGTAAAATCAATTAATTAATAACATTTTTGGAATTCCTTCCCATCCTGTTTTGTCATACCGAACAATGTACTGAAATGCAGTTAAATATTTCATGCATAGAACAGTGATTGGTAAACACGAAAGGCGAAAAACAAATACATAGCTAATTCTATGGAATCTGTAACATAAATATATTATATAGCCTATCGAAAATGTATTTACCTCACTTGAAATGTTATTTAAATTTTTAATTAGCTTTGTCACTTAATGTTATAGAGTTTGATGCATCATTTAATTACACTCTTTTCAGTTCTGTTGTTTTATATAACTGATATAGCCTACTAGTAAGATTAACTTTAAAGTTCCTGAGATATTGCTATGAAAACCATAATTATACAGTAATATAATATAATATAATATAATATATGGAGCTCAATAAGCGGTTGTTTGGTCTCACAGTTTGTTGGTCTTCTAACATGGAAAACTAATATTCTCGGTTTATAACATTTACTCACGGAGGCATTGGAAATTCCATTAGGCAAGAGCCATAACATTGAGAATTCCTATTTGAAACTTCATACTCCCATGAAATCTATTTTGTTGCTGCTTTTAGGTGCCTGCACGACGGAACATATGTAGTAAAATAGTGTATTTAAGGAGAGCAAACTGAGGCATCCCATAATTGAATTGCTGAAATATCAACGATAGTTTGAGCTTTAAGTTTGTAAGTCTAATCAATAATACCATGCCCATATCTAAGATTTGAAAGAGACCACGTGCTAGACTCTGGACTCCAATTGTAATAAATAGAATAATTTTATTTAATATTAGTTCTCTTTATAAAGAAGGATAATATTTTTACAGAATTTTCGGCAGTGAAAAGACAAGGATGTTGGGACTTACGTAAACAATTTCGAAGCATTTCTTAGGTGGTATTTGAATTTTTTTTTATTTATCAGTGTCCGAATTGAAATATTACAAGTTTTTTTCTATCCTTATGGGATAGATGCTTTACATTTAGAATGCCAATTGGACACAACGAAATAAAATATCCTAACTATTTTTTTAAGTTGATGTTTTTTACTTGATTTTCAATATTCATACATATTTTTATATTACATTTTTTTTTATCAAGAAACTATCTCGAAAATTTCAAGTTGCAATGTTAAAACAGAAAAGTCAAAGAGATACCAGTTTACTCCCCACTTTATTTGGACATAGAACTGACTGATTTTACAAGAATCAGTTGTAGTTAAAAATTATCTCCATTTCTGGGCGCCACATGTGTTTAAAAATAACATATTATGTCTTTGACCAACTTAGGACTGGCTGATTTACAAGAAATAAGTGTGGTTAAAATTGTCCCTCTCGCCGTTTCTGGGCGTCAATAATAAGTTTCCATTACTTAAAATATATTTTCAAGAAGCAAATTTGACCACTGCCATTCTATACACACTCCCATTACATATCGCTTCACCAAGTCATTTTATAAATGCTGTACTCCTATAGGCCTAATACACCCACCAAATGTTTCATCATTTTTAATGTAAGCTCGATGATTAGCAAGTCCTTCCCCTTTTCGGAAACACATTGTTTCACTTTCATTACGACAAGACGACTGTTGGACAGTAGGCATGCCATGCAGTATGCGAGGACAAGCAAATGAAGCGACTACCCATCTATGCACCGGTAAATGTGAACTTTGACCCCACAGAGCACAAACCACTTGAAGCGGAAATTATTTGTGACACAAGAACTACTGATAACATCATGTGCAGTATTTTGCGTTGCGTTTAGACGAATCCAAAATTTGTGTGCGGCATTTGTCTTGCCCATTTAGAATCAAGTAGCAGTCAGCCAAGTACCGTATGTAATTTAATGTTATCGCTTTTTAATTTCTCTATTAATGTCAAATTTACTGCCCTCTAATGATTACAGTTAATGAATGCCTTATTATCAGTTTATAAATTCAGCTCTGAAAGGGTTCATTAATGTCCCATAGAAGCAATTAAGAACCCTTTAGAAATAGGGCACATTTTAATACCGTCGTGTAAATGATACCAGCTATCATCATACACGATATAAAATATACAGTTGCCGTTATTCAGTTTCTACTCATTTAACGTTGGAAAATTAGTATTGTTATCATGGACTGAAAAATTAATAGATAAATAGATAAGCAAACATAGATTATGAAAACAAAATTGATTGCCGAAATGCATCATCAGACTTAAAAAAGAAGAAGCAAGGGCGGAACTTTTACTCTGCGAAAATATGTTATTACATTTTTATGCTTTTTTAACGACACAACTCAATTTCAGTTTTAATATATTGTTTTTGTATTCTAAGTTCACAATTTTTAACTATTAACTATGTGACGTATAATATTGTAATGTAAATATAATATGTAAGGTATTTTATCATCTTATTTATATAAAACAATACTTTGTAGAGAGTATGAAGTTGTAAACTCCAATACATTTTAATATTTCTATGCTCTACGGAAATTAAGTTAAAGATCAGTAATCTTTTATATTATTCTAATGTAATCGAGAAATTATACAGTTACTTAGGCCTATAGGTAGTTAAAATAGTTTTAGTTTTTTATTAAATATATTCCTATTTCAATGCCAATATGGTTAAATAATATCTGTGGCTTGGTTCTAAAAGGGTCAATGTCATAAAACTTGCTTTTGAGCTAACTGACTTTGATGCCTTTACAGAAGTAACATTTTTTGCTAATAACTTCGGACATTGGCCTGTAAGGTTTCTGTATTATGTCAATTAATAGCAACAAACATTGGCACTTTTAGTATACGAAATATATAGACTAGCCGAGCTCAATAATGCATAGATTTCATTTTTGTAAGAAATTGTCATTGGCCCTTTTAGAACCAAGTCACAGATCATATAACGTTTCTATGTTGTCAGTCATGGTTTCAAGTAATAAAATGCTATCAATGGCAATACCTAATAGAAAATCACTCTGTACCATCCCCTCACAGCTGTCTTCTGGGCCAAACTTTGAAAAGAACATCTCCATTAAACTACTAGAAGATCCCCTCCGTGCATGTCAGTAACAGCAGAGTAACTTCCAACTTCTCTCTGCGCCTCTCCTTAGGCTCTATCATACCAAATCTGTCTTCCACTCGGAGAGTTGTCGAAATAGGATACAAGCCCTCGAGGTGTATAGGCGATACTGATAGAAAATCTGTTGTTCAGTGCTGATAGAATCAAGAGATAATCAGTAAACAATTAGATGAATACTGTTAGTGGAATGGAGGTTCCTAGGTCATAGACTGACAATTATATTGAGCAAATGTTCTATACAAATCACGACATACTTAGACCAGTCAAATATTTAAATACGTTAAAACCAAATCTTAAATAACTTCGATTCCCCACACGCCGCGGTTTTCACTCCCGTCTGCTTCTCTTCAAAATCCTACACTTTCTAACTATCATATTTTTGCCATTCATAATAAATTCCACACTCGTTCACGATGTGACTGAACACTATCAATACCATCCCATTTCACAGGTCTTTATTCCTCTTCGTTCACAATTTCCACAATCCGATTACGGAAATCTTTGCCTATGAATGTCAGAGACTGCCAAAATTACAGGAAATTTAAAAGAAAAACTGGTTGGATACCTCACTCAGGCATATCGCATAAAAACCAAATACATATAAGTTATTAGCTTTAACTGATTAAGGACGTAAATAATCTAAAAAGTTATAATTACTAGATTTATTTTTTGCATAACTTTTATTGTAACTTTAATAATTATTACTATTATTGTAATTTTATATCTTAATTTTAGTGTCAGCGCAATTTTAGTGTAGGTGCTATTTTATTTTCCTTACTATAATTTCTTGTAATTTGTTATTGTAATTGTAGTTTTTGGTAGCCCGGAGTAGGGAAAATAAGACCTGATGGTTTCATCTCTACCAGGCTAAATGAATTAATATAATACAATATAATTATTATTTTAAATGAAAGTCTCGTTATTCCAAGTTAGACACTTTAGGCTATCTTTCTTTCCCAAAATTCCATTCGTAGCGTCACCTCGAATTTCCAAAAAAACACTTTCATATTCATGGTTTACATAGTAATACAGAAATTATTAGAGAATGAAAAATAATTGCTTGAAGGAAATAGGGAGCCGCTTAAGTATTTTCTTGTATAGTGTGCCACAGCGTAAGCTTCCTATGCGGCATAATAGGTAATGAAACGTCTTTTATATACGTAGAAGTACCTCTGACCTCTTATTTAGATGATGGTAGTGATTTATGTTCCTTCTTCAGATTGAACTTCTCAACACTTGTTACTAATGGCAAAGTTCTTGCAAGTTGGTATGCTATGTAAAACAATTGGCTAGATAACTATGACCGTTATCTTGTTAACTTGTGCGGTGACCGTCACAAGTGACCAAGTATGAAAGCTACCACTTAAACCTATGCTTCTTCGCCGGTGACCGGTCACAAGTGACCGTCACATGTGTTCGGAGTAGACACTGCAGCGTCACTTGAGTTTGGGTGGGTCACCGCGGTGACCAATGCTTCTTCGCCGGCGACTGTCACAAGTGACCAAGTGTGAAACGGCTCTTAAAGCAAATGGGCTCGATTTGAAATCCCGATACAACGGGAATCTGGTCACGTGACGTTTCCATTGGTGACTTTATGAGGTTTTAGTAAATAAGGGAAGTTTCTACAATCTGATTACAAAGACTCCCGCATGGGGATGATTACGCAGTTATTGGTTTATGCCTCACCGCCTGGAAATCATGCCATTCACTTGCATTAAAACCTTTTGGTTGATTAAGGTTCAATGTTTACATTTAAAAATATCAGAAAGCTGTGGAATATTTCCGAGATCTGACTTGCCAAGTCATAAATTAATTGAAATCTCGATGTTTATATTGACTTTCAGTTTTAGGCATATGAAAAATATCATTTTGGCAACAGGAGTCAATTGTGTAAGTTTCAACGAATCTATCGTAACCTCACATGAATGTAAAGTGGTGTTTACTTTCTCTGCCCGTACCATAGCTACTAACTTATTAAATTGAACTCCAAGGCGCTACATCCCTTTGAAGGAATAAGCCTGCCATACGAGTGCTGCGATATCTACCGTAGGAAGACGGCAGGATTGGAGAGAGCAGTTGGTCAGCATGTCGACTGCCAAAGTCGTTACTAATGGATTACTGAACCGGATTAACTATAGGTAGATGAAATACTGTGTTCGGTCTTTAACCTTTTCACTATTATTGTAGTATAAATTCGTCACCTTAAAAATTGTATAAAATCAACAAAGTAGTACTTTATACAAAATATGATTTTTTACCCCAAATTTAGGATTGCCATTAATGGAAACCAGCTCTACCATTGAAATTATCTTCAATTATTTAAAACTTAGAGCCCACTGATGATTTCAGTTGATGGTTACTTATATGGCTACATTTATTCAGCTCCGAAAAAGTGAAATTCGATTTTACCCTACGATTATATGAAGGGTTCGGCTGTAAAACATGGTAACCCATTTTTTTTTTTAATTGAGATAATCACATAGCAAGTTTAGGCAATCTGTTGTGAAACTTCTGAACTGTTCAGTTAGTTGAATATGTACATCATGGATGGAGAATGCAGTAAAATATATTATTGTAACCCACATCCAGTTCATGTAAAACATGTTAACCTTCAGAAGATGGCTGCTCAGTGAGTAAAGAGGGAACGTTTCTCTACGGAAAATAATAGTTTTTCCAGTGGACGTGAAGAAGAGGAAAGCAATGAAGAGTGGCACTGGATACCAAGTTTCCCAAGTTGTAGGGAAGATATAGATGATCCAGATGAAATTTAGTAAAAAAAGATTAATAAAATGTACAGTGAGGGTTACCATATTTTACGTGAAATGATGATAATAGCTCCTGATGGCTTTTAAAGTTGTTTTTTCATGGTATTACGATACGTGGTGGGGAAAAGCAGAGTATTTTTGCATAATACAGCTGGTAAAACACAAGAAAGTGAAAATATTCCTATTGATTGGCCAAACAAGAAGAGAAAGAGGAGAATGTCCAGACAACCAGTAGTGAAGAAGGAACAAAGACTCTGCTCTGGTGTTTTGTATAATAAATATAGGGGTAACGGAGATGAGGTTCCAGGTAGGGAACTTGGACCAATTGTCCATTAAAATGTTTTGATAAAATGGTGATGAAATACGTACAGTAATTTTTCCTAAGTTCTGGAAAGTAAGTTTGAATAACCTACAAAATGCATATTTATTTGGGTGTATGAAAGCTAATCCTGTTGCACGTAAATACACCAAGAACGTTAAGAGCAGAAGATCACAAACTGTGATATATTTTGTTCCACATGAAGGGCAGAGTTTGTAAGAAAGCATCTTTGTCAATTCGCGGGCTGCAAAATAGTAGAGGAAAACCAATTGTGAAAAAAAAAAAAAATTGATGACGTCATTGCTTGTTTGGAGTGGATACCTTCTTACTAGGCCTATGCATCATTTTACACAAATTTAGTGGTTCAGGACAATGAAGAACAAAGTAATTTAGAATCTGAATAGAGCATTAGTAATTGGCTAAGTACATTGCGGTAATATAACATGTTGACACGTTTAGTCACTTCAGGTAAAACATGATAAGCCACATAAATTAGATTACACACGTTCACTTTTAATTTTTTTTAAGTTCTCTATTTGCCCAATAGGCCTACATTTCACTTAAATATGCCATTACATTCAGAAAACATTGTATTCTTATGATGTGTGTTCATATTTGGAAGAAAACTTACTAATAAATTAGAATATTGATTTAAAAACCTATGATATCATTATCTCAGAAGTTGTTCTGTGTGGGTTACCATGTTTTACAGCCGAACCCTTTAATTATGTGTTCACGTTTCTGGTCCCAAAAGTACAAAATATACAATTCAGACAAACATCTGTTTAGATTTCTCTCAGCGTGGATGTCTCTTTATTCGTCTTCCAGTCTCTCCACTTAGGCTAACTGGAAAACAGAAATAGAAATAAATTTTAAAATATATCAAAACTCAATTTTATAAATCTTGATTTGCTTAAATAACATTACGAATATTACAGAATTATAAAGAAGTATAAAAATTGAACACATAAGTTAGATTATTAAATTTAGTCTTTAGTAACTAATGATGAGGCATTTGTTTAAAGTAGCTTCATTCTAGTAACGTACATAACTTTCATCATCTAGGAGAGTAGTTCATTCATAGGAGTTCCAAATAGATTCCAGAGATTGTTGCCCAGAGAGTAGGCGAAGAATGGCATACTGTTTTTGCCATGTATCAGAACATTTCGTAGTTACATTCAAAGAAGTTTCTGTGAATGTTTGAAATGCTTGGAAAGAGCTAGTTCATCAGCGTTGAGTAGACTCACCCTGCGTAATTTTGAAATATGTTTGACTGGGGTTAATGTATGAAGCACGAGAACAGAAAGAAATCCCAGGAGAATGCGATATACACTACGCTACTGTTGTGTGTTCCAGTCTCTCTGTAACCATTGAATTCATTTGTACTTGGTCAATTCCCTGCTGTATACCTACAGTTCTTTTTCATCAGCTTTCTCTGTACGGAATACAGGGACTCGTGTTACATGCGGGGGAACGCTTCAATGTTTCATACCAGATGAAGCAAAAATTGCCTGCAAGAAAATCAGTATGCAGGGTCACTTAGGAAATACTTAGATTGGTTGAATGTATAAGGTTTATTGTAATAATCACAGAAGTTACAATTATCTTAATTATAAATCATATTTAATTATGTATGTTCTTATACATCATTATTATCAGAAGGTATAATTATCTCGTATAATTTCATGTGCAAATTATAACAAGAAGTAGCCTATACAGCTGGTAGATTGTAAGCAGAATTAAATGGAAATATGAAGAAATGCTGGAGAAGATTTTGCGCAAATCTAAAAGCATAAATCTCTCTCTCTCTCTCTCTCTCTCTCTCTCTCTCTCTCTCTCAGGTTTCCTATTACCCCTTGTGTTGGGGTGTAGGGCCTCCAATTGGAGGTTTCTATTACCCAGGTGAAGTTTGTTACGCTTATTTTCCAAGAGAGGGCAGAGGGACAGGTAAACGCATCAATGATTACAGTTAATTATGATTAAATGTCAAAAATATTGACGTGAAATGGAAACTCAATAACTAAAGTTATTTATATATAGGCCTACATATATTTACATATACATATATACTTTCTTTCTTTCGTTATCTTAGTTTTACCTCTCCTTTTAGGATTTAAGCGACCCAAGCCGCCGGGCCTTACAAGGCCGCGACCATATATACTGTATATAATATTATTACAATTATAAATATATAACATTGGGGAATTTAGAGCAATTTTAAAGTTTTTAATTAAGGAGATAAACGCCCTTGATATTTGTGTAAAAAAAAAAGAAGCCACCTTCAAACAATCTGAAAGCCTGTGTGTAGATATTTACTAGTCACATAGTGATATTAGTAAAATAAACGTATTGAATCAAAGGCTAATTTTTATTTTTAAAAAAGGAAAAATCAGTCAACCTTATCTCGCGTTTTTATTACATGTGGGTAGCCTATTGTGTCTAAATCTTACTTCTATCAGAAAGTTTTTAAATTAAAGAAGAAAAACTGAATTAACTAGTTATTCTGAAGGAATAAAACAACACAGGTATTTTGCCACTACTATGTTGTCATTTGGGTTGCCTATTTGTAGGGATAGCAATTCCGGAACACCTGTGTATAAAAAGCTGTAGAAAAGTCTAAAAAAATGAATTAGTTATCAGGTGTTAAACTATAATCCTATTAGGGCAAAACCGGGTGACGCGCCGCACCGGGATAGTTGCCGCACCCCCTCTAACTCGAACATTTGACGCTAGATACAGCTAGTTGTCGTGAAACCATCTCCAGTTCCCTCGTTAGAGTAATTGGATCGCGTGTGTTCATTGTTTGAGGTGTTTATGTCATTGTTATAGCGGTATTTATCAGGTAAGTGCACTAGTTTCACTGCGAAACTTTTTTGGACGCATTACTTTATTCTTTCCTGATCTGTATTTGCTCCATTTTTTCTGCATTTACTACTTTTAGACTATTTAGAGGTTGTAAAGATATTGTGAGTGAAGTTCGCCATAACAACAACAATAATAAGCTCTACAGATGAGTGCGGCGCGTGACCCGGAGTTTTGGGTCACATGCCGCATAGCTTTCAAGGGTGACACGCCGCACAATGTCTTGCAGTATAATTACCCCCCAAAATTACTTTTTCTGCTCATTTCAACAATAAACATGTCAACTCGGTATAGGGGAAGGGAAGGAGCTAAACATCGTGGCCTATGGAGTGACAATGACCTACAAGAAGCTGTTCGGCGAATTAATGCATGGGAAATTTCCATTCGGGAAGCCGAACGTTGCTATCTTATGCCAGAGAGGACTATTCGTAGGCGCATGGACACAGGAAATTGGGAAAACCCTCACTTGGGCCTGAAGGATTATTTGGTACAGAAAATGAAAAAAGGCTAGTCACCCATGTCCAGAGATTGTGCAGATAGGTTCTCTTTTGTTTTATACGTGTCTTTGATGTAAATTTAGACTGTTATTATGAATGCGGCATGTCTCCCGTACGTGCGGCATAGCACCCTGTAACGCGGCATCTCTCCCGCTTTGCCTTTCAATTTAATAATTGTATTTACACATTTAATTATTATTTTATAAATATTTTCGTTGCTGAAATAAAGGGAGGGAAGATAATAGGTTGGAATATCAAAAAGAGTTTTCAAAATATTCAATCCTGTTTTGAGGTAGACGAATTTCCACAAAAGTGCGGCGCGTCACCCTATCTTGCCCTATACCTAGGTCAAACGGGGTTTATTATGCTCTGAAAGAAAATAATCCAATGAAATTACCCCTAAACATTTTATTTTTAAGTTTTATGGAAAACTAACATGTGTCTGTGCTTTATCCAGGTGCGGAAATGATAGCCTCAATATTCTGAACAAATGCTTTTTATTACTTTTTCTTGCCTGCTAAATAAATATATAGAGACTCAGGAAGAGTTTAATTTGTCATTCTCTAATTGCCGGGAAATGGAACAGTAATTCTGAATTTTCTTTTCTGCAATGATTATTTTAACGTTCATTGTCTACTGCTTTTTAGGCCTATAACCCCGCCAAAATTTTATTCCGCAGGAGTTCTGTAAATTTACAGACTGCTTTCTCCGTGGGAGAAGATGGCAGCGGAGATAGCTGCCGAAAGTTGGAACCAAACCTCCAACTCACACAATTGGAAGGCCGAAAAACAATAACACATTTCCAATACCGGGAAAGCCTCAAGTCACACTGTATTAATGTAGTTGCACATTCTGTTAGTGTTGAGCATGGTATTACAGTTTTGTTAAACTGATGTTTAAAACATGAAAGAGTTCTTCATTTTTGGAGATCAATAGCCATAAATTATACTTTTTGAACAATAAAGTTCCAAAAATCATTTTAAAAACAAGAAATTTTGAGTTAGAGGTATAATTTCTTTTTTAGAACGCTCAGAAATTTATGCTGAAGTTGAGTACATTCAAATCATAAAATTTATTTTTCCGACTTATGGTCGTTTTCCCCGGCAGGTCACATATAGACGAGCTTAACAAGACTTAGAAAAGTTATAAACGGACATACGTAGGTTGGTGATGTTGTAAACCTGGATTATATTCAGTTCATGCACGGAAACTATGTTAAAGAAACTACCAAGGAGATGAATCAGGAATCTAAAACCATCTTCGTAATCTTAAGGCGAACGAGCGTGTTGTTTTAGTACGAATAGTATTGTTTCTGGAATCTGTTAAACTCGATTCAAGAGATCTAGAAAGAGATTAAGTGCATGCGATTGTATAACCTCAACCAAAACCGATCAGGTAATCCCTAAGAGATTGCCAAATACCACACAATCGTAATCAATTGCAATTGATTCTCGGTTTCCGAGCTCGAAACTAACATGACTCTAGAAAAGCAATCAGTAAAGTACAAACCAATTCTATTTAACTTAAGTGCACAGCTGCAGTGGAATTTATCTACTGCAAATGTGAATGAATTTATATTTTATAATCAACTGAAATAACAACCATAATAATAATAATAAATAATAATGATAATAATAAATTTTACTGATATAGACATATTTTTATATGAAAAGTAGATTAGATATTCAGCCTTAAGCACTAGAATATGAGCTTAGGCCTATTAGAATCTATCAAGAAATCTGAAGCTGAAGACGTAGAAAACTACAATTTACATACTTTATTGTTGGTATCACAGTGTGCATTAATTTATCAATATTTATAATAACTGGTATTTTATCTTATGACTAGTTGATATTCAACTGCGTTTTAATTAATTTTATTAATTTGCTAATTTCTATATGACTAGTTGATATTCAACTTATTTTAATTAATTTTATTACGAGGGGTATTCCGAAAGTAAGTTTCGTCAATGCATGGCAGGAGCGGCGTGTTCACCAGGGGAACCAAACAAACGCCAGACGAATTCCCACCCGTGGCTGGTTCCAGACGGAAGTGGCGTCAGCGGAGGAGGCATGAAGCACGCGCACTGTGCCGTAGAAGAGCGTGTCGCAGCAGACTGGCGTGCCCGCGGGTATTAGTGTACCGCTCACGATGGCACGAGAGATTTGGCGCCACTGCCATGTACCGCTATCTCCCCTCTTTCAAACGAGCCATTGCTGCAGCCGCTGAACCTTTTATTGTCCGAGGTAGAGCTGTTTGAAATTGATCTCCCGATTTCCGTCCCCGCAAAGTGCGGCCTCCACGAACCCATCTCGCACAAACCTTATGGAACATCAATTTGTCACTCAAAATGGTCTGTATGGAACCTTTAGTAATGTCAGGAAGCTGAGGTGGAGCAGGCTGTGCGCCAATTCCTTGCATCGCAGGGCACCGAGTTTTACCACAGTGGGTTCTTCAAACTGATCGCACGCTACGACAAATGTCTCAATGTCGCTGGCGACTATGTCGAAAAATAGTGCACGGTGTATAGGTCATGCTGCCATGCTGTATTGCTTTTGGGTCAATAAAGTGTCCGTGTGACAAACTGACGAAACTTACTTTCGGAATACCCCTCGTAATTAATCAGTTGACTAGTGATTATCCAGTTTATTGATTTTACTAAAGGATAACTCTATTATAAAATAGGCCTACTTTATTTATATGTAACAAAGAACTGTATCAATTTACAATTAATGCACACTGTGATACAACAATTAATTATGTAAATTGTAATTTTCCACGTCTCCAGCTTCAGATTTCTTGATAGATTCTAATAAGGTCATAGGCCTATCCTAGTGCTTAAGGCTGAATATCAAATCTACTTTTCATATAATTCAGCACTAGTGGAATGAAATTCATTAATACATATTTTTATGATTCTAGCAAAGGAACACAATTATATTGTGGGTACCACTTCTTAAAGAAAGACTTTTTACAAGAACTGCCTTTGCCTACTGCCACCCTAATCCTCTTCGACCTGTCAATCAGTGAATAGAAAGGTAATTAGGCGTATTCACAGTTCTCTGCAATCCAGTACAATGTTGCCAAATACGTACCACAGCACGTTTACTTCATTTAAGAAGTAGTGAATGACAGCGGCAACACTGTGGAAACCCATGCGACTACAAGAGCACCTGTTCTTTGTCGGTGTCGATGTCGGTGCAGATTTTCGGATTACGGAACAATGCTATTTTATTCTTTTGTAGATAGACGATGGTTAGAGACGAGGTCTTCTTAAAATGGCACCAAGAGTACATGAGCCTACGCCTGAGATACAGTATCATACTTCAGAATCAATTAAAATTGAAATAACCAATAGCCAATCCACATTCCTCACGAGGTATATAGTATATGACTTTTTAAGCCTGAAAGATTTACATATAACCTCAATTTATCTCTAGGCCTACAGTAAATTTATAACATAAGAGTATATTTCTATCAAAATTTATTTATTTATTTATTTAACCTGAGGAATTATGGTATTTCACTTCAAACCTAATGTTTAAATATTTCTTATTTAAGTAAGCAACATTTAATTAAAATCGTTAAAAAAAAGTCTGACGTGCACTTTAGGTGGTCAATCGACTTTCTCTACATCGCCTTCACGTGAAAATATAGCTACAAGAAACACACACGATGAGTTAGGCTACTATATAACTATCACAGGACCATAAGGGAAAGGTGTTTTGCTATTTATATGACGATAAAATTCGAATGAATATTATATTTCACTACATGTTATATAGTGGGCCCTACGATAATTTATAATGAAATATATATCTACAATAGGAACTAAAACGATAGTCATTCCGCTTTGGAAGAATGAGTTTCGGTTGATTATAGAGGGCAGTATGGATCCTTTGCAGTTGCTACTGGACACGTAGCTTTATCATTACAGTTTTTCATACAAAAAGTAGCTCCATCAAAAAACAAAAAATTATCTCATGAGTTTAGTCTCATTTCACATAGGGAGGGTATCAGTCCATAAAAAGAATTGAGAAATTGTGTTATCGAGTATACAGTGTAAGACAAAGGAATTACAGCGATTTTTCACGCTATGATGGGATTTCCCCTTCCCTCTTGTATCCTATACGGTAATATGCTACTCGGCAGGGGTAGCCAACATTCTTTGCTTAGATGCTACAAAATATCAGATGAACCCATGCATAGAACTTTTTTTATCTGCTTATTCGACTATGTAGCTCATGAATCAGTATCCAATCCAGTATAAGAATAAATGGGGAATTTAAACCAATAGCAAGCGTTTACCGTTTTAATTTTATAGTTTTATTTTTATCACTTTCATTATTTCATCTACCTACATTCGCATCTTTTATGGAAATCCATAAGGTCTGAGCACTAATAAAAAAGGTCTATAGTTCTAAGTTAGAAGAAAGTGTGCGTGGAACGCCACGCGACAGAAGTGAAACTTGTTTTTATTTTTTTATTTTTTCAATTTTGATTTTTTCAATTTTGATTTTTTTATTTTTTCAATTTTGGATTGTTGGACTTTTTAATATTGGGTTTTTAGACTTTTTAATTTTTTTTTAATTTTTAATCTTTTAATTGTTTTAATTTTTGAATTTTAGATTTTTTTATTTTGGATTTTTTTAAATTTTAGATATTTGAATTTTTATCTTTTTGATTTTTTAATTTTGTATTTTTTTATTTTTAAATTTTGGATTTTTCAATTTTGAATTTTTTGACTTTTTGAATCTTGGATATTTAGATTTTTTAATTTTGGATTTTTTATTTTTTAAATTTTGGATTTTTTTACTTTTTAATTTTGGATCTTAGAATTTTTTATTTTTGAAAATTTTGATTGTTTAACTTTGGATTTTTAAAATTTTGTATCTTTGAATTTTTGGATTTTTAAAATTTTGCATAAGCCTATTCATTGAGTTGATTATATTCTGTGCAGTCCGTTCCGTCACACCTCACTAATTTCGTGACGATTTTGAGCGTTACACAGCTCCCTAAAGAAGTTTCACTTCAAAAAACCTGCGCGGAACAAAGCTGTGATTGCTGCAGCAAGCGCATCTACGTTTCGGGCAGGCCGCGGACGTTTCCTTTCTAACTTGTCGGAATGTAATAGTTGAAAACAGCGAATGCGTAGCCAATATAATTATAAGCTGCATACGAGCAAAACGAGATATGAAAATACCTGTCATATATAATTCTTATATGTCAGGAGAAACATTTTAAATATCGCTTAGTAATAACAGAATTTAATAGCATTATATTATTATAGCATTGAGGTTAATAAAAAAAATTACAACAAATTCTTTAAAATACATTGGACAATTACTACAACTCTATGCATTTAACGGACAAAAGACGATCCAGCACTGAAATTTAGGCTAGTAGCCTAATAACTTTTGAATTTAAAATTTTACAGAACCTTGTCCCTATATTATAGAGACAATTCCACTAATCCGCCGCTTGTTTGATATTGTTTGATTCAATTATAATGATATTTTAGTACAGACATCAGCAAACGCTTGCATAATGTGAATATACTATTTAATAAAATACGTAATAGTCCTCTCAAATTAGATACAGGAACTATCTCCGTCATTCTTACTGACAGTTATTGACACACATCAGTACAATTTTTTTTAGTAAGCACATCAGTAAAGTCCGTGCCGAGAAAAGGCTCCATTACAAGGATATTTTCCTATTCCCGTGTAATATCAACCGATAAGATCTTCTGTCTAATTATTTATTTATTTTATTTACGTTTAAAATTTATATTTTTATATGAGACACTCCCGAGTGGACGCGAGTGTAAATAACAATAACATACGAACTTTGCTAATTTCAAAATTTTCAGATTATTTAAATTTGCGATATTCTATTTCTTACATTTTATTTGACAACTTATGAATTTGTAATAATTTTATGTGCTTCTCTTTTAGATAATTAAAAGTTTATTTGTGATAATTTAGGGTTATTTTAAATGAATTATTATAAATCTAGGGCCAGAATTAGATCTAGGCCTTAGATATTTTCAACATTTAGGTTCAGAAAGTGGGCAAGAAATTATGGGTCTTTGTGTAGCTAAACCATGATCATAGATTTCATAGTTTGTATAATATTTATGAAAACAAATTAATAAGGTGTCCTTATAGATTTGATTTATTTTCAAAACTATTCCTTGTATATAGGATGAGTCGTGTGTTCAATTTCTTGTTAAACGTAATTTTATTGTTCTTTTTTTGTAATAATATAAATGGCAAGAAGGAATTCTGTTTTAGCCCTCCTCATCTTATGCCGGTTGTTGACCAAGAGCTAAGGTAACTTAGCTTAGCTTAGCTTAGCTTAGCTTAGTTCACATACCGTGAGGGACTTCATATATAGTTGTGCCGGATTTCATATGTAGTTTCGTCGACACAACTTCATATGAAATCCCGCACTGTATGTGAGCTAAGCTAAACTAACTTAGCTTAGCTCTTGGTCGACAACCAGCAATATAATTCCGTATTGCAAAATTAACTGAAATATACATAAATATATTAACTTAAAATACTGCATAATAAAATAAATACCCGTAATATGTCGGCTTAGGTATACGGGTGTCATTACCAGTGCACCACATCCATTAAGTTGTGTTCATACGTGAGATGCATTTAACTGTCGCAATCGCACCTTATGCATATAATATAGAATGCATTCATGTATGCAACAGATCTATGCATGCATGCTGCTAGCGGTTCTCCCCATCAAGCTGGCTAGAGTTCCTCGTGCCTGAGTAATGACTGGCCTCCAGGGATGTGGAGGGAACAGGATCTCTAGCCGGAGGGATGGTGATAGCGAGGGCTACTGTGATGGATAGGGACGCAGTTACGAAGGGGAAAAAACAGATAGAGAGAGAAGGAAGAATTCCTAAGAACATGAAATAAGAAATTCGATCAGCATGAATTACTATTTTATCAGGTAATATGTAAAAGAATGAGCATTGTACATTCCATTGGGAGGAATATCGTACGAATAAAAAAAGAGGGGGATTCCTTCTGAATATCAAGTTTAGGAGCGTCATGAAAGGTGTGGAGAGTCAAAACGATATCTAATAGAGATGTGTATACTTAACATAAAAAAGTAATTTGCTCGGACTAAAATAACAGAGATTTCGTCGTGTAAAAAATAATTCCACCTATTCCCTCGTATAAAATGTTTTGGTTAAAATATCAGCTCATAGCTTTGTCAAATCTAAAATTTACACTTGTCAAAATTGTAAAACATAATTAAAAATCAAAGCTGCCAATTTTGGAAAATTGACAGCTATAATGTTTAATTATGTTTTACAACATTGACAAGTGTAATTGACAATTGACAGCTATAATTTTTAATTATGTTTTACAATATTCACAAGTGTAAATTTTAGATTTGACAAAGCTATGAGCTGATATTTTAACCAAAACATTTTATACGAGGGAATAGGTGGAATTATTTTATACACGACATACAAATCCCTCGTAGGATAATACAACATGAAATTTATCAACACAAACAGAGATTTTAGTGAAATCAATAACATTTCATCAAACTACCTAGTTCAGTTGAAAAAATGTAATTTATTACTAATACACGAAGTTCCTTATTTCTACACATATTTTCTACGCAGAGATAATCAGTTACAAAAGTGCAATTTTCAAAATATTTCTTGGAAAATGAATGTACAATGCATAAAACGACTTCATGAAAATATGAAAATAACACTCAAATGGATAAATTTTTACTAATGATCCATATGTAATTTTTATGATAGGAATGATAAAAGTGTTACTAACAATTCCTGCGTAAATGGCAATGTATGAAACTCAATAATGGTAATCGTGGGCTCTTTAAATGACCAAGCAGCCTTGATTATAGGCCTACTTGGCGTAAATAATATCAGAAACAGTCGGCCGCTATAAAAATGTGCACTTGAATGTATGTAATCCATCTATCCAAAATATTATCATAGGTAATCCCACGAGAGTTGACGAGTTTATCGATAGATTCGCGACCGCGCAGCAGGAGGGAATTTATCTGATGAAACTCGACAACTCGAATTGGATTTATTAAGACTATTCCATGAATAAAAATATAACGGATTATACAAATAATAATTACTTTCGTGCTTTGTTGTATAAAAACAAAACTAACAGCAGCGAGATCACGGCATGCTATAATCAACCATCCATGAATCGATTCGAGTTACCATGTTAGTTATAAAATGTTGTTCCTAATACAAAGTAAGTCGGCCGCGGTGGTCTAGAGGTAGCGTGCCCGCCTCTAGATCCGCAGGGCGCGGGATCAAACCCGGCCGCGGTCGATGGATTTTTCAAGACGTAAAAATCCTGGGCACGGAGTCCTCCGGGAGGGACTTTAAGCTGGGGGTCCCGTGTCGTAGATTTACGGCACGTAAAAGAACTCCAAGCCTAAATTAGAGCCTCTGGACAAAATCTCGGCCCTTTCACGTCCAAGAAATAGGCCTACTTAGTTTCCAGAGGGGGGTTGCGAGGCGATGGGCTTACCACCTGTCCCTCTACCCTCTCTCGGAAAATAAGCATATCAAAATTAGTATAGGTAATAAAACCTCCATTGGAGGCCCCTTCGCCCCACCTGGGGATCATAGGGTACCAGATACAGATAATACAAAGTAAGAATCTAAAGTTTATTTTTTTAGTCTGTATTTTGGGATGACCAAGTGCATGATGTCAAATAATAATTCATTTATTTAATGTTAATATTCACTTTTTGAACTTATATCTCATTATTTAATTATAGGTCTATTATTCTTTCATTTTATTATAGCCTATATGAATAATTTTTTGCAAATCAATTCCTGTTATTGGTTTTCTCGTTCAGACAATTGCGAGCAAAATATCATCTTGTTATTTTTCGATAAACTAGAAAAATAGCACGTAAATCTTTCAATGCACTATAGACCCAATTCTTCTACTCTCTAACTTTCAACAAGCAGAAAGAGACAATATTGAGCAGATTAAGCCTCTACCTAGAGAAGATGATTAAATTTTAATAGCTTTGTACCATACTAATACTTTAAACTGTGTTTTAAGCAATTAAAACATTGTAGTCTTTTATATAGGTAATCAAAAGTATAACAAATTTAAAGGGACCTGTAGGTTCTGAATTCAGTGATTTCCTCTGTCTAACTCTTTATGGCTTTGGGATTGGTTATAAGGGTTCTACAAGTGTTGTCTACTCGTGTGGGCAGGAAGGGTCAAATCACCTAGTGGTATGTTTCCGTAATCTATTTTTACGATTGTACTTCCCTCGGCTTAATATCCCCTACAACGACGTAAAAGAAGACATCAACTAACGGAAACGGTGGATACGAGGCCGTCATTTCGCTACAATATGGGGCAATGAAATCTACAGGGGTCGGAATTCACCCCTCAAACATTCAAAATTCAACTCTTTTTCCTATTTATATAGCTGGATGCCAGAGTAGGTGAAGCTGTGTAACCCTTTCTTCAACATTTCACTTCCACAAAGTCTTATATCGAAAAAAGTAAATTTCCAACCAGAAACTATTTTCGGATTTCAATTATAGAAACCCCGTATTTCGATATTATCATGACACTTTACCGTCCACTAAATTCTGACCTCAGTGCACCACGTGGGCTAACTTCACATCATCACTGGAGTAGAATTATGATTGAAAAAATCTGATGTGAAAGTCACATAACTTCCTCTGCCCAAATAAAAGTTAGCAGTATTCCCATATCCTTGTACAGAATCGCAAGACACAATTTTACGCTAATTATCCTATAAATACCTCTTCTTTCAATGATGCGACTAAAAGCGCAGTCTATATAACAAACTATAAAAAAAAAAAAAAAACAAATGACTGCAGACGTTTATTGAACTTTCTGCCGTAAAATATAATTTCCGAAAATTATCGAATATTTCCCTCAGATACATCTTTACTCTATGCATGGCCAACAATACATCTTTCTCACTTCACATTCTTATATAAAATAAGAGGCCGTGAAAGAGCGCGAATTCAGTTGTTCATCACGTAAGACAAACTTTCTACAAACAGTGGGTGAACAGTGGGTGGCTTGTAACTACCCTCAGAGAATTTTCTCGAAAAAATGTTTCAAATAAAAGTTTTAGCTCTTAGTATAAGCAACCTATGTGCAAAATTTAAAGAAAATCGTTAGAGCCGTTTTCGAGAAAATCGCGAAAAACGAAAATTTCTTCATGTGAAGTCCCCTTAAAAATAAGAGAAAATAGTCGCCAATCTTATCCTCACATCTTCAGAAGGTACCTGATCCAAATACGAAATTTTGTTTTCATACGATTTTCCGTTTTGGAGCTAGCTTGTTCACAGATATTTTCCACACAGACACACACACACACAGACACACAGACACACAGACATGTTTCCAAAAATAGTATTTCTGGATTCAGGGGGCCTTGAAACGTGTACATATGCTAAAAACTCAACTTCGAATTTTGGGGTCGAAAACAATACTTCCTCTACCTATAGTACCTATGGTACGGGCAGAGGAAGTAAAAAAAATAGGCCTATTGGGTTCACATCTAACAATAATAATAATTTTTCCTATGCGATCACATCGTAACCATTAAGCATTGAACAAAATAATAATAATAATAATAATAATAATAATAATCATAATAAATGTTAATAATAAATAATAACAACATTAAATTTTTTTAGAAATTTTTTCACTGATTTTCGGTAGAGTATTGCTCCTCACCAGTGAGGTAGTTCAAAGGGTCCCTGAAGCACAGGTCACTAAGAGGTAATTTGGAGGTATGCTCAGTAAAAATAAGAATTTTTTGCAGAGGGGTGGCAGGCTTGGCATAGCTCTCACATCTGAACACATTAATTCCTTCGCAGAGAGGGTTTTATGGCATATATAAATAATATTTTTTCATTTATTTGGTTATATAAATGTATTTCTTTAATTTATTACTTATATTAATTATCTCTTTGAGTTATTACGTCTCATTTTCACCAAATAAATTACACCTTTACACATCAACTTTGAAATATTTCTTAAATCTGTATTTTAACTGTTTTTTTGTTTTGTTTCATTGTATTATTGATTTCGTGTAATGTGTAATGTGTAATGTAATATGGGCTTAAAGTGTTTCGATATACAGTGATATTTAAATAAATTTAATTGACTAACTAAATAAAATAATACAATGAGAATAAGGCGAGAAATCATCACCTTACTAACAGATTCAATTAGGCCTACCAGTCTTTCCTGAGCTCGAATAAGAATATTGCACTTAAGAAAAACAAACTAAATAATACAAAGACGACTGTAGTGATGCCGATGAATGCAATGATGATAATGATAATGATGATGCGTAGCAGGTGGTGATGTGATACTGACTACGTCGATAAGAGGAATAAATAGCGAAAAATAGGAACGTGAATATTCAATGTTGATAAAAACAATATTTAGATTCATTTAACGTGAATTTTAACAAGATTACATTTGTGGTGTAAAAATTAACAAAGCTTATCCATATGACATAAATGTGTTAATGAAGATGCTTATGTTGATTCGTCTAAAAATCGAAGCCTCAACTTCCAGGACCAACTATCCAACTATCCCGTATTTCCCGAGAAATATCGTATTTTTACTTAGGCTTAATTTGGATGAAAATCCCGGGCCCCGTATTTTCCAAGAAATATCCCGTATTTCCGGAATTCCCGCCATTCATTCTTCTAAATTTGTTTTGGTATGATATTTTCATAATGCTCGTATAGACCAATATGATTGGTAGTTGTAATTGGTTGAATGCTCTTTGCCACTTCCTTCGTTTTAATTGTAAAAAAAAAAATATTAATTTTTCTAAAAACTGAAAAAAGTAGGCCTATCCGTAGAAATAGGCACGATCTGTTGTCCAATACGAGCATGCCAATAAGAATTTAAAAGATAATTTGTAAGTGACTGAAGCAAAAGCAATCTCTCAAATTTTAAAACCTTGTCCTGGTGAGTTTTTTTTATTAAAAAAAAAATATTTTTGTACTGGCAGGAATGTTTTATGGTTAATGTAGAGTGACAGGCCTATATAATTCTTTTTTAAGTAGAGAATATTAATACAGTCTTAAGAGTGGCCATTCGTTATGCTGCACGAGTAGTAAACTTGGGTCCCTTATTTTTGGCATTTATCCCTTATTTTCACTTCTGTTATACTTTATTACCCTTATTTCTACTTTCAAGAGTTGGCATCCCTAATTAGGACCTCCAAGGTATGTTCACTTCGAACACGAGACCATGAATATCACGAAGAGACTTATGGGATATATGAAACGAGGCAGACAGTGGATGAAAATATTAATACAACTTCCGCCAAAAGAAGTTTATCGCATGTTCGGAACAGTTCGCTTACGCTATGTCTGAATTCAGAGTTATTTTTAATCACTACGCTTTTAGTAATAGTTTGTTTACAGTATATGTCAATTCCGAATGTTTTTTTAACCATTAAAATTCTTTTCAAGAGACAGTAAAGCGATCCACCTGGAGACAATATTAACAGGACGCTTCCGGTAGCATCATAGATTGTTAGACAACAGGCACCTTGCAACACGGGGTGGATCCCATAAGGATTATTATAGATTCAGAGGAAGCGCCGAGTTTGATTCCTGACATCTGATTTCATGTTTTCACCAATAGGCTATTGCATTATACAGGTTCTATGAGTGCTCGGAAAAATACGTGTCTGTTTATCTGGACAGTATAGTTCGAAAAGGAAAACCCTTAACACAACGAGGGATGACTAGAGCTAGGATTTCTATGTAATTACACAAGCTATTTTGCTCTTTACTTTTAGAGAGTAGAAAATCATAAATGTACATTGTATACTACTTAGTTGCATACTTTAGTGATGTTTCATTTTACATATTTTTACATATTTGTAGGCATTTTAAATTTTCCTGTGATATGTCATTTTATCTACAATGTTATACCATAAAGATAGATATCTGCTAGCATTTTTATTAAATCAAATTACATATTAATTAAATTATCAAGATCGGAAAATTCTATAAACAACTTACTAAATTAATTATGAAAGGACATTCACAAGGGATTGGTATTGCGGTTTTTTTAATATATATAATTTTGTTTTCTTATTCTGTTGTGTATTTGTTCTATCATTTTATCATTTCTATCCTTTTAAATTATATTTCTTTTGTTTTTGGATCAGGCCTAAAAGTAACATGTAACTATGTATTTAACTATTACTCTAGAATACCTTTTGAGTGTATTAAAGTTCCTTGTGATCTGTTGTATTCTTTAAAAAATTGTGATGACAACAATAATAACATTAATAAGAAGGAGAAGAAGAATTATAATTTTTGTAGTTAATTTTTCAACATTTTATTGTTTGAATCCATATTCAGCATTGAAACCAAGATGCAAATATGCTGAAACATTAAGAACTTTTGAGAAGAGCTAACATAATAGGTAAAATTTACTTCGGATGCCAATGCCAATATATATATACATATACTTAATAATGCTACAGGGTGTCCACAGAATTTTAAAAGTCAATTTCCCTGTCTTTTTCCAGACTTTCCATGCCCAGATATTTACATCTCCCTGACCACAAGAATCAATGTTTTCAAGGTTATTTGTAAACAAAACAACCAAAAATCCAGCCTCCTCCATCCCCTTAACAAAAATACGAAATGATTAGCTCAAATACTGAAAAGTAAATGGCTTACACAATATACAGTCTGGTTACAGCAGACTGGAGCAATACACATGCCTCTCACATTTCGCTTACTGGGGTTAGTTATGTTCCCTGACTGTTCCATATTTTTTAACAAATTTCCCTGACTTTCCCTGACCTTTTTTCAATTTCCCTGAATTTCACTGACTTTCCAGAATGTAGAGACACCCTGTGCTACCTTTTTTTATTGTACACAACAAGATCAAAGAGTCGTGATAATTTGCCACACTATTTGGTCTACAATCTGTAGCCTAATCAGACCTTTCTTGATGCTTTAATTCTTCAATTACATATTCTCAAATTCTGTTCTTCCGAAATCGCAACCACTCGTGTTTATATAAGTGTCGAGGGGATAATATAACCATAGGTTCTATAATATTCTAAGGAATTTCAATATATTATTTGAAAGTCCTAATAATTCCCTTAAAAATCAAATAGTAAATTATATAAAATTAATATCAGTTATACCGAACACGTAACTCAGTTAGTACTAAAATATGAAGTAGTGCAAAAACACTGTCAGCGCTTGTATATTTAAAATCCCTCCCTTCAGAAAGAGAAGTGCCGAGACTGTTATCTGGCAACAGCTGTCATCTCGTGCGGCTAATATTTCATTCTTTATCTACGAAGCGCTGCTTCACATTTTTTTACATGCTTACTTGTTCATTAAACATCTCGTCCTCATAAACTTCCACCAACCAAGCAAGATTTACTTGTTCTACCCAACAGTTCTGATTGTCCCACCAACGAAGTATAGCTTCATTGAAATCTTGCTTTAAACTTTCCACTGCTACTGACGTATAAATGCGGCACAAAACAATGAATCATAACAGAGATATAAGAGTGACAGAGTAATACTTTATGTAAAATATGAGGACTATAAAAATTGACATTCATTGAAATAGTAATCCACTGAAATTTTCCCTATTGATTTCATATTTAAAACCCACTGACAATATTTTAGTTTATGATTGCTTATAATTTATATAAAACTAGCTTAAGAGGCCCGGCGTCGCCCGGGTTTTTATTTTGTAATTTGAAATTAACGTATGAAGGATTTTCGATTTTCAAACTCTAGGGCCTTGTGTAATATGTAGGCCTACATAGAACTTGAAATGAAGAAGAAAGACTTATCACACTCAAACTATTCCCTCAGAAAACGCTAGATATAGCTTTCTATGGCTCACAGAGGATGTCGAGTGTTGCATTACACACCATGGAAGGGGTTGAAATAAGAAGAATCATAAATTCCGATTACATAAGATTGTATTGTTTTTATGGAAATTTTTATTTCTCACTCTCATGTTACCATACAACCGTTTCGAAGCTGAAATTATAAAAAAAATCAATATCACTTTCATACTTTCCTCCCCCAAAACCTGGGACGAAATAGGCTATACTGCGGGCGTAGGACTGAAAATATTCCATCCTATTTTGTCTTCTTGTAGATGTTTAGGGCCTATGAAAAACATCCCAGTAGCAGCAGTAGTAGCAGTGGATAGATTTCAATTCGTGGAAAACAGCCCAGAAATCCATTCCAAACATCTTGTTTACGCCAAGAAGTATTTGGACGCCGATGGAGTTCCACACTGTAGTGCATGATGCATTGTCCATAACTATTAAACTGTTGGGTTCAAGTTTCGGCAAAACATTAGCAAACCAGTTATGGAATACCTCTCCATTCATGTCATCGTGATACTCACCTGTTTTCTTTGACTAAAAAATGAGCAAAGCCCCATCTACGAAACCCGTGTCACTACCTATATGCGTAATTATTAGGCGTTTCCCCTTACCCATAGGATTTTTAAACCTTGACTTAATCCTGCCCTAAAAGATTTTTCCTTTGATTCAACAGTAGTGTGATGCCAAATTTTAGGGGAGGTGTGTCCTGCATTTACCCATGTCTCCTCTAAGAAATAAACCTTTCGACCCTCTGCTCGGTACTACCGTAGCCTACAGCTCTAAGATATCGTCTTCTCCAAAGTGAAACATCACCACGATCTACTATAACATTAACCTCACTTCTTTTCATATATTACATTCCAATGTCCAACAATAACTTATCAAATGTTGTTCTTTTAAAATTAGGTAGGTCGGAATCCTCATTGACAGCACAAAGAATTTTATCCACAGTTGGAGGTATGTTATCAAAAAAGAATTGATGAACTTTTGCTCGAATAGCACTTTTCACAAAACCATCAATGTTATCTAAAACACTACGCGGCTTTTGAGCCTTTCTTGGAGGAGTTTTAACTACACCAGAGTCTCTGTATTCACTACGCACTTTCCCGATACTTCTGGTAGATATACCGGTGAATTCAGATGTCAATTTTACAACGTCCTCAATTGCAAATACTGATTTTTTTTTTAAATCCATTAAACACATTCAATATAATTTCCTTCTGTCCACTTCGCAAAGATTTACCTCTTTTATTTTTAACTATGCCTCTCGGGCCTGGTTGAATTTCAGTCATTATGTTTAATGCTTCTCGCACTCTGGGTTATCTAATATATAAAGTCGAATGTGTGTTTGTGGATATGTATGTATGTAGGCCTATGTATGTATGTATGTATGTATGTATGTTTGTTCCTTATACAAATCTACATTTCTTTACCAATTTACACGGAATTTTGCACACATACCCAGTTAAGCCCGGGAAGTATAGCGGTCAAAATTAAAATTCAAACAAAATACTCCTTCCCTTGAAAATTATATAATTTCTGAGAATTTTATACTGAAAAAAATGAAATGCTGTTTAGTTCACATGACAACAGTGAATTGTTTACTGTGATGACATAGGGCCTTGGCGACTATATAATGCTGGACTTAAACGAATTATGATTCCATTGATGAAATATATTGGCGAAAATAATCACTGAAATTGAAATCCACGAAAATAAAGCACAGTGTGATGTAGTCAGATAACTTTCTCTACCCTGGACATAAGAAATATTTTCTCACTTCACATTTTGATGTAGAATAAGTCGTATTGCAGGGATAACTTAAGTGTGTGAGTATGCTATATCAGAAGTCTGTAAATAATCCTTTCCGCTGATACGTTATCCATAGGCTTTGTATTAGTTGAGATTTATCATAGGCCCTAAGCATGGGATGGAACATTTTGAGTCCTATGCTCGCAGTATATTAGCCTATGTCCCGGGTTTTAGGGGAGGAAAGTATGAAAAATTTTCCGTCAAGCCAATACAATCTTATATAATTTATGTTTCTTCTTATTTCAACCCATCCCAGGCATGATGTGTAGAAGCAACGGAATGCAGCATTCGACATCCTCTACGAGCCATAAAAAGCTATATCTAGCGTTTTCTGATGGAATAGTTTGATAAATCGTTTTCTTCATTTCAAGTTCTACATACATATTATATAAGGACCTAGAGTTTCAAAATCGAAAGCCCTCCATAAGCTAATTTCAAATTAAAAAATGCAAAGCCCGGGCGACGCCGGGCCATTTCAGCTAGTAAATTATAAATGCCACGTTTCGCTGTTCACTGAAATTTGTATGTTTACATTATTCACAACAATGACTCTCGCAAACTGGAGGGTTATATCACGTATGCCACGTTTCGCAATACATTGAAACATTTGCAATAAGTTGATATTGTTATCTTAATAATTTTGGTCACATTTTATGAGCTTTTTTACTGTTATAAAAATCAAATCTAATACTGCACTATATTGTCTTGTAGCATGATATGTGCTGCGGTTCAAATCACGTGCATTTGTTTACACGGACTTGCATTCTCAAAATGATTGGATAATACACACTTTCGATTTGGTTTGGTTGCAAGACACACACTTTTTTGTTTTTGTTTGTTTTTATTATGAAAAAATGTGACTGTGAATATGTCACCCTTCTTTTGTTACACTTCAATTTTTTAAATCTTTTTATGTAAACAATTGACAGCAGAACTCTCTAACTGTGCCTCATTTCACATTTCCGACTTTTTCCGTGGATATTCCAAAAATTTTCTTTTATACAAATATTGTCCCGACAATTACGAACACAACTAAAAAGAAATCAGCCAAATCGGTCGAGCCGTTCTCAAGTGATGCGGCAACAACCCTTTTGTAAATTCATTTTTATTAATATAGACTAGCTTAAAAGGCCCGGCGTTGCCCGGGTTTTTATTTGTAATTTGAAATTAAATCCAGAACTTAGCTTCAATAAAATAGAAAATAAATTATACTATTTCACACACAACTTACGTCTCAACAGCACTGAATATGGTAAATATCGCCGTGCGGATTGTGTTTAGATAACACGCAGTACACGGCTGTCGGAGAAGAAGCCAGTATCGCCATTCCAGGAGACACAGTGAATGCCTACATCTCAATAGCACTGAATATGATAAATAGCGCGTTGCAGATTGTGTTTAGATAACACGCAGTACACGGCTGTCGGAGAAGAAGCCTGTATCGTCATGGTATATAGCCTATATCTTTACACTAACTTATAGCGGCCGTAATTTTGAAGATATTTGAACCAAATTTTATTATGTTATTTCTAGACCCAATAGTTTGGTCAAGTTCGTTAATGAGAAAAATTGGCCCAAGGGTGGGGGTCGGGGGTTGAAATTTTGAAAAATTTATGTCTCGGCCCCTATGAAGTGAGTTATAGAGGGAAACCTTGTTTGAATAAATTAGAGTACTCCCTATGAAGTTCACAGTGACACCAACGATTCGGGGGTTTTGGAGGTACAATTGGAGGTGGGGGTGGGGGAAGGTAATTCGAAATGTTTGAAACTACGTCTTGTGGGGTATCGTTGAAAAGTTCTTGATGAGTACTCTACAAATCAATAACTAGTTTCTCGATAGTCTTACAGTCTTTTGAGAATCATAAAGAACTAATCTTCCTCTACTTGCTCTTTATAAAATACTAGCTTAAAAGGCCCGGCGTCGCCCGGTTTTTATTTTGTAATGTGGAATTAACTTGATGAAGGACTTCCGACTTTCAAACTCTATGGTCTTGTATAATATGTACGTAGAACTTAAAATGAGGAAGAACGACTTATCACACTCAAACTATTCCCTCAGAAAACGTTAGATATAGCTTTTTATGGCTCATAGAGGATATCGAATGTTGCATTCCGTTGCTTCTACACACCATGCCTGGGAGGGGTTGATATAAGAAGAAACATAAATTCCTACTACATAAGATTGTATTGTCTTTATGGAAAATTTTATTTCTCACTCTCATGTTACCATACTACCATTTCAGAGCTGAAATAAAAAAAATCAATATCACTTTCATACCTTCCTCCCCCAAAACTTTCGACATAATATACTGCGGGCATATAACTGAAAATGTTCCACCCTATTTTGTCTTCTTGTAGATGTTTAGGGCCTATGATAAACATCCTACAGCTATGAGTGACGTATCAGTGGATAGGATTTTTTACCGACTTCTGATATAGCATACTTACCGGCACACATTTAAGCTGTCCCTGCAATACGACCGCCTATCCTACATCAAAGTGTGAAGTGAGAAAATGATATTTTCCATGTCGATGGTAGGGAAAGTTATCTGACTGCTTCACATTGTGCTTTATTTTCTTGGATTTCATTCTTCAAGAATTATTTTCACAAATATATTAATTACATCGAGTAAATAATTAATTATTTTGCCGTTAAATTATTAAAAAAAGAATCTAGCTGTTGAATTATTAATGAACGCGGGCTTAGTCGCAGATACCGGCTATTAGCCCGCTGGTAGCATCTATTGTACGAAATACAGTATAAATACTTGTGTGTGCTTGAATCCTCTACAACACAATGCTGCGTGTTCGCTTATATTACTCCAGGGGTGGTCTGTAATGTGTCATTTGGTCAAGAGCCAAATTGGAACAAATGTCCATCATCACATTACTTCCGGTCTAAATACAATCCGCTCTTCTTATCTCCCAGTCCTTTGTCAGGATCTGTTTCTGACTGGTGAGAAGATGAGTGAGTGGGTATCTTGACTTCTCTCTCAATATTATTCTTCACAACAGCAATAAATAACAATATGACGAACTAGAATAATCCTGTGAAAATGATCGTGCGTTCGTCTGTACAACATTTCCTTCCTTCATGCAAAATATCAGCATAAGTTTCTACTGATATAAAAAAGTAACGCATTATTAGTCGCACTTATTGATTGAAAGTTTCCAGTATTATTAAAAATGTTACTCTTAGTCCTCTGGGGCAGATGATCCCAATGACTTCGTAGAATATTTTGGGCGTAAAAACCTGCAACTTTTAGAAAGGAAATAGTAAGGGTAATTAAAATATAACGGAGGATGAAATGGACTGGACACGTGCGCGTGGGGTAAGAAAGACATTCTAAGAAATATTGACTGGGAGACCTGAAGGGAAAAGACAACTTGGAAGACCTAGACATAGATTGGGAGGACAATATTAGGATAGGTTTAAAGGAAGTAGGATTTACGAGGGATGATTGGATGTAATTGGCACAGAGACTCACGTAAGCGCGGCAATGAACCACCGGGTCCTACAAAACAGATAATATTCCTTTAGCTTGCTTAGGAATTGTCTATAGCAAGTAAGTACTTGAAACTTGACCACTACCACGTTCAGATGATTGTACCCAGTAGTTAATTATTTTTCTCGGAAGTATTTTCATGTACTTTACCTCATAAAAAAAATTGTAGGCCTATGCAAAATATGTATGCGAGTGCATATCAGATTCCCCGCCCTTATGTCGTAATATAATATTTAACATCACCTAATGCTAACTTTCAGGGGTGCACTCAGCCTCGTGATTCAAATTGAGGAGCTATTTGATAGAGAGGTAGCGGCTCCGGTCATGGAAACCACATTAACGGCCGTGGGTGTCGGCATGCTGACCACATGCCCCCAATCCTGCCGTCTGCCTATGGTAGATGACGCAGCGGTCGGGTGGTAGGCCTTGTCCCTTTTGGGATGTTCGCGCCACGGAGGAGGAAGCTAACTTTCGTTAATTACTCTTTTTAGTGATTTATGCAACTGCAGAAGAAGAGCTCTTCAGGTTCAGTAGAATCAATTACGACTAAGAAAGTAAATAAATTTCATTTTATTTCGTTCCCCTAAATAATTTTTTGGAAGAATACAAGGGGTTAGCTACCCTTAATATGTGGTCTGAATTTGAACACAGCGTTATTAGGTAAATGATAATGAAAAAGGGGTGCTATATTAAATACCAATTTCTGTCCATGATTAAATCATGTCTTGAAGCTTCCAATGTTTGATCAGTTCGTGTCACGGAGTTCAAGGGTTAGGGAGGGATATCAAACTGAGCCCGTGGTTTAAGGCTTGGGGTGGTTAGGGGAGTAATTTACGACCCCAGTACTTCCAGTCTTGAGTTACTGCTGGACTTTCTTCCTACTCTCACCCTTTGCTGACCAATGGTGATGCCGTGTCAGATTCCTCGGAGGCAATCAAACCTTTATAATGTGTTGCCCCATTCCTCCGTCAATCAACCATCCACCCCTAGGAGCGAGGCCCAACACCATCAGCTTACAATTTAGTGGACCCTAACATCGATCAATCCATTAATCCTCCCTTTCTATAGTAATTAAATCTAAAGTGGTTCAAGTTTGGAGTTTGTTTTATAGCTGTCTTGACCACACTTGGTTGCAAGTTACCACTTTAATACAGTAGATATTGTATGATCTAAAATATTTATTTTTTCACTAGGGGATTTTTCGGTATAAAAATTGTACCTATACAGACAGAAATGAACAGATATTTTATAAATTTAATTTATTACCATCTATGGGGTTTGGTTTTAATACTATTTCTGCATTAAACCATAAACTCACAATAAAACTAAAGTTAGTTTTTCTTTAAAAATTTCTCCTTTTTATTTACATTCTGCCGAGCTTCATATTTTACGATATCTTCAATTCTACTATTCCCTTGTATTTCCCTTTATTCTATTGATCATGTACGTTTATTCTTTACCTCAAATAGGTATTCCCCTACTGACTTAACTTGAATTCTATCCCCATACTGTGCCCTCTACATTGAGATCTCAAATATTTCCTTACCATCCCTCATACTTGCAGGGCTTTATCCGATTCTGGGGTACTTTTCCTGTTAAAAATGTTATGAATACTGAAACTGGAAATAATTTTTAAAAATCTTAATGCAGCAGGCTGTATTCTGTGATGAAGTTTATGAAATTTCATCGATATAACAGTCATTTTTGAATTGCATTAGTGTATATGCCTGTTGATTTTGTTCGAGTTGTGTATATGAGGAATGTGGTTGTTTTTAATTTCCCTAATGGAGTGGTCTTGTTTGTGCTCCGAGCCAAGTAACTGTAGGTGAAACACGCAAAATATATGCGCCTAGCATATTAGTTCGGGAAATGTTTTAAAATACAGTATTTCGTTTCACTTGTGAAACAGTCTCCAAAAAATCTACTTATAATCCGGTTTAGTATAATAGCACTTCACCAATAACAGAATCCGTTTGACTGCCTATTTTAATCTGCGTGTGGTGAGTAAAGTAATAAATAATATACTATCATAAAATTGATGGAATGGAATGGCGAATACGCTGTCATGGATGTAGTTAGGTCCAAATGGAAACTCTTTTAACATACGAACCCTGCCTCTTAATTGAAATATTCGTAAGCAAAATGAAGAAATAAATTTTAATAAACAATGAAGTATTTAGAACCATCATATGTGTCTGTTTTTATGGTTATTTAACAGGATGCATCTTGATTGGGGACACCCATTAATAGTCTTGATTGCGAGTACAAAGCATTTTGGAAGATATCCTAATATTTCAGTGTCTCCATTGCAGACACTATTTCCTACAGACAAGCTTTGGTGAATTAAAGCAACTATATCGTACTTCTATTACTAGTGCTAAACTAAACTAAACTAAACTGAACTAATCTAAACCTAACCATACTTTCTTAAACTAACCTGACCACTTTGGCATACTTGGGACTACTTGACCTAATGGAAGACGCTTTATTTCACGAAGGTTTATATGTACGAATTAGTGCCCGTAACGAAACACTGAAATATTAATAACTGTTCCTAAATATTGTACCCGCAATCGAGAGTATTAATGAGGTGACCGCAATCAAGACTGTTCGAGATTGGGAGGTCATGGTTAAACTATGGTTGTATACGATTTCTTAGGCATATAACCACCATCGGAGTGCCAAATTTTTTTCTCGCAGAACAGACTGGAATCCTACAAACAAGGACCAACATTGGTCAGGGCGAGGATCGAAACGGTCTACTTGGGAACAGAATGCCAACGCCTTACTCACTGCTCAGCCAGGCCGAAACCTCCATGTAATCCTCTAATTAATGCATATGAAGGTTTAACGCTGTAGTAACCATCTATTTTAGGAAGTTTGTCATCTTAAAATAACCTTACCTATGTTCACAGGTTAGGAACCGAGAGAACCGGAAATTGTGAAAAATATTCGGCAGAAAATTTGGCCATTGTGTGCGTAACGAGTCAATACTATCGACAGCAATGTCGATTGTAGCAACAATCTATTTTAGTTTCTGCTAACGCAGCCTTCAAAATTATAGCAATACTATTTGCAACAATTATTATAAATGGCATAAACGTTCAGATGCTCTGGAAACTATGAAAAAGATTTGCCTGAAAATTTGGCCAGTGTGTGCATATCGACGGGCATGTCGATTGTAGTAACGATCGATTTTTTTCGGGAAAAGGTGATCGTATATTGGACAATACGCTATCGTGAACATAGCCGGAAATAATTGTACAGAAACGCTTCTTGATAAACTTTTGAACCAAAATATTGGATCGTTAGACACCGGCTGCACACTTCATAAATTCCGATGAAGGATAAAATCAAATTACTGCAATAATATTTAATTCTACTTGTAGAGAGAAATTACCAAAGACTTCTACATCTTAGAATTGGCCCTGATGCTTCCAGCAAAATACATATTACTTTGCCAGCCTTTAGTTTCATTTTTATTTTATCTTATTCTATAATTGGGTCTGTAATTGTGTGAGAATGATATTTTAAGAGTGAACCAACACAGGCCTACGTTTCTGTGTGATTCCAATGTAAGGATTGTAAATAACTTAATATCAAAGAACATCGCTTTAGAAGGCACTAGAAAATTCAAGAATGGAATCAAGAATCTCACACTGAAATGAGAAAAGGAAGAGGGATTTCATATCTGAAAAACATTGATGATACGGGTGAATAATGGTATGTCATAAATTTATACCCTAAAACATCGTCCCCCTTCCATTTTTACGTTTTATGTTTTGTGATTCGTTCACAAGCAATTGGAGATAAGCTACGATTCTACAAAGTGTTAGGAAAAATTCCTCTACTCTAACGGAAGCAACATTTCACGGGGTAGTAACATCAACCAAGAGATTCCATCTCTTAGCGCCATCTAGGGAAAAATAAAAAAAGAATCCCAAACTCCTTATTACAGTCAAAGAGTCAAAGCAGTGTCCTCTTGTTGTTTTTTACACCACAAAACTTCGTATCAGATGAAGGAATACGTCTCTCGGGCGTCGTATCAAAAGCTTATATATACCGAAAACACACACACCATGAAGCTATACAGAACAAATGGCGGAACGGATAGGGGAATGTGTTTGATTTAATTTTGAATTATTTTCCTGGCACGTTTCCTTATCCCAAAGGGCAGTTTGTTCAGAGAAAGTGTTTTCTCTTCTGAAAAATAAGACAATATCAGTAACATAAACTATTATGAAAGGCATGCTCACAGATATGTGCAACTTCTATCCTCTCAGTTCTTCTACAATATAGTTGGGTATTTTCCGTGGACTATAGTAGACCAGAGTGGACTGAAAATTAGTTGCAATTGAACTGAAGTTATAAAATCAAGTAATATAATTCCAGGGTTTATAAAACCCTTCCAATGGTCACATTAAATAGTACTTATAAATATTTAAGCTTTCATGATCCACAGATTATTGTCTCTGTTGACATTACATGAGAATATTATAGGAGAAAAATTCCTCCGACACTGGGACTTGAACCCAGGACCTTTGGCTATTCGCGCCAATGCCAGGGCAATCAGTCATAGGAGAGAGGTTCCATCTGGCGCTGTGAATTGAACTCCGACTTAGCTCAGTTGGTAGAGCATTGGCGCGAATAGCCAAAGGTCCTGGGTTCAAGTCCCAGTGTCGGAGGAATTTTTCTCCTATAATATTCTCTAGAACTTATAAGTTATAGTCTGTGATGTGCATCCATACAGAGCCAGTACCGCGCTCTGTGTAAGCCAGCGATGTCTAAATCTAATAATTGCATGGCCCCCTTGTAGGCTACATAAGAGGTACGTCCAGAAAGTAAAGAACAATTTGGCAATACTAAATAATAACGAAAGATAACACAAAACTTTATTTGCAAAGATACAGTAACTTACTCTATTACTCAACGTAATCGCCATTGCTGTCTATACATTTTTCTAATGCGGTACCAGTTTTTCGTTGCCGATGTTATACTCTTCCACCGCGGAATACCTGAGCCAGGATGTCTCTGCCGCTTTAAGGTCTTCATCGGTTGGAAACTCTTTGCCACCCAAAAAGTCCTTCAGTTTCGGGAACAAGAAAAATCGTTGGGTGCCAGGTCAGGGCTGTAAGGAGGATGCCCAAAAATGTCTAATTTAAGACGTTGAAATTGTGCCTGTGTTTGAGCAGCCGAATGAGCCCGAGCGTTGTGATTAAAACACCTTTTCAGAATACTTTCCACGTCTCTTATTTTGGAAAGCGCGTCGTAGGCGTTGAAGAGTTGAACAAGAGGTCTCTGCGTTTATTCTTTGTCTTCTTGGCGGAGGTTAAGCTTAATTAATGGTTTTAGAAAAAAAACCGTTGGTTTTCACTGAGCTATTATACTGTATTAAGTGATTTAACTGTACCTAGGTATAATCTATTTCTTATATCTAAGAACGCCTTTTTAATCTTCACTGTATAGTGTTTTGACCGCTGCGCTGTTCTTTGTAACGAATCGGATTATCAATAAATAATGCCGTTATAAAGTAATAAATACTGTTCGACTAAATTGAAGTTAGTTAGTTAGTTAGTTAGTTAGTTTATTTTCTTACACAGTACAATGTTTTTCATTAACCTACACTTATAAGTTTACATATACTTATAAACTACATTTCTTAAAGTTTAACACACACATTTACAAATTAATAATTTACATACAAATATTCAATACATGTACAATATTTAAACATGCTACTCGTACATTTTACTGCATTATACATTTTAATATTATTTCTAGCTCTATTTTTAAAGTATATGGAAGATGAATTATACAAATTGAATGATAATTTAAGAACACAGTATATGCACACTTACAAAGAATAGAGATCACTTATATTATAAAAACAGTTTGATAAAAGAAAGGATTTGAGCATTTTCTTAAGCCTTGTCGATACTTTTAAAAAACGTATATTTGTGAGCCTTGTTCTTCTAAAATTTAAATTCTTTAATTTCTTTTTAAATAGAAAAAGTGAGACTTTAAATCAAACAAAAACAATTGTCTTACGCCTCCAACAAATCATACCACACATAACTTGATTGCTTTCAAAAATCTGAATTTAAAGTCAAAGACGAAGCATGATGCAATATAAACCGAAACTCAATTTTTTGCGAATGTAAAACACTCTTTCTATCTTCGCCATTTTTGCAGATTCCAATGTTCTGATCATTTCAGGTGGAATATTTAAATTACACATTTAGAATGTTTTTTCCCCCTAGGTTGCATTCCACCATTATCAAAACGTGTATTATTCCTCCTGCTTTATTACCTTCATTGCACCCTTCTTGTTCTTTATTATCTCAAGAGAATTTTCTAATATTCTCCATATTCTAGTCCTGGTAAAATGTCACACTTTATTTTTTCTTTGCTAAGTTTCTCACGTACATACTTTTTCCTTTACTTTATTTTTAAAGCCCTAATTATCTTAGTGAATTGTTCTTTTATTTCCTTAAGCACAGATCTGTTTTTCATTTCAGTTTTCTACACTGTTAAAAGTGAAGCCCAGAATAAATCGTACTTCTTTCAATTCAGTTTTATTAGCAAAGAAAGGAAGTAGCCTACTTCATACCACAAAAAATTCTCCCTTCATGAGAATGTGTTCTATGCATTAAAAGTCAAGTAATCGCCTACAATTGAATTTTGTTTGAATTTATTTAAATTGTCAAAATAAGTTACTGAATATATTTGAAATAATTATATATCATTAAATTGGCAGTTGTTAAATATGAAATTATATGGAATATGTGATGTATTGAATTTTCTTTCTTATCTTTCACTTCCTTCCTTTTCTCTTTTCTTCTCATTTAGGGTTTCATATTCTTCATGTAAAATTTTCTTGTGGTTCTATTATATATATATATATGTAATTATTATATTCTAAATTTATTCTGTGTGGCTACTCAAAATGTAAACTGACTTTCTAGCAACTAGAGTTAAGTATTTAAAGAAAAAATACATGAGTGAAAAAAGCTTAAACTACGGAATCAACGTAAGCAAAAAGCACGCTCTTCCTACAGACAAAAGTTATAAATGTGCTGTAACTTCTTGTAGGCTCTTTTTTTTGTTGTTGTAATTTTGTGTTCATTTAAAAATAAAATCCTGTTCTAGTAGACTAGTTATGCGCACTCATTTCTGGGAAAAAAACTGTTTTAAAGTTAAAAGTTGTGCGATTATGTAGAACTACGTAACATAAAAATAAGGAAGTCTTACAAATAGGAAAACCGAACTATTACATTATTATGTTGAAAAAATAGGTATGGTTTGAAGATCCATGATATCATTAAAGAAGAATGTTCTCAGTACAAAAATAAAAAAAGTGACTGTTACTATGCGGAAAAACAATTTAAGATTATTTTAAGGCTCATGTTAACAGTGTACGAACTTCTTGTGTTCCGTTTTCCCTTGCTCAGTATTCTTGTAGCTCCGCCGTGAATTCCTAATTTCCTAGATCTTAATGCGTTAGGTCCGCCCCACGTAACGGCACCCTTGGGAAGGCTAATTGTAGCTATTTTCCAGGAAGAATGAATTGATACCAGTAAAAAAGGACGTGCCACACTTTGTAAACTTTGCTTATCATATGCAGCGGAAATTTCTTAGCGTCCTACTTCCATACAGGTAGAATTAGAAAACATTTGAAACATTTAAAACTGTTAGATAAATATATGAGACTGTATTAATGAGAATGTCTGCAGTGGTGAACGGTATTCTTGCACAGAGGCGTAACGAGGGGGGGGTTCACCCCCCCCCCCCCATTGATTTAAGAAAAGGAAAATTGTATAATTTTTTTAAGTCTGTTTATAAATTACTTAATACGAGTATAAAGCGTGGGAAGCTTAAAACCCGTTACTGTACATCTTAATTTTTTTAATTTTCCGGGGGAGGGCCCCCGGACCCCCCCTCTCCCTGGGGGGGGGGGGTATTCCATACCCCCAGACCCTGCGGATGTTATACCCCCCTCATATGGTCGGCCTGGTTACGCCTATGTTCTTGCAGAATGGTGTATCTTTCGTAAAAATTTAATTGTTTCATTTTTGTACTGAAACATCTTTCATTTCAATACTTAGAAAGGAAAATAAATCTGTTCCAAAAAATGATCTAGCATTTGTAAAAATTACAATAAACCGTCAACAATGTTTACATGAGAAGCTTTCTTGCAAAACTTATTATCTAAAAAGAAAAAATCAAAAGTAAAGTGTTCTTTGCTTCCATGTCAATTGCTTGTTTTTCTCTATCGGAAAAGTTACAAGTAGGTAGCCCTACTGTATATTTTGGTAACAGTAATAAACACGGAATTTTACAAAACAGCTTTCGTTAGCTATATTTAGCTTAATATATGCTCAAATATCGCTACTAAGCAAATTAAGTCCACGAAATATTGCGAAATTTGTTGAATTTCGTGAAATGCGTAAATATGCACGAAGCCCCCCTAATCCACTACGAATATTCAGAAATGTGCAATTTTACGCTGTCTCCGTGACTTCCGAGGAGATATTAATACTTGCAATCGATAACAGCAATTAGGTCGATTGGTTTGCGGTGTTCAACAAATTCCTTATCTTATGGACTATGGTTGGCATTTCTACGTAGGCTATTTTCAAATGGCTATTTTTTTTACAAACAAAAACTTTCCGTATTGGAGGGCTTCACAAAAATAGATACAAATGACAAAATGGTTAAAATGAAATTTGAAATAGGGTATATAAGATACAGTGATCCAAAAATTAAAATCCTTTACTTAAGGCACACTGTAATTACTTATGTTTTATACTTAAAATACCAAAACTAAAATTTATTTGATCGGAAATAAAGTATAATAATAATAATAATAATAATTTTCATTTTGTGTTATTCCCGAAGAGTAAGCGACCATGTCTCACATCCATAACAATATCGCTAACAATATAACCGGCAATCTTTATTTTTAGATTTCTGGACAGAAGACGAGAAGATAGAGTTTCTGAACTGCATAAAAACAAGCGTCTCCTGATTTGAGTCTACTCTTAACTTCTGCCGTAATACTATTTGTGTCTATAATTACTGCTCCCAGATATTTGAACTATCCCACTTGTTCGAATGATTTACCGGCTATTCTAATATTTTGTGGAGCATTATTTTGACGTTCCATATCCATATACTTAGTTTTTGCTGTATTAATTTCCAATCCAACATTCATGCAGGCAACGAAAAAACTTTCTGCATTTCTGGCGAATGTGTTTATGTCTTCGCCCAACAAGCAAACGTCATCTGCGTAAGCTAAAATCGGGTGGCTGCCATTTAATTCTAGGCCTATCTTGTTTTCCTGAACTTTCCTAATGGCATATTCCAAAGCGAAATTAAAAAGGAAAGGTGATAGTGTTAGGGGCGGATTTCTATGACCTAAAAAATAGCATATATGCATGCATTTATGACCTAAAACATTAAAATATGACCAATAAAATTTAAAATATGACTTTACTACTTACACATTGTGTATATTTCTTAAAAGTTTCATTACAATACATTTTATTAAAATGTAGTGTTAATTATTTAAAATATCTGTAAATTCTCAAAAAGTTTCATTATAATGCAAAATTTACAAAATATGAAATGAAACATCAAAATTTATTTAATATGCAAACAAATATGCCAAAAATATGACCTAAATATGCATATTCATACTAAATATGCTACAATAGTTGAAAATTTTCTAGATATGCAGATATATGCACAATAAAAGCCGCTCCATTTTCACCAGGACGCTGGGAATCGGGTATAAATTAGTCGGAAACCTGAAATAATTCAAAGGGGAAAAATATGACATGTCACAGAAATCCGCCCCCTAGTGATAGTGCATCTCCTTGCTTCAAGCCGCTTCCAATGGCAAATCTATCTGATAAGTTATAAATTTCCTGACTCTGCTATAGGTTTCATTCAGACACATTTTGATCAGCCTAACTAACTTCTTTGGTATCCCAAACTCAATGAGGATATTGCACAATTTGTCTTACCTAACAGAATCACATGTTTTTTAAAAATAATTAATAATTAAAATTAATCTGAGTGTGTTGGAAAACAGGGTGCTTAGGAAAATATTTCGGCCTAAGAGAAATGAAAATGGGGACTGGATAAAACTGCATTAACGACGAGCTTCATGACCTGTGCTCTTCACCAGATATAGCAGGGGTGCCCACAGGGGGGGGGGGGTTAAGACGCAGACTGCGTCTTTGAAATTTCTGGGGGGGGGGCAAAGTATTATCGTTTTATGAATTTTCTGGGGGGGGGTTGAAAATTGTTGCAAAATTAGCGTTTTATATGTTAAAAATAAAAACGGTCAAGTTGTATAACTTTAAAAGGTCTCTTCTAATTCTTTAGAAGTGAATAGTCAATAAATTAGCGCCCATACCCGGGGGGTGGGGGGGGGGTCGCAAGGGAAAAATGTATATTAATAATTATTACAGTCATGTGTTTTTCTTTTAAGACAATTATTTGAAAGTCAGAAGTTTTACCAAATTGACAACATGGAAGCAGAATCCACAGTAGATTAGGAAAGGGGGGTTCAAGGGGTTTTGACCCCCAAAAGTCAAAACCTAAAATTCTATATTTGTATTTTTGAAAAATATTTAATTATACAAGATTTGTTGGTGTGTCAAATATGATATAGCAGTTATTTTCTTCTCATAACATAATGAGTAGGCCTAATATGTCCACTGTTCCATGTGTTATTCAACTTTTCTTATAAATAGTAATAAGTATTATAACTTAGGTAACAATTTCTTGTTTAAGTTGCCATGTCTTATAGTAAACAAATTTGCTAACTAGTTTTTCAGTGCTAAAATAGCGTAAAATGTGATTTTCATTAGTTCAATTTTTAAAAATTTTCTGGGGATGGACCCCCGACCCCCTTTTTTGGGAGTATTCCAAACCCCCCCCCCCCCGCACTTTCGACCCTCCTCGCAATTATTTTCTGGCTACTTCATTGTTGCACTTATATTATTATTATTATTATTATTATTATTATTATTATTAATATAATGTTACAAAGTGGCCCAAGAAGTTAAAGCGACAAAAAATAAATTAACTAAAAAGATTGCCCCCTCTAGAAAATATCATATGGGCGCCCTTGTCGGCAGCCAATCAGGTTGGGGGGGGGGGAGAGCAATGAAGTTTGGGGGGGGTGAGCAATGAAGTTTGGGGGGGTGAGTCATGAAGTTTGGGGGGGTGGGAACCCCTGGATATAGTAAGGGTAATTAAATCACGGAGGATGAAATGGGCTGGACATGTTGCACAAATGGGGGAGAAAATAAATATCTCAAAAGTATTGATTGGGAGACCCGAAGGAAAAGAGCATCTGGAAGACCTAGACGTAGGTGGAGGACAATATTAGGATAGAAGTAGGATTTGCGAGGGATGATTAGATAGAGTTAGCACAGAATGGGGTTGAATGGCGGACTCAGGTAAGCGCGGCAATGATCCTTCGGATTCCATAAAATAGATAATATTCCTTTACCTTGCTGAGTAGTTCTGTATTGCCTTTGAGTAAGTAAGTAAGTAATAATAATAATTGGTTGTATTTCTGATTGCTATATTTGGGTTCGATTCCCGGCCGGGTCGGGGATTTTTCAGTGGTGGAAAATTTCCTTCCTGGGTTCAGGACTGGGTGTTGTGTTGTTTCCCATCCCGCAAGAGGCAATGGCAAATCTCCGCGGTATCATCCTTGCCTGAATCACCTCGGACGAGTCGTGGTCATCACCCCATGACTTCGTCCCGGGTCTAGACCTGCCTTCGGGCAGAACACTCATCATCATCATCATCATCATATTTGAGAATTAAGTATTAATGCAAATAAAGGAGTAAACTTTCAAATGTCAAATAAAGTAGTGTATAAAATAAATTATTTCGTGAAATACCACCGCAACAGAAGGAAGTTAACACCGAAATGAGCAGTTTTATTTTACCAATAAAACAGGCTCCTATTTATAAGTTTCTTAAATAGGGTAAACTTAACCATTTCACTGCTAATGATGTACATATGCGTCGCTGCAAATTTATTTATATTTATCGACTTCAAAAAACGCACTGCTTATTTCACTTGAGGGATGGTTTATTAAAATATAAATTTAGCTCCAAAAATGGTTAAAAATCACATTTGATACTGGACGAATAATTAACCACTTTTCAATCAGAAACTAACATACCCTTCCTAAGTAGGCGTAGCTGCTTAGTTAACATAGGCCTATATTTTATTCAAAGTCACTCAGATTTTTTCAGAACTTTTTGTTTTCACTTCGTTTTAAGTTTCAAATTGATTCAGACTTTCCTTTATTGATATTTCTTGGCTGGATGCATGACAACATTGTCCTGAATAATAATGCTAAGAATAACTTACTCTAGTTAGTTGTTGTAGTCCCATTGATAATAATAGGAGGTATATAGTTCATATTGTCGTTTGAAATTGAATGCTTTCCGCTCTTTATCATAGATTAAGGGTAGGATTTATGAAGACTAGTCCACGAATAAAATGTAAGTGATTTGTAAATAGTAATTATTTTCTTACTTTGTTGCCAATATTCTGTCAACCGTAAGATCACGGCATACTAGAAGAATGAACAATCCACGAATCGATTCGATGAATAGATCCGAGTTCCCAATGCTACCAATAGTGCGCATCACAAGATGGAGGGCGTCGTGGTAGTTATTATATCAAAACGCTTTAAAAGCATAGGAACTGGCTTACACCGAATAGAAATTGTGTTTTTAATCAATGGACATATAAATATATACATATATATATATATTATTTCAGTTTCCAAACAAGTTATGTTGTATAAAATAATGGGTTTTCAAAATGCTCAATGGCAGCATGTGACGTATTAATCATCGTACGTTGATGCCTTACGTGCCGAGTAACGAGCTGACGTTTTATCAGATAAAATTACAACCTTGCGATCCGAGGAAGGATATTAAAAGGATGTTTTTTAAATCCCTATTTGGGTTCATCTAGCAATTAGTAGAAGGATATTATTAATGCTGTCCCAGTGTGTTAAGCAATTTATTATCGATTAACTTAGATGCCACTCACATATTCCTCAGGTATTGTTTTTACATTCTTATTAATTAGGAATTTAATCTAAAAAGCTATTGAAAAATTGCTTACGATATCGATTACTATAAAAAAATAAAGCACGGCTATAGAAAATACTACATTCTACAGCCCGATTAGAGACACACGGAAGGCTACCTGCACAGGTCCACCAAAATAAGGTCTTATAATAACACTATCACCAAATTAGACTTCAATAAAATACCACCTTGAGAGTCTTGAAATTATTGTAGGCCTACTGATCTTTTGGAGCAAGAGGAAAATTATATCTTATTTTGTTGAATTTTGAAAACATAAAGATGTAGTATTCACTGCTGGCTACATAGGGAGCTCTTTATTGGCATGGCACATTCATTACAGCAATTCAAGATGTCGAGATTTGCAGCAATGCATTGTTACATAGGTGATGATAGTTGCCACCGAACTACGGAACGGATTTGCACTTGAAACTAATGTTGCCATCGACTCTAATGTGCACCCCAATTTTGAATGATACAAATGGACAACAAAAAAACAAACAAAAAAAAGTGCGCATTCTATTTGATTAATGCCTGGTTTCTATAAACTCGCGAAATACCTATGGGTAAATTATTTAATGGACAGAATTTACACAAGAATGACTTTTACAAACTAAAATAATTTAAAGGTAACAATCACACTTGTGGCGAGTTTCTAGATAAATGTCCTGTGGGTAAATATGAAAATGACAGAAAAAAAAAATTGCTACAAACTCGGGCTAGATCTTTCCAAGGGTAAATCGTCGGGTTAATTTATCCTTTCATGGATGGCTGGATAAAATTTAACCTCCCATAGGAGCAATAATAATTTTAACAATGAGAATCAAAGCCTTCTGAATTAAATTAACTGTACAACTCCAAGGCCTTGCTCATTATATCATTGTGGGTTATTAAGAACTAATTTGCCCATGGATAATTTACCCATAGGTATTTCACGAGTTTATAGAAACCGGGCATAAGAACGATATAATTACAAATATAGGTAAAGTCCAGTTATTCTTTGCATACCCAGGTGGCTTCTTTTGTTAGGAGGAAACTTTACCGACAGCTCAACCCATGCTCTTTATTTTTACCCCACCAATCAGGTAGTTACCTCAGCCAATCAAAAACTAAGAATGTCCTGTGATGGCTGTGACAGCTACTCGTCTACTCCACATGGAGAGAAAAGTTGGGTTGCAAAATAACACGTGTGAATTGGTTAAAGCGAGGGAGCCTATTGCAACGTTGCTTTTGTTTTGGAATGGGGAAACCATGACCGATTTAGATCAATGAACATAAAGAAACACCGGCTTAATGGTTTATTCCTTTGAAGCCGCAAACATTATCTATAATCGAAATTGTAACAATGTACCACAGTGGTAATTAAATTTTATTCCAGTAATAATCTGACCAGATGAATGTAGAATGGAGCATAAATGAAACGAATTGCTTTTTCTTGTTAATACGAAAGAATTAATTAAATTAACTTCAGAACTTTTATATCAGCAGATGTTACCGTGCTGAACGCTATGTTTGAATTAACAAAAAAAGAATAAGAAATGGTAGCTAACTCTGCGAATGAAAAAAATTAATATTGCGAAACTTGATTGCTTGAATTTTACAGCATTTTTAATAATGCAGACCACAACTGGGTTCATTCGATGAGAAATTAGTTCACTTTAGAGCATAACCAGCTTAACGGTTTTTATGTCGACTTAATTAAATTCAGAAAATCGAATGTTTATGAAACTGGAAAATGAAATATGTCACCCACAGAACTCCTTTAATAATCACGTCTGTTATGCAATCGTAAGGTTCTGTTCAGTGATTATCTCAAAATAGCTTGAGGAAAGGCTCGTCTTAATTAAGGGACAGAAATAATGTCTGGTGGTAATTAGGCATGAAATCTGGTAAAATGTTAAAATTAATTACTTCCCTGTAACGTATAGGCTAGAAACTTATATTTTTGGGAGACTGCCATGTGTTTTATATTATTAACAGTCGAAGATAAAAGAAGCACTTTTAACGGTACCTATATGATATTAATTAAAAGGAGAAAATTATGCCGCTGAGTGATATCAAATTATAGCATTAAAGGGTTTAACAACTTTGATTGCTTCACATGGAAAATGCTCTTTTAGTGAAAAATAGTTGCATATAAATAGAATCAGTTCGATAAAAATTAAAAATTTTAAAATTTACTACTCCTTTTTAAATGTGATTTTCTTCACGGTGATTGCAAAAATCGACATACTTGGTGGATGAAAAGCGTTAAGTTGGCAGCCGTGTATCAGAAAATCAATAACAGCTGTCTGCGCGCTCCAATATGGCTGACTCCACGATGAATGATTCATTACAATAAATCTGACATTTATCATGATTTCACAAAAAACGGCTGTCCAAAAATACACGTGGCAAAATTATTTTATTTTCCTCTTAGGATTGCTACACTCACCCTTGGGCTCGTTTCGCAAACATACCTAATACATCGCAAAAGTAAATATAGTTTTTATAGCTTGGATTATAAATTACTAATATTACACACCTAAAGCCAAAAGTGATAAAAAATTATTTGGGGAAAAGAAGTTGGAATGGATAAAGTCCTAATTTTGTAATAGAAAAAGGCTATTCGCATCTTGTCAAGTGCATATTATGAAGCACATTACAAACTATAAAATATCCAAATTATTATTTAAGTGTAATTAATAAAATTATTAGTTTAAACATGATAAAAATTAATCCTAATGATTTTATTACTATACAAAGGTACATCAAAACCTTACTGATTCAATTAGTGCACTAGTGTCCAACCAACAGCAAGGATTCCTACAGCGTTTTTGCTATCGGCTTGTTTAATCAGTTACAGAATCAGTAACGGTGTCATTTTGTAGCAAAACACTTCAAGTTTGATTCACGTTTATTGTAAAGTTATCATTTTCGTTCGATGTGACTGCCATTTGTGATTCGGCAAACATCCCACCGAAAATAAATTTCTTGCCACACTCGTTCTAACAAATCGGGCGTAACTTCATGAACTGCAGCAGAGATTCTGTTTCTAAGATCGTGAAGACACTGTGGTAGGGGTGGAATGTACACTTTATCTTTAATGAAACCCCAGAGGAAAAAGTCCATAGGCGCCAAGTCGGGGGAGCGAGGTGGCCATGCAATTGGCTCTGCACGTCCAATCCACCGACCAGGGAAGCGACCATCTAGGAAATCCCGAACTTCTGTGAGGAAATGAGGTGGTGCCCCGTCTTGTTGGTTGTAGAAAGGCACAGCTTGTTGTTCATCTTCATCTAATTGAGGAATCAAAAAGTTCTCCAAAATATCAAGATAAATAACACCATTAACATTTCTCTCCATGAAGAAAAATGGCCCGTAAACTTTAAATTTACTAATTGCACAAAACACATTCACTTTCGGACTATCACGAACGTGTTAAAGGGTTTCTCTTGGGTTTTCAGACCCCCAGATTCTGCAATTATGGGTGTTTACCTTGCCACTAATGTGAAATGTCGACTCATCGCTGAAAATTATTGAGTTTAAGAATGTTTCATCTTCCTCTATCCTATTCAGCATTTCAGCACAGAACTCTAAACGAGCAACTTTATCTTGGTCAGTAATGTGTTGTACCATTGTAAATCTGTATGGTTTTAAGTGTGAGCGTTTTCGTAGTAGGCCTACTCGCCAAACAGTCTTTTGTGGAATTCCAATCTCTCGAGAAGCACGCCGCGTAGATTTTTTCGGGCTACGGGCAAAGCTTTCCCTAACCTGTTCGACAACAGCATCACACACGCTCGGGCGACCTGGTGATTTTGCATGACGAACAGAACAACCAGTCTCAACAAAATTATTGTACCAACTGTAAATAGTAGGCCTGCTTGGAGGGTCTTTTCCGAATTCGTTGCGAAATCTACGCTGCACACTAGTTGCAGAGTTTGTTTCATGAAACAATAACACACAGCGAGCACGTTCCGCACCAGTGAAAGTAGCCATTTTAACAACAATGCTGCTGGCGCTGGCAGTGGCGCAGTTTGGTACTGCAAGACTACGTGAATCAAACTTGAAGTGTTTTGCTACAAAATGACACCGTTACTGATTCTGTAAGTCTAATCAATAAATTTCTATAAGATTTCAAAGTTGTAAAGTCCTTTTTGACTCACGGTATATATAACAATATATCTTACTACCACCCATAACACCATATTGACATTAACGATAGGAAATAAAGAATCTAATGTTAAAAAAACATCCACTTCGTAAAAAAAGAGAAAAAAAATCATACGGCTGTTACAAAATTCTTGACATTATAGGGTACAAATGAATTAAACATTTATAAAAATCATTTCGATATAAGGAATATCTAACGTTTACAGTATGCTTCCTTGTATTTGCAGTTGCTAGCACATATATTCAAAAGAGAATCTTAACGTAGCCGGTTGAAAATCCGTACATGAAGTTGTTAGGAATACATAAAATTTACCTCAAGAGTACAAAAGTAACAAGGAGTTCCGGGAAGAGTAGAGAATTTTAATTTTTACGTTGCCACTTGGCGAACTCTGACAAGCAGACGTAAGCTCAAGGCAAGAATTTCTCGGTAGACGGGCAGGTTATGAACAGAGTGAGTGACTTTGCGTGGCATTATACTCCATATAACAGTTCCCCTTAGAGTTGAGACTGTGAAATATCTCAGATTCTCGGAATCTAACTAGGAATACAAGGGAATAAATTATTGTCAAAGAGTTTCACTGACTTCCTGTTGTTTCAGGGTTTCAAGAAGGCTTACCACTGCTTTTTATTATTATTAATAGCAATAAACTAATAATAAAATTAATAATTAACAATAAATAATTATTATTACACGCCAAACAATAATAGCAATAAAATAATACATAATCATAATAACAATAATAGGAAATAGCTGTATTCCCCTTTTTTCCCCATCTCCTGTCTCTTTCGAACTTAAGGATTAGGAACAAATCTTACACACCGTACTATTCCTTGGACTAATCCATTCATCAGACGCGTGTTTGATATTGGCCAATAACGTTTAGCAATTGCACGGATATAAACCAATCACGACCGTCTATCTTATAAAAGGCTTGCTTTTAATATTGGGATGCGGTTTTATCTGATAAAACGTCGTTACCGCAAATGTACTCATCAATGTGTAGTGACTAATACGTCAAATGTTGCCAGTGAACACAATAAAAACACATTATTTTATACAACATAATGTGTTTGGAAATTGAAAAAAATATAAATGTACATTGATTAGAAACACAATTTCTATTCGTTGCAAGCCAGTTCGTGTGCTTTTATTCTGTCCTCCTGTTAGCTTATCTGAACTAGGTTAACTAGGCCTATGCCTTATATGCACTATTGGTAGCACTGGTTACAACATGGTAACTCGAATCGATTGATAGATGTTTGATTTATAGTATGCCGTGATCTCGCAGTTATTAAGTGCCAGTATGGTACTTTATGAGATTGTGTGGGGGACGAAAAAATGTCTGTCCGTCTGTCTGTCTGTCTGTCTGTCCGTCCGTCAGTCCGTGCGTCTGTACGCACCATAACTCAAGTACGCGTTTTCGCATTTTCATGAAACTTGGTATAAACATTCATAATGTCGATGGGAAGAAACCTATTGTTATTGAACCAAATCGGTTCACCGGTACCGGAGTAATACCCAATTTAGTGCCTATTTTAATAGTATTATATTAGAAAGGTATCATAACTGAAATACGCTGTATCGGATTTCCATGAAACTTGGTATACTCATTTATGACGTTCATGAGAAGTGCCCTATTGAATTTGAACCTAATCTGTTGACCGGTACCGGAGTAAACCCCAATTTAGTGTCTACTTTAAAGGCGCAATAACTCAAATACGCTTTATCGTATATTTATGAAACTTCGTATACGCATTTATAATGTCCGTGGGAAGACGTCTATTTATAATGGATAAAATCGGTTGACCTGTTTCGGAGTAATGCTCAATTTAGTGCCTATTTTATGGTAATATACCTATTCGAAAGAATTTATAAAAAAAATGAAAATCTGTTATCTTGACAACACTGTCTATTGTTTTATTGTGATCTTATGAGGCCTTGGAAATTAAAACACATGTACCTATGACAAAGTACACTATTGATTTACATGCGCTTATCCAACTAGACCGTTAAAATGACCCCGGTGGTCGAGATGGTAACGCTTTGGTCTCACATTCTGGAGTCCATGGTTCAAAACCCGAAACCGGCCAATTTGAATTTTTTTTGTATTTTTATGTGAGTGTGCGATTGTCATGATATCACAAATCTGTACAGTTCAGTTAATGCTGGAAGATTTTAATCTAATTAAAAAAAACTAGACCTTTGTTCTTCAGTAATCCCTGCTTAATTAATAAATCTGGAGCTTAACTTGGAAATCAATTTAAAAAAATCATATTCTGCATATCATAATTGCAGTCATAACTGATTAAACAAAAACATACTGGCACTTTGTTACATCAGTTTACGTGATTTTATTAATTATGTTTTTATGTAACAAAATAAGAAAGTAATTATTATTTGCATAATCCGTTATATTTTTATTCATGGAATAGTCTTAACAAAACTAACTCGAGTTGACGAGTTTCATCAGATAAATTCACTCCTGCTGCGCAGTCACGAATCTCTCGATAAACTCGTAAACTCTCGTGGAATTACCTATGACAAAAACACGTTCTTTAAAACTTAGGTAAGAGAATGGATTTAGAGCAGTCGGCCTGGGAGGGAAAGGTGTTATTCACTGGCTTTCTGTGCCCAAGTTCGCGGGTTCGATCTGGACCAGGCATATGTAAATTGTGAGCGCATAAATGAGAGTCCCATCTGACCTCATTTATTGATTTTAACTTATTCAATGGTAATAGACAATTCTTAAGCAAGCTAAAGAAATATTATCTATTTTATGAAACAAGGAGGTATAGCCTATTGCCACTTTTAGAAAAGCCCGCCATTCAACCCATTTCCGTGCTAACTCCATCCAAACATCCCTCGCAAATCCTACTTCCTTTAAATTTATTTTGATATCGCCCTCCCGCTTATGTCTAAGTCTTCCAAGTGGTCTCTCTCCTTGGGTCTCCCAGTTCATATTTTTTTGTTAGATTTATCGTCCCTCCCCTATGCGTGCAACATGTCCAGTCCATTTCATCCTCCCTGATTTTAATTACCCTTACTGTATCAAGTGAAGAGTACAGGTTATGAAATTCGTCATTGCACGGTTTTCTCCAGTCCCTATTTGTATCTCTCTCAGGTCCAGATATTTTCTAAGCACCCTGTTTTCGAGTACTCTTATATTATGTTCTTCCTAAAGAGTCATGCCTTACATTCAAATAATACAATCAGCAGGATAATTGCCTTTTAAATTTTTATTTTTAGATTTCTAGACAGAAGACGAGAAAATAAACTTTTGTGAACTACATAAGAACAAGTGTCCCTGATTTCAGTCGACATTTAACTTCTACCTTGATATACTTGTATCTGTCATTATTGCTCCCAGGTATTTCAATTTCTCCTCTTGTTCGAATAAATCTATATTAATAAAAGGAAGTGTCTGTCCTCCGTCTGTCTGTCTGTCTGTCTGTCCGCGATGCCCAGCGAAATCTACTCAACGCAGTGATCTGAAATTGTAGGGTAAGGTAGTACATTTTCGAACATGGTACAATTCTGAACGGACTAAGATTTTTATCCATTTTTGGGTTTCAAATGTTAGCAAACCTCTTTTTAATTATATAGCGTCCTTACTGATTGTTTTGTTGACCTGTATCCTCGAGAATGATGTTTTGAGTTGTCTCATTCGGCCATAAAAAATTATTTTCCAATCGAAGGTAAGAACTCCATGCTTGAAAAATGGCACGTTATAAAATTGCTTATAATTCCACGTTGTGTTACTGGAATATATTTTTGAGGACCAATTTTTAGCTCATACCAACAAGTAGCGTAGTCTTTTATACGTAAGTCATTGGCACAACAATGGTCATTCGTGAGCGGAATTTCAACAATGTAGTAATTTACAAAAACTAGCTCGAGGTACAAATACGAACAAATTTTAGGTACAATTTCGAACAGTACTTTAACCGGCGATCGCCTGCATGGAAAAGCTGTTTTGCCATCACAGCATTCTGCATGTTTATCATTATTAACTGTGCCAGTCAAATATAAAAGGATGGCACTCTCACAGCTTTCAACAGTGGTATTATTTCAACGAAAATTTATGAACTGCATTTCCTCTGGATTGTTATTACATCTCAGCAATTATGCAATACGGAATAGCAAACAGAAATCGTTCTGGAGTTGTTAAGTATTTTTATTATTGCTCTTGATGTTATGACAGACCCGCCTGCAGGTCTAGTGTTTCCTGACTACGGACCCGCAAGTCTGGGTTCGATCCCCGGTACCTCCTCGGATTTTTCTGAGGTAGGGCGATTTGGAACGGGGTGCATTCAGCCTCCTGACACCAACCGAAGAGCAAATTCATAAAGAAGTATCGGCTCCGCTTCAGTAAGCCATCAATAACTGACGTAGGAGTCGGCATGCTGACCACTTGCCCCAAACCTGTTATCTGCCTATTCAAAACGGGACACTTCATTATTACGCTCATATTATTGATAAATAATAATAATAAAATATAATATTTGGAAGAAAGCAGTTCGTTCGTTGAAAATGCCACTGTTCGAAATAGTACCCACTGGTGTTTAGAATTGTACCTACTGTGGTACATTTTCGAACGATATTCTGGAAATGAAAGATTGATTGCCAAGACCAATTTTACAGCTGTTTGACTTCCATATTTTTTTGAAGGGTCAACTACATTGCCAACTTTGTGATTACGATACAGTTGAACTTGTCTTATGTTTATCGTGTTCATAAAATAAGAATATTTTTTAAGTGTTCGAAAATATACCACCTTACCCTATACATAGGCGGACTAAAGGGTCGGAATGTGCACCTCGAAGCCGGAATTTTAATTTTAGCTTTCGTTCGTGAGTTATGAGTGAAAAATGAGCAAAAAACGTGCATTTTTTGCGTTTTCGAAGCATCAGTTTCAGTAATAGATTTCAATATCAAATCACTTACAGTTGGCCTTGGCTATTTTTGTCATCATACCTCATACCTTGGAAATAAAAGCAACGCGATCGCTTGATTTTGTTAGTCCATCCTAGACGATTCATTTGCTTAGAGTGTCAAGGCCCACAGACATATGACATTTTCAACCTGCACGGAAGAAGGATAATCAAGCTAGACTTAAAATAAATATACCGCTCAATTCCAATATAATAACATTTCTAACGGGCCATGGCAAGCTAGGTTCTTATTATCACAGGTTCAAAATAAAAGACAGTCCTTCCTGCGTGTGTGGAGCCGAAGTGCAAACAGTAGACCACGTTCTTTTTGAATGCTCAAAACTAGAAACAGAGAGGTTAAAATTTAAAAGGGATATGCTAAGCAAAACAGGTAAATGGACTTTTTCAAAAACTAAACTAATGATAGAACATACGAAAAGCTTCATGGACTTCTTAAATGCCATAAACTTAGAGACAATACAAGGAAACACAGAAGTCAATTAGTTGTCACATAATAGTAAAACTAAACCACCTAGATTAAAAAAAAAAAAAAATTAGTCAAAAAGCCATAGTATGAAAGTGAACAAGAAAATAATAATAGTTAGATTATAGAAAAGACTTATTATAGAGGGAAAGGCATGTAGTATTACATCATTGTAATGAGACGTGCCGTCTGTATATATCTTTAATAAAAAAAAAATAATAATAAAAAAAAAATTTAAAAAAAACCCTAAATATGGTCAAACATTGTTCGATTTGAACGAAACTCACTATAGGCCTACAGGGGTTTTCTGGGCCAAGGAACTCGAATCTGAGGTCGCTTTTACCAGGGGACGCTACCTAATCGTGGAATGCACTCCACGTGATTTAGGTGTAAAATAAATATAATGATTTAACTATTATGCCCTTAATTTTGAGTTTTTAATTTCTGAAATAATTATCGCGGGGGAAGCCGCGGGCACATGCTATCTTAGCCTATAATAATAAAAGGACGTGTTTGTCTGTCTGTCCGCGATGCCCATCGAAATCTACTGAACGCAGAGATCTGAAATTTTAAAGATAGATGGACTGAAAGGTGGGCGAATGCACCTCGAAGCCGAAATTTTAATTTTAGCTTTCGTTCGCGAGTTATGAGTGAAAACTGGCAGAAAACGTGATTTTAGCGCTGTCGAAGCATCAGATTTCAGAAATACATTTCAATGTCAAATCAATTGCAGTTGGCTTTGGCTATTTTTGTCATACCGTGGAAATAAATGCATCGCGATCGCTTGAATGTTGTAAGCCCACGCTGGTCGATTCATTTGTTTAGAATGTCAAGGCCCGTTGACATATGAAATTTTCAACCTACACGGAAGAGGGATAATCAACATAGACCTAAATATGGTTAAACATCGTTCGATTTGGACGAAACTCACTATACAGGGATTTTCTGGGCCAAGGAACTCGAATCTGAGATCGCTTTTACCAGGCGACGCTATCTAATCGTGGTATGTAATTCACGTGATTTAGGTGTTAATAAATATAATGATTTAACTACTATGCTCTTAATTTTTAATTCTTGAAATAATTATCGCGGGCGATCGCTAGATTTTGTAAGTCCATCCTGGACGATTCATTTGTTTAGAATATCAAGGCCCGAAGACATATGAAATTTTCAACCTACACGGAAGAGGGATAATCAATATAGGCCTAAATATAGTCAAACATCGTTCGATTTGAACGAAACTCACTGTACAGGGGTATTCTGGGCCAAGGAACTCGAATCTGAGGTCGCTTTTACCAGGCGACGCTATCTAATCGTGGTATGTAGTCCACGTGATTTAGGTGTTAATAAATATAATGATTTAACTATTATGCTCTTAATTTTTAATTTTTGAAATAATTATCGCGGGCGAAGCCGCGGTCACATGCTAGTTAATTAATATGTAGCGCAATAACATGAAACATGATGGCAATTTAAGAATTTGAAAACAATATTAAAACTACGCTGCTTCAACAAAAATAATACTGTCAGTTTAACACTAATTACAGAAAAATGCACTGTCTTATATCCAGAAATTATACATGAACTGTGTCCTTTAAACCTTAAACTTGTTCAACTCGACCTTTTTTTAAGCATAGGCCTACAGATAAAACGTGTGATTAATAATACTGTATTTGGACTTCAAAAACGTTCCAAATACATTAAACTTAAAGATCCCTTTAATCCTGAAATTTAATTCTAAGCCAGCATTTTCGAATTGTAAGACCCCCAATTAACTGTCAATCACGTTAAGTTTTTCATGTGTTTAATGCTGAAGACAGCCTTAAATGAATTTCGCATAAGTTCGATGGAAAAAAGATTGACGTTTTAAACCATGTCACAAACTGTATTTTGCATAGAGTCCAGTCTGTAGCTCATTACTGTCCTCTTTTATTTTCTCCGCGCTCTGGAAATGAGTGTCATGAATATTTCATCGCCTTCGTTTGTCATGAGTATGTTACAATATATGCCATTTGCCCAGTTCCGTGCTGATTACTGTGTGAAGGGGCATATGTTCGTGTCCCGTCCTTTCTATCGAATTCCTATATTCCTGAGTTCCGATATAGCTGGGCACCATTTGGTAGTGGTTAGGAGACGAACGCAACGACAGAGATTGTGAATCAGGGCAGAAAGCCTCACCTGTGAGCTTTCCACAACCTCTGCTGACTGCGATTGATTACCTTCTTTTAACTCTGGAGTAAATTATCCAATTCCCTCCAGGCTCGCATTCAGCTCTTTCAACTGCGGTCTAATCATCAGATTTTCTACGTATTTCCAGGACTTTACTGGTTAAAATATGTTTTGTATTGAAATGATATTTTCCATTTTCTTCTTATGTAAAACCTCCTTATTACTTGCCAGCAACAAGTTCTATGGGGCAGTGCACATTTAAAATTTTGCCCTACTTTTTCACATAAGCTGAAAAAACATAAGTGTGGAAGAATAAATTCATATGTAAAAAAAATAAAATATAAAAATGAATAGAAAGGTAGAGTCTGTCAAGCTATCAATAATTATAAATACCAAATTAAGGATAGAATAGAATTTATACAAGATTAAAATTATGTGAAAAAAAAAAGGTTGAGAGAAGGTTTGAAACATAGAATTATGAGATTTGACAGTGTGTCCGGGTTTGAATCCTTTATTTACTTAGTTATATTACGTACAACAATTGATGTGTGTGTGTTTTTGCCATTATCATTACACGCACTGACTCTGCAGAAAAGCTGTAGGTCTAGAAATCCAGTGAGCACTGGATGTACAATGTAATTATCGTATTGCATTGCATCAATACTAGCAGTTGCCCGCGGCTTCACCCACGATAATTAATTGAAAATTAAAAATTAAGAGTATAATAATTATTAAAGCAATATACTTATTAACACTTGCACGCGAATCATTCATAAACTAAACCATTCATAATAATTAATGAAATAGCTAAAATTCCTGCTTTAGAGTACATTCCACGATTAGAAAGCGCCGCCTGGGAAAACGATCTCAGATTCGATCATGCAGTTCCAAAGCTACCTGTGAACCATAATACGTATTGTTTCTCTACTGTTTGTTGACAGATGAATATGATGTGAATTTTATTTGATAAATTTATTGTAATTTTCAGAAATTCTATAATTTTTCAAGAGAAGGAGTGGTTTGTTTGGATTTTTATTGTCCGCAATACTTCCAGGGTTAAACTATCAATATATTATAGTTGGTGCCCGTGGCTTCACCGCCATTTTAATTGACTCCAGGATTTTAAATAAATTTACGCTGGCAGTTTATTAAAAGTGTTTGTGGTTCAGAGCTATGAAAATCGTAAGTAAAAATAAAATTATAATATTTGTTCATTGTATTCATTTCACTTAGGCCTTATATAATAAAGAAAAGGTTTTCCTAATTTTGTACTCTTCGTGAAAATTAAAACTGCGAGAGACGAATATCCCCGAGTATACCCGATACGAAGTGAGGGAGCAAGCACGCTATTTAGGGCCGTTGAATTGTATAAGAGTAGATTTTCTGTTGAGCTCTGGTTCAATAAACGTAGATTTAAAATTTTACATTAACATTAGAATAAAGACCTCAGTTCATAGCAGGCACTTAATTGACAGAGCAAAGCGAGGTCCTGTTTTACTTCTACCGTTCGGCATTTCACCTGTCTGTAGGCATTGTCTGTCTGGCATTGTTCATTACCCAGCCACAACCAAAAGCGTTGTTATATTTTATTTAAATTTGAGTATTCGTTGAAGTACTAAAACCGACGGATGTGTAAGGATTTTTAATTTTTTTTATTTCGTTTCGAGATGAAGAGTTGATGTTTCTACAAGATAACCTTCGTGAAATCTCAAAGAGAAATGACATACATAATTATGATACCAGGCAACAAAATCTTCCACACAAACCAAAATGTAGGTTAGTAAAAACAATGCAGCATTATGATATTATGGCTTAAAAAATCTATAATAAATTTTCAATAGACGTCTTTGAAATTGATAGAACCATTTTTATAAAGAGAATTAGAAATTGGCTATTCAATAAAGCTTTTTACGACTTGAATGAATTTTTTATGTGCGACACAGTAAATATTTGAACATTGCTTTATGTACATTTTTAAACTCTTATTGTAGACATTGTCCATGGCATTACTCTGATCTATAGACTGGGAAATAATAATAATAACAATAATAATAATAATAATAATAATAATAATAATAATAATCTAGATGTGCTGTTCAAAGAACTATTAGTGAAGTAGGATATTTAAAATTGTGAATTTTGAATTTACTATTCACCTCATAATCGCGTGTAGCAGATACTTTTACTTCACTTATTGATGACTCACTACAAAAAACATCTCACTCGAGTTCCCTCTATCTGAATCCCTCACAGGGATAGCTCCTTATTGAATAGACTTATTGGAAGAACTAGGTTCGGACTCTTAAAGGAGATAGGCTACCAGTTTTGTTAAGTTTATTAGCTTTTACTTCCCTAATAGCCTTAATTTTCTTTCTTGTGCAATGCTAAAATATCAACCGTCTCCAGCGAAGAACTAAGACAATTAATACATTTTGAGAATGAGGAATTGCAGAAACAACTTTCATTTATAAGCAAATTCAAAATGTATGTAGACAGAAAAGGATTACTGGAAAAGCGTGAAACAATATCAGTCGTCCTATAAATACGAGGGTGGATCGAATAGTAGTGCACAACATATTATTATTATTATTATTATTATTATTATTATTATTATTATTATTATTATTATTGTTTTTATTTTTTTTACAAGAAGTTTAATAGGTACAATTACAAACAAATGAACATATGAAGGGACAACTTTTGTCTATTTTTCTATATAGTCGCCAAGTTTCTCAACACGTTTCTCCCATCGTGATACAAATTTGAAAATACCCTGTTCATAGAAGTCCGTACGGTTGGAGTATAGCCATCTGCGGACTGCTTTTTTCACTTCTGTATCTGATGCAAAGCGTTTACCGGCCAGGAATTTCTTCATAGGACTAAACAAATGAAAGTCCAGCGGTCTGGACTGTATGGAGGATGCTGGAGCACCTCCCAACCACGAACAGCTGCAACAACAAGGGGGTGAGCAGTGCCGTGAAGAAGTTTGACACCATCAGCATGAACGTTACAGCGTTTGTCACGAAGGACACGACGCAATGTTACCAATGTTTTAATGTATTCAGAAGTGAAAACAGCAGTCCGCAGATGGATATACTCCAAACGAACGGACTTCTACGAACAGAGTATTTTGAAACTGGTATCACGATGGGAGAAATGTGTTGAGAAACTTGGCGACTCTATAGAAAAATAGACAAAAGATGTCCCTTCACGTGTGCATTTGTTTGTAATTGTACCTATTTAACATTTTGTAAACAAAATTATTGTGCGTTACTTTACAATCTACCCTCGTAGACTTATTAGCAGGGCCCGGATTCTAATGACATGTCATCTTTTTATTGATGCTGCATAGACATTGCCAACTTGAAGATAAATCCTAATCATGGCCTCTAGATTATAGAAATGTATTTTTATTAGCTCATTTTTTGTCATTTTATGACATTTTAAATTTTTAGGGCATTTATTTCAATTTTAGGTCATTATTTTGTCATTTTCGTGTCATTTGCTTCCTTATATAGTCATTTTCATGCATTTACATTGAGTATATTAACTTTTTTTTCGTCGCTAGCGGTGCTGTCTTTGAAGTGTTGTTTGTTTAATGCAAGAAGGAAAAATTTGGCGTAAAGTGTTGAAATGTCTCAGTCGGAAATGAGAACCAAAGAAAGGCCAAAATTTTGTATTATATGACTATTGTTATTAGATTGACTTGGCACCTGCTTGGATTTGAGAGTGCAAACTACTGTTTACCCTCAATAAACAACAATATAATCCGGCAGACCACAAAAGGAAATGCCAAATTTTGACTCACCAGTGCCTCAGTGCCAGTATAAATTTCCGTGAGAAAAGAACATTCACAACATTACAGCTATTTACAGTTTTTACAATTATGTACAAACTAGTCTATAATTTTGTGTGTACAATAATAATTTTTTATAAATAAAATATCAGTTTTTAGGTCATGTTTTATAATTAATAAGTCATTTTCTTTAAAATTTAGGGTCATTTTATAGGTCATTTTTCAAACATTTTTAGGTCATCAGAATCCGGGCCCTGCTTATTAGGCTTCGAATGTTTTTTACACGGATTGAAGTCTCAAGTTTAGTGTGTGATATGTACCCAACATGACGTCACTGTGAATGAACAGTCACTCCACAGCATAAGCAGTTCGCGCCTGAGTGCATTTACTGCATTCTATACGAAGTTGATAAAATGACAATTCATTTACATTTATAAACATCACCATTTATGTGTAGAATATAAATCGGAGATAACTTATTTGATCATACCTTCGTTATGAAAGCAATATGGAAAGTGTTCACTGTTTATCTCTCCATGATTATACCTTCTTGTTGTCAACGCGTGACACATTCTCCCACCTCTTCTTATGGAACGTGCTTAATGAACCAAACCGTACCTTGTACGATTATTCGAAGCTTCATTTAAGACAAAATGTTTCATTTGAGTTCATTTTTATTGACATGTGACAATTGTAATACTTTAATATTATCACCTCTGCGCACTTGTTGGACAAAGGGAAAACTTCCCTAGTATTCAACCATTACCTGTATCTAAACATGATTCTATCTCATAAATTGCCCAGTAATGCATATTTTTATATGTGTTTGTAATTTTATAACAACCACCCTCTGAAAATGATTCAATTTTGGAGTTCCATGGGCCCCTTATTGCACTTCGGCGTTCGTTCAACATTCCTGCATTGGGTTTAAATTGACATGTTTATACTATTGTATCATCCACACATAGGGTTCACGCAATCCCATGTCTAGATTACTTTGTTTGCTCAATCGGTATTCCCCTTCCTCTTGTATCCATATCACTGCTAGGGTTAAGACACTGCAGTAATTTATAGACAAATACTGCTGTATGTGGGAAACAACAATTCTCTCCCCTCTCTTGCAATCACATCCCAAGTGTAATTGTCTGAACAAGAGGTGAATGTGATGTTCGTATAATGTTTCATATAAGCAAGCCCTACACGAGATTCAGCAATTTGTTTTCGAAATGCGCAACATTGCTTTATGTTCTGGCTATGGCCCGGATTTTTAGGCTTTATGAAAGGTATTTTAACCTTTCTATTTCCGTGGAATAGCCCTTTTTAGGTTTTAAATAAAACACTAACATTAAAACTGAAAATTGTATTATAATTCTTTGACACAGACCCTCCTATACTTCTCTGTCGTCGGTCTGCAACTTGTTTGAAGGTTGAAACGATAATGGTTCACTTGCAGATTTCAAAGTATTGCAGACGGCTCAAGTTTCATTTCCTGTGACGGCGAGACGGGCACATTTTCGAGTTACAAAGACAAGTGACAAGTGACATATACATTGTTATTTTCAGTGCGTTGTGTAAATTCACATATTAAATATGTGAAAATAAATTGTATTTTCCTTTGCAATAATTCGAAAATCTATTAAAAAACTTGTTTTTCTGCAAAAGTCCTCTTTAGCTCCTAGTTTTTCAGCAAAAGACCTCTTTAGCCCCTTATAGTCCTTTTAGTCCGATTTAGCCCTTTGTAAATTCTATAAGATTCTTAAATTCGGAAGCTGGTGACACTATCGCCCTGGATTATAAGCACCTGATACACAAAATTTAAAGAAATCGTTATAACCGTTTTGGAGAAAATCGCGAAAAAATAACTTTTCTTCATGTAAAGCTGCATTAAAAGTAAGATAAAGTCGCTATCTTCATGTCACATCCCCAGAAGGTACCTAAAGCAAATGTAAACTTTTGTTTCTATACGTTTTTTTCGTTCTGGAGCTATGGTGTTCACAGACACACACACGCACACACAGACATATTTCTGAAAATATCATTTTTGGATTCAGGGGACCTAAAGTATTACTTAATAATACTTCATATTTTATGTGAATATTTTGTGAATGCGGATATTTCCATATTGTTGAAATAGCTGAAATTTATAGACCCGGTTCATCCCCATAATTTACGTTTAACAATACGAATAGCCGTTGAAGATCAACACTGTGAAGCTAAGAGATCCTGATGTTTCAGTCATTCAGCAATTCAAGGCGATTTATAACCCTAATAATAATGTGAGAGTAGAAGTTAGATTATAATATATTTCTTTCCACGAATCTGGTTGCTACGTTATAACACACGATTACATCTAGGTAACCTGCAAGACTGGGTTTCATCTCCGGAACGAATTATTTGGTGGATATTGAAAAGTCGCTTTGAATGAGTCTCACGTACGTTTATCTTTTCTTTGCGTCTTCTTCGTCGACTGCACACCAATAGGAATAGAAAAGGAAGGAGAAACCCCTTTGGAGAAATATTTACACTTCCTCCGCAGGTTTACGATTCAATTTCCTGATAAAAAATAATACTAAAAAGTAGGAAGTGGATTGAAGAGTGAGGAAGCCTGCTTATTGAAACGGACTGCTATGATTAGGAAAAATATTTTACAAGAAAGCCTTCTATGCAAGTTTATTCCAATCAATGAAATATAAGTGGGGATTTTTAAAAAAATGTTATACCGTAATAACTAGGGTTCGGACGTTTATGACATCTCATATTTTTATCCTGACCTCCATTCTCGCCGCAAACAAAAATTAAATACGAATTGCATATTTGTTATCCTAATCGGACCGTTTTTATTTTGCATGCACCGTCATATTTTGGCCACTTCTTATGGTCTTGGTCATATTTTGGTTATATTTGTAATTTAACGTCATATTTCAGTTATAAATTTAGTAAAGGAGGACAACTGTGAAGAAGATGCTTTAAATGGACTGGTTAAATTTGAAAGTTATGTAATTATTTAATGTCATTGCCCAATTAATAGGTTATTTAAATTTTAAAATTAATGCAATTGTTCATATTTTAAAGGGACACAAAATATTTGTAGCTGATGAAGCGAGCAAATAGAAGCAAATTCTTTAAAATAAGAAGTATTTTACAAGTAAAATTGTAAATCACGTGTAAAATTGTTAAAAAGTGATTATCTGACTGAATTCATGTGATGTAATAGTTTAGTGTAATTAAACCTTTTAAATTGGAACATTTATTTCTAGAAAAAGTCTTTTATTGGGTTATATTTAGGACTTTTTAGCCATATTTACTAATTTTTAAGGTTATATTTGCAGTCATATTTTCCACCTTTTTAGGTCATAAACATCCAAACCCTAGTAATAACAAAGTACATTTTATTAAAAATAGCATGGAATTATTTTAAGTAAAGCATATTAGACTAATATAACACCTTGAAAAGACCGCTTATTATCAACAACCCTTATTCTCAGCAATAACCGTACATTACACAATGAGCCTATAATGCCATTTATTAGGAAAGAGTATGTTTTTTAAAAAAAAAGTATAGCGCGTTCCATAATTTTCATACTAGTGTCTTAATTAGCATTAGAGGCAGGTTGCAAACAATTGTTTTTGTTCGACAATAATTAAATGTCTAAGTCTTGAGATTTTAGGATACCTGTTAGTACTTCTCGCCAATTCTGATAGATGGCAGCCTACAAGGCATGCATGCCACAGAGCGTCTCTTGACGTTTCAACAAGGCAATTTAAAACACACGAAATGAACTCAATTTAATTTAATAATAAAATTCACATTATTATGAAACTTGAATTGTTGCTTTCAAGGCTTGGATTTTTTATATGATTTATTATTTAGCCTGGCGGAATGAAGGCCATAAGGCCTTCTCTACCATTCAGCCAAGGGGATTGCATTAAATACGAGAAGTATACAGCTATTATTGTACAGTATTGTCCCGTGTTCGTAATTAATCGATAGTTAGACAATAGTGTTTTAATGAAATACTGTATTTTAATGGATATCATTATGTTATTGTTACGACACATAGTCTTATAATAAGCGTATTACAGTATGGCGAAACTAAAAATAATATTAATGGATGACCGAAATATTGAGAGTCGTTTTAAACTCCTTGTACCAGAAATCTGAAATTTTGCACACTTAATTGAAAGGTAAAGCGAAATTAAAGTTTAAAATTCCATTTTAATGTCGCAAATTGTTTTTGAAAATCAGTTAATATAGCTGATTGCATTATCAAATTTGAAATCCATCTTCTCCGACAGATATTAAAATATGAATTATTTAAGTGAGGGCCTTCGACGCCTATTTTATAAATTTATTGATGAATTTTGTGATATTGGTTATGCTTTTTATATAAAAAAAGATATTTTACCCAGAGAAATTATAAGTTTAGAAAGTGGCCCATAATTATGATATAAATTTTTTTAGAGAACTAAGGTGATTAGACATTTTATTACACGCAATGAAAAGTAACCTATAATTTGAAAATTTTCACAACTGTATCACTATTTCTGCGGGAGAAGATAGTTTTTGAGTGTGGAAAAATAACATACAAATTGAAACTAAGTGAACATGCGATTGAAATTTGCATGAACTGGCAGTAGGAAGCGTTTTAAATATTGTATCAGCAGCAGCTGATCCATGAGTCCAAACAGCGTGAAATTTTGCACAGTTATACCGGTACTTTATGGTATGTTTCATTTCTTGAGAGTCAAAAAAAAATATATATATATATATATATATATATATATATATATATATTTACTAAAATGATTAAATCAACACTTCTGACATCTCTTAAAGTATTTCCAGTATTCAGTTTACGGTATATTGCGACATATTAAGTAATACATTTTTACATTAATTTAGTGTCGATTCAAGAATCTTCTCTTTATTTATTTATTTATTTATTTCCTAACCAATTTACCTCCTCTTTCAAGACTTTACACCTCAATGACCGCAAAGCAACATACTAAGAATAATCAGACAGGACTAAAAGGGATTTCCTGGTATGTTATTGGCCAGGCATAGGTTTTCCCTTGAAGAAAACCGATAGGGTAAATTTTAAGTCCAATCCGGCATTAGCCTCTGCAAGTGAGGAAAACTCTAAACCCCGAACTTGGATTAGTCGGCCAACGGATTCAACCCGCGACCTCCCGCTTTGATACTACCTCACCCATTTCAACCTAGTGATTCAAGGGTCAAGATCACAAATTTTTGTACCATATTTTTAGCCAATTGTTTCTTGTATAATTATGCTTATAACCCGTATATATAACATCCACGAATTTTCTATGTAACTTCAAGAAAATATCCATTTAAATAAGCTACCAACAATAAATTAATAACAAAAAATGAATAATAAATATAAACAGAGGGAAAGGAGAACCATATTAGACAATATGTGCAAGTTTATAAAAAAAAACTACTGCATTTAAAAGCTATAGTAAAAAAAAAAGGTTTAATAGGACAGAACATGAAAATACAAAACTGGGCATCAGTAATACATAATGAATACCAGAAAAACTTGAATGGTAAGTCACGCATTGATTTTGTAATTAACAATAGCATTTTATGATCATTTTTCAAGTGTAAACACTGACAAAATGGTGACCAGAAGCAGGAGGTAATAGTAGATTTCTTTCCAATTTTGAAACAACTTCTTCTAACGCTGTTAAATATGAAATAATACTGTCATAATCCCAATGAGTATAATTACCTAGAATCTGTGTAAGAACACAGACAATGTGGGAACATGTGAAAGAAATTCTTATGACTGCTTCAAGGCTTGGTTTCATGTTTTATTTCCTTACCCTTTCATAATCTGACAAAATGCTCCGAACGCTTACTAAAATAATATGTTCGAACCGGAGAAGAGTAAACAGACTTTTTTATAGTTGTGCAGGATGTTGTTTTAATGGTGGAAATAAAAGAGTCGTATATCAATTCCAAACATCTCTGCCAAATGCGATTCATGGAATGAAAGTATTAAAAGAATCACTCAGCGAGATGAGTCTACGTATAGACAGAACGATCAGTAAAGATTTACCTTATGGAACTTGTATTAATGTTCTGCAGAAAATGAAGATAGGAAGTAAACACTCGATTGTTATTCGCATTTTACTTCTTAGTGATACGAATTTCTAGTAAGAATTGTATTAGACTTTACCATAAAGTTAGTCTACACAATATCTCGCAAGAAGGCATAATATGTCGATTTGAAGATATCCTAATCAACAATGACTAAAACTGAGGCATACTACATAATACAGCTCCCCACTTTTTTAATATTGCTAATTGGTAAAGTTCCATAAAATAGTTGAAGTCTTATGAGAACACTTTTTGCCAGAAAACTAAAACCAACTAGTAACTCGATAGGATAACATGACGTTTCAGAGCACAACTGAGACGACTGTCATTAATATATAATTATAAAACAGAAATTTGTATGCTTCCTAATGTGACACAGTAAATTTATACTTAAACTTCAGGCTTTTTGTCTGTTTGCATTTTGCTTGGTATGATCTGACGAGAAGTCCGCCGCCATGTGTGTAACGGTATCATACATACAATACATACCGGTACAATAAATCTATTAAGGTTGCAGTGTTGAGAAGTCGAAAGTAGAAGAGCTTACACTACCCCTCATTAATCCAATCTAATCTAATTTAATCAGACGAGACTAGCAATTTTGTATTGAAACTAGATTTTTCATATTACAACGCAACATGTATGACTTATAAGATCGACTAGTTACAGGAATTATAATTATTATTATTATTATTATTATTATTATTATTATTATTATTATTATTAAACGTTTGTAAGAATCTAAGTATTAAAAGTCATTCGTATGCAGAAGCAGAAAAAGAAGGGGAGGAAGAGGATTAGGAAACGGCATTATATAAATTCGAATATATTTTGATTAAAAAAAAGTAAAGTGATCCCTATACAGGCCATGGAGGCCCAGAGGTTCCAGGAGGTTGAGGCTCCCAGATTTTGGACATTCGGCACATGAAGGTGGTAAGGTTGTCAGCCTTACGCACCGGCCGCCTTTACCCCAGGATTGCTCCTGGTACTCATTTCTGTTGGAGACTGAGTCGACCCCAGGGCTATAGTGCCACCAGAAGGATTTTTGATCAAAACACATTTTATTTACGTTTTCTTCTCTCCCCGCAGTTTAGTCATTACATGATGTCTTCAATTGTTAATAATAAGCAGGTATTTTAAAATAAATTATAAAGATGCATTGGGAATTCTAACCATCCTGCTCAGTAAAATAATGATGTTGAATATATTAGTAATGTGAGGGATAAAACATTTTAAAATATTCAATAGGGAATTGCATGATAAGTAATAAGGCCTGAGGAAAAACTATGCTCAAGATATAGTGAGGGTTTACTACTGCATAGATGAAAACAGACATTTACATCTATCATGAACTTATTAAATATCTACACTTGACGACCTACAAGCAGAGTGGTATAACGCTTTTCTTCAAACATTTTTTAATCTTCATCTTCATTTATACTGTCTTGTATATTAATATAAGCCAGTAATAATACTGCTCTTTACATGCTCCAATGTTTCATATTCAATTACAGGAAGTTGGTATACTGTCACTAACCAGCAATAGGGGAATAACAACAGAGTTGCCTGCAAAGGAAGTCCTAGAAGACGACGAGGCTCTTCTTTCCCTCCACCTAAGATTATATGTACCGCCAAGTCAGGCGTTGCTTCTGCACAAAGTCCCTGCGGAGTTTCTCAAGACTTGGAGAAAGGGAATTAGAACATGGACCATAGAGGAGCGTATGTTGGAGTCAGATGGAACCAAGAGACAACAAAGTTTAGGTTTGGTGGTCAGAAACGGAAGATATTTGTCTGTGACACAGGCTTCCTGTTCTTGGTAAGTTTACAGATTTCTACAGAAATCCATGGAGTGAGGGAGAGGAGCTTTGTTGTTAGAGTTTGCGCTACCTAGCTCGTTCTCCGTAAGTCCAAAGAAAAGGGTGGGAAGATGGAAGATGGAAGGGATGGTGTTGGATACAGAAATGAATAGAGGATTCTTAACACGACTTCGCGCTCGTAGAATGGGTGCGAGTTCGTCCACACTTGAGAAAAAGAGCTTACCTGTACGCAAGTTTGTGTGTGTGTGTGTGTGTGTGTGTGAGCGCGTGTATAGACACATTGAAGTGAAGACGATGTCCAAATCCTCGTGCTTGAGTTCCTCCAGATAACTAAACCAAGAGTTCACGAACTTCTACTCAGAAGTATTAATAACAAGTCATTTCCTAACTTACATCGAATCCGCTTTAAGATAAATCTGATCTCAAATGGAAATTGAGGCAGTTCTGGATTCTTTACTATAGCATTGAATTATTAGTGGAATATTAATTCTCCTTCAGGAAATACCCTACAACGGATTTATTCGCCCGAAGTTTGATTACAAATAAGAAAAAAAAAAATGATTGTCACAGAAAACGGTACGTGATAAAGGATTTTTCACTTCAAATTCGCGAATTAATAAAAGTGAAACACTCTCGTTTCATGGCACAAAGCTAAAATTTTGGCTATCAGAGACCGTGTCTATTATTTGGAAGGGAATATCTCTAAATATATAAAAGGCTTTGTCCTGACTGACTGACTGACTTAATGACAGAGAATCAACGTAGAGCCTAAACTATAATAGGTAGAGACTTGGAATTTTGACAGTACCTTTGTTTCATAATGTAAGTGCTCACTAAGAAAGGATTTTGCAAAATTTCTATTTTAAATGCCAAAAATTAAATGTTTTTGAGAATACTTAATCCCCTTTTACACAGAATTATCAAATCCAAATCACAGTTCACATGACAACATAATATTGTTGCCAGTGGTCTCAGATGGGTTTGGAAATAAAAGAAATGGGACTTCGAGAAATTAGAGAAGCTATCAATATTTATTCATGTTATAAATAAATATTAAAGAATGAAATCCACTAAAATAATGCAGTCACATAACCTTCTCTACCCTGGACTTAGAGAAAACATTACGAGGTACGGTAATAGGCCTATATTTTGGGGAGAGAAGTATGAAAGTGATATTGCATTTCTGTTTAATTTCATCCCAAAACGGTTTTATGGTAACATGAGAGTGAGAAATAAATATTCCGCGAAGACAATACAGTTTTATGTTACCGGAATTTCTGTTACTTCTTATTTTAACCCCTACCAGGCTTGCTGTGTAGAAGCGATGGGATGCAAAATTCTACATCCTCTATGAGCCATAAAGAGCTATATCAAGCGTTTTCTGAGGGAATAGTTTGGGTGTGATAAGTCGTTCTTCCTTTTCAAATTCTAAATACCTATATAAGGACCTATAATTTAAAAATCGAAGTCCTTCATAATTTAATTTCCAATGACAACATAAAAAACCTGGGCGACGCCGGGCCTTTTAAGCTTGTTATCATATAAGCAATATGCAAATAACGTAGCCTAGGCCTATACTTCCATCATAGAATTGTGAAGGAACGTTTATCAACATTGTCGGAACTTAACTTAGTAGTTATTACCGCATTAATCATACGCCGAACCATAACTTTCAACGAGAGAATTATTGTCATATGTTTCCCATCGGTGCAAAGTGATCATTCATTCTAGAACCTCTAGAATTCTTTAAGCCTGAATTTCAAACTACTGACTGCAACGAATCGTGAATTCTGGTTCTGGACTTTGGATCAAAGAAGCTGTTACAAATCTTGCCAGTATTGTTACATCAGTACTGCATTTACTCTCTCTCTTTTTCAACTCCCTTCTTCGCGCTCTCTTTCTCTTCCTCTTTGTTTTCCTCTAACGAACTCATAAGTCTTCCACTTTTTGACAGAGAGCACGTTGACTAATCTCTTCTACCGGTAAATAAACCCTCGGATGAGTCGTGCTTCAGCAAGAAGAAGAGGAAAAAGATAAGGCAGCTCTGGTTTAGAAGTTGTTTCTAAAGGTGTGGAATCTCTTTCATATTTGGCGACGGCATGAGACGGATTTTACTATTCACTAAAGATATACAGTACTAGTTTACTTCAACTGAGTTTTAAATTTCGGTATTCTACTCCTGGGATTGTGCCTGCTAATCATGAAAGACTGATAGAGGCTTATGGGAAAATATTTCCTATTTCGTGTAAGAAGTTACATTGTCTATCTATTACTTTATAAAATAACTTTTAAAATATAAATTAGCTTGTTTAAAATGTCTATCTCACGTTATAGTTCAAAAGATATGGACATAAGCTCTTACAAATACGTAATAGATTTGATTGAACCACGAAGCGTAGCTGTCATTGCCTATTGCCACTAGCTGTAGGCATATAAGTTTATGTAGCCTAATATAGATATATTTATACTCATTTTAACTTCGAGGCCATTTTAGGAGTTCAGTATTTCTGCCTATACAGTAGACCGTGAAACTATCATTTGTCATTAATTTTCTATTGTTGGTGTATTTTATTACGTAAATTTCAACTGATATTAAATTAAATGGGTATGATATAGGATGAAATCGCGAGAATGATTCATGGTATGTAAATATACAATTAGGTATTTGCTATTTGCCTTTACGAATGGGGAAACCATGGGAAAAACCCATGTCAAATTGGCCGGCCTCGAGATTTGAACCTGGGACCTCCCGATTGCGAGTCCAAGACGTTACCATAACGGCCACCTCGCTCAGTTACTTCAATATTATTACATTTAAAATATGTTTTATATTTAAAACGAACATCTTTGTATAGTATAATTACATTAATGAGGATATGTCGTCATGCAGGTGGTTGAGGTACTATATTACAGCTCAAAATATCGTGGGTTCGATCCCCGATGAGTTAATTAAGATTTTCAGTTGGTGGTACTGTGATCCTGGGAGCGACGCAGCCTTTAACAGAAATAAATTCCTTGAACAACTTCTGGTATTAGCGGGCGATATTATACGGCTGACAACCTTCAAATGCCGATTATACTGTATATCTGAATATTTGGGAAACGTACTCTTCTGGCACCCCACGGATTGCAATTAGACACAGTTATATTTAATGTAAGTTATAATATTAAGTGAGCTTGTACGTATTTTGATTCGGATTTGTTGGTTTTGGAATACTTCACAAAGTAGAAAATTTTCTCATTCATAGGTGGATAAAGTAATATAGCCTGCTAGTTTTGTGTCTTAAGTAAATATTCAGTTAGGAATATATCGATATGATAATCAAGTAATGTGTGTTATTGAATTTATCTCCGGACATTTAAAGAAATACAATAGAATTTACCTTCTGCACTACAACAAGTCCGCCTTATTTTTATAATTGGAATAAACAGTATTCTAGATTATATTCGCAGCCTGGTAAGTCGCCACCCAAGATTTTTCTGAGTACATTAAAACACATACTTTTCTCTATGCTAAGCAAATATCTTGAGTATTTCTCGCTTCGCATTTTGGCAGAGAGTTAACGGCCACCTAAGTAGAACTACAGTGAGTCCCACGCAAGAGTTGGCCAATGACGCGGGTTTCTGCGTCACGGCTGGCACAGCTCCAACTCCCGAGCGATCGGGTGAAATAACTACGCAAATAATGCCGCAGTCGTTGTAATGATTCAGGTTATCACACTTACAGTTAAAATTACAATGAAAATAACCACGTACTTCATCACAAGAGATGGTGGAAATGTTCTCCTCTTGCATCCAGACAATACTGGCACCTTTTTAGGAAATGTTCTTTCACGCGCATAAGTTCAGCTTCCGAGACAGAGTTACTTTCTCTTGTGATAGGCCTATGTGATATTGTCATCAAGTTCTTCTAACAGTATGTAAATATTATTTACGGGGAAAGTTGAAAAATAATGTGTGTAGGTCAATTTCCCATACACAAGAAGAACTTAAAGACAATATCACAAGAGAAATTAACTCTATCTTGGAAGCTGAACTTACGCGCGTGAAAGAAAATTCCCTAAAAAAGGTGTCAGTGTTGTGCTTATGCAAGAGGATAACATTTCCAGCATCTCTTGTGATGAGGTACGTGGTTATTTTCGTTGTAATTTTAACTGTAAATGTGAGAACCTGAATCATTACACCAACCGCAGCATTATTTGCGTAGATATTTCACCCGATCGCTCGGGAGTTGGAGCTGTGCCAGCCGCGACGCAGAAACCCGCGTCATTGGCAAACTCTTGCGTGGGACTCACTGTAGGTTAATTATAAGTTTATAGCTGTCCCTTCCCCCTCCAGTAATACCAGAAAGAATACTTAGATTTGTGTGTTTAGCGCTATGGATCGTATTATCATTATCACTATTCTTTAGACGATTTCTACCGATACCGATACAAGCAGTCATTGCAGCCTATACATTTTAAACACGTGTGAGCTATTTTCGTAAAAATCACAGAGTGACAGAAAGATTATAAAACCGTTGGTATGTTTCGAGAAGCATCTTCAGAAGGTATTTAACTCTAGTATCAAGTTTAGTTTTTATACAATTCGTGTTTGTGCTATGGTGTTATCATGCGCGAATTTTTTTCAGAAAGGTAACTCGTGAGAGAACAAAAGTTTCTCGTAAAAACTCCACATCAGATTTCCGGATATAATATAAGTTAGTAGGTAGACTACTTCGTGTAGAGGCGTATTTCTATTATAGTCCCTTGGACAATGCTGGACTGAGCACACACATTTTTACATGCAGAACAAAAATTAAATAGATGTACATAGCTATATAATATATAATAAAACATTACATATTAACTAGGGCTAGGAAGCTAATGACCTAAAAATTCCTGGAAAATAACCTATAAATTTACCTTAAATTTAAATAATAATTTTACATAAGCATCTAAAGAATGGAATATAAAATAATATTAAGCAAAGGACAATATATAAATATTTTATATTACTACTTTCATTATTATGTTTTCTATTATTATTATTGTTACGTTTACTACATTTATTAATGAATGCCTCATAGTTAAGGAAGTGTGAGATTGCTCTGTCTGTTATGTAGGAAAAGTCGATTCTGAATACGAAATAGAGAAAATGCAAAGAATGAAAAATGACTAAAAATAACTAATAGAGAACAAAATGCCGACAAATTTTAAAAAATGCAAAATAAAAGGCTATTTTTGTTAGCTTTTAGGTGAGATGAATTTATACTACATCCTTCATTGTCTGTTATGTCACAGAGAAAAGGAAATCCAAATTATATTCTTGTTCAATACAGAATACTTATGCCCGAGTGCACCATTCTCCGGTTTTCTCAGCCGTTTCGTTACCGCGGTAAACGTAATACCGGGGTATTTTCAAAATCTCTGTGCACCATTGCTAAAATATCGCGGTTTGCTAATGCTTGGAAATATCGCGGTTACTCTGCTATGAAGTAAATCCCATGGAGAAATTTTGTGTTGGTTTGTGTTGATTTGTGTTGGTTTCTTCCATGGCCGCTAGGTTCGCTCTCTCTCTGCACGTCTTCCAGTCACGGTGGCTCGTCTATAGGCCAAATTTCATTTATTTTTTGCTTTATTGTTCAATAATAAATGTTCTTAAGGATAAAATGGAATATTATATTGGGTATATATGTCTGACTTTGAATTCAAACACCATAGATACTGTAACGAACGTGAAAATCAGTTGATTACACCTACTGGATGAACCTGGTTTGGATGAGGTCATTTCAATCGATGTTACATACAACATTTGCAAATATATGTACCATCGTTCATTCTTCAAATAGATCCCACCTGTCTGTACATTTCAATAAAATAACATTTATGTTTTAAAGAATAATTCTCACACCTGTGCAATCCAAGGCAAAGCAACACCATGAAATCTCTGTTCTGAGTTCGACATAGCCTCACTTTTATTCACGTTCGACTAGTGGAAATTTTAGGTGCAAAATCATCTACATAGCCATGAAAGGGCTGTTATAATTATGTTCGTGTGTGTGTGTGCAAGTATGATAAATTGATTACATACACTATATATCGGTACATAGGCTATATCGTGATGCATGTAGCCATTCACTGCAAAGTTGGCCTAGGCCCACTGGTTTTCCATATTTCATTTGTTTCTTGCCTTATTGTTCAGTAATAAATGTTCATAAGGATAAAATGGATTATTATATTGCGTATATATATGTCGTCTGAATTCAAAGTTTGAATTCAAACACCATAAATACTGTAATAATCGTACTAATCGTAATTACGCCCACTAGCCTACTCGATGGACCTGGTTTAGTTGAGGTAAGAAAGGAAGGTAATTTCAATCGATGTTACAGCACAGTATTTGCAAAGATATGCACCATCGTTCATTCTTCAAATAGATCCCACCTGTCTCTCATTATTCTTTATATTCAATTAGCTTGTGGCCTAGATATCATAAATATGATACATTACGCTGATCTCCATCTTGGAAAGAAAACAGCGGTTTTCTCACTTTACAGCTCCTTCACGGCCGGTTTGCATCTTACCGCGGTAAAAGTCGAAACCGAGCACGATGCAACGAAAATATGACTTTACCAGGGTAAGCTAAGCAACTTTACCGCGGTATTCTGAATACCGAGATTGGTGCACTCGGCCATATGAGTATAAAGTGGAAATATTCCTAATAGGCATGAGGGAAAAATACCGGGATTTAGGTGGTAAATAGATGGTAAAACTGAAATATAAGGGGAGATGAGGAGAAAGAAATTAATTTTTAAAAGAAGAAAGAAAGAAACAAGGAAACGAAAATGAAAGAAAGAAAATGCAAGAAAAAGGTAAAAAGAAAAGAAAACAGAAAGGAAAATGAATATGAGAATTTGGAAAAGTAAATAGTAGGGAAGAGCAAAGCGATGGAAATGGAAACGAGAAAAAAAGACAATAGAAAAGATATGAAAAAGAGAAAGGAAATTAAAAAGAGAAGATATAGAAAGACGACATGGTGGAACTGAGCAGCGAAAAGAGGAAGAGGGGAAAAGGAATAAGAGTAGAAAATAGATAATAAAAGAAAGGAAATAATGAAAGATAAACGATTGAAAGAATTTGCGAATTAAATATAGTCAATCTGTTTCACAGCAGAGTGGCAGGCCTACTTGTTTATTAAACAGCTGTTGAACTAATCTTAGCAAAAAAATCTAGGCTCTAACTACTAATAATTATTTCAGTAAGCAATAATTTATTGCTTGATCTTTGTGCCCTTTACTTTCGATTTTATGTGTAAGCATGTTGCATCTTACATAAAGGCAACGTAATGCACATTAGCCTATATGTAATATACATATATTCATATATACATACATACACATATATATATATATAGCCTATATATACACACACACACACACACATATAGGAGTTTTCAGACGAGTTTAACTTAATTAATACATTGTCTAGTGCCTACTATAGTTTCGCAGGCTTCCCCTTTGTCCACAGAAGTCGCTGTCGATTTCAATTTGTAGTAAAGCACTATCGGCAATATATTTGATAGGATTTCCCTTCGCTTTAGCTAGCCTGAAGCCTCTTTCTTAGGAGGTGCATTTGCTCGATTGCGACGCTTTTGTGTGCAGGTAGTGGGCTAATTAGAGAAAGCCTCTTGACACCTAGAGGGCACGGTAGAAGAGCGTTTGTGGATTTGACGGCTGTGATACGTGCCGATTGACTTCTGCTCTGTTTGATCACGATCAAATCATTTGCTGCCCATTAAGAACCACGCCCCAGAATAATTGCGATCTGAATCTCCCTGCAGCTCTTTGTTAAAACAAACTGTTCTACAATTTGTGGATGGAATATCATTTCCAAACCTTTTCGTAGTGAAACCAATTTGAAGTATCCCGCTCTGGTATCGGTTTAGATTTACCGGTATCGAGTGCTATAAAGTTTAATACGTTTTTCAATGTTCGTGTATTTCTCTGAATGCCAGAAATATGGTTACCACTGCGTTTTAACCCTAGCAATATCAAGCCTTTTACATACTTTACTATTCATTCTCAATGCTCTTATCTTAGTTCCCCACATTTAGATCTTTAGAGACTGAAAATTCTCTCTCAAATTATATTATTAATTTTTTTTATTATTATTAATCTTTATTATTATTGTTATTATTACTATTATTCTCTACTATTAAAATTATAGGCTACTATTGCCGCTTACCGTCGATCGGATCATATGATTCGACACTTCCGTCATTAATTCCGTTAAATTTATTCCGCACGTAGGCTGAACGAAATAGTTGAAAGACCTATCTACACGAATACACTTTCATTATTTGAAAGTATTGTTTTTTTATCATTATTATTGTTTAATAACGGTCCAGTAAGGCACGGGAGGCGTGGGCCACATAAACGACCCTACAAACGGGAAAGGTTAAACTAAGAAAAAAGTTAGATTATTGCTTTAATCTTATTTAATTTCTCCTTTGTCTACTGAATATGCTATTTATTATGTAGGGCCGGCATAATAGCAGTATTCGGAAGAGCTAGTAGACTATTAGCCTATGTAATAGGGTCATTCTCGTTATGTGATCGTAATAAAACTGTAAAATTGAAGCATGTCCACCATCGCACGCGTAAGCACGCAGCATGCTTAAATACCTGCTACTGTTCAGTACTACTGTTGAGTAAGGTAAACACACTTTCCCTATAATCCTGAGTTTCTGGTCCCTGATGATGATGATGATGATGATAATAATGATAATGATAGTGATGATAATAATATTAATAATAATAATTATTATTATTATTATTATTATAATTATAATAATAATAATATTAATAATAATAATAATAGGCCTACACAAATAGGTTTTCTAGATTAAATATAAATCACCAATATGTTAAAAGAAAAAAGTATCACATATAAAAACCAAATGAAATATTTAGCTATTGTAGATGTAGGCCTATTACAAATTAGTAGAATGTAAAGCTTTAAACTTCAGAGTGTTGAATACTGATTTACGAGGTTTCGAAGTTAAATAGTGACAACACATCTATAAAATCAAGGTAAATCACAGGAAGTTCAAATAGTTTTTTTTTTAATGTTGGCTGTATATCCAGTATACTTCAGAGCGGTATCACTATGAACGCCTTCACTGTAACCAGAAGAATTTGAGCTGGCTCTATCAACCGGTTTAAAATGAAGTTTGGATCTGACAGAAATTCAATGATTAAAAATAATTCTTCATCCACAAGAATATGCAACAACATAATAAACTGTTTCAAGATTGGTTTAAAAATTGTACTCATTATGATGAATGATTGAGTGTAACGCATGATTCAACTTGCGACGGAAGGAAGTGAAGAACAAGCGACAGGCTTTGACCTATCTTTCTCCTTTTCGGTATGGAATTATTTGTATAATGAAATTACGCTAGAACATATCGTGTAAATACCGTTCAATAATAAATTTCTGCAATTATATAGCCTATCATTAAAATCTGAGTTTAAAACTGCATTATTGCATAAGATAAACCTTCCAGCATCAATTCTGAAATTCAAGTGGCTACAAAGCTCCAGTGGACAGCCATTTTGTTTCCTCCAAGTTTGGCCGCTGGTGATTTAGTTTTTGTCAAGGGATCGTAATAAGCAATTCTTGACCAACTACCAGACGAATGTCAAAACCCCACAGGTCACGAGATCGACTGTGTTGCGGCAAGTTGGTAAAAATCCTTCTATGTGCCGTAGCCTACAACAATTTGAGTTTGGAATTGATGATTAGGAGCACTAACAGAGAACCCTGGTCCTCCAGGACGGGAGTTGTGCGAATGGTCGGTACCCCTTCCAAATAAAAAAAAATCTACTCATATCATATGATAGCATCGTAAGACGGACAGTTTAACCTTTACAATGCTGAATTTATACAATTATATATACAACCATCAAGTGAAATCGTCTGTGGGATATAAGTTTCAAATCGATCAAGAGAATTGTAAGAGAATAAATAGTTTCTATGGATTACAATCGTAACATAAACGTAAAAATTGTCACAATTTTACATGTAGATTTGCGATGTAAATAATACATTTCTGCTTTTATACAGTTTTTGAAGTAAGGAATTTATACGTCAGTAGCAGTGAAAAGGTTATCTGATCGACGGACTAGACATACCAAGGACAAACGATTTGGTAAGGATAGAAATTGCTACGTGGGACGTAAGAGGTCGTGGAAGCGAAGAAGAAAAACTAAGTGATCTATTAAAAGAGAAACACATAGATATTGCAGTAGTAAGCGGAACCAAATAGAAGCTGGAAGGAACGAAGGAGTTGAAATACTTCATAATGATATAATAGTGGAGTACCTCAGAAGAAACGCGCCTGTTCTGTAATCGCAATATTAATTAATAATAAATGAAAAAACAAGATAGTTAGCTACAGTTATGTAAATGATAAATTAATTACATGCAAGTTTAAAATTGCAAGAGCGCACTTCACAGTAATAGGTGTTTACACTGCAGAAGAAGGATGTAATAAAGACACAAACGAATTTAATGATGAACTACAGAAAGAAGTAATTAAGACAGATCATGTCGTCATCAGTGGGGACTTAAATGCAAGGGTTGGTAATCACCCAATACAAAGAATAGTTGGTACTTTGGAGAACACGATATCAATAGCAACGGACAAGACTTGCGACAATCTGCTGCATATGATCAATTAAAAGTAATGAGCACATTTTCAGGAAAAAATACTCTAAAATACTCATCCAAAAAAGATAAGAATATTTGATAAAAGCAACAACGATGGAAACAAAAGAAGAAAAGTGAGAAAACTTAAACAAATGTATTGCAAAAGCAGCAACTGAAGCAATAGGGAAGATAATGACTGACTGACTCTGTCCTATATCCCCAGTGTCGGGACGTTTCTGATACCTATGTGGATTTTGTTACGCTTATTTTCCGAGAGAGGGCAGAGGGACAGGTGGTAAGCCCATCGCCTTACAACTCCCCAGGAAACTAAGGTATTACTTGGACGTGGAAGGCCGGGAAATTGTGTCCCGAGTCTCTAATTTAGGCTTGGAGTTCTTTAACGTGCGGAAAAATCCATCGACCGCAGCCGGGTTTGATCCCACGACCTGCGGATCTAGAGGCAGGCACGCTACCCCTAGACCATCGCGGCCGACAGGGAAGATAATAAAACTGAGAAAACACAAAGGATTAAGAATATGGAATGAAGAGAAAGAAAAAGCAGTGACGCAAAAGGAAATAGTGAACGTAACACTTTTACAAAGAAACGCAGAAGAAAATTGAGCAATCTATTAAAAAATGAAACTAACTTATGCTAAACAATTGATAACGAAAGCTCACCAAGACTCCTAGGGGCCGTTTATTGCTAAATATGGAACACGATGTAGATAGAACATAGACATTGGCTTATAAAAGCTCCGCAATCTTAAACCGAAAAGGACTATGCAAAAATAAAAATGTAATAAATAAAGAAACCTGGACACAGTATTATCAACGTTTTCTTAATGGTGAAGCAGATATGACAGACACTGAAGATAGATTACCAAGTTACAACACAAAAGCGGATCCAATTACACTGGATGAATTACAAGTTGCCTTGAATAGCATGAAAAACAGGAAGGCCAGCGTGCCAGATGGTATAAATTTGGAATTATTTTTAAAAATCCGGATTAATGTGTTAACTAAGACTTCTGCATTTATACAATGAATTCTGGAAAAGTTATAAAGTACCTGCTTATTGTAAAATAACTGAAATAATACACATGTTTAAGAAAGGACAAAGAAACGACCCTAAGTCTATTAAACGGGATAAGTCTATTGAACTTAATTTATAAGTTGTATGCTAAAATTATTAATAACCGCTTAAAATCAATAACAGAGGCCATTTTAGAAGAGGTACAATCTGGTTTTAGAATCCTCAATGTTTCCTGCATAAAGACAATAGTAGAAAAGAGACGAGATTTCAACTCAGAGACCCACATAGCAAATGTTGACTTCAAAAATCATTTGACTGTATGAACGGAAATAATTTGTGAATAATTTAGGACAAAAGGGGATATCCCCTGCATATTTTAGAAATAATCAAAAGATTGTACAGAGACAACAAATTATTATAAATACAGGCACATCAAGAACAGAAGAAATAATAGTCAATCAGAGAATAAGACAAGGATATAGTCTCTCCAATACTTTTTACTCGTAATAGGCCTACATATGTGGATGACTGATTAGAATGGAAGAAAGAGGTGAATAGATATAAATATTTAAATGTGATTCTCTATGCTGATGATGTAGCAATAATGCAGGATAATGAAGAGAAACTCCGACGTTTCCGTTTATAAACTGCTTAATTTGGAAAATTATTGTTATCTATATATAGATAGCCTATATATATATCTATATATATATATATATATAGATGTATATATCCACGAATAAAACAAAAATAATAGCGCACGGAGGAAAATATCCGGTAAGATCAAAAATAAGTTTTGTCAATGCCTTCCTGGAACAAGTTTCAAGTTTTAACTATTTAGGATGTGAAGTAAGCTTTGATAAAGACAAGGACTAAAAAAAGGACAAAAAGGTGAATGAGTTCCAGAAGATATGTGGAACCATGAGCAAAACATTAAATAATAAAACTAGAAAAGAAACAAAACTGAAATTTTATCAAACCATAAGTCTCGGTGCTCATGTATGGAAGTGAATCCTTGATATTAAAAGCAAAATGCAAGCAGAAGAAATGAGGATTTTAAGAAGAGTTAAAAGATGCACAAGGCAAGATGTAATAAGAAATGAAAGAATTAGGGAAGAACTAAACATATATAAGTTACAAGACAAAATACTCTTAGAAGAAAATGAACAGAAATCAGAAGAAAGAATGCCGGTTTTGATTAGGAAATGCATTCCTCACGGAAGAAGAGTGATAGGACATCCACGAAGAAGATGGGAGTAATTAATAAATGAAGAAGTGCCTAAACCCTGAAGTGCAGAAGAAGAAGAAGAAGAAGAAGAAGAATTGATGGAAACAAAACTGCAGTCCACACAATATGACATTCTCTTCTATTGTAATATAATTTAATTAACTAGAAATATTTACAAAAAATGTCTAAAATATTTAGCATTACATAACTTTCAAGTTGACCATTCCTGTATCAACGTCACTACTGGGTTTACTTAAAAGTTCGGCCACACGCGAAGAACGCAAAACGTTAGACAGATTTAGCCAATAAGTAAACACGTCAGAATGTAAACAGCTATAATTCCATGTATGATATTCTTTGTGTCGATATTCATTGGAACGTAGTTTAATTTGATGAGCAAAGGCCTAAACCCGCTGTCCGTCAAATTTACAGTGCGTCTGTTTTCAGTCGTCTGTTTCATGGTTTTGCAAGGTGTATTTTGTTCATCGTTTTAATTTATCCCCGTGGGCCCCTTCGTTCTTGTATCTTGTTTGCTTTAATAATGGATTTGTTCACTGCGCGAATGTTGACGTTCCCAGATAGCTGTGCTGAAATTATTTATTTTTATACATGATACCTCACAGCAGAAAATGTTGGAGATAGGTAGGCTCAAAAGGTTATAATGAGTCTGCCGTTAAGTAAACAGGGCGATGTGCTGTAGGCCTACGATGCGTGGGTAATATCCGTGAAAGCATACTCCTTTAGCTATGTAGTGTTCAAACAAATTAATACAGAGAAACCTGTCCCTAGGGACTTCTTAGGTATATTTTATGTGTCTATGTACATTTTGTTACTAAAACGACTTCTATAGAAGACGAGAGAAGTGAGTTATAAGCAACAGAAAACGGTTTCATTTGTTTAATTGCATGATGGTCATACTCACAATGTTATTCAATCGGATAGCTTTCTATTATAGCAGTATTATTACTTTATACTACTATATTTTATTTTATGTGGTATAAATGTAGTATAAAATACAAGTAACAAAAAATAACTCAGTTATCGTTCAGTTTATCGAGAAATCTAACCTACTGTCTAATCTATGTTCGTTATTGGTAAAAGTAACATTCATATAAGTTATTGTTCATACACAATGACTCACAAAAGTAAAATACAAAGAAAATAAAAATGTAAAAAAATGCATACTGTTGTCTAGATGTAAAAGTTGTGAACGAATAAAATACATTAGGCCTATACTCACTTTCATGTAAATATAATACGTTTTGATCTACTCTCCTAGAAATTTTAAAGGTTTAGGAATGTTTAAAGTTAGATGTAAAGCCAGAACTGAATGGATAAAGACTGCTGAAGCGCTCCCAAAACATATTAAAGATGGAAATTAAAAATTAAAACTTCTCCACAGCAAGATGCCCTAAGGATGGCGCAGAAACATCAAAAAGCTTAGACACAAAACAAAAAAGTTGAGCTAATGGTATCTTCTCAATATTGTTTTATTTTATTGACCGAATACATCGGTACCATAACATGTAATTTTAATGTCTTAGAATAGATCTTGAAAGTGAACAACTCATACAAGACCTACCCCTATCTTCAAACATCCAACGGAAAACAGTAATAGCAAGGAAAATCATATCTATAATGAGAAATCGTTAATTTGATTCTTAGTTTGCTCTTCAGCTTAAAGGAAAAGGAGTCGTTTTGAGCAAAGAATAGGCCTACGCACTGAAAAATAAATAAATTTATCAGCATAAGTACTTTTCCACGTCACAATGCAGACAAGGAATTAAAATGGCATATAACAATATTTCCGATGCGAATTGTGTCTAGAAGAAGTCAGACCAACACCAATTTTTCCATATGCAACAATGAGATAAATGTACTTGCCCATGTCCTCGGCTCTTGCATGCACGGCGAAACTTGAAAAAACAAGGCTACAATGACCAAGAAGACCAAGGTGTCTCTACATATGGGATCGTAAGAAGAATTTCCTACAAATATTTCAATGAAAAGGTACACATACTTTACACAGCAATTAGATTCGAAATATACGTAAACCAGCCGACAGAAGTTGACAAGGAAAATAAAACCATCAACCAACCACAACTTACTATAAGGAAATCTATAGTCGCCATGAAATTGAAGCTGTAGGTCTTTGGAGCTAAAAGAACAATTCCTAATTATTTTGTTGACGTATGCAGGAAACTGGAAATCCCTATTTAAAAACCATAAAATTTATATCCTTCAAATGTTTTAAGAACTATCCTATCTCAACTCATACTGATTACAATGTCTATCGTAAACATGTTTAAATAAAATATGTTGGTGTCCTAAATATTTGAAAAAACTGTACTTCAATTGAATTGGCGAACTTCGTCCATTGGCAGTATTGTGATTCAAAGAAGGATAAATATTTTCCAATGTCCCCTGTTACTCTCCTATCTTAAACCACTTTCAATCTCAATTTTTTATCTATTTATTTATTTTTAGATACCATCAGTGCACAAATAATTTATCCGTAATGGAAACTATTTAGGAAAATAAACGTCTGGAAAAATTTAAATACCTAGGTAGGCTACAATGGAACAGAATTTCTTGATCATTTCCAGGTTACTAACTAGCTCCTGCAGAGCAATAATATTTTGAACATCTTGGTACTGTCCATACACGAGCGTGCGAAGTAGATACAGTTTTCTGGATGTCACAAACGGTTTCAAACTAGCTGCAGAAACAAACCAACAGATTCGTTTTTGAAAGTAATTTTTCATGCTCAAGTGAAATAAAGAAAGATGTTTGTAATATACAACTAAAATAATGACGTCCACAAAAACCACGATTTAACATCTTGCACACAAACAATTTACTTCTGCGCGCACAATACTACGGAGCAGCGACTGTGTTAACCTTTTCAGTGCTACTAACATATAAATTCGTCACTTCAAAAACTGTGTTCAAGCATAAATATAAGAATTACAGAATAATACTATAAGAAAACATGATTTATCCTTGTGTTAAGATTGCAATTCATAGAAACTAACTGTTCCACTGAAATGTTCCCCACTGATTTCAACCTTAGTTCCCACTGATGATTTGACTTAATGATTGCTTATAATTTTGTATAAAATTAATGCTTACAAAGGTCATTTCCATGTAATTGTTTCTCTGTCATATATCAAATTAAGTCCATTTAATGATAACTGGTAATAAGTAGGGCCCGTATTTTTAGGTTTTTATAAACCATGTATTAGTTTTTAACCATATTAAAATAAATTTACTTTAGTTTTGACATTTTCAGACGATTTATTATGTTTAATAAGTACAATTAACACATTAAAAAATATATTAATTCATTTTACTTTCACTTAAATTCTCATGGCTCTCAATTATAAAATTTTAGGAATACTTTTTGCCTGGTTTTAGAATTACCCCTGCGATTTCCAACTCCACCACAAACAAACTCAACAAGAACGTTTTTGAATTGATAAACCAACTTTTAGAATACTTCCCTTTCGGCGTCTTGCTGGAGCAAACACTGTGAATAAATTGGAAGTACAAGGCTTTAATTTGGAAACCAGAGATTTCAGTTCACTTAAGATTTCCTTTACTGGGACAATGGGGTACAAAATGACAAAATGCAATGCTATATTTTATCTTACCAAATAATATACTGGCAACAATGAGCAAGATACAAATGTAGGGATATACTTAAAAAGTAATTTTAATAGAACAATAATAATTCGATTAATTATTATAATTATTTTGTCATTTCATCGTATTTTACTTGAAAATCAGTTTTAGTCATTTTAAATTTTTAAGGTCTTTTTTTTTAGCCATTTTTAGGTTTTGTAAGATTGGACCATTTGACTGCCATGACAATGAAACGGATAATTATGTTAAGTATCACAGTTAGCTAGCAGTGTAAACTGTGAAAATTTACTTAATACTATTAAAATTGAAATTCTACATTAAAAAATGAATTATGCAGGTCAGATTTCGTGTATATGTACACTGTTCACGGATACGTGTAATATGAGTCTTTCTTTTTTAAATATTTCAAATGTAATTATTGTATCATTTGTTTCTTGTCAGATCTAACATGACGTTTGAAACCAAAATAAATGATCCTATGACATTGATAAGAAATGAAGGAAGAAGATGGAAGCAATGAATAGGACTCCCCACGTTGCCGTTTTAAATCTCATTACTGTCTAACCTTTTGGGAACATAAGAATCCTGAGTATAATTTTTTTCATTTAGGCTATATTTGAATAGGAAGGCCTACAAAATTGTCAGTACAAGAAACAGCGTAGAATATAAAATTATGAAATCTCACAACACCAAAGCTTTAAGAAAAAGTGCAGATTCTGAATATGCTGAATACGATGGGAGATTGGTAACATAATTATGAAAAAATGGGAAGGAGCCAGAAAAATTGAAAAATAAAAGATAAAGTATTACCGAAAGAAGAACGAAAGAAAGAAAGAAAGAAAATAAATGCATAGAAATCCTGTGATATGGATTGTTAGATGGATTCATGAGTGGAGAAATTTAAGTAGATAGACTGAAATTCAAACACACAGAGAAAAGAATTCTGAAACAATTTCAGACATACTAAGAGGCAGAATCATATATAGGTCTAGACGTATACATGTAGAGAAATAAAAAGGTAGAAAGACAGAAAGATTGATACATATCAGTAAAGATAGACAAGCAAGTACAACGATGGTGGAGAGAATGAACGAACAAAAGTATTGAATAAGGGAAATTAAAAATATTATAGCCGGAAAAACAACAAGATTGGCCACGGCTATATAAGTTAAGGAATATACTAGGCCTAAATAAGTATTTACCATAAATAACCTCTTTATATTTCATATATTTTATTTTACCTATCATTTGATAGTCGTCAATTTATGGAATCAGACTATTATCTATTCAACTTTGTAACTGTCGCCCTCTCAATAATTGTTCGTTTATTTTCTTTTTCCTGATTACGGCATCCAAGTCACCTTCATGAAGACATACTCAGAACTACAAAATAACAGCTTTTATTCTCAAGACACTGTAAGTATGTGACAGTTTATCATATACAGTATATGTCTCATGATGAAAACAACTTAATAGTCCCTGTGTTTGAGTAGAGCTCCTTAAAATATTCTAAAAAAATTCTAGACCTGGTTTCTCACTACACTGTATTCTGTTTCGGCTGTGTAGCCTACTGTAATAGCATAATTTAATAGGCTATCTGTGACATAATGTGTGTAGCATTCTAAAATATACTAAGTAATTTTTTTATTATCTGAGGAGAAGAATTGCAGTTAGAACTTTACATTGCTAGTAAGTATTTTATAAAATGTTTCGTTTCTTTCAAGGTCGCTGTATTTTTTGAAGGGACTTTGTGTGTTGTTCTGAACAAACTTTGTTGTAATGCGCATATTCTAGGCCTGTAGAAATTTAATGTTAAGAGAGATTGTTTATATGCCTGGGTTGCAGGTTAATTTGAACGGTGAAATAGTATAATAATATTTTAAAGAACACCTCAAGCGTGTAGTTAGACACCTGAAGAAAAGTATTTGAAGTCTAGCCTTTCTAAACGGACAACGGACAACTAGTTTATTGGTTTGTTAGTAACCCACTGGAGAAACAATATAGGCTACAAATTTCCGATCTGTGGAATATACATATCTATCCAAATAGTCAGAAGAATTTCAAGACCTAGACTGTAGAAACAACCCTGCCATTCCAGTAACTGCCAGTTTATCATCATGATCATCATCTTCATCATCATCATTATTTTTTTTTATATTTTTATTATTATTATTATTATTATTATTATTATTATTATTATTATTATTAAGAACTGCAAATTAATCAGCACAAGGCAACTTCAAAATACAGATAATGCTAAAACATTTGCAACTTATACATAGCCTAATATCGATTTTTAAAATTTAAGTAGGCAAAGTCATTCCAAGACATAATAATGGAGGATTACCTTAGTTCATGTGTGTTCGCTAATGCACAAGCATCAGTCTCTGACAAATTTTTATCCGAATTCGACGTCGTTGTTTATTGTGAACATTTCGAATTCTGCTTCCTTCTCTCTCAATTTTGTGACGGCATTTACTTTTATTATTCGCCAGTAAGCTCACTCAAGAAGAAAGTGAAGGGTGATGGAAAAAACGTTTCCAACACAAATAGGTGTAAATCCACTTCCGAATTGGACCACCAAAGTTTCCCTTTTTATCAGCAAACCACCTTCTTTATAAGCCTGTTTGTATAGCTGTAGCTTCTCTTCTTCTTAGGATTTTCATCCTCGCCCAACCCCTATAAAGAGTTTCCACACTCAAAAGTAAACACTCCCATCTTCGACGTCTCCTGTCGTGTCTTTTCTCACGGTATACAGTGGCGGCTTTTAGGAAAGTCAACTGGTGCTCCGTCAATACAACATAACAAAAGTTATATAAAAAAAATATTGTAATCAAAAAGCTCTACAGAACATATTAGGGCTAATTTGAACATTTTTAACTTAGGGATAGTAGGCCTATTTTTAGGTAGATTTTCGAAGAAAAATCTACCTATTGCAATGGATACCACTTTATGATTTTCGAAAAATTCTTTCATATCTTTACGTTTCATGCTCCCCTCAGTACGAAACCACCGCCCGTTAAAAAAAAATTTGTGATATTTATATATATATATATATAAGCTTATATATATTTATATATATATATATATATATATCTTTACACGATAGCGGCCATAATTTTGAAGATATTTGAACCAAATTTTATTATGTTATTTCTAGGCCCAATAGTTCGGACAAGTTCGTTAATGGGCAAAATTGGCCCAAGGGGGTGGTCGGGGGAGGGGGTTGAAATTTTTAAAAATGTATATCTCGGCCCCTATGAAGTATAGAGGGAAACTTTGTTTGAATAAATTAGAGTACTCCCTATGGAGTTTACAGTGACACCAACGATTCGGGGGTTCGAGTGAGGGTGGGGGAAAGGTGGGGGTGGGGGATGAAAATTCGAAACTTTTGAAACCACGTCTTGTGGGGTATCGTTGAAAAGCTCTTGATGAGTACTCTACAAATCAATAAATAGTTTCTTGATAGCTCTCATATTACGCGAGATTTTAATGTTTGAAAATAATAACACTTAAAAGAATTATTATAATATCAAAATTTTGTCTTGTTTAGCGGCTTTGCTAATTTTATTCATTGCTGATCTTGCGCACGGCCTCCCAGAATATTATATCCTATTCTTGTTGTCAAAACAAATGATTGTAGGCTCTTCCTCTTTACCGAATTCAGTTCTTATTACTGCAGGTTTACCATGCCAAGGCTAAAGAAGAAGAGTGCTATGCAGCGACAATAAATTAAACCAAAAGCACTTCGAAATCTACCTCCGCCTGTAGGCCTGCCTAAAGGGATTTTTTTTTTTTTTGTAACAACGATAAGCGCGAAATTTGAAGAACAGGTTTTTTTTAGTTGTATTTAACTTTATAGAAGTTTAAAATGACAACTTTAGGCTAAATGTACCCACGAAATGTCGGCAAACTTGTTGGATTTCACGAAATGTGTAAATAAGCGCGAAATACGCCCCCACCAGGACAAATATACAGAAATGTGTAAGAAAATATTTACAATCATAATTGTTAGTGATCGACATTTCTCTTTCATTCTCCACATATAATGGAATGTGGTCAACAATTTTTTTCCAAATGGCTATTTTTAGTAACTTTTCTTTCTTATTAGTGGGCTGTCACATGGACAAAGTGATACAAACAATAGAACTTAAATCGAAATGAAAATTTAAACATCACAGTTACAATGATCCAAACATTTAAAATTCTCTACACGAAACTTATTAAAATTAATTTTTAATCTTTTAGCGCTGAAACTATAATTTATTTTCACTTCCAAGTAATGTTTATAATGATTTTTTATTGTATTTCTCACTGGTTTATTTAAGTATTAAATAAAATAAATAAAAAAGTATATTTATGGTGCCAAGTGTAGAATAAAATAGCTTATTTCACAAAATATATCCACCGAAATAGAAGGAAGTTAACACCGAAATCAAGTATTTTATTTCAACAAAACAACAGGCTCCTACTTATAGACGTCTTTAACTCAAAGCTCGAGATTAATTCATAATGACTTGCCCTGGATATAAACTCTGAGGCGAGATAAATTAATTTGACACTTGACTGAAATATTTCTCGCTCCTAACTGACCGACGCAAGGACGATCCCAAGTATAACTTATCCACGTACTCCACTTCAGGTTGATATAAAAATAACTTAGGGCACACTCCGAATGTCTTCGCTATCTCTTCCGAAGGAAGACATATTGGCCAGTTTCTTGAACCTGCGAACTGTACCGGTAGATATAATAACAAACATCTTAACCATCGACCCACTAAGACGCTTCATGTATAGGCTAAATATGTTTTCGGCAAGGGTAAATTTTCTATTTGCTATATTTCTCGACCTATGAAGTTAGCTTTTTGCATAAACATTTACAATAACATACAGAACATTATTCTATAGTATAAAATAGAAAAGCTTTTCAAAATTTGTCTCTTCCAACATAGACCTATGTGAAGCAAAACACCTGAATAATTTTAAATAACCACTGAGCTCTGTATGAAGGTATCAGAACATCTGCAATTGAGTTTTTAATAGTTTTGCTAAAAATAGAAAAATAGAATGTGTGCACTTAAAGCTAACATTTATGTTTTCGGAGTTAAATATCTCGTTCATCATTAATTATTTGAAGAAATTTATTAGATAATAAAATTTACATTAAGGATTTTACTTGCTATAGTGTATAAAATATAGGCCTACAGTAAAACTTCTAACCTTAAGTTGCCACAATTGGAGAAGAAAGCTTAGATTTTAAGTATGGGGAAAAAATTCTAAAAATAAAATCATGTTAAGGAATTAGAAAGAAAGCAATCCAAGATGGCCGCTAAGCGTTTGTTTGTGAACCTATCATTATCCGTATGAATACTTTGAGAGTTTATGCAAGTGAGTACTAATAAAATTATCAATGCATTCTAATTTATTAGGCCTAATATATTTTTTAATGCAACAGGCAATTTTGTTAGTTTGTGCTGTGGTAATGTCATGCAGTGTGAATAAAATTTAATAAAGATGAAATATTATCAAAACAAAGCAAAATCCACATGCCTAATGTCGACTAACTACTGTCTGGCGGCGAGCTAAAGGCCGAGCTAGCGTTCCCCCACTACCTTACCATGCACTTGCATTTACTGTCATTATGTCTTTCCCCCACTATGCCATCAGCTCGGCCTTCCGCTTACCGCTAGACAGTAGCTAAATTCCTGCTTTACTAGTCAGGTTTTTTTCCCAAGGACAGACTGGACAAACTCTGCTTGGATGCTTCTGTAGTGAATACAAAATGTACTAAGATTTATTTCCTATTCCGTGCAAATTATCCTCTTTAATTTTGGTTGCAAAGGATGTTCCAGCGTGTATACAAGCGAGGGTATGTTCACTTTAGTTTCAGTTACAAAGGAATACAATTCTTCAGGGGAATATGCGAAGTGTTTACATGCCGTGGAATCATCTTCAGTTACTCTAGTTACAAGAGGAAATGCACCCAATATTACTTTAATTATAAGAGAATATGAAGGTATACATGCTGTAGAATCATCCTCAATTAATCTAGTTACAAGGAAATATGCAGAGAATTTACATGCCGTGGAACCATACTCAATTAATTTAATTACAAGGGAATATGCAGGGAATATGCCGTAGAATCATCCTCAATTACTTCAGTTACAAGGGAATATGCAGGGTATTTATATGCCGTGCAATTATCCTCAATTATTTTAGTTACAAATATTTAGTTGTAGGGTATTTACATCCTGTGGAATCACCCTCAATTAATCTAGTTACAAGGGAATTTGTAGAGTATTTCCATGCCGTGGAATCAACTCAATTAGGCTATTATACTCGTAGTTACAAGAGAATATGCAGGTTATTTACATGCCGTGGAATCATCCTCAATTACTTAAGTTGCAAGGGAATATGCAGCGTATTTAAATGCCATAGAATGATCCTCAATTACTTCAGTTACAAGCGAATATGCAGGGTATTTATATGCCGTGCAATTATCCTCAATTATTTTAGTTATAGATATTTAGTTATAGGGTATTTAAATCCTGTGGAATCACCCTCAATTATTCTAGTTACAAGGGAATTTGTAGGGTAGTTGCATGCCGTGGAATCTCAATTATTATACTCTTAGTTACAAGAGAATATGCAGATTATTTACATGCCGTGGGATCATCCTAAATTACTTAAGTTGCAAGGGAATATGCAGGATATTTACATGAAGTGGAATCATCCTCAATTACTTTATTTACAAGGGAATATGCAGAGTATTTAAATGGCGTGGAATCATCCTCACTGAGAAATATGCAGGATGTATAGGGTGTTGTGTACAGTTTTTGGCAGGGTTACAGTTATTGGCAGTCGCTTGTTGTTTTCAGTTATACTAAGGTAAATTTAAGTGTTAAAGTTTGCCCGACTGGAATATTTTATTCCTGATGTTGTAGGCAACAATGCAATAACCAAGAGTTCACTCCATTTTTGTCCACCTGGTTACATTTCAAGTTGATGTTACTCACGCTGTTGTCGTTGGTATAAAATAAAGAAAATCTTAAGGAGCAGAGTGCAGTTTCCATTGTAAGTACTGACTTATAATTCATGTAATGTTTTGCACTTTAACTTACATATGATCTTTGAGCATTATTATAGGGTTTACCATCCTCATTAATACTCTATAACCTAACAATTTGATACTAAACATGGTGCCAATATCTGTAACAATTTCTTTTCCTTATTTCATTTCTTGGCACCCCCTGCCAATATCTGTAATTTCGTAGTGTATTATTATTGCCATAGTTTCTTATTTGCGTGGATGCATAGATGGATTATGTATAAATGAAACTGCTCTCCGTTGATTAGTTACAGTTGTTGGCAGGGGGTGCCAATGTACTGTATATCTAATAATAATGAGTAGTACAGTTGTTGGCAGGGGTGCCAATATACTATATATGCCATAGTAATCTGCCATCTACAGATATTGGCAGGGACATGCACAATATTATTTTAGGCCTACATGAATATTCAGTCCTGTGATTCTCACTGATTGAAGCGATTTATTTTTATTCTACAGACACCAGGATGTCATCTAAAACTAAAAAAAAATATACTTCTTCAGATCTGGAGGCTGCAATAGATCAAATAAAAAGGGGACTTTCTAAAAATGCTGCAGCAAAAAAATATAACATTCCTCGAGCGACTATACAGTTCCACATGAAGCAGGCATCTGTAAGAAAAGAGCGTGGCCCGTCTCCTATTCTATCTGAAGAGGAAGAAAATACTCTATCTAGGTGGATCATTGATAGTAGCAATAAGGGATTTCCTCGGCGCAAAGAAGATATAATTACTAGTGTGAAGGAATTTCTTGAGTTAAATAGTAGACCAAATCCATTTAAAGACAATAGACCGGGAGTTGGTTGGTATAGGGCGTTTCTAAGAAGGCACCCTGAATTAGCCTGTCGAACAAGTGAACCTGTCACAGCAGCAAGTGGCTGCGTAAGTGAAAAAGACATTCGAAATTGGTTCAGCCAAATTTCTGAGTGTTTAAAAGCTGAAAATAATTTTGAGATACTTGAGGATGGAAACAGGGTTTTCAATGCAGACGAGACATGCTTCGTACTCAACCCTAAAAACTCGAAGGTATTAGGACCCAAAGGAGCTAAGAATGTGTATGAGGTAGAACAAGGGAGTTCAAAGACTTCTTTAACAGTTATGTTCAGTTTCTCCGGAAGTGGAATGATGGTTCCTCCCATGGTGGTATTTCCCTATCAAAGGATACCAGCAGAGGTTGTAAATTCTGTGCCTGATTCATGGGGTATCGGCCGCAGTGATACAGGTTGGATGAAAGCTGAGGTGTTTTATGAATATATTGCCAATGTTTTCACGCCTTTCATTAAAGAAAAGAATATTCAAACTCCCATAATTCTTTTCGTGGATGGACACAAAAGCCACCTTACGTGTCAAATTAGTCAATTATGCACAGAAGTTGGAATCATCTTGATTGCCCTGTACCCCAATGCAACACGAATTCTTCAACCAGCAGATGTGGCAGCATTTAGGCCTATAAAAGAAGGTTGGCGGAAGGGAGTACACGAATGGAACATAAGCCATCCAAATGAAGAACTAAAGAAGGATCAGTTTTGTCCTGTTTTAAAGTGTGTGTTGGATAAGCATGTGAAACCAGACACACTTCAAAATGGATTTCGAGCTTGTGGCTTATTCCCATGGAATCCCAATGCAATTGACTACAGTAAGTGTCTTGGTAGCATGGGAGTGAAAGTAAATTCCCCTATTGTCTCCAAAAAACCGTTGCCAAAAATGGAATATGAAGAATTTTGCAAGTTTGTGGGCCAAGAGTTAATGGAAAAGTTCAAGAACATTGAAAGAGAGTGTGAAGATGCCCATAATAATGAGTTTTTCATTCTGTTCAGAATATGGAACGAATTTTTCAATAAAGGCGAACCACTGACTTCTAGTTCACCCACAAATGGTTCTTCAACCAAATCCCAAGAAGAGGGTAGTATCTGCAGACCTGAAGAAAGACAGCCAAGAAATTCTCATCAACTTGCTCCCACCACAGGTGACATCGAACCAATAGCTGGTCCATCAAAAACACCTCAAGAAGCAGAAGTCTTCCAATCAACACCTAAAAGATCTGTGGCATCTGTAAGTAGGCAACTGTTGTTCTCTAGTCCCAAGACAGGGGAAAAACAGATTTCAGTTTCATATCAGGAGAAGCAAGTAACATCTTCGGGACTGAACGAGATTCTGTTGTGGCCTGAATCGCCTAAAAGGAAAGGAAAGCGCCAAATACAACGCCAGCCATTTGTCATTACAAGTTCGGCCTGGAAAAAATTACAGGAGGATAAGGCAGAGAAAAAGAGAAAAGAGCAACAAGACAAGGAAGAAAGGAAGCGGAAGAGGGAAGAGAAGAATCAGATCAACAGGGAAGGAAGTAAGAAGAAAAAACCTATGAAGAACACCACTCCTGAGAAAGAAATTATGTCTTCTCAAAAGCAGGGATTATGTTACGTTTGTGCCCGCAATATTAAAATTGGAAAAGAAGAGCATTTGGAATGTTCTATGTGCACTAAACTCTTCCATTTGAGATGTTTACCAAAGAGTCATGTACAGCACATTCCTGATGAGGATGATTCTGATGATTTTGTGTGTCATATATGTTATATTGTAAATGAGAATGATTCCGATGATTCTTTGTGTATTTCCATGAGTGACAATGACAATAACGATGATGAAAATTAGATTGTAAGTTATACATTTCGTTAAAAGCAGTCAAAAAATTGTCATGCCAATAACTGTATACACACCTGCCAAGAAATGTAACTTCCCTGCCAAAAACTGTAATTTTGAATGTGAAAATTTGGGTCATCCTATTGTAAACATTTATGTTGTATTTCTTAAGAATGTTTTGTCAATTTACTCATTAAAGTCTAATAAATACTTAGCACTTGAAATTTTCAAATAAAATTAGAAAACTTAGGTAGTATATAAAATATTTTAAAATATGGTTCTTAAACCTGCCAAAAACTGTCACTTTCCCCCTACATAACGTAAATTCATCCTATCTTACTTCGGTTACGAAGAATAATTCCCATACAGAATTTATATTTTAATGTTTGCTAGAGCCACCACTGAAAGGAATCAAACAAGAGACAAGACGAGAAAGAATCTTTACTTCGGCCAGGAGTAAACATCACGTACAAGTTGTGCTCTTGCTCTTCATTCAACACCAACGTATCCCTCCTGCAGTGCTTTCTTCTAATTATTCCCATTTTAACCATGTTTGCCCAGCAGCTTCTTCGCAATTTCTTGTTCGACCTTCTCTTTTTTTCAGCCTCTCTCTTCCATCCATGTCTGTCTTATTACACGCAGAGAGGTCCAGGCACAAGAAATAAGAAGCTGGGTGGTATATCGTACAGATCTTTTTCATTGAACTGCCTAATCTGTTTTGTTTCTCATTAGAAAAATAATGCATTACATGTATCGTCAGATAATTCTGCTTTTATTTTCTCCAAAAATGTTCTACTATGATCGGAATTTGCTTATAAATATTTATATGGACTCCAAAAATTCAACAGAACATTTTCTCGTCTGAAATTGCAAGAGAAGCACTATAGCTTGAACGCACAGAACCGTGTTACTTGAAATGCACATTTCAATTGTTTCAATTGCCAAATAAATGATGTTGTATGAAATGACCTTTTAATCTGTTCACTTTCAACAATACGGATATGTGACATTAATCACTTCATACATCTTGACGTATCCAGTAACGAGTTGAAGTTTATCGGACAAAATTGCATCCTAGCGTTTCTTGTAAGTATATTATAAGGTAAACGATCACGATTTATCGATATCCGAGGCACTGATAATCGTTATTGGCCAATATCAAATAGGCGCCGTATGAATGGAATAGTTTTTTAAATGCACTATCAACACTAACAACTCCATTTTCTTATCTCGCTCAATAAATAGCGTACTCTTGCATTTCATACTTTTCAAAACACTTACTTTAGGAAAAAAAATTATCCGGCGTAAAAAAAACTTAAATGATCTCTGAGAGGGAAATTATTTAATTCATTTTTTTTTATCAGGATCGGCATCAAACTCACACTTGTAGAGACGGGAAGAAGATATGTAGGGGAGAAAAATGTGGTAATGAAGAAATGTTGAGTTGTCTCATAGACAATAGAGTAGCCTATTAGGTAATGTACTTCAATTTCGAAATTTAGGGAGAGATGCCCATTGAGCGAAAGAAATCAGGGAAAGGATAACAATGGCCAAAATTCCTTTCAATAAGAAGAGGACTTTGTTGACCGCTAAACTAGATTTCTAGTTAAGGAAGAAGCTTATGAAATGCTACATAATATGGAGTGTTACTTCATATGGAGCCGAAACATGGACGCTGATGAAAATGGGAAGGAAATATTTAAGAGCTTCGATATGTGATGTTGGAGGGAAAAGGGAGAAGATTCGGTGGACTGAGAGAATAACGGGTGAAGAAGTTTTAAGAAGATTGGATAAGAAGAGATTGGAAGTTATAAGGAAAAGAAAAGCTAAGTGGTTAAGACACCTGATGAGACGAAGTGGACTTCTGCTGGATTTAGTCGAAGGAACAAGAAGACCTGGGAGAAGAAGAATTGAGATACTGGATGACATCAAAAAAGAAACTAAGCTATGGATAGTGAAAAGATGCAGCAGAATTCAAGTAAGAGTTGAAGAGCAGAATTTCAAATGGAGGTAGTCTATAGGCCCGCCGAAAAGCAGAAATACAAATAATAATAAAATCATAATAATAACTAGGGATGGGTCGATACCAGATTTTCTCGATACTCGATACCGATACATGATTTTCCCCTCGATACTCGATACCGTCAACATTTCCAGTTTCAATAAATAGGTACATTAAAAATTAAAAGTTGAGAGAACTGTGTAATAACAACTAAATTAATTAAGTGTGCATATTTAATGAGACAAAATTTAATATCATCGGTAGCCTACAATTATTTTTAAACTCTACAATAAAACTAAAATTAGTTTTTGAAACAGTCCACTTATAAGATTTTGTTCAAAAATTACAATGGGGTTTGGACTGTCAGCTTGCTTTGTTTGTTGTTATTGTTGTTTGACAGGAAACGAAACAATTAAAAATCTCTTCTCTTTGGATTTTAACAGTTGGAAAGTCTTTATTTATGACTAGACGAAAGTCACAGAGTGGTTTTCTCCATTTTAAGGAGAAATAGAAGTATTTACTATACCAGTAGACTACTAAAAGCAGAGAAAGATACCGCATTTCCTTAAATTGCAGAATTACCAAAGTATCGAAAAAGTACCGAGCGAGTTTTCTTAAGTATCGCTCGATTCCGATACCATGGAAGCATCGAGAGTATCGAGGTATCGAAAGTATCGAGGACCCATCCCTAATAATAACAATAATCAACTACCATCACTGGTGAGATAAATTTGAAAATACTATATTAAATACATTTAGCTTTAATAATACTTAAGTTCAAGTGGACCAAATCTGGGAGTTGTCTCTCTGATCACAAAATGATACCAGTGGAGTCAATACACATTATAACTCAATATTCATGAAGCTAATGCAGTTGGACGATTGTGTCTATTACTCAAAATAACCATAATTACCAACATTCAGGAAGGGACGATGACCCTGGCAGTGGAAATTATTGCCACCGTGAGGCAATAGTACAGCGAAGTGATTAACCTGCAAACCAACACCGTGGTCTGGGGACTTTTACATAAACCCAGGCTGATATTTATCACCTGTGGTTCCATCAGTAGATTGGATGTCAAGCCCAGAATTTGTGTTATGTATGCACACAAACATACATCAAACATGTACCAAGCTGAAAACTTTATCTCATATTTCTACGTTAAACCTTTTCAAATGCAATATATTTGAATAGACAAAAGACACCCTTTTCAAAATATTATACTATAAGATTAATTAATTTCATGTCGATTTCAAAGAGGCTAGAGGTTATAATATAATGTATTCAAAAGTTCCACCTTATTCCCTCATATACAGGCTATCTCAGTGGAATGTCAAAATGCAGTGGAATGTAAAAATGCAAAACTCCAAACAACTTAATATTAGCGAAATAGGCATTATTTTAAAGAATGCAACTACGTCCCAGTTGATAACTTAAATAATTTAAAAATTAAGTAACCTGTAAAAAAACTTGCATAACTTATATATTATGTTAAAAATTATTATAAATTAAAGTGTACTGGTACGTAGTTGTATGTCTTCCACGCAAGATTAGCCATCTTGTAGGAAGTGAAATCTTCGATTCAACCTTTTTTTCATGAAATAATTTCCTTAATTCAGACACTACATCGCTAAACTCATTACAAATTTGTGGATATTAATTGTGGAGCAAGGACCCTCATTCATTGTGAACTTTATTTTCAAACTAATGAGAAATCAAGCTGATAGCAACTAAATTTCTACAATCTGTGATTGAATAATTGTAGATTTGGGCTCTACAGCTTAACTTCAACAAGATAACTTATATAATTTTCACTGTTGTTATTCGCTAATTTGCCGCATTCATGTGGCTGGTAAACTACTCCGGTTTTTATATGTAATACATCAATTTAATTATTTGTAATGTCTTTGTGCTTATTTAGACATTAATTTAGGACACATACTTGACGAAAAAAGTAAATATAATTAACCGTTTTGGACATTCAATATTGTTTACTGTTAAACTTCAAGTTGAATTGAAAAGTGTAACCCAAGTGCCAAAAATTTGTTTAGGAGTTACAGTAAAAAAATGTATTCCAGAAGTTTTGATTTAAAATTTTAATACAGAATATAGTGTACACTATAAGGATAATTGTAATTAGGCTGTTATGTTTAATTAATGATATTACATGTAACATAAGTAGTATGAAATTGTTTATTAAAAAATATTGAACTTAGCTAAGTGCCAATACACTTTGACTAAAAACTCAGGTAAGTGCCAGATGTAGTCTCGATCTTAGTACAGGTAGGAAGAAACTTTAAAAAAATCAATCTACATCAGTACGACATAAGTTCTCACAAAAGACCTGAATTTTTATCCAAATGTGGTAACATTGATAACAAGTCTTTTTTTATCTTTTCTAAATATTCTTGGCCCTTCAAATCCGTTGAATGTTACATTTCTGATGGGAGACACCTTCCCCCCCCCCCCCCATTTTTTTTTTTTAGAATACAAACATTTTTCGAAGTTTCCACTTCGCTGCAGCTATATTTCACTCCTACGACCCCAAGTTTCTCTGCTGAGAAACGTAACATTGTTACCTTAGAGATTTGTAAATTCTTCGTTGTTATCAAGGAATCAGCAGCAGCCTGAATATTGAGAAATCTGTAATCAGTCATGGCAATGAATTCAAATTTGTTAAACTGTTTAGCAGAACTGACAATGTCATGAAGTTCTTCAGGGATATATGCCTTGCACAGCCTCTTCCTCTTCTCTCTTCCTCTCTCTCAGCCTCTTCTCTTCTCTCTATAGGCGAAGTCCCTATCGCAGGGCAAGTAGCTATGGCCGGATACTAAGAACTTTGCCACTAATTCTTAGTTTCTTCTGCACATCTAACCTATATCCTGAACCTTTCTTTCTTCTTCTCACCCCCATTTCAACATTATTTTCAACATGTAAAACTTTTGAACTACTTCTCTCCATTTCTGATATAATCAACTGATGTACTTCTGGGTAAATAAATGAGGAACATAGCAGAGCTTCCATCTTGTGATCAATGATTGAACTAAAGTAAATACTGTGGCACATAGCCGTGTCTTGGGTCAATGGGCAATAACATGTAGATGGGTTTTGATGCAAAAAATAATTATTTTTTACAAAAATGGCACATAGCAGTTATTTGGGTTACACTCTTCAATTATTAAATCAAGATACTCTATCATAATTTTGTAAAGTGTATATATTATCTACTGTATATTCATCATTTTGTTTATGAAAGGTGCAATAAATTGTTGTATCTTTTATCTTTCTTCTTTGTCCGGAATGCGAGCGGTAAGAGCCATTCAACCTACAATTCCTGATTATAATTAATTGCCATTACAGATGGTAGGCCTGTAACGTTGTGAATTAATAACATAATGTTTAATCTGCTTGTGATCCTTTTCTTCCAATATACCATTCCCTGGAATTATATGTGGAAGTGTCTACCTCTTTACTTAACATACTGTAGGTAAATCTTAATAGAAGACCGTCAAAAAGTCAGCTGTTAAAATTAGTTTGGTATGACATCTCACAGGAAAGAATGGAAATGAAATATAAGAAATGGGAAGGTGATTGATTCAACGGGCAGCAAATTCTGCGCCATCATCACTAGCTACTCTTCTTCTCTCTTCTCTTCATTCGCTTCCAATCTCCAGTCATTTTTCAGTCTCCTTTTTACCCCCATTTCATCCTTTCATTTTTTCTTTCAATTTCTCTGGGGACCTGTCAAGCCGCTGGTATGGTGTGGCGTTGGCTGAAATCTTTATACGAATTTGATCGATTAAAAGAGTGTGTAAGAATTCAAATACAATTTGTCAGGCAGTCAGTCAGTTCTCGAAGTACACTTCTGCAAGAAATGTTAAAAGAGAATTTGTAGGAAATCCTTCTAGCGAACTTCATTTTGAAGTAACGAATTGAAGAGGAAAAAGTATTGTTTTTCGTATTGAATCTCTGTGGAGAATTGATTATTAAATTTACCTCTATGTATAAACAGATTTAGGCTACAGTATCACATTGAATCTAATATTTACCATAAGGATTCTTCTTAGGATTAACAATCTGCACTATACATACATTTCAAAACCCTGCACCTTCATTCCTATTTTTGAAAATTATATATATAAACAATTGTTAATACGTATGTTTATAATGTTAGCCTTTTTCTTTAAATATCCTCGCCTATAATTATAAGCCTATAATTCCTTGTATAAATAATAAAATGCAATGTAACAATTTTTTTATTTGTCCCATCTGATAGTATACTAGATGAAAGGATGTATACCATACGTGCAAACGTTGTTTTCATAATTGATTTTCTAATAAACCATCGAAATTTGAAGGTCAGTTTTCCGTAAAACAAAAAAATGAAGCGATGAGCAATTTTTTTAAATTAAATTTTCATCAAATCCCCATTTATTTAGCTGCATAACGAGAGACATGGATAAATTGGAGTACTAAACAACTTTACTAATTAATTAACTAAATTGTTCTGACACTAATGAATGAATGGCAGAAGTTTACTGAGTACTAATTCAATGTTGAGCAAGTGCTTTCTGTACCTACCAAAAATCAATAGCTTTTTAACAATAGATAGTAGGCCATAATATAAAATTTAACATATTTTCTGAAATGTTGATTTTTACATTATTATGCTTTATAGTTTACAACAATAGTACCGTAACTATAATTGTTTCGAAACATTAAATTAATGTGGAGTTCATTCTTCCAAATCATGTTAATCTTATACTATATATGGTAAAATTAGTCAGTCAGTGCGTTGACATAAAGTATATGAGATACCTCTTCTCTTTCTAGCTCCATAGGCCTATCTAGAGTACAAGAAAAGTAAAAGCAAGCTCGTCTGTATAGTCCTATAAGTCACATTTCTGTCAATTCCACTTGCCAAACAGACTCGTCAAATTGTTGGGATTATCTGCCGCAAATGTTGTCAGGTAAATCAATATTTTCTTTAAATCCATCTATTTTAAATACAATATTGTAAATCAGCGAAGAAATTATTTATTTGGTTATTTTTTTCAGTAGGGACCTCTGAAAACGGAAGAAAAATACAAGTTTCAAGTTTTAACCTACTAGCTGCGCAACTTAATAGTATATGACACAGCTCAATATTTGTTTATTTTTTATTTTTTTATTCTTCAATGGTACATCTGATTTCGAATTTATTTTTCCACATACTCAATCACCCTAAAAAATTTGGCAAAGATCGATTAAGTGGTTCAAAAGTAATAGCGCTCCGAATAATTTGCGATTTTGGGGGAATGAGTAACTTCACTCCAATCAGCTTGCATTCTAATCCATACTCTAATATGACGACTAGGCATATATATAAATGTATTTCCGCCAAGTACTAGTAATTTGTAGGACTAGTGAGGACTGTGTGTTGCTGAATAGGAAAAATAAAATATGATGTTACCAGTTACAAATTCATTAGTAACATAAAAACATATGATACAATGTTTGTCTGGTAAAAAATGTTTCGATGTTTACATATTAAAAAGTTAAGCTTCATAATGAAGTTATCAATGAATCTATGCCTAGGTATTCAAATAGTCTACTAATTTTCAACATCCTGCAAAATTATTCATGGAAGCTTGCTGGCGAAAGCTTACTGAAGCCGTATTTGAATTAAAATGGCTCTTATTGGGGCTTTATGTACAACATTCGCTATTCCGAACAAGAGACAAATTTTATCCATTGGTCACCTCGGTCAGCATTATATAACATACAAGATTACTCTGTATTTGGTATGCGGATAATTAAACAAATTTCTTTAACAGTAATTTTCTCTTAGAAATCTGCAATCTCTACCAGCTAAAATTTAACATAGGAGGCAGGAATTTCTGCTGAATTGAACAACCGATTCCCAAATCAGTGCAGCAGTTGAGAGAAGCTTTCCAAACCCTTTCCTGTCCTTAAGCCCTTGGAGATAATCATTTAAAGAGAAAATCGAGGTGCTCATTTGTCTTGCTTTTAACCCGAGTGCGGTTGTTGGTCTGTGAGTTACCAGAGAGATTACAAAATGTGGACTATACATTAGCGAAGCGTCTGAGCAAGTAGGATCAAGGGGGTAGGGGTTGTTAATTTGTGTGAGGGACTAGCTCTAGTGCCGTTTAGATTTTATATGCATGCTATTTGTGATTTCCTGGAACTTTTGGATCAAATTCAAAAGATGTAGTAAGGGTTGAACAATTAACAGATAAATCTACAGAATACTTAAATAGATAAGCGAACACTTCAAACTTATGGTGAATATCTCTTCGATCAGATTTGATAGTTCTTGATTAATTAAGAGTATCGCTCGTTATCCTCTTTTTTTCTTTCGCTCTCTTTCTTTCCTCCTCTCTCTTTCATTCTGTCTCTTTCTATTTTGAACCTCTCTTCTGATTTCCCAATAACTCATGCATGCCATCTCTAACAGTCTTCCTTAACCCCATTCCAAAGAATTATCATTACCAGGAACACAGTGAAGCTGGGACAGTATTCGTCTTCCTCAACAGGGCATGACATTTGAAGTCTCAAGATAGTAGCGAAACCAATAGCTTTAGTCAGCTGAGATAAAATCCGTTACATTTTTTTGAAAAATGGTCAGCTAAATCAAAACGCAAATTACTGTACATGAGCCACGTGGAGTCTTTTGGGAATGTAAAAGAGCATACACAATTCCTTCCACCTCCCCTACTGGATTTGTTGCCAAGACGGTATTGGTCAGAAGAAAAAAATACAATAATGACGATGCCGATAAATACATGACGTAACAGTCCTGGCTTCATACTTACTTTTTTTTTTTTACACGCTCAGACTTCAACCAGAGTTTTACACTTTCTTGAGTTTAAAAAAATGCAGTGCAGTTAAAACATCTGGTCATGTGACCAAATGAAGTAAACCTGCTTACAATATGATTCATAAACAAAGATGAAATTGGAACTCGACTGCAGAGGGAATATAATATAGGCCTATACCATTAAAACAGGGTATTTTAACAGCACATGAAAATAATTATAAATAAATTAATAAAGCTCTTTATAAATTCTAATAAACCTACAGTATTAGTTATAAATTGATTATTCAGCCTAATTATAATTCAACTGTTGGCGTGTTAATGAACATCATCATCATCGTCTTCAAGGATTGGATCTATTAGTCCGTTCCGTCTCACAATTGTTCACTTCATCTTTTTTGTGACCGGCCTTTATTTTTTCTTCCTCTTGGTGTATAATACAAAGCAGCTTTTACTATTCTGGTATTTGGCATTCGAAGGATGTGTTTACTCCAATTCATTCTGTATTTTTCTATTAATGTAATAACTGGTTCTATGTTCAATTCCTGTTTGATATCAATAATTCTTCTGTAATGCAATAAAGTATTTCCTACTATATAGCGAAGAAATGAACATATTACAAGAAAATAGGTAGCCTATATTTACCGGATCTTGTGAAGGTTCTCTCTCTCTCCCTCTCCCTCTCCCTCTCCCTCTCTCTCTCTCTCTCTCTCCCTCCCCTTGCATGATCTTGTAAAAATGACTACAACCAGATTTATGCTTTATACAGTAGTAAGTTATGCGTTTCTTTTTATATAAATTACATCTTATTAGGCCTATTGTTTTCATCAGTAATTTTTAAATCGTGCATTATTTTGGTTGTCTTCAGTACAGAAATTAATGGACTCGCAACTATTAATGGATTTTTTGTTGTTGTAAAATTATCAGTACATTTAGTTCGCTGTATTCATATTTAAAGAGAGCAATGATTTGAGATTTATATTCATTTATAGAGAGGATTTTAGAGAAAATGTATTTCAAAATTCAAACAAATAATGTATCAAAAAGAAAATATTTCCTTTTCTAAAGTAGCTTTTACTTCTGCAGATTCATTACATGGCAGCAACAATAAACACGACAACAACGAGAGAAAATACTTTAATTCCACTTTTCATCTTTTTCCCTTTATAAAATTAAGCATTATGCTTTCTGATGAATTTCTTTACTACGGTATCATGATCCTATTAATTTCAACTTCTGTGGTTAGAAATGTATGTCATAATTAGCATATTTCTTATTCCGGTCACTAAATTCTTTCCAAAATACTTTCAGTGGACGCTCGACAGATATGCACTGCACCGTCACAGTTCGAAAACTGTGCTACTTGTCTGCGGCGATATCTGTTGTCGCACGTTCAGATAAGCACCGGGTTGTCTGCGTAAAATCAAGCTGGGCCAGACTTTACAGACCAATTTGTTTCATTCATACGCACCGGTTTATCTGTAGAGACTCTTTAGGTCAAATAGATAAGAGCTGGCTACATAATTGGAAAATTTACAAAAACATTTGCCCGAAGGTGATCGATATACTAGTATCTTGGACTCGCATTTGGGAGGTCTCGGTCTCAAACCCCGTGGCCGGCCAAATGGGTTTTTTTCAGTTTTCTTAAAGGTAAATGCCGCATAGGATAATTAATTACGATATCTAATCACCACCATAGGCGTACCGAGGGGGGGGGGGGTTTGGGGGTTTGAACCCCCCCCCCCCATTGATTAAAAAAAGGAAAATTGTATAATTTTTTTAAGTCTGCCCATAAATTACTTAATTCAAGTATAAAGCGTGGTAAGCTTAAAACTCGTTATTTTGCGTCTTAATTTTCAAAATTTTCCAGGGGAGAGACCCCCGGAAGCTTAAAACTCGTTATTTTGCGTCTTGATTTTTAAAATTTTCCGGGGGAGAACCCCCGGAAGCTTAAAACTCGTTATTTTGCGTCTTCATTTTTTAAATTTTCCGGGAGAGGACCCCCGGACCCCCCTCTCCCTGGGGGTATTGCTTTATAACCCCCCCATATGGTCGGCCTGGTTACGCCTATGATCACCACCATTAAATCCTCAACTATAATCAGTAAAATTGAATATTAGTTGAAATTAACAGAAAACCATAATACATCAACAATGGAAAACAAACGCACAACAATAGTTACATAGCCTATTGATACACACATATATCCTGCCTCGTGATTTAACCTCTATGCTCAAATGAAGTTTTAGTTTCAAATATAGTTTGTCACTTAGAAATAACTTTTGACTTGAGTAGCATTCGTCTACTCTTGTTCCATATCAGGCTGCGATTTTGAGCTAAGCATTCTCCGTAAACGCCATATTTCCCTTTGCACTCTCACATAATTCTCACCTGTCGTTTTTGTATTTCCCCTCCCGGACTACAAATGCCGGTGCTGTTCAGTGATGAACGGCTCCCACAGGAATACCCCACTCTCTCTACTGTTAACTTGCAACTGTACGGATTTTGCTGGGTCAGAAGGCGAAACTATACATTTAACTGTTGCCTTCTCAAATTATAAGGAAATACAAATTACTGATAACATAATAATAATAATGATTACAACCATACTTTAACAATATCAATTTTTATATTACTTGTTCTACCCTGCCATACTCAGGGAAAGCATTATTTTCAACCCTGAAATTCGATGTAGAAAAAGTATAAATTTAATTGCAAACGGGGATTTCTAAGCGCACATTTGAATTGCATGCTGCCAAGCCATTGCTCGTTTCTTAATAGCGGAAAAGGAATCAGGCTACGAACCAGGCCTGAAGGTTGATGAACAAGGAGAACCTTTGTACACTCTTCAACATTACAAGAGAAGAAAGGGAGTGGTACAATTTACCAGTACAATATTCAGCAATAACCATCGACAATAATTATTCTGAGAGTAATTATTACCATTTATTTCTAGAGTTTTTCATGTATAAAATTAGATTCAAATTGCTTCAATTTATTTCATGCAGTGTACAGCTAGCGAAAAAAAGCGAAATGAGCCACTGCGCATGTCTAGCGGTATTCACAGGATAGCAGGGAATGTATTGAAATTTGTTCTACAGCCGATAAATTGCTTGAATTGAGAAATAATTTCACGTAATTTGCATTGCTTCTGAAAACAAACGTTTCCGTTACATCTCTTACATTTATTCACGTAGGCATATCACAAGGCTCTGAAATCAGCTATAAGAGTCGCTCCGCTTTTTTCCCCCTTACCTGTACATTTAATTGACAGAACCTTGCTGCCGATTATGGTTTTATATAGTTATGCCCCAAAATGGGACGCAATCTATGGCCGTTAGTTATCAATGTCTTAGTGATGATAATTTTGATTTACTAAGAGCCAAATTGAATTGATAAATTGATGTCCAAGGACCGCATGCCGAAATGAAAATACAGTCTTTTGTTCTTATAAAATTTAAGCATTTTTTTATATTTTGTAAAAAGTTACCACCCGACTTTTAAATTTTAACAAACTTTATATAATAAAACGCTACATTATCGTTGTTGCAATTCGGCGCTATGTGAATTAAAATCAATACATTTTAAATAAAGAACAGAAAATGTTAGAAATACCAAAATAACAGAACGTGAACAAAAAATTACTTACAACTTTTAGGTTTATATTCACTATTCAGTCGTTGACTGTTTTATGTTGGAAGCATAATAACTGAAGACAGAATCAATGTGGGAATCTTGAAAATCCTAGTAAGTAGGAAAATAATTAAGCTGCAGCTTACAAGTTGACCTTCCCAAAGCATAAGGTTTAATTTAAAAGCCCTAATATTATCGTATAATGAAATTACCAACTGATTTCCCTTGTAATTTTCAATTCAAGAAATTTAAATGCCTTGCAATATCTACCATGAATGTCAACTCTACAAAACTTATTACTTTCGACACATCGCTAATTGGGGGATTCGCCTTTCATTTCTATTATAAAAATAAAAAACTACTTTTTTTTTCGAAGGGACCAAAAGGATTTTTAAAATTTGTTGACAAGAAAGCCAGCGAACTTTTTAATTGCACGGCAAGCACTCAAATTTACCACCGGTGCCTATATCACTAGTCAAAGTAGGAAACTTATGATGATTCAGTCCCTAGGAACGAATAAAATTTACTGTTTTGTATACGAATTTCAAAATATAGTCCATTTTTATTGTTTCGAGTATGGTGTAGTGTTTCTTGGTTACTAATGCATTGCACAGGCACTGCACTATATAAACATATTTTTATGGGGACTTTACATGAAGAAAATTTAGTTTTTCGCGATTTTATCGAAAAAGGCTTCAACGATTTTCTTTAAGTTTTGTTCATGGGGTGCTTATATCAAGAGATAAAACTTTTATTTTGAAACTTTTTCCTAAAAAAAAATCTCTGAAATTACGCTTCATTTTTTTATAAACAAAATTAAGTAGGACATTTTTATAATAATTAACGTTCTTATACTTTTATTAAGTATACTTTTTCTGTTGTTGTTACAATATAATTCAATATTATAGACTATCTCTTTAAAAAATTACAATTTAGGTGACAAAGCTTTACTTCTGAATAACAAAAAGTTTGTTCCAGCAACATTCAATAACAGTCATCGGGTATTATTATTACTAATATTACTATTACTACAAGAGAAAATTCGACATTCTAATTAGGCTAATACATCGCCCTAAAATCTCCTGGCATTTGAAACTGCGACTTATTAGACACTCTCCCAACAGAATAGGAGACATAATGACTTTCTTATTTATTATGTTATTTTATTGTGATATTTTTGTGTAGATTGTTATTGTAATATCTTTCAGGCCTACCGACATATTACCAGATGTAATTCAGATTTTGAGTTAAAACTATCGAAAACATGTTCGACTAACTCAAAAAGAAAAAAATTTAAAAGTTACCGACTAATTGCAGGAAAAACTTTAAAAAATAAACTCTGAGAATAATGCAAACCTTCGATAGGTTTAAAAGCAACGCTAAGTCTGACGCCGTATGGAATCGTAGGGGCGTGACATCTGAAGAAGACATTAAAGGCGTCCCTCGTTAGGACTCAGCTTCTAGCTGAGTATACACACATGCAACCCCTCACATTGAAGTCTCCTCTGAATCATGCACTCACCATTCTCACATGAAGTACTAAAGAAGTGATGTGTTTGTACAAGGAACAATAACAGAGGGTTAGAGGGCGTCTCTTTTGCCAGCTCTTCTTGAGACTTTTAACACATGGCGAACAATCATGTTTGATGTCTAGGTAAACCATAGACTATTATTTGATAATGTTGTAGAATAAAACCATGTTCTATTATTCGTTAATACTACATTAAAGTTATTTATTGTACTTTGTTTTGTAAGTCGACTATACCAAAAAACATCACATACTAGATGCTTTGGCAATCAGCAACATTAAGAACAACAATATAAAATGACACTAAGAACGAATCGATTAACAATACACGCTAGAACGTCTTACAATAATTTACGAATAAAAGAAAATTAACAAATAAAAAATTAATAATTAGAGTGCTTTATGACGTTATTACTATTTGCCATCTCTCTCTCTCTCTCTCTCTCTTTCTCTTAGTTTGACCTCTCCCGTTGTAGGACATTTATGCAGCCCACGTCTCATGGGCCTTACAATACTGCGACCAGTCGGGAGAGGGATTAACTTTGGATCACATACATACTTTTCTGACCACTCAAGGAGTTGGAAGACCTCCCCGGTTTTGTGATCAGTCCAAGGCACACCAGTCGCACACACACGAGTACCTAACAAGGCGCGGATGGGATGAAGATGATAATGCTGGGCTGATGATGTACGTGGGACTACAAGGGACTACATGCTGTAAATTTTGCAAATATTCATATAAAATACATAAGTATTTCGTAATGATGGGGTTAATTGCTGGATATTGCCTAGCTTTGCCGTCCTTCTAATTTCGTCCGGCTTCCTTTCCGGCGTGCTCAAAGAGATGTCCCATAAAAAAAATGCAAGACCCCGTTGTAGGGGACTGATGTAAAGGGTAGTTAACACAATGTCACTGCATTTCATAATCACTTTCAAGAAAGTGATTTCGAGAAAATAATTGCACCCATTTACTTCTAGACAAATTTCAGTGCAGCGCCAAGTTTCGCCGATTTTTGATGTTCAAGTCGTTGAAATCCCACAAACACGTTTGGATCGCTTAAATAAATCCCGAAATCCCGAAATTTATAAATGAATAAATTTCACAATCTCCATATATCCTCATTTCACTTTACAAAGTGTGAACTTGCTAAACATCAGTATAACCTCGCTATAGTTTCGAGAAAAAATGGAATCAGCCGAAACTACGCAGTGTCGCAACTATTGTCACCAGTTCATCTCGCGCATGTCCGATCAAATGTAAAACAGCTCCAAAACTTAGTTACGAAACCAATTTTCGTTGTGTAAAATAGCCGTAACAGACAATTTAAAAACTACCTACTTCTGCCTAGAGATAGGTTTCTATAGCGTTGTGGAAACTGCGTTAATGAATGTCAGGCTCAGTTGGCTTCATCATAGTAGGCCTAACTATTAAAAGAAAACATTCATATTACTTTGCACTCATGCTGTTTTCTTAACTTTAATTCCATGTAGCACAATAAGAGCGTTTATGTTAATTCACAGGTGATATTTAGCTTGTTCTGTTCTTAAAATACCATAGAAACCATATAGTAATTTCGTTTTTTTTCTGAAAAGTGTGAAACACTGGAAAAATGAGAATGAATGTGCCACTTTTCTAACCTATAAATGACAGTCTCTGAACAGAAAATGGCTGTTGGAAAGCGAGAATTACGATTGGCAGTGAGTTGCGCATCGGTCACATGATCCGGAAATAATGCTCAGATTGTAAACTTGATAGCGATCAGCACTTCACAGTTCATAACTTAACGCCTCCAACCTAGCTCTACAGGTTACTAAACTAATTGCAGTGTTCCTAACCCAACTGCCTCAAACCTAGCAGTACATGCCATTTACACTAATATCACTATTCCTAACCTGTCACTTACCTAGATTCGGACGTTGGTATGTAGTGCAGGGCGAAAGATTTCGGAGTGCTTAATGAAGGAAACTAAACTCTACATTTCTTCCTGTACAGTAAAACGCATAAGATAACAAATTATTTAGCGTAGATGTTTGTATCAGTGGGGGTGAAGGCGGACGGGAGGAATTTCTTTTGCTAATTGCAAGGTACATTATAAGTAAAACAACCGCGTGTTTGGGAACCAGAAGTCAAATGTGTCTTCTACTGACGGTAGAAGGTGAGAGCTTGGAGATTGTAAGAGTGGGTAATGTCTCAAAATCATTTATCAAAGAGCTGGAAGTGCTGAAATTATCCAGCGATCTGTAACAGAATGGGTAGAATTCGTCTGACATGGCTTAGGTTAGGGTATGGGAACTTAGAGGTTTTCGACCCAACGTAGAGAAGGATAGGCCTATAAAGGAAGGAAAAAAAACTAAACACACAAAACGTTATTGATTAAAATCATGAAATGTTAAATGGTGAAAGTTCATATTCATATCAACTGGGATGATAATTAATATGCCTTAAGGGTAAAACAGCACCCAACAATGCAATTTAATTCACTTGCTAAACAATATTATTATTAATTTTGTGTGGGGTTTCGAAATATGAATTTTGAGTCAATCATTTGATTTTTTTTTTTTTTAAATAAAGATTTTTCATATTAAATACCCAATTTATTAAAAGGAACAAATGTGAAGGGGATGCAAGAAGATCCGAGTAAGTTCCTAATTTAAAATTCGTAACAAATATAGACAAACGAACAAATACAGTCAGGGAGAGAGAGAGAAAGAGAGAGAGAAAGAGGGAGAGAGAGAGAGAAAGAGAAAGAGAGAGAAAAAGAGAAAGAGAGAGAAAAAGAGAAAGAGAGAGAAAAAGAGAAAGAGAGAGAAAGAGAAAGAGAAAGAGAGAAAGAAAGAACAAGAGAAAGAGAACAAGAGAAAGAGAAAAAGATAGAGAGAAAGAAAGAACAAGAGAAAGATAAAGAGAGAAAAGAAAGAGAGAAAAGAAAGAGAGAGAGGAGAGATAAAGGGAGACAGACAGATAAACAATTTCAAGAACATGTTTTTAGTTTTCAAGACAAAATTTAATTTTGTTCCAAAGCTATTTCGTCTTTCTTTATGATCACTACATCTACTGTATATATTCTTTATAGATGTTACATTAATTTTTATGTGAGAAAGTAAATTAACTCTAACTCTTACAGATTATAAAAATAATGCATTTTCAATTTTTATTTTTATTGGTTGGCCTGTGTTATTAATAATGCTCCTATTACTACATTATTCTGTTTCTGTTTTTGCTTTACTGAATTCTCAATGAGCTACAGTCAAACCTGTTAAGATGATTAGATTTTAGGAAAAGAATAGACTCCTGTTTTAAGATTCGCTTAATGTTCATTGCCAGCAGCATTTCCAAGTTGTTCTTCTGTTCAATGTTGCTTTGTTTCAAAACTTTCCGCTGCGCGTTCCTCCACTTAGTAATTTACTTGTTTCCTTCCTCGACTGGGAAGCATCCTATTCAGAAGCACACGAAATTCATAAACTTCTGTATTATCTAATCATTTTATATCACACAAGCAACATAAGCCAAACTGCTGGAAAATCGGAAACGAACTTAAATGGAAGTGAAGTGACTGTTGTGTTTAATTACTATCTTTAACGTACCATGAAATTAAACTAAAATTCTTGAAATATTTTATATCTAAAATTCTATCTGTGCTCATTTCATTTCGCCCTTGAACTTTATTACAGCTGTAGGAATGAATTAATCTATAGGCCTATTGAAACAGTTTTATCAGAGTTAATAAATACTGAAGTTACTGAGCGAGAAGCCCGAGATGACAGCATCTTGGATTCGCATTCGAGAGCTCCCGGGTTAAACCCCGTGACCAATATTTTCATGGTTTTCCCAGTCATAAAAGCCAATGTCAAATTGGAAATTTATTTACCATGTTTCATGACTGTTATTTCATCCTATATCATATCCATTAAAAACTGAATGTCAATTGAAATTAAGAAGACTTAACACATCAACAATAGCAAATAGGCGCACATCAATAGCTGCATGATCTACCCTAGCATACCTACAGAATCTGAACTCTTGACGCGACCTCGATGTTATATGGAGTATAAATAAAGCTGAATTTAAATATATATATTTTTATATATTTATATTTATTACGGGAGGTTGTCATTTTATTAATAAATTCGCTTCGCTCGTCGTGGGTGTCGGCATGTTGACATGCCCCCAGTCCTTCCATCTGCCTGTGGTAGATGACGCAGCGGTCGGGTGGTAGGCAAAGTCTCTCTAGGGATGTAGCGCCACGGAGTTTAGTTTAGTTCTCTTCGGTACGGTTCTTGGGAATAGCATGTTTAGGAACTATGAATCGGACATAGAATCCGTATAATTAGAATTCGTAGGCCTATCGTTTGCCACAATAAACCTCCAAAACAAGTCTGCAATGAATTTAAGACTTTTTTAGGTAAAAAATTTAAATTTTAACATTCTAGAATCTACCGTCTGTTAAAAGCTGAAAGCTTAAGTCTGCTAAATATCAAGTTTCTAGCTTGTGGAAGAGAGTAACCTAAATATTGATCTCAGTGAGTGAGTGATTTAGCCTGTCGTAGATGAGAATGACACGGTTATTCATTCACTTTCTTCACACTTATGGAACAGCCGTAATTATGGACTATCCGTATTGATGATACTAGCTGTATTTTAGTTTGTCAAAAATAACATAATATGAGGAAAATGCATAAAATTTAGCTTGAATCAAAAAATGGCAATTCTGTATACGGGATAACCGATGGAGATACGACAAAAAGTCATGGGACAAAACTTTTAAATCTCTCAAAATGTATTTCCTTATACAACTTACTGTTTAGACATAATAATCCTCCAAAGAAGGGTCTGCATCGACTTTAAAGTTGAGTGCACTATTTAAATTTTTGGGGGGTAAAATATTTAAAATTCTAATTTTAAAAAAATCTGTCAGAGGCTGAAAACCTGTAACTTTGTCAAAATTCAAGTTTACAGTTCGAATGTGAGTGAGTGATATAGCCATAGGGCTTTATAGTAGTCTAGTGATTTACGAACAAGGCAGTTCCGGGTAAATTTAATTAGGGAAAACCAAAGCCTCGAGTATTATGTAGCCTAATAGGAATATTTCACGATTAGTAGGAAAGAAATACTTCATTAAGACACAAGAATTAAATAAATATTTGCTTACAGTGTCCGCCATGTCTTTGATTCAAACCAACTATTTAGTTGTTGAGGCTAAATCTGTTGAATTGTGCCCACTGCAACAACTAACTTTATTAAGTAACAGAGAGAAAAAAATGCTATGGTAGCGATAAAGAAAGAAACAAATGCTATGGAAGCGATAAAACCAGACAAATGCAACCGATGTGATATTTATCAAAAGCATCAAAAATGATTTGCTGAAATTTTAAATTTCATTACCCTTCAATGATCGAAAGTGGAATGATATAGTCTATCAATGAAATAGTCATATAGAGATAATACAAGACTTTGGTGGATATTAGCCTAGTTAAAATCAAGATTACAATTTTTAATTTATTGTGTAAAAAAAGTCATGATTCGTTAACAAACAGAATAAGGTCTCATTTTTTCTACATATAAAAATTCATAGTACGGTACCGGTAGATATTAACTTACATACAGTATGTCCAATGATTTTTTTGTCTACATAGGCCACACACGTTCAAATCAAACCGATCAGGATAGAAATAACGCGGTAGACTACAGCCATGATCACAAAAGGTTTTGTACGCTTCATTATCGACCATCAGATACAAATTTGCATGATTATGTGACAGAGAAAAATTGATTGCTATGTAGGCCTATTACATGCTTCTATAAATTACTTTGCAATCAGATAATTTATTATCATATACGGAGAAGATTTTCAAAGATTCTCTAGTATGCCGCATGTTGAAAGTTAGGTTCAGGTTAACTATAGCACTCCGTCCTTTCTCCCCTTTGCCTCATTTGCTTACCTGCAATAAATTTAGCTTCTTGCTCTAATGAATTCTTGTGAGCATTTTTTTCATACTAAGCTAAGTATATGTTACGCCTGTCTTAACTTGATTAATAATTAAGTTCCACCTTTTCAGGAAACTGAACATGTCTGGATTTTCTACATCGTCAACTTGGCTTATTTGAAGTAGACTGAGCCTAGGTACAAGGAGAACTTCTTACATGAAAGGGGTAGGTAATTAGAAACGTAAATTGTGTCAACACATTTCTCTGTCTCTTTCCCTCTATCTCTCAAAAACTTAATCTTCCTCGGCAATTATGTCTTCTTTGCGATATCACGAATGCCTTGCGCGCTTTCTGTATGGCGGTAGTTGGCACCGGAGTACCTTTAAGACTGGAAACAAGTTAGCTGAACTGTCTACGTGGCAAATTATACTGTTAAATCTTCTTTATCCAGAATTCCAGTTTTAACACACGCGATTATAAAGTCCTGTGAAAAAGCATCTTGACTTATTTTCTTCACTAAGTATTGAGCCGATAATATCGATATGCTATCGATAATATCGAATTCATATAACATTACATCAGATTAAAGTATATACAAAATTTAAATCTGAATTAGTTAATATTATATAAGTTCTTTAGCATATAGCATACAGTATAGGCCTACAGCATAAGCCTAAACCGGAGCATCTAATTTTACATTCTTTAAAACTCCTTTTAGGCCTAAGCCTACTTCAGGGTCCGTGAACGGAAACATGGGATAACAACCACAACTCACCCTAAGCAAGGTAATAAGCAAGTCTCCACTTGCCTTCCACGGAAATGTGGAGGTCATCACTATGGTTTGAACCCTAGACCACATCGTATGCAGAAATGCTAGCGGTCTGTTACCCGGCACCTTTTTTACATAACTCTCGAAATTCACGAAAATTTGGATAATCAATAAGCAATTAAATTTTGGATCTAAAATCATCATGTTCTACCGGTAGCTGCAGTTACCATTTAGTTGGCACTTAATATCGTTTTGTATTCTTACGTGCTATTTATGTTATATGAGTTATAATATTAGTATTTGTGAGCTAATTGTACAGCTAATTTATTTTGTATACTTGTCAAGCTAATTTATTTTATATACTTATTAACTTTTTTATACTTTGACTGGGTGAAAGGTGAACAAGGTTATTAAACAGGACAGATTTATGACATTTTATAATAATGTTATAAATGATTAAGGGGTCAATCAATATAGCCTAATAGTTTAAACTAAGATTAAGGATATAATAAAAATAATAATCAGGTAAACTGATGTAACAAAGTGCCAGTATGTTTTTGTTTAATCAGTTATGACTGCAATTATGATATGCAGAATATGTTTTTTTTAAATTGATTTCCAAGTTAAGCTCCAGATTTATTCATTAAGCAGGGCTTACGGAAGAACAAAGGTCTAGTTTTTTTAATGAGATTAAAATCTTCCAGCATCACCTGAACTGTACAGATTTGTGATATCATGACAATCGCACACTCACATAAAAATACAAAAAAAAATCAAATTGGCCGGTTTCGGGTTTTGAACCATGGACTCCAGAATGTGAGGCCAAAGCGTTACCATCTCGGTCACCGGGGTCATTTTAACGGTCTAGTTGGATAAGCGCATGTAAATCAATAGTGTTTTTTTGTCATAGCTACCCGTATTTTAATTTCCAAGGCCTTATAAAATCACAGTAAAACAATAGGCAGTGTTGTCAAGATAACTGATTTTCATTTTTTTAAATAAATACTTTCGAATACGTATATTACCATAAAATAGGCACTAAATTGAACATTACTCCGAAACAGGTCAACCGATGTTATCCATTATAAATAGACGTCTTCCCATGGACATTATAAATGCGTATACGAAGTTTCATAAATATACGATAAAGCGTATTTGAGTTATTGCGCCTTTAAAGTAGACACTAAATTGGGGTTTACTCCGGTACCGGTCAACAGATTAGGTTCAAATTCAATAGGGCACTTCTCACGAACGTCATAAATGAGTATACCAAGTTTCATGGAAATCCGCCATAATCTATTAAAATAGGCACTAAATTGGGCATTACTCCGGTACCGGTGAACCGATTTGGTTCTTCCCATGGACATTATAAACGTGTATACCAAGTTTCATTAAAATTCTACCAAGCGTATTTGAGTTATCGCGCGTACAGACACACGGACAGACATTTTTCGTCCCCACACACAATCTCATAAAGTACCATACTGGCAATTAATAATACAAAGCTGTCACAGGTTGACATTACATAATTAAATATTCACTACAATTGGAATTCTTGATTAGGTACGAGCTGTAGGCCGATGATATTCTTGAGTAAATCTTTGAAAAATGCAATCAATTCGTGAACTTGCCTCTGAAAACTAAACCAATAGGAAATGTCACATTATTTCCTCCTATTGGTGTATATATATATATGTATATATATATATGCATATATATATATATACAGTAGAACTTCGGTAATTCGAGCCCCGGTATTTCGAGGTTCCGTGTAATTCGAGCTAAGAAAATTAAAATTTTCCATAAAACTAGAATAAAATCCCGTTTTTATATGGTATCCGCATGTAAGTTTTACGCACTTTTGAATGTGTTACATTTTGAGCTTTCTTTCAATTTTTCCAGGTACAAAAATGCAGGTCAACTTAGGGTATTCGTTCATAGTACAGAAATAGCCTTGGCTTCAGATTGCTAATGCATTTCTATTACAGAGTGGTATGTAAGCCTACTACAGTAGATTGTTTATTTATTTATCTTTTAAACCATTACTGTGCTCATTAAACATTTATTTATAATTTACCCATTGATTTAATGATAATTCCGTATAATCCGAGTTTTTTGTAATTCGAGGTAGCCTCAGCCCCAATTAGCTCGAATTATCGGGGTTCTACTGTATAGGCTATATATATATATATATATATATATATATATATATATATATACCCATACTTCCGTGGAAAATTCACAGAGTAGATTCGTAAGCACTCAGCTAACTGTTACTTTAATCCATTCCCTGATCTTTTAGAAAAGGAACATAGTTTGTTTTATTAGATTTCCTGGAACAGACTTTCGGGCACAATAGAATACTGATAAAATTCGGCAGGAGAAGAAGCTGTATTACTTAATGAAAATAGAAATCTGTCGAGAATATTTTACTTCTGTGCGGAGAACAGTTTCTTTGCGATAAGAACGTAGTAAGGAAGCTTAGTTTAAAGAGATCTTATGATATTGCAAAATGTATTTCGCTTTTAAAAGAAGACGGGGGTTTCAGAGATTTGAGGAATAGTATAAGACGCATTTATCTGATCTCAGTCGAGTATTTTGAACAGTACAGAAAGGATGTGAGAAGCGTAGCTGTATCTTCAGATAAGGAAACCAGAGATGGGGCCATGCAGTCTTAAAGAAGCTGAGAAACACGTGATGGAAGATGGTTGTTGACTTAGTTCTTAGTAAATATACCATCTCATTTCCTATGTGTTTGGACGGCCTAGATGGAACTTCCAGTCGAGCCATTTTCTGATCTGCAGACTTACAAGTGCTTCACAACTAGTTGTTCCCTTTATATTTCATAAAACAAAGAGATAAACGACATAGAGGTTTAAAATAGGACCTACCTTAAAGTATATAAATGCGAGTTTGAGTAATTACTATGAATAATCTAATGAAGAGCGTTCTTGTGGCTTATGCCTACTAAGTTTTATTGTAGCATATTAAGGGGGCTCATACACCAACCAGTGTCAAAATTTTCAAATTTTTTAAACACTCATATTAAAGAATACACCTTTCTGAACATACCCTATAATTTTTGTATTTAAATTCGATCATACACTGGAGATACACAAGTTTAAATGCCAGTATGTGCATCAAGTGGGTGTACGTATTGAATTTTCAAAGCCATTTTCCCGTAACTTAATATTTTTAACACAAAAAAACACAATATCTCTTAAAGTAATGGTCCAAATTGCATGTGTGTTATAGTGTCAGCTGTGAATAGAAAAGAGATTACACCAATCAGATTGGCCCTTTGCAAGAAATCATGATTCTTAGGCCTTATCGCATGCTGAAAAATTAAAAATTTTAATTTTTTAACATCAACCTTTATATTTGTGACATTATAATAATTTTTGTGCACATTTCAAGCCCCACGTGTATACTTCTAATGTCCAAAATGTCATTTTTTTTTATTGCAAATAGTATTGAAGATATTGAACATTTACTACAATGCCTGCTCGGGCATGGTCCCCTTAAGTATTCAATGAGCCTATAATGGCATTTGTTAGATATGAGTATGTTTTATGATTGATATATTTTCATACGAATGTCTTAATTACCATTGCAGGCAATTTGCATTCGACGGTTTTGGTTCGACCATAATTGAATGTTAAATTTTGGGAATTTAGAATACCTTGTAAATGATTAAACAAACGACTCTTTGACAGAAGCTCTTAGTAGTTCTCGTCGCAGTAGTAGGGCAGGCTACAAGGTATGCAGAACGCAGGGCATCTCTTGACGCTTTAACATCAAATAACGCACATTAAAACACACACGAAACGAACTCATTTTAGATTAATATTAAAATTATCACGAAGAGAATTGATTTTATTTTAAATGTAGGTTGTTTGTTATGCAGTTTCATTTGATGCTCTCGAGGTTTCAAGATCGTCCCATGTTTGATAATACTGATACAACATCTGTGTTATAATGTAAATCTGTATCGTAATGGATATCATTATAATACTGTTACGACATATTAATAAGCGTATTACAATGTTATGGTCGAACAAAAATCCTTTCTTAAAAGATAGACTACCTCAGGTTCTGTATGATGTTTATATAAGGAAGCGAATAGAGACTATAGAGACGAATAGAGACTATGGTAATTTAGTTATGAGTCAGCCGCCGTGTAGAATGGATATGACAAGATGTACAGCATTCTTACTTCAAAATAATTGTGCGCTATACACGGTAAAAGTTCAGTGGCTTCATGTTTTCATCCCACTGTACTACAAAATCGCTTCAGAAAGTGCACGTAATTCAGATCATTTCACAAAAATGTACGGAATAAAGGTAAACTATATTCATTCTTCAGTATACAGATGTGATTGTGAAGTGTGCTACAAATTTGTACAGTATTACATGTAAGTTACTCTAGTGAGTTAAACCAAATATTTTCGTATGACTCAATAATTAATTAAATATTGTTAATTAAAATAGTATCCATGATTCTCGTCTCATGATTCTTATTCATGTTCCGGGTTAGGATAGATGTGGCATAGAACATTAAACATTTCAATCAAACTGCATACAAAATCGATTTCGTTTTATCGATTTTCACGTTTTATACGTGAGGATCAATGGTATCGATTTCGTTTTATACGTGAGGATCAATGGTATCGAATATCGTTATTCCTAAATCTTACTTTAGAATTTCTTTATTTATATATTCTCTTAAGACGTAAGCATCACTAAATTATCAATTTATTACTCAATGTTCGTAATTTAACCTATTCCATGCTTTCCTTGCTATTGGGCCACAGTTATTGAATTTTGAGTTATCCATGATTTAGGCTTAGTTTCCATTATGTGACCTATTTTAGTAGAAATAAGCGAGCATGAAAAGAGAAGACTAAAATTAAAAAGGAAACAGTGTTTTTTAAAAACTTACATTTTCTTCCTTCATGATCCTCCAAAACCAGATGTCCTCTTGGGTTAGAGATGAGAAAAGATGATCTCTTGAATAAACACGCGAAGGAACGCACACGAAACACTATTTCAGCCGATAACCACACAATACAATACTTGTTGACCGTACTTTGCAACCGAACTCCCGAACCTGAAACAAAATTGCACTATGTAGTCACCAGTAAACAACGTAAGTCAATTAGTACCCCCAAAATGCTTACAGTTCTTTAAGATGTTAATATTGAACTTAAAAGCAATGGTAAAATATATGATTTAGCACTGCTGAGCTCCATCAATAAAATAAAATAAAATAAAATAAAATAAAATGTAGTTCAACAATATTTTATGCTGCCTAGGCCTTTCGACAATCGTGTACCTTCCTCAGAGCAACTTGCTGTGCTGGCGTAGATGCATTAACTTCTAAAAATTAAAATGGCATTTCCTTGTAATTTTCTACGCCAGCACAGCAAGGTATCCTGAAGATGACACACAACTATCGAAAGGCTAGGCAGCTCAAAATAAAGATAGTTGAATTTATGGTTTTAATTTTACATTTTATTTTATACTATAGCAATGAAGTAAGGGTGTCTGGTTTCCTGGAGAAGTGACGTAATCTTCTTACCCTGATTTTATCATCTGGTTTTTTCTGAAGAAGCCGTGACACAGAAAACCTTTTTTTTTCTACGATATTGTTTTTCATTAATTTTCCGTACATGCTGTCATGATGGACTCTCTTAACTTCCTACATCCAGGGCCGGTGACCTAACCTACATGCGTATTTTGTTTCTTGCCGCATCACATAACCGCACGGGTGCTTCAATATAACAAACCCTACAACTCTTGACATTGTAACGACGCAAATAGCGACGTGCATAATCAACGATAGGAGACCATTCCTAAACAAAGGAAGGGTTGGGGGACCGCAACTAATCGATATTGAACATTTTTATGATTATCGATACTGCCCTGAATTTTATTTGAATTACAGAAAAGGAGAGGTGCGCATGCGTCGACGGTGAATCGACGAGGGAGACGTGCGGAACCTGAAAGACGGTTAGTAGTACGTGCCTGACCACGAGACAGAGAAGTTGAAAAGGCAGAAGGGAGAAGACGAGATTGGGATGGGTGACAGCGGTAGAGGCGTTCTGGCATAATGGTGTGTCAGACTTTCATCCAAAGGAAATTCTGGTTGTGAACTTCCTTGACACGGCTATATGGAGATAGTCATTAATCAGAAGAATACACCAAGTCGGCCAGTACGAGACACCGCTACAGCGAACATCAGCTGTGAGAGTGAGTCGTGACTGCTCGCTCTGAATAAGAGCAGATATGGACATCAGGAAGTAATGGAAGACAACTCAGGATCGGAGGATAAGTTGGACATCACTGGTTGAGTATAAGCGTCTAGACTTTTTTTCTTATTGTTTGGGGAGTGAGAAAATTGAGATATCCTTTTTTTTTAAGGATGGTTTCTAAGTCATGTATGGCGATTGGACACCGTATGGAATAATAGAATAGAATAGAATAGAAACATAGAAGTGAGAATTCTAGAAGTAAAGTGATGAAATCCAGTAATCCAACTATTTTCTATTTCTGGTCTAAATTAATTATAAAAGAGCAGTCTAGAGCCTAACAACTGAATGCCACAGATATATCTCTTCACTTTAAGTTTTTTTGGGTAATTGTCCCACGAATGAATACATAGCTAGGGGCAATTGGTGATGCTCATATAAACTTTGTTATTTTTGAGACAGGACGCGAGGGGAGTAAGGAAGAAAGGTAATTAAGGGGCATGCTTAGTACTTCTTACGAGGGCCTCTCCCTCTTGGGTTTCTTTCAGGTGACGGGTGACTATCTATAAATAGATTTCATGCTGGCCTGTAATGTTAAGTTATGTTTTTTATAGAGATTTATCTACAAGCGAAGGTGTATGGAATATGGTAGAGGGGGATAAGAAGTGGAAAGATTGAAGGGCAAAAGAAGGCCTACGAGTGGTAGTGCATTAGGTGTGTACCATTGGAAAATTTACATGTTAGGGTAGAAGTAGAAGTCACTAAAGGGGTTATAGAGAAGCTTACTAATCTGGGCGTGAATTAGTTTCAGTTAGAATTCTAGGGAATTTAGAGACAAAAGAAGATTGGGTGCCCATGCTAAAGAGTAGTAACGTAAGAAGTAGGAAAACTAGAATAACCACCGAGTGAATTAAATCAATGGTATAAGCTGAAGGGAACTCTACTTAAAGAAAGAAAGGGGTTAAAAGATAATAGCTGATGACTGGTCAGGTTAGAAAGAGGAGAGTGAGTTGAAAGATAACAACAAATGATTGGTTAGGTTAGAAAGAGGAGAATAGGAAATTGCGAGTAGTGTACTGATGATAAGTAGTTTATTAGCAAGTACTAGAGATTGTAAGGGTGAGGTGAGGGAACGCCGGAAGTATCCCGAATCAAACAAATAAAATCTGGTAGTAGGCAAGGCCTATACCAGTACATATAAAGAAAAGAAATTTATGGGAGATTGTGAAAGCCATCGATGTTGGAGGCGAACAACGGCCCCACGTGCCTCTAGGAGAGAGTGTCAGGGACCTCTGACGTCGATTTACAAAATTGTATTTTTGTTTGCGGCCCATTAATATTTTCCCGGTTGCAGGAGAGGAGTCAGATTGTTTGTAACTCAAGATCTAGACGTCGCTCCTGTATCGGTGGTCTATCGCCACAGTCACTCTGTGGGTATGGGCCTAAACTTCTATTTCTTTCTTCATGAGACTGTCTTTTTTATCTATCTTTAAATACAATTCTTCATGGACTAAGCTGACAAATAGACTAATATAGGAGACATAGGTGGGATTATTGAGTGTAATCTGTAGAGTAAGGACTGGATTATGAACTGAAAACCTTTATTTATTCAAGAGAAGAAAAAAAAAACACCCAGTATAATATATATATTGAACTATCCTGAAGTTGCAAATGTAAATGACTACACAAGTCAGTAGTAAATTAGAAGAACAATACAAGACGTTCTAGTAGATACCTGGAAAAAAAAAAAAAAGCAAGAAAATTAAAGTAATTAATTAAGGATTTGTTATTGTTGAACAGAGAACATACTTATATAGTTAAAATTGGGTATACTAACCTTGAATAATCAAATATTATCCTACCAATAAAAATGTTGAATGGTTAATGTAGTGTAAATGTAATTTATTGTATATAAGATTGTTATTGTTGAAAAGAGAAAAAAAAATAATATATTAAATAAATTATGGTTATTGTTATGCAAAGTAAATTAACGTGAAGTTCAGATTTTTGACCCTTATCCTTGTAATGGTTTGAGAGTAGCTGGTTTTTGTGCTAAGTTACATACTTTGGTAGTGAGTATTGAAAAAAGGAGAAAAAGAAGAAGCAGAATAAAAAAAAAAAAAAACGAAAGGTAAATCCGAACCCAACTCCCGTCTCCACTGTTAACTTAAAAGCTAGTCGAGGGGCATGTAGGTACATAGCCTGTGTATCTATAATTTAATTTGTGTCTGGGCTGATACATAACAAAAAGAAAAGAGGAAGCGTATTGATGATGGCGCCCGTTAATATAAATTTTCATCAATATTATCAAGACTGGGTAAATTGTTAAAAGAGAGAGAAAGTAAACTGAGAGTAAGAAGTTTGCAATCACCCGGTGTCAAAGGTAGTTGTACTGAACGTTGGAATGTGGACTATGCAGGCAGTGTTATGATGACACGACAGGTGCATGAGTGACCTTGTTTTGTAGGAGTTCAGTAAACTTATGTACTACGATTGAGAATAATCACATGTTAGTCGTCACAGATTTTGGCGAAGAATTTTTGCGAAGATTTAATTCAAGAAGTTAGGGAACTTTATAGCATAAAGTAAGAAAGCCCGTCACATATTTTGGCGCCCATAGCGTGGGGCTGTGATAGTTTCATAGTAGGATAATTTTGATAGTAATTTTGACCCATAGCGTGGGGCGAGTTGTGTTAACATCACATATTTTGGTCGCCCATAGCGTGGGGCTGAGTAGTGTTAAAACAAAACAGTATTGCTAATTGTTGCAACTTAATTTAGTTAAAATTGTTAAAAAAAAAAAAAAGAAACCTTTATTCAGTTGAAGTTCCATATTATGATAGCCCATAGCGTGAGGCAATGATAGTTTGATATCCTAACGTGAGGCGAGATAGGGTTAAAAGAATTTTGGGAGTTAGGTTAGTATAACTGAAATTTATTCTCAAAAAAATAAATAATAATAATAACATATTTTTGGGAAAAGAATAATGACTATTGACAAGTAAGGACTTCTATAGATGACTAAGACAGACGACTGAACTATTGTGTGTTCTAATCTTTTTTTCCAGTAGTATTGTTAATATATAAATATGGCTACTTATGTTGATCCGTATGCACAAATAAGAGCAGCTGAGCTAACCCAAGCTATTAGGAAGTTGAGGAAGGCGGATTTAGAGGCAGAATGTGATAGAGTAAAGTTACCGACCACAGGTACAAGGGATGAGTTAAGACAACGCTTGTTAGATTATGCCCGTAAGAACCCTCAGTCATTTCAAGTGTTAATTACGGCTTTTGCTCTGAGTCAGGAAGTTTTGGAAGAAGATTTAGTTGAACATAATATAACGGTACCACAAGATTCATATGGAGATGTAGTGTATACATGGGTTAAGTTAATGCGTAGGAAGGCCATGGCGGTAGCTGATTCAGAAGAAGTTGTACCAGTAGTACCATCGTTTACAATTCAGTTAGAGCCACATAAACCAAATACTTTGGATCTGGTTCGTAAATGGAACATTAAATTCAAACCTGGGGATAGTATTTACTTATTTTTGGAGAGATTGGAAGATTTAAAACAAAGTTCTAAGTTACAGGGTGTAGAGTTATTGTCAGTATTACCCGAAATTTTACAAGATTCAGCTTTACTTTGGTACAGGAACAGATTAACAGATTGGCCTACATGGGAAGCTTTTTTGAAAGAATTTAGAGAATATTATTTGCCTATTGATGAGGAAGACTCGCTTTTGGATGAGATTAGACAGAGAACGCAAGGTCCCAAAGAATCGATTTTTGATTATGTTAATGCTATTCAAACGTTAATGAGGAGGCTGAGTACTCCAATGAGTCCTCAACAAATGATGAAGACTGTTATCAAAAATTTGCGTCCTGATGTAAAATTGTACCTTAGACCTGCAGAGATTCAAACTATAACAGATTTAATACGTGTAGGTAGACAGTATGAACAAATATTGTTAGATTCTGAGAGATATATTCCTCCTCCAACGCAGGTTAGAGCTACAATTAAAGAAACGGCTTATAAACCTCAGAGACAAGTTGTTATACCTTCAGTTCATACAGCGCTAGGAATTCAGGGAAAACAGGAACTTCCATCGTCCGAGTTACAAAAGAAACCCAATGTTAGTTTTTCTGCAAAGACGTGGGATAAGGAACGGAATTCAAGTCCTGTAAATGATTCTAGAATGGTTAAAGTAATAGAAAATAAAGAGAGACAGGATGAGTCGAGGGATAATGGTAAAAACACCACTTTGCGTTTTTCAAATAATCAGCGATGTTGGAATTGTGATAAAACAGGACATAGGCAGTTCGAGTGTAAAGCACCTCGTAGAGTTACTCCACGCGCTACGATTAAATGTTATAATTGTAATAAGCTTGGACATAGGTCTATTGATTGTAGGATGCCCCAAGAAAGAAAAGTTAGGCCTACAAATCCCTTATGACAATTAACTAAAAATCAGGCTTGTGTGATGTTAAATATAAATCCTACAGATTTAGTTAATGGAGATAGATGTTTTGTTGAAATTTTGCTGGAGGATATTACATTTATTGCTTTAATAGATTCCGGTTCAGATAAAACTTATGTGGGAGAGAAGGGTGATTTTTTGTGTAAAATGTTAGATTTAGCAGTAGAAGAATCTGAAGTTAGGGTGGTGCAATTAGCAGATAAAACTTATAGTTCTATAACAGGAGAGAGAACTTTTGAGATGAAATTGCAGGACAGGATCTTTCAGATAAAATGTAAAATTATGCCAAATTTAGCAGTAGATATGATTCTGGGCATGGACGTTTTGAAACAAATTGGGTTAGTAGTAGATTTGCAAGATGGGACTTGGTATTTCAAAGATGAACCAGCAAAAATTTTTCCATTTGTTAAGGCTATAGATTTAAAAGAAGAAGATCAACTACATAATATTCTTACCTTACCTACACCTCAGGAAAGGGACAGATTGAATGTGTTTTTGGAAAATCAGTTACAGAAATTTGATCAGTGTACTGGACTTACCGATCTGATTTCTCATGTTATTGATACAGGCGATGCAAAACCTATAAAACAAAGATATTATCCAGTATCACCCATTTTGGAAAAAGTTATACACGCGGAAATAGATAAAATGTTATTGGAAAAAGTTATAGAGCCTTCAAATTCACCTTGGTCGTCTCCGGTAGTTATGGTAAAGAAACCAGATAGAACATGGAGGTTCTGCGTAGATTTCAGAAAAGTAAACAATTGTACTAAAAGAGATAGTTATCCTTTACCATACATTGAACATGTGTTGAGTAAATTACGACATGCTAGGTATATCAGTACAATAGATTTGAAAAATGGGTATTGGCAAGTTCCATTAGATGAAGCAAGTAAAGAAAAAACAGCATTTACCGTACCTGGTAGAGGATTGTATCAGTTTCGAGTTATGCCTTTTGGGATCCATAACGCACCAGCCTCGTTTCAAAGATTAGTTGATACTATATTAAGAGAAGAGATAGGAGAGAAATGCTTTTGTTATTTGGATGATATAGTACTTATTAGCGAGACATTTGAAGAACATTTGTCCTTGTTAGAAAAAGTTTTAGAGAAATTAAGAAAAGCTAACCTGAAAATTAATAGGGAAAAATCAAAATTTTGTAGAAGTGAATTAAAATATTTGGGTCATATCATTACTCCATTAGGAATTGCTGTAGATTCAGATAAAATCTCGTGTATCCTTGAGTATCCAGCCCCTACAAAAGTCAAGGAAGTACGAGCATTTTTAGGATTGGCTTCTTGGTACCGACGATTCATTCCATTTTTTTCTGAAGTTGTAAAGCCCCTCACTGCACTTCTGAAAAAGAATCAGAAATGGCGTTGGACTAAGGAATGTCAGGAATCTTTTGATGAATTAAAATCGAAATTATCTAGTAGTCCTATATTAACTTGTCCAGATTATACTAAACCCCTAGTGTTACAGACCGACGCTAGTTTTTCAGGACTAGGAGCAGCATTAATTCAGACAGGAGAGGAAGGAGAGGAAAAAGTAATAGCTTATGCTAGTAGAACTTTAACGGTAGGCGAGCAAAAGTGGGCAATAGTTGAGAAGGAATTGTTAGCTATATTGTGGGCAGTTCAAAAGTTTCGTCCTTATTTGGAAGGTTATCATTTTAAAGTATATACTGATCACTTTGCTCTGAAATGGTTAAATACATTACAGAATCCGACCGGACGATTAGCTAGGTGGAGTCTATTGCTCCAGGAGTATGATTTTGAAGTAATACATAGGCCTGGTAGATTACAAAAAGTTCCGGATGCTTTATCTAGAATACACGAAGGGAAAGTTCAAGAGAAAACGGTAGAGGAAGAATTTTGCCTCTTGTTGACTGATAACTCTGAAGTAGTGGAATGGGAAAATATACAAGATGCTTGGTATATTAAGCGGAAGGAGCAAGTACAAAGTAAACCTAAATTTTGGCCAGATTGGAAGGTCGTAGATGAGAAGTTGTACCATTTAAGATTAGATCAGTTAGAACAAACTTTAGAGGGAACAGTGAATAGGTGGAAATTAGTTATTCCGCAAGATTATAGGATTAAAGTATTACAGGAATGTCATGATGCACCTACTGCAGGACATATGGGGATAGCTAAAACTTTCTTTAGGATAGCAAACAAGTATTATTGGCCGGGAATGTTTAGAGATGTTGCTAAATATGTTACTGCTTGTGAAATATGTCAGAGACAGAAAGTGTTACAGACGGCTCAAGCAGGACCAATGCATTTTTACCAGAAAGAGAAACCTTGGATGACTGTAGCTACTGATTTGTTGGGACCTTACCCACGTTCCAAAAAAGGGAACCGATACATTGTAGTATTTCAGGACACCTTTACCAAATATGTAGAATGTAAAGCGTTAAGGAAAGCAACCAGTAGAGCAGTTACGGAAGCATTTTATGAATTGATTATCCTTAAATGGGGAATTCCGGGATATTTGCTGATGGATAATGGACCGCAATATACTAGTAAATTAATGCGAGAGATAGCTAAAGCTTTTAATATAACTCCTTGTTATTTACCTGTATATTCGCCACAAGGAAATCCAGTAGAAAGAGTCAATAGAGTATTGAAAACAATGATTTCTAGTTATATTCAAAAGGATCAGACAGTTTGGGATGTGTATTTGAGAGAATTTAATTTTGCTATAAATACGGCTAAGCATAGTTCCACTGGATGCACTCCTTATATGCTAAATTATGGGAAGGAGCCTGAAATTATCAGTAGGATTGAAAAGGTGGAAAACCAACCGATTCATAAAGAAATTCCAAAAATTTGGGTGGAGAGACTCAATAAATTGAAAACGGTACGTTTAATGGTTAGACATAACTTAGAAACCGCCTATAAGAATTCGAGTCATTATTATAATCTTCGGAGGAGAGAGGTGAGATTTCGTCCAGGAGATCTAGTGTTAAGAAGAAACTTTAAATTAAGTGATGCCTCACAAGCGTATACAGCAGGTTTAAGTGCAAAGTTTGTCGGGCCCTATATTATAAAGAAAAAGTTCAGTGAAAATAGCTACGAACTGACAAACCGTTTTGGTAAAAAGTTGGGGAAGTGGCACGTCAAAGACTTGAAACCCTTTGTTCCTGGATAAACATTCTTTAAGGCTGGTAAAAGAGACACGCACAAAAAAAAAAAAAAAAAAAAAAAAAAAAATGAATGTGACCTGTGTCAACATTATTTTTTTTTTATGGTGAGTGAGGGAAGAATGTAACGACGCAAATAGCGACGTGCATAATCAACGATAGGAGACCATTCCTAAACAAAGGAAGGGTTGGGGGACCGCAACTAATCGATATTGAACATTTTTATGATTATCGATACTGCCCTGAATTTTATTTGAATTACAGAAAAGGAGAGGTGCGCATGCGTCGACGGTGAATCGACGAGGGAGACGTGCGGAACCTGAAAGACGGTTAGTAGTACGTGCCTGACCACGAGACAGAGAAGTTGAAAAGGCAGAAGGGAGAAGACGAGATTGGGATGGGTGACAGCGGTAGAGGCGTTCTGGCATAATGGTGTGTCAGACTTTCATCCAAAGGAAATTCTGGTTGTGAACTTCCTTGACACGGCTATATGGAGATAGTCATTAATCAGAAGAATACACCAAGTCGGCCAGTACGAGACACCGCTACAGCGAACATCAGCTGTGAGAGTGAGTCGTGACTGCTCGCTCTGAATAAGAGCAGATATGGACATCAGGAAGTAATGGAAGACAACTCAGGATCGGAGGATAAGTTGGACATCACTGGTTGAGTATAAGCGTCTAGACTTTTTTTCTTATTGTTTGGGGAGTGAGAAAATTGAGATATCCTTTTTTTTTAAGGATGGTTTCTAAGTCATGTATGGCGATTGGACACCGTATGGAATAATAGAATAGAATAGAATAGAAACATAGAAGTGAGAATTCTAGAAGTAAAGTGATGAAATCCAGTAATCCAACTATTTTCTATTTCTGGTCTAAATTAATTATAAAAGAGCAGTCTAGAGCCTAACAACTGAATGCCACAGATATATCTCTTCACTTTAAGTTTTTTTGGGTAATTGTCCCACGAATGAATACATAGCTAGGGGCAATTGGTGATGCTCATATAAACTTTGTTATTTTTGAGACAGGACGCGAGGGGAGTAAGGAAGAAAGGTAATTAAGGGGCATGCTTAGTACTTCTTACGAGGGCCTCTCCCTCTTGGGTTTCTTTCAGGTGACGGGTGACTATCTATAAATAGATTTCATGCTGGCCTGTAATGTTAAGTTATGTTTTTTATAGAGATTTATCTACAAGCGAAGGTGTATGGAATATGGTAGAGGGGGATAAGAAGTGGAAAGATTGAAGGGCAAAAGAAGGCCTACGAGTGGTAGTGCATTAGGTGTGTACCATTGGAAAATTTACATGTTAGGGTAGAAGTAGAAGTCACTAAAGGGGTTATAGAGAAGCTTACTAATCTGGGCGTGAATTAGTTTCAGTTAGAATTCTAGGGAATTTAGAGACAAAAGAAGATTGGGTGCCCATGCTAAAGAGTAGTAACGTAAGAAGTAGGAAAACTAGAATAACCACCGAGTGAATTAAATCAATGGTATAAGCTGAAGGGAACTCTACTTAAAGAAAGAAAGGGGTTAAAAGATAATAGCTGATGACTGGTCAGGTTAGAAAGAGGAGAGTGAGTTGAAAGATAACAACAAATGATTGGTTAGGTTAGAAAGAGGAGAATAGGAAATTGCGAGTAGTGTACTGATGATAAGTAGTTTATTAGCAAGTACTAGAGATTGTAAGGGTGAGGTGAGGGAACGCCGGAAGTATCCCGAATCAAACAAATAAAATCTGGTAGTAGGCAAGGCCTATACCAGTACATATAAAGAAAAGAAATTTATGGGAGATTGTGAAAGCCATCGATGTTGGAGGCGAACAACGGCCCCACGTGCCTCTAGGAGAGAGTGTCAGGGACCTCTGACGTCGATTTACAAAATTGTATTTTTGTTTGCGGCCCATTAATATTTTCCCGGTTGCAGGAGAGGAGTCAGATTGTTTGTAACTCAAGATCTAGACGTCGCTCCTGTATCGGTGGTCTATCGCCACAGTCACTCTGTGGGTATGGGCCTAAACTTCTATTTCTTTCTTCATGAGACTGTCTTTTTTATCTATCTTTAAATACAATTCTTCATGGACTAAGCTGACAAATAGACTAATATAGGAGACATAGGTGGGATTATTGAGTGTAATCTGTAGAGTAAGGACTGGATTATGAACTGAAAACCTTTATTTATTCAAGAGAAGAAAAAAAAAACACCCAGTATAATATATATATTGAACTATCCTGAAGTTGCAAATGTAAATGACTACACAAGTCAGTAGTAAATTAGAAGAACAATACAAGACGTTCTAGTAGATACCTGGAAAAAAAAAAAAAGCAAGAAAATTAAAGTAATTAATTAAGGATTTGTTATTGTTGAACAGAGAACATACTTATATAGTTAAAATTGGGTATACTAACCTTGAATAATCAAATATTATCCTACCAATAAAAATGTTGAATGGTTAATGTAGTGTAAATGTAATTTATTGTATATAAGATTGTTATTGTTGAAAAGAGAAAAAAAAATAATATATTAAATAAATTATGGTTATTGTTATGCAAAGTAAATTAACGTGAAGTTCAGATTTTTGACCCTTATCCTTGTAATGGTTTGAGAGTAGCTGGTTTTTGTGCTAAGTTACATACTTTGGTAGTGAGTATTGAAAAAAGGAGAAAAAGAAGAAGCAGAATAAAAAAAAAAAAAAACGAAAGGTAAATCCGAACCCAACTCCCGTCTCCACTGTTAACTTAAAAGCTAGTCGAGGGGCATGTAGGTACATAGCCTGTGTATCTATAATTTAATTTGTGTCTGGGCTGATACATAACAAAAAGAAAAGAGGAAGCGTATTGATGATGGCGCCCGTTAATATAAATTTTCATCAATATTATCAAGACTGGGTAAATTGTTAAAAGAGAGAGAAAGTAAACTGAGAGTAAGAAGTTTGCAATCACCCGGTGTCAAAGGTAGTTGTACTGAACGTTGGAATGTGGACTATGCAGGCAGTGTTATGATGACACGACAGGTGCATGAGTGACCTTGTTTTGTAGGAGTTCAGTAAACTTATGTACTACGATTGAGAATAATCACATGTTAGTCGTCACAGATTTTGGCGAAGAATTTTTGCGAAGATTTAATTCAAGAAGTTAGGGAACTTTATAGCATAAAGTAAGAAAGCCCGTCACAACATATCTATTATTGCAGACGTGGAATATAATCATATTTGCTAGCTGCCAAGTTTTCAATTTCAATCATTTTCAGGAAATTAACAACTAAATGCTATCAACTACGTTCTTTCAAAATTGTTACGTTTGATTAGATTAGAAGTGGGTCTCAGTTTGGTTCAAACAAAATATTCATGCAGTATACTCACATTTTATCTTGAGCCGAAACAATTCGGGGTTGAGGGGAGCTGATATTGCATGCAGTACAAGAGACTGACTATTGCAGAAGGCCCATCTCGCGATGTTCGCAGGTTTCCACGGACGGGTGATGTGTTTTGTTTCTCAGCGAGGCAGGTTTGACCAACATGACGCTTCTTGTACATTGTTTATCCGATACCATTAGTGACAGGTTCTGTTATGTTGTGAACAGTGACATTAATTTAGTAGGGCATTCTGAATTCTCCAGAAATTCTAGTTTAGTGGCAGTTGGGTTAGGAACGGTGTTACTATATAATTAGTGACAGATTCTGTTACGTTATGAACAGTGATATTAATTTAGTAGGACATTCTGAATTCTGCAGAAATTCTAGTTTAGTGGCAGTTAGGTTAGGAACGGTGATATTAGTATTAGTGACATGTTCTGTTAGGTTATGAACAGTGATATTAATTTAGTAGGGCATTCTGAATTCTCCCGTTTAGTAATTAATGTGCCACATTGTATCTCCCGCGAGGTTCGTTGTGTTGGTGAACCTGATTCCCAGCATTTTACGTGTTCAGCTGGTGTGACGTCACTCCTCTAACGTCTAATCACGAGTTCCTTCACCTTACCGGAGTTCAAAATATGGCGGAATTCATGCTACTTTTCGCTAGATCGTGTTATTAAAGAAATTATAACGTTTAAGGCAAGTGGGTTGGACCAAATCATCCGTCGAGGCAACATCTCCTTTCCAGAGAACTATCTATAACAAAATATGTGTAATATTAGGTGTTTTATGAGGAGAAAGTTGGTTTTCAAAGTGGGCCCCCTATAATGCGATTTTAACAAAATAAATAAGCCTCATTAACCCCATAAGGACAAAGGCCTTCCGCGAATCTTAAGGTGAATTAGGAGGATTACTCGATACGTGAGTTAATCCTAACGAGTTAGTATTTTTCTACTAATTTATTATAATACATTACAGACTAATTAAAATATAATACACCTAGAATAGACGATAACCATTAACTAATACTGCAGAAAATAGGCTACTACACAATTTTGAACAACTCTATATACTACAACAACAATACTGTCTTTTCCAGTGTTATCCTGCTGTTTCGACCATTAAAATTGACCATCCAGTTTTGGGAATCATCCTGTCTCACCAGGGATCCCACACTGTTGCTGAATAGGTCCATCTAGGTTTATTCTCCGTACATTTCTGAATAAGTTATTTAAACAAGTTTTTAAAGTACAAGAAAGGAATTTCAATAAAACCTACCGCATTGGAATCCATAACACACAGTTGATGAGCAAACTCCATATAGCTTTACTGTTCAGGGCCACAACCAGAGGAAGACTAGAACCGATAGATGCATGCTAGATGCAACATACATAAAACCGGTTCTACTGGTTTGGCGATCAAATCACTATTACGTCATTTCTTAGTTCTGACTTTCGAAGTAACTCGCTCCTTCGAATAGAAAGGGCAGTGGTAGGCCTATAACTTAATTTTAAGGTTAGGCCTACAATTTAACAATTTATTACTTCAGCCCTTTGTGACGACAGCTAATCTTAATTTAAAATAGTTGTTTAAATATACGTACAGATTTCTCAATTAATAACATCATCTAGTAGGCCTACATGAGAAATGACCACAATATTAAAAAAATATATATATATTCAGTATTTTCCAGGTTGTATTCTTACCTAAGAGAACCTAACCTAATTCATAATTTGGTTTTATGCTTGAATTTGTGGTCATTTAGGAGCCATCACATGACTTAAAGTTTCGTTTCAAGGTTTACTGTTTGTGTAAATAAGTATTCGTGAAAATACAGATCGTTGTTACAAGAGAATATTCAAGAAGAAACATTCCTCTGACTCTAGGATTCGAACCCGTAACTTTCGCCTTTCGGTGCCAATCCTCTCCCAACTAAGCCAGCCAGAGTTCGATTCACGGCACCACATAAAAACTATCTTTCTCTTGTGATAACCCTTAATTGACAACCTCGCTGAAAGACTTCTACGTCATATTCAGTAATATTCTCATGAAATGTCCAACAGAAACAATGTGGTTTGATGAATATATCATATCCACATCTTAAAAAACAGTTACTGCACATTTTCAGTGGAAACCCAGTCACAAAATCACTTAGTAGGCCTACACCTCACAATTCTGAATGTTGTAAATGTCTTACAGTGATTCCTCTAGATGTCGAAGCTAAACAGTATTTTCCTCGACAGTAGTTTCTCCCTGCTATTTTATTTATCTTCTTTACTGACATTTTCACATAATCTTCAGCAACTCAACTGATTACCGTCCACCAGGGAGTCTTTTTGACATTCCCATGTAAAATTCTGCGTCGGCCAGCAAGGAAGCAATGATTATGAAATTTCCTGGAGTTTGCTTGTCAAGATAATCGTATGTAGTAAGACGTTTCAGAACTATCCCAAAACTATGAACTACCTACAGGTTGTGTGTACATTTTCTCCTTCTATAGCTTACAAAAATCGAACACGGGTTGCACGTGATGGCCGAAATGAAAGTATTTTCCAAAATTTTCCAAGCAGTCAAATCTCTTAACATTTTATTTAAAGAGAAATTCTCTGATCATTTTCGTTCAAATTTTATATAGCAATTATAATAATAAAAGATCGCATTCAATTTTGACGAAATTGTTGCCGATTCTTTAGCAATTACGGAGCAGAATTTTTATTAATAAAAGTATCTATCAAATGGTATCAGCGGGTTTATAAGTTTGTAAACAACGAAGAAAATTTTAATAGAAGAGCTGGTTTTTACGAATGGCAGTTCTAACGTGTGAATAAAATTTCTCATGTTTTGACATAAAGCATTAATTTTTAATATTATATCTCTGCTTTTATGCAATTTTTTCGGTGACGAATAGGCTAAATACGTCTGTGGATGTGAAAAGATTAATTCTTATCGGCGACTGGCTCCAAATTTGCAAACAATTAACCAACTTTTCTATATCTATCATCGATATCTTGTACTAGAAAACATTCCGGTTTTTTAATACTAGATTTCTTATGCCTATAGCCTATCCATCGTTTTTTCATTTCAAAAAAGCCTAATTGCGTGTACTAACTCATATTGTGAATAATTTTTCTCAAAGAAATCATACATCAGTAACATTGATGAGTCCACAATGAATTCTGTACCTGTATTTATCATTCCGCTTTCAAAGAAAAGTATATAATCAAAAGTTTTTCTGATATATGCTTACGCTGTAAATTCTTCTTAACATACCATTCTACAAATAGTTTGTACTCTTGCTCTTATTTCTCACGAGATGTTACAGTTAGCTACTAATGTATCAATAGCTGCGCTCTCAGCTATTTCTATATCAGCTTGAACACTTTTGTGTGTTTCAATCATGATTTTAAGAAAACGTTTTTATATAGATTATTTTAGAAAGTAATCGTCTATTGATAGGCTTTAAACATCTTTGCTGCCACTATTGCAACACAACCGTTCATTACAAAGATAGATCACATTTCGTCAATTCTTCCATGGCCTGCTCATAACTAGCAGGTGCCCGCGGGTTCGCCCGCGATTAATTATTTACTTTATGTGTTCTTTAATTTATTTATGAGAAAAATAATTAAAGCATTATATTTATTAAAAAATGACATCCTTTTACATAAGTTGCATGAATAACATAATTTTATTTTTAATTATATTGTTTTACGCAGTAAACGTAATTAAACGAACAAAACTAACTTTATCCTGGCATATGAGCATACAGATTAGAAATAAAACAATTAAAATGAACCACAGATTTATTATCCCTGCCCAAATCATGCAGAAAATTAAACGATTGATAGTTAGAAAGCAAAATGCCAGACTTCGAGGTGCATTTCATGATAAAGTGTGGGGGGAAAACAACTTCAGATTAAAGTTCCCTAGTGCAAAGAAAAATGCATGGTAAGTATCGTCTAAATTATCCAATGTTTTCCATTTAGGCGTGTATTCATGATCCCCTTCTGTTCATCCTTGTAAAAAAGTCAGATCTTTGCTTATAGTAACGTTATAAACAAATGAATTAAATAGAACGGTTTAACAAAATCGAAGCAGTCGACAAATTGATGTGCTATATTGCAAAAAATAGATTTCAGCAATGCTTTTTTTTCCCGGTTGTTATGATTACCAAGCAAGGCCATCTTCATTTATATTCACAACTGAATACGGTCTTGTTAAACTGCAATGCCATCTTCAATTAATAATCTCACATTTGACTACGGTCTTGTTAATAGGTGGGGGTATGCCGTAGCGTAGTGGTTCAGGCGCTGCGCTATAAACAGGAAGGTCGCGGGTTCGATTCCCGATGAGATCGTTGGAGTTTTTCAAATGGCCTAATCCTTCTGGTGGCACTATGACCCTGGGGTTGACTCAGCCTCCAACAGAAATGCGTACCAGGAGCATTCCTGGGGGTAAAGGTGGCCGAAGCGTAAGGCTAACACCCTTACCACCTTCACGTGCCGATTGTCCAAAATCAGGGAGCCTTAAGCTCCTGGAACCCTCTGGGCCTCCATGGCCTGTATAGGGATCAATTCACGTTACCTTGTTAATAGGTGGTGTTCAAACCCCGGGCCTGGCGAGCGTGTCATTCGTGGTGGACGAAGCCGTGACCTTTGGGGGTTTTTCTCGGGGATCCTCCCGTTTCCCCCTCTCATTCCACCAACACTCTCCATTTCATCTTCAAATAATCATCCCGTTTCCTTTCCCGGTTTCCGGTTTACCCTCGCCCCAGCACCTGATGTGGGCCTCTCCCGTCCTCCCCGTGGCTTGTGGTCATGAAGTTGCTGGCTGGTGTGCTGCCAACCTGGGGGCTCTGTAAGAGGTACGTGGCATGGTAGAGGTATCTGTTGGATGTAGGGGAGTTCCGTGGGGGCTCGCGGTGGGGTCTGTTGTCGAGGGGCCGTTGGGCTTGCACATCATTACATTCCCGGAGGTTGGCACAATGGGCCGCAAGGCCGAAGTGCTTAGGGTCGTCCCAACCCGCCTTCCACCCTTAAGGGGATTCAATCAATCAATCAATCATGTATCGTAATACCATATTAAGTTTATTACAATACTCGATGGGTTATATCTTAAATAACTGTAAGATCTGCTTACACTATACCGATACTTCACTATAGCAATATATTCCACGTCTATATGCACTTAACTTAATGTAAGCGTCGAAAAATGTCAAACCTGAACGAAAGCTTTTTGAGTACATGTTTTGCCTGTTACTGAGTTTCTTCTGCGAGTTGCTTGTACCATTTCCATGATTCACATTTCATTGACAAAAGAAATTTTAAAAATGAAAATAGGCTAAGCTTTTACATTGCCTTCTCAATATAAAATTGATGAGTTCCCCCTTTCTTGTATATACTCTAGTTCGACTACTTAGAAAAGCATGGCTTTCATCGTCTCACAAAGTAAAGGAATGAATATCTTACCATAAATTTTTAAGTAAAGGTTTCTAGATGCCCTATTCATGAAAGAAAGAAATATTTTTATATGAAACACATCCATTCTCCCTCTTCCTCTTACTCACCTCTTCAGTGCGGGCTATTCATTAAGATTTTACCCTCAGTAAGAGCACAGTGAAGCTGAAGTAGCAATGGCTATGAATGAGATGAGGGGGAAAATAAATACAAGGTATATGCAGAAGAAAGTAAAGAGAGATTTTTTGTACAGCACTTATAAAAAGTTGGCTTATGTTTCAATGCATCCACTATGTTTTTTCCCCTTCCTTTATTTATTGAGTCCATGACCCAAGGGAGAACATGTTTATTTGCAAGAACTCATACCACTTACCCTGGTATATACCATACCAACGCTAGCTGGCCAGCTAAAGGGAATAGAAATAGCGGACATCAAGTACTTGAATTTGAAGTTTCGTGCAGTAATTAATTGCTTTTGAAACTCTCCTGCCCACAACCGCCCACACAACCTCAATCTCTTCACAGAGAAGTTGGTCGGATATAATTTACCTAATGAAGGATATGTTTACGAAAGAAGGTTTTATGTGAAATGGATTATGGTTTGTATAATGTAAGCTATATTTTTAATGAAAGTCATATAGAAGACAACATTTTATATCTTGTGGAAGTTTACTTCTTTATAAGTTACATAAATCCTGTAGGCACTCTAAAGCTTCTTGTAAAATACGAATGAGGTCAACCATATAGCCTAAACATCTAGGCCTTGGACATCAGTTCAAATTATGTGGCCTATTACTGTAGTGACTTGAAGTAAGGAGATGCGATACCGTCTATATTTTTTAATTTCGTTTTGGAATATGCCATTAGGAAAGTTTAGGAAAACAAAGCAAGCCTAGAATTAAATGGTAATCACTCGATTTCAGATTATGTAGGTTATGTTTGCCTGTTTGGCGATGGCATAAACACAATCGATGCCTGCAGAAATGTTAGATTGGAAATTAGCACAGAAAAAACTAAGCATATGGTCATGTGTATTATTTAGACAAATAGACCTAAGATCCAAATAGACCTGATTACAGAATTATATCCAAAGGATGTAATAGTCACCACTTAAAAAAACAATAACAGGGGTGACATGAAGCCTATCAATTTTCAAGACTATACGTATACAGCAAGCGTGGCGTGGCTCTTCTGCCATTCTTAAGCGGGTCCTCAAGAAGTCCTGACAAAAGGGTGAATATTACTTTTTAAACCAGTTTCTTTTTTTCCGGGGTTTTCCCTCACCTATGAGACAAATGTCAGGTAACTTTAGGCCCTTGTGGTCCCCGGATATCATCTGGCCGTCATTATCATCTTCATCCTCATCCTCGCCTTGTTCTGAGTGAGTGTGTGTGTGAATGGTGTGTATCGTCCTATGTGTTCGTGTTGTCTCGGAGGTGGCCCCGGCATTGGGCTGATCACTCATCCGGGGAGGCCCTCCATGTCCTTGTCTGGTCAAAAAAGTATGTATGTGATCCAAAGGTAATCCCTCTCCCGACAGGTCGCGGCCCTGTAAGGCCCGGGCGGCTTGGGTCGCTTAAATCCTAAAAGGGAGAGGTAAAACTACGAAAAAGAAAGAAAGAAAGAAAGAAAGAAACCAGTTTCTTGTCAATAATTAGCAACGAGAAGAGAACAAAGGACTAAAACAATTATTAAAACTGAGAGACTGTTCAACCATTCGATTTTGGAGGAAAGTACGCGATCAAAAGTTTCCAAGATTAAAATAATGTGCCAAAAGGATTTTCTCCATTTATGGGACTCTATCCTTGTGAATCATTGTATTCAGCAGCTAAAATCACCAAAACTAAGCTTCGAGTTGTTTTAAGTATTGAATATTTAAGTGAAGTTTTGAGAACTGCCGTAACAAGTCCCTCCCAGAATTCAAGCAGCTAACATCTCAAATGACAGCCCAAAAAGTGTAAATAATTTTTGGGTTTCCTGATATAGGTATAGCCTAAAGGTGCTAAATTATGTGCCAAACCAATCTACAGTGCGTTTCACGTAAGAGTTGGCCAATCGTGCGGGTTTTTGCGTCGCGGCGACCAAAGCTCTATCTCCCAAGCGATACGGTGTAATATCTATGCAAATAAAGCCGCTAACGGTTTAACGATTCAGGTCTCACAATTATATTAAAATTACAATGAAAATAACCACGTACTTCATCACAAAAGATGTTGGAAACGTCCTCCTCTTGCTTCCACACAACACTGGCACCATTTTAGGAAGTTTTCTTTCACGTACACATAAGTTCGGCTTCCGAGATAGAGTTCATTTATCTTGTGATATTATCTTTAAGTTCTTCTAACAGTATGTGACTATTATTTATGGGGGATCGTGAAAAATGAAGTGTATATGTCAATTTCCCATACATTAGAAGAACGTAGGCCTAAAGACAACATCGCAAGAGAAATGAACTCTATCTCGGAAGCTGAACTTATGCGTGTAAGAGAAAAATTATTTTAAAAAGTGCAAGTGTTGTGTGAATGCAAGAGGAGGAAATTTCCAAAATCTGTTGTGATGAGGTACGTAGTTATTTTCATTGGAATTTTAACTGTAACTGTGAGAACCTGAATCATTACACGGTTAGCGGCTTTATTTGCGTAGATATTTCATCCGATCGCTCGGGAGTTCCAGCTGTGGCCATCGCGACACAGAAACCCGCGTGACTGGCCAACTTTTACGTGAAACGCACTGTATAATGGCCTATACCCTCTATGTTTACAGACTAATATAATATTAGGATATTATTTAAGTTCTACTTTGCCTTAAATTAACTGCGGCTCTTTCAAAGCTCGTTCCTTAAATTGGGACTCCCAAAAGTGAGATAGATTGCCAGCCCTGCTATACAGAATTAAAAATAGGTAGGCTATATCACAATAGATTAATCCATAGCGACAATCATGCTTCTATTTTTGTGTTTTGTCTTGTGAATTGGAACATGTTTTTTATCCAGAATACTGCATAAATCGTTGTGTTACCTGCTATTATTTATTGTACTCATGTTAATAATTAAGGAATCGCGCACAATGTGCATTATCTTAATCTAAGACTTAACCTACTGACAAACACCCTGTCCTGAACCCGGGAAAGGGATTTTTCACTACTGAAAAATCACCGACCCGGCCGGGAATCGAACCCAGGCCGCCGGAGTGGAAGGCAGGCGCGCTACCGACACACCCACGGCGGCGGACTGTACTCATGTTAAAAGACATGCTCTCATCTTGGGATGCACTAAAACTTCCGGGAGCCGTTTTCACAACTTTTTACATATTTTTCAGTCAGTTGGAGATATAGCAACCAGTGTACCAGTATAAGATAGTTTTGAAACATCCTGTATAATTATAGCAGCATAGGTTGTCTGAAGTGGTGTATATATGTGAGTACGCATATGATACGAATTTCCTGCAGGGTGCTCTTGAGCTGGTAGGGATGCTAGAGAGTGCAATTATCCAGCTCTCTGTGATATGACACGCTCCTTCAAGAGCCTGCTCAATGAAACTGTATAGCATTGCCAACTTTGGGGTCGATAAAATTGTTACTCTGAACTTACAAGGGTTCCAACGTCTACAGTAGCAAAGACTGATCAAGAATTCGACATCACTTGCAAACTCAAAGTCAGATCTTTCTAATCATTCCAATAAAAATTAGTTTATTCAATTATTAGAACCATTTATGTATGTACGTTTTTATAGAAAAAGATTCTCTTTCTAAGCTAATAATAAGTATAATGTATAATTAATGTAAACTTACTTCAATACGACATAGGCTATTGTCGGAATAGGAGAGAATTAATTTTTATAAAAAGGAATTGATTTGTGTTTAAATGATTTAAATTTAATTTAAATTTAAATGATTGAACCATAATTGTTTATAAAGTAAGGAGGATAAAGAATAAAACAAGTAAAATTAATGCCAATTTTACTTCATAAGAAATAGCTTGTTTGCAAAATACTAAGAATAACATGTCATAAATTGAATCGGTGCGCATAGGCTATATACAATATTTTCACTAATTATGTCATAAGAATGACCTATGCCATAACACGTCCTTGAACATAAAGTGGTTTATACAGAGATTTCAGTCTACACAAAATACATTCAAACAGAAAACACACGAAAGAAAAAGAAATAAAGAATTTTGACAAATTGGGTATAGGCAATCTCGATTTAGCCTATTTTCTCTCATTATGCAGAGTTTATTTTACACATGAACTTTTTTCCTTCTTTTGGTGCAAGGAACCCATGGCCGAAGTTTGTAAAAGTATTTTTGAAACACCCTGTATATGCACAATCAACGTTTAAACTACATTTTCACTTGACAGTCTTGATTTCCAAAAGCTGGCGTGTAGTCTATTGTATTTTATACAAGTTTTGTCCCATAAGTGGCGAGCATTGTCTTCTTCCCTATTAAAAAATGTGAATGTATGACGTATCTATGCTATGGAGTCTTATGCGCAAGCTTGGTATGACTATTATTTGTTACACCGAGATTATTGGTAACAAAATAAGACATGAATCACGTGGCACCCAAAACAACTTCTCAATCTCAATATAAGCAAATTTCCATTTCTGAATCCGTACATTCATAGGATAACCGACTGTTTCCAAAATATAATCATTGTTTCTAACGTTCTGCATTTCAGAATTCAGCATCGACCGTACCACAGCAGCCAATAGTGAGCTAGTGGGCTATGTGATCTCCAATCTAGATCAAGTAGTAATATTTTTGGTAGATAAATAAGTTTTATGACGGATTTTATCCCGATTCTTCCATGAGATACTATCGAGACACTGTCGAATTTTTTCATTTTCTTCCGTTAGGCATACAGCCGATTTCATAGGAAAAATGAAGTGAACCTACTTTGAGTCGATTAATTAAATACTATAAGTTACTGTACTACTATCGTCAATATGTTTTAAACGTCATTATATGTTCAATGGTTAAAACGATTATGTAACGGGACTATAATATCAGTTTTGAAAATAAACAGGAAATTTATTACGCGTTTGAACAAATTATTTTCATATGTCTTGTGTGTTTTTCTTGATAGAAGAAGACAGAATTATGTAATATGCTATCATTTTAATAGTGTAAAGAAATTTGTAAATAAAATAATTCTTAATTATCGCATCACGAATTTAATAGAGACGTGGGATTTCTAAAAATAAAGATAAAAACTGACAATGTAAAACTATTTTCTCTACGTGTGCTTTGTGCAAAGTGTTTCTTCGCCTCGATTCTTCATTTATCCTATTTATCAGCTGAAGCTCTCTTTTCACTTCATCAGAAGCTTTATAAAAGGTTGTTTTGGTGTTAAATTTATTTGGAATGCTTTTAAAAATAAACGAACAACTCTAATTATTATAAACAGACCACACATTTAGTGTGAATTTCTTTTTTCACAGCTCTAAATAATAGAATTGAGTTCCTTTGAAAGCAGCTGACACCGGTAACAACAAAAGCCAGTAGACACCTTCAATATAGAATGAATTTCCTCTGAAAGGAGGGCTAAACATCAAGTAACGAATCTCCTCTTTGCAATTTTTCTCTTGTTGTACATAATGTCAATCCCTCAAGGAATAGTTGCAAGCGAACACCGTGAAATTGGGTTCCCTTCCTTGTTCGTATGTTTCACCGTACCTGGAAGGAGGTATTCTATTGCTTCTTCAACACCTTGGAATCTTCCTCCAGACTTCTTTCGTTTAAAAGAAGACATACTTCTCTGCCTCTAACATAGATACTAGGGATTTCTTATTAAGCCTTGAAATTCGATACCTGTTTAAGATACTCGTACTTTAAAAGAAATAATAGTGCTTTCCGAAAAATATGTTTCTAGAGATGTTTGTGTGCACAGAATTTTTCTTGGCTTTTTTCCTAGAACTGCTGCTTAGATTATTTTACCCACTCCACTTAGACCTATCATTTAGGGAATTCCAACTCAATTACTGTAGTTGTAAGCAGACAGATCCAAACTCTCTCAAGTGTTGTAGGCCTATTCCAGCTACAGTACAAAGAAGTTTGTCGTCGTGTGGAACCATCACCAATGCAGAAGGACTTCCAGCTGTGTTAGTGGTTGCTATTGGGCACAGAAAATACTTCAATTCAGAAATCGCGAAGAAAAGAAATAGTCGCACTATTAGAGGCTACCCCAAAACCTGTCAGTAAGTGTAGATTTTCGGATTAGGAAATATGGCACATTCGTGAAAATTTGTCCCATTTGTTTTATTGTAAAGTGCTACCTCTTATTTATTCTGTATGACTGAATCACGAACAGGCCAAGAATGAGACAAAAATATTCTGGGATAGGGGATTTATTGGCATTTAAATAAAATTACTTTTACTGTTCGAACACACAATAGACTACTAACATTACATATAAACTAAACCACGTGGCAGCTATATCCTTTGTGGGAATGGAATACCACCCTACAACTGCGTCATCTACCACAGGCTGATGCCAGGAATAGGGGCATATGGTCAGCATGCAAACTTCCACTGCAGTTATTGGTAGCTTTCGTCCCGGCCCATTTATTTTTTAACCAAGCAGCTACTCAGTTGGTGTCATTAGGCTGAGTTCACCTGCTCCAGACTTCCCTAACTCAGAAAAATTCGAGGAGGTACCGAAGATCAAACCCAGAACTGAGTAAATACGATTTGTACATTCTGAGTAATGGTAGGCTTATATATACTTTGGAGCTTTAAAAATATTTTTCTTGAAACTTGAAAAATGTACAGGACCGACTAAAATTTCTAAGTTGCCGATATGAGCCACTGTGCATGCCTAGCGGCACTCACAGGATAGCAGGGAATGTATTGAAATTTGTTCTAGTGTCGACTGTTGACTTAGCCCATTTCGAGACCCATTAGATAATAAGGTAGTAAAATTAATTTTCTGGGAATAATCCGTTAATTAAGTAGTTAAATATTGCGGCAATCGAAAAGTAGCGGGAAAACAATGTGCAATAAGGAAACAACACAGGTCTAAGGAATACGCATGGACACTGGTGTGAACAAGGCTCTGAAATCAGCTACAAGAGTCGGTCCGCTTTTTTTTCCCCTACCTGTACATTCCTGCTTCTGACACAAGACGGACATGATGGCATACATTTTTACAGGTATAATTCATAATACCTTCTAATTTTGCTGACCAATTTCAACAGCATTATACAAATTAGAATCTCTCAAGAGGTTATCTAGTTGTACTTCCAACATCTTAGAGGTATACCTTCATCTTTACGAGAAAAACTCTTCCCTGTTCGACAATAACGAAGATGATTGTAAGTGATCCTGTCATTAGTTTCGATCCACAACTCTTCGCAGCGGTGTCTCTTTTTGCATTGTATCCCATTCAGAAATCGCCTAGCCAAATACATCAGCTGGAAACTTTACTTTTAAGTGTGACTGTGAACATCAGAGATACCCAGATTCTCTTAGTGGTTGCCTACTCGTACGTGAAAGCCAGAAAATATCATACCTTTAGAATAGTAAAGCCGCACGCCTTCAAATATTAACCAGGTGTTGTCCACAAAATATGTAATCCATTCTTAAGTTAGATTTAAGGGGCTTTGCGGCAGTTCTTATCTTGTAGGATCTTATTGTAAAACAATAATTACATCCATAGTTTATTGATGAATTTCATTTCTGATAATTTCAAATAACAGAAAAGAAACATGAAATCTCTTCCCCCAGTGCTGAATTATGAAATTTCCGCTGTAGAGCACTACTTATGAGCTTCTGGCACCTGTGTCTGAAAGGACGCTATGTGTATATAGTTTCACAGTTTGTAAATCACCAGCAAATTCCTTGATATTGTTTTAATGTGATCAGGATATTTTATTTTTAAACACAACGCCTATATTGAGCCAGCCAACGGATATAGTATATATAATTTTTAAATTAAACTTGTGTCTTTGTAAATAATTGTGGCCATATTTTCATTGACACTCCTATTCCCTAAGTCAGTATAAATATACATTATAAGAAGTGAATATTACATTATTTTAAAACCTTAGCAAAATAAATATTTAAAGACTGTGGAATAAGGCATGTAAAATAGGTTTTAATTAATGTAATGTAGGCCTATCATAAATATAAACATAAGCCTAATGTGAATACATTTACTTCAAACTTAACTTTCAGACACGTGCCAAAATTTCATAACAAGTGATTTACGGCGGAAATTAGCTACTAACTAAGTATTCCATTATTTCTTGCACATTACGTATTCTGACATTTTTAGAAAATGTATATTTCCTACTAACATATTTTCCGTTATTTTATCAAAAAAGCGAGATACATTACTAAGTTAATGGTCAGCGTAAAGTGGGAGTAATTAAAATAGTACAAATAAATTCGTTTGCTCTAGTGATATATTTTTAACATATTAAAGGTTAAGATAGTATCATCCAAACAGGAAAAATGATTAGGAAGATATTAATAGTATGAGTGTAATGACGTTAGTAATGGATATGTAAATGACTGTCAAATCAACAAAGAAACTCCTAAAGTTAAAAAATAAAATGGACTTGATACCAGCAACTCTATAATATTTTAATCTTTGCATAGGCCTTTCGGCGTATTTCCGGCATCTTCAGGGCATCTTCTTTTGCTAGTTTGGATGCTTCAATAATTAAAAACTAAAACTACATTGCCTTATATCTTGTCATATTATTAAAAATAAAGTTTAAACAGATCGTTAATAATAATAATAATAATAATAATAATAATAATAATAATAATAATAATAATAATAATAATAAAAATAATAATAATAATAATAAAGTTTTGTTTTCCCTGGTAGAGGTAAGGCCATCGGCTCTTCTCTTCCACTCAACCAGGTTTAAGTCATTTTACAAAGAGATAAATAGTAAACAATGCTCAGAGAATGTATAGGCCTAAACTAATAACTAATATTACCTAGATTAAAATTTCACAATTACAGTTAGAATATTACAATTTGTCCTTCAGTTAAGAGTAAACAGACTGTAATTACATAATCTATAGCCAGATTAACAGCTATAATTTTACTTACAACACTTTGCAGGAAGATATTATAATACGAACTACAAGACAAAGTAAAATGGAATTATGTTAATTGAATTATAAATAATGCTAAGGAATAGAAGCAGGGAAATGTATCCAGAAAGTAATAATTGTCACAGTATACACTGCGTGACATTCATGAAATACCTTTTAGCTATAAAACAAGTATGCCGTCACAAACATAGTTTACTTTATGATCTAGATATCATCAGCACAAAAACAGGACTTATGTACCTTTCAACACAATTAATTACAAACGGAAAGCAATCCTTTTTAATCTCCGCAACCCCCTACTCCTAGTTGACATTTCGCTTGTAGAAATACTTTTCTTCCATTCTGTGTAAGTACAAACGTAACAAAAAAGTCATGAAAGTGAGATAGGCCTTCTCTTGTAGCCTATTTCGTCCATATAAGTACGATTTGTGCAAAATAGTTTAGAAGCAAAAAGTATAGACTTCAATTCAACATTTGTTTTATAATATTATGTCGCACATTAACAAAAAATAAATGCTAATATTTATTTCCGTGACTGCCACATTAAATTATATTTAAAACTTGTAGAAAACTTTTCACGAAAAATGAATAATTTTTAATTATTTCAATTGCCTTTTCCAAGAGGGCCTAAGCAGTTGGTTGACCACTAACTAAAACATATTTTATTTCTATCACAGATGGTTTCGTTTTGACATAATGTAACTAACTAGTCTACAAAACTAAGAGCAAAGCTGAACTGTATCTATATAGTACTAATTGGCTGAACCATCAACAAATAAAGAATTCATACTAGGCATGAAAAATAAACAGAATGGAGTCTATGGGTTTAGAAATGTAAAGTGATTTGGCGAATTCAAATATGTAATCTAAAATAACATAGGCCTACATTTTTCATTCAACGTTTGCACTTTTATTAGCCTGATATGTATTCTATAAAATAAATAGCAGCCTACAAACGGTCATTATAAATTCCACGTATTTATCCAAGTTTATAGTATATGTTTAACCTAACGTCTGTTTTTGTTTTTTTATAGTCAATAAATACAGTGCGTTTCACGTAAGAGTTGGCTAATCGTGCGGGTGTCTGCGTCGCGGCGGCAACAGCTCTAACTCCCGAGCGATCGGGTGAAATAACTACGTAAATAAAGCCGCTAACGGTGTAAAGATTTAGGTTCTCATAACATTATTGGTCGTATTAATATAGGCTAACATTTAAAAAAAAAGATAATCAAAATAATATAATTTAATGAAAATACCATGTACCTCATCACAAGAGATGTTGGAAGTGTCCTCCTCTTGCATCCACACAGCACTGACACCTATTTAGGAAATTTTCTTTCACGCACATACTTCATTTCAGCTTCTAAGATACAGTTAATTTCTCTTGTGATATTGTCTTTAAGTTTGTCTAACAGTATAGGCTATCACTATTATTTATGGGGGAAATTGAAAAATAAAGCGTGTAGGTCAAACACCCATACTTTAGAGAACTTAAAGACAATATCACAAGATGAGTTATCTCTGTCACGGAAGCTGAACTTACGCGCATGAAAGAAAATTTCCTAAAAAGGTGCCAGTGTTGTGTGGATGCAAGAGGAGGACATTTCCAACATCTCTTGTGATGAGGTTCATTTCATTCTAATTTTAACTGTAATCGTGAGAACCTGAATCATTACTCGGTTAGCAGCTTTACTTGTGTAGATATTTCACCCGATCGCTCGGGAGTTAGAGCTGCGTCCGCCGCGATGCAGAAACCCGCACGATTGGCCAACTCTTACGTGAAATGCACTGTACAAATCAAACGCATGGATTAAACTTACAATAAGATTCGATGTAACCGTATCAACATTTTGTAAAGCAAATACTTTTATAATTTCTTTTTCAAAAACATATTAACAATATTAAGTGGCCTTTCAAACAAGTAAATTATTTCACATGATTCTGGCATTGTAAACATTTAATTTCTCTTAGTATATTATTATATTATTACTATATTGTTCTTAAGCTATTGTTGGCTATTTGTATTGTCATAATTGTTATTTTGTTCTTATTATTGGTCGTATTATTATAACATTTAAAAGTAAAAAGAAAAGAGAAAAAGAGAATCAAAATAATATAATTGAATAGCTTTAGCGTAAACGTACCTCTATACAGAGGTTTACCCCTCTTTGTTAATGATACCACTGCTGACACGTGGGCGATATGTTCTAGAAAACATTGCTAGCAAAACAACTTTATCTTTCAAGATGTAGGCCTAAGCGAGTTATTAAAATGTATACACAATTGTTAGTTCCGATTTAATAGCGCGATCAATCACGTTAAAAACACCTTATAACCAGGGATCTGTATTTAAGCTTTCTTATACTTTCAGTACTTAGCTTCTTGAAAATACCTTACTTCTGGAATTACTCAGACTATCAAGTTATTTCGGTAATAGGTTTCTCCATTCCGCGCGTTATGGAGTCGTAAAAAGCGAGGTTTAAAGCTGCAGATACATATTCAGTTCGAATCGATCGAAAGCTAGCGCTTGCAATAAAATTCTGGGTTTGCGAGAATATTGCCAAGTAAAGTCATAAACGTATGCCACGTCATTCCATGATTGAAATATTGAAAGATTGAATTGACATAAAACTCACATCGGCTCAAAAAACTGCAATCGGAACCTATTAATAATAATAAAATTAATAACAGCTCAAAAATAATAACAAAACGGCCTAAAATTAAACTAACTTAAGTCTGATGGTTTCCTAAAACTTATAGCCTATATACTGCATTAGGATCTTCATACCTCTTCAGATAATATGCATTAGGTTACACTTATTTCATTACAACATGGTGACTGGGAGAAGCGGAAGTGTTCCCTATACAGATCATGGAGGCCTGGAGGATGAGGCTCCAAGATTTTGAGACATCGGCTCGCGAAGGTGGTAAGGTTAGGGAGAAGCAGAAACATGTGATTAATTAAGTCGCAAACTAAGATAATATAGCCTAACGTGGGTAAAAACGTCAAAAAAATTAGCTGAGGGGTTCTAATTTAAGATCCAGGTTCTTTAACAAGCGCGGTTCTCAGACTGGGAACCTAAATTTGAAGGAAATTAACGCTAAAGAACTAATAAAATTTCTGGAGGTCTGCTGTTGTCGATTTTGAACTCAAATTAAATTAAAAATTATATAATACACATATAAATACATACGTATTATGTACATAATCCTAAATGAGCAAAGCTCATGCCCGGGGCAGTTCACTAACAATAATATAAACTTACAATTTTCAAAAAGCAAATTAGAGAAAAAGAAACGTAATCGTTAGAAGTTCTACATAAACTAAAGTTATTACACAAGCGGTTTTTACCTTCTAAAACTTTGGAATGCACAGTTATTTACCCCAGTCTGTCTTGGTATCATGTGAAAGAAGTTATAATGATTTACTGCAAATACACGACAAGAACAATGTCAACATTCTCTATATGCTGATCTGCTAAAATTTATGAATCCTGATACGAAGAAAATTGCGACCTATAAGTAATCTATGACTTATAGGCCTATATCATCATCTACACAATGAACAAAGTAAACAGCCTACAACACACTGGGCACACGATTCTACAAGAAAAATTTTACCAAACATTCAAGAAAGAACACTACAACACTGAAGATTTTAACATCACCGTTTTAAACATGGTGTAAAGACTCCCGGCAGTGGGGCAATCCATTTTATGCATTTTTACTTCATAGACTTGTGTAATTTGTGAAAAAGTTTTAATCTGTATATATATTTTTAATTATCTTTTTACAAACTAATCAAGAAAAGAACTATCTACAACACTCAAGATTTTGACATCACCGTTTTATACATGGTGTAAAGACTCCCGGCAGTAGGGAAATCCATTTTCTGCACATTTTAGTATTTTACTACATTGACCTGTGTAATTTCTGATAAAAATTTTAATCTGTACATATATTTTTAATGATCTTTTTTAGTGTTTTTTAGTGTTCTACACATGAATATCACAGTGTGTTGTATGTTTATTTTAATATCAGAGGGAATAAGGAGGTAGATAAATACTACTCAAAATAATTCTCCCTCTGCGGTAAATATGAAATTTATTAAAGCAAACAAAGTTTGCTTAACCTTTATAGGGATGGTATTGATTATCCCATTACCTGTTTTCGACACGTAACTTTTGAAAATAGAGCGTTTCAGAAATTTGAAGTAACTTTTGTCACCTCTACTGTGATGTACCAATTATATTCTTTTGCAAAGAAAAAAAAAATCTCCAACTTTCAGAAGCTTATGCCAACCACAAGCCAAGCAATTTAATCTAGTCAGGCGGTCATTAATTAATCAATTAATTACACCCTACCTCGAGTGCAACCGTGTGGTGGTAGCTGGTATAACGTGGTTACCAGGCTTTCATTTGCTAGTAGGGGAGAGAGAGCAACTCATTTCAGATAAATCATGCGTGGTTGGTCAAGAAGCGAAAGACCCAGGATTGTGTATTTCAGTTGCAAATAACAATACAGCACCTTTTGCTGAAAACTGCAGGAGCGGGTTGTTCCCATTCATTGTATGTTCCCTTAATTCTATTCGAGATCCACTGCTTCGCCGCACAATTGACCAACATCCTTTTGGAAGTACAGATAATAGGAAATGTATCCGTTGCTTTATTTTCGTTTGTGATGAATAGTAATTGATGGCCGTTTGTTGCTAAAATATTAGAAAGAGTTGTATATTAGCTACGCTTTGCGTTTGAGTCGCTTGTCAATCATAGACACCTGCACTTTGCAGCATCTGTTAGAAGAAAATAATATGAATGCTATGTAAAGGTAGTATTTCGACATTTTCTCACAGAAGAGGTGACTGACTGAGTTATGGTGTATTAAGGATTTTAAAAGTTGTTTCTTCCTTTCATATCTGTAAAAAGAATATTTTTAAATCTGACCCACTACAAATAGACTACACTAAGGAGTACGTTTTCAAAGTATGGTATGTGTAAGATACAAAGTGCTAGACGGCATGGCATAGATCTCATATATTTTTATTATTACAGGATTTACCTCCAACTATGGAAAAAATAGTAAAGGCCTAATGCTTATAAGGGAGAAAGGAAGATTTCCGGAATATATATACTAGGGCCATCCATAAAGTAAGTTTCCCTGGGGCTGTTTACAGAAAACAAACACAATTTCACGGAAATGGTTATTGCAACAGATACAGCAAGTGTTCAGTTATTTTTCAACATATTCGCCAACGGGATTGAGACATTTTTCATTTCGTGGGACCAACGTTTGAATACCTGTGTCGGAGAAGTCTGCCGCCTGGGATTTGAACCATTATGTGGCAACAATGTCCGCCTCTTTGTCATTCTCTCTCATTTCTTGAGGTGTAGGAAAATATGGAAATCAATGGGAGCGAGATCCGGGCTGTAGGGTGGATTTTTAAACACCTCCCAGAAAGTCTCCTGCAGTAATTCGACTGGGAGGTGTTTAAACATTCACCCTACAGCCCGGACCTCTCTCCCAGTGATTTCCATCTTTTCCTCCATCCTAGTCTGCAACGCTAGCCACTAGACCACCCAGGTGTTATTTTAATAGATAAAAATAATTATTTCATTATTATTGGTGTCAGACTTTGGGCAATTGCTTAAAGAAACGTGTTTTTTTCTGCTTTCTATACAAAGGTAATGAAACATGAAATTGTTCCGGCTCTAAGTTTAACAATGCAAGTAGTAAATCCTCTTCTCTGGATTTCTTGTTTACTAGATAAGGGCAGTAAAGTAGGGGATAGCATATTACGAAGCAGCTGTTTCTACTCTACCAAGAGCATTACTCGATTACCTCTTTCGGACAATGAATGAGTGCAACGATGCGAAATACTAGTCTTTCCAAGCAGGCAGTAAACAAGACACAGAAACTAGGCTAAAGATCTCTTCAACCCTTGCTCATGTTATTCAATAACATGTTCTCTAACAAGATTGTACTGTATTCGGAACTTTAGAGAACACACAATAAAGACGAATACAAATAAAAAAGTTTTTAACAGTTTTTCTTCAATTGTGATTTTATCCATCTTGTTTCTAAGTAAATGTATAAAAAGGGTTTTTCCTTCCTTGATTCTGATAGGTTATGGATCGAGGTTCAAATAGCTTTTGTGCAATTCTGATGCCGTTTTGAATGTTCTTCAAATCTGACGAAGCATAATTCTGCAGCATTTAGCTAATGTTTAGTTGCATGAGCAGGACTATTTAATAAAGTAGGCCTATATACTTTATTTTCCACGGTCGGACCCAGAGTTATTAGGCCTACTACAGAACTAGATAATAAGCTTGAATAATTTGAAGATATTCGGTTTATACAACAATTACTCGGCGAACAGTCAATTATATTGAATAAGATTTTAGAGGCCTACTTAGAAACTTCTTTGCGAGCAACCTTAATGTAGAGGATGAGATGAGCCCTTAGTTGTGGTTAAGGCTGATGAATTTATCATTATAATAGTTCGGACCAACTGTTTAACTTGGAAGTTAATAATGTCAGAATTATGTTTATATATATATATATATATATATATATATATATATATATATATACAGGGTGTTAATGAATAACACCGAAATATGTCAGAATTATGTTTATATATATATATATATATATATATATATATATATACAGGGTGTTAATGAATAACACCGAAATATTTTACCTGTATATAGAGGGGACATAGACAAGCAACTTTTATTAGGAGATGTTTGCTCTATGACGTAAAATGTGTGTGCTACAGGTCATTAAAGTCATTATAATTTGGTGCTCGTAAGTCAATAATTATGCTAAATAGGGTTAAAATTTTAATTAAATTGATTTCATGCCTTCCTAATGATCCATATAAACCTGATTCTTAATCATTCATCCATAGCTATTACATAACTTAGAGTTTTCATAATCTGCAAAATTTACAGACTAATCACATGACTGGCCGTCACTGCATTATTCTATTTTTATTCATAACTACTGACTACAGTGTTAACAACGAAGTTCCTTTGTTTTGCATTTTTCTCTAATGTTAGAAGTCAATGGCGGCCATACCCTAGGATATTTTATGCAGTAATAGGAAAAATTGAATCCATAGAGCAAAAATCTCCTAATAAAAGTTGCTTGTCTATGTCTCCTCTATACACAGGTAAAATTTTTCGGTGTTATTCATTAACACCCTGTATATATATATATATATATATGTGTGTGTGTGTGTGTGTGTGTGTGTGTGTGTGTGTGTGTGTGTGTGTAGCCTATATACCTGCAACTAAGACGGAGGTGAAGGTTATTTGGTAGTTTGATTAATTCCCAAAGACCTGGATTTGAACCCCGATCACTTGCAAAGAACAAAAAGAGCTTATCGATTTGATCATCGTGACCCTTTGTAAATTCTAGCTTTTAGTTTAAATTATAACTGTAATATAGCCTTCGCTTATAAGCGTAGAATTACTAATTGGAGTTTCTACTGTTTTAAAAACTACCTTATTTTTTCAAGTACTTTTTAAATCACAAAAATTTTAAGCTCTACTCTTAATACATTTATAAGGCGGATTACATTCAATTTGTCTGAAATATCCTTGAATCTCATCCATGTAGCAAGAACAGTACATTAAATATTAAAACGCTTAGCTTAGGGAATTGAAGACTGGACATCTAAAATTCAGTGTGAGTAGAACTACTCTGCCTACATATATTCTGTGCCTGTTTTAAGCAAAATTTGCTCAATTTTGAGTGTGGTTGCTGCAAGATAACACTCATTTTCCTGAGCTCTAGACTATTACATTTGTGAAGCGGTAATCAGACTCGGAAACTGTAGTAAAGAGTGTGCGAGGGAGAGAAGATAGAACGACAAGAGAGATGAGAGAATGAGAAAGATAGGACAACCCTTCATACATCGCGTATTCCAGTCATGCTGTGGTTACGGGGATATGTGTGTGGTATGTCATAGCCGGCTTTACAAGACCACACACCGGTCTTTCTTGCTTGCGTCCCTCCGCCTTTCCTTTACCTATTTATGCACTTCTACTGTAAATTATGTACAGTCGGTCTTGGCTTATGCTTCATTCATAACTTTCCCTTTCATGTTTTTTTGTCTCTTTTTCTCCGTGTAAGGGTCGCACATGGGCTATTTTTGTTGTGGGGTAGTTCGGAGTCAGGAATGTAACACTTTTTACGACGTATTTCATAGTGAAGGGAAACTATACGAGTGTCACTGGCTTTTAGCACCAAAACTTCCAGGGAGAATAGTTACGAGCGATATGCCCCTTAATTTTTAAGTGGATGGTAAGAAAAGCAGTCATCAAAGGGCAAAAATGTCTGGTGTGTATGATTCTTCGTCATATTCTGCCGTAAATTAACAACTGGCCAGCCGACTGACTGACTATAGTCTTTGATTGACAGGCTGACTAATTCACTTAGGCTTATCTTACTCATCCATTACATGCAACTATCTAAACAATTAATTCACTCAGAAATCCTAATTCACTCAGAAATCCACTCGCTCACCCAAAATATTCAAATAAACATTATTTAATGATTAAGGTAAGCAAAATATAGGAGATTTAAATAGCATATTCTGAGTTAAGATATTAATATTGTATACTGTATTCGGGGAACTTAAAAATGACCTATGAAATATTTAATACATATTAAATGTAACGAATTATTCTATTGTATCATGTAAAACATTGCAGGCTATTGTGTATTGAAACTAAAACATTCAAACTAACTACTGTAGTTCTCCAAATTATTAAACAGGTGCCGTTAGAGCACAGGCGATTATTTACATTACTAGTATGAGCAGAACATTACTCCTCAGCTGATAAGGCCGCCTTTAAAATCTCTATGAGGACAGCATGAACACCCCGACCAGACAGCTATAACTTGCTCTCTAATGCGTGAGAGTGGCATTATTTTGAACCCTGAAATGGCTATATAAAAAAGTAAATCTTTTATTCACTGACTCGCTCACTCACTTGTTTCCTCACCCAGTAAGTGAATCTGATTTATACAAGCCTTCTTCATTTTCATTCTTACATTTAATGAGTCAATCTCATTCATGCACTCATTTCTCACTGATTCACGCACTCACTCACTCTTTCACATTCTTGCTCTCTCACACAGTCATGTGAGTCTTCGCTACATTCAGCCATAAACCAGCTACATGTCTAACCTAATTCACTGGAAGTCAGGAACTCCTTTTCCTCTCCTTAGCTTCTGGAATGCAAGCTAAACTTCTCATCCTGATATCCCTAGGACTGTTAACAACTAAAGCTAGGATTTTTTATTACCTATAAATTACCCAACTATGCTCTGTAAATAATGTTTTTGACCTAAAAACAAATAACAATACGGGAAAAACTATTAAAAATAAATTAAAATTTATTTTAAATATTAAATTTACTTAGTGGGCAAAAAATTTTTGCTATTACAGTAGAGCCTCGATTATCCGAAGTAATGTGGACCGAGGGTACCTCGGATAAGCGAAAACTCGGATAACAAGGACTCTGTCAAAAATTGAGAGGGAAACGTTTGGTAAACTGGTGAAATGAATGAAAACGTGGTCGAAGATGTGAAAAAAGGCTTCTACTGTATTATCAAATGAAAAACTAACGTAAAAATAAAATTAAAATACAAATACAAAATAGTAAAAAGACATACGGTTTAACTCATCTATCGCAAACCGAATTTCCGAACTTCTTTTTTTACTACCTCGGTTAACCCGGAACTCGGTTAGTCGGGGCTCGGATAACCGAGGCTCTACTGTATTTAGTGTGATAATTTTAATTAATTATAATTTCAATATTGAATGCAAGTATATTACCACCATTGATGACTACATAATTAATGTTGTACATAAATTATTTTACCTTGAAAAGTACTCCTGCATTACCAGCGGTCCTCTTTGTCATTGGTTTCCTATTTCACTTTGAATTGTAGTAGACAATAAACACTTTAGCTTAAGGAAAATATATTGAAGAAATGGCTGGGCTGGTCCATTATATAGGGGTGGAAATTAAAATGGACATTTTAGAGTGTAGAAAACAGCGATTAAAATGAGTTCAAAAATAGATTTTAATGGCAAAATTGAATAGAGGAAATATTACAGGAAACGAAAGCACACACACACTAAATTATAGTATTACTAAGAGGTTTTGCACTAAATTGAACTAAAATGCCCTAATAATAACAAAATATATAAAAAATGCTGTTAAGAGGCAAAACTACATAAAAATCCTTAATAAATATGTCTAAAAAGGCCTTATTTAACATAAAACATGTAAATGCGAGATCAACTATTTTTGCTGGTCCGGTCATAGCCTATCCCTCGAATTCTTTATTGACAAAAAGTTTTTAAGATTTTTATGTAGTGACTTCTTGTACGATTATTATAAATTAGGGTTATTACTGTTTTTGTAGAAGTTAAAATTTAATTAAAAATAAAATTTGGTCATATTCTGATTAACTTGTACTGTAGTTTTCTGCGGTATTTTTCTTGTGACGAACGCATTATAGATTGCTAAAAAGTAAAGTTCGTTATTGATGGAGTTACTCAACAGGAAATCGTTTGTAAACTCCGCGGTATTTTATAATAGTTGTATGTCAAGATAATAACATTGGAAGATTATGAAGTTGTTAGACTGGTATTAAAGAAGACGTATGACATATCGCACAGAGAAATAAGAATTACTTCTATGCATTTTTTTCTTTATTGTCAAGCTGTACCGCGGGTCTTGAAATAGACTGATCAGTCTAGTCAATTCATTTGTGTAAAAAGTGACATGAACAAAGACTTTTCAGATGTGCAATGCCATTCACTGAGATTTTAAAATGTCCGTAGAAATCACGATAAATGTTAATTTTACTCATCGTTCACCCATTCAAGCGACAGATGATGTTCATTTTTTTAAAATAATTGTTCAACCAAACATAAATACTTAAAGTTCATATTCAATTACCTATTGACTTTATTGACTCTTCTTATTACGTATTATGTATTAATATCATAAAATCGACAAGTTATGTTCTTAAAATATCGTTTTATAAGTAATTAAGTACTTATAAGTTTTAATAAGTTTTTAATAAGTACTTAATAAGTAATTAAGTACTTATAAGTTTTATAAGTACAGAAATAACTTACGTACAATTAAGTGTTCCGATAATCATCGGAAGTTATCTTGCGTACTACTAGATGAGTATTGCACACAAGCAATCACTATCATCTTTATTGTAAAATATAGTAAAAATAATTTGTAGAATATTTGAATTTTAAAGAGTGGTGCATTAAATTTTGAACACATACGAGAAACAGAAAATGCAGTTAGAAACTGTGCCTCTTCTACGAGAATGGATAATAGTATTTTTCTTCTACTTTGAAGCACGCTGAAATAGAATTTTTAAAGGAAGTACGTGGAGGGATGTGAAATATTCATATCATAAAAGGAAGCTTCTTCGAAGTAAATCTAATTTAATACTGTTATAAGAGTACAATGAAGCCATAAACAACAGGGTATGTATATTTTTATAGTTTATCTCTAAGGAAAATTTTAAAGCATTAAAGAAGTTTTTGAAGATGCAATTGCATTGGAGTTCTTAGTTCGCTGTTAGGAAACACAACTTTGAATGAAAATGTTTGTAATGATTACGTACTAGAATTATCTACAGTTATTCTGTTCCTGCATAATCTTCAAACTGCGTAAATTAGGTCCCACTTTATAGACTGACGTTTTATTACGAAGGTACTAAATAACAATATTTCTATAGGTGAATATCTAGAATATATTCTTATAGTTTTACTTTTACTTCAACTTACAGTTGTTTCGTATCCTTATAGGGCTACTGAACTTAATTTGTCTTGCTGCCTAGGTGAATTTGAATTTTTTAAGGGAATTTATTTATTTAGATTTACATTTACATGAACCAATTTACAAATCAGATTAACATTTATTACTTTTAAATTCAATTTTTATACAAATTTATACATTTAAGAAGTGCTCAAAAATAAAACACATCATAAACATATTAATAAAAATGGAAAAAGCTGAAACCAGCATTAGTAAGTAAAAACAAAAAGATAAGTAATAATACATGTGTTGGTCCTGAAAACCCCGAAAGAGCGGGGCTTGTAGCCTTCTCAGGACAGTTCCAGAGATACAGTATTACGCAATAAGTTTTACCATACATGTTCTATGTCAACCTAATCTTAAAACTAAAAAAAGAAGACGAATTAATATTGTAAAAAAAATACCAGGGGAGAAAGGTAAAATCTATTAAAAATGGCATGACTCAAGATATAAAAATAATTATAATTATTATAATAATACAAACTAAGAAATATTTATCAAGATAGAAACAGGAAGAAGACGGAGCAGAACAAGTGGAATCCAGAACTAGTATAAATGGGATAGAAAATAATAATATTTATATTATTTTTCAATTCAAGATTTAAAGTTTCCATAACTACATGTTGCTAAACATGGATATAAGTTGATTTTAGAAGTATACAGACGAGGACCGAAACTAGAGCTAGGCCTATGTGACAGACAAACAAGCCGAAGTGAAATATTTGGGTTACACTAGGGCAGCCTAATGTTCAAAATCTCTACAGTTATGTAGCAGCGGGAAGCGTAACTACAAGAACCGAGGCTTTTAGGAATTGGAACAGCTTGTATATTTTTTTAATATCTGTTTACTGCATGGTCCATTACATAATAGTAATATTAATCCAGAGTTACTACGGAAAACTTACAACTATGTGTTATTTTAATACGCGTCCTCATTGGTTGATTATTCCTGTGTTCATACCCGACGGAGGTCTGGGTTTTCGGGCGGAAAACTAGTAGCATCCCTTTTCTCGGAATGGAAGTAAAAAGTAGCAGATATCATAATGCAAGTTAATGAATTACATTCCCTTAAAGAGAGAGCCCCGTCCTTTTGGCTCCACCTACCGCCCCCGGATTACCTGAGCCATAGGTTATATTTCTGGTACAACAACCGATTTCGCATTTGTTCTAGGAGCATCGCGTCATCTTTTCTTGATCATAGAATATAGGGAAAATGTTGGTGGATTTGTTCTGGTATTTTATTAAATTAATTTGAATACTGTTCGTCTGTCCGTTGTCGCGGGGGTCGTGTCCCCGATCTGGTATTCACCTGGAAGAGTGAGGGAAAATGCAAAGCTTTCACTATTGCTCTGGGACTATTCATGAAGAGACTAATAGATTGCCAAAAAGTTATGAAGTGAAATAGTCCTTCAGCCAATAAGAAGAAAATGTCAAGCCCCTTACGTCGTTGTTTTAAAGAATACAGTGATTGATATGATATGATATGATATGATTTTAAAGAATACCTTACCGATGAATAGGCCTATACTAAATTTCTTCCTAATATTTGCCTTGGAATGCTCGACTTATGTATTCGTTTTATAAAATTCTCAACATAAGCTTCATTTGCATCAATGCTGGTTCAAGAGCGTTTCATTTTTACCATACACCTTTTCCGTCTATACCTTCATAGAAAAATAAGAATTCAATACAATGTTCGTTGTGTTATTGTACAGCAAAAAACGCCGATACACTGGAATTAGTATTCCGTGAGCACGCAACGTATACAAGTAGTCAATCGTGGGGATTCGGATTGCCAGTGAGATGTTTAGATTTTGCTATGATTTGGATTTGCACAGCAGCGATGTTAGAAACTACCGGGGGTTCGCTTCTTTCTTGAAAAGTGGAGCTTTGGGGGGGAACAGGGTTCGGATAGAATACTAGTACGAGTTTGGTTTTCAAGGGGTGGGGAAGCAGGAAGTTCTTTAGGTTGCACGCGATCAAAGTAAAGGGAAGCCTGCATCTGAGATTTCCAAGTAGTATGAACATCACGTTCATATAGGAGCACACAGACTGTCTGCTTGCCTTCCTTCCTATTTGGTTTATGTGTAATACTCGGCAAGCCAGGGGCAAGAGACAGCATAGTTAAGGGGCTTTAGCTGGGGAAATTGATGTTAGGATCAGAAGGGGAGAATAAATACCATCGAAAATTAATTAATGGAGATATTCGAATAGTTGCAAATACTGAATCAAGTGTGTACGTGAAATAAGAGAATTAAATAACATTAAACAAACATGCTTATAACCAGGGCCCGGATTCTAATGACATGTCATCTTTTTTATTCATGCTGCATAGACATTGCCAACTTGTAGATAAATCCTAATCATGGCCTCTTGATTATAGAAATGCATTTTTATTAGATCATTTTTTGTCATTTTATGCAATTTTATATTTTTAGGGCATTCATTTCGTTTTTACGTCATTATTTTGTCATTTTCTTGCCATTTGCTTCCATATTTAGCCATTTTCATGCATTTTCGTTGCGTATGTTAACTCTTTTGTCGTCTAGCTGGCATCGTCCCCAGCGGTGCTGTCTTTGAAGTGTTGTTTGTTTAATGCAAGAAGGACACACTCTGTGTTGAAGTGTTGCCATGTCTCAGTCGGAAACGAGAATCAAAGAAACTCCAAAATGTTGTAACTTATTACATTACTGTTGTTATTAGATTGACTTGGCACCAGAGTCTGCCCCCGTTTGGATTTGAGAGTGAAACTACTGTTTACCCTCAATAAACAATTATGAACAAATTAGTCTGTAACTTTGTGTGTACAATAATATTTTTTTATAAATAAAATATCAGTTTTTAGGTCATTCTTTAAATTATTAAGTCATTTTCTTTAAAATTTGGGGTCATTTTACAGGTCATTTTTCAAACAATTTTAGGTCATCAGAATCCGGGCCCTGCTTATGACTTATGATTCCACATAATAGGTTTTCGTTCGACCATACTTAAGCATGCTTACTGCATGTGACCTTACGGTATCATAATGATAACCATTTCGAGACAGATTTTCATTACACCACGGGTTTGGTATCGATTATTATCGAACACGAAACGATTTTGAAACCTTTAGAGTAGAAAATGAAACTGCGTAATAAACAGCCTGAATTTAAAATAAAATAAAATCAGGTAAACTGATGTAACAAAGTGCCAGTATGTTTTTGTTTAATCAGTTATGACTGCAATTATGATATGCAGAATATGTTTTTTCTTTTTAATTGATTTCCAAGTTAAGCTCCAGATTTATTCATTAAGCAGGGCTTACGGAAGAAGAAAGGTCTACCATCTCGGCCACCTGGGTCATTTTAACGGTCTAGTTGGATAAGCGCATGTCAATTAATATGTTTTTTTTGTCATAGCTACCTGTATTTTAATTTCCAAGGCCTTATAACATCACAGTAAAACAATAGGCTATGTTGTCAAGATAACTGATTTTCATTTTTTTTTTTATAAATTCTTTCGAATACGTATATTACCATAAAATAGGCACTAAATTGAGCATTACTCCGAAACAGGTCAATCGATTTTATCCATTATGAATAGACGTCTTCCCATGGACATTATAAATCTGTATACCAAGTTTCATAAAAATCCGGTAAAGCGTATTTGAGTTACCGCGTCTTTAAAATATTCACTAAATTGGGTTTTACTCCGGTACCGGTCTACCGATTTGGTCCAATATCAGTAGACGTCTTTCCACGTACATTATAAATGGGTATACAAAATTTCAGGAAAATCCAATAAAGCACATTTGAGTTATCGCGACTTCTTATATATTAACATAAAAACACTAAATTGGGCATTATTCCGGTACTGGCCAACCGATTTGGTCCAATATCAATAAACGTATTCCCATGGACATTATAAATGAGTATACGAAGTTTCATAAATATCCGATAAAGCGTATTTAAGTTATTGCGCCTTTAAAGTAGACACTAAATTGGGTTTTACTCCGGTACCGGTCAACAGATTAGGTTCAAATTCAATAGGGCACTTCTCATGGACGTCATAAATGGGTATACCAAGTTTCATGGAAATCCGATACAGCGTATTTGAGTGATGGCGCCTTTCTATTAGAAAGGCGCCATAATCTATTAAAATAGGCACTAAATTGGGCATTACTCCGGTACCGGTGAACCGATTTGGTTCAATATCAATAGGGTTCTTCCCATGGACATTATAAATGTGTTTTCCAAGTTTCATGAAAATCCGAAAAAGCGTATTTGAGTTATGGTGCGTACAGACACACGGACAGACAGACGGACAGACAGACAGACGGACAGACATTTTTTCGTCCACCACACAATCTCATAAAGTGCCATACTGGCACTTAATAAATTCCGTTCGCGTTAATTTTAATATTATACCTCACTAGGTTCTTTTCATCTTGTAAAAAAATCTGTTCGTTTCAAGAAAACGGCCAAGAACAAGCTCTGACTTGACCGTACGCCATCAGCTGCCAACTTTCGCAGAAGATAACTCGAGCATTTGCTAACAGCTGATAGCGCGTGGTTAACCGATTACTTTTTTATGAATCTAGTTATGCAACTAGCTTAAATTGGTAATAATAATAATACACTAGTTTTGCTCGTTTTATGAACGTACTCGTATATTAATAAGTCCCATTATTGGCTCGTTTCATAATTTACTATTCCAAAACATTTTATTCTACATATGCAAAAGTGGATTGGTGAAGCCCCGGGGTAGTTTTTAATACACAGAGGTACAAACAGGTGCTACTATCTGATTAACATTATGTATAACAGGTCGAAAAAATTCCTAGCTACAAAAAAATAAGCGGAAACTCGAAATATATAATATTTTATTCGGTAAAAAAAGTAGGCTGCATTTCTTTAACAGGCAGAATCCTGGTTATTTTTCATATGTCTAAGTTTCCCTAACAAAGGTAACTATTGTGAATTCATTTACCACTTTAATACTGCCATATTTCACCCTATAAAAATATTTTGCCTTTTTCAGAGCCATCCTTCCTCGCCTGAAAGTTTGAAGTTATTAACGGAAAATAAACGTGTATATTTTTAGCATCTCTGCCAAACTCTCGTTTATAGTTATTTAAGCAGAATAAATGCAATATCCTGTACCGATAGGTATAATTAAATTTATACTTTAAAATCAGGTAAGTTTATCTATGTGAACATGGAGGGCAAGGGTTCAATTCCACGCTGTTTGCGTTACTGTAGCTTGATTGGAATAGTTTGATGAAACGTGTTATTGGAGCTAGAGGGGCATAACATAAAGGCAATAAAAACATTAATACATAAGAAATTTCCAGTTTATCACTGTAATTTTGTAAAATTAATTTTTCAATCAATCATAAATAATAAACTGGATTTAGCAACATAATTATAACATGATAGGGCATGGAGAACCTGATGATGGCCTAATGCAATAACCTATCCATTTGCCTATTTGATTAAATAAATTAAAATTACAATATCATGGTGCATTTTTAGCCTACTGCCTTTTATAGAATTCTATAAAAGTTGCAATCTTAAAGCACTAAGCTTCTACTAGATAAGACATACCGGTACGAGAAAGTTGGGGGTAGGCCACTGTTATTTATATACTGATAGTTTATAGAAAAGATGAAAATATAACTCTTAAACCATAGCCTATTGATTGAATATTGTCCAATGATTAAAACTGCGTAAAACAGAAAGCTTCAAATTCGATAATCCTTTTTAACTAAATCACTCTCAAGCATAACTTAAATCTGAATTGTACATATACTCTTATATATATAGGCCTATACTGTATATGCATTCTGACTTACTTGTTTCCGAAAACAAGTGTACAGGGATACAAAGAATCTCAAAATACGTAGCAATACAGAGTTTCAGGGTCGAATTACAGTAACTAATAGAATGGCAACAGAAAATATAGTAGCAGTAATACTGTGAATTATTGGAAATAGCTTTACTTCGGAACTGCCTCTTCCAAAGCCTTCTACGTCTGACCTAGTCTCTTTAAAAAACAAATAAATCTGCTGCATGTTATCCAGCACACGTTGGGTTTGTCAGAGGTGTGATTGGATAGCGAAAGAGATAAACTGAGGAAAGCAGAGAGATGGAGAATGGATACAGGATGACTAGGCCGACACGATTGGGATCAGTCGTGGAGTTGAGAGGTGTTAGTTAGAGTAGGTTCACACTGGCCCACTTTGATCAATGTCCTCTACTCTTCCGTCAAGCCTTCGCCCTTTCATCTTGATATAATTAGAATCTCTTGCCGTATTAATAAATCCCTGTCGGCTACGTCATCCTACTTGAAGTTCTTCGTAACAACATTATTATTGCATAAATGAGGCCTCGTGACTATCGTGAATATAGGATCAAGGAACCCCAATTCAGGATTATACTTCTCAATGCGTCAATTACAAGACATTCATAATGAGGCCGTGAAAAGTGACTGAAATCATTGATATCATCAGTTATCGTATGTATTACAGTAAATTATTTCGAACTTAATTCTAATTTTGCAAACATAAAATCTATCATTAATCATGAAATATAATTTATAGGCCTATATTTACTTATTTAATTGCTACATAAACTGCCCTCTAATGAGAAATAATTCTTGAGTGCAGAAAGGATAATCTTTCTATCTGTTTCTTCCTTTTAATTTTACCTTTACCTAAGGGTAAAATAGGGTCTTTAGTTTTGAATATTAAATAAATAATTAAATACCCCATTATAAGGCCTTCATTCGGCACACACCACCCTGGTCTTACACGACAACGACTTAGCGGGAGAGCGATTACCTTAGGATCATATAAATACTGTTTTGACCAGACGAGGGCCTCCCCGGATGGGTGATTAGCCTAATGCCGAGGCCATCTCCGAGACAACACGAACACACAGGACGAAACACACCAGTCTCACACACACATTCATGCCGAATGTAAGATGAAGTGATAATGATGGTCTGATGGTGTCCAGGGACCACAAGGTCCTCAAGTTTCCCGACATCCGTCTCACAGGTGAGGGAAAGGGTTGGAAAAATTCAACCTAGGAAACTTGTCCCGGCCAAGAATCGAGCCCGGGCTCGCTACATGAGGAGAGCGAACGCATCCCTCACGCCACAGAGGTGGACGTCAGAATGGATATAACATTTTTTAAAACTACGCATGTATACATATTACATAAATGATACAAAGAAAACCTATTTACCCTCAGTAAGATGCGTGTATTACGCAGGCCGACTCTTGGCCATGTGGTTCCTGTGACTTGTCTAAGCTATGGATAGATTGTACGAGACGCATCCATGTGCGTTATGAATTGTCAGGTGTGATTTTATATGAGCTATTTTCTGTTTTCTTTTTTACACGCGTAGCACTCCTATCTATCTCTACGCCTATCTTCTGCTTCTCCAAAACACAGTATTTTTTTAACTTTTTGGACCCTTTCCGGTACTTAACACTATTACATATGTTTTGTTTGTCGTCCTCATACGTGTCATTAGTCACAGGAATCAAGGGTTCAGAAGCGATAAGAATACCTTTTAATAATTACTAATTTGAGTGGCATTTCTGTTGGCAATTTATTTTACTTGTTTATTGTTTGGCGGAAAATAATAGTATTCCTTTTTATTTTGTTGAGTAAAATAATACAATTATTTTTACCATTCGCCCATGTTATCAGAGAAATACACAGCTTAAATATCGTGCATTGGTTTAGTTTTAAAAGAAGCACACGTCTCATTTCGGAATCTTAACAAATTTACAAACATTTAAGTATTCAACAACTCCTTGAGTAAATAAATTCTAATATTAATCTCGGAATAAGAAAAAATATTGTGATATAAATGTAAGATCCTTATTATTTACCAAAAATCTGTTCTGAGATATTACAATGAACGTTATTAGTTGGAGTTAAGACTAGGAAAAAGTCTAATTTTTCTATTTCGTTACGATTAATGTGGAAATAATATCATCATTTCATACCATTTTTAAAATATTCACTACATGAAACTTCACTTTGTCTTAAGCATATTTTCAATGTGACACCATCAACGGTAGCCTTTATGCCACGATTTTACTCAGTGTGTGCGCAAGACATGAAGCGTTCTTAGTTTAAGAGCTAGAACTCATTTGTCTACTCACAGACGATCAGATAACTGAGTAAGAGCATAAGATTCTGTAGTAGAATGTCTACTAACCTAAAAATATGAAAATGCCGACCACATGCACCCCATTATACAACTGACACAATGATTGAGTGGTAGGACCTATCCCGCATTATGATGTCGAGCCACGGAGTTCAGTTTAGTTTAATTATCATAATATAATAATTATGTACAGTAATTATAATTATCAATACTAAAAATGTAATGTAGTATGCAGGGTCGGAAAAATGTCCGGTGCGCCTACTTTTCGTTGAAAGGCGCAGGATGACCAAGCGATTATTGTTTTATTAGAAGCTGAACAAATATTCTGAGGTTTGAAGACTGTGTGTAAAGACTGAGATATACTTTGGGTCAACAGAAATTGGAATTCTTTACGCAAATGTCGAATGAAATTTTTTGAAAACATTAACCGTTAACCACTTACTACTACTGACGCATAAATTAATCACCTCAACTAGTAGTGTATAAATGCGGAGATAAGAGATCAATAGAGGAATGATTAAAAATATAATATGAGGATTTTTATTCAGTTGTTTCAACCGCCATTTATAGATACCAGCTATTCAACTAAAATTTCCCTTGTCGATCCCAAGGATAGAGCTCACTGACGATTTTACTAAATCATTGCTTATATTGATATAAACAAAATTGGACTTTTAAAGGGAAAACGAGCAATTATTGTCTCTTAAATGTTCTGGCATAAAAAACTCTTAGCTTTATTAGTATTTTGCACAGCATGGACTAAAAGAAATTGAAATTACTGCTATGAATACGAGTAGTTTCCTAATCGCTTAGTTACAAAAATGTTGCGTAAATTTTTTTCTTGCGTTGCCTGTTAATTATGGAAAACATTATTGACAATAGCAGTTTTAAAATGCCTATTTTATCATTTTTTGACAAGTCGAAGGGAGTGGGGAAGCGGTTAGTGTTAGTGTTCTAACGGAATGGCTTGAGAAGGGGAGGAGTAAAGGTGCCGGTGTTTTGTGCATGCCAGAACATAATTTTATTCTCAGTCCTACCCTAGCAATATGTCACAGAAATAGACCTACATACTTCCTATCTTTAAATGCACTGGTAATGTAGAGAATTAACAGGCAGCGAAAGGATTAAATCGCAATACGGAAGTGTTGTGTTTGATGTTAGTGTTCTACTAGGGGGCCTCTTGCCCATAAGTACTAAATGTATTTATTGGATAGTCTGTATTATTGGAACCAGAGTTTGTTACACATACGTTTTTACTAAATTAGCTGGAAAATAAACTGCAGTTAAAAAATAGGTTTTAGTAATCTAAACATACAGAGGATGTGTTTATTGCAATCTAAACTTTTTCCTTTTTCATTGAAATAAAAAAAGACTGAAGACTTTAATCCTTTAGCTATCTACGTTCTTTTTATTATCCTAAAATTAGTTCATAATTTGAATGGATTGCGAATTTAATCGTTTCCGGTAGGCCTATGTTCTTACTCAACTATGCTGAAAGATCTTGTTCGATTCCATGAAGCTCAGAAAATGGGTTAAAGCATTAATTAAAGTTTTGCTTATGTAATTATCTTTTTAACAGTTTTATGACACTTCCAACTGATTGGTAGATGATAAAATAAGTATTTCCTTAGTAGAACTCGAGGCTACGTGATAAGAATATGGGAAGCAGCGCTAGATACAGAAGAATGTTGCCTTCCAAAGGTTATTGAGTGCGAACTAATATCGGTGTGAGAAGGAAGGAGGAGGTGGGCTTGCTAATTACAACTTCAAAAACTTTACCGCTGCCGCTTTTGTAAAGGACGGGACTGCACGATTTGTAAAAGTATGCAAATGACAGCCAAGGAATAAGCGCTTTTCCCTCATTCCGTATGCTTTCCTCGTCATATTCTTCTTATATCTAATTCTGGTCTCTTCCTCCATCTCTAACTTCCTTGGCGACTTCCCCTCTCACTTTCTCTTACCCTCACGCGCCCTTTAAACCCTGTCGCCATTCATTCTTTACTGTACTTCTTACTTACATCTATGGGAGAAATGCAAATCCGGGCATATGCAGGATTTTGGTGTTTGTGGCACCTATGGCAGGAATAAATATTTGTATTCATTAATGATATTAGGAATAATGATTAACTTAATTAAATATATTACGTCACCACAATTAAGGAGATAAGCGCCAGAACTTTTTCTGCAGGTGGGCCAAATCAAATTTATGTCTCTAAATTGTTAATTAATTTAAATGAATACATCACCCTAACGTATGTTAAAAATTTTGAAGGGATTGGAGAAAACTGCATGTTGACGAGCTTCATAACCTGTACTTAGGGTAATTAAATCACGAAGGTTGAAATGGGCTGGACATGTTGTGAGCATGGGGAGAGAATAATTATATAAAAAATAACGACTGGGAGACCCGAAGGAAAAAGACAATTTGGAAGACCTAGACGTAGGTGAGAGGATAATATTAGATTAGTCTTAAAGGAAGTAGGATTTGCGAGGGATGGTTGGATGGAGTTAGCACAGAATAGGGTTGAATGGTGGGCTCTTTCCAAGAGGATAATATTAGATTAGTCTTAAAGGAAGTAGGATTTGCGAGGGACGGTTGGATGGAGTTAGCATAGAATAGGGTTGAATGGTGGGCTCGTCCCAAAAGTAGATAATATTCCATTAGCCTGCTTAGGAATCGTCTATTGCCACTGCATAAGTCAGCAACATGATCGTATAAGCAATTTAAAAATCTTTATAGGAATGTTCTCTTGGATTGCTTGGATTTAATTTACTTCCCAGCAACTATTCCCCATTTCATTTTTAAATGTGAAGCGTTACTAGAACTGGACGTCTTTTCTAGTTTAGAAATACGTATCAAATATCTCTATTGCCATAACTTTTGAAAACTACACAGATCATACAAATTTAAAAACAAGAAATTACTTCAGGCAATTTTCAATTTTATCTTATTTTTTAAAACCAATGTTGTAGACTATAAAATGAGAGTGAACCAAAAAGCGGTTTTTTTGGGGGGTGGGCCGGTGCATTCCCTGGACATGCACGTCGTATTAAAGAATATAGAAAACTCTTAGGTAATAGTTTTATCATCACAGAAGCCGGAGAACAAATTGTTTGTTTTTTGTAAAAAGTTACCTATTGAACAATATGTAGTTCTGCTCGCAGAGGTGTCGAGAACCCTAGAGAATTCGATAAGTAGATAACAGTTATAAAATAGTTTTGAGATGTAAAGAGGAGTTATTTAATTTTACCCTAGTTACACTTTTTGTAACATTTTCTGTGTTTGTGTTTTCATAATCTGCATTTATCCTCTTATGCAGCCGTCAGAACAGAAAACAAGATCATGAGATTATCATGCTGACTTTAATACAAAATCCCTCCGAAACAACAATAAGATCAACACGTTTCAATATCATGTGTAGTGTTTTTCTATACAGTGTATTGCTGAACTAACCAGAAATTATTGACAGCTGTCGGACTCATGCCAGTGGGAATAAAATCTGACAGAACGGGATTTTAAATTAGATTCTACCATATATGACGTCAGTGTGCAGTATCATTAAATATGTGTAAACTTACAAAAATTGAATTAACCGCCTACATTATATACTAAAATATACAGGTCAGCAATAGAGCACAAGCATAGATGTTCTAACTGTTCTTTGGTACAAAAAATGCATACGTTTGATATAAAATGAAATGCAAAATTATTCATAGAAATTGAAATATTGGCACACAAAGTTTGATAGATTATCAGGTTATTCCAGATGTATTTTTAAGGCACATACATATCATACATCGGCTTCGCAACAAAGACAACTTAACGTAAGCTTGCAATGCACAAAATAGCCTACATAACATAAGGCACCTTATTTAATATAACTGGGAAATTGGAACTAGAAAAATATAAATACAGAGTTTCATACAAAATTTGCAAAAATATTTTCATCATAAATTATTTTATAAATTAAAGAAAATGAGAAATAATTTTACGTGAAACGGATACGAATTGGGAATAAGAATGTAGAATTAAAAAATCATCAATATTACAGGTGTGATGGTGGAGACACGTGTGTTTGAAGTACAAAACACAAGTTAGGCCTTTGTAAAATCCCGCATATGATTCCAATTTAGAAGTCCAAAACTATAATCAGAATTTTACATTTTTAAAAAACAAACCCCCATCCTATAAGCCTATTTTTGAAAAGTTGAGACCCGATAAGTTTTCAATTTAAAGGAAAAAACTTCTGTATCTAAATGACTTACAAAAAAAATTAAGAATATATTAAGCAATGTTTTAATTAAATTTCAATAACCGGGTTTGTTAAACCTTCTTTACAAAAAAATTATTAAGACAGATGATAAACTATACATTTTACATGTTTATTTCCTTAAAGCTACAAAATAAAAAGGGAACTTTTGTTGAGGCTATCTCACATGCCTATACATTTATTCTAGATATATTTCATTACAGATTTGAATAAAGTTACAATTTATATATTTTGTTATAATTTTACTTCCTTTGTGTGTATTCGAATTACCGAATTAAGTTTATAAATAGGTTTATATTTTTCCAATGTATGTTTCCTAAAATTTTTAAACTTTGTTTTAATTTTAGCCAGTAAGACTTTTTCAGAGTTCCTACAATTTGTCATAGGTAATCCCACGAGAGATTACAAGTTTATCTCATGAAATTCATAATCTCGGGTGGGATTTATTAAGACAATTCCATTAATAAAATGTAACGTATTATGTAAATAATAATAATTTCCTTACTTAGATATCAATATTTTGTCAGCTATGATATCACAGCATACTAAATGAATAAAAAGTCCAGTTTCCAGATTATAACCAATGCTATCAATAGTGCGTACCACATGATAGCATCGTCGTCATTACTAACACCAGAACAGAATAAAAGGACATGAACTGGCTTGCACCGAATCGAAATTGTGCTTTTAATCAATGGACATTTTCGATTTCCAAACAAGTTATGTTGTATAAAATAATGTGTTTTGATTCTGTTCGGGGGCAGCATGTGACATATGAATCACTGCATATAATACTTTACGATTCCAATAACGAGCTGACTTGTATCTGATAAAATTACATTATCATGTTCATAAGAAGCATATTGTAAGACAAACGACCGTGATTGGTCAACTTTCGAGGCATTGCTAATCGTAATTGGTTAATATACGTCGTAAGAATGGAACAGTCGCAATCAATATGGTTCCTCGTTTAAAATAAGTTGGAGACCAATATGAAATTTTCTTCAACGGCACAAAAGAAATATCTTAAATTAAAAGAATCAATATTATTGGAACGAAATTTATGAATGCAGCCAGAGCCGTTTAGTACAACAAAGAAGGCCATATTATTCCTATAAATCTTAATGTGAAGGAGAACAGAAGGAAGTTTTTCTGATAAAAATGTTCACGGGCTATTATGTTCGTAAATTCCAACGTACCATTCATGCAGTTAGTGGAACGTCAATTTCAACTCCTTCATTTCTGCTTGACATTTTTTCATAATTTTTTCCCCTTTTTCTCACTTCAAATCCCTTCATATTTTCCCTCTGCAACCATTTTCCATCTCTTTAGTCGTCTTTATTTCTGGTCGATCTTTCTAACCCTCCTTCCACTAGCTTGCGTTCTTCCATGCTCCTTTTTATTTCCTACATTCTCCTTTATTGTGGAGATTGGAGACCCTTAATGCCTTCTTTGCTACTGATGGTATTAGGAATCCTGAAACGGCTTTCCGGAAGCCAGCCGAAGACAATGAAAACATCAAGCAGAAAGACTCAACTATAAAAGGGTTACATAAAGAATCTTGTTTGTACACCTCAATGTTGTGAGTACTAAGAATACGGAAATAGCCAAGTTGTGATTTTCCTTTGAAGAGTCTTGGGTCAAGATGTTTAACAGAAGTCTTTATTGTATCATTTTGTTTTGCTAAAACCCTTTCACAGTAGTAAACGGTTGTTGATTCATAATAAATGTCTCCTTTAAATCAAGTTCAGTTTTCTCTACAACTCAAATATATTGTGCAATCAGTTCATCGAAAGCAACATGATAATTACTGAAAAGTTGACCACTACATAGTACTTTGTATTTTCTGTATTGAAGATAAAGTTCCTACCATGATTTTATTTGTGTAACGTACAGTCTACAACACGGAAACTTTCCGATGGTTCTGGGTTTTTTGTTAGTGTTTTTCTTTATTGAAAGTTGGCAATAAATCTCCTTATTATTACTGATCCACACCAGCCCTAGGTGAGCCAGTCTCTTATTGGTTTGAGTTCAAGTTTGACCACATGCATTAGCCTATGAACTACGCTCAGGCTTTGGTGAGTGGTGAAAGGAAGTTTCACTTAAGTGACTGAAAGTTGTGTATCACAGAGAATGTCTGAACCAGTCCGTGGATGAAACCGACTCTTATTGATTTGTCATCAAAAGTCTGGCACTCAAACATTACTCTATGAACACATGTAATTTTTATATCAACTCAATTTTAACACTCTCAGAATCTTTTATACATGAAGTAATGGCTACTGTCGACAAAAATAATTTTATTCCACAGTATTTCGTGTACATCGGTAATAAATTATTTTCTTCAACAATCTTGCTCAAAACAATAAAAATTATAAACTCGCAAACATAAAATAAATAAATAAATATAGAAATTCAGCTTTGAAAGAGTTAAGGAGCCACGTCTCGTAACCGAAAACAGTGTAACTTGCAAAGTCGCGGATTAAAAAAAAAAATTTGGTGGGGTGAGAATATTTGTTTTAATAAATGATTTCTTCTTCTTCTAGGCACTATATGACAAAAAGTTAAATCATGGGGGAGGCAGAATGTATTTTCCCCTTTTCAATGTCGGCGCCTATGGTAATTTGTATTATCCCTGAAACCCATGTAACATGCAACCAACAACACGGCGCGGAGTGACATGCCGATTTACGATAATAAGTTCAAGAAGTGGATGGCGATTCGGGAACACCCAATAAAAGCTGTGGCTACTGCAAACAAACAATTCGTTAGAAGTTAAATTTTTGTTTTCCTCGAATTTTTTACTTTTACAGTTTATAACAAAAATATTCTCTTATTTATGGAGATTAACTTATTTAATTTTTATAATGTAATGACATGCTACGATATCAGGTATTTTGCACCCTAGGCGAAGCTATGTATAACAGCCTCTTTAATTTTTTACTTTTACCCCAACCCCAAAGTTGTGTTTTATTGTTAAGTTTTGGTTTTACCTAATTATCAACCAACAGTATTCTGATAGCATTTTATCATTACTAGTAATCCATCAATACCTAGGCTAAACCAACAACAACAACAAATTCTAAAATAAAAGTAATTACGCTTTGGCGAAAAATGCATGTAGGGTATTATTGTAATTTCATTTACAAAAAATTGCGTGAAAACTCGACAATAGTTGTAATATGTAATATATAATCAATGCATATTTTAAATTTTAAAAACTTTAATATATGTGTTAATTTTTTTTTTTTTTTTTTTTGCTACTCCAATACATGTGACCCTATTTTACCTTGAAGGTATGTTAGGGTTTTAAATATAACAAATTAACAAAATTAATATTTACAAACTATCTTACAAGTAATACTTAAAAAAAAAAAAAATAAATAAAAATAAAAAATAAAAGAAACGGGAATGAACATAATTTACGAAACGTACAAAATCTTGTTTGCAACACTCTTTTCTAAAAACTGTCAGTGGTGTTGAAAGTGTAGTGTCACAATAGTTTAGTTTACACCTTAATTGAAAAAGTTGTCTTTCAAATCTGGGACATTCCAGTAAAAGATGTTTCACTGTTAATTTAATTTGTTAATTTTACAATATAAGCCAAATTATATTCAAATATGCCCATAAAAATTATGAACTGCTGGTATAGCCTATTAAAACAAAATTTTTAAAAAATATATATTTTATTCCATTATTTATAAGTTACATTACAAAGAGGCTCTAAAACTCACTCTGCCTTTTTTAAATGTTTCAACGTTTTTAATACAATCGGCATAAGGTTTATTTTACAAAACGAAAGTTCTCTCTCGAAAATTTGCCACCCCTTCTATGATTGCCGCCCGTGGAAATTGCCCAGTCTGCCCATTTTTAAGTCAGTGCCTATGCAATACATTATCATACAAAATGTTGATTCATCACTATTCTGATTATCAGGATCACGTAGCGGAAGAAAGATGTGCCCTGTAGCCAGTTGTGAGAATCCCTGTACAGGGTTGTGACGTTACATACTCGACAGACTTATCAAGGATAAGGATCACACCAAATGTCTTGAGATGATCTCTCCGTGTCGCCTCGAAGGCATGTACCACATCCAAGTAGCAGCCCAGCATACATCCACTGGTATTGATGTCAGCAAAAGTCGCGGGATATAAAGTCAACCCGTACGATCTGACAAATTGGTAGCAAGTTGCAATCCTCTGCAAAGCTTTCCTTGACATATTTCATCCCCCAAGCTTTATTCAAACTCTTGTCCTCTTCGATTTATTTCCTACTTTTTTGTACCTGGCTAGACTCCGTTAAAGATATCTGCAGTATGTAAGATAAATTTTAGTTTAGCAGAAAACATGAACTGTGTCTTACGTCTGTGATCATACTCGCTGTTAGACCAAAGTTCCAAGAGTGTAAGCTTGGCGGAAGAGGTTAAAACCTGTAGGCTAATATGCCATCTTTCGAAAGAGAAGTAATGCACTCGGTTATTTAACAAAATTTACGACACATTAAAAATTTAATATCCTATATAGGCCTTAATTTGAACAAATTATTACATCAAGGCATATTATATTTATTCTAACAAAATATTATTAACTAAATAATAGCAATCCGTTAATGCCTAACGTGTCCCTTCTCCCCCTAGAGCACTTTCATAAGAAGTGACTGAATCCACAATATTGTAAGCCTTCAAGAGTGAGTTAGAAAACACTAGAACTTTTTTGATCCAAAGAGTCTCGTTACAGGCAACAGAAAACATCAAGATGTAAGCCTATATCCCAATTATAACTTTTTAATATTTTTCCCATCGTCATAGCTTTAGAATATCCTTAGCAGTATAAGTGAATGAATGTGGATTAATATGGATAGGTTTTAGCAAACACTTCTATTATTAGCGAGATACATTTAATTCTATTTACAAGATTTCGTAAAAATTGTGAACTTATTAACTTATGTCTTCTGAGTTAAAACATGTAAATCAAGTTGAACTGAAAAAAAAAAAAGACTTCCCAAAACTTTTAACATGCAAGGCAACCACTCGCTCTGTGCTGGAATGTGAAAGGAGAAAAAATTACGCTTCAGGTTGACCAAATCTTGAGACTGTCATATTATATCTTTTACACGTTATTCCACATTTTCGTATGTCGGTTGTTTCAAATTAATTTCATTCACTTATTTATATTCCTAAATGCAAACATATCTTTTATTTTTTATTTTGAACTCCCCATTTTAAGTTTTTTTTCTGTGTTTTTTAAAATAATTGTTTACCTGTTTTTAGTTTCTACATTAATTTGTGGCATATATTTGTAAATTCCTCTATTCTCTCTTAGTAATGAGTATGATAATAATTGCAGATCCTAGAAACACCAGCCTTGCTCATCTGGAGAGTAAGTTACATGTGATAACATATTTTGTAATGATTAATAATTTTGATAATAAATAAAAAATAACAATAAAAATAAAACATGAAAAAAGAAAGCTCAAAATCTCAAAAATCGTGAATATTCCTTCAAAAATGGAGTTAAGTTAGTGAAGCAAGCAATTGCGATTTTAGTTACATAGATATTATCACGAAAAGGTGTTTCTGATTTTCATATCGACGAGAAAACACTCCTCCTTGTGAGTATTTTATTTGAATATTATTTATCTTCAGGGCAATACTTCCATGCCCTCCTAACTGAGAATTCGAATCTGAACGAAATTAATTCTCTCCCTTGCCTTCTTCCCTGGGAACTGTCAATCATCCTCTGCACAATATTAAGATCAACTCCTCGTAGTTTCAGACGTTCAGTAACCTCTAGAGGTATCAGGAAGAAATAAGAAAGAAAGAACTTCATAACTAAATGTGAGTAATATGGTTTATAGAGGAACCTTCACATAAGCATTTCTTTAAACAGTAACTGCACCAAGCATGAATTAATTGCTTAGATGCGTGGTTATTAGATAGAGTTGACGTACGCTCCGTAATTAATGATACGATTATGTCTGTGAAGTTCACATTAAGTACAATGGAGCTGCTGTTAATTTGAAAACGAATGGCTTATTGCCCGACAGTCACACACCTGTTCACATGCAATTTCAGTCAAATTGGACAGGCCATGTAATGATAGACATTTTTCCAATTAAATTAAAATTCAGGGCGAAAGAATACAATTATAGCAATTAAGTCACATACAACAGTTACATAAATTCCTAACGTAACCTAATCTGTCTGAAGAAAGATGAGATAAGTTTGTCTTCTTTGTACGTACTATAATAAATTAAAGCTTGTCTCTTGTGTAACTGAATCATATGTTATACCCTCACCTTTACGACTTTATTTTTATTGTAAGCTACGCATAATGAATAATGAACAACGAACTCAACGTTTTTACGTATTGGTACAACATATGTTAACAATAAAATAAATATACAGTGCGTTTCACGTAAGAGTTGGCCGATCATGTGGGATTCTGCGTTGCGACGGCCACAGCTCTAACAGTATATTACTATTATTTACGGTGGAACTTGAAAAATAAAGTTAATAGGTCAGTTCCCCATACATTAGAAGAACTTAAAGACAATATCACAAGAGAAATTAACTCTATCTCGGAAGCTGAACCTATGCGCATTACAGAAAATTTCCTGAAAAGGTGCCAGTGTTGTGTGGATGCAAGGGAAGGACATTTCCATCATCTCTTGTGATGAGGTACGTGGTTATTTTCATTGTAATTTTAACTGTAACTGTAAGAACCTTAATTACACCGTTAGTGGCTTTATTTGCGTAGATATTTCACCCGATCGCTCGGGAGTTAGAACTGTGGCCACCGCGACGCAGAAACCCGCATGATTGGCCAACTCTTGCGTGAAACGCACTGTAGTATGAAACCTTAATCTCAATCTTTATTATTTATTTAGCCTAGGCCTTTCGATTACATACAAACCTCATCAGGGCATCTTATTTTATAAAATTACTCGTTCATCTAAAAAGAGTAAAGCTGTTTTAACAAAGGCTTGTTGATTAGAATGACTAAAACCTAAAATATATATTTTTTTAAATTAACTAAAATTCACTTCTTTCTTCTTCCATGTTCTGTTCAATCAAGTGGTTTTTACTGATGTTTTAAGAACTTTTAAGCTTTAGTGAGATTTAAGAAACAATGTCGCCTTTATTTAAGTTTCACTCTTTATAAATGTAAATCTAGAAAATAAGATGCTCTCATGAAGGTTGTATGAAACCGAAAGGCCTAGGCTAAATAAATAAATATTTTATTATATAATTATTTTATTGATCGAGCTCAACGGTAAAACCAACATTATTTTTAACACCTTGTGTTTACAAGCAATTTGGAATACATACAAGAATTTTGTAAAAACACTGCTCAAAATAAAGGTATGACTTTCAAAGGCATAGACACACAGAAATAAAATTTTCATTTAATTATATTAAAGGATCAGTCACCCCTAAAGAATAGTTCGTCTTAAACTGATTAAATGATCAGTAAGACGATTATTCAAGAAAAGCCTTATTATTTTAAACTTGTGAAAAGAAAGGGAAACGAAAGAGAAAGAAAGAAAAGAGTATCGTCCCATATCTCTTCTTTCGAAGTGAATGACCTGTTTGTATAGTTATCAATGAAGTATGAGTTAACTCACATTGAATAAGAATAAAAGGAATTGCCTTTCGAAGGCCAAATTCAAATTGGCTTGAGTGTGGTGAAGTATTCTTGGCGATTTTCCAATCTATGATAAATACGTTAGTAGAAAAAGTAATTACATGCCTCATAAAAATGTCATAAGGTCTATTGAGAACGCTCAAGTACAGATATAGAAATAAAAGGACACTGATTAGCATAGACAAAAATAGTCTTGAGGGATCGTCCACACTGCAAAGTTTTCTTCTTCTTCTTCTATTCTCCTATTTCTTCTTTTTCGTTCCATTGCTTTTTCCGTATTGCGAGACTTGTTCTTATCTTTCTTCTTCGCCTCCAGACAAAAGAAGGTGCTGACTCGACGACTCTGATGCCTGTCAGTTTCTCTGCTGAACGTTGTTCTTCTACATCCACATTAATCAAGTATAGAGCCCCACAGGGTTCACCTTTTGGCCCCTCCTTCATGATCCTGAGGGCATCGAGTAACTATTCTACCAAAAATAGTGACCACTATCATAGAATAATCAATGTACAAAATTAATGTTGTATATTTTGTGTATTGTATATTTTTTCTTTATCGTGAAGAATTGTCTTTTACTATAATCTTATCCATTTTTAAAGCGAAGAGCCGATCAAAATAATGAAAAATGTGAAAATTTAAATTTATTTATATTAAAATAATTATATTAAATTAATTATAATTTAAATTATTACTCATTATTAATTAATTAAAGTAAAATTGAATTTCGTGATTTTAATTTTATTAATTTTATGATTCATTTTCTATGGATATATTTACAATTTTTTTTTAAGAGCATTTCCCATAAACGTATATTTATTTTAATGTCTCGATCCGTTGCATATTCATGACAGTGTCTCAATTTTATAAGTTATTCTCAGTAATTTTGTTTCGTTATTTATGGGATTTTTCATGTGTACCCAAGAATGCTTCAGTTACAAGAAATTTTAGTTTGTGACCTTTTTCACTAATTGGGTTTATGTAAAAAGCAAATGAAATTTTTTAATAAATAAGTTTTGGGGGTTTATAAACCAGGAGAGAGACAACTTTTAGGGATACAGCAGTAGGCCTAACATTAGTTTTCCTAATAACTTTCCTGGGTGACACTTGTTAGAAAATTAAAATATTAACATAATAAAATCAGGTAAACTGATATAACAAAGTGCCAGTATGTTTTTGTTGAATCAATTATAATTGCAATTATGATATGCAGAAAATAAGTTTTTCTAATCAGATTAAAATCGACCAGCGTCAGCAGAACTACAGATTTGTGATACCTTGACAATTGCGCACTCACATAAAAATAAAAAAATAAAAAATCCATGCCAAATCTGCCGGCTCCGGGATTTGTTCCAGGGACCTCCAGAATACGAATCCAAGGCGTTACCATTTGGCAAACTCAGTAGGCTTGACGATGTCGTTTGACAAGCATTAGTGAAGGAATAGTGTTAACTGTCAAATTATACCAGTAGACAAAAATTAAAAAAACATGCGACCTTAAATTAGTCGTTACTCTGGTGCCGGTCAACCGATTAGGTCCAAAATTAATAGGCTTCTTGCCATGGACGTTATAAATGCGTATACCAAGTTTCATGAAAATCCGATAAAGCATATTTGAGTTGTGGGGCCATTTGTTATATAATACCATAAAAATGCACTAAATTGGGCATTATTCCGGTACCGGCCAACCGATTTGGTCCAATATCAACAGACGTATTTCCATGGACATTATAAATGTGTATACCAAGTTTCATGAAAATCCGATAAAGCGTATTGAGTTATGGCGCTTTTAAATAAAAACACTAAATTGGGTTTGACGCCGGTATCGTTGAACCGATTTGGTTCAATAGCAACAGGGTTCTTCCCATGGACGTTATAAATGCGTATACCAAGTTTCATGAAAATCCGATAAAGCGTATTTGAGTTATGGCGCGTACAGACACACGGACAGACAGACGGACAGACATTTTTCGTCCCCCACACACAATCTCATAAAGTACCATACTGGCACTTAATAATTAATATAACTATTCAACTCAACTTACCGAAATGTGATACAGTTGTGTCCCATCGCCTTAAACCCACCACATTCTGAAACAAATTTTCGGTCATAATTATACATGACTATCGGTATTTCATATACGATATTGCTATGATGATGACGACAAAGGTTTTGATGAAGGAAAATAAGGAGAAAACTTTTATGAAACGTTTTTCTCCTTAGACTAGTAGTACAATCAAACCTCCATGTAACGATATATGTGGTCTCTAACAGATCATATTGTTATATGAGGGTTATTGCTGTATTGAGGGGCAGTGATAAGTCATATATATAAGACAGCGCACAGAATACTTTGTGATGTAGTTCAAGGAACAGACGTGCAAAGAAGCGAAAATAACTATTAACTAATCTAAATCTTAAATCTTATAAGACTGCTAATTTTGTTTATATTGACTTCCGTTGAATGGTAGCTGCTTTACACCCTCACTGAAAAATTATTATTCATACTGATTTAGCATCACGGATCACGCCAAGCTTTGAGCCAACTCTTAAAGGGTGGGAAGAGAGAAGTGGAAGAAAATAACAACAAATTCGTAACATGGCGAAGGCAGAACCATTTGCTCGATAGAGTATTTTAACTACACATGCGGTGCATGTTGAAGTAGCAACTGAACCTCCTGTGTTTTTGCACATGTAGTAAGGGATGATTTTACCCTCAATAGTTCATTCTCTTCCGAAATTTCTAAGCAATGAAGGCTTAATGAAGTTTTCGGGCTCTTAAAAATTATTTTTGTGACTGAGAAGGACGCTAATACGATACCAGGTACCATACACAGGGCTAAGCTACTGGTTTGCAATAATAATTGAACCTCAAATATTGTTATAAAAGGGTGTTTCTAAAATAGTTTTATCGTTATAGTGAATTAAATTTAGCGTTATTTAGATAGGAAATCTGCCAGGACCAAAGAAAAATATCGCTAAAAGTGGATATATTGTTATACCGATCTTCGTTATATAGTGGCTTGACTGAAGTCCATTAATATAAATGATCATAAAACAATGAACCCGCAATGATATATGAGATGCCCTGTAATATATTTTATTATTATTTTTCTTGTTCGTATTTAGTCCTACTAAAGCCTGAACTCAAAACTGGATGGAAACCAAAGGGAACGAAATTCAGTTTTAAAATAGTATGTATTATATTAGTATTTAAGTTAAAATATCCTATTTATCAAAAACTCAGGAAACAATTCCTTAATTTATTGTTTAAAAATAAGTGTCGTTTTAATTCTGCTTATTTTACCTTGATTAGTATTAGTATATTCATTAATGAAAATTATGTAGAGTTGATATAATAACTTAACTTATGGGTGAAAACCTATACTCTGGAAATATTTTATGGGAGCCCCAGAAACGAAATAAGTGTTTCATTATCAAATATTGATATTGGTGTGCCACAAGGAACGATATTAGAACCGATTTTATACTTAAAGTATGTAAATGGTTTGCTAAATTTAAACCTAGATCAAACAAAAGGCTCCATATTTTTATACGCAGATGACACTGCGCAGATGATTTTCAGTGGTCTTTTAAGATTTTCAGTGGTCATTCATGGGAAGTAGCATATAAATACGCTAATATAATAATAATAATAATAATAATAATAATAATAATAATAATAATAATGTTTTATTTTGCCTGGCAGAGTTAAGGCCATAGGGCCTTATCTTCCACTCAACCAGGATAAAGACAAAATACATTAAAAGGAATTTACAGAAAACAAATACAATAGATATCATATATAGGCATGGAAATTGTAAAAAAATTGTTTAATTCTAACCTTCTGTCACTTAACGTGGATAAATCAACATTGGTTCCTTTCTCATTAACATGTACTGGTCAGATAACGCGGAAAAAATGTGCAAATTTAAATTTAATAATATATAATTGTAATTTTGATGTGAATGTAAATGCTTACCACTGAAAGAAACAACCGTTGTGAAATATTGGGGTATTTTTATTGATCAACACCTTAAATGGTCTCACCATGTTAACTACATCTGTAATAGACTACGCAGAACAATTTATTCATAAATTTGTCATTTTACGCCAGTGTATGCCCATTACTGTTTTACGTTCCGTTTATCTAGCACTTTTCCAGTCCATTATCCAATATGGCATTCTCGCCTGGGGAGGATTAGCGAAAACTACCCTTAAGCCCCTCTGCCTTTTACAAAAAACAATAATAAAAATCTGTCTAAGAAAACACATTGATTACCCAACTAGCCTAATATTTTCGGAATTTAATGTTTTCAGTTTGGACCAAATCTACAAATTTTCTATAATAAAATATTTTCACAAACATCGTATAAAATACTCTTCCTGTGATCATGTCTACAAAACTAGACGAAATACTAATTTACTCCTATTAGAACCCAAATGTCTCACATCGGCAGGATTAAAGCATAGCAATAATTTTGGACCGCGCTTCTATAACTCAGTCTATCAGAAAATGTCCTGATCTCTCAGCATACTCCACTGTTAAATTTAATAGATATGTAAAGAATTTTTTGTAATTTTTTAGCTGTTAAGTATTTTTTGTTTCACTCCTTTTATGTATTTAGGCAATGTTTAATATGTGTTACTTTCTTTTTTAGTTAATCACATTATACAGTCTATTTCTTTGTCTCTCCTCTTTCTTCACTTTGATATTTTTGAAACTGCACCCGAGCACGAGCAGTGTTGCTCATTCGGGTGTATTACTAAATGTTAATACTTCTTGTGAAGATATAGCCTATATTTCTTTTCCTCTTTTTAAATAGTAGTTGTAGTTACTTTAAAATATGAAAAATGTTTTATTTTACTTGTATAAATATGTATTTGTATTTGTATAAATATGATAAAATAAAAAAAATGCGTGTTATGGCTGTGGACTAAAGTACATTACCCGACATATTTATAGGCCTATATTTAGAACCTTATCCAGAACTACAATTGGAAATTATAACGGATCCTCAACCTAGCAATCAAACTCATTTTTCTCAAAGTTCAGATCAAGGATTCCCGACTCCATTGTTCCATGACAGGACAGTCCTTCATTAATAATTAAATTTAGCATGAGGGTGCACATTAATTAAGTTACAATGGCATTTTGTGGTGAAAGCCATGAAGAAAATAGCATCATGAATATTGAAGAATAACTCTCTTTAATAGCATCTTAATTATTAAGTCTTCTATTATTTTTACCGCAATATTGAATGTGAACTCCGAATGACATCATGTGAGATTAATGAATTTTGCATCCTACAATCCTATGACCGCTTGACCAGGAAGAATAATCAGAATATGTTCATTCTGAAACCTACTGCAGGAATACTAGGAGCACTGAATTGTCCATAAGGCTATCGAACCGTGGCAAATGCAAATTTTAAAATATGCACCACTATTATTTTTAGAAGAATTGTTATGTACATAGAGACAGGATTTTATTTAATTAGCATACCGTATTCCTTTCAACCTAACCGTATTTAAATAACGAATATTTGTTAATTTTATAATTACTTGTGATAGAATAGAATCCATTGCAAACCTTATGATATAAAATACCGGGAATCGCGGGAAAATTGTGAATACAGTCTTTTCTACGAAATGTTCAGGCTTATTATAAAATGCCGGCAAGTTGTTAATGAAATATCCATTCCGCAATTTGACTGGTTACCCTTCAGGCATATTAAAAAAAAAAGCCAGAATGGAGTCAATCTGGCTAGCCTTCAGGTACGGTAGGGCAAGAAAACGGAATGAAGAGTCACATTACAGTAAATTTGACTGATAAAACAGTTTCAAGGCTAGATTTAATTGAAAGTAAGTTGTATTATTTTGTTTCAATTTTATTTATACAGGTCACAATACGGCCGGAGGTCCTCTTTTTTTTTTTTTTTTTTTTTTTTTTTTTTTTTAATATGTCTATACCAGTCAAATTCCAGAGCTTACGTTTTAAAAAGAGCTAACGATTTTTTAAGATCTGACCGATTCCATTCCGGATTTTTTAATATGCCTGAAGGGTAACTAGTCAAATTACATAATGGATATTTCATTGATAATTTGCCGGCATTTTGTAAAAAAGACTGAAACCTCTATTTTCTTGCGACGTATACAGGTACACAGTATTGCTATTTACGAAGCAAAATGAACATATATGTATAAATTAAGGCCAGACATTTATAATCATAATATTAGAAACTGTCATATGGTAAAAATCCCACAACATAGGTTTAACCAAACCACACAAAATTAGCTTTTAACGGGCGGTAGTTTCATTCTTAGGAAGGCATGAAACGTAAAGATATGAAAGAATTTTTCGAAAGTCACGACATGGTAGCGATCTCAATAGGTAGATTTTTCTTCGAAATCCACCCAAAAATAGTTGCCATGACTTATGCCCCATATCTCGTATTGCACACCTAATTATTATTAATGCAAGTGTAACATTTAAACAAAATACTTCAATAGGAGAGGTTCTATTCTTGAAAATTAGAGATCGAAGTTTTTAAATTAAAAAAAAGAGTGCTCAGAAAAAGCAGAAGGATTTTTAAAAATCCAAACGGGATGAGATCCCCAGGCGATGGAGAAAACTACAACAATGGAATTCAATATTCTCGTGCCACACACCACATAGGCCTAATGCATTTGTTATTTATTCATCCAGACCAACACGGGCAGGTCAAGTAAGTTAACTCAAATGGTAAATATCAGAGCCTATAATGGCTTAAAGTGAAAAGCCTCTAGATATAAAAAAACCTGTTGGATTATTTAGATGTAGGCGAGAGGTCTATGTTAAAACTGGTCATAGGTCAAAAATAAAAATAAAAATAATAATAATGATAATAATAATAATAATAATAATAATAATAATAATAATAATAATAATAATAATAATAATAATGAGATGGACGAAAACAGAATGAATATTTGCTGCTGCAGTGAAGAACTCTAAGGTTCTTAAATGTTCATGAATTAAGATGTATGAAATATTTTAGGATACTATAGTAAAATTACTGTCGCAGAATAAAGTTATATCGAAAGTGAATTCGTCAAATAGCACAAGTAACGGGAGAACTGCAACTTCGGAAGAAATTGAATTTCCAGGCGAATAATTCCAAAGAAATTTATTCTTCTTTATCAGAAATTCAATTTCAGTTAATTGGAATCTCAAATTCTAAAGCAGTTTTACTTCCTTTCATACAAACGTTGCTAATTAGGAATATAAAAATCTCGTGTATTGTTCAATAAGGAACACTGCCACAACTTCTAAACTTCTTTAAGGAACCTTAAAGAAATCAATGAACTGGCAAAGGCTTTCTGCAGGTCATTGTCAGTCCTTGTGAAATAATTACTCTTCATAATTATAAAGCTTACAACAAGAGGTTCAATTAGTTTAATTTTACCCCATTCAGAGATTTTCAACGCAAAGACTAGCAAATGCAATCTGTTTAGAAGTCGCAATCGGTCAGTTTTAGATTCTTCATAGCAATTTAAACATTTAAGCTAAACGGTAAACAAGAGATGATTACTGGAATCTTATGAATCTGATAGGCTATGTGAAAGCCTGTAATAGTTAATAAATGAATGTAATTGACTTTTCTTTACAACTACTACCGAAAAAAGTTAAACTTTTTAAACAAATAAATGTTTTCTTGTTGGTTGGTGTTGTAAAATATTTCTTTTATAGAAGGAAATTGGAAATTAATATACAAAATAAAGAAATAATAAAACTTATTAAATTTTACAACGGTGAAAGAGATATAACATGTTAAAATATTTTCGTGCAAATAATAAAAAAATTACTTAAATATGACATCACTATTAAATCACAAGGAATCCTGAATATTTGCAGACATAATCATATGGCTTTTGTATAAATTATAAAAATGTATTTAGCCTACATAAAATAGTCAAATATCCATTTTACGGAACATTTTGTACCCTAGTAGATCTAGATTGGTTGCTAAAAATACTAAGGTGGTTTTCTTACTTTTACAGACAATAGTTGAATAAGCCGCTTAGAAGTTTTAGCTTTCATTAGAGAAATTATATTGAATTCTATATAGGGCTTTGTGTTTATTTCTTTATCGAACCTTACTATATCTATTCACAAGCGTTATTTTAAAATTATCGTTGGAAATTATTCTACGGTTATTTCTTTTTTTATTCTTCTTTTGAATATTCGCAGACATAGTCATATGGCTTTTGTGTAAATTATAAAAATGTCTTTAGCCTACATAAAATAGTCAAATATCCAGATCTAGATTGGTTGCTAAAATACTAAGGTGGTTTTCTTACTTTTACAGACAATAGTTGAATAAGCCGCTTAGAAGTTTTAGCTTTTATTAAAGAAACTATATTGAATTCTATATAGGGCATTGTGTTTATTTCTTTATCGAACCTTACTATATCTATTCACAAGCGTTATTTTAAAATTATCGTTGGAAACTATTCTACGGTTATTTCTTTTTTTATTTTAGCTTGATCCTATTCCGCTCTGGCTAGCTTCACATCTGTGTGCGGATAGCGCCCGAACAATTTCATCTGAGATTACATCTCCGTATCCTTTTTTCTCGGAGAGAGAGAGCGTTTTTATACCGTTGTGAATGGGTCCTATGGGTTATAAAGGTTCGAAAGCCACAGTCGATCATTACCAGAGTATGCTCAATATTTCTTCCATTCCGGTGCAGTACATGAGAGAAAGAAAATCACTAACACTTTTCTGCAGAGGCGAGAAGCATAAAATCCTCATAGCTATATGCTCCAAGATGAAATCTACCAAGAGATGTGGTTGAATTTCAATTACTAATTTGAATTTAATTTTCATCAAGTGAAGTTTGCTGCTGAAGTGAAATAGTGTAATTACATTATAATCTAATTTCTCAGCATAATTGCATTTCTCGATAAAAAAAAAGAGACCATCTATATTTACTTGCTTCCTTTAATAGTTTTTTCCTCCGTCATTTTTTTTTTTTTCGTTTGAAAGAGAGTTTATAAAATAAAATCTTCGGTAGCTGTTTAGTTTCCTAATGAGAGATGACAGCAATAAATTGCCATAATAGGCAAAGCACAGAATAGTATCATAATCAAAACAATCAGAGCTCAAAATGAAGGAAGATTTACTAGTTCCATTATTACAATTACGAGGGGCATACTGAAAGTCGTGAACAACATTTTTTCACAACCTTAATCTTTGTTTGTAAGTGAAACCAAGTATATCACCTCAATCTACAGACCTTTCTTTCACTTTTCCACATAGTCTCTTTTTCTTTGCACACATGTTTCCCATCGTTCTGCAAGTTTGAAAATACCCTTGCGATAGAATTCCGTTCCAGCTAATACCCTTACGATAGAATTCCGTTCCAGCTGCAAAACTTGCAGTTGGGCATAGTGCGGTGCAAGAAATGATTCACAGCTTAGGTTATCGGAAGGATTGTGCCCGTTGGGTCCCACGTTTTTTTACCGAGGACCACAAACGTCAGAGACGAACCATTGCCCGAAACCTTCTTCAGAGATTTCGAAATAAAGGTGATGAAATTTTTGACGAGTATTGTGACTGGAGATGAAAGCTGGTTCCGTCATTATGAACCTGAAACAAAACGACAGAACGATATTCGGCAAGCAGTGCATCAGTGTCTACGGGTAGCTGGAGAAGTCTATCATCCCCAAACACTTAAGCACACGCTTTTAATAATTCTATAAGTTATGCCTAGTCCATTCTGTCAAATGTTATAATACAATATTATGACTATGGAACCAGCCTATAAGCAATACCATCTGCACATTATTCGGTATTCTTTGCAGAATTATTTTAATTGACCTATATGACAAAACCCTGGATATAGCGGTGCCCCATTTATTAACAAGGAGCATACCGCACTGCATATGTTAATTTAACAGAGGTTAGGGTTGTCTGGTATTTCTATTCGTCATAATATAATAAATTGAGTATCCAGTTAATTAAATACATTTGAATTATAAAATTAATGTATGTTCTGTTTACTGTGGTAGGCCAACATATTTACGTTTTAAAAAGCCTCATCAATAATTCATCACTAAATGGAACATAACGAACTAGTAAGGTCATGATCCTAATATAACACAACACACAACAATTTATTCTCTATTGAGACTTCAATTACGTTAGAAACCTATCGTTAGATGGTATTGTTAACTTCGGCTGTGGCATCCAAACTATTTTATGCCGACAAATTTATTTAGCACACGTGGACGACACGTACAATATAAGAACATGATGAAAAGAGTGAAATGCTACAAGGTGGTTCAAAAAAGTAACCGAAAATGTATGGAGTTATTTTGTTATATGAATCGTATTTTGTTACAATAACAGGTAACCGAGTGAACTTTGCCTCATTACATCTAGCGGGTCTGGGCTGTGAAACATTATTTTTGTAGCTATGCTAATGGAGGGAATGCTGGATCGTCGCTGAAAATTAGTGATGGAGGGTTTTGAAAAAGAGTTTCAAAAACCATTACCACCGAAAAAATATTATCCAATGGGAGGACACGATTTTCAATGACTGTCCAGCATTCCTTCCAACACCATAGCTGCCAAAAATATGTTCCACAGCCCAGGCATGATGTACTGCGGCATAGCTGACTAAATTACCTATAACTATAGCGAAAAAAAAGTCAAATAAGATTCAAATAACAAAATAACTCGCATGCATTTAGGTTACCGGTACCTTTTTAGGGATAATCCTATACAAGTAAAAAGTTAATTGCGTTGCTTTAAGGTTATTTTAAATTTTCATTCAGTATACCAGGAATATTTTTATTCTGTAACAGCTAATTGAAAAGTCAGTAGTCACTAACTGCGGACAAACTCGGCAAATTTCGCAGAATTAACGTTATATCTTTTTGTTGTCATATTTTATGCAGTGAGTTCAATCAATGATTGTTGTTTTATAATAAACTAGCAGGTGCCGGCGGCTTCGCCCACGATAATTAATTGAAAAATTAAAAATTAAAAGTATAATAATTATTAAAGCATTATATTTATTAACACTTGCACGCGAATCATTCATAAACTAAACCATTAATAATTAATGAAACAGCTAAAATTCCGGGTTCAGAGTAGCCTACATTCCACGATTAGAAAGCTCCGCCTGGGAAAACGATATCAGATTCGATTATGCATATTTTGCTATTTACTGCGCAAGCGTGGCAAGGAATTATATATTAAGAGCCTTATATAACTTTCATCTACTTACACCTTATTATATCGACCCTCGGGCATGCTTCCAATTAGAGAACTCTTTCATGTGTTGTTGTACAGAAGATTATAAAAATATCACATATCATAATATTTCTTTTATATTTAATGATGATATTCACGATTATTTTACTAGAAATTATAAATTTATTCACTTACCTCAAAATTTGTCAGTAAAATATAGTAATAAAGGGATTCATTAGTGCCTTGGCAAAAATTATAATGAATTACCATGAGATATTAAGGATATTAGAAATATAAAGACTATAGTTCATACGAATAATCAAAATTATAAGAAAAAAACTAACAGCAATTAACTAGAACTCCGCTCATAAAAATATACTTTAAGTTGAGTAGACCTGCCTTAGTTTCTGTACTTGAAAACGTTCTATTGCGACTGAAAACACATTTTTATCCAGGGTTCTAGTTTAGAAGTGATGGGCCTGAAATCTCCGAGCAGGAAGGAATTTTTACAGTCCCTAAACGAGACTTGTGCTGAATTAGGCTCCGAAAATTCTTTAGTTTACCTATTGGTATCCCCGATCAGTTTTTTCAGATGCCAACACGCAACCAACCAGCCATCATAACGCGAACTCAGAAAAATAGAAAGTTCCAGTGTCTTCCTTCGGTGCTTGTCATTTTGAAAAGCCGCGTGCACAATACTATGCATGTTTTAAGCCTAGCAACATGCAATTTAGTAAACGATAGGGTCCAATACACTGTGTTATTGACATTGTTGTACTGCACAAATGCGAAGCACTTGGAACGTCCCATGTGTGTCGTTTAAGAAAATCACGTTTGAAACTGGAAATGTGTGGGGAAGAAAAGGAAGAAGGTAGGAGTGTATGAATAACTTACTTGCAGCTAATACAATAAATGTAGCTATAGTATATGAAATTAATGTTTTAAGAAACTGTTCTGAAATACGAAATAAACAAAGTTAATATCATTATATTTTGTAGTATAAAAAGAAGTCGAGTGCAAAAGCTATAAGGCTATAAAGGGTATTTTAGCATTGTGTAAACATTAAGAACGGAATTATTATAAACAGGTGAATAACATTAACTAAATAAAAATATTATCTAATTTAATTCTTTTAATTAGACCTACCTGTTCCTTAATTTAGGTTTATTACTTCGCCTGCCAGTAGGCTACCATAGGTACTTTAGGTAAAAGAAGTAGGCCTATTGTTTTTACTTTCAAATTCAAAGTTGAGTTTTTAACATAAATACACGTTTTGAGGTTCTCAGAATCCAAAAAATAATATTTTCGGAAACATGTCTGTCTGTGTGGGTGTGTGTCTGTGAACAGCCTAGCTCCAGAACCAAAATCATATGAAAACAAGATTTTGTATTTGGGTCAGGTGCTTTCTGAGGATGTGACACGAAGATTGGCGACAAGTTGCTCTTATTTTTAAGGGGACTTTACAAGAAGAAATGTTCGTTTTTAGCTTTTTTCTCGAAAACAGCTATAATTATTTACTTTAAATATTGCACACGGGTTGCTTATACCAAGAGCTAAAAGTTTTAATTGAAACTTTTTTTCGAAAAAAATATCTGAAGGGCAGGTGTAAGCCATCCACTCTATATACGTGTTGTTTACATTATGACCTCTTGTTCTATATCAGAAGGTGAAGTGAGAAAAATGTAGGCTACTGTCCATACTTAAATTAAAGAGAGTTACGAGAGTGCATTAATCAGATTGTATTTGGGTTATGTATCCTTCGGGGAAGCGATGCGATATAACGACATTCTCTTCATTTTTACATCCACTTTACATGAAGAGAATGTTATACGTAATAATTATCTTATTATACTAAGAGGCTAAGTATTATTTGGGCAGAGAAAGTTATGTGAATTTCACATCAGATTTTTTTAAATTTTAATTACATTATAAGATGACATAGCTTTAATTACTACTGAGATGTTTATTTCTGTAAATGATTGTTATTGTATCTTAAATTAAAACCCTATAAGAACACTATAGGTAATGTATAATCAATTATTTTGTAAAATTTATTTAACCTTTTTTGGTCCTGTTTGAGTGGAAGATAAGGCCTTACGGTCTGAATTTTGCAAGGTAAAGTAAAACATTATTATTGTATCTATTAATATTGTTTCGAAATAACAAAAAAAGGATTCCTGGAAACTTATATCTAACTAAATGCTTCCTAAGTTTTCCAGCAAATACCCACTGTTAAGTTCTCTTTGTAACTACCAATATTCATCCATAGTTGATTCATATATTGTACTATTATTATTATGCACGAAACATGGGTTGACTTTGTACATTCAATCGTTCAAGATGCCTATTATTCAGAAACAGGTAATTTCGACCGCTTAAATTTAGAAGATTTATAAGGAACTAAATATTTACTAGACCTATATGATTAACGTGCAAGGTAATTTCATTGAAGTTCTTTATTTTCCACAAGCCATATTGTACGTATGGATATAGCTTCTATCGAGTTTGTGTGGGTACGGTACAGCAGGAAATTCAATTAAGAGGTCGGTGGCTAGCTAATGGCGAGTAATTCATACCCGTCCTGTCACGGTTGTCCGGATAACTCTCTCCCTCGTTCCTCTTCAGAATACTAAGTAACCCCTACCCCTTGTGAACAAACAGTAGGCGCCTTACCTAATACGCTTGGGCATAAGCGCAAACTGTCTTAACCGTTTACAGCAAGGAGTTCTCACCATCAAGATATTCTTAGTTTACATCTCCAAAATATATCCAACAGAGCTGCAGGGTCCAATTTCTCACTTCCACGTGTTCAAAGTATTTTCTGTTTCGCACCTTTCAAGGAAGGAAGACTAAGAAAATGGAAATGCCAAAAATGCACTTGTGTTTTTAAGTAAACAATATTTAAAAAATGATTGTATTTCTGCTCACAACCTATTAATCAGTGATCACTACATTAACTCGAAGGTGGCTAATCCCCGATTTTTGAAGTAACAATCATTTTTCCTAATAGACCATTTTTCAGTAACACTATCTTCAGAAGCTCACTGTATTGCTAACAATGCGTTTGACGAACTCAGTCAGGTATCCTAAAAAATCTGGGTTACAAAAGAGTGTTAGATTTTTTAAAATTTTTCCGGTGAAGAAGCATATATTGAAGAGGAATAAATTAATCGAAGAAGGACTGTGTTGCCTTTCACATGCGCCTGGACGTCCTGTAACATTGAAATAACATTTTCACTTTACGAATCTTTCTTCACTTCCGACGCAGGAGCTTCATACAAAAAATCGGCGGATGACTTTCCTTAGGTATATAGGCCTACTGTAAATACCGTGAATAAGATAAGATTTCTATGAAATAATATGAGTTTCATGTAATTTGTTTTTGCTTATATCTGACATTTTTCGTGCTTATTTATTTGTTTATTTTACTATTTTACTTTGCTTATAAATCCGGGCTCTAGTAAATGTTTATTACTCTTTAATAAATTCATCATGGTTAAGATGTTTTAAAACTTCTTTTTCAATGGATATGAGCATAAAAGGCTCCAATTTCTGTCGACTCAAATTGCATCTCCATGTGTACGCAGAGCTTTACCCCTCTGACCATTTTTCAGCTTCTAAAAATATAATAATCTCTGTTCAACCAGCGATTTTCAACCAAAATTACTGCATTTGCCCGAATGTCCTTATGGCAAGTCCGATCTGAATTTAAATACAAAATACTCGATACTGTAAAGTAATATTTAGCCAGCTTCGAGATTTGTTATTCTATAAAATGCCTAGGATAAGTGTAAAATAATTTATAAGCTATCTGATAGGCCTACTTTTCTACTTCAAATACTAATTTTTGTCATTCTAGACAATGCCTGGCCATTTTATAGAATGCCTGATTTCAAACACTGCCGGCAAAATAATAATTTCAATTTCAATTTTCAATTTCAATTTCAATTATTTATTTAGAGAAGCTACAGACAATTTTTACAAATTTTAAACAGTAGGCTTCTTATATAATAATGCGATGATTGATGATACAGGAATGATGATAGTGATGATGATGATGACGACGATGATGATATACAATAATAATAGAAGACATATACAAACAGGAATAACATAATTACATAATGATTCATAATAAGACATATGACTTGTAAGTATGTCAAGTCAACTTTGTAAGCCTCATTGATCAATTTTGTGTGGTCAGCATGTTTAGACTATAATAATAATAATAATAATAATAATTACTATTATTATCATTATTATTACTATATTATTATTGCTATATTATTATTACTATGTTTATTGTTAATATTACTATTATTATATTATTATTATTATTATTATATGAAGGTTTTTTTAACCCGTTTAGAATAAATAATATTAATTTTAACCACAGCCCTCACAATAAAATTTATAAATGATATTTTTTATTATTATTATTACAAAATTTACTAATTATTACAAAAATACAAATTATTACAAATAGAAATATAATAATATAAACACAATTATTACAATTACAAAAGAGTATTATTTACCCAGCATGAGCATAGCTCGTGTTCGGGGTCAGTTCATTCATACTAAAATTATATTATATTCATTAATTATTTATTATTTAATGTAAGGTATGATGCATTCAATTGTGAATATTGCAAAACTGAAAAAAAAAAATTATGAGAATCTACTGAAATTAGTGCAAGATATTTGGACTTAAAGTTAAATGGTTGATTTTTGTAATTATTTAAGGACTTAGATCTGTAACCTTCAATTTTGCGCCGGGATATCATATGGTAGGAAATCTTGTATATGCCGGAAAATTAAACACACATGATACTATTGTATCACCAATCTTATCACCAATAATCACCAATAAATATCACCAATCTTGGCCGTGACTGAACCCGCGAACTTGAGAACAAAAAGCTATTGCCTAACGACCCGTTCCAACCAGGCCGAAAATGTTAGTTTAGGGTACTGAATCACGGTGATAATAACGAGCATAATTCATTATCATGAAAACAAAAGTATGCCTAGATTTTCTAAACTCTCTGCTAAAACGGTTGCATGTCATTATATTACCATATCTTAGTTATTTCTTTCATCTATTCTTGCCCATAATCTCTTATAGATTCTGTACACAATCTTTATCATTCACATGATCAATTTATTCTGAACTCTTTTCTTCTCTACATGTCGTCTGTTTGTACTTAGTCCTGGGGAAGACCCCTCACTCCCTCCTTCATCCCATAGGACCACGCTACTTTCAGTAATGGAATGTAATTGTATTACTCTTCTGGGATCATACTGTCTTCCAAAGGGAGGGGGGAAAAGAACCCAGTTAGTTTTCAGAAGAGTGTTCTGCCTAGGAGACTGATAAAAATGCGGATCTCTAAGAAAAGTAACGGCATCTCCCGGCCCTTTTTCTAACTTTAGCACCGGGATAAAATGTAAAAACTTTTTTCTTCCTAATTATTCCCGCGAGATGAAAAGCAGACCTCCTAGTGTTAATTGGTAGTAAGAACATGCAAACCTTACTTATTCCATTTCGCATTTACCACTTTTTTTTCGCTCTTCGGCAGTTTTGCGTTCTAGAGTTAGGAAACTTGTTTCAATAACTCGGCTGCAGGTCAGAGTAATTAAAGTGTAATCGTGTTTATCTTGCGTTTAACACCGATTCACGAGGGAATTAGATTCAAGAAATCAGTTTGCAAATTGAACCGAGCCAGTAACGTTATGGACTCACATTGGGAATGTCACTGGCCAATCTGAGTGTTTTTTTTTTTTTTTTTTTTTTTTTTTTTTTAATTTTTTTAATTTTTTTGTTTTTTTTATTTTTTATTTTTTTTCCCATTGACGATGGTGAATACCGGATTGAAATTTCCATAAGCCGAATTGTTATAAATAAAAGATATACCATTATTGTTTAGCTCGATGGGATACAACATATTGCAGACTAGCAATTCCTACTATGAAATAATATATTCAACTGCAAAATAAATAAAACGATGTATTTATTAACACATATCGTTTTTACACAACTTGCATGATTTACATAACATTACTTTTAGTGATATTGTTAATTGTAAATAAAATAGCCTAATTGAAAATACTAAAACGAATCATGTACTGCCATATGGGAGTATAGATTTGAAATGAAACGATTAAAACGAACCATAGATTCCTGAACTTTACCCTCGCACGAAAATCATTCATAAATACTTGGAAGATTAATAGTTAAAAAGATCAGCTTCGATGTGCATTTCATGATTTTATTGCGCCGTCCGGGGGAAAAATGACCTCAGATTCGAGTTCCCTGGCCCAAAAACCCGCTGCATTGGGAACTTCATCCAAATCGATCAATGTGTTCCTATATAGGCCTACATCTATGATCTCCCTTACGTAGATATTTCACCCAAACTTGAACTAAAAAAGTAAAGTGCATAGGTCAATTCCCCAAACATTATAAGAACTTAAAGACAATATTAGGCCTACAAGAGAAATTAACTCTATTTCGGAAGCTGAAGTTATGCGCGTGAAAGAAAATTTCCTAAAAAGGTGCCAGTGTTGTGTGGATGCAAAAGGAGGACATCTCCAACATCTCTTGTGACGAGGTAAATGGTTATTTTCAATGTAATTTTAACTTTAATTTTGATAACCTGAATCATTACACTGTTAGTGGCTTCCTTTGCGTGGATATTTCACCCAATCGCTCGGGAGTTACAGCTGAGGCCACCGCGACGCAGAAACCCGCATGACTGGCCAACTCATACGCTGTACAATATGCAAGAATGAAAGAGAGAATAATAAAGAGATCATATGCTAGAATTTGATAATATTCCTCCCAATTGTCGTAACAAACCAATTATTGGTGCAATTTTATTGCAAAGGTTTGAAATGTAGGCCTACGCATCCCAATTTAAATGTCCATCTATTATTAAATCTAAATACTTTGCACTTGATACTTGCTGTATAGGTATATAATTTTGTTGGATTCTCCCAATTCAATCAGTTTTTCCTCTATAGTGTGGAGTATTAATTACAGTGTTTAAGTAAGAAAGATGGTAGTAATATCAATGAGAGTTTATAATTACATATATTTATAATATAATATGTATACAAACAATGAAATAATCAATGGTGATTCTATTAAACACATTAATATAGTTTCTAAAAAATAACCTGTGTAAGGCATGATGACGTTAACAAAGGAATCGAAATGATGTTAACGGTATTTCATTAACCTGGTAACTGTAATAGAAACAAGATTATGTTCCATTAACTTCCTAACTCTAATAGAAATGAGATTATCGTTCGAAGTGACGACAGTTTTAACAGGTCTGTTATTCATAGTGGGAGTAATTTGTGCACTGATGTGACATAATGAAGGCATTATTACTTCAAATTTAATCAGTGGAGATAAACGTTCTCTGTCAGAGAAGCGCAATTACATTCAGGGCGATACTCAATGTGATTTCGCATATACACTGAATTATTTTGCTTTTTTTTTTAAGGAATAAGAAGGGGGTACGCTGTAGCGTAGTGGTTGTGGCGCTGCGCTACAAACCGGAAGGTCGCGAGTTCGATCCCCGATGAGGTCACTGGAGTTTTTCAATTGGCCTAATCCTTCTGGTGGCACCATGGCCCTGGGGTCGACTCAGCCTCCAACAGAAATGAGTACCAGGAGCAATCCTGGGGGTAAAGGCGGCCGATGCATAAGGCTGACAACCTTACCACCTTCATGTGCCGATGTCTAAAAATCTGAGAGCCTCAATCTCCTGGAATCCTTTGGGCCTCCATGGCCTGTGTTAGGGAACACATTACTTTATTACTTTTAGAAGGATAGACACTTATTGATGATAGGCATATATTTTGTGGTGCGTCTCCTAACACATAATTAATTAGGTCTATTTGCCCACAAATATGGAGAAGTATAGGCCTATAGTTGGAGGGATGGAGCATAAGTCGTGGCAACTATTTTTTTCTTTTGAAATTTATTTTTAAACATAGGCTACAATGAAAGGGATGTATGGATAACGCACATTATGGGTACTAAATGCAGGATAGGGGAGGAAACAGTGACCTGCAAAACATCCATACGCGACTACATGGGATCATTCTAATTTTTAAATGCACCAGCGTGTGTAATGAAAGTCATCGATTGCCAAAATACATATCGAACTGTATGTACTCGTAGAACTATATGTAATAAGCTTCTCAGATGTTAGACATGGAGAAGTAGAGACGCAAACGATAGTAGCCACTAGCATACAAAATGTGGTTTGTTTTATTTATTGATTTATTTATTTAATCAAGAATGAACATTACAGGTATACACCCAATTACAATGTTCATGACTATGCTAGTACTACATCATTGTACTTACAATAACACAAATATGAAAAAGATATAATAAAAAGTAGGAAAGTTAGGATAATGATCAATGTAAGGTAAGAAGTAAAGAGAATAGGAGAGATAAGAAGAAAGCAAGAATGAAGAATGTAGAGAGAAAGAAAAACGAAAAAAAGAGTAAAACAAATAATATAAAACAATAAAAATATGTTAGTTGACATTGTCATATATTACTATTCACATAGATTCCTATGAATTACCATTTTGGACAAGTTTTAACAGTTGGCTTGCAGCAGAATTAAATTGTTTAAGATTCATGACAAATATATCTATATTAAGTGGGTGGATTTGATTGTACCTATTCAAAGTTCTGTTTATTGTTGAATATTTGTGCAAGTCTGTGTTTACTGTAGGAGTAAAAAATAGTTTTGTTGTTGTCTATTAATTAATGTCGGATTCCAAAGATCTTTAAACTGGCAGCGCTTCAGGTTATCCATAGTTATTAAAACATAGAATATACAATTGTTTAAAAGAATTAATGTATACCGTATATCTAAATATATACAATTTAAATGTAAATTTATTATTAAATAAATGGATTTTAATATGCTCAGAAAGTAATTTATTAAGAATTTAACTTCCACATTTTGCAAATCTATGGTACAATAATTATTATCCAACAATATTATACATTAGGCCTACTTCCGCCGAAATCCATCAACTGTTCGTAAACTCAACAGTAATAAAAAAAACACAAAAATAAATTACGTATTCGGCATTAATCAGACTTTTCCACCGTTGGATTTACATATGACTCACCCATGGTGAAGATGTGAATGGTTTATAACTACCCTTCAGAAAATTACTGCGAAAACATTTAAATTAATGTTTTGGTTTTTATAAGTATACATGCAGCTAGTAGGCCTATACAACCCATCGAACAAAATCGCTGGGGTCTCGAGAAATTCGCAAAAATATATTTATATGAAGTGGCAAAAGAGTAAGTGAAAATCTTCGACATGCTTCTTGTCACATCCTCAAAAGAGAATTAACTCTAATGTAAAATTTCATTGTGATACGATTTTTCGATTTCGAACTACCTACGCTGCATATGAAAAGTAAGACACGTTCATTGTGGCCTCACTGTAATTTCTTGCCCCAACAGTCGTCTTGGCTAGAAGGGTCTAGGAACCTCCTAATGAAATTCTCCAGATCCGCCTATGTGATATCCCTCCAACTTGAGAGTGTAGCAAAACCTCTTGGATTTAATGTTTTATTTGTGTTATGCAGACTATAAATTTTGTTTTCATACGTTATAGCATTCCATTCTGAACTCCGTAAAATGAGGTGCAAATTATAAGATTAAACTTTTCACCGACACTGATGTAAATTGCGTCGCCGAAAAAATTGCATAAAAAGAGATATAACATTACTTAAAATTGTAGTTGATAATTTAAGGTACCAATCATTATTGCTGTTCTTTTATTTTATTTTATTTTATATACATTTAGGCATATATTAGTTTTTTTTTATTTTTGTGAAACACTTCAATTAATTTTCTAACAATGGTCTTACTAAGTGTCATATATAGGAGGCGGATTTCTATGACATGTCATATTTTTCCCCTTTGCAATATTTCAGGTTTCCGACTAATTTAAACCCGATTCCAAGCATCCTGGTGAAAATGGAACGGCTTTTATTGTGCATATAACTGCATATTTAGGTCATATTTTTGGTATATTTGTGTGCGTATTAAAGAAATTTTGAAGTTTTATATCATATTTTGTAAATTTTGCATTATAATGATACTTTTTAAGAATTTTATATTTTAATAAAATGATTTGTAATAAAACTTAAAAAATATACACGATGTGTAAGTGGTAGAGTCATATTTTAAATTTTAATGGTCATATTTTTATGATTTTTAGGTCATAAATGCATGCTTATATCCTATTTTTAGGTCATAGAAATCCGCCCCCTAGTCGTATACTTTTCTCTTGGTACAAGTATCTACTTGACCGCCGGCGTGGTCTTGTGGTTAGCGTCGCTGACTACAGATCCGTCGGCCCGGATTCGATCACCGGTACCTCCTCGGCTTTTTCTAAGGTAGGGAGGTCTCGTGATTCAAATTGAGGAGCCACTTTATATCAAATTGAGGAGCCACTTGATAGATAAGTAGCGGCTCCGGTCCTGAAAACCAACATTAACAGCCGTGGGTGTCGGAATGCTGACCACATGCCCCCCAATCCTGCCATCTGCCTGCGGTAGATGACGCAGCGGTTGGGTGGTAGGCCGTTGCCATTTTTACAGTATTTACTTGTATGGTGTGATCTCTGCCTCCATATCTAACATTAACAAAAGTGAAGCATACGAGAGCCCACCATGATTCGGGTTCCACGCTAAGCTGTATGTCCGGCTACTGTAATAACAGCTTTAGTAGTCGTCACAACCCTCATAGGGAGGATTCTCTCCATCTTCTAGAGGCCCTGCTAGCCACCACCCTAAGGTCATGTGCATGTCATAATATAACGAATTAAATATGTGTCCTAGTCCTAGGAAACAGATGAAGACGTAATTAAATACTTATTTTTGTTCGACCATACTATTATACGTTTATTATTAATATGTGAAGTAACAGTATCTTAATCACATTAATTAAAGAACAGATTTCAATTAAAACATTGGTGTGGTATCGATTATTATCGAACAACGAACGGTCTTCAAATGTGATAACAAACCATGTGTATTTAAAATAAAACCAATTCTGCTCGTATTAATTTTAATATTATACTAAATTTGAGTTAATTTCTTGTGGTAAAAACCCATTAAAAAAAACGCCACTCTACGCCATTAGCTGCCATCTATCGCCAAAGACAAAACCATGAGAACTTGCTAATAGCTGATTGCCAACGTTAGCCATTTCCTTTATTTATGATTCTAAAAATTCAAAACTTTAACATTTAACCTAAATATGGTCGAACAAAAAAAAAAGTCTTATGCAACTTGCCTATAGCCAACTCGTATGAAAATTATAAAAAAAATACTCGTATCTTAATACATTCCATCACAGGCTCGTTACATAATGTACTATTGAGGGCATGATAGCCTTCAAACCTCTGGTAAAGTATGTAGGCTATCAAAAATAGCATGATATTGCAGATTTAAACTTTAGCCTATACGGTACCGGTAGTTGAATTTTATTTTATTAATCGAATTCAGTATTACTATAAACCAAACGAATCAATTATTTAGAATACATACCTATAACAGATAAGGTGACTGACCGACAAAAGCGAGGTACTGTTTCAATTAGATTATTCGGTATTTCATCTTTTTGTCTGTAAATGTGTGTGTTATGGAGTTATGATCAAGGGAGTTGTTCGATTTTCTTCAAACTTGGCATTAATATACCTTGAAGTCATTAAAAATAACATGTGTGTAAGGATATTGATTTTTTATTCCGTTTCGAGATGGTAGCCGTTTAATTGATGAAGAGGAGATCTTATATTTTGAACGTGAGGTCTATTACTCACAGAGCTACTAATAAATATTAATCGTATTCAATTTCAACTGATTTAGCAAAAGATAGTTTAAAGTCTACATTTCTCATGTGGTTTGCCAGCTATCCACTAGAAATGAGAGAGTATCAGTATGCCCATAGATTCAGAAACAATGGCACATATGTAACGGGAACAGGAGAAAGAGAAAATGGGATCATAATGGAGTCTAAACTCTCGAGAATAAAAAAAGCTGACCACATCCCATGACCATGTACCGTCCGCCCACAAACCTTCAGCATCGGGATGAGACGAACCAGTTGGCCTATCCGTAAGCTAAATTGTGCAAGCAATTAGCTGGAATTTAATTTGCCTCCGTTAGCATTAGTCTACTACGACATTAGTCCCCAGGATGAGGCAAGAAGAGGGGGGAAGCAAATCATTGAAGTTGCTGGCTAAGGGCAAAAAATGAATGAATGCAGATTGACAAAAAAGTTAGGATTAGCGGTAAAAAGAACTGAGATAAGAGAAAGTTTGTTGTGAGGGTAGTTAACACACATTTAAAAACCTCGAAATTGAAAATACTGTACATCCAATCCGCGGACCAGAAGTTGTGTAGGAAAAGCTTACAGAGTAATTAGGAATTCAGCTCCGTCACTTGCATAACGCTTCTGGTCTGCGATGCAAAATGAACGTGGTTAATTAACGAAATTCACATGTACGGTATGTTATCAGTTATCATTAGAGCCTGGAGTTTTAGGTTTTTTAAATTGATGTTTCTTTCTAGCTGTGATATTTTAACAAAATTATCCGTTTCATTGTCATGGAAATCATGTAATCCAATTTTACTATGTCTAAAGGTTAAGGTAAGACGTTAAAAACTAAAAATGCCTAATATTTTTTTATTAAAATACGATTAAATAATTAACAAACTAATAATATTTAATTAAATTCTTATTGTTCTACTAAAAATATTACTTCTAAATATCTGCCTTCATTTTCCACCTCAATCATTGTTTCCAGTACATTTGGAAGATAAAATAAAGCACTGCAGTTTATCTTTTGTCATTTTAAAACTCATTGTACCGGTAAAGGAAAATGTTAGTGAACCGAAATACCAGTTTCCTTAGAAGGAAATTAGCATAATGGCATGTTTAAGAAGCTTACACTTGCAGTCTATTAACAGTGTTTGCTCCAGCAAGACCCTAAAGTAAAGTAGGCCTATTCTAAATATTGGTTGATTAACTGAAAAAAGTTCTTGAGTTTATGTGGTGGATTTGGAAAAGATGAGGTAAATTAAAATTAATTCTGTTCTATAAACTATAGTCTCTGAAAATTAAGCAAAACATAGGACTATGGTTCTGTGGTTCATAGTCAAGTAAGTAAGAATATAATTAAATTATATATTTATATCAAAGAATTAAAGTTAAAAACTTGTCTGCAGGTAATAAGAACTAAAATAAATATATTTTAATATATCCAAAAAAACTAATACAGTGTTTATTAAAAACAAAAAATCCGGGCTCTGGTTATCATCTATTAATAAATTATACAAAAAATTGGCATTAGCTAATTAATTATTTATGTTATCTGCTATTTGCCATTTATACAAATTAAAAGCACAACTAAAATGACAGCTAACTAAGCTAACTTATATGCATAGGTAGCCTATAAATATTTATACAATAGGTTAGTCTGTCTTTTGTTCAAAATTTTGCAGGTCGATTTTATTTGTGTGAACATAAATGCGGCAGTCCCATATCAATAGAAATTCAAGCATATAAAAGAACTCCTTAAGGACAAAACGCTAGCACATCAGCAACGGTTTTAGTCCTAAGAAGCAGAACACAACCGTCGTTAAATTATCGTAACACATAAACAATACAGTATAAAATGAATATAATATAAGTTATTAAGATTTCTTTTAATGGGGTGCTTAAACAGTAGCGAACTTTCATTTTACATAATCCTGAACAATTTAACTTTGACAGATTTGCACCAATTTTGTACACTGTCTTATTCTACAGAAGTTTAGCTTTAATTAGATATATAACACATCTAACAAACTGTCAATAAGTGATTTTTAATTGTTATTTAAAAATAAAACCTCATTATCTATAAAACATGATCTCATCCAAATTAAGGAAGTCATTACCAATTTGATTATTTTTTTCCCTTTAAATCTGATGTCGTTTTCTGAAGGGTGAACCTTAGTGAGCACTCTGTCTGTCTTAATATTAAATCTAGAATTGTTTATAGATATCCATAACGCTAAAATAACGTTCGGTTATAATGATTTTTCAGTGTTCTGAATTGTGATTCTACATAAAAAACAAGTGCATGTAGGTGCGATAAAATTAAAGTAATAACATTAAAACGATAAATACTTGTGATTATTTGAAAATCCTCATATTCTTATATTGGACCGGTCACTGACTCATGAGCTAAGAAGTCCAAATAAAAACTAAATTAAATCTATCGTGTTCTAGATAGTACAGTAAGGGTATAAATAATTACCTATAAACCTACAATGCATTTTATGTTTAGTTCAAATAAGTACGTCTCATTTGTAATGTACTTAATATTCCTTAAACTTAATTTTATTCAGAACTTTTATTTCTCTTCCATTCGGCTTGTAGAATATGAGTACCCTCCTTATGTTTATCTTTAAATATTACTTCTCTTCTCATACGATATCAAATTCATATGGACTTTTGTTTTTGTTTGTCTCAGTAAACCTAGAATACAAAAGAGTAGCTCAAAGTTATGAATTTATGGCACCTGACATGCCCACAAGGAGAAGGAAGAATAAAAGTTTAATCTGGACGTTATTTATAAGAAGCGAACTCCTGTCAGTCTCTCTCTCTGGCAACGTATAAAAATTTAGACAAGTTTGAAATAGGTTTTCAATATCGCATTCAATTTAAGTTCGATAAAATGTTTCCTAGTTGAAGGACGGACTAGACAGTTACTAAGTTATGATGGGATCCGTGCGAAGTTTCGAGTGTGCGTAAGCCTATGTATACTTTCCGTCTGCATTTCCATGTTTACAAACTACGTATATGAGTTTTTCGCAAGACTTGAACTATAAGTTTAATAAGAGAATATTACGTAACATCGGAGACGCAACATACTCGTTCCGTATCGAGAAGTCATCTGAATAATTCATAATAATAATAATAATAATAATAATAAACTTAAAATAATAACACAATAATTATATTACTTTTCTTCTCTGGTACTTATATTGGCTACTTTAAATTAATAACAATTTTTTTTTCGACCATACTATAATACGCTCATTACATATGGCGTAGTGGTATCATACTGATATCCATTACCATATAGATTTTCATTATAACACCGGTGTTCTATCTATTATTAACAAACACGGAACGATATTGAAATTTATAGTGCAACAAATGAAACTGCGTTATAAACAACCTGTATTTAAAATAAAATCAGTAAGTTCGTGTTAATTTTAATATTATACTTAATTGAGCTCATTTCATGTGTATTTAATGTGCTTTGTTGACGTTAAAGCTCAAGAGAAGTCCTGCGGCCTGCATGCCTTATAGCCTGCCATCTATCGGAAAAGACGAGTACTACTAACAGCTGTTGGTCCGAGAGTCATTCATCAATTACGAGATATTCTAAAAACCCGGAACTTAAACATTAAAATTTGGTCGAACATAAAGTGTCGTATGCTACTTGCCTATAATGGTAATTAAGACAAGAATATGTTTTTTTTTTATGAAACGAGCAAAGCGACTCATCTCCGAAAAATCCTAAGAATTACTGGAGTTTGAGCTAGGTCAATGATGATGTGAGATTGATTACTGAACAGAGCAAGAAGTCTTGTGTCGGTATAATGGTACCAGTGTCTATTACACTATGAACCATCATTACCGAATAATGTGGTTGGCTAGTCGTAGTACTGATATTAAAACCTGTAAAGGTCGCCGGTGTGCCCGAATTCTGTCTCGCAGGAGATTTTTACATTCATGAAAATCTACAGACAAGGGATTGCCATGTACCTGGGCCGGGATCGAACCCACAAACTTCTAAACATAAATCCAGTGTCTTGCCAACTGCTCCACCCCAGGGCAACTAGAATAATCTGCAACTCTAGCCCCATACGGTCTACTGTTCTATATTAATAACTGATAAGTTGATAACTAATAGACACTTGATTGTTTAGTTGTGTTAATATAAAGACCGGCAAGCAGTACTTTTTTGGAAACAACTAACACCATGAATCGCTTGTATAGCCAGGAAAGTAAAGAACTGCCAGCAGGTTTCTTCCACTCCGGATGAAGCTAATGAATAAAGAATTGCAGAGGACCTGTCGAAGATTGGATTTAGGGGAGTGATTCGAAAAAATAACGTCCAGCAGTACCATCATAAATTACGTAGTAGTAGTAGCATCTGCGTTTCCTGGAACTATCTGTTCTACTAAATATTTTATTTACCTTTACCTAGCGAATATAGTAGGGAAACCAAACCGCATTATATTTTCTGTAGACCTGAAATTGTGAAAGTCTTATTCATAAAGTAGGGCCTTTGCTAAGAAGATAAACGAGCCAATGATTATCACATAAATCCCTCATAATCTATAAACAAAATATCTAACAAATAAAGATAAAATATATATTCTTTTATAACAATTCTCAGCCTTTAAAAAATAAATCAGAAAATATTTCCTTTGGCAAATTGGGAAATATTCTGCAGACAACTTTCATTTTTGACAGTTTTGATAGGGAACATGATAAATTACGTGTCAATATTTGTACCTTTCTTATTTCATTCAGCAGTTTTCATGGGTATTAAGTAGAATCTGTTTATGGGGGTAGCTTACCACCTTCAAAATGGTCTATAATTTATTTAAAAGACTTTTAATTATGCAGAAACTTTTCAATTTCAATTTTGTAAAACAATATTACTTATCTTGTAGGATTTCATTAGTGCTATAACGTACAACTTCCACTCTTCTGTCTTGTGTTAGAAGTTCTATTTTTAATTGAATCTGTCTAAAAAAAACATTGGCTATTATGTAACTCTAAGTACTGTAAAACTAAGAGAGATTCATCAATATTCGGCTTACATGAATGAAGTTATAGTATTTAAACGTATCCGAATACTCTGCTAAAGAATTCGCCATACTCGTCAATTATACCGTGTAATTTATGACACCGTCATATCTGTAAGAATCCTGTGTGAAGCTGGGAAATTAGCGGCGTGGCCATGGGTGGTCCTTTTGAATACATTCGATAGCTTTGTTGTTAATGTTCATTCTGGTTCCTTTAACTTTCACGAACAGTGCACCTCACCATAAATTATTACTAACTCCGAGACTGTAGATCATAAAATTGATAAAAATAAAGAACTCGAATCTTCCTTTTAATGAAAAATGACTTAGAACTGGAGACCGCTAATGAGCTTTTACTTTTTTCTTTGCTTAGTCAAAAGTGGGAAACTAAGGTCGATACGTGGCGGCTAACTCTAGAGAATTACCTCCAGGGACGAGAACCAATTAGATGAGGTCATTTTACCAGCAGTAACAGTTTTGGCTGCTATATCAAATACTTAAAATCAATTACGTAAAGATTAGTGCACATAAATTTCATAACTAAACTTGCGAATCGAAGCTATACAACAACTCATAATGAAGAAACTGAAGTGTCGTATTTCAAATAAGATGACGATTTTCTAAACATTTTTATGCTTTGTCTATGGTCCACTCGTTATTTAAGGCCTTCTGAACTGTAATTAGTTAAGTTCTTCTCCCCCCTTATAGGTCTACGGCCTGTGTGCTTAACAATACTCAATATAGACTAGTACTAAGTGTCATTTTACTACAATCGCAATCGTGTAGATAATGGCAAGCTAAACCCCAACAAGATAGATCCTTCTATTGTGGGTTGACGACTACTTACATTACAGTATCCGAGTCATACATCTTAAGGGATACAGAAATGTTGGTTTAGCCTTTTGGTAAAGAAAATGCTTACCCTAAAGGGTACGCAAAATTGGATGCCGTTTGGACGCATACAAAGACGTTGCTGATGCTATTATAGGCTGATGCCATTATGAAGTATCGTTTACTTTAAACTGCCAGTATACGCTCGTTTCTCAGATTCGATGTTTCTTACTTAATTAAATTCAAAATTTATCTTCTCCCACAAAAACAAAACCTCTGCATGATTTTTATTCACAATGTAGGCTACTTCACAATGTGTGCAAAAATTCATATTTTCGTTAAAACCAAAAGTAGAAGGTAGAGGAGTTTAACATCGGCATTGAAAAAACTGGTACCACGTAACAATAAATGCCTTGACAGCAATGGTGACTGCGTTGAGAAATAGAGTAAAGTAGAGTAGGATTATCTCCACAAAGTCTCTGGGTTTTTACGTATATACCTTAGGAGCGAGTCTCGCCGTTCGTAGAGCTCCCTCCTAGGGGAGGTAGCTGCACCCTGATTGGCTATCCCACTCCACGTGTTGTCTGTCTTTGTCTGTCTCTGCGGCATTATCCCTCCACTCAACTATTACAGCAGCATGATCTTTACTCTCTGCCCAGCAGTGGCTCACTGATCTTACGCGCAGCGAATCCGCGCATCTTGATATCGAGACGTAACGAGAAGCTCGCTGGCTGGGTTAGTCTTCAAGGCCAGAGACGTTGTGGGAGTAATCCTACTCTACTGTATCTTTGTAAATAAAGTTTTGTGTTGATATCTTTCCTTATTATTTAGCTGTGTCAAATCGTTCTTTACTTTCTGGACGACATTCTTACAACGTCGAAAGCATTTGTCTGGTTTTTTCGCTTCAATGGCACTTGTTTCCTGTTTTATCCTATCGTGTTTCTCTGTTATATATTAAAACAGGAGGTTTCGGTAGGCGTAATTCAAATTATTTAGCCTGATCTGCGGAGTGATCAAAGTCTTAAATTTACTAGAGAAGATTGGATTATTAGAAAAGTCTGGTTGAATTACCACATTACATTAATTTTATAATTTTTAGTGATGTTTACACTTTATATTATTTTATTTTCTTATGGTCAACATGGAATTAATATTATTGTGGTGTATATTCTTGTTCATGGAACTCTGCGGACATGGTAAGCAAATACGTCAGTGATTTAGTGCATTTATTTAATTTCTTTGATTTAATTATTAATTATTTATTTCCTTCTATTCGTGAAATATTCCTATGAATATTAGATGATATTCCAAAGTTAGTTATAACATTATAGGCTTACTACTAAATGTAGCCAGATAATGTTTACAGAAATTTTTAGTGACTCCTATTTTTCCAATTCAAAAGACCCTCCCTCGAAAAAGTTAGGTTAAAAGTATTATATACCTAGGTATATATATATTTTTTTTTTTTTTCAAAATCATTTTGACCTAGCAATGAAGTTTGTTTGCAGAATGTGATAAGAAGTGTGGAGTTATCGAGCATTCTGACCAGGGAAGCTGTGTCCGATTCACTGGAGACGTAGCAAGAGCAGATTTAGTCACTGATCCCGATAAGCTATACGTTACAAGAAAAAGACCTTAGAGTCCCTGAGCAAGGAATTCTATCCCTGGTCTCCCATTCTTTATAACCACGTCTTCACCTTTTCCCACTCCTGCAATCATAGGAACTACAGTCCAAGAGCCCACAAGATCCACAAACTAAGCCTCAGCAATCGCAACAAGATGAACCCACGTCTCTTTCTATAGAAGCAAAACAATGGAATAGTTGTTTTATGAACTTCATTGATATACTGTATCGACAACAAATAAGTGAAACGAATGCCTGAGGGGTCCAAGCTAAACTATTCTACCCAATAAAGCGTTATATTCATTATTATTCACATGACTATGTTAAATCTTTACTTAATGATTTAACTTAAAGATCTTTACTTAAATAGGATAGTAATGAATTTATTTCTTTTTGGCCTTAGGAGGTGAACATGTAGCATATATTTTTTTTTCATTATCTTCATACCCCCATCTCTATATAAGTTATATAAAAGGCTTTGTCCTGACTGACTGACTGATAGGAATCAACGTAGAGCCTAAACTATAACAGGTAGAGACTTGAAATATTGAAAGTACCTTCGTTTCATAATGTAGGTGATCACTAAGAAAGGGTTTTTAAAAATTTTGATTTTAAATGCCAAAAATCAAATGTTTTTGAGAATACTTAATCCCTTTTTACACAGAATTATCAAATCCAAATCACAGAAAACTTAACAACAGTATTGTTACAAGTGGTATCAGATGGGTTTGGAATTAAATGAAATGGAAGTTTGACAAATTAGAGAAGGTATCAATATAATTCATGTTATAAATAAATATTAAAGAATGAAATAGACGGAAATAATGCAGTCACATAACTTTCACTAAACTGGACCTAGAGAAAACAATACGAGGTAAGGTAATATGTTTTGGGAAGAGAAGTATGAAAGTGATATTGCATTTCTGTTTAATTTCATCCCCAAAACGGTTTTATGGTAACATGAGAGTAAGAAATAAAAATTCTCTGCCACGATAATTTACAATTTTATGTTACAGGAATTTCTGTTTCTTCTTATTTAAACCTCTACCAGGCTTGCTGTGCACTGTACAAGCGATGGGTTGCAAAATTCTACATCCTCTATGAGCCATAAAAAGCTATACCAAGCGTTTTCTTAGGGGATAGTTTGGGTATGATAAGTCGTTCTTCCTATTTCAAATTATAAATACCTATATTAGGACCTAGAATTTAAAAATCTAAAAGTCCTTCATAAATTAATTTCCAATTACAAAATAAAAGACCCGGGCGACGCCGGGCCTTTTAAGCTAGTATATTATATAAGAGGCGATGGGTTTACCACCTGTCCCTCTACCCTCTCTCAGAAAATAAGCATATCAAAATTAGTATAGGTAATGAAACCTCCATTGGAGGCCCCTTCGCCCCACCTGGGGATCATAGGGTACCAGATACCAGACCAGATACAGATATTATATAAGGAAAAATAAACTAACCTGATGAAAATAAATATTCAACACACTTAGATCTTCCAAGAAACAATTGCTGTATTTATTATAAACTATGTACCACTTTCAATTGGGCGAAAATTGACAGGTTACGTTATAAAAGCTGATAATACCGATGTGATACCCGAGCTAATTAGGATTAAGATCCACCGTTTGTAATGCCAGGTGTAATTTAAATAAAATAGCCAGTCAGCAATACTAAAAGATTTGAAATTAATTCATACATAAGTTTGTCCAAGCCATACAGGAATACACTGTTAGAAATAAGTGACAGAGCACAGTCAAGATCTATGCAAGAATGCTACATAATCTAAGTGTGCTGAATATTGATTATCATAAGGTTACTTTATCTTTCCTAATAATGTATGGGGTATAAGAGGGGAAATATTTTAAATATGTACTATAAAGATGATATAATAAGTTGGGAACATTAATATTAACGAACCTTGTAATAAAACACTAAAGTCTGGCCGTTCTAAGAAGGAAACCTGAAGTATACAAAAACCAGTACAAATGTCTCACTCTAGCACATTACTCGTATGACTTAAGAGTGAGATAGACATACTGTTTTTTGCTTACTTCAGGCTTCTTTCTTAGCTCGTCTCGGGTATAGATGTGTAAGATCTGCAACTGTTAGTGCACTGGAAAAATATTCGCGCCTATCGACATTCTCACGCCACCGAAGTCACTCAAGCCTGATTCAAACGATTGTAGGCCTAATACAAATATTATCAAATACCTGTCGAATTGGTTAAAATGGACGTTAAAATATTCTGCACTCGAAACAAGTAACTAAATTCATATAAAATACTGAAGTTTTGAGGCAATAATGCCCATAAGGTATTTTAGTCCAGTGAGCTTTAAACCAACATAAACAAATAACTTAAAATCTAATTCAACGAGTTAGTCTATAATTATAATCTGAGTTTTTATGTAATCATATTATTCTAATAATATGCACATAAATTTATAACAAAAAAACTAAAATATCTTTTATAGACTAAATGAAATATCAAAATTACACAGGAAGATGAATTATAATTTATTATAAAAATTAATTTAAATAGAGATAAATCGAATCGAATCGAATCGAATCTAATCATTTTCAATCCGCGCACGGAGCAAATAACCTCTTGACGTAGGTTTCCTTTACCGAAGATAATTTAATTGCACTTATTTTCCTGTAAAGGAAAGATGTGAAAGGCCCACCCCCCTCGACAACCATAGGGGGTAATAAGAAGTGACTTGGACCTAGAAGGGTATGGAACTGTATCAAAAAGATTCCATTATTTAGATATCATTATTTAAGTGCAATATTGTCTACTTCACGGGTCCACTGTTCACAGTCCCTCTAGAACGATCCCATGTCCAGAATTTTTACGTTCTAAAAATCCATAGGCCTATACCTCAGGCGGGTTTTAACCCGCGACCTTCGGATCGACAGGTAAGAACGCTAACTCTGCATCCCTATGGAGACTGGCCATACCTTAGAGGTGAATAAGAAGGTTAAGCTCTTACATACAACGTAAATTACTTAGATAAGCAAATACCAGGTTATAACCGAGTGACCCCATCTTGAATGCTTAATTCTTCACATCATTGGTTTGTTTGTAATGGTGAGGCCTATTTAAGGACATTTGAGTGCTACTACTAATTAATATTTTGAATTCTAAAGAAATTCAATATTATTATACAGAAAATATATACACAAAATTTAGACTGTAGTTCTGTGATCACAATGTAGCCTATTTACAGCTAACAATATTGAGGAGTTATAGTATCATATGAAGGTTTCGAATATATCAGTTATTTACCGATCAAATTCCATCACTGTCTAATATCTTATTTAGAATCAGAAGAAATTCAATCATGCAATAATGATACAGCAGTAATATTTAGATTTAAGTAGTATTAAATAGTTTAAATTTTAAATAAGTAGTATTATGTAAGTACCGGTTTAACCTACTTACGTAACTATGTATAGCAAACTGCCTATAATTCCGCTGTATCGCTAATTTCGCAGTGTCTTATTATATTATTTATTTCAAAATTGGGAACATTAATGGAAATAGTTTATCTTACTCATCAGAGAGGGGAGCATCCCCTATGTCTTCTTTTTTCCCCATCACTTTTCCCTTTTTTCCTAGTAAATAAAATAATACGATACTGTGGAAATAGGCATGCTCCCCCTTACTATCACAGGATAAAAACCCTTCTGTAGTAAATAAATATTATTTCATTCAAAGGACAATAAAATAAGTCTGAATTAGGATACTTTTTCTGTTGACTCGTTTCGTTGACGGTGGTTTTTAGTCGGTAAGGCAATTACTTTCAGTTAAAATGTTCGGGTTCGATTCCGGACCATGTTGATGGCATTTAGCTACGTATGTAATGGTTACAGGCTTAGGGTTTAGTATTGTTGGGAGCTGACGAGATGATCCCTGGCCAGACTGAGGAGCTCTTATCTGCAGCCAATAGCAGCGCTCCCCTACACGTGCAGTTATAGCACAACACCGTCTTCCCCCTGCATGCCACCACCAAATCACGGATCATCTCGTCAGCTCCCAACATTACATATCCGTCGTTAAATAACCATAACAAGCGACCTAGGGTCTTAAGAGTCTATTTTCACATAGTATCAGCGTCAAATAGCTATTATTTTAATAAGTATTCTGTGTACAATCTGAAGAGTTAATTGTATTTCCGCAGCTTACCTTACAATCTGATAAAGCTTACAATCGTATAACAGTGACTTTTTAAAAATAAGAGTGTATATGTATACCCACAGATAAATTAACATAAAATTGAACTGTTTTAAAATCCTTGGGATAATTTCTACGAAATTTTAATAAATCTTATAAATAATAAATAAGTGAAATTGACTATGGACCAATTATTTTTAATTGATTTACAAAGAATAAAAATAAATGTTCATGCAATTAATACAAGGAAATATTTATATAATGAAAAATATCAAAAGTAGTTTGAGCACTTAGATAATGTAGGCCTATCATAGGACTTACAACACTGCATTTCAACGAGACAACTTTTATAAGTTTTTAGAATGTGCATAAACGATAAAAACATAGGCTTTATGATACGTCTTGCAGACTTATTGTTGTCTAAAACGCTATAAAATTCCTGTCATTTTCGCTTCAAAAGAGAGGTACATCATTAACTGTGGCTTTCAACGGTCCGTATTACCATAGGCTTCGATTACCTATAGCATGTATGAATCTTGCAATCTATTGTTTTCTTTAGCCTTAGACACCTCGAAATCATCAATCGTCACGACATCAGACGGCAAGCGGGGACTCTTCACCATAAATCAACCTTGTAGTAACTTCTACAACCCGTAAACCATTAATCAAACTGTCTTCTAGATTCTCAAGACTCTACAACTATCGTCAGTGTTCATTACGGTGTTATTTGGATACCAGCATGCGTTGCAAGTTTTCTGAGTTGTGATAGCTTCTATTATCACCACTTAGGGTCCCACTGGGTGTTTTATGAAGAATGTCATTGAGCGATAGCTTTCAAATCGAATTGGTATTTTTCTTTATTGCAGGGAATCCAACGTAATTTTCTATGACTTACTGGCAACAGAAAAATACTTAACTTATAATGATATCTCTGTCTCAAACTTGACTCCAAATCTTGGACTATAAGAAATAGATTATTAGAAATAATTCGTTCGTGTAATTTATCTGAATATACTTAACCGACTGAGACCCGATGATGCTCCTACCTTTTCCCATTAGACTTAATTCTTTCTTTATTTTTAGGGTTCCGTACTCTATTTCTATACACATAATTAATATAAAAACACATGTAGGGACATTCAAACGTCAATCCTATAGTCTGATTTTCTAAGGAACAGGCAATATAGAAATTTGGAATAGGCCCAAATTATTATTATGATATAAAACATAAGTTGTGGGTATAAGGTGGAAACTAGTATTGCTGCAAAACATCATAAACCTAAATGAAAATGGAATAGGCACATATAAAAATATAAATAACCAACTTTATTATTTTATATTATAAGCTACTACTACATAATTTTGTAGACACGATTTGAGTAGACGAATAAAGTAAAATAATATGGGTAAAAAAAGTGCAAATCGATGCAGCTAGACATCGATGCTAGTGCTCTAAGAATAGAATGTCTAGACTCTCTTTCTATTAGCTTGATAGTGAAGTTAAATAAGAAGTTATTGTTCCATACTTTAGTTGAAACATATTGGGATATTTAATAAGAGAATTAAGCAAAATATTAAACTTCTAGGCCTAAAACTTTAAAGACATACTATTTAGAATAAACGGCTCAGGAAGTGTAGAATTATAGAAACATTTTACGAAAAACACAATCTCTAACGAAGCACAGGAGAGAAAGTAACTGAATATTTTTTATTACTTAAATGAAATAAATAAATCAGAAACCGATTAACATACGGGTATCCCATCTGACTCTGGAATGTGCTGGAATTTTACTAAAACCATTAGCCTGACAATTAATATAGACAACGAATATTAATTACTATGTTGTGATTATTCATGGAGACAAATAACATTATAAGCTTAAGAGGCATACCGGTAAGGTTTGGAGGAGACCTAACAAGAGGTGCGTTACTCTATTGACCTATAATCATTCACTAAACGGCTATAATGTAAATTAAAACCGTATTTTAAAAATTATATTCTACTTTCTGCATTCTGTAGGAGAATTACCTTCTTACACTTCTTGAATATTGTTTTATTAATGTCCTAACTTGTACTCTTGCTATTTCTTAAACAATTATAATACCTGACTTAAAAGTTTAATTTAATTTGTAAACTTCGACATTTACTTGCTATTTGAATCTCGCAAAATAAACTTAGAATAAAACAGTTCTATTTGGAATGAAATATGCAATTGGAAGTGTTGTTTGTATAATCCAAATAATATAATCACATTGAATGTTCAAAAACAAATAAAGAAACTAAAAGTTTATGGAATAAGCCGGCTATTATTTAAATTAATATAACACATGCAGCGTATTGCATACGTTCACTTTAATCTGAGCGCTCATCTCTAACTTTACGATCCCATGCAAATTTGTTTTATATAATTATTGTGCTAATTAGAGGAAGTACAGAAGTAATGGAAATGAAAGAAACATGATGAATGGGGAACAGGCATTAGTTAAACTATCCGTTTTTAATCAATGTTTCCCTACCCACTTCAAACTAAAATATAAAACTCAATATTGCATTATGTGTAGCAAACATAAATATGTCAATATCAGCGAACAAATTAACCATACAGCAAATAAAGCTAAAATTGCATAAAACTGCATTCAAAATGCTGTTTTATCGGCCTAGTAACTTAAGCTAAAGTCAATATGGCAATGTATAAACAAACTCTAGATAGATATGTAAGCTTTCATGACCCACAGATTATTGTCTCTGTTGGACATAACATGAGAATATTATAGGAGAAAAATTCCACCGACACTGGGACTCGAACCCAGGACCTTTGGCTGTTCGCGCCAATGCTCTACCAACTGAGCTAAGCCGGAGATCAATTCACAGCGCCAGATGGAACTTCTCTCCTATGACTAATTGCCCTAATGGTCTACCTCACAGACATAGGAGAGAAGTTCCATCTGGCGCTGTGAATTGATCTCCGGCTTAGCTCAGTTGGTAGAGCATTGGCGCGAATAGCCAAAGGTCCTGGGTTCGAGTCCCAGTGTCGGAGGAATTTTTCTCCTATAATATTCTCATGTTATGTCCAACAGAGACAATAATCTGTGGTTCATGAAAGCTTACATATCTATCTTGTATGTTAACTGTACAATAACAGTGGGAGCCCGGTCACAAAAATCACTAATTAGTGTGCCTCACAGTACTGCATATGACATAACTTGTCTGTCTGTGAGGTAGACCATTAGGGCAATTAGTCATAGGAGAGAAGTTCCATCTGGCGCTGTGAATTGATCTCCGGCTTAGCTCAGTTGGTAGAGCATTGGCGCGAACAGCCAAAGGTCCTGGGTTCGAGTCCCAGTGTCGGAGGAATTTTTCTCCTATAATATTCTCAAACTCTAGATAGCATTGGCCAGCCACACCAACTTTAACATGGATTTAAGCATGTATTTGATCATAAAACAACAAATTGATGCCAATATGTTTCTTTATGATAATCATAAACTTTACCAGGGTTTTTCGCAAAACACGATTGTCTACTTCATCATATAATAACAAATATATGCTAACGACTATTCACGTCTTCGTTCACAAGAGAAACATAGCTTACCATGAATGCACGAGCATATAATTGAAATATAGCCTATATACCTTCTCATAGTCTACTGCTTCCGTGATGTTGCTGGCACCAGCTCCAATTAAATGTTTCTGGCTTGGATTGAAATTTCCTCGGGATGATCATTCATATTTTCACAAGCTTTTCTTAAATATTAGTTCGTATGCATTATTGTTTTAAAAAGGCGACTCATGCATCTATGCCGCATTTCGTATTGGTACATACGGTTCATTGTTGTGCTTCGATTTAGATGGTTGTGAGAATATGACGTTAACAAATGGCTGACTACCTTTCATTATAATTAATTCTACGTTATTTTTGTTTTATTTCATATAATTTAGAGAGCTTTCACTAAAAAATATAGTATGCATCACGTAAGCAAAAGCTTTATCGGACTTATCAAGTATTTCAGCCTCGGCTGCTGTACTAGATTTGTCCGCTAAAGCGTTATTTTGCGTACTTGATACATAAACAGCTATTATATTCCATTAAATTGCAATAAATTTTATCGTACGAATAATACTATTCGGAAAGGCTTATATCACGTTATGATGTAGGCTACTGATATCATAAACGTTCATTTGGAATTTTAGTATACATGTGCAATCTAAATAATCGAAGAGGAAATAAATACTAGACACAGGAATTTATAAAGAATAAAAAAAGGCAAGTAATTTCTTAACATATACAGAGCTGAATTTAAACATTCATATAAGGAATCATCAAGTGAAATCATCAGTGGGCTTTAGGTTTGAAATCAATGAGAAAAAATTCAGTAGAATAGTTGGTTTCCACGAATGACTATTGTAATGCAAGGATAAAAATCCTCACATTTTGCACTCAGCATTACTTTATTACACTTTTTATATCTGCTTTTATTTAATTTTTGAAGTGATGAATTTATACTTCAGTAGCAGTGAAAAGGTTAAGAAAATCAACTTATCACTTTATTATTAAACAACTCGCTTCGCTCATTGGGGGCTCCGCCCCCAAACCCCCGCTAAGGTTCTCGGGAAAGGTTTTTTAAAAGATCTATGGGAGATAGAGCGCGTGTATTTAGTTGCTGTATTGGCTATTACCTTTTTTGCCACAATAAACATTAAAAAATAAATGTGGGAAGACTTTGGGATTTTTTCGGAATTTTCCCGTCGGTTGCAAGCTAATAGGTATCAGTTTGCCAAGTCTAAGTTTTCTAGATCAACTGGAAGTGTACGTACATTTATGGTGTATTTTATGGAGTAAATTTCAACTGAAATGGACATGATACAAGATGAAATAGCGACTAAGATTCACAGTATGTAAATATTCAATTTGGCATTTGCCTTTACGACCACGGAAATCATAGAAAAATACAAGTAAAATTGGTTGTAATATGTTGTGAAGAATGCGGGACTTCATCTCCGAGTTATTATTAAAGAATACAAATTATGAATTTTTTTTAACAGATAGAAGATAATTTTGTTAGTTCTGGACAAAAATATGTTAATTGGATTTAATTATGATGAACCTGAGACTTCAGAACGCAAGTCCAAGACGTTACTATCTCGACCACCCCGTTAGGTTTACGGAAATAATTATTTCTAAACTTTCAGAGCCATACGTGAATACAGTTTGATAATACCGTTGCCATGGAAACCAAGCCCTTTTTCGGGGGTTTTTAGGGCTAAAAATTTAAATAATCGTACTTTTTTTAATTATCCTGTGGTTTACAGTTTAAAAGCTATATGTGTACCAAATTTAAAGTTTCTAGCTTATCTGGAAGTGGACAAACATTAATGTCAGTGAGCCGAGCCCTTTTTCGGGAGTTTTAGGGCTAAAAATTGAAAAAATAAACTTTTAGGAATTTTCCTGTGATTTATAGCCTAAAAGCTATATGTATACCAAATTTCAAGTTTCTAGCTCATCTGAAAGTGGGCAAACATTAATGTCGGTGAGCCGAGCCGAGCCCTTTTTCGGGGGTTTTTAGGGCTACAAATTTAAAAAAATAATTTTTTTGGAATGTTCCTGTGGTTTACAGCCTAAAAGCTATACGTGTACCAAACTTCAAGATTCTAGCTCATCTGGAATTAGGCAAACATTAATGTCGGTGAGCCGAGCCAAGCCCTTTTTTGCTAGGTTTTTAGGGCTAAAAATTAAAAAATTAACTTTTTGGAATTTTCCTGTGGTTCGCAGCCTAAAAGCTATATGTGTACCAAATTTCAAGTTTCTAGCTCATCTGGAAGTGGGTGTGCCGAGCCGTGCCCTTTCTCGGAGGGTTTTAGGGCTAAAAATTAAAAAAATAAACTTTTTGGAATTTTCCTGTGGTTTACAGCCTAAAAGCTATACGTGTACCAAATTTCAAGTTTCTAGCTCATCTGGAAGTGGGCAAACATTAATGTCAGTGAGTGAGTGAGTGAGTCAGCCATGTGGCTTTATATTATAGGGATTAGAGCTTCAAAATATTATTCGCCAATTTATTGAAAAAAAGAGACACTTTGAAACCAGTGCATTTATTTGGAAATTTGCGAAGGATTTTCCTGGACTATCTGATCACACAATTTCCTATCTGATTACTGGGCTAGCGCCAGAACATTGATAGAGGACCGCTGCTGTTAACTTTGACTGTTCATGTTATCTGAAGCTAACCCACCGAGCTTCGTATTCCATATTAAGCTGTGGGTAGCGGCTACTGTAATGACAGCTTCAGTAGTCGTCAACCCACAACAAATGCAATCTTCTCTATGTTCTACTAGAAGACTGGCCTATGTGAAATGGTCTAGTCCTCCACACAAATGTAGTTAAGAGAGAAATTATTTTACAAAATAACGCTTTTCGAGCTTGTTTCTAGCAGTTCGAGCAGCATACGAAAAATTCCCTAAAATACTATCACTTTTAATTAATGTTTAATTAACTAATCTTTTAAAAACAGCAAACCTTATAATTAAATTTAAATTCAGATGGTAAAGTGTCACAGCAAAATGTAAAATCTAGTAAAACACGGTAGGCCTAATGCAAAAGTACTTTTACGGATGAGCAAAATGGTGCTTGGTAATTTATTGGCACTCATTAGACTGGTTTGACGCTTATTAGACTCCCCAAAAAATTCCAATCAATACTGATCCACCCTGTAGATATTTTTTAACTCTTCAATGTTTTCAATCATTGAATTACATTTAGGCTATGTTTGGTTAATCCAAAATATTGCAATTCAAAACAAGTATTTGAGATACTAGATGAGCTGCTTAACTCTAATGTGGAATGGGGAAACCGCCTATCAGTCTAAACACTAAAGTGAATGTGTGTTCTACGAATTAATATTCTAACATGGATGTTTGAGAAGTGCAAGTATATTTTGTCGTTGGAAAAATTGTTGATTTCCCTCCATGTTGCTCTAATGTGTTTACACTTTCCCTCTTCCTAATGTACAGGTAAACATTTACCAACATTGTATATGTAGGAGAGTTTGCGAAGCAGCATCTCCTCATGTTTCAAGTTGTACATTCTGTTTCAAAATACATCATCGCTTCGGTTTTACCTCAGATGCTAATAAACTGAAGGGTGACGGCTAAAAACGATCAGAATCCATGTTTGTTATGCAGTGAACATGAGTACCATTTTGTCGCTTAATAGGCCTACTTTTAAAATGTGAATCATATTCCATTCGGCCGAGCAAGATGATTGTATCCTAGTTAATTATTATTCTGCTCCCAATATTTTGACTTTAGATTAACAACTTGTGTGTGTGTGTGAATGGTGTGTCTCATCTTATGTGTTTGTGTTGTCTCGGAGGTGGGCCCGGCATTGGGTTGATCACTCATCCGGGGAGGCCCTCCATGTCCGAGTCTGGCCAAAAAAGTATGTATGTAATCCAAAGATAATCCCTCTCCCGACAGGTCGCCGCCCTGTAAGGCCCGGGCGGCTTGGGTCGCTTAAATCCTAAAAGGGAGAGGTAAAACTACGATAAAGAAAGAAAGAAAGAAAGAAAAGATTAACAACTTGAAAGACCACAGTTTTAATTCTGAAGAGATAACAAAAGGTGACCCTGATCGTTTTTAGCCGTCACCCTAATATAATTCTATAGGTTTCACGATTCATGTTATTCTGAGGTTTCTTAGCGCCAGATTTCAGTAATAAGTGAACTATTTTTAGTAAGAAAAATTAAATAGAAATGAAAATTCGATTAATGGTTTTCTGTTGCAGGGATAAAAGAATACATTTATTTTATAATATACATTAATATTCTTGGTAATTATGAAACACCTATACTTATATCCATATCTTGTTTAGTAAGTTATTAGAGATATGTTAAGTATTGGTGTAAGAGTATTACTTTATTATTGCCATGTGAGTTAATAAATATATGTTAGTTCTAAAAATTTCCAGAAAATCGACATAAAAAGAATACAATGAAATAACCTGGATACCTACCCTACATAAACATTCATAAAGAAACTAATAGCGCAATGCAAAGTAGATCTTGACGTACTGCAGTAAGATGCTGCTGTGGGTAGCTTATTCATGTAATTAATAAATCAATTCTAAACTCTTCTTATAGGTAAGATATTTATAGATTTATAAATTTTACTTAGCACCGACAGAATCATAGAAATATTTTGTACAAAAGGAATAATATTTGGACCGCATGGATATAAAGTACTTTTCTCCTAAGTGATAAAGCAGTTGCACGATTTTTTCAGTTATCAGAAAGAATGACGGAACTTAGAGACAATTATTATTATTGCCTTTTACGCAATTATTTTTGACGATAACATTCTGAAAATTTTAAAAGTAATAATTAGACAAGAAAGTTAGACAAATTGGTAAAAAGACAGACATACAATGTATACAATGTGTATATATCCTGCTATATCATCCCTATCGAATATTTTAAAGAATAAAACCCGTAGAAAAGTGTACTAAACAATTTTTACCATATAAGCTTATATATTTTTTAAATAAAATTTATATTGAATGAGATATTACATTTTTATCAGCCGTGTTTCCTATAACATCATTCTTCTACTACTATTTAACTAAAATATGATGTAAAACCTTCTCAGGAATGTACAAAATGCAAAATCTGATTAGTTTACACTTAACCGATTCGGTGTGATTGAAATCATAGTAAGCATTTATATGAAAGCTTAAAACCTCACAAATGTTTATTAGGCTATCTCTGCAATGTCCAGATATTAAATATTTTTTAAAAGAAGTTACGGAATTAACTGACGAAGTATTACGATTTTATTAAGTAAATTATATTGTACTAGTGTCTGTTGGACAATACAATAGGTCTACTGTATAATTTACTTTATTTTGGCACTTACGAAATTAATATAATGTAGCTGTGTTTAAGCAAACTATTTCAAGAAATTAACCCACTTCTTTATTATTATTATCATTATCATAATCATCATAGAAGATTATGAAATCTTACATGTATTCTTTCGCTTAGACCTCAGATAAGCAAAGCTTGTGTTTATGAGCTACACTCACAATATCTCTTAATATATACAAATATATATGAAAAATGAATATATAAACTAATAAATTAAAAAAAATACAAAAGAAACTTAAAATAAAGAGTACAAAAATTTAAAAAATCATTTTACAAATGGTTCTTCTACTCCTAACGTGTTACTACAATCTGGTTAGTGTAAATAATAGAATCTACTTGAGGCAGTACCGGGATCCTAAATTCTGTACTCACATATCTCGCTCTGTCTCTAACTTACTTACACTCTCTCTCTCTCTCTCTCTCTCTCTCTCTCTCTCTCTCTCTCTCTAACACATACACATACACCTCACTGAAAGACAAGAGTATATCATTAATGGTAATCAGTCATAGGAAAGAGGTTCCATCTGGCGCTGTGAAGCGAATTCTGGCTAGCTCAGTTGGTAGAGCAGTGGCACGGATAGCCGAAGGTTCTGGGTTCAAATCCCAGTGTCAGAGGAATGTTTATCCTATAATATTCTCTTGTATAAAATTTACTTAAATAAATTAATCTAACTCTATCTGAAGTAGGCTATAACTGACGGAGATACGACAACAAGTCATAGTATCAAACTTGTACATCTCTCAAAATCCTTACTACTAGTGCAATCGGTTTTTTGACACGACTTACCGTTTAGCTACTATAGCCTCCAAAGAAAGTCTGCAAAGACTTTAAAGTTACCGGTACGTCTGCTGTTTTCAATGTTGTCCGGTGGTAAACAATTAAGAACAGGAACTTTTTGGAATATTTCCAACTGTTGAATGTTATAAACATGGCGAATTTAATGTATCTGGCTCTTTTGGAAGTAGGCAAACAAATATGTCAGTGAGTGAGTTAGCCACGCGACTTTGTAGTATAACTTAGTAATGATATGCTATTTAATTGGTCGTTACTCCGGTATCGGTCGACTGATTTGGTCCAAACTGAATAGTGTTCTTTCTATAGACGTTATAATTGTGTATACTAAATTTCATGAAAATCTAATAAAGCGTATTCGAGACAGACGGTCAGACATTTTTTGCCGTCCACCATGTAATCTTAGAAAGTACCATCCAGGCATTTAATAAACTGAAACTGTACTGTGATCTATTTAACATATTATATATATATATATATATATATATATATATATATATATATATAATTTATTTATTGAAAGTACAGTTTTATGAACCCTATTTTAACCGAAGGTACAATTAGGGTTATAGTTTTAACAAATTTAATTTGTAATTTACATATTTACCTTTCTTTATTTGGCTATGATATACCATTCCGTTCTATAACTAGCAGTGCTGAGCATTACACCCAATCACCCTGGTAACTTTAAAGTATAATCGATTATGTACATAAGAAAGAAAATAATAAAATTGTCTAGAACAGCATTTTTTTAGAAATATATGAAATAATGGTTTAGCGTAGAGAAGTTTACAATAATCTAGATGTCCTTTTAAAACATGTCTTTCTCTTTCAAACACTGGACAGTTAAATAAAAGATGTTCGACAGTTTATTGTTCGCCACATATAGCCTAAACAGGTATCCATAAGAGAAATTATCACTTTGAATCTTTCGAAATAGAAGCCAAAATTCCCATGTCCAGACAGAAATTGGGTCACTATAAAGTCGGATTTAACAACACTTCTAAGACGTAGGCTACTTCAACCGTTGGAAAGAAAGTATCCCTAGTAACGAATCCTTTTGAAGTACTGAGCCAGTTGTTGTTCCATTTTACCAGAATATGCTCTTTAATGCGCTTTTTAACATGTGAATAGGGGCACAATCTGTAACAATATATATACATACACACACACACACACACACATATATATATAATACAATATATGTATATATATAATACAATATATAATATAATATATATATATATACTATCAGAATTTCTTCTCAATATCGGATAGGCAGTGAGAAGCATTTCACTAGCTTTCTTTTACCCCTTCCTCCGAAAAATCGGTCATCATTTCGCCTAGAAACTTCTAAACAGCCGAATTGCATGAAATTTATCCTCACCAGATATCAAACAGATTTTCAAAGCCCCGACTCCTCTCTACGGACTATTTATAACCCAATTCGCCATGCACACTATCGGAACCAGTTACTGATGTGGCTATGGTAAATATGGGCTTCTCTGTATGTGTGCATATGTGTGTGGGTGTACGAACTCTCTCAATACGTCATCGATCGTTTGCTTGATGCTGGGTTTGCAGGGAGATTTGGGATGAGGCTTGCTTAAGGTTGGCATCAGTGGGGGAAGCTGCAGCACGGCGTGCATAGTTTGGGAGCTAAAGCGTGTAAATCGAGGCGGTTGATGGCCCGTGATAGTGTGTGCGTGCGCACGTGTGTGTGTGTTTTCGCGCGCTAAGAATGCGGCCTGATTGCAGGTCACGATGGCTTTTCATAACAAAAGTGGGGAGTATCTTATCCTGCCCTTCTTTTTCCCCTCTTTTTCTTCCATGCTATTCTTCATGAGGGTGGGTTATTTCATGTATAGGCCTATATATAGACTATCAATTGTGGCTATTTTTATATGCACTCTTTAAATTTAGGAAAATCAGTAAGGAAACTTACACTTATGTTTATAATCACTGAGTAATGGACTCAATTGGTAAAACAGGTCATGTAGGCCCAAGCATTTGTATTCTAATGTCTGCATGTGTGAGTAGCTAAGTGCTGCATCTAGTTTTCGTGAATGAAGGTTTCATGATTATTGTAGCTATAACCATTGACAGAGTGAAGACATTTTGTTTTCAACACTTTTAGTATGAAATACTGTCAGTTTACGAAAAACAAAAAGAAATGAAATTTGTTTTGCAAGATCTTCATATTTTAAAAAAGTTATAATTTTCAAGTAAAATTTCGAGTTTTAGAAGTGAATTTTATTGAAAGGACTCAAATTACAGATTATTGGAAGTGGCATAAATATATGTGTACACTAAAACACATATATTTTCAATAAACCAAGTAAATGTTGAGTTGACTAGGTACAGACTAAGTATCAGGAACGCTTTTAGAAATATGTTAAAATTCAAATAACTGAGGTTGGTATGAATTAGCGATTGTCACAGCAGGTTTGAATTTTGGGCTAAACTTTATTCTCACGAATTTATATTTATATTTTATTTTAATAAAATCAGTAATCAAGGCGGAGGTGGTATAACTGAGCAGTATATCACGCTAAAATAAATATGAAACTTTTTTACATTTTTCTGAAATAATTAGGTTGGGAGGTTCTACATAATTGCAACAGCGCACTGCCAGAGAGCTTGTTCTCGGTGACAGCCTCTGTCACGTGTAGGCTATACACTGAGCGTAAAACACACTCGCTCCGAGGTTGCATGGCATCGTGGATTCTATTTAACGTAATAATTTCTGCATTCAATTTATTCTGAAAATACAAGATTTATTGAAAGAAATGCAAAAAAGGAAATGTATTCCTTATTTTTTACTCTAGAAATGTAAAGGAAATAGATCAGTACGGAGAATACTCAAGCCTAGTTAAGTTTAGGGATAAAATATTCCTGATAAAGTTACAAAAATTGTTTGTTAAAACTCTTAGATTTACACAGTTATACCCTTTCTACTCTGTATAAAGTAGTTTATATCTTTGATCCATCCTCCACACAAAGATCAAGGAGGTTATATTAACCAGTTTATATACATCAAAGGCCAGTTTTAACAGTCAACTGATAATAATGGTTAAAACCTGCAAAATAAAAGGCCCAAAAACCCCTTTATGTTATTTTGCTGGTATGTCCAGTATTTTGCACCGCATAAGCTACAGGCCTAAGTTAGTTTTATAAAAAATAGCAAAGACATCTATTTCTTGTAGTAATAATTTGTATATATGCCTATTTGTGTGTATGTAGAGAGAACAAGATAGATAGATAGATAGATAGACAGAGAGAGAGAGAGAGAGACAGAGAGAGAGACAGAGAGAGAGAGCGGAATAGTGTGTGTTCCGATGGAGACTTGACTAGAAAGGAGAAACCTTAGTCATGCAATATAGAATATTGCTTTGGAGAAAATTGCTTGACATCAAGTTTATTTCGTTTTTCCACCTTCATGTCTGTGCCAAAAGCAATGAAATCAGGATCGACCTATAACCAGATTATTGTTTTGGTGCTTCCTACTTACCGAATCCAACTGCCTTGAGTCGTAAAATGTTTATTGAACATTCAGAAGTTATAGGCTGTAGTTGATCTATATTAGGTTTCTTATATTAGTTGAAACAGCTCATGGAAAAAGCACTGTTTATGATTATTAAATTTGCATGTTAAATCATAAAAACATTCCTTCTTCAGATATCGAGATAAAAGAGCACTATTTATATTTATTTTAATATTTACGTATAATTAGCATACTTTGCTTAATTTTCACCATATTGCATATGAGCAAATGTCCTCTTGCTTTCATGTTTTAAAAAATAACTCACATCTTATATTACTGACATCTACTTATCTAAAACTACTAAAATCCTATTAATTTTCATTGATATAAAGTGATATTATATGTAAGGATTTTTTCTCTAAATGTGTTTACGAACTTGTTCCGAGAAGTATTTTTCAGTATAATCGCATTTAAATGTAGTAATTATGCCTTTTTTTCTAATATCATTCGCCCGTATTCATAAGGGGATTAGTTATTTGCAAGAACAATATTTTATTGTGACAACCAATCGCAAGTGACTATCGTCATATTTTTATCGTTCCATTTTATCGCACCTATGTGCACTTATTTTTATGTAAATTCATAACGACTGAACACTGAGACAACTTCATAGTTTCTTTGATCAAAATAATAATTAAACGTAGCGATAAGCTGCATGTGAGCAAAAGGACATAGGAAAATAATGCAAAACTTATTATGAAGTGCCTCCTATAGCCTACATCTCATAAAATAATAAGCAGGCCTACAATACTAGTAACGCTAGATAGTGTGACAGTGAAGTATTTAAGGAAAGAGTAAAATAATATCATTTCTTGTGGAAGTTCTGTATGCTGCAATTTTTACAGGAAACAATTAAATATTAGGAAAATACAACGTTTTAATCTACTCTGCCACAAGGATTTTTACAATGGTGGACAACAATCAGATTATTTTAAAGTAATAAAATACTCAAGTTATGTTGTGCATAATGTCAATACTGTATAATCAAATAATAGATATAATTTAAAATGCAGCAAAAAGCTTTTTGGGTATAACTCTCTATGAAACAAATGCAGGTACGAAACTGAAGGATATAACGTTCTCTGCACAGAATACAAATTGTTCACGTGCAAGGTACCCATAAAATACAATTGGCAGCAAGAACTCTATTATTTAAAAAAAAACTATTAAACCTATTTTTCATTTGAGCTCTTCATATGTTGTTAAATGAAGCTTTTATTAAAATATCCGGCCTCAACTTTCTAGAGTATCCCTTCTTTATTTTGTTTTACTTAAAAGCATTCGAACAAGTGGAGAAATTCAAATATTTGGGAGCGATGATTACATATCAAATAATATTAAGGAAGAAGTTAAGTGTCGACTGAAATCATAAAATGCTTGTGTTTATGGAATTCAGAAATCTAAAATTAAAAACATTTATAAGACAATTATCCTGCCAGTTGTATTATATGGATATGATACATAGTCCCTTCCTCTTCGGGATGAACATAATCAGAGAGTATATGAAAACAGGATGATTAGGAAAATATTGAGACCTAAGAAGGATGAACACGGGGACTAGAGAAATATGCATACGACGAGCTTCATAAACTGTACCCTTCACCGAATATAGCCTAATAAGAGTAATTAAATCACGGAGAGTGAAATGGGCTGGTCATGTGGGGGAGGAAAGACTTATTCCAAAAATACTGACTGGGATACTCGAAGGGAAGAGACCACTTGGAAGACCCAGACGTAGCTGGGAGGACAATATTATGTAGAATATATTTAAGGGAAGTAGGATTTGTGAGGAGTGATGGAGATAGTTGAATGGCGGGCTCGTGTAAGTGCGGCAATGAATCACAAAATAGATAATATTCCTTTAGCTAGCTAAGGAATTGTCTATTCCCATTGAGTTTCTTAGGCAAGTGAAGCGGCAAATTCAAAAGGATTTTCATTCCCATGTGGTAGTTGCCTGACTTGAATCAAACAGAAAATTATTTATTAATGAATTTCATTCCACTAGTGCTGAATTTTCTGAAAAGTAGAGTAGATATTCAGCCTTAAGCACTAGAATATAAGCTTATTAGAATCTTTCAGGACATCTGAAGCTGGAGACGTAGAAAATTACAATTTACTTTATTTATATGTAACAAAGAACTGTTTCAATTTACAAGTAATGCACACTGTGGCCAACAATAAATTATGTAAATTATGATTGTCTACGTCTCCAGCTTCAGATTTCCTTATAGATTCTAATGAGCTTATATTCTAGTGCTTAAGGTTGAATATCTACTATACTTTTCAGAAAATTATTTGTTTAAAACAAAACCTATGACATAAGTAGAAAAGTGATAAATCATTGTAAGAAAGATAACGACTGCTGAGATTGAGAAAGGCCCTATTAAATGATAAATATTAGGAGACATATAGCATGAGAATCTTGGAATTCTTGGGGAAATTATTTCACCACCATCGATTGGAGATTCTGGTTGCCATAGAGATAGTCATGTTTCCAATGAAGGCTACCTCTTGCTCCTATCTCTCTTCGCCACGATTTCAGAGGTTCCTGGGTGGGGAAGAAAAGACATTATGCAGAGCAAAATCGAATTTGAGGAAGCGATTGTGGTGACTATTCACTCGCAACATCAGGGATAGAGAGCCTTACCCACAGTCTGGCGCTAAATTTTCTGCATCATTCAGCATTCCTTTACGCAAATAGCGTAATGCTGGAGCTAATGTAGATAAGCCTTCCGTTCAGGCTCGTTGTAGTTCATGCGGGCTTTGGTTCTATACTACTCGTGTCACTATCTTCTATCAGAACTGAAAACGGGTAAGAAAACGCTGAAGCTATTAAACGTTAAATAAACTCCATATAAATCATCTCTAGAGACCGGATTTTAAAGGGAAAATTTTCACCCAAAAAAGGACGAAAAAAAGGGAAAATTATTGCCAAAAAAAGGTGAGAAAAAAGGAAAATTATTGCCAAAAAAGGTGGGGAAAAAAGGGATATAAAAGTAAGAGAGTGTAAAAATTGAACAGAGAATTACATGTTTGTTTTATGTAAAGCCTTTGCTTGCACTACAGCTGCTGATTCTGTAACATCTAATGACTGAAGACATTTTTTGATTTTGTTGAAATTCTCACAGAGGAAAATATCACACGAAATCCATGTCCCCCACCTTGTTATAATGGGAAACTTAGGTAATGGCAAGCCTGTGTAACGCTCTATTCTGCTGGGAGGAATTATTTTTTCAATGTGAATCAGTGTAAACAATTTTTAATGTTATCATATTGCCAAATACTGGGAAATTTACGAATTTTTCAAAATAAATCAGCAAAAAGGTACTGGAAAGGGAAAGTTCCTAAAAAAAATGGAAATGGGCCTAAAAAAGGAAAAAAAGGGACGTTAAAACCAGGTAATTTGCAGTTGAAACTTACTCAGTAATGTCCTTTTCAATTTTATCACGTTTTGTGATGAAATATAAAAAAAGGAATTCCCTTTAAAATCCGGTCTCTAAATTCATCTCTCTCTAAGAGAGTATTTACACCGAAGTAGCGTAGCATGCTAGTCGCAATACTTGGATGGAGGTTGTGCGCTACCTATTTTAAATCCCAAATAAATACGTTCAAGTCTTCACACCGAAGTAGCGTGGCAATAGTGCAGCTCGCAAAGTGCGACATTCATTTCTTCAAATAGATATGGACTTATTTCATGCGACGCTACTCGGGATGACGCATGCGTACAGTTGCCTTTTCGGCTGTTTTCTGATTGTTAAAAAAATTCAACACATGTCGCTTGTGTAGCGGTAGATTATGACAAAGATGTCTTGAAATCTGCTGGAAAGAGAGCTATTTAACATACAATTTTACATGCGTAGACTATACGATATGGCAATCGAAACTAGGAGGAAAAAAGCCTGGATTAAAATTGCTGAAAATATATCCTCTTTAGGTAAATTACATTATTTCAAATGTGTTTCTCAATTTGTTCAAGTGAAAATATATAATTTACGTTAAACTGCAGGTCGTATACATGCTACTTCAGTATGAATGCAAAACTGTGGACCACGCAACTCGATATGCAGCCTGCATCCAGATAGTGCGATTCGCATGCTATGCTACTTCGGTGTGAATGCTCCCTTAGAAGCTTATATTTAGTTCTCAACATGTACATTTTTATTTCTTATCAGAATTCACTTCAGAGTAAATTAAACATTTTAACTACGTTATTTAAGATTTGGAAACAGTACGTTTCGTCTTCTTTTTAATCATCCCCCAAACATATTAAACGTAATTAAATTCTGTAGAGGAAAATTTATCCTCGGAGGAAATCGAGCCCGGGGTTCCAGCTTAGCACGCTAAAGGCGAGACCATCTGGCTCCCAAGATCGTGCCAATTCACATTCCAAACATTCAGCTAAACCCTAGCGACCTCTCTAGAATTTAATACAAATCTATTCCGCGAGAAAAGATTTATAACCTATCAGTAAAGAGTAAATAGTAGTTTAACACATCAAGTAATGTGTACAACCATTACCCACTACCCCAAGATCGTAATTTCACTAATGAATTTTTAAAGTCTCATGAGTTAACAAAGATATGCTTGTTCTTTACAAGTGGTGGGCATTATGAAACGGTGGAGTGCCAATTTCTTGACAAGGCTTAGTTATTTATCAGAGCCTTCTCTATATGAAAGAGAACCTTCATCTTTATGACGAGTTGGGCTCAACTCATAGATATCAAACCAGAAATAGAAATTGTCTGGAATTACACAGGCGCAATTACAGCAAAACACAAAAAAACCTTTTTATATGTCTATTAAATTTTATAATACCCTTCCTTTATCTGTAAGACTGATACCACACCTCAAATTTAAAAAAGAATTACAATCTTCATCAAGAACTATATATATATATATATATATATATATATATATATATATATATAGTTATTGATGAAGCTATAACTATATATATAGTTATTGATTATTATATATATAGTTATTGATGAAGATTGTAATTTTGTAATTTATATATATATATATATATATATATATATATACTTCATTTTATCTTCGCTGTTCAGAAGTCTTGCTCGTCATAAGCTTGTGTTTGCATAAGAATATTTAATGTGGAACAAATTTGAAAAGTTATGACAATGGATCTTCATTATTTAAGCGTGTTATTAGAGTATTTGATAGGAGTAGTAGTTTAGATAGATTTTGACGCCTATAATACATTTGATGTACCGTACTCATTTGTTACTAGGCCACAGTAAAAATGTATTTATTTATTTATAATACTCTACATCTGAATAAAGGCCTATAGTTGGAGGATAAGATGTAGGTGCAAAGTCTAAGTAAACGAGCCTAACCTCAAATAGCGGGTATGTCGTTTTATAGTTAGAGATAAGTAATCCTAATATATATATATATATATATATATATTATAAGTTACACAGTAAGTATATAATGACAAAAAAAAACAAATTTTTTCAGTAAAATCCCAACTTCCAGCACACAAAAATTAAAAATCCTGGTACAATTTCAGATTTTTAATTGCACTGAATGTCAAAAACATCCGACATAATATTATCAATGCTTTCTTTCAGATGCTTCCCCAGGGTTTCTTCATGGAACACACTTAATCAACAGGTATTCCGTGAACTATTTAGTTTAAATTAGTTTATTTAACTGGTTTTCATTAACTTATTTGTGAAACGTAATATTAGTCTTTATTTTCCTTCCCATGTTCTCTTTGTACTAACTTACTTTCACCATCTTAATAATTAACATAAACATTTTAAGCTAACCCATTAGGACCATTATAAGATATTTTCTCAAACAGAAAGTTAACTCAGCTCATATCCCGAAATTTGTGTCTAATTCAAGGCAAAATTAATCATTAAAAATTTCTTGAAGGGTATCTGAGAAGTTTCCCCAATCAGAAAGCAATTTAATTTTTCTCTACTATCAAGTTAGAGTATAATTTTATGAAATGTACATACAGTCCCTTAAATATCATCTTGAATGTTCTTATATCATAGTTAATTTTGTTACCATATATCTAAACACGACATCCATATAAATATGTTAAAATATGTAAAATATTGTATCAATATTTAGTTATTTCATTTTAGGCCCTATATTATCTCCGAGGGTAGAGTGTAGCCTTTAATTTCATTCGAACTGCTTGCATTGACTTCAGTCAGATTGTATTTTACCTGTTGAAATTGTTCAAACATGCCCCGTATTCTGGATAGTGTAAATTAATGTTTATGTAATGGATTTCCTGGTATCAGTCAATACCACATAACATTACTTCCCACGTGTAATATACGTGTACAGTACAGTGGGAAATGACAATACGTAGGTATAAACAACCGTATTGTCAATGTTAATTATAACATCCAAAAGCTAATAGTAGTGAACGCCTACATGCATCACGGCTCCTAAGTAACCTATGAATTCTATTCACTGCATGAATATTCCTGTGTCCTTTCCTAAAATGAAATAATGTACCGATTTTCTTGCTATCATCGCTTGAGAAAAACATTCATAACAAACCTAACTTAACGACGTAAAGAATCCAGCTTATACACTCGTTAATACAGGCCTCTCATCACCTAGCACACTACTTATACATTATCAGTTCCTGGTCTTCTTAGGTTAAACATAGGCCTTTATTAACAAGGTATAAGGTGGATCTTCTAACTAAGATGCAACTTGAAGATGTATACATTTTTACTTGCTCTGCCCGTTCCATAGGTACTAGGCTATAGGTAGAGGTAGTATTGTTTTCGACCCCCAAATTCAAAGTTGAGTTTTAATATAAATACATGTTTTGACGTCATCTCAATACAAAAATACTATTTTCGGAAACATGTCTCTGTGTGTGTCTGAACAGCCTAGCTCCAGAAGGGAAAATCGTATGAAAACAAAATTTTGTATTTAGGTCAGGTACCTCCTGAAGATGTGACCCGAAGACTGGCGCAAGTTTATCTTATTTTTTAAGGGGACTTTCCATGAATAAATTTTCGTTTTTTGCGATTTTCTAGAAAACGGCTCCGTACTAAGAGGCTAACTTTGATTTGGGCAGAGGAAGTTCTGTGAATTTCACATCAGATTTTTTGTATTAGTATTATAAGAATATTGTAAAGTAGGAGAGCAATTTAAATAGGTAATGCACCTGCTGAGTTCTCAATACAGAAAATAAACAATTCGTTACTTTGAATTTCCAATTATTTCTTCCAAATAGGCCTATCATCGAAGTTACTTTAATACATTTTAAACTTTCCAGTACAATGTTTACAGTGATATAAATGTTCAGAAGTCTGTTTGCTAAAATTCATTTGGCATTTAAATACGGTACTGTAATTCCTATATGAATTTTTAAAATTCAAAATTAATAAAATCAGGTAAACTGATGTAAAAAAGTGCCAGTATGTTTTTGTTTAATCAGTTATGACTGCAATTATGATATGCAGAGTATGTTTTTTTTTAAATTGATTTCCAAGTTAAGCTCCAGATTTATTCATTAAGCAGGGCTTACGGAAGAAGAAAGGTCTACCATCTCGGCCACCTGGGTCATTTTAACGGTCTAGTTGGATAAGCGCATGTAAAACAATCGTGTTTTTTGTCATAGCTACCTGTATTTAAATTTCCAAGGCCTTATAAGATCACAGTAAAACAATAGGCTATGTTGTCAAGATAACTGATTTTCATTTTTTTTTATAAATTCTTTCGAATACGTATATTGCCATAAAATAGGCACTAAATTGAGCATTACTCCGAAACAGATCAACCGATTTTATCCATTATGAATAGACGTCTTCCCATGGACATTGTAAATGTGTATACCAAGTTTCATAAAAATCCGGTAAAGCGTATTTGAGTTACCGCGTCTTTAAAATATACACTAAATTGGGTTTTACTCCGGTACCGGTCAACAGATTAGGTTCAAATTCAATAGGGCACTTCTCATGGACGCCACAAATGGGTATACCAAGTTTCATGAAAATCCGTTACAGCGTATTTGAGTGATGGCGCCTTTCTATGAGAAAGGCGTCATAATCTATTAAAATAGGCACTAAATTGGGCATTACTCCGGTACCGGTGAACCGATTTGGTTCAATATCAATAGGGTTCTTCCCATCGACATTATGAATGTTTATACCAAGTTTCATGAAAATCCGAAAAAGCGTATTTGAGTTATGGTGCGTACAGACGCACGGACAGACGGACGGGCAGACAGACAGACAGACAGACGGACAGACATTTTTTCGTCCCCCACACAATCTCATAAAGTACCATACTGGCACTTAATAAAACTGTTTTATTTAGAACATTTAGGTACACCTTCTAGCTACTTCTCTACATACTTGCGCTCCGATTGAGACATTTGTCGTAGCGTGTACCAACTTTCCAATACCCTGTTCATAGAAGCTGCCTCCAGCCTATTGAGAAGGGTCTTCATGACATTTTGAATTGTTTTGAAATTCTTCTTGGTGTGGAAGCGCTGACCTGCCAGATCTTTCTTCAGCAGCCGAAAAAGATGAAAGTCAATCGGCACGGGAACGAGTTTTTGAAATCCATCGTGACAGGGGATGAAACGTAGATTACTTACGACAATCCAGAATCAAAAGAACAATACAAGCAATGGACGCACATCGATTTTCCGAACAAACCAAAGATCTGGCTTCCACACCAACGAAGAATTTCAAAACACTTCGAAATGCAGTGAAGACCCTTCTCAATACGTTGGCGAGGGTATTATAAAGTAGCACCACGCTTCGACAAATGTCTCAATCGGAGCGCAACTTTGTAGAGATGTAGCTAGAAGGTGCACCTAAATATTCCAAATAAATCAGTTTTGATTTTCACTGTGGTTTTCATTTTATGCCCCATCGGACATAGAAAAAAATAGCCAGCCCTCGTATATTAGTAAATTTATCTGTTCTCATTTAAAAGATATGATCATTGCAGCCCCTAACCTCGAGCTTTGCTCATCTGGGGGCATGTAAAATGTAAGACTTTGTAATGTACGATATTCTTGTTTTTTGTTTTGTATATGTGTTTATTTGGAATTTAATTTGATTTAAATAAAAACTATCGACGACTTCAAATTATGGATATTTTAAATTATTTACCTGTACATAATAATAATTAGCCTACAATAGAAAAGTATCCAGATCAAATGTACATTCTTATAACACCCGAAACCCGCATCAAACAGATCTCTCAGAACATGGACTAGGCCTATGTAAGACAGTTGCGAATTTTGAATATACTGTCCCGATTTAAAGCCAAATGATGGCTATCTTACAAGTAGGCCTATCCTTCGGAGAAAAATGTTTGAAATAGATTTTTTTAGCATAAGTTCTTCTAGTACAAAATTTAAACAAAATAGTTAGAATCGTTTTTAGAGAATTCGCGAAAAATGGAATTGTCTTCATTCAAAGTGATAAAGAAGGAAGAGAAAAGCCTCTTTTGCCGTTTAAATAAATTATACAAATTGTCTGAGGATGCTGCTTTATTGGCTTGCCTTCAATCTGTTAAAAATTAATTTAAGTTTGTTGCTATAGAAATATAATGGTTTAATTCTCTGACGAGATGAACTGGCATTCTTAAGTTACTGGGGAAACGACATGCCAAACATTACGAAGACCACGTATAAAATCATAACATTAAAAATTCTTCTACCAAATGACAAGAGGATGCTGATGGGGCTTAACAAGCGGCTATAACCTTGCACCTTTTCTCCTACTTCAGGATCAAGTAAGTTTTTCTCACTCACGAATGCTGATTATGTGTGAAAACTGTAGAGTTATGACAAACATGATGTGAATCACTGATTTAACTTTCTCAACCAAAAGCATCGATCATGAAATAATGTTTCTAGCGTCACGTTGCGGTTTTAGTCTATAAGGCTTTGCAATACAATGACCTCCCACCCTTAGGTGACGTTTGAAATATAATCATCTATCGAGTCTTGATCTCTTGGTTGTTGTGACCGACATGACTAGCATGTAACAACAGTTCAGAATTATTCTATAAAACATTATAATAAAATTGAATTGTAGGCCTAAATAGAAGAGGTCAGAGTTCAAGATTAGGAAGAAACCCCTAACGGCATCATTAATAAACTTCATACAGAGGATTTTAGTATAATACCATATTTAAGTCACCTTATACTCTCTAATGTAATTTACAAATGTTGATATTGAAAAATACGGTGGTAGAAAGACATAATTGTACATTAAAACCTTCATTTTTTATATAGTACTTAGTTAAATTATACAATTAATAAAAAGTACCTTAAAAACTAAGCCTATTTACAAAACTAATACTTTTCATACTAGCCAATAGACCACTTAATCATCATTATTATTATTATTATTATTATTATTATTATCATTATTAATATTGTATGTACGTGTCAAAATGTAAACTCAACTTATGGTATTTTATACCGGTACTTCTAGTTATAATAATTTTGATCGTTCACATAGTCCATACTACACGATTTCTTTGGTTTATTATAATACATTCTTCGTTATATTATAATTGCAGCCTGGAAGACACAAATATGAAGTTAATTAATACTTATAAACAATTTTTATCAATTCAAGGAAATTTCTCCCCGACCAGCCAATAGGAAGAAGCTATAGATGGCAATGTGTTGCGGTGCCAGTTCCGGCCAGCCAATAGGAAGAAGCTGTAGATGACAGTTTTGTACGGTGCCAGTTCCAGCCAGCCAATAGGAAGAAGCTGTAGATGACAGTGCGGTGCGGTGCCAGTTTTAAAGGTAAGCTGTTTTACATGTGTTATTTTATTTTTGACAGTTAATATAACCTACTGCATTTCCCTCTTATGAAAACGATAACACATGCCCTATAGCCAACTCGTTTTGAATAATGAAAACCGACGAAGAAAATATATAATATTTTCTTCATTGGGTGTCAGTTTATATACGGTATATATCACCAAAAATACACAGCTGACAGAAAGTAATTATGAACCATATGTGAATTCAATAAAATAAGTACTAGAACAAAAGAAACGTCGAAATTACCGAAATATTCCCATTTATACTTTGCTGTCATTATCGCTGTAGTTTAATAACCGTGTATTATAATGAGTAGGATAATATTCTAAACTATTAGTGTTGAGAAACGGTTAATATTGTTGTTTATTTATTTATCAGTGGCACTTGTAAAGACACCACACAAAGAAAGCTATGCTACGCTATGCTATGCTATCATTGGCTGATTTAGGGAGGGGTCGTTGGGGCCTTGCTATTTATTTTTCATTGATTTTATTTTTTTATTCGTTGAAAGTAATTATCTTCCTATCTGTTATTGAAGTGTGTTTACCAACTGTTTTATTTTGTGCAGTGCTACCATCCAAGCCAATGTTTATAAAAACTGAACTTGCATTTCTGAAGTGTAACTTCATTCAAAATAGGTAGTTTTGCTTATCATGTATTGTATTAATGACTATACTGGTATTCATTGGCAAGCAAGCAATTGTCACTGTATAATACAGGTTTTTACTAAAATAAAGCAAACACAAATAATATGATAAAAAGTAAAACGATTTTGCTACTGTAAAAGTACTTCAGTTTTTTTTAACATGTTTAGGTACTTCTAGTTGTAAAATATCCCAATACAATCTACTTTGTAACTTTTCGGAAAACTAATTTAGCTTGTCCTTCAAAAAATATATGTTATAAAATTAAACTTTAACCACCAACTTTTGAGTGGTAACTTTGTTTAAAAACATCAAGATTTCTCGAATCCATGTCCTTGTGCCTTACGCCCTTATGGAACTAGGCCCTTCATTTCATTAGATTGATATTGAAAAATCAAACATGTTTTAGAAAATCAGTTTATCGTTAGAAAACAAATAATCTCGTAACAAGAAATATTTTCAGCAACGCCAATACTCACTACATTACTTCATACTTCATATAATTGCTGATATAATGTACTAGCTTAAAAGACCCGGCGTCGCCCGGGTTTTGTATTTTGTAATTGGAAATTAACTTATGAAGGATTTTCAATTTTAAATTCTAGGTCCTTATATAGGCATTTATAATTTGAAATAGGAAGAACGACTTATTACACTCAAACTATTCCCTCAGAAAACGCTTGATATAGTTTTTATGGCTCATAGAGGATCTAGAATTTTGCATCCCATCGCTTTTACAGTGCACAGCAAGCCTGGTAGAGGTTTAAATAAGAAGAAACAGAAATTCCTGTAACATAAAATTGTAATATCGAGGCGGGAAATTTCCCACTCTTATGTTACCATAAAACCGTTTTGGGGATGGAATTAAACAGAAAGCATTATCACTTTCATACTTTTCTCTCCAAAAACCTGCGATATAATATAATAATATACACATTTTGTTTTCTCTATGTCCAGGGTAGAGAAAGTTATGTGATTCCATTATTTTAGTGAATTTCATTCTGTAATATTTATTTATAACATGAATTATTTTGATAACTTCTCTTATTTGTCAAAAGTGCATTTAATTTGTTTTTTCCAAGCCCATCTGATACCATTTGGCAACAATATATTCTGTGATTTGGAATTGATAATTCTATGTAGAAAGGGATTAAGTATTTTCAAAAACATTTAATTTTTGGCATTTAGAATCAGAATTTTTCAAAATCCTTTCTTAGTGAGCACCTACATTATGAAACGAAGGTACTGTCAAAATTCCAAGTCTCTACCTGTTATAGTTTAGGCTGTACGTTGATTCCTGTCATTCAGTCAATCAGTCAGTCAGTCATTCATTCAGTCAATCAGTCAGTCAGTCATTCATTCAGTCAGTCAGGACAAAGCCTTTTATATAACGTATATAGAGATGACGTCATATCATGTATTTTTACAGTAAGATTTTTTCTTATATTCACTGAACTGAACTCCCAGTATCACTTACTCGAGGTCCATCAACAAGGTGTAATAATTAGAGAAATTTCCAAAAAGCAATATACTTTTTCACTTCTTTCAAATCAAGTCCTGATAAACATCGAACTAATACTTTTCTTCGTCTTCCGCTAATCATTACTGATCATTACTAACACAAATTTAACAGTAATTCAAATAAATTAAGTACTTCGGATCATACCTGATAGAACGATGTTCCCACTTCTAGCATTACCACCCAGATCCTCTTAATAATATCAACCTGAGAGATTTGGCTTGAAACCAAACAGAGTTTATAGATTATTTTGTTGACAGCAGAATGGTGGATCAATTCAAGCGTGATCACAACAACCATTCTGACCGCCGCTGATCTAGACATAAAATGAAAAGGATTTGCACGAAATGAATATCAAATTTTATTTCTGAAATGCTTGCCTAACCTATTTGGATCCATTAACCTACTTGTAGGTCCCAGCTTAATAATAATGCTTTAGGTTTATATAATATGATTTCTTAACAGTGTAGTTATTAATTTCTATCTTTCCCAACGAAGCACCATTGCTGAAGAAGCCGCTCGAAAATACTTGCAGGTGAGTGAGCAGGTGTGTGAATATGATAAAATTATATTATGAATCAGTGCTCTGTAGATGTAAACTATTGTTTTCTAAACTGTGCATAATAAGGTTTAAAAGTTTTATTCTCTTTTCATTAATTTTACTTACAATGTGACTGATGTATACATGTATATATGAGCAATTGTGAACTAATTGTGATTTTAACTTATGTACACTATAATCAATTTTTAAGGAAAGAACAAAGAATATTTGAGGTAGTGGAGGATATTATAGATAACATCAATCGGAAAAATGAAACGTAGGCCTATATCCCTGTTTTCTTTGACGAAGACAGATTTTGAATGTGACAAAATAACGTGAAAAAAACTGCTTAAAATTTAACAGTGATATGTTAGATATTTTTACATCAAATCCAAACGATTTTTAAACAGAATTTGTAAACAATTGTTTCTGTCATTTTAAACTTTTTGAACTATATCACAAACTCTGAATGGGTAAAAGGCGGAAATGAGGAAAGTTGACATTTGTTGGACTTTTGTACTAGACAATTTGTGTATTTTTATGTTGCCAATAATTGTTTAAAACATCGTAATGTTTACATTCACTTATAAAAGTAGGTAAGCATTATGTAGATTATGTCAGAATGAGATGTTCTGTTGCATAGAAGTTTGAACATTGTCAGTTAACAATAAATTATCATATAAATAGGAAAGTGCATTTCTTTCCACACATGTGGGGACGGACGGGATAAAATTCCGCAGTTACATAGAAAAATCCGCAAGAAAGATCTCGGTAATACCATAGACAAATTACGCAACAACAAAATTTCAATACCAAAACCCATAGGAAATGTAAAAACAGGAAAGTGAAAGAGGTATACCAGTTTCCTTCCACTTGATCCAGGCTTGGAACTGGCTGATGATACAAGAAATCAGGTGGGGGTTAAAAATTGTATCCGTGTCTGAGCGTTGGGTATGATTAAAAATGTGTCTTTGTCCAAATTACGACTGGTTGATTTGCAAGAAATAAGAGAGGATAAAATTGCGTTTCTGGTAGCAATAGCTCAATAATAAATTTCCTTTACTTAAAATTATATTTACAAGAAACAAATTTGATTACTGTCATACAAGCCCCCTTACAATAACTATAACCATTGAAGTCTTCCTCTTTTCGGATACACTATTTTTCACTACCATTATGACAAGGCGACTGCCACAGAGTATTCCAAGCAAATAAAGAAATAAATAAAATCAGGTAAACTGATGTAAAATGTGCCAGTATGTTTTTGTTTAATCAGTTATGACATCAATTATGATATGCAGAATATGTTTCTTTTTTTAAATTGATTTCCAAGTTAAGCTCCAGATTTATTCATTAAGCAGGGCTTACGGAAGAAGAAAGGTCTACCATCTCGGCCACCTGGGTCATTTTAACGGTCTAGTTGGATAAGCGCATGTAAATCAATATGTTTTTTGTCATAGCTACCTGTATTTTAATTTCCAAGGCCTTATAACATCACAGTAAAACAATAGGCTATGTTGTCAAGATAACTGATTTTCATTTTTTTTATAAATTCTTTCGAATACGTATATTGCCATAAAATAGACACTAAATTGAGCATTACTCCGAAACAGATCAACCGATTTTATCCATTATGAATACACGTTTTCCCACGGACATTGTAAATGTGTATACCAAGTTTCATAAAAATCCGGTAAAGCGTATTTGAGTTACCGCGTCTTTAAAATATACACAAAATTTGGTTTTACTCCGGTACCGGTCAACAGATTAGGTTCAAATTCAATAGGGCACTTCTCATGGACGTCATAAATGGGTATACCAAGTTTCATGGAAATCCGTTACAGCGTATTTGAGTTATGGCGCCTTTCTATGAGAAAGGCGCCATAATCTATTACAATAGGCACTAAATTGGGCATTACTCCGGTACCGGTGTTCCGATTTGGTTCAATATCAATAGGGTTCTTCCCATAGACATTATGAATGTTTATACCAAGTTTCATGAAAATCCAAAAAAGCGTACTTGAGTTATGGTGCGTACAGACGCACGGACAGACAGACAGACGGACAGACATTTTTTCTTCCCCCACACAATCTCATAAAGTACCATACTGGCACATAATAACCAACTTTTAAGCGTCTTGTGCAGTATTTACCTATGTGGTTAGAAGAAACCAATTTTTTTGTGCGGAATTTGTCTTGCCCGGTGGGAAGGTCTGCACTTTTCTGTTCAATTATAAGAAGGCTCATTTAATTAAATTATATGCATAAGAAATGTTTTAAATATTCTATTTGGTCGGTACAACGCCAAAGTGAACTAAGCGCCAATTGTCAAAATATAGACTATTGGTAGTCCATGGTGCAGATTTTGATATCCTACGGTCTGCAATAACGAACTAAGCGATACAACGATAGTAAAATCAGTTGAGAAAAAAGGAAATTTCGTTTTGATCAAGATTTTTTTACAACACTCAAACTTCAACTTCAGTTTTCTCAAAATATGGAGTTTGGCGCTTAGTTCACTTTGGCGTTGTACCGACCATTTATATAGTGGATTCAAATGGATTAAGGACAGGATATTAGATAACTGCTATCAAGAGTGTGTATGTGTATGTGTGTTTCTGTAATTACCAAAATTAATAGCATATATTTATAAACATACTATTCCATTTATTATTATGGAACTAGGATTCGAAGAAAGAAGATAACTGTTTATCGCAGTTTGGGACCTAAAGATAAATAAGAAGAAACAGACAACATAATGTAAGATGTTCAAGACATCAGCATACATGGAACGGCCTTAGGCTTAACATAGAAATAAGTTCAACAACTTGGTCATATTATGGATTACATCTACTTAACTAATGAGTTACCTTATGGAACCAAAGAACTTTTAACTAACTAATCGATTTAAGGGAAAAAGAAAAAACAAAAAAGTTTTTATTGCCTAATTGATTTAAGGGAAAAGGAAGAATCAAGCAAATTATTACCTAATCCATTTAAGGGTTAAGAAGGAACAAAAAGTATTTATTACCTAATCGATTAAGGGAAAAGAAGAAACAAACAAGTTTTTATTACCTAATCAATTTAAGGGAATAAGAAGAAACAAAAAGTATTTATTACCTAATCGATTAAGGAAAAAGAAGAAACAAAAAACTTTTTATTACCTAATCAAATTAAGGGAATAAGAAGAAACAAAAAGTATTTATTACCTAATCGATATAAGGAAAAGATAAAAAACAAAAAACTTTTATTACCTAATCGATTAAGGAAAAAGAAGAAACAAAAAAGTTTTTAATACCTAATCAATTTAAGGGAATAAGAAGAAACAAAAATTACTTATTACCTAATCAATTTAAGGGAATAAGAAGAAACAAAAAGTATTTATTACCTAATCGATTAAGGAAAAAGAAGAAACAAAAAAGTTTTTATTACCTAATCAATTTAAGGGAATAAGAAGAAACGACAAAGTTTTTATTACCTAATCAATTTAAGGGAATAAGAAGAAACAAAAAAGTTTTTATTACCTAATCAATTTAAGGGAATAAGAAGAAACAAAAAAGTTTTTATTACCTAATCAATTTAAGGGAATAAGAAGAAACAAAAAGTATTTATTACCTAATCAATTTAAGGAAATAAGAAGAAACAAAAAGTATTTATTACCTAATCGATATAAGGAAAAAATTTGAAACAAACAAGTTTTTATTACCTAATCAATTTAAGGGAATAAGAAGAAACAAAAAGTATTTATTACCTAATCGATTAAGGAAAAAGAAGAAACAAAAAAGTTTTTATTACCTAATCAAGTTAAGGGAATAAGAAGAAACAAAAAGTATTTATTACCTAATCAATTTAAGGGAATAAGAAGAAACAAAAAGTATTTATTACCTAATCGATTAAGGAAAAAGAAGAAACAAAAAAGGTTTTATTACCTAATCAATTTAAGGGAATAAGAAGAAACAAAAAGTATTTATTACCTAATCGAAATAAGGAAAAAATAAAAAAACAAAAAACTTTTATTACCTAATCGATTAAGGAAAAAGAAGAAACTAAAAAGTTTTTAGTACCTAATCAATTTAAGGGAATAAGAAGAAACAATAAGTATTTATTACCTAATCGATTAAGGAAAAAGAAGAAACAAAAAACTTTTTATTACCTAATCAAATAAAGGGAATAAGAAGAAACAAAAAGTATTTATTGCCTAATCGATATAAGGAAAAGATAAAAAGAAAAAACTTTTATTACCTAATCGATTAAGGAAAAAGAAAAAACAAACAAGTTTTTATTACCTAATCAATTTAAGGGAATAAAAAGAAACAAAAAAGTTTTTATTACACAATCAATTTAAGGGAATAAGAAGAAACAAAAAGTATTTATTACCTAATCGATTAAGGAAAAAGAAGAAACAAAAAACTTTTTATTACCTAATCAAATTAAGGGAATAAGAAGAAACAAAAAGTATTTATTACCTAATCGATATAAGGAAAAGATAAAAAGAAAAAACTTTTATTACCTAATCGATTAAGGAAAAAGAAGAAACCAACAAGTTTTTATTACCTAATCATTTTAAGGGAATAAGAAGAAAAAAATTACTTATTACCTAATCAATTTAAGGGAATAAGAAGAAACAAAAAGTATTTATTACCTAATCGATTAAGGAAAAAGAAGAAACAAAAAAGTTTTTATTACCTAATCAATTTAAGGGAATAAGAAGAAACAAAAAAGTTTTTATTACCTAATCAATTTAAGGGAATAAGAGGAAACAAAAAAGTTTTTATTACCTAATCAATTTAAGGGAATAAGAAGAAACAAAAAAGTTTTTATTACCTAATCAATTTAAGGGAATAAGAAGAAACAAAAAAGTTTTAATTACCTAATCAATTTAAGGGAATAAGAAGAAACAAAAAGTATTTATTACCTAATCAATTTAAGGAAATAAGAAGAAACAAAAAGTATTTATTACCTAATCGATATAAGGAAAAAAATTTGAAACAAAAAAGTTTTTATTACCTAATCAATTTAAGGGAATAAGAAGAAACAAAAAGTATTTATTACCTAATCGATTAAGGAAAAAGAAGAAACAAAAAAATTTTTATTACCTAATCAATTTAAGGGAATAAGAAGAAACAAAAAGTATTTATTACCTATTCAATTTAAGGGAATAAGAAGAAACAAAAAGTATTTATTACCTAATCGATATAAGGAAAAGATAAAAAGAAAAAACTTTTATTACCTAATCGATTAAGGAAAAAGAAGAAACAAACAAGTTTTTATTACCTAATCAATTTAAGGGAATAAAAAGAAAAAAAAAAGTTTTTATTACCTAATCAATTTAAGGGAATAAGAGGAAACAAAAAAGTTTTTATTACCTAATCAATTTAAGGGAATAAGAAGAAACAAAAAGTTTTTATTACCTAATCAATTTAAGGGAATAAGAAGAAACAAAAAGTATTTATTACCTAATCAATTTAAGGGAATAAGAAGAAACAAGAAGTATTTATTACCTAATCGATATATGGAAAAAATTTGAAACAAAAAAGTTTTTATTACCTAATCAATTTAAGGGAATAAGAAGAAACAAAATGTATTTACCTAATCGATTAAGGAAAAAGAAGAAACAAAAAAGGTTTCATTACCTAATCAATTTAAGTGAATAAGAAGAAACAAAAAGTATTTATTACCTAATCAATTTAAGGGAATAAGAAGAAACAAAAAGTATTTATTACCTAATCGATTAAGGAAAAAGAAGAAACAAAAAAGTAGTTATTACCTAATCATTTTAAGGGAATAAGAAGAAACAAAAAGTATTTATTACCTGATCAATTTAAGGGAATAAGAAGAAACAGAAAGTATTTAATACCTAATCGATATAAGGAAAAAATTTGAACCAAAAAAGGTTTTATTACCTAATCAATTTAAGGGAATAAGAAGAAACAAAAAGTATTTATTATCTAATCGATTAAGGAAAAAGAAGAAACAAAAAACTTTTTATTACCTAATCAAATTAAGGGCATAAGAAGAAACAAAAAGTATTTATTACCTAATCGATATAAGGAAAAGATAAAAAGAAAAAACTTTTATTACCTAATCGATTAAGGAAAAAGAAGAAACCAACAAGTTTTTATTACCTAATCATTTTAAGGGAATAAGAAGAAAAAAATTACTTATTACCTAATCAATTTAAGGGAATAAGAAGAAACAAAAAGTATTTATTACCTAATCGATTAAGGAAAAAGAAGAATCAAAAAAGTTTTTATTACCTAATCAATTTAAGGGAATAAGAAGAAACAACAAAGTTTTTATTACCTAATCAATTTAAGGGAATAAAAGAAACAAAAAAGTTTTTATTACCTAATCAATTTAAGGGAATAAGAAGAAACAAAAAATTTTTTTTACCTAATCAATTTAAGGGAATAAGAAGAAACAAATAGTATTTATTACCTAATCAATTTAATGGAATAAGAAGAAACAAAAAGTATTTATTACCTAATCGATATAAGGAAAAGATAAAAAGAAAAAACTTTTATTACCTAATCGATTAAGGAAAAATAAGAAACAAAAAAGTTTTTATTACCTAATCAATTTAAGGGAATAAGAAGAAACAAAAAGTATTTATTACCTAATCAATTTAAGTGAATAAGAAGAAACAAAAAGTATTTATTACCTAAACGATATAAGGAAAAAATTTGAAACAAAAAAGTTCTTATTACCTAATCAATTTAAGGGAATAAGAAGAAACAAAAAGTATTTATTACCTAATCGATTAAGGAAAAAGAAGAAACAAAAAAGTTTTTATTACCTAATCATTTTAAGAGAATAAGAAGAAACAAAAAGTACTTATTACCTAATCAATTTAAGGGAATAAGAAGAAACAAAAAGTATTTATTACCTAATCGATTAAGGAAAAAGAAGAAACAAAAAGTTTTTATTACCTAATCAATTTAAGGGAATAAGAAGAAACAAAAAAGTTTTTATTACCTAATCAATTTAAGGGAATAAGAAGAAACAAAAAAGTTTTTATTACCTAATGAATTTAAGGGAATAAGAAGAAACAAAACGTTTTTATTACCTAATCAATTTAAGGGAATAAGAATAAACAAAAAGTATTTATTACCTAATCGATGTAAGGAAAAATAAGAAACAAAAAAGTTTTTATTATCTAATCAATTTAAGGGAATAAGAAGAAACTAAAAGTACTTATTACCTAATCAATTTAAGGGAATAAGAAGAAACAAAAAGTATTTATTACCTAATCGATTAAGGAAAAAGAAGAAACAAAAAATTTTTTATTACCTAATCAATTTAAGGGAATAAGAAGAGACAAAAAGTATTTATTACCTATTCAATTTAAGGGAATAAGAAGAAACAAAAAGTATTTATTACCTAATCGATATAAGGAAAAGATAAAAAGAAAAAACTTTTATTACCTAATCGATTAAGGAAAAAGAAGAAACAAACAAGTTTTTATTACCTAATCAATTTAAGGGAATAAAAAGAAACAAAAAAGTTTTTATTACCTAATCAATTTAAGGGAATAAGAGGAAACAAAAAAGTTTTTATTACCTAATCAATTTAAGGGAATAAGAAGAAACAAAAAGTTTTTATTACCTAATCAATTTAAGGGAATAAGAAGAAACAAAAAGTATTTATTACCTAATCAATTTAAGGGAATAAGAAGAAACAAGAAGTATTTATTACCTAATCGATATATGGAAAAAATTTGAAACAAAAAAGTTTTTATTACCTAATCAATTTAAGGGAATAAGAAGAAACAAAATGTATTTACCTAATCGATTAAGGAAAAAGAAGAAACAAAAAAGGTTTCATTACCTAATCAATTTAAGTGAATAAGAAGAAACAAAAAGTATTTATTACCTAATCAATTTAAGGGAATAAGAAGAAACAAAAAGTATTTATTACCTAATCGATTAAGGAAAAAGAAGAAACAAAAAAGTAGTTATTACCTAATCATTTTAAGGGAATAAGAAGAAACAAAAAGTATTTATTACCTGATCAATTTAAGGGAATAAGAAGAAACAGAAAGTATTTAATACCTAATCGATATAAGGAAAAAATTTGAACCAAAAAAGGTTTTATTACCTAATCAATTTAAGGGAATAAGAAGAAACAAAAAGTATTTATTATCTAATCGATTAAGGAAAAAGAAGAAACAAAAAACTTTTTATTACCTAATCAAATTAAGGGCATAAGAAGAAACAAAAAGTATTTATTACCTAATCGATATAAGGAAAAGATAAAAAGAAAAAACTTTTATTACCTAATCGATTAAGGAAAAAGAAGAAACCAACAAGTTTTTATTACCTAATCATTTTAAGGGAATAAGAAGAAAAAAATTACTTATTACCTAATCAATTTAAGGGAATAAGAAGAAACAAAAAGTATTTATTACCTAATCGATTAAGGAAAAAGAAGAATCAAAAAAGTTTTTATTACCTAATCAATTTAAGGGAATAAGAAGAAACAACAAAGTTTTTATTACCTAATCAATTTAAGGGAATAAGAAGAAACAAAAAAGTTTTTATTACCTAATCAATTTAAGGGAATAAGAAGAAACAAAAAATTTTTTTTACCTAATCAATTTAAGGGAATAAGAAGAAACAAAAAGTATTTATTACCTAATCAATTTAATGGAATAAGAAGAAACAAAAAGTATTTATTACCTAATCGATATAAGGAAAAGATAAAAAGAAAAAACTTTTATTACCTAATCGATTAAGGAAAAATAAGAAACAAAAAAGTTTTTATTACCTAATCAATTTAAGGGAATAAGAAGAAACAAAAAGTATTTATTACCTAATCAATTTAAGTGAATAAGAAGAAACAAAAAGTATTTATTACCTAAACGATATAAGGAAAAAATTTGAAACAAAAAAGTTCTTATTACCTAATCAATTTAAGGGAATAAGAAGAAACAAAAAGTATTTATTACCTAATCGATTAAGGAAAAAGAAGAAACAAAAAAGTTTTTATTACCTAATCATTTTAAGAGAATAAGAAGAAACAAAAAGTACTTATTACCTAATCAATTTAAGGGAATAAGAAGAAACAAAAAGTATTTATTACCTAATCGATTAAGGAAAAGGAGAAACAAAAAGTTTTTATTACCTAATCAATTTAAGGGAATAAGAAGAAACAAAAAGTTTTTATTACCTAATCAATTTAAGGGAATAAGAAGAAACAAAAAAGTTTTTATTACCTAATGAATTTAAGGGAATAAGAAGAAACAAAACGTTTTTATTACCTAATCAATTTAAGGGAATAAGAATAAACAAAAAGTATTTATTACCTAATCGATGTAAGGAAAAATAAGAAACAAAAAAGTTTTTATTATCTAATCAATTTAAGGGAATAAGAAGAAACTAAAAGTACTTATTACCTAATCAATTTAAGGGAATAAGAAGAAACAAAAAGTATTTATTACCTAATCGATTAAGGAAAAAGAAGAAACAAAAGTTTTTATTACCTAATCAATTTAAGGGAATAAGAAGAAACAAAAAGTATTTACTACCTAATCGATGTAAGGAAAGAATAAAAAACAAAAAGTTTTATTACCTAATCGATTAAGGAAAAAGAAGAAACAAAAAAGTTTTTATTACCTAATCAATTTAAGGGAATAAGAAGAAACAAAAAGTATTTATTACCTAATCGATGTAAGGAAAAATAAGATTCAAAAAAGTTGTTATTACTTAATCAATTTAAGGGAATACGAAGAAACAAAAAGTATTTATTACCTAATCGATGTAAGGAAAATAAAAAAATAAAAAACAAAAAACTTTTATTACCTAATCGATTAAGGAAAGAGAAGAACCAAAAAAGTTTTTATTACCTAATCAATTTAAGGGAATAAGAAGAAATAAAAAATATTTATTTCCTAATCGATTAAGGAAAAAGAAGAAACAAAAAGGTTTTTATTACCTAATCAATTTAAGGGAATAAGAAGAAACAAAAAAGTTTTTATTACCTAATCAATTTAAGGGAATAAGAAGAAACAAAAAAGTTTTTATTACCTAATCTATTTAAGGGAAAAGAAGAAACTAAAATGTTTTATTACCTAATTGATTCAAGGGAATATGAAGAAACATATAAGTCAGAGAATAATGAAACTATGTTAATATTGTAATGTGGACTATTAAAAACTCTGTTAATTGAAATACTGCCTAAGTTTTATTAATTTTCTATAACTTGTTTTTAATTTTTTTCACATTTTTAAAATAAAATTTAAATATATTTCAATTTTAGAAGAAATCTTCGAACCAAGTTATGTTATGTAAGGATCCTGCTTTACTATGAATGTAAATTTACAATTTCGGTATAGATGTTGGCTTAATTTTGGCGAAATTTCGTAATAAAAATGAAATTTGTATGTTATTTTGTAGAGACCGGGTTTTAAAGGGAAAATTTTCACCCAAAAAAGGACGAAAAAAGATAAAATTATTGCCCAAAAAATGTGGAAAAAAGGGATACAAAAGTATAAGAGAGTGTAAAAATTCAACAGAGATATACATATTTTTGTATGTTTTACTTTACTTCATTAGAAACGAGTTGACCTAGATAACGTAATTCGGGTTTGCTTGCTCTACAGCTGCTGATTCTGTATCATCTAATGACTGAAAGAATTCCTTGATCTTGTTGAAATTCTCACAGAGGAAAATAGCACAAGTTCGCCAAGCCTGTGATTTCTTTGTAACACTCTATTCTGCTGGGAGGAATTATTTTTGAATCAGTGAAAACAATTTTTAATGTTTTCATATTACCAAATACTAGGTAATTTACGAAATTTTCAAAATAAATTAGCAAAAAAGGCACTGGAAAGGGAAAGTTCCTAAAAAAGGGAGATGAGCCTAAAAAAGGGGAAAAAAAGTGAAGTTAAAACCAGGTTATTTGCAGTTGAAACTTACTAAGTAATGCCCAATTCAATTTTATCAAGTTTTGTGATGAATTATAAAAAAAGTAATTCCCTTTAAAATCCGGTCTCTAATTATAAAATAATATCCTTATAGCTTGTATGGTGAAAAATGTAGAATATTACTGCAAACACGCATCATCATGAGGATTGCACTTTCGTTATGTAAGTAGTAACAATATTCTTGCCACTTGACTGCCTTACCTTAGATAACTGGTGTTACAGAATTTTACTGATCTATATACCATGACTTTTCTAGAATAATAAGATCCGCATGTGTGGCCGGCTGCAAGAAGGATGGGCCGTCTCTTGATCGTTAGGAAATGAAAGTTACGAACTTCTAGCTATTGCTCGGTTTGTTCAATTACAGAACGTACAACTCGATCGGTAAGACCTGAGCCAAACAAACGGCTGCTCAGTAGGCTATGATGATGTAATCTAGACCTGCCTGACCTTTATCTCACGTGATGTTCCCTGCTGTACAGACCGTGTAAAAACATCTTAGTTAGCATCACAGCATTTAGTGAGTCAGTGAACTCTCCTTGGTTTATTCGAAACAACCAATTACACAGTGAACTCGGTGTACAGTATATTCATGAACACATCTCTAATTTGACTAAACATTTTCTTAATAATCTAGAACATGTTTCAGGGGCACAGTATTATGGCCTCGGACAAAAGTCCCACAATGCACGGCGACTTAAACCTCGTTTGCCTCAAGATATAGTTCTTTGATTAAGTTCAAACCTGTGACCATAATTAGCCTATGTCAGATAACTTTAAAGCGTAATTTTGAGTGAGGGGTCAAACATTGACTCACCTCTATAGCGAGAATACTAATAGGCCTACTGTTACAAACCTCCAATGGTTATCACCAATCTGACATAGCAATGTAATGCTGAACGATTGAAATTAAATTAATTAAAAAAAAAAAAAAAAAAAAAAAGCATTTAGTGAAGACCCAAAAGCGATATTCTGTGAGTTACATACCATTACTTAAATAATATTTCACAACTAAAAAAAAAACAAATATTTATTCACGGACGGACAGACGGACAGACATTTTTCGTCCCCCACACAATCTCATAAAGTACCATACTGGCACTTAATAAATGGTGCTTAAAAGACCTGTTGTTGTTAAATTCAAGTTCCTTTAAATTCGCATAATTATTAAACGTAGCACCCAAAAATATTCTGAATTTACACTAGTCAAAAGTGTTTCTTTCCCTTAAACTATTATTAAGTGCCAGTATGGTACTTTATGAGATTGTGTGGGGGACGAAAAATGTCTGTCCGGCTGTCCGTCCGTCCGTGTGTCTGTACGCGCTCTAACTCAAATACGCTTTATCGAATTTTAATGAAACTTGGTATACGCGTTTATAATGTCCATGGGAAGAACCCTATTGAAATTGGACCAAATCGGTTCACCGGTACCGGAGTAAAACCCAATTTAGTGTATATTTTAAAGGCGCCATAACTCACATACGCTTTATCGGATTTTCATGAAACTTGGAATACCTATTTATAATGTCCATGGGAAGATGTCTGTTGATATTGGACCAAATCGGTTGGCCGGTACCGGAATAATACCCAATTTAGTGCCCTTTTATGGTATCATATAAGAAAAGGCGCGGTAACTCAAATACGCTTTATCGGATTTTTATGAAACTTCGTATACTTATTTATAACAATCATGGCAATAAGCCTATTGAATTTGGACCTAATCGGTTGTCCAGTACCGAAATAAAGAGTAATTATCAGTCAAATTTATTATAATATTTTGGTTCAATTCGAAGCATTTTGATTGGCTCGCGGCCAACCAATCAGCGGGCGAGTCCCGTAACTAAGGTAAATAACGGGGAATTCTGGAACAAGTCTTCAATTCCTGTCGAAACCTTCTTTCGTAAAGGAGGGTAAAAAGAAGACACCTTCTTCAATGCAAAATCAAATTCTCGGTTCTTTCTTATAGCGTCATCAATTAATGACAGCTTATAAAGCTTCCTTCAGTTGCCATGGACAGTTGACATCTACATGAAAAACAAATGTTCCCATATGTACGATTATAGATGAAATGGTGTTGTATAATGACTAATTATTTTGCTAAAATTGATTACAATAAGATTAAAGCATTGAATTTTACTTCAGCCTATGTCAGATTTATAATCCCTGACCTCTTAATAAATAAAAACATTAACTTCTGAGAATTTGCATAAGTTGGTACGCTGCTTTAGTGAGGCCAAATCCGCATTTATGACTCTAATATCGCGAATATTATGTTACCAATTAATGAAATAATACTATATTGTAACATAAGAAAACTAGAAGGCTCGAAATATAGCCTAATTTCGAAATACGGTGATTTTTCTTTTCTGTGAGCTACGACGAGATAGTATTCTTTGGTATTGGACACTCAAAAGTCGCAGTGTGGTTTGGTCTTGGGGTAAGATGCTTGTATAGTAATCAAGAGATAGCACGTTCGAGTCCACCCTGAAGCAAAACTTTTTATTATTATTATCAATTGTGTTAAATTGAGCCTATTCCATTCTTGTGTCCTATTTTGTCAATGTGCTTAAATAAGTATTACATTTTTCTTTTAAAAAAACTGGGAATTCATTGTCTTTCATTGACCTACATCATACCTAAAGAATAACATAAGCCTATAAATGTTATTTCACGAACAGAAACTAGCTTTAAAGTTATTGCGTTGCGTTAAAATTGCATAAGCCTATACTCAGAACAAAACTGCATACCGCTAGGTGGAACTGTCCTCTTCTTATTGGCTTACTGTACTATTTCATTGTCAATGCATTTTGTAAAATGTTTACATATTTTAAGAATTAGTATATCAGTGTATACCAATATGAATTAAGGTTAAGAATCAAACTTTAGACCTTTGTTCTTCCGTAAGCCCTGCTTAATGAATCGATATGGAGTTTAACTCGGAGATCTATTTAAAAAAATAAAATAAAAAAAAAAAAAAATAAAAACTTATTTTCTGTATATCATAACTGCAATTATTACTGATTAAAAAGCATACTGGCACTTTGTTATATCAGTTTACCTGATTTTATTAAATAAGTGAAACTAAATTTCCAAAGCTGAAAAGGGTGGACAGAAGCAGAAGTAGAAGAAAAAGAATAAGAAGATTGTGATGATGATGAAAAAGAAATAGTAATAGTGGTGGTAGTAGCAGCAGCAGTAGTAGCCTATAGTAGAGGAAGAAGAAGAAGAAGAAGAAGAAGAAGAAGAAGAAAAAGAAGGAACATTTTTCTACAAACATTAAGTAGCATTGTTAAGAATCTTAGACATTTTTGTTTAACAAATTAGATAATTTATGGTAGTATATTAATTAATAGGCCTAATGTTTTTGTATATCCAGGACGTTCTCCCCTGAATTTTACCAAAGAGAAATACATTTCCTTTATTCGCTGTCAAACAACAATACGCTATTAGCGTTGCGACACGAGAACTGATCTATTATACGTGAGTCCCAACAAAAGTTTTCACGACATTTGAAATAAGAGGGAGCGGATTGAGAGCGAGAGAGAGAAAATTTAATCTTGCAGACGGTTTTTTAATATTCACAGGTGTATGATACTCACGGCAGAAATGCATGCAAGCTCTGGACTAAAAATTAGTTCCCACATGTACCATGAACTCCCTTTTTGCCTTCCTGAATCAGACATTTTACGACTTAATCAGTTCGGGCTACTGCTCTAGACTATTCTGAACTAGGTAAAGTATTGAGCAGAAAATACTGATCTGCTCTATTTCTTACAAGAAAATTATCTTCCCTGACCAAACTCATGGTTTAAAAAAAAATAATAATAATAATAAAAAAGTCCCTCATACCCGATAACGATTCTCACAAGAAATATGCTACTAAAACTAATAGAATTCAAGTAAATTTATTCCAAGGAAGGACATATTTCACTAATTCTTCTCGACAGAAGTAGTTGCTAATTTACTACTTAATAGTATTTATTGGTTTAAGAGATAGTCCTGTTAGCTTTCATATATGAGGGTCTAACAATCCGACCAATACATAATCTACCTCCACCTTTGGACTTGAATGGTAGATGAAAGGATTGGAGCATGTCGTCGGCAAGTTAGCTCTACTATCTACGAATGTCTGGTGACTAGAGGTCAAGAGCAGCATGGAAGTTGTGTACTAAAATTTCATGAAAAAAAAATATAGGATATTATCTCATGTGTTTTCTATAGGCCTTTAAAGTATACTTCATTATATTAGATATATCTTTAAGTGAAATTTCTAGTAACTGATACTAGTAACTATGTTATACATGTTGAGACCGTTGATAGATATTAGGACAAGGATCAGTATCAAAGGAAGTAAATAAATAAAATCAGCTAAACTGATATAACAAAGTGCCAGTATGTTTTTGTTGAATCAACTATATTTGCAATTATGATATGCAGAAAAAAAGTTTTTGTAATCATATTAAAATCGACCAGCGTCAGCAGAACTACAGATTTGTGATACCTTGACAATCGCGCACTCACATAAAAATAAAAAATAAAATTAAAAAATCCATGTCAAATCGGCCGGCTCCGGGATTTGATCCGGGGACCTCCAGAATACGAGTCCAAGGCGTTACAATTTGGCCAACTCAGTCAGTTTGACGGTGTCGTTTGATAAGCATAAGTGAAGGTATAGTGTTAACTGTCAAATTATACCGGTAGACAAAAATTAAAAAACATGTGACCTTTAATTAGTCGTTACTCTGGTACCGGTCAACCGATTAGGTCCAAAATTAATAGACTTCTTGCCATGGACGTTATATACCAAGTTTCGTGAAAATCCGATAAAGCATATTTGAGTTATGGGGCCTTTTGTTATATAATACCATAAAAATGCACTAAAGTGGGCATTATTCCGGTACCGACCAACCGATTTGGTCCAATATCAACTGACGTCTTCCCATGGACATTATAAATGTGTATATTAAGTTTCATGAAAATCCGATCAAGCATATTTGAGTTATGGCGCGTACAGACACACGGACAGACAGATAGACGGACGGACGGACAGACATTTTTCGTCCCCCACACACAATCTCATAAAGTACCATACTGGCACTTAATAAATACAATAAAACATTTAGCTGGTGACCTTGAGCTTAATAGTTTAAACGCATAATTTTCCTCATGATTTTCCATAAATAGCATATATTTATTTATATCTATATTTACGTTTATAAGGCTAGATCGTCACAGATAGTCACGTAAAACAACGATATGAGGCTCCGGAATTGTCAGGAAAAACGTAGAAAGAAAGAAAATACGATGGGCTGACTCCTTTGAACGAATGTCTGGTGATTAGAAGGCAAGAGTAGCGAGAGACAGTCAAGTTATTGTACTATTGTGTATTGTAGTAAGCATTGAAGCAATAGATGTGTAGTAAAATTTCATGAAACAATAGATAATATCTGAATTGTTTGCTATATAATGTGTATCTGAGTACGTTAGATATCTTTCTTACGTAAAATTTATAATCTGAAGGAATACTACATCGATCAGGAAACATCGATCATAGTTTTTCACGAGTTTCAACAATGCCCTAATTGATTAAATAGATTGTATTTATTATTATAAAACATTATTTTGAACACATATTCTCGTCAATGGGATTATAGCTGTAACGTTTTCAGTTCTCCGTAAATTAATACAAACCATTATAAATAATTCATAATAAAATAAAATTAATAGAGAATGTATTATACATTTCACTTCTGCAACATAGGATTTACAGAGGCACAAAGCAAAGGTTATAAATCAAAAGCATTTTCCTTGTGACTGAACAATCAAATACCGGATAATATTTACCTGCCAACCACAAATAAAATTCCCTCCACAACAGAAAGCACCGCAATAAATCCCAATGTAATTTACCCACTGACACAATTAGCTCTGTCACAAAACTCAAATCAATCAGACTGGTAATAGAAAAAGAGTATTTTGATACCATCATGATATGGATTAACAATCTAGTTGCCAATAGTTTGCTTTCCATTCTTTAATTTCATTTGCTGCCATACAATGGGTATCTGTGCTATTAATTACCTTTGTGTTTCACAACTGTCATTCAATAGATAAAGATTTTCTGATAAGAGTAAAGTGTACTCACACAAACAACAGCCGAGTATTCACTACCATGGACTTACAAGACTGAAGACGGAATATCTGTTGATACCGAAAGTTACATCTCTACAGGTCAACAGAATAAGAAGAGAACATCATCAACTCAACTCCAATATTAAACATAAACAAGTGGACTGCCAAAAATAGACAACATTACCTGTGGTATCTATATCAAATAATAAGACATTTATATACCTCTTCAGAAGCTTAAACTCATATACAATCTAGACCAGTGGTTCCCAAAGTGGGGTCCGCAGGCGGTTTAAAAAGAAATAGGATATCCCGTAATTTTGAAGTGTTTAACTGTGTTCCCCACTACTTATCTATGTGAAACAGCATTCTCCCACCTCACGTACTTGAAATTAAAGTTGAGAAATAAACATGAAGTTGAAAGTGACTTAATATTGAAATTATCAGACATTAAACCTAACATTGCAGAGCTAATTAATCAAAAGCAGCTTCACTGTTCACATTAAGGAGTAAACTCTGTTTCTTACTATTGATATTGTTATTTTGTCTATTGAATTTAATAAATTTGAATCGAAGTATTTATTTACCGTAGTTTTTGTTTCAAAACCCAAAGGGAGTCCGCGAATTTTTTATTATTTTCAAGGTGTCCGCGGACTGAAAAGTTTGGGAACCACTGATCTAGACTGTACAGCAACATAATTCCTTAAGATTTATTAAAAAACGTTTGAGTGCTTAACATTTGCAATTACTGTGAACACTTACAAGTTTTACGACCAGATTCATACTTGAGAACTTTATAATAGGACTAACACCTATTTAAGTTTTTCCCCCCTCTATAACACAAGGAAAGAATGCAGTTTTTTCCGTACAATATTCTATTAATAGTAAAGTGTTACATTACCTCTGCAGAATTCTACACACAAAAAAAAACTTGTTATACACCAATATAGTTCCATGTTTTTATGATCAAAATCATAATTGGGAACTATTTATCTGAACAAAAAAATGATCCAAGGCTTTATCTGTTATATTATAGGCCTACTGGTCAGTGGCAGACGCAGGGGGGGATAGGGGGGTTACATCCCCCCCCCCCGAAATTTGAAAAAAATATACTCTAAGTGGCCAGTTTTATAAACTAATTGTATATGTAAGTTGATTAATTTTTTTTAGTATTCTTTCTACCTATTCAAATCCCCCCCCCCGAAAAAAATTTCTGCGTCCGCCACTGCTACTGGTGTACCGTTTTAATTATAAATAGAAAAATTTTAAAATTTTAAAGTAAGAAGTCGCATGTATAAGAAACCATTAGTAATTCGCTAATGAACTCTACCTTGACACAGGTAGACTACAAGCAAATAAGTAATGTGGTTTATAGATATTTTTGCACGACTTAACTAATTAGTGGTACTTACGAATGTTGTTGCCGTGGATCGTAAGTTGACATTCCCACACGCAATCTTGTTGCTATATGCAGTAAGAGTTTCCGTGCGGTAAGAATTTACTTACGGCACATCATAATACAAGCCTTTATGGACAAGGCCCCCCCAGGACAAATATTCGGTTCCCATAACAACAAACACATGCGAATCACTTTCTGAAATAAACATCTATCTTCAAGAATGTATATACATAATATTTTCAGGTAATATCACAATTAATATAATTAAATTGATATAAATAATCATCGTGCAAAAAAAGCATGCAATACTCGTGCCGTAAGCGCATAACGGTTCTCGGAAAATTGAAAAAACTGGCGCGAGCGCATCGTTTTTTCAAACTATTTCCTCGATCCGTATGCATCTCTTACGGCACTTGTATCGCAATGTACTATTTAACAATACTATACATTTTAGATTATTGTTGTAAATAGTTGTAAAGGAGTATATAGCCTATAATTTCTAACCCGACTTATATGTTAAGTGCCACAGTTTTTATCAATCTGTATTCAATCAATAAAAAGAACTGTTTTAAAATATTCTCGATTATATATTAAATAAATACTTCCTATTGTTTAGGTAGTCCACATACAATATTGACTTTTTAATTTATTATAATTATTAGGAGGGTATAAGGCAAAATACGCTAACCACTATATTGTGAAAAAACTATTTGAAAGTCAGTAGAAGTTATATCGGAAAGTCGCGGGTTCGATTCCCGATGAAGTCGAGATTTTTCAACTGACCTAAATCCTTCTGATGCTCTGTGACACTTTTATTGATTCAGTCTCTAACAGAAATGAGTACTTGGAGCAATCCTGGGCATAAGGCTGACAATCATACCACCTCCATGTGATGAATGTCTAAAATCTGGGGGAACAACCGCCTGGAATCCTAAAGTCGATGTCCCACGATCCAGTTTTTTGGTTGAAAATGTTGTATCAAGTAGCATTGCTATACAATTATTTCTGGCTATGCACACGAGAGTGCGTTTTGGTCCAACATTTAGCATCAGTTGTTTTCCAGAAACGAAAATCGATAGCTACTACAATCGACATGGCGGTCAATATGCACGCACTTGACATTGGTATTATTTTCTACGGAATCTTTTTCATAATTTCTAGAGCATCTTAGCGTTTATGCCGATTGTAATAGTGATTATTGTTAGTAATTTTTTTTAATTCAAAGTCTGCCTTAGCATCTGTTATCTTGACACTAATAAATCGTCTTGTCTTTTTAGTTATGTTCGCTAATCGAGAGAGCGCTGACAGGAAAGAGAATCAGCTGTACGGAAGAAGCTGTCATGTTTCTACGTCAAGAAGGACACTAGGGGATAGAAAGATGCTCGTTGGTTGATTTCATATCTTTTTACATAAAAAAATGAAAACGTTCCTTTTCCGGTGCATGCAATACAAATGTATGGAAAATACAGGATGAAATTTTGTGCAATGGCAGTCGTCCATTTCACACCGTCCAATCTGATAGTTTGTACACATTTATGCCGGTTGTCGACCAAGAGCTAAGCTAACTAAGTTAGCTAAGCTAAGCTGGATTTCGTATGAAGTTTTGTCGGCACGACTACATATGAAATCCCGCACTGAATGTGAGCTAAGCTAAACTAACTTAGTGGCTCTTGGTCGACAACCGGCATTAGACTAAAAATTGGACCGTGGGACATCGGCTATAGGACCTTCACGGTCCTTGTAGGGAACAAGCAGAAGTTAGAAGGTGACTCATGCTTAGCGCGTGGGCCTGGCATGCAAGCGGTCTCGGGTTCAAATCTCAATGCAGGCGGGCATGTCATTTGTGGTGGATAAAGCCGTGACTTTGGGGTTTTTTCTCGGGGATCCTCCCGTTCCCCCCTCTCATTCCACCAATACTCTCCTTCCACCACTTCACCTTCAAACTCCCCCTCATTATCATCCCGTTTCCTTTCCCGGTTTTCGGGCCATCTCCCGCTGCGGGCCTCTCCCGTCCTGCCCCATGGCTTGTGATCATGTGGTTGTTGGTGGTGCGCTGCACACCTGGGGGCTCTCTAATGTGCCGCAACCCTACGGGCTCTCTTCATGAAGGATCGGGGGCGTGGCGCACGCAAATGCCAGAGGGACGCTGGGGGCGAGGTGCACGTGGTATGGTTTCTGGTTCTAACTGGATGTTGGGGAATTCCGTGGGGGCTCGCGGTGGGATCTGCTCCGGGGGGGCTTTGGGCAAGCCAATCGTCCTAACAGGCACAAAGGGTCCTCATATGTGGCCTATGTGCTTAGGGTCGTTCCCAACCCGCCTCTCCTCCCTACGTGGGGTTCCATACAAATGGCGTTTTAAATTCTTCTTATGGCCTTCTTAGATTTTCGACTTCTTTATAACATCTTTAAACATAGAGTCGGGTCAGTTTTTAATGGATGGGCTGGATCGTGCATTAAAAACAATCACTCTTTGGAAGTAATGAGGAAAAGTGTAGAATCATAAGCCTATATTGTGATATTTGAATTGGTAAAGAATATGGAAGACTATGTATGCTGTCTTCTGGGTATTTATTACAATTTCCTTAATATTCTACCAATAGATTAGTAAATTTTTAAAATAATTACTAATCTTAATAGCCTATGAACAGTACTAGATAGGCCTACAGCATTCGACAGTGAATAATATTGTTGATATTATGATGGAAGAAATTTAAATGAGAATATGACCTAGGAGACCCATGAATGTGAACCAGTGACTGAAAGTCAAACTCGGTTTGTTTGTAACCTGAATTTATTTACCTGGAAACTTTTCAGGAAGCAAACATTTTGCGGCAATGTTTTATTCTGGCTTCGAAAATTGTTTTAATTTCCGCTTCGGTTTAATATGAGTAAGGTAATACCGAATTGTTCAAAATTAATTTAGAGCCGTACATCCAATCCTTCAATCTTACACTGTCAATATTTAGAGAGAACTAATTACATTTAATTCACTTCTCGGTATAAAGTTTCACCGGAATGTAATTAAACTTATCTATAGTCGCATTCAATCTGTATTCTGACTTCCTTCTCATTTCAACGATCGTGCACTGCCATTATAAGTAACGGTACTCTCATTGGGCTTATTAAGAAAACTAGGGATTTTAGGTGCTATATTCTAAGTTTGTTTGCTATCAATGTAATCAGAAATAACTCGAACACCATCAGTCGTAATATGATTCTACTTCTTTCTGCATCAGAACATTTTGATTTTTTCACGTTTTATTCGTGAAAAATAACACATGCTTGAGAGCCAGCATGGCGGTAAAAATTGTTTATGAACTTTGTGCTATGTAAGGTTCTTCTATCACACCGTTAAGGAAATTATAAGTGTGATTTTCTGTGAATTAATTTTGACTAATGTTAAGAAAAATTTCTATCCTGGAAGACACTAGAAAATAAAATCCGGATCAGACCTTAACCAAGAATCCTGATATTGAGGGAGTTGCTACTCGTTAAAGAGATCTTTTAGCATATTTACTACAACGATGGTTAGTATATTGCGGTTTTTAAGTGGAATTTGCTTTATTTACTTTCTAAAAATTTTAAAATTCCATATAAAATAGTAATTATTTTTAATCTAATGGGTTAGAAAATAATTAATACAGTAGTATTAGTATGTTTACTTCTTTTAAGTTCTTCTAAATATCTGTAAGTTGCAATCCGATTTTTGGACTTTGTCCTTCATTGCTCCGGTCTACTCCCAACGTTATACTCTGTTACTGTTCGCATCGTAAAAAACAAAACAGTTTTGCATTAAAGATAGGTATTGCCGAAAATTATATTCTAACACGGCTCAATGGTGAGTTTTGTTAATGTCGTGAGAATTCGTCTCTAATGTAGACTAAGAAAATGAACAGCATAAAATGTATACTTTGCAGTTATTAAAAACTTGTCGGTCTTCCTTACGTGTCTTATAATATTCTTCTGTTCAATATTGTGCAATGTTTGTTTTAGCCATTATATCCTACTTCAGTGAAGGTACAATCAAATCTATGAACTTGTTTATAAAGATGTAGGACTTCGAAGAAGTTTCAGAGTATCAATCTATAAAAAATAGGCGTAAGAGGCGTGCTTAGATTTTATGTGGTAGGTGAAAAGTTGGGTCCACCCTGTGGCGTAGGGGATGCGTTCTCCTCACGCAGCGGGCCCGGGTTCGAATCCTGGTCGGGACAAGTTACCTGGGTGGGGTTTTTCCTCACCTGTCGGATAACCTTAGGCCCTTGTGGTCTCCAGATATCAACTGCATCTTCATCCCATCCTCGGCTTGTTTGGAGTGTGTGTGTGTGAATGGTGTTTCTCGTCCTATGTGTTCGTGTTGTCTCGGAGGTGGCCCCGGCATTGGGCTGATCACTCATCCGGGGAGCCCTCCATCTCCTTGTCTGGTCAAAAAAGTATGTATGTGACCCATAGATAATCCCTCTCCCGACAGGTTGCGGCCCTGTAAGGCCCTGGCGGCTTGGGTCGCTTATATCCTAAAAGGGGGAGGTAAAACCAAGACAAAGAAAGAAAAAAAGAAATGAAAGGTGAAAAGTTGAACCAATGAAGTAATTCTGAGTCTAACTTCAGTTTGTCATTAGGCAATTTATTCAACATATTTAACTGCTTTTACGCTAAGCTATTCTTAACATCATTGTTCCTAGTATGATCGACTTCTTTTTCTTCATTTTACCCACGATTGCAGCTTTCTGAAACAAATTTAATACAGTGTTGAAACTATAATGTTGAAACTATAATGCTTTAACTATCTAGCTTTGATTGTCCAGTTTGCCGCCAAATCGTGTGCTGGTTTTTCCACGAAACAGGTGGGCAATATCTTCCTCCGTGCTCAAACCTCGGCGCATCTATGACATAGGCTATGTTTGATATCTTACTCGCAGCTGGTGTATCTTTTACCAGCTACACTGAGACGAAATTTGACAAGGTTTATTAAAACCTGAGTAGCGATCAACCAAACGACCGTTTATTACCGTTAATTTATTGCTGCTTTACTTCAACTGAGTTGTGCTAAAAAATCTTTATGGGAAGCCTATTGCACTATTCAGCACTTCATATATTTTCCTGAAAAAGCTATAAAGAAATTATCAAAAAACTTCAGACAATAATCCCTTGAACTAAATTTCATTTTTTTTAACTTCGCATACATGTTCTGCAATATAAAAATACCTGGAACAGACCGTATTCACTGCACTCAAAATGTCAGACTTCGATATCCAATCTCCCCTCTTCCAATTCAAAGTTTGCCTGCGACGATTGGCGTTCTTGGTTAATACGATAAGCATTATTATATTTCTGCAACGTAGATATCATCATGATTTATCAACACATCTTATTTCTTGAACCAATTACGCAACCGACCGAGTTACATGATCACTAACTGAAAGTCGAAAGGGAGTAGACAGTAGAGCAAAAGCTATTTATTTTATTTAAACCAAATCCCAATTACGCCCCATACTAGCACAACTGACACGCCCTATCCTGTCCTTCGTTTTAACACGGACAGACACATACATGCAAGAACACGTACACACATACACACATATACATAGACATACACATACAGATAGAAAGTTGTAATAGCCTCTGACAAGTTCAGTACTCTTCCAGATGAACTTGAAAGCATTTTGCATTTCCAGCATTCCGTAAGACCATAAATTTGGATGTTGTCAAACCTAACGAATTGTGTTAAGTTATGTATAAGCGATGAAGGATTGTAATACGGTGATAGAAAATACTTTCAACAACCAGCAGCTCAGTTAATATATGATTTATTGAATAATTCTCCATTGCAGTAAGTAATATATATCATGTATGCTCCAGGTGATTACGATGTTGGTGACTTACTCAAATTTAGTTTTCTCTTTTTTGTTATGCTACTACAATATTTAATTTATTTAAAATAGATTGTATTTCAACACAATGAAAGTTCATATAGATCAAGATGGGTAAATATAACTTATTGAAACGGAGTTTGTCTTTATGTGGGCGTACACCACTGAATGAAATATCAGACACGCATGATTTAAAGATCCAGTTCAACTGCAGTAATCCAAACTCGCCGAGGCATTTGCATTACCTAATCACAACAGATGCAAGGCTCCTCAACGTACAATTTGTCTTTTTACGAAGGAAGACGGGGCATAAAAGATGAGAAATGTTATACTTGATCAAAGATGAGGTGTGAAGGTACAAAGCACATTTCACAAGAGTTCGTTTTCCAGACTATTTAGTCGACTACATATAGTAAAGTCAATTGAACTTTCTTTTTCATACTAAGCGACAAGGGCTGATTCCCAATTCTGTCAAGTGACTTTTTGTCTTTGATTTTGGTTTAATTGACTTGTCACCTCCTGTAGATCCGTATTCTTTTAGGACTTTGAAAACCATACTAGAAACTACTCTCACGGATGACGCCACTTTCACCCCTACATCTTGCACAGATACTTCAGGGTTTCCTTTGTTATGTATATATTTACAATCTGTATGTTCTCGCCGCTGGACAAACCTTTTCCTAGCACATTTATTTATTGGTGAAGTAAGTTCTGAAGGCCCTGGCTCTCAATTTTCTTCTACAATACAAATTATGGGGATAGTTTCCCACTTTGCTGGATTGGTTAATATATTGGTTAATAATATATTTTTTTTACTCATGAAAAACGGCCAAATTTCATGTAATATTACTCTCCAGAAGTTTTAGAATCCATATATAGGCACATTTTGTTTCTAAGAATATTTTAAATATAGGTAAAATCGGTAAGAAGTTCACAGAAAACTAACCTAAAATAGCGCTTGGAAAGAAATTGCACACATCTGAATCGGCTACTCGAGACAGCGCAGGTGCATGCAGGGAAGAAGCCGATGGTTCACGTGGTGCTGGAATCAGGGCTGCCAACATGATAAGGGTCTGTGGTAGTCAGTCACTATCGCTGTCTAGAACACCACTGGCCCCCAAACCCTCTTTAAACTTGAACTAACATGCCTAACCTAACATAACCTAACCTAACCTAACATACTTAACCTAACCTAACTTTTTTTTTATTTCTTGGAGGCTCTGCCTCCAAACCCCCTTCTTCAATGTAGGCTAATTAGAAAACCCGGGAATCCAGTCTGCGCGGGCATTTAAAAGCGCGCGCTTAAAATTGTTGGCAGCACCGTATGGAACGATCGTTGGCAGCCAATGGGAGTGTTGGTCTGCAAGCCAGAGCCCGCACAACAATGCCGAACATCGCGTGTGGAAATACAGCAAAGTGGGAAACTAAACCCCAAATCATTAGTCGTTATGCCTATTCCTCTTACTTACAATATGTGGTGTACTTCATCACACATTATGTAAATTAAAAGTACAACGAATTAATTAATTATGTTATAAAATACGTCTTGTATTTAGTAACTTATGGCTCTTGTATTTTTCAGAATCAACAAATTTGCCTAGGCAGCGATAAAAACAAACGTATCTTCAAAGCATTTTCTCTGTATTAGTGCAGCCACATCCACAACCACATCCACAGACCAGGCTACACTTTTTCCGAAACTGAATATCGTCGTACCTTTTGAAGGGATTCCTGTACATCTTTCAGGGAATATTTGTTCTACGAGTATATAGACCTAGGCCTTAAATTATCATTTTAAAACCATATTTATCTAACGTTTTGTGAGATATCTAGTGATCTGTCTATCGGTAATTTGTTGAATGTTTCATCAAGCAGATACCTGTCAAACGTTTCAGAAACGCTAAACGATGAATGAATGCAAGCTAATAGATTGAGAAACCCTGCCTAAGAGGAGTGGCGAATCCCAGGGGGAAAAAAATCATTTAGACTAGTCGGCAATGGATTTTAACGGCATGAAGCCATGCCCCGTATAAACTAATAAATAAATAAAAGCAAGTGATAGTAAGCTAACAAATATTTTGAGTACAAACGACGTGTCAAGTTGTAAACAGTGGCAAACCTCGCAACACGGGAATTCGTTTTAAGGGGAAACAAGAGACAATCGAGCAGCGTTTCCAAGTGAATTGCTCCGGAGCTGAGACTTGTCTGTTCCACCCATCTGCTGTCCAATGTAGTGACTTTTCTTTTTATATTATAACCATTGTTCGCAGCAACCCTTTACTATGGGTGTCTCTTGCAGGGGAAAGACGTAACAATGTGGCGTATTGTGATTTGTCCCCCGATTCATTAGGAAAGACGCTCAACATGACATTAAAGGGGTGGGGAGAATGGAGTTTAATCTGAAACTCATTTCGATTACTACAATAACACAAAGACACAACAGATTTAAATTCCCCGTTTATAGTAATCATGCATGGTGACAAAACGGAAGGGTAGGTACCGTGTTCTTGGTTTTATTCAATACATGTTGCAGGATTTATCGTTTAGTAAATATTATTTGCCCTAAAGTGACATTTTTAAGAGCTATTTCATGATGGATTTGCATACGCTAAACTGAGTCCGTATTCAGAGTCTTATAATGATAATGAAAATGGTAAGGGACAAAAAGAAACATGATCAGTTTTATTCATTGTACTGTACACTTCCTAGAAATTTAAATAATCATAATAATCCTGCAAGAAATAATTGCATTTTATCTATAATCTATTTCTCATCTGTGTAAATTTTAGACACATAGCCTAAATTTTGCTTATATTCTAAATGTGTATCAGGAGCAATCCTGGGGACGAAGGAAGATGATGCGTAAGGCTGACAACTTAGGCCTACTTCCTTCATCAGCCTTAGGCCTACGTCTAAAAATTTTAAAATTTCAACCTCCTGGAACCCTGAAGGCCTCCGCGTTCTATACAGCAAAACACTTTATTTTATCTTATTATCTTGGTTTTTTACTTTTCTTTATTTTACTTTAATTTATTATCTACGAGTACGATTTTTAATACACTTTATAACACAAGTCGTAGGCTAAGGAGGCTTGAGATAAGATTTAATAGAACAGACTGAGAACTGGATATTAATAGAGTGATACATAAGTTGGTCCTAAAACCCTTGAAAGATCAGTTTCAATATTTTATTTTAATGTATTAAAAATTAAACACATATATATTTTAACGTAATTGTTATTTACGATGTAAGACCGATATTATACGGCTCAAATAGTTACGTTATTACGTTATTTTGAATATGATTCATAGGTACACGATAATATTAGTAACTTAGTAGGAATAATAGTATTTGCAGTGGTTAAAATGAAGGAAACTGATAATTATTAATTTGTACAAAAGGGATCGGAAAGAAGGTGAAATCGGATGATATTCTCTATAGTCTAATCTCTATAACGTACTAGCACCATATTTTTTACCTTAACGGGCTCAGCCCTTAAAACGAAACTTTACATAGAAGGAGAGATTACTGTAAAACAATGTTTACGATTCAAAATAACATAAAAGATGTTTACATCAATGGTGAGGCTAAGAAGAAGACAAATAAATTACAAGAAAAATAATTATACAGTATAGGCATAAAATCATGGAACAGTACAAGTAGAGAAGAGGCAAAACTGAGAATACTGTCATGACTCAAGTAATAATAGTAAGAATGATAGTAATAGTTATTAAATAATAATGAAAAATAACAACAGTTACGGTATCATAATAATATTAACATCAGGGGCGGAATTCTGGAACAAGCCTTCAACTCCTCCTGAAACCTTCCTTAGTAAAGGAGGGTAAAAAGAAGGCACCTTCTTCAAATGCAAAATCAAATTCTCGGTTCTTTCTTATAGCGTCCTTAATGAAGGACAGCTTATAAAGCCTCCTTCAGTTGCCATGGACAGTTGGCATCTGCATGGAAGACAAATGTTCCCATATGTTCGATTATACATTAAGTGCTGTTGTATAATGACTATTTATTTTATGAAAATTGATGACAATTAAATTACAGGATTGAAGTTTACTTCATTTTATGTCAGATTAGTAATTCCTGACCTCTTAATAAATAACAACATGAAGCTCTGAGATATGCATAGGTTGGTAGTAACTAGCGTCTTTATTCCGTTGTACGGGACTGCAGCGAGGCACACATCTGAATTTATCACTCGAATATTCAGCGTATTATGGTACCAATGAATTAAATAATACAATAATGTAACATAGCAGGGCTCCGAAGTAAAGTCCAACGTCGAAATACGGTAACTGTTTTTTCTATTCTATGAGCCACTGATGCGATAGCCTTCTTTCCTCCCCGCATGGACGATTCGACTACACAGTTTGTTCGTGGTCTCGGGGTATCGTGCGTGTCTAGTAATGGAGAGGTCTCACGTTCAAATCCACCCCAAAGCTACTTTTTTTTTTATTTATGTGAAATTGTGCACATTCCATTCTTGTGTTCTATTTTATCAATGTGCTTGAATAAGTATTATATTCTTCTTACACAAAAAAAAAAAAAAAAAAAAAAAAAAAAAAAAAAAAAAAAATGGGAATTCATCGTCTTTCATTGACTTGTGCATTTTCTTACATTAACCTGTAACATCAGGCCTAAAGAATGGTAACATAAGCATATAAATGTTATTTCATGAACAGAAACTTGCTTTAAAGTTAAAAGTGCATAGGCCTATAGGACTACTCAGAACAAAACTGCGTACCGCTTGGTGGAACTATCCTCTTTTTATTGTCATACTGTACTATTTTATTGAGAACATAAAGACTACGTAGTCTATGATATAAAAAAATGTGTCTAGCATTTTTATAATATTGCAGCTGCTTCTATTACCGGTACTCTTCATTAGTATTGTTATTATTATTAGTAATAATAATAATAATAATAATTTATTTCCTGTCAATTGACTTGATACAAGTTTCTGACATTGTCAAGCTTACAGACTAAGCTAATATTATACAACCTAATATTGCTACAACCTAGATCTAAGGATAAAAGTGTGTGATTGATCAAAATATAATAATGTATATGTGCTAATCGGTTATTACAATTCGTCTAAAGAATATAAACATTTTTCTATTAAGTATTTCTTCAGAAGTGTTTTGAAATTTTTCTTGTCAGCATTCTTAATTTCTACAGGTAGCTTGTTGTATAGTATAGTTCCAATTACACTTACGTCCTTAAATATAATTTGCTTTTTGCATGTATATCTATGACAATCTAAGCTATTTCTTGTGCTATAATTATGAATTTCACTATTTTTTTGTTAGATTTCTAAATACTAACTCTAGTACTATTATTATATTTTTATTATAGGCCTATTATTATATTTGTATTATATTAATATATTTATATTAAATGCCCATTATTATATTTGTATTATATTATATTTTTATTATATTATTATTTTTATTATATTATGATATTTATATTGCATTATTATTAGACTACTACTACTATAATTATTCTTAATGGTATTGTCATTGTTAGGTCTATTGCTATTATTTCTGTATTTATTATCATTATTATTATATTATTATTATGTTCCTCTTTGTTTTGTCATAAGTATTGAGATCAAACATACGTGCAATTAAACAGTTGTAGGCCTAATAGTTGGCTTTCAAAATAGATATTTGTATTCTTTAAGGTTAATTAGACAGTACTCCTTTCCTTTGTTATATGGATATGTAAGAGTTATGTTCATGGGCCTAATTTACGTATTTTATATCCACGCTTCAATGTCATTTATCGTGACATTGATAATCTTAATATCCAATCTTAATTTTTTTAATAAATAGACAATAATGAACTACCGTACATACAGTACGCTATTCTTTTCCAAAAATAGTTATTTATGGAGCTTATTTAATAGATATTCTGCTCACAATGGACTGTTATTTTGAAATTCACGGTTTTTTTTGCCCATAATAATGAGTTTAATTTGTTTGTGTCGTATGTATGTAGTCATATTTTTATTTAATACTTCTAGATAATATAATAATTATTTCGTAGCATTATCGTTAACCTACGTTGCTGTAGTACAATCTGAAATTTGATATAAGTTGCATAATCTCAATAAATTCACCATCTAATATCACAGAAGTGAGAAAACTGACGTCTGAAAACTATAGAGGATGGAAAAAGGCGACCACTCGGCTTCCTTCAGTATTTAAGATAAGGAAACTCTCTTACTTCCTCCTTTAAACTAACAGGGAGGTTCGAGAATAAGAAAAGGTGCTTCTTAAGGGACATCACAGGCCCCCTTTCACCTTTAAGGAGCCATCCTTCCTAAAGCGAAACAAGGAAGGTTCCAGAGTACGAATGGCTATGTAAGGAGGATTGAAGGCCCATTTTAAATGAAGGAGCTTGAAAGGAGGATTCCAGAATTCCGCCCTAAGACGTAGCAGACCTAGTGGCTATAAGAAATGAAAGACAACTTAGGATACATTTCTCATCAGTACAGCTTAAGTAAAGCAAATGGAAAACGCTTACCGGTTTTCCTTCCGCTAAATATCGGTAAGCGTTTTCCTTCACGTAATTACCACAGATAGAAGCATATAATTTGTGTTAGGCCTATATGCCGTATTAGGGTTCGGATGTTTATTACCTAAAAAATTGGAAAATATAATTGCAAATATGACCTTAAAAATGATTAAATATAACCCAAAAATCCTAAATATGACCTCATAAAAGTACATATTTTCTGAAAATAAATGTTAGAATTTGACACTAAATTATTCACACTAAATTATTACATCACAATAATTCAATCAGGTAATCACTTTTTAACAATTTTACAGGTGATTTGCAGTTTTACGTGTAAAGTAGCCTACTTCTAATCTGTTAATGTTTCCAGATACCACTGTAAATGTGAACTGAAAATATTCTAAAAACATGTACGGTATATTTAAAGTTGTCACAAAAAGGAGGAAGAGGTAGTTGTGCTATTACTAATTGTTATTGTCCCTTCACATTTCAATTACAGTAAAACCAAAATATTTGTGACCCTTTTTCGGAAAAATTTAAGTCGACATAGTGCATACTTGGGTTATTTTACGGAATTTATGACAAATATGACCGAAATATGACCAAGACCATGAAAATGACCAAAATATGACTTTATATGCAAAATAAAAACGGCCCGATTAGGATAAGAAATGTACAATTCATGTTTAATTTATGTTTGCGGCGAGAATGGAAGTCAGGATAAAAAATGACTTGTCATAAACATCCGAACCCTATGCCGTATTATCAATAAACATGTAATTGTAAAAACATTCAAATTTGTTAAAGTCTGTCACTCATAATGAACACCATTGCAATTGGTTTACATTCTATTGTCCTTTAATCGATATTTCCCATTAAAATCCACATAATTGGTGTTTGTGATTATTAATTCTATACGTTGCATGTTCATTAGTTAATACATGCCCAGATTCCCTCCTTTGTGCAGGCGTAAATGTCAGAACACGTGAGGAATACGAAACTACCAACAACGAAACAAGACACGTAGGCCTACCGATAGGATAATGAGTTATCACATGGTTACTCATCATGCTTTGATGACGGAACATAGTTCGAATTATAGGAGATATGTTTATGCTATTAAGTCTTCCTCTCCAGTCAACACACCTAATGTAATTTCATAGTAGGCGCGCATAGTCTGCATTTCAAACGAGGTGAGTGCCACCGAACCTATACGTCATGTATTTCGTGCCTCAATCGTTTCGCATATGAGGAGCATGAGCATTGAGAACCATTGCGGTATGAGAAATAATTCAAATATTAAAATTATCAATTATCAATTATCACTCCGCTTCTATAACTTAATTATCAGAAAATATCCTGATCTCTCAGCACAATCCACTGTTAAATGTAAGAGATGTGTAAAGATATTTTTGTGATTTTTTTTAGCTGTTAAGATTTTTTTTCACTCCTTTTATGTATTTATGTTTAATACTTTTTACTTTCTTTTTTAGTTAATCACATCATACACTCTATTTCTTTGCCTCTCCTCTTTCTTCACTTTGATATTTTTTTAAACTTCAACCGAGCACGAGCAGTCTTGCTCAATCGGGTGTATTACTAAATGTTAATAGGCTATTTCTTGTGAAGATGTAGTCTGTATACCTTTTCTCTTTTTAAATAGTAGTTGTAGTTACTTTTAAAATTGTGTTATTTTACTTGTATAAATATGACCTTAAATAACACTGGACAACAGCCAAAAAATTTCTTGCATGAAATTGGGCGTTTATCATGTGGATTTTAGTGCTGAATTCAATTATGCAAACAGTTTTTCTCTGGCACCCTCAGTTTCAAAAAGAAAGCCTGTTTTCTGAATTAGCACTGGCTGTAAATGCTTAAATTTCTGTTAAAGTGATTGACATAGTAAACAAGACCTAATAGCGATTATAACATTTATTTATTATTATTTTACTGCTTTAGTTAGTAAGGACCTTGGTTTATGATAATTGGTCATGCAGTTCAAATGAAAGAAAGTTACAAAAATATGCAGCTAATATTACAAAAAGTGCAGTATGACAAGTACAACTGGTCCATCTGTAGCGATTTCAAAATTATTGGAATACTGTTAGGATTGCAAAGCGGATACGCGAAATATTGCTGCTTTTTGTGCGAATGGGATAGCCGTGATAAATCCAAACATTACGACACTAAAATATGGCCTCCCGGAAGAATTTTGTCCCTGGAGAAAAGAATATCTCAGCTGAACCATTGGTTGATAGATCAAAAATTTTATTGCCTCCTCTTCATATAAAATTAGGTCTAATGAAGAATTTTGTCAAGGCATTAGACAAATCTGGAGCAGGTTTCAAATACCTAGAAGAAAAATTTCCAAGAATCAGTGCTTCTAAGTTGAAGGAAGGCATTTTTGTTGGGCCTCAGATTCGAGAACTAATGAAAGATCAGCTGTTTTAAAGTGAACTGAATCATGTGGAACTTGAAGAATGGATATAATTCAAGACCATTTACGAACAGTTCTTAGGTAATACTAGAGCCCAAAATTACGAATAATTAATTGAGAAATTACTAGGAGCCTATAGAAATCTAGGTTGCAACATGTCTCTCAAAATTCACTTCCTGCATTCCCATTTGGACTTTTTCCCTGCAAATCTAGGACAAGTTAGTGATGAACATGGAGAAAGATTCCACCAAGATATTTCCGAAATGGAGAAAAGGTATCAAGGAAGATGGAAACCCAATATGCTTGCAGATTACTGCTGGAGCCTCAAAAGAGAAACCACAGGAAAGTACAGAAGAAGCAGCAAACGGCAGAAATTCAACTGACAGCAGTAGAGGATGGACTTGAAAACGAGCTGGCAATGTTTTCAGGTATGTTAATTGGTTACTTTTAAAAAATTAAATATAATTTTATTATGAAGGATTCTTCTGCATACGGATATTACCAGTTAGTCTTTGATATTACGGTGACTTTATTTATAAACGACTAGACGTGTAAGTACACGATTCACTAAAAAACTGAGGGTGCTAGACAAAAACAAAGGTCATATTTGAACTCAGAACATCAAAATACATAAGAAATGATATGTTTTGTGTAAAAAAATATTACCAGTTAGTCTTTGATATTACGGCGACTTTACGTTTTATTTATAAACGACTAGAAGTGTAAGTATACGATTTACTAAAAAACTGAGGGTGCTAGACAAAAACTAAGGCCATATTTGAACTCAGCACATCAAAATACATAAGAAATGATATGTTTTGTGTAAAAAAATATTACCAGTTAGTCTTTGATATTACGGTGACTTTACGATCTATTTATAAACGACTAGAAGTGTAAGTATACGATTTACTAAAAAACTGAGGGTGCTAGACAAAACCAAAGGCCATATTTGAACTCAGCACATCAAAATACATAAGAAATGATATGTTTTGTGTAAAAAAATATTACCTGTTAGTCTTTGATATTACGGTGACTTTACGATTTATTTATAAACTAGAAGTGTAAGTATACGATTTACTAAAAAACTGAGGGTGCTAGACAAAAACAAAGGCCATATTTGAACTCAGCACATCAAAATACATAAGAAATGATATGTTTTGTGTAAAAAATTTTTTTGAAGGTCAGTTTTGTTGTCCAGTGTAATTAAATAAATAAAAAAATGATCAATTATCAATTAAAAATGAGTATGAATTTCGGAGTTTTATTATTATCGGTATTGTTGTAGGCCTAGGCATATTAAAACAAACTCTAAATTATTTAACGAGTTCGTAACAAGACAAAATAAAATAAATAAGTAAAACATAAAAAGGGGAAGTTAATAAATACCATGAATTATTGTATCCAATGTAAGGGCTATAGAAAGGACCATTTGTCATAAAGAAAACTGAAAAAATGCTATAGTCTACCCCAATTCTTTAAGTTCTCTTTTAATTTTTTTTAATCTCTTTGTATATGGATCGGTTGAAGAATTGATACTTATGTCCTAGGACATCGAGGAAAATGAAAAATAAATTAAGCTAAAAATAATTTTGTGCAAATTAATTTTAGAAGGATTCTCAGACTACCCTTGTTCTACCAAAAACTATTAGGATACTGTTTGAGGACAGATCATAAAGTTGATATTACTTGCGTTCCGTTCATAATTATAAACACTACAAAATATTGGAAGGCAAAACTACAAAAAAAAAATGATTGTAGAAATTACATAGGCTATATGAAAATTAACGTTCAGAAATATCACAAGCTGGGTAATTGAATATTTAAAAAGTAAATGTTATTTGGGATTTTGAGCTATAGCATTTTTTAAAAATTAATCTCAGGATAGGCATTGACCAAACAGTTCTCTAACAATGGTCTTCAAATTAGTATAATGTTCCAAAAATATATTCTAATATAATAGCTTTTGTGGCTATATTAAAATATTACACACACACAATTACTGTGAAAGCAGAACAAGTAAAAATAGTAATACATAAATTAATAATTAATATGAAAAAATAAGAAATATAACATTTCATTATAATAACGAATTATGAAAACTTACGTTTGGCAGCTTATTTCACAACAAAATTCTTCCTCTCTGAACAATGGTCCGTACTCTTCCTGCAAATGAAGAAATATCCAATAACATACACTGAGAAATGACAAGTGATTGACTTATAAAAGCTGCACCGTATCCTCTACTGACAACACATTCTCACTATCTCTTTCCCCTCTCTCTTTCTCGTTCTCCTCCACTCCCGATTTTCTATCATTCGATTCTTTCTTAGTGTCAGTTCCAATATGATTCTGTCTCTGTAACTGCTCACGAAGTTTCTTCTCTATCACTGGCACATGTGCAATCCAGCTATACACTCATGGCAGAGAAGTTGCCTATATACCTAGGCGAAAACACTGGTACAAAATTGAATATTTTTCTCTTCACATGAGACAGAATACTAAATTTCGATTACCATTTAAAATATCTATTGCAAAATGTCCGAATTTTACAAAAAAAAATCACTTTTAAAAGTGGTCATCAGACTATCATGTTAATTATATAGATAGCCTATACTGTTCCCCAGGGTACGTAAATTTCACTAGACCAATTATTTTAGAATATCGTATTTTGGAGAGAAAAAAAAAATCTTTGACACTGTGATTCGAAGCTGTAACCTTCGGCTTTCCTTGCCAATGGTTTACCAACTTAGCTAGCCAGAGTTCGAATCACAGCGCCAGATTTATTATGCATCAGCATAATAAAAAGCCCTTAAGTTAATATTTTGATGGTGAGGGGGTTGGGAGTTTATATTTTATGTTTGGAAACCCGAAGGTCACGTGTTTGAATCCCGATGTTTAAGGAATGTTTCTCCTAAAACATTCGAAAACTATATTCTGTGGATTAATTAATACATCTTCGCTGTTACTGTATGAAATATTCTAATTTCTTTTCATTCAGAGTATCAGAATTTATAATTGTTTATATGTGGAAGTATTTTTGATACTTCCCGTAGGCTAATTGTAATTCACTACTGTTGTCGACAAATAAAGTGGAAATCTGCTGCCCTCTCATTTATCTTGGCTAGGAGATGCCCGTGGCTTCGCCCACGATAATTCATTTAAAAATTAAAAATTAAGAGTATAATAATTATTAAAGCATTATATTTATTAACACTTGCACGCGAATCATTCATAAACTAAGCCATTAATAATATTAATGAAACAGCTAAAATTCCGGTTTCAGAGTACATTCTAAAATTAGAAAACTATATCAGAATCACTGCCTTCTAAACTGTATTACTGTAATTCTCGAGATGGCGGTGATCAGAATCGATTATGCCGTTTCAAAGAAACCTATGTACAGATAATACGTATTGTTTCTCGACTGTTTATTGACATGAATATGATGTGAATTTTATTTTATCAATTCAGTGTAATTTTCAGAAATTATATAATGTTTCAAGGGAAGGAATGGTTTGTTTGGATTATTATCAGCGATATTTCAAGAGTTAAACCATCAATATTTTACAGATGGTGCCCCCGGCTTCGCCCGCCATTATTCATTGACTCCAGGATTTTTAAGAAATTTACACTGGTAGATTATTAAAAATGTTTGTGGTTCAGAGCTATGAAAATTGTAAGTAAAAATAAAATTATAATATTTGTTCATTGTGTTCATTTCACTTAGGCCTTATATAATAAAGAAACGGTTTTACTAAGTTTGATGTCGTCATGAAAGTTTACACTTCGAGAGACGAACATCGCCGAGTATACCCGATGTCTCACGAAGCGGGCGAGAGAGCAAGCACGCTATTTAGGGCCGTTGAATTGTATAAGAGTAGATAGATATATTTTAGTTCAATTTCTGTGAATTTACTTCATGTGACCGCCTGCGTCTAGTTGCTAGCGTTGCTGACTACGAATCAGCAGCTCTGGGTTCGATCCCTCGGATTTTTCTGGGATAAGGACATCTGATACAAGGAGCACTGAGGATCGTGACATCTATTGAGGAATGAAGTAGCGGCTCCGATTACGATCACCACCACTAACTATCGCGGGAATCAGATAGTATCGCTAGACCTAGGCCTACAAGGGATGTAGTGCCCCGAAGTTCAGATTAACTTAGTTTGCTTCAAGTGAATACTGTATTGCTACTCTTGCATACGCTAAAGACGTAGGAAATAGGACTATACTCTTGCATACGCTAAAGACGTAGGAAATAGGACTATATATATATATATATATATATATATATATATATATATAAAATCCGTGGCGCTACACCCCTGGAGGGACTTGGCCTACCAACCGACCGCTGCGTCATCGACCACAGGCAGATGGCAGGATTTGGGAGGGGGGCAGCATGCCGACACCCACGGCCGTTAATGATGGTTTTCATGACCGGAGCTTCTACTTCTCTATCAAGTAGATACTCAGTTGGAATCACGAGACTGAGTGCACCCCTGCCAGACCTCCCTACCTAAGAAAAATCCGAGGAGGCACCGAGGATCGTACCTGAGCGGACGGATCTGTAGTCAGCGATGTTAACAACAAGACCACACCGGCGGTCACGACTATATATATGTAGGTCTGTGTATTGGTGCAATAGAAATATGGAATATAATATTTGTATTGCTTTTCTAATGCTCTGTTTATATTAGAGAGATAACAGCAAATTAGCTATAGCGACGGAAGACGAAAAGTAGGCCTATAGGAATTGTAGTAATGGAAATCAAAAATTTTGTGGTAATAGATATTGAAATAGATTCAGTATTCTTATCAGAAAATAAAAAAACAGCACATACGGATTATGCTAACATTCCGAGTGATAGATCTTACTTTAATGAATAAGCTATTACTTTACTAGGCTTATATTATCATTATCATTTTTATTATTATTATTATTATTAAGTTATTATTATTATCATTATTATTAACATCATTATTATTACTATTATTATTATTATTATTATTATTACTATTATTATTACTATTATTAATATTATTATTAATATTATTATTATTATTATTATTATTATTCCTTTATTTATTTCTCTGTTTAACTAAACAGGTATATATTTATGTACATGCAGCTTTACACGCAGGTAAGTACACTGTAAATGTATATAGTAACAACAATTGTCCTGTTGTACACAACTTCTACTGGTCCACTTTTTCCCCAAGAACTCTTCTGACGATGTTACATATTATTATTATTATTATTATTATTATTATTATTATTATTATTAGATCTGCTTAGCAAACATTTCCAATTCGAAACATGGATTTCTTTATTTTTTCTATGCATTACGTAGGCCAGTATAAAATTATAATATGTAGTCTATTGATATTATAGTATATTTTATTTCTTTTAATTTCATTGTTGGCATAGTATACTTCGCCAGTTGACAGATTTCTTTAGGCAAACACCGACATAATTTTTCTAAATAACTTACTATTATTTCTATGGTTTTTTGTATTACTATGTAACTTAATTAGCCTATTATTATTCTTTTATTCTTGTTGTTTTTTAATACATTTTAATCTTGGAAAGACTTATTTTTAACATGTAATGAAAAAAGTTTCCATACTCCATAGCTGCTACAGTTCTTTCGAAATGTTGAGTCATGAATAAATTATAATATATTATCCTACATATTGAATTAGTGGATAGTATAAGATGTATAACATAATAAAAATTTATCCTATTATAGTATTATCTACTTTATTATCTTTATATATTTGTATTATCCTTTTATGCTATCTTAGCAATAACACTAGGGATAGGGGTAAGCCGGATGTGCCATATAGCAGGCAGAGAGGCTGAGAAGAGTTAAGAACAATATTACTGTCGACAATTAAAACTTTTGTGGATTTTTACTGGCTACTGGCTGTATTCAGTAAGCAAATACTTCGAACTTCACTATAAAGTGAGTAGCTTTCTCTAAGACTAGTTTTCTTATTTGTCCTGACGATATCTATTCCATTTTCACCTGTTTAAGGGAAATATATATTTTTAATTCAGCTGTCTTTATACTCCTTTTAGCTGTGAGGCCATATCAAGAGTTCGGGATGTGTGTCTATACAGTAGGGTAGGCCATGGAACTTTTGATTCTCAATTGTTTCTATTAATGGTGTATCTTTATGGAGTAAATTTCAACTGATATTAATTTAAATGGATATAATATGAGATGAAATGGTGAGGATGATTCATGGTATATAAATATCCAATTCGGCATTTGCCTATGCGACTGGGGAAAACATGAAGAAACCCATGTCAAATTGGTCGGCCAAGGGATTTGAACCTGGGACCTCCCGAATGGGAAACAATTTTTGTTGTTAATGTTATTATTATTATTTATTAATGTGTTTATTGTTGTTATTATTATTATTATTTATAGAACTGTTTTTTTCATAATTAATATAATGTTTCTCAAAACAGTATACTGTACTTTAAAATTCGCTGTTTTTTTGCACTTAAAAAGTAGGGTAACGAATCATATAACACATTAATAATATTGAAAGGTGACACAGGAAGCAGGACATAATACTTTAATAAGCGGCATCACCAGAGAGCCAGACCGATGTTGTTATTTTGACATCAGAAGAATGACTGGTGGTGAGGCTGCGAGCCATCAAGGGGATTGGTCTGTCTGCTCTGCTGGGACATGCGCTGCTCAGTGCTGCCGCGTAGTGGGGACGTTTTCCTCTCGCGCTGGTGCCGTAAGTCGCCGACAAAGACTATATAGCGAACCGCGACTCAGCTACGAGCAGTCAGTTGGTCCGGCGCAGCCGAGATGTAAGCATTGGTGAAAGTGGTGCTTGTCGTGCATAAAACGATCGCCTCACGTACAAGTCAGTATTCGTGAAAAGTGTTGTATGCGTGTGCTGTATAAAGACGTCAGTATTTTTGTTTAGTTCTCACTGCTTTCGTTTTAACTGTCGCGTGTTCATATTTAGTTTGATTTATTTTTATTTTTTAATTTATTGTTTGTGCAATGTCGAGCAAATATAAACAAAATAGTACTTGCGTTAATAAAATCACATTCGAAGCATACAGCCATAACAAAGTTCTCGTCGCTCTAATATGTGAAATGTTTAATTCGTCTTTTACGAGCTGCGAATGATGTTTCGAGTTTTCTTTTTACTTCAGGTACAATGTAAAAAAGTACTGTCAAAAACGAGTGTATTTCCTTGTGAATTGTGTTAACTGTCTAGAAGTGAAGAATCCTCTCGATGGTGTGAAAAAGAAGAATGCCGGGGAGGAAAAACACGCGCTGTGATATAATTTCGTGATATATCCCACTGCTATTTGTGATTTTTATGTGAGACTATGGCCAGTTATCGACGTCGGCGAGTGTTAGCCGTAGAGAGGGTATCGCTTACAGCGGCTACTGTGGACTCCAGTGTCCTCACGCTTGCTTTTCTACTTCTTCTGTCTCCCATTGCCACAGTCAGTTTCACCAAATACGAAACTCCGGATCAATGTTCTTGGAGTGCAGACAATAATGAGACCAGTTCCGGTCGCATGTCGGTTTCGTGCCGTGTAAGAACGTTGGATGGGGAGGGAACGAACTTAAGCGCACTTCAAGTGGAGGGTACGACCAGGTTAAGGGTTGGATGTAGTCAGGTATTGCTTTTCGAGAGTACTCTATCACCCCAAGCCTTTCAAAGACTGAGTCAACTGGAGGAATTAATTATAGAGGACTGTAAACTACTTCAATTGCCTGCCGAAGCATTCTTAGGCCTCAGAGACCTCAAACGTTTATCAATTAATACTTATAATGCAGAATGGGGCTCTGGCAAGTCTCTCGAGTTAGCAGCTACCAGTTTACGAGGATTGAAAGAACTTCAGATTCTAGACCTTGCTGACAACAATATTAGGTCTCTACCGGAAGATGTGTTCTGTAGCCTGGTAAACCTTCAGACTTTAAACTTAACCCGCAACCGAATTCGTGATGCTAATTCATTAGGCTATGTGATTAGGCATCTTGATTCCACCTCTACTGTACCCAGCAGCGAGTGTACCGGCGGTTTAGATGTGAGATCTCTTGACGTGTCATGGAACCAGCTTCAGATCCTGCGGGTAGACTCCGGAATAACACGACTAAGACAAATGCAGCAGCTGTTTCTCCAACACAACGAATTAGCCGAGATATCCGGTGATGCGCTATCTGGCCTAACGTCCCTTCGTATACTGAACATGTCCAACAACAAGCTAGAGTCTTTGCCCGCAGGCCTGTTCGCGAGTTCGAAAGAGTTACGTGAGATATATTTACAACACAATTCCCTTTACGAAATGGCGCGGGGCCTGTTTCGTCGCCTGGAGCAGCTTCTTGTGCTCGACTTGTCCGACAACCAGCTGAGTAGCGCCCACGTTGACGACGGCACTTTCGTCGGTCTCATCCGCCTCATTGTCCTCAACCTTTCCCATAACGCACTTACCAGAATCGGTGCGCATACTTTCAAAGACTTGTTTTTCCTTCAGATCCTTGATTTGAGAAATAATTCTATAGGTTATATAGAAGACAATGCATTCCTTCCCTTATATAATCTCCACACTTTAAACCTGGCTGATAACAGACTACATCATATTAGCGCTCTTTTGTTTAATGGCCTATTTGTTCTCAGTAAATTAACACTCAGCAATAATCTTATAGTCAATATCGATCCACAAGCTTTCCGAAATTGCTCTGACCTAAAAGAACTAGACCTTAGTTCAAATGCTCTGCCTAATGTACCAGAGGCGCTAAGAGAACTGTCATTTCTGAAAACACTAGACTTAGGAGAAAATCAAATTAGTGGTTTTCGAAACGGCTCTTTCAAAAACCTGAACCAGTTAAACGGGCTTCGACTGATTGGAAATCAAATTGGAAATTTAACTCGTGGAATGTTCTGGGATCTCACTAGTCTTCAAGTGCTTAATCTAGCGAAAAACAAAGTGCAGCAAATAGAACGTGGAACATTCGAGCATAACACCCAACTGGAAGCTATACGACTAGATGCCAACTTTCTTACTGATATCAACGGTGTATTTAACACATTGACCAGTTTGCTGTGGCTCAACTTGTCAGACAACCATTTAGTGTGGTTCGACTATGCATTCGTTCCTGTCAACTTGAAATGGCTTGACATACATGGTAACTTTATTGAGAAACTTGATAATTATTTTAAGATCCAGACAGGGCTCCATATAAAAACTTTAGACGCCAGTCACAATCGTATAACAGAAATATCTACCATGTCTATTCCGAACAGCGTGGAATTGTTGTTTATTAACAATAACTTGATTTCACTTGTTCACACTAACACATTTCTGGACAAGCGTGATCTCGTTCGAGTTGACATGTATGCTAATGATCTGGTGAAGTTAGATCTGAATGCGCTGAGGTTGACGCCTGTCCCTGAAAATAAAACTCTTCCTGAATTCTACATCGGTGGAAACCCCTTCCATTGTGATTGTTCTATGGAGTGGCTGCAAATGATAAATAACATGACACAGCTTCGCCAACACCCCAGAGTAATGGATTTGGATAATATAATGTGCAAGATGACATATTCACGTGGTCTACCAACACTGCCTGCTATCGACGCCAAACCTTCTAATTTCCTGTGTACGTATGAAACACATTGTTTCGCCTTATGCCACTGCTGCGATTTCGATGCATGCGATTGTGAAATGACTTGCCCTTCCAATTGCACTTGTTACCATGATCAGACATGGACAACCAATGTAGTAGATTGTTCTGGTCTCGCAACGAATCAAATTCCAAGGCGCATTCCAATGGACGCCACCGAACTTTATTTAGATGGCAATAACTTCGGTGAACTGCAGAATCACGTGTTTATAGGTCGTAAGAATATGAGAGTGCTTTTTGTAAACGCAAGCAGAGTGGAAACAATTCAGAACCGCACCTTTAACGGCCTCAATGCATTGCAGATATTGCACTTGGAAGATAATAAAATTCGTGAACTGAAAGGTTTCGAGTTCGAACATTTATCACATTTGAAAGAACTGTATCTTCAGAATAATCTAATTGCATTCATTGGTAACGTTACGTTGCTACCACTTCGGTCCCTGGAAATTTTAAGACTAGATGGAAATAGACTGATAATTTTTCCCGTATGGCAACTCACATTAAATTCGTACCTGGTGGAAATTTCGCTGGGAAATAACAACTGGTCTTGTCGGTGTAAATTTTTGCAAGAATTGCAAATATGGATAGCGGATAATGCTCGCAAAGTGATAGACAGTGAGGACATAGCATGCTATAACAACGAAACTAAACCCCCTGAACGGCGTGCAGTTGATCTGAATAATACCGCTTGTAGCGATTATTATTCTGGTGGATCTGTCATCGAGAGATTTATTGTGTCGGATTATTTGCCAATGGTGATAGTGACTTTATCTGCTTTTATATTGATCCTCTTGCTGACAGTACTCATGTTTGTATTCCGAGAGCCTATGAGGATTTGGGTATACTCGCGGTATGGGATCAGACTTTTTCAATTCAAAGCCGGGTCATCCAAACACTATGGGGAAGACAGAGAAAAACTGTATGATGGTTACGTGTGTTATAGTCCTAAGGATGAAGAGTTTGTGCTACAGTCTATTGTTGCTGAGTTAGAGCATGGCAATCCATCTTTTCAGTTGTGCCTACATTATCGTGATCTGGCGCACCATGCCTATATGCAGCATACAGCTTCTCCAGTAGTCGTAGAAGCTGCCGAAGCCAGTCGCAGGGTCATCTTAGTCCTGTCCCGCAACTTCCTTCAAACTGAATGGTCTCGCTTCGAATTCCGATCAGCTCTACACGAAGCTCTGAAAGGACGAATTTTTAAGCTGGTTCTCGTAGAAGAAGGTAGTAGCTTACCAGAGGCAGAGCTGGACCCCGATCTGAGGCCTTATCTGAAGACTGGAGCTCGTGTGCGATGGGGAGAAAAGCGGTTCTGGGAAAGACTTAAGTATGCAATGCCTAATGGAGATAACCAGAGGAAAAGCTCCATGTATAGGCGTAATATTAACAACTACACTTTGGATTCAGGTGTAGGTAATGGAGCACACCACCATAATTATTTGGAGAAATCCAAACAACCGCATTCTGCTTCGCCAAATTTGCAGATGCACATCAACAACCATCCGCTATTCCAGGCAGCGGCAGCCACCAACAACGAGATAATGGCGCCTCCTGCGTACACCTCGACGACCACTCTACCGAGGACGCCGCTCAAACATCAGCATAATCCTGGTAACCACCAGGAAATGAGACACGAGAACGAAGAAGCCAACTATTCATCTGCCACCACAGCCACTCCCTCACCTAGGCCAGCACATAGGCATCCTCAACATAACTTCCATCAAAACAAAGTCCTTCCTCATAATAACTATATGATGGGGGCATCTGTTTGTCCTGATTCTTCGGAATCTACATCCAGTCCTCGTCCTGTCTCCGAACATATTTACTCCTCGATCGACTCGGACTATTCTACGCTAGAGAGAGAAGTGTCGATGGCAAGGAGAGGGATGAATGGGGTGTCTGTACATCATCAGCAGCCACAGCAGCACAGGCAGCCCTGGAGGACTGCCGGAGGGCCCGGTACCATGGTGGATAACAGTGGTGTCCAGGCGTACTTGGTGTGACGGGGCAGTGCGGGTGCCGTGGGTTCCTTGGATAATTACAGAACTATTACTGTAGCAGGCAACTAACATGCGGCTTCAGGTAAGATTTTTATATTTACGTTTTTATTAATTTTGCATCTTTTTTTTTCATATGTTACGGCAATTAGCCTACGATTTATTTATTTTGTGCATAAAGCTAGTTACTAATGTAAAATCACCTATCATGTAAGTGGGACAGTTACAAACGGATCGTTAATTTTTATTGTTGAATTGATAAAATAGTGTATGGGTTTAGAAAAGAAAAGGCACGCTCACTGAAAGTAAAACTATAAATGCAAAAAGAATTGTTCGCTTCCAAATTAATTTATCGAAATTTTAAAGGAAAGTAGCCTGAATATACGTAGGCCTATGTAGTAGTGAAGTACTCGTAGTTTCAAAAACCAGAAGATCAAAATTGAAATGTCTAGAAGTGTTTTTAAATGTTACAGAAGAAAGAGAAACTTCTATCGCAGACGAAATTTTGAATATCAGATTTAATTAGCGTAACATTTGAAACATTGTCAAAAATTTTCATAGAAGTAATTTTGTAGCAAATGCTTGGGATGTGCAAACATGTAGGCTAATCTCAAACTGATTATTTAGCTTACAAAAATGCTTGAATTTACTATGTATATCATCATGTGGTGTATATTAATTACATCTATCAGCTAAATATGATAAATTCGTAGACATTTATCATGATAATTAATTGCAATGTTCTTTATGAATAATAACAGACTAAATTACTAAGGTTTATTATAACAACCATTAGGCCTACTTAATATGACATGCTGTGAAGGCCTACTTAATATGGCATGTTGTGACATCATTCTGTTGCTAATTTTTCTCTGGATAATCCATGGAAGTATAGCTCACTGCCAATATGTTTTACTCAGAAGGATACAGAAAAATGTATAAGTGAATACAGGTTTAAACCTTCACATAAGGGCTTGATAAAAAGGAATGCATGTACTGCTTTATTGTAAAAGTTAGCTTAATGTTATAACACAGAAATTTCTTATTTCTGTGGGTAGTTTTCTGAAAGTGATCCGATCTCGCTATTAATTTTTTAAATGCTTAGCAATATCATATAATTCATATCCAGTGGCTAGCGATGTTAAATAGACTATAAAAATATGTATCGGTGGGAAAATCGCCATTCTATGAAAGTATTAATAAGTTTATTTTTCTTTCCTTCTTTTTTCTTTCTTTCTTCGTGATTTAATTTCTTTTACACCTAATAATTTTATAGATTTAAACGTGTAAGCTAGTATATTGAAGGAAACTGTTAAACTGCAGCTGTTTGTTAAATTTTTATAACGTTCAGAACGCTTGTAGAATGGATTTAAATACGAATAGGCCCACGTCTGTGCTATTAATTTTTGTATTCTCTTGTCATCAAAGAATAGTCGTAAGGAGTGAATTTCAACAATATTGGCCTAAAAATATTTTTGCAGCAAATTTTAAGCGAGAAACAGCTTACCTGTATTAAAAATAGAATTAAGCCCGTAAATAAAATCAACACGAACCCATTTAAAAAATAAATAATAAACTGCAAAAAAAAAAAAAGAGTTATGTAAGCTAGATACAACAATGGTTCGATAGAATAGTGACAATTACTGCATCTCATTGCGGTGTGTAAGAGTCGTAAAAACTGTTACCCTTCAAATATTTACAGAGGAACATTTATCCTGCGCCGAGACTTGAACAGAGTTCTTTGATTAAAGTCTGCTGACGTTAAGTGACAGTAGCATTGCCCCGTAAGGGAAGTGATGGCCCGTGTTCTTTAAAAAGTTCCTTTAGGCCTACTTTTATTTCATGTTTACTTTTACATTGAAAGAAAATATAGGCTAGTCTTAGGCCTGCTTTCTTTGTAAAAAGGACTTTTTTACAGTGCCAGTAGGAATTATAATAAATTTCATGTAGTAAGGCATTAATCTTTGAGTGTTAATATGAATTAACTGGAAATATGGATGCTGTTAATTGCTAAATGAAAACTATACAGTTGTATATTTTACGTGTATATTTTCCCTTATCCCTAGCAAAATGTCTTAACAGTAAGCCATTAGCTATAAAAGCCTAGAGATTAACAATTAAACCGTATTTACGAGGCCTATTTCTATAGGCCTGAAAATATGCAACACTTAGTTTGAATAGCAATTACAATAAGTTAATTGTTATCGAGAATTGAAGGGCTTTGTCACCGATTGCACTTACTGTTGCCCTTAAACCACTAACACAGATTGCAGCCATTCCCCGTGAAATCTCAACAATTTTGGTTTAAATTTAAAAATTTGGTTATGAATAAATGTTCATATTCTTTTTTCTGTACAGCTAAAATAATATTTTACAAGAAAATTATAGCATTTATGTTATCACGCACTGAAAATTGTGGCTTATAGCCTAACAATTATCATATTTCACCTTAAAATTTATCTGAAGCTCAGCAGCCAAGCAAATACTTTTTTTTACACTAAGATTCCTCTAAAGGAAGATAGATCTGAAGGTTGTACAAACTTATTATTTACCTACTTCGTTTGACAGAGGATTTTTATTAAAATGCTAGCAAATATTTTGATAATGCAGTTATTAAGTAATTTTAAGTTTTTAAATATTTAAAATTAATTTCAATTCCCAAGTACAAAGAAACGGCCGTATGTTATCTCTGCTTCCAGAGAACGTACATTTATGTGAAAACGCCACAAGAATTTAGGGGTTGATCACAGTACTCCCTCTACCTAAGGTAGAGGTTGATACCTGTGGTATGAAAAAGCCACCACGGATCGTTCGGATTTCATCATCTCCAATGGGCAGACATCTTCTGTCTGAAGTATGGTACTAACCAAGTACCGGTACTTAAAACTGATTAATCGGAATATAATTATATTCTGCACAGTTTATTTAGTAGCCTATATTTCCTGCGACATTGGTAAGTTTTCTGTAGTTACAACAATAAATTTCACAGAATCTAAATTAGGCTTACGTTTTCGTGACTACAGTATTTTATATTGAAAATAGGTCTAATTCCTCCTACTATTGGTAGGCTGCAATGAACTGTGTAAGAAAATGCCTACACACTAGAACAGGCATATAAAGCTGAGAGTCTCCCGAAGGTCATAAGTGCAACGTTTGATTTGTCATGAGGGCCACACACAACTAATTACAAATTGCAAAATAGTTTTATTATCTTAATTTAGAAACACAATGTGCACACAAATGGTTTAGCGGGTAGCCACATTTTTTAATGCAAAGTAATAAAGTATATCTGTATCTGTATCTGGTACCCTATGATCCCCAGGTGGGGCGAAGGGGCCTCCAATGGAGGTTTCATTACCTATACTAATTTTGATATGTTTATTTTCCGAGAGAGGGTAGAGGGACAGGTGGTAAGCCCATCGCTTCGCAACCCCCCTCTGGAAACTAAGTATTTCTCGGACGTGAAAGGGCCGATAAATTTTGTTCAGAGGCTCTAATTTAGGCTTGGAGTTCTTTTACGTGCCGTAAATCTACGACACGGGACCCCCAGCTTAAAGTCCCTCCCGGAGGACTCCGTGCCCAGGATATTTATGTCCTGAAAAATCCATCGACCGCGGCCGGGTTTGATCCCGCGCCCTGCGGATCTAGAGGCGGGCACGCTACGTCTAGACCACCGAGGCCGACAATAAAGTATATACATATAAGTTAATACTTTTTGCTGAGCACCCTGATTTCGTAAGAAACTGTCTCAATCATTTTAAGATGAAATTTAAGAAAACTGTTTAATAAGTTATTTTTACTAAAAACTTATTGGTTTGTCTTTTCGTTTTGTTTAAATAAATTTTCTTCCATTTATTTGTATTTCCATGATATATATATATAACATAGTTTGTAAAATTAAGTTAATTTTCTGGTAACATTATAAAATTATATTTTTAATTTTTTGTATTGTAAACACGGTTAGCTTTTTAAAATTGTTTAATTTGTATGCTGTGGATTTTATAAATATCCCTGTTTCTCTTAAATATAATTCTTTTCTAGCCCTTAAACACGAGCTTTGATCATCTGAGGGCAAAAAAAAATTGTTTGGTTTGATTTTGTAGGCTACCTTGCAAGAAAATATTTGTACATGTTCATCTGTATTTCTGTAAGAATAAATAAATAAACATTAACAAAAGAAAACAACACTAAATGTTAATGGTATGTAGAATTGTATGCCACAGAAACAAATAGATTGTACTCGTACAATTGTTTACAACAGTTCAAAATGACTTTTTATTTATGCCTATTTTTAGTGTTTTGTCCTGAGGCTTAACACTTCTTTTTAATGTCCATTTTTGCTGTGTCTGGCTGAACTGTCTGTGCAGTTCCGACTTTGATTAGAATTGACACGATAGACAAGATCAGCCTTGATCTCTGAGAAGTTCTTTTAATTACTTTAGACTAAGGAAAATAACTCTTTGCACACATAGGTAAAACCAAACATTGCTATAATTTTGTGACGAACTTTCTGAAGTTTCAAACCTTTTCACGAATGTATGAAAAGAAAGCGAAATCTCCGTTTTAAAAACTGAATGAAAATTTAGGCCATCTTTGGTGGGCTTGCGAAAGACTGGTTTGTCTTGCCTACACTACAGGATACTTATCACAGGACCATAAAATAGTGAAAAAATGCAAGGTTAAAAATGCATTTATGATCTAAAAATAATGAAAATATTACACATAATTTTTAAAAAGACCAATAAATTTACCATTATTACTTATAATTAGTTTTTAAAGTAATGAATTGCTAAAAGCAATTTAATGGATGTCACTGTGTTATATATAAATATATGAATTTACAATATAACACATTTATTTTCTTACTAAAAAAGTAAGTAAATTTATAGCCTACTACATGGACATCCTAAGAAAGAAAGGAAAAGAAAACCTTTCCGAACTGTCATTCCCAGCAAATTGCCCCTAGCAAATATGTGCCATTTAAAAATAAAGAAAAAAATATTTATTGCTACAAGACAAAAACTGCTATGGTGTTTATAATAAACCTGAATTAAAATTAATTATGAACACTTGGCGGAGATTCTCAAATAAAAACGATTGTCTGTTGTCTGAAAGTAACGAATGGAAAATTCCTCTCTGGCTCCACTGAAATATGACCTTAAAATGCCGAAAATGACCTAAAAATTGTCAAAAAATGAACTAGCTATTGAAAATTACGAAAAATACAAAATAAAGCAAAAAATTAAAAAACAAATTGCCCTTATTTCATCAATTATTTTATGATACGCATATATTCAAGCTATCTTTCAACCTTCATACAAAAAAGACCCAAATCATCAAATGCCTTGCCATACTTATTACATTCTGCTAACAAAACAAGTAGGCCTACAATACCATCAATTTGAACGCTTTTGTTGAAATGGTAATAGAACTGCACTTCATCTTTAATGAAAACGGATACAACGTTGAAAGCTGGAATCACGTCGTATGCTCCTGTCACTGTATGATTTGAAGCATTTATTAATTATAATGACCCACTTTACGAGAGGGACAGATTGATCCCCACTAAATGTGCATATTCTCTTTGACAACATCATAACATCCGCATTTCAGACATGACATGTTTGACATGAGGTGTACACAATGATGCAGATATGCAGTTATGCATTATACGTACTTGAATTCCAGGTATTCTGCAGTCATTTGACCAACATGTTACATATTTCACTATGCATGTAAAGGGGACGTTGTTAGGTAAAGCGTTGTTTGGGGAATGTTCATATCGAAAGTGTCAATTTATGTGCACAGACTTTGTGAATGTTGACTGTATTTGAGGTTTTTTAATATCCGATCTACTTGGACGTCAACATTTATCGTGAAATTATTAAAAAACACCAATCAGTACTTAGTGCTTATAGCATATACATAAACTGAATTAAAACCACCAATAACTCAATTATCAGTAGATTGAAAAGTCTTATTTGTTTACCACTTATATTAGCGTGTATGTGAGTAAGTGTTTATTAGATTAATTTGATTTTTACATAATCAAATGCAAATATTTGCATGGGTCCGCGTAGACCGTACATGCTTATTCAAAACACAAGAAAAAAATACAGAACAAATAAATAAATAAAATACAAAAAACACAAACAAACTAAGCCTATTCCTCACCCTCCACCCCCGCTCCCCAATTTGCCGCTTTCGCGAACCTGAGCTGTCTCGCCTTCATTAAAAAGTTTCCAATGCTTTTCTCAATATTTTTGTCCGCCAGTAACTCCAAACATATTCGTTGCTCCCTATTCGATTCCATAAAATATATTGGTAGATATTTTCCCTCCAATTTTACCAAACCTCTACAATTCACCAAAATATGAAACAAAGACTCCTCCCCTTTACATATGGGACAAAATTCTCATTCCGTTTTCATCTGTGATCTTAATCATCCGCCACGCGAGCCTCAGTTTACTGACTTTGGACCTTTTTTTTTCTATGTATTGCTCTTTCCCTCACTCCAATTTTAACCGCGATTGTAATTCAAACGAAACCATATATATATATATATATATATATATATATATATATATATATTTATTTATATATACACATATTTGTCTGGACGTTGACAACTTTGTATAACTTAGTATTTTTTTCTTTTTATCTATTTCGCTTAGCCTAAACTGCGACTCGTATTTTATAATATTTAGCCTATGTGTAACAATTTTGAAATTATTGTGGCTTTTTATTTATGTAGGCTACACCAATATAATTGTAGGCTACTGATAATTAAGTGCATTTTGTTGACGTATGACATTAAATGTTAATAAAAGTGCAAAATAAAATCAGATAAATTGATGTAACAAAGTGCCAAAATGCTTTTGTTTAATCAGTTATAATTGCAATTACAATATTCAGAAAATTACTTCTTTTCATCGATTTACGAGTTAAGCTCCAGAGTGATATATTAAGCAGGACCTACGAAAGTACAATGGTTTAGTTTTTTTTTTTTAATCAGATTAACGTCGTCCAGCATCAGCAGAATTATACAGATTTGTGATATCTTGACAATCGCACACTCACATAAAAATACAAAAAAAAGAGAGAGAAAACATGTCAAATTTACCGGCTACGGGATTTGAACCAGAGACATATAGAATGCCAGAGCCACCTCGCTCAGTTTAACGGTCGAGTTTTATAAGCATAGGCCTATGTGAATTAATAGTGTTATTTGTCAAAGCTACCTGTATTGCAACTTCCAAAGCCGTATAAGAACACTGTAAAACAATATGTTGTCATGATAACTAATTTGCATTTGATAAATTCTTTCTAATATATTGCCATAAAATAGGTACTAAATTGGGCATTACTCCGGTACCGGTCAGCCGATTTGGTCCAATATGAATAAGCTTCTTCCCATGGCCGTTATAAATGCGTATAGGCTACCAAGTTTCATGAAAGTCCGATAAAGCGTAGCCTATTTGAGTTATCGCACGTACAGACACACGGACGGACGGACAGACATTTTCCCGTCCCCACACAATCTCATATAAATAAGTGATTTCGTGAATTAGAACTATAAGACAATTTTCAAAATCAGAGGTACCTAACCATTGCATAGAATTATCACCAGATCTATTCCTCCCCACGAGATGGATGTTCTGTATCTATAAAAACAAGACATCGGAAAGCTAAATAACTAAAGTAACATGTTTAGCGTAATAACTTTTATCGCTATTATAAAGAGAATGGAACCTAGCAATGGTAGGCCTACCTTGTAAGTTATGCCTACATCTTGACCTTCTCTGCGGAACATTAGCTTCATTTATGTCATTCGACGACATGAGATACCGATGACTCAGTGAAAGCTAAGAAAGAAGCAAGGTAATATAATACCAAGCCTAACAGTGAAGCGATATTATATTTAACAATTTTATCACTGCAAAAATTTATATTTTGAGTTTTATTTTTGCAATTGCGTTTAAAAAATCTGCTATTTTAACATAAAATATTACGCAAGTCCACATATTCCTGCTTAACTTCTGGTGAGCTTAGTTGATTCTTAATTTGCAGAACTATCAGGTTCTCTTGATTGTTGGTTTCTTTCTTTTTTATATAGACGGTATCAAGAGGTTCTGATATGTTTATATACTTGAGTTACATAAAAATCTTGCTTGCAAGAAGATCTTGGATATAGCTGAGTAATTATCATGAATGAGTCTGTCCAGACGGAAATTTATTGACTGGTTTCTATCCACTGTAGGTGATTTGAGCAGATCAGTTTATGTATACATGTTTCTTGCTTACCTAGATGTCTTGCCGCCGCCAAGCATAACTCTAAAACGTTATGTTTTGAGGTTACATTCAATTTCAAATAAATAAGTAGATTTTGGATTTAGTGTCCCAATAGGCTTATATATTTCACTAGACTTCAGTCACAAGCCGCCTCGCGTAATCTCTTAAAAAGAATTCGCTACTCGTACAAAGTATCAGGTTTCTTCGACTGATATAAAAATAATAAGCTCATATCGTTAGCGAAAAATGTGTTTTACTTTTAAAAAAGGAGCGACTTTTTTTACTGACGCATATTTTTTATCATAGATCTTAAATATGAACAAGGCTTTCCACTGGGATAACCATACAAAGAATCTAACATGAAGTGGTTAGCCTATATTTAATTACCATATAAGTTACTATTACACAATAACATTTATTTGCTAAAGATGTAACTTATTCAAAGAAGAATATTTTATAAATAAAAATTAGATCTGTTGCCTTTCAGTAGGCAATTAAAGATCTAATTATTAGATCTATCAGTTATTTTAAATACTAATTAATAGGGCAAGGCATTTGATGATTTTGCAACTTTTTTTATGAAGGTTAAAAGATAGCTCCATTGTATATAAATGTATATCATTAAATAATTAATGAAATAAGAGCAATTTTTTTGTATTATTTTGCATATTTCGTCATTTTTTAAGAGATATGTCATTTTTTGGTAATTTTTAGGTCATTTTCTTCATTTTTAGGTCATTTTCAACATTTTATGTCATTTTTGGTATTTTAGGTAATTTTCGGCATTTTAGCAATAAATATTTTTTCTTTCTTTTCAAATGGCACATATTTGCTAGGGGCAATTTGATGGGCATGCCAGTTCAGAAAGAATTTATATTTCGCTAAGGGTGTCCAAGTACTGTAGTATAAATTTACTGATTTCTTTAGTAACAAAATAAGTGTGTTTTATATTGTAGATTCATATATAAAGCATCGTCATAAACTGTATTTAGCAATTCATTACTTAAGAAAAAACTAATTTTAAGTAGGGTAAGGTGGTACATTTTCGAACACTTAACAAATATTCTTATTTTATGAACACAATAAACATAAGACAAGTTCAACTGTATTGTATTCACAAAGTTGGCAATGTAGTTGACCCTTCACAAAAATATCAAAGTCATACAGCTGCAATATTGGTCATGGCAATCGATCTTTCATTTCCAGAATATCGTTCGAAAATGTACCGCAGTAGGTACAATTCTAAACACCAGTGGGTACTATTTCGAACAGTGGCATTTTCAACGAACAAAGTGCTTTCTTCCAAATATTATTTTCTGTTATTATTATTTATCAGTAATATGAGCGTAATAATGATGTGTCACGTTTTAAATAGGCAGATGACAGGATTGGGGCATGTGGTCAGCATGCCGACTCCTACGACAGTTATTGATGGCTTACTGAACCGGAGCCGCTACTTCTTTATGAATTAGCTCTTTTGTTGGTGTCAAGAGGCTGAATGCACCCCCTTCCAGATCACCCTACCTCAGAAAAATCCGAGGAGGTACCGGTGATCGAACCCAGACTTGAGGGTCCGTAGTCAGGAACCACTAGACCATTAAGACGGTCTGTTATAACATCAAGAGCAATAATAAAAATACTTAACAGCTGCATGCTATTGTGTATTGCATAAATGCTGAGATGAAATAACATTACACAGGAAGTCTTAGTTTATAACTCTTCGTTGAAATAATACCACTGTTGAGAGATATATGAATACCACCCTTTTATATTTGACTTGCACAGTTAATAATAATAAACATGCAGAATGCTGTGACAGCAAAACAGCTTTTCCATGCAAGTCTTAAGCAAGCAATCGCGGGTTAAAGTACTGTTCGAAATAGTACCTAAAATTTGTTCGAATTTGTACCTCGAGCTAGTTTTTGTAAATTACTACATTGTTGAAATTCCGCCCACGAATGCCCATTGTTGTGCCAATGACTTACGTATTAAAGACTACGCTATTTGTTGGTATGAGTTAAAAATTGGTCCTCAAAAATATATTCCAGTAACACAACGTGGAATTATAAGCAATTTTATAACGTGCCATTTTTCAAGCATGGCGTTCTTACCTTCGGTTGGAAAATAATTTTTTATGGCCGAATGAGACAACTCGGAACATCATTCTCGCGGATACAGATCAACAAAACAATCAGTATGGACGCTATATTTTTAAAAAGAGGTTGGCTAACATTTGAAACCCCAAAATGGATAAAAATCTTAGTCCGTTCAGAATTGTACCATGTTCGAAAATGTACCACCTTACCCTAATAATGGTAAATTTATTGGTCATTATTTGAAGATTTCGGGTCATTTTTTCACTATTTTTAGGTCATAAATGCATTTTTTATTTTGCATTTTTTCACTATTGTATGGTCATTAAATGCCTTGCCCTACTAATTAATATTAAAAATTACAAATATTACAAAATTATTTGTACGAGTCATATGCCGTAATAGGTAAGCTAAACAGAGCCGTTTTCAGCGGGATCACCTCATTAATACACAATATTGTATGTCTTGGCATGCTAACCACATGCCCCCAATCCTGCCATCTGCCTGTGGTAGATGACGCAGCGGTTGGGTGGTAGGCCAAGTCCTTCCAGGGATGTAGCGCCACGGAGTTTAGTTTAGTTCAAGTGTATGTCTTAACTCCCTACCTCACTAATTCCAATACTCTGTCTTATGCAATGGCACAATAAAACTGAATTACAATTCTTCCTGGATTTATGTCTAGGCACGTATTCTCATTGTATCATGGAGTGATTGTGCAAGTATTACCTGACATTATGAGAGAAGGAGGTAGGCTACCACATAAACCTAAATGACTGAATATTGTTATTATGGAGAAACTCTATGATTTAAACTTAATGTTATAAGAAACAATAGTAGAAAGTATAACCCCTTCAAGAATTGAATAGTTACGTCAGATACGCATTGAATTATAGTATTTCGATGTTCTCTAGTGTCAGCTGTCAAGAATACGCCTACTCAGTAATGTGACATATTACCGGTGTTATAGGAAGTAAATTATTTAGGCTAACGTGGTATTCATGCCGTTGCATATGACAAATCCCACGACCAGGGCAAATGTGTGATAAATGATGGACGTAATTAGAACGTTCAGTAATGATTTAATAAGGATTTTTGTGGCTTACTTTTCTTGTTTTAATTTAACATTTATATCATTTTAACAATATGCAATATGCGATATACATGACTAACCTTCCTCTATAATAGTACAATCTAATAATTTTTTATGTTGCCTATACTGTATGATGTTATAAGGCCTATGGTTATCGAAATAGTAAGCAAATAATAAGAGTAGGCCTAATTATAATAACTATGGCAAGGCATTTAATGACCATAAAATAGTGAAAAAATGCATTTATGACATAAAAATAGTGAAAAATGACACTAAATTTAACAAAAGTGACCAATAAATTTTCCATTATTACCTATATTTAGTTTTTTTATTAGTAATAAATTGCTAAAAGGAATTTAACGGATGTCAGTGCGTTGTATATGAATTTACAATATAAAGAACTCTTGTTCTATTACTAAAAAGTAAGTAAATCTATACTACTTGGACACCCTTAGCGAAAAAAAAATCTTTCTGAACTGGCATGCCCATCAAATTGTCCCTAGCGAATATGTGCCATTTAAAAATAAAGAAAATATGATTCTTTATTGCTACAAGACAAACTGCTTTGGAGTTTACAATAAACGTGAATTAACATCAACTATGAACACTTGGCGGTGATGGAAAAGCTCCTCTCTACCTCCACTGAAACATGACCTAAAATGACTTAAAAATGCAGAAAATGACCAAAAAATGACCTATCTCTTGAAAATGACGGAAGAATGCAAAAACAAATTGCCCTTATTTAATCAATTATTTCATGATGCACATTTATATATATTCGAGCTATCTTTTAACTTTCATATAAAAAAGATGCAAAATCATCAAATGCCTTCCCCTAATAATCATAATACTGTTTTCAAGTATCAGCAAACTTCACATGGAGGATATCCTATAATAGAGTATCATCTTTACTGGTTGGGACATTTTGGAAGTACAATATTGCATAAGTTATTGATAAATCCATATCCAATCTCAATCGACCTCATTTTCCGGTGTTTAATATATTTGAATTACGATACATTCTACCTTTTTATTAAGTGCCAGTATGGTATTCTATGAGATTGTGTGGGGGACGGGAAAATGTTCTTCCGTAAGCCCTGCTTAATGAATCGATCTGGAGTTTAACTTGGAGATAGATTACAAAAATAACTTCTTTTCTGCATATCATAATTGCAATTATCACTGATTAAACAAAAGCACTCTGGTACTTTGTTATATCAGTTTACCTGACTTTATTATTTCATTATTATTATTATTATTATTATTAATATTTATTACCATTAATTTTTTTGTTATTATTATTTGTTAGTATTATTTAATGAATCGGGTAATTTAAAGGAAATGTCACATTCTTTTTAGTCCTAATTCGAAATTGCTTATTCTAATAACTTGATTCCTAAAGGAGGACTATACGTTTTTCAACATCAATAATTCGATTAACCAACTGGTCAAAGTTGTAAATCATTATTATTATCGCGTTATTATTACTATATTGTTATTGTTATTATTATTATTATTGCATTCCGTCTCTGAAGCCCAATGTTTTACATAAACTTACTAGGAGTTTGGTGATAGATTAGAAATATTGATAGGGAAAAAAATAAGATCCCAAATCAAGATCTCAGAAACACTTTTTCCACAGTAAATATCATCAGTAGGTTTCGGATGTTTATGACCTAACATGTGGAAAATATAACTGCAAATATGCCCATAAAATGACTAAATATGACCAAAAAATCCAAAATATGTCCTAATAAAATAACGTATTTTCAAAACCAAAATTTTCCATTTAAAACGTTTAAAGACACATCATCTGAATTATATCAGATAACAATTTTGCTGATTTACAGTTTTATTTGTAATGAACTCCTATTTTTTAAAAAAATTGCTCCCGTATGCATGCTTCGTCAGCTCCACTCACACGTAATATTTTGTAGACCTTGCTGGTCCCAATAAAATATGAACAGTTACATTAATTTTAAAACTTAAGTTGCTATTAATTTGGCATAAACATTATATTAATTAAATAAATTTCAAAATTAACTCGACCATGTAGTACATACACTGTATAATTGTGCTCTTTTACCGAATTTATAACTGAAATGTGACGTTAAGTTACAAATATTGCCAAAATATGACCAAGACCACAAAAAAAGCCCAAAATATGACTTTAAATGCAAAATAAAAACGGTCCGATTCGGATAACAAGCGTGCAATTCGTGTTTATTTTTTTGTGTTTGCGGCGAGAACGGAGATCAGGATAAAAATAAGTCATTAGCATCCAAACCTTAATCATCAGGTTGGGGCAGCAATCAAGTAGGACCATCAAGATGCCTGAAACGTAAGTGAATTAAGAATATTATAGGAGAAAAATTCCTCCAGCACTGGGACTTGAACCCAGAACCTTTGGTTATTCGCGCCAATGCTCTACCAACTGAGCTAAGCCGGAGTTCATTCACAGCGCCAGATGGAACCTCTCTCCTCATGTAATGTCCAACAGAGACAATAATCTGTGGTTCATGAATGCCTATACATCTGTAGGTGAATTGGTTTTATATATAGGCCTACTGTACTCCGTTGGTCTAGTCTTATTCCTATGACAGTGATAAAGCCTTGGTGTGGTTACTAGTTACAAAGTTGTAATCAGCAGTTTTTGTACAATGTTGGAGGGAAACGATTCTGCTAATAGCAGTAAAGGTCACGGGTTGATATTTTGTACACTTACTAAAACTTCTTAGTAAAGAGCACGTGATCAATACCTAACTCGCGAACTCAACCTCCCTTGAAAGAAGTTTAACTCCTGCATGCATACAAAATGCCAAGTTGCGAATGCCACTACCTTGTACTTAACTGTTACACCTTTAGAAAGAATAAAATACGCTTTTAACATCTAGCATTGTGAGAATTCGCATTTCCTAGGCAAACGCTTCTCTTAAGCGTTCACAGTGCACAACCACAAGTCATTTGTAGACTCGTGTAGGGTATAATTCGGGGGCTCATACACCAACCAGTCTCAAAATTTTCAATTTTCTTTTTTACTCTCATATTAAAGAACACACCTTTCTGAACATACCCTATAATTTCGTGTTTATTTAAATTCGGTCATTTACTGGAGATATACAAGTTTAAATGCCAGTATGTGCATCAAGTTGAATGGCATGTTGAATTTTCAAAGCCATTTTCCCGTAACTTAATATTTTCAGCACAAAAAAACACAATATCTCTTAAAGTAATGGCCCAAATTGCATGAAATTTTGCACACACATAGTTTTTTGTGTGTTCTAGAGGACAAACCTCAATAATCTGATGTATTTGCATCACAAGATTACTTAACTTGTGAACAGAATGTGAAAAAATTAGTAATAATTTGATATTGAAATTTTAAAATCCCTGAAAATTGTGTCAGGCATACCACAGTATTCATTGAAGGTTTAGCCTCTAGATTATAATGTTAGCTGTGAATAGGCTAAAAAACGATTACACCAATCAGATTGGCTCTTTGCAAGAAATCATGTTTCTTAGGCTTTATCACATTTTGAAAAATAAAATATTTTTATTTTCTAATATCAACCTTCATATTTGTACATTATAATAATTTTTGTGCACATCTCAAGCCCCAAATGTTTACTTCTAATGTCCGAAATTTCATTTTGTTATTGCAAATAGTGTTGTAGATATTGAACTTTTACTGCAATGCATGCTCGGGCATGGTCTCTAGGTGTATGAGCCCCCTTAGGCCTCATCTTTATATTAACATTCAATTTTCTTCTCCACAAGTTAAATATTTGACATCTGAGAGTTGAGTGTTTATCGTAGGCCTACTAGAACCAATACATGCTATTTCATAATTTAATATCTGAGATTATAGGCGATTTCTGGAAGGAAAAATATTGCTGTTTAACTTATTGAATGTTGTCGAATTTAGGCTAAAGTTGTTCCTTTTCCCCTAAGATCCTTCACGAAATTCTCTCACTACTAGCCTTATTGAGCGTGAAGAGGCTGTAGAAAACATTCTGCAGAGAGCTTATTTGGAAATGGCACGGAACGGTGCCAAATACGGGTAGCAGAAAAGACAATTTTTTCTCCATTTCATAGGCTATTTGTTCACTTGTGCTAGTCGCTAGAATATTTAGGAAGATCCGGCAAAAGGAATTTAAAAGAAGCATTTCACCTTAAAATAGTGAACAGCTAATTAATTTGATAATTTCGGTGTGTAGGACCACAAAATATTTTCAATGTTAGACACAGCTGATATTTTGAACTTAGGCCTATTACCGGTACTGATATTATTTATTACTAATAAGCTATCTAAAACATTAATAGCAGTCATAATTATCGTTAAATTATATAAGTGTTAGTGGTCAGGCAAAGAAACTTAAAATTGTCAGATAAATGTTGGATACATCACATTATGAATCAGGAATATTCTAAAAGAAGCATTTTTTTTATCTCATTTTCCCAAAAAATTCTTTTGTGCCGACTTTCATAAACTTCTAGAGTTATAAGATTCAAGTTATTTAACCAAAGTACTGTAGGCTATATTTAAAAACGATGTTACTACTTTTATTTTGAAATAATTAATGTGAAAAAAATCCAGTTTGTGGTAAAAATTTCTATTAATTATTAAATATTAAATAAATTTAAAAAATAAAAACACTGAGGTAGTACTAAGTTCCCTTAAGACGAGTGTTCGAATTTGACGACTGGTTCTTGTCAGAACTTAGGCCTTTATGTTTTCACTATAGGCTCATCCTGTTTCAATTGCTGATGTGTTGAACTGCATGCGGTAGCCTGCTAACGGTTAAATATGAACAGAAATTATATATGATTTTATCTAAAATACCAACACAGCAGTGACTGGAATTTAGGCCTAGAGCTAATAAGTCAATCCCTACACCAGTGTTCTTCAACCTGTGGGTCGAGACCCAAAAGTGGGTCGCTAAATTTTCAGACAGGTCACAGAGCTTTCGAGAAGAAGATACTTCGGTGAAGCTGGAAGACATTGCATGCGCAGGAGAACAGCATTTGGAACAACTACAGAAGACATTTCAGTCATATTTTCCTCGGGATATAAGAATAGACCGCGGAGTGGATTATCCCTTTTCGGTGGATGTGATAGGCCTAAGTGTGCCTCTGAATAATGAAGTTTAGAACCAACTGATCGAACTTTCATGTGACAGTGGACTCAATTCAGCTTTCCATTAAATGCCTTTGGAAATATTTTAGTCAAACGTCAGTACAAAAAGTGTTTAAAAACAACTGTCTTCTGTGGCAATTTCAACTTTATTGGTATTCTAACTAGGCCCCTACATACTTGTGCGAAAAGGAGTTTTCAACAATGAAAAACTTAAAAACAAGAAAAAAACTTGAGGTAAACGACTTACTTATGGCTTTGTGTCAACTTCTACTAAGGTGGTATCATCTCTGTAACCAGGTCCTAAGACAGTTGTCTCACTAATTTGAGGAATTTCTGTATTATGATTATTGTTAATTTTTTGGGGGAGGGGGTCTTTGGAAAATTACTTACAAGACATATGGGTCGCAAGTGAAAAAATTACTTCAATAGGCTATTCATTCTAGCAAACCTCTGTAGGGATTGCAATCTAGTAGGCCCTATAGGCTGCTTAAGCCATGTTCTCAGAAATCATTATCGGTAGCTTATAATTACGGCTTCAGTAGATTTGCTTCAACTGCGCTATCGAAAGTTGAAATTGGTGTTCAACATGCATTAATTACTCAGACCATTAATTGTAATCATTAATGACTCATGAACAGAATGCTGAATTGATTTTTCATTAGTCCTGACATTAAAACCCGTTTAAACCCTTTAAGGTTGTTCGTACTCACAATGTTATAATGATGCTTGGGACTGTCCCACCCGGCAAATGTTTTAAATGCAGGGATTTTTTATATTTACGAAATGTAATCAATCGAAGTCAAACTATTAATAGCCTAACATATTAATAAGTTCTTCACTTGCTATCAGCCTAGTCGAAATTTTACAAGTTTTTCTTACTGAGATCAGCTAAAGCACCAAAAGACACACAAAATTATGAAGGTCTATCAGTTCTCAATACCTTGGACATTTCTCAAATGTGGATGTGAAAATATGTTCGTTATATAATAATAGTAGCTAATAACCTAATGACATTATTCTATGGATGTAACCACGTTCTATAACACTTCAATATATTAGCATAAAACAGTTGTTTGAGGCATTGAGCAAGCAACCATATCTCACGAAAAGCTAAAGACCCATCCTTTGCACTATCTTTATTATTCCTGTTCGCTTAAAAATTCTGAAACTGAAAAAAAAAAAAAAAGCCCTGGGTCGACTCGGCTTCTAACAGAAATGAGTACCAGAAGGAATCCTGGGGACAGAAGCGGACGATTCTTAGGGCTGACTGCTTTACCATCTCCATGTTCCGAATGCCAAACATCTGGGAGCCTGAACCTCCTGGATCCCTAAGGACCTGCGCCGCCTGTATAGGGAATACCTTAGTGGTTTAGTTTCTCAATTGGCCCAGTCCATTTGCTCGTTTCATAAAAACATAGACCTACTCCAGTTGTAATAAATGACATTGGCTCGTTGCATCATGTACTAATTTCAGATTACTTGTAGCCTACTAAATATCACTAAGTTTGTATATTGTGCAATTTAATGTTCTCCTCGGCTGATCTTTTATATAGTAGACCAAACTGTCAAAGCCAAAATACTATTTCACGACTGACAAATCACGAATAGAAGAGCTGTACAGCGAGAGATAAATACAAAATAAACATTAACTTCTAATATGAACAATTTGTTTATCCACCTTATACTTCCGTCGAAGGTAAAATAAGCACTTTTAACGGTGGATGTTGGTAATTAAAAGGAGAAATTTGTGCCAATGAGTGGTATAAAATTATAATATTCCAGGGTGACCAACTTGGATTCCTTCACGTGGAAAATGCTCTTTAGTTAAAAATATTTGTATATCATTATTATTATTAAAGAGACTCAGTTTGATAAAAATTTAAAATCCAGTACGCCTTTTTAAATGTGAAATTTCTCATGGTGATTGCAAAAAATCGTCGTACTTGGTAGGTGAAAAGCGAAGTTCTTATGTTGGCAGCCCTGTACCAGAAAATCAATACGTGCTACGTGCTCCAATACTGCTGGCTCCATGGTGCGTAATTCATTAGAAGAGTTCTAAATTATTAAATTATGAAATTTTCATAATGACTGTCTAAAAAATAATGTATGGTACACGTGGCGAATTTTTTCTTCGTAGAATTGCTACACTCGCCCTTATGAGATTTTTATCAAAAATAACCTATTCGCCAAATAACATAATATTTTTAACACTTGGATCATAAGTACCTATTAGGCTATCATTGCGGATTTCCATGCACAGCCAACTTCAGTTTTCGTGTAATAGAGAATTAACTACGAGTGTAATTATGTTAAAAATAAAACAAATTAAAACTAGTGGAATGTTGTGTTGAGACTATTAAGTGTCATTTTAGGTTCACTCCTTCAATATACCTATTTATACAACGGCATGTAAAACTGTCGAAACGTTGAGTTCTTTGAATACAAATGACACCAGAAAGGAAAAGCAAAACAGACAAAGAGAAACAGAAATACCGAGAGAGTGATTACGAACTCAAAGACAAAAGATGGGAAATCCAGGACTGAAGATATTTTAAACTCTGCAATCTCAAGTTCACGTGGAGTGTTTTAATTTAATCTCTTGGAAAAAAGGTTCATGCAAAATGAATGACACATCTATAATTTGGAGAAGGCTCTGCACTATGCGGAAAAGTAGTTTTCAACCTTCACAATGAAAGAGGAGAGGGCAGAATGGTTTGAGGAAAACAACGTAGGATATCAGATGTTCTAATCCTCTTTTCGCAGACTTTACAGTCTCTATTGTTTGAATTACAGGGGCATATTTTAAACAGAAGTACAGTACACTATAGAAAGCTTTAAAACAGAGAACAGTGCCTATTATTATGTTAATAGGCTAATGAGCTAAAAAACTATTTAGCGTTAAAACATTCAACTTCGTTGTGAATGTTTGGCTAAAGTTCTGTTCTGGAGTGCTTTTACTCGCTAAAATTCTTGGAAGACAGAGAACCTTCATATTTTTTTGCACTTGCTTAAGTTAAAGTGTCTTTCATAATCCATTCAGAACACAATACTTCTTTCATGTTGCAAACATAATTTATTCCAAACTTACATCAAAGTAAATTTTCCTCGGTATTTAGGAAGGAGACAAAAAAAGGTGGTTTGTTTTTCTTGTCTTATGAAGCGTAAGCTTTGTTTTTATTCTGTTTTCGCCATCTAGATTCTGAGTGACGATGACGTCGTTGAAAGTAGGCCTACTAATGTTAGTTACGGAGAGTACTGAATATCTTCATTTATTGCATTTCTAAAACAGCATTATACTTGAAGTAACATATCATAATTACTTTAGTTATGCAACCAGCGCTTTTGGCACTCGCTTCTTTAAGCTTTGGGTTTGATTCCAGTCTATTCAAAATGGAGTTTTGACAAGGGAAAAAAGAGATGTCCGTATGGTGGAATCTCTCGTTTGCTTGTCTTTCCACTAATTATTTATTATCATAAGTAATCTCGACCGCTGTGGCTCAGGGGATGCGTCCAATCCTCTCACGCAGCGGGCCCGGGTTCGATTCCTGGTCGGGACAAGTTACCTAGGTGGGGATTTTTCTGGGGCTTTTCCTCACCTTTGAGACAAATGTCGGGTAACTTTAGGCCCTTGTGGTCCCCGGATATCATCTGGCCGTCATTATCATCTTCATCCCATCCTCGCCTTGTTTGGAGTGAGTGTGTGTGTGAATGGTGTGTCTCGTCCTATGTGTTCGTGTTGTCTCGGAGGTGGCCCCGGCATTGGGCTGATCACTCCTCCGGGCAGACTCCTCCGGGCAGACCCCCCATGTCCTTGTCTGGTCAAAAAAGTATGTATGTGATCCAAAGATAATCCCTCTCCCGACAGAGTTGCGGCCCTGTAAGGCCCGGGTGGCTTGGGTCGCTTAAATCCTAAAAGGGAGAGGTTAAACTACGATAAAGAAAGAAAGAAAGAAAGAAAGGTAATCTCGAGTAGGATTTATTAAGATAATTCCATGAAAAAAATTAACGGATTTTGTAAATAATAATAAGTTATTTTCTTACTTTCTTAACCATATTCTGTCAGCAGTAAGATCACGGCGTAGGCCTACTAAATGAACAGTGAAACGATTTGATGAATAGACCCGAGTTCCCAATGCTACCAATAGTGCGTACCACAACATGGAGAGTAGTTCTTAAATCAAAACAATACAAAACCACACGAACTGTCTTGCACCGAATCGAAACTGTATTTTTAATCAACGGACATTTATATTATTTAAATTTCCAAACAAGTTATAGCGTATAAAATAATGTGTTTTCATTCTGTTCACTGGTAGTATGTGACGTATTAATCACCGCAAGTTGATGGCTTACGTGTCCAGTAACGAGCTGACGTTTTAACAGATAAAATTTCAAAATTGCATCCTTGCGATCCGAAGAAGCATATTATAAGATAAACGACCGTGATTGGTCTATACCCGAGGAATTGCTAAACGTTATTGGTCAATATCAAATACGCAGCGTATGAATGGAATAGTCATAATAATTTCCGACAGTTTTAAAAATTGTGTATATCTCTGTTAATTCAAACGTTTGCAGGATATTTGGCTAACTGAATTTCTTCAGAACTGATTGTTTGTATAATGCTAAAACGTTTCCTATCATTAGTTCTTAATTTACTAAAATTTGTTGCATTAACATTGATTTTGAAGTCTTGTGATGTAATTTATACCATTTTTACTACACAGCAATTTCATAATTACGGGTGGGACATTCTAGCGAATTATTAAAACTATTTTTGTTTATTACACATCATAAATAATAAACTAGAATTGGTTCTTCACATTCTGTAAAATTTGCAATGCCTTCTCCTCCACACTACATGCAAAGCATTTTTTCAAAATTATTTTAAATTTGTTTTTCAAAATCTATTACGGGTGGGACATAATTTGGACACTGATTTTAATGATGCAAAACAAAAGTTAATTTGCTGTTCTGTTATTATTGTTAGCGTCTTAATATTGTTATTAATGAAGGTATGAGAGATTAAATACAAATTATAAACTGTTTGCTGTTTGTCAGTACATTTATTTAACTCATCAATAATAATTCAACAAAACTATTAGGCCTACCATTACGGGTGGGACAAAAAAAGTCACTTGTTTGTTATTTTACATAGTAATTAACCATACATATTTTTTGAAGTTAATCTCATACCAAATTGTACCTAAAAGATGTATATTTTCTCAAATGAAAATGGACATAGCTGATTACTCTTCACTACTTGGTAATCAAAGAGTGTTAAAATCATGCTGAAAATGGCAAAAAAAAAAAAAAGTAACTCAACGCTATGAATAAGTAAATCGACAGATTTTACACATGAAACCACTTCAGATACACCTAAGTTCTTAATATTCAGGGAATTTGAGGTTTTAAACTTATTTTTGACCACCCAATTACAATAATTTTATATTTTATATTTTATGAAATGGCTGTACAGTATTTTTGTAAGTGATAATGTAATAGACTACAGCTAACATGAGAACTAAAGTATTAAAATTGCTTAAAAGATAAAGCAAAGCCTACTTAACGAGAGAACTAAAGTATTAAAATTGCTTAAAAGATAAAGCAAAGCCTACTTAACGAGAGAACTAAAGTATTAAAATTGCTTAAAAGATAAAGCAAAGCCTACTTAACGAGAGAACTAAAGTATTAAAATTGCTTAAAAGATAAAGCAAAGCCTACTTAACGGGTTCCGGAGCATATTTGCATACATATTTCGTCTTCTGATGAGCATTAACTTCCGCATCCCGTCATAATGCATGTTTCTGTTGGTGTCATTGATAACCGATGTTCTTAAAGGGTAAATTCTCCGGAAACATGAGTCATTGTAATCGAACTCCTTACCTGTCACATTGTAGGTGTAGACAGCTTTAAATTCCTAGTTAATGACAATTACTGTGATTTCACTTAATGGAGAATCCCATTTAGAAACCCCTATCAAGTGGTAGCAAATTGAACAAACAATGATATCACATATATGGAACTAGGTCATCGGAAATATATTATAGGCTACATGTTCGGATGCAGCTGATATGACGCACTCGTAATAATTTTCCTAAATTTGCTTTGTGGCTCTTTATATACAGTGTCTGATTAACGAGTTTTTAATTAATAAACATCACAATCCGAGCAGTTGCTGTAATTAATACTACTAGCTATTCAATTCGCTCTCAAATTAGAATACTGGAGCCAGATTTTATTACTTTTGTGTCTTCAATATTGAAAAATAAAACTGTAGATTTCCAATGGAAATATTTTTAGTTTGATCTAACCGAAAACTAAAAATAACATGAATAGTTTTGTTTTTAAAAAATGAATCTTAGAGCTGTGCAATGAACATTCTAGACAGTCAATCGATCGACAAGTAAGCGAACCTAATTTGCATAGCATGATCAATAAATCCAGTTTCGATTTTGTTCAAATCCAATCTATTATTTCGTCATTTGTTATTTGTCCTAATGACAAAAGTTTGTTGCAGTTGATTCGCATTATCTTGTTTTTTTTTTTAATAAATAAAAGTATAGATCATTTGGCTGCATTCTGTAAAGAAGGAGAAATATTAAAAACATACTGATTTTATTTTTATTTGTTATTTATTTCTATTCTATTCACAAATAAGTTTTTGTCACTGGTGTTCTCTTTGGGAATAACTTAATCCTATTTTCTCCCGAGAGTTAGTTGAAATGAATCGATTCTTGATAGCCATCATTGATCCCCTCGTTAGGTCATCATGTGAATAAATAATTATGATTGTGATACCAATAGTAAATTAAATACCTATCTTGTATCTGTTCGCAAAATTGTGTTTATAAATACTATCATAGTTGATTAAAACTTATTTGAGGTTGTACAGAGGTCTATCAAAAAATTGCATTTCCCTTAAAAATAATTAGGCCTATAATATCAAACGCTTTGTACAGGCCTATTAGTAAGTCGTACTGATTTATATGAGTATCATATGTGTACTCAGTTAGTTCGGACATTCGAACTTTTCAGTCATATTAAGGGACTGATGATGGTCGACGAATGACCGAAATGCGCATATCCAAAGATGAACCATCACCAGTAGTGTTAAACTGGTCTACATTCAATGGATATCATATTACTTAAAAACTATTTTTAGAATCTTGACATTAATCTACTGAGATATAAACAACAATTTTATATGTGTTACAGCTACAACAAGCAATAGTGTAACAGTAGCCTATACAACTTTTTGCCTAACTGACAAAGTGCTTATACCTGATATATGATTTTCTTAAAATTCTAACTGAATTTTAAAAATGTTAAGCCGTTATATGTTAGCACTTAATAATTATTTTTAATGTATGAATGACGACATTGTTTATACGACAATTTAACACGATTATCTATTCAGTAATAATTTTAAATAGGCCCCATGCATAATTATATGTTGTATCAACGTTATTGAAAAGTGGTGTATTGATAAAAACTAGGCCTATATGATATATGATAATTTTGTAAAGGGGTACCATATGTAGGTATTAAGTTATATTATTGTATATTTATAATAACGTAGTAGGACGTTGTATAAATTGAACTTTTTTGATATCTCTATTTAATTGTGGTATAGGTGAACCGTTCATTCTACAAAAAACATTTAGTCACCACAAACAAAAAATGAAATTCATGGATAATCCTCTAGAGGATGTAGGCGAGATACCTAAGCCCTTCGTTACAATTTTTTGACGATTTTTAATAACAATCATTCCTCAGAACACTAGTAACAGAACTTCGTCATGAAGTCCCTAGATGATGACAAAGGAATGTAAGCCCCGAAAAGGTATTCTTAATCAATTTCGCCGGGGAAATTTTCGGTCTTTTAAGATGATTAATGTTTTCAACAAAATCTTTCTTGTGTGTGTATATGAACTGCTAACTGCAGAAAGGCAACTAGTCCTCAAAATTCACAAATTCACTTTTCAGCACAAATCAGTTCTAAATGGGTAGACACACCATTTAGGCCTACTGCTTAAAGGAAGCGTCTGTCATCATATTTATAGGTATGGCAACAGTTTGAATTTTGCTTTGAAAATATATATGTGTGAGTGTGTGTTTTTGCATGTGCATTTATTATTTATTTAGATCTCTTCTTCAAGGCTTTTCAGCTAAGTTAGAAACACTATCTTAGAAACAATCATTTATAACCTTTGGCATCATCTGTAGTTAATATAGGTTGGTTATATTCAATCATATACAATGCCATTATTATAGCATTTTATGACGGAGTCAAGTTCTAAAACTATTTTCTGTCTTGTCATATCTGGGTCACAATAGTAGGCTTTGAAAAATGCGACATTGAAGAGAGTTCCTTTTGTTGTGGCTTGTTCTCCCTGCAACTTCATGAATCATTCATCGGAGGGAGGAAGGGTGAATTCTGGAAGCACTGTAATTCGAAACATCCTGCCCATCTACAGATGAACGTTATTGCATAAACGAAGACCTCGTTTTGTAATTAATAATTCACCGTCTTATCCATAATTACAACCACTTCTATAGTATGCTTAGACGTAAGCTACCTGCTGAATAGAACTGACCGCAATGGAAAACTAAACTTTAAGATTTTTGAAATGCACAAAACAAGAAATTTAGCACATTTGACATAAGCTAATGTAAAGCTACATAAAGTTTTGTCATATTTATTTCGCTTCTTAAAAATGGCGCACTGTGGCAATGCGCTACAACCCGAAAGGTCTCGAGTTCGATCCCCGATGAGGTCGTTGAGATTTTCCAATTGGCCTAATCCTTCTGGTGACACTATGACCCTAGGGTCGATTCAGCCTCTAACAAATTAATACCAGGAGCAATCCAGGGGTTAAAGGTGGCCGGTGTGTAAGGCTGACAATTTACCACCTTCATGATTCCAAACATCTGGTAGCCTCATCCTCCTGAAACCGTTAGGGCCTCAACGGCCTTTATAGGGGGGTGAACCGTATAGGATAGGTCTACACTTTACTTTTTTACTTAAAAATGTATCCACTAATAAACTGCATTATGTATTTAAATACTTTTCAGAAATTTGGTTGTTCAGAATTTATGAATAATTAATATAAGTAATCGTCAAGTAAAATCATCAGTGAGCGATAGGTCTCAAATCAATATGGATCATTTCAGTGCAGTAGTTGGTTTCAAAGAATGACAAACTTAGGCCTAACTCAGGATTAAAATCCTCAAATTTTAACATAAATCATCTTAATCTTATACTTCTGTTTTACTTTTTTTTAAATTAGGTGACGCATTTATATGTGAGTAGTAGTGAAACGGTTAAGATATACGCCTGAGTAACTTATAGACTATAGTACAGTTCATGTACAGTGTAGGATATAGGCTATCTTTGTATGCTATAATAGGCTTATAATACGATAATGAAATTCGATATGAGTTGAGTCGTTAGAAAATACTCTGAAATTCTGCTTTTAAGATCCCTGGTTCGAATGCAATCCAAGTTAAATGCATTCGTGTGTTCTTAAACGCGATAATCCCATATCTGTTGATTTGCAGGGAATGCAAAAGAACCCCTGCGTGATCAAGTTACTTGCACATCGTTGATATTTATAGGCCAAAGTAGCAGTACAGAAACGTCGTTAAATACAAAAAATAATTTATTTAGAAAGAAAATCCTTCAGCTTCCTCCATTAAGAGGATGCCAATGGACAAAGTATATTTGCCAATAGGAACATAACGGAGGAACAAACATAGAAAAACATGCTGTCAAAATATATGCTATTTTGCTATATATCACAGAATATTGTAGGCCTTAAGGTGCCTATGGCAGTAATGAAGATGTTTGATATAAACATTTTATGAAGGCTGTGCAGAAGTTTAAGAAGAGGCGAAGAATTGCAACTTTTGCACTCACCATTAGACCAATAGCTTCTATAGAAGTTAAATTGTTTTTTTCCTTACAGAAAGGAGTAGTGGGCTCTAGGTTTCTACACTTCTCCATGTGAAGTTAAATAGCATAGGCCTGCACAAGCCAATATATAATTTTTTGACAACTATTATAAAAAATAAACCATTTTGATCGTAAAGTGGGCCTACTCATGAGATAGAAGCTTAGAATAATGGACTAACAGACCTATTAAGGTAAATGATGGAATTACAATAACCTAAAAATTTGACTACGGGGCCTACTGACAAAAAAGGAATAAATTATTCAAATAAGATATTCTCAGATTTCACCACAGAAACAGGCCTATTTCTAGTTTCACATTTATTAACAAGTCTTCCTTATGATGTTTCTAAACAGTATTATTATTCTTTTCTTTAAGACTTTATACCTAAGTTCAGACTAACACTTGGTTTATGAGCAGTTTAGTTCATTCAGTTGCAATAATTTATTATTTTAAAAAATGAGAAAAATGTTAGAGTGTAAATATACTGTACCGGCAGTTAAACACATAAAATCCATAAACCCTAATCTAATTAAATTCTCTTAAGGCGGTAATATTTTTAATTTGTTTTAATGAATGGTCATGGTAAACGTTTAAACTAACTGTTATTGACAGTAGCCATTTTATTACCGGTATCCCTTTATATGATCAATTTTTCATTATTTCATTTTTAACATCAGAGAGTAGAAATACAATAATATAATTTTTAAATTAGGGCTCAGTAATATTTTTCAGCAAAAAAAAAAAAAAAATCCCTTCGAATACGTAGCTTAAATTATGAAATATTGCCCCTGTGTTTCTTTAGTAATTTCAGGGTATCAATACGGCGCGATAGTAACATGTACATAAATTACTTTGTTTAATTTATTTTCGCATGCAAGCGTTGTTCATTTGTTTCGGCGACCCCCGGGAATATGTAAACAGTTCTAATTAAAATAATAAATTATAGCTGTTTTAAACAATAGATAAAACTTCATTTATATTACTCTAATAAAATGTGGTTATGAAATTGTGCTGTGTATCATATTCATGTTTCAGTATTAAAAGAACCGTCTATGGAATTTTATTATGTAGTAAAGTATTCATATATCCCCCCCCCAAAAAAAAAGACAAAATGAATTATGATGTAGGGCGGATTCTCAGTCTAAAACATTTTCAATGCACCTAATTTAGGGTCTCGTATTTTTTAAAGACTTTCCCTTTTATGACAAGAAGAAAAATAAGAGGGAGGGAGGAATTTATTGTTGACCACAAAACGGATGGGCGTCTGTAATCTAGGAGACCGACTGTGCCTCCCTCTAGCACTACCTGCTTTTAACGGACACACCCCACATGTATTATTAACCTCACCTCTAATGTTGTCATCAGGTCAGGTCACCCAACATATTGACATGTGGGGTTGTTTGGTGGGCTGTAGTCCCTCCACAAGCAACAATATGAAATTCAGCTTATTATGTTCACTTTCTATTCAGCATCTTCTTACTTTCATCTTATGGGTGGTATGGTCACGCCGTGTTAATAGATACGTTTCTTCCTATTGAAGACGGCAGCCCCAACAGCTTTTATAGGTGTTAAACTGTGACCGTCTGTTAGCACCTTTTATTATATCTGGAGCTTTTTTGTTGCTTCTATGAATACTCGGAACTGGTTTTGTGAGAAAAGATTTGATTTATAGTATTTGTAATCAGAGATTCAAGGAACTCCGAACTGCAAGTGGTATTTGCAATGAAATTCATGAAGTGAATGTATTGCCTAATAAATAATAAAACTGTCGTGTGAAAATAATTCACATCAAATCAGTTGATACATAGGCTATGAGGTTAGGTGGTGGTTAGTTAACAGTCAGTTAGACCAAGGTATGGAAAGAAAACTGACAAACATCTTATCACCATACTGAAGGTTTCGTAGATAGGTTCTTACGTACACATATTCTAGTGAAGTAAGATGACTCCCAGGAAACTGACTGCGTCTATTTTCTATGGACATGCTTTTCTATGGACAGTACCACAGTCTAAATTGTTCTAGAATTTCAGTTCCATTTTGGAATCGGCTTTTTCCCAGTTAATTCCAGTATCGACGTGGAAATGTATTTATGCAATGACAGAAAGAGGAGGCATGAAAAAATAATACCTCAGTAGGCCAAATTTTGAAATTGTAAAAAGTTAAAACGCACGCAAAGATGCTGGGTTACATAAATAAACAGTAAATAAATTAAAGTTAAAATTTGTTCAAAATCAGCGATATCTTCTTAATTAGTGCATAAAATATATCCTACCAAGCTAACTTATTCGGATGTGTATTTCGGCCTAAAGTTAGGCCATCTTCTTCTAGTACAATTCTCCTTAGTGGCACTGTACAGATATGGATAGGAGATATTTTATATACTGTAGGCTACTAATTAAGAAGACTCCAACAAGATATAATTGATTTTAAACAAATTTTAACTCGAATTTATGTAGCCTACTCCTTATGTATATGACCCTGCATTTTTGCGTGCGTTTTAACTTTTTACAAATTCAAGTGTGATAGTTCATTACAATGACAACAGCAAGGATAAAATCAACTTTTGTATCATATTCTGGGCTATTGCACTGCTTATGCAATATTTATAATCTATATAAATTGTACTAGTGTCGTGGGAATAAAATACCCTTCTACCTGTCTTATTGAAGATATAAGGTGGAATAAACCCAGCACCATTCGAAAGTATAATAATAATTTATTTTAGTTTCTAATCTCGCAATAATGTAGTTCGTCACTATTAAGCATACTTGTAAAATAATTCGAAAACATTTTAAATACATTATGTTATAGCTTATAATCGAATATTATGTCTCATTTTCCTATTAATTTTCTGTACTCGCTGGGTAACATGGACGCTTTATTAGATGTTTAGTATGGCCTACCGTATGTTATATTGTTACTTTTCGTTATGTTTTATTGCTCGTTTCTACAATTCTCAACATATGTCTTCTACATAGGCCTAAGGCTTGTTTCTAAGTCGGCACGAATAAACGTTTGCTCCGCACAAAATGTGTTTTCTAACCACATATTGGGAAACCGGGTGGCATAATGTAAACAACTTTAATGGCTGTCCCTGGGGGAGAAGGCGATGACCTGTTCTGCCAAATGCTGAAATATCTTCCGGCCAGGTACAAGAGTTTTCGAAAGAAAACCAAATACTGAAAAGCAGTCGTTAAAGAAGGGTAGTAATTTTCGATTGGGATAGGTTATAATTTTTAAATATTCTTAAGCATATTTGAAATCAGCTGCTTGGGCTTATATAATAAAACTAGTTCAAATTTTAGGTCCCCTGAAAATAAATCCACTGAATAGTCTATACCGTATAACTACGTACTACAATTAGGCCTAGACCTATGTCTTAATTCACGCTACTATACGGAATTTTAAAAATTGATATAAACTTCAAAATACACAGGCATATTTGGAGAAACGATACATCAGTGAGTGTAACCGAAAACATTCTCTGTAGTCTTGAGGTAGGTTGTGCTTAATATGAATTAGAGCTAGAAGAATTGTAAATATTATAAACGCGAGACAATTATCATACGCTCAATGTGAAAAATATCTAGCTATGTCAAAAAATCAAGCATGTAGGCCTATAACAGCGCTTCTTAAGCTACGTATTTTTAAACTCCATGCCCTTCCAACTGCTAATGCTTGCAAACTATAATCGCCTGATTTCTCAGTTTCAATTTGGTTGATATTTTACCTCATTGAAAATCTATCTTCTCCCACAAAAATGTGAAATTTCTTCACAAGGTAAATAATACACTGACTAATCAGATTCTGTATATAGGCCTTATTTATTTTATTTAAAATACATAATGTAATTATAGGTAAGTTTTTTTAAATTTATTGTTGTACGTAGGTACAGTAAAATATTTAAAAATAAAAAGTACTAACAATAATAAAAAATCTATTAATAACTTTATGAAACAAGCGTCGAAAAATCTCACAAAAATTCAGATTCATAAGTTTAATATCTGTCGGCGGAAATAGATTTCACTTTTCATTTTATAATGCGATTAAATTAGTCAATATTTCAAAAACAAATTAAGATATTGATAATGAATTTTAAATTTGAATTTTGGTTTACATTTTAATTAAGTCAGCAACATTTCAAATTTCTAGGACAAGTATTGTAGTTTAGTAAACCACTCTCAACACTTAGATCATAGGTAAGAGGAAAATGGAAAGGCCCTAGAGTCTAAATTCCGTGCAGATACCTTCGGGAGCACTCTGAGATTCTGAACTCACATTAACATGACAAATGCTATTACATGTGGCCGATTAGCTAACGGATAGAGGCAAAGCTAAAATTCGTAAGTTCGAGCGATCGGATCCTGCCTCAGTGGTAACTTATCAATTTATCATCTGTAATATAACTTCCTATTGAAATAAAAGTTTTCAGTGTGTTGCCCATGCATAGAAGCCTTCATTAGACATTTTATGATACTGAATGTAACTTTATTTAGTAAAAAAACGGAGAAAGAAATACTTTGTAAAGCAAGCTTAGTGTGTGCAGGCTACCATTAGCATTAATAACTTCCTTGACCTTTCAGGAAACATTATCAAATTAAAACAAAGTCAGTATTGAGTGGAGACAAGTTTCGATTTGAAGACCCTGTCAATTTTGCATTTTTATTTTAATGAAATAAATCAATGTTTAGGTGGGAATACGTGTATATTGAATTGTCTGTATGTTTTCAATACATACACATACAATGCGGTTTCACATTTTCTTATATTCTGATATAGGCCTACCTTAATCAATTCCTGTTTATCATATAATATAATTGTGAGTGTGTAAATTAAAGTGACTAAAGTTAAAATAGGAAATAATTTTGTGTTCAAGTTCAATATCATTTGTAAACATTAGGCGAAAACTACGAAACGTTATGGTGTGTTAAAAATCTGTTAGCTCGCCTTCGTATTGTTGTACACAATCATCCTAAATCAATTTTGTTTTTAAAAACTTTGGTCAGATACCTCATTGCATACGAAGTTTATATTGATATTGTGTTTATAAACTGAAAATTCTCGAATCTGGTTTTCAATTTTTTCACGAATATGAAAGAAAAATGTAGACCTACATAAGATCTAGAGCATGTTCAGGAAAGGATTGGTATGAAGTACTGCAGAATTTCTATATTCTTAAAATAAAGTTTCTTAGCTTAGTTATCCTGACAAAATTATAGGCAGTGCTTCCTCATTTGCGGTCTACCACCAGTTTCAAAAGATTTCTTTTGTCTGTAGGATCCAGATATGTCATCAAGCATTCTCCTCCACATGTGGAAAGACTTGACAGTTCCTTGTTCTCCTCATGACATGTTTTATTTCTTTACTCTGTAAAATTATTTATAATACATATACTTAGAGTTTGTAGATGACGTTCATTTTCTTTACAGAACGCACTCCGCTTTCTTCATGCATCATACAAGGGACTTGTCAAGTATGTTCTACACGCCTCCTAACCGCGTAAGAATCTGTTGTCGTACTTCACAGTGCATGAAAACCAAAACTAACAGATTCTGGAACAGAAAATTACGTATTTCATATAGGCTACTGTTTAACTAAATATTTCAACCCGAAGTTTTAAAATGTATTATTTTCTTTTGTCGGATTTGTAGAACTCCCATCTTTTGTTCTAGTATTTCTTTTATCTAAAATTATGACTTTCAGGCTTCTCCGTATACACTAAATCAAAGTAAAATGTTATAATTTCCGATAAAGTGTATTAAAATAATCTGGTCGATGGCGTAGTAAATAACATATATTGGTCTTGTTGTTTATAAACAAAATGAAAGGGGTAATCAAAGTCAAGCCTACCACTAGAAATTTGAAACAAATATTTCCTTATATTTGGGAGTTTATATAATTTAAAACTTTCTGGAGTTTAATGCTGTTATAAGATGTGGAACGGAGTGCACTTAGGTTCATAAGGAACTGGAACTGCTTTAATAAGGAATAACGGCTCCAGTTAAGAAAATACCCAGAACGTACACTATGTAGATAGGTACATTTGACTAAACCACTGTATTTGACTAATACAGATACTGGAGATCGAACTGTGGCCTGCGGATCAGTAGTCAGTAACGCTAACCACTAGATCACACAAACGGTCACATAAGCCTACACAAACACACGGAAACCGACTGCCTCCTTTTTCCTTTTAAACGAATCAAGTATTGCTCAATGAAAGTCTTCTAATTTCACCTACCTATAGTAACAGTAACCCGGCCGCAGTCGATGGGGTTTTCAGGACGTAAAAATCCTGGGCACGGAGTCCTCCGGGAGGGACTTTAAGCTGGGGGGCCCGTGTCGTAGATTTTATGGCACGTAAAAGAACTCCAAGCCTAAATTAGAGCCTCTGGACAAAATTTATCGGCCCTTTCACGTCACCTTAGTTTCCAGAGGAGGGTTGAGAGGCGATGGGCTTACCACCTGTCCCTCTGCCCTCTCTAGGAAAATAAGCGTAACAAAATTCACATAGGTACAGAAACCTCCACTTGGAGGCCCTTCGCCCCAACATGGGGGCATAGGATAGGATTAGAGAGAGAGAGAGAGAGAGAGAGAGAGAGAGAGAGAGAGAGAGAGAGAGAGATAGTAACAGTAAAAAGGTACAGAAATTAAAATAGAGATTTTAACAAAATCAAAACAATTGAATCAGAACAAAATTGTAAATACTAGAAAACAATATGAGTCACACAATCTTTTTGAAAAATCTCCCACACAAACTGCTAGGGATAAACTGCAAACTTTCAGACGACATTTCATGGATATATTACTGGATATAAATCATGAATACCTGCGGATCTGCTACCATAATCCTTACCACTAAGTTTATAACTTGGAGGAACCAGGTAATTAATCTTCAGCTTTATGCTACTGCTAGATTAAGAACCAGGCGGAATATGAGGTCTGTTATTCGCATTTGGAATTCAAACTTTGCAAAAAGAACAGCAGTCGTAGGAAGAGTATCAATAGTAGTAGTAGTAATAATAATAATAATAATAATAATAATAATAATACAAAAATAGCCAAATGCAAAATCCCTGTTACCTAAATAACGCAAATAATATGAACATAACTTATAAGAACTAAGAAAACTGACCGGCCTACATTAAAATTTCTTTTGCAAGGAACGTTTTTCAGTAACTGTCTATATTTGTTTAAAACCATTTTAAAAGTTAAAAAGCCATTTCAGAGCCTATTCGATGTACAGATTTGGAATTGTAGGCCTGTATGGAGAGTTGTGCAACAAAATGGTAGTAGTGTGCAAAATTGTCTATTAGGCCTACGACTAAAAATGGTAGATTTTAATATTTATCACCAGAATATCTCTTTTGTCTATAACTAAGTTATATTACACTAGAGGAAGTAATCAATATTATAAAAAATCCATTCAAGAATTAATCAGATCTGAAATCCAAACACATATCAGTGGTCAGAAGATAATTATCATTAATTCATCTGGTTTTCTTGCAAAAAATTCTATGCAATTAATATTTCTTACACCTTCATTTCAACTTGTTTCTCAACTTTCACTTGAAAATAGATTAATTATTCTACTTGCCATATTCTTGGTAGACTTAGCTAATGTTTGTTCTCGGGTCCAGTTTGGTTCCCTTCGGAAACCTTGGTGTTACAGTCTTCCCTATTGTGAATTACTTAAATTACACCTATTATTTGCAAGTGAAGAGAAAGCAGTAGTTATAGACCTATGTCCAAAGTTAAGGTACCTTGATATTAGCTTTTCTTTCTTTCTTTCTTTCTTTTTCTCTCTCTCATTTTTCTCCAACAAGAATTATATGGCGGGGAAAAAAATAGAAAACTCCTGCAGCAAAAAATAAAAATGAACTGGCCTTTTAACAGGAAAGAAACGTAAAATGTAAGCACTACTATCTCGAATTATGACATCAATAGGCCAATATATTAGAGATGGAAAAATAAAATATTGGAGAAAAATTAAAGTTTACCATAGAACTTCCAAATAGGCCTATGAAGAAATGCTAAATAAATTTAAATCCCAATTATTGGGGAATATAACTGGAAGCAGGCCTATATAGAAAATTTGAAAGTATAGTAAAATTCGTAAAATTATTATGGAAGATAATAATGTCCTTTCCTTTTTCAAAATCATTTTTATTTGAGTGTTATAGTAATATATATATATATAAAATTTAGTAAACGGTCGTACATTTTACTATCTTCGCCAATGTTGCTTCACTCTAGATCGTACGAACAAATTATTTATTGGAAGTTACAGTAGACCTACACATATAAACATATAAAGCTTCTGGTATTGCAGACATGATAAGAAAACACGCCTGCCATCTTGACAATAAAATGTTTGTTTTCAATACACCACGCCCGTATTCATATTTATCTTTTTTGTGTAAAGTCAACTCCAGAACGTGCCTCATTCACCGACACCTCTCCGTACAGTGTGTGTGTGTATATGTGTGTGTGGGTTTGCTTGACACGTGCAATAGCTGCAGTGAAGCTGTTGATTTATACGATAGGTGTAGAATGCCATATTTATGGGCGTAAGCGAATAATTATATTATGAAAAGCTGACACCCTTTCCAGCTCTAACTTCACATTTTGAAAACAACATACGCTTCAACATGGAAACATAATGTGGTGAAAACATTGCCATTCTATTCATTGTGCATATTAGCACAGAAATATACATTGGAATGATACAAATAGGCATAAGTAATCATTGCAACATAGGCTAACTGGTATGTTTATTTTTCTTGCGGTTGTGAAGAATCAGATTTCTAAATGTAAAAAATACCAAATGATGGAATAAATTTTACTCTAATAGGTTTCTGAGATGTTTAGAGGTAGAAATTTATTCTTAATAGGCTATCGACTATAATTACAACAAATTACAATATAAATCTTTACAAATATAGATTCTAACGCCAACCGAAAAAGCAAATCTTGTGCTCGATTGACCAATTGTTTCAAATTTATACTTTAAAAAAGCGAACGATTATTCGAAATCCTATAAAAAATGATGAATCTATTATGCTACTTATGTCTCTATGATGCTTATAGAAAAAGCTAGGAGAAAAAATTAAGTATTATAACATTACATGCAAAGTTGGCATAAAGTTTAGCGCTTTCAATAGATGAGTAGTCGTGAGTTAAAACCGGCAGAAAACACAGCTTTTATGAAGTTATAAAAGCATAAAAACTCAAAACATTACGCTATAACTTGTACGTAAGTCCAAAGCGTTTTGATCTCTTGAATGGTCATAAGGGCATAAAATCTTTATGCTATCCACACCAACATATTACGCTCTGATGATGTATGAAGAGACTGAGGCACCGAAAAGTAAAATGGATATTATAACAGTTTGAACTTCTATATCCCTTTATAATTTATTTTTTTATCAGGTCTACTGAAAGGCTATAATGACGCTATCCATTCTTAAAACATGCTCACCCACATCATGAATTCCTTCTGAAGAGAAGTGAAACCTAGTTTTAATCCAACATAGCCTATCCCAAAGTTAGTAAAAATTAGAATTTAGTATCAACCCTATATTGAGTCTTTTGTTGATATGGTTGATGCTCGTCAGTATCGCTATGGACCGTGACAATAAAATGGATTGTGAAGCCTCTATGGCCATACAGATCTCAGAAGAGACCTGGGCAAACCATTGCTCATAGAGTTACCTAATTCAAATTGGCATCATTAAGTGTATAGCTAAAATTATCCTTGATGCCTTGAAGGTGATGTCATGAATATTAAAAATTCTAAGCACAAATAAAAGTTGAACAACACGTTATTCATAATTATGTTCTTTGTTGTTATTGACATGTTCAGTGTTGGACATTCAACGTACTCTACAAATGTAACGAACGCTTCAACAGTGTTATGCAAGGAAACTAGTCCAAGTACAAGGTCTTATGTTGAAATGTATGCACCAACCCTCACAGTGGAGATCTGAAATGTCATTCCTTCGTAACAACTCTTTCAGCGTCTGGGGCTTCCAAGCCAGAGCTGTGGTCTGCCAAGAACAAACATCCTAATTACCGCATTCTTCTTGTTAAGACAAATGACTTGTAATTGAGCAACAGACTGAGCTCAAGAATGTGTCACGAAGCAGTCGCAACCAGCGTATTCCTCCAATATCAGCGTCCCTTCAGCGTCTTAGCAATCTCATAACCTCACATAAAGTCTATTCCAGAATAAAATACATGGCGCCTAGACATGTTATGTGCCACTCAACTGTTTGAAACATTTCCTGAACAACACTAAATTTACATACATTCTTCTCCGTGTAGCCAATTGTGTGGTCTAGTAGAACGTCATGTGAGTCATCAACGGGGGTGAGTTTTTCGCACTTTTATACCTTAAACTCAAAACAACTACAGCACCGTAAAGTCGAGCTTACAACTGGCTGCTTTATTTATAATATAAAACTAGAATCCTCTTTCGAAAATATAGGAGTTAGAAATAATATGTGACTCCACGTAATTATGAGAATATTATAGGAGAAAAATTCCTCCGACACTGGGACTTGAACCCAGGACCTTTGGCTGTTCGCGCCAATGCTCTACCAACTGAGCTAAGCCGGAGTTCAATTCACAGCGCCAGATGGAACTTCTCTCCTATGACTAATTGCCCTAATGGTCTACCTCACAGACAGACAAGTTATGTCATATGCAGTACTGTGAGGCACACTATTTAGTGATTTTTGTGACCGGGCTCCCACTGTTATTGTACAGTTAACATACAAGATAGATATGTAAGCTTTCATGAACCACAGATTATTGTCTCTGTTGGACATTACATGAGAATATTATAGGAGAAAAATTCCTCCTCCTGTACAATAACAGTGGGAGCCCGGTCACAAAAATCACTAAATAGTGTGCCTCAACAGTACTGCATATGACATAACTTGTCTGTCTGTGAGGTAGACCATTAGGGCAATTAGTCATAGGAGAGAAGTTCCATCTGGCGCTGTGAATTGAACTCCGGCTTAGTTCAGTTGGTAGAGCATTGGCGCGAACAGCCAAAGGTCCTGGGTTCAAGTCCCAGTGTCGGAGGAATTTTTCTCCTATAATATTCTCATGTAATGTCCAACAGAGACAATAATCTGTGGTTCATGAAAGCTTACATATCTATCTTGTATGTTAACTGTACAATAACAGTGGGAGCCCGGTCACAAAAATCACTGAATAGTGTGCCTCACAGTACTGCATATGACATAACTTGTCTGTCTGTGAGGTAGACCATTAGGGCAATTAGTCATAGGAGAGAAGTTCCATCTGGCGCTGTGAATTGAACTCCGGCTTAGCTCAGTTGGTAGAGCATTGGCGCGAACAGCCAAAGGTCCTGGGTTCAAGTCCCAGTGTCGGAGAAATTTTTCTCCTATAATATTCTCATGTAATGTCCAACAGAGACAATAATCTGTGGTTCATGAATTTTACATATCTATCTCCACGTAATTAGTTTAGTTCAGTGCAATTATACGAGTATAATATGCAATCAGCTCGACCGTAAAAATATTGCACGATTAGGCCTATTTCTTGCGAATAATACTCTAAATTAAATTTATCCATACTGAATACGAGAGGCGATGGGCTTACCACCTGTCCCTCTGCCCCCTCTACGCAAATAACCCAGTCTCGTTTCTGAAATTTCTTAAATAGAACATGGTTAAGCAAATAGACATTTTCCCCATACTCTTGGTTTTGTATAATACTGTTATCCTACTTTACGTTGACACTGCGAGGATGCAGTCTTTCAGAAGCATAAACCGTTTCAGAAGCTAATTTTCGATATGGTCGATAGCTCTGACGTCATTTGTTTGAAATAGACGGTGATTCATTGTCTGGGATCGACTGACAAAAAGGGATTGGAATCATTTCGGAAAGTTTTCCTCTAATAGATACCGGTGATTACAATTAGCAATAGATGTTTATTGTAGTCAATTACTGATATTAACTCATCTGTGCGTGACTCTAACATGACTAAGTAATACTGTTCCATTTTCATTAAATGTGAGTCATTTTGACATGTGATATGCACCGACCATTTCCGGCAAAATTCGGATTATTTTGACTGCACTGAATTGGAAAAGTATCTGTCGTCATGGGCCAGCGATAGCACTAACTTTCCGAGATTTGTGCGAATAATAATAGCTATTTAGCTTCTTACGTAAAATAGGTCTATAAATTATCATGAATACCCTACACATTATGATCACTATATCGACACAGTGATGACAAACCGCTGATATAAATGATAAATGAATGAAATAAAAAACGAGCGCCAAGATGGGTTACACACATGTAGCTTGACCCAAACCCCATAGGGACCTGTAACTGGACAGATAGCCCGAGTCCTCCCATATTCATTGCTAGTGGGAAGGAATAATGCTGGAACTCTACGGACCTAGGAGACTTGCAAAAGTCATCACCGCACCGTGGGATCACCACACGCATACTGAATCAAATTAATTGCCTGGCAGAGACTAATAATGCGGTTTCGTCTATTATGGGAATGCAAGAGGACCACGAAGAACCACTCTGCCTACCTAACTAACGCATTAATTACAACGTTTGTTGGTTACGGTACTTGTTTGTTTGTTGACGTTATTTAACGAAAGGTTGTATACTGCTAATTAGATCTGTAACTGATGCATGTGTGACGATATTTTAGATGCTTGTAAGGTAAATCTACAGATTTCTACTTCTGCATTTACGCACACACAAATGTAATCGAGATCGAACCTTGGGAAGATATAACCCGACTGGATGGTCTAGCCAGGCCAACTACAACTACCTTGATAGGCCTAAGGCCCTACAGAAACCTTTCTAAATAGATAGCAATAACTGTAGTCGATTGGTTTGCCTTCCTATGGAAATTCTATGGGACACATGGGGGTTGAGCAGCTATTCATAGGTATAGTCCACTGAAATAGGCTAAAAACAAGAAATCAGAAGAACTAGTTCCTCCTCTCGCAAGGAACCTATAGGCCAGAACGTAGACATTTTTATAACTTAAAATGGAGGTCCAAGTACTTTAAGCTGGAGGTTAAATGTTGCAGAGACTTCCTAAAATATCAGGGAAAAACTGTGATTTTCAATAATATTTTTTTAAAATAATGTGAACTAATGCTAGTTGTCATTATTTTTAGTTATGATTAGTAAGGTATGAGTTGAAACAATGAACTAATATCATAGAAGCTATCGACCAGCAGTGGACAAAATATTGTTAAGTATTATTAGTTATAATTATTTTTGTTATGATTACTAAGGTAGTTTAACAATGAGCTGGACCAAATTATCAGGAATAGCTCCCTTACTGAGCACTAAATTGAGCTCACTGGGCTTATGCCCTTATGGGATTTCTCGGGTTTGATTGCTTGCTTGCTTACTTGCTGCTTTAGGATTCAGTTAAAAATGTATCATTTCAGTGGTAATTTTATACCACGGTGCCCTTTGTAAAAAAGTTCACAGCCATTTTCTACCTTCTGTGTTAAAGTAATTTCGTTGGTGAGAATGACGATTCCACATACTCATTACTCGTATATTTTCAATATTGTTTTTGCTTCTAATGGAAACTGTATGCTGTGTGTATATATTGCAATGCGTGTCTTTTTTCTCTGAAAAACTGTGCATAACCTCACATGTTGTGATATCGACCCCTTGGTAATTGCCACTATTAGCGTCGTTTTTAATAAAAATAAATGGAGCTGCGAATATTCACAGGCTATAGAAAACAATATAAGGCACTTGAAATTCAGTAAACTAGCTGAGGCACTCTCATCCACTTTCGCATTACTGTTGATGTGTTCTGTTTTGTTTTTTCTGCGGATATGATATCCGTTGATCTCGAAATGTTATTGTTTAGAAAATACCATCCACATACACGATTGCTATTTTCAATGAGCCAGCCGTTGAACGACCGACATGGGAAATGGCTGCTCTCAAATTGGCACATATAGAAAAGGTTGTATCTTTTGTTGTTATAAGCATATGTAGAAGCATGGAGATTGTAGGCCCCTATGGACAACATTAGGTTGTGGATAGGTATATTAGCACATGTACATGAACAACAAATACACCTTGATTCCACAAATGATGTCGAGGTACACAATACTGTAAGTGAGAAAAATTGAATCTACTGTGCAGATGTAATAACTGGTCGTATAAAAGAAAATTGTTCTTAAATTTTGATTAAATAATTATTTACTTCGGGATAGCACACATTTATTGATTTATCTTTATACGTTAATAAAGATTGTCTAATGCTTTATCAGTGCTTGTACTACTGACTAAAAATGATGACGATAATGTAATAATAAGTAATAATGATCTTAGCCGTAGTAGCAATAATAATAAAAAGGTAACGTGATCCCTATACAGGTCATGGAGGCCCAGAGAATTCCAGGAGGTTGAGGCTCCCAGATTTTGGACATTCGGCACATGAAGGTGGTAAGGTTGTCAGCCTTACGCACCGGCCCCCTTTACCCCCAGGATTGCTCCTGGTACTCATTTCTGTTAGAGGCTGAGTCGACCCCAGGGCCATAGTGCCACCAGAAGGTTTAGGCCAATTGAAAAATCTCAACGACCTCACCGGGAATCGAACCTGCGACCTTCCGGTTTGTAGCGCAGTGCCTCAACCACTACGCTACGGCGTACACTAGCAATAATAATAGTAATAATAATAATAATAATAATAATAATAACAATAAATCTGCTCACAATTTTTTATCAGTTGAGTAGCTGCCGCTTCAGCAAAATTCAGCTTTCAGGGACCAATAATACGAGCAAAATTAATTCACTTCGACCCCCAGAACACCCCCCCTAAATGCGTCCTTGATGTTACTACATATAGATGCCCATGAATACAGAAAAATAAAACAAGTATAATGTAGGATAAGTCATTTTTAACTTCCATTAGATGCACAATTACCACTTGACAGTTAATGCCAATGTAAATGTTTGCTTAAGCTACTAATTTCGGAAAATACTTGAAGCTAAGTACTTAATGCTGTATGCAGTGCTTTAAGAATAAACAGTTTTAGTCTTTAATTATACTAGTTTTGAGTGTAGCATATAACTTTTTTTTTCTCTCTCTCTCTCTCTCTACCCTTACCATAAATACTGTTGGTGAAGTCAGTTTTGCGTTCGATTTCGAGATTTCAGCATACACAGCCTATACACTGACTAACAAACTACAATTTTCAGAATAAATGACTGCGTGTTTGTCTGTATCTGTCTGTTTGCCTGACTCTGAACATCGTAGATCGAGAACGAGAAGTTTGTAAAATAAAATGTTAGGCCTATACGTAAGTTAGATATCAGCCAGAGATGTGGCACGAGGAATGAATGTTGAAGACCTCGATTTTCTAAAAAAAACGGCTCAAACTCTTTTACTTAATTTATGGACACAGGCCTCAAAGAAATAACATTTTTATTTTAAATAATTTTTAGTTAAAGTTTCCTGTATTTTAATTGCAAGCTATTCGTCTTTCATTTATTTAAATCCTTCTCGTGAACAATATAGGCTATGTTAGCTTCATGTGATTTTGAGACAAACTACTATTGCACTACTATTTTTACAAAACGGTCTCTTACTCTATCTCAAAATGAGAAGCCTTTCATTGCAAAATCCAATGCTTAGGATGGAGAAAGTCGTGTGATGTATACTGTAATACTATTTTTTTTTTTTTGCATCATAGGGATCACGCGATTATGACCATGACGTGAAATTAGAAAGGTTTATTAACAAAGAATGCATATTTTTACGACCGAATTACTCTATACGCCTTAACAACTTCCGTGGGAATAAGAGTGGGTGTTCTCGCGAGAATTTAGCAACCTTCTCAAGGAAGCCCGTCAAGTCTTATTATTTATACAGTAACGTTATAATATGTGTCAAGCTAACGAACTTCTTAAGGTTCCTGCAAAAAGTTACATATAATGGAAAATCTAATGTGATTAGATAGCCTAATACGAAACGGGCATAAGCTTATTGCTGTTAGCGAAATATAGGCTATGGCTTGCAGTCGTTTTTGAAGGCAGCACTGCGAGCACATTCTTATAGGCTACATTTTATTATATATTTTATCTTAGATATATGGCAGTAGGTATGTATTTCTGTTCTTAAGGTCGTGGGTTCAATCCCGGCCCAAGTCGATGGCATTTATATGTGCATAAAATTGACAGGGTCATGTCAGTAGATTTACAGGCGTGTACAAGACCTCCTGCGGGACAAATTTCCAACGGTCATAGGTCTAAGTTGTGGTATAACTCATTGTTAGCCTAAATGACCGTAGCCTATAGTTATCCAACCTATCCAACAAGATTTATCTTGTATTTCTCGTACATTTTCGGATTTTACTTATTAAGGATGTCACCCATATAAGGACACATGAGGAACTATTTAATTAAAAAAATTACCGGCTGAGGTAAAAAAAAAAAAGCCGTGGAAATCCACATTTCCCGCCCTATTCCCCACCGGAATCAAGGAGATTTTACCTTCGCCATCACTACCATAACCACCGGCATGAAAATAAGTTTTGATGAGGTAACAGTAGTCCTGTTTAGAAAGTCATCTTCAGTGAAGAAATCCAAGCCTAAATGTTCGACATAAAGGCAAAGCACCATTTAGTCAGTCACTTCTTCAGAAGTATGGCAAAACACAAAAAAATAATAAAATAATATTCACAATTAATTAACTGAAAACTTTAACTAATAATACTACTTACAGATATACCGTAAACAGACGAATGATGCGTACATATTCCAGAGCAATATCATATTAACAATCTACATAAATTATATCCACCTACAATATATTCAAGTCATAATATTTACAGTATAGCCTATTACCAGTTGTCACTATAAAGTTTTTACCATGCCTTTATTTCCCTTCTTCAGCGTATGGAAACTTTTAGTTACATTATTTTGAACAATTGTCATAGAGGAAGTTTATCTAGATGTTCTGCATATTTTGTGAAATGCCGGTTGTGAGTCAATCTCACTGTTTCCTTAAATAACATGGGGCATAGTGACGTTATATTGTGATGCTTTTCTGTGGTCATATCCCATCACTAGCCACAATTGAACAAGTGCGTAACTTTAACCATGCAAATATTTCTGTTATCCTACCGGCATTAGCCTTAGCAACAGCGTCTGCAAACGTTTTCATATCCAGGTACATTTCAACCAATTAATTTTTTTTTCAAAGTAACGTATTTGAGAATTATTACTAACTAACTCCGCGGCGCTGCCATCTCTGAAGAGACTAGGCCTACCACAGGCAGACGGTAGGACTGGGCGAGCATTTTATTATTAAGGAGTATTCCATAATACAATGATTTTCCTTCATCCCACAACAATCTTTTGCCTCCATTAGTCCCTGTCCATAGCATCTTCTTCACTAAATCCTTTTCTCGCCATACTCCTTTTCACCCCATCCATCCAGCACTCTTTGGGCTTCCCTCTTCTTTTTCCTTCTACTTTCCAATCCAAAATTTTCTTGGGTATTCTATCCTCTGTCATTCTGAGTACATGCCCATGCCATTTCAAGCGCTTTCTTCTACAATTTCCAAAATCCTCTTTTCAACTTGCATTATTTCCCTTATTCTATTATTTCGAATTTTTTCTTTCCTGGATTTTCTTGCTGAACGCCTCCAAAAATCCATTTCTAATACCATTAATTTGTTTGCTTGTTGTCTACTTATGGTCCAAGTTTCAGCGCCATATAATGTTGTACTTTGGAATAATGCCTGATATATTGATTTTTTAGTTCTATGTAAAATATTTTTACTCCATAAGTTTGAATTTAGCATTCCTATTATTTAGGATATTATTATTATTATTATTATTATCATCACCATCACTTCTACAATCAATCTTTCGTGAGTTTTATCTTTCTTTATAGGCCTGTTTCTGTTACTGCTCCTATTTACTTCATTATGAAACATTAAACACCCATTTTCCAATTGTTATAACCTATATGAAAAGTGAGATAAATCAATTATAGTCTACTGGTAACAAAAAAAGTTACGTGCCTAACACTCAAGTTAAATTGTAGAACTAGCGAGCTAAGTGATATATTTTGTCTGAGTCAATTGTATTATTGAATGTAACTAGCTAAACCAGTTGAAATAGACTTACCGGTATACATTTTCTGCCCTTAGCATTTACTTATTCTAACAACTAATAAATCATAACACACATTATTTACTATTTCATTCACCATATTAAAAACAACTAAGTTTATTCATATTCATCGAAAGCGAACAGCGTAATTCTCAGAATTTCAAGTGAATCTCTTTACGGTGAACGCCTTTTTTTTTATTCGGTATAGCCTATGTTATGTTTCATGCCTGACTTCAATAGCTTTATATGTTCGCCGACTTTCTAGTTATAGAGTCATCACCACATTAATTCTCCATTTTCTGCACAAACGTTTAATGCCGTCAGTTATGTGTACCGTATCTAATTAATTTTTTCGTACAAATGCAGTATATCATTCCAGCTAAGTAAGTCTTCCATTTGATGTCTTAATGGCCTTGGAAATCAGCGAAATGGAACGGAGCGTCAGCATGGATGATAGACCAAACGGACAGTGGTGACAATCTGTATAGCCTGTTACAAAAACTTGTCCAGTGTTTGTTGAGTAATGTTAAGTGGGCAGAACGTTTTCTCATTGTTATATCTGACCACCGTATTTAACATTAACTTGATATTGTTGTTATTATCTTTATTATTAACACTTTATAATATTATTAAATTAGACTTTAAATTCTGATTTGATAGAAAATAGCATGCTCATTTTCCATAACGAAAAGAAGTTAAATTGGTTTCTGCAGTACTGAATCCTAACGTTTTGAGACAGCTTATAAGTAAAATCATATACCTTTAATGAACCTCTGAAGTGAACCTCTGAAGAAGTCTTCAAGTCGGCCTGGGTGATGAAGTTAGTATCGCGCTGGCTTTCTGTGCGGGTTCGATCCCGGCCCAGGTAGATGGCATTTATGTGCACATAAATGTGACAGGCCCATATCAGTAGATTTACTGGCATGTAAAAGAACTCCTGCGGGAAAAAAATTCGGCACACCGGCGACGGTTACAGGCTTAAGTTGCAGTACATCCCCGTCGTTAAATAACCATATACCAACAACCAACCAAGTCTTCAAGGTGGAAACCGAATCAGCAATAGAAAATGGTTATGACATAAATCTTAGTAATCATAATAGCTATGATCACTAAGATAATTATCTTATGTTATCCCTGTTTAATGCATTATTAAATCTGCTAATCACAATTCTAGGCTTCATTTCTTATTACCACTGAGCTGTTTTCAGACCTTGTATCGTAGTTTCTGGTTCCAAGCCTATGAGTCAAGTCATGACAAAATTCCCTTCCTACCATAAAACAAAACTGACATATGTTGTACTTTATTAATTTATAGGCCTACCTAAGTTCTGACTTGGATTCAAAAGTACTGCTTATAACTGTGTACTGAAATTAATTACAATTTACTGTTTGTTATCGCAACTAACTACAAAAACCAAAGGCTACCATACGATCGTAATAGCCTGCACTGGCAATAATCTTGTTTGAACCGGGCGTTGAACTTGTTTTATGGACATTGGTCTTGTTGCACAACCAACAGTAGCCTACACTGTTCGCAACCAATCAGAACGCCTAATAGGCCTACTCCACACGGAACCTGGGAAGCGTTATAAACGTTTCCTTAGCAGTGTTGTCATCATATCATGTTCCTCAACGGTCAGACATTGGGTGGTATGCATAAAATCGTAGTCAATGCTTTTACTTTTCCAATAAGAAAAGGTAAAAATAAACTTCATATCACTTTCATAAACTTTCCGATTATAATATATTTTGTGCTCTTCGGGGATTTCTGTTACTATTGGCTATTAACCGAATGCTGAGCATGATTGTGAATGTGACGAGAAAGCATTAACCATAATTTTCATTATTTTTCATCTGTTTTCTGTCACTGATGGCGTTCTTCTTTCTTTATACCTCCTTTATCTCTTATTTGTAATAACGCAGCCATGCAAATTACCACCAACCATTCACTAAGCAATCGAAGCCAAGAAAGGTGCATGCTACCATTTTTCGTGGTAAAACCTATAAAGTAGAGTTCTATTCTACTACACTTGATGCATACAAACCTCCAAAGGTCGTCGATATTAATGGGGATTTAACACTCTGCTAAACCACATCTGTGTGGAACAAGTTGTACGCTCCTTTCCAAAATGATCTATATGAAGTTTCGGGCCATACCTGTTAGTCGCATTAAATGATGAGAAAGCTCTCTGTTGTTACAATAAGGATATAGGCCTAAATGAAATAATTATATATTATGTGCTTTATTATTTATCAGTTCATTCATAAATAATTAACATAAATGCAACTCTATATTTATCGACAACTTCAAAAGTACTATTAGTCGTTACATTATCCAGGCATAGAATACGAAATCTGTTAAAGGCTGTCAAGCAAGCCTAGACTTAGAGAAATCTCATTAAAGGCTGAAGCTTATGTAAACTACTGACCGATCAAACTTCAGTTTTCTGCATATTTCTAATTTCTTTAGACTTAATACTTAATAATAGGCCTAGATTGAGATAGATTTTAAAACGAGGGAATAGGTATAATCGTTAAACAATTAGTTTTACCTTTCAAAATTTAATTGTAGAGGTTAATTAATAATTAATAGTAATAATGGCAGGTAGGCCTATAAATGTAATTAACAAGTGGCAAAGATATAATAATCATATTTTTACTCCGTTGAGAAGTAGGCTATCTGGTCACACAAAATCCATAGGCTGCTTCTGGATGTTTGAATTAGTGATACGTTTCCCAGTGGGAAAAAAAAAAAAAATTACTTTCTCTATTTTATCTCTAGGCTATTCTAAAATGTTATAACGAATTTTCATAATAAAATTGTACATCTTGCAAAGTTCAGAAATACGATTTTATAACAAGAAGAGTGTGCTTGTGCGTTCGTAAAGCAAGATCTCGGTATTTAATGAAAATTTCGCTCCTAGTAGGAGAATTAATTTTAGTACAAATTTCTCAAACTTTTAATAGCCAATGTGTTGGAAGCATTTACAAAGATAAAAGTGTTTATGAATGAATCATGAGAAAAAATACCGGATATGGGCAGACGACCTTATCCTTAATTTAACGAAATGCAGACAACAGGAAACATTAAATTTCCATCTACAGACGTTCCATATACTCTGAAGTCAATAATGAGATAGCATCTCTAAATGTCAAGATCTTTACAGAGTGACAATGTTGAGTCACTATGTCCTGAGTAGGCTACAAACTGCAGACAGTATCTGGGTATCGGTGAGAAAAGATTCTTAGAAAATAGGAAGGAAGATGGGGGGGAAAAGCTTTCTAACGTGACAGGACCTTTCAGAGTTCTAGATAATCGATTCGGTTTTCACAGATGGATGGACAGGCCAGCTAAATACGTTTTCATGTCGTGTTTGCGAAAATGGTCACCATGGAATTGGAAGGAGAAGGAGGAGCAGGGCAAACTGAGGTGGGGCTTTTCCGTTCCTTGTACTTCAGTCCGTATGAAGAAAACATATCCAAGAACCCATTATAAGGGACATGCACGCAATGGGAATACATGACAACTAGCTGCACTGCCTTCTTCATATATTACATTATTTCTACGGCAAGAATACACTATCAGCCTTAGCTGTTTGTTCTTTTTCTGAGCCCCAAGACAATGGCAAATTAATAGCGTACAGAAGGTATCATCAATATATATATAAGTGTTTTTAAGTCGTTATTTTGCGCAACACAATTTTATTTTTGTTCTAGAAGTTCAGAAGTTTCTTTCTTTTTTATCTGTTTATTTATCACGCACCTAGGGCAATACATTTGATAGAATGTTAGCAAGAATAAAAACTAATTAAGTAATTAAACTAAATTCCGTGGCGCAACTAGGCCTACTATCCGATCGCTGCGTCATTTACTAGAAGAACATGGTTAGCCGATGAAACAACTAACAACTCAGTTTTGTAGCCAAGAGTGGGCTAGAGGGGGCGCTGCCACCCCCTAAAATGTTTTCATGTCCCCTCTACATTTTTAGCACTTAAAATAATAAAAATCTATTCTGTACTGTACTTCCTGGTGGTACTATGGCTCTGGGGTCGACTCAGCCTCTAATAGAAAGGAGTACCAGGAGTAATCCTGGAGGTAAAGGCGGCCGGTGCATAAGACTTACCACCTTCACGTTCCGAATGTCTAAAATCTGGGAGCCTCAACCTCCTGGAACCCTCTGTGCCTCCATGGCCTGTATGGGAAACACTTTACTTTTACTTTTACAGTACTTCAGAAATTTTCTTTAAATAGCTTTTGAATTGTAAAGTAAGTTACATCAGCTTTTGTTTGTGATATTGTTTTCTGAGGTACACTACGATGATAGCTACATTATAATCAGATATATACAAACTATAACGTTGAGACCACTGACTATAACACATATTAACAAAAATCCTTGATGTTGATCAGTTTGAATTACAGTTTGCAAAAACAAAGTCAAGAAATAAGTTGACAAATAAATTCACCTTATACTAAATTCACTTATGACCCTCAAAGGTAAATACAACGAAATTCATTAAAGTCAAGAAAATTAGCTTTATAAGTATTACCCTTGTCTATTCATAATTTTCACTGGTAAATAAGTGTTGTATCCTTCCACACTCCCCAAAAGATGATTTGTTGTATTTTCAATATCTTAATTTCAGTGTCTGTAATTAGTGTTGACTCCGGCTACTGACCTGTAACCTATAACTTAAGTAAAATATTTTATAAAATTATAATAGTCTATTAAATGGGTGCCAATACAATGAAGATTTCGTATTTCAGGATAAACATTTTACCGGCTATTTTCATTAATTTCGTTACATTACATAATATATAATATATATAATAAAATATAATATAGTATAATATAATATAACGAAATTAATGAAAATACCCGGTAAAATGTTTATCCTGAACTTTTAATTTCTATTTTAAAATGCTTCCATTGTCGACATTCATAATGGTAGACATAGATAACAGGGGTTTTTCTTTCTGCCCGTCTTACCGAAGTAGTTCAAACTAAAATCCTAAGACAAGTATCTTATAATGTAAAACTATTTAAAAGTTATTAGTTTATGACGATATAGTCATACAAGTCTTGTCCAATTACTATCCCACGAGCATAAGAATTAGCCCTATAACATAATATAGATATAGGCCTAATACATAATGTGAATATAATATATCACATCTTATAAGTTTTTTTTTATTAATAATTTTTTCTGGAGAATAATATCAGTGAATTCTGCGTCTGTTAGATATGGCGTTCTGAATACATATAGGCATAATCTTCAGGCAAAATATTGCTATAATTATGAAATGAGGTGAAATTTAGACCATCGCGTTCATTATTATAAAACTACAGTATTATATCGTAATGGAAATTATGTTTTTAAATTAGAGCTAAAAACTTTAAAATAAGGTAGAAAATCTGTTTTTAGCCCTCTGAAGGGCACATGCCTGCAGTGAAATCAGTTCGCATGCTGTTTAACGAAAAGGGATTGATTAGAAAAATTAAATAAGTAATCTATCTACATAGACCCATAAATTTTAATGTTGGCCAATAAACAAGGAATATCCAAGCATTAGATAAAAAAGGCTAATGTTCCAGCTGACACTTTAATTTTTTGAATAGCAACACCAGGTGCTCGAACACAACACCATTGACTTCCAGACAAAGAGTGCATTAAATTTGCAGGTAACTGCTAACTTAACCTTTTTTCTCATTCCTTCAGGAACAAATATGTTCGGAAATCCATGATAATGTAGACCGAAGCTGTTTTACTTGTGAATTTGTTAAGTTATATTTTCATTTCGTGCACCAAACGGAGGCCAGGCCTGTCAACAGTCACGTAGAAATAATTGTGATTGGGACGAGATAAAATTTGCTGTAAAGTTTTAATTTAGGTACGATATTCATGGGGCCTAAAGTCTCGCATTTATATCCCAGGGCTTGAAATCCTTCCTGAAGGATCTCACCGAAGGTTTCTTACCTCAAAGGTCGATTGCCTGCGATTGGGTTTGAACTTGCGGACGCTTGGGATGCAGATGAGAAACCAAGGACATGAATCATATAATTTGTATACAGACTAGTGTAAATAATAATGGATTGTATCCATTGACTCTACTTTACGGTGAATAAAAATGTTAATTTTGCTTCAAAGTTGGATTAATTTGGGTGTTATTTGGCATACTTAGGTAAAATTTCTGCTATCTTTCGCCTTAAAACCAAATAAACTTATGACTCATGTGGTGAAAATATTGTATATTTCTGAAAATACACTATAATCATGAGGATTTTAGGCCTGATGTTTTGTAGATTTTTACAATTCTTACCAGTTTGTATTAACATTTTGCTTTATGTAAATAAACTGGTTAACACATACAAACACTCTTACCTACATATCGAGTGCATAGAGGATATAACTACTGGGCATTAAAATACAGCTATTTGTATATTAAAATAAACTATATGATACATATACTACGAATAGGAATTAGGGTTCAGTAATTTTAAAGGCCTATGCTGTAGCAAAAATCCGCTTCAATGAACGCACAAGAGTGTGCACATATATTTATTCGACTTTCGATAAGCATAATATCATTTTAAGTTCTTTTATAATAGGAGACCTTTCCAAAACTCGAGATTTCGTCCCTCACGAAAACTGGGTATCTCTAATTATAGGATTTCAGTCGTTGCAAAGTAAATGTTCTTTTCGTTATTCTCAAGTTTGTCGTTCGGTTTTGTTTTATTGCTTTGTTATAGTTAAAGACAGTAGGTAGTCTTATTGTTTCTACAGTCAACTCGTTCAGACTTCCACTTAAATAGAATCGATAGAGTTTAAACTGAGACAGTGACGCCAAAAGAGACAGTGGTCAGAATAAACACCATGAATTATAAATGCTCATGCAAGAAAGAGTACGAAATTGCAGGTATGTTCGTAGTGTTTTCGGTTTCAAGGCGATGAAATAAAAATGCAAAGGAAAAGATACCTCGCAGGTGCGCGTGACGTCTCGAAAACACATATAGGCCTACTGTTGAATTAGAAGAAACGTGGAATACAAAATACATAAGAAGGACTTAGAACGGGTGTCCACAATATTCTAAATTCAGGGTAATAGTAGCAAAAGGATAGTTCTTGATAATGTTATTCTTTGACATTTACAATAATGATGATTACACATCATAATAAGCACTTTGTATCTACTTGTATCTAATTTTTTTAATTAACCTTTTCACTGCTATTGACGTATATGTGAATCAGGAAAACTGCATAACTTAATAGCAGAAATATATCAATACTAGATTAATGTTTTGTGTTAAAATGTTAAAATATTTATCCTTGTATTAATATTGTCGTTCGTAGAAACCAGTTACTTCAGTAAAATATTCTTCATTAAATAAAGCTTAGAGCCCAATGACGATTTCACTCGATGAATGCTTATAAAGATGTATAAATTCAGGTCTTTAACGGTTAAAATAAAATGTTCTAATTGTGTGGTGAATATCAGAATATCATATTAGTCTAAGGAAATGAGTAGTATAATCCTCAGCTATTAGTCTATTCAGTACATGATGGCTATCATTGGTGCCATTGTGAATTTATTTAGGCATTTGTGTGTTTACAATTCAATTTTGTCCACGCATTAAAGTCGGGTTAGCTGGGTTTGATACCAACTGGATCAAGCCTTCCAAGAATATCTGGTCAATAATGAGGTAATATCATGCCATTATCACTCTATACACGGAAATGTTAATCCATCAATTATACTGAACATAGTGGAGTGGGGATCCAATAAGTAGCTTAACATTGGGTTAACATTGACATTGTGTAGGGTTAATGTGATGGCTAAATCAGGATGTTTGCATATGTTATTTGTAGTAATATGATATGCATCATAAGTGAGGTGTTGTTTTCATGGTATGTTCTATTTATGCTAATAAATCCTTGAAAGCCATACTGAAAGTCATAACTTAATAACTATGTTCAAAGAAAGAAGAGATGAGCTTTAAACATAGAATGACGTTTTCTTCAAAATTTGTCTTTATTTTGTACCTAGAACTTTCGGGACTGTACACCACCTTAGGGGTGAACTTGTATTTCTTATTTATAACTTCACACTTTAAATGTCTTGAAATATTTAAATTGATCCATCACTATTGCTCTTTAGAAGGTATGTAGCCTACGTACCGAAAGCCACAAGGTGTAAAATGAAAGTAAAAATTTAGCAACTTTATGTCTTAAGATTTTATCAATCCAACTCAAGTAAACTAGGATTAAAATTAATTCTTTAATATAAAAATTTATTTAAGCCTTACATGGTCTCGTCTGCCAAGATGGAGTGACGATTTTGCTTTTGTTTTATTAGCGCTTAAAAAAATTCGTTAAGCGATAGTGCAAAAGAATATTCTTGAAGTCTCCTAGTATCAATGGATTGAACTTTCCTGAGTCCTGCGTGGACAACCAACTAAAAAGAATGAGAAAAGAACATATTCTATAGTCTTTATGAATAGAAATTAACGAGCCCAAAGACCTAACAGTTTCATTCCCCATTATTTTATTCAGTATGAAATTTTCTGCTATCAAGCAGATGTGATGTTCTCTGTTACGCACTCTTTCCTGGAATGTTTACAAAACGAATGCTGTAAGGTGTAGTCTTGTTTTAATAAATTTGACGCTAAGTAGTGGTTAATTGCTTTTATTTACGTAGCCTACACAGGCAAAGATTATTGGAACCTTTGGATTCGGAAACTTAATATTTTTGTCTTAACTCGATTTTCATGATTTCATTACATAAGAGCTGTTAAGCTGTGTCGCTTCATAACAGAAATGCAACTTTCTGGAGTAGTAACTTTGGAAAGGAGAAACTTTTCAACTATGTATTTTTAGATTTAATTTTGAAAAACTACATGGGTACCACATTGTAATAATCTGTAGGAAGTTCTATGTATTCTCTTGTATCTATATTCTATATTGTACCCATTTCTTAAATTACCTTCTTTAAAAGCTATTTTTGCAATTAGCTAGTTGTTTCATTAACATACAGCAACATCACATTCATCAATAGCTAACAATAAAAATAAAGGCTATAGGCCTGGCTAATTTTAAAAATTGTTATCGTCTTGACAGTTTTTATAATTTAAAACATGTATTATGGTCTTAATGTTTGTTTTATAATTTTTTAAATTACACATAACATTATATAAAACCGTGCTTCAATTTTAAAACATGCCCTGCAGATTATAGGCCTACATCAAGATCCACTGCTTAAGTACACGAGTAAATCTTTTTGTAGGCCTACTATTAATAATTATTATCGGTACAAACCATGCGTTTTTTAATCGCATATTATTTCAATTCTCCGTTAAATTTTTATACTGATATAACTTATTATACCCTACTAGCAACAAATAATAAAGTTGTGTTTTACCCTAATACAGACCTGTACAGGTGTAACATATTTTATATCTGTGACATTTGGAAAAAAAAGGATCATTTATCAATCTCATGCAGGAAACATCAGTCATAAAATGTATGTTTATGTAACTTTCCGTGCATATTCAATATGCATATTCCTCATTTCGTATTCCGTGTGAAGCTGTATTGCAACAGAGAGACCTACGTGTGATCATCAGTGTATAAATCCATAGGTAAAGCCTCTGCGTACTTGAATATAATCTAGGTATCCTGAGTCCACATGAAAACAGTAACATCAAGCATGATTTTGATTAATGCAACAGTACATAAATATCACTGACAAGACATCTCTAAGATATACCATATCTTATTTTACGTTTTCTGTTGGGCAGTTTATACGATTTTGCAAGCAAACTTTTATTATCCTCTTCTGCATTAGATTTAAAGGACTAGACAGAAATAGGTCTTCTCTCAAGCCAATGATACCATATTAAATTGAAATTACATTGATTCCTTTTTTTGTAAACAGGTGTCTGCTTTTCGATATTTATTTTCATTACATGCTTACATAGGTTTTATAAACTTACATAATTCGTGTAATAATAGCTCTTGGTAGCCTATTTACTTCGAACTTTCTACCATGGAAGCTCTGAAAAAATAAGTAAAATGACTTAAGCATATTAATAAAACAGAAAACAGTATCCTACCCAAATTTTTAAAATTGTATTAAAATGTTAAGTATTGTGAGACTTACAAGGAATATTTGGAAAAGAGAGGTCAGCCAATTAATAGAATTGTAAATTGTAATGCATACATATCCTTTGGGATACGTGGTTCTTCTTACATTCGTTATAAAAGGTCGGAAAATAAATTGGAAGAAACACTTAAATTTAATGTAAATTTACAAAGTAACTTAAGTTACAAGAAATAGTTTAACCTAGGCGCCTAATCATTGTGTTAACAGTTTTCTATTTAATTTTAAAGAAGAAATGCTCGAGTTTTCGATAGCCTATGTTTTATTACCAGTGGCATTTTTAAGAAAATATTTTCCTAAACTATGGTTTGGAAAAGGGATAAAACTTGGGTTACTTTCAAAAGTACACCCTTTCTTAAACTGGTTCGAAACACACCGAAATTGGGCGTCGTACAACAGCTGAGAAATTAAACTTTTTACTGCTACTGACGTATAAATACGTGATCTAAAATTACTCTATAAAAGCCTTTCAAGAATGTCATTCATGTATACCATCACTTTTACTGCAATTTTCTTCATATATTCTAAGCTTAGAAAACACTGAAAAGTTCACTTGACGATTGGTTATATAAATATAAAAATTCAGTTCCGAAAGGTTTAAACTTAAAAATGTTGCTTTCCTGAAGAGACTAAAACGTGCAAGGTTTCCCTGCATGTGTTATTAACAAAGATCGCTTCACTTGCCTCTTCTGGTGGATTAAAAACAGTTCTTGCGGGAATGAGATAACCGGGTCCCGCAGTTAAGTTTTTTCCTAATAGGTAACAGCCACCAGGACTGTAATGGAGCTGTTTGCAATACGGGTGATAGCGCTTGATAATGAAAGAGGTACGCATAGACTAATAAAGAACTTGCTCAGACCTGTAAGTAATTTATAATGTAGGAGGTAGGCATCAGCAGGAGTTGCATAAAATGGCACGCATTCACGCCGGAGTTGCATGTTAAAACCATGTTCGTGACCAGCCCGCCGCGTAACTCTACACCAGAAATTGAATGGATATTGGTCTCTTTACATTTTCACTGCAGTTTAACCTTAGCAATTTATTCTGGTAAATATTTCATTACATCAGGGAACTCCAGCATCTGGAAGTAATCTTGGTAGAACTCTTGACTACTGTCAGGTTTATGGAGCTTACAGACAAAATCCTACTTCAAAAATTAGTTAAACTCACAGATGGCTGCTTATTGGAAAAGTACCTACAATATTTTAGATTATTAATCTATGATTGGGGAAGATATAGGCACCTTTACAGTTAAAAAAATAATTTTATAATCCTGTCTTTGAATGAACATTTATCTTTAATTCTGTGAAAGAATTTCTTAATTATCTGTAAAACTTTGGATTTCATGGATTTAAGCGTTCTAGCATGTAAGTTGTGTTGGCTGCCATCTAAATCAACTCTCCAGAAGTTTACCGAAAACTTTTTTTCGAACTTTAATGCTTAATAATTTAAGAAAAAAACACAACAAATTTTGTAGGCTTGTTTCTTTAATTATAAAGGAGATGGCGTACAATCATGCTCAAAACATCATTAGTAGAACAAATTTTTAAAAATCTTAAGCATTGAAAAGTTAATGATTTTTTAATTTTTATATTATTATTATTATTATTATTATTATTATTTTGCAATGTACAAGATAAGAAATAATTGAATTATTTGTAATGAATACACTAAACCTGATAGAACATATTGTTCGTATTTATGTTAGCTACAGATTGGAAAAAATTTAGGCTTGAAACTTTAGATTTTAGTTAGGAATTATTATTTCAGTATAGGCTACCGCATGTAGTCGAAATAGAAGAAATAAAAAATAAAGATTTAATCTTCTTTAAAATGTGAATAAATATTATGTTGTAAAAGGTATTAGCATATAAAAGAGACTTGATGGGGCTGAGATATAAAAATATAATTTCTTGCATGTTTTCAATGATATAATGGTACCCTTTTGCTTTCTCATTTACAAAGAATGCTTTTGAAAATGCCTTTTAAAAATGGACATTTAAACAATTTTGAAATTGGTATTTATCATTACTGTACTTAGGCCTTTCTATAATCGTTTGCCGAGGTGGTCAAGTCGAGGACTCAATATTCAGAATCGATTATACTCGATAAGGATTTTTTCTGGGTTTCTCATCCCGTGCAAGTAACTACCGATTGAGTTCAGTTCCAAATTATTTTTAATAAACGGAAATACGCCCGAATCGTCTGCATTTTTCGAGAAATCTCAATAAACAACATTCCCACCTACCTATGATTAATTTTATTCCAGCTACTTCACAAGAACTAGAAAGTTATGATCCAAACAAATTGTTTATATTCCTTTTTATTTCAAACGCTAAATTCAGTCTCAATCCTTCAATACTTATTGATCTAGTAGCATTAGATAACGTATTAGAATATGAATTCTTGATAATCAAATTTACATAATATAAATTTTCTTACACTAAATTACGCGAAACAGTTTTCCAGCCTGCTGGGGAATGTTTACTATCCGGTTTGATTTGTTTTGATTAATAAAGATTTCTAAGCTCTATCATGAAATTTCTGTGCGAGCAATAGGTCTATCTTAATGCAGAGCGACACTTTCATTAATGTAACAACACACATTTACAGTAGAATGAAATATCTCTAACAGTCTTCTATTTCTATGAAATTTGATTTCGAAGTCATTGTAACTATGGAGCAATCGATTTTTTTATAAATTTTTTACACACACAAATTTGTACTCAGACTGAGAAAAAACGTGCCCGGTTTGCGGGATGGTGGGATAGCTAAGCGGGGAAAAGAGGGGTATAGTATGGGACTCAGCTCAACTGCTCTGAAATACACTGCTTTCCTCACATTCCAGAGCAGTTAAGCTGAGTCCCATACTATAACCTGTGCCTACTTTCTTCTCTGTGCTTCAGCGCATTTCCTTCTTTAACTTAATTTTATCGATTTTCGCTAAAGGAAATTCACATTTAAATCCTGAATATGATTCTGTAGAGTTGTAATGCTTCATCGCAATAACATAATAATAATAATAATAATAATAATAATAATAATATTTTAATTAAAAATGAAATGTCGATAAATAACTGAAGGTGAATCTACAAAGAAATTTTTAGAATAACATGTTGACACCTATTGTTAATTTAATTCATACAAATCGTAAGAGCTGATTAGGGGTTGTAATTGCGATACTCTAATCATCCAAAGAAGAGTAGACCGAAAAGAAAATAATTTTGTACCACACAGTTGAATTTTCGTAAGATCAATACGGATTTCTGAGCTCTGGCATGAAATTTATATTTCAATGAACTCGTCACTGTCACGACAACCTATGTATAATCCGACAGCCAGACGCTCATGCTACAAAAAAATATTGAAGCTAATTTACTGTTTCCTATGAAGTGTGTGCATTTTAAAGTTTCAAAGCTCCAAGCATCAGGCAATACTTGAAGAGAAGACATTAAATAAGGTATGAATGTCGTGTTACATCTATACCCACGTGTTTCAAACGGTGAGATGTAACTACCGTTTGTTCATTAGTCGAGTAATGTCAGAATTCACTGAATTGTTACAGAATTGCCGCATTTCAGGTTTATGCTTTATTAATGTGTCGGTATGTTCAGAGCCTCTAGATAACGTTCTATGGCGTGCTTAACAAAGGAACCTATGAAATTATCTTTGGATGAAAACAGTCCGCCACAATCTGAAATGTCGCTTGTGTAATACAATTATTTCATACTGAATTAAGTGCACCGGTGAATCCGAATATGATCCCAAGAGAAAATATGTCATCCGGATTGGCTCCCAATATATTTCTTGGTATTTTCTTTAAAGAAAGCACAATTTTGTTCCAGTAGGCCCTATATAATATTACCCGTGCATTTTTTATTTATTGTTTATGCACTCATTCCTCAAAATTTCCGCCCAAAATTTTGGATAATTGTTTCAGATTCTACCTTATGTGCTATTGTTTGGTTTACCCTCCACATACCGAAGTTCGGATTTAAAGACGGCTGCGAAAACCTGCTGACTATCACTTTTCATTAAGGGAATAGAAACCTTTCACACAGATGTATCTACATCAATAAAGAATCCCACTTTGAAATATACTATAGGCCTAGTCTACAGTCACTGTGGAATATTAAGCAATTTCATAACTTCTTTTTCACTCTTCTAGTTTTCTGCTTAGCCGTTGAATTGACCTACTCGTTATAAGTAGGCCTATAAACAGTAACACTAAATTACGTTTTTTACATTTCCTTTTTTTAGTTGAAATTAAGACGGAGGTACTCGTTTGAGGGGAAAATGTAATATTATAATTGAATTTGTAAAATATTTTACCCTTCATTTTTGAAGTTTGATGAAACACCCGTGTTATACTTTCCGTATTATAGCCTAAATTAATAAAGGTTTTTTCAGGTTTGCCTCTTGTTTCCTGTGTCCTGTTTTAAAAGCTTTTAGGAAATATCGTAGGTCTAACTCAAGAACTGTTCTAGATATTGCAAAGAAATTTATGCATCAATCTGCAATTGAGCAACGTGGACAAAAGTGATATGCTAGAATTATTGGTTTTGAAACATATATGCCTAGTTTAATTTTTAATTATTTGTAAAAAATTAAAATCTACACCTTTTGTTAAAAATTCGGGAATAATAATTTGTTGAAGAGAAATGACGAAGATTCTAGAAGAGGTTACAGATAATATAGGTATTACTTATAAGTCTAATTTAATGTAGGAATTATTACGTAATTAAAAATATTTTTTTATGTAGTTCAAGCCAAAGTGAGCTATTTTATAATTCTTTATTTCATGTAATTCTCAGGGCTGTAGTCGAGGGTATGCGCCGTATACCTTCAGCGTAACCTGTTTAGCATACGCCCTCAGGTATACCTGCTTCGGATACGTTTCTTCGTTCAACCTCCTTTAACTTAAGGGTATATGTACGTGAACAACCACAAGAAGATTAAAAAAACGCAGGTTCTAAAAAATTAAAATTTTACAAGAAAATGAACTCAGAAGTGGACAAAAATTACAGAATCCTATAACACGGCTTACTAGAACATAACTAGCAGATAAAAGTATAAAAAATTGACCAAGTTAATTTTAAATTACACGTTTTATAAAAGCATGAAAAAAATTAATTCAGATGCACTTATCACTTCCTATAGGCATAACATTTTTCTGGTTTCTCTGACGCCTTTTATTTTTTAATGCATATAATGAACATATTTTTCTACAAAGTAGACTAATTTTATACAGCTAAAGTTAGTATTTTTAATGCAATTAATTTTTATATATCGCATATAAAATATCTTGAAATTTGATCAATATTTCATGACACATTTTCTTTAATTTTATACCCATGGGCATCATTGTAGTATACTTTATGCATATATGCATGTAAAATTAGTGTAAAAAGTTTCAGCCTTCTATCTCTAATGGTTGTGGAGCTACCTAACAATATGTGTGAAAAATAAGAGTTACCGGGAAATTCAATTTTAAGTTAATAGTGAATAGTAGCTCAAAGCATGTAAACATATTTAAATGTCCATTTAAATGGCACAAATAATTTCTAAACCTATATAAACTATATATCAATGGATGCAGAAAATTCAAGTTTGGAGGTACAACACATTTATTTTTCGCCTGTGGTGACTAGGTATCCGAGATTTTTCGTGTCACATGTCCTGATTTAGAGAATACCTTCAGAAAATGTTGGAACTACAGCGCTGGTAATTCCTGAGAACACTTACAATAGAGAAAATACATATTTAATAGAAATACACCTACATGCATGGACAAATTCTCCAACAGATGAACGTCTTGATAGGATTTATCTTTTAACACCCTAACTTTCAAGATCACTATCTCCAACGGATCTATAATTTTGTTACATAGCTTGGTTTAGGCCAATGTAATTTTACGTGGTCAACCAGACAAATAATTATTAAAATATTGGAAATATCTGAAAATGTACTTTTAAGACAACTACTTAGGTTTTTAAGTTCATTTTTAATGTGTTTTAGCAGAGTTCTTTTCGACGGCAACAGATGTATACCACGGAAGTTATCAATGAGGATCAACTCTATGTTTATAAAATGAGATTAGCATCCTAGCATAGAAACATTATTGTATCGACATGATCTTGAGTTTTCAATGTACTGTTTAACTAACCATCGTTCATTCCTGAAGCTATCAGAAACTGCACAGACAACGTATAATTACTACCTGTGTATAAACTTAACCTAGGTAGTCTTGTTGAACACAGAATCGCAGCAATTGCCTAATTTGGCGTCAGTAGCAAGAGAGGTATCTCTATACTGCAGCGTGTACTAAAACAGAGGTGTGTGTTCTCGGTTAAAACTCTCTGTTACAGCAAAGTACGGTAACCTGCTGACTTGGAAATTATTTATCTGTTTCATTTTGGCTTCCCCAACCGCGCGGTGCTTTAAAATGTGATGAGGTGGGGTAGAAAGGGATTCTACTCCCGAGTTCTCGCTGCAAAAGCTTCATCCCCCTCGCTTCACGACGTGGATTTTCTCACACTGCAGAATCCCACCCCCCAAACCTTACTACTTCAAGCTTTGTTTTAATATTAACCGCGTTCTAGAGCTCTGATTTTTTTACGCAAAGCCTCTTTAAAAGCAACACCAATTAGCTTAAATGCAATTTCACATTATACGTTCGTGGTTTATGTTTATGCCAGAAAAGTAACAAGTGCAAACAGATATTATATCGTTCAGGATCAGAACTGAGAGAATTTACTTCCCCTGTAGGCAGTGTTGTAGTCGAAGGTATAAGCAAGTATACGCCTATATTCTCTGCCAAGGCTTATTTGCTTGCGTATGCGTTATGTTTTTATGAATATACATTCTGTTTACCTTACATTTTATTAATTTACGTGGTTTGTGTATTTACATGTTTAGGCCTACCTATTTATTTACCTCTTTATTAATTTTCCTGTTTGTTTCATTTATTTATATATTTACTACCTACCTATAACTTATTTACGTATTTGACAATCCCGCCATTGATTTGAGAGACCGATTTGAGACAAAGTACAAAACATACTGTTGAATGTTTTCTGATTAGGCAGAAGAAACCAATTCTTGAATATTTACTGTCGAATAAAAATAGTGCGGGCTTCAATCTAACTAAAATTATAGTCCTATTACAATGTATTTCGTCAATTTTATTCCTAATTATGTATATAAATTTGTTGTTACTACCTTATTTTAAAATCAGAGATTATTGTTCTTAATTTACGGTAGAAGTTAAATAATTTTAATAATGCATAACCCATATTAACTGCTTCTGTTTAGGTCAAAAATTAAAATATGGCCTGCTAAAAGTTTTTCGTGAAAAAAACAGTATATCCTGTTTAAATTTTGGGACTACTCCACTTCCTGTAGACTTGCTTGCACTCTTCTTCTTCCTCCTGCTTCTGAAGCATATTTCCTGTCTATTTCGCTGCATTATCGTGCCTTTCACGATTGCTCGTGGCAAAAATAGGTAACTGTTCACCTAGAGGAAGAAAGGTCTCACTATTGTGGATTAACGAATACTGAAATTCTTAGTTAATTAGCTTCATATTTCTCCACTGAAATTCTTATTAAATCTACCCATAATTTTCTGCTAGCCTTTGTCAACGAGGAGGCCCTCCGTAGAGATTGTCCCTCCCCTAAAGCATGGCATGCAAGAGAAAGGAAAATGTGGTTACGAAGAACGAAAACACTAGAAAAATAAATAGCTTATCAGCTTAGGCTAAACTGCGTAACTTATATAGCTAATTCCCCAAGAACGAATTTTTTCCTGCGCATTATTTCTTCGGCTATATCGTTACAGATTTACAAAAGTGCATTCCCATAAGAGAATTCACACTTCTATGTAGCCTAAGATAAAATAACACTTTACATAATTATGTTGACAATAGGCCAACAGTAATTACTTTACTTCAAACTATAATAAGAGTACACAATATGGTGCTTTTAATTTATTTATGTAAGTTTTGTGCTCATTTCACTTTTACTTAATAGCTTAAAGCTTAGTTTTTCATTAGTTCCACTTTCGAAAAAAATTAATAACAATGTGCACGAATGTTAACCTTACAAATTCTCAATGCTGTGTAAGTATGTTCAAGTAGCCTACGTTGAATAGGCCTAAATTTCTTTTTTAATTGTTGTGTATACCTTTTCATTAGCTATGCACAAAGCCGTTCAGCGTTTCCATAAAAATTATTAATAAAAACCATTTATTATTAGACTGCCTAGTGTGCTTTAATTTTTAAAAATGTACGGTACTTTTTATGCTTTTACGTAGTATTATTTTTACTTGCACGGTAACCTATATATCATATATAATCACAGGCGCTATCTCTGAACACGTTTCACCGCGTTTAACCTCCATACACTATTTCAAAATAATATTTTTGACCTCTGAACGATTTCCCTCGACACATGCAGAAAGCATATGATATTTGCCTAGTTTAACACGAACTCAACGTACAGTATATATTTGTGAACTATGAATTCTATTAACTATTAATTCGTGGAAAATAGGCTTATGTGCTTCATGTTATCGATATGCAGTTCTCCTGGGAGTAATAAAAATAACTGTATTATACATTTCATTAGTTAAAGTAGGCTTGCTTCATTTTATTTCTTTATAAAAGTTGAATCCATAATCTTCTGTGGATTCATGAATACATCAAGTTCAATCTATAAGATGCAGACTTCTTTCCCGGTTTGAATAAACCAAATTCAGTTTAATTTCACGATTCCCCACAAAGAACACTCGTAGGCTACAATTGTTTTTTTTTAGGTACATTTCGAAGAAAAATCTACCTATTGCAATGGATACCATGACATGATTTTCGAAAAATTATTTCATATCTTTACGTTTCATGCTCCCCTGAGTACGAAACCACCGCCCGTTAAAAAAAAAAAATTGTGATATTTATATATATATATATATTTATATATCTTTACACGCTAGCGGCCGTAATTTTGGAGATATTTGAACCAAATTTTAATATGTTATTTCTAGGCCCAATAGTTTGGACAAGTTCGTTAATGAGCAAAATTGGCCCAAGGGGGTGGTCGGGGGAGGGGGTTGAAATTTTAAAACATTTTTATCTCGGCCCCTATGAAGTATAGAGGGAAACTTTGTTTGAATAAATTAGAGTACTCCCTATGGAGTTCACAGTGACACCAACGATTCGGGGGTTTTGGGGGTACGAGGGGGGGTGGGGGGGGATGGAAATTAGAAATTTTTGAAACCAAGTCTTGTGGGGCATCATTGAAAAGCTCTTGATGAGTACTCTACAAATCAATAACTATTTTCTCGATAGCTCTCATTTAACGCGAGATTTGAATGTTTGAAAAAGTGCTCTTTCCTCTTTTTTGCAATTATTATTGCGGGTTTGTCAAGCCAAGGCTAAAGAAGAAGAGTGCTACGCAGCGACAGTACATTACACCAAAAGCACTTTGAAATCTACCTCAGCCTGTAGGCTTGCCTAAAGGGATTTTTTATATCTTATTTAATCTCTAGCTAATCAGTTTCAGCGCTAACACCATTCCATTAATAAACTTAGTGGACTTTTTGTACGGATTATTTTTCTTATGTCGGTATTTTACTAAAAAGCCTAAGAAATTTCTCGTAGGAATACAATAATTGAGGGCTGGAAATTTATATACTGTGTCGGCAGCAAGCACTCTTCATCTGTTCACGAGTATAGCAGCACTCGTATGAACAGCACATGGTTTGGCATATGGAACCAAATGTGCAAAGAAAAATAACTTTTTTAAAAAATGGCACTTAGAGCCTTTGCAATTTCCACTCCTCAATACGTGTTTATATGAAGGGACTTAGTAGAAGGTGTCAAATAAGGAATATGTTTTTCATAGAAAATGTCAATAAACTTGAAAAAATACTGTTTAGACTTCAAGAAAACATATTTGCTTCTAATTTTTAGTTACCCATTGTTTAGATAATTTCAACTAACTGTATTTTAACATCTTTCTGAATCCATTCACGTTTTATTTTCCAACCTGTGGACCATTTTCTTGTTAGACAAAATTTATCAAATTTAAAATTATTAAATGAACATTACTTCCATGGGATTATTGTCAACCTTACGTACCTTCTGAAATTAGGTTCTTATTAGACTAGTTACATTAAAAATAAATTAATCTTAAAAAAAAAAAAAAACTGATGTGCACACTAATCTACCGCTTGCCTGCTGTTAACTTCTGATACCGTTTATGTTTGCTGAGTGGAAATAATATAAGGAAGTTTAGGTTATTTCGGTTTATTCAGATTTCACACTCAATGTAGCCTACACATATTGCCCTTCTATGTATTGCAGAAGATCATCAATGTGACATGATAAACTTATTCCATCACTGTGAGATAATCACTGAATTAGGGCCTTACTTCTTTCTGGAATATTATTTGCTAAATCCTCTTTAAATTGTTTAATACTTTTCATGTTTGCATGGCGTTAACTGAGAAAAATCTTCCAAAATTTTAGATATAGGCCTATAACCTAAAGTATTTTTCCACTACGATCTGTTCGCTATTCATATCTGGATAAGCAACTGTTTGCAGAGTTTGTGTAGCAGAGATTAAAAACACAGTTAGCATTATTTCTGATTATTTTCTCAGAAAGTATTATCGTTGTCTTCAATTCACTTTAACAATAATTGCCCTAACACAATTAATCAGAGAAAGTAATCAAATTAACCACATCTTCACTCTGTTTCTAAATTTTTCTGCTATAGTCTATCCTGTCCATTTGCCTCCTGCATTTCACACTGTTTTCGCTTAAATCGAGATTATACCCTTAGCAACCAGGGAAGGCGGTTGAGGCCAGGTAGGTTCCTTCACCCGCTTGGACCCTCACATTTACAAGGGCAGGAGATTTAGGACCAACCGTAATTTCCTCCCCATGAGTCACCTAGTCTACTTCAATCAATCAATCTTAGATTTTTTTAATATGTCATTTTATCTTAAAATGCTTGTTATATATCAATTCTACACATAATTACAAGAAAAATGACACCAAACAATGTATAATTTACTTTAATAGGAACATAGGACTTGAAAGCAGTTTTCTTCTAACTTTTATTTCTGTATTTGTTAGAAATGTTCCTATTAAAGTAAATTATACATTGTTTGGTGTCATTTTTCTTGTAATTATGTGTAGAATTGATATATAACAAGCATTTTAAGATAAGATGACATATTAAAAAAATCTAAGATTGATTGATTGAAATAGACTAGGTGACTCATGGGGAGGAAATTACGGTTGGTCCTAATCTCCTGCCCATGTAAATGTGAGGGTCCAAGCGGGTGAAGGAACCTACCTGGCCTCAACCGCCTTCCCTGGTTGCTAAGGGTATAAGACTTCAGAAATTAAAATACTGAATCTTTTGGCCACTATAAGGTAAGCCTATACATGGTATGAACAATTTATTTTTGCTAAATTAGTGGTTCAACTTATACCTATTGAATGTACTTATTTATTACACTCTACACACCATTATGAATTATATAAGATACATCAAGGTAAAATAACTTAACTTCCATTCGAAATATTTTTTGTTGCATCCATCTTCTGAAGTAACCTTCGTGTTTTTATGAAGTTTGGACTGCATTTTACACCCTATCTTCAGTTAAAAAGAAATTAATAGCGTTGTGACTTCACAAAAAACAAAAAGAAAGTATATTCCACTTAAGAACGAGGTGTTAGGTTGTTTTCATTTTGCTCCGTGGAATTCTGATGCGTGATCCAGGCGCGTGCAGGTGGCAGAGATACCCCAAACAAGCTTTTCTTTATTCATCATTTTGTACAAACCTTAAGTTTTATTTTTTTTATTTTATGAAACAAAGGATATTAAAGTGTTATAGGTCTGAGTGCGAAGAATTATCTCATACAGAAATGTTGCGCGAAAATTGAGTTTGTAAAACTGCTTTATAATGCTTGTGTTTTACACCTGCACCAGATATTTTGTATTCTTTCATTCTTATTCTTTTACATAATGTTGGCCGAAATGTTGTGAAGCAACGTGTTGCCAGGCACACTCGGATGTGCAATAAGACAACACTTTTTTATGAAATTATATTGCTTCTGAAGGTGAAGTTGGATGAATCTAAACTACCGGCGGGTATAAAGGCGCTTGCCTTGAAGGCAAAGGGGACTTTCTCACGTGATGGCAGACTTATAACTAGACCTGGGATTTTAGGCTCTAAAAAAATTAGTTTTAGGCACCTAAAGTAGGCTTTTAAAACAAGTAAATAGGCTTTTAAAAGATAAAATAGGCACTTTAAATATGCTTTAAAAATGTGTAGGCTAGATAGACAGAAAATAGACTTTAAAATATTACAATATATACTTAACTGTAACATGGTCTTTTTTACTGCAAGAACGTGGTATACCTATTCTTAACAAAATTAACTGCAAAATTAGGCATCACGAACTATATTCACTTAAACAGATGTTATTTCACTGGTGACTTGACACAGTAGTCCTTCCCCTCCCTCGTCAGTCAGCATTCCTTTAGCGATAATTGTTTGGAATAATCATGTTTCTGTGAAAACCCCACCTCTGCTGTTCTGCTATTCATTGAGGATGTAAAAATTACAGAAGTTGAATTTTACATTAAATGTACAAAATAGGCATTTTAGGCATTAAAATAGTAAAATAGGCTCTAAAGGTCCAAATAGGCATTTTAGGGCACTATAAAACTCTCTAAATACAAGTGATTTATCATGAAACGTCCACATATTTAAAAATTTTCATGTTATTTCATAAGGAACAAAATAGGCATTTGCCTTACAATCCCAGGTCTACTTATAACCAATTTTTATGGGTTCTGGAAATGTAGGTCGTTTCTACGTAAGAAAATGTATTCTTATTCCAATACGTTTGAATTTTGTACTGTTGTAGCATTAGATATAGGCCTATGTGGCCGATTTCCCCACAATTCTGAGTTTCATTTTTTGTTTAAATTACTGCAAATTTTGTAATTAATTCTTATAGTGAATAGAATCCAGTTCTTCAGTAATATATGATTCTATTATATACCCATTCCATAATATCAAACCACATAACTGATTTCTTGTATACCAGCTTTCACTGTGATATTGTAATAATTATTATAACGACATTTTATATTATTACTACCTTAAAAGGCCCGGCGTTACTCGGGTTTTGTATTTTGTAGATTAGAAAATAACTTACGAAGGACTTTCGATTTTCAAATCTAGGTCTTTATATAGGTATTTAGAATTATGAATGAGGAAGAACGACTTACCACACTGAAACTATTCCCTCAGAAAACGCTAGATATAGCTTTTTATAGCTTATAGCAGATCCCCGCGGCTTCGCCCACGATAATTAATCGGAAGATTAAAAATTAAGAGCAAAATAATTAAAATATTATATTTATTAACACTTTGCACGCAAAACATTCATAGGTCTAAACTAAACGACTGATTGCCTAATTAATGAAAGGGCTATAATCCGGCTTTGAAGTGAATTCTACGATTATAAAGCGCAGCATGGGAAAAATAACCTCAATTCGAGTTCCCTGGCCCAGAAAACCCCTGCATAATGAGTTTCATCCAAATCGAACAATTTTTACCCATTTAGGCCTATATTCACTATCCTTCTGCCGTCTAGGGTGAAAATTTCAGATGTCTGCGTGCCTTGACATTATAAACAAATGAATCGACCAGCATGGGCGTACAACATTCAAGCGATCGCGATGCTTTTATTTCCAAGGTATGACAAAAGTAGACAAAGGCACATGCAACTGATTTGACAATTGAAATGTATTACTGAAAACTGATGCTTACAAAGCAAAAAAATCCACGTTTTCTTCCCGTTTTTCACTCATAACTCGCGAACGAAAGCTAAAATTAAAGTTGTACTATGCCAGAATTCTTTGCGGTAGTGTACTTAACAACTTCCCAAAGTTTCGTAGCGATCGGATGAATGGTGCTGTAATGCATTAAGGACAAACAGACATACATTCGTTTTATATAAACTTAGATAGATGGGGTGAAATTCCACTATCCAACTCTTTTTATCTTCTGTATTTTTTAACTCTCCATAGCTTCATTTTTCCTTGATGTCATTCATTATCTCAATTCTTTTTCTAAGTTTTCTTGCTTCTTTTATTTTTCCTTCGATTACATTTAGCAAAAGTCCTCTTAGTTTCATGATGTCATAACCTGTTGACTGTTTTTTACATTAAAAATTCTTCTTTCATTACTCTCTCTGTCCACCGAATCTTCTCCATTTTCCTCCAACATCACTTCTCAAAGCACAGTAAATCATTGTGAGCTTGATACAGTTCATTGTCTCGTAATTTCGTTCCTTGCGTTTTAGGTTACACTTTTGGTTGCTCAAATGTTAGCGCTTAATATTTTATATTTTTCATTGTTGAAACCCCATCAAGTTTTCTTTGTGTGGGCACGTTGGACATATGTATGAAAATATAACTAATTTTGTACAAAGTGCAGTTAGCTAGTTATGACTGGAAGGATGGGGCATAAGTCATGGAAACGATTTTTCTTTTGAAAATGTAGGATTATTTTAAAGTTTTGAAATATACAATTGAAATTGTCATTCTAATGTACTGCGGTAGTTGGAAGTATGAAAGCACACATACCCATTCCATGAGACCTTAAAGTTCAGTACGGATGGCATTATTCCCCAAAGCTTCCATCAGCTTCTTCTGGTATTCTTTGGTATTTCTCCCTTAGATAGTGATTTTTTTTAGTAAAAATGCAGTTCAGATCTTACCATATCCACTCTGCACGGCGGCTGACACAACTAAATTATTACTATTCGTATATCCTACATCAGAAGGCTACCAAATGATGTGTCTATATACTAGGGATGACACTATCTCGTGACATACATATAATGGTACCATCGTCTTACTTTGAGAAAATAGAATAGTTCCCATGACTTAGGCTCCATCCCTCGTATTTAAGTACAATAACAATTCACTCGTGTTGTATGCTTATATTATATTGGTGCCTCTCTTTTGTTTCAGGTGAGTTGGATCTCTTCTCTGACGTTGCATGTCGAGGCACCGTTCGCCAGATGTAAGTGTTCACCAGTTCGCAAATTACTGTGTGTAAACATTCTGCCCTGCGGGCTTCAATAATTATGCGACACAAATGTGTTCGCCAAAATATATGGTTACCAAATAAAACAAGATTGTACCTGACTAGACTGAATAAAGATTTTTTTGTAAACACGTATACAACTTTTTAAATCAATGTTATGCCTAACCTCTAATGGCTTTTCAAAAAGCTGTCCATTTCCTATAATGACCTAGACCACTTACAGTACAAAATGGATTTGGTATAAACGATCAAATCAGAATAGCCTATATGAAAGTGTTTTCAAACAACCATTAGCTAAGAAGCAAACATGATTGCCCAAATTTGTGGTGTAATTGAATAACAGTTCCTTTAAAATGTTTCAGCCTTACCAACAAAGGAACAAACACAGAAAATACATTTTCTGGAATTAATACAATTAATGTGAATAATATATTATAATCCAATACGTAACATTCAAGATAATAATGTCTTTGCGAAATCATTTCAGCATTCATAATTTAAAAATGAAAATATTTATGTAGTTAGCTCAGTTCAAGTAAATACTTTTCCTAAGACTTTAAAATATTTTATGTTATTCAAAAAGAAAATAAAAGACAATAAACCAAATACTAACAGCAAAATTATTTCTTAAAATGTTCAGAATACTCTGATGTACCATAGCCCTATAAAATGTGAAACATTTTAAAACCAAGCAAGCCATTGCTTGACGAAATACAGGGTACATATTTTTAACAAGTGTAGTTAACGAACTCGAAATAAAAGCAAATTATTGAAATTAGTTGTATCAAGTAGTCTACGTCTTTTATAAATGCCACAGACACAGAAATCTTTAAAATACTTAGGGTAGGTTTATGTTTTAGGTGTACTTCTGAGTTGGGAGTTAAACCAAAAGGAGTCATCAAGCCACATTTTTGTGAAACGATAAGTTATATTAAGTCTATATCTGGAAATAACATTCTCATGAAGTTATAATAGGCCTACACTTCTGCACTTAAAAATTTAGCAAACATAAAAATGTAAAACTGAAATACATTACTTAAATAAAATCCTCATCGAAAGACACAACCGAAATTTCGTTAACAGAGAATCCAGGAGAATTGAGTGGACATCGGAACGGAAAGGTAGGACAAACAGCTAGGCTGTTAATTTTTATTTTTTATTTATCTAAGTTTTCTGCTATTTATTCTTCTGTTAATTATTGATTTTTTTATTTCATCTTTATTATCTTTACTTTATCTTTCTAATTTATTTAACTTTCACATAGTACGCCTTAAAATCTGGGTCAATGAAAATAAGCTAGATATCGTAGAGAGTATACAGTAGAGAGAAGGCAGAAAAACAGAGAGAAGGCAGAAACACAAGGAATAGAGCGAAAGAGGGATAGATTGAATTTAAATAGTAGAAACCTTCAATAGCATTATACAATTTACAGGAACTTATAATTTACATTATTTTAAGTTTATATTTATTTTGTTTCTTTCTGATTTTAATTAAAGCTTACATATACCAACCTCTGAAGGAACTCCTGGAACATTCACTGTTAAAACGTAAATATTTATTTTCTACTCTCAGTTACAAGATAAAAATGTTAAAATTAATATTCACATGTTCAAGTAAAACTCACTTCAAGTCTACAGTATGTTATAAAAATTTAAAATATATGTAGTAGCTATGTCTTATTAATAAGACAATCACTATTTGACCAACATGTAGCCGTATACTTTAACATAAGCCATTGAAAGACTTCATTTTCATAGATAGTACAGCATTAGTATAATAGTACAACAGAGCATCGATTATCCGAAACAATTGGGGACGAATGGTGTTCGTATATGAAACAATGTGAAACAAAGAAACAATGGTATTAAACACATAAACTGTATACGTTTTTAATCACACCACTTACAAGTAACACAGAACTGACTAGCCTACTTTTACAAGTTCAAATGGTCATTGAAGTAGCCCTACAATTTAAGAAAAGAAGTCCTTTTTTTGGGGGGGGGGGGGTCTTTCGCAGGAAGGGGCAAACCGGCCGTGTTCTACATGGCGCGCGCGTAAATTTGAATTTGTCACTGAATCGCTTTCGGTTAACCGATGTTCGGTTGATCGGTATTGGATAATCGATGCTCTACTGCAGCACCTTATACTCTATATTAAAAATGTGCGTATGTTTAGAATACATTAAAGCTTGTACCATACCCTATGGTAAAAAGCTATACTCATGCTTTAGACCGTTAATGTGGTTAAAGTCTAGGGTAAATTAATTAAAGACACATTTACAGTCACGTCAGAATAACAATATCAAGATTTTCTTTTGATGTGTAACAAACAAGTAAAGATATACATATTTACTACTGTTAAAATTCTTTCTTCAATAAATAAATGCTTGCAGTGCGCACTGTAACTACAGTAATTTTCAACTGGGAAGCGTTTTGTTCTTCTCCTTAGATACGCGGTCCAATCAGAGACGGCGAGACGGAAGGAAGACCCTTCCTGATAGCGGTACTTCTTTAGCTCGTACACGTGATTGGCGGTGAAGGAAAACGCTTCCCATTTGAAAATTACTGTAGAACCTCTTATTATGCGTATTGCCTTTTCTTGTAAGCCGAGAACATCTGAAATCCCTGTGCCATTTCCCCAGAGACGAATACCATAAAGCAAAACTATATTTAAAATGCATTGAAATGCTATCAGTTTAATGTATGGAAGTACAAGGATGCAGATCTTAACCGGTATTTTACGGATATTCTCGTGGAAATCGTTAAAATTGTACGATTTTAATGCTTGACAAGTCAACGACAAGATAGAACATGATTAAAGATGGAAAAAATATTTTTCGGAACGCATATCCTGAAAATCTGACTACTGCAAAATACCTACTACGTGCTTGTACATCGACACACAATATTAATTTGTAGACAGTTTTTTAACCATTAAGTGAATGTACATGATTCAGTATCTTCTAGACATATGTACATTTTTACTAAAAAGGATATGGTGGCTAAAGTAGAGTATTATATATAGAATTTTAGTTAGACCTATAGTATTTTAATATTAGCTTAATTGTAGGAAATACTTATCCTGATAATAGCAACAAAAAAAAACAAGAAGAAGTTGGGTAAATTTATTTGACGGGAACGCGAAACATTGAAGTACTAATGATGATCAAATAATTATAGTATTTACTATAGGCCTACCAATAATAACATGTGGTCTCTATTGTAATGAGTCACTGCCGACATTTTTTATGATATTACGGGTGATTAAGTTTTGTTTTCTTAGAAAAGTTCTTAGCAACTTATTCGCAATTTTAATCAAAAGAAGAAAATAATTCGATTCCGCAGCTGGTATAAAACCGGCTGTATTTGTGAGTAAAATGCCGCACAACGCAAGGCATTCCAGTCAAGCCTTTGTCCATATCCACATTATTTGAGAGTTAGTCTGAGTGAGATTAGAAAATGTAATATAGACGTCAGAGGAACCGAACTATGCAGTGTGTGACGTGTATTATATCCAAGCCCATTTCTTTAAAACCCATCTTATTAACCGGTTTCCCGCATGTGAGATGTTGACGGTACCGGTTCTCTGTCGTATGTACTCTTCCCCATTATATAACAATATCAACGCTCATGTGAGACCTCACAACAAGTAGATCCGGTTTCTCTACCCTCCCCCCAACACCCCGCCTCCTTGACAATTTATCCTGTGTACGTACACTTTATACATTATGATACAAAACAACTTTTTTATGACATTTATTTCATCGATATCTGTATTTATAGCTATTATGTTAGGATTACTGACTCGTTATAGGCTATACTATATTTTGCAGATTAGAGATCAAAATTAATTCTAGCTTCAGATAAGTGGTTTTAAGATGATAGTGAAACAATTTTAGTGATACAATGCTATATTTTACAAGTGGATCGGAGAACTATTCAATTTTCATTCTGTAGACGAAATCGATTGTACTGCATAATTATAAAATCAACAGTCATATTACCACATCAGCAAGAAATGCATGTACACCTAATAGTACTACAACTGTTCATTATTTATTTATTTAAAGCGTGCCTGTCTCTAGATCAGAAGGTCGCGGGATCAGATCCGGTCGCGGTTGATCGATTTTTCAGGATGTAAAAATCCTAGATACGGAGTCCTCCGGGAGGGTCTTTCACCTGGAGGGCCCATGTCGTAGATTTACGACACGTAAAAGAACTCCAAGCCTAAAGTAGAGCCTCGGGACAAAATTTCTCGGGCTTTACACGTCCAAGTAATACCTGAGGTTCCGGAGAGGGGTTTGTGAGGCGATGGGCTTACCACATATCCCTCTGAACTCTTTGTCGAAAAATAAACGTAAAAAAATTAAACTAGATACTGGAACCTCCAATTGGAGGTTTGTAAAAATAAAGTTATACAGTATAGGCCTACCGTAAAATAATCTGCCATCCCTGAATGAGAAAATTCTCGTTTACGAAGAGAATACAAAATGGAAAACTAAGTAGTCTATACATATTACTGCACTTTTACTAGCATTTTTACAATAACATTTCTTCGGCAAAGAGAGTCCAATAAAATCCTAAATTAAACATACAATTAATATAGGCCTACTGGTCATAGCCTGTGATACATTAAACTGAAATTCCATCGAGAAACTAAGTAAATCATATAATGCAATCACAGCATAATAATTCCAGGAATATTACTTGCACTCATTCTAAGAAAATAACAACCAAGTTTAATTACTTTAATTAACGATCGTCCTACTCCTCTCATGGTGGTGCTCCAACTGTGAGAATTGTTGTAATTACAAAGGAGAAAGAAATTACATAAATACAGATAGCTAATTTAGCTTAATTATTCTTCCGTAAAATATAAGCAACCGCAACACCATGGAGAGCACTTCTCGTAAGTGCGAAATTAAGACAACTTTTAAGCGCAAGATTCTCATTTGAATTCCTAAATGTCATTTCCTGCATTCACACCAGCTTGTAATAATGTTCTTCCAGATGCATTAGAGCATTGTGGAGCTGTCGTGATGTTATTACGCATTTAATAAAGGCTTGAATGTAGTTCTACGAGATATCATCTTGACAATAGATAATAGACGAGTGATGGAATATGGTTCGTAGAAATCATGTGAAAGTATTCACAACACAACCCGCTTGAATACAGAGGGGAACGATAATGCTACATAACGATTTTCATAACGATTCCGTATTTTACGGACCATAAGACACACTTTTCTACTTTGAAAACAGACCCTTGAATGTTGAGTGCGTCTAATGGTCCGAAGTACATTAAAAAAATTAAAATTATGGTAAATATTGCATAAATTCCATAGTTATAAAGATGGTGCAAACAATAAGATATTTACAAATTTTGGTACAGAAAAAATGAATGTTGAGTACTTTTATATAAAAGGAGTTGTCTCTGCCGGGTGGTTTAAATGTAGTCAGTGACCTCTAAACAGCCTTGTCCCGTTACACTTACCGCATGCTGAATTGAGGGTCAGAGGTGTAAAAGTATTTTCAATATTCTATGAGAAATAAGTTCAGTTGTCAAAATTTACGCGATGCCACCTGTACAGAAGAGATTTTCGTAGCCTACAACGCGGGTTTTAGGTAGATTTCGAAGAAAAATCTACCTATTGCAATGGATACCATGTCATGATTTTCGAAAAATTCTTTCATATCTTTACGTTTCATGCACCCCTAAGTATGAAACCACCGCCCGTTCAAAAAAAAAAATTGTGATATTTATATATATTTATATCTTTACACGATAGCGGCCGTAATTTTGAAGATATTTGAACCAAATTTTATTATGTCATTTCTAGGCCCAATAGCTCGGACAAATTCGTTAATGAGCAAAATTGGCCCAAGGGGGTGGTCGGGGGAGGGGGTTGAAATTTTTAAAAATGTATATCTCGGCCCCTATGAAGTATAGAGGGAAACTTTGTTTGAATAAATTAGAGTACTCCCTATGGAGTTCACAGTGACACCAACGATTCGGGGGTTCGAGTGAGGGTGGGGTGGGGGTGGGGGTGGGGGTATGAAAATTCGAAACTTTTAAAACAACGTCTTGTGGGGTATCGTTGAAAAGCTCTTGATGAGTACTCTACAAATCAATAACTAGTTTTTTGATAGCTCTCATATGACGCGAGATTTTAATGTTTGAAAATAATAACACTTAAAAGAATTATTATAATATCATAATTTTGTCTTGTTTAGCGGCTTTGCTAATTTTATTCATTGCTGATCTTGCGCACGGCCTCCTAGAATATTATATCCTATTCTTGTTGTCAAAACAAATGATTGTAGTCTCTTCCTCTTTACCGAATTCAGTTCTTATTACTGCGGGTTTGCCATACCAAGGCTAAAAAAGAAGAGTGCTGCGCAGCGATAATAAATTAAACCAAAAGCACTTTGAAATCTACCTCAGCCTGTAGGCCTGCCTAAAGGGATTTTTTAAGTTAGAAGTGATTTACACTGATTCCATTGTACAAGGTTATAATTTGTTTATGCAATGAAGTATATTATTCCCTTTTTGAAATGTTTCGTTTAGAATCACATTAAATTTCTTTTCCTTTAAATTTCCATCTAAAACCAAGGTGCGCATTATGGTCCGGAGCGTCTTATAGTCCGTAAAATACGGTACCATTTAAAAATGTGTAACCATAATAATAATTTCTTTATTAATAATAAATTTACTGTATCCTGGACAATTTTCTTAACTCTGAAAAATAGAATTTTATAGGAGGAAAAAAAAACAGTCTGTATTAAAATAATGCATAGGTCTAGCAGAAGTAGAGAAATTATGAAATACTGCCTATATATCCCCAAAATCGTGATGACTTCAAAGTAGCATGGTGGTTTATGTTGCTTTCTTTACTTACAACTGTTGTAATATGTATGGTTACGATGTGTGTACGATGTATTGAAGTTCAACGGTTTAAAACTATCGTAAACTGAATTCGAACTCGCCACCTCTGTAGCCAGACCACAGGTTTCCTCTACATACACTGTAAGAACCACAATCGGTTTTCTGTTAGTTGCTGTTCCCCCTTTTCTACTGGCTTGCTTTAATTGCTCGAATACTTTCATTTACCAACTTCTGGAATGTTAAATCTAGTGAAAATCAATAACAGTTTATGGAAGTTTGTAATCTCTAAAATTGTATCAACCCCATCCATGGAACAGTTCTGCAGTGGCGTTTCATTCCTGTCTTTAACTACGTGCCTTAAAAATTCAAAACTATGCTAATTTTATTAACAGTCCAATTCTATTAAAGATGAGTTGAGAACGAGTGGTTAGAGATGGTTATGATTAAAGGCAGAGATTGAAGAATAACGCGGATAATATAACGCAAAAAACCGGAAAATAGTAGGTTCGATCCCTGATGAGGTACTGTGTATGTTATTTGATCAAATCTTTCTGCTGATTCCATGGCCCTGGAATCGACTCAGCCTCCAATAGAAATGAGTAGCGGTATCAATCCTGGAGTAAAGGCGATCGGTGCGTCAGGCTGACAAACCTGCCTTCGTCGCATGCCGGATATATAAAAATCTGGGATCCTCAGCCTTCGGTAGCCGTAAGGGCCTTCACGGCCAGTACAGTGATCACATTACTTTACATTTAATAATAATTATTTTAAACAAATAATAATAATAATGGATTCCTGTAACAATTTTGTTGCAAGGAACTTCTGCATTTCACGTTGCTTTAGGCCTATATAAATAAATGAATAACATTGTTTCCTCTTTATTAACATTGTTTCTTTAGAAATATGTTTTGCCTATCTTTCATTCACACAAATTCGTTCTTCATATTCTTATATTTAATCATCGTGCGTTTTGATATCAATCTACTCTTACATCTGAATGATGTACTTTATGGATGTAAGTTCATTTCTTTTCTTTCATCAAGTCAGTTTATATTATTAACTGATAGGCTACCGGGAAATCTATGTTACATCCTTTATGCAACAGCCCAAAAATGGGTCTGTAACATAAATAAGATATATAGCCTGATAGCGATAGTTTCATCATAAAACCCCATGGTGTGGAAGCTGCTTCCCTTGAGGCTTTGCAGATACAGGACAGGGAAAACCTTAAAACCCTCTAAGATAGGAAGCTACAGAAAGGTTTTAATGGCTCCGGAGGAGAGATATTTGCATCCCTAAGAGGCTTCTTAGTATTTCTCAGGTTCATTAATTCAGAATTGCCTTCAAACTCTGCTCCATATAAACAGGAGCGAAAGTATCATATTCCTTTCCGCTAGATTGCATTACGCAACAGAGAGATGCTTCTACTGGATTCACGGAAATGTAATTTTTCTGTAGACTTTTATAATTAGACTGCAGTCTGAATTCGCAGAAACATCTTTACTTGACATCATAAGTTGAATGACCTATAATTTATTAATTTCTCTACCCTCACCAGAGGCACCGACGACAGAATAAATACTCCATAGTATTCGATGTACTCTGTGTTCAAAACATATCTTCTTGAAAAGCTCTGGTTTCGTGGTTGGTTGTCATATCTGTCTGTGAACTTACTTACTTACTTACTTACTTACTCAACGGCAATAGACAATTCCTAAGCAAGCTAAAGAATCTATTTTATGTAACCCGGAGGTTCATTGCCGTGCTTACATGAGTCCGCCATTCCACCCTATTCTGTGCTAACTCCATTCAACCATTCCTTCCAAATCAGACTTCCCTGAAATATATTATAATATTTTCCTCCAACCTATGTCTAGATCTTCCAAGTGGTATCTTCCCTTCGGGTCTCCCAGTCTGTATTTTTTAGGTAGGCTATGTCTTTCCTCCTCATGCGCAAACATATCCAGCCCATTTCATCTACCCTTATTATATTTGGTGAAGAGTACAGGTTATGAAACTCGTCATTGTGCTGTTTTCTCCAGTCCCCGTTTATAATATAATTTTAGGCCTGCATAAATAAATTAAAAGCACTATTTCCTCATTTTCTAAGAATTCTGTTTTCGAACGTTCTCAGAATAAGCTCTTCCCGAAGAGTAAGGGCCCATGCCTCAGATCCAAATAGGATAATACAACCAGCAGGATAATTGTCTTATAAATTTTTATCTTTAGATTTCTGGACAGAAGACGAGAAGACAAACGTTTTTTAATTGTGTATAAACAAGCATTTCCCTGATTTTATTCGATACGAAGGCCTAACTTCTGCCTTCATATTATTTGTATCTGTAATATTATTGCTCCCAGATATCTGAATTTAATTAAAAACTGCATGGGAACGAAATTTTTGTCCGAGCGACACATCTTCTGACAACGTGAGTTCAAACATGCCATAATTTCTTCTTACTTTTACTAACAGTTTATATAAAAAATCTCACCATTTGTCAAAAAAAGTTAAGATTTAAAAAAAAAATGTTATGCACTAAATGTTTGTATTATGAATAGCACTGAATTGAGTGGATGTAGATAATAAAAGTTTACTTACGATCTTTTGTCAGCAGCAAAAGATAAGTTGAAACTGATACGCACAAGGTTTCTGAAACAAAAGAAAAATGGAAAATATTATTTTAATTATTCCTAGCACTGCATTAGGCCTATAGTTACTTACAATAATTTTTCTTCCTGACACTAGTGAAACGCGTGTGAGAGTAAGAGCATTCAAGGTGGGAGTTGAATTCAGAGAGACAAGCCATCTTCCCCTCCCGCCAGTCATGACAGCCGTTGCCGTATACCTTAGTTAGCGCGATGCAACTCCCTTCAAGACTGGCGTACGAACAATCATCACCCCTGCAAATGACAATATTTCGAGAGTGGACCCGGCCAGACTACTGAGCATCTCTCTGAGCAGGTTCAGATAGAAAAATTGTTACTGCAGGTAGGCATACTACGTGTTCATGGAGAATTTAAATCGATCTGAATACGATCTCGTTTTCATGCAACTTTAATATGACTTTTAGTTATTATGAATATAAATTCACACATCCAGAAGCGGGATTCAAACTTGCACGCTTCTCAACATGCGTTTCTAAACCACGTCGCTCGTATACTTCAAGTTCCATCTGTTTAAATTTAGTGACCCCCAAAAGAAAGATCAATAACTGTAACCTGGACCGCGCCCCTAGGTAATTGGTTAGTAGACCGCTCCAGATATCCGTATGGAGCATCTTCTCCCTGCTATATCATTGCAAGGAAACGTACATGATGTGAAATTGCAAGGAAAAGGATGATGTATCTCCCGATTGAGGATTCTGCTTTCTCTTTTCATTTCAATCTAACCATACAATGTTTGGGAGAGAACATTCCACAAAAAGTATTTCTTGCTAAGGATTATCTATAATTGAATAATAAACTTACCATTCTGCTATTTCGAAATATTCTAAACATTGAACATATTATTCTATATTCATAGAATAGCGGTCAAAAAGCCCAACTTCGATTCTCGGATTTTTTTAAGAAGATGGATCCGGAATGGGTCCGGTCAGTTTCGTGGAGAGAAATCAATAGTTACTTTCAATACAGAATTCTTGGTGTCTATCAAGAAAACCATATTAATGTCTATAGAAACTGGCATACCGACCAACATAGGCCTACTATGATTTTTATCTTTTTCCAATGAAGTTGGAAAATGGAGATGGACAATACACCTATCGGGCGATGGGTCTAACTGGTGTCATGTTATGTTATATCGTGTTATGTTAATGGTCAATATTAAGTTTAAAAAATTAGGTGCCTTTTACGCCATCATGCGTAAATTACCCAGCTAAGCATTTCCTTTTACAGGGTAGGATATCTGGACACATTTCAGTGTAGTTATTATGCTAATTAATTGGAATACGTACATTCGTGAATGTATACGAAGGATACGAAATATTAATAACTGAAATTTCTAAAGGATTGGGTTAGACCTACTACATTTCTAGTTTCATATCAAAATAGTCTTATTAACTAAAATAGTTTAATAATTTCCGCTTGAAATGTGACAAACCGTTCTTCATAATAGTAGGCCTACTACGGTATACCAGTTTGTTAACCCTTTTAGAGATAAATTTATATATTAACAATTCCCCTAGAGCACGGGCAGAGAACTAGAGGATGTATATAATTATACCTGATTACCTTTTATGATGTGCTACCATCTTGAAATGTTCGGATGTACATTGTGCTGTTCACACATCAGGAATTGAGATCATTCAAGTTAGGAAATCAGGCATTCTTTTTTTTTATACGATTTAAAAAAAAACAGACTAGCCGAACCCGAGATCTCAACCCGCGATTTTCCCCATTCAAATCCACTATAGGATAATCAGTGCGAGAATATTTAAAAAAAAAAAGTATTATCAGATAAGACATCTCCAAAACATGACAGTACAGCCTGAAGTTTATTTAATATGACTGGCTCCTGATTACATGCAACATAAATCAAGAGCATTAGCCAAATCCACCCATTCGTTATATAAAATGATTATAACCTCCACAGAAAGTTCTTTGCTAAGTACGCTACCTTTATTATTGCAGAGAGAGATGTAATTTTTGTTGAAACTACGAACAAATGTGATTCCAGTAAAGATACGGGGGCTAATTTTGCATATGCAGGTTATTTTCCCTTTGCGAACATGCCTCTGCAGTACCGACAATCTCTTTCCACCCGTCTTCCCAAAGCTAGTAACCCACTATCAAATTTATATCCCATGCAGTTCCCTTTGTAGTGGCAAACGAGATGTAAAATTTCCGGCATTCCCGTATTCTCCTGTTATTCCAGGTCTGCGCGTATTTTACCTGTACTATCACTATAGCCGTTTTATATTTTAAATAAGGGAAATATGCCAAACTTGGGACTCACTCTATCGTTTGCAGATTCTTTCATTAATGGCAATACTGTGGATGTAAACATTGCATCTCATTGGCTCAAAATCGGACTCGTGGAGTGCCTGCATCCAGTAAAGTAAAGCGATTTTACATAAGTTAGTGTGAGCCTACGGATATGACGTAATAACATATCTTTGTTTATTCAATATCTGATTTAAAAACATTTGTTATTCATAAAAGTTAAAGATCTAATTAATTTGTAAAAGTAAAAGTCGTATTATTTTAGAAAAGTAAAAATCATACGATTTAACATGTGAATTTATATTAATTTAGATCCACGGTATTTCCATTTACTGCGGTTGGTGTGAACGGGAGAAGTGTACTGTCGTAAGAACTAAGCTATTTCGGGGTGAGAAGCAGATAAATGTTCATCAAGGAACTCTAATAATTATAGGTTTTTTCTCTCTCTCTTCAATGAGTAGGTCTAGTTCATCATGAAGTTCTTTCCTGAGAAAAAGTGTTGAAGATTTGTCATCTGTCTTTGAATCCGCCACCTTTGGTTTTAGAGGCCTCTGTGACTCTTTTGAACATCCGACATCAAATAATAATAATAATAATAATAATGATAATAATAATAATAATAATAATAATAATAATAATAATAATAATAATAATAATAGTAATAGGAATAATAAATTATCCATTATTATGACTGATTTATGTATTCATATGAAATATGAGAATAATGGCGGTTTATCGGTAAGGAAACTTCTAGAATGTAATAACTAGGCCTAATAAGCTACACAGCCACTCCCAAAGTGAGGTCCGCGCACCCCTATGTTTCTTTAGGTCTAATTCCATGAAGAATGCTGACTTAACTTACCGTATTATTATTTTTTTCTCAAAAGTTTTCTTTAACCTTAAACTTTACCAGGAATGGACTAGTAAAAAGCACAGAGAAATGAATACCTGATTGGAAATGTTTTCATTTCAACCCTGATCTAATGCCCACATTCTCATTTAGCAATAAAAGTTATAAATTGTGAAGCAATTTTTAAAATTCCTTATGTCGTGAAAGCTGTTTTGTCATGTAGGCTTCTATGTAGATTCTTTTGTATTTTTCAAGTTAATATAAATATAAATGGAAGGACGGATGGACGGAGGGAAGGAAGGATGGTTAAAATCGGGTTCTCCATTTGCTTTCGTACATATGGTTTTTGTAAAGTAAAATAATATTGTTTTCAAACGTTAACATAATACTGACTTCTAGTTATGCCAGACAAAATGACGCCCTAATTTATGAAAATGTTTTACAGGGGTTCCCAAATAAATAATAATAAATAAATATTTCAAGGGGATCGTCATATCGAGAACCAATAGTCTACGTTTGTTCTCTTAGGCTACTTAGGGGCATCTTCCCCTCAGCGCCTGGTTGCTGCAGTATATTATGCCCCGTACTTCTTGAATTAATCAAACTTGTGTAATGCATTAGACCAGTGTAATCGACATGAATTATCAAAACTACCTGAAATCACATTCGTGAGTCAGATGGAACTCTCTTTGGAGCAGGAAAATTGGGTTCGTGTCTTCTATCGTTTGCAATCATTGTAAATTTCAAACGTCTTCTCGGATTCTTCGTCATGATAGGATAAATTACTGGAATGATATTCTATTGACACAGAAACTATTACGGATAACAAGACTAGTATACTAATGTAATATATGACATGCACGTTGTAAAAATATAGAGTTACTACTAAATTACTTGATCAAGATGAATCGAATAACTAAAAATAGAAGTATCAGAAAAAATGGAAATGCAAAAGGAAGCTCAATATATGAAACCTTCTTGATTTCAAATTACAGTTGTGCAGACAGCATTCGACACAGAACACAGAACGTTGCGGTGCGTGGCATCATGTAAAGCAAGTTCACAAATATTATTTAAAAATTATCTAAGGCTAAATGTTTAATAAATTTCTCACAATAATTATAATTTGATATCAGGAAAGTTTCATATGAAAGCAATTTACAACTCGGTTCAATTATAGCCAACTAGTCAACCCGTGTGGAGCGTTCACACTTCACCCTTTCTGACAACTGCTTAAGGAACTTGACCTTATATAGCTATAGGCTATCAGTCACAAATGGAACTCTTTAAGGGATGGCCGAAGTGCTGAGAGCTGTTTTATTAACTACTTTTCCTAGAAAATTGAAATTATGTGCACTTAATTAAAATCTAAACAGAACTTGAAGTAAAAATTTCATTTTAATATCTCAATATGTTTTAGATATTAATTAATTAAATTGATTTTCTTAATCAAAAAATGAAATTATTTCTTCCGACAGATATTGAACTACGATTCTGAATGTTTATGTCAGATTCTTTCATGCTTACTTCCCAAACTTATTAATGCATTTTTTGAAACCGTCTACTGAAATAAATATTTTACCCAGATAAATTAAAAATTAAAAAATGGCCTATGATTACACTACATATTTTTAAAAATCCGAAGGGAAACTTACATAACTTCCTCTGCCCAAATAAAAGTTTGCCTCTTGGTATTACATAGGCCTATTACGTACGGCATTCTCTTTATGTAAATTGGTTATAAAAGTAAAGAAAACGTAGTTACCACATCGTATCGCATCCCCGAAAGATACAAGCTCAAATAAAATCTGATTAAAGCACTCAAGTAACTTTCTTTACCCTAAGCATGGGTAAATACACCTATCTCACTTCACATCCTGATATGGAATAAGATATCGTATTGCAAAGAGCACGTATTCAGTTGTTTCAACCTGATGCAAAGCTTTAATGTTCATCAGACAAAGCTGAGTTTGTAAGAACAGTGCGTGGGATCCTTCTGATATATATATATATTTTTTTTTTTTCGAAAAAAAAATGTTTTCAACAGAAGTTTTTGCGCTTGGTATAAGCACCCCGTGTACCAAACTTAAACAAAATCATTAGCGTCATTTTCAAAGAAAAAAACGCGAAAAACGAAATTTTCTTCACGTAAAGTCCCCTTAAAAATAAGATCAAGTCGCCGCCAATCTTCGTGTCACCATCCACAGGAGGTACCTACCCAGATACAAAGTTTTGATTCCATACGATTTTCCGTTCTGAAGCTAGGATGTTCACAGACAGGCAGACACAGACACACACGTTTCTGTATTTTTCGGTTCAGGGACCTCAAAACGTGTATTTATTTTGAAAATTTAACTTCGATTTGGAGGGTTGTAAACAATACTTCTTCCACCTATAGGGTAGTACCTATGGTACGGGCAGTGGAAGTAAAAAACTAACTAAGGCCTATTCAGAAAATCTGATTAGACATTTTATTACACATACTGAAAAGTACTTTTGTTTCAAAGCCCAAAATATACATGCCAGCTCAAGCCCTAGAATAATTAAATTCTACAATCATTTAAATTTACAATTTCGAGAACGAAATAAAATGTCGAAGTTCTCTGCGGTATAAAACTACAGCCGATATATGTGTTCGTATTTTCACTTCACTAGTTGATGGCAGGAAAGTTATATTTATTAATTCTCACACATAATGCCTCAAATCTAAGTCTATTATCGCCACACATGGATATTATTGTCATTATTATTGCTGGTGTTATTCGTTTTATTTCGCTATAAGTGTGGTCTCTATGTATTGTATTTGCTTCTTCCGGTGTGGGGTATTATTTTAAGAGACACGATGCACAATAAGAACGCACCAGATGTTTATTTTCCCCCGTGTTATTATAGGCAGCCCTCCTCGCAGCCATGCCACATGGAAGATGTTAATACAGAATTAATTATTAAGATAAGGTCGTGATGCCATGCGCAATATTGTCATCCCCACTTGGGCTTGGGCTTGGGCTTGTTCCTCTATAGTGTATATCCTACAAATTTTATACAGTGAGAAGAAATACAGCATCTCTCTGAATGACTTATTTCAATTCAGTACGAAATGTCTCGGTTAAATCCGGTGCAGTAGGAAATTTTAATAGTTAAGTCCTTTGAAAACTAATTTTACTATGTACAAAGCGTAAGAACTCTTTTGTCCCTATCGAAACCCAGTATCAAATTGAAGATTAAATGTTGTAAGTATAAAACCAAGATCAAAGAATCTTAAGGACAGTAATGATCAGGGCTCGGATTTTTATGACCTAAAGATACTTTTTTAAAAATGAGCTACAAAACGACTCCAAAAATACAAACAAAAATGACCGAAATATTTTCAAAAATTGCCCAAAATTTATATGAAAATACGTGTTTATTCATCAGATTTGTGTCTATTCTAATTTTATGTTGTGACACAATTATATGCTACATACGGTTAAATTCAAACAGCATACACTGTCTTTCGGCATCTAAATTAAAATTATAACAATATCTATTTATATATGCTTATTTAGAGTTCCGATAATATTCAATGCAAGTAAATGCACAAAAACTATAGACTATAATTCGAGAAACAACACAAAATAAAAGATTGACTTTATATTTCTTAAAAACACCTAAATTACGAAATGTAGAAAAAAAGACCAAAAAAATGACGAAAAATGACATTACATTCTAAAATAAATGGTGCAAAAACACGTTGCACAAACTTTCACGCATATACGTGTTAAAGGCTAGCACAGAAAAAATTTAATTAAAGAGACAATTAAATTTTACTTATTACATTTCCATAAAACTAACAAGAATCTAGAACGGAAAGCATCAGGGTCGATCTTTATGTTCAATGCTTTTACCGTGAAGTATTTACCGTGAATACTTATTTTTGGCTCAATAAGAGTAATAATAACAATAATAATAACAATAATAATAATAATCAATGACAGTAAAACTGCATATTATTAGTACTACTAAAAACTAAACTAAACTCCGTGGCGCTACATCCCTGGAGGGACTTGGCCTACCACCCGACCGCTGCGTCATCTCCCGTAGGCAGATGGCAGTATTGGGGGCATGTGGTCAGCATGCCGACACCCACGGCCGTTAATGGTGGTTTTTATTAGTACTACTACTACGGGAAAATTCAAATATAAGTCGCACCTTGGGATAAATCGGTCCCACCCAACCTATCTTCACCGATGCAGTTTTTTTATACCACGATCTAGCGAATTCTTCTGTCCTAGTATTATGAAGAAACTCGTGATTGGACGTTGGAGGTGTGACGTCTTACCGCTAGACGAGAGGTAGCAGGCTGACAAACCTTGCGGGAGATATAATATGTCACATTTTCGAATCCTACAAACAGTGTATCGTACAAAATTCGAAAATGCAAGGGCGCTTCGCTACGGCCGCCGCCTCCGCTTCGCGCACTTAACTATGTGGTTAGTGTTATGCATTATTTAGCTATATGCAACAGTATACAAGGGCAGTTGGTCACTCTGCTTCGCTCAGAAACAAAATACATCACACAGTCCGTGCAAATGTGAATATCGAATGGGGAAGCTTAAGGGGCGACTTATATTTGAATTTCGCCACCACTACTCCTACTAATTAGGTTATATTGCACGCTTTAACTACATGTAGGTCATACCACGTGTTTAGTATGTTTGCGTGAAACATTAGTCTTTATCAGCGTTTCTTAACCTTTTTGAACCCGAGGACCTCTAAAATGAGTAAAGAACTTTACGGACCCCTAATTTTACATCCCATTTTTAAAAGTAGGCTATATGTAGGCCTATATTCTTAATATTTGGGGTATTAAATTATAGGTCGTTATAACGAAATACATTTTTTTTTAATCCGACGGAAACACAGTTATTGAATTGGAATGAAACTATTGACAGTAAAATTATATTTTGAACAGACTTTAATATGTATTACCAATTTGATAATATAATTAGGAATTATGTTATTAATCACTTTTAATGAGACGGTTGAGCTTGACGCCTCTTGCAGAGTTCCTGGTTTTTTGGCTCAATATTAGTCAAATTTAGTCGAAGATCAGCAGATACATTAAGTCGGTTTCTGTATTATGTTTTTAGTTAAACGAGCGATGAAAATCCCTTCTCACAAAGATAGGTTGTTGAAAATAAAACTGCATGGCGCCTCTAAAAACAAATTTCGACAAAGTCTTATTTTTTAGGGTTTTGAATGAAAGAGGGAACCATAGACGTCAGTGCATCAGGGGTTTGAAACTGTGGTCCGTAACTGCAAAAGTAAGGAAACTTGCAATATGACCTGTATTTTCGAAGATTTTTAAAACTTTGACATCTAGTGTCCATTTAATGTGAAAAATTTCTACTTATTTACTTCCCACTTGCTTTATGATATTTTTTAATTAATTATGTCTGCGGACCATCTGCACCGTGTTCGCGGACCACCAGTGGTCCGCGGACCATAGGTTGAGAAACGATGGTCTATATTAACAACTCATTCGCGTCATGTTTCTATTGTTTAGTGATATCTTATGTGATATTCAGTTTAAACGATTATAATATCTAGTGACATAGCGGCGATGACTTATGGAAAATAAGCAAGTCCTACAAACCCGGCGTTTGCCGTTGCGAACGACGGAACCATAAAAAACCCAAGTCAATTTGGGCGGCCACGAGGTTTGATTTGAACTCAGGACCTCTTCCCTGTTACCCCATAGGCCTACCACCTCGATGTAATTGGTTTTAGTGTGTTCATTGCGACTGAGCTAAACTGATTGGATTTCACAACAATAAGTACAATAGGCCTATAGTTTTCTTGTTACTAGGGGCAACAAAATGTCATTCATATTTTAATTGACATTTATGTTCTGAAATTCGCATTTAAGCTGTCCTAATTTCGTTTTTATCTTGATATCTATTAAATGTACAAAGAAATGTGTTAAACAAAAAGTGTTTATTTTAAATTTTTCTACAACTTTACTGTGATAGGTTTTCATGTATCGGCTACTGTAATGGATATAATCTAGAAAAATTGAAAATGGATACGAGTAAAGTACCCATTAAGTCATTTTTGCAGAAATACGGATATAGCCATTTTATTAGTCACAGATAAGAGTTTCCAATTTTAAATTTTTATTAAAATCGTTGGAGCCATTTTTTCAAAAAACAAATTTTTTAAAAAAGTTTTCATGAAAAGTCCCCTTAATATTTCAGTTGTAAAACTAAATTTCTGGGCGGTTCGACAAAATTTCGAAAAAGTCCTTAATTCAAAAAATGAAGTAAATACAATGAACCGTTTATCCGCTGTGCTTGTCCACAGACAGACGGACAGACGGACAGACGTCATTCCAAAAATATTTTTTTTCGGTTTTTAGGCTTCATGAAACGTGCTCTCCCGGTGTTATCTCGACTTCGATTTTTTGTCACGATCACAATACTTTCTCTATACTACGTATATGCGAGAAAGTAAAAAAGCATAAAAATAAAAATTAGGAAAAAATTACCAAAACTAACAAAAAAAATACCATTTTTATAATCTAGGAGTCATATCAGAATATATGCACTAGTGGGCAACGTCCATGATGTACCAGTTAAAAGATGACATGTCATCCAAATATGGGGCCTGGTAATGATCTTCCCATATATGTATCGCCCATTCAACATTAATTTTATGACACTGACTTCTATAACTGAAGTAGGTGAGACAGATATTGTGCAGAATCATTGTGACCTTTTTGATAGTTTTTGAGTATGTGTGTGACCACCGGCGTGGTCTTGTGGTTAGCAATGTTGACTACAGATCTGTCGGCCTGGGTTCGATCCCCGGTACCTGAGGGGAGCTAGGGAGGTCTGGAACGGGGTGCACTCAGCCTCGTGATTCAAATTGAGGAGCTATTTGATAGAGAAGTAGCGGCTCCGGTCATGGAAACCACCATCAACGGCCGTGGGTGTCTGTATGCTGACCACATGCCCCCCAATCCTACCATGTTAAAATATGTTTTCTCTTTTCTAAAATTCAATAAAAATAAGTAAAACAGCGGTATAACCAAGAAAAAGGTGTTGCAGAGACTCTTAAAAAATAATATCCCTTAACGTTCTGAACAGGACAACATAGGCATATTAAGTTGACAAGCACCATAGAACGCCCCAGTCCTAACAAAACTGGACTTCCAAAATTGTATGAAAAACCAAAATTTAGAACTTTAGCTTGTTTTCTTCAAACAATAAAAAGGGACTAAGATCGCTGTTGCGCTGACCCCCCGAATTTATTAAAAAAAAAAAAAAAAAAAAAAAAAAAAAAAAAAAAAAAAAAAAAAAAAAAAAAAAAAAAAACTACCGGACCCTGTAGCGCAGAAGCAACGGTAAATTCATTTGGTCTATTTGACTCAGAGAATAGACGATATAGAAGTGGATTAATATTTGCTCTTTGACTAAAGAAAGATGTCATTACAACGAATCTTATAGGTTCTCCCCTACCATAAACGATTTGTATAAGAGAATATTCCTGTTGCACGAAAGTGGCCTATGAATAATTTTTAAGGAAGGGAATTCAAGTCAGGTACATAACGACAGCAGAAGAGTCAATTTCAGAAGAGTGCTTTTCTCCGACTTGATTACCATGGGAATTTACTTTGGAAAATGGTCTACTTTCCTTGATGTTTTACATATCTGAAGAGACGACGCAGAATCGTTATGAAAATTAAAATAATAACTCTTAAATGTCAAGTTTCTTGATCGATGTTACGGTTGCCCATTTCGAACTTCTGTCATTTTTAAAATAGTGGATGTCAGAAATGATAAAGTAGGGGATACAAGGTGAGTCGTAGCTTTGAAAAATTCACCTATACACATGTTATTGTCGTGAGAAAAATATACACAAATACAGAATTCAATACTAGCTGTCATACAGTGACATCACGAAAACATTTTGACGGCTAGGTAGTCTTTTTTTCCATCGAATAAATTCTCTTTTCATCCATTCCATGAACCTGGTGTGAATTTAAGTCTTCTGCTTCGCAATTTTCCTCATTTTAACATCATTGGACTATGTGTCTACGTTCGTCAGTGATTCCTTAATCTTATATTTATCCCATATTTATGGTCTCACATTATTCAATTATATTTTTAAAATTACCCTGAATTAATTAATCTGAAAAATTACAATTTTAATAAATAATTAAGCTTTGTAGGCTATAAACACTTATTTTTCATGATTAATTCTAGTTCTTTTCTTCATTTTAAAATTTCCTTCATATTATTAATTTTAATGATCATTGATTGTATTTTTTATTCAGTGTTTGTATTTTTTAATCTAATTATTTATACTTTAGAACTACTTCCAACTAAGATCATGTACTCACTCAGATGGCGTCTTAATGATAAAATAATGTGAAATAATTGTAAACTAATCATTCATACGTAACATTTAATCAAGACAATACACCAACTTTCTTTCAACTTTCATCTTAAAATGTGTCGTCGCTAGATTCTTTCTCACTTATGCTTCATCAGCAAGAGGATCGTTGATATTTACATTATTGTTATTTATTATTCTTATTATTTTTTGTAATTAATAACGTTTTTCTTCTTTCTTTATTTTAGTTTTACCTCTCATTTTTAGGATTTAAGCGACCCAAGCCGCCTGGGCCTTACAGGGCCGCGACCTGTCGGGAGAGGGATTATCTATGGATCACATAACACTTTTTTGACCAGACGAGGACATGGAGGGCCTCCCCGGATGAGTGATCAGCTCAAAGCCGGGGCCACCTCCGAGACAACTCGAACACATAGGACGAGACACACACACTCAAAACAAGGCGAGGATGGAATGAAGATGATAATGGCGGCCAGATGATATCTGGGGACCACAAGGACCTAAAGTTACCCGACATATGTCTCACAGGTGAGGAAGAACCCCAGAAAAAAACCCCACCTAGGTAACTTGTTCCGAACCCGGGCCCGCTTCATGAGAGGAGTGAATGCATCCCCTACGCCAATTAATAACGTATTAAATGTAACTTTTTGAGTGAGTCCGTGAGTCCACATAGGCCAGGAAAGTTACAATTTTGTACAACTTTATGGCTTTTGTTATTGAACACTGATTTTACTGTAATTGTGTCTGTACTTTTCCTTGTTGCTTTTAGTGTTAATAAGAGTTTTCTATGCTAGTGATTAGACTTAAGGCTATTAATGACTGTGAGGCTCGCTTTATGGTCCCCGTTAAACTGAAATGTTGACCTGTCATAATGGATGCCTCTAGTGATATCAGCTCGCACCGATATTCACTGAAATTGACACATTTGAATAAATTTCCTTATCAAAGCAAATGACTCTTCGGGTGCCTAACAGCTTACTCAAAACATCAGTTAATATAAGTGCTAAAGGAATACATGCTGGCGCCTAATCTTTAAATGCACTCTGTAACTCGTCAGTATCTGAAGAATTTACGGCTTTCTCAGACGTCTCTAACTTGGTTTTATTAGTGCATTACCTAGGTCACTATATTCAAAATGGTGTTTTATAGGCCAATATAAAGACCACAAATAGCCGAACTGTCCACTCCTGGAGCATTTACTAATCCTGTGTATGTGTCATAAAGCTGCATTTGGATCACATAAAATTTTATTATACAGTGATTGAACATTCCTCAGTTAATAGATGAAACTAGCCAAATAATGTAGTGAGATCCCACGTAATAGGTTACACATTCCATTGTTACACATTTCATTTGAGAAGCTCCTGATTAGTTTCATGTTAAATTTAATGGCTAAATTTAGTGTTTAAATTATTGATGCATAAGGCTTGGAAATTGGCAACAAGAATAATAAAGTTCCCCACAGTAGATTATAAATTTGCAACTTGAATGTTTCCTTGGATTACTGGAATAGTTTTCAATTTTTTGTAACAACATACATTAAGAGGATGTTTTAAATAACAACAATAATGATATTTATAATAATATGATGATAATAATAAATAATTAATTCCAATAACAATCAAACGAAACTTCGAAATAATTACTCGCAATAAAGTTTCGAAGGAAACTTCGAAATTTCAAATAGGCCTATTGCCCTTATCCAATAGAACTACATGTGTAAGATCGAGATACAGTATTAGTAGATTAGAATGGGCCTTTATAATATTTTCCTAGACTTGAAAATTATATGACCATATTTTTCAAAATAAGACATAGGCCTATGTAGGAGCAATTAAATGTGATTGCAGTTCTGTATATTTTAAAAAATGGCACGTGTTATTTTAAACTTTTTTCATGAAATTGCATCAGCAATCGTTCCTTAAAGTCGCCTACAAAGCTCATGATAATTATATTATATCATTCTGTATGGTCTATAGAATTTTTTTTAAATGTTGGAAGAGAGGAAATAACGCTGTTGGTAATGGAGAGGATTTTATAAAATGCAACATAAACTATAGCTAATAATAAACAATGATAAACTGTAAAAGAGTGAATTAGAAAAGGAATGGGTAAAATTATTTTCGTAGGTCTATACCTTTTTCTCATACATTCCATACAGTTCCCTAGGCTGCATCACGAAGCAATATTTCAAAATAATTTTTAAATCTAAAAGAAAGGAGGTATTATAAGAAGTGGTAGGCATGTGAAGTCCATATGAAAATGCAATACTTCGAGAAGCATTAATCGTAGATCTTGGCAGAGGAACAAAATGACCGAGATTCTTATTCACTAAGTTACTTAACACTTCTGCTCCAGGAGGAATTTCAAAGTGGGAATTAGGGACTTGGTAGGCTATATCAATCATGCAAATGAGAGTTCAGATCTTTAAACTGTCGACAGCAATTGAAATAAAAGGCTTGAATAAATCTTTGGCATTGTTCGCAGTCTGCTACAGATTTCGATGGATTTTTCTATACTGTATGTGTGTTTGAAAATCATTTCTTTTTTACAATTCATAGCTTGCTACAGAAATAAGAGATTATAAAATTGAGGGCATAATATGAATATAAGTTAATTAATGTTAGGAATTTTAGCACGAGTTTATAGAAACAAAACTATGAAGAGGCTATAGAGTTTTGAATATTCGTTCACAGAAAATAAAAGTGTTAAAATTTTAAATTTTCACCTGGATTTTCAAATTATGGAATATTATCATTTCCGCTTATATTACAAATGAAAGTGGCAATTGATGGCCCCACTACCTGGAAAGCCTACCTTTGCATAACTGTAGATGTTTTTAAAATATCTATATTTAATATAGATAACTGTTTAAAAATACTTGCGAACGAAACTAAAAATAGATCTAAAAATTGTCGCAAAATAATACACATTGATAATTTTTAAAATTATGTAGAGAAATTTTACACATTGATTGATTGTGTAAATTATATAAATGGCAATTAAAATGCGCGTCTTTTAATTCTTTATATAAATTGTTTCTTTTTACTTGTTCCTCCATAACTATTATAGGCCTACTGTCAATTTTGTATGTAGGCTATAGATCTCTTGTCATGTAGGCTACTTTCTGTATTGTTAGGTTGCTGGTTTGGTATTAGAAGTATTTTGTATTAGAATTAATATCTAGTATTAATATTTAGTATTAGTATTGTATAGTATTGTAATATGAGAGAACTTTGTAATTGGGGCATGTGCCTGTTATGTTCTCAGGGCAGACAAATAATAAATAAGTTAGATGCTGCAACAGGGACAAGCAGCAAGGAGTGCTTTCTAAGTATTTTTCAGAATAGCTTGAACTACTTTCAGATTGATCGCTAGATTAACCACTTTAAATTGGTGTAGGAAATCGCTATCTTCATCTCTCACACTTTTAGCTTAGGAAGCATATGGAAGCCATTTCATTTTCGGAATGTACGTTAACACGTATGTCCCTGATTCTGGAACTAAAACTTCACTATTCATCAACTCATTACCTACGTTGTATCTTCTCATAACCAGCATGTTATCATACAAAAGCTCACAGACCCCCATAAAAATTTGGTTAAGGGGACAAGGGCTAGGCATTACAGGAAGAAAAAGAACCTAAATATTTTCATACGAGATCCGCACAACCATTTTTTTATACCAAACATCAAACCATCTTCTTTTTACTTCCTCTGCCCGTACCATAGGTACTATAGGAAGAGTGTTCGGTCTCCAAATTCGAACCTTATATTTTAACATAAATAGGCCTATATGTTTTGAGGAACCCTGAATCCAAAAATACTATTTTCAGAAACACGTGGGTGTGTATCTGTGTGTCTGTGAATAGCCTAGCTCCAGAACGGAATTCCTATGAAAACAAAATTTTGTATTTGGGTTGGATATCTTCTGGGGATGTGACACGAAGATTGGCAACGACTTTCTCTTACTTACATGAAGAAAATTTCGTTTTTCGAGATTTGTAGAAATTCAGTCTTGCCTCAAGAACAATAAAGCTTTGTATCACATTGAAACAACTGAATAGGCGCTTTTTGCAATACGGCCTCTTATTCCATAATATGATAATGTGAAGTGAGAAAGATATACTTTATAGGCCGTGCTTAGAGCAAAGAAAGTTACTTCAGTGCATTAATGAGATTTTATTTGGGTTATGTATCCTTCGGTGATGCGATACGATGTGGTTCTCTTCATTTTTATAACCAATTTACATGAAGAAAATTTCATATATAATCGGCCTATATTATATTAAGAGGCAAACTTTTATTTGAGCAGAGAAAGTTATGTGAGTTTCACATGAGATTTTTAAAAATATTTTTACTTGCACTCAGTGGATTACACTTCAGTGAAAGCAGGTGTTCGTAGCGGTTGTGATTAATTTAAAACGTTTGTAATTAATGGGGTCCAAGGTGCACAGAGTTTGGGGATTTTAAGAGAAATAAATATGCCAAATCCTAAGCCCCAATCTATACACGTAATAAATTTACACTGGCGGTATACTTATGAGAGAAAATAAGACTGATTTATTTCGAAGGAGGATTAAATGAGAAGTCAGAAGTAATACAGGACTGGACGATGGATTACATCCACTCACAAGTACGTGCGTTTTAATTATATAAATTTTTACGTTGCAAATTTTTCAGTATTGGCCTATGTTCTTAAGATATGGTTTCAATTCGCTTTTTTCTTTTTAAACACACACTACACTAATTTTTCTCATTCTATGTTACGATTCTAAAGAGTAACAGTTAAGCAGATTTGAAAACTATTTCACTGGTAAGGTGGAATATATTTTTTAATCATTACTACGAATATTTCTAAGTACTACCATATCACACACAAGAACTAAGTAAATGAGCGTCAAAATAATAATCCTAATATGATTTACAGGAAAATAGGCCTAGTTATTTATGATACAAATGATAAAAGAACGATTTTCTTTAGCTAGTAGGTATTTTTGCGAAATAAGCCCGTAAGGGCGAGTGTAACAATCCCACGAGCAAAATAAAATTATTTTACCGTGTGTGCCATATTAGACTATTTTTTAGACATACCTTAATGCAGAATCTGTGAAATAATCATAAAAATTATTTTTATTCTAAATAATTACTTACATGATAACTTTATTCAGCATCGAGCTGCACTGCCATCTACAGCCGAATATGCACATATACTGTACATGCGCAGAAAGAGCTCATTGATTTCTGATGCTGGACTGCCAACATAATGAATGGAGTCAACAACGATTTTAACTTTCAAGTATGATGATTTTTGCGATCACCGTAAGAAATTTAACATTTAAAAAGGCGCAAATTTTGACATTTTCATTTTTATCAAACTGAATCTTGAGACTGACTTGTAGCGGAGCGCCAATCAGTGAATTAATCTCAATGATAAATTTATAATTCAGTCTCTCCCAGGCAATGTTCAGCGGCGTAGAGCAAATATTGGGAAGTGGGTTCCTGTAACTTCCTTAGTTCAAGACTCAATCAGGGCGAAGTCGGACAATGTACCGTTAACCTATTATTTATTTTTTAACTTTAACACCTATGGCATTGTGCACCAGGACAAAAATATACACGGACTTATTATGCTGATTGTTAGTATATTAGCTTTAACGTGAAGAAGCACGAAGAGTACTTTAAAAATCCATCTGCCTGAAATCGCACATCGCGTACCAATCTTCCAAGCAGAGTTTCCCTGCACAAAAATCCTAACGGCTATCTTATTAAGTCTAAAGCCGTTTCTAAGCTTTATTCTGATAGGCCAGAAAACCAAAATGGTTTCCTCACTACAATACTATTGGCTGGCCATTCCAGTAAATGTTAAAAGATGAACATAATTTCCCTATTCGTACTTCTTCACGTTCTATATGGGTTTCTTCACTGCCCTTAACACAATAAGTAACTGTACATTTCCCTTGGTAAGTGAGCTTATCTAGGTTTACCATCTGAAAAGGTACCATCAATATAATTATAATAAATAATAATTATACCTGAGTCAAATTCCTGTGAGCCTAACACTGGTTTCTGTCCAATTTCCAGTATAATAACTTACCATTGGAAATATTCATCTGTAAAGTTAATATGAATATTGTATGTAAAAATTTAATAAATTGATGAATTTATTAGCCATATTAAATTTAGACCTACCTATTATTGTTTATGACATAATAAACATTAATTATAATATTTGAATTAGTTTTAAGTATAATATGGCTGCAATATCACTCTATTATGGGCCTAGTCATATTAAACCATTACATTCCATTTAATAATAAATATACAAATACTTAACTAAAGGAATACTTTCCAAGTGATTGAAACCAAAGTTCGTTTCAATGGATTTTTAGCACTAATTCCATAATGTACTACTTTTACTTCGTATCTTATGTTAGAAGTTCTACTTTTAATTCAAGCTGTCTAAAGACAATTATTACAAAGCTGTAGGCCTAAATAACATTTTACTGCTTCATATTTTCAATTATAGCACCGTTCTCATTGATTTTGAATGAAATAGGTTGCCCAAAATATAAAATTTACAACGTATGAAATATGCACGTTCTTATAAATATAATAGTAACTAACCAAAATAATACGTACGTCATTAATAATATCTACTAAATCGATCATTTTAAAAGAAACTTGTTTAGCTCACTGACAACAAAAATAATAATAATAATAATAAATATTTTATTGTCGTTAAGCCAGAAGCAATAGACAAAGTCAAAGTACAAGAATATACAACAAATGCACTAAGTGAAGAAATCATGATAAATTATAAAATATTTACATTAGAAAAGCCCTAAACATGTAAACAAGACCAAACATCCCATCACATGCTATTATAATATCAATAGAAAATTACAAAAATATCTACAAAGAAAATAACATTAATGAACAGTAGTTTATAATGTACTGATATTAATTTAACATAAGCAAGTTTACAATACAGAATGTGTGACATCACATTATGGGAAATATATAATGTTCCTACTCGTATTGGCATCGATATTAATTCATTTTTAAGTGATTTTATTTTTCCTGTATCATGATGTGAATAAAAGTTATTGAATCTGTTATTTTAAGTGGATTGCTTAGTTTAAAACTGTACCACTTCATAAATGTAACTGTCAATAATTTATAGGTTTGTCTAAGAGGGGCTAAGATTTCTTGGATTAAGAACATAATTGGTATTCCTGATTGTTCTAACAAAATTCACTTCAAAATATATTGGTATTCGTTTAAAATTTAGAACTGAGAGTGAAGATTTTTCGTAGAAGTGCTTATAGTTGGTCGGTGGAGCACCAGGCCTGTTGAGAGGGATGCCCAGTTTTCATATGCGCTGTAGGGATGGGAAATCGATAGCATATATTGAAGAGACACGGTGGCAGAAGTGAAAGTAGAAGCCAGGGGTACTCGTTCGAATACAAGTGGCCAGATATGAATAGGCTGCCTGACGTCAAAAAATTCACGTGGTCGATGGGGGAAGATCGGTATCTGAGATTTCAAACTAGATTGTATCCTGTTTAATCAATTCCTCCAACCTATCTCAAAATATTCCCTTCCATCCCGTCCGTACTGTTTGAGATTTTGCTACTTGAACCTATGCTGACTGACTTAATGTAATTTGCTTTAGACTCTGACAGACGTATAAGAATCATATTTAGCCTACACTTTTTAATTCGAGCTTTGAAGAGGAAGAGGACGACCTGCTATTACCTGGATACAGAATGTACACATGTCAATGGAAAGATTTGATTTAGTGGTGGAAGATGTACAAGATAGGGATACGCCTAAGCATAGGCGTAGCGAGGGGGGGGGGTTTGGGGGTTTGAACCCCCCCCCCATTGATTAAAAAAAGGAAAATTGTATAATTTTTTTAAGTCTGCCCATAAATTGCTTAATACAAGTATAAAGCGTGGGAAGCTTAAAACTCGTTATTTTGCGTCTTAGTTTTTAAAATTTTCCGGGGAAGGACCCCCGGAAGCTTAAAACTTGTTATTTTGTATCTTAATTTTTAAAATTGTCCGTGGGAGAACCCCCGGAAGCTTAAAACTTGTTATTTTGCATCTTAATTTTTAAAATTTTCCGGGGGAGGGCCCCGATGAGTATTTATTGCAGGCTTACTTGGAAAATCAAAACATAAAGACTCAAGAATTATAACAATGGTACAAATGAAAAGAGCTTAACATGATGCAAGGATAAAAAAAAAGTGAACACCTAACTCTGGTCATTTATTTGAAAAAGAAAAATACAGGTTAAAATTAAGACATGTTCATCCTAGGAAAGGAATTCAGGGCGTATCTGCATCCTAAACTTTATGAGGTAACTTTTGAGGAACGTTGGATTATGGTTAATAAATCAGGATCTCCGCGGGCCCTCTTGATCATCACCACGGACTTCGGTTGATAACCGCTGATGCGTAGCTACAGGCCAATTTTAAACCAATGTTTATTTTGATTCTTCGTTCACGCAGAAGTTTAAATTGTAATAATTCTCCCAGTGTGATTCCTACCATTATTTATCATAGTTCTTCACTCCTAAGTCTCTGAAATGATTAGGACTTATTTTATTTATATAAAACCCATGTAGCACATAGAAGAAAAACTCAAGTACCGTACCCCAGTGAGTGAAGATATATAAGACTACTAGTAAGTTCCACTTGTAGAAGTTGAGCGTAATACACGGGCTTTCTAAAGATGGGATATAAAGAAACGCTGGGGATGTCAAATGTGGGAAAGAATCAGCTGTATACATATAAGTTACGGTTCGTCAACAAAATCAGTGAACCGAATTTACTTTCTCTCTTAATCTTTTGCTTTTGAAGGTTTTCTGTGCAGAATGGCTCAATGGATGGAAGACCATTTGAAATACTGGTAGTAAGGCTACTGAAAGCGCCAGACTTATACTTATTAGTTATTACAAAGGCTACTAACCTATAGCCTACTTAATTTTTTAGTGCTTTTGTTATAAGATTTTATTTAGGTCTATATTAATTAAAAAAATTAAAAATATATTTATTTAATTATGTAATTTCAATTAAATACTTTCCCCGTCAACTGAGAAATTAATCTAATTTGAAACTACAATAATCGCAACCTGCTTCACCTTGAAGCATTACTTCACTACGCAGTTAATTTATTATTAACAAAGTTCAATAATACCACAAGAATTCGTAAATTCAAGATAACGAAACTTTCTCAAATGAGCTTCATTCTGCTACGAAAGAAGTAACTCGCTGTACTTCGGTCTATGTATTTAGAGAAAAAAAAATTTCAGCTGTGTTTTAGAAACTTATCCTAAATAAACTATTCAATTAGCTTCCATGAGGGTTATGAAGCGAATACCCATGTTAATATTATACGATAACTGATATTATTTTTTAAAGATAGCAGTTTACATGTGGTGTGAACAGTAATATATCTGCACTCACCCATTTATCTGCTATAGGCTATTCCAGGCACTTTATTTATTTCTTTTATGGTTTTGTGCATCATTGTAAGCTTAACTTTTACCCTTATATAAAGAAAAAAAAGACCCTTATTTCCATTTCCTTTTCTTATCAAAGCAAGTGTAAGAGATTGATCTATCACTATAGGCCTATAAGGGGCCGGCCCATGCTTTTAGATTTTCAGGCATGTAAAAGAACTCCTGCGTGACAAAATTCCTGCATATCGACGACCGTCACGGGTTAAAGTTACGGTACACCCCTCGTTAAATAACCAAATAACCAACTTTTAAAATGCTTGTATTGTAAAAATCGTAACTTATTAAGAAATGTAACGATAAGCAATAATAATTAGGCCTATATTAATAATGGGTAATTACAAATAATAGTTTGAAAAATAATCTAAATTGTTCTTTAATTCTATCAGACGATAGTGATTCCATGTTATGGGACCAGTAGTTAATAGCTCAGGAAAATGAAAGAAGGGGAAAGTGGTTAAAGGAAAAGCTTTCATTTTCCCATGAGAACTTCTTTTTGACAAGAGAAAATTACATGACCCCAAATTAATCTGAAACTCTGATCCTCTGCAAATATGATGCACCCTATTAACTGAAGGGTGACAGACAGTAATAAAATATCCGGTAAAAAAAACCACACACACACCCAACAAGAGGAGAAGAAATCACTAAGAAACTTGTAATTAATTATAGAATTCTTCTAACTTATTTGTCATAATATTAATTGGAACAATGAAATAGGCCTATAGGTAATGATCTTTATCATAAATTTATTCTTGAAAGATTACACTTGATAGGCTTAATGTTAGACGTATCTGAAGCAAACTTGCCTTAGTGCTTCCCTGGCCCGATTTCCAATCGAAATAAGGTGAAATTTGTCAAATAAAAAGCAAATCAGACCATTCTATTTTGGATTCACCTGCTGATATTATTCTTATCATCTCCCAAATCGGCATCGGTTTGTATGCAAAACGTAAAGAAGTGGTACAGTACTTATTATAAAGTACTAGTAACCAATGTTATACATTATATGGCATAATTAGTTAATTACTATTAAAAAATAAGAAAATTAGGGATTTTTGCCATCTCATGCCAACAGAAATGAGATAAATAGAGGTGGAAAAACTTTGTTGTTTTAGGTAATTGGTGCAAATGCTTTTCATTTACACTGGGTTGCATATAAATTATGTTTTCTATGTCCCATGACTGCCCTGAATGTAACTCTAGTCTCTACTAATAAAATTACACCATAAAATGTTTTTGTGGTGCGCGCAATCCATTCCGAACTATTAAGGCTAAACTATTCAAACAGTGAAGTGGCAATTTAACTATATTCAACATTTCGTTCTCACAACTTGAATACTGACCTACAATACAATAGTGAAAAACCGTAAATCGAACTCTTTTCAAGTTCTCATGGAGTCCATTTATATAATTAAATGAGTCTTTTTTTACCTCACCAAACCACACGAGAGGAAGAGAATTAAAGTACAAATTACTGTTTCACAATTTTTTTGAAAAGCCAGCAGGAGCGAAGCTGGAAGTTGAATAAAGGGAAGTGGTGCTGAGGAAATCTGTTGTTTGTGCAGCCTGGTTCCTATGCACGTGAACTAAACCAGAGTCCATTATCCTGAACGTAAGCCAATTGTAGCAGATTTAAGACGTGCACGGAAATGTTACATGCAAGAGGACTGTTTCTAAACAATCCACGATCACTTAATGCTACCGTGCAGACTATTCATGTGCTAAGGAAGTCCTAGATTGTGTTAACATTCATTATCATTTCACATTACAGTCTGTAAGGCATTCTATCGGACGATCTGCATCGGACTGTATGCATACGGCGTCTTCAATAAACCATTTCTGTATGGAACCGTCCAACTAACTCTTAGTAAATGAGGTACAGTAACCTTGTTTTAGAGATTTAAAGGGGGACATACAGCTTTCAGTGAAATTCATAAGTGAGAAATAGGTGAATTTCATTATTTTTTTCCTCGGCAATTAATCTCTACAATCTTGCAGTCTGACATACTCTTTATAGACTACTTCTACAATTGCATACTATTTTCAGAATTAACCAAACTGTTACAATTACGGGTAATTATCGTCTCAAAATAGCAGCCACGTTTCATGCACTGAAATGCCTTTTCGTTGATAACTTCCACAAATATAAATATTTCTGAATGATTATTTTTCTGTGTATTTATTAATATCATATAAATAACACTACCTACAATCATCCATTTAACATTAATAGTTTTTTAATATATATATATTATGAAAAAGAAAATTTAATTTTTTTAATACTTATACTGCGATATTACTCGTATAAAGATTGTAGATGATGTTCATATGATGTTTGCAAATAGAAAAAAGAATCACTCAAAAATATTGTCATTTGTGGAAATTATCATATTTTAGTGCACGAAACATGGCTGCCACTTTGTAACGATGATTACCCATAATTGTAACAGTTTGATTAATGTTGAAAATAATATGCAATTGTAGAAGTAGTCAATAAAGAGGATGTCAGATTGTAGAGCAATTCATTGCTGAGAAAAAGAATAATGAAATTTACCTATTTCTCACCTATGAATTTCTCCGAAAGCTGTATGTCCCCCCTTAAATTTCTTTTCATGTCTTATGGCCGATTTCACCGACCTCGATTAGGACCGTTTAGATAAAAACTAGTAGTTAATCATACATTTTCATATAGGCCTATTTTCTTTTCCCGGAGCCCGGTTACGAGTTCAAAGACACTAATGATATAGACCTTATTGAACTTCACGGGTGTAAGAATTGAATTCCCTGTGATCAGAAATCATGCTGTGTCACTAAGAAATAGACATCTGAAGGCATTATGCTTCTATGCAACAGGGATATTTCCAAGAAGTAATTATTGGTTATGTCAGGAACATAGGTGAAACAATAGCTTGCAGAATATACCACGAATTCACAGTAATGGCATTATTAGCACCTTGGGATTCTGGTACTGCGGTTTTGCTTCTGCTACTTCGTATGGTTACGCGGTCTGTCGGTTGTCTACAAACGATCGTACGATGCTACCAACACCATTATTCGTCTGCCATGCAGGTAATGCAGCTCACTGTTACACTACACTATTACATTGACTGAGGTTTGCACCATAATGGGACGTGTTATGTTAAAATTAATTCTACAACTCATTTTCTTAAGTAAAAAATTTGGTATAGATAGTCTAAATAATGCAGAAATACTATCCACATAGTTAAACACGCGGAGCGGAGGCGGCAGTCATAACTGAGCGTTGTGGAATAATTTTGATAATAACAGGACTCGATTCATATAATATGACCATTTAATTCTATCATCGTGAGGTTGCCAACACTGTTTAGTTCTAATGTGACAAATGCTCCCCACCCGGAGCGCACCAGTGACTACCCGACGAACTACGCAGTACACGCCATTTCACATCGCCATTTTTTGGTTGGTTTTATGCTTACTTCTTTGTACCATTACTAATACTTCGACTAAACCTACAATAAAAAGTTGCATGTAGGCTATATGGTTTCTACAGGTTTCTATCTATAATATAACATGATATTTGTATTTTTTTTTGTGTGGTGAGAACATAAATCAATAGGTCGCAGTACCAGCTATATAATCCCCGCACCTCGATTTATTTAACTTCTCCACTCAATGGAAGCAGAGCTGAGTAATAGAAGACTTTATAGGTTTTATGGCTTCCCTGTTTTCAGTTCTTGCTTATGTTTCAATATTGTATCACCATCGCCCTGCTTATTTCAATTTTTAACACTAGATCAATAGTAAAGTACAGTCCTAAAAATTAAAAATACTAATCTCTCTTGCTTCTTTTTCTTACAATTTGACCTGAATTCTGAATATTATTACTGCAACAAAACCTTGACTATTGGCTTTACTCCCATACACTTTGGCAGTAATAGGCCTACACTATTACGCTTCGAAAAAATCACCAACAAATAACTCACTACCGTCTAGATCAGTGATTCCCAAAGTGGGGTCTTTCAGGGGGTCCGCAAGCTGTTTAAGAAGAAATAGGATATCCCGTAATTTCCTCAAATTACATATCTTCTAAAGCAGCTTTACTGTTCACATTAAGGAGTAAACTCTGTTTGCTACCACTGATAGTGTTATTTTGTCTATTGAATTTAATACATTTCAATCAAAGTATTTATTTAGTTTTTTTTTTTTCAAAACCCAGAGGGGGTCCGCGAAATTTTAATTTTTTTTCAAGGGGTCCGCGGACTGAAAAGTTTGGGAACCACTGGTCTAGATAGTACCAACGAATTGTTCCGGAGAGGAATAATAACGGCATGCATAGGCTGCCAATAACCATGAATTCTTAACCAGGTCAAATAGTCGGTGCATTGGCTTTCTGTCTAACCGTGGTTAATAAGTTAATAACCGCGCATCCTAACCGAGGTCGGTGAAATCGGTCATTAGAATCACCTGGTTTTGAAAACGATGCTTTTGAAAGATGTGCCTTTATCTCTGTCGTTAGGAAAGCCATTAGCAGAGGAATGTGCACAGAATAGATCCTTCGATAACTCGGACGTCTCCATTTCTAGGAATCCTAAGATCGCCCCAAGGCCTATATGCAGGGAATATTCTTCACTTTATACTACATGAACTGTACTTGTATAAATATTGATATGGAAAAATTATAGGCTGATAAAATTATATAGGCTATATTTGAATTTATTTCGCAAATTAATAATAATAATTTGATTTATCTAGCAGAGTTATGGCCATAGATACTTTACTATACTCAACCAAAACAAAACAAAGTTATGTAAATCTTTCTTTCTTTATTTATCGTAGTTTTACCTCTCCCTTTTAGGATTTAAGCGAGAGAGATTATCTTTGGATCACATATATACTTTTTTGACCAGACAAGGACATGGAGGGCATCCCCGGATGAGTGATCAGCCCAAAGGCCGGGGCCACCTCCGAAACAACACGAATACATAGGACGAGACACACTATTCACACACACTCACTCACTCAGAACAAGGCGAGGATGGGGATGAAGATTATAATGATGGCCAGATGATATCCGGGGACCACAAGGGCCTAAAGTTACCGGACATTTGTCTCACAGGTGAGGGAAAACCCCGGAAAAAACCTCACCTAGGTAACTTGTCCCGACCATGATACAATAACAACTCAGCAATACAACATTACAACATAAGATAAAAATGTGTACTTAGTTATCAACTTCTAGAATTTGGAGAAAAAGGGAATTAAGGCAGGCATTCATTGATACAAACTGTATTTCTGTCCACTTCATTCCTTTCACCACTTCACTCACGCCAATCGAAGATGTCAACAAATAACTAGCGACCGTCATTTGAATCCGGCGTTTTATTCATGACACCCTGAACATTCATACAGTATCTGAATACCACAATGGCCAGTTTTTGAAGGGGATATGCTTCTATTCCAGTCATGTAAACCTACCGCATTCAAACGAAAGTATCCAATTATGACCGATAAGGCTGGTAACGTAATGCAGAGCTTGCATGCGATTCAGAAGATAATGGCGGGGGTGGACCGTGATGATATTTATGATGATTTTATCAAAACAAGAGTTAAATTATATGGGTGCCTCCTCTGAATAAACAGTGTTACCTTTTATACATTCACACAACTTCACAGATGTTCCGACTCGATATGAGTGAAAATCACGCTCAACGGAATGACGCCCTTCTCTACCTAATGCTTTAACGCCCTTGGAAGGTCAATATCCCATTATTATAACCTCTCACAAGAGAAGAGATCTCCGCCACCTATGCTTTCATAGTGTTGCGTAAACTTATTACATAAGATTAAAATAGACTAAAAGGTGGTTCGTTATCACACAATTTTCTTTATGTAACAATATAGCCATATATTATTTACGATATTTTGTCAATTATCTAAAATCGAATGTGTAACAATAAACAGTCAAGCTTGACTCTGTTCAATCTTGATAGTAAGCCTACGTAGGAATAAATTAATACAATGAAAATATTCTATGTTCTAATGTCTTGGCTATGTGGTATTTTTTTAATAGTACGTTCGTTTGTTCTACTAAGAAAAAAAAGTGTGCGTGGAACGCCACGCGACAGAAGTGAAACTTGTTTTAATTTTTGGATTTTTCAATTTTGGATTTTTTGAATTTTGGATTGTTGGACTTTTTAATAATGGGTTTTTAGAATTTTTTTGGATTTTGGATTTTTTATTTTTTATTTTTTATTATTAAATTTTGGATTTTTTAATTCTTTTATTTTTAAACTTTGAATATTTGGATTTTTTAATTTTGGATTTTAATTTTTTTAATTTTGGATTTTTGGTCTTTTGAAATTTTTAATTTTGGAATTATGGAGCTTTTAATTTTGGATTTTTTAAATTTTGGATCTTTGGATTTTTTAATTTTGGAATTATGGATCTTTGAATTCTGGATTTTTTAAATTTTGGATCTTTGGATTTTTAATTTTTTAATTTTGGATTTTTTAATTTTTAATTTTTGGATTTTTAAACTTTGGATAAGCCTAATCATTGAGTTGATTGTTTTCTGTGCAGTTCGTTCCGTCACACCTCACTAATTTCGTGACGATTTTGAGCGTTACATTAATTTCGTGACAATTTTTTATAGTTACACAAGCTCTTGATTTACCTCTACCGCGGCTAAAGAAGTTTCACTTCAAAAATCTTATATGAAACACATAATTTCCTTTATCAAAATTAAAGTTTGGTACGTTTCTAAAATTGTTGTAAAAATGAAGAGAATGTTCTTCCCACATCGCATTCCATCCCTGAAGGATACGCAACCCAAGTAAAATCTGATTCATGCACACATGAAACTTTCATTGCCCTAAGCAAAGGTAAAGGTGGTAAAGGTGGCCGGTGGGTAAGGCTGACAACCTTATCACCATCACGTGCTGAATGCTTAACAATTTGGGACCCTCAACCTCCTGGAATCCTGAGATCCTTTGCGGCTTGTATAGGAATCACTTTGCTTTAATATTTTCTATGTTTCGGTTTCTATCAAATTTGCAACTTTCTTCATTTTGATATTTGATGCAAACTTTTTTTGTTTTCTACTCTTATTTTGCGATGCTTCTGCACTGCTACTGAGACCTGAAATCATCGCCGGTGTACCGGAATTTACACGTTGTCCTCCTGAATATTATTTTACGTGCATGTAAATCTACAGATGCAGGCCTAGGTCAATCACATTTATGCATACATATGTTAAATTGACCTGGGCCGGGATCGAATTCGAAAACTTGGCAAATATAGGTTATAACTTACCAGTAGAGATTTACAGGGAACTGGCTGGCAGCATACAGAAACACGTATTGACAAAGTAAATATAGGCCTACGGGAAATATAAAACGAAATATATAAAAATGTATACAGTATGTATGGATGACTTTGAGTGAATGAGTGTATATTTTGATATGCCTTTGGCAAATAATATGAAAACATTTTATTTACAATATTTTTCCGCAATGAAGTGGAGTAGGCCTATTTTTTTCCCCACTTTAAAACAAATTTACTGTCTGTTTCGGTTCTTCCATGCCACTACAAATATGCTTCAAACTTTGGACAACTAAAACTAAAACTCCATGGGGCTACATCCCTGAAGGGACCAGGCCTACCATCCAACCGCTGCGTCATCTAACATAGGAAGATAACAGGATTGGGGGCATGTGGTCAGCATGCCTACACCCACGGGCGTTAATGATGGTTTCCGTGACCAGAGCCGCTATTTCTCAATCAAGTAGCTCCTCAGTTTGTATCATGAGGCTTAGTACACCCCGTTCCAGACCATCCTACCTCAGAAAAATCCGTGGAGGTACCGGGGATCGAACCCGAGCCTACGGATCCGTAGCTACCGAGGCTATCCAAGAGACTCTGCAGGTGTTTAGCAACATTATTAATAATAATAATAATAATAATAATAATAATAATAATAATAACAACAAAAACAACAGTAAATTTTTGCTACCGGTATAGGCCATCTTGAAAAGGGCTCCAAACGGTTTAATTCTGTATAATTTGATGGAACCTCTCAGTTTTATTTTAATTTTTTCTTCGCGAGAATTCTCTGAACAAGATGTACAGTTCAGAAAGATCAAGTGAGGAAGATTCATACTTAGGGTAGATGAATTTGAATGAATGTTTCACACACAATTTTTCTAAGTAAACAGATTTATAAAAGTAAAACAAGTAAAATCTTTCCTATCAGTGGCGAATTCAGGGGAGTGGCCTTAGGGCCCGCGGCATCCTGTTGGTTTTTAATTTTCATTTATTTGACTTTTTTATTCGTCGAATGTAATTAGGCCTCCCTAATAAAATAATATTCAAATTTACTTAAAAGCATTTCTTGTACCCGACTTATTTCAACAAGAAGATTGTAAAAGGCAAGTAGAATAGCATTTATAGACTATGCTGGACGTCTTGTGTCAAATGCGTAGACTAGCCTTGACAGCAGTCGTTGGTTCTCCTTATCCTGAATTATTATTAAAATTTTGGAAAGTATCTTTTACACACATATTTTTATTCATATTAAGTTAGCGATTTCCCCATTTTAACAAGGCTTTATGCCAAAAAGATCAACTGATGGAACTTCAATGAATTCGTTTACATGGAATTAGATCAGCATTGACAGGTTGGCGTAATATATACAGATTTTCAAAATGCATTTGATAAAGTTGAACATGACTGCTTACTTAGCAAATTACCTCAATTCTCTTTCTCCACTCACTTTATGAAAATTATTTGTTCGTACCTAAAAAAATAGAGTACCGGTAGTGAACAACCATAATAGTTTATTGTTTGCGGATGACATTAAAATATATGTCTATTGCTTCAGTTTCGGATTGTTTACAACTTCTAAATTACTTAAATGTAATGAAGTAATGGAAACTAGAGACTTAGAGGACTGTCCCTGTTTTGGGATATTCCGTACTCTCACACCCCAGTAATTGCAAATTTTCGTTTATGTCGGCCCCTCCCTTCTTTAAGTTCTGGAACTGCTCTTCCCTTCAATAAGTTCTGGATCTGCTCTTTTTCCCTTGGTTGGTTGGTATGTGGTTATTTAACGACGGGGAAGTATTGCTACTTAGGCCTGTGACCGTCGCCGGTGTGCCGGAAATTTGACCCGCAGGAGTACTTTTACAAGCCAGTAAATCTACTGAGATGGGCACGCAAAAATGTCATCGACGTGAGCCGGGTTCGAACCCGCAACCTTGGGCACAGAAAGCCAGCGCGGTACTGAGCCCCCTTTTTCCTATACAGGCTTTTGAGGCCCTTGTTGTTCCAGAAGGTAGACTCTCCCATATTTTTAGACATCCGGCATATTGAGGTGGTCAGGTTGTTAGCCTTGCACACCAGCCGTCTTCATCCCCAGGTTTGCTTCCAGTACTCATTTATCTTAAGAGGCTGAGTCGATCCCAGGGCCATAGTGCCGGAATAAGTCAATCAAAAAGTCCCTACGAACTCATCGGGGATCGTACCCATGACCTTCTGGTTTGTAGCGCAAACCACAACTATGCCAGATCATAAAACATATTTGTAAAACATGAAAAATTTTTCTTCTGCGTCGTGTACAAAAATTTGGGACACTGAAACCTTAGCAAAGCAGCAAACCTACCTCGATAACAAGTAAAAGAGCTGGCAGCTGATCTACAAATGGTGCTACGTTGCATTTAGCCTAAATCCCGTATAACTGTGATGATGGATGCAAAACGTTACTCCACCTTGTTCACACGTCAACTACACGGAATTGTTACACTTCATGAAATTTAGGTTTGTCTTTTCTGCAAGGCAAAATATTTGCACGTTTATCATGTAATGAGGTAGGAAGAATCACGTACCTTATCTCACACGCTCTTATTACAGCAACCTCTTTGATCTACACACATCAAGGCAAGATGCTCGCGCAAATCGCTTTAACACCCCGGTCGTTATTACCCGTTATTTCTTAACACGTATACCTACACTTTACTGATGCTTATAGCTTGTTGATTCATTTCGAGATATGTGAAATGATACACCAATGGATAATAATCTGCATTAAAGCAGGTGCTTTGAAACGATGCACTGCTGCAAATTTGAACTGAGTGTGTTCAATGCACTGATTGTAAATACAAATGCCTTAGGTAAGTTGATTTGCAAGTTTTAGCAAGTTATGTTTTGTTGATTATCTTAGTGTTTGAAGGTGATTCCATACAGGAAGGGTGTACAACCCATCTGATCAAACTTGTTACCCTAGAGAACACAACTGTTTTATAAAAGATAGAATCTGGCGAGTTGAACACAGCCTATTATACAGCAGAAAATAACTGTTATAAGAAAAACGTAAATTAAACTCCGTAAGAGTAACAATCTTGTTCGGGGGTATATATGATTCATGTAATCATAGGCGCCGACATCGGGGGTGCTTTGCTTTTCAGCACTTCCAAAATAAATATGAGGTGACGAGTACCCCAATAGTATGTATATATGGGTGATTCTTCAAATACGGGAAAATTTGGTGTGTGTAAAATCCAAATTTTTTACTTTGTTTAAAAAATCTCAAAAAAATCACAAAAATACTTCAGGGGTTACTTGATTATAATATGACACCAGCAGAGCTTAAATGTTTATATTTATATTTATTTTAATTTCTTTATTTTTTTAAAGCCATGTGGATGACATCCGTGTACATGTGGATGGCAGAAGGCCACATTAATGACTAACTTTGGCAACAATCTGCTTTTCTTTATGTGATTTCATATTTTTCTCAGCATACTTCAGTTGATTTTGCATCAAATTTGCAAATTTGTGTGCATACTCCGGAATTAATGTAATTTTAACGAGACTGTGTTTTTATGGTTTTGGGGGAGGGGGGAATCAAGCAGAAATTCATTCAATCAGTTTTAAGATCTTAAGTACAGGTCACAGACACCGCAAACACAATAGTATCCTACATTTATCACCTACATGACTTGAGAGTCATCCATATACCCCTTCATGAGACATGTGGATGACACAAAAATCAGGCATGTGGATGACAAAAAAGGAGTTTAAGTGGTCTCAGCAAGCCATTTCTAAACCTCTGTAGGCTCAACTTCAGTCAGGTACTTTGAATTGGAAGGTTTATCATAGTGCATAATCAAAATTAATTAATATTCACTTTCTGCCTACTTTCTAGAAGCCATGTTAATGACGGGGAATAAAAACGTTTTCCTTGAAAATGATACAAAGTCCTTTGTTAATCCCAAACTGTTTGTAAGCAAGCAACATTCAACCTTACAATTCAACCACAAGCTGCCCTGTTGGCTTTCTAACACTGTTGCCAGTTTTACAAATTTCTCATTTCTGCAGAAAAAATTCCATTCTTTTCAGCCATGTGGATGACCAAAAACCCTTGGGACATTCTTTATGTTCATTAGGTGGGATGACAATTTTATTTCATTTTATTTTTTAGGGGTTAATATTCTTCACCCATTCATACTCATTGACAGGAAAAAAGTTGAAAAGGAAATAACATTTTGTTTTGTGGAAAAATGCATTAGAATATACAAAACCGAGGTTTGGGACAGGGCATGTGGATGACATTTCATTGAATTAAATTCGATTTTGGAATATCAGAATTTAAAGTTAGTGACATTTCAAACTGATAGTTGTAGTATGGAAGTAGTAGAAACAAACTTTTATTTTAATTTTTTTTTTTTTAAGTTGAATTTGAAGGGAAATATCACTCCGGAACGCAAATTTTCCCGTATTTGAAGAATCACCCATATAGGACTTCCCCGGGGGCCAGGAGATGGCTTGGAAAAGAAGCTACTTTTGCACAAGAACATATGAGATATTTCACGACCAAACTGCACCACATCAGTGGTTTTTAATTTCCTTAGGAAAGAAGCTTTTCTTCGTGACATGCTACAGAACTTAAGTTCATGAGTCTTAGTAACTCACCTCTTCTGCTGAGCGATCATTCTCCTCTCTCCGTAGACTCAAATTCTGTTCTATAATGATCAACAACGAATTAATGATGTTGCAATCATTAATTCCATCAAAAACGAAAGTATTCTTTAGATTTGGGGGAAACAGCAAATGAGCTCATCACTAGAAATTAAATTCGCAGGCTAACTCTGTAGCACGACATGTTCAATTTGTATTAATCCTCAAGGAAAGAGGTAGATCTAGTGTTGTTAATAAAACATGAAACGGTTCGCCGTGTGGTTTTTAGCCCTTACTTTTAACTATCCAGGATGTGTCTGGGAACCACAAAACGACCGACCACGGTAGCTCAGTGGATGCAACAGAGTGTCTCTATCTTATCTGCAGGGGATCTAGGGTTATTTGTCCAATATATATACTAGTAATAATGTCAAAAAGATTACTGGTATGATTAGGTTTTATTTCTGTTCAATAATGTTTTCAGCACTTAATCACTTGAAAATTGGGTGAAGAGTTCGGAATGTCTGGACGATAGAACGCTCGTAATATTGAAGTTACTATCGAGGATTTTATGTAGTAATGACGTACAATTGTTACGTGTTAATACTGTCTGTAATTTGCTTCGTCGAACACAAGTACTTACGTGTCACTGAATTTACTTTGGCAGTAACTGTAATTTAGTTCTACCGCAATTCCTAGTACAAACTGTTCTTATTGATGATTATTTATTGGTACCGTATCAGGATCCTCCTGATATGATACTATGACTTTATAAAATATAATGTGCTTCACTTGGCACTTTGAAGCCAAGAAGCGAGGAAAAATGTCCTGCACCGACTATCTCGGTGAAGGACTCTCGTAGAAGTGTTCGTCTCTCACGTGCATTCCAGCGTCCTTCGTTCCTTAAGTCATCTTTTTCCCCACTTATTTCTCCAACCAATAATAACTACTATTAGAGCATTTTACCCTGTTTTGCAATGAGAGATGTACTCTCATTGGTTACCTTCATTTGAGCGTCTCAATGCTACTCCGAGTAGGAAGTATTGCTTCCCAGCTCAGTCAGTTCCCGTTATCGCCCAAGGATTCTTGGAACATCTATACAAAATATTATTCCCACTCAAAATTCTTAGTACCTTCTTTTGACTGTTCTTGAGTTCTATTCTGTAAGTTTTTGCCACAATACAAGTGCACTTTTCTACAATGAGTGTCTCTTGTATCATGCTGTGGTTGAATAGCAGAATGTATTTCCCTCACTGTTTTTCCTTGAATTCCGTCTGAGTTATAATGTGAAGTTTTGCTAACTTGAAATTTAACTTACTGCAATGTTACTACAATATTATTTATTTATTTAATTACTGGAATTATTATCATTTAATATCTATTTCTTATAACCTTTAATTGTAATACTATCAATGCTTTGATGTATCTAATCTTATTTAATATGCTCAATAATGTATGTTATCTGTTCTGATTATAATCATGTTTAATCCATGGTTATGATCCTATCAAACAATAATGATTGATTAATCAGGCCACATATGGAGTGTTTATGTTAATTAATTGAAGTAATTTGTTGCAATGAAGAAGGACATTCAACATAAATTAGCCTATATTAAACTTCAATGTAATTTTCCTTTTCTGAGCATATTAAAAGTCAGTGCCTATGCCTGTATTATTGATATCACTTAGGCCTACGTGGAATAGCTCACCATGTGAGTTTTCTAGTTAGATGTCCCCTCTTATAGGAGGCATTTGTCCTTCATGGGACAATACAGGCTATATTAATTACTTAATTCATTCATTACTACCAAGAGGAGAGCACATTAAATTTTACCGATAAATGAATTACCATAAGAGTTTTAGAAAAAACCTTTCAATTCAACCAACTTTGTTCGAGCAATGAGGTAAACAATAATATTAGAGTAAAGTACGTTTGATTCTATTTATCTATTTTTCATTCATTTATTAAACAAAACAGGATTATTGAGAAACAATATTATGTATTTTAATACTGTATTTTAACTTCAAACGTTTCTTCTGTGAAAATATTATATATTCCTCTTCACATGAAACGAACTTAAAACAAAACAAACAAACAATTTGTTAAAACAAATCTTACTTTTTTTTTAGCTTTAACGATGCACTCGAAATTTGTAAAACCTAATATCATACATAAAAGTTATTGGAAAATCGTCACTAGGTTAAACGATCCTCACGAATTCATCTGATGGTTAGAAAATTACTTAACACTATTTTTACAAAAACTATAAAGCATCAATTCGAACAACAAAACCTAAGTAATGAAGTGTTATTTTTGTTAAAATTAAGAATGACTTCCTTATTATTTTCAAATAGCTTACCACTAGGCCCTTGATTGTGGGAAGCATTCGAAATAACCTACAGTATTACATAGGTTGGCAATATATCATAAAAGCAGTTAGTTTTTCGACTTCCACGCGCATTGCTGTACAATTGTCTTTCAAGCAGCTTTTTTATTATTGTTATTAATTTGTGAAAGCTCATATGGAGAATGGTAAATTAAAAAAAAAAACATAATTATGGATATATCGATAAATGGAAAGTGTTGTGCTTTACTGAAAAAAGTGAACTGTGAGCCTAGGTTTGTAGCAAAAACAGAGGATTAGGCCATACTTACCAAATAACGAAATGTTCGCGAAATGTAATCTTTTTCCACGAAATATCAGCCATGAAGGTGTAGAGTAGATTCCTAAATCAGTGTATAACAATAATCAACGTAAAATCACCCCGTTGTTTATAGGCCTACATTTTTTCATGTACTGGCAAATGGAACATTGTAACTACTGTTTAATCAATACACCCTATAAATTTTTACAAACTATAATTTTGCAGGGCGGTACGGCGTGACGCAATTGGTTGGAGCACAGCGTAAAACCGGAAAGTAACGAGTTCGATTCCCGATGAGGTAGTTCGGATGTTTCTATTTGCCTAATATTTCTGGTAGCACGTTGGCCCTGGGCTTTACTCAGCCTCTAACAGCAATGAGTACCAGGGGCAAAGACGGTAAAGGCTGCCGGTGTGTAGGGCCGCCTTCACGTGGAGTGTGTCCAAAATCTGGGAGTCTCAACGACTCGGAACCGTAAGAGCTTCCATTTCTGTACAGAAATTACTTTACCATGGTCTGTACAGAAATTACTTTACCGTTAACTGTTTTCTTTTTAATTACGCAGGAAGCTAATAAAAATATGATAGGAATATGGCTAAAATAAAATAATATAAATAAAATGCATTGTCAATTGATATTCAAATTAATGTAAAATGATCTTCATTTCCAGGTTTCTTCGAGTTGCCGAATAACGCTGGATAACAAGAAACCACGACGTAACCCGCCGACAGCTACAACAAACCAAAATAATGGTAAGTGCAGACAGAAACATAATAATGCCCGCATGTTCTCGCAGCTTCACGGCGTGTTTATCTTGTCGTGGTCCATACAGAATGCAACTTAGTCGCATTTACGACACGTGTTGCAAATTCTGCAATATCACATTGTGTTCATCCACCCGTTCTGAATGAAAACTATCCGAACTTATTGCCACAAATTGAAGTTAAAAATTTGAAGTAACTTATACATTTAGTTAACAAGCAACCAGACTAATTTCTGTCCCAAATGCATAAAGAAACATGCTACTGAATATCGGTTTAAAATAAATTGTATTCTAATAGAAATAACTTTGTAGATAAAAGATATGTAAATTGATTAAAATATTCAAAAAAATAAAATAATTTATTATTGAAGGAGGACATTTTACTATTGAGATACCTTTACTGAGACATATCACTTATCAAATATTGATTACTCTAGTTTTAAAAGCATGGCAGTCAGTGATTTCAATAAAGTGTCGCCCAAGTCTACTCTCAATTCAACAGGTAGAATTATGCTATAGATTAACATTTATTATTTATAACAGGCTTCTTATGTATACTCGAGACAGAACTTCTCATTAAACCCCAGTAGTTTCAAGAAAGTTGATACAATTTAATGGTTTAGCTGTGAATCGATTTCTAAAAGCCTCTTTTTTCTCGGCTATTTTTTTTATTTTCTTTAGAATAAGTTTTTGACATCTAACTTTGATCATACATTTTGCTTGACTTTTTCTTCCTTAAACAAATCATCGAACATTTTAACTCTTTTACATTTAGCTGTAGGCAGTAAATGTATTTGTTCTAATAGCTTATGAGAAAAGTACTTTAAAGAGAGGCTTGTGCAGATTCAAAAGGAAAAATAGGTCACATTGAAATACATATAAAACCTATTTTTCGTTTTGTATTTACGTTTATTTGCTTTAGAGGTAATTAGGTTGAAAGATTCCATAGAATTGCAACAACGCACTGCCAGATACCTTGTTTTGGGTTTCAATGACATGTGTCACACGTATTTAAAAAACAATTCACAGCATACTCGCTTCGACATTGCCTCATGTCGCTTGATTTAAGTGGTCCATGTAATAATCTTCGTAGTTAATTTCTACGAAAACTGCCAACTATATTGAAAAACCTTAACGGGAAAAATGATTCCTTATTCTATCCTCTGCTGAGGTGAAAAAATAAATTAGAAGAGTGCGGATAATACTTATCGTGTAAAAGGAAGGCTAATGTTTTCGGATGATTTTTTAATGTGATAAGACTCACTTGGGACAAAAGTGATATTTGCTATTTTTTTTTTCTGAAGGAATAAGCTGTTAAAATCTGCACAGTTATATACCCTTTCCACCCAGTATGTACAAATATACTTTATATATTGGGCAATATTTTGCAATTTACATAATTCGTATAGTAGGCCTAAATACGGTTTTTTCATTTTACTAAGCAAAATAATTTTAAAATGTTTTAGCACTCACTGATTTAAACCTTCACTCTACAGTAAAACAGTCTGGACAGCCTCCCACAATTGGTACCACATTTTGTCCTTTCAGTCCTTGGTCCTTGAACAGGAGTGGCATCTTCCTCCTTTCCTGATGGTCACTATTTCAGCTTGGTCCGCAGATGCCGTCAGATGTTTTATTCTGCCTTGACGGGGTTTTGGCAATGTGTTGATAGTTGTCCTCATCTTCAGGTAGACATCCAAGTTTGGGCACATCTGATCCACAGCATCAACACCAATTTGTTTATTATTATTATAAAGCGTGATGATTTCTTGCTTCTTCGCTTCACCACTTTGAGGTAGGGTTGAGCATCGATGGCCGATGTTTTCATGTCGATTGATGTTTTCTACATCCATGGAAAATAATGATGTTTTTGCTACATCGATGTTTCTCCCCGACATCAATGTTTTTATAATAAAAATAAGATTAATAGGTCTACTTTGGTTCTAAGATATAATTTTATTTACAGCAGCATAGTTTCCCGAAACATCGATCTTCTATATCGATAGTTTGTATGGAAATATTTCTGTTTATTTGTGAATGTTGCCTAGTTTCCTGAAACCATTACATTTTAAAAACATACATCGATGGTTTCCATCAAAATACATCGATGTTTTCAGGTCGATATTTTCGTCACATAGATGGTTACCTCCGATTTGAATATTGATGGTGGACAACGATGTTTTAACGATCGATGCTCATCCCTATTTGAGGGGGTAAAAGGCGCGCGGGGTAAAATATTCCCACCTCTGCAACAATGAAACCAGAACAGCTATAATTACTCGCTTAAAAAATCGGAGTTATTTAAAATATAGAGAAACACGTGCCGACGAGTTCCCCTGAGAATACGAGAGTTGCCGGGCTCCTCAGAAAAAACTCAATGTGTAATAGACCCATCTCTCTTGTTCCTGGAAAAAAACTTACCCCGCCCGTGTTCTCAAGGCAAATAATCAGATGGTCAGAGTAAAACAAATTTAACTTGAGTTTTATGTTTCTTAGAAAAATTTATTTATATTTAAGTGAACAACAACGATTCCTCATTTAACAAGTAGGCTACTTGCCAGTATTGCTTTGAATCATCAAAATTTCAGGCCAAGGGCAAGAAGAATTAGGCACTTTTTTGTGAGCCTTCTATTAAACGATATTTTCGGAAAAGCCACTAGAGAGTAAATTTTAAAATATTGAGGGAAATGAAACAAATTCATGGTAGGCTAAATTCAGTAATACCATTCCCGCGAGAAAAAAAATACTTCAATTCAATTCTGTATCAGAAGAAACCTACTTATACTAGTAAGATAACCTATTTAAGTTAATTGTAGTTTCCATTGTATAACCATGCACTGTGTCTTTTTTTGTGCGTTTTTTTACTTATTTCCTTACCAGAGCGTAAACACTGCCAAAAGCTATTCACTTCATTAGCAATCTGTTGTATTAGGCACGTGTTGTTATATTATATTGCACACATGGATACAAAATACCAATGTTTGAGGTAGCTGATGTTATTTTAATTACAAAAATAAAGAGTTGTAAATTTATACACAACAGGTTAATATTCATAGGAACCACTGGACTTTTGTGATATCAATAATAATACAGAACGACAATGACCACTCTGAACGACAAAACAAAAGAATACCACCTCAACTTCTGGACGTTCTAAGTGTGCTTCTACAATAATATGTTGTGAAAAATACTGATGCTCTTGTTTTCCGTAACACCAGTTTACTTAGCACTTCATCAGCTGGCATTGTATTCAATTCAGGAATGAAGCATTGACAAGTGGTAGTTCGTCACACCTCTGATGCTGTAACTCGTCAACAGAATGACCCTTGTTTATTTTCATAAGTAGGCTGACGTGTATTTTTTTGAAAATTCAGTTGTCTCTTTATTATACGGTAAAAAATATATAAAAAATTGTAACATTTTCGCAGGAATGCGTCACATTTAAATGAGGTAGGATTCAAAAGTTATGTAAAGCCACTGTGTCACAGAATGAAGACCCCGATGCTACATGGGTTTTGACTGCCAAGATTAGCATATTTTTGTTAATTTTATAATAGTTCTCTTCAAATTTGCATGAACCATCTACATGTAGCTCTAGGAATTTTATTTCTAGAACTGAAAAAGCAAAATAAAAATTAGTCGCGGACTTAAAGCCTTGCGCTTGCTGAAGTACAGTACAACTTTTTCTATCTGAACCTGTTCAGAAAGATGCGCAGTAGTCTGGACGAGTCCACTATCGAAATATTGTCGTTTGAAAGGCTAGTCTTCAAGGGAATCACATCGCGCTAACTAAGGTGTACGGCTACGACTGTCATAACAGGCTGGGGCGAAGTTGGCTTATTTCTCTGAATTTAACTCCGACCTCTGAATTTCCTTCCCCTCAGCGCGTTTTCTCAGTGTTAGGAAGAAAAAAGTTACACTGTACTGAGCATATTCGATGCAGGAAAGGGACTTCCCTCCAATCCTTGAAAACCTGGAAGATTACGTATATTCCCAGTTTAAGTATTTTTATAAAATCCTTCTATTGAGCTAATCGAAAATTTATAAGACAGAACTTCACAAAGTGGATAGTTAATATTTTTTAGACTATGCTCCTGACAGTATTTCCGAGAAGGTCTTGCTAATGTAGCCGAAAATGTTTTAATGAATTTCATTTTTCCTAGTAAGGGTGTATTAGATGTTAAAATGTTTATAAAATACTGTTAACTTAGCTTGTCTGGGTCCAGTTCACATTTTAGCATTCATAAATAAATAAATAAATAAAACATAACACATTTAAACCTATGTTATCACAGTCTTTAAAAGAATCACAAATTTATGAAGATAGTAAGTTTTATTCTTCTATGATATATCCCAGACATGTCATACAATATGAATTTCGACACATATTGTGTGCTATTGCTGTCACGTGTATAATGAGAGTAGCACTGAGAATGTAATAATGTAAACTGTGTTTGATAATTTTAGTATCCACGGTTAAAGCAAGCCTAGTCTTTAAGATTAAAAGTCAGTGGAACAGGTTGAAGAACGAACTTCTTAATACCCTAATTGGAAACGTTAAGTTTAATTGAATTATGGTAATAAAACTAACCGAGATTTTATGAATGGTGCAAATATATCATTAATGCACACGCACGTTACTGAAGCTTCATTTGGAGTTAAAAGACGAGAAAATGGAGTAACCGAAAGGATAGCCTTTTAATTTATGTAGGGAGAGCTAATGAGAAGATATGCATAGTCTTTAGTGAAATCTCCCATTTAAGCCATTATAGAATACCATCTTAGTTTGAACATAAAATTTATCTGCACGCGTTACTGAGACACCACTGAGATAACATTTATAACCCTGCAGTCAGTGGCTAGAATTGTAAATGAAGTCTTTAGTGAGAAGCGTCTGCTTCGGGGAACTCAGAATGCACGTTTAACAAACCGTAGGCTACACACCCTCAGCAATATTGTATCAGTGAATAATATGTTACATAAGAAGTACACGTAACATGCCAGGTCATCGTAAGTAAAATAACTAATATTTTTAAAATATGTCTTATCACATTTTACAATAACTAGAGTTACGCTATTATTTAACTTTTGCATATTGTACCAACTGTGGTTGCTATATTTGAGCACAAAATATTTAGTAGTAAGTCCATAATAATGCACTGGAAACACTAGAAGAAGCAGAGGGAAAGAGAAGGAAGTAAGAGAGCTATCCAGTCCTAAGAAAAAAAACAGATTTAACAATTTTTCGTGTGCATGGTTTTGAATAGTTTTAAGCTAGTTTTAAGAAAATATATATTCCAATGCAGTATACTTAAAAAAAAAGTAATAGCTTGACTTACTGTCAAATTTCCTAAAAAATTAATTAACATCTGTATCAAGTTACGATTCTAATAAAAAAACAGGCGGATTTTCTTTTTAAATAAAGACAAGCTGTTCAAAGAAGGTACTTATTTTCTTTGACTGAACTCAGACTGAAATGTGAACGGCCTCACGTTTGGGTCTAAGGCACCGTATAAAGTATACGGATTAAACTTATGTTCAGACTTTTTCAAAATTCTGCTCTTAACATAGGTTCAGCCCACAAAATAGCTAGTCCCTTTCGAAGCTTATTACTTAGAGACAGAAAATAAAACTTACCAACTTTGTGATTGTTTCAAGTTTGTGCCTTAAATATTACGAAAAATAATATAATATTACGAAGAGACCCAAGAGGAATTTATTTCATTCACATGACAAGTTTGAAATCCTAAATTAAAAGAAAAAAGTTTAGTCTATCCTATTAGAAAACTTATTTATTTTCAATACTATGTTCTGTACATAGGGAAATTGATTTTATTTCAAGTATATCCTGCTCGGAAATTTGACTTATTTCAAGAACATCCTGCTTGAAAACATTAACTTTTTTCAAGTTAACCTACCTTAGAAATATTTACAGCGGTCAGCAAAATGATTATTATGACCATCCAGGGACCCTGCAATTCCGCACATACTCTATGTGGAGGGTTACTTGAACTGTGCACAAACAACATCGTCACATAAAACAATAAATTCCTGCGAGCCTTTCCATTCATATTTTACTAGAATGTTCATTGCTCCAAATCCACGTACATTTTAATTCTAATATTCACTTTAAACTATTCAAGTTGGCTCGTACAGTTAGCCTATATGATTAAATAAAAATATATTTAGCCTAGTCTGAACAATATCGCGTCATGGCTTTGATGAGAACGGCTTTTATTAAGTGTACTGGATTATTAAAAAAATATTGCGTATCATTACGTTACAAATTAATGCACGCTTTGACAGGCCGCGGTGGTCTGGAGGTAGCGTGCCCGCCTCTAGATCCGCAGGGCGCGGGATCAAACCCGGCCGCGGTCGATGGATTTTTCAGGACGTAAAAATCCTGGGCACGGAGGCTTACCGCCTATCCCTCTACCCTCTCTCGGAAAATAAGCATATCAAAATTAGTATAGGTAATGAAACCTCCACTTGGAGGCCCCTTCGCCCCTCCTGGGGATCATAGGGTACCAGATACAGATACAGATTGACAGGTATTATTCTGAGCAGTAATAATATTATTTTTTGATAAGTATAATTTTCAGCATTATTATTATTAAAATTTTCCGCAAGTTTTACTCTCAGCAATATTTTTTTTTTATATTTTTTGCTCTGAATATTTCTAGAATGCAACCTGTGCGCATTTCGAGGTTCCCAGATGCATTTCCTGAGCGCCATTAAAGTATTTTTAAAGGTACCGCTGTCCGTGTGCGCATTCAATGTGACCCAGAAATATGTACAGCACTATTAGGCTACATTTCTTGTCTATATTTTACTTGAAAATATCAACTTTATCTCAGTTAGATGCTGCTTAGTAATATTTACTTCATCGTTAATAGAATCTTGGAAATACGATGGTTAGTTACTTTTAACTGTCTGAAGGTGCAAACCGCTTAAATCGTCTCTACTGTTCCTTAGTATTTATTTCTTCTTTTAACGTGAATGCTACTGGGAAAATCTCTCTTCTACTTCATTGCTCACTTATTCACTCCTGCCTCTTTTCTCTATTTTCATAAAGCATATCACAAAACTCAGGAATCTTCTCTTTTTCCCCTCTGATCTTAGGTAAAACTTCCGATATATAGAAGCCTCTCTATCTCTTATTTCCCCATTTTGAAAGCTCTTTCTAGAAGTCTTCCTAAGTAGTTTCCAATAGTCAGAAACTGTGGCATCATTTCGTCCTTTATTGGTTTTGTAGCCTACCGGGGGAAAACGTAGAGTTGCTAAGTTAAAGTTTATAACTTGCTATATTTGTTTGGCTTTTTAAATGTTATTACAAATGCAGCATAAGAGTATTTCAATGTAAGTTTTAACTGTAATATTTCTTACTAGCCCTCTAATATCATGTATGTATTTATTAGGCTTTGTAACCAGTTTCAATATTATACAAATACTTTCAATTATTACAAGTAGGCTACCGGTATCTATTCTAATAACTATGATAAATCTTTCAAAATAATAAAATGTCAAATAAATTTGCAGTCGAACTATATATATGAAGTAAACTCTCACGCAGCGGGCACGGGTTCGATTCCTGTTCGGGATAAGTTACCTAGGTGGGGTTTTCCGGGGTTTCCCTCAACTTTCAGACGAATGTAGTATAACTTGTGGTCTCCTGATTTTATCAGGCCGTCATTATCATCTTTATCTCATCCGCACCCTATTCGGAATGAGTGTTTGTGTGTTTCATCCTATTTATTCGTGTTGTCTCGGAGGTGGCTGAGGCATTGGGCTAACCACTCATCCGGTAAGGCCCTCAATGTCCTCGTCTGGTCAAAGAAAGTATATACTGTTTGTGATCCACGGGTCGAAGGTTCTTTAAGACCGGCTGGCATGGGCCGCGTAAAAGTTAAGTAGAAGGGGGTGGAGAAACGCAGGAAAAAAGAACAAAATAAAAAGTAGAAATTAACCCCAGTATGATTAACACTCTCATTAGAAAGTAGGCCTACGTGGTAGCCTAATTACTGATACTATTTAGGGGAGAGAGTTGGTTAGTGGTAGGCCTATATTAAAATAATGTCAAAAGGCTTTAAATTCAGTCACATGTTTCTGAATGTTTACAGGGTAAAGATTTTTAAAAAGTGTGATGTTATAAAAATATATGACCACAGACGTTAGAACTGGGCAGATTAAATCGTACTTTCGTCTGTTCAACTTATTATTTTCGTATGGTTTTCACAACTACTAACGGAAGCAAAATACTTACTGAAAGAAAGACTGAAATTCGATTTTATTCCATATCTGGTTATAGATCTTAAAAGAACATAAGACATTTCCTATTCAGTAACATAGATAAGAACCCGATTTATTTACTAAAGGGTAGACTCAATAGCAAAAACTTGTGGCAAGACTTTTATTGAACACTTGCTGAAGAATCTTTGCATAATACAATGAACAAGACCATGACAACATGCATTGGTATTCTATAAAGGTTCGGTCAACTGGAGGATGAAGGGGCGGAGTGGTCCGTGATGAGAATTTGTGTCGAGGGGCAAACCCATGTAGGCAAGTCCCTACTACAAAAGTGGTCTAGTGCCAATATAAAGAAGTGGACGTTAATAAGAGGTTTGATTCTTTTTGCAATTTGTGGTGTATTCTGCTGTGTAGGTCTGCGCATCTTTCGAATAGCCTAGTTCGAAGATCAGAACATTAACGTATTTTTGCTCTGACTGACAGAGCGTTTTTGTGTAACTATACCGGGTGGTCCTAAACTACATGTCAAAGGTAGGTAGAGGGGACCTAAATAAGCATATTTCATATAGGAATGTGTGTGCGATAATGACCTAATGACACATTAAAGCGCTAGCTTGTAAAGCAGTATGAATCACAGTAAGCTGAAAAGACAAGTAAAGACAAAAAAAAAATTATTAACAGTTTTCAAGAGGTGCTCGAAAGGCTTTTAATGTGACCCCAAAAGAAAAAATCCAAGCAGGTTAAATCAGGAGAACGCGGTGGCCAGGGAACTGGACCGCCCCGTCCTATCCAATGCTGGCCGTAGACAGCGTCCAGGTGATTCCTGACGTTTCGATACACACAGATTTCGTACAGGATTGTGTGCGTCAAAACGTCAGGAAACACCTACGGCTAGCATTGGATAGACGGGGCGGTCCAGTTCCCTGGCCACCGCTTTCTCCTGATTTAACCTGCTTGGATTTTTTTCTTTTGGGATCATAATAAAAGCCTTTCGAGCACCTCTTGAAAACTGTTGATACATTTTTGTTTTCTTTTGTCGTTACTTGTATTTTCAGTTTCCTGTGATTCATACTGCTTTACAAGCTAGCGCTTTAATGTGTCATTACCGCACACACATTCCTATACGAAATATGCTCATCTAGGTCCCCTCTACCTACCTATACATATTTGACACATAGTTTAGGACCACCCTGTATATTAATTGGAACTGGAACACACACATTCCTATACGAAATATGCTCATCTAGGTCCCCTCTACCTGCCTATACATATTTGACACATAGTTTAGTACCACCCTGTATATTAATTGGAACTGGAATCGAATTTAGGCCAAAAGGAGTTGTCCTGGATAAATTATTTAAATATCTCTTGGTATACGTATCATAATCGTAATTTTAGGACACTAAACTACCAAATATTGACGTGGATTTTTCTCATTATTAGATCTGTCTTTCATAGCATTCATTCAGAAGAATCTGCGTACTTGCAGGAAGTAAGAGCGCACTGCATGAATTGTCAAGCAGCAACGAGCACAAGCCAACATTAACGTAAGGAAGCGATGACTTTGTCACGACGTTGGCATTTTATCTTGTGATTGCTTTAAACCTTTCAACACTGGTTTCCGTATTGGAAGAATAAGCAATAAAGAAACAATGAAATTACCCCGGGTCAAAGATCATGTCATGACTAAGCACAATGAATAAATAGAACACTGTTTTCTACCTGTTATTTTAGATCTTTATAAGATTTAAAATTAGGGCAGTTTACAGTGTTCTTTAATACAAAAATAACAAAGGATTGTAAAATGTAGCCATTTATCTGTTAAAAAGTAAGAAAAGTGTGTGATTTTATCATTGAAAACTTATCGTTGGCACAATAAATAATTCTGTCTAATGTATAGTTTTGAGAAGTTTAACAAGAACAATAAGTGAGCACTATGAAAAAGGAAAATAAAAATCTCGGACAACTGGTGGTTGGGGAGAATTGAAGTAGTGCTTATGATTTAAAAAAAAAAGATGTTTAGGCTTATATCATTGAACGTCAGGTGGACCTGTTACACTTCCTGATAAGAACATTCGATTACAATATTATAGTTTGTAGATAATCATAACTCATAAGGAAAATGCATACAAAAAAAAAACAGGCTGATAATACCATAGAAAAATAGGTTATGTCACCCAATTCGATTTTTAACTTTATGATTCCTCGTACTCGAACTGCTGGGCGAAATTATTTTTATTTTTTAGCTGAGCATAATTTCAGCTGGCGACGAGATTAAATATGTTCGTCTCACAAATCTATCTGTGATTCAAGAAATAGGCCTAGCATCCCGTACAAAACTGAGGAATAAGACTAATTTCTTATCCAAGTAAAATTCCCCCAGAAAATTAGTCCTATTAGTTTATATATACATAGGGGAGAGCGTGGAGGGATGGGACGTTTTTACTTTACATTTTTTATTTATTATTATTATTTTTTTTAATATAGGCAAAAACTGATTGCATTTCTGAAAACTGTTTCACTCCAGGATATAAACATGTTATACAGACGATTACAAATCTTATTTACCTTGCAGATAAATAACATTTTTTATAACATTATCAAATGTCCCATCCCTCATAACGGGTAGGTGGCATGGGACACTATTCAAGGAGCTATGGGACAGAGCTTTTTGATCCTCAATGTCCATGTAAATAACAGAAATGCTCATAAAGTTTAAAAATGCCTTTTTTTCAATGAATTTAAATAGAGCATAACAACAAGAGAGTTATAACAGGTGACTCGGAACAACAAGTCTCTCATAAAAATTTTGAAGCAAGCAAGTTCGACTTCAAAATATAGCATGTCTTTGAATCTAGCTCCCATATCCAAAAATCAACCCATCTCACTACAAAATAGAAGAAAAATACCATAAATTCGTTTTCAATTTTGCAGGAAATATGGGAGGCTACGTTTCTCATTAAAAATGAGTCCCTTCCCTCCTGCGCACAAGCGTCCCATCCTTCCTGCCTTGAAAACGTTCTTACAATACTGTCAATAACTTTTAAAAAAAGTTTTCTTGAATTATGTATTTCATTTTTTTAATATAAAGGAAGACTACGGAAATTTTGAATTTTACAGAAAATTATCATATCTAGTATTTTTA